>OU611991.1:5017500-10017500 GCA_914767915.1 Agriopis aurantiaria | reverse complement strand
GCATATCTTGCAGCTCCTATAAAAACGAAACATTTATATATATTATTGTCAGATTTTGGTTGAAATAAATCAATGATTCGTTATACGAAAACCATGCGTAGCGTTTAAATAAAACTGTTGTTTTAATTTTATTATCGGTCATCTCTCAAAGCAATACTTCACAAATTTAACCGCATGTTACGTAGAATGGTATGTTTTGGTGATTAAAGATCGGATGATTTAATAATTAAGTCGAGAGGCGTTTAACACCAGTTAGAGCACTTCAGTCACGCGATCTTTCAAACATCACCTTCATGGAAGCATCAAAGGCTTCTATATCCGATGCGTGGATCTCATTCTCCTGGAAATACCAATTGAAAATATCAGGATATAAAATATTCGTGAAAATAATACTAACAGATATCACTAGTTTGTCCAGCATTTTTTCTGCTTTGGCTGTATTTCATTGAACAACAATAATTACAATTACGACTGCTTTCTACGTTTTGTCGCAATTTCCACTGTACTCCGATGCAATTATACGCGTATTAAATTAATTATACATAAGTAAAGTGCACGAACATCGCGATCGTCTCGCGGCCGCGCCGCGTTTGTACTGGAGCAACAAAAGTGATACAGCAGAGTTCGTTTATCCCAACAATACATGAATAAAAGTATAAATAATATCTCCGAAACTGCGCTATTTACATTTTATGGCCAAACCGTGTACCTTACTATAAAAGAAATAAGGTTGTTAATGGGGTAAAAGGTGCTAATGATGATCGTTGGAAGCGTTGCGAACGATATGGTAATTTGTTCAACGGATTTTCGGCTGGTAGGCTGGCCATGCGAATACAAGGTCACTTTGAACCGGATTTCGATAGGTTTTTAATATCGTGATAATAGACCTAGGATTCAAGCATAATTTATGTAACTGAACCGGTTTGATTAAGTCACGGAAACTCTGAAAATACTACTCAGGTTTGTATTTCTACGCATGTTCTTAATATTCGTATTGTCCCACTTTCATAGAAATTGTGGTCTTTAAAATATGCAAATCTACAATTATGCAAAATTCGGAAGTGCAAACACTACGGTTTTCATGAAGAGAAATCATCAGAAAGTCTTTGCAAGTACGAAAATGAAAGTAATGGTAAAATACTTAGTAAAAGTGGCATGTCTACGTCTAGTATGCTAATGTATAACGTAATATGTACTATTGCAGAACAGGTATTTTCCAAGCTTGGGCGCAAGTAGTAAACAACCATGGAGTCATACGTGTCTATCTGTCTGTATGGTATCGTAGTGCGATAGTTTTCACTATAAGTGTAGTGGGTGAAACTGCAGGGAAATTTTCCATCTCCGCTCGCATAATAGATTTGTTTGATAAACGCGGCTTGAATGCAAAAGCGTGTAATTTAATGAACTCTGCAGTGAAAACGATTATATCTCCGTGTTCCTTTGAAGTGGGGCGCATGCAAAACCGTAGAGCGACGCATCCGGTGGGCAGCGCGCCCTATCGACTTCGTCGCGTCACTGCCATTTTTCATATTATTTCTTTTATATATAAATATAAATGAAATGCTGTTCGTTGGTAAACGTATCAATCGATGAAGGCTGGACCGATTTGGTAACATTTTTTTCACATGTAATAATTCCAAAGATGATTTAAACGAAACGAAAAACGAGAAAAACTGCCCGAAAAATTGGAAAATTCGGGAAAAACAGAGTGCTTATTAATATCGGATTTTTGTATGAACCATTACATTGTCGGTCAAATTTGGACAGGACAACGTCGGTCGTTCGGTCGGGTCAAACTAAATTCCATATACTTAAGCGCCGAAAAGGAGCACTCACAGAATTTAAAGAATTTAAGGGTTACAACCTTATCGTTAGTTCACATATTGGCTACAGCTATATTTTTTTCACATATACTAGCGCTAGAAGCAAGATTCACTATTAGCTAGGTAGTGCAAGATATTGCGTACAAGGATCTTACTCAAGTTGTTAATAACTCAGCACAAATACCATCTAAATCTGAACTCGCAATCAAGATTGATGATATCCTGCGTGCAAGCGACGATTAAAATTAAACTAACATTTCGCTGGCGAACCATCTTGCGAAGTTATAACGCACCTCAAAACGCGATTAGCAAAACCCAATGTAAAATACTACTTACAGGTTATTTTCCCGCGTAACTGTTTATGTAAAAACGACGAGTTCTTTCTGTTACGAAAACTCGGATGGAAATGAGCGTGAACAATAGTCGGCGGTCAGTGAAACCGCAAGTAGATTATGTTACCCGTGGCTCTATAGAAAACCTACTGCTATCGCATGCACTGTGACCCCGGCAAATCCTTTATGAACTGTGACACTTATTTGTTTGGAATAAAGCTTATTTTGACAAAGATTTTGGTTTTATACTGAACTCAGTCTTCATGATTTTATTACAGGAAGTAGACGTATTAATATTACAAATAGGTCATATAGGAAATAAGTTCCTATTACAACACTTAAAAAAACTTCTCTACATGGGTGTTTTCATATTTTATACCTATGCACCTGTTTTAAATTGCAAGGAAATTGTTAGATTGCACATAGATTCAAAGACGGAAGTTGGTCATGAGATATAAATCTGCATTAATCAACTATTCATAAATACGAAAGTTATTTTGTATCTAATAAATATCTGCAAATTAATTTACGTAGGTAGTAGGTACGAATAATATTTCATTGCGTTCTTGTCAGTTGTTTATCCAAGTTATGAGAGTAACAGTTCAATATCTATTCGATAGTGGTCCGATAGCGGTGCCCTGTCAATCTATGATATCGATCAAGCTGCAGTGGCGTGCTCCGCTCGCGTTAACTGGATTAAGCATATCGCAAAACGAGCATTGACTGACACCGCGATCGCATTCAGTATTAACTTCAAACTTTTATAGAGTTGGAACAGAGTCTTGATTTTATTTTACTTTTTGTTCCTACTACTTGTGTAATTTTGTATTTTTCCATATTACTCTTGTTCTATACAATTTTGCTTCAGCTATGTACAAAAATACTGAGGCAAGGTAAGTAACAAACAAAACAATAGAATAAATAGAGTATTGAATTGGTTGCGTTTCCATTTTACTAGTTTTTTTTTGCGAAGTAACATCTTTATATTAGGTAGGTTCTTTTTAATTCTTAAATAGCATTATGTAAGGCCATGAAATTTAAAAAGAGGTAAGATAATTCTAGCATATAATACAAGTTATTTCTCACCCAAATACCGGTAGAGAAATGATCACGTAATCCAAAGATGAAGCAAGAAGAGATAGGCCCATTGTTATCGCTATCAGGCATGGGAACTCGTTTAATGTCTGCGTGACATACCGAGAGGTCGGCGTCATGCACCACGCAAAGAACGCACTGACGCGTCACGCGAGGAAGTGGAGCAAAATGTTGTGCGATGTCGTGTTCTGAGTTGTGGGTAAGACATATTGTATTTGTATCCGATGACGAAAGCTTCGAAGCCATACTGAATGTTCCCATTGATTACGAACTTCTTTGTTAAAAAAGATAATTTTTAGAAAAAAAAAGAACCGACTTCATGATTATACCTTCATTTACAAACTAAAACTAAAAAGTAGAAAATAATATTTAAATAACTTCAAAGCAATGAGCATTAAAGGACAATCAACGAAATTATTAATACATATATTACCTACTTATATACATATTTACAATTTATAATCAGTTATTTTTGGAGTCGGTGCCAGCCAAAGCAAAAATAACCTTAATAGATACCTACTTGATTAATTTATTAATATTTATGATATGAATGTGAAATAGAGATAATGATGTGTACTATAATCATGCCAAATTTGACGCTTGTACCTACATATTGCCGATTTTACATTAGACCAATTACAAAAATACGTAAAAAATACGTTTGTTGTAGGGCCACTTTTAGTTTTTACTCTTTGACTTTATTATTATTTGTTAAGTTAATACGCTGTAATTTACAAGTTATTTAAAAAAAACTGGCTATCTATTACGGTTCAAAAGACAGCCGTTAAAAGGTAGGACAGACATCACATGCAGATAGCGTAGGCTCAGTTAACCCGTAGGTCCCGTTTTTACCCTTTGGATACGGAACCCTAAAAAGGAATAATAAACCCTAGTAAGGGTCCAAAACTCCATAGAAGCATCTTGTAAAGCCTCCATTACCAACTTATATACATATTTACAATTTATAATCAGTTATTTTTGGAGTCGGTGCCAGCCAAAGCAAAAATAACCTTAATAGATACCTACTTGATTAATCTATTAATATTTATGATATGAATGTGAAATTGAGATAAATATAAAAGAAATTGAACGAAGGCTAATAATTGAAAAGAAGCGCATCAAAAATTATATGCATTTAGACACAACCGTCAACGTGAATTCAGCACATCAGCTGTAAGACTACGGTGCCAAAAATTAAACTTCAGTGCAGAAAACATAATATCAAAATAGACTGTAGAAAAGTATTTTCCTACAAAGGCAGGATTAACGCTTTGCTGGCACCGACTCCAAAAATAACTGATTATAAATTGTAAATATGTATATAAGTAGGTAATATATGTATTAATAATTTCGTTGATTGTCCTTTAATGCTCATTGCTTTGAAGTTATTTAAATATTATTTTCTACTTTTTAGTTTTAGTTTGTAAATGAAGGTATAATCATGAAGTCGGTTCTTTTTTTTTCCAAAAATTATCTTTATTTATTTTGTTAGTTATTAGTTAGTAATATTGTTTTTCTATAATCAAAACATTATGGTTTTACACAACAAATCGGTGCGTTTTTCTTGGATGTGAATAGGACAACCCCACCAAATACTCGTAGTTAAAAGAAGCAGTTTACGGTTTCCTATTCCTATGTATTTTTTCCAACCAGTATAGTTTAATACACTTCGCTGATAATACGATTTTACTTCGAGAAAAGTTTATTTCCCAGATATAACATTTATAAAAAATCTTCTCGTTAATCAAATAAAATTATTTATTTGTCAGAACATGGTAGGTACTAATACATACAAAGTAGCATACAAGGTCGCACAATTGGAAACGTATATCATGTCCTACTCAGTTGTATTTTCATAAAGTGATATTGAGCGTCTTTGGAGGACAAGATATATCAAGATGACCAGATGCAAATCAAATAAAGAAGAAAGTGTAAGTCATGTAGCATTTAGTATAGTTAAAATGCTGGCAGAAGATTTGGTAGGCTGGCAGATACTCCATCACATCCTCAGCCAGTAAAAGTCCACTGCCAAACAAAGGCTTCCTACTTAGAGAGGGGTGTTGCCGCATAATCCACACGCTTAGCAGACAGCCTGGGGATCGCAGTATTTTCACTATGTACTAATAGGACGCTGCTGCTCATCTTCCGATGGTTCTACCAAAAACTAGTACGCGCGCTGATATTGTATTTAACACGAAATCACGATGTATGGCAAAAGTCAAAAGAAAGGAATGAAAAGAGAGGAACTACGTCTAATCCAGTGGTTTTCGTCCAGGATAGTCTTGTATGCCGTCCGCAAACTTCGAATGGGCACCGAACACTTCACAGCTAAGTTTTCTAGTATTTTTAGTCCATAAATAAGAAAGCAGTTCTCACCTGAAGGTACTTGTTTCTCCGCTGTTCTCTGTAGAGCCTCTTCATGTGCTCGGCCTGCTGCCGCGCCAGTTCCTTCTCGGGAACCAGCGGCAGCGGGTCGTGCCGCACCGGACACCGGTAGTGAATGTTTACATCGCTCTCCACGTAACGCCGCGGGGATTCTACAACGGAATAAGAATATTAATTACTTTATAAGTTGTTTCCGTCCACCCACAAAATGGACAGACGACCTAAACGCTGGATGCCGGCCGTTTCCAACCGGCCCTCTTGGAGATCGATAGAGGAGGCCTATGTCCAGCAGTAGACGTCATATGGCTGAAATGATGAAGGTGATGACAAAGTAGTTTTATTAACAAGTGTCCGCACCGGGTTATGAACAATGCGGAAATTTGGCGAGCGGTAGAAATCCAATTGCGGTCCTCCGATTTTGGAGGCCTATATCCAGCAGTGGATGTCCTATGGCTGAAATGATGATGATGATGATGATGATGGTGAGTATACATAGGTATAATATGTTTTATTGTTTCATTCGTTATTTCAGCTGTTTAATGGTACGATTAACCGTTTCCGAGTAATTCTTGCTTATTGTTCTATGTTGCTGCTAAATAGTTGTGCGTTTTTCTGTGGCATCACGTAACATTATTACAGTACATGCTTTTAACTTTCTCGTTTTTAAATTGCTTTATTTTCTTCAAGATTTATTTAGGAGCGATTAAGAAAACTACTTAATGGTATGCCATTGAATAATGGCCAGTTAAACAATATTTGCTGCAGCTTGCAGTGTTTTTTTTTTCTTGTAAATTAAGTGGTTAAATCTAGAGGCTCGATTTTTTAATCGTTCGTGTGATAATTTGCACGAAAATATCATACGAAATAACAGACTTTCGGCCGAAATATCACACAAATGTCGCATTTTTTTACTAATCATACGCAACGAGTGGTTTGAACCGTTCGGATTTGATTTCTATCAATAGAAAATCTTTAATTTCGCATGATAATTTTCGTGCCACTTCATACGAGCGAACAAATATCGAGCCCCAGAGCTTCGTAATCATTGGCGGATCCTGGCATGGGGGCCATGCCCCCCCCCCCCCCCCCAAACACCTAGCTAGCACCTGCCCCTTCCCCAAAATGAAATCCAGAATGGCCCCCCCAAAATTAAATCCTGGATCTGCCCCTGTTCGTAATACCTACATATCTTCGTGGTCTCTGTTTACGGAAAACGTATATGGTGTCTTTGTTTTTCACACCACACTTGTGAAACTAGATTAAGTCCACAGCAAAGATATTTAAAAGCATGGATAGCAATATCCATACTTTTAAATATCTTCAGTCAGCACACAAAAATGCCCCTACTAAAGTAGACGAAAACTAATACCAACTATTAAGGTAATCTGTGCTATTAGTCTACATTCGTTGTAAGGTAAATTAGACATTATACCGACTTTAATTGGTTTGTCGGTATTTAAAATGTATATGGGGTGTATCTCTAGACGACGGATATATTAGAGGATATGATTATTGTACTTATCGTTATAAACAACTCATTATAAAATATCATTATGATAATCTTACATTGAGCTTTGAGCTCATTAGCTGAGAGAGCAAGAGAAAATTCCATGTAAGGTTAATATAAGAATGTTTTTGAGGGTGTGGTAGCCCACCTGGGTTGGTCCCGTAGTAATAGTTGTTTATAATGATGAGTACAATGATACCTTCGAATATGTCCGAGAGAGATAATAGAGATACACCCGGTAAGGTAAACTTGTGACACTTTTTACGTGAATTTAGTACTAGACGCAAGATCTATAAAAGTGTGTAAATCAATGTCCACGACTGTATTTTTATGGTAACGCCATAAAACAACGATACAACAGCGACTCGCCGATTTAAAACGCGTCAACCGCACGGCCAATTAAACTTCAAAAAAATCTGTTTTCCACCGTGAAAGTGAAAGCGAGTCGTGGTCATGGAGTTTGTTCCACCATCGACGATGCGGTAACCACTCGACCCCATCGGAAATCGACACATTTTAAAGATATCGAGATATTTTACATCCGATTATGCGATGACACACGTAACACCTCGTAAATGGAAACCGGTCTTAGATTTATCGATGTTATATCATCGAAAGTAGGTAACGATGCTGGTCAAAATAAAATCGATAATCTTGAGTTAAATTAGAAAGGAACTGTAAAGCCCGGTACGCTTTTAGCTTTTATCACACACGTGAATAATATAAATATGTAGGTTTGTAGATGACCAACAGGTATGCGTCAGTATATGATAATATAATAAGATACTAATTGAGGCGTGGGCTAACCGCGACATAGATTAATGAAATGTTGGCTTATATTTTATTTTGGTATAAGCATTATTCATACTTCGATTTTATCAAGTAAATAGCAACCATGACTTTGACTCCGTTGAACTATCCAGAAGATGTGAAATATTTTTATCCTCGTGGATGAAAGGTTGTTTGTATTTAGGAATTGTGTTTTTTTAAAGAAATTGTAAAAATTGCAGTCAGACTTACCCCCATATTTATAGACGATTCCTCTCCCTATCCTTACTCAAGGTAACTAAGTCGTGTTTTGGCATTTTAATCGATAAAATAAGGTAACCATAAGCACAGAATACGTAATAGTAAGGTAACCCTTATTGTTTCCTTAAATAAAGGATGTCTACAGATCTGATGATGTCGTCTATGTCATAATGCCTCAATTTGTCTTCATTTAAGGTAGGCTTAAGAAATATGTATTAAGACGACTAACAATGCCAAACGTTAGGGAGCTTGAAGGATCAACGAAGGGAACCTTAGCAAAGTGAGCACTCAAGGTGAGGATTCGATGTACCTTTAATGCATCTATAAATATGGGGGTAGGTATCCAAAATGTCACCGAAAGCCTAAGATAATGCACAACTTAATTTGTTCACGCGCAGACTTTCTTAACATAGTCATTCAAGGCACGTGCTTGGCAATACGGGCGACTGTGCAATGATACGGTTACAATGCTGTATGGCATTAACAAGGGATTCCACGCCTTATGTCTGAGCCAAAACAGAGTTATGTTAAGATTGTACGCCTTCCGCAAAGTTTTCTAGTTATACAATATATTTAGGATATACACATAAGAATTTCATCAATTGTTACGCTGGTTTTTAGCGTGGAAACCACCTAGTTTACGTACGTGGTGTATATATTTTATATCTATATATAGGTACATTAAAGAAGTATTTTGAAAGCCATTTAGAGCCTGTCTTTTTCTACAAATACCTACCTATTTAATTGTAATATTATTTTTACCATAGCCCCTCTGCATTTGAATTATTAATTTGTTACTCTTATAATTTTGTGAAATGACGAGATTATTGTGATGCCTAGCTCTTAGCATACTGTATATGATAACTATATACTTAGAATACTTGTAGATATTAAAGTGTTGTAATTCGACCTATTAATAAATTATATATAATTTATATATTTCCGTCGTTAGGTGGTTCTTGTCAAACAACTTTCTTAGTTAAGCTGTCAGCAATTATAGAAAATGATTGCGCAGAAAAGACGTGGAAAGCTGCCACGATGAAGTTATTGCAACTGCTTTCACTCTACACTTTAATGGCACAGGAAAGAAAATATTACATGTGTAAGTTGATATTATTTTGAATTCCTTTATTTAAAGGTCAATCAAAAAGTTTTTTTTAATGTTAGTTGTTCAATTGGCAAGCTTGAGCTTGACCGTTTACGATAGAACATGCTTGCCTAGAAAAGATTTAAGTAGTAAACGATTATAATGTTGACTAATCAAAATTACATTAAATAATCGTAGCTTGGCTGAGACACTGCGTAGAAAAATATCAATGCAAATTATAGAGCAATGAATAAGTTAATGGACCATAGACAAATGGTATACCATTAGTGTTCAATGTAATTGCGTGGGTAGGTAGAGCAGATTATTGGACGCAATAAACCTCAGTAGTATGATTATTTCGTCAGGAAATCCGGACCAGATGAATAAAAAAAAGTGGTATTCAATTTGTTCATAAACTGACAACCATATTTTTATGATACAGGCTCTGTAGGACAGCGAATGTATGTAGCGAAAATTTATCACCTCTAGAAACGATGTTGGAGAATTGTAAGAAATGACAATCAGATAAAGTGCCGAAATGTAATTTAAAATAATGCAATATACACACCAATGTGATTTATTATCTGTAATATGAAGACTGTATTTATTAAAGATTTGTGTCATTCCAATTTCATAAACACAAGGACTAAGTCCGTTTTAAAAAAGCGATTTATATTGATGTTTTTAGGGTTCCGTACCTCAAAAGGAAAAAACGGAACCCTTATAGGATCACTTCGTTGTCCGTCTGTCTGTCTGTCTGTCTGTCCGTCTGTCAAGACCCTTTTTCTCAAGAACGCGTAAAGGTAGCAAGTTGAAATTTATACTAAATACTTGGGTCTATGGTTTCTTTCGGCTGTAAAAAAATAAAAGTTGTAAGTCAACGCAATCAAAAGATATGAACGTTTATGTCGCATATTTTGCGATTTCACAGGGGAACCAAAACCTATAGGGTACTTCCCGTTGACCTAGAATCATGAAATTTGGCAAAAAGCAAGGTCTCATAGCACATATATAGGAATAAATCCGAAAGTTATAAATATGAAAGTATATCATTTAAAAATGATTATTTTGCTATTACAAACTTACATTTTGTAGTTGGAATGTATGGAAGAACCTTATTGTCAACTACAAACTTAAGTTTGTCTTTCAATATTTTAACTTCAGTTAGTTTTTTTTTTGGTCTCGCGCTCTTAGGGTTCCTTTATGTCGTATATTTTGCGATTTCACAGTGGAATCAAAACCTATAGGGTACTTCCCGTTGACCTAGAATCATGAAATTTGGCAAGAGGCAAGGTCTCACAGTACATATATAGGAATAAATCCGAAAGTTATAAATTTGAAGGTATTTAAAAATAATTATTTTGCTATTACAAACTTACATTTTGTAGTTGGGATGTATGGAAGAACCTTATTGTCAACTACAAACTTCAAAGTTGTCTTCCCAGAGACTGTGGGATCGGCCGATCTGCGAACTAGCATGGAAATCGCTACTAGATACGTGTCCTAGTATTGCAGATCGCGCTCGTATTCTTGCTGTCTCTGTTTGGGAATCGGGACTTTGGTTGCAAGCCATGCCCTCTTTTAACACAGGTAGCCTTTTAGATCCAATCGCATTTCGTCTAGCTGTCAGCTTACGCTTGGGTGCAAGGTGCTGTGAGGCCCATCGCTTTCAGTGTGGTACTGCTGTTGACCAGCTCGGTCATCATGGTCTCTCTTGCTCGAGAAGCGCTGGTCGTATTGGCCGACACGCTAGCCTGAACAACATCATACGCAGGGCACTTTCCACCGACAATGTCGCAGCTGTGCTTGCGCGTGACGATGGAAAGAGGCCTGACGGTATGACACTTGTGCCCTGGAGGTTGGGGCGGCCTCTTGTATGGGACGCAACTTGTGTCGATACTTTGGCGCCGTCACATCTTCCTGAGACACAAGGTAGGGCTGGTGCGGCTGCCAATTCGGCAGAGCAGCACAAGCGTCGCAAATATGCTAACCTCAGCAGTGGTTACATATTTGAGGCGTTTGGGGTCGAGACATTGGGCCCTTGGGGACCGGGAGCTCACCTCATTTTCAAAAATCTTTCAGAGCGCCTGGTTAATGCGACGCGTGACCAAAATGCTGGCGTGTTTCTGGCTCAACGCATTAGCATTGCCATTCAACGTGGTAATGCCGCCAGCATGTTAGGTACGCTGCCAACTGGTAGTGGGCTTGAGCATTTGGATTGTCTTTAGACCTTCAACGGTCTATGGGCAGTCTAACTGTATTTGTAGTGTTAGTTTTAGCTTGTATTTTGTTTAGTTATTAAAGGCACTTGCCCAGTAAAAAAAAAACTACAAACTTAAGTTTGTCTTTCAATATTTTAACTTCAGTTAGTTTTTTTTTTGGTCTTGCTCTCTGAGGTTTCCGTCTAACGGAACCCTCAGAGCACGAGTCCTACTCGTACTTGTCCGGTTTTTTTTTTATTGGAGATAGATTAACGATTGACAACTCGCCTGATGGTAAGCGACGGAGTGGCCGAGGATGCAGCACATTGAATTATAATAGAAATCTATTGACTTTAGCTTTATACAGGGCTACTGGTAATCAGTTAGCATCCTCTTATTGGGCGGCCTCAGTACATCAAAACAAACAACTTTTTGTCATAAAACTTTTCGAAATTTTCGAAAAAAAAATTATCAGGCATTCCTTACAGCTTTGCATAGTTTGGGGTCAGATGACCGTGAGTGCAAAAATTTCCCAAAGTCCCGAATACAAAAAAATCATTCACTCTTGACAAAATATATGAATCAGCTGTTTTTGTGAATTCTGTCGTAGTTGTAGAACAAAAGTTGTTTGTTACGAAGTATGAAGAGGATGCTATTACCAATAACCCTGTATATGCCAATATTTGTAGTTCTCAGGAATGCTAATTACGAAAAAAGTTATTACGAAACTCATCATCATCTATTGAAATACCAACAAGTGTGTCAAATCGGCGTATTAATTTACAAACCAAGCAAACAAAATATTTAGTTACATTGCTACGTTTCGTAACACCAACGACGCATAGCATGGTGAATGATAGCAAATATCTCCAACAAACTTGAATTTTCGACATCTATCGCAACTAGAAAAACTGCTTAGTTGCGCAAATTACAATCTTAACCTAAATAACCCAATATCACCAGTTAGTAGCTTTAACTGTCAGTTCATGAACATTTTCAGATAGAAAAACCTTTATATTCTAATCAAAGCGCATGATATTTTTAGTTTATGCAACAATTACTGTTTGTACGCGCAAATTATACAGAGAAACTGCAAAAAAGTAATCAGATTTAGATAATAACTCTATTGCAGTGAATGTATGGTAATTAAACTCACTGATAAAAATGTTAATTTATGTGATACATCTCGATAATTGAAATTAACGAACCATGAACGGCCATCTTCCTGAACTGCTTTAGAATGCCCATTTTACACTGCAGAAACGACACTGGGGTAATAGAGCCACTGGCACGATGTTCCCTGGTTGCGGTGGTCTGTCGGACCGCGTTGTCGCCGCCCGCCGGGCTCGATAGATCACCGAACACTTGTAGTAGACTTTCGATACAAGTACGACTGCATCTCCCGCCCAAGCCCCGCGGTTTACTTTCGCCGCTTGACCGCACGTGCTTGCTTTGACAGTTTCTACGAGTAGTGTTTGTTTGTATTATAGCACGTGCTTACAGAAGATGAATAGTGCTACTGAATTCTCAATACGAAACCAAATTTGAAGAAAAAAAAAATACACGTACCTATGGTACTGAAGAAAATAACCGTTGTTTATAAAATTGTCAGATCAAGAGATTATCATCAGATCGATCTCCTTTTAAACCTACTTCCAAAAAAGAGGTTCTCAATTCGACAGTATTTGTGTGTGTGTGTGTATGTTACCCGATATCTTCATCAATTGTGAACGAATATTTATGTTTTTTTTATTGAATTGGCTATACCTCAAGTATGGTCCTAATTAAATTTGAAGAAAATATTTCACCACTAGGGGAGGAAAACTAGGAGATGGACGTTAGAGGATGAACTCCGTTTATTGAACTTTCTGTGAAGTAGGCTGGTGTTTTTTTGTAAAAATGTATTAGAAACTTGTGTGGTTCAGAACACAAAATAGGTTGTAAAATTTACTCTTGGTAACTGCATTGATAAGAACATTATAAATGCATGAAGTTGATACAATAAACAATTAACTACTACTTATTGCACATGAACACAAAATGTACAAGCCATTTTAGTTGGGTAAAGGTTCCAAATTAATCACATGCATTATAATTTTTTGGTGTACGAACTTTTCATAAATAATATCTTAAACTCTACAACTAAGAGCTAACTCAATTCTTAATTATTTTAATTTATGTATATGGATCTTTGTTTATGAGAATAAATTATTTTGATTGAGCATTAGATTTCTTAGTACCATAGAACACGAGACAATGTAGGTAGGTAGGCGGTTATATTGTACTTACTATACGGTAGAGGTGCGTACACATCCGGATAAACGTTCGTTCTATTGACCCATTCGGAAACGTCGTGAATCGTGTGACGATTTTCTTCCCTTTTCACATCGCGCGGCTTTTCTCGCATTACAACGCTTTCTGAATGACTATTGTCTTCGTCATCTATCGCAGTACCGAAATCAGTCTTCAAATCGTCTAAAGAAGCAGATCTATGATCCGCCTGTAAAATAATAGGTTCATTACGGAAGTCGCTGTACTCTATTTGTACAACTGACTTTTTTTGAGGATTGTTGTTTAAATTATCACGTAATTGCTTGAATTTAAAGTCGTCTGTTAGTTCAGTGGAATCTGGAACTTTACTTGAAATATCTCGAGTGGGAGCTGCGTGATTAGGATTATGTTTGATGTGTGTCTCTGTTGGTATTGGATTAAATTCTCGTGTATGTTCTGTTGTGGGCACAGTTAAGCTCGATTCGACTCCGATGTGAGTTTCTTTAATTCTCACAGTTTTAATACCTTTCTTCCTTTCCATGGATTCATTGCTTTTAGCACTGTCAGAGTCATATTTTGTCACTGATTCGTTTGGTGTACTTTCCTTAGAAAAATACGCCCCATCATTTTCGTATTCGTTTTCTTCATAAAGCAGGTTCTTTTTCATAAATTTATTTAGCGCAAGTTGGGATCTGGATAGTGAGTTAGACGTTGTAGGGACGTCACTAAAGAACCCATCGTCCTCGTACGCTTGATCACTATTCATAGAGCCTCTATCCTTCTTTAGATTTATATTGTACGCTTGATCTACGTTCATTTTGGCCTGCGTTACCGCGTAATTATTTCACCATGTTAACACTTTACACGACAACTAGGTGGATCGAGTCAAACTGAAGTCACGATAACACAGATAAACGTTTTATCGGTGAATAATACGAGATAGTAGTTGTTGATATAACGGAGTTAATAGAATAACTTATCGTTACGGTTCACCAAAACACTTGTTTATTATTTCACACGAGACGAAGCATACCGCATTCGGACGCGAGGTTACAAGAACTATTTACAATCGAAAAACTGTACAGACAGGTTTTGGCGGTCCTATCGTAGCGAATGACGTAAATCGCGGACAGCTAATCTCAAGGTATGAATGAACTTTTTACATCACTCAGATTCCACAGGTTTTTCGCGCAACAATGACATAATCATTATTTGATGCGATTTTAATACACTCACTGACGTTACTTATATCGAATTCTAATGGAGTCTACACCACGTATGTTGACGACGACGGTCAAAAGAATAAGTTAAGGCGTGGATTGTTTGAAACAAAGGCCATTGTTTCTTTTTTATTCGCACAGATAATATAGATAGATATAATTGCGCTTGTCGGCTCTCACAAAATTTGGACCGCGTGGATCGGAAGCGCAATAGCGAAGAAAAGTTATCTAATCATACTGTAAAAGTAGGTTACTATTTTCGTTTTATTTGAGTAATTATGTTAGATGTCTTGGAATTAAAGTTATTTTAGTTAAGTTAACGATGGAATATACTTGCCTGTGTCTGAATAGCTCCCGTGTGACGTTCTGCGTGGAGGTTCCGGGGCTGCGTCGGTCTCTACCAGTGCACAACAAAATGAAATGATGAGGCATGTACACAAAAACAAATGCAAAACTAGATCAAATACTACCTATACGAGAATTATTGATTTTCGCTTACATCGAGATAGCATTTTTTTTATATTTACGTACAAGAATATTAGGTAATTACGGCAAGAACTGCGGTTAATATAAAATCAGCAAGTTATTACAAGTATCATAGTAGCTTCAATTCATTCATACGAATACATCCACGATAGCAAACATAAATAAAGTCAAAGACAACAACGAGCGGAGTAATCACGCAACGCAGACACGCATGGGGCGGTGCGGACGAGCGTAACGAGAATCAATAACTCTTTATAGGAAGCATTATGTACAAATAAGTCACTCCAAAATTAAACTAAGAATATATAATAAGATATTTTTAAATTAACCTTGAAATGTGACCGTGTGTCGTGAGGGCGTGACGTGAGGCGCCAGCCGAAAGGGCCAGGCGGCGGGTGGCGGCCGCGGCGGCGTACGCGGCGGCTCGTAGCGACGGACCACACGGTGCAGTGACGGGTCAAACTCCTGCTTCTCAAACGTATCTCCCTTCAAGATAGAACTCAACTTAATAGGCTCTTTCGGCACTTCCTTTTTTATTTCTCTTTTGATTGGTGATGTCCGTCCGCGAACTAGAGTCGAGGGATCTTTTATAGATCTGTTGTTGTCGCTGCGCCTGGGATAGCGGTGTGCTACCCATGAACCAGCAAGGTAAGGCGCCATATCGTGAAGCTCGCTCACATCAGGAGCAGACGCGTAAATCTGTCCCAGGAGAGACATGGTTTCGAATCGGCGCCGAATGCGGTCTACCTCGCCTTGACGACATTCTTGGGCCTCTTCAGCAGATCTGGACCTGGGAGCGGTACGTCTGCGTAGAGCCGCTAGTTTGGATATGATGTCAATGTGGGGCATATACCGGTTGGCCGGGCGGAGTGGGACCCGTGCCACGGGTAGCATCCCACGACTCCTGTCCCGCCGTGACAGTTTTTCAAACGCGGACCAGTTTAGTTTGAGCACGTTTCGTGCGATCTCTGGGTCGCTGCGGTGTCGTCGAAGGACGGCCCCGGCTGCGGTGGGCGAGTCGAAGCGCCGCGCGAGGCGGCGCACCTCTCCCGCCCGCGCCAGATTGAGGTAGGCGCGCCAGTACCGCTCCGGGTCGGGCGACGGGCTCCGACTGCGCCAGATGGTCTCGTCACTAGAACGTAGCGTGTCGGGCGTTCGACGATCCGCAATATACACTTCCGAATGGGGTGACCCTGATCTAGAACGTTGTTCGGGTTGCGATGGAAGAGACAAAAACTTATTTTTTTCACTTTCCCCGAAGAGTTCTTTAAAATTTGTACACGACTGAGATTGCACTATTGTATGTTTTGGTGGTTCAGGCTCCTTTATTTCAGCAGGAAACGAATGCGTTATCAGAGATATCGATTTTTCTTGTTTGTCTTTTTCGTCTGAACTTTCTCTAGCGTGGTAAACTGTTTTAGCTTGATCGGTAAGTTTTTTTACTGACTCAAAGTATTTTACTTTCTTTTGAACTTCTTTGCTGGGAGCTCGATATATTACTGTTTTGTTTGAGTGGTCCGAACTAGCAGTTTCTGTTTCACTAGCCGACGATTGAAACTGAGCTTCATTTTTCTCTTTAAGTCTAACCGAGTGTTTGTGTTCGTCTTCGGATGTTACATTTGTTTTGGAAGAATTATTTTGTTTATTGCTTTTGAGAGTTTTAACTTCAACGGAACTATTATCAATACTTTGTAAACAAGCATTTTCTTTCTCTAGGCTCATTTCCATCTCTTGTTTTAATGACATCGGTACGGAGTTATCAAACTTATTGATTCTGTCTAGTAGTTCTTTACTTAGTGTTTGCGAAATTTTCCTTTTTTCGTTTTCTGTAAGAGTCATTTGTATCTTGTTAACATTATTCTTTAAATCCTTGACGGACGCTATAGGACATGGTATAGCAGCTATAGAGTCAGATTTACTTAGTTTTATAAAATTATCCTTTTCATTCGTGTAATTAGAAGTTATTAACGAATTACATCTGACTTGTAAGTTAGGTTTTTCTATTGATAGTGTGTCATTAACATCAATTGTATATTTATCACTATCTTTGTTTAATTTGGAATCAAGTTCTTTGCTGTAAATGGCATTAAGCTGATTTTTTAATGCATTGACTTGTTCCATCGATAAACTACTCCATAGACGGCTTCCTAGACCGATTTTTTTACGAAGTTCACTAAGGGATGTCTCTTGTTGCAATGCCACAGTAGGTTTTATGATCGGACGATCGTTTGAGTCACTGTCCTCTTTTCTATTAATATAAAATGCTGTTTCTGCGACGCTAGTTCCACGCCATAAAGGTTTGTAAGTATCTTTGGAAATTGGAGGATCAAATTCTAAAGAGTCATAGTGAGATATTTGTTGGAAGTGATCTTTAAGATCTTCAACGGACTTTTCTTTGATGCGGAGGCCCCTGTCCGTGTCATAGTTCCATCTAAAATCTTTAACGTCTCGGGGGTAAAATAAAACATCCTTCTCTGTTTGAGCTACTTTGAGCTTTCGGTAGAGGTTGTTTAGTTCTTCTTCAGCTCTTTCTATGGACCTTATTTTTTTCCAACGTTCAAAGTCTATAATTTCTTCATCTTTTCGCCTATGCCGTAAATCACAAGTTGAAGTTGCTTTTTCTAGTTCGCCTACTCTTTCTAAATACATATAATATCTATTTAGTTCCCGAAATCGTTCAGATCGGGCTCTATTGTTTTCCATATCGCGAACATACTCATCATATTCAGGATCATTGGAATGCAAATTGGAGTCACTTCTGGTTTTATGGAACATATTATTTTGGATATCTTTTTTTTCAGCTTCACCTGCGCTTCGTGTTCGTAATACAGTTTTGGATAAGGTGTCATTTTTGCTACCCTGCAAGCGTACATTATGAATACGACGATAAGACGGTGATCTTATAGAAACAGGTGACGTTGATTGACTTCTGCTGTGGCTTTTTGTCTTTTTTGTTACTTTAGGTGACACGGGCCTAGATGTTTGTGAGAAAAATAAAGTCGATGGATAACTTTCAGGTTCATCTTTTGTGTTTACTTTTTCTTGCTGCACTTTTCGTTTAGTAACTATGGGTGAAACTGGCCTAACTGTCTCTGTAAGTATTATTTTTGGTGGGGACAGAGAGTGGTTTTTAACATGGCTTACGATTTTGTCTACTTTCCGAATAATTTTTGGCGATACCGGTCTTGAAGTTTGAGTAAAATATAATCTTGATGGCGAAACTGAACTTCGGTCCAGAGATTCTTTCGATCGCTCTCTTTTGTGAAATATTACTACAGGAGACTTTGGTCGAGTAGTTTGCGAAAAAAACATCTTGTTATCTGAAGGTTCACTTCTGCTTCTAATAGTGGCCAATGAAGAACTTGAACCGAACTCGTCCGATTTAGAAAGACTGTCAAACTTTCGTATTTCACCATGCATTCTACCTGGCCAAGATACAGACCTAGGGCTTTGGAGAGATGATGGGCTCGCATGGCGGTCCCACATTTTAAAACGAGAAAGCGAAACAGGTTTTCTGTTAATTAAATACGAATTTAATGACTTCGGCATGTTACTGTCTTGAGGTATTGACTGAAACATTTTTGCTTTTTGCAATACGGTGGTATTTTCTTCATACACTGGATATGTCACAACAGCGGCGGGAGCAAATGACTTCCCTAAAAATAAATGTTGAAAAAACGAATCGGATACGACTGCATCGTGTGATCGTTTTATCTCTTTGACAATCATTCTTTTTGCGTTTATATTTTCACATGAACCAAAGTTAGATGCATCGTTTGAAGTATCTCCAAACTGACTTCCACATTCAGAATCATTGCTGGACCTATTAGATGTTGGCTTTTTAGTCGATTTAGGCTTTATAGATTTTTTCATTACTTTATTATTTTCTTTAGACTTTTTACTGCAAGATTCATGGCAAGGAACACTTCGTGGTCTTATCACTACGCTTTCTAATGACTTTTTCTTTTTAAGGTTCGTGACCGTAGCAGTCTTTATTTGATTTTGCTTTTTCACAACTGGTGAAGAAATGTTTGAAATCGATTTAGAAATATTAGAAGATGTTTGAAGAGCACTTAGTTTTGTTCCTTTTTGATCACTTTTACTCACTAAACATGGATTTGATTTGGTGTGAAGATTCGAAACTTTAAGCTTCTGAACTTTTTCTGCAGTTCGTACCATATCCCTGCTTTTATGAGTTGCACTTGGTATTGATGATTTTGAGGAACATACATTTGGCTTCAAGGCATTGATCTTGCTTGGTATATTGTGAATACTTTTACTCAAGGATCTAGTTTTGGTTAAATCAATTCGTTCATTACGTTTTTCTGCACTCCACAGCTTATCTAAAGGTGTTACTTTATCCAGTATGTTAGAGATAGGTGTTCTTCTTCCAGCCCCTCCCTCTATAATTACAGAAGTTTGGTCTCCATATTTGTTGTGTACTGAATTGGAGTATTCTGTAGGCAATAGAGTTCTCCTAGAAGAGCCGAAACTGCTTGTACATCCAGGTACTTTGTCACCATGAATAACTTTTGAGGTGACTTTAATTGTTCCTGTGTTTTTCCTGTTAACAGCGGGCGGTGCAGAAGCTGACATGATTCTACTTTTGACTTTCTGAATATCTACTGCTGGAGATTTTGAAATAATGTGAGTATTTTGTCTTTGTAATTTATGGCTTATTTTGTCTTTTAGAAAATCTACATTTGATTGAGTTGTCTTAGGTCGCTTAGGCGATGTTGACACAGGTCTCGTCGATGTTACTAATCTAAGAGTTCTGCTGTTTCTAGATGAAATTCGCCTGGGCGGCGCAGGTGGATATTCCACTTCTTTGCTTGGATCTGGATTGTAAAAAGACGGCGCTTGTTTCCTGAACTTCACATTCTCAGTCTCAATCCTGGTCACGGGATAGCAGACCACTTCGTGGTACTGGGGCGTTTTCTTGTGAACTCTTATCTTCGTCAGTGTCGGAGAAATCGGAATATATTCGATTTCCGATTCGTCTGTTGAATTTCAACCAATGTTACAATCAACCCTTCTTGATTGCGTTAGATGTGAGAAAAACGTGTTGTGCTCCTGGAATAAATTGTGGCTCTTGAAAGCGTTGCTGAATTACTAACTGTGATACTACGGGTGTATTGTTCAAACTTCTCGTGGGTATACTGTGCTAGTTTAATTTTGGAGTCAACTATTGCATGCATTACCTGTTCTTAGTCCCCAGCACCACTGTTGCAGAGTATGATAGTGGCATGCGAAGTGATAAAATACTGGTTTATATCGACTTACCTCGTGTGTAGCGACTGTGTACAACAGTGAAGTAATAATGTGCACTCGATTAAAAATGTGGTCGCTATGGTCAGTGTCATTACAAACGGCCTTGGGATGACACATCCAACCATAGTTAGGTACCATGATTGGGCGCATACGTGTGATCGTAGAACGGCTGATGTAACGCAACTGACCTTCATAAATTTCTATATAACTTTTATTTTTCTTTTTAAATAAATTTTATTTAAAATTTATACGTCAATGTAGCAAATGTTTAACAAAGTAGTAGAAAGCCCTCACATATTAGCACCGACACCACATAAGATTAAAAACCATGCGATAATTAAATATAGGTACATTAATTATGAGCTGTAAAACGTTATTAAAGCAGAAACTTGTTTTGAAGACCTACCTAATTATCTAAATGTATAAGTACAAATCGTTAACAAGGTTTTTTTCAATTACGTTGATTTTCAACAAGTCACTTAGAGCTGTTAAAATCTAATCCCCGACCACTGAATAAATTAACTATCCGAATAATGCCTGTCAACGCCCTCGTTACAAGGCGTGGATATGAGGTGCATATATTTTATAAATACCATGACGGGAGACGGAAGAATAAAAGCATTGAAATGTGAACTCTAAATCGTGTAACGCACATCCTAATTGAAAATCATGAACTTTAAATCGAAGTGCTGATTTGATTCGACGTGTCTTATTTTTTCTTCGGAAAATTTGGCTGTAATCTAAAACGATAGAGATGTTATACGCTACTCCGGTACTGCCACCACATCCCTCAAAACAGCGTCAGGTCTAAATAAACTTTTAGTCATCCTACCCTCTTATTTTATCTCAACTTTTCCTATTTATCTATAGAGTCTTACTCGTCTTTATCTCAACTAATGAACCATATTCCCTTAGAGTTAAGGCATATATTACCTTGCCTGTGCGGCGCTGGGGACCGGAAGCCCCTGAGCGGGGGCTCCCCGCCGGCTTGCAGGTCGCGGTAGGCCGCGCGCCGCTCGGCCGGGGAGAGAGGCCCTTCCGCGTCTTCGCGCCGACGGAATACCAGCGTCGAGTCGGACTCGTAGCCGGATTCTTTCAGCGCTCTGTAAAATGCGCGTCTGTTAATAAATGTACTATAGATTTCTTTAGAGCGATGGTGGCCGAGCAGTAGCATGTGCGCTTAACAATCTGACGGCACCCGGTTCGGTCGTCGGCCCTGCACCAATGACTTATTAAGTACTTAAATAAATTATGTGCAGTTTCTATGCCATCTCTCAATAACGACGAAAGAAAACATCGTGAGGAAACAGAGGAAAAAGAAAAAATCCGACCCTCAAAATTTCAAAGATGTATAACATTCATCAACATGCTCTGGGCCCGCATGGTGGATTATTGCCGATCCTTTCCCTCTCTCTCTCTCTTTCTCTGAGAAAAGGCTTGTGTCCCATCAGTCGGAACATGATAGGCTGATAATGATTATATATTTCTCAGGCGCAACGTAGCATCGACTAGAGACTCGAAACGGTATCGCGGTGTACGAGCGGCGACAGAAAAATCTTTTGGACGGACGCTAGGTTCGAAATCGTATCTCATTTACTAGAGTTCAGAACAATCGAGGCGTGATTGGCCTCTGCCAGCAATGCGGCGCGGAAATGCGACGAGAAAATTTGGAACCCACGGTAAATTGGGAAGGGTTGGCGCCTTCGCCAACTGTCGGACGTTGACCGCTTCGACTCTCCAGAATCCAGAATGTTTTAAATAATTAAAAATTGTATCTTTCGACTCACTTTCATGCGTGATGCTAATCGTTAGCAAGAAGTAAATGAAGCTTTTTATAGCACCGCATACGTTTTTTTAATATGGTGAATACTCTGTTATGCGATAAACACATCATCATCAGCCAGAAGACGATCACTGCTGAACATAGGCCCCTCCCTTAGATTTCCACACTGAACAACAGCCATGTCATCTGCTCCACTCTCTCATCCACTGAATGCCCGCGACTCTCACGATGTCTCGTCTAGTAGCTTACGTACGCTAAACACAAACCTTGCCATATTAGATTTGGACAATATCGCAGAAGTGATGTCCTTCTTTTCCTTCGGAGATGCTTGCGGTAGCGACGTCGTACTCGATATATTTTGCTGAAAGAAAACAAATCCATTAGCTATATGCAAAATGCAACGAATCTTGGGTCTCACGAGTAGATAATGTGAGATATTTACTATAAAAATCATGCTTTCAAGCATTATCCAATACATTAGCCACGAAATCGCCGAATCCATAAAGAAATACCAATTTCTATTTAAATAAACGTTTATTGCACATAAGTTACATCATGCCTATTGAATAAAAAAATACACAATAAGTTATGTAAGTACCTTGAAGTGATGTCCTAGTTCGAATATTCGATTTTACGTACACACCATATTAAATAAGAAACAAACGAAATTGTTGGCTGGTCTGTTTCCACAACAACGTCGTTTGACCGAGTACGTAATTAATAATAATAAATAAATAAATAAATAAATATTTGGGACATTTTTGCACACACGGTCATCTGACCCCAAACTAAGCAAAGCTTGTGATATGGCTGCCAGAGACTGATATACATACATATATAGTATTAAATACATACTTAAATAGATATTAACAACCAGATATAGAACAAACACAAATGTTCATCACACAAATGTTTGTCCTACGTGGGAATCGAACCCACGTAGTATAAACATAAACAATCACATGACAATTGGATCAAGTGCAGTAGCAAGAGACGATTCTAGAATTATCTAACTGTTAGTAAATGTTCTTATGTACCTATTTTTAATCACCATCATCATTCACTGCCCTTTCATTTCACAGCACTGCAATGCTAGGTGGACTTTTTTTACGAAAACGAAAAAAAAAACTCTATGTCCCTGCATGGAATCTACTTATGGTCTGTCAAATATAGGATGATAATTTTGACAGGTAACGCCTAAGATGTTTAGTATTTTTTCCGGTAAAATGTAGGTACTACAAATAATATCGTACTTCATTGATGGGTAGCGCCCACATAGTGAAGTGCCACGCATAATGAACAACCACAGAGTCGAAAATCGCTTTTTAAATAAAATAAATCAAACAAATAAAAATTAATATATAAGTAACATTTTTTTTTTTAAATTAAATTTATATGCAATTATCTATCGCGCAATCAGTTGTAAAAAAAACGATTACTTACCTAATGAATAATTTAATTTTTTCAGCATAACCATGCAACTATCGATTCCAAGTTCTATGAGAATAATATCAATGATCGATCTTTAACGATTATACACTACCGCATCCTCACTGTGAGCTGTCAAAATTATCATCCTATTTAAGACAAAGTTATAAAAAAATATAGGTTTTGAAATGCGTTGTATGAAAAAAAAACACCATAGTTAGTCTATTATTTATACAAAAGAGGTTTAAAATAATGTCTGCAAACTAACCGCAGCCTAGTCCATGTACTTGTCAAAACTTAGTGAGTAAATCCGTCGTTGCAACAGTTTTATATCATTGCCTATGCCACAAAATCCATGACCATTTTAACTATAAAAATGCTCTTAACCAGGTTTCACAACTAAGCTGTGAACGATAAATCACGTAGACCCCGGATAGCGGAGTACGTCGAATAATAATAATATTTCACAGGCAGAATAGGCTTGTTGTGTCATAATTTTTATTTAATACCTTATAAAAGCCCACTAACGACAACAAAATTAAAATTTGTTCCAAAGTAGTTAAATAAGTTAAGTATTTTAATTTAATGCTTGACAGAGAGCGCACTATAGCACGTGATGACGTCAAGCCGCGCGCGCGCTATACAAATGCTATACTAACACAAGCTTTGCGCGAATGAGACAGAGCACCCACTCTCTACCAAAAACTTTAAACGCTCATATTATCTCAGATATTTATCAGCAACTTTTTAAATTTTTTTAGTGTGTTTAATTTAAGTATTTAGAGATATCCTTTGCTAAGCCTGTTATTTGTAATAACTGAAACATTAGAACAAATACCAAACTATTGGCTTATTAAGTATATTTTTAGGGTTCCGTACCCAAAGGGTAAAAACAGGACCCTATTACTAAGCCTAGCTTCGACTATATTGGATGGCGTTATAATAACTGGTAATTCGGTTACTTGGACGACCTTATTGTATTTTGTGGTGGACCGAAGCCCTCAATGCGCGAGCCAGACTCGCACTTGGCCGGTTTATTAATCAATAGTTCTTAGCAAAGGTTAATTCTAGAATCGTCTATTAAAAGCATCAAATACAGTTAGGAACAAGCAAAATTAATGAAAAGAATTGACCCGACCTCTTACTAACGAGGGGTAAATACTAAAATAGCTACTCAAATCGGGTAGTTTCAACATATTTGCAGGATCACGCCATGACAGAATTTACCTGGTCATATAAATACGGGACAGATTTATACTTTCATAGCCTTGCCTCGTTTTTACACAACAAAAATGTGTCGTGGCGTTCTTTAGCCCCATGAAAAGCTAAACAGTTCTTGAATTGAATTACATTTTGCATCATCTCAGCATTATTTTAATCTTTACAGTGCAGTACTGGCCAGTACTTGCCTTAATGTAAAGATTTTGTCAAACCAGCACCGACATTTTACTAGCAAGGACATAGGAGCCTATCACAATCTCTTATAGCATTCTTATTCCAATTTAACTTTACTTTTCTTTCATTCTTTCTTTCTATACAAGTCGAAGATTGTAATATGAATGCTTACAAGGATCTGATAAGCCTTTTAAAGTAAGGCAGCTAACCCTAGCTCCAATAATACTAAGTTTTTTGCGTCAGTTTCAAATTCAAATCAGCCAATACACAAACAGCAGCGCACACAAACACACCAAGCGCACAATGCGGACATGTTAAGGCCCTTACACTCTTTTGGATGGCGCGAGCGAGCAGTGTGGTGTAAGGGGGCAGGGGAGAGTTCTCGTCTAACCACTGTTAGCCGACACCAGCCGCACCGATGTGAACATACCGTTAGTGTGTCAGTCTCAAACATTATGCATGAAGAATGGGAGTTGATACTATGCAATAACGATGCGTTCAACTCTTCGAGCCGGTAATACGTTGGACATAGCACGCCGAGCCTTAGCCCACGCGGGCAAATTAATAAAAGACGAATGCTTCTGTCTACACGTTGTACGACTTCTATTGAGCCAATGCCACCCATCATGTGGACACGGTTTTCTGATTACAGGCGAGCGTCCTTAACTTATGCAGAAAAATCGACATTGATCCAGAAAATCAGAAATCTGATAAGTTTATTTTGGGACAATGAAATAAAACAAAGAAATATTAAATAAAAATAATATCGCCTGTCTGTATTATATTGTCTTGTTATTATTATAGATCCGAAATATGACGAGTCGTGGCGAGCGATCCCGAGTTACTAACAAGGCACGCCAAACAAACCGTATACACGTTGAGGTTGGCCTGCACTGGGCCAGTTAGGTTACCGACGAGTGATGGCAGCCTAGGCAAATTGACTGTCCACATGTTGGTACTGGCCTTGCGAGCTATGGCAAACGGCAGCCGATAGAGAAAACCATCAGTGTTGACAAAATACAAGAGTCGGACGCATTGCGAAAGTTTCATGGTATCATTTTGGCAACGGAAAAAACGTCAACTGATGGCTGAAAAGTATTATCACTTAATCAATATGAAGCCTGCCTAGCAAGAGTTGTGGATAAATTGTCTTTCAACCGTTTTTATCCCACGAGAAAGAAACAAACGTATACATATTCTAGCTTTGTTGCGTCTACATGCGGGTAAAACGGTGGAAAGACTATTTATCCACGGCATGTGCTAGGCCTACTGGAGCTGTCAAAACTCCATTTCGCTGATGCCTTACGCGTCAGGGTGACGCGGTGGTGAGCGGTTGAAATTTTGACACCTTGACGGGCCACAATATTGTAATTGAGTTATATCACCATTAAATAATGGGCATTTTTTTTCAATACTTAAATCTAAGTAAACATGTACTCCTCAGCCACCAATTGCTGTCGCCTGTATTGTATAGCTTTGGTATGTACAGTCTGGAAGAATTAAGAAAAACTGCATAGTAGCTTCACCAAAGTGATGGTTGATCTTCAAGTGAAAATTTGAGTTATTAAACATTATCAACATCACGTTATTTTATGTAGCAAACTGTACAAACCTAGTAAGGACAAGAATGAATATAAAATATGTTTTAAAATTCACAAAGGCACTATTGCTGATTTACTATTTTAATCCGTGTTTAATCACAATTGGATAATTTACAATTTCAATGACGTCATGAGACAAAAAATAAAACATTAAGAAAGACATCATCAACAAATAACATAGAAATTTAGAATAGATATGTACAAAATGTTATTGGTTATCACGAGAACACAAAATAAAATAGTAAAAAGGTTTCGTACCCCGTCAAAAATGTCCATGACCTCGTCCCACCACTAGAAAAGAAAAAACACGTCTTGTTTTTGCTCTCTGTATGAATTCAGTACCTCTTAAGTGTCCTTATAGATCGACCAACTTATCTATGGAGTTGAATGAGTTAATTGTCATCTGATTTTCAGACAAAACCGATAATATCAGACGAACAATTTTAGTTCCTATTGTTTGCCCAACTCTAAAAATAAGTTTGGCGCTCTGTATTTCAATAATACAATAAACTTACTCTAGCTGTCTTTATTTTAGTCAAAAGCGAGATAAATTAACACTGATAAAGATTGCCCAGAAAAGTTTAAGACACCGTGGTACACCCCCAGGCTGTTAAATATATGAAATCAATAAAATTATCGTTCATTCAAAGCCGTAGCACCATAAAAGTGCCCTCCTCACATGGTGCAACGCGTTTGAAACCGGTTTTGGACTGGAGTGTCATAGTTTTGTGTCATCTGTCCCTTATGCTTGCTAACCAGGTATTGCTAATGTTACAAAATAAAATTATATTTCTTTCTTTCATTATGTGTCTTTCATATTCCGCTGCCATTTTCAGTGGACACGGCCATGGGGGCAAATGCGAATAAATCAACAACGATGCGCAATTCAACAATTCAAGTCAAAATCAGTTAACTGCGTCACACCATTTGTGGGGGGGACCTAAATGATTCAGTTGAATGTTCTAGTGAAGTATGAATGATTAATGGTAAGCCCAAAATATGACAGCCAAGTTTCGCGAAGGTACCTGTTTGGCTTCTTTGTCGACTACAGAAGATCGTCCGGGCATGTAGTTCTCTATTCTGCCGGGCTGGCTTTTGTAAACTTCTTGGCTCGCTCGCCCTGAAGCTAAGGTGCTGTATCTGGAAAATTTTTACGATATAATGAGAAACGTCTCGTTATATAAAACATGTGTAAAGTGGCAAAACATGCTTGAAAATAAGGACAAATATTGCTCTACAAAAGCTTCACCATAATTATGAGGCCTTTTCAGGTATTCGTTAATCCACTTAATTTCAATTTCACGTCTTATTTAAATGGTTATTTTGTGGAAGAGCCAATTAATAAAGAAATGAGGCAAACATATTCCTTATTTTTCCCTGAAAAAAATAGCCTATGTTCATTCTTATGACGCACGCAACTCCCTTGCCAAACTTCGCATTAGAGTGGTTTAAGTCATTTAGCCGTAAAGGTAAGACAAATACTTCGGTATATGCTGGGAAGGCTGGCTGGGAAGTTGTAATTGGCCGAGTCACTTAATCAATTTCTTACCTAAATAATTAACCTGTGACTATGCCTACAAATGCAGAAAAATATTGTTGTACTAAACACTCACTTGTTGTTAGGCATATACGCGATGGTAGTTTCGTTCATCCGTCTGTCTCCTTGCACGGAAGCCGTCCGTCTCCTGGGGCCGGTAGTGACGTCACTGTCATATGCGTCGCTCCACGTGCTGGTAGTGAGTCTGGTAAGTCCGCCTTCCGGTTCGCTGAGGTACCCGGAACGAGGGTCGAAGTAAGCATACTGAGATTTGTTGCTTGTCACCCTCTCCGGTGGTTGGCCTGAAAGGATGAATTGAATTAGGGCTAAATGTAAAAATAGTGTGTAGCCAAAATTAAAAAAGTACCTATGCATATAAAGTTGAAGTTGGCAGATGACAAGAGAATGATTACTGTAAATGTTTGATTAAAATGTTACTGATGTATGTTATTGACTAATTTTAGTATACGTCTTTTACCTTAATAGATTTTTTAAATGGCGCATTTATTTAATGATTACTTGGGTTTTCGCGGTTAATAAACATTGAAATTAAACACTTTTAACGGGTTTTATAGTGTTTATTTTACATTATTTTAATTCCTGGCCTATGGGTCACATCACAGGTAGACTAGATGACAGATGTCTATAGAAATAATATGAAATGAGCTAAAAGTACCGTCAATAATTTTTAATCAAACCCTTCTCTATGTACGCAGTAGTTGCTCACGGTGACCACAGACAATGGAAAGGTTTTAGAAAAGTTAAAAATTAAAATAATTACATATCCATGCGATAAAATCCGTTAATTGTATGCAACTGTTCGTAACGACAGCAGGGCGGTGGCGGAGTGCCCGTAAAGCCCGTATACAAAAATAAAACCACTGTCGCATTTTTGTCAGTGACATCGAAAAAACAACCTTATAGAGTCACAATACGGAATCAATAAAAAAACGCGGCTGATAAGAAAAATGTTATAGAAAAAAATTGCTAGTTATATGCGTTACTCATAATAAATAATATCGCTCAAAAGCGACGACGAAAAATATATCAAAGATATGTCCAAAAAAAAAAAAAAACTGATACGATATTATTAAGTTGCTTGTAATGTTTGCAATCTTTAAGTACCTACCTTAGTTAAGTAAAACTTGTATTTTCTCACCTAAGTGAATTATTGTTATTCTTCGAGAAAATAAAATCTTAAACCATAAACTCAAAGTTCAAAGACATGACATTCACCAATATACACTGGGCCAGCATGGTGGGTTTAGGGTCCATCCTATCTGAGAGAAGGCCTGTGCCCCAGCAGTGGGAACATGATAGGCTGTTAATGAAATGAAATAGCTATTAGAGAATGGCTATTACTATTTAGAGAATATTATGGCATATTCTCTAAATAGTTAAATTTTTACTGTTAAGCTACTAAAATATGATTAAATAGTTGTATTTAAGACATTTATTAATTGTAAGAGCGAGGCGTTATTCTTTATGAGTGAGCTGGGACAATCACAGTTTTAAGAAGTGACGTCATTCAAGCGAACATATTTAGAATGGTACCAGGTTATGATAGTAAAGCACAGAGCTGTTATGGAATTAAAGGCGATTTGTATGGAGTAAAACTTGAAACACATTACACCAGGCAAGCGAAAACGCTTCATTATCTATCCACAGTGCGATTGATTGAAAACCTGCCCACTCAAATGTAGTCCTTATTTATTTATTTTTTGAAGGAAACGGACATTCATTCGAGGCCCCAGTGAGATAGTGCTATCAAGTATACCTACCTGTTCTACCCCCGTTTTTTATGTCTACATTATTCTTATTAGTTAAACAAGATGGATTTCAGAGTGCACCCACTTTGATATCAAATTACCTACTCAAGAATAAGGTTACGAATACATTTTTCAATTAATCGCATCGTGATTGAACTTTGACGTGAAGCATTATCGTGGCGGTGGCGTAATATGGGTCCAGCTTAATACAGCCACCAATACTGATAATAATTTTGAAATAAAATACGGATAATCACCTCGGCGACTTTTGTACCGTATGGTCACATAATCGTCTGAAAAAAAGAAAATAGTTGGTCGAATACAAAAATATTACAATATATGACGTCGATTCCTTGTAGGTATTATTCCTAAACTGAACGAAGGAATTTGAAATTCTTCGTATATAATCTTTTGCAGTTTAAGATTAGATCCGCTTTTTCTTTTTCAGTCTTATAGACAACGACAAAATAATTTTAATCCAGTCAAATTCAGTTTAGTATAAAATACAAAAGAATCGCCCCCATAAACCCATATTAATCACACAAGAAGAAAAATAAAAATAAAGAACTCTGTGCTTACCGTCATATTTGTTTTTATGAATGGTGTCGTACATTTTCTTGTACCATCTTGACGGGTCCTTAACTTCCTGCAATTGAAAAGGATAGGAGTTATTGTTAGTTTATTCTGATTGTTACCAGCACACGAATTGGGCATGAAAGTAGGTAAGTACTTAATATTCATCACGAAGATACATATATAGGACACTTTTTATTCCAGAAATATGTAGAAAAAATTCACGGAGAGCGGCTAGTACCACAAAACATTGTAATGCGCGAAAAAAAACCATAGAAAAAAAACACAAGAAAATCCATAGCCCACAGACCTATATCCAAGTACACGTCACTAGTCGATCTCCATTGCATGTCATTTCTCCTATAAAACTCCGATTTATTATCGGTGTTGAGTCCGGCTGAAGCCAGTCTGCTCTCAATCGGAGAAGCGACAACACGTGTCAATTGGAAATGAAAATGATTAATTGTGCAATACTGAGTTGTAAAAATACCGCAAATACAGTTGGCCGACCGAATAGATATATTTTTTTTTTTAAAAGAACATCTTTTTTTTTTGTAAATAGATTTAGGTTAAAAAAAAATATATATGTCTGTGGCATAGCCGCTGATTTTTTCGCGATGTCAGGAATCGAAGAAGTAACTTAATGATAATCACGATGAGCCTTTTCCACTAATCCTGTATTTGGTATCTACGTTATAGGAACTTACAGATCTTAGTGAGACCGGCATGCCTTCTTTGGTGATGGGTCCTATTCCTTCAACCTTCGGCGCATCCGCCATTTTCCGCGAGCTCCTGTGCTCGCTCCGCTCTACTTCCGTCTCGCTCGCGTACTCTCTACGAAGCGCATGTACTGGAAATACCAAATGACAACCTGAATTTTATGGTTTATATATATAATAAACATATACCCGTGCGAAGCCGGGGCGGGTCGCTAGTTTATAATATTTGTGTGGTTTGTAACACACAAACCACATATACACTGGATTTGGATGAAATATAGTCCATATCAACCTACATAGGTATTTTTAACTATTTTTTAATAGTTTTTTTTTAAATCATGGTATACGTCTACGTTTGGCCATCAACTCACCTGATGGAAAGCGATGTGGCCGAAGACGGAGCACATAGACCTAAAAGGTACTTATTCAACCTATGTGTTAACCTGGATTAACAAATAGGCCACATTCAATTTTTTTTTATAATTAATACGCTTGCGTTTGACCACCATCACGCCTGATGTTAAGCGATGATGCGGTCTACGTTGAAGCACGCTTGCCTAGAAGGAACCGATTCACTCGTGATTTGAAGACACCCAGATTGTAACCATCGGGGAACACCCATTCAGGCAGCGCATTCCACAGACTAGCAGTTCGCACAATAAATGTGGAATCAAAGCGCTTCGTACGGGTTTTCGGAATATCAACCATAAAGCGGTGACGCCGAAAAATCAAGGGTTCTCGTTGGATAGCGGGTGAAGCCGCGGGGCGGTGCCAGTTACTATAGTTATGTGGTTACCTGGGTCGCCCCTAGGTGGTGAGGGCCTGTCTCGCGGCAGGCGAGCCTCTTCTTGTATATAGCTCGAACCACGCGGGATTTGCCCTTCTGGAATTTAAAATAATTATCGATATAAAAAGCAATCTTCAAAATTTGTCAGCACTCTAGCAAAAGTATTGCTATTGCTAAATCAACAGGCGCTCGATAAAGATCAAAATATTATTAGACCTGCAGTGCAAGTACCGTTTAATCGATCGTCAAATTCGATAAAATGCCGTAGAATCGATCAAATGGCATTTTATCGAATTCGAGGATCTCATCTGTCAAATTTGACGTTCGTTAAAGAACGGCACCTGCACTGCTGGTTCGAAAACTGTTTCCACTTTCTACACAATCGAAGTTAGCCAACCAAGTGTAGATTTGTTCTTTTAATTTATGTACTTGTAACTTGTTAATTTTAACTGTGTCACTAATTTGGTTTTAAAAATAGTCCTAGGGCCTTTCGGCTAACTTGAATAGGCATGATGACTAATATTTTTTTATTACCTCATAAAAAAGCATAGATATTATAAATAGAGCACATCAACAAAAACAAAATTAAAATTAGTTCAAAAATAAATAAGCTAGACAGAGAGCGCACTATACTGAGCCGTGACGTCACGGCTCAGGCGCGTCATACAAATGCTATACTAACACACGCTTTGCGAGAAAGGGATAGAACATCCCCTCTCTATCCCCAGCTAAAACTTTAAATACTCATATCTCAGAGACTTATCAGCCAATTCGAATTATTTTTTTCAGTATGTGTAATGTATTTACTTATATTCATCGCTAAGCCGTATTTGTAATAAATTAAACATTAGGAATCATGCCTATTAGCGCGCCGAGGTACGGTTTGCGGTCGCGCAACTTTTCTCCCTAAACATAATAATATGAAAAGTATGAAAAATCCTTTTTAACAAGATAGAAAAGCAGGTCAAAAATCTAAAACCCGACAACGAACGTTACTTCGCTAAGAGATGTGTGCAGCTTCTCTTTTGCTTGTGACACCGTTTTGAGCAAATTTGCATGTTTGGAATGTTCTTCCTTTTGATACTACACAAGATTAGTAGAGGCGCAAAGTTAGTTTTTGAAGTGCTATATTTATTATTATTTGATAGCCCGTTGGTCCAGTTGGTAGTGAACCTGCCTTTTGAGCTTGGGGGCGTGGGTTCGATTCCCACCTAGGACAAACAGTTATGTGATGAACATTCGTGTTTGTTCTATATCTGGTTGTTAATATCTATTTAAGTATGTATTTAAAACTATATATGTATGTATATCAGTCTCTGGCAGCCATATCCCAAGCTTTGCTTAGTTTGGGTTCAGATGACAGTGTGTGCAAAAATGTCCCGAATATTCATTAACCGACTTCTTTATTTATTAATCTTGTTTCTAATGCTATTTTAAATTTAGTGGGGGACAAGAGGACTTCGTACCTACACAAATACATAATCAAAACGAATCGGTAAAAGAGAATAATAAATACCCAGCTTATACTTGTAATCACAAACACCCAAGACGATTTTCACCTCTTTACGAGTACCCGACCCTCCCTGTCATTGGTCTATGTACATACAAGAGTTTCAATAACGCAACCCTCGTCACTGCTAAAGGAGCTTTCTTGACGGCGACTGCAAACTGTACATCGCCAGCGGAGTCACACCTTTATTATTATTGAAATAAAGTCGTGAACAAAATTAACTGTCAAACGATCAAAAGTAGAGTCTATAAAAATATTACTAACTTTGTTTTCAACTTTATTTCAATGTAATGTAAAGTAACGATCGAATAGCAGAAACAATTATAATCTATACAAATATTATAAAGAGGAAAGATTTGATTGTTTGTTTGTTTGTTTGCATTGAATAGGCTCCGAAACTACTGAACCGATTTGAAAAATTCTTTCACTGTTGGGAAACTACACTATCCCCGGGTGACATAGGCTATAATGTATACCCGTGCGAAACTGGGGCGGACCGCTAGTTCATAATATATACAGAAAAAAATACAGAAATACAGAAATGTTTATATAGAGAAAAACAAATTAAAACTTAAGTAAAAAAAAAAAAAATACAATTTAACCGATACCAATGCGAATTGTTCGCAAAATGCTAGCTCCATTGATACGCTGTATGGTAATGCGCATCCTTTGAGCAAAGTAGAGGCCAGCATTTTAGTAACGTGTTGCATAAAGCAGACGTGATAGCAAACCCACAAAAAAAAAACGTGATTTTGTAAAGTTATGATTCCCATCGTGTCTGCGATATGCTTGCGGTCTGCGGTCGTCCCGTCGTCTAAGTAAATATCACCTTAAATTTTCCTTTTAAGATTCTATTCGTTATTTTAAAGGCCGTTAAAAAGTGAGGCCTCTCAACGTGTCGTATTTGATACATTTACATTGGAATGTGATGCGCAGAAGTGACAGGAATGCTAATGTGTTACGTACATAATTATACGAGGAGCCATATCTTAAGTACGAGGCTGCGCGGAACGGGAATACTCCGAAAGGAGGTGATCGTACGTATCATTATAAACAACTTTTACTGTTGGACCAACCTCGAGATCTTGTAAAATTATCAGCTGTTCTGTACATTTTGGAAAAGTAAACATTTATTTCTGAAACGCTTTAACATTATCATAATTATAATGTATATACATAGCCACAAATTATATCTAAAACAGGTAAATAGGTTACATTGAATTAGCAGTGGGACTCAAACTCGGCTAGGCCGGCCTCCAGGTGACTCGAAAAAGATTTGCCAATTTAAACTTATTATAAGTACTCGCAATACTACGGAACCCTAAAAAAGAAACAATGAAACTAAAATATTAGTACCTACACTGCTAGATACAAGATGCCAAAGTGATTCAAATTCTACGATTTCAAATTTTCTAGTGATGCAAAGTTTTTAAGAGTTAAAAAACGCTGGACCGAGTATAAGCAAATTGAATGGCTACGCACAATTTCGAGTGGGCATTCGGCCAACGGTGGCTTAACGAGCGAAACAATGCGGGTAATTATCATATTCTCAATGATTTCTAACGAAGGGTTGTTCCGAAGACGGCCGCCAATTAACTAAAGTTTGGCACCAATTAGCCATCATTGAGCACGCAGATTGAATACATTATGAACCCTTTTTGTAAAGGGCGTTTTCACAATAGATAACGACACCGACTCTTTGATCATTATATAGTTTAGAATTGACCTAGTGCCGAATAAAGGCTGCCAAAAACTAAAGGTTGCAGATACTGACATATTCTTACTAGTTCTACAAACGCACACTTCAATATTGAGCGGCACACAAATTTACTGCAAACGAGATGACCAAAATGTCATGAAATGGACGACGAATGGGGGGGTATGTGTATTATGTATGTTTTGATGTAATTTGGTGTAGTTTATACCAACATTACCAATGCCAATGCATGTTGGTCAACATACCGGCTTCCTCACGATGTTTTCCTTTACCGTTTTTGAGCGATGGTATCAAAACTGCACAATTTAATAAATAAGTAATTGTTTCAGGGCTAAGGACCAAACCACTAGACCGCCGCTCAATTAACAGATCATAAGATATATTATATTATGTATATTTATTTTCGTCTCCACGATAGATATAGTTAAATATTTAAAAAACGCAAATTTTGTAAGCAGTTTCTGTGAACTCTGCCAGGCCATAGCATATAACGGCGACTGGCGACAAGTCTGTGTTTCGACAGAAGTAGCAGGCGGCCTACTAATAGATAGATATATCGAATGCGGGCCCAAGTGGAGAACCTGAGTTCCTAGGTTCCGATAGAGTGAGAGGGCTCACTGCGATTGTGGTTTCTGCACAGACCATGTCGCTTTGACGCTCTCGTTAGACCCCGCTGGCTAGCGTCCCCCTCATGCGGTCTCGGTTGCGTGTTGGTATTTTGGGCTCAAGTCAAAGAGAAATAAACTCGTCAGTTCTCAATTCGAGAATATCTTGACGACCTCATACAGCGGAGGTACTATTTGATTACAAAATAGTAGTCAATTATCATACAAAAAATAAGAAATTACTTGTACTACTTGTTGTACTTGTAGAAACTACTTATGTTACTTTAAGTTTCATTTGTATTTTCGGTGTGTAATAAAGTTGTATTGTATTGTATTGTATTGTATATACGTAGGTACATAGGTTAAAAAAAAATCTCAAACAGGGTAAGCCATATTTTCATAATGATTCCCTTGTGAGACGTCTAGACAAATAATTGCAATTATTTTCTTTTCATGTTAATATGGTATAAGAGCCCAAGCTTTGTCCCTTGCCGGTCCAATTTGCCCAGTTTAGGAACAAATTGTAGTCTTCATTTGGCAGTCGGGAAAAAAATACTTGTGTGCTATAATACCGCTTTAAGAGTCCGCGAAGGAGATTTAAAAATACTAGTAATATTTTTTTTGAGTTTTTTTTATCGTTCTCCGCCAAAATATAATGTACATATATGTATGTATGTACATGGAAATTCCTTGAAATCATTCGCATTGATACTTTAAAAATAATCCCCTATTGTTTTTATTTACATCCATAGTGATTTTTGTCTTATAAATGTGAGAAAGAGCCATCCATTACCGGGAAGCGGGATCTTAAGTATGGCAAGAATAACTGAACAAGCTAAGAGAGATCTCAAATTCTACCAGAGGAAGTCGGCATTTGTGTGCTATGTGTATATTTTGTTCAACGATAACTTACGTATCGTTGATCCGATTGTAACGAAACTTCACAAATAAGTTATGCAAATAAAAAATTTAAGTTCAAATATGTACTAAGTTGGGGTAGTGAAGATAAAGGTTGCGAGGACACAATTCGGGGCAAACTATTAGTTCATAATTACTTTCGCAAGAAAATAGCGCAAGTGGGTAAGTGATTTCGTTGTATAGGAGCGGAAATACATAAAAACAGTGCGTTGCGAATAAAGAAATCATTGAAACTAGGGAATATAGCCAGACACCTAAATGAAAATTAAACACATATAATTCATTTAAAAGCCCACCCTATTTTTAAATCGTTGAAAACTGCTAAGCTGCCCATCTGAGTGAGATGGTAATGTGCGGTAGACCACATCATTACCTACCAATGACGTAGCTAATAGGGTAGGTAAGCATACCTACGTGAATTTATCTATCTATACTAATATTATAAAGAGGAAAGATTTGATTGTTTGTTTGCATTGAATAGGCTCCGAAACTACACAACCGATTTGAAAAATTCTTTCACTGTTGGGAAGCTACACTATCCCCGGGAAACAAGGGCTATATTATTTTTTTTTTTAAATAGGGATTTTTACTGAAACTCTAATAATGTAACTCAAGGTGTAATAAAATAAGATTTTCAATTTTGTATTTGCGTGTTTGACTTTTCTAAAACAGGACAACGTCTGTCAGGTCTGCTAGTATATATATAAAAGCGAAAATCACTCACTCACTGACTCACCACGAAATTTCATAAACTACTTGACCTACTAAGCTGAAAATTGGCACGTAGATTTCTTATGGGGTGTAGAGGTCCGCTAAGGATTTTGCGAAAGGGCCAAATTGAAGGGGGCAAACGGAGGTTAAAATTGAAAGACTACACGTACAAAGTCGTGGACAACAGCTAGTATATATAAAAGCGAAATTCACCTACTCATTCACTCATTCATTCACTCACTGACTTATCACGAAATCACAAAAACTACTTGACCGGCGAAGTAGAAATTTGGCAGGTAGATTCTTTATGGGGTGTAGAGGTATCATCAGACAGACAGAGATCGTAGGCTTAGGAATAGGGTCCCGTTTTTACCCTTTGGATACGGAACCCTAAAAAAGTAGGAAATGATAGATACAAAAGAGATTGACAGTTCTTATTACAAAAATTGCTGAAGGTAATCACAAACCATATATTTATATATTTTCGGCTTTTGTTGATTTTTTCAAAAAGCGCTGTATCAGTTTCGATAAAATTTGTATGGAACTAAGCTTTGACCAAAATAAAATGATTGGACGGGCCCAGAAGAAGCGCATTTTTGAAGATTACAAAATGAGCGCCGGCGCTTACTTCGTTTCAGTCGGTGTCTAGCCGTAGGAAGTAGCCGTAGCCGTTATCTGTTTTTTGTAACTAACGTACTGTACGATACATGGTTATAATTAGGCGTTGAAGTAATATGTCTGACGGTTTTGACTCGTTTTTACTGAGCAAGTTCAATGGTTATGGCCCGTCATTCATTCATTTTGTTTTGGTCGAAGGGACTGAGTAACTCTGAAGTATGACCTATTAAACAAAATATGATCATCAAAATCAATTCATATTTGGCGAAGTAAACGCGTAACAAACATACAAAAAAAAACATTTACGTCGAATTGATAAACCTCCTCCTAAAGTCGGTTAAAAAGAATTGTTTATCATCATTCATCATCATCATCATTTCAGCCGTAGGACGTCCACTGCTGGACATAGGCCTCCCCCATCGATCTCCAAAAGGGCCGGTTGGAAGCGGCCTGCATCCAGCGTTTCCCTGCGGTCTCTTTTAGGTCGTCTGTCCATCTTGTGGGTGGACGTCCTACGCTGCGCTTACCAGTCCGTGGTCTCCATTCCAGAACCTTTCGGCCCCATCGGCCATCTGTTCTGCGTGATATGTGCCCTGCCCACTGCCATTTCAACTTACTAATCCGGTGGGCTATGTCGGTGACTTTCGTTCGTCTACGGATCTCCTCATTTCGGATTCGATCTCGTAGAGAAACCCCGAGCATAGCCCTCTCCATAGCTCGTTGTGCGACTTTGAGCTTGCTTATGAGGCCCATAGTGAGAGACCACGTTTCAGTGCCGTGTATTGTTTATCACGGGGAAGTAATACCAAAAAGTACATAACGCGTATTTCACACTCTAGCAAAGAAATAAAGACAAATCTAATGATACGTCGCAGTTCAAAACCTGTCGAGCCGTTAGGCTGTCAGGGTACAAGGTACAGGGTACAGGGTACATATAGAATAGACGACATCTGATTTTAACTATCAACAAAATAATCTTAGAGCCGAATTCAATTAACCCAAGCATAATGGAAGATTTGAACGCGCGATAGCTACACCCGAAACAATTTACCTGGTGTAAGACCTGTTTATCTTACTAATGCTAACGAATGTCTAATGAAATTACACTGTAATGGAAACATCCATCGCCCTAACCGCAGATAATAATGGAAGCGCGCAGGTAACCTACGCCCTTGTCAATTAATGGGCCCGAAATACGCGCTCTAATATTTACACTAAGCCTTTGGATTGAAAAGCAATGTATCGTCAGTAACCCACGTTGCAAAAATTTGCTACAGTTTGGAAACGGAAAAATAAATGAAGTCCATCTTGTAGCTACGATTGCTACGAGACTACGAGATGGTCGTCGCACGGTGCCAACTTCTACCTATACGTTCGGAAATCGGGCTACGTCTTATTACTATTTATTCATTTATACGAATCGCTCCTTGTTAACTGCCATTATTAATCCTTACCAATATTATAAAAGCGAAAGTAACTCTGCTTCTGTATGTATGTTTGTTCGCTTTTCATGACTAAACGGCTAAGCCGATCATAACGAAATTTGATAGGATGATAGTGTACATCATAAGGGCGGACATAGGGTACTTTCCCTTCAAGAATAATACATGAAAAATCGCGGGTAGCACGGAGGGATTTAGCTATTTTATATTTAAAAATAAAATCAACTTTACGGAAAGTGCAAAAGACGGGATTCATTCTCTAACTTTCCACCCCTAGAGGTGGAATATTTTCTTCAAATTTAAAAGGGAGCACGAAATTTTTTTTTGTAATGGGATCTCATATATTAAACCCAATTAAATTAAAAAAAAAAAATTGAAATCTGTTAACGATTGGCTAAAATATAGCGTAGCATAGATAGAAAACAAACAGTCAAATTGAGATCCACTTTTTTTAATCGTATTTTATTAACAGTTTTGACATTATCTTTATAATAACACTACGTATTGTTTTTATAAGGAAATTTAAGCGTTGATACCTTATAGGATAGATATAGGATGGCGAAGGAGATAGAAAAAAAAAACTCAATCCTAATGCCCAATAGTTTTTTTTTTGTATAGGATGTTATTACTTTATTCATGCCTATAAAAGGAAAATTAGAAACTCTATATAGATCCTCACATTCATTGAAGTTAATCATTGAAACGTAAGAAAATACACGTGTTTACAAGATCTCATACTGTATTTACGTTTACTTTGTGATCTTCACCAAAGTTATCAAAATAGGGATTATAAGGGGTTGTGTTATTGCTTCAAGTATATTAGTCGATATGTCATCAAAATGAGGTCGCTGAGACCAGAACATTAATTGGATTTGTTCATAACGCGTAACCAATGAATTTAAGTTAATGATCCTTAAAAACAGAGTAAGAGATTAAAGAGTTTTACAAGATGAAAGTTAATAAATAAATTATTGTGCAGAGAGAAATTTTGCCCATTTTTTTCGGCTAGTTAAATAATGAACCAAAGAAATATCGGAGTACGAAGGAAAACAAAACAAATGAACAGTTAAAAAAAATCAAATAAATATTGTGATTCGATTTAATTTGGTTATTAGTTGTTATCATGAATTTATTTTATCAAGATGGCTAAATTAAGACGGAACAAGAGAGGGTAGTCTTAAAAATTACGATCGAACGAAAACTCTATATTCCTATTAGCCTTGTAAAGTGATAAGAAGTAAGCAAGTTTTTACTCGTATATGCTGAGTTGTGGTCAGCCCTGAAGAAAAGTAAAGGGATTTAAATTTTAATACAGGGTGTTTGGCAGCTGGCTGCAAAGCTGTAAGGAGGTTATAGCTGTGGGAATTTATAGTATTTTGAACAAGATTTGTAATTGAGAATGCCAATTTTTTTTCGATGACCCCCGTTTTTGAAATTAAGAGTTTAATTAAATAAAAAAAAACAGACTTTGTTAACGAAAAATATAGCTCAAAATGCTCCAAATAGACTGAGCTGTCACATCTTTACAGTTTAGCATTCAACTGTCTAACGATACGGCAGATATAACGATAGTAACTGCCTAATATAGATAGATTATGAAAATTCAGTTACCTCTAGCTTTTTGCAGTAGAGTGACGGTCGGGTTCTGAGCTCTCGGCAGCCGGCTGTTGGAGCCCAGGGTGTTCAGGCCGGTGACCGGAGCGCTCTGCGACGTCCGCAGCACTCGACCCTCGCTTTCGGAACCGCTCGTGCAACCGTTCTGCTCAGAGTTCTGAAAACATTGCAGTATTCATGTTTCATGAAGGTTTTTATTTTTTACTAGCTGGAACCCGCTACTTCGTACGCGGTGAGCTCGGCCTTCGGCCTCGCTACTATAACCCGTTATAGCCTATGTGTTATTCTAATATATAAGCTGTATTATTGTAAAATTTCATTAAAATCCATTCAGTAGTTTTTGCGTGAAAGAGGAACAAACATCCATACATCCATACATACACACTTTCGCGTTTATAATATTAGTAGAATGATCAACTTGAAATACGCGTAAAGGTTGCATTCACAGTGTACTCAAATAATTATTTATTTACAACAAAAAAACATGGTTAACGTTCTTGACGTGTTTAAATTTTTAGGGTTCCGTACCCAACGGGTAAAAACGGGACCCTATTACTAAGTCTACGATGTCTGTCTGTCTGTCCGTCCGCCCATCCGCCCTACCTTATAACGGCTGTATCTTTCGAACCGTAATAGATAGCCAGTTGAAATTTTCACAGAATATGTAATGTTACGGCGGAATAACTAACATATAATAAAAAAAAGTCAAAAAGTCTGAACGAAAGAGGGCTTTCGTTCAGACTTTTTGACTTTTTTGGCCTCCATACAACAAACGTATTTTTTTAACGTCGTGACGCACTGATATTTTATTATGCTGCAAGTTTGCCTACAAATGTATTATAAAATAAATAAATAAAATAATTATGTTAAAAATACAATATAATGGAGACTATTGAAGTAGAAAAATATGACCCCATTAGATTCGACAGGCTTGATTAGAAAAACACAAAGAACAATGTCAATCTGGATTATATTTTATAGCTGACAAGGCGTTATTTATCATCTAGAGATCCTTTGAAAGCTGAGCAGGTAAATAAAGTGCCTACAGACAGCCTCGAAGAAGTTATGAAACTTCAAGCTTTGACGTCTTTTCTTATCGAAAGTGTGCCCGAAATGCTAACTCTCTAAATCAATTCAAAGACTACTCGCAAAAACTCGATTATTACCAAGTTCTTCAATTGGAAGTCTCTAAATAAATGATAAGGTTTCGTACTTCGAAAGGGAGAGAATACACAATAAGGAGACGCTAAAAATACTTATCTATACTAATATTATAAAGAGGAAAGATTTGATTGTTTGTTTGTTTGTTTGCATTGAATAGGCTCCGAAACTACTGAACTGATTTGAAAAATTCGTTCACTGTTGGGAAGCTACACTATCCCCGGGTAACACAGGCTATATATTTTTTTTAAAATAGGGATCTTTACTATAACTCTAATACCCCTATTAATAAACTTGGAGTAGCCTTGGAATAGTTACTCCGTCTTTTGTCTTTTTCGATCGAGTTCAAATTTTGAAAGAGAGAAATAGACAAAACACGGCGTAACTATTCCAAGACTGCACCACGTTTATTAATAAGGGTGTAATAATCTAACTCAAGGTGCAAAAAATAAGATTTACAATTTTGACTTTGCGTGTTTGACAGTTCTACGACAGGGCAACGTCTGTCAGGTCAGCTAGTTCTATGATAAATCCATAAATCCATTAAGCACTTATTATGTCTATATACTTCTACTATCTCGGTGTTGATTTATTAGATCCGTTTACTTAAAGACATAACTAGTCTATGTACACAATTACTTATTCAAGCATCCACGCAACAAGTCTTTAATCGGGCATACTTTACCGATGAGGCGAAAATAGTTTTTGGAGTGAAAACTTTTTTAGGCACGTTTGGCACTTTTTGGGGTGGGTAAAAGCACTGAGCTCACGTGACCATCAGGCTCAGATACTCGTTCGGGTAAAGTCGGCTCGAGTCGACTAAGGAGCGAGAGAGATATAGTCAACCTTGATGAATTTTTCACTTCTGTCGTGTGGTTTTAAGCCTTTTTTTGGTAAAATTCATGACGTCATCTGTTTTTTGTTATATATGCCATAATTATCACACTAATATTATAATACGCTAATATGCAGTTGTTTGATTGGTTAAAATGTTAGACTTAGTAAGTAATAAAATTAAAAGGAATATGTATTCTGACGGCTAATAAAGTGTAGAGATAAAACGTTTAAAGTAAGTGGTAGGATTAAGAAGGGATGGTCTGTCCCTTTCCCGCAAAGTGAGTGTTAGTGTGGTTTGGAGGTAGCTTATACCCTGGATTAATTCATAGGTTACTTTTTAAACCGGAAAAAAATACGGTTCCTGTAGAATAGCAATTGAAACAGCGGGGTGGTGCTATTCATCCATATACTGTAATTCTTGTGGCATAGCTTCCGATAAGTGGGTCCTAAGTGATTTTATATATATGACGAAAAGTTAAAGAACCACGACAAGCAAAATTTTAATTTTGTGAAATTAGGTATATTCGGACAAAGCTAATTAGATCTCATCGACCCAAAGTAGGTAATCTAAGCTAACTTTAAGCTGATACCAAGAGACGCCACTTTTTCTAATCCTGTGCAATCTCTTGCGATAGAACGGCCAGAAGTTCGCATAATATATGTGGTTTTCTAGGTGTGATAACGCTAGAATAGTCACAGAATATAAAATAGTGCGTCCTTATTCTTATTTTATCAAATTCTGCAGCCAGGTCTAACGACGACCTGCGAAAACGTCGGGTAAAAACTGGATGCAAAGAACTGCCGACCGAGCTCAGTGGCGTGCATAAGGAGAGGCCTATGTCCAGCGGCGGACAATAAAAGGCTAGTGATGATTCTATTAGCCTTCCTCCTTTATGTGTGTTACCAGTGATGACATACGGCACTGAAATGTAGTCTCTCGCTATGGGCCTCATAAGCAAGCTCAAAGTCGCACAACGAGCTATAGAGAAGGCTATGCTCGGGGTTTCTCTACGAGATCGAATCCGAAATGAGGAGATCTGTAGACGAACGAAAGTCACCGACATAGCCCACCGGATTAGCAAGTTGAAGTGGCAGTGGGCAGGTCACATATCACGCAGAACAGATGGCCGATGGGGCCGAAAGGTTCTGGAATGGAGACCACTGACCGGTAAGCGCAACGTAGGACGTCCACCCACAAGATGGACAGATGACCTAAAAGAGACCGCAGGGAAACGATGAATGCAGGCCGCTTCCAACCGGCCCTTTTGGAGGTCGATGGGGGAAACCTATGTCCAGCAGTGGACGTCCTATGGCTGAAATGATGATTATGATAATGATGATTCTAATTGTAATGGATTAGACTTACTCCAAATTTCCGGCGGGTGGGCGGCGTGTCTTCGAAGTGCACGGGCCTGTAGGCCTTCCTGCCGGCCAGCGGCGAGGAGCCGGGCGTCCACACCGGCGGCGGCGGCGGCGGCGGAGCGCCGGGGCTGGCGGGTGCGGCCGGCGCCGGCGGCGGTCCACCTCCCGGCCTCCACACGGCTGGAACAAATACATTCACCTACATTAATCATCATTATCAACCTATCATTTTCCCACTGCTGGGACATAGGCCTTCCCTCAGAGAGAGAGAGAGAGAGAGAGAGAGGATGGACCCTAATCCACCATGCTGGCCCAGTGCATGTTGGTGAATGTCATGACTTTAAAGTTTAAACTTTGAGGTTCTTGGACATACCTACCGGTTTCCTCACGATGTTTTCTTTCACCGTTGTTGAGCGATGGCAACGAAGATGCACGAATAAGTCAGTAGTGCAGGGCCGAGGATCGAACCGGGAGCCGTCAGATTGTAAGCGCACATGTTACCGTGTAAAAAATGCTAAATAGGTCAATATTGCCATCATTATCTAGATCTCACTCAGCAGATTTAGAAAAATATATTACACTACTATGAAATATTCAGTAGTTTACGAGATAAATCGGTATGAAAGAGCTCTGAATCTACTACGATTTACTACTTACTATTTAAACTATGCAGTCGGGTTAAATTTTTTAATAATTTAAATTACTTGTAAATTGTAATAGTTCAATTTTATATTGGTTCAATGTTTGTGTTAGGTTCAAGTAAAGTAAATCCTATGTAAGTAAATATTTCAATGCTATAATTTTATTAGACTGCCTCATATAGGCCATCTAATATCTGTTGGAAAATAGGTAGGTACTCTAGTGGTATTCTGGGCACTGCCTAGGTCAGGATCATACTCATAAAGAACAGGAAAGCTAATAGCAATAGATGGCTAGTAATATCAATCAAAGTGGTAGTAACATTTACCCATAACATTAATACGACTCATTTGGCCTCGCAAACTTTCGGGGCTGGCAATATGTCAATAACTGGTCAAAGACGTTTAAACAATACGTGCACGGCAAACATAGGCGTGCCGGCTGGGCCTTCAGAAACTTGTAGTTTAGTAGGAGAAACACATGTTTGTATTTGCAGACACATTTAAATCTGCGTGTACTTTCGGTAGCTCACTTACTGCTCACAAAAAGTAGTAAGTAGCATGAACACATTCAGAACGCATCGCATTTTTAAGAGCTTCACACAAAACAATTTTCTCATCCGACGATGCAAATAAATAGTGAGTTCACCGTGTAAGTATAAATGATTGCAAGTTTTTACCTAAAGTACCTAACACCTGAAACTAAAGTTAAGTATATGATTATTTACGGGATATTTACCGTGGTAAAGTTGGGGACCTTAAACTATTTAACCGACTTCGAAAACGAGGAGGTTATCAATTCGACTGTATGTTTTTTTTTTTTTTGTATATTTGTTACGCGATTACTCCGCCAATTTAGAATTGTTTTTAATGATTCTTTTTTTGGTTGGTAGGTCATAACTCATAGGTGGTCCCATATTTTTTTAGCATTGTGTAGGTTCAGGGATGGTCACTAGGTAGGTGATGTCACCGTAAATACAAGATGACGAAATGTAAAGGTACATCCAGACATCGCGAGGCATGTGTCGCAAATTGTTCGCCATTTCGCGACGTCGTTTTTGAAGACGACACATGCTCAGCCCACGGTGAGCCCGCGGACTCTGCGCCGTCTGGATGCACCTTAAAAGTAATAATTAAATAGGACTTTTAAAATGAAAGTGGGGTTTGGTACCTCATTTTTGTTACCGTTTCCGAAATATGATCCGCCAAAAATAATATGTCGGGATTTTGCTCTAAAAAATTTGACAACTTTTTTAATGTAAGAAACTTGTGACAAGCCTCACAAGTTTCTTACATTAAAAAAGTTACAGTTAAAGTATCTTCATAGTTTAACTGTAACGATTGCAGCTCAATAGCTTGCTTGCATCGCAATCTTTTTTTTTCGCGGTTAAACGTGACCGCATGTTTGGCGGTCACGTTTGACCGCCAAACATGGCTGTAAACAGGAATTTATTATTTTATCGCGAGTAATACGCACTTTATTCGATTTGGACATTTCCACGAAACCTGCATTTTACGATGTCGCTATAAATCTCTGCGAAGTGTAGAATCGACGTGTGTTTACTGTGACGTCGTTTTGCACAAATTGGGTTAGCGTCGGCGCGCCCTGTCACATACCGCGCGCCCTGCGCCCTGCCGACATAATCGCTTAGCCTATTAGGATTGTGATGTGATCGCGGCCCAATGTGAATCTTCGCATATTTACCTTCGCTCGCGCATTGATGGATCTACACACAAGCACGTTTAATCAAAATTGAACGCGGAAACGTTTGCGCCCCCATTCAGCGATATTTGTTTACTAATCCTTCGTATTTGTTTACCTTCAAACAAATCATATTTAGGGATGATTGACCCTTTCCAACCGACTTCAAATATGGAGATTCTCAATCGATTCGACTGGTTTTTTTTTTGTCATGCGAAATCTTCACCATTTGTGAACCGATTTAAAAAAAGTGGATTATTCTAGATAATAGTAGATATAGTAGATGATTCTTGAGTAGAATCCTTCGCTGCTCTCAGGATCCAACTGAGCCCCTTGAATTAAATACCCTTTTTCACTTGTACTCTACTATTTTTAATAGATCAGGTTTTTCCATTTAAATTTGAAGAAAATGTTCTACCTTTTCGTGTTGAAAATTAAGGGATCCCGGTTTTTAGACTTTCCGTGAAGTAGTTTTTTAACCAACTTCATAAAGTAGGAGGTTATCAATTCGACTGTACTATGTTTTTTTAATGTATTTATTATGTGATGGCGCCAACATTCCCAGGCTATAATTAGATTCCATAAGAGTTCGCAACATACCTACATTCTGAATTCCAGAGCACATGCCGGCGTCGCATTGGATTAAAGTCGTATCGGGATAATTGGTTGTTTATCTAAAAAGCCCTGAGAGCGTTTTCCGACATCAAAGTGGACAAGCGAACGCAAATAAATTAGAGGTGAGCTAAAAGCAAATTCAATTAAGGTGTAACTGAGAAAAATCCAAGTATCATAAATACTGTATGGTATGTTACCATTACATAAAAAGGGTTGTGAAAGTACAGTGCGTTTGTGTAGGTGGTATATACTCGTATAACAGGCGAAACAATTTTTTTCAATTGAAAATGGCCAATTAAAAACTATTTGCCAAGTCTCCGTTTCAATCTCATGAAGCGGTATATGGCATGCTTTTAATCAAAAATCATTTTTAAACAAGCTTTTATTCAAATAATGCTTTTAATTTTTATTTAAAATTATAACAATATTGGGTATTGCATATTAAATAATCACCAGAACTAAAGGTGTATGCAAAATTTCAGCAACATTGTTAGGACCAACTGGTTCTAATTCTAATTCAGATTGCAAGATTTGACCTAAACACACTAAAACATTGCAAATTAAATCATATAAAATAAAAATAAAAAAATATATAAAAAAATAAGAGGCATAAAATACGAGTAAGCTATTCATTAAATTGCTATTTCGACATCAAAAGTATGCTACCATAAATGTTCAGTCCCAATAAAAACTAACTTACCAATCCCAGATAATTTGCACCAAAGATACTTATTTACTTTCGCAGCTCTACGTGCCAATACTTTTTTGCCGAGGTAGCGATAATACCGATTAGGCATTCAAATCACAAGTGCCGGCCGCACGCGCCGCCGGCTAACTTAGTGCTTCTATCTACAATTTAATTATGGACCTCTACCTCTGCTCGTACATAATTTCGAAGCTACAGTTTGGCCGTTTAAGGCTCAAGTTTTTTTGTACCTTTGTGTTTTTACCGGTTCAACGTAATTAAAACGCTTTGGCAATCACACTTTAAAAAAATAAACAAGTTTTATAAAAAAAATGCTTTTATTTAAATGATTATTTTATTGTTTATTTACTTAAACGTTTTAATTTTTATATTGGTGGCCATTTTGAAAATACTACAATATTGGGTATTGCATATTGTATTATCACCAGAACTAAAGGCGTATGCAAAATTTCAGCAACATCGGTTAGGAGGAACTGGTTCTAGATTTTAGCTAGCAAGACTTGACCTAAACAGAAAAAATGCAAGTTAAATAAAATCTTGTATTAAATTCAAAAGCAGGTATGTTTGTTTGTTGGTTACTATTTTACGCAGCAACAGAGCAACTTATCGAAGTGATTTTTGCATGAAGATAGTTGAAGGGCCAGATAATGACTTTAGATACTTTTTATTCTGGAAGGGTTTCCTTAGGGAATGTTCAGTTATGACTGGATAAATTTCAAAGTCTAACTTTAGGACTTGTGATGCGTACTGCCCAAGAATAGAAGTCCCTCCCATTCTCCTTGTTTCCTGAGAACTACAATCTATGCAACTTCAAGGCTAGAGTGAATAGATTTCTTCTAGATTATCTAGATCAACGTGCTCCATCCTCGGTCACAATGTCGATTACCATTTACCAGGTGAATAAGTGGGAAAACATGGATAAAACAGTTAAAAAACCCAGAAGGTACTAGGTTATTGGACAGGTTTAAAACCGAAGATAAAAAAGCAAAAAATCAGGAAATTTATAGTGTTGTAAACAGGGTCAACGTGTAGCGCCGGCATAAACAGCAACATTTGTTCACGTTTTTCTACCTTATATTTGGACATGAAATAATTAGGAGTTAAGACAAGTAAGTTCTGCTTAGCTTACTCGAGTTATTAACGACCTTATTCGTTCATTACATCGTTTCATTGGCACTAATTAGAAACAGATGGCACGATAAATATAATAGCATCTGTTTAGTTCTCATGTTTCACGCAACTATTAGGATATTAAAAATGCAGCGAGAAGTATATTTGAAAAGTGTAGCGATACCGGGAAGAAATGATTATTTCATCCACACTTCCCGCTCGCCAAGTTTTCTCGTTAGAAAGACTCTGTTTACTAGATCAGTGGCGTGCTACTTCGGTATTTACGACAGCAAGTTTCTTCAGCAATAAATTATTAATTTTAACTTAGCACGGTTCAAAGTTTTCATTATTCGAAACCATTTAGTTAAAGTTTTGCTAAGTCATTTATAACTTAGAAAATCCTGATAACTTTATAACAATACTCGATATAATTATCATATCTCAATGCTTATTGCTTATTAATGCCCTTGATTTAAGCATTAACATACTGTACAAATTACGTAAAACGTAGATCTGGCCCTTTTTCCAACTTTTAATTGGCAAAGAGTACTAGATTTACGGTGCTCAAGTTGGTAGTGAACCTCCTTATCTGCGTTTGGGGGCGTGGGTTTTATTCCCACCTAGGACAAATATTGATGTTATGAACATTTGTTTGTTCTATATCTGGGTGTTCATATCTATTTAAGTATGTAAAAAACATATTTATGATCAGTCTCGGGCAGCCTTAGAAAAAGCTTTGCTTAGTTTGGGGTCAGATGACCGTGTGTGCAATAAATGTCCCGAATATTTATATTTATCTTATGTGTGTGTAACCATTTTTTCTCTTTTCTCTAGGGTATACCTATAACTTTTCAAAGGTTTTCGTTAAATCGATAGTTCCGGCTAAATGCCCAAAAATGTCTCTTTCTACCTATCGTTTTAGTAGTTTTGGCGAAGTGTCCACATGTAGGTGTTGATTGTATGTTCCGTAGAAAAGGTAGGGATTTAAACGCGGAAACGAAAGTTTGTAATTTACGGTTTAACGACCTCCATGGGGCACGTTCACAAAGGGCATGGCATTTTCTTTGTTCAAAGCAAAAAAGTAAATGTCACTAGCAACACTATGAAGCAATGCCTTGGAGTAAAAAATGCCGTTTGAAAGTAACTGAACACAGCAGGAGCCTTACGGCCAACTGCTTACGCGGTATCAAACTAACATTAAAACCGCGCAGTTCGGAAAATCACGCGAACGTGAACCTTAACGCGCCTAGATACGGTTTGCGGTCGCGCAACATTTTTTCATCAACTAAACTGGATTGCTTTAAACAGCTAGCCGTAAGGCCTCAGGAGTGAGTATTGCGTTGGCTAGACGTAGACGTGACGGGGCGTTGTAGGGCACACAGTAAGCGTCAAGTCGCGTCGACAGAACGCTAGCGGTCGCGGTACCATCCCGCCCACGCTCTCTGTGTGTCTTCGAAATCAGTTTTTTTTTTTACACTGCTAATGCATAAAATTGTAATTTGTTATTTTTAGGATTCCGTACCCAAAGGGTAAAAATCAACTATCATTACCAAGTTATAACTGGTAATTAGGTTATTTGGAAGACCTCATTTTCTTTTACCGAATAGTAATGCCATATTATACAAATTTTGAAATCGGTTTTGTAAATTGATAATTATTGTATTTTGTGGAGGTACGGAACCCTCAATCGGTTTTATTTATTATTTTTAAATAATAGGCTTGCGTTTGACCGATATTGCGGTCTACGATGAAGCACGCTTGCTTAGAAGAAACTTATTCACTAGCGACATGAAGACACCCAGATTGTAACTACCGGGAGAAAAATACTGGAACTGAAACATTTCACGCCTACGCTAGGCCGGGCCGCTCCTCAGACACAATTTACCGTTTCGATGAATGTAGAGGTTCTCAGTAATTATGTGTAGTAGACAATATAATGTGACAGATAATGACTAACAATGCCTAATAATAAGTCAATTATTGCCATTATTTGCACAATGTCCTTCACGGTATCGGTACATAAAGGGCAATCAAATTACGTATATAGTTTGACTGAGATCATGTCATCTGGCAAGTGGGAGGCAATAGTGTGTTGTCCGAGCCCGAATCACAGAATCACAGAGGGTTGTATGACGTATACCGCGCAGCCATCAATTTCAAGTTACAAGGGTGTAATCTAATTAATCATCATCATCAGCCAGAAGACGTCCACTGCTGAACATAGGCCTCCCTCTTGGACCTCCACACTGAACGACAGACTGCCATCTGCATCAACTAGATGCCCGCAACTCTCACAATGTCGTCGGTCCATCTAGTGGTAGGCCTACCTACGCTGTGTCTTCCGGTTCGTGGTCTCCATTCAATAACCTTTCTTCCCCATCGATTATCGGTTCTTCGAGCGATGTGGCCTGCCCATAGTTAAACATAGTATAAAGTGTATATTGTGCATCGTTGCCTAATTTTAAACTTAAACTTTTAGTATTGTATAGAGGAATAAGATGTATAAAGATAAACTGCGATACTGAAATATTAACGAAACGTCTCGTACTTATCAATCTCGTATCTATCAACAACCCCAAAATCCAGAGGGGTCAAGAAGAGTGATCGTACATTCCTAACATCGATCTTTTTTGCTAGTGTTTCGGTAACAAGTGGCCAGTAAGCGAATAATTTAGGGGTGGAATGGCGGTAGGCAGCAACATTTTTACGGTCAGTACGGTATCGTAATAACATTATCGGAATTTAACGATACATGATATTAAAGCGGCTGGGTTCGCCAGCATGTTTTTCACCAGCCCGATGCCGGGCCTTCTCATTTTACCAGCATATGATAGCAATCTAGTTATCGAACAGACTCGCCACGATATTAAAATCCAATTTGTATGCTTCATGCCATACAAACCTCATATATTAAATTTACGAAGTAAAAATAGGTTTCGGTATGGAATGGGTACTTAATAGTTATCAGATTTCAGTTTGTTATTGTACTGAATTTTGCATTCGGCGTGTATCGTAATTACTCGTATGTATATGTGTGTTATAAGTTTAACGTGTGTATTTGTTGTCTGTCTGTGGCATCGTAGCTCCCAAACAGCTGAATGGTTTGATTTTGATTTAGTTTTTTTATTCTCACATAAAACAGTAAGTAGAGCTAATCAGCAACAGGAATCAGAATTTCAAAGAAATATTTTGCCAAACAAAGTGAAATATAAGCTGAAGGTTGTAGACAAACGAAAGAATTGTGTCAGCATTTGCAAACCGTTTCACGAAGAGGGGTAGAGAGATATTAAATTATTGTCTGGAAGATGCTAATAGGGCTATTAGTTAAAAGAAGGGGACGGCCAACTCCGCATTATCATGCGATTCGAACGGCCAAGCTTGTCCTTAAGCAAGTATAAAGTAAAATTTAAAAACCAACAACGAAATCCAGAACAGGTCTCATAATTTATTAACAGCTGAACATGTTTTGATCAAACATATCTAGAAACAATAGCATTACAGAATAAAAATAAAAATATTATCCAAATAGGTCCAGTCGTTTCGAAGGAAAATGGTAACAGACATACAAACATACATACATAACTTCTTACCCCAAACGCATAATGTACCTTTTCTCCGTTCTGTCGTCGTGGGTAAAAATAGCATCAAATGTTTTAACCCTTGCCAATATTAAAAATAAACTGTTGCTTAGTCAATTTGATACCATGATTTCAAATGAAATAAACCTTTGATTGATCGCACCAACCACCAATCACCGCCTGAAAGCTCATCCACATATCATAGATCAGTGGAAATAGCACACTGTGCGATTCACATGATATTTCTTGCCTCACACCTGAAAATTTGAAATGAGCTACTTTAGGTACGCGATGTTTCCGAAAAGTTACAACATGGAGTTCTTCAAGAGGCAAATTAATAGAGTCGGCAACGTATCGTAGTTGATACCTTTGGTGTTACAAGTATCCATATGCGATGATGACAGCTTACCATCTGGCAGCCCGTCTGCTTGTTTGCCATTTCGTCTCGGAAATTAATGCACAAATCTAGCGTGTCTTTTTTTTAAATTATTATCACTCAAATATTTGTCACACTAACAGTGAAATAATAAATATCATAGGATATTGTTATGTATTGATTACTACCTTTGGGCCCTGTCTTATTTCAAATTTAATCTTAAAACTATACGTTTATATTGTATACTAATCTTAAAAATCGGAAACGTCATGATTTAATCCGCGCGGGCGGAAGGTTAGTTTGACAATAACTAACATATCACATCTTAAACAATGTTTTAATTAGAAAACAAGAACCGTGAATAATTATAACTAATTTTTCATAAGGACCGGATCTTTTCTGCCCACTGAATAATTATTTGACTGAGTAGGTATTCAACATTCCAACGAGGTATTGTTGTGATGAATTCGTGCTACTTTATTTTTCAAAAGGGTTCTTGGAGAGTGCTTTGCAACGAGAGGCCGAAATAATTTTAGTCCCAATTTGTTTATGGTATACTGCTTCGGACCTAAGATAATTTTATTAAAAGGTCATTCTTTAATCTAGTTCCGACCTTCCAACCATGTGGTAATATGACGGGGCACCGGAAAATTTGTAGGAAATTATTAGTCTAAGGAACACGCTAAGTACGACGTACATCTACTTTACCAACTAAATTAACTTTGAAGTTTTTTGTGAAACCTCAATGCCTGAATAAAATCAAAGTGTCAATCTTAGAGCTCTTTTGTGAGTGTGAATGCCGCATGATATCAATCGCCCGCCGTATGATCGCTTTATCATTTTTTTGTAAATTCATTCCTTAAATAGGGGATAAAAATTAAATAAGGGACGGGGATTCGATCTGCATGATCTAATTCCTTCCTGCCCATGTTTCTATTGGACTGCCAGAGTGGGCACGAAAAATCGACACCGCTTTATGGTTGATATTCCAAAAATCCGTACGAAGCACTCTGATTCCACTTTTATTATGTGAACTGCTAGTCTATTAAATGCGCTACCTGAATGGGGCATTCACCGATAGTTACAATTTGGGTCTTCAAATTACGAGAGAATGGGTTTCGTCTAGGCAAGCGTGCTCCATCGTTAGCGTAACATCAGGCATGTTGGCGGTTAAACGCAAGCCTATTATTAAATATTTTTTAAATATGAAAGTTTGGATGGAATTACGTAATTTTCGAAAAGTGGAAATTGGCTTACGCGTCTGTTCGTTAGAACACGAAGTTAGTTGGATCATTCTTTTTAGAATATATTTCCCTATAAAGGGATTAAGTAGGGCATGATATAATGAAATGTTTAACAGTACGTTTGATTTTGCGTAAGGATCAAATTAAGGGAGGCAAATAAAATTTAAAAGTTTATATGAAAAACCTACGCGTACGAAGTCGCAAGCAACAGCTAGCACCCGAGAAATTCACAATAATTGCACTTACATATATGTATGTAATCTCTGGCAGCTATAGTATACAAGTTTTGCTTAGTTTGGGGTCAGATGTCCCCAATGCAAAAATGACCCCGAAATTTTTGGCCGAAATCTCCCCGAATTTTGCATCGGACCATTTCTCTGTTTCTAACCTATTACTAATTAACTAAATCTCTTTGCAAAGATTCGTAGAAACTACAGCTTACTGCTTTACATTCAGACAATGGCTTAATTTTCAGAGACGAGCGCTGGCTCTCGCCACTTAGGTAACCGCTTTTTTGCTAACTTTTAAAACTTAATCCATTTGAAATTGTCCTCGGGACTTGCAGTCCATCTTATTTCGAAGCTGCTTGCTTAGTTCTTATCTTGTAGTATTCAGCCAGTTATTCAAATCAGCTAGAGTAATTTCTTACCTGACTCTTTTAAAGAAATGAAATCAGCGACAGATTAGTATCATATTATGCGCTGGAACTATAGAAACTTTTTGAATCAATCGCATAAAATACAAATCTCTAAATCTGGCGCCGGATTTCAGAGTTCTAGCCAAATTACTTTGTCGAATCGCATAATTTCACCGGATGAATAAAAACTGAGGTAAAACTTTTCACATCCATATTTTTCCCATCGTATTCGACCGTTAGGGAACGTGATGTTTACGTCACGTTGAATTTTTACCACAAAAAGTATAGAAGGAATATCCACAAAGGGAAATTTAAAAAAAAAACGAAATATATTTTTGCATCAAATACTGTGGCTGCTTAAGTACTAAAAGTCATTGGTGTAGGGCCGGGGATAAAACCTGGTGCCGTCAGATTTTAAAGCGCACTTACCACCGCTCGGCCACGATCTCTCTAAATAAGTTTTATACAATAATATACTTAATTTTCTTTGATCTCTACCTTAACTTGTTTCGAAATACCTTCACACTTAACATATTGTTAGTTGAGATCGATGGCGTCAACTTACCTGAAACAAACGACAAAACATAAATTCATCAAGTCAAATATTTCATAAAGTAGGTATGATTATGAAGTGTAGGTTACAAGAAACACATAAGAGAAAACAAGGGTAATTTCTTTCCACTCTTGAAAGTCATCAGACATGATTTAGGTCAGGAGTTCGTGTTGTTATGTGATCGCAATTTTATAAGTGACTAGCGGTCTGCCCCAGCTCCGCACGGGTATAGATTATTTGGGTGGCCTATGTCACCCGGAGATAGTGTAGCTTCCCAACAGTGAAATAATTTTTTAAATCGGTTTAGTAGTTTCTGAGCCTATTCAATGCAAACAAACAAACAAACAATCAAATCTTTCCTCTTTATAATATTAGTATAGAAGACGTGCCAAAGAACCTCATACATACATAATAACAAACTCGAAAAACATAACCCTTCTTCTAGAGCAGTCGGGTAAAAACCGTCGTAAAACCGATGTGTCCGGAGAAAGATTTGTTATATGCTAGTTTATTATGGTTACTCAAATAGTCGTGTTTCCTGTTTTCGCGTCGACGTCGTTGATTATGCAATTTGACATGATGCCAAGCGTTAGCGGCGCTCAGGTGTAGCGTGACCTCTGTGACGCTCATTTGTTGACACCATGGGTGAGTCACTCGTACGTCTGACTGGCTCGTAGCATCACTAGAAGGATGGACTGTTAACAAAGCAATTAGACCGTCGCTGCTGGTTCACCTCGTCAGGTGCTGAATGGATCTGTACCTCTTAAGTCATATTTTATGAAACGAGATCATTGATGAAGCCAAGGACAACTACATTATTCTGGGTTAAGCGGAAAGGGTGTGCTAAGCCGAAAGAAGTCCATAGTACCTATAATTACGAACAACTTTTACTATGCATGGGATCAAACATGAAATCGCGAAAAAATTAACAGCTGTTCTATTTTTTTTTCTATGGAACAACTGTTTATTTTTCCGCGTTTTTGGGGTTGGTCCTATATTAAAAGTTGTTCATAATGATGTGTATTATAGACCCTTTTTGGCTTAGTACACCCTTTCCGCGTAACCCTGACGTAAATCGAAGAGATCAGGGGCGTTTTTAGCGTCTGTTATTTGAGTTGAACTCTCAGACAATTACTTTTCTATGAAGCGCTCGTGGCGTAGACGTAACTAGTACGTAGCTAGACGTAATTAGATTGGGTGTTTTTAGAAGATCAACAAAATTAAACAAAGCACGAAACAGTCCATCTTTAGATAAGTTACCATTATTGCCATTTATGACTAAGCACTGCCGTAGTTCGGAAGGGGTCCCTGTTGTTTGTCCCATAATAACCGTTAAGCCATGTCACGCGCAGCCTAAAAACTCTGACATCAAGGTTGACAGCCTAAACTAAGTTACTTTATTATTTATCTGGGTGATAAACAGAAAATAGACGCTAGATCAGCTATTTACCAGACCAGCCTGCGTCAGGAGTGACGGCAAACGGAGTGAAGTCATGTTATTAGAGGGAATGAACGAACAAAACGATAGAAGAGAAACTGAAATAGAAATTGAAAATTTTATTTTGTTTGAAACTAATCCATTCACTCGGAATACATTATCCAATTAGCTGAAATGATTGAACACTATGCAAATAGTCAGATGTAAATTACAGGTAGATTCTCGGGCGTGGTTTAATATTCGGTCACATTCGACCCGTATTTACGAAAGCAGATGCGGTAAAGGGTCGCGTTACAAAACATTGAATACATCGGCCAACATTTGGTAAATATATTGGCCAATATTCGGTATCGAGATATTGAACACGAATAAAAGAACTCGCCGAATCGGGAATATTTTTCGTTCGGATATCTAAAAGTATAAACACGTTTTACCATTCTAGAAGTTTTGTGGTTCAAAGTAGACAGTATAGTGGTACTAAAATTGTTACTGAAGAGAAAAACAGTATGAAGAATCGGTTAATACTTTATTTTTATGTCACAGGTGGCAAACAATCTAAAAGGCCTGATGGTAAGCGATCACCGTCACCTATGGATACCTGCAACACCAAGGCCATCACAGATACGTTGCCGACCCTTAAATACTCTATTAACATCCCTTTTGAAGAACCCCATGGTATAGTTTTTCGGAAATGCCGCAGTAGGAAGGTCATTTAATGACAGACCGATTGAATTTAAAGATTGATTGGTGATCAGCTTTATGAGTTGTATTGCACTTTATATTCAATCACTTATCCTACTTAGTTCAGAAACCCCACTGTGATCATAATAACTTCTACTTGAATATTAAAATATTATAAATATAGAAAACCTTCAGATTCCATTCATAATAAACATGCCTTTAATAAATTGTCTAATCAGCTAGCAGTAGCTTCGATCGGGGTCGATTTTGTAGCTTTAAAAGTATGGATTTATATTTATTTATGTACCTATACTACACTTAATTATCACGTTCTATAAGCAAACGTCAGTAATGGCATTGCAATTTTGTAACATGTACGTATAACTAACAAAACTTTACATTTGTAACGCGTGTGCCTTAGCGCCACAAGATTATTTGCTACCCTTCAATAATAAGTAGAAATTATCTCGGTCCTAATTTATTTCAAAATACCTAGTCAAATTAGTTATCCATGTAAAACCTAGGGCCGAAAAAATCTAATCTCTTTTTTTCGAATATTATGGGCAGTTAAAATGATTCCGGCGTCGGTTGACACACATCTGGGCCGCCCGAATTGAACCCGCTATTTCGGGCAGAGACGGTCCGCTTAATGACTCCACCGTTATTCATAGGAAAATTATATTTAGCTTATTATTGCGTAATTTGAAAGCAATTTAAAACAACATTGGTTTCTGTAGTGACTATTACGATTGATGCTTCGACGTCGCGTCGGGGAAGTTAGTTTCCGTTAATATATGTTCCGGAGTTCTGACTGATTTTCTTTAAAATAAAAAGTTATACATTTCGCTTTGAATAACACAAATACTTAACTAATAGATAGACTGTATTCTGTTGTCTATACTAATATTATAAAGAGGAAAGATTTGATTGTTTGTTTGTTCGTTTGCACTGAATAGGCTCCGAAACTACTGAACCGATTTGAAAAATTCCTTCACTGTTGGGAAGCTACACTACCCCCGGGTAACATATTATATTTTCAAAAAAAATAATAGGGATCCTTACTTAAACTCCAATAATGTAACTCAAGGTGTAAAAAAATAAGATTTACAATTTTAACTTTGCGTGTTTGACAGTTCTAAGACAGGGCAACGTCTGTCAGGTCAGCTAGTATATAAATAAACTTGAATGGTTTCCTGTATAAGACCCAAGAAATACCTAATATTCTATAACGATCTGACTCAATATATCAGCCCGCTGAGCGTAAATAGACGTAATCTAAAACAAATTATTTTATAAATCAATTTTTATACAAATCGTATGTAAATTAGATTTATAGGGAACTGAATTTTATTGTTAAAGGAGGAAATGTGAAAATTGCTTGAAGATGGAGAGATGTAAACATCCTCACCAGAGTCAGATGAGATGAAAAATGTGATGAATGAACGTATAAATAATCTAGGCGTCTGTTGCCAAGATTTTAATCTTAAAGATAAAGTTGGTTTAACTGAGATACTCGTTTCTTCACGGCTTTATACATACTTTACGCTAGAATGATAATGAATCTTAAGTTTCAGATATACTTGGGTAACCGCGTTCTTAAATGAAATACTAACATTATTTAAAAACAACTTACGATAAAAAAAAAAATATAAGATTTACAGGTTTCAGCATTTAAGCGCAGGAAGTACGAGTAATTAAATTAAAAACCTTTCTGCCATTCTTGAGTCTATAAATGATTAATTAACGAACCAATACGCTAGATCAGAAGTTACAGGTTAAGTTATACGTTATCATTACAAAATCTTCTTTTACTCATTTTTCACGACGACGCATATCGAATTTCGATAGTTTAGATACCTATACCAAAGTTATCAAAAACATGAAAATTCTAAATATAGGAACGTATCGCGATTGATTCGATACATCTAGGAAGATTAATATTGCCAACAGTCGGTTCCGCTCTATCAATCACTTTGTTTGACATTTGAGACTTAATAATTTCATTTTCTATTTTATATAGACGGGATGGAGTGTCATCTAGTCAAGGTTGGCAGTTTGTCTGCAGAGACAGTTATACGCGTGCAAGCAGAGCAGTATGTTTCGATTAATTAAATTTATTGAAAGGTACGAGATTAGATTAATAGGATGTAAAATGATGGAGCAAATTCCACGTTCGTAAACTTAAGCTAAGTGGTTTTATATAGTAGATATATGATATTGAAAAGTTCGGTGAAAAGACCTTGACAAAACTGACGCAGCAAATTGGTGAATAGAGTAAAAGGGAAGCTTTGTCCGGCGTTGGGTAGAGCTGCCAATGATGATTTCATGCGGGTGGAATAAAGTGACGACTCCTCAAGGTCGCTGTTTGGGGCGACCACAAGGAACACATTGTTTTTCGATAAACGCTAACGCGGTGTGAACCGAGTAACGCGCCGATGTTTATAGCCTATGGTGGTTGTTCATAAAATGTGTAATGTTATAAAACGAATAGAGCGTAAGGTCGCAGGGCATCTGGCGGTGAACGCACATGTGCTCGCTATTTTTATCGCGACCATTCAAAGAGCTGATATCGCTAACTGAATAGTGTGTGCGCCGCTAGAGCGAAAAAAATAATGGATTGGAAACGCACAGTCATTAACTGCGATTGTTTCTGTCAATATGAAAAACAAAGGAAGCGGTAAACTTGTTTTAGGTTCGGGAGCTTTTTCGCTGGGAAAAGTTTTTGTGAAACAAAGGCTTCATTATGTTGTGTTACTCTAAACTTAATTAACATGACTGCAATAAATTTATCGTTTATTTTCGTTTATTTTTATATCAAAATGTCACAAAAGGATGTCAATAATATCAAAACTATTTAACTTAATTAATAAATTCTTTCAAACGCAGAATCGAGATCAATAACTACTAATAACTATCCTAAGTAAATGGCTTTGTGTATCTATATATACATCAATCTACTTGATATTGTATTAGAAATTTTTAAACAAGCTGTTGGTCGTAAAGCAAATAAAATAATAAATAAAGTAATAACGTTAAATAATTTTACTAACAAAATTTATATTGTAATGTGATTATTTGATTAACTGAATATCGAAACCTACAATCAAAAGAAAGATCATCCATTTAATCATTTTGATTATGAACTTTTTATAATAAAAGCACATACGGTTGGAAGCGACCTGCATCCAGCGTTTCCTTGCGGTCTCTTTTAGGTCGTCTGTCCGTCTTGTGGGTGGACGTCTCACGCTGTGCTTACGGGTCCGTGGTCTCAATTTGAGAACCTTTCGGTCCCATCGGCCATTTGTTCTGCGTGCTATGTGCCCTGCCTACTGCCACTTAAACTTGCTAATCCGGTGGGCTATATCGGTAATTTTCGCTAATCTACGTCATTTGGAGGCAATAGACAATTTTTTTTGCGATTCCATATTGTATTCTTTGCAGATTGGTAACTCAATCCGGTCCAAGCAAGTTGAAAAGTGTTTTTCAAATCTACCTACCTGAATCAATCCGAATCGTTTTCTCACAGTGTAAATAATTAGATACGTGAAGCAATCTCCCTTTATGTGAAAGTAGGCATAGGCTATGTATTCAAATGAACAAGGAGATACTGCGGCTCGGGAATGCATCTTGCAGGTATCTGGCTTGCCAATGAGCTATTATGCAACGTACGCGTGAGCCGAATCGTGATCGTGCGATCTACTTGTATACGTGATGTACTGGATAATTGGCTTAATTCCGAGACATAGTTGGATGTAGCTTGATATGGCTGCGATTTCCAAGCAGTCATGAAAATTTAATTTTCCACATGTTTATAGTTAATACTATATTCAAACACTTAGCTAGGGGTGTGTAGAAAAACAGAATATTTTGTTGGACAGTTCACTCGTGGACAGCTGAATTTTTTTGCTACCTGATCGACAGTGACGAGCAATCTCTCGCTGTATGTGGAAATCAACAGTCAAATTGGTAAGGCGGCCATAATTTTTGGGATGCTTTTAAAGTATGAGTCTGGGTTAACAAACACCTGACTTCTAACAAGAAGACGATCGTGTACCAAACATGCGCTTTGAGTGTTCTCTTATAAGGAACTGAAACTTGGACATTGTAAGCCAGACAAGAGAGACTTTTGAACTCCTTCAATGTGCGCTGTATTAGAAGCATTCTGTGCATCTCTTTGAGAAAGAGACGGCCTTAAGGCCTGGTTAGAGGTACCAGCTGAAATGCGTGCAATACCAATAACACTGCGCCTCTCCTTTACAATCAGTATCTGGTTTGCCAGCGGTGTGGTCGCGGTTGCGGATCCGTATCTCTTCAGTCACCATCATTCATCATTTCAGCCTATCATGTTCCCACTGCTAGGATTCGGGCCTTCTCTCAGAGAGAAAGGATGGGCCCTAATGGCCACCACGCTGGTCCAGTGCACGTTGGTGAATGTCATATTATGTCTTTGAACTTTGAGGTTCTTGGTTATAACCTGGGCCTTTTCAAGGCCAGAGTGAATAGGTATCTTCTAAGTCTGCGTGCTTCATCTTCGACCACATCGTCGCTTACCAACAGGCGAGTTGGTGGTCAAACGCGGACATACCAGCGTTAAAAAAAAAAAAAACATACTGGTTTCCTCACGATGTGTTCCTTCACCATTTTTGAGCGATGGCATCGAAACTACACATATTTTATTTAAGTACTAAATATACAATTGGTGCAGGGCCGAAGATCGAACCGAGTGCCGTCAGGTTGTAAAGCCCACATGCTACCGCTTCGTCATCTTCGCTCTACCACCAACGCAAGTGTTTGATCTTCAGTCACCAACGCAAGTGTTACCGTGGACTTAGCGACATTATAATTTCCTGCTCATGCTAAATGCGGTTAATACACTGCATATTCCTTCTCTATTTCTCCGTCCCAACCGATATGACCACATTCACGCCTCTCACACTCATATTAGATATCTTTTACACAATCCATCTATAATTTTTGGATCGCCGTTTCCAGGTGGCACCGTTTACCAATCAGTTTGTGAGCTGTGAAGAATTTATCGATATTGCATGGGCTTTTGTTCAAACTAGCTTGAATATAAAAGTCTCTACAATCATACGCAGTCCAAAGTGATAAATGGTTACAGTACAGCCTAATACACTGTATTGGGCTGTACTGTACCCATTTTTCATAGTTTCAAATAAACAGTTGTGAAAGCTCTCGATTGCCTCGCTTTTAGTGAACTTGAAGCAAACAATAATAGTTGGTACAATGGGGCTTTTAGGTAGACTGCGGCCTTTGTCTGTGTGGGGGAGGAACGGTTTTCTTTAAGAGCATTATTGACTATGCTAATAATAGGAAATTTTACTTTCTGCCTACGCGTTATCTAATAGAATAATTTTAAACCATTAAAAAAATAAAATTTCACCGTACCTAAGTAGGTATGCGATAAATAGTTGAAGATAATGTGGACCAACTGCCAACACAAACATTAACACGCTTTACTTTATAAAAAGCATATAAAGCAAACTAGCGTATTCTGCCAGACCGAGCGTCTACGTAGCGCTTACACTTTGTCTCTAACAAACGAATTCTTTTGAAAATATTCAGAGAGCAATAAATCTGCAGAGAACTTGATAACGCCGCAGTAAAAATATTGGAAAGTACCTACTCGTACGCGACAGCTGGTACAGTAGTAACGCGAGTGCTCACATCACAGCGAACTTTCATTGAGTTCGTTTCGAGCGCCTTTCTACGCCAGGGACATTTTTCCCCGGTGTAAATCTGAACAGCATAATGGGAAAAGTTGTAACAAGTATTCAGAACGTATTATGTGCCATTAATATTCTGACGAGTCGCCGACGTCGGCAACTCTATAAAAGTTCAATGAATGTTGCCCACGCTCCCGGCGTAGCTTATAATTTTCACGTCTTTATATCATTACGTGCGATGTTACGACAGCGTATGTACGGCAAAAGTTTCATTTCATCATCATAAAACCGTGATATTATGTCTGAAAATGCGTTGCGAATCGCTTATCAGTAAGTTCAACCTTGTGGCTGTTTATTTTATTTTTATGGAACAGCATGCAACTTTCTCAGATATGAAAATTAAATCGACTGCATTGCAAGTGCGAATTACAAAAATGAAACTCAAAAATATGCGTCTGCTTATCTAATACGAGTACCTACGTTATCAGTAATGGACGAAGCGTTTTTTTGAGAGAAAAACACACTATCTTTTCACCAAGAAATACAAATCTAAATATTTTCTTCTTAAACTTTATTTATTTGTGCAAGACGCGACGGTGAAATTTATTTCGGGTAAGTCTTAAACCTTTGTCTCGGCATTTACCACTCTACCACTTAATCATACTTTTATATATTTATTTAGTAGTAGACTTGCGTTTGATGAGTAATAATTCTAATCATACTAACTGAAAACAGATAATGTCTCGTAGATACTTGTTTAGCAGTAGTAATTTTTTTACTAGTATTAGAATATTTCTACCTATCTAGTAGTGCCAAAGCTAGTATAACATAGTTCACAAAAGAAGAGAGGTGTGTAGTTGAATGTATGTCATCAAAACAGTAGTCTGGCTTACGTATGTGTCAACCATTAGGATGGATGTTCTAATGAATACTTAACAGGAATGAACATAAAAACTTGTCGCAGCATTTTATTGGTAAAACAAGTGTGAATAACTTTTTTATGATTAAAATGAATTATTATTACTACTAGTCAAAATGTTGCGATCAATACGTCTGAGTAGCAAAACGTCCAACTAGCGCAACGTTAGATCAATAAAACGTCAAACGATCGAAGGTCTGTTTAGCAAAATGCCCAACGAACAAAACACCTAATACTCAAAATTAAGTCTAGACGATATCAGATCCCTACATTGGAGCTTGCGTATTCTATGTGAGTTATTTTTACATTTTGGGTGGCCTTTGTTAGCTTTGAGGCAGTCACTAAAATTATTTAATGGGGTCATCAGTGGCGCCATTAGAGAGATGCCGACCACATTGGAGATTTTATGACACGGCGTCGTAGCCTTGGAGACGAGCCGAGGCTAGCCCTGATTGTAGGTTTACGACACATCCGATACGGTGACAAACTATCACCACCCACTGAGGAAATTATGAAATAGTTGAGATTAGATTAATCTTATGATACAAGCGATGCTTAAAATTTCACCGCAAAAGGAGTGTGATCAACACCCGAAGGAAGCCAAAATGACTGGGCATCGACATTATTAAATTTTAGAGGGTAGAAAATTGTTTATTTGAATTGATGTCTGGGCAAAGATTTATCAGTAAGTAATCATCAACGTCTGAAGTAAAAATTTCAGTTTCAATTTAGTGCAATAACTTGATACCCTGTTTTAAACTATCACGGTTGTTAACTATAGTTATATGTTTACCGTGGTAAGGTGGTGTGATGTCTTCCCGTGAAAATTAGGTAACTGCGCCGAATAATCAACAGCTCCATCCACAACCTTATCACGGTAAACATCCCGTTAATAATCGTATAACTACAAAAACTTGTTATCAATACTCCAAACACAAAATTCTTCATTTTTACTGAATTGAGGTAAAGAATTTCGTGAATTCCCAAAGTAATATAGGTATAGCACGTACATACACTTATAGCAGGAAGTGCATGGTTTTATCGTTATCACACATGACGTAATGTTTACACGTACCACGTGGTCTCCAAGGCCCCACACAGTGGCAACAGTACCTTACGGTAATACACGTGTTCCGAGATTCGTTCTGGGACTAGGTTTACCCGTGAGGTAAGAAAATAAAAAAAAACTATCTAAATATATAAAAGGCTATTTGTGTATGTATATAATTATGTATGTTCCCTTATGGACTCTTTTCCCTACAAAAAATAAAGAACAAGAATTGAAGTCATACTTATATACTACATTCATGTAGGTACTACATGGACATTATTACGACATGGAAAAAAAATTGTCATCTAAGTCAAAGAAGGTTGCTGTCGCTACAAAGGAGGTTGCTTCAAGGAGGTATTAACGCGTGTGAAACCGCGGGCGCAGCTAGTACCTAATATTATTACAAAAATAATTTATATCATCATTGTATTATTACTTGTACTTGGTGAGAGCAATGCAAATATATTTAACTTTTTACTGTTTGCACTGCTTTATTTTCTTTCTTTCTTTCTGAACAAAGCCATCCCTCTTAGATAAGTTTTTACCCCAATGGACGTAGGCAATATACATACCCACAGACTATACAAATTACCAATAAGTACTTACTCGTAGGTGTACAAGTTTGCGTCATGTTAACATATACACAAAAATATTATGAGATTGTAACAATATAATGCTGACATTGTTACTACGGTCAATTTAGTAACGTCATAAACATTTTCAACTGCCATAAGTACCTTGTTTATTTATTCCGTAAAATACTCGTATGTGTGGCGAAAAAGTTACGACGGTTACAAGTTCGTGAATAAAGGGCGTGACAATTATTCCCCAAATAAAATTAAGACCGCGGTTAACCGCCTGAATAATGTTACAATATGCCAGAACGCCGGCACGTATCACGCATATGCCGATATACACCGTATTACATCGGCCAAAGGGATATTATACCGTTTTCTATTCGAACTTGTATTACGAAGAAATTCCGCCGTGTCAGCAGTAACATGAAGGGACTAATGCTCGCTTTATGACTTTGCCCTTTTTATGGATATTTCGGATATGATTGTCGACACTCGTAAAAGGAGTTGTCTTATACGTAGCCGTATCTATATAACTCAGCAGTTACGACATTATTCCAGAATTTGTCTCGTGGATTTCGTTTTACGATATTACGGCTTGTCATGACGTAATGAAGCCTTAATGAATAACGTTTACCTAGATTAGGATAAACACCGGAACACAATGTTGGTTTAATTTCATAACCACAAACATTTCACAATCAATTAGTGGATAATAGTTAGTGGGAACTCCATACAGGCACAAATCAAACCGCAAGGAACAAACGTAATGTTAATAATAATATTCATTCCATACAACACTGAACAATACAGAAATTGAAATAAAAATTTCAGCTGTTTTCTTTTTCTAATTAACATAAGCACGGTAAGTGACATGCCTGTGGCTGACTCATACCATTCTTATGTTAATAATTAATGTTTCACTTATTGTATTTTATGCAACAATAAACTGTTAATTTATTGAACATTCTTATGCCTTGTACCTAGAAATAAGTTTTGCATTTAATTAAAATACCATGTACATTGCACTGTATACAGGGTTTCTGGTAATCACTGTATTAAACTATCACGGCTGTTCACTACAGTTACATGGTTATTAACGGGATTTTTACCGCGGTGAGGTTGTGGAAGGTGCACCCGATATTTCGACACAGTTACATTCACCATGTTCTTGGGAAGACGAGGTGACTTCCCGTTAACATGGTGCATGTAACTGCATCGTCTTAAGGGCGCCCTCAGTAAATCCAAATGTATTATCAGTAACCCTGTATAGTACATATTCATAAAACCAGTATCTTATATGGTTTCTTTATACTGACTAGTTTAGGAAACAGCTTGATCGTCTCATTTTAACAATGATGTGATTTTATACTAAAATATAGCTGAGTTTTATCAAGCTTATCTGTATTTCACAGGATTCTAAACGCAATGTACTTAATTACACGAACTTATTTCCTCATCACCATTCCATTATCGGACGTCCAAGCGTCACTCTTTCATACACGTAATACACTTCATTCGCACCTAGCGTTATCCTCCTGTTTCTTTATCAGAACGGAAAAGCAATGAAACTCTTTGCCTGTGTCTTCCGCATAATTAAAACCTTCGAGTGTTCAAGTCGGGGGTTAATAGGTTATTATTAGGCAAACGCGCTCTATCTTCGACTGCACCATCGCTTTCCATCAGTTGAGATCGCGGTTAAACCGGCTAGTCCGATGTAAAAAACCTGTATTTTATTACAAGTTGTTTGTCTCGAACTGTGTCCTCGACTCTTATATTTTCGCCGCCCCTGGACCGATTCTGCTCATTCGAACTTAAAAATTATGGATATGACCTACTTGCCTACAAAGCTTCATTAAGATCGGTAGGTAAGAAACAATACAAAGTCACAAACATACATATTTACAGCCAATCCGTTCCCAAATGCTTCTCGTGGTCAATTATATCACTGTTCTTGTAGTTTTACAAGGCATAAGAATTCGTATAAAGTAACGTCAATGTAATGCGCAATTGCACACTTTGCACAGCGTCAATACAAAATTTATAATGGCAGGGACACACAGATATACCTGGTGAGGTCGAGCGCGCCTTGAACGTCGGCGTGATCATGACGGTCTCTGGAAACCACAATCAAAATGAAATCATATGTTATATTACAATCTTAGATTCATCTGAAAGAAATAATAATGTCCTAGGTACGACGCTATAGTAAAATTGTTTAGTTAAAAGGTATCGCTGGCTATCAACCTGATGTTTCATCAACTTTAAACAACACCAAAATTAAGTAGAGCTAAGGTAAAAGTTATTGAACGCATAAATTCCAAGCTATTTACGAAATTCATTTTAAACTCATTGAGACTGAGACGTGACGATTTTACGAATAGGCTCTACCATAATTAGGTATTTAAAAAACGATTTCAAAATGAGTAAGTATGTAATGCAACTAAAACAGTGTTAAAATGTATGAACTGTAGTCATGAATTACAATTTACTTTAGTATTTTTCAGCACTCGCACTGTAATTAGATTTGAGAGCCATAGCTATAAATATTCCCAATGATGAGTTAAATGGGAGTAAAGACGGATGTTACAACACATTTTGAACTAAAATTACGTTCTGTTCTTTCGGCACCCGCCAATTGGCAACGTAAACAAAGAGTTACTCATGAAGCTAATTATATTGCGTTAATTGAATTAGAACTCGAAAAATATATAGCGCAAATAATGGAATTTACTTTGAATGTACCAAAATTACGTATAACATAATATATATACTGGTTTTATAAGAATTTTTGTGGAGCCTTGCTTTTGTTCTCTTCTTTTTTCAAGTCATCACAATTCGAAACGTAACTACTATACCGGGTGTATTCTAGACGACCGACATACTCAAGGATATCATTGTACTTATCATTATAAACAACTTTTACTTTGGGACACTGATATCGCAAAAGAGGCAGTTGTTCCATAGAACAATATTATTAACACTTAACACTTACACAAAGTCTATTGAACACCTTTTTTTCGCGTTTTCAGCGTTGGTATCAAAGTTAAAGTTGTTTATAATGATGGATATAATGATAAATCATGGAATATATGTCCGTCGCCTAAAATAACACAAATTGCAGCAGCGCTGGCCTTACAAAGGTCGCCCCGTGTGCAGGTGTTAAAGCCCAGTGGGCAGATGGCCTGGGAGGCGGCACCGCAGTAACACTGTTCCACTGAAGGATCAGCTAATCCCAATTGCACATATTGTGTCTGCTTGTGGTAAATAATAAGAAATCATACTAATATTATAAATGCGAAAAGTTTGTTGGTTTGTTTGTTCCTCTTTCACGCAGCAACAGAGCAATATTGACCTGATTATTTTTTGCGATTTTTTCATCACTACGCGGATCAAACCGCGGGGCGCAGCTTGTTCAAAATAATTCTATGTGAGATTTACTTTTTTGCTTATGAGTTTTTTTTTAATTTCACGTGTGCTCGACTTAAAAACGCAAAACATAACTATAAATAACCAACCACAAAGAGCAGTTGCACACATGATTAAACGAATGAAGTTCGTTTTACAGTTAAAGAAAGACCAGCATTTTTGCAATAAAGTTACGTAGTAATTGCATTATTTCAATTCCAGATCATACTTGCATAAAGAACCTTGTAATATTAAGTATCGTCGTATTGTAGTATCGTTCAAAAAAGAACTAGGGAAAAAAAACAGTAACTGTTTTATTACATTTAAACAGCATAAAGATTTTAATACTACGCTCCTATCGCCAAAAACGAAAGATAAGGTACTTACTACTCGTATAAAAGGCCTACTAATCGTACTTGTGGTATATTTACCTAAGTTTCTGTTATGCCCCTGAATATGGCGCACCACTATCTCACTCGCCGCAATGACCAGAATAAATGGGAAAAACTTTATCCCATTATTATGGCTATTAAATAATTATTAATACAAAAATTTGTTTTAATTATTTTGAAATATTAACCTCGCAAAATGACAAGCTTTTTTTATAATAGACATTCTATATCTATACTAATATTATAAAGAGGAAAGATTTGATTGTTTGTTTGTTTGTTTGCATTGAATAGGCTCCGAAACTACTGAACCGATTTGAAAAATTATTTCACTGTTGGGAAGCTACTCTATCCCCGGGTGACATAGGCTATAATCTATACCTGTGCGAAGCTGGGGCGGACCGCTAGTCTTAAAAATAAAACGAGTGAGATCACTGCGCCCAGCATTCGAGCATTTCTGGCCCATAAGTGTGCTTTTTGGTTTATATTTTACGGAAATTACTCACTAATATTATCGTCCTATCATAACGTGTGTCTTATTGATGAACCAGCTTTTGCTCGCGGCTTCGTTTGTGCTGTGACGTCTATGTTACTCAGAAATAGTGTAGCTTACAAAGCTACACTATAAGCTAAACTATAAACTACACTGTAAAAGAATTTTCAGAATCGGTTCAGAAGCTCTCACGGTTATCCCCTACAAACACACAAATTTACAAACTTACAAGACTACGTGTATAACATATGAATAGATAGTGTAGAATTGTAGATATCCAAAACAATCCAAGTACGAGTCACAGTACGTAAATAACTATGATAAATTTCAAACCTAGTTTCAATGTCAAACGTTATCAAAACTTTAATTGGCGCTATCACCACGATAGTACAGCAAGTGAGCGTTATCCGCGACAATACGCTTAAAAACGTTAGTGGGTGAGTACGATAATGGCTAAAACACAGCTGCTATGGGCGGGACGGCGACGGGTCGTCAACGCGACGTGAGTAGCTATAATGTACTGACCTATAGGAAAACAAAATAATACACAGCGGGCATGGCGTTGGCGGGATGCAAGCGCTCGCGTCGCGTCCCCCATGCTGTGTATCATCTTTGTTAACATTACAACTATTCACGTTGAGCCGACGTCCCGTCACCGTCCCGCCCATGCCCACTGAGTCTTGGCCGCTTGGCCATAACTCTTGAACGTTAGTGGGTGAAAACGATAACGTAACGTAAACTATCGGGGTTAAGGTGAAGGATGTGGGTCATGCCGGCGCGGGCGTCATACGAACCGCGCTAAACCAATATTGAATTAACGTGTACGGAATAATTGTGGAGAAAGCTTTGCGCCACTCGCACGTGTGTTGGTGCTATTTGTTATTTATTAGACGCTACCGAATTTGGAATATTCTAGTAGGTCAGTCTCTGTTGAACAGTGTATTCAACAACGAATTCCACAGGTCCATTCAAAACGTTGCCTACTACTGAAGAAGCAACGATGCAAAATCCCACTTAGAGCTACTTTTTTGATAAATAATAATTGATTACTTAGGAAAATTTAATGGAAAGACACCTCGCATAAAAAATAAAGGACGAGTTAAGAAATATCGTCCATCATTTTTCTAAATGAGTTATGGCTCCAGAACGGTCCGTTAAGCTCCACCTGAAAAAGTTTCGTACTCAAGTCGACGACCTCTCACATTTATTGCTAGCAGTAAAGCCTCCATTCGTTTCAGGAGACACGTAAAGGACACTTTGCAGTAAACAAATTAAAATACCTTCAGTCACCCCTAATTCCATTTATATGGTGTTTCGCGTCGTAGCAGTCGTCTCCTGCTGCGACAGCAAACGTTAAAAGCCTACAAAATGAAAATTACACTTTCGCCTCTCTCATAAGATTTCAACTTTCAACACGGAACTTAGAAATCTGTGTCACAAAGTATATAATTTAACGTTCCAAAAGGGAATCGCACGCACTGGCCACTGTGATCCTTTGGACTAACAATTGTAGATCCGAGCTAGAGTCGAATATGAAAGGTAAAGCTTGCCAGTGTTGCCATTGGCAGCGGTTGGTCCGTGAAATCGAATTGGCTCACAGTCAGAGACGAAAATAAGTAGGTATAATAACGCGCTCAGTGAAATGAGAGACCAATGGTTAGGTAAATGCAGGTGTGAGCCAATGAATCAGCTATGAATGTGGTATTTGGAAAATCCAGACTTACAAGCAGAACGCATACGCATTGGAATTATCAGGGATACCTTCATGTTGGTCAGTTTCGCAATTTTACATTGTATTCATGTACTCGTAAGTGTGTAATTCTCTGACCCAGCGTTATTCACTGTGGAATTAATGAGGCTTTTATTGGTGATGATTAGTTTACGCGTGGTATTTGGCGTTTTCCATGAAACTGTAATCACATCATTTTTTATTACTAAAACAATAAAATGTACGTTTGTGTGATGTGACTAAGAAAACCGCGCTTGAACGATCTACATCTCATATCTATCTAACTAAAACGAATAACGCATGCCAAGTTCTCAAACCAACGCAACATTGGACTTTACGGTACGTAAAGTTACATCTCTTATCTCCTCATCATCAGAGTCCATTGTCGCGTTTTAATAGAGCCGTATATCACTGTTAGGGCGGGACCTCACTCGCCACACATGACTGGCGCGGGCGCAAATAGAGCCCAGATCCTGTGCACTGTGTGAACCGGCCGCGCCCGACATCGCACAATCAAACTATCTGGCTGTCTGCTGCCTTTATGCTCCTCGATCGCCCTTTAATAGAAGACTATCGCTCCACTTCAATATACCGTGTGAAAACAAAGTCAATGACTCTATGATCTATATTTCACGTGTATCTGCAAATTATTGATTTTCCGTGTTTGACTCATTGTTTGATTTATCAGTCAATGCAATGTTGTTAATTAGTTTTTAATTCGAGCCGTATTTAGGATAGCAGTAGTAAAGAGTCAGTTTTGTTCTAACGTTCAGGGTTTTCTCGGCTTTGTTATACTTGGGCTTGATGATACAACATGGAATTTAAATAATAAACTATGTATTATTCTAATACTTCTACACTACCGAGATATTGTATTCAATGTCAAGAATCTGGTAGACGTTTAATCAAATAGTAATAAAATATCACTAAAACATATTCAGGCGTAACAAACAGGAGAAAATCTGAGGCATTATACAAACTTAATACCTCGTACATCTACTGTTTGAGATGGAATTGGCCTCTTTGATATTTTCCAAACAAAGTCCTTTGGCGTACCTAATACAAAAGGCAAAAGGATAGACGAGAGTGCGGACGAACTATTCGAAATCCGAGGAAAGCAATTTTACCAGCACTAACGTACCAGAGAACGTTGCGAACAATGCCAGTACCTGTGTTCCGGATCCGTGCACGTAAAAAAGACACAAATCAGTGGAAGCAATTCACCGTAATCTATACAAGAGAGCTAAATCTCTTTTAAATCCTACAAAGATACATTGCCGATTTTATGATATCTACACTAATATTACATCGATTCTGTGGACTGGATTTTTAATATCAGTGAAAGATAGCGCGAAAAAAGAACATCAAACGGTTTATAGCAAGTACTCAGAGCTTAACAACCCCGTTATATATTTAAATCAAGGACTTACTGCTATATTGATTGTACTTCACGTTTTTTGCGACTGGATCGCGGTTGATCCTTAATAGTTCTTAGATTCTGATGAAATAATGCTGGTTGAAGTCATAGTTAATAGAGCAATGACGTTAGTTCAGTTTGAGTCTAAATGAATGATTGAGTCATTAGAACAACTAGGCGGGTTTAAGGAAACAGTTATCAGACACGGTGCAAGGGAATTACTGGTAATTCTCCAGTAAGCCCTTAAATTGCCAGGTTGCGCAGTGTCTCCGCCATTAAATTTTAACTGCTCATAATTTAGATTGCTAATTTAATGAAATCACTCCTGAACGATTCTGATACATACTAATTAGAGAGTTATTTTTAATTTGTCTTGCATAGAAGTTTGGGTTCAATGTATCAATTGTGTGCCTAACTTTCACACAACTTTGATCGGCCAGAACGTGAAAAGTATTACAAAAGTAACCTAAGTTTTGTGTTTTATTTTCTGACACTATTAGTTTCACATGATCAAAGACATGCTGCAAACTAAAAATAAAACATTCTCAAGATTTAGGTTTTTTAGGTTTTCGCCGGAAAAATAAAAACAAGGAAAATTATACAAAGGAAAAAAGTAAAGGTAAAGTTTCAAAAGAGTTTAAATTCATCTTAATTTTTTTAATTTTCATTTGGTGCCATGTCCTTGAGTAAGTGAAACTAATAGTATAAAAAATAAACAAAAAACTATACATTTTCAAGTTCTGGCAATTAGACGTCTTTAAGCTGAATTAATAGACGAGTTCTGTCTATAAAAATTTTGAAATGAAGCATCAATATTCCAACAGAACTCTTCAAAACGCAGTCCCAAAGCTCCTTTCACTTTTTTCCCGGAAAGCAACACATCGAAATGTGTAACTGAATTAGTACGTGACGTTTTGAAGTCAGATAACATTACACCCCGTTATAGGCGGGCTCATTTTGTTAGTAAACACTCACCCTAATGACATTGGACATAAGAACCAACACGGAATGAAATCAAGATATTGGCTAGCTTACATTTTCAGATGGAAAGATTAGTAATTACTAATTAGTTCCATGATTGTAATTCAAAGTTTACTGACATGGAATTCAGTTATGGAAACACCTAAGAGAAAGAATGGAACTAAGAGGGCGGCCTGAGTTTTTGGCGCCAACGTGAAAAAAAACATGTCGGCTCGTTGTATTATTTTCTTAAACTTGTTTATTATCGAGTGTTAATGTGTTAATTTATTAAGTGATACGTGCTCGAGTGTGGAGACTGATATAACGAGGTGAAACATCTGTTTTCGTGTTGTTTCAAAAACTCCATAGAAGCCTCTAAGAGCTTGTAAAGCCTCCACCACTTTACTGGGGCATCAGTTTGACTAGACCGTAACTTACTTTGCTTGACTCTAACTGTGACTATAACTTGTTTGACGCTATTTAAGACTATGTAAACTTGTTTAATATTACGACTGAAAGATATTGTATCGATGGTCATGAAAAAATTACAAAACATGGAGGCCTATCTGTTCAGCAGTGGAAATTTACTGGCTCATGATGTTATATGAATTCATTTATTGAATTAGTGAAATTCCGTACGTACGTAATAAACCATGTAGTTTTCACTATCTCGCGGGTAATATGCAAACTCTTATGTAAATACGAGTAAGTAAGGCGAACTTTCCGTTTTTATTGACCCGGAAACGAATAAGCTGAAATTAAAATACTCATCTTCTCACAAAACAAACAACAACAGTTACACCCCTACAAGCAACGAGCAGGATCCGACGTGAAATAAAGTTGACTCTCAACTCCTGAATCAAAAGTTCACTTCCGAGTTAAGCTTAAAACCATTTGCCCAAAGTTAGGGATGCCCACCGACGTATTTAGTATTTATTATTCAATAAATTAATTATTTCATCCGTCGCATTTCAACATTTTAGCAGTAATTCGTTATACATTATTCGCTTCCAAGATGACTATCTATCGCCTTTCATATTATTGGCAATATCAGGTAGAGACAGATAAAGTTTCACAAATATCAAAATGTTGCCATATGAAAATAGCTAAGAGGCAACTAAACATTGTTGCAAATAACGAGACCAACACACTTGGAACATTTAAATATGTATAAGTGTTCAAGTCAATACTAATTTTACTTCTGCTATGCCATGAATTATTAATACATAATGATAAAAATTGTGTACGTGAAGATACCAATTGTGCAATTATCTATAGTCCGAGTAAAAGAATTGAATAATACGTACTAAGATACTTACTGCTAAACCTAGTCGAGAACACGAATAAATAATTGAGCACCTACAAACACTTAGCATGAATAGAGTAGGCAAGTACGTAAAAGTAGAGACTAAGTTTCACATTGTAACCATAAATGGTGTCTCAAAGGCCCGCGCGCGTCGATTTATGACTGCAAAGTAAGCGTGAAAATTGATTTCCAGATTTCACAGTGTCGGTCGCATTGACCCCACTACGGGCATTTGTAGGGTTAATAGAATTTATTGGCGTGAAAGAAAGGCTTTTGATAGTTCCAACATTTTTATGACCCTTACATTATGGTTGCCCTTTATACGTCTCGGTATATCAAGAGGTAAAAACATGATGAAACGGAATTATATTTTCCTGTAATATGTACTTGAAGGCAAAGTAATCATTCTGATGGAGATAAAGTAATTACTAAAATTACTACACAATCCTGTTACCTAATGAAGTAATGGCGTGCCTAGGTTGTAAAATCAATTTATCTACGAATACCATTTGACATGTCGATAAATTGATGGAAAGCACGTTTGATAGAAACGAGGACCAGAACTTAAAATATCGACAAATCCCGGTACTCTCTTATAAGACGAGTAGATCATGACTTCGATCGACATTAACTTTGGTCATAACCACACACGACACGCGATTAATTAATAGCTATTATTGTGTGCATTTGTATATTAAAAGGGTACATGTAGTGTACCGTTGATAGCTAGGCGCGTTCGAATTCCAACAATGAGCTTAAGTTGATGGTAAAGGAAACACATCGTAAGGAAACCATAGCATGGCAGTGGGCACTTTCTAATTCTAGTGGCTGGCTACCCTCAAGCTGAAAATCTATTCCCGGCTGGCTAGCTACCCTCAAGCTGAAAATCTATCCCCGGCTGGCTAGCTAGGTTCAAGCTGAAAATCTGTCGCCAAACGGTGTATTCCGGTAGTGGTTGAAAGTCAGTTCCCATTCCAGGCTAGACATGTTTACAATCTTCGTCCATACCGTCACTAAACATCAGGTGAGTGGAGGTCTAACATGTCTACCATAAAAATGAAAATAATTCTGATATATGCTACTGGTAATCCACTCAATCACACAATTGCAAGATCTTTTGATGTTGCGATGTGTGTAATAGATTGCAACTCGGTAGAACATAATACCAAATGTATTGAACGAGATCTCTCACTACAATATTGGATCTAGATTAATATCGCCACCAGTCGATATCCTATTAATCACGGAACATAATACTGTACTCAGTACTGATTAAGTGTAGCGGGGAGTATCGTCTAATATAATAGCCCACAGCAGGGCGTAGCCCGAGACTTAGTCCCTGACCTAAATGGGACTCGCCATCATTGCTTGTTGTGTCTTTCAACTATAATGAAATATACAAAGTTATAAAAAATACTGACGAAGATTTTTTTGCCCAAAATATCTTCATCGTCATCTACAATCATAATTTTTTTTATCACTAACAATATTTACATTCATCTTTTTTCGACTGAATCAAACATGCCAAAAGTTTAATAAAAGCTAACTAAACCCACCATAAAGTTTTTTAGATTAAGAGTTTGTCGGAGTGGATGTTCCATTTCAAAACCGGAAAATGAATCCAGCCAAGTACAAACTAGATCTCAACAGTGCTGTTGGTAAACTCTAAGAATGAACACTAGGAACGTAAAAGAAGTGAGAAGAAACAACTAGCTTTACTTTAATTGGATTAGACTCCAAAGAAAACTAACTCGACGCTCTTAGACACAATGCTCAGAATATTTAAGTAGACGAAATTAAACTGCTTAAAATTCAAAACGCAACACGGTAAGTAAAATTAAATGGCATATAAATTGTATTCCGTAATTAACTTTGAAAGGATTTTTCTAATCTAATTTGATTACTTAACGAGAATGAGTATGATACCGACAGCTCCCCTAATTTGTCGGGTGTAACGCCTTGTATATCTAATTTAAATATTCACCTTTGGCCCCCGAATGAAAACACGGTTGTTGCGCTGCTTGCTAATGAACATTAATTTCCCAAATGGAAACCGTGGAACACTGGCATTTCTATTATTTGTTTGATTTGCCGATTGTACTAATTAACCAATATTTGACCACCGTGCATTTGCTGTTTTGATTGAAAATTTTGTCAATAATTTTCCATACGCTTATGCAAATGCAATAACAGTCACCGCAATAAACAACGCCAATTTACGGAAACATGCACATAGCGAAAGAGAGCCATTAGTCTTATATGTTGAACATTTCATTCCGTTTGCCTAATATTGCTTTTCAATGAGGAATACAGCTTTGCCAATTAAGTCCGAATAAACAAAGAGAAGGTCACGTATTATACCGGATTAAAGAACCAGCGACGATATTGGTCTGGTTTTCTAGTGCAAACAGATACGACCCGTACGAAGCGCTTTGATTCCACTTTTATTATGCAAACAGCTAGTCTTTGTAATGCGCTGCCTGAATGGATGTTCCCGATAGTTACATCTGGATGTCTTCAAATCACGAGTGAATAGATTTCTTTTAGGCAATCGTGCTCCTTCGTAGTCCACATCATTGCTTATCATCAGGCGAGTTGACAGTCAAATGCAAGCATATTATTGGATACAAAAAACAGATTGTGCAGATTTGTCCATTACGTGGTTTATGAATATGAAGCAGTTAAGCCTTGACCCCTTCTTGGCTCTATTACTGCTACTGATCATCGCGCCCACATGACAAGAAAATAGTGCATGACTACATGGTGACCAATATAGGTGGGAGAGGTGAAATAAGATTTTTCTCTTTACAGGGTAACTCAAAACGTGGTATTAAGCCGAAAGGATGTCATTGCACCAAAAAAAAATTATTATCTATGCATTGAACAGCCTTTACTAAGAGACCATTATCTGAAAACGCGAATAAAATCAGCATTTCCATTGAAAATTTTCATTTATAATCAACGAAGTGTATGTTTATCGCAATTGCAGTGTTGGTCTCATGTAGTAAAAGTTTATCATAATATGAGCACAATTATTTTCGGTTCAAGTATTTTTTTTCTCTGACAGCTGCACTAACATTGTAAAAAGCTGAATGAAAACCATCAACTCTGATCACTTTCGCTAGGTTTTTGAGCGTAAGAATGTAGCAGGTATTCAATATAATTCAGTGAAATATTAAAAGACATTGTTTATAAGTATTGTTGAGCAAATTAACGAAATAAAACAGACCTCCTTTGACTTAGTACCACCTTTCCTCGTAATGTAACTCTATAACAAAAACATGAATCTGAAATCGAGTCCCTGTGTAATATAAATCTAGCTTTGTGTTTAGTCATTCTTCTCCTTGAGTTTTCAACAAATTTAATCTTGACTATAATTATTAAGGTAGAGTTGTAGTAGTGTCCGTATGCGACAACTTCAACATTGTTACAAAATTGGTATGTCAGCTAGTGTTTCGTCGCTTTCAAAGTTATAATTACGTTTCTGAGCCATTGCCTCACGCTGTTTGTGTGCATACACCCATGAATAGTATTAAGATTAGTCCCTATTGTTGTATCATAATATAGGTATGTATATTTGTCGTTAGTTCTATGTACTGTTTGGAATAGTTTGAACTTTAATGCATTTTGCTCAGGCTAGTGGTTTTGTGAAAGCCAATAGGAACATGAAATAAATAACGAATTAAATTTATTCAACGATAGTTCTAGAATTGTACAGAATATTTTGTGTGAATGGAAATGAGACTCGCATTTTGATGTGGAGAAAATCGCAAGCCAAAGCTAGTCATATTCTAGAATAATACTGTATTTACACAGATGGTAATACCACCTTGAAATGAAAACCGAATTATCAACGGCTTTTGTAAAGTGGGTGAATGTCGCGTTACTTGTTACGACCAGACGATTATTATTTTATCACTTAAAAGGCAGTTATAGTTTGTTCTGTCATAGAAAATGGTATATTAATCATCCTGTTTTATGACAACTTGTTATTATTTTGCTCGAACAAACCATATAAAATAATATCGCAAGAATAGAAAATACGATGTGAGATACGGATATTCAAATATAATGCATACATATTAGGTCATGGGGTTGAAAAGGGTGGCAGATAGTATCGTGAGGCGTAAAGATAATATGCAGGGGAGGCGAGAACATAAACATGATTTGAATGTTCACGCAACACAAAAATGCTCCAATAGCGTTTTATGATTATTTGTGCGCCCTTCATGGGCGATGATGGCATGTCGTTCAGAAGTGATAAAGATAATCTTATGTTCTTAGGTGTTAGAAAATCTTGCAACATCTGAATCGAACGTTTTAACTATTAAATGATGCAATAAGAAACACCATCAAATCACATGTCACACTTTAATAGGATCAGCGTTAGACGTTAGCTAACTAGATGTGAGTACAATGCATAATAGATTCATAACGACATATTGCGCTAATGCAATCAGCACATAGAGGTAAACTATGATTGCTATGCAACGACCACTATGATGCTCTGGTACAAATTATTTAAATGTAATAAATTGTTCTGAAAAATCTGACAAGAAAGATAAAAGGTACAACAACAGAAATGATAAGAAAGATAAACATTGCAATCAGTGCGACCTTCGACACTACCAAGGATCCTTTTTCACGGCTAATCTCACCAGTCTGACAGCAGCCGCTCTCGACTGATTCATTAACACCCTAACTTACGCCAGAGAAAACAATATTATCCCTTACGTTTGCAATCCAATCACGCGCAACACACTATCGAACTTACACATTAACTTATCGTAAAGGTGGAAACACTACAGTGTATAAGTACACACCGTGTTATGGTGTATCAGCGTGACATTTCCCGGCGCGGCAAGTTGCGGGCACAGGCGAGCGTGACGGATGCGCAAGCGGGAAACTGTCGTGGAAACGTGCGGGAAGGGAAACACGGCGGGCGAGCGCGGGCGTGCGGCGGACGGCGCGACCGGCGGCGGACTGCCGGTGATAACGCCGCGACGCGATACCGCCGCCGGGAAAATGGAAAACAATGGAAACGCGACGTGTTATGGTTATTTTCATCAGATAACAGTAATGAGATGATACGGGATTTGATTTACAGGTAATTGAAAGTGTTGCTACGGCGACGCTTATTTTTCATTGCGTCGGCAGACAAGAATGATTTGTTTGTTGAGATAAGGAAAATGAGAGCTTAAAGCCCATCAGGTTTTAATTTGAGTTAAACCCATAATAAAAGAAAAGGATCAGCAAAATTTTTGTATCAAGGTACTCGTATTATTACTGGGTAAATTTTACTTGTATATTTTCTTGTACCTATATAAGCAGTAAGTCAATAATAAAAGTTTTATTTAAAAAAACCGACTTCAAAACGAGCAGGACTCGTACAAAAATTACAAGCCCGGTTTGATGGTTAGAGCAGCATTTCTTTTTTGTAAAGTACTATTATGAAATAAATTACTCGTATTTGTAATCGGTGCAGTTGTTAATATATTATGTTGCTGTTATAAATCCGCTATACCAACTTATCAACACACGTCATTCCACAAGAGCTGTCTCTTGAGAACTCGGAATCAATATTGGATCAAATATAGTATTTGTTCGAATTATTTGTATAGTCGGTTCGTATATTAACAAATTTCCCTTGACAGTCGACCGACGAGGGTAAACAAAACAAAAGGAATGGGAAGCAGAGCGCATATAGAGTCGCAGAGTAGTCGTATTTTAGAGGAGCCCTTAAATTCGCACGTCGTTCGTCGCGACAGGAAGGGCCCGAAATAAACTCGAACAAAATATCTGGAAATAAACTGAACCGTATTCAGTTTGAGTTTACATTTAATTTGAAACTATCGGTACTTGAAGTTTTACTTAGTTAACCTAGTTTTCGTGTATATTTATTTACATTTGAAACATATATTTCACAATACTTACAAGACTGTATTTTATCTAAGACGGTTTCTTCCTGTTCACTTCTGATCTATCTATCTTCTATACCTATCTATATATCTATACTAATATTATAAAGAGGAAAGATTTGATTGTTTGTTTGTTTGCATTGAATAGGCTCCGAAACTACTAAACCGATTTGAAAAATTCTTTCACTGTTGGGAATCTACACTATCCCCGGGTAACATAGGCTATATTATATTTTCAAAAAAATAGGGATCCTTACTAAAACTCCAATAATGTAACCCAAGGTGTAAAAAAATTAGATTTACAATTTTGACTTTGCGTGTTTGACAGTTCTAAGACAGGACAACGTCTGTCAGGTCAGCTAGTATGTATATAAAATCAATTGCTGTTCGTAAAGATCGCTAAAACTCAAAAACGGATTGACCGATTTGTTTTTTTCGCTCTAATATAAGTGTGAGGCTTATAAAAATATATTGGAAAAATTGTCCGGAAAATTTGAACAATTAGGGAAAACGAAGAGGCTTTTTGTCTATGGAATTTGGACAAGACAACGTTTATCGGGTCACAAATATAATCTATTATATTTATTAATTTAGAACTATCGGTACTTGAATTCTTACCTGGTTGACCTTGTTTTCGTGTATATACAGGGTTACGCGGAAAGAGTGTATTAAGCTAACAGGGATTCGTTATAATCATCACTATAAACAGCTTTTACTGTGGAACCAACTCTGAAATCTCGAAAAAAAAACTGTTTTTCCCATTGATGTAAGTTATGAAACTGTCATTGGTTTTTCCATACATTTTGTCAAGTGTCATGTCATGACAACAAATTTGTCGCAATTTCAGGGTTGGTCCCATAGTAAAGGTTGGTCACAATGATGAGTATAACGGACCTCTTTCGGGTTAGTACACCTTTTCCTGGGTTTTAAATGTATAGCACAAGATATATGTATATACGTATAGGTAGGTATACATATTGAATCCTTGGTAAAATGTACTTGGTAGGTTACGTCACAATATTACTATACTGTAATTTATCTACAACGGTTTTTTCCTGTTTATTGCTACGACTGGTGTTTGTTATAAACCTGTGGATTATATTCAATGACGATATAACTTATCTTTGATTTTATTTAAGTGGTTAACGCAACGTTTAATTCCCACATAACTAAGACTCGGCAAAACTAGAAAAGTTTTTTTTTCTTTTTTATTTGGTTAACCTACTAATTTTACATGTTAAAGGAAATTTCGTTAATTGCGTGTGTCTGTGAGTCTTTGTATCTGTGTGTTGGCATCGTAGCTCCCAAATGACTTAACCGATTTTGATTTAGTGGGTATGTTGTTTGAATGATGACTTGATCGAGAGTTTTTTTTTAGTTATGATTTATGAAAATCTGTGCAGCTGTTTAAATAGTGTTAACACACGTATGGATTTGGTTGACCTCAACTGCCGTCTGACCAACGGGAGAGAAAGAGAGGGAAATATGATATTCTCACTCTTTCTCTCCCGTTGGTTGTACGGCGGTCCGTCAACCAAATCCATACGTGTGTTAACACTATACGATTACAAGATTTATTATAGAGGGCTTTTTAAAATTTTCATTTTATATTTGTCCCTAGTCTAATTATTTACCAACGTTCAGCATTCATATCAAACATCTATAGAGAAATTGACACCGAACAAACACCGTTGGTGGAATATAAAAGGTTTAATCCATAGATGTGTATTGTGTGCACTATTACAAACAATAACTTCATTAGTCATGCTAACTATACATTCAATCAGAGTAACATAAGTTGAGCAATGATGACATTGTAGGCTCGACTGCACCATTATAGAGAGATAGCTAGCGAAGCACTCTAGCTACGACGAAAAAATTCGGATTTTAGATTTTTAGTTATTGTAAACAAAACAAATAATTCCATATAACAAGTAAATTAAATATAAAAAAATATAATAATATAACCCGACTGCCTTGTATAAATAGTAGGTAAGTAACTGAAAAGTAACAGCGGCGCGCTGCGTACATACTTATAATTATACCTACCTATTCTCGCAGTAGATACAGAGTTTTTTCATACCGCTTTATCTTGTTAACTACTGAGAATTTCATAGTAGTGTTACATAGTTTTGAAATCTGCTGAGTAAGCTATACATAATGATGGTAATAAAGACATATTTAGCAAAGTTTGTTTTAAATATTTTTCTTTTAATTATTTTCGCGGACACCGTCTTGAATTCTTGTACCCTGTTTCACTCCCACTATTAAAGCAATTCAAATGTAACCTCAGCTTGTCAAAATTCATTAGCAGGTTAGGATTTGGGGCGTGCCAAAAAAAAACATCATACATATACTCGAAAAACATAACCCTCCTTCTTGCGCAGTCGGGTAAAAAACATATAACAAAGTAAAACACGAGTCCTGGCATATTTTTATAAATAACCAAAACTCGAGAACTCATAGATATAACACTGTTTTAAACTATCACTGTGTGTTTTGTCGGGACTTAGGTTCGAGTTCGAGTTCCAGTGATAACCGTAGCAAAAGACTAAGAAAGAGGGTAGATCGTTATGTCTGCACCTAACTTTTTAACTGTTCTCCAACCACCCGCATTCTTCAGTCTTCCCGTGAACATGGTGCATGTAACTGCGCCGAAATATCGGGAGCTCATTCCACAACCTTACCACGGTAAATATCCCGTAAATAATCATATAACTCATAGATATAGTATCGGAATTGATGTAATATCTAAGAATACAGAGTAAGAGAGATAACATCAATATCAAGTTCATGGTGTAGGAATCGTAGAAACGCAGTTCACAATCGGAAGTATCAAAAGTATAACACCAAAGTAGGATCTGTCATTCAGTTAGAATTCGCAACCCGACCCACCTTCATCAACGCTGTATACAAACCAATCGACGTCTACGTACAGATTTATCGGCGAGAATCCATCTATTTGCGGATTGTAGGTTAAATTGGTTTCCTGTGCAAATACTGAGTTTCCACCAAATACGGCGTCTTAACTGTTTTATTGGGTTTTAAGTCTAAGTTGTTTTTGTCCTCCTCGTTTCCTATGAGAACTACAATCTAGTTATATTTAAGGCTAGAGTGAATAGATTACCTACTTCTAGATCAAAGTGTTCCATCCTCGGCCATACCGACGCTTATCATCAGACGAGTTATTTAAAAAATACAGTGATTTTAGTGTCAAACCTATTATAGTTAGCCTCTATTTTCGTATGTTCCCACTTCAGCCTAAACGCCTCAACCCATTTTGATGAATGAGATGGCGATAAATTTGGGTTAGTTCAGGGATGGTCGCTGGGTGGGTGACGTCATCATAAATACAAGATGGCGACGTGTAGAGTGGAGATGAAAGATTACGTATTATTAAATATGAATAGGTCTTTTAAAATGAATGTAAATTTATATTTACTAATAAAAACAAGTAAGTACTACAAATTTGGAATGATAACAAACTTAAGTAAATTAAAATAAATATAAAGTTATATGATTATTTACGGGATATTTACCGTGGTAAGGTTGTGGAATGAGCTCCCGATATTAAAAATAAATATCCCGTAAATAATCATATAACTTTAGTGAACAACCGTGATAGTTTAAAACAGTGTTTTAAAATAAATATATTAAATTACAGTAATTTGCTAAACCGCTGCACGCAGGCATCGTTCATTAGAATTTCAATACTAACGCGTTGCGTAAGATAGCGACCAGTATTTGATCACGGGATACTTTACCCAGACGTTCCCCACGGTCCTACAGTTTCGACCCCAAGAAGCTCAAACATGTACCCACTGTATGTTTGCGCTTTTGAGGCCTTTTACGGATTAAGCCGCCGTACTGGCCTTGTTTTGCGTACCGGGAAGATGAGGCGGCGCAATAGTATCATCGCAAGTAGTGTCCGATACTAAATTCCGCCCCATCTTCCATGCAATCAAGGTCATACCGTTCGATCATTTACTATCGCTACGTACGAGACTGCTCGGTGCAAGTACGACCGCGCAGTTAGTAGTGGTAAAATCCCGGTGGATGATGTCGCTAAGGCTGAGGCGGGGAATCCTACCTGCACTCCTCACGCAGGAAAGCCCGTGGTGACAAAATGAAAGTTAGATTTGTTGCATCACTTTTGTTGGGTAAGTATTTGACAAAACCATCATGACTCATCCTCCTCAACCTCAGATTTTATTTGCTTCCTATTGCTTGAAGTAATTAATACATTTGGTCTTAAAACGAATGATGAAAGTTTTCCTTTTAAACAAGAGCAGAAACTGTATTCTGTCCTGTCGACACGATACCGTACATTAGAAAGGTCATTGGGATCAAACAAATTGGCCTATTATAATACCGGGGCGGTAAATTAGCTTATCCAATATCGATGTCCCCTGACATCTGGTATTGCATTTCCATGGACGGCCGCTTAATGAGTTGCATTATTCATTTAGGAGTTTGATTTTCGAGAATAGCGAATAATTCTGTACATTTCATTTATTTACTAATTACTGCTATCATACTTAGATTATTGAAGTCTGTGTTGGAGTCATAGCAGCCTTTTCGGCTAGTTTTAGTTATGATCTTTGGCAAGTATTATAGCATTCATCGTTCGTTCGTTCATTCCAATTGGTTTATTCACATACGGAGGCGACCAAGTATCAGATATGTATCAGTTACTTGATGATTTAAATAATTTGCTTGATGCGCGTTTGGTTGAAGGAGCTTCAAAGGCAAAGGAAGTCTATATACATTGACATATCATCATCATCAGCCCTGAGTGACCCACTGCTGGGTATAGGCCTACCTTTGTTTATGCCACTCTCCCCGGTCTCTCGCTATATTGACATATCACATCATAAAAAATTGTAATGGAAGTCAAAGGAGGTTGCTGTCGCTACCAAGGAGTTTGCATTGTTTTCATCTTTCACTAGCAGATAGCTGATGTTATAAGGAGTAACTTAGGTTACTTTTTTCTTGATATAACGTGGATGAAACCGCGGGGCGCAGCTAGTTTTGTATATTTAACAATGACACCAATCGTGACAACCTTGGATCACAAACAGTTGCCAGCGTGAACTCATAACTTTAGACTATATCTAATGTAATTTGCATCCCAATGCGCTCTCGTGTCACCAGAGGTCACTCTCGTTTTATTATATCACTCGACTACAATATAAATACACAAATACCGCACAATTTATTATTCCATTAACAAGTTTAGCAAAGGTCTTTTCATTAAAATCTGCCCTTTAATCTCAGTTATTTATCTCTATGGGTTTCATTATTATACCTTCTTATACGAGTACCTGTAACCCAGCTGATTGCTTTGATTATAAGGCTAAAATAAAATAGAATTATAGGTAAATAGGGATTTTCTTTATTATATTCTAGTACATTCTTGAATTATTTATTCTAATAAAAATATTGAATAGTGCTTCAGACAACCACTCATATTTCTACATCAAAAAGCACTCAAGTTGCACTGAATAAAGTCGGTTTGATGAACGTGAAATTGTAACTTCATCATAATCAGCCTATACTAGTCCTCTGCTGGACATAGTCCTCTCCCAAGGCACGTCACTTAAACCGATCTTCGGCTTTTCTCTTCCAGCCAATGCCAGCCGTCTTAGGTATATCGTCACTCCAATGAGTTTTAGGGCGTCCTACGCTACGTTTGCCGATTCGTGGTCTCCACTCTAGAGCACGTATCTGGTACCTCTTACGGGTATCGATTCTGCGACAGCTAACCGTTGGGGTAGACGTGTTCTGACGATGAAATTTTAACTTGATGAATCTAATTAAAAGATAAGAATAACAGTCCTAACTAAGCACAAAACTAGAAAATAGTTTCCCATAATTATAAATAAGACCTATATATATACACAAATAGTTTCTGAAAGTCTCAATATTTAAACGTGTGACAACAGAGATTGGAGTATTCTCGAAAACAGAGGACCTAATCCCTGAGCGCATTCAAAGCGTTAATACGATTTGATTATCTCGAGGTATTGTTTTGTCCGGGTAAGCCTCGAGGCGGACGTCCAGGGGTGCGTGCTACCCGTTATTAATTTAACCACAACACTAATTAATCTTGCCCGCTGCGGACTTTCCCACGGCGGCGAGAATCGCGCGGATGTAGCGTTTGAGACCAATTCAGTTTTGACTTACGGCGGCGACTATTCAAATGCTAAATTACATAATTGAAGTTATTCAGCCAGTTTCGTAGAGTTATGACGCGACGTGATTCGTAATTAATGAAACTAATGGATTATACTGCTAAGTACACTCACATTCAGTGGAAACATTTGTCTACTGGTTTTGCAGATGAGTATTTACCTATCTTGTATGTGTTGTATTAAAAGTATATAGTAATTTATTATCGAAGTTGTCAATTTTAGAAGTTACAAACATGGTGTACGCCGTAGATAACAGTTAGTATTATAACATTTAATTCGAACAGGAAAACAAATACCTATCAACTAAATAAGCATAAAAATATATAAGTTCATTGTAGTGCAAAATACAAGTACTCACCTAGCTACTGAACTTGTTTTTTGTACTACAATCTACTTACCAGTTTTCGTTTTCTGTCACAAAAATATTATACCTAAATGTTTTTTTTTTCTTAACACGACATATTATGTTGCATCAAATATTATGTTTATGGTTGTTACTATATTTAGTTACTCCGTAGTTGCTGGACTACTTTACTTTTACTTAAACCAGAAAAACGGATAGCGGGTAAAACCATGGGGCGTAGCTAGTATCAAATTTTTTTTTTTTTGATCAACAGATATGAATTGCTAAAATAAAAGTAACAAAATCCTATTTTGTGAAACAATGCGATAGAGCTTTTGTGGTATTATGATGGAAATCTATACCCAGGACGCTACTGACATACTACGTGGTATCAATCAATTCAATGATTGATTCAGTATAGAGTATCGTCAATCAATTTGGATGAGCCATCTGTAAAAGTAAACTATAGCCAATATTTCGCGATGTATCGATATACCTTAGATATATAGACACGATACACCAATACTCGTGTCTAAAATGTTCCCCGATAGTTACAGTCTGGGTGTCTTCAAATCACGAGTGAATCGGTTTCTTCTAGGCAAGCATGCTCCACCGTAGACCGCATCATCGCTCACATCAGGCGAGTTAGCGGTCAAACGCAAACGTATCTATATCTATACTAATATTATAAAGAGGAAAGATTTTATTGTTTGTTTGTTGCATTGAATAGGCTCCGAAACTACTGGACCGATTTGAAAAATTCTTTCACTGTTGGGAAGCTTCACCATCCCCGGGTGACATAGGCTATATTTTTTTTTTTTTAAACTGGGATTCTTACTAAATCTCTAATAATGTACCTAACCCAAGGTATTAAAAAAATAAGACTTACACCCGTGTGAAGCCGGGGTGCGTTGTTAGTATATATATAAAAATTCATCCCTATTTACCTTGATCATGCCATAACTTGAGAACGACTTTAACGATTTCATTCACCTTTTTTTAAAAGTTTTATTATACTTTGTAAAAGGTACTTATGGAAAGAAAAATTAAGAAAATTGCGCAGTAATTTGGAAAATTTCAGAAAACTTAACAACCATTTTAACTTCGTGCGTTTTACAGTTCTAAGACAGGACGTCTGTCGGGTCAGGTAGTCTATACTAATATTATAAAGAGGAAAGATTTGATTTTGCATTGAATAGGCTCCGAAACTACTGAACCGATTTGAAAAATTCTTTCACTGTTGGGAAGCTACACTATCCCCGGGTAACATAGGCTATATTATGTTTAAAAAAAAAATAGGGATCCTTACTAAAACTCCAATAATGTAACCCAAGGTGTAAAAAAATAAGATTTACACTTTTGACTTTGCGTGTTTGACAGTTCTAAGACAGGACAACGTCTGTCAGGTCAGCTAGTATTAAATAAAAATAAGTTTAGGTTTTTGAACGAGATAGATATTACCTTAGGGATCATCAGTAGCATTTATGAATTGAAATTAAACTTAACTGATTTTATCGTCTGTATTTTCATCATCATCATCATTTCAGCCGTAGGACGTCCACTGCTGGGCATAGGCCTCCCCCATCGATCTCCAAAAGGGCCGGTTGGAAGCGGCCTGTATCCAGCGTTTCTGTATTTTACATTATTTTAATTCTTGACGTTTAAATCTGATCTTGACTTTTCAGTGTGTGTTTGTTTGCTTTGCGGCGTAGAACTGCAAGACTTTTGGACACTTACGTAAGCGACTACACTGAGCACATTGGGAACGTTTGAGAAAAAATTATTGGCGGTTCTTTTGTAAATAATTTCATAAAATTTCTATAGACAGCAGTCATCTATCTAGTCTACCCGTGAGCATGGACACTGCAAAGTGTTAGAAACGTCATAATAATATATACACACGATAAATTAATTTAAATTCGCCATAGTAGCGACAATCTGAGATATCATTAGGATTTATCGATATAAAAACGATTAAAAAAGTTTATATGAAGAAGAGAAGTGTAAGACTATAAAGCCGCTAACGCTTGACATATTGATTTCAAACAATTACAAGAGATGATATTTTCTAATCATTAGAAAATCTTTGTTTCTTATATAGCTTTATTTTGTAAATTCTTCTCAATTAGCACAAGGCGTCCTCTAAGCACGTGTCGTACATTCTGGTTAGGTGTATAGTCTGGTAACAATAAAATAAATGGTACTTTATTCCTGCCTAGGATTGTGAGGTCGCGACCGAGGCAACATTGACGGCCGAATCTACATATTATCATGTCACCTGGTTGGCCTGCAATATAATGAGGAAACATTAGTGATATAAGATAATGAGGCGGTTACCTTTGTATAACAATTCATACTGTAAGGACATACGGTCATAAACTTAGGAATAAAGTAACGTTTACCTCAACTCAATATGAATGGTTTTGTCACAAAAATGTCTAATGTCCACGTTTATAATTTAGCTACGATAAAAAATTGAGTTCCTACAGGGAGAGAGGCCATTCCTATTGTCAGTTTTCAAGGCCGCCTAAGGCCTTTGACATAAAGTGCTTTGTATCTTTTCTTTTTAACCGACTTCGAAAAAGGAGGAAGGTTCTCAATTCAGCCGGTTTTTTTTTATGTATGTACAGCGATTACGCCGGGAACTTTACACCTATTTGCGTGTTTAATTTTTATCGTGTAGAAGAAACCCGCGAGGTGATCCCACAAAATTTTCATTAATTAGGGTAGGGTTCACTAGTTTTTAAACCAGCTCAAATATGATGGATTTTTGCTAGAACGCCTACGAACTTCGCGATAACAAATCAATACAATACTTTTGACAGAGTGACCGGCTTAATCTTACGTGAGTAATTCCCGTGTAATATAAATAAAATGTGTGAAAACCACGTCAGTTTCTATAATACAATACTTTTGCTTTGACTATCATAGTTTTTTCACAAAAAATTCTAAAATAAATTTTGTAGTTCTTCCCACCCGACTTCAAAATCCGTATTATAATATTATTTTGTGGTGGCATATTAACTTAGAATGTTTGTATTTTGTGGTTTTGAGAAGTCAGGTTTTTTAAAAGAGAATTTTTACTATGTACGTATTTTACAATATCTTTTTACGTCGCCGCGTCGTGTGGGATGACTTGAGAACCAACCAAAGCACCGCGCAAGGCGGTAAAGATCGTGGGAAGTGGAAGAAACGCCTAGAAATCAAATCCTACTTCGTGTATCCCGCTAAACAGCAAAGGCAGCAGAATAAAAAGTCTCCATCCATGAAACGGTCAGCGTTCGACGATGAAAGTCTTCTAAGCTCATTGAAGCAAACTCAGTCACAAATGTCACTGTCAGAGTGACGTCTATCAGGAATTGTCAAATAAAAAAAATAAAAAATACTATGTTGTTTCGCTTTCTCTTGTTGCTCCTCAGCCCAGTAAACATGTAGTTGCCCAATCAAATCTAAAATAAAACCAACATCTGCGTTTTTCTGGTTATTACAGAATCAACGCTTTTTTTTATAAATAAGTTTCAAATCATACACTGCTCTGTTCTCTTTTTTGCCACTCTGATTTGATACGATTTTTCAAACTACTTGGGCAGCATAAACAAGGCCATGCATGATAAAGCCAGCGTAGAGCCATTTCCGTATAGAAGAGACTCGTCTGAAATTTCGTCGAGTAAACAAAGTTTCATTAGCCGTGTGTGCCGAGGTTCATAAACCGAGCTTTGGAGGATGTGTGCCGTGTAGTGAGACGTAATTTACATTCAACGCCGTTTGCTTACCACGTGTACTAGAAAGATAGTATAGGTGCAATAGCAACGTAAGTGATACCTAGTCAGAGACCTACAAAAGTATAATTTTACTAGCAGCGCCCCGCGGTTTCACCAGCTATCCTACAGGAATCGTGTCATATTAATCCAAGATATAAGCTAATCCATACCAAATTTAATTCTGTTTAGATCTAATGGAGTTGTGTGCGGATAAACATACATACATACACACACATTAAAATTTTCGCATTTACCCGACTGCGCAAGAAGGAGGATTATATTTTTCGAATGTATGTATGTATAATGGTTTCTTTGGAACGCCCTACAGCCTAAACGGCTTAATAGATTTCGACATGTGCGGTGTCATTTGGATTGTTTAAATAGTGAGAGTGACATAGGGTACAAGAATTCAAGATCGTCCGCGATTTTTTTTAAAGAAAAAATTGTAAGTAAACTTTGTTAAATAGGTCAATATTACCATCATTATGTAGAGCTCACTCAGCAGATTCCAAAAGTTGCAGCAGTGCAAGTACCGTTCTTTATCGATCGTCAAATTTGACAGTTGAGATAGTTAAATTAGATAAACTGCCATTTGTACAGTACACGCTATGATCGATTCTATACAATTTTATCGAATTTGACGACCTATAAAGAACGGTACTTGCACTGCTGGTTCAATATAAGTAGTATCGAAATTAATTGTACAATACATAAATATAATACAAATCAAACAATTTTATTTATTGCAGCGAGAAGGTACTTGAGCGATATATTTTTAAAGATCTTCAAGCACGCATGTTTAATTTTACATTTCGATTCAATGCAAATATCAAAACGGAATTCCGAGCGTAATTTCAATTAGTAACATGTTACATTTATAAATCTCAAGCAGTCTCATCACTTGTAAAATTGGCATAGGCATTTCATTCTTAAATCTCGCTCACTCCGTCTTATTTTAGTATTCCATAGTGTAACAATGTAGGCTTATTTTAAAGAATGGCCGTGCCAAAAAAAAACATGTTCTAAGAAATATTTTTTACTGTCGGATGTGGAATGAAATATTATCTACGAAAATTCAAGCGTATAGAGACATCTATCGAGGATCTATGGACGTACACGTTTCTTATCGAAAATATCAGATGGCGCTACTAGTTCTTCAGAGTGGATGATAATTTTATTGCAATTTTTACAGTTCCATGAACCAATAGAAATAAAAAATATACTTACTCGTTACAGTATAAAATTGAATAGGGACAGTAATAAAATGTTACCATAATTTTATAGCAAGCTGATTATATTACGAGTGATAATACATACGAAAACATTTCTTATCTATCGATACGGTCATCATTAGTAACAATGATTATTGTACATAATTAATCACTAGGTTTGTATTATTGACGGCAATGCAGCAAGTGATGATGGTATAAAAAATCGTGTCAATATCACTCGAAATATGATTGTGTCATGAGCCCCCCTGTGGATACTTCCGGTGTCAAATACCTTCCGGCGAGCGGTCTCTGACGCTGCTCTTTGTTTGGGACCCTGACGCGTTGAATCTCCTGGCCTCAGGTGACTAGCCACGCGGAAAATTTACATGGAGTTTTGTGTTTTACGGTACATTGCAAAGTTGTCAAGATTTATTCGTATTTCGGCTCGGTCAAATTGAATTAGAAATAAAACGGTTTTCATCTGTTTTCGCGTAAGTACAGAAGTACCCCAGCCTTGACACAAACTATAAACACATTTTGTAACAAAAAAACACTGCGTTGGCGTAACAGGGTTCATTAGCCGTTTTTTGACTAGTTAAAGGTTTTAATGTAGTAGGTGCTGCAATCCTTTAATTCCTCTCAATTTTTTCAAGTTCAAGATTCAATTATTATTGCGTATATTTCAGTCAACACACGTCTTGGTCATACATTATCACAAGCAGAATCAATATTCATAACTACTTACAAAGTCTGTGAGCTTGCATACATTATCGTCAGTAAAGATCACGAAAATCTCTTGTAGGTTATTCGTGTGTTGAATTTATGTAGAAATTATTGCAAAATCAATGTAAGTTCATACATCTTGTCAACTGGTTACGTTGCCTAGGCATTTAATATTGTTTCGTAGAAGGGTCGAGTACAGGGGAAAAGCAATTATTTATTTGATCGGCCAATATTATAGAGTAATGTCTGATGTTAATTGAAATGCCAGCGTCATTGCTTTTACACCACTGCCGTCGGAGGGTCGAGATTGGACAATTTAATTGACGGTGATTGATAATTTAGATAGAGGTTATTACCGACCCCTCTCGCTCTCGGCTCTCTACACATCCCCCGCAATATCATTATTTTTGTATATTACAACGTCGACTGCACGAGTTTTCGCTGAAAACTAGACACAATTACCTGTGGTGTTAGGTCATAATCTATTTATTATTAACAGTGATCGCATCTAGACTTTGATTCGTGATGCAATCGTGTGGTTTTCCTATCAGCAGTAATCGTATAAACTACCTTCAAAACACATCTTATACGATGCGAGCTGCAAAATAACAAGGTATGCGTTTGCGACTTTGAGTCACCAAAGGCCATTTAGCACAGATTTAGACGAACCAAATATTTTCACGGACGTCGCTCTTGCCTCTCTCGGCAGGCAAATGGTTTACTCTTGATATTGGTGAAACAGAATGTGCGTTCACGTGGATACTGATAGGTATTGATAGAATTGTTTACTGCAGTGTTATCGCACAAAACGTGTGCGTTATCAATTTAATTATTTGCACAATTTGTTATTTGGCATAACTTCTAATTATCGCTTTTGTGATTATGTGTTTTAGTGACGATGATAATAGGGTCAATAGTCGAGTCGCGAACAGCTGTCATCTCTTAAATGCAAAGTAAACCAGCATGCGTTAACAAATGCTGTTTTCATTAAATACCTAAACATGACGTAACAAGGTTGTAGCCATGTCACGAACGCAAATTAATGCATATAAATATGTTCATATTTTATAGTTCTACTAGCAAAGCACCCCGGCGTTGGACGGGTGTAAATCTTATTTTTTTACACCTTGGGTTACATTATTGGAGTTTAGGTTAGCTTCCCAATCGTGAAAGAATTTTTCAAATCGTTTCAGAATTTTCGAAGCCTATTCAATGCAAACAAACAAATCTTTCTTTTTTATAATATTAGTATAGATTAGACTGATAATATAACGTTAATTGTTTGTTCGTACTTAACCTAGCATTGATTTCATAACAAGTCAGAGTAAAATTTGGAAAAGGTTTAAGTAATATTTGTGTCTTTTTTTAATGTACGTAGAAAATCCATTGTGTTTTGTTAATATACATCTCACAATATCTAACTAAATTAACAATATTACCTACAAAATCCATGCACACGTCAATATCGTATCTGATAAACACACTCTAAATGTAACCTAATGGAATGGAATACAGAATTTATTGGTAACATTACAAATGCATACGTTCCTGAAATGTTACTGATTCATTCTGAAAATTTCCATTCAGTAAATGGAACACGTTAAGATGCCTCGATAAAGTAGTTTAAACAAAAATAGATTAATAAAATTTGGACCAAACTTACCGATTTCAAATTTTTGTTATAAATCGCCATTTTTAAGGCGCTTCTGCGGTGATGAATCCTTTTAAAACTGGTTTAAATGATGACCCACGATTTGATGATTATTATTTTAATAAGCTAAATAACTACACAATCATGCAGTGGCACACACTATGCTATACATCATCATAATAACACATACACATACAAGCAAACAAACAGTAACAGTCTCAATAAACACTCAATGTTAGCGTCATTTATTTCGTAACAAACGTAGGAAATATTTGCCAATAGCTACCACTATTATAATCACTGCACACAAAATCATAACGTGCGGGGATGCCGGTTCACTCTTTGACTCACCGGAGCTATCGGTCTTTAGGTCTTTCTCTTTTGTGGTGAAACGAACAAATTCTTGCAAATGATTTGGCAAATTCGTCACGTCCTTTTCTTGGCCACCTTCGATCACTTTAATTTTATGTTCTATCACTTTTGGCTCCTTGTATACGGCATTTGCGTCCCTTTCATCTTCTGTTTCAGGATCTTGAATTCCAAGTTTATCCCAGCGCTCGCGAGCCTTTGAAATAAACTCATTTTCAATACGATTATTCACCTTGGAATCTAGTTTATTTATTGAAGGCATGCTTTTTGAAATTTTACTACTCGTTGTTACCGGAGTATTTGTAATTTTTATCACTTTATGTTGCTTTCTTTCCTCGCGTTGAGCCATCTGAGTTACGTATTCCGAATACATTTTTTCACGCTGTAACTCTTCTTGGCTGTTGGAAAATACTGATGAAAGTTTTCCTTTTTCTTTGTTCTGATTAACGTTTGAAGATTTTTTTACTTGTTTCTCAGAACCACTTAAACTGGCAAAAAAGTCTCTTCTTTTTGATATAAAATGGTTATTAGAATCTTTGATATACTCGTTACTAACTTCCGTTTCAGATATCAGAGGGGCTCTAGGGCCTAACTTAAGTGGTGATGAAGGCACAGTATTTCGGAGAGATTCAAGGCGCTGAATTTCAGCTTCTACTTCTTTTTCTTTTTGTCGTATGTATTCCATTTGCTGATCGCATAAATCTTTAGGTAATGACGGTCTTCGAGGGCATTTACTTATGCTATCTCTAGTGTTTGTATAATATCTATGCATGTTTTGTATAGTCGATATATCATTCTCAATTTCTTTGTTCAAATTACCTGTAGAAAAGTGGAAGAATTTACGTTCACTTTTCTTTGAACGCATTGAACTATCAGTAAAATCTGAACTTTCATCACTCTCGTAATATGAAGATGCAATTTTTTTTGGCCTCGGGGGCGGAATTGGCCTAAATGTATTATTAGTATGCGAAAGTTCGAGCATATTATGGGGTTTTGTTGATGAAGTCTGTAATTTAGAAAACTTTTTTTCTAGCTGGTCTAAGCTACTGTGTTTGTTAACTGCACTGACATTGCTGGTAACAGTAGGATCACGTATAAGAGCTAACAATCGGCTTCCAGTTTGAGACTTAAAAGGCACAATTGGAGAAAAATCATTAGACTTGTCATCGGCTTGTTTTTCTTTAGTGTAATGCTCGTTATAACCTCTCCTATCTACATACTTTCTATGTGTGTCAGCAAGCTCACTTGCATCTTCTGAAGTTATTACTGTTTTTGTTTTTTCCATCAACATTTTTTGTGAAGGAGATAAGCAAACATAAACAGGTTCGGTTTTTGTGGGTACCCCGGTCCAAACTTCTTCTTCTCGAGATTTCTTTTTGAGTGAAGAGTGACGAGGTTGTACTGGTGGTGGTATAGGTCCATTTGTTTTTGACGGCAATATAATTTTTTCTATGGGTGATAAATCGGGTAATGGGTAGTAAGGCATGTTACTTTCTTTAGAAAGATCTTTATTGTTATCATCCACATCTATAGCACTCGCTAGATTATCTGATGTCAAAGCTCTAGTAATATTTTGTATACGTTTTGATACTAAAGCTAGTTCTTCTAATATTTTATCACCATAAGGAAACGATGCAATTCGTCTTACGCATAAGTCCCGAAGATGTGATGGCCCTTTAGTTGTTACATCTATTTTGTTCTTAACTGCTGTTGTAGCTCCTGCAACATGTTCAAATACGTCTTTAACATGGCTACTCGTAGATCTAGATTCATTGTTTTCTGTGTTTGAATGGTTGGTTTCAGCAGTTTCATCATGCAATATGTTAGATACATCATTCAAGGACGACGAAGTAGGGTTATACTTGGCAGTGCATTGAGAAGAACAAACACTACTTGAGGAGTCTTGACGGACGAATGTCTCATTAGAGGATTCATTTGCTTCCGAGTCTGAAACTTCTTTTATTAGGTTATTTATTGCATCGTTTAATTCACATTTTAAAACTTTAATTTCTAAATCATATTTATCATTATTTTCCGTCGTCTTTTCTTCTTTAGATACGTTTGGAATTTGGGATGAATGTTCTTTATTAATTTCATTCAATTGTTGAGGTTCAACATCTTTTACGTATAAGTTAGTTTTAATATTATCTGTCGAAAGAACAACTATTTCATGCGAATTTTGAACAGAATTTGCATGTTTTAGATTTTGTTCATGATTGTCTTTTTCATAATTGATATTTATTATATGTTCTTCACTTTGGGTTTTTTCTACATCTTGAGGTTTGTTTTGCTCTCCGGCAATAAAGGAATTTTTCAGAAATTTTTCAGTGTCTGTAACTTCTATAGTAGGCGTTATCATTCGAACTGATACATCGGTTTCCATACCATCATCAGTTTCATCATCATATTCATGCAATGAACTAGTACTACTAGAGGAATCTGTCAGATACACTACTTCAGCTCCTGTAATTTTTTCTAATGTTTGCATTGTCCAGTTACCCCCTGCTTCGGTAACTTCTGGTTCTTTAATTTTTGCCCCAACTAGGACACACTGCTGCGGAACCAAGCGCCCGAAACTTCTTTTATGAACAGTGGTTTCAGTTTTTCTGGCCATTTTTTCTTGGGTTTTAATTTTATCTTCAAATACTTCATCTTCCAAATCTTCATTGTCACTTCTTTTGTCACTTAAATATGACTGACGCCGAGAAGACTTTGATGATTCACTGCTACCTTCTTCATCAATAACATCTAAAGTTCGTGGTGGACCAAGTCTTTGCAATCCGAAATCATCAGCTAAACCTTTTTTCCGTAGTCTATGTCTGATTTCACGATTTATAATTTGTTCAATTTCTGCTTTTATTTCAACAGAACTTTCAGGATGTGTTGATAGATCTAAAGTTCGCAAGTAACTCCGTAAAGATGTTTCAACATCAGGTGACAAAGAAATATTTATTTCTTGACATTGAGCCACATTAAGAGAACCTGTTGAAACAGACAGTGTTCCTGTTGCAACGTCACTTGTGGACATTTCGACATCTTCGGTTTTTTCCCATTCTATGTCAGACTCAACATCAGTAACTAAAATATTACTTGTGTCTACTACAGCTAACGTACTGTCTTCTTCAGACTCCAAAGAAATATCTTCTGTGATATCAATTATTTTTGGCGCATCATCATTATCCAAACTTTTACTTTTATTCGTTTTATTTAGTTTAGGTTTACTTTCCAACGACTGTTCAGGAGATTCTACAATATATGCATCACATTCTTGTTCGACAATGATTTGATCTTCGTCTTTATTAAAAAGCTGAACAGGAACTTGTAACGTTTCAACAGGTAATGCGTTACTATTGTTGTTGACGTCTTCATTTGTAATAACAACGTCACTACATACAAGTTCGGGAACGATTTCATTTTGAACAATCACACCTTCAATAAGAAGATTTTCAGGCACTACAGTTTTATTATTTTCTTTAGGTACTGACTCATCATTGCCTAATTGGACGCTACAAGATTCTTCACTTTCCTTTTCTATCACTTCACAATTACTGTTACTGTTATCGACACGATTATTTTTATTCTTACGTTTGTTTTTGTTTTTATTCTTACGCTTCGATTTTTCAGGCATGTTAAAAAAATAATTCACTCTTATCACTAACACAACGTAATCATTATCACAAACACACGTCTATTATGTGACTCTACGCGTCTCACGACACCGGTATCAATTGCGTAGGAGTGACGACTCAAGCGAGGTACGTCCTAGCGAGCGTCAGCGTTAGGGTTTTCGTGTTGTTTGTGGTAAGGGCCTGCGGGACGGCGACGTCAGATTCGGGTTCGAGGTTAGCGAGCGTGATTTTTCGGCGAGCGGACGCCGGCCGCGGCAGTCGTGCACTAGCGCGGCGATTTACTGATAATTATAAATGGGTTGAAGTACGCGAGCGAGCGCTGTGGACTTTATTTTTACGCGGAGACGTATACGCGAGTGGTGCGCGCGCGACTCCGCACTCGGCCACGGAGGGAGCGCGCGCGCCGCCGCCGGTCGCCGCTCCACGCCGAACCTGGCCGAATTATCAAAGCGCTCCTATGTAGATTTCTAATTAATAATGCACACACGCTCATTCACCATTTTAGGGTTGGATAACGGGGAGGAGTACTAAAATACAATAGATTCAAAGACTTATTAGGATTTGAATGGACGCAAATAAAATAAGTTATTCTTGGTTCACAACTCTAAACAATACCGCATACAGATAAAGTGTATTGAAGTGTGTGTCTGTATTCAACTGTGCATGGATTTAGTATACAATTTATCTATCTTTACGTGCTCATAAAATATTAAATATATGTAGGTAGGTACATCAAAGACGAAGGCAAATAGTAATGTACGAACGAATTGCAGACCACAATGTACAATTCAATTCACCGTAAACAACCTGATTGACGTTGGTTAGCAGTTAGCACAATCGACCATGGCCAATGCCTAATGATAAGGATATGACAAATTTATCTTTTGATTACGTTGAGATAAAACAATAAAATTTATGTATGTAGTTTCATACGATTAAATATAAATCTTTATACGCATAAAATAATATAAAAAGTACATTATTTATTCAACAAATCACAAAGGGAAAGTTAGTAAGTACATACTATTTAAAAGTCCAATAACTTCCTCTGTACGATATTACGTCGAATCGCCTAGTTCAGAAACCCGGGATGTATTAGATAACAGGGTGGGTGTACTAAAAGTGGACTAACAAGTCCTGTGTACCTAGTGTCTAGGCTTGCAGGCGAACTAGGCTGATTGACCACTTCCACTGGAACGACGCAGTTACGTTCAATCATTTATGTTGGTATTTTGTACTAATGCATGATGTATGAGGTCATTTGGAAATAGAACAGGAAATAAGGATGCACTTTATTCCTTCAGAACAGGTTGACGTCGCCGTTAAGATAACTGTTCGAAATATCAACAAGCAACTTAAATTATTAAAAAAATATTATCCGACAACATTGTATAAATTAGATAACTAAAAAGTAACAGCGGCGCGCTACCTACCTATCTATACCTATACTCGTAGTAGATACAGAGCTCTTTCATACCACTTCATCTCGTAAACTACTGAGTATTTCACAGTAGTATTAAATATTTTGAAATCTGCTGAATAAGCTGTACATAATGATGGTAATATTGACCTATTTAGTAAAGTTTACATACAATTTTCCATTTTTTTTTCGCGACCGTCACCTTGAATTCTTGTTCCCTATGTCACTTCCACTATTAAAACTTTTCAAATGACACCGTACATGTCGAAATCCATTAAGCCGTTTAGGCTGTAGGGCGTGCCAAAGAAACCATCATACATACATACACTCGAAAAACATAACTCTCCTTGCGCAGTCGGGTATAAGTCAATAGTCGTTCTCATTTACAGTAAGTAATATTACTCGAAGAAAAACGAGTGTTTTTATTTACTGTCGAAACTATGCTCAGTGCAATCCTTGACATAATTGAGATAATGGTTCAAGGTCACCAGTTCAATTCCGGTTACGAACATTAGAACTGGGAGAAAAAATGTTTCTACAGGGTTATACAGAAATGGTATACTAAGCCAAAAGAAGCTCATTATGCTCATCTTTTTGAACAACTTTTACTATGAGACCAACTAATAAATAGCTAAAAGAAACAGATGTTCCATAGTTACACACTCAACGAAATTTATGAAGCATTCGTTTATAATAGGTAAGCCAACACATTGTACAGCTAGTGCTTCCTTTACCTACAACCAGGCGACCATTTTAACCTTCGCATATAAGTGCGAATAGTTATTATATATAGAACTACTCAATATATCTAAAAAGCCACCAATTCGTTCAAGCTACGCGTGTTACCAAACCGATATTTTGTTAGGTATTACGTAGGTGCTTGAAATCAATCTGAGCGTTACCGACAAATTGTGTAGTTTCCCCAAAATAAAGCTTATGTTTGCCAACGATCTTCGTTTCTCATTGACGAATGTTGCAACCTGATGAGATAATACGCTTTAATTATATACATTTAATGGCTGACTGACGTCCGTAGAGCTGTAATAAAAGAGCACCTAAAAAAACAGTCATATGTAAGCTACAAATTATATTGATCTGTGTCTGTTTAATCAACTAGAGTGTTTTTTAGTGTAGAAGGTTAAGGTTAAGCATTTTATTTGGAAATTAATAATATGAACGAGTTCAGACGATATAAACGAAGAAACTACAAGGATTTTTTACAATACTTATATTTTACGAACACCAATAAGTTTGTCCCAAAGTGGTTTAACAAATGAAGAACGTATACCCCGCGACTAATTAAAAATATGGACTTCATGAGTTGATGGTACTATTTTGGTAGAGTTTTAATTAGATGACAGGCTGCACAGTGGGATACTTCAAAAATTTTAATTTTAAATTTATTAATTTACTGACAGACAACGCACAGCCTGAACTGCTGCGTCGAGGTCCATTAAATTTTGCACAAGTGTTTCACATATAACGTAGGTAGGTGAAAGAGAACTAAGAAATAAATTTTGAAAATTCGCCCCCTAAAAGGGGTGGAGGTTTGTATTGAAGTATAAGGCATCTTCTAAAAATAGTCAAACGCGGACGGTCATTTTTTAAGTTGGAAACGTTGAAGTCAGTACTTAGACTTCTGTTTATAAGTAAAAGTTTGTTGTATCACAATTTTTAGGAAACTCATCCCCTAAGGGCTAAATAGGGGATGAAAGGTTCGACAGAAGTGGAATCATATTTCAAAGTTGGAAACGTGGAAATTGGCATATCTTCACATGACACAGGTTTTTTTTAACGCGTTTTATTCTAATCTTAGTGTGGATAATGACCGCAAAATTTTTAATGAGTTGGCTTCAGAGAAGTTGCATATGTGAAACCCCATCGGACACACGGCTAGTAGGTAACCAACTAAAAAAACATCTTTTCGGATGAGCAGTCTTAAATTCTTTTAGCACTGCACATCCGAAACAGGTAATTCTTCACACTGTAGTTGAGACGATATTCCGTAGTTTATTATAGTCTACGTTTAGAAAAGACAGCATCACAAATATTCCAGCCCAGACATATTGAAATCACTAAAATAATAGCAGATAAAAATAAAACAGTCATAAAGAAAAATAAAACGTATGGAAGCAAATAGGTCAAGACTTTTGATGTGAGTTTATAAGCCGTTTAAATCTGGACTATATGGCTACGCTCATTCAGAAAGTGATGTTTATTTTGGGCATTTATTTGTTAGGTATTTGTATATCTAAGATCATCATCATCATTTCAGCCATAGGACGTCCACTGCTGGACATAGGCCTCCCCCATCGATCTCCAAAAGGGCCGGTTGGAAGCGGCCTGCATCCAGCTATCCCCTGCGGTCTCTTTTAGGTCGTCAGTCCATCTTGTGGGTGGACGTCTTACGCTGCGCTTACCGGTCCGTGGTCTCCATTCACGAACCTTTTGGCCCCATCGACCATCTGTTCTGCGTGATAAGTGCCTTGCTCACTGCCACTTCAACTTGCTAATCCGGTGGGAATTTTAGAAGATACGATTAGCATAATGGGTCATTAACAAAACTTTTGTCAATCGAACAATAGATACAACAAGAAAACTCATTGACATGTTGTTATTCCAAAGGAAAGGTTTGAAGGTTAAACAGGCGTTGGTTTTACTAAAAATTCAATTGTATGAATACGTTGATCGGATAACTCATACGAAAATTCATTACGATCTGCAAAACACACAGTAAGCGTGCACGCGCGACCTTCCAGAAATATCCCACCCTCACGTCGTCTCGCTTTCTTCATGACAATAAAACGCCATCTTGATATTTGTTTGCGGGAAAGCGTGGAACAACAAACGAATTGGAAATCTCTATGCATGACATAATCGCTGGATAGATCCGGGCCAATGTGCCAAAAGCGCCGGTCCACAGGAGCGCGCGCGGCGAGACACCGTTTTTTTGGCACGTTGTCAGAGGGTTATAAGGTGAATGTGTCGACTGCATGCGTGAACTGATAAATTGTACTGTCTTACACGTACGCATTTAGAAGTTGGAATGAGGGCGCTAACATGGGTTTTCAGGGTTAAGCCGCAGAATACTAATTGAGAACCGGAGTTAAAAGTCAGCTGTTATATTCAGTCAGTCAGTATCAGCCTATCATGTTCCCACTGCTGGGACAAAGACCTTCTCTCAGAGAAAGAAAGAGAGAGGACGGGCCCTAATCTACCATGCTGGCCCAGTGCATGTTGGTGAATGTCATATTTCCTTGAACTTGTGCAGTTCTTGGATATACCTACCGGTTTCCTCACGATGTTTTCACCGTTGTTGAGCGATGGCATCGAAACTGCACCTCATTTATTTAAGTACTCAATAAGTCATTCGTGCAGTGCTGAGGATCGCACCGGGTGCTGTCAGATTGTAAAGCGCACTTGTTACTACTCGGGCACCAACGCTGTTATATAACTTTTTTTTAAACAGTTTTCTAAAAGATGATCTTGGACTCAAAGAAGAATAATTATGTGCATGATTTACACAGGGGAAAATTTTATATGCAGCAATATTTGAACTAAATCAGCGCAGTTCTCGTTGTTCACGGACTAAAGCGGAGGAGAGTGACGAAAATACGGATTGGGGCATTACTGTGCAGGTAAAGAAGCAAGTTGTTTAGTAGAATGTGCCCAGAAGAAATTAATATCCAGGCGCATCGAGAGTAGCCATTCAAGCATTGCCTATACTCTAAAGCATAACCGCACCCAGTAAATAGGCTGTCTCTGGCAACGGAGCGTTTAACTTGCAAATACCAACTCCTGCATCCGGAACTTCGAATGAGCAAATAGACATAAAAGTACTCGAGTAACTTGGATGTCAGACATTGGCATATAGATTTAGAACTCTACGTAGAATACATTTTTGTTTCGTTTTTTTAGGGTTTCGTAATACTACAAGGAACCCTTATATGTTTGTTCTGTCCGTCCGCCTGTCCGTTTGTCTGTCTGTCTGTGTTGAGTCTGTATTACTAAACTATTAAAAGTATATGTTATGTCGGGTTGAAAAATCTCTGAAATTTGGCATAGTCCACAGCAGAGCTTTGATCAGAGAGTCAGAACTTTGTTCGTTCGAATTATTCTAAAACCACCAATTTTATTTATGTAGATACTATGAATGAGACCACAATTATATGGGTTTGGCAACGGAACCCTAACATATGCGTTCTCGACACGTTCTTGGCCAGAATTTTTAAAGGGAGGGAAAGTCTTATGATATATTATTATATGATATCTTATGGTACAACCAGGTTATGTAGGATTGCACTTACTAAAACCCTCTCGGTGGCCTGCCTCTGTGCTAAATAGAGGGCAACGGGATCTCCATAGAAATACACCGGTAACCTACTAGTAGCATGCTGCCTAAGGCTACACTCCCGAAAAACACTCCGCTCCTTTCCTTTCGACGAAGGCCACACCGAGGTCTTCCCTGTGCTCGCTTGAATTGGAGGTCAAGAAAGTCTGACCACCCAGTAGCCCAAAGAACAATATCTATCTACTTACGTTTTAATAAAGGTAAGGCTTACATTTGCTTAGATTAGACTGGCGTAAGACGTTTATGCCTTGCAGAGGCATATAACCACGAGCTGATGATTATGACAGCTAAGAAACGAAAATAGTTGATATGATACTAATATAGTTACAGTACAGACGTCCCAAAGCCAACCCGAACTATGGCAAACGATCTAGGTCGCTGTATGACAATCGCGTATTTTACTTGCTAATACAAACCGACCGCCGACGTGTATGTTGTTATCTTGTTCTTTGTGCCGCATGAACGAACGGATAGACAATATCTAATCCCTAACTCAAAGGAACGCTATATTCAGGTTAACGAGATATTTATCTTTGGAGAGAAAATACTTAATTTATACTTTGGGCAAAAACCAGAATTCTTGAAATAAAATGAGACAAAAAATGTCTGAAATGAAAATACAGTTTTGCGTGCTTCTTCATCCACATCGTCGCTTACCAACAGGCAAAAAAGCCGTGGTAGCCTATTTGGGAGACCGCTAGAATTGAAAACGTGAGGTCGCGGGTTCAAATCCCAGGCCCGTATCTTTATGTCCGGATTTTCATACCACTGGTTTTTCGGTAAAGGAAAACATCGTGAGGAAACCTGCATACGTACGGAGAAGAAATTCGATGGCATATGTGAATCCACCAACCCGCAACTGGGCCAGCGTGCTGGATATGACCCAGTCGCCCTTTCGGGGTAGGCCTAAGTCCAGGAGTGGACTATTAAAAGGCTGATTATGCAACAGGCAAACTAGTGGTCAAATGCGGTGGTATTAACATTATTTCGCGTGCATTTCAAACGTAGGCAATCTAAGAAACTATTTGCGATAATGCACGGGTTATTTCTATTGCAAAATCTTGCAAAAATGCGTTTTAGAACGACTTTCGCGTAACCTGCCAGGAATGTGATTTACCTACTTACTTTTATATTTTGCATTACTATTTCTCTCATAAAATTGCGTCTTACCCAACAACATACATTTAAATAAAATATAATATGTACATCATCATAATATGTAATCACTTAAATCCTTTTTATACAAACTACATGGCTATATTATATAATAGAAATGTAAGGTAACCCAAGCCAGAACTCTCGTAAGTCAAAGTGTCGAGTTGCTAAAAAAACAAAGGGATTTTCAATCTCAGAACAAAGGGTTCATTTTGGATGGGTGCCATAACACAATGTCCCACAAAAACATACGTTGCCTGGTGTTACAAAACTATGTAAACAGGACTACAGAGATCTGCTATGCTAAACCGAAAAAGGATCACAATACTTTAACTAAGAAACAACAATAAAATCTGCTGTTTCGTCAATATTGACGAGTCTATAAATTTTTGAAACAGCTGTTTAATTTGCGATATCGGGGTCGTTTCATAGTCAACTTTGTTTGTTATGATGATTAAAATAACCCCCTTTTGGCTTAGCATGGCAGTTCTGTCTAACTCTAGATATAACTATGCATAATTACTATGTGTTAATTATAGTTACTCACGTTTTTGTGTAGGGCTCTGGACAACAGGCGTTTGTGTGCTGGGAGCCTTCAGTGGAGGTTTTTCGGTGACCACCTCGCTTGGCGTCTCCGCTGGGGAAACAATCGAATTTTTAATATATTTGCCCATTCAAATACGTGTCTACTCAGATACATCAAACTAACATTATAAATAGGTAATTAAATTCAGAGCAAAAATAATTTCTGTTTAGTTGATTGAATCAGGCGTTACTTTGCGGAAGTCCATTTTAAATGTGTATATGAATTTCTAGTGTAATTCCGCTTCTACGTCGTTTTGAGTACAATAATGATTTGGGACAAACTATTTTACTCTATAGATATTTGTGATGCTAATTTCTGTTTGTTTTTCACTTTCACATGACTAAATGGGAAAATCGATTTTGATGAAATTCGGCAAGGAAGTAGTGGACAGACCAGTCAGAACGGAAAAACTAGAAATCGCGGGGGAAATCGTGGGCGCAACTAATGGTTCATGTAGTATGTAAATAAAACTAGTTAACTATTAGTTAAGTCTAAAGCTCTGCTCTCTTTATAGGAACGGACAATGCTGCGGTAAACAGTTCTAACCACCTAAAAGACAATTGTTTCCCTTATCTTTTCTGTGGTTCTAACGCACCGTCAAGCTTTGCCCCTCACCACTTATACATGCTTCGGCAGTATAGCAGACCACTCAGCGTCTGTCATACATTTCAGTGTCTGCAGCGTTGTGCGTTCCGATCAAGAGACCAAAGCTCACCATTGCCACATGTAAATCGCTGTTGTAAAACCACTAGCGCAGCAGCCATGAAATGTTTCCTAGTAAAATAACGGCAAATGTTAGCGAAGAAATCTTCTTTGTAATTTTGCTGAAACTTTGGTAAAACCACTCTGTTATCCGAGAGAACGGAAGAAATATAATCTTCTTATTATATATGAAAAACGATGTGTGTATGTGTTCCCCATGGACTCCAAAACGACCGGACTAATTTTGACGGGATTTTCACTGGCAGATAGCTGATGATATAAGGAGTAATCCACGCAAGTGAAACCACGGGGCGCAGCTAGTCATTTATAATTTAAGTAAATACAACTTAAGGTATTATACGACAATGTACTTGGTAGAGTCCTGGCAACTATTTGTGTAAACGACGACATCTTCTCACAGGGAGCTTACCCCGCTCTAATAAGGCAAGCAGCAAAGGTAAAAGGAGCGAAAACAAACATGAAGTCGCTTCTTTACAAACAATAAATTATTCCGGGGCTAGAGTCTGCGACTGTGTCGCACTTTGTTTATATTTGTCTAACATCACGGCCCGGTCGACGAGTCACAATATTAACGCCACGCTGCTGTTTACTTGAACAAAAATTTTTAGAGAAAATATCATATTGTAAATGCACGCGAATTTTTAACAAACAACTTACTATACTGACGACAAGTTATGCGCTGGAGTTAGGGACGTAATATATGTATACATTGCAAAGTTGTTAAGCCTGAGAGAAAATTAATGACTTTCAGCGAGCTGCTCTAGCAAAAATACTAACTAATTTTGAGAAAACAATGAAGAAACAAGCGAGAATATGCTTCGGCATCAATCAACATAAATAACCACCCACAATTACCGAGAACTGAGAGTCACTTACCATAATTTCGGACTGAGTAAAACGATACGATTGCGGAATAGCATTCGGGATAGCTTATTCGCTAGGATCAGCAGAATTTCAACTATTGCAGTTGTGATCGGCACAGCTGCGGATCAGAGAGAGAATAACATTTTCCGATAGGTTTCAAATTAGTCGGTTCGATTGAGCCCGTTTTATAAGGGGTATGTTGTTGTAATGAGACCACTGCACTTCCCGGCGTTCGGTTTGCGGACCACTGAGACGAGCTCGGACTAAATGCGAACTCTAGCTGCATCTGGTACCCACCAGGAAATGAGTTGATTGGACTTGGCACAGCTTAGTCTTTCTACTGACCCGCTCTATCCGTTCGCTAAATAAAGCTTCCGAGTCACAGTGCCCTACTTACGACAATCTAAGTTAACAAGATCGTACCATTTATGTTGATTGTTCGACTTGAAATAAGTGTAGGTACTACAAGGTACTTTGTACAGTGCGGAACACTAAAAGTCTCCATCTAAATATAATAAAGGTTCTCAAAGGTATAACAATATCTAAAACTACAGGTAATATAATCTAAAGTTTGCCAAAACCATAAAGTATGACAACGTCATCGGCTTTCAGAGAATACCACAGATCTACTACCTATAGATTTTCAATGAGCGTGGCTAGCTCAGTGCCTCTCGCTCATCATCGTATTTTCGCTCACTGCGCTTCTTGCAGCCCAAAATGCTACAACCAACCATTGTAAAATATCTTTTACAATTATTTCTCAGAGGAAACACGCATTTATCACATTAAATCACCAAAAAAAGGCAATAAATATAATTCAGACCCGTTTTGTTTGTCACTGATTATTACAGATTTTGACACTTGAGGTACCAAAAACAGGTCACGCCGATAAGGACAACAAAATCTATTTATGTCCTTTTCGTACTTGTGCTGAGTCATATCAAGTTGTCTCTTTCACTAAAATATATTGCCGATCTGGTTGTGTATATCTGTGGAGAATACCCTCACATTGGTTAGAGATTTCTACCGATAGACCAGGAAAGTTTGTTTTTATTGAAATGGCTACTCAAAACAACACTTTCATTGAACGGAGTATAAATTTTCTTTTACCCATACATTTCTCGCTCAATCGCTGATTAAACTGAACGACTTGTCTGCACAAATCGTAAACAAATCCAATAAGCATCGAAGGGAAATTTTAATAAGATTCAATACTTCGACGGCCCTTGACAAAGCTTTCAGTTTATTTTTCGTGTTGTACGATTGACTGAGAGGGGCTCGTCGTTACTCGGTCGTCCCACTTCGTTAGCTATGAAATCAAGCCAACACAAGTTCTGCTTCAGATGTCGAGCAAATTTACAAATAAAGCCGTAAAGGTCGGTACGGCAACACTTTGTTCCAATAAACAGATCATCTACTGATGTTTACGGCCGTAATTTGTTTTGGGGTGTATTGAGGAAAATCTACTTCGATGAACATCTAAAGATTTCGATTTCAATAAATTCTTGTTAGAGCAGCCAGCCAATAAATATTGCATCTTGCGATGCTGTAAGTAATTTAAAAGGGATCGTAGAAAGTTTTTCACAGATGAGAAATAAACGTTGGGATTTACTCACAGAAATAATGTAAATTAAATTGCTGTAAAGCGAGGGCGCGTGTGAAGAAGAGGCGGCGGTGTTAAGTTCACTTCACTAATAGATTAACCTTATAAACGCGTCGCGGGTCAAGTGGACCGGCTGCGGCGCTGGCCGGCGGAGGCCGGAGGGCAACTGTGACAGGGCGAGCGCCCACAATGGACATTTTCTGTATGTAAATCACAATAAAATACCCGCTTTGTACACACATTGCGACACGCTAAACTAAACAGTGAACGGGCTATCCTGATTCCATCCGATTTTGTACGGAAGAACGAATTTTAACTTTATGTATCAGACGAAAGGTGCAACGAGTAGAATAAACCATTAAACTTTTAGCTACATTTCACAAGCTAGATCTTAATTTCTGGAAAAGTACGTTTACAACGGCCTAAAGACATCTTTTTAATATGATCAAAAGTAGAATGTCCATAAACCCTTGAGGTTTAGGGCTAGCCAATTTCAACATAGTAGGTCAAGCCTCTTCGAATGTATACATACGAGTATTTGCATTTTGATATGGATGGATAACTTACGAAACACTACACGGAAGTACAAACCTATTCGGATATCTACAGCGAGAGCATATTCACAAATTGGGTCTGATCGTATCGATAGATGGACGTACAAATGTATAGTTTCTCATAGGTATGTTGCTTACTTACATGAAGATATAAATAGGCCAAATTGAAGTCGCGTTAACGCATAGTTCCGTACGCGTGACCAATGATTGGCATACAATATATTGTCCAAAGGCAAGGTGTGCTGGCGGAATGTCAGGTTAATTGTACGAGACCAAATAAGTTAGGTTGGATTCATCCATCACTTTGATACGTGTCAGTCCATTCAAAGCTGCTCCACTAACTGACAGAAAATGTGGAACATGGGACATGAACAATTTGTCATTTTTAACGTTATATTGATTGCTTATTGTTGTCATCTGACCAAAACTACTCATAGGTAAGTACATAGTTCGTATCTAATCCATTAAAAGTACATTTACGGCTTTCGAATCATATTAAACTTTCCTTTTAGACCACCTTTAGAGAGACAAATCCATTTTAAATCAATCAGGCCGATCGTAAACATTGATCAAGGTAACTTTACATGAATCGCTTTACAACAATCCAATTTACGACAGAAGGCGCGTCCGGTGCGTCCTTTAGTTCCACTCCGCTTTCGATCGGATCCAACGTAAAATGATCTTCACTGCACAGTTGGACAAAACGTGCTGTAAGAAACATTCCGGTCTATTTAAACTGGTAATGTTTATTTGCGCGGGAAAAATCATCAATGGCTGATTATGCAAGACCGTAATACGCCAACACACGTGTCTGTTGGACCGTGACGTGAGCTGAACCAATCGAATCGGCGGAACTCTGCCTGTCGGATAACGCAACGCGTAGGCGCACCCCTTTGGATAGTGGAAAAGCTATCATTGTGTTACATCCGGCGGCATTTTGTTCTGGCGTTAATATATCTACAGCCATTTTATGAATGAAATAAAACCTATTTCGTTCATTGAAGCTATTTTCTAGTTAACAATGAAAGTAGTAATGATAGGTTAAGTATTGTACGACGCTGCCCGGCCCAACCATATTTCAGTTACGACGTTTATGTTTGTGAATCAAGTATAATGTGAATTGTAAATTCAGCTACAATGCGCTACTTGTTTGAGTAAACCGTACAAGCTTTGGGTGTGCTGTATTCAGACCTACGAACACTATTATTCCAATAACGAGAACTTGGCAACAGTTGTCTACCTGATAGAACGTATAATCCACAGAAAAGTTGTTTTTTGTTGTTATTAGAACGGCTGTCAAAGCATTTTTGTAAGAAATTTGCTGTAGCCAGTTGCACCCATATAAACAAAACGTCAGTCATTCGAAATCAGTTAGCAACTGTGATGCGGACAAAGAACTTTGAGACCTAACCCAAAAAGGTAAGGTCTAAGTTCTTTGGATGCGGAGTTCGACGCGTTGAAATAAATAAGAATGTTCAATCAAGGTTCTGTCATAATGCCTGGCGACAGATTTTCCTTCTCATTTCCGTTCTATTTACTTCTCTTTTATGTGGCATAATCTGTGGTGGCTCTAGGTAGAGCATATAACAATATGAAACTATCTCTTCATCTTACGGGTTTTTCTTTTCAACTTACGGGTGTCTTGTAAAATATGCGACTGGGATACATATTTTACCCCAGACGCAAAAAGAAGGGTGTTATAAGTTTAATGTGTGTCTATGTATCTGTGTGTCTGTATGTGGCATCGTAGCTTCCAAACGGCTTAAATGTTTTTTTTTTTTTAATTATTTGTAAGGTGTCTTGATCATTTGGGTGACTTGATTATTCAAGAAAATCTTTTCAGCCGAATGAAGAATATCAGTTTTTTTGTCAGGGGATTAAAAAAACGATTTATATTTGTTTATGATATTTCTGTGAAACCAACCCAAGGATCTAAATCTAATATATACCTTGAACCAACCATACCATTTAACCAATAACCATAATCTTATTTCTTAACCATTTTATTAGTACCTTTTATAAACATTTGTATGTTTGATAATATGTATGCTACGAGACGTAGCTAATTCAACGCGCGCGGTACCAACTTTAATAAACTTTAATTTGAAATTAAACACAACTGATCTTACGATATTTTTTTTCGACTTTCGTGTTCGAAACTTCAGGAATTAATTAGTTTGTTAACTTCCTTGTGCACATTCCAAAATTCTTAAGTTTTCAATAACCTAGTGACTAGTGAAATAATAGTGTTTCTGTGCTAAACAGCATTATTAGAGTAAACTCGCGCGAGCACCGCGCACCGCCTACAATGAGTCACAACCTAAAATAATTACATCTCACTGGCCACAACACTATTTCTGCTTAGTTCCAGTGGTAGTCTCGCTCTAAGCAAAAAGTGCTGCAGCTTGCCCCAGGCGACGCGCAGCACTCGTGCGAGCACCACTTGCGCGACTTTACTGAGCATCGTCTGCAACGAGCTTTAGAATAGCTAACACCTGCACAATTACTTCCCTTGTAGCTGGGTGTAGCAAGCATGACTCCGGCCAGGTAGGTCTGGCCTGGTGGTAAGCGCAGCCGGAGCCGTATTATTATGCATTTTTTTCGGTAATACACGCGATAAAATCTTTTAAAAGTCTTTAACGTCAATGTATAATTATCAAAAACTGAAGAAATCATTAAACTTTAATTCAATATGAAGCAAACATTTACACCAAGGTATCACGACTGACTAAACTTGATACTCTAAAAAATCACTACCTCATATGGCAATGCACCTTATATGTAAAGCAAACCAGATATTAAATAGATTTGCTTTTTTGATGAGCCAAAAACACTTATAAATTCGTACTCATTGTGACACAGCTTGATTCAAGGTAGGTATATCAATTCAATAGAACCAATCATGTCCAAAAACGACTGGTTGCCATCCAGCATACAAAAGCGATGAGGAAAGTCAGCTTATAATAGGAACATATCATGCAAAAATATTATTTACTCGTAGTGCGGTTTTACCCGCTATCCTACAGCAACAATGATTTCTTGGGCCAGAAAATTGTTAAGCAGTCCACGACAGACCACGTTTGCCTAAAAGATTATTTTCACACCACCTGCTCAACAATGTCCAATTACCTACATATTATGCAACCTCAACGTAAAGTAAAGCATTATCTCTTAAGGGATATAAAGTTGTATTAAATTCCCTAGGGAATAAAGTGATTTGAATTTGGAATGTCAAATTCGTGTAGAAACTCGTGGAAAAGTCTGGTAAAAAAATGCCCATATGGCATTGTAAAGAGGTTTGTTCGAAAATCGAACTGGCCACCATAAGCAGAGCTCAAAAAAAAGAAAAAGGTGCGTTTACAAAGAATGTGTAACAAACGACGGTGTTTGGTGCTGTGATATTCAGTGAAACCTGGCTTTTTATTGTCTCGCAGAAGGTGTGAAAAGTAGAATATGTTCCTCTTTCATAAAGCCTTCGTTTTGGGCAGCTTGAACCCCTCGCTTCACTTAGGACTCTATATATAACTCACTCGCTACGCTCGGGAGTTAACTCTAGAGTACCTCATTACGCTCAGGGTTCAACTTGCCGCCCGCGACGACACTTGTTTATTCCCTTAGTGCATAATCTACTATGATTTCAATTTACTCACGACTTAAAGACACATAGATTTTAAATATCGGGGAACGCCAATCAGGTAGCGCATTCCGCAGGTCTAACTAATGGCTGTATAGTACCTATAGTTCCAGTTACGGTGCCATTAGGTATACAGCGTCCACAATGTTGCGCGTATTTTAAGCAACTCTCTCCGCATATGGGCAGTATAGGAACTGCAACAGGTCAAATGAGCCGGACTGCTTGCCGTGAGTGCGTTGAACTAATACAAATAAATAGCCAGAATGCGTGCATGGTTCCAATCATTCACGGAAGCGTTGGCTATTGGCTAGGCTATATATGGTAACGCCATATCGGCTCTATTATATCTATAGACGAAGTTTATATCAATTACATTATAAATATGATTCATGATTTTATGGGATTTTAAACCAATTTTCTTATATATTGTATTTCAATAGGCGAAAGAAGACACGGGTAACAACTAGCACATAAATTCAACTTCTATATCGTATCAAGAAGTCAAAACGCTGACCGGGACAAAGAAGAATGGAAGCTGCTCTATCGATAAGAGCTTGACTTTTGTATGCCGAAGAATCACTTCTATAATCATTTATTACCTGATGTCAAAAATCACTGAATAACAAGGGGTATGAAATTATAATATCGCGGCCCGTACAATGGGGTTTTGGGGAACGGAAAGGAACATATAAAAGAAAATATTTCGATCAATTCGTCATTCGAAGACGGCGCGGCACCTGCTTCCCTGGAAGCCTATATTTGTTTAGTATAGGCAGTCTGACCAACTTATCTGTAGGAGGTGGCGGAAAGAATTAACTAAAATCTTCCTCAAGAAGCTACAATTTAACTTTCAAAAATAAGATGGTAGCTCCCCCACTCAACTTAAGAGATAAATTATACTGTATCTGCGTTTATGATGAACCCTACGAATCCTCATTACCCACAGAGCTCTATTGTTTCGAAGTAAACTAGCGGGATGAGTGTGTTTTACGATAATCGCGGAGTTTCCATTCAAGCAAAGATGTATACTATATGAGTACAATATTTGAGTAGTTTGGCAAATATCGTAAAGATAGATACTGGTAGATAGCCAGTTGAAATTTTCACAGAATATGACGTAATGATACGGCTGATTAACTAATAAGAACTTGGCACGATTATAGTACACATAACAAATAATAAATCTTGGCCAAGTGCGAGTCGGTGCCAAATTAAAATTCTGTTCACCATCGTTTCTCGTGTGATCACCGAAGTTAGGCAACATCGGATGCGGTCGGTACCTGGGTGTGGTGTTGTTTTTGCACAAAGTACTTTATAGTTTGTTTTATATTAAGTTTTTGTATTTTATGTGGTAGTACGGAACCCTCAAGTCACAAGCCACAGAATAGGTCACAGAATAGATAATACTTACTGCAAAGTCCAGTAACTGCAAAATTACTACGCTCCAAAAAAGTTAAACCAGGAACAAATATAAAAGCTTGTAAAAAAATGAACAGTGTAAAAATAAAAAAAATACTTAGACCAAGTATAAGAAAAAAGATGAGCATCTTCATCAGTTAAAGATTATAACTTAATCAACAGCTCTGCTTACTCATCATGTAAACCCACAAAATGATTCAACATTTTCAAACCTCGATGTTTCCGCCATAGCACACACTATAGGTAAAGTTCCAGCACACGTTTGATCATTATAGTTATCAATCCTGATAATAAACAACTAAGAAAGAAACCAGAACGTGATAATAGGCCCCGTTTCTTAGCTCTGGCAATATTATTAACATTCCGCGAAACTAACACTAACAACTTCCTCAATTTCAGCAAATCAAGCCCAGAAATACCAATAAGACTGGAATTAGGCCGGTTCCAAGAACCTCGAGCCTGAGTGCAGTTTCAAATATCGACAGCAACTAATGAAGAAATACACTTCAACAGCAAAGTGAGACGAAAAACGGAGAAGAAAACTTGGCCGCTAGGCAAAGATATTTGACTACATAGATATCGGGCAGCGCTCGAAAATGACCGAACCAGAAGTAGAATAAAATTAAGATAAACTTTCAGTCTACATTTTGCAAGCTAAATTCGACATTGTTGTAAAGATGTAGTATCCAAATTAGTTTGTCGTATTTCTGAATAAGTAACCTCAGGACAACTTTTTCAGGAATTTTTGTACTAGAACCAACATTTATGTGTTTGTTAATCAATGGTGTTGGCATTTGTTTTAAACATGTAAATGATAGATTAGTTTAAACATGTAAAAATTAAAATAGATAGAAACTCGATCTATATTGTGTACCTACACCAGAAATGAAATATGAAAACAAATTTTATTAATTAAGTATATTAATGTTTAATAGGCTTTTATTTTTTGGGGCACCCGTGATTTTTTTATCCGTGAATATTTTATTTAACTTGCAATGTATGTAGCTCTAGCTATGTTTGTTCGGGTGGAAGCTGAAACTTAGCATACTTATGTAAGTTCAGTGACAATGTAATGTTATGGTACGTTCGAGCTGGTCTGATGATCAGGTCCCTCTTTCCCACTGGGCACTCTGGGCAGTTGCCCAGGGCCCGCGATCGATTGGGCCCCTAGTTCCTGCCAGATCATCAAACGATGATATTTATTATCGAAAACATATTTGTTTCGTAAAAGTCATATTATGACTGGTTACAATACCTACTTGATTATTAGCTTTTGCACGCGCGAAGCTACTCTATTCTAGCCCAAAAATCAGTTTATCTACTTTCTTTGTCTATTCTAACAAAATGGTGCTCTGTCAAGGTCATATAGGGGCCCCATTATCTTAATGTGCCCAGGGCCTCCAATAGGTTAAAGACGGCCCTGCTGATGGAGACAGAAGGTGGCCACAGGAACTCCTAAACGAAACGACGTAACCCCGTCGAGTTTGGGATCATTGGATTTATCTTCCCAAGCACTTTGGACCTAGATGATAAATTCAATATGGCGGACGACCTAAAATGGCGGAAAAAAATGTTCACATCAAATGAAATGGTTTGATTGATTCATTGATTGATTGATTAACTCTTTATTGTTCACGCCATTAAATTTGATACAGAGGACAAAAAACTCTTAAAAACTAGTGTAACAACTGGTTTGCTGAGAAGAACATTTTTTTTTTATTAATAAAACTCATTTCTTATTTAGTGGTTTGCTGTGGGTGAAATTCTCCCGGAGAAGTCAATTGTTTAGGTAAGCTTATCGCGTCAGTAAACGTTTAAAACAAGACACCATAAAACATACAGACTAAGTGCTAGGCATATTTATATATCACTTAGCTGGCGTTTTAAAACCTACATTAAATATTTCCTTAAACCACTTTATAGAAATTTTGTTTGAAAATTAAACGACTTCGGAACGTAACTTAAAAATATCGAGAGAGAAAATGAACTCATCGTTTATTTTTGGTGAATTAGTTAAGAGATTATTCAGAAGCTTTGTATTATCATCGCTATGTATTTATCAGCGCTAATACTTCACTCGTCGTTATTACTGCACATAAGGATAACGTTTCTCGCTTTGTGTTCATAACTCCGGACCCAAACAATATCACTCGATGTAATGGACCAGAAATAAGTCACTTGAACTAAAAGTCTTCCCGAGAGAAACGTTTCCACACAGCACAGGTTTTAATCGATAGTCAAGACGATCAGATCTACTGCATCGCTTCTCTACGCTTTGCCTATTGACCCAAATATTTTGTGGAGACTTCTAAAATCGTTACAGCTATCTCATAAACATGCTATATGTTAAAAAATAAAATGTAAATATTTGTTTCCGCTCCACTAAGTGACAGGCGATCTCACTAATGAAAGAGAAACGTGTTTACACCGAGTCACAATCTTGTAAAGAAATTATGTTTCAGTCAAACTAATACCTAATTATAACTCGTGAAATAGGGATACGAACTCTGTAGAATGTGAGAAGTACACTAACCCTTTCCCACCACTGGCTCTGCAAGTTTCTTGACCTTCTTGGTCGCACTCTTCTTGATGTTACATGTTAGTCTCTCGATCGCTCTCAGTATCTTCTTGCTGACTTTGTTAATAGTTCTCGATTTCGGATCGGCGTACTTTTTCGTTCGGTTGCCGTCGCCGTCGCCGCCAACAGTTTTTTCTCGGCCCGAGTCCACACTATCGTCCGACTCCGTGGCGGAAGTGTCCGATACCGGGTGAAATATGTACGGGCTGCTCGCGAAACAGGGCGAATTCATCTTAGATCACGAGAACACTTAAACGCGGCACTGTCCCGTCACACGAACAGATAAAAACATTTATTTTTTTGTAATAACTAAACGTCTGTTCTCGGTAAAGTCTAGGAGAATGTTGGGCATTCGGCGGCGGTACTGGATAAGATCGAAGATGATGTATCCAGGAAGGCAGTGGAGCGTGAAACCACTCCTCAGAACGAGCCCCAGGGACCTTGGCCGTCTTATTAAGATTTGTGGGCATAATTAGCCGGAATTAGACTATGGAGACTGCTCAATGGTGACATAAATATCTAGATCAGTGATTATGACCGAGATAGTGGGATTATGTAGTTATTGATGTCTAGACAATGACAATTTGCCAGAGCGTAATAAAGTCTAGAATTTGCCTTTTGTCTAACAGTCGTCTAACAGTTCTGTTTGTGTTTAAACAATAAACAAGATGACCATTTACATCTTTTCATACTTATAGACCTACTAATACTATAAGTAGTATCAACTAAGTAATATTTTAAACTAGCTGGCCCGTCAGACGTTGTCCAGTCTTAGAACTGTCAACCACGCGAAGTTAAAATCGTCGTAATTTTTTCTGAAATTGTATAACCGCACATTTTATTTCTGCACAATTTTCTTTATTTTTCTTTGCGTACGAACCTTCTACAAAGTATTAGGAAACTTAAAAAAAAAAGGTGACAGAAATCGGTAAAGTCGTTCTCAAGTTATGGCGTGACCAAGGTAAATAGGGATTCATTTTTATATAATTATATAAAAATTATTATTATAACACCGGCTTGCACTCACGATTATGTTTCTATCGGTCGAGACAATCGACTGGTTTCGGATAATTTATAATGAATCCTCACGCGAGTTTTGATGAAGTAGTTATATATAGATTATATTAATGAATCATATCTCAATATGTGCCTATAATCAATATTGAAAATGTCAAGGAAGCTCTAGACGTAATAACCTGTAGACATGGAGTGGACAAAATTCCCAATTATAGCATTTTTTGCATCAATTAACTTCCGGTTAAGTACATGGAAAAAGATAATTTTCTGCTCGGACGCGCGTACTAATCCGGACTCGCCGACAAGCTCATTTATCTAATTTCTAGGGGTCTTCTATCGCCACCCAGGGGAAATAAACATGTATAACCTTGTGTCAAAAGTGTATATAGTGTAGTATAAGTGTATCATCAATCAGACATCACGGAAAATATTATCGAATAATACGTAGGTAAGTACCTATTACCTACTTAGGCCATGGAACGCAGTGTACTAGGAATTAAAATATTTTTTACTGACCGTGTCCGGAATATGGTAATGTGCGCCAAAATTCAAATTGCTGACGTAAATGACAGGACTACCAAGATGAAGTGGGAGTGGGCGAGCCATGTTTGCAGAATGCATTTAAAAATAAAGGCAAAAAAGCTACGCTATGGGTGCCTCAAAAAGAAAAGCGATCCCTAGGAAAACGATGGCGAGACGATCTGGGAATGCATTCTGCAAAAAATGGCAGGACATCGCACAGGAAAGGGGTAGATGAAAGAAGATGGAGTAGGCATTTGCCCAATGGACAATATTGGCTAGCAAAACAATGTTGCGAGTTGGAGCTCAAACACCAACCTATTCGCGATAAAAAAATTGTTGCAACTTCTCTATTTCAATTCGTTTATTTGCGCTGATAGCTGCAATAACCTTGCAAAAAAACTGATTAAAAACATATATTTCACTGAATTTAAAACCTAGCGAAAGCGATCAGAACTCGTGGTTGTCATTCAACTTTTTTTACAATGTTATTGCAGCTGTCAGAGCAAATAAATTCTTGGACAGAGTTTAGTAGGTACTTTGTTCCCCGGATTACTTATACAAATATAAATATTACAATGTTGATGAAATATTTTTTGCAATATTTAGCTAACTTTGCTAGTGCCTTATATTACCTTACATTACAAGCATAGCAAATCACGCGAAGCTAACACAAGTTTCCGTAAACTGAAGGCGTATGTATGTAGGTATGTAAAAGTGTATTCGTGTGTATGTAGGTATTTTGTTAGTTAATGCAATTTTAGATAACCCAAATGAAATTCAAATAAATCGGTAAAAATAAATCAGCGCTGTATTAATGAATTAATATGTAGATATTCAGTCACAAAGGTTAAAGGTTAGGTTACTCATCATCATATACTTATTGGTAACAACGTATATTTAGTATTATTTCAAGGAAACAAGCAAAAAATATAACCCAACCATTTAATTATTGATTTTTTACAAATAGTGGTTACTATTTGTAAGTTTACGCCTGCGACATTCACATAGCAAAGCATGTAGAACACACTAGCCATTTTCGTTACTTTTCAACATTGTTTTGCAACATAATAGGGTATTTGACTGTATTGAAAATATTATGCCAATTGACATCATCCATAAACATGACATAATGAAAAAGCATATTTCATTGATTTTTTAATAAAAACATGCTTATTTTTTGTAAAAAACGCGTACCTATAAAATAACTGCATTTTCGACATTTGATCACGTGATCGAAAACGGTCTGTAATTGGCTTCATCACACAGTGACGTCACACAGATCTAAACAAACAGGTTTTGTATTGATATTTGCGTATTATATCAGGCAATAATGTGCAATAGTTTCCCAAAAGTAGTAAAATACCCTATGGGCACCTTTGATAATATATAGTTTGGATCTGCCTTAAACTCCAGCTAGTACCGAAAAAAGTCTAGCAAAAACTGAAGGGGGCAAGGTAAATACGTATTGCACAGACACTGACACATTCTTACTAGTTCTACAAACGCACACTACAATATTGAGCGGCACACAATTGCAAACGATATGTTCAAAATGTAATCAAATGGACGACCAATGGGGCTGTAAGTGCTTAACAGAAACTGTGGGTATAATGCTTCCATTTTTTTCTGAGCCTGCGCTACGATCCGCTTTGCGCTAGATTATGTACTAAACCTACTAAGTAGTAAAAGTTTGAAACGCGTAACAATTCTCAGCACGAAATAATCTGCATTCAGGACCTCTGTACTTACGTAGTACTTGTACACTTCAACCGCCTCAATAGCTCTTTAAATAAGTCTGGAATTGAGTACTTGCCCTCACTTCGCGTCAGGACTTAGTCACTCCACTTGAGTTTTAAAACTTAACCCTGGAGTTCGCGTAATGACTACATTCGGCGAAGCTGCGCGAAATCCGCTCGATCTGTAGCTAAATGACTAAGTTTGACAAGGTTTTTAGACCGAACTGCAGTATTTTTAAGATGTTCCAAGATTAGTTTCGTTCTCCGAACAAACTTTCGTACTCCTTCCGTACCGCTTCAAGGCGATTCTGACCAAGTTACATAATGATGGAATTTATTTATTACATTCAGTCCACAAAGACGTCCTGTCCAAATTAAAAAAAAATGTGATCGTTCTTTGACTTATTACATAGATAGATAGATAACTCTTTATTGTGTACACCAGAAATAATGTTTTCTGAATTTTTCCAATTTTCTGCGCAATTTTCCTAATTTTTCTTATCCTAAGAACCTTCTACAAAGTATTAGAAAACGTAAAAAAAAATATCGGTATGAATGATATATGGATAATATCGATTAAGTCGTTCTCATGTTATGGCGTGACCAAGGTAAATAGGGATTCATTTTTAGGGTTCCGTAACGCAAAAGGAAAAAACGGAACCCTTATAGGATCACTTCGCTGTCTGTCCGTCTGTCCGTCTGTCAAGACCCTTTTTCTCAAGAACGCGAAACGGTATCAAGTTGAAATTTATACTAAATACTTGGGTCTACGGTTTCTTTAGGCTGTAAAAAAATAAAAGTTGTAAGTCAACGCAATCAACTGGGCTCGCGCTCTGAGGGTTCTGTCCAACGGAACCCTCAGAGCACGAGTCCTACTCGTACTTGTCCGGTTTTTTATATATAGGTATAGATTGTTTTGTCTGTTATGCTTCCGAGATGGTAGGTAACTCAAACTGATTCAAACCTCTTTAATTGAAATTTAATGTATATCCCTAATGTCCACTTTTGATGTTAAAAAGTACACCATGATTCACACTATTTCCCCGTCAAACTTTACAACTAAGATTTGTTCAGCTTTTTAGTTAGAAAAAAGTTACAGAGAAACAGATATTTCACATTTATCGTATAATAATCCATTAAGGCGCCGTGACTAGCTGACTTTTATGTTTTTGAGGGGGTGAAGCAGAGGCAGTGGCGGCCGTCTACAGCGGGGCGCACCGCGTGAATCTCGCAGAAACGTGACGACCTTCACCTATACACAGCTAAAGACAAGTAATTTCGTCGGCCCACAGCAAAGCTCTGTTGGCCTAGTGGTCTGGCACCGCGCTGGTAAACCACGAATGCCCGGTTCAAATCTAGTACTATGTAGATATTTTTGGACTCAATTTTTTATCATAACATTACGCATTATGCAAAGGGACCCTCCCTTTGCATAATGCGTAGGTATAAAAGTCGTACTACTACACGCGCACGGCCCAGACGCACACAGCGACGGGACGACGGAGAACAAACAAACCATAATTCAATCAAACCAACTTGCTAGTTTTAATTATTAAAATTTACTTTCGTCGTACGTTTCAATATTTTATGTTTCTTTTTTGCACCAAATATTTTACCTATTATATTATAGTTTATTCTTACTCCTGGTATGATTCTACTAACTTGATGGTAGAGTTCGGAGACTGCTAAAACTGCTAAATAGGGAAAGCGAGATAAGTCAAGGTTGGGCTCGTTTTTTTAGTCTTAGTGAGTATTGTTAGTCAAGGAATGATTTGACTGAGCTGATGGTGGAATTCGGAGACTGCTGCTGGAACTGCTAGACGGGGAAGGCCTGATGTGTCGTGTTTGGGCTGGTTTCATTAGTCATCATGAGATCTTTCTCCGGGAATGTTTTGACTGCCCTGATCGAGGACTTCGGAGACTACTACTGGAACTGCTAGACGGAAAGAGCTAGAAGTGTCGTGTTTGGGCTCGTTTCATTAGTCGTGATGAGATCTTCTTCTAGAAATATTTTGACTGACCTGATCGAGGATTTCGGGGACTGCTACTGGAACTGCTAGACGGATAGAGATAGAATGGTCGAGTTTGGGCTCGTTTCATTAGTCGTGATGAGATCTTCTTCCAGGAATATTTTGACTAACCTGATCGAGGATTTCGGGGACTGCTACTGGAACTGCTAGACGGATAGATATAGAATGGTCGAGTTTGGGCTCGTTTCATTAGTCGTGATGAGATCTTCTTCCAGGAATATTTTGACTGACCTGATCGAGGAGCCCAAACTCGACACTTCTAGCTCTATCCGTCTAGCAGATCCACTAGCAGTCTCCAAAATCCTCTATCAGGTCAGTCAAAATATTTCTGGAAGAAGATCTCATCACGACTAATGAAACGAGCCCAAACTCGACGCTCCTATCTCTTTCCGTCTAGCAGTTCCAGTAGCAGTCTCCGAAATCCTCGATCAGGTCAGTCAAAATATTCGTGGAAGAAGATCTCATCACGACTAATAAAACGAGCCCAAACTCGACACTTCTAGCTCTATCCGTCTAGCAGTTCCACTAGCTGGCTCCGAAATCCTCGATCAGGTCAGTCAAAATATTTCTGGAAGAAGATCTCATCACGACTAATGAAACAAGCCCAAACTCGACACTTCTAGCTCTATCCGTCTAGCAGTTCCACTAGCTGGCTCCGAAATCCTCGATCAGGTCAGTCAAAATATTCGTGGAAGAAGATCTCATCACGACTAATAAAACGAGCCCAAACTCGACACTTCTAGCTCTATCCGTCTAGCAGTTCCACTAGCTGGCTCTGAAATCCTCGATCAGGTCAGTCAAAATATTTCTGGAAGAAGATCTCATCACGACTAATGAAACAAGCCCAAACTCGACACTTCTAGCTCTATCCGTCTAGCAGTTCCACTAGCTGGCTCCGAAATCCTCGATCAGGTCAGTCAAAATATTCGTGGAAGAAGATCTCATCACGACTAATAAAACGAGCCCAAACTCGACACTTCTAGCTCTATCCGTCTAGCAGTTCCGTAGCAGACTCCGAAGTCCTCGATCAGGTCAGTTAATCCGTTTCTGGAGAAAGTAACATCACGACTTACCAAACTAGCTCAAACTAAACTAAACTAAAAATTGGTGCTGATGATGACGATGATGATGAAAAGCAGCATTTTTTTCCTCTCGTTATAACATCAGCTATCTGAGAGTGAAAATCCCATCAAAATCAGTTCAGCCATTTTGGAGTTTATACGTAATATCATCATCATCATCATCAGCCTTCATAGGGAACATACATACATCGCTTTTTATATGTATATAGAAGAAAGATATACTCAAAGAAGACTGTAACACCTTTTTAGGGTTCCGTAGAATTACAAGGAACCCATATAAGTTCGTTCTGCCCATCCGTCTCTGTCTGTCCATCCCAAGTTGTTTAGGACTTCCTAACCATTATAGTAGACTGCACCCCCGCATTCACCTGCGTAGTAATGAAAAATTGTGATGATGATGATGATGAAAAGTTGCTCGAATTTTTTTCAACATCAGCTATCTTACAGTGAAAATCCTATCAAAATCGGTCCTGCAGTTTTCGAGTCTATAAAGAACATTACAGACATACGCACACGACGAAATATTTCAAAAACATTATAAAAAAAACAAAAAGAAAATGGAAATGTGAGAATTGAACCCGGAGCCTACTGAGTCACAGGAACTAATCCATTGCGTCAACCACTCTTCTAAATGAACTATGACGCAAGCGGTGAAATTATGCTTCTAATCTATAAAATAATATAAATGTACAAAGAAATCGTCACAAAATGTAATTTTCATTCGCCTGCCTGTTTAGTACTAAGTACTTACTTGAAGCCTGACCAAAGGAAGTAAGGGTGAGACCAATTTGTAAATTTTACGCGTAAATTACGTACTTCTCAAGGTATCAACTGGAATGTCTAATTAAACTGGACGGAAAGCTATTTTGTATGATAACGTCGCTGACTGTCCACTTTGTGTGACCTCTGCAAATGCTCGAGACTCTTTTTTTGTGGTACATCGACCACCGATACTTGGAAGTTATTATTATTATGCCTCTCCACTGATGTCACTCCACCCTCCTGCCCCGCGCAAACCGTGAAGACTAGGTCCGGAATGCAACTATACCGAAACCGTATCACTATGTAATGAATCCCTGAACGTTCAAAGAAGAATGTAACACCTTTTTAGGGTTCCGTAGAACTACAAGGAACCCATATAAGTTCCTTCTGTCCATGCGTCTGTCTGTATGTCCATTCCAAGTTGTATAGAACTTTCTAACCTTTATAGTATCGTAATAGAGTCCTAAAGGGTCGGCAACATATTTGTGATGCTTCTGGTGTTACAAGTATCCATAGGCGACGATGACTGCTTACCATCAGGTAGCCCGTCTGCTTGTTTGCCACCTATGCCACATACAAAAACCGGACAAGTACGAGTAGTCTCGTGCTCTGAGGGTTCCGTTAGACGGAACCCTCAGAGGACGAGACCAAAAAGAAAAACTAACTGAAGTTAAAATATTGAAATACAAACTTAAGTTTGTAGTTGACAATAAGGTTATTCCATACATTCCAACTACAAAATGTAAGTTTGTAATAGCAAAATAATTATTTTTAAATGAACTTCAAATTTATAACTTTCGGATTTATTCCTATATATGTGCTATGAGACCTTGCCTCTTGCCAAATTTCATGATTCTAGGTCAACGGGAAGTACCTTATAGGTTTAGATTCCCCTGTGAAATCGCAAAACATACGACATAAACGTTCATATCTTTTGATTGCTTTGACTTACAACTTTTATTTTTTACAGCCGAAAGAAACCGTAGACTCAAGTATTTAGTATAAATTTCAACTTGATACCTTTACGCGTTCTTGAGAAAAAGGGTATTGACAGACGGACAGACAGACGGACAACGAAGTGATCTTATAAGGGTTCCGTTTTATCCTTTTGAGGTACGGGACCCTAAAAAAGTAGACTAACTGTGCTCTGCGGGTTCACCTGCGAAGTAATGAAAAAATGGTGATGATGATGATGATAAAAAGATGCCATTTTTTTTTCTCCTCGTAGAATCAGCTATCTGACAGTGAAAATCCCGTCAATAACGGCCCTACCATTTTCGAGTAAAGAACATTACACACATGCATACAAACATAAACACAAACATACACACACCCACGCACGCACGCACGAACATGACGAATTATTTTAAAAACATAAGAAAAATTACAAAAATTAAAATTATTGGTGACTATGAGATTTGAACCCGGAGCTTACTCACAGAGTCGCAGAGAACTTATCCATTGCGTCAAACCATTCGGCCAACTGGACTATGACGATTGTGGTGAAATTATCCTTCGTAAACTAATATATACAAACAAATCGTTACAAAATGTAATTTTCATTCGCCTGCCTTTTTAGTACTTATAATGCAAGAAAACATTGCAGATAAGGTAGGTACTTACTTTGCAACTTACGTCAAGGTGTTTTTGTGTCATAAAGTTGAGATTATATTTTGGAGCGGTTAGCGGAACAAAGCGACACACGTCCGTCTAGCAGCGCGCCTCAGCGGTCTCTGTCACATCGCGTAAAAATAAAAGAGAAGTGAAAAGGCGCCGCGGCGGCACGACGTTTCGTTCGACACATTCGAGCCAATTTATGATTAAATTAATTAATAGATAGAAAAATTGAATTTTAATCAATAAATAAAATTAATGATGTTATTTTTTACAATATTTAACATCATTCTTGTAAATTTTGTAAAGATTTGTTCATTAATAGTCGAGATAACATTGTATGCGTTTAGGTAAATTTCAAGGTTAGAGGTTATTTCATGATTTTTTTCTATCGAGAAAATTTATCGGAAACGTGTTTTGGAACTAATGGTACACTCAGAAATATGATCAAGATTACCACATATTTTTTTTACTGCTTTAAAATGAATATATTGTCTCAAAATTTTTTTCTGTGAAGCCTTTTTTGTCTGAAAGACCGCCTTAAGTAATTGTAATTGTTTTCTCTGAAGTAAATTTATGCTTATTTAGGACGTCGTTATTAAGTTAGGTCCGCCTCGATGTGTACATGTTTGTTTAAGCGTCCACATCCTTGTACATGTACGCCTCTGAAGCCTCCGACTTTACGAGGCTGTTGCGAAGGCAGTGTATGACGGTAAACGACGGTTTTGTCATACAAATTAAGCTTGCCTCCTTCGGCAATATAAAAGATATGAGTGAATTTCAACGAGCTTGGCATATAAACACGAAAATTGTTTGTGAAGCGGCAATAAAATACGTCACAGACACACTTTACTACATCTATTTAGAAATATCGGGGTCCTTATTCACTAACAAAAACACGCACGTAACGCGGCGCGTTAAATTAACCTCTAATAATTTGGCCTTTATTCGCTAGGAAATAAAGGCCAACTTTTTGAGGTTAACTTAACGCACCTCGTTACTAGCGTGTTTGAAGTTAGTGAATCAGGGCCCAGTCCTTTTAGTCGTAAATGACGTCTACGTAATTTGTCAGTCGTATGTACTTAATTTTAGCTTGTAACTTAAACCCCATACTACTATTATATCATTACTAGCTGTTGCCCGCGACTTCGTACGCGTAGACTTTCATATAATATTTCAACCTCCTTTTGCCCCCCTTAATTCAACCCTTTCGCCATAACTTTCTCTTTCTTAACTTTTCTTACACCCTATAAGTAATCTACTTGCCAAATTTCAGCTTCGCAGGTCAAGTAGTTTTCGAGATTTCGTGATGAGTGAGTGAATGAGAGAATGAGTGTGTGAGTAGGTGAATTTCGCTTTTATATATATAGATTACTTAAATAACTCTGTGCCTGTCTGACACCTTTTTACAATTGTATTTAACTTGCCCTGTTAGTTAGTGTGGAACGTATGTGTGGGACAATATATTAATCTGAACTGAGTTTTAGACCAGTGTTATCCTCAACTGATTGAACTGAATATTTGGCACACTTATGTAAGTTCTGTGACAATGCAATGTTCTGGTACCATCGAGCTGGTCTGATGATGGAGACAGAAGGTGGCCATATGAACTTCGAAACGAAACAACGTAACCCCGTCGAGTTGGTTTTGTTTTCCCAAGCACTTTGGTCCTAGATGATAAATTCAAAATGGCGGATGCCCCAAGAGTGCGGACAAATTGTTCTTATCTACCATCATGATATGGAATACCATATCAAATGGAAGGGTTTTCACAGAAGAATACGAAAAAGCTTGTATAAAAAAAAGGATTTTTAAATTAATAAAAAATTTACGACACCTTTGGAAACTTCTCGACATTTTATGGGGTTTTTTTAATCTCAAAACTGAAAAGTTGTAAGTGCATAGAAGGTGTAAGTGCACTTACTCGTAGCGTAGTTTTACTAATTTGCCTGCTCTATAACTTCCGACAGAACATGTACCTATCTGCGTGCCTATTTCCACATTATTATCTAGAATCTAATTACACATACGTTTTATGAAGTTTACTCATGGGATACGTGACGGAGAAAGTCATCGGCATAAATCGTGTCGTATCGGAACTAAGCCCGCCCTGTAACGATCTATCCTGTTTAACTACAGCCTACCTCCCTTAAACACGCTCCCTTGAACTCTACCACATTCAAATAGGGTCCAGTTTGGAAGAGACGTGTTTAATAACTATTGTGCTTTGCAATTCCTGTGAGAATTAACTGCGCTTTACCTCCGGTCTGTAAATTTATTTTGATACTTATGTTTGTGACAATTAATATACGACGAAAGTGCATAAATTTGTTTTGCGTGCTTGTACCTATTTGCAACCTTTACCTAGGATTTTAGCATTTGTTTTTGTTATATGATATTACAATAATATAAAGAAAGACTTTCTTACCTGTATATTGGCCGATGTATCCCTTTTGCGTCGATTGCCGTGAAGTACTAGAGGTGAAATTCCTTTCCTTTTCTTTTTGATCGAATGAGGTACTAAAAGGTTCGTTCTGTTGTTGGCTCGGGGTTATAGGAGCACTTTCCCTCCGAGGCGATTGTTGACTCGAATAAAACTCCTTAGTTTCGTGCGAAGTAAAGGCCTTCGTCTTGCCGTTGCTCTCTGGCGACTTGAAATGTCCATCATTTGATTCTTTAGACTCTTCACGTCCGTTGAAGATCATTTTCTTAATAGTCTTCACCTCTTCAACTTCGCTCATCTTGTGCTCGGTAATCGTAGAGCACTTGATCGTTTTCTCATTACTCCTAAAGTTGCTATCGCTCACTGAACTTGGAATAGTTTTAATATCGTGTTCGCTAGTACCATTCATTTTGTTCTCAGATCTTAAGTACTTTTCGAAAGGGTCGCTATTTCGTTTCGTATCAAAAGGATTTTTAACCTTTTCATCGTTTGGAAGACTTGAATTGAACTGATCAAACTTTTTACAGTAGGAATAATCGTTCTTACTAAATTTCGGAAGTGACTCGTGGCCGTTACTTTCAGTTCTGTTGTAAGGAGAGTATGGGAGACTAGCGGGGCCTGAATCTGTCTTTGTGAAAAATGAAGGCGATTTCAAGTCGCTACTGTAATCACTGAACGGCGAGTCTTTAGGTTTATTCCTATCTAAAGTGGAAAAGGATGGTCTGCCATTCGGCACGGGCAGTTTGGAAGCACTGGAGTAATTCGACGGGAGTGTCGTATAAAAGGGGTTTGTGGGGTGAAATCTGGGTGTTTCCTCCGTAGCCACGGATCTGACAAGTGGTGTGGAATTTAGTGCGGCTGGCAGTGAGTTGAGGGAAGACCTTATTGATGGCGAGGGCCGGTTGTGTGGAGATTGTGAGGGTCTTATCGTCGCGTACACGGGAGCCTGCGGAGTTGCACGACCGCTTTGCGTCTCGGCGATCAGTTGTGATTGCCCTGAAATTAAAACCAGTTTTAAGAATATTGAAACGTTTAAAAAAACTTTGAACAGTTATTAACGCGTACGGAACTGAAAACGATCACCGGGCAGACCACCAGTCCACTGGTTGGACGACGTAGCTAAGGCTGCAGAAAAGCAGTGGATAATACTATCCAATCGGAAAAGATGGCGCACTGAAGGGGAGATCTGTACTCAGCAGTGGGTGGAAAATAGTTGATGATGATGACGTTAAAAGTTTTTAAACCTAAAATTTATAAGCAATACACATATTTTCCCTGACCATTATAATACTAAATTAATATTATTATTTACGGGATTTTTACCGTGGTAAGGTCGTGGAATGAGCTCCCGATATTGCGGCGCAGTTACATACACCACGTAAATAATAATATAAATTTAGTCAACAACCGTGAGTTTAAAACATTATAATATTATTTACAAAGTAGTATATTAAGTCGAGACACAACAACCTCAGCAAAATATGATAGTACCTACCTACGTACAAAAATTTTCACTTTTATTTTTGTCGGAGTCTGATGAACTTTTAATGAGCTTTTTATCAACCCGCGACGCAAACAGAGGGGTGTTATCAGTTTCACGTGTGGACCTGTGTGTCTGTCTATGGCATCGTAGGTAGCTCCCAAACGGCTACACCGATTTTGATTTAAGTTTTTTTTTGTTTGAAAGGTTACTTGATACAGATTGTTCTTAGCTATGGTTCAAGAATTTTTTTTCAGCCGTTTTAGGTTATTATAAGCTCTTTTATCGGGGGTTTAAAAAATCAATTTATATTTGTATCTGAGAAGAAATTGCGGAGAAAAATCGAATATCATACACGTATAACATAATGGTTCCCCGGAAGAGGTCGCTTTTAGCGATAAGACCTCCACTTGTGGCACTAGCTTGTAAGCGTTTTCTATCTGTTTGTAATTTGTATTTCTGGTATACACAATAAACAGTTTATACTGGGATTACTAGGTGACTGGTGAACAAAGGAAATATTTGGTCTCAAAGTAAAAGTTGTTCATAATGATGAGTACAATGGTCTCCCCAAATATTTCCACTGTCTCACCAGTCACCCAGTATATGTAAATCATGGCCAGATAACTGTAACTCAAGATAAAAGCCTAGACGGAGAAACGCAGACGTGTGGAAGAAAATAAAACCTACAAATAAACATAGATTTGAATCAGTTCTCCTCGCATATTGAACTTCGGCATGAATACTGAAACTCCAGGCTCGGAATCTCGGTAACCAGTTGCTTTGGAACGTTTGCTCGCAAACGGGATGATAAAGTCACTGGCTGTCTCGAAAATTTTGCAATGCCTCTGCAGGCAGACGTGTGGGATAAAGTGTACCTTGCATGTGCAATTGTGCACGGTAAAAACGAAATATTCCAGAAAGTAAGTAAATTTTCTAGCACGGTTTTCTGTATATTATTAACCGACTCCAATAAAAGTAGGGGGGGGGGGGGGGGGTTCTCAATTCGGTTGTTTTTTATGTTTATTGCCTCAGAAATCCGTCATTTAGGTATAAGCCGATATGTTTTTATTTTATTTGAAACGATGTCAGTTTTCCAGTAATCTTTTAGAGTGGTCCCATAGAAATTTCATCAAAATCGGTTCAGTAGTTTGGTGAACGAAATTGCGAATTTACTAATTTTGAAGTCGGATATTTATATTGATAATTATAATTTGATTAAATTGATAAATATAATTTGATTGGAAAATTCAGCTTTAAATACATTTGCGTATTATAAAACCCTTGATTGTGCAAAGTAGTATGCCACATAGTAGCCAGTATATTATTTACTTAAATCTTTCCAAAAGCATTTCGAACGTAAATATTACGTAGTCGGGAATTGAAATTGCATATGGCCCTATGGAATTTTAATAAAGAAATGAATGAGGATAACGATCCCTTTTACCAATTTGACAATCGGTTCAGGATAGTAATACAAAGTTATGATTGGTAGTATGGTTTGGCGTTTACTATCAATAACACAAGTCAAATATAAAGTATTTAAATGTTATACACATATGGACCCGAATATATCCTAAAACTGCGACCAGAATCACCGGAGGATGGGCCAGCAGCGTCCTATTAGTACATGGTGAACGTACTGCGATTCCCAAGCCACCTTATATTAAGATTAAACAAGTTGTTTCATATTCTTCTCAGCTAACCCTTTCATTTGATACCTAAATTATGATGGTAGATAAGAGTATTTAGTCCGCCATCTTGGGGCGTCCGCCATATTGAATTTATCATCTAAGATCAAAGTGCTTGGGAAGACAAATCCAACGAACCCAAACTCGACGGGGCTACGTCGTTTCATTTAGGAGTTCCTATGGCCACTTTCTGTCTCCATCATCAGACCAGCTCGATGGTACCATAACATTGCATTGTCACCCAACTTACAAAAGTACTAATGCCAAATTTCAGCTCAATTGGTTGAGGATAAGTGGTCTAAAATTCAGTTGTTGTATGTATGTACATATCTACCTACTAACAGGGCTAGTCGAAAAAACCTTGTAAAAATAGACGATAAACAAATTATTTCAGCCAAGCCAGGAAACAGAAAACGACTGAAATCCACATGAACAATAAAGGATTTAATATACAAAGTACTTGTATCCAAGAAAATACGGGGGAATGTTTACAAAACGAAGCTATCCGGTTCCTTGCAAAGTAATTAAATTAAATTGAATCTCTTTATCAGCTCGAGTGACTTCGCAGTTAAGATTATCATAATCGCGTTGCTCTCTTAGCGCCGATAATTGCAAACGGTGGATTGGAGTGAAGCTTAACAGTTGCGTCCTGAAAGTTTCCCATTACGCTGTGGGGTGAATCAGATGCAGCGTTTCCAATGAAGTGACATTTTAATAAAAACATAAAATTTAATAGTCCATTCGCTATCGGATGAACGCAAGCAGCTGCAGCAAATTGTAAAAAGTTCAATGAAAACATTAAATTTACATTTTCTACACGTTTTTATTAGCTTCACTTTGCATCACGAAATATCAATGGCCTTACTTAAAAACCGGACAAGTACGAGTAGGACTCGAGAAAGACGGAGCGCGAGTCCAAATAAAAAAAAAACTAACTGCAGTTGAAATATTGAAAGACAAACTTAACTTTGTAATTGACAAGGTTCTTCGATACATTCCAACTACAAAATGTAAGTTTGTAATAGCAAAATAATTTATATGATAATAATATAAATATTTTGTATGAATGTATGTATGTTGGAATGTTTGAATGTTAACTTCAAATTTGTGACTTTCGGATTTATTCCTATATATGTGCTATAAGACTTTGCCTTTTGCCAAATTTCATGATTCTAGGTCAACGGGAAGTACCCTATAGGCTTTGATTCCCCTGTGAAATCGCAAAATATGCGACATAAACGTTCATATCTTTTGATTGTTGACTTACAACTTTTATTTTTTTACAGCCGAAAGAAACCGTAGACCCAAGTATTTAGTATAAATTTCAACTTGATACCTTTAAGTACGCGTTCTTGAGAAAAAGGGTCTTGACAGACGGACAGACAGACAGACGGACAGACGGACAACGAAGTGATCCTATAAGGGTTCCGTTTTTTCCTTTTGAGGTACGGAACCCTAAAAACGTTACTCAAGTTAATCTATGCTTGAAATTGCTCTAACTCGAACAGCATTTAATTTTAAAAAAAAATATTATATAAATAAAGCTATGAAATACAACTGTCGCTGTCCATGGAAAAAAAATCTCTTTGGAACCACCGCTGTTTCGATTTTCATCAGTGTGCATCAGTGTACATCAGTGTACACGGTGTACAACATAATATATATAGATATACGTTAGAAGCAATATTATGAAGCTTCTGATTTCTTGACAAGATTATATTACGCTGCCTCTATTGCAGGCACTGGCAGAGGGAAATGAATCCCACAGGTGAAATTAATTCACTTTTCTGCAATATAAATTCCACTAACGGCGACCTCCAGTTTCGCCTGCATGGTAAATATAATTATATTTGTGATGATAATGTGAAACATCCATTGGTCCGATTCGAATTCTACCAGACAATGTATAAATCTACATCTCTAGATTATTCACAATATTACGGCCGCCATTTGTGGCACTAGCTCGTAAGTGTTTTCTATCGTGTTGTAATTTTTATTTCTGGTGTACACAATAAAGAGTTTATATCTATCTATCTAATATTAAAAATCTATTAGAAAATACAGGTTAAACACCGTACATAAATAAAGCTATCCATACAAAACTTACTTTTCAGCTCGCTGCCTTTTCCAATAGATCTTCTTCGAGGTGACATCTCACGGTCTCTGGCGACAAGAAAACTTAGATTAGACAACGAGGCGTACAAACAACTTGCAGAATAACATTATAACTATTAGCTAACAGTACCTAGGTATATAAATGAACCTATTTACTCTAATAATTAAGAGCCTTTTCACATTTTTTGACGAAACAAGGAACGAAAACTAGATTTTTGGCGTTATGATCCTATCGAATAGAAAATTCAATTTCTGTAATAAATAATTCTGTATTTTTTTTATTGAAAATAACTGCTTCCAATTTTGGAAAAACTCAATATATCAACTTAAAAAAACCAGGTAGTATTACATAATTATTGTCAATGAGGAAATAAGTATAGGTACTAGCGAGTATAGAGACGAGAAGGGGAAAGATGTTTGGCCACCTTAATATTAAGACATAACAAATTAATGAAAACCATCATAGAGGGAAAGGTAGAAGGAAAGAGAGGACCGGGAATACCAAGAAGAGTATTATTAGACCAAATAAAAGAGAAGGCAAACATCATGTCGTACAGGGAGGTGAAAACGCTTGCAGAATACCGTCAAGCCTGGAAGTTACCCCACTTACAAGAGCTACGATCTTAAATGTTGAATGAATGATTGAATTACTTTTAATTACAGACGTAGTTTTTTGTATATTTCTCGGAGGAAAAGTTAAGAATGGATTTCGTTAAATTACTGAAAAAATATTAATGTAATATGGTTTACTTGTTTTATATTCATCTTGACAATTACGGCTTTATTTTTTCATGTTATGCCCGAAAATCCATATACCTAAAATTGAACAAGTAAATTAAGAATAAAGGTCTAAACAAGGCCTGGGAAGATTAGCGGAAGGGAGAGGAGACTAAGCCCTCCAGTAAGCTGAATGAGCTGCTAATGATGATGATGATGGATGATGAGTTCAGAATACATATTTTTGTATGAACTGAATTTATTTGGGTTTAAAGGACAGGTGGCTATAACCATTATCCAGCAATGGGTGGACGGTGGTGGACTGTCGATGATGATGATTGAATTTATACAGACAAAGAAACTGACTACGTTAAAAGTTCCAAAAGTTCAAACACATATGACATTCGCCAACATGCACTGGGCCAGCATGGTGTATTACGGCCCATCCTCTCTCTCTCTCTCTCTCTCTCTCTCTCTCTCTCTCTGAAAGAAAGCCTGTGTCCCAGCAGTGGGAGGAACATGAAAGGCTGAAATGATGATGATTATGAATTTAAAAAAAACTGATTGGGCATCCGTTTTGTAATTTATATTATGAATGTGCGTTTTGCAAAAATCACACCATTATAATTATTTCTGTAATGGTGTGGTTTTTACTACAGTATAACTCTGTTTCTCTGTTTATTTTATTTATCATATTATGATAAAACGGCCGAACCAACCTCGATTAAATTTAGCAATTTGTGCATCATGGGACGGGAACAGAATACTACTTATCGAGAAAACAAAAAATCGCCAGCACATCACGCAAATAGTAATTTTTTTTATCAGAAACATCCTACAAAGACAGTTCGAGTTAATCCATTCCTCTCTGAACGTATGACGAGTGAACGTACGTTCGTTCACTAAGTGGTTCAATCCGCGTCCGGATAATCTGCAGGCGTCCAGGCTCCCGTGGAACGGCTAAGAGTTATCGGATTACCGTCTGACGTTGTACTGACGTGCAGCTGAGCGGCGGCGGAGAGCGACAATAACTGACGTCCCTACGTCCCACATTATCTCTAGTAATGCAGATGGACACAGAATCAACTGTACCGCAAATTCGCACCAGTTTGGGCAGTTTGGGTTGACCGGAGCGTGCGTGACAAGTTTATTTCGATTTGTGCTTTATTTTGAACCAGTTCAGTCACTCAGGCCGCTTTATGCACACCTTGAGACCATATTGAAGAATTTATTGTAGATCAAGTGTAACTGAAGTTAAAACTTCCCTTTACAGAACTCATAAATAGTTGTGGAGGTCAAGGCTGAACAGTTCTTTTCGGTTTCGATCGTTCCTGTGAAGATTTTAACCGTTTGGTCAACGTTTTCGTTTTATAACCGGTTAAGTATCGGTGCACGATGACTTGTACTGCGCCAAAAAAACGCAGCGGCAGCAATTGCTTTTTCAATGATGTTTAACTGTCCACTAGTGGTGGACAAGCCGCTGGTGGACAACGGGAATGATCGATTAGAGGTTAATTCCGGATATTCTTTTTCGTTCTTTATGTTGCTAGCGTTTCGAACGATATGACACTGATGACCAAAAAACAAGCTGTGGTGGTGTAAAAATGATTAAATTCTAGACGTGGATGACCACGAGCTCAGTTCGCTTAGTTTTCGAGAACGCTATTACAAATATCCATACAAATAATATATTGCGATTAATGGGATAGGATAAGCAATATATTATTCTGACAGATTGTGATTTTCACGAAACTCTCCAGTGGTTTCATAAAAAATATATATAACCTTGTCTAAACTCTTTGAGCTAAATCCTAAGCGTGCGTTACTTGTAAAGAAGCATTCGTTTAAGGCCCCAGGGTATAGTATGATACGTGAGCGAACACTTAGCTTGACAAGAGAGCTTAGATGTTAGATATCAAATCTAGGTCAGCCCATCAGACCGCGTCAAGTCAGAATACACCTGACATAAGGTTCGCTATAAAAAAGTTGACATCCGTTTCATCGTTGATCGCTTTGGATAGTCTAGGAAAATAAAGATTATAAATGGTTTGCATTAATTTTTGGCAACAGTAAGTAATAGGAACCACATAAAATAAAAAATTTGCTACACATCAGAAACACTTAATATCCATCAATATTTCCATTAATAATTGAACAAGCGAAGAGAGACATTAGATTTAAAATGGGACAACTCGGCGTTCGTCTGTATGTAGGTATGTATATTTTTTTTGACGATAACTTACGTATATCGTTGAACTGACGTTTATAAAATTTTATTGGCTAGTAGTTAATTTCAATACAAATGTTAAATTCTAATATGGGCAAAATCGATCAAGGGGTTTCGACGATTTATGGGTCACGAGGTCACAGTCCGGGGCGAACTACTAGTATTATAAATGGGACAACTCGGCGCTCCTATGTTTGTTTGTAAGTTGGTTTGACGACAGCTTGCGTATAATTATTGTTGATCTGACGCTCATGAAATTTTAAGGGCTAGTAGTTCATTTCAATACTAATCTTAAATTTTAATATGGGCATAATCGATCGAGGGGTTCCGACGATTTATGGGTCACGAGGTCACAGTTCGGGGCGAACTTCTAGTATTATAAATTGGACAACTCGGCGTTTCTATGTATGTTGGACGATAACTTGAGTACCTATCGTTCATATCAATAAAAATATTACATTCTAATATGGGCAAATCGGTCAAAGGGTTTGCGTAGCTATGAGGGTTACGAGGTTACAGTACGGGGCGAAAAACTAGTTGTAGGTACTAATGTTGCAGATCAAAATGGACAGACAATAGATTAGAAGGCTAAAACCAAGAAAAAGCATAGCCTTGTCCCGCCTTAGCTAAGTTAGCTTTCTATTTTTTTTCTAAAACTTCTGTCACTCACACGTATTTTTATATGCAATTAATATTTTCGTGTAGTTATTTCGTATGGCATTAAGTACGGTATTGGTGTTCCATTAAATTGTTCCTAGAATTAGCACACTACTTCAAAGCTCATCACTGCAGCAGGTTTATTTCAGTTTTTGTTAATACAGTGCTATAAGTGTAACGTATATGTATCTGTGTGTCTGTATGCGACATCATAGCTCCCAAACGGCTGAACCGATTTTTATTTCGTTTTTATTTATTTAAAATGTAACTTGATCGAGTGTTCTTAAGTATTTTTCAAGAAAATATGTTCAACCGTTTGAAAATTATCAGCTTTTTAACCGGGCGTTTAAACAATGAGTACTTGTTTTTAACCGACTTCCAAAAAGAGGCGGTTATCAATTAGACTGTATGTTTTTTTTTTGTTTATTATTATTATTTGGAAATTCATTAGATTTTGGCATAAAGAGGTCTAATTTGATGGATTAATTTTTGCATGAAAAAAAATATATAAGAAGTCATCGAATTAAATTTGTTTGTCATAATATAGAGAAGCCGCCTGAGACAGGTAGTTAGCTAATCAACAACCCTGTATACCTACAGTACTTACTCGAACCACGTTAGGTAGAGAACAAAGAGCAGCAATGCATTTAATCTACTACGCTATGCTTCTTGACGATACAGGCACAGTAGATATATAAGCTACAGCAGTAGGAACGACCGAATCGAGTGACGTAATCTAACGAGCGCCCCTTAACCCGCCCGCTACGATACTTCGCGGTACGTTCAGAACGATAGTCGCGCGCGCCGCGTCATTGGAATTCGCCGTGTGTATGTTGTCAGCGTAAAACAAGCGTAAAAATTATTTGATGATAGGCGAGCAGCATAGGCTGATTTGCCTATAATGCCTATATATAGTATTTTTTTTTTATTAATCTGAAAAATTATGAAAGTTTTCATAAAACCTGATAGTAGCAACCCTATCCCTCTGACCGACCGATTGAATTCAACGACATGTCCGAGTCCAACTACTGTTTAGCTTATATATCTACTATGAAATCTTGTGGTGAAATATCTTACCAAAGTGCTTGCTAATTTTAGAAAGCACCTCACCAGGCAGATGTCATGTAAGCCTTGAACGCCTCGACGTTCAAGGACGCTCTAAGTCATAGGACGCTCTAAATCATAGGACACTCTAAGTCATAGATGGTATATATAGGGGATCTGTGACGAGCCACAAGAATTGCGGCAGGTTGGAGACATATTATGGCGTATAACTTGAGTAATGTTGATCATTATGAAATTGTGTAGGCAAGTAGTTTATTCCATTGCAGTTTTAAGTTCCAAACTCGGTCTAAGGTTTGCGAAGATATAGATGTATATCTATGTTCTCGAAATGACAGTTCGGGGCTAACAACTAGTTCACAAGTACGGGAACACGTCGGCGTTTGTATATTTCTAAAACGATAACTTGTATGATCCTATCTTCATAAAATTTTGCATGCAAGTAGTTCAATTCAATAGAATCAGACACCGCTTTATGGTTGATATTCCGAAAACCCGAACGAAGTCTTTAGAATGCGCTGCCTAATAGGTAGTTGAAGTATTCCCCGATAATTACAACCTGGGTGTCTTCAAATTACGAGTGAATCGGTTTCTTCTAGGCAAGCGTGCTCCATCGTAGAGCGCACCATCACCATCAGGTGAGTTGGCAGTCAAAAGCAAGCCTATTTTTTAAAAAAAAGGTGAAATATGAGCAAAGTCGGTCGAGGGGTTTAGTATTAGCAAAGATTATATACTAGGTATTAGTGTGATTTGATACTCACTCGTTCAAGCCCAGCCTGAGCACCGGGCCAGCGGATCTAAGCATGGCGTGTGCGTCGGAATTGCTCATGCTCCTCGTTGTCCGGCCGTTAATGGAAGATATCACGTCGCCCTCCCGGATCCCGCATAGCGACGCCTTCCGACCAGGATTCACCTGAAACGATACATTGGGATATTAGGCCTGTCATGTGCTATAATGCATCTCGAAAGGAAGTGAGTTCGTATCGAAAATATTATTAGCAAAGCATATTATTTAGAAACCAGGGATTAGTAATTATACCATTGTTTTTTATTTGGAGAACGTTTCATCTTAATATTTTTAGAAACAATGCTACTATTATTTCACTGTATTTATTTTCATTATTGGGTCTAGCCTGGACTTTAGAGAGGCGTTGGCGGGATCGAAGCCAACAGCAAAAAGGCCTGTTCAATATAAAATATAATTATAGAATGTGTGTGAAAAGGTATTTAGGCATAAATGATTATTTCAGCCTGTTTTCCTTCTTTCGGCTAATATTAACTAAATTAATATAAATCTACCTCCCTACTGTTAGATTCAAATCTATAGGGGTACGCGGAAGGGTGTTCTTAGTCGAAAGGGGTCCATAGTACCCATCATTATGAACAACTAACTAACTTTACTACTATATATCCATAAATTTTGTCGAGTGTGAATGACCGACCGTTTTCTATGGAACAGCTGATATTTTTTCGCGATGTCGGGGTTGGTCCCATAGTAAAAGTGGATTGGTATTACTTAGGCAAGTGCAACCAACCCGAACCACATCCCACAACCGCACCCGCCTTCTTCAACCACATCATAGCTTTCCACCTTTCCATTTTCCAATCAGGTGAGATTATGGTCAAATGAAAGCCTAGAACGTTGTAAAAAAATATTGCAAACGTCAACAACATACCAAAACAAAAAACGCTGTTTTAAATTATCACGATTGTTCACTACAGTTATATGATTATTAACGTAATATTTAACATGATAATTATGGTTGTGGTTCATAATCATACCAAAACAAGTTCAACACTCAAAGTGAGCATTTCCCATATCTATATTTATCATGTAAAATTATACCGCGTACACGTACTCGGAAACAAGTGAGCAACTTTAGTTACAAACCGCATTCGGTTCCCGCCGCCGTGCCGCCGGTGAGCAGAACTTCAACATGTTTCCTTCCTGAATCTCACCCTCGACCACCCCCGCCGCAACACCCGACCCCCACACACGCAAAACTTATGAATATTCACCCTACGAACACACACACTACGTTGAGAAAGGTCATTGCTATCGACGGTTGATTACGAGAACAACGTCATCTAAGAACTTAGCGATTAGTATGATTACACGACTAATGACAGAATTACACGCAAGGCACAATTACAAAATGACACAATTAAGGCGGAGAGTATCGTTTGCATAACGTCCAAGAGCGTCCGCGGCCATGGTTGCCCCAAGAAGGCTATGGGCAAGACTGAACCACGAAAGGTGGGCACGCGACGTATCAGCCAATTTCATCGAAACATTATATGGGCATTATTCGAAAATGCATGCGCCGCCGTGAGGGACACACGCCTATTGTTACGTCGGTCGGGACGATCGCTCGCCAAGAATATTAATCTTGTCGAAGGTGAGCGAAGGTATCGACTGTCGTGCTCTTGAGGAACTCCGATGTATACTTAATAGGACAATGAACTTCCACATTGTATGGAAATAACGTTAGATTTCTGTAGCTGCAAATATTTCTTATCCATTTTACTTTTTTATCATGCCCGTAAAGCAGTTCATTAAACCAAAATTAAGTAGCCTCACGCGTTCTCATTAAGTAGAATCTTAATTAGCTCGAAGCGAGTCAAGTGGTAACACAGTAACAATAGTCATAATGTTACCCTTGTGTACAATCAAGAGCTTCCTTATCACCCAAGGGATTTAATGTAAACTTGAGCTACTTCAGGTGCTTTTACACTGAGCCTGGAGTAGCAGTTATAAGCTCTATCCATTAAAATTTTCGTAGTCTTTCATCGTTACACAAAATAAGCTTAAAAGAGTCATTGATATCTATATTTCTTGTAATCTGTCAAATATACAAAGTACGACGTTTTTCTGAAACCTGACAAGTGGAAGTATATTTTCATGTACGAAAATGTTTATGAACTCTGTTATGTAAGCATCTTAACACGGGTATAGTAGTAAAAGCACTTACGATAAGCGACCCGTACACCACCCGTGTAAGGAAAAGCATCGTTGCTAGCCGCTGAATATGGAAAAAGAAAAGACGTTCGCTGCAGGGAAAATTCAAATTGCAAGCCCATTGTGCCTTGGCCATGTGGGCGTCGGAAAGAGCTTTAACGTGTAGGAAATGCCGAGCTTAGTTGCAGATTAATGCAAGTTCTCGGAAGCCGATGAAGAATTAATATGCACGCTTCACCGGTAACTGATCGCTTTGTAAAATAGCACTAATGCAGATGCTACGCTTATTTCTGCGTTTCGAATAGCAAAAGGAATTGTGATTTAACTCAGGCAGGAAATTTACCCTAGAACTTTTTAATATTATTATCTTTTTTGACAGCATAAATGTGTAGTCATACTACAACACACAAAGCACTCTTATATTTTGAATGTGTTGGTGACAATAAAGCAGAAATGTAATTTGATAAATTATCCTCATGAACTAGTCTCAAGCGAGTGACATCCTTTTCCCACGAGTGTTTCGCCTTCTCTAGTGTCATAATTACATGCAGAACTTGCCGACGGTGTCTTGTTAGTGCAATTAAATCAAGTGTGGAGTCCCGCTTTACTCTGACAACTACATTCGTTTAAAATTTCAAGACTGGGTGTGCGGTAGATTTGAATAATGGTGTGAGGGTAGATGTGGAAATTCGTGTATTATGCGTCTTTTACGGACTCTTCTCTTCTGTAAAGTAGACTGGGTAAATAAAATATTTTTACCATAGTACGCGGCTATTTTTTTCCTTAAAATGTGAGAACTATTCCTACACGTAATTTGTGACCTTACTTTTGTGTCTATTATGTCTTCTGTGCTTACACATGAGAATTTTCATGACAATTCGTCATGAAAATTCTGTTCGTTTACCCTCGCGTTACTTACATACTATAACGCCCTAGTCAAAATTAAAGCAACGAACTGCTCGAAGGCTGCTATGCGTTGTATGTCTTCGTTTTTCTGCTTATTGAATTCTGAATACTATGTGAAATTAATATTATAAAGCCACAAAAGGGGCGCTAATAAAATTACGTGAAGTGATAGCATGCTAAGATTCGGGATGCTTTAGAAACCACCAATGTAAATAGACCTGTTTATCATCTTTACACTCTGGGTAATTTGAGAGGCAGCTTCAAGGGTTAAAGGGTCTGTGTAAGCTGGGCACGCGGAGTAATATTGGTATTTTGCACACGCAGGCGGCGTGACTCCAAGCGCACGTGGGTAGGTTCCACGATCCGCATCACATATCTACTCGAATCCTATGCCCAATTTATCCTACTTATTTCGGGACATTCTGTACACATTTACCACTCTATACTTTGTGTTCGGTGTCAAAAGTCAAAGGGATGAGCCAAACACAGAATAATGGATTCGAGGAAATTTACCTTCCGGGACCGAATCAGTGTTTTAGTTTAGTTTATACAGTGATATTGGAGAATGAACTTTCTAAGAAACGTGCATAAATTTTTAGGGTTCCGTACTCAAAGAGTGTAAACGGGACCCCATTACTAAGCCTACGCTGTATATCTGTTTGTCTATCCGCCCTACATTTTAACGGCTGTATTTTTCGTACCGTAATAGATAGCCAGTTAAAATTTTCACAGAATATGTAATGTAACGGCGGATTAACAAAGATTGCTAAGAATTAATAATAACGTCAAAAATTTCGATCAAGAAAGTAAAATTTAAAGGACTCTTTGCAACAACAAAAAAAATAAACGTATTTTGTATTTCCTTTGATGTAGAAACGGTAATATCTACAAATGTCAAACTTGACATAATTATTAATACACACTTTAAAATGAAACAATTTATAATAGCCAAGTACGAGTTGGTATAAAATTTTAGTCCACCACCAAATTTTTGTTGAGGTAAAAGTACATTTAGCTCGATATTCCCCACCAAGTTAAGCAACGTCAGGCGCGGTCGGTACTTGTACCTATGGGTGACTATGTAGTCTTTTTTGCACAATTTTTTTGTATTTTGTGGTGGTACGGAACAGTCAGTGTGCGAGCACGACTCGCACTTGGACGAGTTATTTCTTCCGAAAGCTTACAAACATTTCGATAAAATAGTAAAAGTAAACAGGATAGATAACTAATGAAACTTTGTACTTTTTTTATTGCTTCCAAATGTCTCATTTTCTTAATAATCTATTTGAAAAACGTCGTTGCCACCAATCTATTGCATACGTACTCGTAACTGATGCCAACAGCTCTACCACCTAACTTCTGCTACATGCTACATAAAATATTCTATTATATTACATTCCGCTTTAGAACACAACATTTAAATGTACCTACCCGCAAACACACATTAAACACAGCACACGCGGTTTAATCGTGCTGTCACACACATGACGATTTTCTAAACGAGCGCTTGTACGTAATGTCGAACGGGAGTTACAATTTACGCATGGCCAAATGACAAAGCGTCAACATCAGCTACCCATGCATTCGACGTACTTACTGTGCAACCAGCTTATCTGTGAACTTGACTACGGGAGCCACCATCGGTTTTTCTGAACAAATCAGGTAGCCAACCGTGGAAATTCTTAATTCCCTCAGTTTACCACCTCTACAGAAAAGTCGGTGGCAGTGTACCAAACTCGTGTAATGATGCCTGACGTCTGCCACCCCTGACTTTGTAGACTAGAATTAAACTAGGCTTTGATCACGCATTGTCTGGACCCGGGATTATCGGGGCGTAGTTTCCAAGTTTTAAACTAAGAACTTTGTTTATATTTCACTGGGGTTAGACTTATACCTATAATAAAAAGGCGATCTAGAGACGTCATTTAATCATTCAGAGTTTTGGATTCTACGGTAGAGAAAAACACCGATTAAAATATATATGAAAAAAAAGCTTATCCGTCTGAAAGCTCATCCACATATTATCATAGATCAGTAGAAATCGCACACTGTGTGATTCACGCGATTGGCCTTGCCTCACACTTGCAAAATGTGCTATGGAATGAGCTACCTTCCGCAGTGTTTCCGAGAACATACAATACAGGGTTCTTCAAAAGAAAGGGTCGGCAACGTACTTGTGATGCCTCTGGTGTTACAAGTATCTATAGGCGACGACTGCTTACCATCTGACAGGCCGTGTGCTTGTTTGCCACCTATGGTATAAAAATTATAACACCAAAGAAGGATAAACACGGTCATCTTCTTCGAGTCGATTGTTTTTTTTATGTGTTTTTACCAACCAGTGTAGTCGACAACAGTCTCATTTTCGCGTGTGACCATTGCCGTCAGCGAGAAGTTGAGAGAATAATTTTAAGCAATTATGTTTCCCCATTTTTAATGTCAGTTTAGAGCATTTAAATAATAGCTTGTATAATTTTTTATTTTTTTTAAACTATTTACTTATTTTAAACTATTCACTCAGTGATTTTTTATCTAAAAAATTTAATGTTTCAAATGTGCGATAAAGATACGGTACATCTGGCTGGTGAGCGCGGCCTTAACAAGACAAAAATTGTGACACAGATTAGCATAGACTATACAAAAGTATTTAACATTTTGAATGTTAAATACAGCATTAAATTTGTTAGCAAAGAAAACCGCAAGTATCAGAAACTTGGTGAATACTCCAAGTTTATAACACAAAATCGAGGATAAGGTCACGATACAATAACAAAAGGTCCCTAATCTTTGATACTTACTGAACCATCAAAACGATATAGAGATCTTTAGTATCTTGTTACAATAAGCAGGGGATTTAGCTGGCCTGTCACCGACATCTACCAGCCCGGATACTTTGAAAATACAAAAGAAAATTCAGAGAATAAGGCCACTTTTCTTTGAATTAAAATAAATGTGAGCGAAGCTATCACGACCAAATATTTCTGAGCTAGGTCGGTGATTAAGTAAGACAAGCAGTTCTGAGTGGTGGATGAGGGCAGTTAAACTAATGGCCTTTAGAAGATTAAAGCTAGATTACTTTTTGTCGCAGTAATTCCAGTTGAATACTATTTTGGCTCGTCATTAAGAGTGACCGCTAACGGACTAGAGGCCGTCACATACGCCGAAGGACCTTCTAAGGTCAGCAGACGCTACATTACAGAGTTAACTTTAGTTACAAATTTTGTCTACGATACTGATAAAATTATCTAAAATACCTGGATTAGTATTTTACATTAGATTAACATCCCTTGGTAATAAGTAAAGCTAGTTCTATGTGAATGATTTTGTAGTAAAAAGTAGTAAACAAAGCCATTCTGAGACTTCTGACTGTCTAGCGACGCAAAAATTAAATCAGAAATTTTAGGCGATAGATCGTGCGTCGTTTGTTAAAATGATTGATTACTATGTGGTTAGCAAACACACTCGACACACAATTTTACTCACATCAAATGTTCGGTACGGAGTATCGCTCAGACTCTGGAAATAACAATCGATGGAATTAGTAAGTTTTACGATTGCATACGTTTTCAATTCACATTGAATTTTCAGTTTAGTCATTAAAATATAACTAAAAAGCAGTAAGTAATGGAGATATTTTGAATAAAATCTTTCACATATGGGGAGAGAAGCAAATCATAAAAACTAAGCTATGAACTATGGATGCTATGGACCCGGGTATGTCCTGAAACTGCGACTAGAACCACCGGAGGATGGGCAGCAGCGTTCTATTAGTACACGGTGAACGCACTGCGATCCCCAAGTCACCTGCCAAACGTGGGGATTATGTCAACACCCCTCTCTAAGAGGCCTTTATCCAGCAGTGGACGATTAATAGCTGCTGATGTGAATCTATGGATACCGTATAAAATAAAATAAAATAACTAATGTCGGACAACGATTGAATCAACAACGCGTAGATAACGCGTTTTCGTTACTCGAAATAATTATTGTACTTCGTATGAATCTTAATGGGTTTATTTTTGTTTGTTTTGCAAATTGCTCTTTGACCGTGTGTGTGTGAAAGACCTAAATAAAAGAAATGAGAAGTTATTTCTTCGATTCTTTTTCGCTGTAGCATGTTTCCAAAATAATTTCTAACAACACAACTGGAGGGTAAAATTATTTGCTTTTTCCCCACTTTAATTGAATGAAATGAAGATATCGCGTTCGCGTTGATCAAAAAAGTTTTATCAGTACTCGTAGGTAACTAGCCGTTTGATTGAGTGCCATTAACTTTTCTTCTCTTTTTACAAGGTTTCGGTAACCAGGAAGCATCTCATGTTTCATAATAGATATGAAATTTATCGACAATCTGTTTTACCGATAAATTACTTTTGGAGAGTAATAACAAAGCAAGTCAAATAAACTTTACCATGTGGGCTATATGGTCATTACGTAACTAGCACGTAAATAAAGCAAGTGGACATCCTCAGTCTGAGCTCTATGATAGATTAGGCGACAATTACTACCAGTGTTTCCACTTTTAAGGTTTTCTCCTTTTTTAGGGTAAAATGACGAATAAAATTTATGATTAAGGACTATTTTATTTTTACAGGGATTCAGGCAAATTTGGGGTAAAATCGAACAAGTTAGTATGTACCCTATTGTTTATAGGAGGCACCACCCTAATGTATTACTTTACTCTATTACACCACCGATTTATTAAAAGGGATTCCCTGCTCAAACTCGTAATGAATGTAATCCGTCTAATGCTCAGATCAGACAAAAATGGGAGATATAGTAAGCTGGTGTGGCAGGTGCGAAATCATCAGACCCAAATCAGGCTTGGTGCCTTTAGTCGAACTCACTCTGCTATTAGTTAATTAATTTGTGTCGCTGCAAGTTTTATAGTGTACGTGATTTTTTTTAAGTGTCATATAATTCCAGTCATATAATTGTGGACACAATCATCATTGTTCAGAAATTGGTGGTCACAGAAAAATTCGGAAGAACGAAGCTCTGTGGAATTAACCAAGGTTCACAAGCATCATACTAACATCTCTTCTTAGCAACATAACATGTACTTTTTTGGTTTAGTCAAAAAGAAAACTACTTTAGAAATATTCTTTTTAAGACAATTTTACGAAAAGGTCAATGACCTTTAAGCTAGAACGTCTTGAATTTATTACGGTTTGAACGCTATATCTCAAAAAGTTATAACCAGAAAATGCTTGAAATAATTTTGGATGAAGGTTTTTAATATGACCTATCAGCATGGCAAGTTACAAGTTTCTATGTCTAATAGTTTAGAAATGCAGGGGGGGACCAACTTTTTGCCACTTTGGCGGGCCATATTTCACAAAATAACTATACACTTGATAAAAAAGTGAAGAAAGAAACCTTACTTTCATTTTAAAAAAATCTATTCAAAGATGTATTGTAAAGATGTACACGAGAGGGCGCAAGGAAAAAAAAATGTCATCCCCATTTTACATTTATACCAGAGCCACCGCTAAAACGCTTTTTTTTTTATACTTTTAAATCCTATATATACTTATAAACTGTGCAAATTTTCAAGCACTATCAAGCAAGAAGGTTTAGAACCTTCTAATTATAGAAGTTAGAAGGTTCTAAAAATTAGGACGGACGGACAGAAAGAATTTATAAGGGTTCCTTGTCAGGCTACGGAACCCTAAAAATTTAGTGGAACACAAAGACATTTGTACACGAACCATACTAATTGTACTAATATAATTCTTAGTATGTACAATATTATCGTCCGTGTTCAAATGTATAATTAAGGCATCCCCCTCACCTTTGCTTGTTTGATCTGAGGTCGAAATTAAAATAGGTAAATTGTGCTTTTACCGTAGCTATGGACGACTTTGAAACTAAATCGTATTATACTTAGTGTTGGTTTGTTTTTCATTCTACTTCGCGCCAAATAATGCCAAAATATTCTATTATTTATTCGTTTGGAAGATCTAAAAATTTTAAATTGCAGAAACTGATGGCCTAGTAGGTACCTTTTTCGTCTCAAGATTTAAGTATTATATTTTATAGAATACGTGAAATGATTGTTTTTTTTTATAATCATGCTCTTAACCAAGGAATTTTTGTGAAATTTTAGGGATATTTCGTAAAGAAACTAGGGTAGAAGACCAAAATTGTAAGTGGTAACACTTTAAGTTATACGTTCTGTAGCTACAAAACACAATTCCCTCGACAAATCGCCAAGAGCTGTCGCCGAACAAAGTGCTCTCTACGAGAGACGTTCCTGTTTGCAGCGAGACTTTAATTGCGTAATCCGATGCTGAACTGTTGCTAAGTTCAGGAAAAACTGAGCTTACTGAGTAGTGCTAGTCTATGAAATGTGCTGCCTGAATGGGTAAAATAAATAAATTCAGGACATTTTTTCACACACGGTCATCTGACCCCAAACTAAGCAAAGCTTGTGATATGGCTGCCAGAGACTGATATACATACATATATAGTTTTAAATACATACTTAAATAGATATTAACAACCAGATATAGAACAAACACAAATGTTCATCACACAAATGTTTGTTCTAGATGGGAATCGAACCCACGCCCCCAAGCTCAGAAGGTAGGTTCACTACCAACTGGACCAACGGGGACTATCGGGTGTTCCCCGAGTCTTCAAATCGAGAGTGCATCGGTTTCTTCTAGGCAAGCGTGCTCCATCGTATCATCATCTCTTAACATCAGTCTTTTGACAGGGCGGGCTAAGTGAGAATACATTTTCACGTAATTATTGATTTAACGGGGGTACTAGCGGGTTAGTAGTCGAACGGCTCCTGATATTGGCATTTGAGGGCAATTTGAGGGCCTATCATCATCATCATCATCATTTCAGCCATAGGACGTCCACTGCTGGACATAGGCTTCCCCCATCGTTCTCCAAAAGGGCCGGTTGGAAGCGGCCTGCATCCAGTATTATATATATAGGCCTATAGTCATATGTAAAACAAATGCTGAACGCATCATACAATCTAAGTGGAAATTCTGCCGTCTTTGACACGCTATACGGTTCACATTTCAATGTCAGATTTGGCCGAGCCCAAACGTCACCATGTAGTAGACTTACCAAAACAACTCTCTCGCTCTCCCTCTCTCTGTCTGGAGAGAGAACAAATCAACATAAGATTAAAAAAAGACCGGCCTAGTGGGAGCCAGACACGCGCACCGAGGGTTCCGCACCGCACCCAAAAAAGTGTTTTCTTTAATTCAATCGGGATTTTATCGCACCCGACTTGCACTTGGCCGGTGTTTCTTATTTGTTCTTTTACTTTAGATTTAAACTGTCTACTATAATCATGCCAAGATTGACGCTTGTACGAATTACCGCCGCGCTTTAACACTAGACCAAATTCAAAACTACGTAAAAAGTACCTACCTTACTTTTTGGATTTTATTATTATTTCTTAAGTTAATCCGCAATAACATTGCATATTCTGTGAAAATTTCATCTGGATATCTATTGCGTTTCAAAAAATACAACCGTTAAAGTAGGCCAGATAGCGAAGGCTTAATAATAGTCCCAGTCCACCTTTGGGTACTGAATCCTAAAAGGAATGCATTAAGATGTTCCATAAGTCCCCAGTGTAATGAGATCGAAGCTTTAAGTGAGTCCACACGTACCCTGGATATTCGGAGTGGCTGGTTAAGGTCTGCACCGCCGTGCATGCGGAAGCCCCACGGCGCCCCGCCACTAAGCTCCACCTCCCGCGCAGTCATCGCCGAACTTCACTCCATTACCGCCTCCGTACACCGACCATCCAATATCCCGGTATAAAACCGCACTCTATACAACAGTCCCCAATGTTAAAGCGAAAACTGGAAGCCCTTCATTTCGAATATCACAATATTGCTCAGTCGCGCCGGACGCTGCGGCTTCTGTAACAAACAATAATTACTTTTGAATGACTGGCTACAAACTGCTGTAATAAAGATGGTTGGTTTGATGACAAGTAATTAGTACTATGGGCGTTTGAAACGAGTTGTGTCGCTAACACTATATTGTAACCAAGGGAGCTATTAAACTGTATTTACTCACACGTAGCGGTAGTATAGCTAATCAGTTAATTAAGTTGATATTGCGCTTAGGATCGTTGGTCTACGTCTAACGAACGTCTAGCGTTCAAATTAAACTAGGACTCCGAGTCGCTTGTCAGCCTGGGCAGTTAGCTCTATTACGTTTGTATATTTAGTTTTATTGACGGTCCCTCATCGTTTAAATGCCTCATAAAGTTGCAAAGATGCATAAATAAACGGCTGAGCGTAACAGATGTAGCTTTTGAAGGGAGATCGTAACTACTTGCTTTCTTATTTTCTGGTACGGCGCAGGTTTTTGGACTGCCGGGTGAAACATAATTATACTAAGACTAGCTGTTGTTCGTGATTTCGTACGCGTATTTTGCGTACGCGTGCGCGTTGATATGCGTTTATTTATTTTTCATATACAAACTTCTATTTAACCCTTAATTCGGTCCTTACACAAAATCTGACGAAATTTCATACATACTTCCCTATTTAACCCTTTTTGGGGATGTTATATCAAAATGAATAATTCAACTGATTTTAGTTTATAGGCAGACGAGTAAAACTGATTTCCGTGTTTCTAGCTTTTAAAATGTACAAACTTCCATACCTACAGACATTCATCTCCTATTAGTAAGTCCCGTGTCATATAAATAATATGTGTGAAAACCACGTCAGTTTCCATAATAGACTTGATAGACTTTGAATCTCACAATGAGTTAAAAAGTTAAAACATCAATCATTAAAATTAACACTATCACGACCCAAATACTAAAAAAGTTCCTATACATACGATAGCAGCTGTATCAGTATAATCGTGGACAAGCATAGCTGAAACTACCAAGCTCCGCGTAACAAAAACTCATTCAAAAAGGAACAACTCATTCCAAACTTCGACCCATTGTAACGAGTAAATATAGTCGGTGAACAGCAAACAACAATACGAAGTTGTAACAAATTACTCCAATATTTTAAGCGCAACTAGGTAAAGAACACCATCGTAAACTAAAAGTAATATCCCGCGCGAGGCCAGTGGGCAGCAGAATTATTTTCAGGCCATGATGCAGTGTTCAAAACTGAACATCAGTACTGAAGGTCAGAGAGTAAGTGGAATATGAATCACTTTTTAATTTGCAATGAGCTAGATCATTTATTTACCTGTGAATATCATTATTATTGGCCTCATTACGTCTGAGATGATTTTTATGTAACGTCCGATATGTTGCATCTAAGATTATGGCTGAATAAACCGAAATCAAGACAAATATTTCCCGGAGGACCGCTGGTATATTTGATATGGTATATTGTCTACCAATTACCCTTTCGCTATGGGACCAACAATAAAACCGCAAAAAAAAAACTGCCGTTTCATACGTTTAGTTGAGTGTGAATAACATGTTTCTATGGAACAGCTGGCTTTTTTCGCGTTTTTTGGGGAGAAACGTAGGTACCCTATGTCTGTCACTATCATCTTGCCGAATTTCGCTAAGATCTCCTTAACCGTTTAGACGTGAAAAGCGAACAAACACACAGACAGAGAGACGGAGTTAGGTACATTCGCTTTTGTATTATTAGTTAAGGTTATTGGTTATATATCTTATTATTATCTTATTGGTCGTATTATCTTTGGTCCGAGTAATCTTGTAGGTATAGAATAATTCTTATTCACTTTTCTAACTATTTTCCGTCATCATGTTTCAAAACGTCATTCCATAAACCTCAGCTTTTCTGTACAAATTAGCGCCAGAAAATAAATTGCCCAAAAGTTTCGTAGCCCATTTCAAGAGATCAAATTGTCGCCTCCATTTATTTCGACATGGAATACCCCAATTAAATAATTGCGATTTTAATTAAAATGTGATAGCAGGGAAATTAATTCAACGCTGTTCGTGTTATATCAACGATGACGTCTAACTGAAATTTGCGGCATGTGCGGTTATTCCAGCCGCGCCACCGGCCAGCCGCACATTCGCCAACGATATGACACATGTGTAAACATGTTGCATTGCATGACTGCCGCAAACAGTGAGCGTGAGCCGTGTCAGAACTGATATTTCTGATGGAATTATTAAACAAGATTCGCAAATGCTGACGGTTGAGAAAAAAATCTTTCGATTCTAAATGCATACAGGGTTATTGTTATTGAGAAATTATTGATTTCAACCCTTCGAAATCACCCACATGGGCACTCCCTCAAGAATCGTACATTTCTCCCCGGGATAAGTATCCTAATTCACTCTCCAGCTAAACAACTATCTCTATGCAAAAAAATCACGTCGATCCGATGCTCTATTGCTGCGTGAAAGAGGAACAAACAAACCAACAAATGAACACACTTTTGCATTTTAAATTATTAGTATGATTATCTAGCAATCTCTCACAGGCAACTTTTACCTTCTATTTAACAACTTAAATTCCATGATTATTCATAATTCGTCTGGTTTTTGTTCCTTACAAAAACATAAGATTTAAAACTAGCTGCGCAAAATTGATGTGTAGCAAGTGGATAACAATATCAGATTTAAAAAATGCCTATGCCAATCGCCTATGTGTTATTCCAGAACCAGAAATAAAATTAGTAGGATTATTTAGGGCTCAAAATGTTAATAGCTTACGCGATTTCAAGTGAGAAGCAACGTGCGGCCGAGCGTAGCTCAGAACTCAATTTGCACTTACAAAACAGAAAATTTAAAAGACGTACAAATTTTAAAAAAAAATTGTGTAAGTTTTGTAAAAAGTTGTGGAGCAAAAGTTGCTAAGCTATCCAATTTCATCATCATCATCATCAGCCTGTAAATGTCCACTGCTGAACAAAGGCCTATCTATCCAATTTATTAAATTGTATTTATTTATGTGAGAAACCTGCCTGCGTAGATGTTTGCTAATTATCAAGAACCCTATAAGCCATGTAAGGCCAAAGATGAATGCCTCCAATATTACAAGTTCAAGATTCCACAATGCAGGAATTTCTAAAGCTACCTTAAAGACTGAAAATGATAATGTCACACAAAGTACCTACATTACTGTCCCTATTTTCCAACATTTTTCCACGTGTTTAATTTCAATGGGTATTCTATGGACGTGGATGCGATAAATAAGCATCGAGCGAGCATTCCCGATATGGCGGAAGCATGCGACTGGCGTTTGAATCGAACTGAGAGACGTCTCTGCTGATACGTAACGTGACTATATTGACTCTGTCTGAAATGCTGATTGATGCCACTGATAATGTCGACTAATGTAGAACAACTTTAGTTTAATCATTTAATGGATAGATGAACTAACAACACCATTATAATGAAACTGTATTGGCGAAGTTCACGTGTTCGTTGACAGTTGACAGTCTTTTGTCGACTGCCAACGAACACAGTATATAAGTGGCGGTTGCATTGCAATCACCCTCGTCATTCAAAATCGCTTCATACGCAGAGCGGTCGGCGCTAGCTGGTATATGCGAAACGCCGATCTGCACTGCGATGTTGAACTCCCATCCATGATTCAATACCTTAAGTATACCTCCCGCCGCTACTTTGACGCGGCGCCTCACCACCCCAATCCTCTTGTAGTAAAATCCTCCGACTACTCGACAGACGTGACTGACCCTCCTCCTCTCCGTAGACGCCCTAGAAACATCTTGGGCGACCCGGACGACCCCATCGCCGTCGTCACCGCGGCGGCGCTGGGCTCGCCCGATCCGACTGCTCCTAGCAATAGGAAATATTCAGTTTTTGGTACAGGCGTCGGTTACCAGAGGCACACACACACACAGCGATCCCGCCGGCAGGATCGTAGACCCACAGGATCTGTTAGAAGATCGGTTAGATTCTCTCCAAATAATCATTCAGTTCAACAAACCGTTAGGGCTCCAGGGCACACCCCCTCTGGGGTGCCTGGGCAAGTCTGATTCCCACTCCCGGCGACGGCCCAAGCCGAGGTTCGTACCATCGAGGTGCCCTTGTGCTAGTCGCCTATAAACTTAACCACCAAGTTATGCCGAACGCACTCTGCGTTCGCTAACTAGTCCGGTCAAGCTGTAGAGGCCAAAAGGCCAACAGTAAAAGTCAATCATAAAAAAAAAAAAAAAAAAAAAAAAAAGCAATCACCCTCTTTCTTTGCTCGAACCTCGAAGCGATAACAAGTGTAAACGAATTGTGTGTAAAACAGTTTAAAAGGTGATTTCTTGGCTGAAAAGCTAACAAATCAGAAGTGGGATTAATAAGTTACAGATGTCTTCTTATTTTCCCATGTCCACAGAGTGTAATTTGTCTTTTGTTAAGTGGTTCAAAACCTGTTTGCTAGTCATGTTTTTTTTTAGAGCCCTAATTAATAGTTATTTTACAAAGTGGCTGTTTTATTCCTTGCGTTTTCTTGATTATAATTTATTTACTAATGATTAATTTAATACTAATTACTAAATAACTGTGCTCATGTTAAAAGTTCTTCAGATTATATATCCGATTAGTGTACTTATTGTTATATATGCAAATTTCTGCCGCCGATTCTGCGGCTGAGCCTGCTGTCGAGCCTGCCGCTGAGCCTGCTGTCGAGTCTGCGGCTGAGCCTACTGTCGAGCCTGCGGCTGAGCCTGCGGCTGAGCCTGCGGCTGAGCCTGCTGTCGAGCCTGCGGCTGAGCCTGCTGTCGAGCCTGCGGTCGAGTCTGCGGCGAAGCATACAGTGGAGCCTGCAGTGGAGCCTGCCGCGAAGTCTGCGGCTGAGCCTGCTGTCGAGCCTGCGGCTGAGCCTGCCGTCGAGCCTGCGGCTGAGCCTGCTGTCGAGCCTGCCGTCGAGCCTGCGGCTGAGCCTGCTGTCGAGCCTGCGGTCGAGTCTGCAGCGGAGCATACAGCGGAGCCTGCAGTGGAGCCTGCCGCGGAGTCTGCGGCTGAGCCTGCTGTCGAGCCTGCGGCTGAGCCTGCTGTCGAGCCTGCGGCTGAGCTTGCCGTCGAGCCTGCGGCTGAGCCTGCTGTCGAGTCTGCCGTCGAGCCTGCGGCTGAGCCTGCTGTCGAGCCTGCGGTCGAGTCTGCGGCGGAGCATACAGCGGAGCCTGCAGTGGAGCCTGCCGCGGAGTCTGCGGCTGAGCCTGCTGTCGAGCCTGCGGCTGAGCCTGCGGCTGAGCCTGCGGCTGAGCCTGCCGTCGAACCTGCCAGCTGAGCCTGCAGCGGAGCCTCCAGTACGCAGTTACGTAAGAGACATTGTACGCAGTTGCGTAAGATCCGGTGTACGTAGTCGCGTAAGAGCCGATGTACGCAGTTGCGTAAGAGACATTGTACGCAGTTGCGTAAGATCCGGTGTACGTAGTCGCGTAAGAGCCGATGTACGCAGTTGCGTAAGAGACATTGTACGCAGTTGCGTAAGATCCGGTGTACGTAGTCGCGTAAGAGCCGATGTACGCAGTTGCGTAAGAGACATTGTACGCAGTTGCGTAAGATCCGGTGTACGTAGTCGCGTAAGAGCCGATGTACGCAGTTGCGTAAGAGACAGTGTACGCAGTTGCGTACTGACTTAACTAAACCAGATTCGGTTTTAGTCTGATATGATGTGCTTTTCAGTATGCAGTTGCATTCTGATATTATGTAACATAAAACGATAGTATAAGACTTCAAAATAAGATTGTAAAGTACACATTTAATTAACACGTATAACGTCTATTATCATATAATACATGACACGTATACACGAGGACGTGTAATTGAGTCGGATGGCCGAATGTAGAACAACTTTAGTTTAATCATTTAATGGATAGATGAACTAACAACACCATTATAATGAAACTGTATTGGCGAAGTTCACGTGTTCGTTGACAGTTGACAGTCTTTTGTCGACTGCCAACGAACACAGTATATAAGTGGCGGTTGCATTGCAATCACCCTCTTTCTTTGCTCGAACCTCGAAGCGATAACAAGTGTAAACGAATTGTGTGTAAAACAGTTTAAAAGGTGATTTCTTGGCTGAAAAGCTAACACTATGGGTTTTGTTTTAGTTTGGGAAGATTGATAAAGTTACTCTTAGAGCTCAGTGACATCTGTTACAAAATTCTGATTTCCGATATCAAGTATAAACTGTTTTTTAAACCCTTGATAAAAGAGCTGATAATCTTCAAACGGTTAAACAGATTTTTAAGAATCATACCTAAAATAAACTTAAACAAGTAACCTATCAAAAAAAACAACAATATCAGAATCAGTTCAGCCGTTTAGAACTTATGATGCCACAAACAGACACATACACACGTTAAACATAATTATAACACCTCGCTGTTTGCGTCGGAGGTTAAAAAACAATCATTAAAATCGGTTCACAATCAGCGACTTTTTATCCCGGAAAATTAAGCTTTTTAATAATAATTCCTTATGTTCATGAGAAAATGTCCACGGGGATGAAACCGCGGAACCGTGAAATGATTATGATCATGAATATGTATTTATATTTATTTTAACTTAGTAAAGTATAAAACTTACAAACAACAAATATTAATATTGATACAAATAACAACGCTTATTGCGTATAGTCTGTTATCTTCGTCTGACGTTTTTTGCTGCTCCACAATTTAATTTAAGTTTAAAGTTTTAGTATTTTAGTTTATATTTTATGGGTCATTTACGTGCCTGAAATAAATGTATTTTTTTTTTTTTTTTTTTTTTTTTATTAAATACGAGGTGTATTTTTGTTATTTAGAGTGGGTGTGATGCTACATAGTGTATCATTGTATGGACAAAAGGGTAAACCAACCAAAGTCAAGTAATTTAGACGTTTTAGGGAGTATGTCGTTAAATCGAGTGTCGGTATATTAACATACGTGTAAAGTCGTAGAGTTTACACTCTACGAGTTTACACGTATGTTAATATAATATAAGAGTGAAACGGCGCTTATTTACAACCCTTTCTCAACATTAGCCAATACTTTGTATTTTTACATAAAAACTTTTAAATGATAACTTAGGTTCCTACAATTAAATATGTTTTAGGCGAACACAAACAATTTCTACATTCCCTTGTTCCAGATAAGAATTTTCAAACAATATGGAGATGGGATGACAACATTTCAAAGCTCAATGTTTTATACTACCTTAAAACTCAAAAAGCTATATATTCTATGGAAGGTTCAAGTTTGAAGTATCAATATAACTTGAATAAAGTGCGTGATAAACCACAGGATTCGCTGAAAATGAAGGGTTATATCATATTTTAGAGTAAACGCCCGCCACCGACTAAGTTTGCGAGAGCGGGCAACGATGGGCAATAGAATTTCGTTACTTTCCTACAAACTATGCATTAATTATATGCTGAGCTTTGTGTTGACAGGCTATCTTGCATATTATCGTATATTCGATTTTTAAGAACTCACCTTAGATTTTAGGCGAACTTAAAGGTAGGTTAGTTTATTACAGGTAGAGCTTTTTTGAGTCATTAGTTTCTATTAGCAAATAGTTAAGCAAATTATTAATTAACAACGACACGGACCCCGGTATCCGTTGAGTTGTGTCCGCCATATTGAATTTAGTGTGACGTCATTTTATTTTTCGTATTCTTCTCAGCTTACTTACCCTTTCATTTGATACCCATATCATAGCTTTTTGGGATGTCTATATGATACTGATGACGTCTAGTCCTGGCTGCGAGAATCCAATTTAATTATTTATCTTTGAATGTGAATGTAAAATAATGTACAGCTTGTATTTACTAAAATCATCTGGTAACATCACAGAAGATTTGCTGAATATGCTTAGGATTTGTTATTTTAAACATTAGCGTCATTTCGATATCGGATATCCATTGATAATATAGAAAGGTAGGATGCGCAAATAGATCAGCATGAAGCCAAGTGTCAGTACAAAGACGTTGGAGTCTTTTAATAGCCCAGACTGTACCTGACTCATCCTGCATTTAGTTAATCGACGGTTGAATATAATGGTCACATTACTCACAGGCTACATATTACAGAAATCTCTCATTATTCAGGCGTACAGTGCGACCTACTTATTTGTACAGTTGAGTGGTGGAGCTACAATCGTATTTTCCAAACAAAACTGGTAGACTTCCGTAGAAAATATTTAGTACTATTATTCCACCACGTCTACAGATAAGTTGCTTGCACTGTAGGTACAGCTGAAACACTGATTTGAAACTGAGAAGTTCACTTCTGCTAATAGCATCCCAAATTCCAATGTCTATTTTTATGTTCTGTTTGTGATTCATGAAACAGTATTTAAGGCTCTCTTTTCCCACTTTTAGCCATTTTGATCATTCTAGTTTTAGTTGTTTACTTCCACGGCTAGCTTAAAAGTATAAAAATGGATTCATATCAAAATTGAATGTTTTATCTAGGAAACCGTAAAGACCGAAACACATTTCGCTATAGATAGAATCGATAAAAACAACACTGATTGCGCTTTTCTCCTTGTTTTTTTTATTTTTTTTTTAATACCTATTTACTAAATGAACGATATCTTAATATACAAATTTCATAATTATGGAAAAAATATGAGAAAACCCTCAAAAATAGTAGCGAAACCAACGACTGTGTGAAAGCGACTTGGTTTTGCTCCACTAAATGTGACTTTAATGCAATAATTAAGCCTTATGGTCATCTGTAGGAACAATCGTTGCTTAAAAGTAGGAAAACCTCGCCTTAAGCGTAGTTTCATAAAAGATGGGTAACCTTTAAACTTTTTAAAGCAATACAAAGATTTTGATTATCTGAAAGTTTACAGTGTAGCTATAGCATAAATAGCAACATAATGTTATTGTTATTTTAATATTGTTTGACCACACTATACGGGTAAGCATGTCGTATATTCTGTCCGGCATTATTTATTTATTGATATGAACCAAATAAGTGGGGACAGAACTTTATGTCCACTCAGAATTTATAGACACCGTAAACAATAAATAACAATAAATTTTCACATGCCGTAGAAAACAAAATAATACCTCGTAACAAAGGTTTAATAGGGGGCATGTCGCGGTTCGTGTAATTAATTAAATTGACCCAACCCTTAGACCGCAAAGAGCACCCGAAATATCTTCCGAAGAGAAAGTAATTTGGACTCTAAATAGAGATGGCAAAAGACACTTTCGGATGCCAGTTGACAAGAATTACTATTGTCCAAGAATTTCTTATTTTATTAGTTTGAATGGCTCACCTAGTGATTTGCTAAAGGGTCAGCTATTATGGGAGTTGGTTTTATCCCTCCCTTTTTCGTAACAAGTTTATATAGGGGTTATGAAAAACCTTTCATTCATTTTATGAGTTCACTGGTTTATCGATGTTTATTTGAAAGCCCAATTTCATTAGTAAATAACGAGAGATTAAAATAAAATATTCGTGATATTACTTACTTTTAAAATGTCTAAAATACAGGATTATAAGAAAAGGGTAAGCTAAGCCGAAATGAGTTCGTTATACTCATCGTTATGAACAATTTCTACTATTGGACCAAACGTAAAATCGCGAAAAAAAACAGCTGATCATAGATTTTGTCGAGTGTCAATGATCGTTTTCTATGGAACAGCTGTTTTTAAAAAATTTTTTTTTAACCCTGTATAGAACAGAGGAAGACCACTGTTCTGCTTTAGCAAAGCCACCAAGGGAACGCTCCTGCTTTCACAATTTCTTATTTTCGATTTCGAGAATAAGAAATAAGGATGACTAAGCCGAATTGGAGCCAATTCTTTATTGTAAACCTAAAATTTTTATCAAAAAATTCATTTTGATAAAGCTAATGACACTTTATGAGAATGCAATTTTTTTTTTTTTTTTTTTATATAATAAGTTTACTTTTCTCCACTAACACACCTGATGGAAAGCGATGTTATGGCCGTAGATGGAGCAAGTAGACCTAGTAGGTACGTACTTATTCACACTGACCTTGCAGACACCAATACGATATAGGTACGATTTAAACTTTAGTTATACGATCTTGTTTTAACAAACATTTTAGCCATTGAACACCGGCCAATGTCAAACAAATATTTAAAAGGGCGTAGGTGTACTCCTATGCGTTCCCATGAAAAATCCCATGTCGTAATCAACGGAAACGGGATTGATTCGAGCTATGTTTACACCGGCGGTATTTGCGTGATGTTTTACATATGCGATCACATTGACCCAAATCTCATCCAGCCATTACCGCACAGACAAGCTGGCTTTCAACCTTTCAAGTCTTTAGGAATCTGTCGATGTTTGTACGAAGTTTTGACTTCAGGAGTAATATCCGCATTGTATTTGCCCAATGTGAGCATTCTTTGTTCACACCCCGTCCCTGACTTCTTCTTTATCATCATCATTATTATCAGCCATAGGACGTCCACTGCTGGACATATGCCTCCCCCATCGATCTCCAAAAGAGCCGGTTGGAAGCGGTCTGCGTCCAGCGTTTCCCTGCGGTCTCTTTTAGGTTGTCTGTCCATCTTGTAGGTGGACGTCCTACGCTGCGCTTACCGGTCCGCGGTCTTCAGTCGAGAACCTTTCTTCCGTCAGCCACCTGTTCTGCGTGCTATGTGCCCTGCCCACTGCCACTTCAACTTACTAATCCAGTGAGCTATGTCAGTAACTTTCTTTCGTCAACGGATCTTCTCATTTCTGATTCGATCTCGTAGAGAAACCCTGAGCATAGCCCTCTCCATAGCTCGTGCGACTTTGAGCTTGCTTATGAGGCCCATAGTGAGAGACCACTTTTCAGTGCCGTTGACTTCTGTATATCCTCTCCATATACTAAGGTTGCCTGGAAGCGATAGCTTATAGCGATAAGGCTGTCAGTTATTACACTGGTTTTAAGCCTTTTTTTGACCTTTGTATGCCATTTTTGGTGTGAACAATAAAGCACAATAAAGAGTTATTCCATGTACTCGTATCTACCACGATTGTCCTTTATTTTGTCTTTTTGCCTTTTTTAAATCGGAAAAATCCATTAACCCCAGGACCATTCCAATCTCTGACTAAATTAGTTTGAGTACGATGGATAGATATTCCTAATGCTCGAACCACGGCAAATGTAATATTTCCTCGTTTTAGCTTTTAGATAAACTGTCATTGGTAATAATCTCGACTCCCAGTATTTGCATAGTTTAACATCACAGAATGTACAAGATTCGGAGCTTTCTGCTATAGGTACAATAACATTTAAGCTATAGGTTTTCAGAAAGACGGACCATAAATAAGGTTCTTATAAGTTTGTCCAACAAACTTGCATTGTTTTGGTAAATTTTGATTCATTAGAGGAGCACCTCAGGCCATTTATTTTGAGTTGGGAAGTTGAAGTCATAATTTAAGAACAAATGAAGTCCTTGATCAGTTTATTAAATAAATGACCGTAGATGTTAGAAATTTAATTATTGAAATATAACTTTTTTCAGGATATAATGTATTAATGTATTACTCCCCCATTAATACAAGCTTTTATTTAACGTGCCCCGTTAATTAGTATGTATGTATGTATGTATGTGTGGGACAAATCTTGCAACTGAATTTAGACCAGTTATCCTCAACCGATTGAGCTGAAATTTTGCATACACGTTTAGTTTGGATGACAAATATGAACAATGGATGGTTAGGTAAATGACGTCATTCAAAACCTAATATGGCGGACTCCCAAAGATGGCGGATCATCTTTACGCACCTCCATGTTATGGGTATCAAATGAAAGGGTTTGCTGAGAATACGAAAAATAAAACGACGTCACACTAAATTCAATATGGCAGACACCCCAACATGGCGGACACAATTCTCTTACAAACCATCATGATATGGGTATTAAATGAAAGGGTTTGCTGAGAAGAATACGAAACGCTTGTATGGAAAAAGTATTTTTTTTATTTTAATTTTATGTCCTGTAACTACCATATAAGCTACATCAAAACTATTTGATCAAAATCCGTTCAGCCGTTATGCAGTTCAGTGCGGATACACATACACACAAACTTTAGTTTAGAGTGATAGGTAAAGTGTACGGGTATTATGTACCTACGTAAAACTCCAATCATCTGATCGTTTTTTCATGGAATGTATGTATAGGCAAAATATTACCTAACTGAGCAAAGATTACGTAATACAAGTGTAACTACACTTTACAGTACCAAATTCATTTTTCCAACGTGGCGGTCCTTTCCCAATGTTTTTATTCCACGTTTCAGTCCGTATCTCATCCGTTTCCAACGAAAGCCCACAAAACGTAGCGCTAACGGATGCTCGTTCATTTACTGGCAGTGAATTTATCGCTGTCATGCCACTAAATGCATATTCTACTCAAATTGCTAACATACTTTATTGCACGGCTTTCCGCTGGACATTTAAAACCCGCCTGTCTGCGAGGTGGAGTCAGGGACCTTAAGCACATCAACTTCGCACTTTATTAAAGTGATTTTGCATGTTTGAGGAAGCCGGGTAAATTAAAAGTAAGCAACGGAAGAAGCCGTGGTAGCCTATTTGGGAGACCGCTAGACTTGAAAGCGTGAGGTCGCGGGTTCAAATTCCGGGGCCGTACCATGAGCTCGGAGTTTAAGTACGAATTTTCATACTGGCTTTTCGGTGAAACATCGTGAGGAAACCTACATACGTACGGAAAAGAAATTCAATGGCATATTCACATACGCCACCACCATCCGCAACTGGGCCAGCGTGGTGGCCTAATCGCCCTTTCGGGAGTAGCCCAAAGTCCAGAAATGGACTATTAAAAGGCTGATTATACAACGGAAGAGGATTCAGCGAGCCCACTAAACCTTCTGAGGTTATATCTGATCGATAGAACCATACGTTCTATAGATCCACGGAAAGGAAAGATACGGTAGCATTTTACGAGCTAGTTGACATTGTCTACCGTCCAATCAGAGAAGCAAATTCCAATAAAAAATACGTGGTTCTTTTTTTCATAAACTGGTTTGCCTAAAACCAGACAACGGCTCAACTATTCCTGCACGAATTCTAAAACCAAAATTCCAGTAACGTTTTCGAAATCCAAACGATAAATGCGTCAGATAGGAGGAAGACTTCTCGAGAAACTTAAAAGAAGCTGCGGGGCAGTTTCTAATAAAAACAAAAGGGTAAAAGCTTAATGCTGTAAGCTGTTAGCTTCGGAGCTTGCAAATAATAAAGCCGATTATCTAGATACCACGTTATAGATAAAGACCACAGTAAATTGTAGTAGGTACGTAGGTATGATGGAATGCAAACCCGTTGCTAGTATCAAATAGCATGCAATTATGACCAACAGTGGATCACTATGCGCTCTTGTGGCGCTAACGAACCGTTCCTCAGATGCACACTGTCAAAGGGCACTTTGTTATACAAAGATAATATCGGGTAATGACCCCACATACTTCATACCACACCATTGTAGCTGGCAAACCGACGCACCACTTGAAATTCGAGGTAGAGCACTGCTTTACTAAATGGTACTCAATCAAATTAATCGATTGTGACTAAACATTCTGAAGCACAAAATCTGAGTATTTTTTACCTACAAAACAAGAAAAAACAGCACGCCAAAGTATTTTGAGTACGAAATTATTTCTTTAAAATATATTTACATACTTAGAAACTGGGTCAAGTCTCGAGATGTAGTTTTTGGGTGTTTGTGCCAACTACGAAAACAAAATAAATTTAAATATGGATATATACCATGCATAAGAATATATTATTAATATCGTGGGTCGAATCTGGACTAGATTGGCACAGGACCGAGGCAGATGGCATAGCAAGAGAGAGACCTATACCCAGCAGTGGGATAAGGAAGGCTGTGGATGATGATGATGAAGAATATATTTAGGTTATATGGTTATTGAAGATGCAACCGCTCCTCTCAGATTCTCTTTTTTTGGACCTTTGCCGTATTCTTAATTTGGGTGATCACAAACAGATACCTTTTTGAAATTCTGTACCTTCTCAATTAAAAACACTCTTTGTGATAACAAGGACTTAAGACGAATTTAACGAGACCAGACTACTACAGACTGATGGATATTAGTAAACCCATCGTGGTTTACTAGACCCATTCAAAAGTTTAGTTTTTAGGGTTCCGTACCCCAAAAGGAAAAAAGGAACCCTTACCTATAGGATCCTGTCAAGATCTTTTTTCTCAGGAAAGCGTGGAGAGGTATCCTCTACGTTGAAATTTATATCAAATACTCGGGCCTACGGTCTCTTTCAGCCATGAAAAAATTACTTGTAAGTCAACGTGATCAAAAGTTATGACCGTTTATTCACATGGAAATGAAAACTAGGGTACTTCCCGTTGACCTAGAATAATGAAATTTGGCAAGAAGCAAGGTCTCACAGCACATATAAAGGGGAAAGACCAAAAGTTGTTAATTTAAAGTTACAACAACAACACAACAACAACAATTTCTATTACACTACAATTACAATTTACAATTTTTATTGCTATTAGAGCTGTATTAGAGCTGTGGAGGTCCGGCCTAAGAATAGACCTCCCCCTTCTCTTCCCGTGGGTGCCGTAGAAGTCGGCTAAGGGATCAACCAGAAGACGGGCAGCAGCGTCTTCTGAGTATAAAAACACCGACTGCGCTCGCCAACCCGCCTGCCAAGCGTGGCGAGTATTGGCAATCCCCCCCCATTATATGATGAATACAAAAAGGACCAGGCCCCCAGTCCCCGGCAGCCCCGCTATTCCTGGCTACGGTAGCGGTCATGGTAACGGCGGGGCCAGGGGTGCTAAGAATCCCCGGCAGACGCTCGGCTACCAACCCCAACGACGACGACTGGCCCTGGTAACACACAACATACGCACCATGAGGACTGATGAGAAGATTGTTGAGCTGGAAGAAGAAATGGGTAGGGTACGTTGGGATATCTTGGGTTTATCCGAAGTCCGTAGAGAGGGCGAGGACACGATAACCCTGAAATCCGGTAACCTACTCTACTACCGGGAGGGCGACCAACAGTCCCAAGGTGGTGTCGGCTTTCTCATCCACAAGTCCCTCATTAACAACATTATCACCATCGACAGTGTTTCGAGCAGGGTTGTATACCTAATACTCAGAATATCCAAGAGATATTCGTTGAAGGTCATTCAGGTATACGCACCGACCTCGTCACACCCAGATGATGAAGTGGAGGTTATGTATGAGGACATTAGTAGAGCCATACATACGTCCGAGACCCACTTCACTGTTGTTATGGGGGACTTTAACGCGAAGTTGGGCAAGAGAAGTGATGATGAGTTGAAAGTGGGGAAATTTGGCTGTGGGCAACGGAACCCTAGGGGACAGAGGCTGGCCGACTTTCTGGAGAAAGAGGGACTTTTTATGATGAACTCTTTCTTTCAGAAGCCGCCTCACAGGAAATGGACCTGGATGAGCCCCGATGGTTCTACGAGAAATGAGATAGACTTCATTATGACCACCAAGAGACAAATATTCAATGATGTCTCTGTGATTCACAGGGTGAAAACCGGTAGTGATCACCGAATAGTAAGAGGCACATTGAATATTAACGTTAAAATTGAGAGGTCCCGCCTAATGAAGTCCACGCTCCGACCGAACCATGCCCATATTCAAAACCCCGAGAGCTTTCAACTCGAGCTGTCTAATCGCTTTGATTGCCTGGAGAACTTTGCTTCCGTGGATGAGATTAATAACAGGTTAGTGGAAACTGTCCATGCGGTAGGTTCTAAGTTTTTTAGACCTGGCCGGCGCACAGATAGACCTCAAAAATTATCCGACCATACCCGTAACCTCATGGCTGATCGACGCTCGTTACAACTACAATGTTCCGATGACGCTGACTCATATAGGCAGCTCAATAGACAAATTTGGAAGTCATTGCGGCACGACATACGTACCTTTAATACGAACAGTATTAAAGAGACGATTGAGCAAAACAAAGGCTCCAAAGTGTTTGCAAGAGACATGTCTATTGGGCAAAGCCAGCTGACAAAGCTGAAGAGGGAAGATGGTAGTGTAGCGTCGACCAAAGCCGAGGTATTAGGGGAAATCGAAAGGTTCTATGGACAGTTATACACTTCGGTTGCTAAACCTGTGAGCAGCTCGGCCAAAGACCCAAGAGCCAAGCTGAGCCGACACTATACTGAAGATATCCCGGACATCAGCCTGTACGAGATTAGGATGGCCCTGAAACAGCTCAAGAACAACAAGGCGCCGGGGGACGATGGAATCACATCAGAGCTTCTGAAAGCGGGTGGAACACCGGTACTCAGAGTCCTTCAGAAGCTCTTTAATTCTGTCTTACTCGAAGGTATAACGCCAGAAGCATGGAACAGAGGCGTGGTGGTGCTGTTCTTTAAGAAAGGTGACAAAACCTTGCTGAAGAACTACAGACCCATCTCGCTTCTGAGCCATGTTTATAAGCTGTTTTCGAGGGTCATCACGAATCGTCTCGATCGCAGGTTCGATGACTTCCAGCCTATCGAACAAGCCGGTTTCCGAAAAGGCTATAGTACCATAGACCACATCCACACGCTACGCCAAGTTATACAGAAGACCGAAGAATATAACTTGCCACTATGTTTAGCGTTTGTGGACTATGAGAAAGCCTTTGATTCGGTCGAGACATGGGCGGTGCTCGAGTCTCTCCAGCGATGCCGTATTGACTATCGGTATGTCGAAGTGTTGAAGTGTTTGTACAATAACGCCACCATGTCGGTCCGAGTACAGGAGCAGAGTTCGAAGGCAATTCCATTGCGAAGAGGCGTGAGACAGGGAGACGTTATCTCTCCGAAACTGTTCACTGCCACAATGGAAGATGCTTTCAAGCTCCTGGAATGGCAAGGACTCGGCATCAACATCAACGGCGAGTACATCACTCACCTTCGGTTTGCCGACGATATTGTGGTCATGGCAGAATCGATGGAAGATCTCAGCATGATGCTCGAAGGCCTCAATCGAGTCTCCCAACAGGTGGGCCTTAAAATGAACATGGACAAGACAAAGGTTATGTCAAATATCCATGTTGTGCCCACCCCAGTATCAGTTGGGAACTCAGTTCTTGAAGCTGTTGACGCGTACGTCTACCTAGGACAAACCGTCGAACTAGGTAGGTCCAACTTCAAGAAAGAGGTCAATCGGCGAATCCAACTCGGCTGGGCAGCGTTCGGTAAACTACGCAACGTCTTCTCGTCCAAAATACCTCAGTGCCTTAAGACGAAAGTCTTCGACCAGTGTGTGTTACCAGTGATGACATACGGCACTGAAACGTGGTCTCTCACTATGGGCCTCATAAGCAAGCTCAAAGTCGCACAACGAGCTATGGAGAGGGCTATGCTCGGGGTTTCTCTACGAGATCGAATCCGAAATGAGGAGATCCGTAGACGAACGAAAGTCACCGACATAGCCCACCGGATTAGTAAGTTGAAATGGCAGTGGGCAGGGCACATATCACGCAGAACAGATGGCCGATGGGGCCGAAAGGTTCTGGAATGGAGACCACGGACTGGCAAGCGCAGCGTAGGACGTCCACCCACAAGATGGACAGACGACCTAAAAGAGACCGCAGGGAAACGCTGGATGCAGGCCGCTTCCAACCGGCCCTTTTGGAGATCGATGGGGGAGGCCTATGTCCAGCAGTGGACGTCCTACGGCTGAAATGATGATTGCTATTAACTAATATTTTGTAGATGGTATGTATCAGAACACCTGTTTGCTAACTATTAAAATTAAATTTGTCCATCAAAATTTCAACCTTTTTAACCGTTTTTCGTCGAGACTCGCTACCAAAGATGGATGAACTATCTACATACATATTTAATAAGTTTGTACGGAACCCTCAGAGTGCGAGTCCTCACACTTGTCCAGTTAGTTTGTTTTTTATTTATTTAATAATAGGCTTGATTTTGACCGCCACCTCGCCTGATGTTAAGCGGTGATGCGGTCTACGATGGTCTATGATCTGTTACCCACTATCAGCTCCATCATAAGACCGGCTCCATCATAAGACCAGCTCCACTGTACCAAACATTAGCAAAGTTTCAAATAGCTATACGACTTAGAATTGGGTGATAAAGATTCTTAGATCTTTTACAAACGTACCCTAAACAGATTTGGGCTAACCTAATATAAAACGTGTAAAAACTTATAATTTTATTTCAGTTACTTATATTTCTTTACTAGCTGACCCGACAGACGTTGTCATGTCTTAGAACTGTCAAACACGCAAAGTTAAAATTGTAAATCTTATTTTTTTACACCTTGGGTTACATTATTGAAGTTTTAGTAAGGATCCCTATTTTTTTTTGAAAATGTAGTATAGTCTATGTTACCCGGGGATAGTGAAGCTTCCCAACCATGAAAGAATTTTTCAAATCGGTTCAGTAGTTTCGAAGCCTATTCAATGTAAACAAACAAACAAACAATCAAATCTTTCCTCTTTATAATATTAGTATAGATAGATTATTTCTTTAGGTATATTGTTATTACTCTAAATTTATAATTAAGTAAATAATTTTATACTATACACAAACTAACATAGATTTCCCAACTCAACATGATTAAATTAATGACATATACTTACTTACTTATAGACCCGCAGACTAAATTAAGTGGCATTTTGTAAGATTTCTTTCGCAGCCATGATAAATAGACCGTAAATAAGAGAGGACCGTAACAAAACACGGAGTTCGCTGATAACGAAAAGAGCTTCTTTGTAAGGGCGAGCCATAGAATCGTAAGGAGAGATGACAATCAAAGGGGATCACGGTATCGTAGCAACGAAAATCTGCTGTTCCCACGTACATTTTTAACGGGTGGTCTCAAAAAATACCAAAAGAAACTAATTTATAGGTATACGGAAAAAACATGATGACGCCGTATTTGAATGTAATGATAGACCGTACCCCAATACAAGAATAAACCGGCCAAGTGCGAGTTGGACTCGCGCTTTACTTATGGTTTTACGACATAATAATTGTCATCCAAGTAACCGAATTTTCCAGTAATTTGATTTAAAAGCCAAACAACTGAACAGATTTTGATAAAATTTCTATGAGACCAATCTGAAAGTATAAGTATTCTTTCAAATAACAAAGTTTTCCTAATTCAAGCATTTTCCAAATAGGTTTATAAATGACGGAGTTTTGAGGAAGCAAACATAAAAAAATGCGAGTGTGAGTCAGGCTCGCGGACTAAGGGTTCAGTACCACCACAAAATACAAAAAGTAGTGCAAAAAGATAACATCACGCCAAGGCGGTCACCCATTTAAGTACCGACCGTACCATTTTTTAAGGTTTTTGTCCTCTGTATCAAATTATATGGTGTGATCAATAAAGAGTTAATCAATCAATCAATCGACCGCGCTCCACGTGGCTTAACTTAGTAATGAACAGAAATTTGTCACCGACTCACATTTGGCCATTATTTATTATTTGTTGTTACACTTTAGAGTATTTACTATACTAGCATGCCAATTTTGACGCTTGTTCGTATTACCATTTTTACATTAGAGCAAATACAAAAATACGTTTAAAAAAATATAAGTTTGTTGTATCCCTTTAGTTTTTACTATTTGACTTTATTATAATTTCTTAGTTAATCCGCCGTAACATTACTAATTCGGTGAAAATTTCAACTGGCTATCTATTACGGTTCGAAAGATACAGCCGCTTAAAGGTATGACGGACGGACAGACAGACGGACATACAGCGTAGGTTTAGTATTAGGTTTAGGTTTAGTATTAGTATTAAGGTAAAACGACATTGATGGATTCCGTTCATATCATATTGTGCATTTATCGTGTACTGCCTAAGTGCACTTTACCGGGGTTGAGAATAAATTGCTGTACTAAATTAATGTGGATGCTTTGAACACATTTTTGTATGTGCACTGTCGGTATATAGTTTCAACTTCAGCTACCAATCTAATCAATAAAATCTAACATTTTACGAAACCAACAACCCAGTTATTTTCAATCTGATATTTAGGCATTAAAAAGGTTGTATATACCTATACAATTCAAAAATAACGACCGGCAGGATTTGAACTTTCCTGAGGCATGGGTCCTATCAAAATAAATGTTTATATTTTTTACTCTTTTAGCAAACTTCTCGTATTCTTCTCAGCAAACCGTTTCTTTTGATACCCATATCATGATGGTAGATAAAAAAAAATTGTCCGCCTTCTTGTGGCGTCCGCCATATTGGATTTTATTGGCGTTATTTAGCTAACCATGCATGGTCATTTAAACTAAACGTGTATGCAAAATTTCAGCTAATCGGTTAGGGATAATTGTTTTAAAATTCAGCTGCAAGATTTGACCCAAACTAACAAGGCAAGTAAAACAAAAGCTGGTAAAAAGATTAGCCAGCATGAATTAAAATTTCCAAAAAAAAACAAATACGAGTAGATACTTTATCCTTCGTTAACAACGCGAGGCTGCACCAGGGGCGCTCTCTCGGCGAGGGTAGGGCGGTCAGCTGCCGATAACTAAAGACGCATCTGACAACGGATTTATAGTGGGACGTGAGACCCACCAATTTAACCGGTTTTCGAGCAAAACTACTATTTTAGCCGCTACTATCTCACTGTCAGAAACTGTATTAGTTCAGTCGGGAACATTTTTAAACACATTATTTTTACTCGCATGGCAAAAATGTCTTAATTTCTGAACAATGAACATAAATTAGGTATCAAATTTTAAATTGTAATTCCTAAATTGCCTCATGAACTCATGATTACGTAATGGTAACTCGTAAAACAGTTATAGACTATTAAATTGAACAGAATTAGGTGATGAACTGAAATATAGGACACGTATTCGCTACAAATTTTTTATTTTTATTGCGTTAACAAAGGCAGCGGAAAATATTTCAAGGTTTATTTTGATTCAAATTGATCTTAACTCGTTCGAAGCTGAACGTTAAGATTGCGTTTTTAGACATATCGGAATCACAAATAAAATACGATTAGAAGCATTTTCTCCGGAAAAAGACAGTTGATCGATCTAAAGAATGTGCTTAGAAAAGCTAACAGAAAAATTGGCAAGTTAGTGACGAGAATACTCAATGAAACGATCTTGATAACTCTCTTTACTTTTAGGTGCTATTCGATTTGATTCGATTCAAGTTTTGAAAACGAATAGTTTTCTTGTAGGTAAATAGATATTTCGCATGACAATTTATGTACAATCTAGGTTTTCAGTATGTCACAATTTAAAAACAGAATAAAGTTACTAGTATGTTCAAAGCAGGAAGCTGTCAGCTGAAGAAAGCAAATAACAATAAGGCATTTCTATAGCAATTCGCAAGCAAACCAAACCATTGGTAAAGTGGGTGTTCTGTAATCGCCACATGACTTCATGAGGGCATCGGTATAACTAGAAATATATAAAGGCCTTTGAAAGTGGCAGTGAAAAGGGTTGGGTCAGCTAGATAAGGCCGGACAGTTGCCAACGTCATTGCCAGATCGTAATGCCATCGCACCGGGACCCCATTTTATCGCAATTTCTTCCCAAATTTCAATTTGAAAGGCAATTGCTTTCAGATGTTGGTCACCGTTGAAGAGCTCCTTATTATACGGAAATTGTTTGATGTTTAAAATTCTTTAAGTGACAGATCATATTAAAATGAGACTGATTTAAGGAAGAATGATAACTCAAGAGGACTTTCTTGCATGCGATTACGAAATATAATATAGTAGGACACGACCAGATTTTTGTGAACACAAAAGAAACACGATAGAAATACTTACAATGGAAAAACACAATAGAAAGATTGTTACAATGCCTGAGAAAAGGAAAAATATTAGTACAAGTATTTCGCACAAGGTCAGAAAGAAATTAGAGGTAGGTAAAGGAAATAGTAATATGTATTAATGAACGCAAAGTAGAGCTTCGCAAGATTAAGTACATATACTATGTACATACATAGTTTGAGAGATACGCAAACAGACTTTCAAAACACTTTTAAGATCACTTCCATGCTTCAATTTGGTTACGAAATTTTTAAAACGTTTCGCGAACGGCTGCGGAAGCTGGTGTAGACGTAAATACAGACATTTTGTATCAGATTTAACCTTATCCCATTTTTTTAACGTAAACTGTTTATATCGGCAGATGAGAAAGACGGGAAGCATTTGTAATATCTAAGTTTGTTTGTCTATAATACAGGGTTATTTTAAATTTGCCAAAACTCTCCCACAGGCTGTCCAGCTGTCCTAAATCATATTCATAACATTTGCTCCGTGACTTTTAATACATTTTCTTTATTTCTTTCATGCAGATAACGGGACCTGGCCGAAGTTTAAGAGCTAACTCTTGCATTTACAAAATACGAAGCTAAAAAATTGTACAAACATTCGTTTACCCACGATAACGTTTCTGTAAAAACTCATAGAACAAAAATTTGACAGTATTATGTAAAAATACCTGAAAGAAGTTTGGTACAATGTATAAAAAGTGCTTGCGTAAAACTATTAGTGGTATAGAAGTATTATACTAGAATGTTCAAAAACTAAGTGCTTGGTTGCTTGTCGAACAGGTTGAGTGGTTGGCCCTGGTGTCAGAGATAAAAGAGTTTCAGGGCACCCGAAAGCCAGGCAAGATAGAACAAACAATAAAATATAAAAGAAGACAGCATATTAATAAACTAGCTACAAAACAGACTTAAAATTGTTATGCATTGCCAAGCATAAACGACACCAGAACTTTTTTGCCGTCTAAAAATGCCGCCAATATTAAGTTACCGGTACAAAACCTATTCCATTATGAATCTGGTGAAGACAAAGTAACTACAAACGCGTGTTTGTGCTAGTTGGCACGTCAATGTTTCATTTGTGTTAGATTTATCTCTCCCATAACTGAAGGATCGCCACAGAGAGAAAAACAATTTGTAAAATAAGTAGCTGCAAGCTGAGATTGCACCAACGATCCTATAGGAACTGCCCATTTTTTCGGGACTAAGAGTAGTCTAACTAAGTCTTTTACTAAGAGTAGGTAAATACCTATAAGCTATATTCCTCTATATACAAAATACATGTGGTGGTCGTAACTCTGTTATTTATTATTTCGTTTCGATAATTATATTTCGTCTATTGTAAACTATTAATATTAACTTGTAAATGCAAAGTGTAATAGTATCATTGTCATTATAATCGTCATTAAGGATAATGTAGTTGTAGTCTACAATAGCCAAATTTCGCCTAAATCCCTGCAGTGGTTACGAAGTTGAGTAGGACAAACATACTTACACACATGTGTGTGTCATTCACTAATAATATAAATGCGTAAGTGTGTTTGTTAGTTGATTTGTTCCTCATCCAAGCAGTACCAGAGCAACGGATGGACGCGATGGATTTTTTGCATAGGTATATTTATTTAGATCAAGGGACGGAGAATGATATAGGCTACTTTTCATATTGAAAATATTCTTGTCGAATCTTGTAGGATTGTCCCTACGCAGCTAGAATAGTAATAAATAAACAACTATTACACATACTAGAAAGATAATTTTACATGGGGATTAAAAAACTATGTGACCCACGTTAACCCGAAAAATACCGAACGATTACGGAACTACGCTAATTTAGATGATGTTTAACTGAAGCCATATATCCTACAGTTCTTATACTGGATAACCTCAGGGGCCTTGTGAAAATACGTCTTACTCCAAATTATTTGCAATTTTAGCCGTTGGAAAGTTTCCTTCCATTTCAGATAGGAATAACCATCAAGCTTATGAACATGCACTTCCAAGGTAAGTTTCTCAGATTGCGCTGGACTAACATTCGCCTTTATGAGATAACTTCGGAGGCATCCAAATGCGAAACGGTGCAGTTCAGTGCAAACTAACAATAAACGCGAATGTGCGACCATTAAAAATATGAACAGCAAATGAAGAAGCTGAAAACAGCTTAAATTTTATTTTATCTGCCTTGGGACAAATAATATAGTTACTCCCTTATTTAGGGGAGCCTATCTAGACTACAGTTCAGACAACGTTTTAAGTAATTGCTGATCCTCAAAGAAATATAGGTACATGACGACCATGCAGGTGCAAAGTGAAGATCTTTGGTCATATCTCTAGTCTAGTAGGTAGTAGTCTCTATACGAGATTTCGATGGAGATGCGTACATAGAGCAGGGCCAAGATAGGTTGTGGTTGATCACTAACTCGCTGGACAGAACTTTTATTTTTGACTAAATAATAGGCTTGCGCTTGACCGCCACTTCGCCATGTTAAGCGATGATGCGGTCTACGATAGACGGAGAACGCTTGCTTAGAAGAAACCGATTCACTCGCGATTTGAAGACTGTAACTATCGGGGAATACCCATTCAGGCAGTGCATTCCACAGACTAGCAGTTTGCATAATAAAATTGATTGCAGGGGCCGAAGTCATGGTAAGAGACGACGATGTCGACGACCACCCTTGAACCACCGATAACCCCCTTCTTGATCTTCTTCCATTAAGAAAACATCAAAATAACTCTGTTTTGTTGCTTAGATCATAGAAATATCGATTTAGAGCATTTTTTACTCCTTCATGTCAAGAATCTACTGACAAGCGACTGCCAGTCAATCGAAAAGAAAAGCTAGCGAAGCGTCACAAGCTGAAGTTCCTGAAGCACACAATTTGTGTTGGCTACAAAAGACTTAGTAGACTACAAACTACAACAATTAGTAGAAATTAAGAGATTATTAAAAGTAATGAAGATTAATTGGATGCAATAGGGCGCGGGAATTTGTTCAAAACGGACACCGGGTGTGCTCACATCATTCACATACGAGACGTTTTATAGCCGCTTACGGAAATTAAGTATGTATTTCTTAAAGTTATATTCATGATTATTTTGACCGACGACCTAAAAGAAACCGCAGGGAAATGCTGGATGCAGGCCGCTTCCAACCGGCCCTTTTGGAGATTGATGGGGAAGGCCTATGTCCAGCAGTGGACGTCCTATAGCTGAAATGATGATGATATGATTATTCACGGGATATTTACCGTGGTAAGGTTGTGGAATTAGCTCCCGATATTTCGGCGCAGTTACATGCACCATGTTCACGGAAAGACAGAACCGTGATAGTTAAAAACAGTGTTTTATGTATTTCCTATCGAATCTCCAGAGAAAAATAAAGTGCAGCTTGTAGTTTTAGTGTATAGTGAGTTTGGAATGGAATTACAACCAACAAGTATTGAATAAACTGCGCATTTCCTGAAAAATATATACGACATAAAAAAGTAATTTAAAACAGCTCCCATTACTTTGGCTGAAATAAAGATTCCGGAAAACCCGGACGTAGCAGAAAATGTGCACTGCGGGTAAACAAACATGAAAATTTTATGGGACAGCGCAGTAACGTCTTTGCAGGCGGGTTTTAGTAAAAAGTAGGATTATAGGCACTTTATCTAATTTTGTTACGCTACATTTTATTTTATAAATTAATTACTTAAAGCAAACTAATTACAAATAGAAAGCAAATTAATTACTTAGGGATTTAGTTAAATAATAATAAAAAAACAGGAAAAAAATAAAATCTAATAAGAATCTAATATTAATTTGTAAATAATCTGAATAAACTTTAAATTTTATATATAATCTACGTTGATGAGCAAAATAGGGAATTTATTAAACAAAAATAGTGTTAGCTGTTTTATTATTAAGTTTATTAATTTGTCCACTTTATTGTTAAATTTTATAATTATGGATGTTTGCTGTTCCTCAATAAATAGATAAAAAGTGAAAATCATTTGTTTAGTAACCATTCTTACCTACAACCCAACAACAATTAATTTTTAATTTCATAAATAAATAACTACAACTAACATGTTTTCTTATCCGTATTTTTTTTAGCTATTTAAAACTTACCGTGAATTTCCACAAACACAACAAATGTCTACAATTCTTTAATCGTTTGTTAAACGCCGTTTAACCGTTCGCTTGGTACAAAGCGTCAACACTGCACTGTTAACTACGCAGATTTCTTGCACTGTTCGTACGTTTCCACCACGTGTATAGTATTACGCTAGCGACTAAGAACAGTCCATATTTTAGCCGCCTCATTCATGACTCGAGTCATACTGGAATCACTCCGCGCTTCACGCCCGCGGAAGCCGGCTTGCACCCAATCTGTTGTCTTTCAATACATAAACAAACCGTCCGAGATGAAGCTAGCTACGAACGCTAGGAACTCTATTACCGTTTTTATCGCAACTTTAACTACAGTTTGTTTTCAATTAGAGGCAATAATTATCAATAATAAACTACGTATAAACAGAATCGAAATTAAAAGAAAGGTTTAGAAAGGACACGGAAGAAGAAACGGTACAAAAACAATATAGGGTGGCCAAGATTAGCGCTAGTGTGACGTACTCTTCCGCGGCTGCGCGTTGCGATTCGATGCCACAATGCAAAGCCAATTTGAACACTCTGTCCTCACAACAAAGTCTAGAGGGGCAATATCACCCTTCAATGCAGCTTATCAGGAAAAAGATTAGCCAATTTAAACCTTATTTTCCACGTAATACGAGTCGTAATGCAATGGATGTGGAAGATAGCACTGCTGGCGCGCGCATCATATTGTGTAGGGGCCAGATGATTGCAGTTTGGAGAACGTACGAGTTCACGACCCCTCACGAAAGCGTAGGGTTTCAATACAAATAAAACTCAGTCAATTTAATTTGGCTTTTGGTAAAAGAGCTCACAGTTTCATGTTTATCAGTTTTGTTCGTTGGAAATGTATTTAAAGTAACTGTGCCTCGCACCCTTGCCCGTGATTTTCTAGGATAAAAAGTATTCTGTGTCCATTCTCATGGCAGACACTATTTCTTTTGCAAATTTTATAAAGATCAGTTCAGCCAGATCAGTTCAGCCGTAAAGTCCTGAAAGATTAACAGAGAAATGGAGATACAAATACCTACTTCTGGATTTATTAAGGGGCGGATATCTCACTCGTCCATTGCACGTTTTTGAAGATAACAAAACCGGATAAGTACGAGTAGAAATTAGTGAAAAATAAACTGGCCATGTTCGAGTCGGGCTCGAGCACTGAGGGTTCCGTACCACCACAAAATACAATAAGGTTGTTCAAGTAACATGATCTACAGCACACAAGGTCATCTGACCCCAAACTAAGCAAAGCTAGTAAATATGGATGCTAGAGACTGATATACATACATATATATTTTAAATACATGCTTAAATAGATATTAACACCCAGCTAAAGAACAAACACAAATATTTGAAATGTTTTTACAAACATGAATGTTTGCTCTAGGTGGGAATCGAACCCACGCCTCCAAGCGCAGAAGGCAGCCTAGGTTCACTGCCAACTGGACCCACGGGGCTATCAATATAATAATAAAATAATTATTGTCAATATTAAAAACCGACTTGCCAAGGCGATTGGTGCAGGCGACTGGTTTCCAGAATGCTGGCTTTTATTTCGCTCAGAAATTGAGCATTGCCATTCAATGTGGCAATGCCGCCAGCCACAGTTCAGCCAGTTCGATTCCCACCTAGGACAAACATTTGTGTGATGAACATTTGTGTTTGTTCTATATCTGGTTGTTAATATCTATTTAAGTATGTATTTAAAACTATATATGTATGTATATCAGTCTCTGGCAGCCATATCACAAGCTTTGCTTAGTTTGGGGTCAGATGACCGTGTGTGAAAAAATGTCCCCAATATTTATTTATTTATTTAGCCTTCTGGGAACTTTTTCCCTCCACTAATGGTCTTTTGGTTTAAGTTTTTATTTAGTTGTTTTCAGCTTTAATTTTTAGTTTATATTTAAGCTAGCGTTAGTATTCTGTTTTTTAAGTTAATCTATTATACAAAATCGATGTATGTGTGCATGCATGTATGGACACCAAAACGGCTGGACCAGTTTTGACGGGACTTTCACTGGCAGATAGCTGATGTTATAAGGAGTAGCTTAGGCTACTTTTATTGAGTGCATCCACGCGGGTGAAACCGCGGTACGCAGCTAATGAAATATATCTATATAAATAAAACAGTCGGGTAGTTTCACCATTCACTCAGGAACGGCTGAACCGATTTTCATGATATTTTTTTGTTGGGTTTGTTGGATTTTCTCCGCCCCGAATAGCAGAATATGTATTAAGATATTTAAAAAAAACACGAACAATAAAATTATGAAGAAAATTGATTTTCTCATATATTTTGTATGAAACGGCAAGAATTGAAGTCATTGACATATTACATCATAGGAAAAAATAACATCTAAGCCAAAGAAGCTTGCTGTCGCTATTAAGGAGGTTGCTTCAAGAAGAAACCCGACGCGAAGCGCGGGATAACGCGTGAGAAGCCGCGGTGCGCAGCTAGCTTTTTTACAAAACCAACATTGTAATTATTATGCCCTTGAACAAAATTATTGATATTACCAAATTAACTGACGTTTGAACAAAATTATTCATAATTATTGAAGCTCGTTGTAAAAGTAGGCACTAAGCCAAACTTAATTAAATTTATGTGTTACAACTTTGAGAGCTTCATCTACATAATAAAAAAAACCGGACAAGTACGAGTAGGACTCTTCCATACATAACAACTACAAAATGTAAGTTTGTAACTAAAAACAATATTTTTTATAGGATAAACTTCAAATTAACAACTTTCAGATTTATTCCTTTATATGTGCTGTAAGAACTTGCCACTTGCCAAAATTAATGATTCTAGGTCAACGGGAAGTACCCTATAGGTTTTGATTCCCCTGTGAAATCGCAAAATATGCGACATAAACGTTCATATCTTTTGATTGCGTTGCTTACAATACAACTTTTACTTTTTTACAGCCCAAAGAAACCGTAGACTCAAGTATTTAGTATAAATTTCAACTTGATACCTTTACGCGTTCTTGAGAAAAAGGGTCTTGACAGACGGACAGACAGAGAACGAAGTGATCCTATAAGGGTTCCGTTTTTTTTCCTTTTGAGGTACGGAACCCTAAAAACATCGGTTAACAAACGTTGGAGGAAAAGAAAAAAAACGGACCGAATTGAGAGCCTCCTAAAGTCGGTTAAAAAGAGAAAAGTAGTTAGTGATCTTCAGACTTACCACCTTACCACGGTTTTCTTTTTATGAAGGTTTCCCAATTTTCTCGAGACTGTGAAAGAAAAATAAATGTTGAATAGTATTTAATACAATTATTAAAAAAATATATAATAGGCATGATGACTAATATTTTTTATTACCTCATAAAAAAGTTGATCATAAATAGAGCCCATCAACGAAAACAAAATTAAAATATGTTCAAAAATAAATAAGTTATAAGCATTTTAATTTCATGCTAGACAAAGAACGCACTATACTGAGCCGTGACGTCACGGCTCAGGAGCGCCATACAAATGCTATACTAACACAAGCTTTGCGAGAAAGGGATAGAGCATCCCATCTCTATCCCCACCTAAAACTTTAAACACTCGTATCTGAGATTTATCAGCCATTTATCATATTTTTCAGTATGTGTAATGTATTTAGTTATATTCATCGCTAAGCCGGTTATTTGTACTAAATTAAACATTGGGACACATGCCTATTATGACACAAGCTACACAACCATAATAAAATAAGAATGTACTCATAATACAAATAAAAGTATGAATTACAAAATTTAAAAACCCCCGACAAAAAAGCTCTGATGATCTTCAAACGGCTGAACTGAACAGATTTTCTTGAATATGATTCAAGAAAAATCCCGATCAAGTCACTTTCAAACAAAAAAAAACTATATCTAAATCGGTTTGCAGTTTGTCAGCTGTTTACGAGCTACAATCCCACAGACAGACACACCTATACACAGATACACACGTTAAAATTTGAAAACCCGTCTGTTTAGCCGAAACCCGTTGAACCCGTCGGGGTTCAAAAATTACTGAATTACTTGAGCAAAATCTAAACAAGCGTTTAGTTGCTCTGACAGCTGTATTCTAATGTATAAAAATCTCGTGTCACGGTGTTTGTGGTCGCACTCCTCCGAAACACCTCGACCGTTTTTATTTTTTTTAATATTGTGATAGTGTCGATGGGGCCGAAAGGTTCTGGAATGGAGACCACGGACTGGTAAGCGCAGCGTAGGACGTCCACCCACAAGATGGACAGACGACCTAAAAGAGACCGCAGGGAAACGCTGGATGCAGGCCGCTTCCAACCGGCCCTTTTGGAGATCGATGGGGGAGGCCTATGTCCAGCAGTGGACGTCCTACGGCTGAAATGATGATGATGATGATAGTGTCATAGTGGCGAAGCGATAGTAGTAGTATCAACTAGTAATACTATAAATATAACCAATGACAACATAAATTATCTTTGAAAATAATTGATTAAAAACATTTTCTTTTAATATTTCACTAAAGTACATTGGGTAGTCTTACATTCAAAATCCTAACGAAAGTAATCAGAATTCATAGTTTTCATTAAGTTTTTATGATGTTATTGCAGCTGTCAGAGCAAATAAATGCTTGGACCGAGTTTAAGCTGTACGTTTAAGGATAACATTTATTTAAACAATATACACAACGTTTTAAACGTTTATCGGGACTTATCACGTATTATTTAATTTAGGTAATAATATGTACCTTTGTATGTACATGTGTTCAAATCGCGAAAGTTTAAAAATTACTAATATACACAACATTCCGAATGCTCAGTAAAATTTTGATTTAAACTAGTTTTTAAACTTGAAAGTTTTGATAGTCATGTCGGAGACCTGGTTCTTGGAAGATCCTCGTTCCGCACACATCGCAGGCCACATCACTCGAAGAACCGATAACCGATGGGGAAGAAAGGTTCCTGAGTGGAGACCACGAACCGGACGACGCAGCATAGGTAGGCCTCTCACTAGATGGACCGACATCATGAGAGTTGCGGGCATCCAGTGGATGGCAGACTGTCGTTCAGTGTGGAGTTCTAATTGTTTACCTCTTTTGGCTAATGATCAAGTTTTTAACAAAAAAAAAACTGAATTAAACAAATACTAGAATCTATAAGAATGAAACCTTGTTTGAATCAAAATAAAAACTTTAGTAAACATTTGTGATGTTATTTTCTTCATTCGTACAGCTTAGATTTTACATCAGTGAATTCAATCAATTTATACCCGCGGAAAGGGTGTGCCGAAAGGCGTCCATACCCATCATTGTTTTTTTTTACTTAGGGAGCAACTCTTAAATCGCGAATAAAAAATCAGCTGTTTCATAGAAAACGGTCATTCACACTCGACAAAATGTATGGATCAGCTAATATTTTTATCGCGATTTCAGGTTTGGTCCCATAGTAAAAGTTGTTTATAATGATGACTATAACCAACGGACCCCTTTCCGCTTATAACACCGCATAACCATGTATCTTCAAAAAAAATGCGCAATAGAGATAGGACGTCCGAAGTATTAGCCCTTGAAGTCTTATTTCCAAAGTACACAAGTAAAGCCATTACTCGAGAACTGAGAACAAGACCAATGAGGTAAGTAAGTAGTGTTTGCTCTTGAGTACAAAACTGTTCAATTTCCTTTCAGTTGTGATGAAAACTACTATCGACTTTTGTTGTTATTGTTGACTATTGTTATCATTTAGTTACCTGTGCCTCCATTTTAATTATTAGTCTGTAATAAATTAATTTATTAGAAAACAAAAAAAAAGGTTTTTGAATAACGACATTGTAACTTACATTTATTATAATTTATTTTTAATACACATAAAACATCAATTGACGCATACTCTACACATTGGCAGTTTGGTCATAATTAGTAAGTATATTTTAATATATTATGCAAATATAATTTGATAATTCACTCAAACATTTATAAGCCAAACAATCACCATATTCGAAAACCGTCCCTTCCTACTTATTGACAATAATAATGATATTTGATAACAACTTGTACTTTGGACTAAAATGACGTCATAAGAATAACAGTATTGATACCAAGTACCCATAATATATTATTTTTATAAATATGGTACCTTGTAATTTGTATAATTATTTACGAGATCAAAACGTTGTACCAAAACTTATAATTAAAGAATTATATTATTTCACTTCATCAAAACTCGCGTGAGGATTCATTACAAATTATTATAACACCGGCTTGCACTCACGATTATGTTTTTATCGGTCGAGACGATCGACTGGTTTCGGAGCCAGTAGGTACGCGGGCGACCTTCTCCAGAACCGAGCGTATTCCCTGAGGAAGGGGCTCTAATGGCTCCGAAACCGGTCGATCGTCTCGACCGCTAAAAACATAATCGTGAGTGCAAGCCGGTGTTATAATATATTATTTATCAGTTAAATTGTGCAAAATATTCACACTTGTGCGATAATCGAGTGCTAAATGCATAAGCAAAATAATGATTTAATCGACACCTTATTTAAGCATTATTAGGTCTTTTATCATGACTAGAAATACCCTGCACTCAGTAAGGATTTACATAAATACTATTTTTGGCATTTTTTTTATAATCGTCGTTTATCATCCCATCGATCAAATAAGCAGCAGGATATTGCACCAACCGCCCAACCGCGGGCCTAAACTCCGCCAATACGCGCCAGCGCAGCAGTTTGCACTTGGTTACTCGTTACCTAGCGATGCGTAATTATGACAAAGTGTGCTTTAAAAAAATCAAAATCATTTGTGTTTGTTCTATATCTGGGTGTTAATATCTATTTAAGTATGTATTTAAAAATATATATGTATGTATATCAGTCTCTGGCAGCCATATCACAAGCTTTGCTTAGTTTGGGGTCAGATGACCGTGTGTGCAAAAATGTCCAAAATATTTATTTTATTTATTTATTTTAATCATGTCACTATTTTCGCAGTGAAAGTACGGCGTGCGATAGCCTCTACTAATTTGATCGAAGATTCAGCCACACTACCAGACGTTTCATAACTCAGTTGTCTGGTCCCGTCACACTATATTTTTGCGAGTAACCAATTCATCATCCAATTAGGTTTCAGTTTCTTGATAAACAATTTATAGTACAAATAAAATCATCATGTTAAATGCAAGATCTAGAAGTAAAATGTTCTTCAGTCTCATCAAGACGGAGTCCCAATATTGGGCGACAGTTTTGGTTCCGAAAAATTCAAATATGATATTTTTTTAAGATATACCTTAGTAGTTAAAAATATTTGTAAATATATAGCAATTAGTTTAAATATACGTTATGTGAGTTAAATTGGTAAGTATAAGGAATGTATAAATATAAAATCACAGACGATTCTAACATGAACAGAGCTCCCTTTCCTTTTTTGCTTGTAGTTTTTGTAGCGAATTCCGTCGTCGTCCCGAAGCGCACAGCATCGCATACTCGACAGATGACTCCATTCTGAAATTAAAAAAACAACGAAATGAAAAGTTATGTCCAGTCATGTGATGATGAAGATGGCTGCTTTATCGTCGTACATTATACATCCTGTAAGTGCTAATTGCTGAGCATTAAGCATAAGCCCCATTTACCGATTTTATACGTACAGCGAGGCAGTAGAACTCTCTGCTTAAATCTAAGTTCCCCGAAACATACAATATGGGTGTCTTCAAATTGAGAGCGAATGGGCTTCTACTAGGTTAGCATACTTCATCCCCCATCATTCGGCGTTAAGTACCGCTTCGCTCTATCGAGAACACCCAGTTTTCTGCACATTAGACCAGCTTTGCTTACCAAATGACTCTTAAACTAGACCTCGCTGGAAATGTCGATGCTCGTCGACAAGTAAAGGAGCTCTGAAAAAATGGTGAAGTGGTGAACGGGCTTTTTTGCGGTGAACGCAATAGCTTGTGTCTTGGTGGGATTAAGCTGCACCAAATTTTGCATGCCTCAGTCAGTGACCTGCTCAAGAGAGCACTCGACAGCAGACGCTCCGCTCTCCTTTCTAACACTAGTCCTCAACTAATTTTCTCCAGAGTGACTTTTGTGCTATCTTCGACCCAAGCTATCGGAGTATCCTACGCCTCTCTAACCAATTCGTCAACGTTTTGTAAAAAGTTGAAGGTATAACTGAGTAGTATGGAAACTCTATAGGTTTATATGAGAATTCATTCCGAGTTACGCAGCAATGCAGCCGCAGCCTCGGGGACCAGTAGTGATGTGGCAGCACTGTTGCGGCAGCACTGCTTCGTGTTGCCGAGTTCGGAATCATACCTTAATCGATGGGGAAAAAAGGTGCTTGAGTAACCTCGAACCAGAAGATGTGGCGTAGGCCACTAGATGGAACGACGACATCGTGAGAGTCGCGGGCATCCAGGCTGTCGTTTGGTGTGGAGTTCCAAGGGCCTATGTTCAGCAGTGTGGATATTCGCCAAAGAACCAGAGTCAACGACGTAGCTGTTAAAATTTGCAAATTTAAGTGGCAATGGGCAGGCCACATCGCTCGAAGAACCGATAACCGATGGGGAAGAAAGGTTCTTGAGTGGAGACCACGAACCGGAAGACGCAGCGTAGGTAGGCCTCGCACTAGATGGACCGAAGACATTGTGAGAGTCGCTGGCATCCAGTGGGTGCAAAAGCCAGGCTGTCGTTCATTGTGTAGGTTAAAGGGGGTGGCCTATGTTCAGCAGTGGACGTCTTCCGGCTGATGATGACGATGATGATTTTCAGATAATGATGATAAGTGCATGTCGTCTTCACCTGTAATTATTGTGACAGTTATATTATTATTTCTGTTTAAAGTTTTGATAAGTTGTATTGATGTACACAGTGTAGGTGGACTTAAATAAATAAATAAATAATATTGGTAGAGAATAAATCCCGTTTATTAAACTTTCAAGAAGTCTGTTGTTATTTTGTCAATGTGGCTTACCTCAACATAACTCTGTCCAGTAGAATCTCAATAGCGCGGTCAATGTTCTGTCCACTTTTGGCGCTTGTCTCCAGATAGGGTAGGTTGTAATTCTTCGCAAACTCTCGCGCACGGTTTTGGTTGACAAGCCTCTTCTCTTGGAGGTCACACTTGTGGCCGCACAGGACTATATCGGGATCTTCACTTAGACTGTGGGTCTGAAATATTTTTTATATATTGTTTGAATAAACCTTGTTTTCAACAGAAGTATACAAAAATATTTTTATTTGTATACAACGAATTTCTGGTGTAATTCCGCTTCTACGTCGCTTCGAGTACAATAAGGATTGAAACCCTTACTTTTTTGTTCTTATTGTATTCCAACATAGACAAAAATGATCATTGACTCGAAGCGACGTAGAAGCGGATTTACACTAGAAATTCGTCATATACAAATAAAAATGGACTTCCGCAAAGTAATATAAAATCTTCTTTAAATCTTTTTTCTTGTAGTACTGTTGTAGTACTGCATAACCCTTAAAAAGTGTCCTGTGCTTACCTATTATCATACAGGGTTACGCGTAAAGGATGCACTAAGCCAAGAGGGGTATGGTTATTCTCATCATTAAACTGTGATTCTGTAAAGTTTCATGCACTTTATCTCGATAACTATAGATGTAAGTTTTTAAAGAATTAGGATGGCTGGACAGACGAACAAACAGACGGACGGACGGACAGACAGAACGAACTTATAAGGCTTCTTTATAGTAGTACTACTAACACTAAAAAGAATAATTAAAATCGAATCACAATCGGCGAAGTCATTGCGTAATATAAACACAACAGTTGAATTGAGAACCTTTTTTATGTAGGTTGAAAATAATATAGTGCAATCACCTTCAACTGTTCGATCCAGTTTCTAACTTCTAGGAATGAAGCCTCATTTGTTAGATCAAACAGCAGCAGGAAGCCCATTGCGTCTCGGTAGAATGCTGTCGTCAGGCTTCTGAATCTGTAATGAGATATCACATCCTTATAAGTAGGTATAAGTACAACTAGGTATTGTAACAGGGATTGTTCTGACGAAATGTTTGACCTCATGTCTCCATCGCGTTCTTACCATCAAACCAGCCGCCATCGCCAGAAAAGCCATCCACAAATTATGGATGTGTGGAAGTCTCGCTGTGTTCGATATGATCAATTGTTTTTCACACGTACCTGTAAGTTGTGGACTGGCTTGCCACCTTGAGTTTTTCCTCCAAAATAGGTATGACTTCAATTGTTTTAAACGAAGGGTAAATAGAGTCTTTAAAGGTAGGCATCACACCAGGACCCCGATTCTACTAAATAAATTGTCATTAAATTGTAATTGTTGCGATTTTAATTGTTTAATAACTGCCTCAAAATTTACAGTTTTAAATATTTTTTTATACTAGAAAAATACAACCACCTAATATGATAACTAAGTATAAAAAAATATAAAAAAATGACATTTTTGAGGCAGTTATTTAACAATTAAAATCGCAACAATTACAATTTAATGACAATTTGTTCAGTAGAATCGGGGGGCAGGGCCCCGATTCTACTAAACACCACCACCTAATAATATACCACCTAATATTATAACTGAGAATAAAATTTTTTATAAAAAACTGTCGATTTTGAGGCAGTTATTTACCAATCAAAATCGTAACAATTACAATTTAAAGACAATTTGTTTAGTAGAATCGGGGGGCAATACTCTGGGTATTGTAGTTGTTCATAAGCGCGGTGACCATTTACCATCAAGTGGACCGTCACTTACTTGGTTTTTTTTTGTAGATCCTATTATCTATACATAGATTATATATTCATAAATATAATATCTAATACTGCTTTAGTAAGTTTAATTAATTACGTTAAATGCATACTAAACATCTCAAAAAAATCACAGCAGTCACCAAATTGGTAACTCAATCAGTGCACATAGGACAGCGATCTAGAAAATGCGCGAGTGAAAGAGATGGGGATAAGTAAGCTTCTTTATTTTTAGTTCTAGGTGCACACATGCATGTATTCTGTTTCATTCACTCCCGGTATCACTCTAAGTTTACTCCATATATGAAGTAAATTCAGACCAGATCACCAGACTATTTTGCCTTGAAACCTTATTGGCATGATATAAACCACTACAGATAATCTACAGTCATATAATAATACTTTTCAAACCTAATCACTAGATAATATAAGGCATTGATAAAAGCCCCATCCATGATCAATAAATCAACGGTCAAGGTTAACTTATCACCAAAATAATAGATTTTGGTAAAATTTTAGCTTTCGACTCCATATTGAATGATGAGCATAAGAATTATAATTTTTTATTAATCTATATACATAAAAATCAATATGTGTATGAATGAAGATATGTATGTATGTGTGTGTGTAGGTTACCTAAGGACTCCGAAACAGCTAGACCGATTTTGACGAAATTCCACTGGCAGATAGCTGATGTTATAAGGAGTAATCGCAGGAGTAATCCGTAATGAGGAGTAAGGTGTAATGAAAATATTAATTGATTACAATAAAATATCATCAACTAACAATCTATTTTAAAATAATAAATAACTCATTACACAATGTACACATAGCATGTGCACTTTACAATCTCACGGAACCAGAAATCGATTGTCAGCCCTGCACCAATGGCTTATATAGTATTTACATCAATTATCTGCAGTTTCAATGCCATCACTCAACAAAAGTGAGGGAAAACATTGTGAGGAAACAATGTCCAAGAACCTCAAAATAATATATGTTCAGACATAATTATCACATTGACCACCATGCACTGGGCCAGCATGGTGTATTGGGGCCCATCCTCTCCCTCTCTGAGAGAAGGCCTGTGTCCCAGCAGTGGGAACAAAATAGGTTGATAATGACGATGAATGATGGCTGTGATAACTGGCACTCAATTGATAGAAGTAGGTTTAGCAAATTCTTGTACCTTTCTTGACCAGCAGTGTCCCACAACTGCAAATGTATTCGATGTTGTCTCCCATTCTGTTGATATATCTAAAATAACATAAAATTACTTTATAATATCTTAAGGATTATCAAGAACTAAGAACTGAAGAAGTTATTCATATTCTTATTCGAGATAGGGGTGATAATTCCTGCACTGATGTCCCGCTTGGGGTGTATTGTGCATTTCCCCCTACCAGCACCTACCCGAGCCAACCCAACTTCTTGTAATATCGGGGTGCGACTCTGGGGCGCTGGCACAGTAGCTTCAGCTGGCACATTGGCTTAGATGTAAGTGTGTGTGTGTGTGTGTGTGTGTCGCTTTAAGCGATAAGGCCGCCTGTTAAAAGCCTAGATAATATTTTTGTTGTAATTTTTATGTTATCCTTGTTTTGTGGTGTTTTAATAAAGAGTTTTTGTATTGTATTGTGCACAATGACAGCTGATAACTGTATTTTTTTAAATTATTATTTTCTTCTTTCTGCGAACTGCTGGGCCATGAACAGAAGTGTATATGTGAGGTAGAGTGGATTATGGGAATCGGGATGGATGCAGATAGTTTGGAAAGGGCGGGCCTGTGGTAGAGAAGAGTACAGGACTGATGTGTTAAGAGTGAGACGGAAGGAGATTGGATTACCAGACAGATTCGAGCCTAGAGCAGAAAGAGTGGAACGGGAGTAGAATAGATTACGAGACAAATGCAGAACTGGAGTAGAGAGGGCAGTACATGAGGAGTGGATTACAGGGCGGATGCGGAACTTTAACTGAAACGGCGGGACGGGAGTAAAGTGGATTTCTTTTAAGCTACGCAAGTGTAGCCGCGGGCTTGTATGATAAACATGTTTTGTTAGATTTTGAGCGCAGGAGACCCGCCTTAACTTCTACATGTCTGTCATAGGTGATAGATTTTCGTACACGCAAGAAGATTATTGTTGTCAAACAGACTACTAATGAAATTCAGCAATACAATAAAATAATCATCGTTAATTTATCGTGGATTTTGCAAATATTTCTGTAGTTATGTAGGTAAATGGTATATAACTCACCACGCTCTTTTCTCTGAAATCAATTCCAACTGTAGAAATAAATTGAGTATGAAATACTCCATCGGTATACTTGTACAGGAAACTGGTTTTTCCAACTCCTGAATCTCCAACGCAGAGCAATTTAATAAGATAATCGTAGTCCATATTGTAGTTAGATGGGAAATTGGGTATATCAGACTTTATTTCTTGTCTGAAGAGGAAAACGCTCGTTGATGCATTACCAGCATACCGTAAAACAAAATTATAACTGAAAGTTTTGTGAGAAAACAGACTGCTCTTATAAAGTCAAAAGACGAATTTATTTTATTTATCTTGTGAAAAATGAAAATGCGCGAAACTAACAACCAACAAGTTGACAACTAGAATAACATGACATGATGACATTCGCCTTTTTTTTCTTCTACCCGTAATAGGGCTTTTGGCTCCGCGTGATTGGCGCAGTTACCATGTAAGTCGTTGAGGTTTTATTTCCTTAGAGTCAACACAAATGCATTAAATCCGTTGAAAACATAGATTCAGTATAAGTACTAGATGAGAAGTAAAATAATAACAATTACGAAAGTGAGATAACGTATATGAATAACTTCGTGAGAGTGAGCAGGACAAATATTATATTTATTGTCCCTTACTGGCGTATGCGATTCGTTTGTTTGCCACAATGCTCATTGAGGCAAACAAACCACTCGCATTTTTTTTTGTTTTCAGTATTTTTGTGTTTGTGCATTATAAATGTATTTTGAACGTTTTTACCTGCTGGTTTCTAGTGCATCAGTGTAAATCTGACCTTGGATAGTGGTGATTTGCTGTATTTTAGACTGTAAAAGCCGCACCGAACGAAAACATGATAACTAACACCTTTCACACGTAAGTTTTGATTTTCAAGTCCATTACTGAATAGTCTTGCATGAATTACTTGTTGTTGTTGATTATCTTTCGTGTTAGGTCAGATTTAGTTGAATTTAAACCATATTTTATGGGAAAATTTTATCTAAATAAGTTGTTTGTTCTGACGTATAATCCTGATAAATTGCGTGGCTGATTTAACTTTGACATTTGTGTCCATCTCTCTCTAATTTGATATGGTTTAAGTGAGCTAGAACGAGTAAGGAAATAAACGACGGACGAACTACAATTTCACAGGGCTTTTCTGATTTTAGGGTTACCATATTTTTATTTTTACCATACCATATTGTTAGCTTTTCAGCCAAGAAATCATCTTTTAAACTGTTTTACACACAATTCGTTTACACTTGTTATCGCTTCGAGGTTCGAGCAAAGAAAGAGGGTGATTGCAATGCAACCGCCACTTATATACTGTGTTCGTTGGCAGTCGACAAAAGACTGTCAACTGTCAACGAACACGTGTGAACTTCGCCAATACAGTTTCATTATAATGGTGTTGTTAGTTCATCTATACATTAAATGATTAAACTAAAGTTGTTCTACATTCGGCCATCCGACTCAATTACACGTCCTCGTGTATACGTGTCATGTATTATATGATAATAGACGTTATACGTGTTAATTAAATGTGTACTTTATAATCTTATTTTGAAGTCTTATACTATCGTTTTATGTTACATAATATCAGAATGCAACTGCATACTGAAAAGCACATCATATCAGACTAAAACCGAATCTGGTTTAGTTAAGTCAGTACGCAACTGCGTACACTGTCTCTTACGCAACTGCGTACATCGGCTCTTACGCGACTACGTACACCGGATCTTACGCAACTGCGTACAATGTCTCTTACGCAACTGCGTACATCGGCTCTTACGCGACTACGTACACCGGATCTTACGCAACTGCGTACAATGTCTCTTACGCAACTGCGTACATCGGCTCTTACGCGACTACGTACACCGGATCTTACGCAACTGCGTACAATGTCTCTTACGTAACTGCGTACTGGAGGCTCCGCTGCAGGCTCAGCTGGCAGGTTCGACGGCAGGCTCAGCCGCAGGCTCAGCCGCAGGCTCGACAGCAGGCTCAGCCGCAGACTCCGCGGCAGACTCGACAGCAGGCTCAGCCGCAGGCTCGACGGCAGGCTCAGCCGCAGGCTCGACAGCAGGCTCAGCCGCAGACTCCGCGGCAGGCTCCACTGCAGGCTCCGCTGTATGCTCCGCTGCAGACTCGACCGCAGGCTCGACAGCAGGCTCAGCCGCAGGCTCGACGGCAGGCTCGACAGCAGGCTCAGCCGCAGGCTCGACGGCAGGCTCGACAGCAGGCTCAGCCGCAGGCTCGACGGCAGGCTCAGCCGCAGGCTCGACAGCAGGCTCAGCCGCAGACTTCGCGGCAGGCTCCACTGCAGGCTCCACTGTATGCTTCGCCGCAGACTCGACCGCAGGCTCGACAGCAGGCTCAGCCGCAGGCTCGACAGCAGGCTCAACGGCAGGCTCGACAGCAGGCTCAGCCGCAGGCTCAGCCGCAGGCTCAGCCGCAGGCTCAGCCGCAGGCTCGACAGCAGGCTCAGCCGCAGACTCGACAGCAGGCTCAGCCGCAGAATCGGCGGCAGAAATTTGCATATATAACAATAAGTACACTAATCGGATATATAATCTGAAGAACTTTTAACATGAGCACAGTTATTTAGTAATTAGTATTAAATTAATCATTAGTAAATAAAAAAAAAAAAAAAAACAGACTGCTCTTATAAAGTCAAAAGACGAATTTATTTTATTTATCTTGTGAAAAATGAAAATGCGCGAAACTAACAACCAACAAGTTGACAACTAGAATAACATGACATGATGACATTCGCCTTTTTTTTCTTCTACCCGTAATAGGGCTTTTGGCTCCGCGTGATTGGCGCAGTTACCATGTAAGTCGTTGAGGTTTTATTTCCTTAGAGTCAACACAAATGCATTAAATCCGTTGAAAACATAGATTCAGTATAAGTACTAGATGAGAAGTAAAATAATAACAATTACGAAAGTGAGATAACGTATATGAATAACTTCGTGAGAGTGAGCAGGACAAATATTATATTTATTGTCCCTTACTGGCGTATGCGATTCGTTTGTTTGCCACAATGCTCATTGAGGCAAACAAACCACTCGCATTTTTTTTTGTTTTCAGTATTTTTGTGTTTGTGCATTATAAATGTATTTTGAACGTTTTTACCTGCTGGTTTCTAGTGCATCAGTGTAAATCTGACCTTGGATAGTGGTGATTTGCTGTATTTTAGACTGTAAAAGCCGCACCGAACGAAAACATGATAACTAACACCTTTCACACGTAAGTTTTGATTTTCAAGTCCATTACTGAATAGTCTTGCATGAATTACTTGTTGTTGTTGATTATCTTTCGTGTTAGGTCAGATTTAGTTGAATTTAAACCATATTTTATGGGAAAATTTTATCTAAATAAGTTGTTTGTTCTGACGTATAATCCTGATAAATTGCGTGGCTGATTTAACTTTGACATTTGTGTCCATCTCTCTCTAATTTGATATGGTTTAAGTGAGCTAGAACGAGTAAGGAAATAAACGACGGACGAACTACAATTTCACAGGGCTTTTCTGATTTTAGGGTTACCATATTTTTATTTTTACCATACCATATTGTTAGCTTTTCAGCCAAGAAATCATCTTTTAAACTGTTTTACACACAATTCGTTTACACTTGTTATCGCTTCGAGGTTCGAGCAAAGAAAGAGGGTGATTGCAATGCAACCGCCACTTATATACTGTGTTCGTTGGCAGTCGACAAAAGACTGTCAACTGTCAACGAACACGTGTGAACTTCGCCAATACAGTTTCATTATAATGGTGTTGTTAGTTCATCTATACATTAAATGATTAAACTAAAGTTGTTCTACATTCGGCCATCCGACTCAATTACACGTCCTCGTGTATACGTGTCATGTATTATATGATAATAGACGTTATACGTGTTAATTAAATGTGTACTTTATAATCTTATTTTGAAGTCTTATACTATCGTTTTATGTTACATAATATCAGAATGCAACTGCATACTGAAAAGCACATCATATCAGACTAAAACCGAATCTGGTTTAGTTAAGTCAGTACGCAACTGCGTACACTGTCTCTTACGCAACTGCGTACATCGGCTCTTACGCGACTACGTACACCGGATCTTACGCAACTGCGTACAATGTCTCTTACGCAACTGCGTACATCGGCTCTTACGCGACTACGTACACCGGATCTTACGCAACTGCGTACAATGTCTCTTACGCAACTGCGTACATCGGCTCTTACGCGACTACGTACACCGGATCTTACGCAACTGCGTACAATGTCTCTTACGTAACTGCGTACTGGAGGCTCCGCTGCAGGCTCAGCTGGCAGGTTCGACGGCAGGCTCAGCCGCAGGCTCAGCCGCAGGCTCGACAGCAGGCTCAGCCGCAGACTCCGCGGCAGACTCGACAGCAGGCTCAGCCGCAGGCTCGACGGCAGGCTCAGCCGCAGGCTCGACAGCAGGCTCAGCCGCAGACTCCGCGGCAGGCTCCACTGCAGGCTCCGCTGTATGCTCCGCTGCAGACTCGACCGCAGGCTCGACAGCAGGCTCAGCCGCAGGCTCGACGGCAGGCTCGACAGCAGGCTCAGCCGCAGGCTCGACGGCAGGCTCGACAGCAGGCTCAGCCGCAGGCTCGACGGCAGGCTCAGCCGCAGGCTCGACAGCAGGCTCAGCCGCAGACTTCGCGGCAGGCTCCACTGCAGGCTCCACTGTATGCTTCGCCGCAGACTCGACCGCAGGCTCGACAGCAGGCTCAGCCGCAGGCTCGACAGCAGGCTCAACGGCAGGCTCGACAGCAGGCTCAGCCGCAGGCTCAGCCGCAGGCTCAGCCGCAGGCTCAGCCGCAGGCTCGACAGCAGGCTCAGCCGCAGACTCGACAGCAGGCTCAGCCGCAGAATCGGCGGCAGAAATTTGCATATATAACAATAAGTACACTAATCGGATATATAATCTGAAGAACTTTTAACATGAGCACAGTTATTTAGTAATTAGTATTAAATTAATCATTAGTAAATAAATTATAATCAAGAAAACGCAAGGAATAAAACAGCCACTTTGTAAAATAACTATTAATTAGGGCTCTAAAAAAAAACATGACTAGCAAACAGGTTTTGAACCACTCAACAAAAGACAAATTACACTCTGTGGACATGGGAAAATAAGAAGACATCTGTAACTTATTAATCCCGATTCTGATTTGTTAGCTTTTCAGCCAAGAAATCATCTTTTAAACTGTTTTACACACAATTCGTTTACACTTGTTATCGCTTCGAGGTTCGAGCAAAGAAAGAGGGTGATTGCAATGCAACCGCCACTTATATACTGTGTTCGTTGGCAGTCGACAAAAGACTGTCAACTGTCAACGAACACGTGTGAACTTCGCCAATACAGTTTCATTATAATGGTGTTGTTAGTTCATCTATACATTAAATGATTAAACTAAAGTTGTTCTACAATATTTTTACCCCAAAATATGCGGGGTAATTTCAAGTGCCTATCAATTACACAATTTTATATTCAATCCTAATTTCCTGTTTATTCATTTTGAGTAGTCCGTACGCAAAGGGTAAAAACGGGATCCTATTACTAAGCCTACATTGTCTGTCCGTCTGTCTGTCCGTCCTACTTTTTATCTTTCGAACCATAATAGATAGCCAGTTAAAATTTTGGGTTTGTATCCACGGATCCCGGTATTGGTTTGAATTAGCCACGGATCCCGGCGAGTTGTATCCACCGATACCGGGATCCGTTTTCTTAAAAAAAAACAATTTTCATTTTGCCTTCTGGTAACGGTATCCGTGGATACAGAAATAAAATAAAATCGTTTTCGAAACGTAATTCAATTCAATTTCTTTTTCGTGGCTTTGTGCGGTATTGCCACAACTTGCCAATGTCTTGTTTAGAGTCGAGTAGGCAAATATTCTGGAGCTTGTTCGGTTTATTGGTGGCGGGATCCCAATTTGTGAAGTTGATCGGTGAAGTCTTGGGTCTTGAAGATCTTCTGATAGTGATTTAACGTATCCGGCAGGGTAAATGTGGGCGTTGACAGATGTCAGTGTGATAGATGTCAAACTTGGCTGGGCGATATCTCGGAAAATGTCCATCCTGGACCACCAGTTCCTTCACAAAGGTGATAGGTCTCGTCGAGATCTTCATTTCTGATGACAGCTGTCAAACTTGGTTGGACGATATCTCGGAAACTGTCCATCCTGGACCACCAGTTCCTTCACAAAAGTGATAGATCTCGTCGAGATCTTCATTTCGGATGACAGCTGTCAAACTTGGTTGGACGATGTCTCGGAGACTGTCCATCCTGGACCACCAGTTCCTTCACAAAAGTGATAGATCTCGTCGAGATCTTCATTTCGGATGACAGCTGTCAAACTTGGTTGGACGATGTCTCGGAGACTGTCCATCCTGGACCACCAGTTCCTTCAGAAAAGTGATAGGTCTCGTCGAGATCTTCATTTCAGATGACAACTGTCAAACTTGGTTGGACGATATCTCGGAAACTGTCCATCCTGGACCACCAGTTCCTTCACAAAAGTGATAGATCTCGTCGAGATCATTTCGGATGACAGCTGTCAAACTTGGTTGGACGATATTTAAATAAACTGTCAAACTTGTAACGCCCAACCAAGTCAGAATATCAGAATATTATTGTTCTCAGAATATTTATAATATTACGGCGGATTAACTAAGAAGTAATAATAAAGTCTAAAAGTAAAAAGTAAAGGGTATACCACAAATTATTGTATTTTTGTATTGGCTCTAGTGTAAAAACGGTAATACGTACAAACGTCAAACTTGGCATGATTATAGTACATACTTTAAAATATAACAGCATAATTTTATTATAGTAAATAATGGTGCGTGTGCGAAGCCAAGTGCGAGTCGGTGACAAATTTCTGTTCATTACAAAGTTACCAAGCAACGTATTCGGTTACTTGGACGACCTTATTATGTCTTTCACCAAATCTAAATTGCATATTTTAGTAATTTTAATGTTGGTTTTTTTAATTGTTAGCTATTGTATTTTGTGGTGGCCTGACGCTCGCACTTGGTCGGTTTTATTTACCACACAAAAAATATTAAAATTGTATACATAAAATGTTTTTGCTACCTTTAACTCTATTTACTTTGTTTTTCTAGATATCCAAAAAATTTGGCCTCATTGAAGTTATGTTTCAGGTGCTGACTGGACTGTAACAACCAGCTCCCGGATATGTTCTAAGCATTTTGAAGGAAAATACTTAAATAAAAAACAGAAAAGAAGAAGTAAATACAAATTTTATTTATATTACACGGGAATTACTCACGTAAGAAAAAAACAAAAAAATACAAATACAAAACACATAAAAATATGTATACACATAATATTTGTATATGTATATACAAATTGGTTCCTCTCCTACAATTGACGTGCACGTAAGTTTTTTTTTTACTACGGAGTATAAAAAGCAGTTTGTAGTTGATTTAATAAAGAAAATTGGTTTTTAAACTATGTATTTTGTATTATTTTCTTCATTGACCAAGCGAAGCACAGAGAACACAGATCAGCGTTTGTATGTTTTATAATAATTATGATCCGATCATCATGAAATTTTGGAGGCAAGTACTACATTTTAATACAATTTGTAACTTCGAATTCCTTATAGCAGAATCGGTTCAGGGTTTACGAAAATAAAAGGGTCGCGAGGTCTCAGTTCAGGGCAAACAACTAGTTTAATTATTCTTCCCTATTTTTTTATACAGTCTAGATTAGCACTTTAAATGAACTAGTTCACCCAAAACAGTTTATTGTGAGGTCATCGTATGCTGTTACTTACCCAGTAGTATGGGTAAACTTCCTCACCTGGCAATCTACCAACAATTATTGCTATCTCATAGCTATACGCTAGCTATCCTCTATTGCTTTCTCCCTCTACGGTTGAAAAAGAATCTTTACGTCATTGAATTATAATCATCGTCCAAAGTGCTCATCGGACAATCTCCTTCGTTTGATGGTTTATCTCATGAACCTAGTATCTATGGACAGCGTGAAAACTTTGGCAGTGTGGTCATTTTATGTTGGTGTGCGTATCTAGAACTGCTTGAGTGTGCGTGAGTCGGGAATTGACTACAGATCTATCGATAAAAAGGTTCCCAAATGTAGTGTTTTAAAATGTTTTAATACAAATATACAATTATTTATTTATTATTATTATTTACGACTGGGCTGCAAGGTGTGTGAACCACATAGATGCACCTGCGGTTCCATGGTGGAGGCTGATGGTCACCACGCCCTGTCGAGTTGTCGTCGCTGCATGGGTAGATTTCCGCGACACCATGCCCTCAACGACATAGTTCGAAGGGCCTTCATTTCTGCCAACGTTCCGTGTGTTCTGGAGCCCCCGGGTCTTATTAGATCTGATGGTAAACGACCAGACAGTTTGACTCTGGTGCCATGGAAAAACGGCAAGTGCTTAGTGTGGGACGCTACTTGCGTCAGCACTGTCGCAGCCACACACCTAATGAGTCGAACCGTCTATACACCGGCAGCAGCAGCGGAGGATGTTGCCCGTAGAAAGTGGCAGAAGTACGCGGCAATGGAGCCACAGTATTATTTTGTACCCATTGCCGTGGAAACTATGGGCAGTTGGTGCACTGAGGCAAAGAGCTTGATCGCAGAAGTTGGCCGCAGATTAAGAGATAACGGTGGTGACTCCCACTCTGGCTCGTTTCTGGTGCAAAGATTGGCCATTGCCATTCAGCGTGGGAATGCTGCCAGTGTTATGGGCAAAGACTTACGTGTAAAATGATAATAATTCTGGATCTTATACTCCTCCTTTAGTTGTTCTTGATGGGCAAAACACAGCACAACACGACATAATGTCACTATGTAAAAGAGTATTCAGTCTTTACAGCGATATTTCTGTTTAATTTAACTTTTAAGTATGACGCGTCGCAATTTTATGGCCTACTAGTCGGTCAAAAGTAGACACCGAGTGCGAGGTTGCCAATCTTACAATACTCTACGTAACGATTCGTGTAACAAAAAAAGAAACATAACAGTGTGTTGACATAATGATACAACATTCTTGGTTTATCCCAATACGTAGCACACAGATATACACAACCAGATCGGCAATATATTTCAGTGAAAGAGACAACTTGATATGGCTCAGCACAAGTACAAAAAGGACATAAATGGACTTTTTTGTCCTTGTCGGCGTGACCTCTTTTTTGGACCTGAAATGTCAAAATCTGACGGTTCAGTGCCAAACAAAACGGGTCTGAATATTATTTATTACCTTTTTTTGGTGATATAATGTGTTATGTGCGTCTTTTCTCTGAGTAATAACTGTAAAAACGGTTCTACAATGCTTGGTTGTAGCATTTTGGGCTGCAAGAAGCGCAGTGAGCGACAAAACGATTAAATATTATTTCACAAGTAAGTAAACACAATAACGCTTGTAACGATCACCTAAAGACATTCAGGATATCAATTCATATTTTATTCATAATTAGTCAGTTTTTGGGTCGATTTGTGGTCTAATTCTATGAATTTTATCAAATTATTCACTTAGAAAATAAATGATGAATGTTGCCAGTTTATGAAAGAAATTACCCACCGCAACTAACATAAATTATTCGTTCTGCAGGTTTCCAACTAATCCTGTCACATTGCTGAAAAAAGCTGGCACATTGCAAGAAGTGCAAAATACCGACCCTTCTATGCCCATATGAATATGGTGAATGTTAATATTAAATATATACTAATGAGGCTACAGTTATGAAGCTGGAAAAGCAAAAGGCGATTTCGGCGAACCGATTCAAAAAGCTACGCGCTGTTCGTGAATTTTTTACTGTAAACATTAAAGAGTCTATTTATCTAATTATTTGGAATGTTATACATAATTCCGTTCATGAAAAAACTAAACTGACCAAGTGCGAGTCGGGCTCGCGCGCTGAGAGTTCTTTACAATCACAAAATACAAAAAGTTGTGCAAAAAGACAACATCACGCCCAGGCTGTCACCCATCAAGTACCGACCGCGCCTGACGTTGCTTAGCTTAGTGGTAAACAGAAATTTGTCACTGACTCGCACTTGGCCAGTATTTATTATTTGTTGTTTTACTTATGTTCACTATAATCCGCAAAATTTGACGCTTGTACGGATTACCGTTTTTACACTAGAACAAATCCAAAAATACGTTTAACGTTTGTTGCATGAGGGACCCCCGTTCCGTTTTAACTCTGACTTTTTTATTATTTTAATTAATCATAAAAAATCAAGCTATGGTTACTTTACAACCTTTTTTCTAGTACTATATTCTAATCCTAACAAATAATTATAATAAAAACGCAAATAACTTTCTGTCTGTTTTTTACGAGGAAACGGCTAAGTCATGGTATAATAATATACTCCGCCAGGTATAGCAATCCGAGAAAAAATGTTTACGTGGGCGTCCCGCAATGATGTCATGATGTCAATTTACAACAGGTTCGAGAGAGATGACGATACACCACGTAACAGCTGATTGAATAAAGTGGCAACTGGACAGTGACGTCATTGCGGGACCACTCTCAAATTGCTAGACCTTGTTTTCTTAGATCATGGGCTAGGTCAAATTTTGTCAGGACGATAGGGTGTGTCATGAGGACAGACAACGTACTTTTCTTCCCAGAACATTGCAGGTAGCTCCGCGGGTTGCAGCAGATAGTGTATAAAATATAAATATTTAAAAGGTAGTATTGTTTTCAAAGTACTCATTGAAGATTCACACCCATCATAGTAGGTAAATTACCCTAACTTATAGCAAATCATTTTAATGTGGCAACACACCTTGTTGAAGCGAGAGGCACTGAGCTAGCCACGCTCATTGAAAATCTATAGGTAGTAGATCTGTGACGTAGCATTTACGAAATTGTGGTAGCTCCTCCACTAGAGTTGAAGTTGAGGTTTGTAATCATAGATTATCCAGATTTTATACAACCTGCCGTAATCCCGAATTGAATTAATGATTTTTGAGCAAAGACTTTCTAGTTCCCTTTAAGGTATATATAAAATCCTTGCTTTTGAGTCTCAACTCTCAATCACAAGCGCCATACGATCCCTTAAAATATGTCGCTTTCACTCGAGCACTTCCACGAACATATATATATAATAACTTACAATTATTATGCATAAACGCTTGAAGTCATACAATGACCTGTTTTTTTCACGTTGGCGCCGAAACCTCATCAGCAGATAGTACTTCTTCTGAGGCCGAAACTCCTCGTAAAGAACTCAGGGAACGTGATTCGGAACGCATATTTAATGTCAGGTAATGTAACTTACCAGGCGGTATGAACTTAAAGGCTTTAGCCTGCTCGATGGGCGAATAAAAAAATTAAAAAAAAGTAATGTAACTTATGTAACTGTCATTGTCACTTTTTTTACAACAAAAATGTAAACAAAACTTGAAATTCTTGCAAAACAAAACTTACAAATTACTCTCGTATAATTTTTATTTTGAGCATCATGCATGCTTATTTACTATTTTAGCTTTGAATAAGAAACATTAAGTTGTTTTATTTTAATTATGTCGAACGAACAAATAAAAACAAAAAGCAATGATATAAAAATAAATGTTGAGTACTGGTAGGTTACGTTGCTGGTTACATTTTAACATGATTATTACATAATACTTCGGCAGCCCTAATCTAATTTCCTTCTACATTCTATACTTTACTTAATAACTCCACACCGTAATTTGTCTAATTTTTATTACAATATTAATTCAAAATACTTACCTACTTACTTAGTACTTACATAATGTTTGGCCTCTACCATTGCCACCCATCCTGTCATTTATCAGTAGTAATTATATTCTCTATGTCATTTATGAATAGAATGTAGAGCAGGCAAATTCATATCATAACAAATTATTCTGCTGAAATCTTTGACGAAAACAAACAGAGGATGATGAGATGTTTTAAAATTTCAATCAGAATAGATAATTGGGCTCTGTTGATTGACGGTTGGATTCCGGCAAGCTCGGCGCTCAATTTTGCTTGCTTAGGCTTTTCGTCCACATTGAAAAGTGACAAGAATAGACTGGGCTTGAGCATTTGGAATTTGGATAGTCTTTAAGGCTATCCAAATTCAATAGGCACTCGTAACTGTTTTTTTAGTGTTAGTTAACTTTATTTTTATTTAGTTAATAAAAATAAAGGTACTAGTCAGAAAAAGGATCCAATGGACTTATTATACACCAGAATAATTGTGCGCATGCGCTTTAGTGTGACAGCATTGGCCATCGGCTGGAACCAGATGGGCTGCACAACAAGGACTCAATGGCATTAAAATATATAGGACTCGACTGGCAATAATTGCTCTGTCAATTAAATAATCATGCATTATTAACATTTTCTGATAACTATTTTTGTAACCATTCTTAGGAGTGAAAAGTGATCTTGTGAGACTTATTTATCTTCGGAGAAACAATTATTGGACCTAAAACCAAAGCAAGAACGAATTTTGATGCGTTTTATGTTCCACAAGAGGACTCTCTCAATCACACCATTAATGTCAACATTCCGATTAAAACTGAATGCACTATGCCGAGACGGCTTTATTTAGCTAGACTAGCTTTAATAGAAGGTCTTGTCTCCCTCTGTATTTTTTTTTCCTTCAAAAGCTAAGATGATTTCCATTTGATTAACTATTATTCCAGTGGAGCGTGTGACTATGGTGGTCACTGTTTAGCACTTGCACAAACCATTAGATCAAGCACACCTGAGGCAACAGTATTTTGCAAGCGAGGGAGACAAGGTAAGCCTATGAAACCTAACAAAACATGTATGTCTTTTGTCTGCAAGTACAGTTTAGTACTAAAGTTATATGATTATTTATGGGATATTTACCGTGGTTAGGTTTTGGAATAAGCTCCCGATATTTCGGCGCAGTTACATGCACCATGTCACGGGAAGACTGAAGAATGCAGGTGGTTGGTCAAACAGTTAAAAAGTTAGGTGCAGACATTCTTAGTCTTAATAATCATATAACTTTAGTGAACAACCATGATAATTTAAAACAGTTTAGTACTAACTGTTAAATATTTAAAATATATATACATACATACTTCTTTCAGGCTCCTTTGAAGTTGTTGTAAATGATAAATTAATATATTCAAAACTACAAACAATGGCATTACCGGACTATGAAGAAGTGGCCCAAGTCATAAATGATGTTTCAAAAGGAAGTGAGCCAAGGGCAATAAAAGGACAACAGCCTATAAACTGTACAATAACATAACATTTATTTATAGTTTATATTAGGTTGTGAGTAAAGCAAAGATTATTATTATAACAGTATAATAGAGTGAGTCAATGTCACAACAATCTTCTCCCAAATCGATACCCACCCCGGTTAACGCTCCTGCGGCATTGTGTCCTTCACCCCTGCTTGCCACTCCAATCTCCCTTACCCTGTTATCTACTATAAAAAATATATAAAAAACACACCCTGGTTCCCACTCCGTCAATATCTCCCTTACCTCGCTAACGAACGCTCGAACTCCAGATCTGCATTCTGCTTCACCTTCTTACCCACCCCCTCCCAGCCATGCTTCTTCCTACCTCATCGCCTACAACCCTACACCACAGTCCATGCTTTACCCCATGTCATCTAAATCTGACTCCCCCAACTTATCCAACACACTCACCCGCTACCAACCCCTTAGCCAGCCCCCCCAGAAACTGTACCCAGGACTCCCTCTTGCGGCTCTCCTCCTACCCCGGTAGTGACAGTTGTATTAAGAGGGGGGGTCCAATTGAAGGGGTGTCGCCAGGGCTCACTACTTTGAAAGATAAGTACCATGTAAATATAAGTAGTTACGAGATTATCTTATTGTCAAATGCTACTGGTTTTTTGTCCCTTTTTTTATCTTGACAAGTGTCATTAGATTTATGCTGTAAGTAGGTATAAATATGTTGGTCTTCCCCACCGCTGATGCCTGGGGTGCCGCCGGCGTCATCGACAACACCGGTGACACGAGTGACTCGTTGCAAATAAACTAATGAATTATCATATTTTTGTTATTTGTGGTAGCTGTTTCTATTTGTTTTACTATAAGATATTTTTTCCTGTTTTGTATGCGTTTATTTTCATAAAGTCGATTGGTATTGAACACATACCTAAGTATCTGTTGATTGGCGGTGCCTAGTTGCCTATGGTGCCGCCGGGAACGCTGATGGCGCTTAATTGTGCGACCGGAACCACTGAACAATTTGAAAACTTTTTGCAAATGTAAGAATAAAAATATTCACACCTTAGTATTATCAAGGTATTATTATACGACGGCGGGGGGTTGCCCGTCGCCAGAGCTTCTCTTTACTTACTTTACTACATACTATTACATTACAGTATGCAGGTAGCATACTATTTGATACACGGCCTTGTACGCTTTGTAAATCACATTATTAATTGTATGCTTTTATTATTCTGTGAGTAGTTGTATCGTACTTGCAATTTCCAAACATGAGGGTCTATAGTTTGTAACATCATAATTATATAAATCATTTTTCATTTTCATTTAATTCTGTAAATGAAACCAAACTCAATGGAAATGGGCTGGATATAGGTTAATGATTCGTTATTAGTTTGATTGATTAAATATATAATTATATGTCATCAAGTCAATAAAAAAGTTGAACATAATTATTACAAGATTTAATTAAATTTTCTTACAAAACAATAAAATTTGATTACAAGAAAAACACGAGGCTTAAAATTTAGAAAAAAATGTACCTTCTTCCACCTAAGTCAATAAAAAAATTATATAAATTAATAAAATAACAAAATAATAAATTTATTATGCTATTGAAAGTAATATTAAGAGTAATATTCAATGAAATAGTGGAATGTTTGACAGTAAAAACATATTCGAAAAGTACAGCAGAGTTCAATAATAACAACGTTGTTTATTTGTCATAAGTTTGGTTTTCACACAAATTAAACACGTAATACTATTGAGAGTGAACTTAGTTTAGTCGTAAAGATGCTTACATTGTATGCTGTAGTCTTAAGTCCCTTGGTCACTAAAACTGAATTCTACTGTACTGGTTAGAATGAACCCAAAAAACTTACTATACTTGGTAAAGTGTAGTGTAAAAAAATACAATTACATAAGCTACTATCACATATCATAGTGGCAAGATAAATATTATGCTTGTATCACATACTATCACATATTATAGTGGCAAGATAAATATGCTTGTATCACATTCTCTTATTTTTATACATGGATCTGATACGATCCAAAACCACATTTGGAAGAAACCAATTGTTCTATTTACCCTGTATTTACCAAATACTGGGTATAATCAGCTTATCTAATAGAGGCATATCATAATCTTAAGACTTCTAACAATTTGTTTTACACTCACAAATCTTGTGTATTTGCTCGATGCCCTGATTACTAAACTAGGTACAGTCCAGGGGAAGACCCTGGCTACAGGTGCTTACTTATACTATTAATATTATGGTAATTTTTAGTTGGGCTTAGGCCTACATCGTAGATTCATTATTTTCCACTTAAGTACGCCCGCAATAGGCATGACGACTAATATTTTTTTATTACCTCATAAAAAAGCTGATCATAAATAGAGCCCATCCACGAAAACAAAATTAAAATTAGTTCAAAAATAAATAAGATATAAGCAGATATAAGCATTTAAATTTCATGCTAGACAGAGAGCGCACTATACTGAGCCGTGACGTCACGGCTCAGGAGCGCCATACAAATGCTATACTAACACACGCTTTGTGAGAAAGGAATAGAGCATCCCCTCCCTATGCCCACCTAAAACTTTAAACGCTCATATCTCAGAGATTTAAATAAGCCATTTAAATAAGCCAGCCAATTTAAATAATTTTTTCAGTATGTGTAATGTTTTTAGTTATATTCCTCGCTAAGCCGGTTATTTTAAATAAATTAAACATGAGGACACATGCCTATTACGTTTGACTTTACCTGACCTACAATGATGCCTTCTTAATATGACAGCAAAGCATACATTTTATAAAGGCCATTGCTCAAAGAATAAGCATTAATAGTTGGGATTATAACATTGTGTAGAAAGTTGGTACTGAAGCAAGTTTCGAGTCGAAAATTAGTTTCTAAGATGGTGGGCACAATAAAAAAATAAATTGCCTACCTACTAATTTCTAATGGAAATTAGCACAAAAATTTCACCTGCTAATATCATCATCGTTTATGACGGGCTTCACTATATCACTAGTTTTCAAACTGCGGTCTCTTGTCCCATCTACGGTGCCGACATAACTCAGATAGATGCCGAATCGTAGCTTGCCACCAAATTGCTCTGATATAGTTCTCAGGGGTTCTACAGTCTTCTCACCGGTCTGCTGATCGATGCACACCATCTGGCACCGTGGGCATTGGCCTTCCATCTGAAAATTGACAATAAATGATACAGAATGTTTGACGGGTTCGAACGACACAGTTTTTTTAAATAAACATAGGCTTGTGTTTGACCACCATATTGCCTGATGTTAAGCGATGATGTGGTCTACGTTGGAGCACGCTTGCCTAGAAGAAACCGATTCACTCGTGATTTTAAGACACCTAGTATGTAACATGCCTGAAGCATGGCACAGGAGTGTGGTGGTGCTCTTCTTCAAAAAAGGTGATAACACCTTATTGAAGAATTATAGACCCATCTCACTCCTGAGCCATGTGTACAAGTTGTTCTCTAGAGTCATTACGAACCGTCTCGAAAGCAGGTTTGATGACTTTCAGCCTCCCGAACAAGCCGGTTTCCGTAAAGGCTGGAGCACCATAGACCACATACACACCCTCCGCCAGATTATACAGAAGACTGAGGAGTATAATCGGCCATTATGCCTGGCGTTTGTGGACTATGAGAAAGCCTTTGATTCCATCGAGACCTGGGCAGTATTACAGTCCCTCCAGCGTTGTCATATCGACTATAGGTATATCGAAGTGTTGAAGTGTTTGTATAGAAACGCCACCATGTCGATCCGATTACAGGACGAGAGCACGGAACCAATCCAATTGCAGAAAGGCGTGAGACAGGGAGATGTTATCTCTCCGAAACTGTTCACGAACGCATTGGAGGACGTTTTCAAGCTCTTGGACTGGAACGGATTAGGCATCAACATCAATGGCGAATACATCACTCACCTTCGTTTTGCCGATGATATAGTCATCATGGCAGAGTCGCTGGAGGACCTAAATACGATGCTCAGCGACCTCAGTAGCCTTTCCCAACAGGTGGGTCTTAAAATGAACATGGACAAGACAAAAATCATGTCCAATGTCCATGTTGAACCCGTGCCGGTAGTCGTTGGGAACGATACTCTCGAAGTTGTTGACCATTACACCTATCTTGGACAGATTGTTCAGTTAGGTAAGTCCAACTTAGGCAAAGAGGTCGCCCGAAGAATCCAACTCGGATGGGCAGCGTTCGGGAAATTGCGTGACATCTTCTCGTCCAAGATACCACAGTGCCTAAAGACAAGGGTCTTTGACCAGTGTGTGTTGCCAGTGATGACATATGGTACTGAGACGTGGTCCTTAACTGTTGGCCTTTTGGAAAAACTCAGAGTCACACAGCGGGCAATGGAGAGAGCTATGCTCGGAGTTTCTTTGCGCGATAGAATCCGAAACGTGGATATTCGCCAAAGAACCAAAGTCACCGACATAGCTGTTAAAATTTGCAAGTTGAAGTGGCAATGGGCAGGCCACATCGCTCGGAGAACCGATAACCGATGGGGAAGAAAGGTTCTTGAGTGGAGACCACGAACCGGAAGACGCAGCGTAGGTAGGCCTCCCACTAGATGGACCGACGACATAGTAAGAGTCGCTGGCATCCAGTGGATGCAAAAGGCAGGCTGTCGTTCAGTGTGGAGGTTAAAGGGGGAGGCCTATGTTCAGCAGTGGACGTCTTCTGGCTGATGATGATGATGATGAGTATGTAACTATCGGGGAACACCCGTCCAGGCAGCGCATTCCACAGACTGCAGCGTTTAATGGTTGATATTCCGAAATCCCGAATGAAGTGCTTCCAATTTTATGCTGCGCGCTGCTAGACTGTGGAATGCGCTGCCTGAATTGGGTGTTCCCCGATGGTTACAATCTGAGTGTCTTCAAGCCGCAAGCGAATCGGTTTCTTCTAGGTTAACATCATCATTATCATGTTCCCACTGCTGAGACACAGGTCTTCTCTCAGAAATAGAGATGATGGGGATCCACCATGCTGGCAAATTGTATGTGGTTGAAAGTCATATATCTTTGAACTTTTGAGATTCTTAGACATACCGGTTTCCTCACGATGTTTTCCTTCACCGTTGTTGAGCGATGGCATCGAAACTGCACATAATTTATTTACGTACTACATAAGTCAGTGGTGCCGGGCCGAGGATCGAACCGGGTGCCGTCAGATTGTTTTAAATTAATCAATAGGCTTGCGTTTTACCCCCAACTCGCCTGATGTTAAGCGATGATGCGGTCTACGATGGAGCAAGAGGAGATTGAATCCCTATTTCCACCCTCATGACATCATGAATTATGACACACAGTGGCGTAGCTATCGGAGAGCTAGGTGGTGCCGTGCACCGAGGCCCTCGAGCTCAGGGGGCCCTCTCGGACCCTAACCAGTAAACCTCAAACTGAAATTGCGAAACAATTCTATTCTTTTTTTGCACCAGGGCTATTAGTTATTTAGCTACGCCACTGATGACATACCCTCATTTCTTGCGCTGTTGGCATCGATTTAGCACACTGACTAGACTAGATAAAGCTACTACCATGGGCCCATAAGGTGTCATCTGTAAGAATTCAGTATTAATCTAAAAACACATAGATTTTGGGTCAGCGCCTAAAAAATTACCCTATGTAGACGAATTAAAATAATAATGTTGAATCATCTTAATGTGATAAATTGTTGCAAGCTAAACTAGGCATAAGAACATAATTATGATTTGAATCAAAAAAATCATCAAAAATTTATTTTATTTTATTTATTTTATTTTATCTTTATTCGAGACCAACAGCACAAAAATATATACATAAGTTTTAAATAGTTATTTTAAAATACAGCCATTAATAGGTCAGTAATAGTGTTAGTAACAATGTCGAAAATCACTACTAAAAATCATATATGTGTTGCATACTAAGCGCTAAATAACTCAAGCTTCAATAAGTTGATAATAAAGATAAAATAATTCCTCCTATATATAATTATTCCCTTATAATAATAAATTATTTCCTTTTCTAAAATTGCACAATCATAGCAAGCGTACTTGTTTGCGTCTAGTGATATCAGTACACGCACACAAGCACGCGCGTTTCGACACGCACACACACATAACCGGTACAAGGTGCCGCCCGTTTAACACGCAATTTTATCACCAAATCTGAAATGCTGTATCTCAAAAACGATTAGGTTTTTCTGGAAAACTGCCTGAACAAAGAATTATGAGTACTTTAACGGAGTTGCGGCTTAGGATAATCTTTTATTATAACCCTGTATACATTTTGAAATTTCTGTAGAAAAGCTTTTCATATAAATTCCATAGAAATTGGCCGACACTCAAAGTCAAAGTGGTAGAATAATAAAAAAAATAAGTATAACATTTTTTTTTCACTGTACTTTACTACCAGTAGTACTATTTGGAACAAAATTTGCGTGTCCAAATTGTTCGACTGGCCAGTCTAACAGATTGGAATATTTTTGTCCAAACAGTTCGATCATCGAACTACTAGTCGGACAGAATGGAATAAACGGTTTTAAATACATACTTAAATAGATATTAACAACCAGATATAGAAAAACACAAATGCTCATCACATAAATGTTTGTCCTATGTGGGAATCGAATCCACGCCCCAACTGGACCAACGGGCTATCGAAATATTGGGCGTGAGCGTTTTTTTACGTACCTTGAACTCGTGCTTTCCAATTATGAGTTTATGCCAATCCAGCTCCGCCAATTCGGTGTTCATATCTATTATGATATTCCCTCTGAATCGGTCAGTCAGCTTGTCTATGTCATCTGTGAACTGTGGATCTTGAATCTTATCATGCAACCATCTCACTGTAGCTTTATTTATGAGCAAATACTGAGCTTGATTACTTAGAGAAAGCGGCTTTTGTTCTTCATTATTTTTCTTTGAAGATCTTGTGTCATCACTTGATTGTCGTATTAACCGTAAGTATGACACTTCGCAAGCTTCCGATATCCAATCGGCTACTTCGTCTCCACAGTCGTGGCCTTTCACAATGTCCGTGCAGATCTTGCTTTGGCACACTGTAGTTTCTTTGAGTTTCTTTTGTGAAGTTGGATCGAGGGACACCGTTATTTGTGGTTTCCCTGTAAAATTAAACCGTTAAAAACTATAAACAATATTATAAACTAGTTGCACCCTGCGGTTTTACCCGCGTGAATACCTTCGATAAAAGTAGCCAAAAGTTACTACTTATAACATCAGCTATCTCCCAGTGAATCACCCATCAAAATCGGTCCAGCCGTTTTGGAGCCCATAGAGAACATTCATACATAGATTTTCATATACCAATATATACAAATATTGACACGATATGCGTGTACGTGACCATTATTCGGAAATGAGACTCGTTTGAGATTAGTTTGACCAACAGTTGGGGGAGGTTCAGATCAGTCTGCGAAACGCGTCACGTCAGGCCTTACTCTTTTTCCACCACAGTTTTGTGCTTATTTTGATGCACTAAGTCCCGTGTCCACATAGTGCGTTGGCCATAAATAAGATCATTGTCATACTTGCACAAAAGATTAATTATTGATTGATTGATTGATTAACTCTTTATTGTTCACACCATGAAATTACCTAATTATTTATTGTATGGTTTACCTACCTTTGAAATTCAAAACTAGCACTTCGTTATTTATATCCACCTTAGGCTGTATCATACACATTCTAGTGTTTTGCTTTTGGGTCAAACAGACGCCATTATCCTTGACTATCATCCATTCTCTGTCGTATTCGAACCCTTTCGGTCCGATCTTCCAAGATGATCTCACTTTAAAGGCACCACATGATTTTATCGGGAATATCGCCATCTCTTTTAATTTTATCACATCATTAAAGTGGGAGTTGTCTGCAACATCATACGTAAAAAAATCTTCCATATCTATTTTTTGCTGCACGTCACCATTTGTAATTTTTTTCATATTCCTCACTTCTATAGTTTTGTGAATGATCATTTTACGTTTTGGTCTTTTAAGTTGTGCTTTGACGAAACAGCGGCATATCATGAGCATAAGTTTGTCGACGTCATCGAATGTGTTGAAATATCCGAAGGATATTCTGATAGCTCCGATCGGCTTTCCATTGACTAAGTCGAGGTCATCGCCGCATTTGCGGCCGGCTTTGTACAGATCTTTCAAATCCTTGTTGGTCAACATGAGGTGCCTTTGGCATGTTCCAGAGTTGCAAAAGCATCCTGTTCTGACATTGATGTTGAACAGATCTGCCATGTGTTGAAACTGAAAATAAGAGGATTCAAATAAATATCATTCTGTTATGGTTGTAAAAAGAGCATACTAGGGACAACCGGACATAATGTTGCCCATACCCGGTAAGGCCCCAAGTACCGCTGGTACGATGAAGTGGGGAAGCATCTGCATAAGCTCCACCTGTCTGGCATGAAATCGCACAGTACCGTGAGAAGTTGCGTCTTTCGTTGTCGAAGGCCAATATTCAACTTAGGGTTATTGTGCCACCCCAGTAGTAGTATTTTGTTATTGCCAGGTGTGGCGATCACCAATAAGGCGTCATTTCGATGTTGAATGCCCAATAAATTTTATCCCTAATCTCCCGACAAAAGCGGGTGATGTGTAGTCAGGTCCTACCGGAAAATTCACTAAGATTGAAATAAGCTCCTGTTTCACCTGTTAGTACATCGTGTAAAATGCCTATTGGCAGTTAAAATATTAATGGTGAATGGGTGAATTGGGAAACTGTAATGCCCATTCAAGGTACCTATGTAATATGTATTTCATAAATAAAAATAAAATTCTAGAGTATGGAATGTGGACAACCATTTGTTAGCTTTCTGGCAATTGCCTATTAGTACAGAAAGACTAATAACATTTAATTTGTTAATTAACTATGAGTAATAAACTAGAAGTTAGATTAAGTACTATGTTACCTCTGCATACCCAATATAAGATCCATCCTGCCTCACCAAATTGAACGTCACATAAGCACCTTGCTGCTTTATCTTGGTAAAATCGGAGTCCATGTAAAGAGTAACTGCTTTTCTCCCATTTTGATGTCTCAACTCGGAAAGCTGTTTATAAAGATCTCTGGCTAAGCAGAAAGTATGCAATGAAATTGTCTCCATTAGATCATTGTTGACCACTTTTGGTATCAGTCTATGCATTGTATCAAAACAATGTTTCAAGGCTATGACTGATAAGAATGGCACTGTCCCATCTTCAAATCTGAAATAGATGAACAATTTATTTATTTTCTAGGATAGAAATGACAGTTTAATGTTATATGTATTTAACCTATGATCAAGGTAAATAATAGTTATCTAGAATTATAACTCAGTCCAAAAATGACTCTACGTATAAATTCCATAACACTCATTCTATACTCTAGCTTCCGACAGACATACCAACTTAACTGAAGAGATGGCAAAATAATGGAACAAACAATTTTCTATGGATGGCTGTCAACTTTTGTTCAAAAAGTACTTCAGGTGGTTCCCTCAGTCGATTCTTAGATAAGTTGGTCACACTATTCAGTGTCCATGTCAACTAGAGACAAAGAAAGTCTGATGGCTCGCAATAACGAAAAGGACTGAGAGAGAGAAATACAAAATGGCTGTCTATTTAGACAGTCATGTGGGGGCACTTTATAATGGGCATACTGAGAGAGTATTTTTCCTTATATACCTTGTTCATAGGTTTTAACAGTGTGCATACCGTTCATTCAAATTAGTTCTCTTCACATGGTATTGTTCACTACTTAAAACTACATCAACAGTTCCACCACCAAAGTATCTCTTTTGGTTCAATACTGCTTCACTGCTGTTCTTTACAAGAAGTGCTCCCAGTCCCGTCGGAAACCCAAATATTTTGTAAAATGACAATGGTACAAAATCTGGTTGATGTTTTGACAGATCTAGTTTATTTGTTGACACATATGACGCTGCATCGAGTAATATATACCAATCACAGTTTATTTTACAGAGCTGCTTCTTTATGTAATTGTTTAGACATCCTTCTCTAATGCTCTCCATGCAATCAATTGGGTACTTGAAGCCGTTAAAGTTGTTTTGGGCAGGGTATGCAAGCAATGTGTTACCATCGATCTTGTATCTATCTTTCCATGGAGTAACATTTTTCTCTTTGAGGGCTGTTAGGAAATCCTCATGTGGTATGCTGATAACATCGCTGGCTTCCCGAACTGCTATTTCTCTAAGTCCAATCACAGAAGTGTGGTTATCTTGTACATAAACAAATGATCCACTATTTGATGTGTCACTATCATCGTTATAGGCGAAATTAAATGATTCTACTACTAATTTGAGAGACTGTGTACACCCGGACGTAAATATAACAGTGTAATTTGATGAATCCGTGTTGAAATGCTTGAGGATAAGACATCTTATTTGGTCAATGCAATCTCTTGTGTATTTGTCAGAATGTGGGTTCATATACAAATTTTTCACAAGGTCCTCGTTTACTGTTGTTATCAAACATTGTGGGTATAATGAGGATCCGGCACTTTCTAAATAGCATCTTTCTGAAAAATAAAGAATAATAATTTTACATTTGAACAACGACTCTGATGTAGTAGGTGAATAATACCAAATAATACATAGGTGTTCTAATATTTACTACTCGTAAGACAAATTTCAAGTACCAATTTGTGTACCTATTGAAGAAATACAGTCTGACAGGTACATATTACAGTTCCAATGGTATACAAAAGTTTTACCAAAGGTTTCTTTTTAGGATTCAGGTAAGGAAACAGTGGCGGATTAACACATTTGCCGCCATTAGGCTATTAAAATTTTGCCGCTTTTAGGTACATACCTACAATTCGATACCTTCACAATAATAATACATTTTTAAAATAGCCAATGACATTGCAACTACATGATTTGTGCACAATCGTCCTAATTACACCACCGCGTAAATTATAGTATGATTTTGAACTAGGGGATTGATGTGTCAGTTCCTAGATTATTTTTACAATTTAGTTAAAATTGCACAGAAATAGTTTTTTAGGATGATGATGATGAATAACATTTAGGTATATTATAAATAATAAAATATATCTTTTAATTACTGTAAGACAAAAAAGTTGGCCTAAATATTGCTACGCTTAAAATCTGCCACCCTACGCCTTATTAATAAACGTGGAGTAGTCTTGGAATAATAAAGCCGTATTTTGTCTTTTTCTCTCTTTATAATTTTAAACTCGATCGAAAAAGACAAAAGATCGAGTAACTATTCCAAGGCTACTCTACGTTTATTAATAGGGGTACTAGGCTCCAGCCTACTCAGCCTGCAAGTAAATCCGCCACTGCAAGGAACCATAAGAATTATTTACTTGTTTTGTAAGGTAATTTAATTGGATCATAGAACAATACCTTTTGTTCTAGGTAATCAATCAAATCTAACATCTTTGTTTGGTAATTATAGCTGGTACAATAATGGCACATTTACCCTACACGCATGATGCACAATAATACACATTATTAACATGCATACACCAAATTAATTACAAGCATCACTGGTTTTGTGTGCAGCAACACTGACACCTATTATGGATTGCATAAAAATGTTACGGTTAGTAAAGTTGGCAGTGACTGTCCTATTTACTTGATTGAAAAGTAACATTAAATGCTCTGCATCTTTGAGTATGGATCCTGTAGGTACAGGACAGAAGGTAAAGAACTCCATGGCCTCACATCAACACATCTGATGCAACACATCTGTCACAGCATCCCCACAGAACAAAGGATCCTAAGAAGAAGAGCACATTGACTGCTAAGGATCATATTAAATGTAGAAATGATTGTTTAATATCTTGACCGTCAAGCAACAAAAACTGTTCTATCACAAGACAGCATAATGTTTCCAATGACTCATTTAGGCGCCAATGTGCTAAGTACTATTGTCATCACGCTTTCATGGTCATTCCTATGCTTGTGTGGCAAATATAATGAGTGACATGAAATGAATTTGCATGTTTGGCCTTTCGATAACTTAGTTTTGTAATTCGCTATGGTAGAGGGATTTTCTATACTATCCAACAATTTCATCATTCTCGGTTTATCCCCTCACTGCTGAGCGTCGTGATGCTTCCAAGTTGTTGTGAAAACAAATCTGCATTTTTCCCGTCACTCTCAGTTTCTTCAGGTGGTCTGTGGGCTTTTGGGTGATGTGGCTGGAATCTCTTTGTGATCTTTAATTCCTTATGATATTTGTTCTATATCATCAACATCATCAGGCAGAAGACGTCCACCGCTGAATATAGGCCTCCACATTGAACGACAGCCTGCCTTGTGCATCCACTGGTCGCCCGCGACTCTCCGCGACAATGTCGTCTGTCCATCTAGTGGCAGCCAACCTACGCTGCGTCTTCCGGTTCGTGGTCTCCACTCAAGAACCTGTCTTCCCAATTGGTTATCGGTTCTTCGAGCATTATGGACTGCCCATTGCCACTTCAACTTACAAATTTTAATTGCTATGTCGATAACTCTGGTTCTTTGGCAAATATCCGCGTCCCGGATACTATCGCGCATAGAAACTCCGAGCAAAGCTCTTTCCATTGCCTGCTGTGGGACTGAGTTTTCCCAAAAGGCCAACAGTTAAGGACCATGTCTCAGTACCATTTATGTTATCACTGGCAACACACACTGGTCAACGACCCTTGTCTTTAGGCACTGTGATATCTTAGATGAATGATGATGATGATGAATCTGATCCAAGATAGGTGTAATGGTTAACAACTTCGAGAGTATAGTTGCCAAAGACTACCGGCATGGGTACAACATGGACATTGGACATGATTTTTGTCTGGTTCATGTTCATAAAGACCCACCTTTTGGGAAAGGCTACCGAGGTCACTGAGCATCGTATTGAGGTCCTCCAGCGACTCTGCCACGATGACTATATCATCGTCAAAATAAAGGTGAGTGGTGTATTCGCCATTGATGTTGATGCCGAATCCGTTCCAGTCCAAGAGCAGAAAGAAAACATCCGTGAACAGTGTCAGAGAGATAACATCTCCCTGTCTCAGGTCTTTTTGCAATTGGATTGGTTCAGTGCTCTGGTCCTGTAATCGGATCAACATGGTGGCATTTCTATATAAACACTTCAGCACTTTGATATACCTATAGCTGATGTGACAATGCTGGGGGGACTGTGATACTGCCCAGGTCTCGATTTGGTCTATGTTCAGTTTATGAAATACGTAGCATGCGTCACCAACTCGGCGACATCAAGTTTCAAATAAATAAAATAAATAAATATTTTAGACATTTTTTTCACACACGGTCATCTGACCCCAAACTAAGCAAAGCTTGTGATATGGCTGCCAAAGACTAATATACATACATATATAGTTTTAAATACATACTTAAATAGATATTAACAACCAGATATAGAACAAACACAAATGTTCATCACATAAATGGTTGTCCTAAGCGGGAATCGAACCCACACCCCCAAGTGCAGAAGGCAGGTTCACTACCAACTGGACCAACGGGCTAACAAAGGTATCTATGCGATTCAACAATTCAATAAAATAATAATGAAGAGCTCTCTGGAAACAAGGTAATATAATATACTTACAGAGTGATAATATTGAGTGTTAACATAATATTGCATCCATACATTGACTGTGTTTGACCCAAGATCATTCTCTTATGTTTTTGTACTTTCCGTGTTTGACCTATCTGACTTACTTAAAACAGTCTGTAAATAAAACTCAACATTAGGCTTTCAAATTTAATTCCAGTATTTCTAGCGTGTTTGAATAATTCAGATAGGTCAAAACAAAAAAACCTGCGTGGGAATGTCCGAGGCAAACATAGCCAATGTGTGGACACTGTAACGGAAAACTGCTTGATGTACGAAGCTAAATTTGGCTGGTATTTATTATTACATTCGAATAGATTTCGGCCCAGCAATGTATGGAACAATACGTGAATGTTTTTTTTTTAAACTATAGTGTTAAGGGCTTTGCTCAAAGTCAAAGATAATATAACCACTTGATTGCGCATGTAGTCAAAATTCTCTTTTGCAAAATGATGCCACGTCGGTCACGGGGGGCGTCTTGTGATTGGACACTCGAGGCTTGTGATTGGAGAATCAAGTCATTCAGTCAATTCGCGCCTTGGCCCCGCTCGAAATAGTTTAGGTTGACATGTTAGAACCTTTGCCTTATGCGGGGTAAAGGATGAGCAGTCAAGTGGTTATGTTGTCATTGGCTCAAGTGCTCATAGGCCAGCCAATCGCAGAAAGTAGAAAATAATAATTAAAAAAAATATGATTCAATTTATAAGGTTCCAGTTAAAGCTGGAACACCAATTCCCAATCTTAAATAAATCAGCCAAGTGCGAGTCGGGCTCGCACACTGAGGATTACGTATCATCACTTAAAATACAAAAACTTAATTTAAACAAATATATATTTTTTAATTTGGCTGTATAAAAGCTACTGAATAAGCTACTTATATTATTTAATAGAGTAAAAAAAAATTGTGCAAAAAAAATTCCCAGGCGTCCCGCCTATCCATGTAATGACTGAGCCCAACGTTGCTTAACTTCGGTGATCGTATGAGAACCAGTGGTGAACAAAAAGTCACCGACTCTCACTTGGCCAGTAATTACTATTTGTTGTTTTAGTTTAGAGTGTGTACTATAATCGCACTAAGTTTGACGCTTGTACGTGTTACCCTTTTTACACTAGGGCAAATACAAAAAAAAAAAAAAAAAAACATTTGTCCCCTTTAGAATATACTTATTGACTTTTTTACTATTTCTTAGTTAATCCGCCATAACATTACATATTCAGTAAATATTTCAACTATCTATTACGGCAAATGGACAGACAGACAGATAGATAAACAAGGTAGGCTTAGTAATAGGGTCCCGTTTACACCCTTTTGGTATGGAACCCTAAAAACAAATGACTTGGATTGTAGTACCATAGACAAACGTTAGTACTTTTGTCTATGGTAGTACATATATTTATATTGTTGCTTGGATCAGAGACGCAATCAAATGGTAGACATTCTTCAAGACGAGGGCACAAATTTATGCAAGTTGCAGCATAAACAAATCAGCAAACATAACATGCCCTGTCCTGAGACACGATGGAGTGAGAATATACATAAGGCAACCAGCAGTGGCTCGAAGTGTAAGTCAAAGATCAGACCACAGGGTAGCCGGGGGTTTAGGGGTTCAAATCCCTATATATATGATAATAAAACCTGGCTACACCCGTGGATCAAGCTGAGCAGGCATGCCATTTGGCCCAATCCTGAGAGGCCTATGAAACGGCTGTTGCATAATCCCAATTAAGCGAAATGGATGTGGCTTTTCAATCGTAAAAACTTAATATAAGGCGAAATAAATCAAATCCATTCCACTGACGGGAAATCCCAGAGGGCTAATAAGTAGGCGAAGTAGTTGTGTGAAAGTACTTGATAAAAGTTATACATACCACCCAGTCGTGTGAATTCCGAAGTAATCCTTTGCATATGTTCATTATCAATTATTTGACTCAATGTTGTCATCTCGACACTTAATTTATTGGGGTCCTGAACAGAAAACAAACGATAAATAGCTACAAATTAATATGCAATGCTAACGGCCGACAACATAGCCTCTAGCCTCAAAGAACTCAACTAAACTAACATTTTAACAGACAACAGATAATTTGCTTCAATTGCTTGGCAACTTGACCTTGTTTGAAATTGTAAATAATTATTACTTGAAAGTAAGAACATCGCGTTATCTATCTCTAAGTTATAAAACAACTTCATTATTATTTTTGTTGTTGTCTTGTCAGGGAGGCAATAATGCAAGACACAGATAATGTACGGCATGATATTGTACGACATAATAATGCACAGCATGAAAATTGGTGTACATGTACATGGAATATCATGTTGTACAATATCGTTCCGTGCAATATCATGCCGTACATTATCAGCTTGGCCCAATAATGGACAAGCGATAATGTACACCATGATATTCCATGTACATGTACACCAATTATCATGCTGTGCATTATTATGTCTTACAATATCATGCCGTACATTATTGACTCTGTTTAATAATGTACACCCCGATTTTGTACAGCATGATAATTGGTGACCATAAAAATTCAAATCTGAAGCTTCCTTTAGACTTGGTCATCGGACTCCACCTCGAGTGTATTAGGTAGAAATTAGTGACAGATCCGACACAGAGCACTCCGACTTGAGTATGTTAGGTTTGAAATGGGCCACAGAACCGACACAGAGCACCCCGACTCCACCTAGTCTTGTGGTCCCTACCCCTAGAGTGTATATAAAAAAATCGGGAGCCAGAAGCTCTAGGGAGGTCCTGAGTGAGAGCGAGCCATACGAGACCGAGTGGAGCGAAGGGGGGAGGTGGCGAGCGAAGCGAGCCGGTGACCTCCGTAGTGAAGCGAAGGTCGAGTGTGGCGAAGCGACACTCAGGGGCAACCGCAAGAGCTTCTGGCAGGAGCCCACCTGGAGTCAGACTTGAGTTGGTTAGGTTCGAAATGAGTGACAGATCTAAAACAGTTCTGTTGTACTCCTCAATCCGCGTCACCACCGAAAAGTTTTGATGGTTCTCATATTTTTTATCTGTGACTATCTTACACTATCTTGTTCAAACGAAGCATGGAATCAACAGACGTCATAGACTCAACAGCCAATAAGAGCAGAGACATTTCAGCAATATTAGCCAATACGGGCGATGCCACCTTTTATCATGTTGTACATTATCGGTCGTACATTTTCAGCCCGTTTCGTCAAAACACGGCCCGTATTGCACGACATGATAATGTACGGCACAAAAATGTACAGCCCGATAAAACGTGGACTTTCCCCACGTACATGGATTATTGCCTGTACAATCCTGGCTGTGCATTCCTTGCCGTACTTAATAGACACGCGCCGATAATTGACTGCCAGTATTGTACGACATGGATTGTACAGCATGATATTCGATGTACACATACACCAATCATCATGCTATACATTATCATGCTGTGGAATATCGTGTCAGCAAAAATCATGTTGTACATTATAGGCACCCGTCTTGTTACTACGGAATTACGGATTGCGGCAATAATGCACGACATAGATAATATATGGCATGATATTGTACGGCATAAGAAATAATACTACACAGCATGATAATTGTAGTACATGTACATTGATTACCATGCTGTGCATTATCGTGCCATGCAATATCATGCCGTACATTATCAGCTTGGCACAATAATGTACAGACCGATATTGACGTACAAGTACATGAATTATCACGCTTGCATAAATGCAATATTGTGGAGTTCAATATTATGCCGTACATATTGACTCTGTTCAATAATGCACACCCTGAGTTTGTACATCAGACATTCCACGTCGAGTAGATTAGGTCGAAATGAGTGACAGATCCGATAAAGAGCACCCCTACTTGAGTTGGTTAGGTTCGTAATGGGTCACAGAACCAACACAGAGCACCCCGACTCCACCTAGGCTTGTGGTCCCTAGTCCCTACCCCTAGACCCCTAGAGAGTAAGAGAGTATAATATAAAAAGCACGGGAGCCAGAAGCTCAAGGGAGGTCCTGATTAAGAGCGAGCTATACGAGATCGAGCGGAGCGAAAGAGGGGGCCGGGGGGTAGCGAGCTAAGCGAGCCCACCTCCATAACGAAGCAATGGTTGAGTGTGGCGAAGTGACACTCAGGGGCGACCGCAAGAGCTTCTGGCGACAGCCCACCCGGAGTCAGACTTGAGTTGGTTAGGTTCGAAATGAGTGACTGATCCAACGCAGTTCTACCCCCTCTCCGCCTCACCACCAAAAAAGTTTTAATAGTTCTCGTATTTAATCCGTGACTTAGTCACACTATCTCGTACCAAACGAAGCATGGAAATGACAGACGTCATGGACTCAACAGCCAATAAAAGCAGAGACATTTCAGGATTAACTACGGGAGAAGAGAACCCACCTTATATTATCATGCTGTACATAATTGGTCGTTCGTTTTCGGCCCGTTACGAGTAAACACGGCCCTTATTGTACGACATAGGGTCTTATAGGACACTAGCAACCCGCCCGCCCGGCTTCGCACGGGTGTAATTTACGTGCGAAGCCGGGGCAGGTCGCTATAAATATAAATATATGTATAAACCTTCCGTGAAAATGTATCTAACTGATGATGGTGTAAACCGCATCAAAATCCGTAGCGTGTTTTAAGAGAAGTTAGCGGCCATACAGACAGACAGACGCGGAAAGCGACTTTAATTTATACTATGTAGAGAAGAGAAGAGAAGATAGAGATAGAGAAAGAGAAGAGAAGAGATAGAGATACATGGGATATAAGGGTCGGCAACGTATTTGTAATGCCGCTGGTGTTACAAGTATCCATAGGTGACGGTGACTGCTTACCATCGTGTGGCCCATCTGCTTGTTTGCCACCTATAGCATAAAAAATTACACGATAAAATACGGCATAGTAATGTAAAGCCCGATACAACGTGTACTTTTCTCACGTGCATGGATTATTGGCTGCTGTGCTTTCCTTGCCGTACTTTATAAATAGGAGCTGATAATTGACAGGCAGTATTGTACGACATGGATTGTACCGCATGATATTTGGTGTCACGGTACATGAATCATTGGTCGTGCTTTCCTTCCCGTACATAATCGTGTTGGAAAATATAATGTTGTCGTAGAGGGGCGGCCTTGAATCTATGAATGTCTGTGATGAATGAATGTTGTACATTACAGACACGACAGCCTCACATTGAGTTGACTTGACATTGACAAGACAAGAATGACAAAACAGATAAGCGAGATTGAAGAGAAGCGAAGCACGCACGTCAAACGTTCAAGCACAATAGTATGCTCATTGCAAATATTGCAATATTATCATCATCAGCCAGAAGATGTCCACTGCTGAACATAGGCCCCCCACACGGTAACGCGACCGCAAACTGTAGCTATCTGGGCGCGTTAGGGTCCCGTTCGCGTGATTTTTTTAACTGAGCGGATTTAACGTTAGTTTGATACCGAGTTAACCGCTGGCCGTAAGGCCAAAGGTTGAGCATTGAAGCAGTATGTAAACACTAACTACCTGCGATGCTGCCACAGGAGTATTTTGGGGAATATAGTAACGTACAGCTACTAGGTACAGTCATTTCAAAGAGTAGGTACTTTATAATATGAGTCATTTCCGGCAGCGCGAGTAGCAGGAGCAGCGGCTGAATGTAAATGAGGCATAATTTTGAAGCCTGTTTTTTATTGATAGGTACCTAATTATCTCATTTTGTTGTGGTACGGAATCCTCAATGCACGAGCCCACCTCGCACTTCGCTGATTTATTTACAAAAAGAAACAGATTCCATAGTTCCACAACGCACTCCATAGTGTGTCGCTTGACCTCTCGAAAACTTCGAAAGTGCACCTGCACGTCTTCGACCACGTCATAATATTGCGACATCTAGCGAAGAATCGCTGAACACGTTCTTTAATTTAATTGTGTACAGTGCCACCAGCTTTGCTGTTCGTGGGCAAAATTTGAATATTTTCTTGGCGAATTTCTTAGGTGTCAATACCTACAGTACTTTGCTCTCCAACATCTCCACTAACCACAGACCTACTATATCTGTGCCACTAACGCTGTCAATGAACAGCTAAGATGGTGGGATGGGGCCGTGGGGATCGGGAGCCAATTTTTTTTTCCAAGATTTGGCTTCACTTTGGTGGAACTCGTGACCAAAAATGCCGGCATCTACTTTGCTCAAAGGGTGAGCAAGTGAGCATCGCCATACAACGTGGTAATGGGGCTTATGGGGCCAGCATTTTGGGAACAATTGCCACTGGTCACGGTTTAATAGATTAAAAGTTAGGTTTTATTTGGTTGCTTTTTAATTTAAATTTTGGTGGGATTGTATGAGTTTGGAACAAAGATCTTGTATAATTAGTTGGTTTCGAATGAAAAACGTCACAAATACTTCGTAGGTAGGTACCGACATAAAAATAAAATGGAGTCTATTATTTTAGTTGTTAGCTGTAAGTATAGGCTTATAAATCTTATAATCGACTCAATACCGTTTTTTTTTTCTGTGTACAATATTGACTCAATAATAAAAACCCAATGACATTAAGAATTTCATTGTGTGCAGTTTTTTTTTTTACTATCATACTAGTTTTAGCACAGAGTTTTAGAGTCATAGTCTGTTGTAGTTGTATCTATGCGTTTGGCGACAGCGGTTCCAATACTACAACTTAGGTATAACCCGTACGAAGCGCTTTGACTCCACATTTATTGTGCGAACTGCTAGTCTGTGGAATGCGCTGCCTGAATGGGTGTTCCCCGATGGTTACAATCTGGGTGTCTTCAAATCACGAGTGAATCGGTTCCTTCTAGGCAAACGTGCTCCAACGTAGACCGCATCATCGCTTAACATCAGGCGTGATGGTGGTCAATGGCAAAGGCAAAAAAAAAATATTACAATATTTATTTTGTAAAACAGAATAAATCCGCGTTTGACCACCAACTCGTCTGTTGATAGGTAAGCGATGATGTGGTCGAAGATGAAACACGCAGACTTAGAAGATCCTATTCACTCTGTAATGTTCACAATGATTACTACACAATAATAATGATTATTTACAGTTCCTTTTACTTCCTTTTTCCATGGTTTGTAGGTAACAATGACAATTATCTTTGGTTTGTAATCATACCAAGACTCACTCGTAAAATATGCGCATCTCATATTTTTGTTGTAGGTAATTTAAAGGGTTAGGTCTTCGACCAAATTAAAATTAATGGACGGGTCCTGAAGATGCGCATTTTTTAAGATTACAAAATGAGCGCCGGCGCTCATTTCGTTTCAGTCGGTTTCTAGCCGTAGGAAGTGTAACACGAGATTACTGTTACATGATAACGAAACATCTAAAGAAAAGTGTAAATACACAACAAAAACCGCTATCTATTTTTTGAATCAAATGTACCTACTGTACATTGTTATAATTAGGCGTTGAAGTATATGTCCGACGGTTTTGACTCGTTTTTACTGAGCAAGTTCAATGGTTATGGCCAGTCCATTCATGTTATTTTGGTCGAAGGGTTATGTAGGTACTGGTTATCAGTTAGCATCCATCAAAACAAACAACTTTAGTTCTACGACTGTGGCCGTCGAGAGTGAATGATTTTTTAACCGACTTCAAAAAGAAGGAGGAATTCGACTGTAGATATGTTTTTTTGTATGTTTGTTACGCGATTACTCCGCCAGTTAAGAAATTGTTTTTTGTATTGTACATAAATAATTATTATAGTTATGTTGGGTCACTTTACACGGTTATGTTGGGTCTGGAGTAAGTACCTACCTATATCTAGGTATCTACTGCGTGGGTCTGCAAGACAGACCTTGAACAAACTTTCTTACACTGTGACTGCGTCGTGGGTACTAAATTGCTTTACACCAATTTAATTATTGCTTTTATGGAGGCTTTTAGTAGCTTTTAGGAGCAAGCGCTGGCATCATCGGCTCCCCTTAAGTGAATTGACGTTTGAAAAGACTCGCTTTACTGCTTCTACACTTGACGCTGTCTATAGGGCGGACGGCTCAAGGAATCAAACAACACTAATCTTTTTAACCCCCGATGAAAAAAGAGGGGCGTTATAAGTTTAACATGTGGGCATCGTAGCTCTCAAACGGCTGAACCGATTTTGATAAGTAGTAGGTAATTTTTGTTTGAAAGGTTAGGTAGTACCTTAGAATCACTACATGAGTAGTTATTCTAAGGGTAGTACCTACTTTGTCGAGAATGTTCTTAGGGATAATTCAAATCTGTTTAGCTATTTGAAGATTAGATATCAGTTATTTTTACGGGGGTCAAAAAATACTATACTTAATACGTAGGTAGTATACAATAAAATGTTCCCCTGGTTTGCCTTACTTACTACATCAGTCTACACTATAATAGCACCTATAGAGTGCTCTTATAATTATTCAACCTAAGTAGATAAGAAGGTAATAACTTTTCATTTATCAAAAAAGTTGGTCATCATCACAGAAAATAATTAAAAAATCGGTCGTGACGGGAGTGGTCGTCTTTCTCAGTAGTTCGGACCTATACGAACACAAACTCTCTATATCATATTATTATCTACTAGACTAGATAGGACCTAGACCTAGATTTAAACGGTAATTTAGTTTGTTTAGAAAAGATGTTAATTTATCCAAATTATGGTGGTGTACACGTACCAAAATAAGGCCAAGGTACTGTGACCACAAACTACCATAATGCTTGCTACGGCGGGACTACAATGGCGTTGAGCGCGATCTTCAAAAGTACTCTACTGCCTGTAGGTAGGTACTTATTAAACCTTGTGTCTTTTTGTAGTGGTAGGACTTTTTTGTTGACCATCTGGGTAAGTAGGTTCTATGTCTTTGCAATTGCCATTTATTCAACCGCCAAGAAGTTATGTCCAAAGAATATTGTGTTTTACATTGAAGATCAATGTGTCTAGTGAAATGAAATTATACGCGTACAGATGCCTTGTAGGTACGAGTTTAATATTTGGTTGGTTGAGTTGGTTGTAACTGTTCTAAGTAAGTAAATTATATTAAATACCTATCTCAAGATCCTGCATATCGTGTCGTACAGCTACAGCATAGTGAGTAAATAGTCAATTTATTGTAAAACTCTAAACCCCTTATTTTTTACGGGTAGTACGGCAATGAAACGTGGTCTCTCACTATGGGCCTATCATAAACAAGCTCAAGTCGCACAACGAGCTATGGAAAGGGCTATGCTCGGGGTTTCTCGGAAACGAGGAGATCCGTAGACGAACAAAGGTTACCGACATACTTAGCCCACCGGATTAGCAAATTGAAGTGGCAGTGGGCAGGGCACATAGCACGCAGAACAGATGGCCGATGGGGCCGAAAAGTTCTCGAATGGAGACCACGGACTGGTAAGCGCAGCATAGGACGTCCATCATCGAGATGGACAGACGACCTAAAAGAGACCGCAGGGAAACGCTGGATGCAGGCCGCTTCCATCCGGCCCTTCTGGAGATCGATGGGGGAGGCTTATGTCCAGCAGTGGACGTCCTAAGGCTGAAATGATGATGATGATGAGAATTTTGAAATAATTACATAGTATTTTGTATTTTTTTAATAAAATAAAAAATCTGACGCAGTAACTACTAACTCCAAGGCTAATTTATTAGAAAGGCGGAAAAGTTGATCCGAGATTTTGGTTTATTTTTAAATTAACCAATGATATCCTCATTTCACTAGATTCAGTCTTCAGTCAAGTATGGTTCTAGTGAAATTAATGTCTGTTGTCACTGACTAGATGTCAGTGTTTTGCCATCTCTTTAGATTTCGTAAAAAGACGCATCTAATAGCTGGGGCCGAGTGGGGCCTTGCGGCTACCTTTATCCCACTTTTAAGCAACGTTTGTTTCTACATACAGATGACCATAAAGGCTTAATATATTGTATTATAGTCGCATTTAGTGGAGCAATACCTTGGTGCTTAGTACACACAGTCGTGCGTTTTGCTACTTCTAATTTTGAGGTTTTTCATATATTTTTAGAAAAGTTTAGCTGTTATGTAAAATATACCTTTACGGTTCCCTCCATAATTATGAAATCTGTATATTAAGATATCGTAGACATCATTTAATAAATTAGTATTTGAAAGAATCCAAAAAAAAACCTGGGACAAAAACGCAAATTAGTGTTATAGGTACGTCATGCTGGTATGGTAAAATTAATAACAATATAAATCTTTGGGTAAAATAAATCTGAAGCCATAAAAAATGTGACAGATCGAAGTCTGGCGGTTAAAGTTGTTTGTGCAGTGTTTCCGGTAATTTATGTCTTATTATTTTTACAAGTAATTTTTGGAGCGGCATTTCGCGACAATGTTGGTAACTAATAGTTATTTTAAATTAATCTTGGTCACCTTGGAGTCGCATGATATTATTTTTTTGCCAAAATTAAACAAAAAATATTCAATATTATTTTTAAATTACTTTTCATTGATACTCAACTACAAACAAATGGAACTACATATGGACTACATGGCTACTTATATTATAAAGTAGATTGTTATTCATTCCCATTTTTCATGTGTATCATCATCAACATCATAATCAGCCTATATTACTCCACTGGACATAGGCCTCTCCCAAGGCACGTTAGTCAGTCCGATCCTCGGCTTTTCCCTTCCATCCACTGCCAGAGGCGTCTTACGTGTAATATCGTCACTCCAACGAGTCTCAGCGCATCCTACGCTATCGCTTCGGTTATCGGTTCTGCGACAGATTTAAGCGGCCCACTGCCACTTCACGTCAGCTTGATAATACGCTGAGCTATGTCGGTGACTTTGGTTCTCTGGCGAATAACTTTGTTCTGGATACGGCGTTTCTCTGAGGGATCGCAGAGAAACTCCAAGCATAGCTCTCTCCATAGTCCGTTGAGTGACCTTGTAGACCGCTCCAACTCATGTGCATGTAGGTATGCTCTAGGTACCTCTAACTCAAATTTTCGCTTCATGCGTGGCCTGTTTAGTTAGGTGACTAGGTATAACTGCTATTATGTCTTCTGTGCACCAATTGCAGTTATTAAGTGCTGTGCACTTCGAATTAACCTTAATGATTTATGAATAAAAATATATCTGTGACATACGACATACCTATAAGCATATATACAATATATTGTACATACTATGATAATCCTTGACTGGTATTAATTTATAATAATACACTAAGATAATAAAAAAAGTGGCTTACAAAGATAAATTAGAAAACTGGACTAACCTTTCAACTTTGACCCCGCGTTGATCTCATTTTGATCCGATGACGAATGAGTTGAAACGACACTTTTGTAATGAAATTGACAACAAATAATGGAGCTCTGACCAGCCTCTTCACAGGTTACGTTTGTCACTGTTCGATTATCTCATCGGTATAAGATTATTTAATGTTTACAAATAATAAGTACTATAGGTAGAATATGAAATTATTTGTCATTGTTTGAATATCTTTGCTCGCGTAACGTTTATAAAAAAAAATGCTGCTTTTAGTGTTCCGCTGTACAACAAGAAACCCTTTTTAGATCTTTGTTCAGTCTGTCTTAGCACAGCATCTATAACTTCTATATTTATGAACTAAAGTATGGGTGTGACCTGTACTATAGTGTGCTATTATGTCTTCTGTATCAATAGGCCAGGTTTATTGTCTGGTATTTTTTTTACAACGAATTTATGTTATTAAAAAGTTTTGTTTTTTTGGCTCAATACACCTCATCCGACGTTTATCCACCATGTTGTTCTCCTCTTCAACCCTTCAAAATAGGCATTGGTTTCGTGTATTATTCGTTTTGTATTCACTTCATCAAAACTCGCGTGAGGAATCTTTATAAATTACTTTAGATTCACGATTATGTTTATCGGTCTCGACCGATCGACCGGTTTAGGAATCATTAGAGCTCCTTTATCAGGGAATACGCGCGCGTTTTGCATTCGTTTAGTATTCGTTTTGAACTTTTGATAGCCCCGTTAGTCCAGTTGGTATTTAGATATGCATTTGAATATATATATATGTGTGTATATCAGTCTCTGGCAGCAGTGGCAGCCATGTTACAAGCTTTGTTTAGTTTGGGGTCAGATGACCGTGTGTGCAAAAATATCCAAGGCTGGTCATCTTTGGAAGATTTCCCCCTCGAAAAAAGGCATTTCAACTTGGTTTCAAACGCTCCAATGGCGTAGACTTTACTGTATAGTGCCTAGGGCTCCTGGATTCCTAATACCAGGCCTGCAGAATTTAAGCAACTATACGTTTCAAATACTTTTAAAATGAGTTGTCGGAAATAATACATTCGTCAGTTGCAGGTTCAATTGGGGTAACTGACAAAACACGACTTCAGTAGAAGCATTGTCGTGATAAATTTATCATAACTTTTTTTGAGTGTGGCCTTTTAAGAATCTAATATACCAAAGTTTCGTTCATATACTCGCTATTTTCGGAAATTTTCAGCTACACCATTTTTTTTCTTCAAACTTATGACATTTACTCGAGTTTGATCTCATGCCCGTGTGTCAAGACACTTAATTTTCACACACGAAATTTTCGGGGCTAGAAATACATCAATTTGACTTGTACAAATGGATAACATAATCAGTAGGAACGTTATTTCGAAGGAAATCTAAAAATTCACAGATAAAATGTTTAATCCTTTTTTTTAAATATACCATTCGAGAGAGCAGAAAAAACTAAGAAAAACTGTTTACTTAACTTATTTTTACGTGTTTTGTCAGTTTATTACCCCAATTCAACCTGTAACTGACGATTATGAATGGTTCAGACAATTATTTTTGTTACTTGTGTTTGTTCTATATCTGGTTGTTAATATCTATTTAAGTATGTATTTAAAACTATATATGTATGTATATCAGTCTCTGGCAGCCATATCACAAGATTTGCTTAGTTTGGGGACTGTGCGATTATTTATTTTATAAAACTTCATAGCTAAAAGTTTTTTTCTCAGGTAGGTAGGTACATATAACATGTACTCAGTGCAAAGCGAGACGCAGCCGCGCACGCGCATTAAAGAACGCCTAATGCGGTTGAACATATAGTCGGAGTGACCGGCTACGTGTAATAATATTTAAAAAAAGCTGTTCATTAAAAGTTACACCGAAAGTCACTAACTATGCTAACTATATAATAATGTTAGCTATGTGACGGCGTAGCAATTGCTTGGCTATTTGGGTAGGCGTTAAGTCGGAACAAATCGTTGTTTTTAAATTGATAATTATTGTATTTTGTGGTAGTACGGAACTCTCAGTGCGCAAGCCCGACTCGCATTTAGCCGGTTTATTTTATTTTTCTTCCGCGTCAATGACCCTGATATGCTCTTGATATGCAGATTCGGATTCGTATCTTGGCCACCTTGTGAATTAAATTAACTAAGGTTGTAGTCTAGGAGTATGCCGTATTTTTGTACGCATTTTTTTACCGATTTATATCAGATTTGTTTGTCTACCTTCGTAAACTTATTACCGCACAGTCTTCTTTATACCACTGATATGAGTAGAATTATATAATATATTATTATCTTTCTTGTCTATGTTATAATATACAAACCACGGTTCTAGTATGCTAATATCCAGATATCGTCAACCTATCTCTTTGCTGATCGCCTGACATCTAAATGGCGATAGAATACAATTATGGCGTTCCAAATCCGGATGAACTATATAGTTGTCACGGAATTCGTGTACATTTGACATTATCGTGTCTTATATAATTATGATAGCTCTCTATTCTTAGAACACCTTTAGGATGTTGGCTAAACTAGAGCTAGGCAGATACCTCTTGCTTTATAAACATGCATTTGTCTTCAAAACTGTTAATTAATAAAATTAAAATAACCTTAATTTTATGGCATCACTACTAATAATTGTAAACACATAAATTTGTCTACTATGGCTTTGTCTACTACGCCGACGACATCGAAGACGGTGCCATCAGTCGATTCGTACGTCGAGCGTCAGCTGCGTCACCGAAGACTAACCTGATGGCTATCAGAGATCGGAACGCGGCAGTGATGGAGGCCCTGGGCCTGGGAGACGATATAAAAATGTAGATAAATAAAGATTAAAAATGTAAACAAATAAGGGTTGTGTGTATGCCTCGAGCATTCATGCTCACCATCGAAGGCACCTTCTTGCGGCGGCGTCGTGTGTCGGGTCGCTCTCTTCCCTCAGATATGGTTGAGTAGGGCGATGGCTGGCACATGTGTCATACTCGTGATCAGGTGCTGCTTGTGGGTCGCTGGTCTGCTCGCGGTATATACACAACACTAGTACATAGGTATAACTAACTTTCCTCTCCCTGTATTGTGAATAACTAAGTAAAATCATTTAAGTTAACAAAATTGTAGTCAAGTATAGCAAAAGTCACGGACCCTGGAGAAGGTAGAGTTGCATTTTAAATATTTTTTAAAACAAAAAAAAAAAAAAACTTAAATTTGCGTAGATAAGAATTGTGAACTATTTTTTAACGTCTCTTGATAAATACCTTCCATGTCTTTATTGAAATGGTAATTTCTGGTCCCGCATTAATAGTTTCAATAGCGACGAACTCGCCCGTAGGTCACTGCTGTAAGGTCACTGCTTATCCTAGCCAACGAGTTCTTGAATAACGGCATTGACGGCTACTCTGTGACCAAAACAGCGTAAATTTGTCCGTAAACATGCAGATAAATGTTCGTTTTTGATATAGCGAGACGTATAGACAACGAAAATGAACTTTAAGAACGCAAACCTCATACGAAGTGTTGTTATATTTGTTTTCTGCTTTGGCTATGTGCAGAACAAAAGGAAAATTAAAAGTGTAAAACGATCAAACGAAACGAGTGCAAACAATCCAGATTCGGACATTAATTTAGATTCTCTACAGTTGATAGCTAAATACAGGCCAACGCCTCAACGTCATACAGTGATTACAGAAGACGGATACATAGTGAATTTGTTTAGGATACCACAGAAAGGACCGGCAGTTCTGATGGTGCATGGGATTGGTGATAGTTCTGACTCCTGGCTGGTCACAAGTCCATCCTCGTCGCTTGCATACCAGCTAGCTGATCTCGGATTTGATGTATGGCTTTTTAACGCAAGAGGTAATAAATACAGTAAAGGCCACATCAAAAACCTTCCCAGCAAACAATATTGGAACTTCAGCTACGAGGAAATGGGAGCACTGGATATGCCTGCAGCTGTGGACTATATTATTTCAATCAGAAATCAGCCCAAGCTGTATTATATTGGATTCTCTCAAGGCACCACCCTGTTTCTCATTATGTGCAGCATGAGGCCAGAATACAACGAGAAAATCAAGCAGGCTGTTCTACTAGCACCCGTGGCGTGGATTGACAATATAAAATACCCTTACATAGATTTCTTTGCAAGAAATACGCATCTCTTAAAATCGTTTCTTGACGCTCTTGGTGTTTATGAACTGTTTCAAAATAATGATCTTCTGAAGTGGTTTCACGCAAGAGTGTGCAGGGATGGAGTTCCCGAAAGAGTGTTTTGTGAATTAGAATACGCCCTCTCTTACGGGATAAAGAATTTTACGAACTTTAACTTAATGCAACTGCCAGTGATCGCCACTCATATCCCGGCAGGGGTGTCTACTAGGACATTCGTACACTTCTTTCAAATATATTTAAGTAAACGCTTTCAAAGATTTGACTACGGCCTCGAGCAAAACATGGCGATGTATTCGTCTGCTAAGCCACCGGAATTTGATGTATCAGTAATAACCGCTCCTATAAACGTGTTTTTAAGTGATTCGGACTGGTTTAGTACGGTCAAGGATATGAATAAATTAAGGACAATGTTACCGAATATAGTAAGTTATGTCGAGTTCAATCAGTCATTCGATTTTACGCATTTAGAGTTTGTTTATGGTGAACGGACGAAGAGTTTAGTAAATGATCCTGTGATAAAAATACTTTTAAATGACGTGTACAAACAGGTATAACTATAGGGTAGGTATTATTATGACTAGCATTTGCCTAATTAATATTCTTTAAAGCCCAACGCTGACAGTTGCGAGGTACAAGCAATCGTTGAAGTCAACTGATTTCGGTTTACGTCAGATTCAAAATTGTACCTCATTTAAGAGTTATGAACAGTTGAGGAGCGGCAGAGGCGCGATGCGACGCGGAAGCGCAATGGAATAGTTTTTCTTTTGAACCATCGGTAAAAATTGCCTTTCAACGGTCGCCTGTACGTCGCGACGCCTCCATTTCGACTATTCGTTGGCAGAAACTATACAACAAAATTTTGGTAGAAATTATGACTAACTATGTAGGTACAATAACATTGTAAAAATCATATTAAAGAAATTTTCTTTTAATATTTCACTGAAGTATTTATATTGGGTACTGCTACAGCATTACGTTCAAAAACCTAGCGAAAGTGAATAGATTTCGTGGTTTTCATTCGGATTTTTAACCGACTTCAAACAAGGATCTCAATTAGGTCAGTATTTTTTTATTTATATGTTGTTACAGCTGTCAGGTTAAATTAATGCTTGAACTGGGCGTAGCAATTTTTTTATTTTGATAGATCTTGTTTTAATTTTTTACTGCAAATGATATGAAAATTGTAGAGCAATAGTGTATTGTTGTTGCATTTATATAATTTAAACTAAGTAGGTATGCTATCCAATTTCGGTTGTCTGGTAGAAAGCGCGTTTAGCAAACATACCTCTTTTATTGCATTTGCCACTTGGAATGTCTTTTTCGTGATCTTTAAACCGTTTTGAAATGTGAGGTAGAGACGAGTTAGTAAATATGTACAAGTACATATCAAACATAAGAAATAACAAGGTGCAAACCACTAAGATATTGCATTGGCGCAAGGTGTTAGATTTTGTTATTTCAATGCCATAATGATAAACGCTACACATTCGCTTGTGCCCATGACATTATAGAAAATTGATAGTTTAAAATTTTATGAGTAAAATTAAATTAATAAGTTAACGTAATTATTATTGTATAAAATATGGACAAAAAGTTGTAATATTTATACGGAATCAGGAACTACGAAGATTGTGAGCCGATTCCACATCATCGAGACAAGACAACTGAGGTAAGTATATACTTACTGTGCTAGACAGATTTGATTAAAACCTGTTTTTACAATATGAAGGAAAAAACATACATTATTTATTTATCAGGTGTTTCACTCCACAACGGCTAACTTAAACTACACATAGGACCTATGTAGTTGAAAATTGCTGCTTGGTGAATTCGACTAAAGGCATAGTCTGATTTTGGCCAGATGCGTTCGCACCTGCCACGCCACCTTACCAAATCCCCCTTGTTTGTCTGATCTGAGGTAAAGGCCAACCGCATTTGGATGAAATTTAGAACGGAAGTAGAAACTTGGTATTTTTACTTCGTAAAAGAGATACATAATCTTATTATAAAGAGTTTATTCAATAAAAATTACAAGTAAAATAAAAACTATCTTAAATTTAAATTTATAACTCTAAAACTAAAACTAATCTATTATAATTATATTCGATAATTATAATCTTATTATAATGGTTCTACAAGTTCACGATTTCTCTCATTAGTTCAGTGTTGTCTTAACTGCATGCTTTTATTTCTATTAAAATATGTTTCATGACATAATTATGCTAATTATTTCTCAATAATAACATTCTTTCGAGTCGTAAACAACTTCTCACTTACTGTAATAATATATTAGACCATTATCTATCCAGTTAAGTATAGCTCATCATCATCATCCAGAAGACGTCCACTGCTGAACATAGGCCTCCCCCTTAGAACTCCACACTGAATGACAGCCTGCCATGTGCGCGACTCTCACGATGTCGTATCGCGAGAGCGAAAACGACTCTCACGCAATGCTGCGTCTTCCGGTTCGTGGTCTCCACTCAAGAACCTTTATTTCCCATCGGTACTTCGTGTGATATAACAAGTTGTCGAAAAATACAAGGACAGTCCACTTTACATAGCATTATATCGACTACGCCGACCCGGACCCGGGTACGTCCTAAAACTGCGACCAGAACCACCAGAGGATGGGCAGCAGCATCCTCCTACTTTACCTACGGTGAATCCTTCTGCGATCTCCAAGCCGCCTGCCAAGCGTGGGGATTATGGCAACCCCCCCCCCCCCCCCCCCCCATGACAGACAAAATAATATCACGGCCCCTAGTCCCCGGCAGCTCCTCTATCCCTGACCAAGGTAGCGGGTCAGGTAACGGTAGAGCAGGGGGTGCGAAAAATCTCCGGCAGTTGCCCCGCTACCACCCCCAACATAATTTGGCCCTGGTAACGCACAATGTTCGCACACTGAGGACCGACGAGAAGATTGTAGAGCTGGAGGAAGAATTGAGCAAAATACGATGGGACATCATAGGACTATCAGAAATCCGACGAGAGGGACAGGATACGATAGTTCTGGATTCCGGGAACATGCTCTTCTTCCGGGAAGGAGAACGAAAGTCCCAGGGTGGTGTAGGTTTTATCGTCCGCAAGTCACTCATTAACAACGTGATTAAGGTCGATAGTGTGTCGAGCAGGGTAGCATACCTTATACTCAGAATAACCGATCGTTATTCGCTGAAGGTCATACAGGTATATGCGCCGACCTCGACATACCCTGACGATGAAGTAGAGGCTCTGTATGAGGAGATATCCGAAGCCATACATTCCTCCGAAACATACTTCACCGTTGTTATGGGTGACTTTAACGCAAAGGTGGGCACACGGAATGTCGATGAGTTAAGAGTGGGGTCATATGGGTATGGACGGCGGAATCCGAGGGGCCAGCGGCTGGTCGACTTCATGGAGAAGGAGGAACTCTATTTGATGAACTCCTTCTTTCAGAAGCGACCATCCAGAAAGTGGACGTGGATGAGCCCAGATGGTTCGACCAAAAATGAGATCGACTTCATCATGACGACCAAGAAGCGAATATTCAATGATGTCTCCGTGATCAGCAGGGTGAAAACCGGTAGTGATCACCGTATTGTCAGAGGCACATTGAATATCAACATCAAGCTAGAGAGGTCGCGTCTGGTGAAGTCCACGCTCCGTCCTGGTCATGCCCAAATCCAAAACCCAAATGACTTCCAACTCGAACTGCATAATCGCTTCCAGGGCCTTGCCGAAAGCGGAACTGTGGACGAATTAAACAATGGGCTGGTGGAAACTGTCCAAGCAGTGGGGTCCAAGTTCTTTAAGACCCCACCCCGAAAAAGACCCCAGAAGCTCTCAGACGAAACCATTAAGCTAATGAAGGACCGGACTGAGATGAGACTGCAATCTTCAGCTGATATGTCGGAATATGGCCAACTTAATAGACGAATCTCGAAATCGGTGCGACACGATCTGCGTTCCTACAATACAAGATGTATTAGGGATGCAATTGAGCGGAACCAGGGCTCGAAAGTGTTCGCGAAAAATTCGTCTATTGGGAAAAGCCAAATGACAAAGCTGAAGATCGAGGATGGCAGTATCATTTCGTCAAAGTCGGAGATTCTGAGAGAGCTTGAGAGGTTTTACGGACAGTTGTACACCTCGACACGACAGCCTATTGTCAGTACAGCTCAGGACAAGAGAGCTAAACTGACCCGACACTACACTGAGGACATCCCAGACATCAGCTTGTACGAGATTAGAATGGCTCTGAAACAGCTTAAGAACAACAAGGCACCGGGTGATGACGGAATCACGACAGAACTACTGCGAGCGGGTGGAAAACCGGTACTGTTAGTCCTCCAGAAGTTATTTAATTCCGTCATACTCGATGGTACTACGCCTGAAGCATGGCACAGGAGTGTGGTGGTGCTCTTCTTCAAAAAAGGTGATAACACCTTATTGAAGAATTATAGACCCATCTCACTCCTGAGCCATGTGTACAAGTTGTTCTCTAGAGTCATTACGAACCGTCTCGAAAGCAGGTTTGATGACTTTCAGCCTCCCGAACAAGCCGGTTTCCGTAAAGGCTGGAGCACCATAGACCACATACACACCCTCCGCCAGATTATACAGAAGACTGAGGAGTATAATCGGCCATTATGCCTGGCGTTTGTGGACTATGAGAAAGCCTTTGATTCCATCGAGACCTGGGCAGTATTACAGTCCCTCCAGCGTTGTCATATCGACTATAGGTATATCGAAGTGTTGAAGTGTTTGTATAGAAACGCCACCATGTCGATCCGATTACAGGACGAGAGCACGGAACCAATCCAATTGCAGAAAGGCGTGAGACAGGGAGATGTTATCTCTCCGAAACTGTTCACGAACGCATTGGAGGACGTTTTCAAGCTCTTGGACTGGAACGGATTAGGCATCAACATCAATGGCGAATACATCACTCACCTTCGTTTTGCCGATGATATAGTCATCATGGCAGAGTCGCTGGAGGACCTAAATACGATGCTCAGCGACCTCAGTAGCCTTTCCCAACAGGTGGGTCTTAAAATGAACATGGACAAGACAAAAATCATGTCCAATGTCCATGTTGAACCCGTGCCGGTAGTCGTTGGGAACGATACTCTCGAAGTTGTTGACCATTACACCTATCTTGGACAGATTGTTCAGTTAGGTAAGTCCAACTTAGGCAAAGAGGTCGCCCGAAGAATCCAACTCGGATGGGCAGCGTTCGGGAAATTGCGTGACATCTTCTCGTCCAAGATACCACAGTGCCTAAAGACAAGGGTCTTTGACCAGTGTGTGTTGCCAGTGATGACATATGGTACTGAGACGTGGTCCTTAACTGTTGGCCTTTTGGAAAAACTCAGAGTCACACAGCGGGCAATGGAGAGAGCTATGCTCGGAGTTTCTTTGCGCGATAGAATCCGAAACGTGGATATTCGCCAAAGAACCAAAGTCACCGACATAGCTGTTAAAATTTGCAAGTTGAAGTGGCAATGGGCAGGCCACATCGCTCGGAGAACCGATAACCGATGGGGAAGAAAGGTTCTTGAGTGGAGACCACGAACCGGAAGACGCAGCGTAGGTAGGCCTCCCACTAGATGGACCGACGACATAGTAAGAGTCGCTGGCATCCAGTGGATGCAAAAGGCAGGCTGTCGTTCAGTGTGGAGGTTAAAGGGGGAGGCCTATGTTCAGCAGTGGACGTCTTCTGGCTGATGATGATGATGATGATGATATCGACTACGCTAAAGCGGTCGATACGATATCGCATGACTCGATCTGGGCATCCCTAAATAAATATCACGTCCACGAGAAATATACAATTGTCCTATCCAATCCAAGAATTTTTATGGCGGCAGTAGGTACTAGTCGTGTGAAACTAGATAAGAGAGGACAAGAAATAAATAAATAAATATTTGGGACATTTTTGCACACACGGTCGTCTGACCCCAAACTAAGCAAAGCTTGTGATATGGCTGCCAGAGACTGATATACATACATATATAGTTTTAAATACATACTTAAATAGATTTAACAACCAGATATAGAACAAATACAAATGTTCATTACATAAATGTTTGTCCTAGGTGGGAATCGAACCCACGCCCCCAAGCTCAGAAGGTAGGTTCACTACCAACTGGACCAACGGGCTATCAATACCAATCCGCAGAGGAGTGAGACAAGGGGATCCTCTGTCTCCCAAACTTTTATAGCGGTATTACAGAACATTTTTGATGATCTTATAAGTGGGAGACAGAAGGAATAAAAAAAAGGAAAAGGAAGAAAGTAATGAGCCACCTGAGATTCGCGGATGATATTGTCATATTTGCTGAGACAAGCCAAAAATAAGTATAGATACCTATTTCTCACATTTCAACATTTTTGGAGGTAAAAATAACATAAACCTAATAAAAAAAGATTGGGCATTAGTTACCTTTATCACAGAAGACATAATAGACACCTATATTTAGAATAACAAAAGATGCTTTGAAGAAATTTTCGTGATTATTTTTTATAGGGTTCTAAAAAGATTTTTAGTGATCGTTAGGTTGCATTTTGTTTGGTTAGTAAATTTTACATATATTTGGAATCATTAAGAACTTACTCAAATTAAAACCAATATAATATAAAACTATGTTAAACTAAACCTAAACTACTAATGAAATAAAAAATTTATTATTATTATTATTATATTATTTAAAATCCTACTCATAAAATAAAACACCAAATTCAATAGATAATGGATCAAAGTACATTAAAAAAAAAAAGAAAAATATAAGCACGCCAAGCGGGCTAAAATAATTAAAAAACACGCACACAACTCGCACATTGACGGGAACTAAAAGTAAAACAAATAATAGGTACACACATATACGTAGGTACTCGTATACGAAGCCTGGGAGCGGAAGGCCAAAAATTAAAAAACTCGGGCTGTCGGCGGTGTCGCGAACAGATGCCCAGTTCGAATTGCCTCTCTACACTCAATTTAACGTGGAAAACACTCAGCTTTGTCCAGGTAATGAACGTACTGACCTAGCCAGTACCCGGCAACAGCTCTTCATTCCCGGACGGAGAGGTTGTCACGACCATTGAAGCTGGATGGAAAATTATAAATACTATATTTTGACTTTTAATAATTTCTTATGGAAGCTCGTCTAATTGTCATTCGACATTACTAATATTATACAAATTAGTAATAAATTATTTTTAATTATTTATTAATTTTTGTTTTAGAAAAACAAAAGTTAGTTTGCTTGTCCTTTTTTCACGCTATAACAAATCAATGTGTCGATGTGATTTTTTGCATGGAGATATATAGTTGAAGGACCGGAGAGGAATTTTTCAAGCAGTGGCGACTAGTGCGATGATAAAACAGCGATGCTGGCATCGGATCAAACAGTTCTTCCGAACATTCCCCGTTGTAAATGCGATAAAATATACAAAGAGACCCAACGTCTCTGCGCATGCTGAGCGGCTCTAGGTGTACAGTGAGCTTGGGATCGTCGACAATGTGTGTCAACTCTACGCTGTAATGCATCATCTATAATCTATACTATTTTAATAAATACTTATCCAACTCTGTTAAGTACTAGTGTTGCCGCGCCACAAGGGGAACTAGACCGTACGTAGGTACATGATACAAATTAATACTCATGGTCACAATCTATAGAGCAGAACTAATTCATGTAATAATGGTAAGATATTTTCTTGATAAAAATATATATTAGGATAACCGCTTGCTCAAGGAGCTTGTTCAAGAAATTACTTACAATAAAATACTCGCAAGGTACCTATAATGTATGCTGATTTAGGACTGTACCGCAGAAGAAATAAACTCTACAGAACTGCGAAATTCGAAACTCTGATTTTTTATACCTACGGTATTGGTTTATACTATTGGTATTCTTGAAGACGAGGAAAAATAATTTTTATTGTTTCTTACCTCAGACACTGCGTTTTGAAATGCACTAAATAATTAAATTTATTCGTACCTACGATTTCAACGGTTCAGACTAAACTTGATGAAAAATTCTTGAATGTTTTAAGAACGGTGTCAACATGACGATACTAAATTACGACCTGTCATTTAATTACGTTACGTTAATGGTTACAGTTACGTTTCATGGCAAGTATTGATAGTGTTAATCGAGTAATTAAGACCATGAACGTTATATTTTACTTAGGCCGTTCGTATATAAGGCGACGCAAGTCGGCGACTCACGTCGCCGTTGAGTATATAAGTATAGCTTCGCGACTACGATTCTCGTCGTGCGCTTGTATGACACACGTCGCCGAAATTTTGTTGATTCAAGTAAGAAGCGTTATGAATTATGTTTTTAGGATTCTGCGTTGTAAAGCGAATAAATGCCAGCGCCGGCCCTAGCCTTTGATCCAGTGCAGAGCGAGATTGTCTTTCGGCGCGTTTCATTTCTGAAAACAGTCGTACAAGAATCAATAATTTTCTGGAATAAAAAGTTGCCTATGTGCTTATCCAGGAATTCCAGGATGTAAACTATTTCCTCATCAAAATTGTATGCTGGTTACAAATATGCAAGTGTGCCCGCTGCTCCTGCGCCACGAGGCTCAAGGCGCCATGTTTTAATTCGCTTTTAGCATTTTGGCGTCCCTTACTATCTGGCGCCTAGAGAGTCTGCTCCTCTTGCCCAAGGCCAGCGTTAAAAAAGGCATGTAAGTAATTATTAAAATTTTCTCAACTTGGCGTTTATGCAATTCAAAAAGTGAGTGTGTACTGCTCGACACCAGCTTAAGAAATCGAAGAGTTCCTTTTAGCGTTTTCACATCAATGAGGCGGTATTAATTTTGTTCTATTGCCCGGTTTTTATTTCTAAGTCAATGATTTCTAACATCGTACTAGTGCCCCAGATGCGATGGTGGCCCAGCGGTAGCATGTGCGCTTTACAATCTGACGGCAACCGGTTGGATCCTCGGCCCTGCACCTATCAGTTATTTAGTAATTAAATAAATAAAGTGCAGTTTCAATGCCGCCGCTCAAAAACAGAGAAGAAAAACATCGTGAGGAAACCAGTATGTCCAAGAATCTCAAACAGTTCAAAGACATAATCATTTACCAACATGCACTGAGCCAGTGTGGTAGATTAAGGCCCATACCTCGCTCTTTGAGAGAAGGCCTGTGTCCCAGCATTGGAAACATGATAGGCTGAAATGATGATGATGATGATGACTAGGGCTCCAGGAACTAGTGCACTTTCTAGGCTGCGATAGTCGCAACGACAATTCTACTTGAGCCGAGTATCCGAGTACCTATCTAATACTTTGGTCGCTTTCATGTACGGTCTTATTTCCTTACCTAATCTAATAGGTTTTATTGTAATGTTTACCGTTAACTGTGTAAGTAAATGAGTACTTACAACTATTTGTATTAAAAAGTGTCGTAAAGGTTGCTTAAACCTACAATTTATTTCTACCTTGGCGATATTTATAAAAATTTACTATCTGCGCCCCGCAGTGTCACCCACGTAGTGATGAAAAATAGTGATGATGATGATGATGAAAGTAGCCTATGTCACTCTCCGGCCCTTGAACTATAATTATGCAAAAAAATCAGGTCGATCCATTGACTGATTGATTGATTAACTCTTTATTGTTCACACCATTAAATTTGTAACAGAGGAAAAAAGCTCTTAAAAAAACTAGTGTAACAACTGGCGGCCTAATCGCTAAAAGCGATCTCGAATCGAACCCGCGCCCCCAAGCGCTGAAGGCAGGTTCACTATCAACTTGGCCACCGGGGCAGTCTATAAGTAAAGAGCGACCTCTGCTGGGACTCAGGCCTTTTCGAGAGAGAGGATGGGCACTAATCTACCATGCTGACCAGTGCATGTTGATAAATGTCATATTATGTCTTGAAACTTTTGAGGTTCTTGGACATACCGGTTCTTCACGATGTTTTCTTTCACTATTGTTGAGCGATGGCATCAATACTGCACAAATAATTTATTTACATAAATAAATCATTGATGCAGGGTTGAGAATCGAACCGGGTGTCGTCAGATTCTAAAGAGCACATGCTACCGCCCGGACACTATCGCTCTTTATACAGATAGGTACACACAGTAAGCTTAGAACCCCCCTATTTTTGCGTCGGGTGTTGATTACAGGTTAGACCGAATAGTGATTATTGAAATTTACGAAACAATGGCAAAAGTCAACACCATTTGTTTGGTACGCGTTTATTTTAGTACCTCTATATACCAATTACCAATTTGGAGCACAAGATAATAAAATACGTAGGTAGTTTTATTGGGTTTTAGCCACACACGTTATTATTAGGCAGTAATATCTACCTACAATCCAACCATTATCAAAACTGCATTCACATTATCATTGCCACATGCAGAGCGTCCTACACCTAGCAACATAGAGCCATCAAATAAAATATCGTCTTGCATTCGTTACGTAAATTCTACTGAGCTGATGTAAAATAATGATAAATTCTGATTGAAAAATCTACAAACAGGATGTTTAGGCACATACGTTATTCTCAGGTAGCAATATCTTCATAGGTACAATCGAATCACTATCAAAACTGCATTCACATTGGCACCCCATCTAGTCACGAAGCTTCCTACACACCAACATAGAGCCATCAAATAAAATATCGTCTTATTGCATTGGTTGCGTAAGTTCTACTGAGCTAATAAAAATCGATGAAAACTGATTGAAAATTCTACAAACAGGGTGAGCACATTTTCCGTGGTGATTTATTTTACAAAGTCAGAGCGTAGACTTAGGATATTTACCTACTTATTTACATTTTACAGATGAGTCAGAACGTCGAGAAGCCAGCCGGTCTACCACAATCTGAAGCAAATCTAATGTAAATGGAAAGCATTTCTATTTTAATCTTACATTGTATTTTGGCTTGCTCTCTTTACAGGAGAGTGAGTGAAAGCGAGATCATTGTAAGAATTTTATTAAATAAGAGATTGTGGTAGGCCCCAGTCAGCGCGAGCGCGTTACCACCCCTCTGCCGACAGGCAGGCTCTATTTCCGCCTGTCGCGTGGAAATCCGATAGGTAGTGGTTATATTTTATATCCAATATTTCAGTGATCGAAATAGAAACAACTCTATGTTTCTGAATCGTCCGGCAGAGTTCGACCATCGGCGGAGGCTGAGTACCAATCATTTTTGCAAGGATTTTGTGGTTTGGTTTTTTGCTGCCGTCCCTGTTCGTTGGCTGATGCATGACATACCTAACCTATCTGTTACATTGATAGAAGAAACAGTACATTATAATAATGTTATTGAAGCTTTCGTAACTCGTAATCACGATTACTTATAATCGTTCCTAAATAGAAGTAGTATCAGTTTATGTTTAATATTGTCTATTGTACGTTTTTGATAATTATTGACGTTTATTGTACGATGTCTATGTAAAAAAAAACACGTTATATGTTTTTTTTTTACTTATACATACGCATAATGTAGTTTTAAAAAAAATTAAATATATGGCAATCCACCGCCACTTAGACACCTAATACATTGTCAGTGCGTTACCTACCTTTGAGGAGTCTTTTAACCCTTCGTTTCAAACAGTCGAAATTATACTTCGAAGGAACTGTGGTAAACTGTGGAACCGAAGAACTGTGGTAAGCAATGCCACAACTTAACAGTTACGTGGCAGAAACGATCGATTAAATCGAACATTGCGTGACTTCCACTTACTTATCTATAATGTGTGGATGGCATTTCTGGTGACGGCACGACGGCCGCTGCGGTGGAGGCGGCGCTGAAACCCGGGATGGAGGGATAAGAATTTAGTATTAGGCTTGTGTTTGGCCGCCAACCCCGATGTATCGTTTGCACAATTGTCTTGCACCATCAATGGTGCAGATGCAACTAAGTGTGTATAATAAGGTAGGTACACTTAGGTATAAAACTTAAATTTGCTGGGTATTCGTAATGTATTAGAAAGGTTAAAAAATTCTACTAAATAGACAACTTTTTGAATAGTTGTTGGTTCGTCGTTACGAAAGTAGTTCTCTAACTGCAATAAATAAATAAATAACTAAATAAATAAATTTATTGAAGCAAAATTTTTAAAATTCCTTAATTAACAATATTTGTTTTCTAACAAATAAACGGAGATATGAAAGAGAAAGACTTACAAAGAGAAATTAGACATCTTATTACAAATATTTTTGTCTGAGAGTGGCTGGCGCCTGTACTCGTAATTAAACTGTGCTACTGGCGCCAGAGTCCTCCGTGATAACTACAATAGCTTTAGTCATTGATGTAATTGGCTTTAGTTGAGTTTATGATATGAAATTGTATTACATAATGAAAGAGTTTTTGGTTTTATTTTAGAATTTCAATAGAACTTAAAATAACGAGATTGTGCCATTATACAACTTCATCTCAAGCATCATCATGTGTCTGTGTATTTGTTATAGTCCTTTACCATTGACCGTATACATATACCACTGCAAACACTTCGACAGTTTTTCAATTGAGTTTTACTAAAACCACCGAATCATAATGTCAATGTAATCATAATTTTTGTATTTGAATTTTTGTATATTTTATTTTAATTTTCTAATCATCAATTAATTAATGTAATTTGTATAATAAGTTATGGATGCAATTCCGGTTAGTAAAATTTTCATTTCATTTCATTTCATAATCGATATCATACTAACAAGGTAAATTTTTTGGATAGATACAGGGAGTCCGAGAGAAACAAGACTTTTTATCCCGGAAAAAATTACAATTCCCATGGGAATGTCCACTCGGGTGAAACCGTGGGACGTAGCTAGTCCGCCATTTATTTGTCCTAATTTGCACCTGAGTCAGGCATCTCGGCTTGCTCTCTGTTAATACCTAAAAGACCGAGGAAGAAAGAAAGAAGGATCGAGGAAACATTCTGAAAAGTATTTTCCTTGACGTCCAAGAGTTAAAACTTTTTTGTTTCTAATTAAATTAAATTAAAAGGTGGTTTTCTACAGATTTCAGAGAACCCTTTTTAAACTTTCTCCAATGCCACAATACAATACAATACAACTTTATTGCACACCAAACTACCACCACCACACCACTACCACTACCACTTACTTACCTATCAAAGAAAAAAGTCAGCAAAATGCGAAAATGAATTATGAAAACGGCGTTAGTTTACTTTCTAGTTCAATTTTATTTTCTCACTAAACTTAAATAATGTTAGTGCTTTTTAAATTTTTACCTGAGTAATTTTTAGGTACCTACTAGCAAGGAAGATAGACTATTTTTGTCTATGGTACATCTATACCTGTCTTATCTATCCTTTTTGGTTTTAGGAGGTAAGTTAGGGTCAAATGAATAGAGATTAAAAAGGGATACATCAATGGTTAGGGTTATTAAAATAAAATATATTATGATTATACTACATTTTAGCCATTTTGCCACCTAAAAATGTTCCCGGCAGCCTCATTTGAGAGCCAGTGTCCATTCCAAGCTAGGCGTGTTTATCACACCAGCACTTAACATTCGGCGAGCTGTGATGAAATGCTTAGCCTGTCAACCATAAAAAAATTATAGAAAAAAAAATGCAGAACATCATGGCAGTCTTTATAAAGAAGATAGATAAGTAAGTGCCTATTAATGTGTCCACCATAGTATTTACAAGTGATTTCTTATTTTTTTATGCGAAGAGTCTCGACCTTTTGAATAATGGATTTGTACTTGTTTGTGTCAACACCCGGTATTTAAAATCGATAAACATGCATCGCAGCCTTTCCAGCAAGGGTGCTATCTCTTTGATTCGTTGCTACAAATAGTATCTGCGTGGACGTTTTAATGAAATATTTCCATATTATTAGTATTTTTTGTGTTCTCAGACAGCTTTTCGAATATTATTTTGTGGGTAGGTGAATACCTGCCCACACCCGATGCCCCGATGGATACCAAATATTTGTATACGATGTACCGTTTGCACCATTGAGGATAGAATTGGAAACAAGGAATAAGGCTGAAGGTTCCATTCACTAACCTTATGGATTAGACACATATAATCAAAACATTTGGTTGGTTCTTAATAAATACGTAGTAACAGTATTGTACCTTTCGCAACTAAACTAACATCCCGTTCATAGGTGCGGTTACATACCTACCTCTACCTATCTAAGAAGTACAATCACAGAACAATGCCAGAGTTATACCGCAGGCTGTAGACTGATGTGGCTGCAACGATAATTGCGTGCCGAATATTAATTGGGTTATTAGGGTAGGTAATGTAGGTGGTGTGGGTAGGTATGTATGTATTCGGCATAGTGAAAGATTTAGATAACTAAGCACAAGCGTATCTCTGCTTTCTGCCAGCTATCACTGTTTTCACATCACATCATCAGTCAGCAAACGTCCACTGTAAACGTACTCTGTTTTTTTTTAATATAGCTACAATTCAAGATTTGCGTGGAAAACCTTTATTTCTTCACGGTATGGGATTGTATGCAAAAAAGATTGTATTATTTCCACCGATGGTTTCTATAAACAGGTTCTTTGCTCAATAACACGTTCTAATTTGTGTAACGCGATCACTCGGCCCAGCGGTCCCGGGATCTTTCACTTAATTAACCCTTTCAGAGGACTACGCCACTTCAAAGTGGCACATAAATAAAAGCTTGTTGAACCGATATGTTTAGTGGAGTAAATCATTCGGGTAACGTGTAGCGAAGTTGTGGATACGGGCAGTTGTGTCGTGCGCCTATAAAATGTTGTCAGCAAGCGGCTGATGCGCTGAAATGAAAAGCGACGGAAAATCTGGTTAACATTTTCTTTTAGCATTTTGGTCGACATTTTCATATGACATTTTCTGTTAATAGTTTGTTTCTAATCTTTTTAAGTAATATATTTTTCATTGGTAGCCAGCTATACATGCCTATATTTAAACTACTTAGAATATTACCCAAGATGGATTGCCCATAGACTTTGAAAGCGGTAAGGGAACTCAACTAAGGACTCTATAGAAATTGTATCTCGATGAGTACAGTGTACAGATTTTACAATGCGTCGAAGTTGAACACGACTGATTTCAGCTTACGCACAGCGAGTAAGTAGTGAGAGAATACGACGCCGTCCCCTACAGACTCAGCTAAAAAGAATTGTATGCTCGGAAGCATAAAAGGCTTGTAGATCGGTGGGTTAAGCGCCGTGTGATGAGAGCCAGGGCACACTGAGCATGTTCATGAATTATTAACGGGGCGCGACGTCCGATGAGTCCCGCACCTTTATTATGGGATCGCTTTGAGGCCTTCAAGTGCGCGGTTGAATTTTTTCCCACTTTTTGTCACAGTCGCAGAAATACGTCGGAAAATGTAAGTGCTACAAATGATGCCCAAAGCTTTTGTTCAGTCGGGATTGATCTTTCAATTAGAAATTCTTTTTGGATCTCGAGTGGGTTTGAGTTTCGGTATTTTTTATTTTTAGGGTAGTACAAAGCTCTATCATGGCAGTGCTATTGTTATTAAGGTTCCGTAGTCCTACAAGAAATATTTATAAGTTCGTTCTGTCCGTCCGTCCAAATTTTTTTAACTTTTTAACTTCTATAGTTATTAAGGCAAGTGCATGGTCTCAAATTTTTAAGTACGTATCAAAGAAGCCTTATAATTGTGGCTGTGGTACATAATGAAATGGGGATGTTTTTTTTTCCACTGCAACATCTCGATATGATTAAATCGTTAAATAGATCTTTTACAATAGGTAAAGGTAAGGTTTCATACATCACTTTTTTTATCAAGTGTATATTTTGTGCAGTGGTAGCCTATTTGGGAGACCGCTGGACTTGAAAGCGCGAGGTCGCGAGTTCAAACCACGGGCCCGTACCAATGAGCTCTTTGGAGTTTATGTACGGATTTTCATACTTTTCGCCGCAAGGCTTTTCGGTGAAGGAAAACATCGCGAGGAAACCTGCATACATGCGGAGAAGAAATTCAATGGCGTTTGTGAATCCACCAACCCGCAACTGGGCCAGCATGGTGGATATGGCCCAATCACCCTGTCGGGGTAGGCTAAAAGTTCAGCAATGGACTGTTATAAGGCTGATTATGATGATGATGATATTTTGAGAAATATGGCCCGCCAAAGTGGCAAAAGTTGGCCCCCTCCCTGCATTTCTAAACTATTATAGACAAAGAAACTTGTTGTAATATTACATGCCATATGAAAAACCTTAATTCAAAAGTATTTTATATTACATTTTCTTATTATAACTTTTTGAATTAGGAACAGTGAAATAACTGTATTAAAGACGTTCTTTTTCCCCGTTCTTTTATTATTTATTTCTTATCAGAACCACTGGAGGATGGGCAGCAGCATCCTATTAGTACACGGTGAATGTACTGCGATCCCCAAGCCACCTGCCAAGCATTGTTAGTATTAGCGTGGGTATTATGGCAACAGTCCTCTCTAAGTCTCTAAGAGACTTTTGTTTGGCAGTGGACTTTTACTGGCTGATGACTGATGCAAACCACTTCAAACGTTATTAACATTTAGAAGTTTGAGTTAAAAAAATTAATGTCTGAATTTTGGCCCACAAGTTCACAAACCTTCGTTTGTTCGGTTTTTTCTATAACCAACCATTTCTGAACTAGGAATGTGACTACAATTATATAGCATTGGGTACGGAACCCTGCCATATGCGTATCTCGGTACGCTTTTAGCCACATATCACTACATAGTATAAAACAAAGTCACTTCCCGCTGTCTGTCCGTCCCTATGTATGCTTAGATCTATAAAACTACGCAACGGATTTTGATGCGGTTTTCACCGTCGGTTAGATAATTTTTTACGGAAGGTTTATATGTGTAACAAGCGCCCCGACCTGGCTTCGCACGTAAGTTACACCCGTGCGAAGCCGGGCGGGCGGGTCGTTAGTTTATTATAAAATAATCAGTTTAAGTATAAGGTTATGTAAGAAGGAATACCTAAAAAAACACGGGACACCTAAAATATCGATGTTGATAAATTGCATAAAATATGCACTTATATAGATACCTTGGTTTGGTACATCAGGAATTACGATTTAGTGCGCCTAATGGCGCATTCATGACTATTGAGATTAGGCTTCTAATAACTCTAACGGAGCATCTCTACCTTCATAGAGTTCCTGTAACGTGTCTCAGCGCCAACAGCCTGTGAAGCCGTTCTCTACAAACGTTAACCTTCCGTAATAACCGTTCCTCATTCGACTCCAGAAGCTCTCGACTGAGATCAGGGGCCTTACCATAAGCGTTACACAAAATAATGATGCTGCGTGAACATAGCGTTGCGAGCACAAAACATTTTCACTTTTGACCGTACCATAGCCGTCAAAACGTTTCCGCTTTATTATGAAAGCACGAGACGACGCTCTACGTTAATACAGAGTTCTCACTCACACACCCAATCATAGTTCGTTAGATTCCGTTCTTAATTCCGTAGTACAAAAGTTTTTAATTAAACCCGTACCATAGTTGGTTTTAACAACGTGAATAACATTATTTTTGCGTCTATGAGGCTCCATTCTAGCGATAATAAAAAAGTTAGTCAGGACCAACTTTTTTATTATCGCATTGAAATTAAAACTGCTTCATGCCTCCCGAAGGCCTCTGACAAATACTTAAATCATAAACCAAGTTTATAAAGACTAAGCGGTCGATCCAAATGTCAATTTTAGGCCGCTGGGAGGCATCCGACAAATACGTGTCATTCACTAAAATATATTATGTAGTAAGCAAGATAATACAGGCTGAATTGGCAACCCTAGCGTCAGAATCATTAGGCCTCCCGAAGGCCTCCGCCAAAAATCTGTTTTAGTCACCAAAATATGTAGGAGCATTAAACAACTGGCTGTATTGGTAACCTTAGTGTTAGGACTTTAGGCCACTCGAAGGCCTCCGACGAATATGTAGTTATATCGCTAGAATATGTAGTAGATAAGATAGTAAAGGCTGAATTATCAATCATAGTGTGAGAACTATTAGGCCTCCTGAAGGCCTCCAACAAATGTGTGTTCCAGTCACCAAAATATGTAGGAGGCATGAAAATATTGGTTGTATTATCCAACCCTAGTGTCAGAATCTTAGGCCACCGGAAGGACTCCGATGAATAAATAGATATATCACTAGAATAATATTGTAGTAGGCACACAATAGTACAGGCTGAGTTGCCAACCCTAGTGTTAGAGCTTCTAGGCCTCCGACAATCAAACGTGACACTTTATCGAACTTGACCGTGACTTTTTTACTTGACTCTGACTTAATTGACGATATTTAATAGAACTTGATATAATTTCAATACTCAACACAGGCAAACGCACTAGACGTGCAACGCCAAAATTTTCTCACTGGGAAATTATTCTGAAAAATATTCAAAACACAGAGCGATAAAATAATTAAGTACGTATACTCACCTATAGATGCCTATAGCTACTTCTACGCGTTCAGACAAGTCCAAGAAAGTAGAAACGGCAACACAAATCTATAGCGCTGTCTTGCTCTACTAAGCCGTTACCGTTCTTTTTACTTACATTCATTTACGATAATATAATCATAATACATTTTTTGATTATGGTACGTAAGATAAAACAAAACGGACAACGCTACATTATCGTTTTACTAAAGTTTCGAATCGCGTTCCGATACACGCAGTCATTATGAAAAATCAAATAAATACATTTCATTTTTAAATTATTATTTATAGATACGCTATATTAATAGGGTATTTGACTACTTTTGGGAAACTATTGCACATTATTGTCTGATATAAAATAATGTATACTGCATTTATATTTTCTGGATATCAGTCGTATTTGCGATATAAATCGATGTTAAAGTTTGAATAAAAAAATATCGCGCCAAAACGCAGACCTGCGTCATAGCTCCGATCACGTGACTAATTGACGTCACACAAAACAAAACAACTGCAGCCAGGCTGCAAAAGTTTGATGATTAATTAATTTCTAATAGAAGTAATGGTTTATAAATATTGTGTAGTGCCAAAATGTACAAATACTTCCATAAAGACACCGGATAAAATATTTGTTCCTGTTCCAATGCACCCAAAACTCCCCAAAACTCGAAAAAAGTGGTTGGAACCAATCTAAGGTTGGAACTAAGTAGCTCGTAGAGAACCCAAAAGTATTGGAGCTAATTCAAGTGTTTCTATGTGCGAAGATCATTTTGAGGTACATATTTGAGTCTATATATTTCTATTATAATTTGTGTTTTTATTGCATTACTATTTTATGTACTGTTACTTTCTTTTTAAACATTGTAAAGCTCGACATAACCTAACAAAATAGTTATATCAACTTATTACACCATACTTTTTGTACAACTTGATTGAATGTTTTGCTTGGAGAACAATTAAAAATTAATACTGACATTGTAGTTTTTACGTTTTGAGTTCTGCAGCGTAGAAACAATGACGTGGATTATTATTAAAGAAATATGCAACCATAAAAACATTAATTTTGGGTAAGTTACTGCTGTCTACTTGCACAAAATGTTTCTCCATTCTTCTCACATTTAACCTCCGGAATGTTTTTGGTGAAAACTTCTGGATAAATCGCTCTCAAAATAGCTTTACAACATTAAATTCGCAAATATCAATACAAAATCTGTTTGTTTAGATTTGTGTGACGTCACTAGTGATGAAGCCAGTTACAGACCGTTTTCGATCACGTGATCAAATGTCGAAAATACAGTTATTTTATTCGCGTTTTTTACAAAAAGTAAGCATATTTTTATCAAAAAATCAATGAAATATGCTTTTTCATTATGTCATGTTTATGGATGGCGTCAATTGGCATAATATTTTTAATACAGTCAAGTACCCTATTAATAAAACAATCACTTTTAAGTGCTAAAGGGTATTATATTATTGAACAAGCATCAGCTATCTTGCTCTAATCCCCGAGGGTGTTTCGGCTACTGAGATTTAATTTAAACTCGGTTTGAATGTATAATGCTTTATTCCTTTGAGAATATGGTTCGCATTAGGTAGTTTTTTATATAAAACAAAAGTCCGAATGACCCCGATCTTGGTGTCGATGGCGTTTGCGCGATTCAGAAATGGTTGTTTATTTGCTAACGCCATCTAGCTGAAATACGTTGTATTATTGATTTCACTTAAACAATTATGGACGTGCTTGAGTCTGAGAAAGTGATATTAGGCGCTAAAACGTGTATTTTCGTGTTGTTTCTAAAGCTCCTAGAAGCTTCTTGTAAAATCTCCACCACTTTACTAGGGCATGACTTTGACTTGACCGTGACTTACTTTGCTTGACTCTGACTGATTTGTTTGACTACATATAATGTTTAGCAAACTTGATATCAATATAATTACTTGACACTGCCAAATGCACAAGAGTGCGACGCCAAAATCATCATGAAGGAAAAAAAACTGTCTACATTGTCTTCGTAAATTAGTAAACATCTAAGCGTTCTGAATCACACCATGGGTGCCGAATGCCGATGCAAAAAAAGAATCCGTGCCATCTTGATTCTCGTAACACTGAAGATGTAAATAGGAACATGCTCTTTGCTGTTACTGTCATTGACATAAATATTTATGATTTCCTTTTTTTTTTTTTCATTTTACGACGTGCAGTGCAATTTAGAATGCACGAGGTGAAACATGTCTTTTCGTGTTGTTTCCAAAACATGTTTCACCTCGTTATATCTCTTACCCACACTTGAGCATGTTTACGAGCACTTAATAAATAATAATTCACCAATTACTACACATTAACACTCGAAAATACACAAGTATAGGAAAATAATCCAACGAGCCGACATGTTTTTTTTCCACGTTAGCGCCAAAACTCCCAAGCAATCTTTTTTTTTTTTTTTGTTAAAAATTTCATGACCTTGTATTCAATGTCCTTTAGTCGTAATATTAAAACAGGTTACATTGTCTTAGTAGCGTCAAACAAGTCACAGTCAGAGTCAAGCTAAGTAAGTTACGGTCAAGTCAAACTCATGCCCCTGCAAAGTGGTGGAGACTTTACAAGAGGCTTCTATGGAGTTTTGGAAACAACACGAAAAGACACGTTTCACCTTGTTATATCACTTGCCCACACTCGAGCACGTTTACGAGCACTTAATGAATAAGAATTCACCATTTAGTACACATTAACACTCGACAATACACAAGTTTAAGAAAATAATCCAACGAGCCGACATGTTTTTTCCGCGTTGGCGCCAAATCTCCCCCAAGCAATCTGACGGCAATGCAGTGATGCCAAGCTAGATTTTCATTTTACCCCAACGCCTGATTAATTTTACCCTTAAATCATTACTATTTATATAAAAATACTCTAAGGCTAAAGTTTTAGTTTTAGATAATTAATACAACAAGTTCTTTTATATTTAATGGTTAAATTTTTATCGAACGTGCGTTCTGATTTACACACGCCATTATGGTACAATACACTAATATATTATAGATGTACAATACTAGTACAATACCCCAATACAATACTACTAATATATCTGTAGCCATAATTAATCAGTTTCAACGTTACAAGAATTGTTGTTTGTAACAAAAAAAAATACCCTCAAGATTATAAAGTCCCTAAACAATTCTAGACCCTAAAAATTACTCTGCGACATAATGTTTACTCTAAATCTAGGGTAAAATACCCTAAATTGGCATCACTGCGGCAATGAACCAAGCAATGATATGAAGTGCCGTGATTCAAAATAAAGACATGGTCCAACGGCCTTTGTAGCCAGACCAAAACCCAAAAAAAAAAAACCAAGCAATGACCACAGATCATTAAAATTTATAAATATGAGTGAACGAAATAGAATGACGTCATCAAAACTTCCTAGCCGTTGTAATAACATAATGATAATGTATTTTGAAGTCTATGGTACGAAATTAGAAAGTATTATCAAAATAACATTACTTATACACCTTATGGTAGGCCCCCAGTTACTTCTAATTATCAACCGACTTCAGAGGAGGTTATCAATCGTACTGAATTGAATATTTTCTTGTTTGTTTCGAGATTATCTGTCAATTAATCACCAGCTATAGTAAATGTTTTTTTTTTTTTTTATCTAGTAAACCTTTAAAGTGATCCCAATGATCCCATATAAATCTCTCCTCCGTCATCGGTTTTCCATGACACATAAAATAGGTGTGTTTATAAAAAAGAGTAATTAGGCATCTGGATAAGCGTTTTACAAATATGGCTTGTCCCGAATTTAATTATTGATGTAAATAAATGTTATTGGGTTTCTCAAAAATGTGAAACATATTTAAAAAAAATTGATACCTATTAGTAATTTTTAAACTTTCGCGATTTGAACACATATTTTAAATGTTAATCGGGACTTATCACGTATTATTTAATTTAGGTAAAAAATATGTACCTTTCGCTCGATGTTTCGACCATGTTACAATGGCCGTGGTCACGAGCTGACCACGCTGAAAGATACATACTTTTTACCTAAATTAAATAATACGTGATAAGTCCCGATTAACATTTAAAATAGGTACCTATTGTTAATATAATACAAATTTAATAGGCTTACCTAACTATTTAGAAGAGGTAGAGGACGAGGTGTGCTATCATCAAAGCTATCATAATAGATTACGTTATATAATTAAATTATAATAATAGTTAACAATATTGAATGAGACTTACTAGTAATATTTGTATGAAAAGTGACCCGCCCGGTCCAGTCCGGTCGGTCCAAAATAAACATTAGCAAAGCATAACAATTTTAGCTCGTATTAGGCTGATTTCACAGCTGTTATGTATATGGGAGGCGTATCTACGCGCGGGTCGTATTACGGGAGACGGGCTCTTCGCGGAGGAAAGTTCCATACGGAATAATCCGCGTCGCTGTGAAACGATGTTCTAGCGCCTCGTGTCTCTGCTTCGAGAGCCCGTAATACAGGCGACCCGCACGGACTCCCAGTATAGCTGTGAAACCAGCGTTATATATATATTTGTATTATAATAATAGACAAGTTGCCTTGAACTCGCCTGATGTGTGGTCTAAGATGAAAAAATGAAGAAGGAACGCTTGCCTATATAGAAGAAACCGATTTACGAACTCTGACCTGACTCTGACTCTTTACCTGACCTAACGATCCCCTGTATTGTATCTATCTGTTTGTATTGTATCTGTCTGCGCAGAATTCTGTTGAATGTAGTCATACATGGAAACCCTTGTACAAACTTCCTGACGTGCCGTGAGTGCCGTGACAGCATCCTACCAACGAGTACGGAATTTACTCACAATAATAGTGTGTAAAATATGCTCTTATTTTGTTTTTTTTTATCTTTGTACCTATTTCATAAGCTTGTAATAGTTATTTATGATACAAGTGCGGAAAGTTGGTTATTAGAAACGAGTAGACGAATGTAAGCCCGAGACGAAGTCGAGGGTTTACCATAGTCACGAGTTTGTAATAACCAATCCGCACGTGTGCCATACAACGTTTTACAACACATTTGCGAGAAAAAAAGGCTACAAATGAAACAATTTTTGTTTATAACTTAATATCAGTCACAACAATAGTTTCTATAATATAATAAGAAAATGGCGCGAACATGCAAATAGCGCCACTATCACGTGGTGAAAATTAGAACTACATCTTTCGTCTCATTTTCTCTTTAGTATTAAACTGAGACAAACGTATTGAGCAAAAGCGCTTCCAAGGAGGTTTGATCATTCAGCTTATTTATTCTCGTAATATGAAACTCTTTTGTGGAATTCTTATGTAATTATGATGGAAATTAAAAAAATACCGTAAATCACACGCACGGTGCTATACATCTGAGCGTGCGGACAAATTCATTTCCGCACGCTCCGTTGTATGATCCGTAATGTTTAACTTTTGAACGATGTATACAGGCTTTGTAAGTGCACTTTTTGAGCAAATGTGCTGTAAAAAATTTTTTGCTAATAAACGTTATTTTATTATTTATTATTATTATAAACATAGTTATCATTATACTTTGTGTGTAAACAATTGGCCACGATGTAAAATTGTCTGACATCTGATATTTGTGGTGTTTTTATTCGGCCTATTGTATTAGCAGCAGGTATAGTATAGGCAGGTATTGTGATATCATGTATTTGTACTTGTACAAATACAATATGACGAACAGAAATATCTCTGAATATTGGATATCACATAATATGCAGTACGGATGCTAAAGCACGGTTAGTAAATTTTTAGGCAAATAAAAAGACGGTACATTCGGTTTGAAAATTTGGTTTGCGAGCATTCGTTACGCGAGTGCTTGTTACGCATTATTTATATTACACGATAAAGCACATTCTTTCGCGAGCCGAACTGTCTTATTTTACATGATATATAATTCTAGAAGTAGTGCTTACGAAAGAAAGTGCTTGCGTAACAAACGCTCGCGCAACGAATGCTTGCAAAACAATATTTGCAAAACGAATGCTCTCAGTGCGTAAGTACCGTCTTTCTTTTACATGAAATAGGTTTGACTTTGACCACCATGATGTGAAGCATTATTGCGGTCCATAGAGTAAGTTGCGGCCTATAATGGAGCATGCTTGCCTAGAGGTATATAAAAGAGGTTGTCTGTAAACTCAGTTTACTGACGATAATTTTACGTGATAACGCTTAGGCCGATCGTGCCTCTCTATCGCTTGTTCTGCGCTCTCGCTTGCACGCGCGGTTCAGGCGGAACGTAACATTTTTTCATGCCTGCAGCCGGCGTTCATCGATTTATAAGACGTTATCACGTCAAAAACCGATTTGCTCTTGAATTTAAAACACCCAGATTATAAATTAATATAGGATCATCCACTCCGGTAGCGCATGCTTTGACTGCTATATTAGCTTTGGTATAGCAATGTTTTGGTTTATTTTAGCAAATTTTTCATACTGAGTAGGCATCCAGAGGTGTCCCTACTGTCCCTGTGATATTTAGTGCAGGTTAGCTGCAGTGGCATGGCATTGCCGAGGGAGGAAATAAGACGTCACTCATCGCTCTGCAATGGTGACTAGCGGACGTGTCACGCTGTCACGTGTCCTGTTTCCTTGAACGATGTTGACGCTCCATTTTGTTAGACTCATTTGCTCTATATTCATGTAAATGGGTAAGTTTAATTTAGGTATTTAACATTTTAGAAGCGAAATTGAGGGGAAAAAGACCTTTTTACAATCACATATCTTCTTCTTATATATAAAAGGTAAAGTGGGTATGTACCTATGTATTATTGTATGTAAGGACGTTCCCTATGAACTCCAAAACGGCTGGACCGATTTTTACCCAGTAGCTAATAATACAAGAAGTAATCCACGTGGGTGAAACCTTGGGACGCAGCTAGTTAGATTATAATATGAAAACAAATCATTGAAAAGTAGGTATGATAATAACAAAAAGAAGATTATGTAGGTATGTAGATGTAGGTATGATATCACAACGGATTTAAACTGAACGCACATTTTTACTACCGGCAGTATAACATACTTGCCTCACGCAGGACCGCGGCGGTACTTTACTTAGGTCTATATATCTATGGGTAACACTACATCAGTGAGCTTACCAGGATATCGTAATTGACATGTCAAGAGCAGCGGCGGTCACAAAGGGGCCACCCGCCAGAGATTGTAGAAAATTTGTCGAGCGATAATGTCGGCTCGCAAATAGGTTTCAGCTTGACCATCTGACATCCGACGGGTGTTTCAGACAAGCCCTGCATTCATGTTACAAATATCATTCAAGAGGGATATCAAAGGCATAGAGAAAAGGTTCAGTGTTTCGACACTGGCCATGTATAGAGAATTAGAGATAGCGATGTCAGTTACATATGAAACAAAATAAAAAATTGTTTAATAAATAATACATATAGTTAAATATGGGCCAAATAAAAAGGCAACATGTGAAAATGGAGTCGAGTGTCCAATGGGTCATTTGACATTTTTTTAGGTTCTGTACCCAAAGGTGTGTAAACGGGACCCTATTACTAAGCCTACGCTGTCTTTCTGTTCATCCCATTTCGAACCGTAATAGATAGCAAGTAAAAATTTCCTGAATATGTTATTTTATGGCGATTAACTAAGAAGTAATAATAAAGTTCATAATAACTAAAGGGTAAAAAAAGGAAGTAATGCTTACCTACAAACAGTGCCGGATTAACCACGTAGCAAGAGTAGCAATTGCTACACGGGCCCCGCGTGAAAGGGGGCCCTGCATATTTAATCCCACTCATCTCTGCCTGAGCGTAATTTTTTGAGTTAAACTTATTAAGATGTGGTATATTGAATTTACTTGATGTCACAAAAACGTGAAACGTTACAACTTTTCCTACCAACTTTTTTAACCACTTTATACTTAAGAACCCATAGTAGATCAAGAGCTATTTAAAATAATTTGCTGCGGGCCCCGCGCTTGCTTAATCCGGCTCTGCTACAACAAACGTATTTTTAAACGTATGTTTGTATTTGCTCTAGTGTGAAAAGGGTATTACGTATACCTACATAGCGTCACACTTGGAATAATTATAGTGTACGTTAGAGTGTACTAAAACAACAAAAAATAAATACTGGCCAAGTGCGATTCGGTGACCAATTTCTGTTCCCAGAAGTTAAGCAACGTCGGACGCGGTTGGTACATGGATCACATCACACCCAGGTGGTCTTCCCACCTGGGTGTGATGTTGTCTTTTTGCTCCACTTTTTTCTACTTTAGTAGTTTACAATTCATGTGGTGGTACGGAACGGCCGGTTTAATTTTTGCACAAGCTCTTAAGTATGTTGAATCCTTGGTTTGTTTGATGCAACCTTGCATGAATTTAATCGAATGCGTCCGCTAACTAACGTACCGAGTATCCATAATCGAGTCACTAGAATCCTCGTCAGCAAAGGTAAAACGTCCGTTGTCATTCGGCCGTACGGAACAAGCTGCGATGTAAAAAGTCGTGGATCGAGTGGCTACTAGAAACCGGCTGTATGTTAGCTATAACACAATTACCGAGCGCTGCCATCCTGCAATCTGAACCCGATTCAATTAACATCGGATTTTACCTTCACATTGTGCAGCTACATCGCTCCTGAAAGATACGTAGGTATTGTTCTGTTTATATTGTTTGTTCAACGTCGAATCCAACTCGGCTGGGCAGCGTTCGGTAAACTTCGCAACGTCTCCTCGTCCAAAATACCTCAGCGCTTTAAGACGAAGGTTTTCAACCAGTGTGTGTTCCCAGTGAAGACTTGCAGCACTGAAATGTAGTCTCTCACTATGGGCCTCATAAGCAAGCTCAAAGTCGCACAACGAGCTATGGAGAGGGCTATGCTCGGGGTTTCTCTACGAGATCGAATCAGAAATGAGGAGATCCGTAGACGAACGAAAGTTACCGACATAGCTCACCGGATTAGTAAGTTGAAGTGGCAGTGGGCAGGGCACATATCACGCAGAATATATGGCCGATGGAGCCGAAAGGTTCTCGAATGGAGAACACGGACCAGTAAGCGCAGCGTAGGACGTCCACCCCACAAGATGGACAGACGACCTAAAAGAGACCGCAGGGAAACGCTGGATGCAGGCCGCTTTCAACCGGCCCTTTTTAAAATCGATGAAGAGAGGCCTATGTCCAGCAGTGGACGTGCTATGGCTGAAATGATGATGGTGATTATGATGATATTGTTTGTGGTGTTTTACGTGGCTATCATTTGGATAGGAACTATTTATGTGGTACTTTTTAATCAAATTATTATAATAGAAATTGCTTGACATCAAAAGAATTTAACTTAAAACTATTATAGAAAGGACCATCGATTATCATAATAATAAAACATGGACCCGATAAAAAGGAGGCTATCACACTAATATTATGAATGCGAAAGTTTGTATGTAAGTACAAACTCTGTAACAGCTGAATGTTTTTTTTTTTTTTAATAATATGTCCGTCGTTAACAAACTCGTATATATAAGTATTCGATAAGACGTTGGCACCAAATTGAGTGGTGAAATTCTGGCAGAACGTTAAAGCTGAAAAATACCCCACCGATAAAAACCACGCTCAATGCTCATATTATGTTGATGATGATTGTAATATATTATAACGGGTTACTTGGAAAGGGTATGCTAACCAGAAAGAGGTTCGTAATACCTACTACTACATTACATTACATACATTATTATACTTCTTTGGAACAGCAAGTTTTTCTACGTTTTCAGAATGATTGTTTCCATTGTATAATTTGTTCATTTTCCCGGCGCAAATAATATTGATAAACAGTGAAAGGACACCTTTATTTCCTCTCACCACTGTTCCAAAAGACAGACAAAATAAAATTCACGCTGTCAGTGGTCCAATATTACAATCAGCAACGAAACAAAAGCCCAACCGTTAACAAATTCAGAAGTGGCACAAAAATAATTGCTGCCTTTACCTACGAAGTTAAGAGGTGCTCGAAAGGACACTGAGTTTTTCTCTTATTCACTCGAATAGCGAGAACCAATTATAAGTTGTAAGTAATCCTCTTATCTGGAGCTCTGCGAGTCGACGCTGCCAGCTCTGAATATAATTCACTTTATCCATATTCAATATCAGATCGTGCGACGGCCGAGCAAATATAGTGGCTCAAGTGCGAATTATTATTGGATAAAGTTCTCTTTTCCCCTTGTCTATTTTCAGTGGCCAGTGGACTGTGTTAATTTACGTGCTGTACTCGATAATTCACTTAGCAATTTGTCGTCTTCGATTTCTTCATTATGATAATGATAATGATAATTTTATTCATAATAATAATTACATGTCAACATTTAAAAATATGAAAAAATACATCATAGAATTATTAATATTAAAGCAAAATAATAATATAAATGTCATTCTAATTATAACTATGCATCAATTATTCATTCCAGTTTTGGAATGAACTCCTCTAAGCTATACGGTACGCATTACGTTATACTCGTATATTTATTTATTTTATACTTTCTTAATGTGTGTGTATCTATTAGTATTTTAGTATATTATCGTAATTGTAAGTAATTTAAGTATTAGTATGTATTATTATGAGATTGTATGGTTTATATTTTGAATATTTATTTCAATATTATGTTTTGTACACATAAGATAATGTGTACAAACAGGAGCTGTTAACTGACTTTAGGGCGCCTAAGATGCAGGCTTTGCCTAGTTTGGGACCCATTGGCACAACACTGTTCCTGCGGGTAGTAATTGTTAATTGTAATTATTCTATGATAGTTAATTTTAAAAACTGGATTTGGGATTTAATGTATTATTATTATTATTTTGTTTACACTTTCGCGTTCTCTCCGCATGTGGAGGTGATTTTGGCACGGACCAAAGCCAAGTACAAAGTTAAGAATTTCCTAACAATTCTGTACGTTTTCATAATTGCTTATTATTATTTAATTTATTCACTATTGCACGCCTCACCTTGTACCACCATCAAATCCTCTCCATTCTAGAGATCGCTCTTAAAGATAAGGCCGCCGATTGTTGCACTAGTTTTTAAGCCTTTTTTTGTTTTATATGCTAATATGTGGTGTTAACAATAAAGAGTTATCTATCTATCTTATTATATGGAACCTATCACAATTTTATCACCCCCGTCGGATATAGGTCAGATTCAGATTCAAATTGATTATTGCTTCAATACAGTACAAGGTGGTAAAAATATTAGAATTAGCAAACAGACTTTACCTATTGGGGAACACCCATTTAGGCAGCGCAATCCACAGACTAGCAGTTCGCTCAATAAAAGTGGAACCAAAGTGCTTCGTACGAGTTTTCCGAATATCAACCATCATGAAACGGTATCACCTTTTCTTGCTCACCCTCAGTTCTGGCAGTCTGATGGAAAAATGGGCAAACTTACTTATGATTTTAGAGGGTATAAACAAGGAAATACCTACGGCAATGAGAAGCGTTGACACTCTGATAAAAAAAGTCAAAAATACGTTAAAATTGGTTTTAATATTGTGAAAATATATTAAGTAGGTATGTGAATAAAATGGGTACTTATCTACTTATTAAAACATCGTAATCAATGTCACAAACTATAAAATATACCATGAAAGAAATTGAAATTATGAATGTTTTGTGCTGAAGAGTCGATTGACTAAAAACTTATTATTAATTAATTGATTACCTAAGTAAAATTGAAGTCTGATTGTCGAAGCATATTGAAGCAGGAATAAGCTCGCGTCATAATCTGCAAATAATATGCATAGATAATTGTAACAAAAACTGAAATACAACTATAAATGTGATAAATAATATTTAAAAGCGTGCAAAGCGAGACGCAGCCGCGCGCCCGCATTCACCCTGAAAAAGAGCTCCTAATGCGGTTGAAACTATAGTCGGAGTAGCCGGCTTAATCATGTGAGTAATTCCCGTGTAATATAAATAAAATACTTAAAAGTTTACATTAGAAAAAGTTTGAAGGGAGGTATCAGCAAATCCAGCAGCTGTGAGTGGTAGCGGACGCATAGACCTCTGCATGATGAGCACTAGGTACGGCCTGATGACAGGTCCAGCATTCCAGAACGGCACATCCCAGCACGCGTCACTCACGGATTGCACCTGTGATCACGATTGTTACTTTAACTCAAACATGACTGATAAACTTTCATTGTCTTGATCCTTCATAAGCCCAGAAAAAAAAATTGCCTTATTAGTCTATTAAAATAGAAAAAAAATTATATATTTTAATATTTTTTGGATACTAGGTATGTCACATTTAAAACTAAGTAGTTCCTAAAGTGTGGAACAATAATCCAAATACCTATTACAACTGTTTTAGTTCACTCTACTCAAAGGCTTTCTAAGTAGATTTTCCTTGTTTCACATAACAACGTTTCCTATAATTTCACTTGGCCTAACAACGTTTGGTATAACAATCACTATGTATATATTTTTTGTTCACATATTTTTGTTTTAAATAACATTTGTTTGATAGAACAACGGTAACTCTAATATTCAAATAGTATTATATTTGTTCGAGATAATAGTCGTTTGATATCGAATCCTATTTCATGTAATAATTATTTAATCGAATTTCCGGGAGGCAATAATGTACGACACAGATAATGTGCGGCATTATATTATACGGCATAATAATGCGCAGCATGATAATTGGTGTACATGTACATCGAATATCATGCTGTGCAATATCGTGCCGTGCAATATCATGCTGTACATTATCAGCTCGGCCCAATAATGTACAGACGATAATGTACAGACTGATATTTGACGTACAAGTACACGAATTATCATACTGTGCAATATTGTGGTACAATATTATGCCGTACATTATTGCTACAGTTCAATAATGCACACCCCGATTTTGTACAGCATGATAATTGATGACCATGAAAAATTCAAAACTGAAGCTTCTTAGCTCAAAATTAGTGACAGATCTGGCACACAGAGCACCCCGACTTGAGTAGGTTAGGTTCGAGATGGGTCACAGAACCGACACAGAGCACCCCGACTCCACCTAGTCTTGTGGTCCCTACCCCTAGAGTGTATAAAAAGCTCTTACGGTCACCCCTGAGTGTCGCTTCGCCACACTCGACCTTCGCTCCACTTGGTCTCGTATGGCTCACTCTCACTCAGGACCTCCCTTGAGCTTCTGGCCCCGCCCACCCGGAGTCAGACTTGAGTTGGTTAGGTTCAAAATGAGTGACAGCTCCGTTCAAACGACGCAACTGCCAATCAGAGTAGGGAGTTGGCGTTCAAACGTAAGCCTATTAATAGATTTAAGGCGCCGTGACTAGCTGACTTTTATGTTTTTGAGGGGGTGAAGCAGAGGCAGTGGCGGCCGACTACAGCGGGGCGCACCGCGTGAATCTCGCAGAAACGTGACGACCTTCACCTATACAGAGCTAAAGACATGTAATTTCGTCGGTCCACAGCAAAGCTCTGTTGGCCTAGTGGTCTGGCACCGCGCTGGTAAACCACGAATGCCCGGTTCAAATCTAGTACTATGTAGATATTTTTGGACTCAATTTTTTATCATAACATTACGCATTATGCAAAGGGACCCTTTGCATAATGCGTAGTTATAAAAGTCGTACACGCGCACGGCCCAGACGCACACAGCGACGGGACGACGGAGAACAAACAAACCATAATTCAATCAAACCATATAGTTAGGTTTTTTTTTTTTTTTTTTTTTTTTGTTTTTTTTTTAAATAGAGTAAAGTTAAAACTGTATATTAAACTGATATTAAATAAATCAATTTAGTAAACCAAAAAAAAAAAAAAAAAACAAACCATATTGCTAGTTTTAATTATTAAAATTTACTTTCGTCGTACGTTTCAATATTTTATGTTTCTTTTTTGCACCAAATATTTTACCTATTATATTATAGTTTATAGACTTACTCCTGGTATGATTCTACTAACTTGATGGTAGAGTTCGGAGACTGCTAAAACTGCTAAATAGGGAAAGCGAGATAAGTCAAGGTTGGGCTCGTTTTTTTAGTCTTAGTGAGAAGTGTTAGTCAAGGAATAATTTGACTGAGCTGATGGTGGAATTTGGAGACTGCTGCTGGAACTGCTAGACGGGGAAGGCCTGATGTGCCGTGTTTGGGCTGGTTTCATTAGTCTTCATGAGATCTTTCTCCGGGAATGTTTTGACTGACCTGATCGAGGACTTCGGAGACTACTACTGGAACTGCTAGACGGAAAGAGCTAGAAGTGTCGAGTTTGGGTTCGTTTCATTAGTCATGATGAGATCTTCTTCCAGGAATATTTTGACTGACCTGATCGAGGACTTCGGAGACTGCTGCTGGAACTGCTAGACGGAAAGAGCTAGAAGTGTCGAGTTTGGGCTCGTTTCATTAGTTGTGATGAGATTTTCTTCTAGGAATATTTTGACTGACCTGATCGAGGATTTCGGAGCCTGCTAGTGGAACTGCTAGACGGATAGAGATAGAATGGTCGAGTTTGGGCTCGTTTCATTAGTCGTGATGAGATCTTCTTCCAGAAATATTTTGACTGACCTGATCGAGGACTTCGGAGACTGCTACTGGAACTGCTAGACGGAAAGAGCTAGAAGTGTCGAGTTTGGGCTCGTTTCATTAGTTATGATGAGATCTTCTTCTAGGAATATTGTGACTGACCTGATCGAGGACTTCGGAGACTGCTACTGGAACTGCTAGACGGAAAGAGCTAGAAGTGTCGAGTTTGGGCTCGTTTCATTAGTTGTGATGAGATCTTCTTCTAGGAATATTTTGACTGACCTGATCGAGGACTTCAGAGACTGCTACTGGAACTGCTAGACGGAAAGAGCTAGAAGTGTCGAGTTTGGGCTCGTTTCATTAGTTGTGATGAGATCTTCTTCTAGGAATATTTTGACTGACCTGATCGAGGACTTCGGAGACTGCTACTGGAACTGCTAGACGGAAAGAGCTAGAAGTGTCGAGTTTGGGCTCGTTTCATTAGTCGTGATGAGATCTTCTTCCAGGAATATTTTGACTGACCTGATCGAGGATTTAGAAGACTGCTACTGGAACTGCTAGACGGAAAGACCTAGAAGTGTCGAGTTTGGGCTCGTTTCATTAGTCGTGATGAGATCTTCTTCCAGGAATATTTTGACTGACCTGATCGAGGACTTCAGAGACTGCTACTGGAACTGCTAGACGGAAAGAGCTAGAAGTGTCGAGTTTGGGCTCGTTTCATTAGTCGTGATGAGATCTTCTTCTAGGAATATTTTGACTGACCTGATCGAGGACTTCGGAGACTGCTACTGGAACTGCTAGACGGAAAGAGATAGAATGGTCGAGTTTGGGCTCGTTTCATTAGTCGTGATGAGATCTTCCAGGAATATTTTGACTGACCTGATCGAGGATTTGGAAGACTGCTACTGGAACTGCTAGACGGAAAGACCTAGAAGTGTCGAGTTTGGGCTCGTTTCATTAGTCGTGATGAGATCTTCTTCCAGGAATATTTTGACTGACCTGATCGAGGATATGGAAGACTGCTACTGGAACTGCTAGACGGAAAGACCTAGAAGTGTCGAGTTTGGGCTCGTTTCATTAGTCGTGATGAGATCTTCTTCCAGCAATATTTTGACTGACCTGATCGAGGATTTCGGAGACTGCTACTAGAACTACTAGACGGATAGAGCTAGAAGTGTCAAGTTTGGGCTCCTCGATCAGGTCAGTCAAAATATTCCTAGAAGATCTCATCACGACTAATGAAACGAGCCCAAACTCGACACTTCTAGCTCTTTCCGTCTAGCAGTTCCAGTAGCAGTCTCCAAAGTCCTCGATCAGGTCAGTTAAAATATTTCTGGGAGAAGATCTCATCACGACTAATGAAACAAGCCCAAACTCGACACTTCTAGCTCTTTCCGTCTAGCAGTTCCAGTAGCAGTCTCCGAAGTCCTCGATCAGGTCAGTCAAAATATTCCTGGAAGAAGATCTCATCACGACTAATGAAACGAGCCCAAACTCGACACTTCTAGGTCTTTCCGTCTAGCAGTTCCAGTAGCAGTCTTCCAAATCCTCGATCAGGTCAGTCAAAATATTCCTGGAAGAAGATCTCATCACGACTAATGAAACGAGCCCAAACTCGACCATTCTATCTCTTTCCGTCTAGCAGTTCCAGTAGCAGTCTCCGAAGTCCTCGATCAGGTCAGTCAAAATATTCCTGGAAGAAGATCTCATCACGACTAATGAAACGAGCCCAAACTCGACACTTCTAGGTCTTTCCGTCTAGCAGTTCCAGTAGCAGTCTTCCAAATCCTCGATCAGGTCAGTCAAAATATTCCTGGAAGAAGATCTCATCACGACTAATGAAACGAGCCCAAACTCGACCATTCTATCTCTATCCGTCTAGCAGTTCCAGTAGCAGTCTCCGAAGTCCTCGATCAGGTCAGTCAAAATATTTCTGGAAGAAGATCTCATCACGACTAATGAAACGAGCCCAAACTCGACACTTCTAGCTCTTTCCGTCTAGCAGTTCCAGTAGCAGTCTCCGAAGTCCTCGATCAGGTCAGTCAAAATATTTCTGGAAGAAGATCTCATCACGACTAATAAAACGAACCCAAACTCGACACTTCTAGCTCTTTCCGTCTAGCAGTTCCAGTAGCAGTCTCCGAAGTCCTCGATCAGGTCAGTCAAAATATTTCTGGAAGAAGATCTCATCACGACTAATGAAACGAGCCCAAACTCGACACTTCTAGCTCTTTCCGTCTAGCAGTTCCAGTAGCAGTCTCCGAAGTCCTCGATCAGGTCAGTCAAAATATTTCTGGAAGAAGATCTCATCACGACTAATAAAACGAGCCCAAACTCGACACTTCTAGCTCTATCCGTCTAGCAGTTCCGTAGCAGACTCCGAAGTCCTCGATCAGGTCAGTTAATCCGTTTCTGGAGAAAGTAACACCACGACTTACCAAACTAGCTCAAATTAAAATAAAATAAAAATTGGTGCTGATGATGACGATGATGATGAAAAGCAGCATTTTTTCCTCTCGTTATAACATCAGCTATCTGAGAGTGAAAATCCCATCAAAATCAGTTTAGCCATTTTGAAGTTTATACGTAATATCATCATCATCATCATCAGCCTTCATAGGGAACATACATACATCGCTTTTTATATGTATATAGAAGAAAGATATACTCAAAGAAGACTGTAACACCCTTTTAGGGTTCCGTAGAATTACAAGGAACCCATATAAGTTCGTTCTGCCCATCAGTCTGTCTGTCTGTCCATCCCAAGTTGTTTAGGACTTCCTAACCACTATAGTAGACTTGCACCCCGCGCATTCACCTGCGTAGTAATGAAAAAATTGTGATGATGAAGATGAAAAGTTGCTAAATTTTTTCTCGATTTTTTTTCATCTTCAGCTATCTTACGGTGAAAATCCCATCAAAATCGGTCCTGCAGTTTTCGAGTCTATAAAGAACATTACGGACACACACACGCACACGACGAATTATTTCAAAAACATTAGAAAAATAACAAAAATAAACGGAAAAAGTGAGAATTGAACCCGGACCCTACTCAGTCCAGGAACTAATCCATTGCGTCAACCACTCGTCTAATTGAACTATGACGCAAGCGGTGAAATTATCCTTCTAATTTATAAAATAATATAAATATACAAACAAATCGACACAAAATGTAATTTGCATTCGACTGCTTGTTTAGTACTTAGTACTTACTTGAAGCCTGACCAAAGAAAGAAAGGGTGCGTGCCATTTGAAATTAGCTAGATATTGCGTACTTCTCAAGGTATCAACTGGAGGGTGTCTATTTAAACTGGACGGAAAGCTATTTTGTATGAAAACGTCGCTGACTGTCCACTTTGTGTGACCTCTGCAAATGCTCGAGACTGCTTTGTTCTTATATTGCCCTGGTACACCGACCACCGATACTTGGAAGTAAATTATTACTATGCCTCTCCACTTATGTCACTCCTCCGTTAGACGGAACCCTCAGAGCGCGAGACCAAAAAAAAAAACTAACTGAAGTTAAAATATTGAAAAACAAACTTAAGTTTGTAGTTGACAATAAGGTTACTCCATACATTCCAACTACAAAATGTAAGTTTGTAATAGCAAAATAATTATTTTTAAATGATATAACTTCAAATTTATAACTTTCGGATTTATTCCTATATATGTGCTATGAGACCTTGCCTCTTGCCAAATTTAATGATTCTAGGTCAACGGAAAGTACCCTATAGGTTTAGATTCCCTTGTGAAATCGCAAAATATACGACATAAACGTTCATATCTTTTGATTGCTTTGACTTACAACTTTTATTTTTTACAGCCGAAAGAAACCGTAGGCCCAAGTATTTAGTATAAATTTCAACTTGATACCTTTACGCGTTCTTGAGAAAAAGGGTATTGACAGACGGACAGACAGACGGACAACGAAGTGATCTTATAAGGGTTCCGTTTTATCCTTTTGAGGTACGGGACCCTAAAAAAGTAGACTAACTGTGCTCTGCGGGTTCACCTGCGAAGTAATGAAAAAATGGTGATGATGATGATGATAAAAAGATGCCAATTTTTTTTCTCCTCATAGAATCAGCTATCTGACAGTGAAAATCCCGTCAATAATGGCCCTACCATTTTCGAGTAAAGAACATTACACACATGCATACAAACACAAACATACACACACTCACGCACGCACGCACGAACATGACGAATTATTTTAAAAACATAAGAAAAATTACAAAAATTAAAATTATTGGTGACTATGAAGATTTGAACCCGGAGCTTACTCACAAAGTCGCAGAGAACTTATCCATTGCGTCAAACCATTCGGCCAACTGGACTATGACGATTGTGGTGAAATTATCCTTCGTAAACTAATATATACAAACAAATCGTTACAAAATGTAATTTTCATTCGCCTGCCTTTTTAGTACTTATAATGCAAGAAAACATTGCAGATAAGGTAGGTACTTACTTTACAACTTACGTCAAGGTGTTTTTGTGTCATAAAGTTGAGATTATATTTTGGAGCGGTTAGCGGAACAAAGCGACACACGTCCGTCTAGCAGCGCGCCTCAGCGGTCTCTGTCACATCGCGTAAAAATAAAAGAGAAGTGAAAAGGCGCCGCGGCGGCACGACGTTTCGTTCGACACGTTCGAGCCAATTTATGATTAAATTAATTAATAGATAGAAAAATTGAATTTTAATCAATAAATAAAATTAATGATGTTATTTGTTACAATATTTAACATCATTCTTGTAAATTTTGTAAAGATTTGTTCATTAATACTCGAGATAACATTGTATGCGTTTAGGTAAATTTCAAGGTTAGAGGTTATTTCATGATTTTTTTCTATCGAGAAAATTTATCGGAAACGTGTTTTGGAACTAATGGTACACTCAGAAATATGATCAAGATTACCACATATTTTTTTTACTGCTTTAAAATGAATATATTGTCTTAATATTTTTTTCTGTGAAGCCTTTTTTGTCTGAAAGACCGCCTTAAAAAAAAAACATTTCAGCTATATTAGCCAATACAATAATGTAAGGTTCCATTAAAAAAAAACTACTTATGCTAAATAAACATTAGGTCAAGCATATTTTTGTCAAATGAATATTCGGTCACATAATATTATTCAAAGTGAAAATTACTTCAATCGTATTTATGTCAAATAAATGTTTATTTCACACAATAATATAGTAAATAAATATTAGGTGAAGTGAATAATTATGGTTATTGATTTTATACGAACTGAAATTAAACAAAGAAAATTTATATGAAAAGTTATAAAAATATCAATCAAGGGAGAAGTCTGTGTGTGTGTGTCTGTGTGTGTCCTAGTCTGTGATTCTATTATAATTAGTAAGAATTTGCAAAGTGAAGCAAGCATTCAGATTTAAAAATAATATAAAATTTACCCTTATCTCGTTTTAGTTTTAAGTCACACTTTACAAATTTATCTTTCAATATATCATATTAATATACCACCCCACATTAATACAAGTTTCAAGTAAATGATTAATGAATGTACCTTTTCAAGCAAATGACTGCTCAAATAACAAGGTACAAACGCCACTACGATGACCGCGGTGCATAGCAGCAGTAATATAAGTTGTACCTCTCCTGCGTCATATTTCTGAAATAAAATAAATATTGAGCTTTATTAACAAAAATAATTTGCAACAAAGCTTTGTGCAGTCGCGTGAAACACGTGATATTCAGCCAAAATAAAGCTAAATACTCTTTCTATTTCATCCCTCTCACCTCGGTGAAACAAAATGCTGTCATACATATGATCGGCGATGCTATAATCTGTTCAAAAACTAAGCACTTCTTGAAAACGGCGGCGTATGCTTCCATCAGCTTGAACATCGAGAGGTGCATTTCAATAATACCTCTCATTCGGTGCTTTATAAGCGCTGCGTAGTATTCCCTTTCTTCTTTGTTTTTTGCCGGTAAGACATCGACCAACAAGTCTCGTAAATTCCAAGTAATGATATCTGCTTTGCACATGATTTCTCGAACCCATATAATTTGACTTTTTATCATGACTGTTGAGAAATACAATTATAAAAATAAATAAAATAAATAGTCGGGACATTTTTGCACACACGGTCATCTGACCCCAAACTAAGCAAAGCTTGTGATATGGCTGCCAGAGACTGATATACATACATATATAGTTTTAAATACATACTTAAATAGATATTAACAACCAGATATAGAACAAACACAAATGTTCCTCACATAAATGTTTGTCCTAGGTGGGAATCGAACCCACGCCCCTAAGCTCAGAAGGTAGGTTCACTACCAACTGGGCCAACGGACTATCTTATTCTTAATTAAGTATTTACAGCCAAGACAACTTTCAGATGGTGCTGTAACGATTGATCTCGAAAAACATGAACTAAGCGTTGTCGTCATTCAGAATATTTCAAGATTTCATATTAAAACGAGACAAAACAATAAATACTTTACATATGTAGACATAAGTATGAAAAAACGTGAACAAGATTGAAGCGACGAATAAGATTTCGTAAACAGGAGAGGCATGCAAATTATAGCCGAAGAGCCAAAACGGGAACGGCAGCGGTCTTTCAGCGCCAACCTCCTGGTTTTGTAAGTTTATGGTCACTGCGATGCAGGCGCACACAGCCATTCCGCCACCCATACTGCCGATGAATATGGCAACGAGCACACATGCTTTGAATGTAAGCCGTTGATTTTCAAAGAATTTTTCTCTGAAACATTTCAAATATGATTATTGTTCTCATTTTTTATGTAATATAAATCTGTCATCACTGTCTTGAGTAGAGAGAAATACTTAGCCAGTTCAGATTTATATAATATAGCAGATTTATTTTTACGTAACCCTCCAAATCATCTACTCCCCCAAATTCTCCCAGGACAAAATTTTTGGAAACGACCGTGCTGTTAACTACGATCAAAATAAAGTGGCTGTTAAGGGAGCTTGAAATAATTGCAACAATTACTATGCAACAAAGGATTATGAAACTGCCAAACCTGTATTTTTGTCCGGTCGTAGAAATGTAATGGAAATCATCACGTAAAGCTTGCAGAAAGGTGTGATAATGATTTTTGCCTCTTACTATAGTCGACACGATAAGAAATTTGTAAATCATCACCAACAAATATGTTCCGCTTTCAGTAACGAAATGTACTTGGAATAAACGCACATATTCTACGAAGGAGATAAAGCAAATCGTTGCAGCTAAAATGGCACTGATAGTCGTACAGACCGGTGAGATGTACCTTGAAAAAAAAAGATGTGTAGGTATACATAGGTAAACTTACATGAAAGCAAGATATACCAAAACAGCGATGTTTTTAGGCATATAATGTAATAAAATGAAACTGCTGCAATAGATAATCATTAACTCAATAACATAATATTATGGCCTTTGACTATAATACGCATTAGCTTATCACACTCTACACTAAAATATTTGTGAACAAGTAAACTATCTCTTTGCTACATATAAATATAATGATCTATAGTTGTTTGCTACCTTTCATGACAAAATAGCCAAACCGATTTAATAAAAATTAAGTTTGACAAAAAAGTTGTGTGCTTCCTTAGAACGTAAAGTAGGATGTTTTCGAGTTATTCACTAACTACCTACTTTATTGCACACTTAAAAATAATGTAGCAATGCACAAATGGAAGACTTTTCTAGTTTTCTCACATTTTAAGGTTTTAGACTAGTAAGAAAAAACATGCTTACGTCCACATCGGTAATTTCTCATAGTCCATTACACTAAATAACCTAGCGAAAGCAATAAAGGAACTGTGGTAATCCAATGGGTTGATTGGTCCTTGCATGTGATCAAAATTATCTTTATTTAAATAAGCTACAAACTTCTTTTTGTATTGTTGCAGTGTCATCGTGAATTTTTATCCAAAGTACGATATGTCATATTCTGACAATGACGATTGTTCATTTAAAATGTATGTTGGATTCATTGGACCAACAATGTATAAATATGACTAAATTGTTACCAGTTGTGTTGTCGATTATTATGTAGCTGAGTTCCCAGTGAATCAAGTAGAAAATTATCTCCATAATTCCATAATCATAGCACCGCTTCTAAAGTGATGAAAGCATGCGTTAATGCAGGCTAAACTGTGTTTAGCACTGCAATATTAAATGTGGATATTTTATACATAGTCGGAATATTATTTAAAGAGATTTTTGCATGCCCCGCTCACCTAAAACTTGAAATTTGAAAAGTTTTTATTATCTTACTCTTTGCGGGCACTCTGACTAGAATGCGAGTCTTGGTTGATAAAATACCATGGTACGTTTTTAACGCCATCACTAATGCCTTGCAACTTTACTGGATGCAATGAACTGCCGACCGAGCTCAGTGGCGTGCATTGGGAGACGCCTATGTCCAGCAATGGATAGTTAGAGGCTGATGACGATGACGATGACTAATGCCTTATCTTCTAGTTCATAGAGCAATCACTGTATATGGCCGCGCTTATTCACCAGAGCCACATCTGGCGTATTTCCAACATTTTTGAAAAAAAAAAACTCTAAATGCGAGAACTTAAAAAAATCAATGTGGTATTATTTTTAAATATAGAAAATGCATGGTAATAATCAATTTTTGCTTTTATATTTTATAGGACACTAGCTGCTTCTTAGCTCTTGGGGTTTCAATCCCCAGACGGCCGGTTAAGGCACGCCATGGGTCAGGGGTCTCATTAAGCCCCATGGAATCGGGGTACACGGTGTCGCCATTCACCGACGACGTACCATAATGTCGCCCCTGCGTATATTATTATTATTATTATATTACTATGGTGTGGATGTAGTTTATATATTTTTCATATGACTGTATTGGCTGTAATTTAATTTGGAAAATGTATCTATCCGAACGATAATCTCCTCTCTGTTTCCTTTGCAGAAGTCAGTTAACAATATTACATTATGTATTGTAATAACATCAAATATCAAAATTACTATATAGGGTTATAAGGAAAGGGTATGCTTAGCCGAAAGGAGGTCATTTTGATATTGTACTCATAATTATGAACAATTTTTACTATGAGGCCAAGCCTGAAACCGTGAAAAATATATCAGCTATTCCATAGAAAACGGTCAGTGGTAAAGCGATGATGCGGTCAATGATGGAGAACGCTTGTCTCCAAGCAACCGATTCACTCGCGATTTGAAGACACCCAGATTTTAACTATTGTACACCCATTCTGGTATCGTATTCCACAGACTAGCAGTTCGCACAATAAAAGTGTAAAAGTACAGGTTTTTAGGATATCAACCATGATTGATACTCTGAAAACCTGTACAAAAAGGTGATACCGTTTCATGAAACGGTGTCACCTTTTCTTACCCACCCTGGCAGTCTAATGGAAAAATGGGCAAACGTACTTATGACTTTAGAAGGTATAAGGGTATAAGCAAAGAAAGAGCTACGGCAATGAGCCCTGAGCAACATTGACATTCTGATAAAAGAAAAGTAAGAAATATGTAAAAATGGTTGCTATTTATTTTGTGAAAATATATTAAGACTACACAAATGTGAATTAAGTACTTATTAAAACATCGAAAATGAATGTCGTCATTAATGTATCATGGGTTTTCCAGCAATGTAACAATGTAACTATAAAATATATCGTAAATGTAAATATGAATGTTTTGTGCTGAACAGCAAATTGAATAAAAAAGTTACTATAAATTTTTAATTGAAATTGGGGTCTATTTGTCGAAGCATGTTGAAGCAGGAATAAGCTCGCGTCATAATCTGCAAAAAAACGTGCATAGAGCATTGTAACAACAACTCAAATGCATTATAAATGCGATAAATAATATTTAAAAATTTACATTGGAAAAAGTTTGAAGGGAGGTATCAGCAAATCCAGCAGCCGTGAGCGGTAGCGGACGCATAGACCTCTGCATGATGAGCACCAGGTACGGCCTGATGACGGGTCCAGCGTTCCAGAACGGCACATCCCAGCACGCGTCACTCACGGATTGCACCTGTGAACGCGATGGATGAAAGTATTCGTTACTTTTTTCAAACATGAGTGATAAACTTTCATTGTCCCGGTATACCCTAAAAAAACTAGCCGACTTTGAAAAAGGTGGAAGGTTCTCAATTCGGCCCGTATTTTTTTTTTGTGTACGTCGAATACGCCAGCACCTTTAACCCAATTTGCGTGTTTCTTATTTTATCCTATAACTATGGAGGAAACACTCGAGGTGGTCCTACAAAAATTTCATTATTTTGACTCGGTAGTTTTTAAAACCAGTTTGAATAATATGGATCATTTCGCAACAGCGCCTACCATTTACGCTACAATATTACAAACTGTCACTACAAAAGTTTTGTGCAGGCGCTTTGTTCGAGTCAAAAACAAGGAGGTACTCATCCATAGATGTGTATCGAGGTCGTAATGTTGTTTCACTACAAATTCAAAAATTTATTATCTTAAAAAAAAACACAAAACACAAACATTGTGCCACTACAACAAACAAAATAATATTTACACGAAGTTTGAAGTCTGTTCATCATCATCATCAGCCCTGAGTAACCCACTACTGGGTATTATAGGCCTCCCTTTGTTTATGCCACTCTCCCCGGTCTCTCGCTATTCGCATCCACTCGACAGTATTTTTGATGTCGTCAGTCCACTTCATCCTCAGACGGCCTGGGTTCCGCCAACCTAGTCTCGGCCACCACGCGGTTACTGCTGTCCACCACTTCCCATCATTACGTCTGGCCATGTGTCCTGCCCAGTTCCACTTAAGTTCCTTCACCCTTTTTACGACGTCTGCAGCTTTGGTGCGACGTCGTATTATCTCAGTGTTTCGGATACAGTCCTGCAATTTGATGCCAAGCATGGCTCGCTCCATGGCTCTCTATGCGACGGCTATCTTGTGCACAGTCTTCTCTGTGAGCGTCCATGTCTCAGCACCATAGGTCATGGTGGGCAGGACACATTGGTTATATAGAGACGAGTCTTCAGGCACTGTGGTATCTCTTTTGATCGGAGAATGTCTTCCAGCTTCCCGAACGCAGCCCACCCAAGCTGTATTCTCCTAGCGATCTCTTTACACAAGCCTTGATCCGCAATGACTGCGCCGCTGCCCCCGGTATGATAGCCTTAAGCTATGCTTAGCTACACTCTCGGTCTTCAAGCTTGGTCATCATTGCATCTAATCACTCACCAGCCTGATATTGATTTGTTTTTTACCAATATAAATGTTATGCTTCAGAATTGTATTAGTTATTTTGGAATTAACTCGATATTACATTCTAGTAATACTTAGCTGCGAAATGTTATTGTAAGAAAAGTTTTTTGTTATTGTCTCAAAAATGTTTTGGTTCTTAGCTGTAAGTTTTTGAGAAATTATAATAAAAAAAAAAAAAAAAAACTCTTGCTGTCCTCCCTATAAAAGCCTCGCCCTGCGGTCTCGGCCTTTATTCCAGCTTGTCCATCAAAGGCTGCAATGCTGACCGCACTGTGATGGCATGGACCTGCGCTTCGCTGCGCTACGTTGCGCTTTCGGCCATCATCATCGCTGCCAGCAACGCGCTCATTACATACCGCGGCAGTAATGTACTATTTTTAATCTAACTACCTACATTACACAAAACGAAGCACGCGAACACACAGAACTGCTGTTGTGGTTGCTAATGCTTATGTTGCTACTGTTGTTGTTGTATCGCGGAGTAAACCGACAGTGAATAGTTTAACCTACCAGTACAGCAGTCGCAGCGTCAGCACGCCCTGCAACGAATATAGGTTGCTCCAGGTGATGTATTATTGGCTGAAGTAATACTGTTTTAGTTTCCATATTTTTTATGTTAATTTGTTTTTATACTGTAGGGGTAGTTTATTAATTAAAACGGAACTATGTACTTGGACGTTCTGTTACCATAAGTGTTTTTAAATCTAGGCAGTAAAATGCGTTTATTAGCGATGCTTCTTGTGACAATGCTGCCACTTTTCGGGATTTGAATTTCAGTTATCGCTTAACATCAGGCAAGTTAGCGGTCAAACCCAAGCCTATTACCTACTTAAAAAAACTTACTTACCTAAAGAATTTGAAAGTATACAAATTTCTCTTTCAACATATTATCATAACATTAATACAAATTTCAAGGAAATAAATGTACCTTTTCTAGTAAATGACTGCACAAATAACAAGGTATAAATGCCACTACGATGACCGCGGTGCATAGCAGAAGTAATATAAGTTGAACTTCCCCTGCGTCATATTTCTGAAATGAAAATAAATATTGAGTTTTATTAACAAACTTTTTTAACTAAAGTGACGTGAAACACATGATAAAATAAAGCTAGGCACTCTCCCTCTCACCTCGGTGAAACAATATGCTGTCATACATATGATCGGCGATGCTATAATCTGTTCAAAAACTAAGCACTTTTTGAAAACGGTGGCGTATGCTTCCATCAGCCTGAACATGGAGAAGTGCATTTCAATAATACCTCTCATTCGGTGCTTTATAAGCGCTGCGTAGTATTCCGTTTCTTCTTTGTTTTTTGCCGGTAAGACATCGACCAACAAGTCTTGTAAATTCCAAGTAATGATATCTGCTTTGCACATGATTTCTCGAACCCATATAATTTGACTTTGTATCATGACTGTTGAGAAATACGATTCTTAATTAAGTAGGTACTTTAGCTAGGACAAATTTCAGATGATGCTGTAACGATTGATCTCGAAAACCATTTTCATAATAAAATAAGAAAATTAATAGATACTTTACATATGTAGAGATAGGTTTGAAAAAAAGTGAAGAACATTGAAGTGACGAATAAGATTTCGTAAACAGGAGAAGCGTCCAAATTATAACCGAAGAGCCAAAACGGGAACGGCAGCGGTCTTTCATCGCCAGCCTCCTGGTTTTGGAAGTTTATGGCTACTGCGACGCAGGCGCACACTGATACTCCGCCACCTATACTGCCGATGAATATGGCAACGAGCACACATGTTTTGAATGTAAGACGTTGATTTTCAAAGAATTTTTCTCTGAAACATTTCAAATATGATTATTCTTCAGATTTTTTTATGTAATAGAATTATGTCATCACGTCACAGTCTTGGGTAGAGAGAAATATTTAGCCATTTCAGATTTGTATGTAGCAGATTTCTTTTCACGTACCCTTCCAAATCACCCACTCCCCTAAAATCTACCCGGACCAAATTTTTTGAAACGACCATTCTGTCTAGGGAACATAAAATTATTGCAACAATTACCAAGCAACAATGGATTATAAAACTTCCAAACCTGTATTTTTGTCCCTTTGTATAAATGTAATTGAAATCATCTCGTAAAGCTTGCAGAAAGGTGTGATAGTGTTTTTTGCCTCTAACTACAGTCCACACGATCATAAATTTGTAAATCACCACCAACAAATATGTTCCACATTCAGTGATTAAATGTACTTGGAATAAACGCACATATTCTACGATGGAGATAGAGAAAAGCATTATCGCTGTAAGGGCACTGATAGCCGTACAAATCGGTGAGATGTACCTTGAAAAATATTTTTTTTGGTATATATAGGCAAATTTATACACGTCTGTAAATGTCAAAACACGAAGACAAGAGATACTAACACGGTGATATTTTTTGGCGTAAAATGAAACTGATAAACTGCAATAGATAATCATTTACCAGGTTACATATTACGACCTATACGTACGTAGGTATTAGTTTATCACACTTCAAACTAAAATATTAATGAAAAAGTAAACTATCTGTTAACTACATAGAAATATATTGAGCAAGTACTATTTGCTACCTTTAATTATAAAATAGCTAAACCGATATAAGGTCTATTTAAGTTTGACAAGAAACTAGGAGTTATGCAGCAAACTAATAGTTCGCTGGAGTTAATGTATCTCTAGAACGGAAAGTGCTTTTTTTCCTAGTTTTATTAATTTAATGACTAAATATTTTATTGCACATTTACAAATACCAAATTTTGTAATGCATTATGCAGGACTTTTCTAGTTTTCTCACATTATACGTTTTTAAGGCTAGTAAGGAAAAAAATGCTTACATCCACATTGATAATATCTCATAGTCCATTACACTAAATAACCTGGCGAATACAATGAAAAAACTGTGGTAATCTAATGGGTTAATTGGTCCTTGCATGTGATCCAAATTATCTTTGTTCAAATAAGTCACAAACTTTTTGTATTGTCTCAGCACCATCATGCATTTTTATTCAAAGTATGTCAAATGCTGACGGTGACGATTGTTCATTTAAAATTAATGTTGGATTCATTAGACTAATAATCAATAAATGTGTCTAATTGTTTACCAGTTGTGTTATCGATTATTATGTGGCAGAATTCCCAGTGAATCAAGTAGAAAATTATCGCCATTAGTATTCCATAATTATAGCATTCGTGATAACTGCGTTTATTATTGCAATATTAAGTGTGAATATCTTATACATAGTTGGAATATTGTTAGGGTCCTACTTATCGAGAACTTTTGCTCACCCCGGTCACCTTAAACTTGTATTTTGAAAAGTCTTTATCATCTATTTAGTCGGGAGCTCTGACCAGTCAGTCTTTGTTGATATGAGACGTTGGTACGTTCCGAGCGACCACTGTTGTGCTGTTTAAGGTCGCGTTCACTGACCAGAGCTATCTTTTTCGGACATTTTCATAATTTGAAGTTATATCATAAAAAAAATATTGTTTTGCAATTACAAACTTAATCTTTGTAGTTGGTTTGTATGGAAGTACCTTATAGTCCATTACAAAGTTAAGTTTGTGTTTCTATATTTATATTTTTTTGTTGTTTGGACTCGCGCTCTGTGTGTTCCATCCAACGGTACCCTCAGAGCGCGAGTCTTACTCGTACTTGTCCGGTTTTTTTTAAATTATTCTTTCCAGAAACTTTTAGTGCGCTATACGTAGAATAAAAATTAAAGTCTCAACAACCGCATTTTGCTCTTTGTGTCGATGAAGCCCACGCAAATACAATATAATCAATATATATTATGTTATAGTTTTTCTCTAGTTACTACAAAAGTAAACTAATCTTAGAAATTGTATACCATCCTTTGCTCAGTCAGATGTTTTTTCATTTGTTGCCCGTGGTCCAACCGCGTGGTTCTACTAGTAAGACCGCACGGGTGTTTTTTTCTTCTGGTGGTCCTATGGGTAGGGTCACAGGCAAGTCACATTTCCGTAGTCCAACAGCGTGGTTTTACTAGTAGGATCATCCCGTACAATTGAACAAGACGGTACTATTAACTAAGTTGTCTAAGTTTTTAAAATTCTTCTCATAGAGAATATACTGCATATACACGAACTGAAATTCTGGAACTCTAAGCTCGCCTAAGCTACATAATTATTGTACCTACTATTTTCGTGAGAACTGAAAGTATTGGCTAGTATATATATCGTCTATGAGTTCACTTCGTCAGGTTACCTCAGTAGCGGCACATGAGCCACGCAAGCTCGTCGCTTCAAGGGAGTTGATCTGATCAGCGGGCACTATAAAGTCAAGCGGTCGTGCTTGAGATTTCTTCCACAGCAATTTCCACGCGTTTTCTGGTTTTCTTATCATTTAAGCTGACTGCGGGTCACGACAAGCAATTAATTAAAATTTCTTTAGATATTATCCTTGAAGTTGATGGCAGAACAATACATAATAATTATATACATTACTTATATATAGGAGATAGCCCGTTGGTCCAGTTGGTAGTGAACCTGCCTTCTGCGCTAGGGGGCGTGAATTCGATTCCCACCTAGGACAAACATTCATGTGATGAACATTTGTGTTTGTTCTATATCCATTTAAATATGTAACAGATGATCATGACATGTGTGCAACAATGTCCCGAATATTTATTTATTTATTTTTCTATCATTGACATAGAGAATAGAGATGGGAACAGAAATAATGTAGATTGGGACACTTTTTTGGAAATTCCTGTAAATGTAACTAGTTCCATGGAATACATATTAGTACAGGTACTAGTTCTTCAACTGGACAAGCTCTTTTGGATTAACAAAGCCACATTGCGGATTGGTTCAGGCGAATAATTAATTCCTTAGATTATAAACGCCAGTGCCAACTTTGGACTGAAACCAGCTACCTGGGAGAGACATTTCATTTATATCTCTCGTGTTGTTTAGTCAGGAAAAGGTGACAAACAGAAATACAAGGATGAGTTATATCATATTGTGTCAGGTAATTGAGAATCAGCGATCAGTGGGCGAAGAACGAATATTCGCAACGTAAAATACGTATCGAATTTCATTAAAATGTTGAATTTCGAAATTGAAATTTGTATTGAATTCGATAAAATCAAATTCGAAAATTTGAGTGAAGTTACGATTACGCAATTGTTTTTTTTTAAATTATATAATAGGCTTGCGCTTGGCTACCAACTCGCCTGACGTTAAGCGATGATGCGGTCTAGGATGGAGCACACTTACCTAGAAGAAACCAATTCACTCTCGATATGAAGACACCCAGATTGTAACTATCAGGGAATTCAACTGACTAGCAGTTTGCACAATAAATGAGGAATCAACGCGTTTCATACGGGTTTTCGGAACATCAACCATAAAACGGTGTCGAATTTTCGTGCTCGCTCTGGCACTTCTGGCAGTCCGACAGAAAAATGGGCAGGAAGGAATTAAATCATGCAGATCTGATGCACAGTCTCCGAAATGTATGCGATAAAAAACCGATAAGCTAGCAAATTAGCGCCGATGACCAAGACTAAGAAGCTTAGTTTGAATCAAGGATTCGTCGCTGATGGGCTTCTTGGCAAGTTTCTCAATAGACTCCAACGCCCCAAGCTGGTATTTAGCTGATCCATCCCAAAGGTGAGAGCAGTACTCCATGCACGACCGAACTTGTGCTTGGTGCTTTTTGTTGTTTGTTGTTGTTCGATCTTGTTTTAATTTCTACTATAGAAATAATACCTCATTGTTTATGTTTTATTTGATATTACAGATACCACATTAAGTTACAAGACAATTTCAATACAAAACCTATTAACATGCCATAATTATTTTCTCGTAAAGATTAATTAGGTCCATAGGTGATTATGATATGATCATGTTTGGCTCTAATCTGAGAGCACAATACAGTGCGACCAATTTATCTAGAAAGTTGAGAGGGCCCATCATCGTATTTCCTAAACAAAACTGACGGACATGCATAGACCATTTTTAGTTCTCTTTTTTGGCCAATTCGGTAAAATATTGAAATCAGTTTCTTAAAATAGCCTTATCTACGAAATAAAAATATAAAAAAAATACAAAAAAAAAACTTTACATACCGAATTGTACAAATAAGTTGGTTGCACTCTAGCGCTAGCGGCTCGGTTGATTTGGCTCGTTAAGCCTAAGTACTAGTTATTGTCTGTTCGATGGACTAGACACTAGAGCGGCTTTGTTATAAGTACCGAACGCGCAGGGTGGGCTTCTGTTCAAGTGGCTTACTCAGTCCAATTTATATGAAGAGTTTTTGCGGCTAACGATACTTAGTGGAAACTTACACGGATTAATGGTCTTACCACAGAAAGAGATAATCAAGGTTCCAACATTGTTTTAGCTAGTTTTGTGTAACATGGTGTACGGGCGTGTTGCTAGTAAACTAGCAACACTACGCCGGATGGATGAATTTCTCCACCGGCACTGGGCAACACTGCCCACTTCCTTTCTATTTTTTTCTACTATTCTAACGTGAGTGCATCGTTTTCCTATATTATCGGTGAAAAGCATTAATAACTCCTGTGTGTCTGTAATTAAACAGTATCCAGTGTCCCCGCGTAGACATTATACCCCGACGTGATATAAATGAAACAATAACATACTTAAAAGCAGTGAAAAAGTGTTGACAAAAACGCCGGCCGGCACCGATCACCGCCGCCGACACGCCATTTTGTTGACCATCAAGCGAAGAAAACAGGGAAGTGTATCCTTTTAACTCCCATCCAACTTATCTTCACTTCTATTTTGATAGATTGTCATCTTGGCTCTTCATTTGTTACTAATTTTAACGAAAATAATCATAAATACTTGTATTTTTCACCGAACATTATGGCGCGCGCGTCCATCTTTTTTTCTCAATATCGCACGCGCACGACACTCAATACAAACCCAAGGTCAAAGGGTCATTAATCAATCAAATAGCGTAAACACGAATCATTTATTCATGCAATTTCAGCTACCACGGCGTGGTCAAAGGTCGCGTTCATTGTTTTTGAGTTCTACTCATCGAAAACAGCGCACCTCTTCAACCACTTCGGATCGCGAATTGCAAATTTACGTATCGTTTGTTCTTACATTCTTTGCTACTATTTCCGTCGATTTCTGTTGGAAGTGTACATAACTCATGATGTCTCAGACAAAGGAGCCACCTCCACGGTCACCTGCGGGAAGTGTCAACTTAAATGTACCCACTATACAGTTAACCAATTTGAAGGATTTGAATACAAAGCGCAGTTCCGTCAAGGGTCGCATAACTAAATACAAAAATTATTTTCACAAATTAACGCAAGCAAGGGCAGTGACTGCAATTGAATTGGGTGCATTAGCCCAGCGATATGAAAAATTTAGAGATTTATCATTTGGTTTTGATGATTTACAGTCACAAATAGAACTTTTAAATTCATCAGAGCTAGACGCAGAGCTCGACATCCGCGAAGAATTTGAACTTGAGTTTTCTATGCTTATATCTGAAACTCAGATACTTTTAGATAAGAGTAAGCCACAAAATAATGCCTGTAAATCACCAGGAAATTCAATACATTCAACATGCAGTCACGCATGCAATCACAAACAAAACACAGTAAGCTTCAAGCTACCAATAATTAAAATAAGCAACTTTGACGGAACATGTTTTAAATGGCTTGAATTCAGAGACACATTCACTTCACTCATACATGATAATGACAGGATACAACCCATTCATAAATTTCATTATCTCAATAGCTACTTAGAGAGTGACGCTGCCAGAGTCATCAGCAACCTGGAAATCAGCGCACAAAACTATCCTGAAGCTTGGCGTCTCCTCTGCGAGAGATACAACAACGAAAAGCAGCTCATAACCAATCACTTAAACTCTCTGATTAGCATGCAGCCTGTGTCTCGAGATTCAGCTAAGGATTTACGTTTTCTCATTGACCATGTGTCTAAAAACCTAAGAGCTTTGAGCACCCTCGGTGAACCAACTGAGCATTGGGACACTTTGATCGTACATTTGGCATCAGCAAAGCTTGATAACAGCACTACATTCAAATGGGAAGAGCATAAAAACTCTCTTCAAAAGAGCCCCACATTAAAGGAGTTCTTCCAATTTCTTAAGTCTCGGGCAGACATTTTTGAATCAGTACAACACAATAAACATGAAAGTCGTCCAATCATGATTCATAAACCAAACAATTTGTTCAGACATTCAGAGAAATCACATGCCAAATCATTTGTAATTTCAGCTGGTGCTTCTCCTGCCCCTACTTGCATTTTATGTAAGGGTAGCCATCGCCTGTACGATTGTGCTTCGTTCCTGTCCAAGCCGGTGGAGGAAAGGGCATCCGAAGTCATGCGTCTCCGGCTCTGTTTTAATTGTCTTCGGAAAGGTCATTCTTCGCCTCAGTGCAGGTTAGGTCCTTGTTCAAAGTGTAAAACCGCCAGACACAATACACTATTATGCAAAGGTTCTTCTTCTCAGGCTGCAAACATATCCAATGTACACACATCCACTGCAATTGATTTTCAAAGCGATCAGCCATACCAACAGGACATAGTCAGTATGTCTTCAGCTACTAACAACAATAGCACACTTCTTTCAACCGCTTTAGTCGATTTATACAATCCACACACAGACAAATGCACCACAATACGAGCCCTTTTAGACAGTGGGAGCCAATGCTCGCTACTAACAGATAAAGTAAAATCCATGTTAGAATTGACTCCTCAGCCAACACAAGTAAACATTGTAGGTATAGGTAATGTGCATTCATCCAAATCAGTACAACGTTGCATTGTCAAACTAAAGTCAAAGGTCAGTCCATTTGAGTCAAATTTATCTTGTCTGGTGCTTCCTCAAATATCCGGAAATTTACCTAGCAAAACAATAGATATTTCATCAATTAAACTACCATCAAACATCAAACTCGCAGACACTTCTTTCAATCAAGCTTTACCAGTAGATTTACTGATAGGAGCTGACTTGTTCTGGGATCTCATTGAACCAGAACAAATCCGCCTTGGTCCCAGTCAACCCATGATGCTCAAGTCAAAGCTAGGGTGGATACTGGCAGGCCCACTGTATACAAACAATACAAAACAAAACAATTCCATTATATGCAATCACGCATCAATCCAATCCAATACACAAGAGATCATTTCAAACGATGAACTGAACGAAAATCTCAAAAGGTTCTGGGAGATAGAGCAAATACCCGAGTTAAATGACAAACAAACTGACGAAGAAATTCAATGTGAGGCTCATTTCGTAAAGCACACTTACCGTAATGATGAGGGCAGGTTTTGCGTTCAGCTACCCCTTCGTACAGACCCAGATTGCTTAGGAGATTCAATTAAACGAGCCAAACAACAATACTTAGCTCTTGAACGACGCTTCGCTAAAAATTCAGAACTCAAACGATTATATTCAAACTTCATAAAGGAATATGCTGATCTTGGACATCTAACAGAGGTTCCTACTGTACCACAACCGTCATATTTCATACCACACCATGCAGTGTGGAAACCTAGCAGTGAGTCGACTCGCTTAAGGGTAGTTTTCAATGGTAGTCAAAAAACAACATCAGGTTATAGCATTAACGACATACAGATGGTAGGACCACACATACAAGATAGCTTGTTCAACATTTTAATAAGATTCAGACAATATACATATGTATTATCAGGAGATTGTGAGAAAATGTATAGAATGGTCAACGTCCAGGACATCCATAAAAATTTACAAATGATCCTGTGGCGCGAAAATATCACTGATACGCTGAAGTTGTTGCGGTTAAACACTGTTACCTATGGTTATGCCAGTTCAAGCTTTCTCAGCACACGATGCCTGTGGCAATTAGGTGAGGAATGCGCTGACCCTAGGTTAAAGGAAATCATTCAGAAGGACTTTCTAGTAGATGATTTATTGACCGGAAGCGATGATATCAGTGACTTAAAACATGTAAAGCACGCTATAGAGTCTGTACTACGTGCAGGTTGCTTCAATTTACGCAAGTATCGTTCAAACTCTCCAAAAATCCTGGCAGATACTCAAAATACACAAAACAACCTAACAATAAGCTCTGCTTCACATACATTAGGCATAGGATGGAATCCAAACGATGATTTCATTCATTTTCCAACCAATTATAAAGCTGACATTAAAGCTCCAACAAAACGATCTATATTGTCAGACTCATGCAGGATATTCGACCCGCTCGGATTGTTATCAGTAGTGACAATAATTCCCAGACTTATCATTCAGTCTTTATGGATAAAGAAAATTCCATGGGATGCGCCAATTCCAAATTCATTAATTCAACAGTGGTATAAATTTGTAGACAAGTTGAAATACCTACAAACACTACACATTCCTAGACATGTCATGTGTGAAGCATCTGTCCACAGAGAGCTACACATATTTTGCGATGCATCAAAATTTGCCTATGCAGCAGCAGTCTATGCACGGTCAGCGGATGAACGGGGCGACATCACTACACGCTTGCTGTGTGCCAAAGCTAGAGTGGCTCCAGTAAAGCCAACAACCATACCTCGGCTAGAGCTGTGTGCTTGCCTTCTAGGCGCTCAGCTCGCGGTCGCCGTATGTCGCGCTCTGCGATGTGTCATTGCTCGCAAAGTATTCTGGACAGACTCATCCATTGTGTTGTCTTGGCTAGGCATGAGGTACGACAAATTAAAAACTTTTGTAGCCAACAGGGTAAGCGCCACTTTAGAGCTAACACAGCACTCTCAATGGCGACATGTACCAACTAAATTCAATTCTGCAGATTTAGCTACACGCAGTGTAGATGCAGATAAGATAGAAACTTGCCAATTATGGTGGGAGGGACCTCCATTTTTACGGCAACCTGAATCGGAATGGCCACCCATTTATCCTAATACTCATACAGAAACACATGATTTACCTGAGGTCAAGGTAAACATCACCTCTTGTGATGAAAACACCAAACAAACATTAATAGAATTCGATAGATACTCAAAGCTACACTTTCTACAACGCTCATTCGCATATGTACATCGATTCATTAACAATTGCAGAAATCCAACCAACAAACACACTGGTGTTTTGCAGCCTGAAGAACTCAAACGTTCATTTCAAGGTTTAGTCAAATTATCACAGATTGAATCTTTTCCGAAGGAACTGTCGATTCTCAAGTTAAACAACCAGCTCAGCACTACATCCAATATTTTGTCGTTGAGCCCATTTCTGGATAGGGACATAATCAGGGTTGGAGGACGTTTAGAAAATTCTTGCTACCCATATGAAAAACGTCATCCAATGCTACTACATTCAAAACATATCTTAACAAAACTATTATTTCGACAGGAACATCTTCGTCTTTTGCATGCTGGTCCTCAGCTGCTTTTGTGTTCAATTCGTGAAACTGTTTGGCCAATAGCCGGCAGAGATTTGGCTCGTACCACTGCGAGACAGTGTGTTGTGTGCAGGAGAGTCAGCGGGAAAACACCCACTCCCATAATGGGAATGTTACCTGAACAACGTGTCAATCCTGGCTCCCCCTTTGAATTCAGTGCTTGTGACTTTGCTGGGCCCTACTACATCACTGATCGAAAAGGTAGAGGCTGCAAAATCACCAAATGCTATTTGGCTATATATTGCTGTTTAAAATACAAGTGCCTACATATGGAGGCTGTAAGTGAATTAAGCAAGGAAGCATTTATACTATCTCTACGTCGTTTTATCTCTCGTAGAGGAAAACCAACTCAACTTTTCTGCGACAATGGTCGTAACATGGTTGCTGCATCTCGAGAACTTTCAGAGTTCATCAAATCCCACTCTGATGACATCATGAGTTACACTTCAGGGGAGGGTATTAATTTCAGATTCGCACCGGCATTCAGTCCACATTTTTCAGGCTTGATAGAATCATGTGTGCGCTCTGCAAAATTTCATATAAAGCGCATCCTAGGCAACACTCACCTAACATTTGAAGAGTTGGCGACTCTATTCTGTCAAATAGAAGCTATCCTCAATAGCCGCCCCCTCTGTCCCCTATCATCCTCTCCTGATGACTTCTGTCCTTTAACCCCTGGATACTTCCTCATCGGAAGACCGCTTGCCTCATTACCTGGACCTGATATACATGACAAACCTGCAACCAGATTAAATCGATTCCAGAGATTGGAACAGTTCCGACAGGTCTTCTGGAAGCGCTGGCAGATGGAGTATATCACAGAACTTCAGCAGCGGCAAAAATGGCGTGTCCACAGCAAGCCGATGCGGGTCGGAGACCTGGTACTCATCAAAGAACCTAATATTCCACCGATGCATTGGAGACTCGGTAGAATCACCACTCTAATCCACGGAAAAGACAATGTGGCCCGTGTTGCAGACGTAAAGACTCCCACGGCCACCTTCAGACGAGGTGTCAAATACCTCTGTCCTTTGCTGGACCCTGCAGAGGACAACATCTTGGAACCGGAGGGTTCCAACGCCGCCCAGCATGTACGGGCGTGTTGCTAGTAAACTAGCAACACTACGCCGGATGGATGAATTTCTCCACCGGCACTGGGCAACACTGCCCACTTCCTTTCTATTTTTTTCTACTATTCTAACGTGAGTGCATCGTTTTCCTATATTATCGGTGAAAAGCATTAATAACTCCTGTGTGTCTGTAATTAAACAGTATCCAGTGTCCCCGCGTAGACACATGGTATTAAATATGCCCGTAATTTGAAAACCCATCTTTGAAAAAAAAAAATCTTTAAGGCCTCAACCGTTGCTAAATTAATTGGTGGGCAGTTATTGTCTTCTCTGATTGTTTTATACCATACAATATTTAAATATGAGAAGAGGTTTGATTACGTTTTCTCATAAAATAGAGACGAATGGATGGTTATGTGTAAATAACCACTGTCCATTACAAACAATAAAATAGGTACATGCTATTTTATTGTGGCATCTTGTAGTACCAGCTATATAGTAGTTGGCTAGTTGTACTAGTTGGTAGTTGGTTTTAGTAGTTGGTTGTGTAGTTGGCTAGTACAAGCCATAGCCAAATGTGCATACCTAGTTTGGTTGTTATGCAACTGTCCCGTTTTAACCCTTTGGGTACGGAACTCTAAAAACGGGAACCTATTACTAAGCCTACGCTGTCTGTCTGTCCGTCTGTCTGTCCGTCTTATCTTGTAATGGCTGTATCTTTCGAACCGTAATAGATAGCCAGTTGAAATTTTCACTAAATATCTAATGTTACGTCGGATTAACTGACAAATAAAAAAAGGTAAAAAATAAAAATGAAAAGGGGGTTTCCATACGACAAACCTATTTTTGTAATTATTGCTCTAATGTAAAAACGGTAATACGTATACAAGCGTCAAACTTGGCATGATTATAGTACACACTCTAATCTAAAGTATTACAACAAATAATAAATAATGGCCGAGTACAAGTTTGTAACAAATTTCTGTTCATTACCAAGCTAAGCAATGTATTTAGCTATAAATTCGTCTTACCAAATCGATAGGACATATTTTCCGAATTTTGAAGTTGGTTTGTTAATTGATAATGATTGTATTTTGTGGTGGTACGGGACCCTCAGTGCGCGAGCCGGACTCTCACTTGACCGGTTTTTATTCTTTATTTTTGACTCCACACTTAGTATAGCGTATTTATCCAGTATTTTTTTTAAAGTAAAGTCACCGCTCTAAAATTTTGAATCACAAATCTTTATTCAAAGAACCAAAAGTAGAGTAAAACCATAAATATTATAGCAATAAAAAGTTATTGAATTAATTGATTAAGAGAAGTTGAAGTCTGTTTGTCGAAGCATGTTGAAGCAGGAATAAGCTCGCGTCATAATCTGCAAAAAATATACATAGAGCATTTCAACAAGTCTGGGCCCCGATTCTACTAAACAAATTGTTTTTAAATTGTATTTGTTTTTGATTAAATTTTTTAGAATTGCCTCTAAATTGACAGTTTTTTTTATACTTTAAGTTTCATAAGTGTAAATTTTGGGTAATTGCCCCAAAATTGACACATAAGACAGTAAAAGTATAAAAAAATTAAAAACTGTCAATTTTGAGACAATAAAAAAAATTAAAAAATTAAAACCCAATTGGCTTAGTAGAATCGGGGGCCCTGATATCGTGCTGGTCGACTGGTCCCTGCGTCAGACAGTGCTTGTCAACATCACCATCCCACATGACGAAAACCTCGTGAAGGCCGAGAAGGACAAACTCAGCAAGTACATTGACTTGGCTCACGAGGTTATTACATGATTATTATTATTTGTTTAATATTTAAAATATTACATTAGAAAAAGTTTGAAGAGAGGTATCAGCAAATCCAGCAGCTGTGAGTGGTAGCGGACGCATAGACCTCTGCATGATGAGCACCAGGTAAGGCCTGATGACGGGTCCAGCATTCCAGAATGGCACATCCCAGCACGCGTCACTCACAGATTGCACCTGTGAACACGATAAAAGCTTTTTCTCCAACATGATTAATCAATTTTCATTTCACTTCTCATGCTCGTAAAGTTCTTGTTTATGCCCGTAAGCGGACTAAAATTGCTTTTTATGCTCCAGTGCACAAAATACTTTTTTGCACTAGTGCATAAAAGTAAACTGAACCTCTTTGTCTGTACATTTAACTACTAAATCCTAAAGTGTGGTACAATACCTCAACTATTGAAAAATTGTTTCGTTCACCCTAATGAGTACTTACTTACTTAAATATTTGCAAAGTGAAGCGCATTAGAGCGCAAGCATTCTGATTTATACATACATACAATAGGCTTGTGTCCTAATTTTTCATTTATTATAAATAACAGGCTTAGCAAAAGATATAAATAAATACATTACACTTTACTGAAAAAATTATTTAAATTAGCTGATAAATATCAAAGTTTTTCGTGGAGGATATAAGGGTAGAGAGTGGATGCACCAACCCTCACCCACAAATCGTGTGTTAGTATAGCATTTGTATGGTGTGCGCACTGCTTGACATCATATTACGCTCTCTGTTCAGCATAAAATTAAAATACTTAGAACTTATTTATTTTGAACAAATTTTAATTTTGTTTTCTTAGCTGGGCTCTATTTATGGTCAACTTTTTTACAAAATTATATTATAATAAAAATTAATACATGCCTATTCTGGTATTGTTTTAGTTTTAAGTCACATAAATATACTTATACCTATTTTATTAATATTACACGGGAATTAATCTTACGTGAGTAATTCCCGTGTAATATAAATAAAATGTGTGAAAACCACGTCAGTTTCTATTATACTTATACCTACTTTACAAATCTCTCTTTCTATACAGTTTCACCACATTAATACTAGTGTCGAGTATAAATGTACCTTTTCAAGTAAATGACTGCACAAATAACAGGGTACAAACACCACTACGATGACCGCAGTGCATAGCAGGAGTAATATAACTTGAACTTCCCCTGTGTCATATTTCTGAAATGAAAATAAGTATTGAACTTTACTAACTAAAATCATTTGCAAGAAAGTTTTGTGCAGTCGTGAGAAGCACATGATATTCATCCAAAATATAAATAGGTAAACTCCTAATTTTTTACCGACTTCAAAAAGTAGGAGGTTATCAATTCGACTGTATTTTTTTATTTTTTTATTCCTCTTACCTCGGCGAAACAATATGCTGTCATACATATGATCGGCGGGGCTACCATCTGTTCATAAAGTAAGCACTTCTTGAAAACGTTGGCGTAGCCTTCCATCAGCCTGAACATGGAGAGGTGCATTTCAGTAATACTTCTCATTCGGTGCTTTATAAGCGCTGCGTAGTATTCCTTTTCTTCTTTGTTTTTTGCCGGTAAGACATCGACCAACAAGTCTTGTAAATTCCAAGTAATGATATCTGCTTTGCACATGACTTCTCGAACCCATATAATTTGACTTTGTATCATGACTGTTGAGAAATACGATTCGCTATTATGTAGGTACTTACAGCTATCTTACCAATTTGAGACAACTTTCAGATGTTGATGTAATGATTGATCTCGAAAATGATTAGATAGTAATTGCTTAGAATATTCAAAAATTTCCTACAATATTAAGTATATAATAGCAAAATTAATAGATACTTTACATATGTAGACATAAGTATGAAAAAACGTGAACAAGATTGAAGCGACGAATAAGATTTCGAAAACAGGAGAGGCGTGCAAATTATAGCCGAAGAGCCAAAACGGAAACGGCAGCGGTCTTTCAGCGCCAACCTCCTGGTTTTGGAAGTACACGGCTAATGCGATGAAGGCACATACAGCCATTCCACCACCCATACTGCCGATGAATATGGCGACGAGTACACATGCTTTGAATGTAAGCCGTTGATTTTCAAAGAACTTTTCTCTGAAACATTTAAATGTGATTATTTTTCAGGTTTTTTTGTTTAATAGAAATCTGGTAATGTATTGGGTAAAGAGAAATTACTTAGTCATATCAGATTTGAATGTAGCAGATTTCTATTTTACATAACCCTCCAAACCCAGTTTTTGGAAATGGCTATGCTGTCAGAGAGCACAAAATTGTTGCTACAATTACTAAGCAACAAAGGATTATGAAACTGCCAAACCTGTATTTCTGTCCCTTCGTATAAATGTAATTGAAATCATCACGTAAAGCTTGCAGAATGCTGTGATAGTGTTTTTTGCCTCTAACTATAGTTGACACGATGAGACATTTGTAAATCATCACCAACAAATATGTTCCACATTCAGTAATGAAATATACTTGGAATAAACGCACATATTCTACGATGGATATAGAGAAAATTATTATAGCTGAAATGGCACTGATAGCCGTACAAATTGGTGAGATGTACCTTGAAAAAAAAAACGGTAAATTTACACAAATTGATAAGTTATAATATAAAATAGATAATTCTTTAAACATAAGGGTAGGATATACGAAAACGGCGATGTTTTTGGGCGTAAAATAAAACTGATAACTTGCATTAAGGTCACATATTATGGCGTATAGTATGCATTAGTTTATCACAATTCAAAATTCAATATTAGTGAAAAGTCAACTATCTGTTTTCAACATAGTAATGGTTTGATTAATAAGTACTGTTTGCTACCTTTCATGAAAAAATAGGTAGTGCGCTTCTTTAGAACGGAAAGTGTATTTTTTTCTAGTTTATTTATTTATTAACTACTGTATTGCATACTTAAAAACAATTTAGAAACAACACAGAAATGTACAGAAATGGGAACTTTCTAATTTTTCCTTATTTTTCGTTTTTTGTACTTGTAAGGAAAAACATGCTTACATCCACATCGGTAATTTCTCATAGTCCATTACACTAAATAACATAGCGAAAGTAATAAATGAACTGTGGTAATCCAAAGGGTTGATTGGTCCTTGCATGTGATCAAAATTATCTTTATTTAAATAAGCCACAAACTTCTTTTTGTATTGTTGCAGCACCATCGTGAATTTCTATCCAAAGTATGTCATATTCTGACGATGACGATTGTTCATTTAATTTTAATATTGGATTTATTGGACCAGCAATGTATACCTAAAAGTGACTAAATTGTTACCAGTTGTGTTGTCGATTATTATGTGGCTGAATTCCCAGTGAATCAAGTAGAAAATTATCTCCATAATTCTATAATCATAGCACCGCGTTGAAAGTCATGGTATGCGTTAATGCAGGCTAAACTGCGTTTAACATAGCAATATCAGATTGAATATTTTATACATAGTCGGAATATTGCTCGGTCCCCATTTAAAGAGAATTTTAGTTTGCTTCGCTCACCATAAACTTGAGTCGCGGGCATCCAGTGGATGCAAAAGGCAGGCTGTCGTTCAGTGTGGAGGTTAAAGGGGGAGGTCTATGTTCAGCAGTGGACGTCTTCTGGCTGATGATGATGATGATGACCGTAAACTTGAATTTTGAAAAGTTTTTACATCTACCTATACGCGCACTCTGACCAAAGAGTGAGTCTTGGTTGATAAAAGACCTTGTTTGGTACGTCTTGAACGCCATACCTAATGCCTTATATTCCTACCAGTTCACTGAGCGATCACTGTTTAAGGCGATGTTTATCGGCCAGAACTCCATCAGGTGCATTTCTTTCATTTAAAACAATATCACTTGAGCATTATTTTTTTATATACTTAATACTTATGTTTCAATAATACATTGAATATGCATGGTAATAAAGCAACTTTTGTTGTTTATATTTTATAGGACACTAGCTGCTGATTACTCCTTATAACATCAGCTATCTGTCAATGTAAGTCCCGTCAAAATCGGTCCAGCCGTTTAGTGGACAGTGATGACATAGGGCACTGAAACGTGCTCTCTCACTATGGGCCTCATAAACAAGCTCAAAGTCGCACAACGAGCTACGGGGAAGGCGGGTTTGTCCACGAGATCAAATCAGAAATTAGGAGATCCGTAGACAAACGAAAGTTACCGACATAGTCCACCGGATTAGCAAGTTGAAGTGGTAGTGAGCAGGGCACGTATCACGCAGAACCAAAGATTATAATTATCGTCATTGCGCAGAACAGATGGCCGATGGGGCCGAAAGGTTATCGAATGGAGACCATGGACCGGTAAACGCTGCGTAGGACGTCCACCCACAAGATGGACAGACAAACTAAAAGAGACCACATGGAAACGCTGGATGCAGGCCGCTTCCAACCGACCTCTTTGGAGATCGATGGGGGAGGCCTATGTCCAGCAGTGGACGTCCTATGGCTGAAATAATTATGATGATGAATAGTTTCGTATCATGTAACCTTTATAGTTTTATTGTGTCTGTCTGTATCACCGCCCATCCGCTACTTACTCCTCACTACGCGTACAAAGTCGCAAATTCGCGTTGGATTTGCCAAACAGCGTATACCCGCGGGTATACGCTAGTGCACTATATTTCTATGAAATACACTAGACAAGTAAACGCGAATTTGTGGTAATCTTTTTGGTTTGTCAAAGCTGGGTTAAGTTTTTTGGCAAATCCTTAAATAATACACAAAAAAACATTTGCCATATTTATTAGAAAAAAAAAAACTTTCGATTCCTAATTTGTCTTTCTTAAGCTATTAATATATTATTATGATGGCGTAGACAAGGAACATATTTTCACAAAATGCCTTGTGCATCGCACATGAAAACGTCGGGATTCAAAATTACCTAGATCTCACATTTGGATTTCAAAATGTAAGTCTTAGAATAACTAAGATGTAAGTAGTTGTTATTGAATGCTAAATAATAAATTAAAATTTGTAGTATGCTAGTTACTCATAGAATTTCGTTAAAATATGATCAAATAAACCTCTGAGCGCTTACTTGGTAAATGCGCTTGTCAGGTAAGTGTTCTGTTCACACGGTCGTCGCGTGGATAAATTATAGTTTTAATTAAATTATGCGAAATTGCCTGTAAGGGGAAATACTGAAGGTGAAGGTACTTTTGTCAAACTCTTTGTTGTGTTTTATTCCCTGCGGATTATTTTACGTAGATACTCGTAGTAGCGGGACTGCCCCGTGGTTTTATAAGAGATTTTTCGGTTTTTATTCCGATATCAGTTATCACGCTTCCAACTAAATATTGATAGACTAAGTAAGAAATACCTATAGGTGTACCAGAATCTGATGGCAAAATTGCTTGAGATCGAAGTGGTTTTTACGACATTTATACGAAATTTTTAAGTATTTTTATGAAAACAACACGTAAGCTTTGAGATTTGACACAACTCGTACTTTGACTAGACAGATTTTTTTTGTTAAAATTTTCACGACCTTGAATTCAATGTCCTTTAGTCGTAATCTTAAACAGTTACGTAGTCTTAATAGCGTCAAACAAGTCATAGTCACATTCAGAGTCAAGCTAAATAAGTCACGGTCAAGTCAAACTCATGCCCCTGTAAAGTATATATTTATATTTATATATTTTTTTTGGGACATTTTTGCACACACGGTCATCTGGCCCCAAACTAAGCAAAGCTTGTGATATGGCTGCCAGAGTGGTGGAGACTTTACAAGAGACTCCTATGGAGTTTTGGAAACAACACGTAAAGACACGTTTCACCTCGTTATATCACTTTCCCATACTCGAGCACATTTACGAGCACTTAATGAATAATAATTCACCATTTAGTTTACATTAAAACTCGAAAATACACAAGTTTAGGAAAATAATCCAACGAGCCGACATGTTTTTTTCCACGTTGGCGTCAAAACTCCGACAAGACAGATCGCCGCCTTAGTGCTTGAATGGCCAAGCAACCATTTACCTAATTTTACAGGAGACGTTTTTTTTAGTTTATTATTAATGTATCTGATATTTATTAAAATATTTGATGATTTAGGAATAATGTTGTATATATTTATAAGATTGTCTATATTGTATTTTAATATGATAAGCATAAAACCGATATTTTTTCATTTATTTGTGGAGGTTGGACAAAATGCCTCCGTAGAAATTATGTAACTGGAGGTTGGACATAACGACATGGAGATAGCCCATGAAAATGATTAGAGATTTCAGTGCTTGTTTGTCCTATCTACCATCAAGACGTATACAGCATGTTCAACTTTTTAATGAATTTAATTAGAGCATATTTACATTATAGCCCTAGGGTCTCGTGGGGTACTTTGTGTCCCCCTTGGGCCAGGACTGAAGAAAGTCTAAATTTAGATGAGTACAAAAAAAAACTGGGTATGGTGGGCATTTAAATTTGAGACTTGTGAGGTGACTGGATGGTGAATTGAATGGTGGTAGTGGTGGATTGAGGTGATCTATGGTACATAATAATAATAGGTGTTATTATTAATGGTTATACGAGTTTTGATAAAGTCTTTGGAAGTTTACGCAAACTCCGTACATCCGCAATCCCGATAGAACGGCAATAAATTTTTATACTTGCCCAAAGATAATAGGACACTTATTCTGTCCAGGTATAATTCTTTCTTGAGAAAGCGGAGATGGGGCATTTTATGAGTCCCGTAAGGTCCAGTTACACGCACCCTGCCAAAATGTACCGTTGAGTTTGGACCCACAGGTAGCCGCAAGATGACGCATTATTTACCTAGACGAACTTGCTAGAATCCATGGCAATTTAGTGCTATGTACTGTAAGCGAATTATGTGACTAATACCTAGCGTAAGACGATGTTTGAACCCTAAGCTAGTTAAGCCAACATATCACTGTAACCAAGTTTTATCTCTAATCTATTCAAATGAGTATATTTTAACGTTCCATATTATGTCGCAAGGTTCAGGGGCCTTACGGACAACTGTTATTGCGGCACCAAACTAACGTTAAATCCGCTCAGTTAGAAAATCACGCAAACGTGAACCTTAACGCGCCCAGATACGGTTTGCGGTCGCGTGATTTTCCAATTGAGCGGATTTATTGTTAGTTTGGTGCCGCAATAGCAGTTGTCCGTAAGGCCCCAGTACACAATATATCTACAATACATTACTAGCAATCTATATCGTAGTCTTATCAAAAGCCTAACATAACCCTAGCATATACTAATTCCTAAATATTCCTAATCATGAATAAATTTTCCTTATTATTAATAAAATTATATAATATATAATTTTATTGTTTAATAATAATTTAAAAAAAATATATTTTATTAATTTTATCGTGTAACATAACAACAACAAAAATACAATCGAATGGAAAACCCTCTTTTTGGAAGTAGGATAAAATGCACTCGCGTGTTTGTTTTTTTACATATATACTAAGCGAAGAATGTACTGCTTTAATTCATTAGATTTTAAATCAGCCTGTAGGTATACTGTGACATACAACATTCACTGTTAAACAAATTATATGCCAACGTTTCTTTCTAAATTCAGTTGTACGTACGTACGTAAGTACATCTAACACTCATCATCAGCACCTCATCTAACTCATCTAGCACTCATTTAAAAACTATTTAAACTCTTTTATTTATCACAGAATCTTAGAAACGTTGCTAAATCATTGACAAAACTAATATTATGCAAACAAGACGGCGAAACGTCACAGCTCACAGCGTAAATACTTAGCTGTGATTGGTTGGCCTATGGAGGTTGGACAAACAAGAACGGAGCTTGATATTTGGATGCGGTTATTAGAGCAAATTATGGAGTTAGGCCATACAAGCACTAAAGACTATTTTAATTACGGAGATAGGATATTTTATTTTTGCAAAAAGTACGACTAATATAGAAAATAAAATAAAATAATCAATATGGTAAAAAGTGTATTTTTTTTCTCTTAATTTTAAAACAAAAATGTTGTTTTGGGTGGAATTGGTCTGTTGGACATTCAAGCACTAGGGCGGCGAGATGATAGTTTGGTATTGCCATGAAAATCTTTATTTGTTTTTTATTTATTTTGCCATTAGATTCTGGTACACCTCTACTTATTTTATTTTACTAGCCTTGCTTGGTAAACTCCGGCCAATATGTATTGCCGCCTATTCGTGGGTTCGATTCCCATCTAGGACAAACATTTGTGTGATGAACATTTGTGTTTGTTCTATATCTGGTTGTTAATATCTATTTAAGTATGTATTTAAAACTATATATGTATGTATATCAGTCTCTGGCAGCCATATCACAAGCTTTGCTTAGTTTGGGGTCAGATGACCGTGTGTGCAAAAATGTCCCGAATATTTATTATTATTATTATTTATACAACGATCACCTTACGTATAATATATAAATATAATGTAGGTAATATATTACCTCAATGACGTCTACATGGTATTATTTCCGGGGTTCACACCTTCGACCAATTTGAAATGAATGGACGGGTCCTGAAGGAGCGCATTTTTGAAGATTACAAAATGAGCGCCGGCGCTCTCTTCGTTGCAGTCGGTCTCTAGCTGTAGGAAGTGCGACACAAGACTATTGCTACATGATAACGAAACATCTGACAAAATTATGCCTTCGTGTGCTTTCCCGAAGTATAAACACACAACTAAAAACCGCTATCTATTATTAGGTATATAATTAGGTGTTATAATGAGGATCAGTAAAGTAATAGCAAATTCAATAGAACTAGTACCCGTAGTGGCGTTTTAAAAGAAGTTTTTGTACAGTGCTGAAAAGCACTATATAATATTTGTACATAGTTAAAAGATCAATTAGACACAAATCGGGCACTTAATTTGTATCGAAAATCACAATTATCCACCCAAAACACTGCGCGCCTTATAGCTGCCAACGGATAACTGGCGAATAACGGCACTGTGACGTCACAAGCTATCGCGCCGGCCGACCAGTGAATTTCGCTAGTAATTTGGTCATAACTTCGTTATTTTGTGTCGTAGAACAATTTTTTTGCACTGTTTGTTAAGGATTTCTTAGCTCTATAAATCTGCATTCTCAACTAAAAACGTTACTGATCCTCATTATGTCCAACGGTTTGGACTCGTTTTTACTGAGCAAGTTCAATGGGTATGGCCCGTCCATTCATTTTATTTTGGTCGAAGGTTCACACGTAAAATTATCCAAAGCTCAGCTCGAGGTGGGAACGTTCAATTATGTCGGCGAACGGATGTGAAAAATTAATGTGTTCGGTAATGACCGGCCGCGGCCGGTGGCAGAGAGTGATCGCTCGAATGGCTAGCCTGGTGAATCTATTCAAAACTGCAGGGCTGTGATATGTAGGTTTTATAGTAGTTACCTAAGTTTTGGTGTTATTTGACACTACCAGCCGCACTACCAGTTGTGTCGTCTACAATGAACGACACTGCCGAGCCCGTTTTGGATAAAATTGTACAGACAACACAAATTATAATGATCTATAAAAAAAAAGGTTTTTAAGAATTTTGTACCTGTCTCTCGGTTGTAAATTTTTCTAGAACTGCAAACTGAAAAATCAGCTGGCAGTTTATGTTGACCTGGTACTTCGTCCTCAGATGGGTGAGATAAGTTGCCCATAAAAAGGTTATAGAAATAAAACCTTTAACATTATTAAACAGATACATAAAATAAATAACAATTTACGTCCTCACGTTTTTATTACTAACTAAACCATGAAATCAAACCATAAAAACAAACTTACTTATTTGTGTGAAAACTATAATAATGTCGAGATACAAAAAGAACAGTGTGAAGGTTAGTCGGTCGCGCTGTCTTAAAAAGGTATACTACCTACTAGTACCTACCCCTTATCGATATTAACAAATAATTTCATTTAAAACTAGACCTCAGGCTACGAAAACTCATCAGTATACATGGGCGCTATACTATACCGCATTTCTAATGTTTAGTTTACTTCATAAATGTCGTTTTTAGGGTTCCGTACCTCAAAAGGAAAAAACGGATCCCTTATAGGATCACTTCGTTGCCAGTCTGTCTGTCCGTCTGTCAAGACCTTTTTTCTCAAGAACGCGTAAAGGTATCAAGTTGCAATTTATACTAAATACTTAGGTCTACGGTTTCTTTCGGCTGTAAAAAACTTAAAGTTGTAAGTCAACGCAATCAAAAGATATATTATGAATGTTTATGTCGCATATTTTGCGATTTCACAGGGTAATCAAAACCTATAAATTTACTTTGTAGTTTTAATATGTAGGGTACTTTTCGTTGACCTAGAATCATGAAATTTGGCAAAAAGCAAGGTCTCATAGCACATATATAGGAATAAATCCGAAAGTCACAAATTTGAAGTTATATCATTTAAAAATAATTATTTTGCTATTACAAACTTAAATTTTGTAGTTGGAATGTATCGAAGAACCTTATTGTCAACTACAAAATTAAGTTTGTCTTTCAATATTTCAACTTCAGTTAGTAATTTTTTTTGGACTCGCGCTTTGAGTGTTCCGTCTAACGGAACCCTCAGAGCACGAATCCTACTCGTACTTGTCCGGTTTTTATGTATTCGTTTCCAACTTTAATGCAGTGGGTTCAAAGGTAAACGGAATTACCCGTGCACCCACTAGTGGGTGGGTGGGGCATGACCCGCAAATTCGCACGAAATTTTACAATAAAGAGTCAGAGTAATTTTTGTACCCTATGCAAGGACTTCCAGTAGATGGACCGACGACATTGTGAGAGTCGCGGGCATCCAGTGGATGCAAAAGGCAGGCTGTCGTTCAGTGTGGAGGTTAAAGGGGGAGGCCTATGTTCAGCAGTGGACGTCTTCTGGCTGATGATGATGAATATATCATTGAGGTTTGTACTTTTTTGTGTTTTCTGTGTAATTTTATCCAAAATGAGCTTGGGTAGACGACACTACTGGTAGTGCGGCTGGTAGTGCCGTGGTAACCTCCTGACCCAAGTCAAGGTACTTGTCTTGGTGAGTTTGTCCTTCTTGGCCTTCATAAGGTTCTCTCGGCTACAGTTTTATTATATATGTATAGATGTATAGATTTGTTAATCAAACACCAATTAAAATGCCTCTAGAAACACCATCAAGCTTGACACACCTTAGGAAGAAGTTGGTTGGATGAACATATGCGGTGTGCCTATTCGAGCCATCCAGTCTGCTAGGCGCTGATAAGTCACGTATTCATTACACTACCGCCGTTTACACAAGACGACAGTTTAACAAGGCGACACAAATATCGATTGATCGGCAACTTTTTTGTTGCACTGGGTACGAGACGAGTTAATCCCTCACCTGCTCCCCTTTACGCTTGCACATAACCGTTCAGCTCCATCCAGAATTTAAAATTTCCACAGTTCAAAACTTTGCGCGGCATAATGCACTGTGCTCGTCGTCCTGGAATATTATATGTTTAACTTCCTTATGTCCAGTTAATTCACTGGAAACATTGCCCTTCAATACAGACTCCAGGGGCCTTACGGACAACTGCTATTACAGGCACCTAATCCGCTCAGTTGGAAAATCACGCGACCGCAAACCTTATCGCGCCCAGATACGGTCCCTGTAATGTTTGCACACTACAGCTGCTTGCGGTTCAATAACTGGCTAAGGTGTGGCGCTTCCCTAGACAGACTCTAAAACTAAAACTAGTATAGCATCCCTTTAGGCATATCGTCATCTCATCAGTAACCGCAGCACTTTCTGCTGTTGCGCAGTTTCATACCTTAGAATGTACATGGTTTAGTTGCTGGTTTATCAACGACTGATAACAAAAAAATGCCGTAAAGCTATAGCAAAAAATGATAAAAAATTACACCGCTTGCAGCGGGATATTATAGCAAAGTTGCAATGCTATTCGAGTCTCCTAGTAATTATTTGGTCACCTGTGTGCGAAAGGCTTTATATGGACGAGACGACGACAAGTGGTGATAGATGGCAGCACAACACTCGGGTGTGCAACTGTTGATACTGCACGGGTTCGGGTACAACGGCGCCTTCTTTGTTCAGTTGAAAACCTCATTGATTCATTTGCCAACCTGGGCAGGTAAGTTAGTAGTACCTACTGAAGGTCCACGTACACTGTAACAGCCAGCGGCCGTTCCATATCTGGTTTTAGCCCTAAATAAGTTACCTACGAGGAATATGAAAGATCTAGTTGTAAAGGTCGAGGAATAATCCATCCTCAGGGGCTGCTACCATTGGCGAAAATAATAATATTTGGTAGAACATTACTGTTTTGTCCAAAACTTGTTTTTCTTTTACTCTCAATCCACTAGGATCTACTGACTCGATCCACCAGTGGAGGTCACTGTAATCCACCGTCTGGGTGGATCCTGTAACACTACAACTCCATTAGGATCTACTATCTGGTTCTACCAGTGGATCAAATGGCACTCTTTGAGTTCGTTGAGATCACTACTATTCTCAGTGGAGCTTGTAGCTATTAATGTTTATAAAAATTGCCTTGAATAAATCTATTTTAGCGATAAAACAGCTTGTTTCGCTGATCTTATTCTGTAACTTTAATGTAATAATATCTTTTTTACAGTGTTCAAATACAGTGAAGTGCTATATCTTCTGCTTCTATCTACTATCAATCACAACAACAATGGTATCTAGTTACCTATAATTATTAACCTTCACCCTTTACATCCTTTTCCCGCAGTGTATCTTCGTTCAATGGACGAAACCATAAAACCACGGAGGGTTGGTTTAATTAGGTGATTATTTGCGTTCAAGGGATCAACAACAGATAAAACTCAGTATAAGAGTATATGATGTATAAAATAAGAGAGATTGAACTTTCATGTGAAAATGGCTTGTAATTACGACGTTATTTAATTAAATCCATTAGAAGGCAATTAGATCGTTTTTAGTAGCTTGGTGCCTAAATTGTTAACTAAAAAAATTATTTGAAGTAGCTAAAAAATTACCCTCCAATAAAATTATCTCATACTTTGTTAAACAGACTTCAACTTTGGTAGATTGCTGAAATTATTTTAAGTGATTTTTTCGCAATTTAGTCAGTCTTTGACAATGTAATGCAGTTTCATTTGCAATTGAAATAAATTTCACATTGCTGTTGAAAATAATAATTGATAGAGACATTTCTATTGCGCTGTTGAGCTTTCTGAATCAGATTAAAGTTGACTTTAAAGATAATATTGCTAATGAATCTGGTGAAGAATGCAAAATCAGAAGTGGATAATTATTAATATTTTTAATTAAAATAATGGAACCTATCGTTAATTAATATTGCCCCGAATATATATTTTTTCGCATCGAACTCTCGAACTTCGCCCATAGATCCTTTTAAAGCAAGCTTTGAAGGCAAATTCTAAGTTACTCTTCAAACGTTTTCACAAAGGCGTTTGTACCTTGACTTTAGATCAATAATAATATAATCTACAATAATACAACTCAACTCAAGGTGACATGTAAAACCTGTTATGCAGCGAAATCTGTTATTAAAAATATATATTTATGTAGTTGATTGAATCAGGCGTCAATTGGAAGTCCATGTTTTATGTGTTTATGAAGAATCTCTAGTGTAATTCCACTTCTGCGTCGCTTCGAGTACAATAAGAATTTTGGGATAAATAATTTTTCTCTATAGATATTTGTGATGCTAATTTTAGCCAATTAATAATTCTTTTTAGCAAATATTGTTTTATTTTAAAATTAATATCTTTATTACAAATTATTATAAGAAAGAAAGAAAACATTTATTTTGTGCACAAAACACTACAACATCAACATAATGTTACGTCTAACGAATTTTTTGTTTCAGATTTAATTAATGTTTGTTTCAGGTTAGGTTTTTTTCTCTCTTTAATGTAATTAATATTGCTTAAATTTGCATCAAAAATATCTATAGAGAAAAATATTTATCCCAAAATCCTTATTGTACTCGAAGCGACGTAGAAGCGGAATTACACTAGAAATTAGTTATAACATTAAAATCGTTATAAAATAAAGCTCGCTGAATCTAGAGCCGTTCAGCATGCGTAGTAAGTGAGCATTGGATCTTACTGTATATTATTTTTCACCAACAGCGGGGGGTGCTCTGTAGAACTGTTTGATCTGAAAGCTCATCCATATAATATACCTAATTGATTTGTGGAAATCGCACCCGGTGCGATTCACACGATATTTCTTGTCTTAGGTATACCTGCACCTGCAAAATGTGGATGGAGCCCACGGTATCTTCGAGAAACTACATCAAGGTGTTCTCCAAAAGGCGATTTAATAGTCGTAATTGGTTAGGAACGAAATTTCAATTCAATCGTCAGGTCACGCTCAAAAATTACCGAGCCAAAATTAGAAAACCATACTAATTTATTAAGGGAATCTGTGTATTTTGTCTATATTTTTCTTGAAAATTAAAATGATGTTATTATTATCTTATCTTATTATTACAACGACGTAGGATTTAAATTAGTTTGTCCAAAAAAGTGTGTATATATTTATGTTCAATTTATATTCAAGATGTTTTTTGAATTTTGTACTAGACCCCATTATTCATGTGTTTGTAAATTAATGCCTGCATAAAAATAGGATACATTTTGCACAAAGATAGCATTTAGTTACCCGTTAAATTGAATAAAGAAGGTACTACCTCTGATATCATACCTCGCATCTCCGTCACATCCAAGAGCTTCTTTAAAATCTGTTCCAAGGCGTTTGGTACCACGATCACGTCTCGCTCCTAACCGTCCCGGTGTTACCTAACAAATTGATATTTTTCAGATACTCCTTTACAAACAAACTCTTTCACCTCGCAGGTGAACGGTTGAAGATTCGATTAGGATTTAGAAGCTTGCCTTTTCGTGCTTGGTTTTGTTTGTTTGGGTTGCTAGTTGGTTTTTGGTCTTAAAGATAGGTAGAAATACCACTAAAATGATGAGAGAATGCTTAAAAAATAAAATCACAATGTTTTTAGGTTTTCAGCCTTGAAATAATAACGAAGTAATACATGTTAAGGTCTATAGTACCTGCGTTAACTGTGTGTAATTATATTGTAATCAAAATGTTCAGAGCCACAGAAAGTTTAGATTCTCATTATTTTATTGTAGACATAATAATTCATACGCCCTAAAGGTACATAGAGTTCTTAAATTAACATTTTTCAATAAAGTAATACATATGACCCTATTTGGGTATGGCGATAGTCTGAACGGAACGATCTATATACATTTCGTCAAAATTATCATTGAAAAATTCTTCTAAGTTGTAATAACATTTGGATTCATTAAAGGCTCAGCATACACTGTATTCTGATATTAAAGGTGTGGATCAATTCAGTATAGATGTGTGTTAAATTTTTCATGACCGTGGATACAAAGCCCTTTAGTCGTAATATTAAACAAGTTTACACAGTATTAGTAGCGTCAAACTAGTTATAGTCACAGTCAGATTCAAGCAAAGTAAGTCACGGTCAAGTCAAACTCATGCCCTAGTAAAGTGGTAGAGACGTTACAAGAGGCTTCTATATATAGTATTGGAAACAACACGAATAGACATGTTTCGCCCCGATATATCACTTAACTACACTCGAGCACGTTTTATCATAATCATAATCAGCCTTTTGACAGTCCACTGCTGGACTTTTAGGCTACCCCCGAAAGGGTGATTGGGCCATATCCAATTATCCACCACGCTGGTCCAGTGCGGGTTGGTGGATTCACATACGCCATTGAATTTCTTCTCCATATACGTATGCAGGTTTCCTCACGATAAAAAAAAAAAAAAAAAAAGAAATTTTATATTTATTTATTTTATTTGATGTTTTCCTTCACTGAAAAGCCAGTGGTATAAAAATTCGTACATAAACTCCAAAGAGCTCATTGGTACAGGCCCGGGGTATGAACCCTTGACCTCACGCTTTCAAGTCTAGCGGTCTGCCGAATGGGCTACGACGGCTTCACGGCTAGCACGTTTACGAGCACTTAATGAATAATCATTCATCATTAGTTGACACTCGAAAATACACAAGTTTAGGAAAATTATACAACGAGCCGACATGTTTTTTTCACGTTGGCGCCAAAACTCATAGGTATAGTTAACATTAGGATGTTGCCAAATTGTATCAATAGATTCCATTACCTGCTCCTAACTTCATAAACTATGACTTTGTAAATTCAACTCAAAAGTTTTCATTGGCCTGGCAGCGTGGCACACGTCACATTCGCCTTCTCGAATACGTGCTGCAGTTTCACTTTGTAAGTATAATACTAAGTTATGGCAAAACTTGCTCTGCTCAGTGGTTCGTGTATGCACAAAATCACTTAACAAAGGCATGTTCATAACATCTAGCGTAGGTACTTACAACTAAACAAAACTTGTTCTGGAAAAGGGAATCATCCAACTTTTCTTTTATTCACTCAAGTTCCAGTCAAGCAGTAGGTATTAACAAATTTATTTCTCGCTCGTCGGGACCGTTTTGTTTGCCCTTTTGAACTTTGTGAGATTGAAGCGAAATTATTTGATGTAACAAAGTGAGAAAGTGAGGCAACCGTTTATTTCTTTGCCATTATTGAGGGAGTTTTGTGGCGAATATGACGCGTGAGCTTTTGTTTGCCGTCGTTGTGTAATCTGTTGCTTCATTTTTCTTTATCACAAATCTCGAGTTTCTCAAATAAAGCATCAAGTTTGCAGATTTGAGTTTATGTTGGTTTGCTCCTAACATGCTGTTATCTACCTTTTTTAAGACAAAATCAAAAAAATTACAGTAGTGGCCGAAGTAATATGACAATGAGTGTTTTATCTTGGTTTCATTATTTGACTACTTATTACTGACTTGACAGTATTATAAAACCTGGTAAGTAACCACGTTTTCTGAACTTGACGTACTGGCTGGGCGCATTGCTTAGATTTAAAGTTTGGAAAATTATGGGAAAGTCTAATTTTTAATAACTCATCATCATCATTAGGCAGAAGACGTCCACAGCTGAACATAGGCCTCCCCCTTTAACCTCCACACTGAACGACAGCCTGCCTTTTTCATCCACTGGATGCCAGCGATTATTAATATAACTCAGTTCAACGTAACTGTCCAGGGCCCTGATTCTGTAACTACAAACACGTACGTAACGCGCCGTGTTAAGTTTACCTCTAAAAGTTGGTATTTATTCCTAGGGAATAGAGTCCAAATTTTACGGAATCAGGGCCCAACCTTTTAAAATTTGGACTCTATTCCCTAGGAATAAATACCAACTTTAGAGGTAAACTTAACACGACGCGTTACGTGCGTGTTTGTAGTTACAGAATCAGGGCCCTGATTCAAACACTCATATCGATAGTTTGACCCAAAAACGCGTCAGAATCGAGGCAGAGCATAGATTGGTTACAAAATAATTGTTTACTGACAACGCCAGTGTTTGCGTCGGCACACGTAACAAAAGTACACACATTAATTGCCAGTGTGATAGCAAAGATTATTATACTAGGTGATAGTGAGTAGAGTTTACTTCCTAAGATCACATAACCAAGAGAGAGGTGCCGTGACAGGTGCAACTGCATCAGTCTTGATGCCTTTGTTGGAATTTGCCTTGCAGACGACCTTGCCGCCCTTAATATACTTCTCTTTTCTGTGCCTACTATTTAGTCTAATCCAAAACAACATGAAATGGGGTTTTCTTGTTACTTGGTAGGAAATGGTTAACAGCATATTTTTTTTAAATTTTATTGATCTTGATGTACCAAAACATTTAATATTGTTTTGCATTTGTGGTTTAAAAAACAATTTCTAAAGGGTCGAAATAAGTGCACTATTAATTAGAATTTTGAAATAATGAGATTAAGAAAAATTGAAGTCTGCTTGACGAAGCATGTTAAAGCAGCTATAAGCTCGCGTCATTGTCTGGAAAAAAAAAACAATATTTTTATACATGGAACCAGCTGAGATGTAGGTTACCTTTTATATTTGTAACTAGATGTCCTAGTTGTGACAGGTCCTATAAAATGGCATAATAGGATAATATCAAGGATAATAAAACCGGCCCGTACCCTTTAGATGCGGAACCCCAAAATTTTCCAAATTTTAACTTATAATTTTGTTGCAATGGCTGTTCAATAATTTTATGGTTTATCGTTATTAAAATATTCTGGTATCTTACTCTGGAAAAAGTTTGAAGGGAGATATCTTCAAATCCAGCAGACACGATTGGTAGAGGGCGCATTGACCTCTGCATGACGAGGACCAAGTATGGTCTGATCACAGGCCCAGCGTTCCAGAATGGAATTTCCCAGCACGCGTCACCGACATATTGTACCTGTAAATGTACTATATGTCGTCAATATGTATGTAATTATTACATTAGTCTATACAAGGTATTTATTTCCATAAAATTATCATAGAAGGAAACTCATAAAACGAACAAAATATTAATTAAAAAAAAAATACCAACTTATATACCAACAAACCGGGGTCCAAGAACCAAAAAAACTAAGGGCCAATTTCACTGTTTGTATCACAAAACACGCCTAAACTCGGTTTTTCCTAACGAAGTTCAAACGTAGAGTTTGATCTCAGTTTATGTCAAGGCGATTTCACCGACACGATATTGATCACGTTCACGTAAACCAAGGTTACGTGATATGGAACTCAAATATGGAGCTCACTGAACGTAAACGTCACCTGTGGTAGTGCTGTCACTATCAAAACTTCATTGTAATGTCGCTGTCAAACTGATTTCATCGATAGTTTGCGTAAAAGTTCGTTTGTTTTGGGGTGGTTTCGTGCAAGTTTCGTGTTATGTTACGTTATTTTAAATAAACACTAAGCAAGAAAAATGCAAACTGCTAATGTATTAATTGCAATTTAATAATATTAAAAGAAAATATTATAATTAAAGTACCTATTGCTTTATTCACACAAATGTTTAAATAAACAATTTTTTTTACTGAGTAGGTAATTTTGTTATTCAACATGTGCAGCTGCCTTATTATGGATGATTCGGATCGTGATCGCGAGCGCGTGCCATCCCACTTGCGCACGTGGTGCGAGTAAATAGATGCGAACGGGACGGCATGCAATTTCGATCCCGATCAAAGAATCATAATAAGGCCCCAGCACAGATGTGCCACCTCATAAATGCGTTCAATGGGCTTAAACCTCCCAAAATCGTGCGTTCAGAATTTAAGCTCGCTTAAGCCTTAACTGAGTTTAGTTTATGTTGGTGAAATCCAAATGATGTTTTGAACTCAGTTAGCCACTTTAAACCAGTTTATCTTGCGTTGATCGCGTTCATTTTCGATGGTAAAATTGGGCCTTAGCTTGCGTTGACCGCGTTATTTTTTTAATGGTGAAATTGGCCCCCTATTCATCCTCTTGTTTGTTTATTTTGGTATAGTTATATAAATATCTTTCGAAATTTCGATTTTTCCAATGTAACTACCAGTATGTTAAGGCCAATAACTATTTATAATATATTCTTGAGGTGCTTTTCTGATACGTTTGTTGTTTTTAGCACATTCATAACATGGTCTGGTGAGCTGAGTCCTTTATACACTCCCAAAAATTAAAGTTTCGAAACGAAATATTTGGATTATAATTAGTCAGAAATTCATGTTGCTAATATACCTTTTCGAGCAAATGGGAGCCCAAATAACAGGGAATAAAAGCCACTCCGATTGTTGAGATGCACAGCAGTAACAATATCAATTTAAATTCTCCTCGATCGAATTTCTGAAACGACAAAACTATAAGTTGGTATAATATACGTAAGTAGGTACCTGCCTAGCAACTCATTAAATTAAAGTAAGTATCAAAGTTAGTTTCATTCCAAGACAAGTATATGTAGAGATCTTTCATTCTAATTGTGCACTTCCCTCCACCGTATTTTTGTGGTATCTTGTATGCGTAGTGTGGTGGAGGGGTGTGCGCATTTGGAATGAAAGATCTCTACCCAAGGGCAGCTGCAACCCCCTAGAGATTAAAAAAATGTAGCCAACTGCAAAGAAACCAGTCCTAAGGCCGTGCAATTGTCTTGCTTTGCCGATAAATCCCCCATGTCAAAACTCGCCTGAAACCCGCACGTCAAAACTAGACTGTACCTACAATTCATATTTTTCTCATTCTCCATAATATTAAATTGCCCCCCCCTGGGCCATGGGCTGGCGACGCCCTTGCTCTACCAATACCAATAGCCAAATTTCTTTGAAAATCTGTCTTTAGATAATTACTTGCACGGTTGCAACACGTATCGTAAGTACCTATGTAGGTACTAGGTAGGTAAGAACATAAAAATTCCATACCTACCCAAATTTCTTGAAAGAGTAGATAATTAACTGCACCACGTCCACTCACTTACCTCAGCGAAACTATATGCAGTCAGACACACAATTGGACCACCGAAAAACTGTTCAAAGAGTAAGCACTTCTTGAAAACGGCCGCGTAATCAGCCATCAAACTGTACATTGAGTGATGCATCGCAATGATCTCTCTCATACGGTGCTTTATAAGGGCTTCATAGTGAGTCTTTTCTTCTTTAGTTCGTGCCGGTAATACATCAATCAACAAGTCTTGCAAATTCCAAGTTATAATATCTGCTTTGGACATGATTTCTCGGACCCATATGAGTTGACTCTGTATCATAACTGTTAAGCGAAATAACATGTTGAGGTCGATGCTGGATGAGGACCATGTAACATGCGTTCAGTATTTTTTTGTATTTTTTTATATATTTTTAAAATTGAATTGATTTTTATGGATGTAAACTTATTTGGACCAATATCAATTTTTCGTTGAACTTTTGTAATGTTATTTTCGATGTCTTGTTTCTTAGAGAACATTCAGCCGTTTAATATCGTTAGAAATTTTGAAATTCTCAAGCGAGATAGTGAACGCACGTTGTTTTATTGGTCGATAACATGCTACATGCGCTAGACATACCGAGAGACGAAAGACTCGCATATTTATCGAAACTTTACTACTCGGCGTGACGCAATGCAACAGAGCGGTACGATAATAATTTCTAGGGCTGCGTTCGTAAAACGTGACAGATTACCCTACCCTATACCTATCGTATACCTACCTATAACCTATACCTATCATAGTCCTTTTCAAATAGCATGGCACTTAACAGGTGGTTTGACAGTACGATAGAATGTAACGTGATTCATAAATTTGACGTGAATGTGACGTCACAGAATTAAATTAAAGATTTACATTTTGCGGCGAAAACATATAGCTAAGCGCTACTATGAAAACTAGTGTTGTAAAATAGTCTGTACCATGCTATTTGCAAAGGATTATAGTGGGTCGTCCCACGCCGAGTGATGTAGAGGGGCATCCCAAGGCGGGCCGATGCTCGTGGTCGGACATTTTCGAACGAAACTGCGCAGCTGTCACTGTCATGATCGAATTTGTCAATTTTTGGTTTACATTCAAACAAAATAACCTACTACGACTACCACAAACAAACCATATATATATATTTTTTTTTAAATTGAATATGTGGCAAACAAGCAACGGACCACCTGATGGTAAGTGGTTACCGCCGCCTATAGACACCTACAATACCCGGGGCATTGTCAGTGCGTTGCCTACCTTTGAGGACTCTATTCACCCTTCGTTTGAAGCAGTCCAAATTATATTTCGGAGGAAAAACCGAAACAAATACAATAAACAAATGAAACGTCAGGGCCATTTTCATCCATCTATTTCGTGTGACGACCGGTGCGTCTTCGGGCGACGGGTTATGAACATATCTATAATTAATAATCGTTGGACAATCGATCAGGGATCGTACGTCGTTGAGTGATGATTTACGAACGCAGCCCGCAACAGTCAATGAGAAAGCGGACTGAAATTAATTTGACAACTGTCAGATTATTCTTTGGGTCATTTAGGTGATCTTTGATACTCATACACTGATCTTGACGTGTGTTTTTATGGTATATAATCATCGTTAAGAATGCACTGTCTTTACAAACAATGATGCTAATAAAATATATACGTCTACTTAAAAACGTTAGTTAAATTAATCAATAAACTTTGGTTCCCTTTTAGTAGCAGGGCATTTTGGTCACTTTCAAAAGCTGCCGAGGAAAACATTTGCCTCTGAATACTACCCGCACTTCGAAAGCCGGGTGACAGTCCGGCCACAGTGCGAAGGATAAAGCTTGACGATGGATGTTGGTCCCAGCCTGTTATACCGCGGTGCGTGAGCTCCATGACAGAGAAAGTACGCATCTCTCAGAGAGTAGTACGGAAGGAACCTATACCTTGATGTTTGAAAGTTAAGAGGCATTTCGGCTACTGTTCGCCGCCCTAGTGCTTGAATGTCCAACAGACCAATTCCACCCAAAACAACATTTTTGTTTTAAAATTAAGAGAAAAAAAATACACTTTTTACCATATTGATTATTTTATTTTATTTTCTATATTAGTCGTACTTTTTGCAAAAATAAAATATCCTATCTCCGTAATTAAAATAGTCTTTAGTGCTTGTATGGCCTAACTCCATAATTTGCTCAAATAACCACATCCAAATATCAAGCTCCGTTCTTGTTTGTCCAACCTCCATAGGCCAACCAATCACAGCTAAGTATTTACGCTGTGAGCTGTGACGTTTCGCCGTCTTGTTTGCATAATATTAGTTTTGTCAATGATTTAGCAACGTTTCTAAGATCCTGTGATAAATAAAAGAGTTTAAATAGTTTTTAAATGAGTGCTAGATGAGTTAGATGAGGTGCTGATGATGAGTGTTAGATGTACTTACGTACGTACGTACAACTGAATTTAGAAAGGAACGTTGGCATATAATTTGTTTAACAGTGATGGAATGTTGTATGTCACAGTATACCTACAGGCTGATTTAAAATCTAATGAATTAAAGCAGTTCATTCTTCGCTTAGTATATATGTTAAAAACCAAACACGCGAGTGCATTTTATCCTACTTCCAAAAAGAGGGTTTTCCATTCGATTGTATTTTTGTTGTTGTTATGTTACACGATATTTTTTTATTTTTTTTATTATTATTAAACAATAAAATTATATATGATATAATTTTATTAATAATAAGGAAAATTTATTCATGATTAGGAATATTTAGGATTTAGTATATGCTAGGGTTATGTTAGGCTTTTGATAAGACTACGATATAGATTGCTAGTAATGTATTGTAGATAATATATTGTGTACTGGGGCCTTACGGACAACTGCTATTGCGGCACCATACTAACAATAAATCCGCTCAATTGGAAAATCACGCGACCGCAAACCGTATCTGGGCGCGTTAAGGTTCACGTTTGCGTGATTTTCTAACTGAGCGGATTTAACGTTAGTTTGGTGCCGCAATAACAGTTGTCCGTAAGGCCCCTGAACCTTGCGACATAATATAGAACGTTAAAATATACTCATTTGAATAGATTAGAGATAAAACTTGGTTACAGTGATATGTTGGCTTAACTAGCTTAGGGTTCAAACATCGTCTTACGCTAGGTATTAGCAAAGATTAGGTATTAGTCACATAATTCGCTTACAGTACATAGCACTAAATTGCCATGGATTCTAGCAAGTTCGTCTAGGTAAATATTGCGTCATCTTGCGGCTACCTGTGGGTCCAAACTCAACGGTACATTTTGGTAGGGTGCGTGTAACTGGACCTTACGGGACTCATAAAATGCCCCATCTCCGCTTTCTCAAGAAAGAATTATACCTGGACAGAATAAGTGTCCTATTATCTTTGGGCAAGTATAAAAATTTATTGCCGTTCTAACGGGATCGCGGATGTACGGAGCTTGCGTAAACTTCCAAAGACTTTATCAAAACTCGTATAACCATTAATATTAACACCTGTTATTATTATTATGTACCATAGATCACCTCAATCCACCACTACCACCATTCAATTCACCATCCAGTCACCTCACAAGTCTCAAATTTAAATGCCCACTATAACCAGTTTTTTTTTATGTACTCATCTAAATTTAGACTTTCTACAGTCCTGGCCCAAGGGGGATACAAAGTACCCCACGAGACCCTAGGGCTGTAATGTAAATATGCTCTAATTAAATTCATTAAAAAGTTGAACATGCTGTATACGTCTTGATGGTAGATAGGACAAACAAGCACTGAAATCTCTAATCATTTTCATGGGCTATCTCCATGTCGTTATGTCCAACCTCCAGTTACATAATTTCTACGGAGGCATTTTGTCCAACCTCCACAAATAAATGAAAAAATATCGGTTTTATGCTTATAATATTAAAATACAATATAGACAATCTTATAAATATATACAACATTATTCCTAAATCATCAAATATTTTAATAAATATCAGATACATTAATAACAAACTAAAAAAAACGTCTCCTGTAAAATTTGGTAAATGGTTGCTTGGCCATTCAAGCACTAAGGCGGCGTGTTGGTAACTTGGTACTTAAGAATTAAGCGCCGGATTTGACTCTTCTCACGCCTGTTTCTGTTTTCCTACACCTCTAGCTGTGTGCCATCATCATGAAAAGTAGTCCTGGTCCACCCGGTCCCTAAATAAGGCGAACGCCAGGACCCATCAAATTACCGCCCAATTTTATACTATATATTACTCAGCTTTCGAAAATTATTGAACGAGTATTTAACACTCAGATTCTCGGATATCTGGAGGATAACCAGCTCCCCAGGTTTTTGTGTTGTCGCCTTCACTTTTCATCTTGCAAATCAATGACATGTTGCAAACTGGAAACATTTCTATTATTGCTATGCAGATGATAGCACTGGCGATGCACAATACTCTGAGCATGTTGACATCCAACGTTATGAGGTGGAGGATAGCTAAAATAGACTTGTGTCTAATATTGAGAACTCTTTTGAGAGTATCTTGGAATGGGGCGATCTTAATCTAGTCAAATTTAGTCCCACTTAGACACAAGTTTGTGCGTTCTCCGCGAGAAAAACTCCATTTATAGGTCCTCTGTGGCTCCAGGCCCTTGAAAATTTCAAAGAACTTGGAGATCTTCGGCGTCAACATTTATAGTGAGGTCCTGTTTCGGGGTCGCTTAGAAGCCAAAGCGAAACTCGCTTCTAAGAATGCTTAATAGAGCAAAGCGATACTTCACGCAGGGTCAGCGGCTTCTACTTTATAAAACACAGGTGCGGCCTCACATGAAGTATTGCTCCCACCACCACCATTTGATAACACCATCAAAAAAACTCACCCCCACATCTTGCACATCTGCAAATCCCACACTTTCCGATTTTTTTGCTCCTTTCTTATACGGACCTGCAAGGTGTGGAATGTCCTTCCCCAAAGATCTTTTTGCTGAGCTTCAATATGAGGCATTTCAATAAGAGTGTCTACAACTACCTCTCCAGGCTGGGAAAGCAACGGCAACACTGCTAGAGTTGCAGGTGTCTATGGAGAGTCCATGCTTACAATCAAACGGACCACATGCTTGTCTGCCACTCTTTTTATAATTGATTTTTGTCTACACAAATTAATATATAAATATTATTCATGTTTTTTTTTGTCTTGTGCTCTGTCAAGTTTTCGCGGAAAAAATTGCTCTTGCTATTGCTCTGTAAATGTTTTAATTGTCACGGAGGCAGAGGTGAAGATAGAGCAATTTTAGGCATTGATTAACTTAACTAACGTTTCTAAATAAGACCGAAATGGTGATTAGATTAAATACTTAACATATATATTGATTGGTATGGAAAATTGTAAATAGCATTGAAGAGATAAATAAGATTTCGTAGACAGGAGAGGCATGTAAATCATAATCGAAGAGCCATATTGGATAGGGCAACGGTCTTGTTTCGCCTTCATCCTGTCTGTAGATAACTACTGCAACGGCAATGCAAGCGCATATAGCCATACCACTGCCAATGGATCCCAAAAATATGGCTATAAAGATACATATTTGGAATGTAATCTTTTGATTTTCGAAGAACTTCTCTCTGAAACATTTGAAGTGTTATTTATGTTGGTGATATATTGATGAAAAACCCATATATTATTATTCGTAGTTATATGTTTCTCAATATGGTTCTTGAACACAACACTCAAAGTATATTTACCGTATTAGTGAATTTTTTGAAATAAACAAAAATTTGACTCAGATATATTAAAATACTTAAATATTTACTATTACGACATCATAAAAATAAAGATGCCAAACCTGAATTTCTGTCCTTTCGTACAAATGTAATGAAAATCATCGCGAAGAGCTTGTATTAAGGTGTGATAGCATTTCTTGCCTCTAGTCATACATATTTTCATGAAAAGTTTATACATCATGATGAGAAAATATGTCCCGCATTCGGTGGCAAGATGAATTTTGAATATCTGCACATAATGTATGGCAGCGATAAAAAACATCGTTGCCGCAGTTACTGCACTGATAGTCGTGCAAATGGGTATGATGTACCTTGAATTACAGAGAGAGACAAAATCAAGAGGCTTTGGAATTGGATAAGTTAAGAAAGCATATAAAGCTAGGAGAATAATGGGAAAGTATTGTGCATAGCTGGTTCTGCTAGATAACTGGACAAGTATTAGTATTTAACTAAGCTTTGCTTAGTTTGGGGTCTGATGACCGTGTGTGCAAAAATGTCTCGAATATTTATTTATTTAGTGTTATGTAAGAACGAACAAAACGATGTTTTAATTAACAACTCGATTAAGAGCATTAATGATTGAAGAATATCTTGCAATTTTTTATTATATAGATGTGATTTAATAATAAGATTTATGCCTGATTCTTCCCCCAGAGTTTTGTCACGGATATCAAATTTGGTTTCAGCCATCATGTTGTGACCGTTTCAGCTCTACACATTATTTAAAAAAATTACGTTTCATTTTGGAAAAATCTAAAATCATCTCGATCTAAGCAAATACTCCTAATTTAAATATTTATGTTGCTGGAAATTCAGCGGCTGGATAGTTTAAATAAATTATTATATAATAGGTTTGCGATTGACCGCCACCTCGCCTGATGTTAAGCGATGATGCGGTCTACGATAGAGCACGCTTGCTTGGAAGAAACCGATTCACTGACTATCGGGGAACATTTAGGCAGCGGGTAATATACTCGTAAAAGCAAAATGAAGCTGGGAGAAAACTGAGAAAGTAATCTGCACATCAGCACAGGGAGAGCAAACAGCAAAGTTAACAGCCCATAATAATTTTTTTATTAAGAAAAAATCTTACTTACACCAACATTGACGTTTTCTTGTTGTATATTAAATTAAATAATGTAGCCGAAGTAACAAACATACTGTGATAATCCCATGGATCTATTTGTCCTCGCATATAATCAAAATTTTCTCTGTTTATAAAAGCCTGAAACCTTTTTTTGCATTGTCGCAGTGGCATCGTGAATTTTTATCTAACGTCTAGAACGTTGTTCGTCTTACGTATAGTAATGTTCTATAAAAATTACGTTTAATGCAGATCAATTTATTAGTGCGACTAAGTTATTCTCCAGTTGTTTTGTCTATAATTATGGTTATAATTTTCTCACCTCGTTAAGTAGAAAATTATTGCTATGTTTGCGAGGTCAATCGTCAAGCATAAGTTATGTACAATTTTTTAAAGGTTTAACTAACCTTTGTTACCAAACTATTGGTGCCGCTACGTTTCTAAGTGGAAGTCGCAAATTTCGCTCTCAACCTAATCTAATTTCGAACCCCGAATTGCAGATAATCGGGGTTTTTCTCCCGGCACCGCAACCTTGCCCGTGCTCCACGCTGGTCATACATTGGCTGCCCTCCGAGTACTACTGACTCTCGCTGCCGCCACGCTGACCATACACCGGCTGCCCTCCGAGTACTCCTGGCCCTCGCTCCCAGCACGCTGATCCTCGCCAGCCGCACACACGGAGCTGTCTCCGAGTCACGCTGCCCAGCTGAGCTTCCTACGTGCCACGAGCCGCGTCGAGCCACGCGGCGATCGGCGCCTACGCTCTTAAAGCTAAGTCTCCTAACAAGAGACCAACATATTTTCTCACCACCTTCCGAGCTCACGACCCTCAGTCTAAACTCGCATGTAAACTCACTTTTTTTCTTGATTAAATTTTAACTTATACTCTCATAGAATCTTTCTTTGAAGCGCCTGCCCACTGCTAGGTAGGACATAACCCAAGCATCACTTGGGGTACGTTTCACTTTTGTAATAGCAAAATGATAATTTTTTAAATGATATAACTTCAAATTTATAACTTTCGGATTTATTCCTATATATGTCCTATGAGACCTTGCCTCTTGCCAAATTTCATGATTCTAGATCAACGGGAAGTACCCTATAGATTTTGATTCCCCTGTGAAATCACAAAATATACCTACGACATAAACGTTCATATCTTTTGGTTGCTTTGACTTACAACTTTTATTTTTTACAGCCGAAAGAAACCGTAGACCCAAGTATTTAGTATAAATTCCAACTTGATACCTTTACGCGTTCTTGAGAAAAAGGGTATTGACAGACGGACAGACAGACGCACAACGAAGTGATCCTATAAGGGTTCCGTTTTATCCTTTTGAGGTACGGGACCCTAAAAAAGTAGACTAACTGTGCTCTGCGGGTTCACCTGCGAAGTAATGAAAAAATGGTGATGATGATGATGAAAAGATGCCAATTTTTTTTTCTCCTCATAACATCAGCTATCTGACAGTGAAAATCCCGTCAATACCGGTCCTACCATTTTCGAGTAAAGAACATTACACACATGCATACAAACACAAACACACACACACGCGCGCACGCACGCACGAACGCACGCAGGCACATGACAAATTATTTTAAAAACATAAGAAAAATTACAAAAATTAAAATTATTGGTGACTATGAGATTTGAACCCGGAGCTTACTCACAGAGTCGCAGAGAACTTATCCATTGCGTCAAACCATTCGGCCAACTGGACTATGACGATTGTGGTGAAATTATGCTTCGTAAACTAATATATACAAAAAAATCGTTACAAAATGTAATTTTCATTCGCCTGCCTTTTTAGTACTTATAATCCAAGAAACCATTGCAGATAAGGTAGGTACTTACTTATCACTTACGTCAAGGTGTTTTTGTGTCATAAAGTTGAGATTATATTTTGGAGCGGTTAGCGGAACAAAGCGACACACGTCCGTCTAGCAGCGCGCCTCAGCGGTCTCCACGGAACACTATTACTCCTAGGCGGTCTCTGTCACATCGCGTAAAAATAAAAGAGAAGTGAAAAGACGCCGCGGCGGCACGACGTTTCGTTCGAAACGTTCGAGCCAATTTATGATTAAATTAATTAATAGTAAAAAAAGTCGAATTTTAATCAATAAATAAAAATTATGATGCTATTTGTTACAATATTTAACATCATTCTTGTAAATTTTGTAAAGTATTGTTCATTAATAGTTGAGATAAAATTGTATACGTTTAGGTAAATTTCAAGGTTAGAGGTTATTTCATGAGTTTTTCTATCGAGAAAATTTATCGGAAACGTGTTTTGGAACTAATGGTCCACTCAGAAATATGATCAAGATTACCACATAATTTTTTTACTGCTTTAAAACGAATATATTGTCTTAAAAAATGTTCTGTGAAGCCTTTTTTGTCTGTAAGACCGCCTTAAGAGGTTAGGAGATGGGGGAGATTGCTGACCAGGAGTGGGAATGGAAATGCCATGTTTGTATATTAATGCCATGTTTGTATATTAAGGACATTTGTATTTTCACCAAAGAGTACCCAGATTATTTTAAAAAACGAAGTCAAGTTATTACCCGTCAGAAAAGAGTCAAGTTCACTAACCTATTGTATCAACCTCCTGTCAGAAAAGACTTGTACAAAAGAAATGTGTGTAATATGTGTATATCCACAGATATACATAGATCTGTGTGTATATCCATTTATAATAAGGTACTTAATGATTTAAAAATGTTGGACGGTAACAAATTTAAAAAAGAATTGACTAATTGGCTTCTTAACCATTGTTTTTATAGTGTTAAGGAATTTATGGAATTTAATTCTAATATTATTCGTTTCTAAAATACCTATTTAAATTCTTTAGTATAAAAATGAGCATTTGCACGTCTGCTTGCAGACTGAGTACAAAGTGACATAAATATAATATTAAGACCTTTTAATGTAATGTATTCTAGCAAATAAATGATTTGATTTGATTTGATTTGGAAAGATTATATAAAGAAAAAACAATTAAGCCAACTTTTATTTAAACAAAATGCACAGAAACAATTAATATTTAGGTATTTGTTGTTTAAAAGCCATAATAATATTATGGAATTGGAATATGTGCCCTACTAAGTGGAATTTGGAATTAAAATGATTAAGTAAAATTTAAGTCTGCTTGACGAAGCATGTTGAAACAGCTATAAGCTCGTGTCATTGTCTGAAAAAAAGACACGTAGGTATATATACGGAAACAGCTGAGATGTAGGTACCGTTCATATCTGACTAAATAGATGTAGGTACGATAACAATACGGTACGAGGTCCGATAAAAATGGCATAATGGGACATAAAGATATCAAGGCATCGAGATACAATACCTATAGAGTCACCAACGTGCAAAAAATGGCCGAACTTATACTCTGCTCACGCTACGCAATGCGCTGACTTTTTGGTTAGTTATAAGGCAACCGCGATGCGACTACAACGCCGCGCAATGCCAGTGTTACGATGACGACAAGCGACGTTGAACACTATGCAAGCGACATAAAGTCTTTGAGTAAATGTGGCATTGTGAAAGTGTTATGTAACGCTCGGACGATTTTTGACTGTTTTTACTCAGAGATATCTCTATAGGTATTGTATGTCTATGTATCAAGGTTATTAAAACCAGCCAAGTGCGAGTTGGAATCGAGCACTAAAGGTTATGTACCTACCACCAGACAAAGAGTATAATATGTAGGTACAGTGCTATACGTGTAATCAGTTAGCATCCTCTTAAGAGCCGGCTTCAGTACATCAAAACAAACTACTTTTGTTCTAAGTACGACTTTTGATGTACTGAGACCGCCCTTAAGAGGATTCTAACTGATTACCATATTGCCTTATATATTAAGCTAGATTTTATTTTGCAAAAAAACAAATAAAAATATTCAGATCTGGACTGGATACTTAGCGCAAGCCCGACTCACAGTTGGCCGGCTTTTTATCGTTTGTTGTTTAACTTTAGAGTTCACATCAAATTAGACGCTTTCGTGTTTTCTATACTATTATAATAATAATAATAATATTATAAAGAGGAAAGATTTGATTGTTTGTTTGTTTGTTTGTTTGTTTGCATTGAATAGGCTCCGAAACTACTGAACCGATTTGAATAATTCTTTCACTGTTGGGAAGCTACACTATCCCCGGTTAACATAGGCTATATTATTTTTTTTTTTAAATAGGGATCCTTACTAAAACTCCAATAATGTAACCCAAGGTGTAAAAAAATAAAATTTTCAATTTTGACTTTGCGTGTTTGACATTTCTAAGACAGGACAACGTCTGTCAGGTCTGCTAGTACCTTATAAGATAGAGAAAATATAAATAGAAAAACAAGTTTCTTGGTACGTTTATCACATTTTAAAACGTACCCATTTTAACACGTTTGAAGTGGAAAAAACACAATATTTTTTTCATCATCATCCTCTTAATCAGCCTTCAAACAGTCCACTGCTGGACTTTTAGCCTACCGAAAGGGTTGATTGGGCCATATCCACCACGCTGGCCCAGTGCGGATTAGTGGATTCACATACACAATTGAATTCCTTTTCCGTACGTATGCAGGTTTCCTCACGATGTTTTCCTCCATCCAAAAGCCAGTGAAAATCCGTACATAAGCTCCAAAGAGCTCATTGGTACGGGCCCAGGGTTTGAACCCGCGACCTCACGCTTTCAAGTCTAGCGGTCTCCCAAACGGGCTACCACGGCTTTAATTTTAAATGGCAATATTTTTTTACTTATTATTATTTATAATAATTTTATGAGCGAAAGTGTGTTTGTTTGTTGGTTAGCTTTTTATTTTTATACGAAGCTACAGAGAAACGGTGGCGTGTTTTTGCTTAGAGACTTTTGAAGGGTTGTAAAGTGATCATAGGATACTTTTTACCCGAAAAAATGTAAGGTTCCTGAGATATAATTATAACAACGCCGGTACCTCAGGGCGCAGTAACACATATCCTGGGAAAATTTGAACCGGGTGTCTATTACGGTTCAAAAGATATGACGGACGAATAGGGAGCGCGCGTAGGCCTATTGATAGGGTCCCGATGGTACCATTTGGGTACAAAGCCCCAAAATTTTATAAATTTTAACTTGTTATTTTGTTGCAATGGTTGTTCAATATTTCTATGGTTTATGGATACAAAAAAACACTGGAATTTTACTCTGGAATAAGTTTGAAGAGAGATATCTGAAAATCCAGAAGATACGATTGGTAGTTGACGCGTGGATCTCTGCATGATGAGGATCAAGTATGGCCCGATTATAGGCCCAGCGTTCCAGAATGGAATTTCCCAGCACGCGTCACCAACAGATTGTACCTGCGAAATAAATTATTATATTAGTTTAAAAGTGGGAAAACCTCGCCTTAATAGCGTAGCGTTGTTGATACGGTTCTAGTTGACTAGTCCTGTCGGTTCTAGTTGACTAGTCCTGTCGGTTCTAGTTGACTAGTCCTGTCGGTTCTAGTTGACTAGTCCTGTCGGTTCTAGTTGACTAGTCCTGTCGGTTTTTCGTACATATAGCGAATAGCACGTTCATATTATGGTCCGGTGTAGTGGGCAAAATCCTTTATGCGTTCCCAAAAATTAAAGTTTCGAAATGAAGTTTTTGCATTAAAATTAGGTACGTAGATATTTAAGCTGCTACCTTTTCGAGTAAATGCGTGCCCAAATAACAGGGAATAAAAGCCACACCGATTTGTGTGAGGCACAGCATCAACAATATCAATTTAAAATCTCCTTGATCGTATTTCTGAAACGATATAACATTATAATTAATATTATTATATTATGTACCTAAGTACCATGATTCCGAACTCGGCAGTACGCAGCAGTGCAGCCGCAACAGTGCTGCCGCAGCACTACTGACTGGTCCCCATACATTCTATATAGGTTTATATGAGATTACATTCCGAGGCTGCGGCTGCATTGCCTGCATTGCTGCCGCGGCATTGCTGCGTAGCTCGGAATTTATTCTCATATAAACCTACTGATAATGTATGGGGACCAGTAGTGCTGCGGTAGCATTGTGCGGCAGCACTGCTGCGTGCAGCCGAGTTCGGAATCATACCTGAACTCGTAAAATCAAGTAGTATATCAGATTTAGTTTAGTAAATAAATGTACCCAGATAAGTACACAAAAATTTCATAGCATATTAGGTATGAAGCTTTTTTTTATTCGTTGTTTTTTTATTTGGCATATGAAATTTTATTTTGAAGATATGGCCCTAAATAATTACGTACACTAACCCACCTCAGCGAAACTATACGCAGTCAAACATATGATTGGACCACCGAAAAACTGTTCAAAAAGTAAGCACTTCTTGAAAACGAATGCATAATCAGCCATCAACTCGTACATTGAGTGATGCATTTCAGTTATCTCTCTCATACGGTGCTTTATAAGGGCTTTGTAGTGCGCCTTTTCTTCTTTATTTCGTGCCGGTGATACATCAATCAACAAGTCATGCAAATTCCAAATTATAACATCTGCTCTGGTCATGATTTCTCGAACCCATATGACTTGACTCTGTACCATAACTGTTAAGCAAAATAAAGTGTTGAGGTCACTGAATGTACCGATTTACAAGTAAGCTCGCTTCTTTATTGGCTGGTAAGATGCAACATGCGCTTGACATACTGAGGCGTAATGTCAAGCGCATATTTATAGGAACTTCGTTACTCAACATGACACAACAGAGCGATAAGATGATAATTTGGCTGCATTCGTAAAGCGTCGTTGTCCGACTATATTACTATTACTCCGACCGACGTCGAACGATGACGCCCCAAGGTGGATGATACTAGCGTCCGAGTTGAACGGTACTACGCACTAAGACTTGTTACTGTCATGATTAATTTAAAAAAAAATGTTTTAAGCCTAACACCGTCGAAACAAAATAGTGTCCGTGTAGCATCACATTATTTTTTTCTTTTCTGTTGGTAACGTATTTAAATAAAATAAAAAACTAAAATAGGAGGTTATTTTAGTTTATAGGATTCCGTACCTCAAAAAGAAAAACGGAACCCTTATACATTTTGTTGTCCGTCCGTCTGTCTGTCAAGACCCTTTTCTCAGAAACGCGTAAAGGTATCAAGTTAAAATTTATAACAAATACTCTCGTATACAGCTTCTTTCAGCTATAAAGATATGACCGTTTATTTGCATATTTTCGCATATTTTGCGATTTCACAAGAGAATCAAAACCTTTAAGATATTTCCCGTTGACCTAGAATAATGGAATTTGGCAAAAGGCAAGGTCTATAGCACATATAAAAAATGCGAAAGCCGTTCATTTGAAGCTACAACACATTAAAAAAAAATGTGTGAGTACAAACTTACCTTTTGTATTTTGTTTATATTACACGGGAGTTACTCACGTCAGATTAAGTCGGTCACTCCGACTACAGTTTCAACCGCATTAGATTACATTACATTTTGTAGTTGATATTTATGGAAGAACCTTATTTTCCACTACAAAGTTAAGGTTGTCTTTCAATGTTTCAACTTTTTGTTGGATTTGTTGTTAGTTTGGATTCGCACTGAGGGTTTCGGCCAACGGAACTCAGAGCACGCGAATCCTACTCGCACTTGTCCGGTTTTTTCGACCCTTCGAAACTTCAAGACTGCCTAAATTGTCAAGCTATTTTTATTTGCTCTGACATTGTCAAAGAAAACGTCAGATTTAGTTGGTTGACTCATGGTATAATAATATATTCCGCTGTGTACGAAGACACGAAGAAGAAATTGAATTGAATTGGTGCATTGTCTGGCGGTATGGTTACTACGCTCTTTTCGGCGATGGCTTACTAATGGCCATGATCAATCGTGAGCGTAGAGTGAGATACCTTTCTCTCTCTCTACGATCGTGAGGCTATCGCAAATATTTTTAGGACACGTAATACCTTGTCGGGTATCATCAAGCGATGCTTTACAAATGCAACCCAGCAACATACAAAAACAAAGCAGGCTGAAATTAATTTGATAATCGTCAAATGATTCTATAAACATTGGCGGCCTTACTTATAAAAATGCTTAAAATTGCTCTGTCTGCTTCTCGCTGACTGAAATTGTCACACATGAAAATGAGACAGATCACTTTTAAGCGTTGCTAAACTTAACTACGTACGTACGTTCGTTTACGTTTATAATTAGGGCGGTGGATGTAAGATTCTTTATATTTTAATATTGATCTCAACGTATGCTTATAGAATACACTGGCTATACAAATGTTGCTACTAAAAGATAAAAGTCTTCAATTAAAAAACGTTATTTAGTTCAGTTTTAAATTGCTGGCAACTTCTCGGTGACGAAAGTTGTCACAGAGGCGGAAACGGAAGCAGACCAATTTAAATCATTGATTAACTAAACTAACGTTTCTAAGTAAGACCGAAAAGGTATTAGATCAGATACTTAACATATATATTGATTAGTATATAAAACTGTGAATAGCATTGAAGAGACAAATAAGATTTCGTAGGTAGGAGAAGCTTGTAAATCATAATCGAACAACCAAAATGGATACGGCAACGGTCTTTTTCCGCCTCCTCCCTGGCTGTAGATAACCACCGCAAGTGCAATTAAGGCACATATAGCCATACCACCTCCAACGCATCCCAAGGATGCGGCTACAAAAACACAGGCTTGGAAGGTACCCTTTTGATTTTCGAAGAACTTCTCTCTGAAACATTTGAAGGGTGATTTTTATTAGCGGTATTTGATGAAGGACCCATATAACCATTACTTTAGTTATCTGTTTCTATATCTAAGCAATATGGTACCTCACGGGTATATCGTATTTACTATAAAATACCTATTACACAACCTGTTCATTAAATATAAAATGAGTTAGCAAAATATGAAAGATCAACACTTACTTATGATGTAAAAAAGTAGATGTAGGTAGCTATTTAAATAATGTTTACAACACATTTGCTCAAAAAGTGCACTTACGAAGCCTGTATACATCGTTCGAAAGTTAAACATTACGGATCATACAACGGAGCGTGCGGTAATGAATTTTACCGCACGCTCAGATGTATAGCACCGTGCGAGTACTTTACGGTATTTTTTAATTTCCATCATAATTACATAAGAATTCCACAAAAGAGTTTCATATTACGAGAATAAATAAGCTGAATGATCAAACCTCCTTGGAAGCGCTTTTGCTCAATACGTTTGTCTCAGTTTAATACTAAAGAAAAAATGAGACGAAAGATGTAGTTCTAATTTTCACCACGTGATAGTGGCGCTATTTGCATGTTCGCGCCATTTTCTTATTATATTATAGAAACTATTGTTGTGACTGATATTAAGTTATAACAAAATAATAAAATTGTTTCATTTGTAGCCTTTCTTTCTCGCAAATGTGTTGTAAAACGTTGTATGGCACACGTGCGGATTGGTTTTTACAAACTCGTGACTATGGTAAGCCCTCGACTTCGTCTCGGGCTTACATTCGTCTACTCGTTTGTAATAACCAACTTACCGCACTTGTATCATAAATAACTAATTTTGATTTAAAAGCGTTTTCATTGGTATATATAAAGAATTATTTAGTAGTAATTTTTAAACTTTCGCGATTTGAACACATGTTTTAAACGTTTATCGGGACTTATCACGTAATACGTCGCGATCACGTATTATTTAGTAATTTTATAGAATTCATTTAAATATGTGTAGTGTAAGTTTGTAAATAAATTCTACGACAACACAAATATAAAAATGTCAAACCTGTACTTCCGTCCGTTCGTACAAATGTATTGAAAATCAGCGCTAAGAGCTTGCATTAAATTGTGGTAATACTTCTTGCCTTTAGTCATACATCTTATCATGAAAAGTTTATAAATCATGATAAGAAGATATGTCCCACATTCAGTGGCAAGATGAATTTTGAATGCTCGCACATAATGTACGACAGCTATTATAAACAACGTTGCTGCTGTGACTGCACTGATTAACGAGCAAATGGGTATGATGTACCTTGAATTATAGAAAAAGAAAGACATTAGATATTTTTAAGAGCCTTTAGAATTAGACAAAAGGAAATAAAACCAAATAAAGCTTGAAGAAAAAGTGTGCACAGCTGGTGCTACTGGAATATTGTTTCCTCTGTGACTGTATTGATAGTCGTTCAAATGGTTATGATGCACCTTGAATTCTAGATAAAGAAAGACATTAGATATTTTCAAAAGCCTTTGGAATTAGATACAAGGAAAGATAACCAAATAAATTTGGAATAAAAAGTGTGCTGAGTTGGTGCTACTGGAAAATCGTTTCCGCTGTGACTGTTTTGATAGTAATGCAAATAGGTATGATCTAATTTGCATTATAGATAGAAGACATTTTTTATTCGAGAGGTTTCGGCATTGTGTAAATCAAAAGAAAAAGAGTATTCGAGAGGCTTATGAATTGAATAAAGAAAGAGTAGGGGGAAGTGGGGCAGATTGATACACAAAAATTTAAAGTTCCAAAAAATGTGTATAAACATAATATTTTTCATTAATTTTGCATTATACGTTTAGCTAATTAATTAAATATTATAATGTCATAGTTTAAAATTTATCAAGTTATCAAAGGAAATAAATAATTGAAGTTTAGTAAAAAATGGCTTTAGTATCAATCTGCCCCACTACTGGGGTAGTTTGATACACCAGATGGGGCACTTTCATACAACAAATTAAAACACTTTTACATTGATTCTACTTGTTTATTGTGATGAGATCATAAACAGCCTTACTATATAAGTTACTTAAGTAATTATTAGGTGTGAATTTGTACTGCTTCATTAAGCGCTCGTAATTTGAAAAAAAAAATTACCAACAATTATTACAATTATTACTGCAGTTTTGCAGTCTCTTACGTAACTGCGTAAACTGTCTCCCACGCAACTGCGTACACCGGCTCTTACGCAACTGCGTACGCCTGGTTTAGTCAAGTCAGTCAAGTCAGTACGCAACTGCGTACACTATCTCTTACGCAACTGCGTACACTGTCTCCCACGCAACTGCGTACACCGGCTCTTACGCAACTGCGTACGCCTGGTTTAGTCAAGTCAGTCAAGTCAGTACGCAACTGCGTACACTATCTCTTACGCAACTGCGTACACTGTCTCCCACGCAACTGCGTACACCGGCTCTTACGCAACTGCGTACGCCTGGTTTAGTCAAGTCAGTCAAGTCAGTACGCAACTGCGTACACTGTCTCTTACGCAACTGCGTACACTGTCTCTTACGCAACTGCGTACACCGGCTCTGACGCAACTGCGTACACCTGGTTTAGTCAACTATGGCCGCAGGCTCCACTGCAGTCTCCGCCGCTGACTCAGCTGGCAGGCTCGACCACAACTCTTGTATCGATCGCAAGTTCGCTGACTGCCAGATCGTTGTCTGCTGTTTCGACTGTTGGACCGTTGTCTGGTAGCCGTTGGCCGCCATGATCCCGTAGTTCGAAAGGGTCACGTGACCGACTGCCATTGCTACGTCTGAAATCTACGCGTGGTCATATCTCTCGGTCACGAGATGCCCTTATTGGTTGATCTCCATACTCCTGTGTACATAAAAACAGTTTTGCGGCAGAAATTTGCATATATAACAATAAGCACACTAATCGGATATATAATCTGAAGAACTTTTAACATGAGCCCAGTTATTTAGTAATTAGTATTAATTACTCATTAGTAAAGAAATTATAATAAAGAAAACGCAAGGAATAAATCAGCCACTTTGTATAATAACTATTAATTAGGGCTTTGAACCACGTAACAAAAGACAAGTTTACACTCTGTGGACATGGGAAAATAAGAAGACGTTTGTAACTTATTAATCCCGATTCTGATTTGTTAGCATTTCGGCCAAGAAATCACCTCCTGAACTATTTTACACACAATTCGTTTACAATTGTTCTCGCTTCGAGGTTCGATCACAGAAAGAGGGCGATTGCAATGCAACCGCAACTTATATATTGTGTTCGTTGATAGTTGTCAGCAGTCAACTGTCAACGAATACAGATGACGTTTGTTATTACAATTCAATATACCGTATTGTTAAAATGGTGTTGCTATTTTATATACATTAAATACAATTTGTTTTACACGATGATGTACCTTGAATTATAAAGAAACTATTTGACTATTTTGAAAAGGTTTCGGAATTGGATAAGGAAGGTCAAATTGAAGCTGGGAGAAAGCTGATAAGTTAGTGTGCAAAGCTGGTGCTACTAGAGAGAACTATCCAAATAGCAACGTTAACAGTCCAAATGAAATCTGGTCGAGAAGAAAATCTTACTTACTTCAACGTTGACATTTTCTTGCTGTCTATGATATTAAATAACGTAGCCGAAGTAACAAACATACTGTGATAATCCCATGCATTTATTTGTCCTTGCATATCATTGAAAATATCTCTGTTTATATAAGCCTGAAACTTCTTTTTGCATTGTAGTAGTGACATCGTGAATGTTTATCTAACGTATTTCAATAGTGACGTTGTTATATAAAACAACGTTTAATGCAATAGAGCAATTTAATAATGAGACTAATTAAGTCACCAGTTGTTTTGTCTATAATTATGGTTAAATGTTCTCACCCCGTCAAGTAGAAAACTATTGCCATTATTGTTATGACTAGCTTATACTCGCGGCTTTGTCAGCGTGGTTTGAGGGAAAAACAATAAGTTTCGTCAGTAGAGTATCAATATTTTAGGATGAAGAATGTTCGTGTACATAAATTAACAAAATCTATATTTTTAGACCACAAATGAATAAACATATAGGAAGGAAAAAATATTCTACGTAGGTACTAGGTAGGCTGCTAAAACTAACATCAAAGTGTATCGTCTGTAATCAATCTTTTGGCATCTACAATACAATTATCTCAATGCAACAAATTCCGTCTCATAATGATTCTATTACTGCAAATAACATTATTGTTTTGAAGTGCGCTGCCAATACAATGTTTCTTTGCATTTGAGTTTTATTGTCTAATTCTAAACGTGGAACTAAGTTCTCAGGAAACTGCAGCCGTAAAATATGCAACAAAGGCAGTTTTTCTTACTCTTAGCTCGCCTTCGCAGGCCAAATGCAGGATTTCGCATTCATATAGATTATGACATATCTAACATTCGCTAAAAACTCTTCGTTGCGTCCATAAAGCCCCCGAAAGAAAATAATAGTGCCATGGCTTGAAAATGGCTGTTTCATTACATCAAAAGATGAATGCGGCCCAGTGAACCGCGCGACGATGTTGAAAGAAAAAAATGTTTTTTGTATTTTACTTTCGATCATCAGCACCCTCGCACGCCGCTTGCAGCCTAGCAAAATGCGCGACCTCGAAAGAAAAAATTTAATATTGACTTCTTTGTACTTTTTTCGGTTAATATCAGTGCTTACCTTCGTGGAGCCACTTGCGGCCAAGTAAACCGCACGACCTTAAAGAAAAAAAACATATCGGCTTTTTGGAGATTACTATTGCTTTCTGTAGTTTGATCTAGTTATCATCATATCGAATGCATTCTTTCTGTTTTCTTTTATTAATGAAACGTTGCTCACTACCAATGGGTGTCAAACTTGGCCTGCCACGAACAAAAACAACCGAAAAATTTATAAAATCATATTTTTTTGTTTTTTTGTTTTAGGGCTTATTAGAAAACAAAAAACATATGTATATTTAAATATGATTTTTTGCAAGCTGGCTACTCCTAGCGGTAAATTTATATAATTCTGTAAGTAATCTGTGAATAGTGTTGTTGGCTGTATTATTATTAAGTTTATTAATCTATCCACATTATTGTATATTTTATAATGCAGCTGTTTACTGTTCCTTAACGGATAGACGGACAACAAAGTGATCCTTACTTGTTACTTGGGTTCCGTTTTTTCCTTTACTACATTATGGATTGGTATCCCAGAAATGGGAAAAGACAAAGAGGACTCTCGAAGATGATTTGCCAATGGGATAGAGAAGATTACCTCGAGACAGAAAAGTGTGGAAAGAACTAGGGGAGGCCTATGTCGATGGACAACCTGACAAATAAACTGGTTGCTGAAAATCATATTATCTACATATTATTTTTATTTACATATTACATTTTATTTACTATAGTTTATATTTCATTTTCGTGTTTATATTATTTAAGTTAAGAGAATCATGGTCAGCGAATATTATATGCGGTTATGCAATACCTCAATAATATATTTTCTAGGATAAAAATATTATTTGTATTAGCTTATTTATCACCCTATCTCTATACAAAACATTTATTGAGTCGTTGTGGAGATGGTTTGTAATGCTATGCCACGGGAACTTTAAATTTACCGGGATAAAAAATAGCATAGTAAAGTTCCGGCCCAAGGACTAAAAACAAAAACAGTTCAATCTGTATATCTGTTGCTGCCTCAAAGTCAAAGAGGAACATACCAACATTGATGGTTTGACCAAGCAACAAACCAATAAACCAACAGCCAAACACATTTTGGCGTTTGCAAAATTTATTATTATGACAGTATGAGTCACATTGCACATAATAAGAAGTGATAATTAATAGCGTGCATGTAGATCGTTATAAATGGACAACTATACAAGGTTAAACAGAACGGTAGTCCTAAACCGAAAGGACCTTATTGTACTGATAATTATCTTTTGCTGAGGGACCAACCTAGATATCGTAAAAAAAACTGCTGTTTCTTACATTTCGTTGATTATTAATGATGAATTTTGATGTTCTTGGACATAAATAATATCAGCTTTGATGGATTATTGCAGATTTATTCAAGTAGTTAAGTTGTATTTTAAGGAGCACACAAAATCGACGTCCCAGTTCGATAGCGGTGAACAGAATGAACAAAACTTTTTTACTACAAACGACAAAACCTAACAGATTGCGTTTACACAGATCATTGATCGCACAGATGATCAATTTCTAACAATTTTAACATGTATCTTCTTGCGCACAGACGGATGATAGGTTAGCTGATATCGTATTTTCCACAAAATAATAACCGAAAAATTAATCATAATTATCTCGCAAAATGTAACTTGCCAATTCCACGCTCCAACAGTCGCCTCGTCAATATTTCACACACAATTATAATTCAATCACACATAATTTATAACGGACCCGGACGAGGCTCATCGAAATGTGATTCAGGCTTTAAATAGTGTTGATAGAATAGCTAATTGCCTAATGGGTTAGGTACCAATTTATTTATATGGTACGATATAGGTACCGTTTTTAGGGTTCCGTAGCCCGAAGAGGAACCCTTATAAATTCGTTCTGTTCGTCCGTCTGTCCGTCTGTCCGTCCGTCCATCCTAATTTCTTAGAACCCTCTAACTTCCAAGTGCTTGGAACTTAGCACAATTAAAGGTTTAGTAAAATTCAAAAAAAAATAAAAAAATTGGGTTGGCTCTGTGCATGTGAAATGGGGATGAAATATATTTTCACTGCACCCCCTCATGTGGTATATCGTTGAATAGGTCTTAAAAAATGAAGGGAACGTTTCATACATTCTTCTTTAGTCCTGTCCATCCAAAGGTTGCCTGGAAGAAATCGCTTATTATACTGCCGTATATTTGTTTTTTATGTTAGTTTAAGTTTCATTTGTATTTTCGGTGTGTAATAAAGAAATTTTGTATAGTATTGTATTGTATTGTACATTGCTTTTTATCAAGTATATTTTGTGAAATATGGCCCGCCAAAGTGGCAAAAAGTTAGGAATTTCTTAACTATTAGACATAGAAACTTGTAACTTGCCATGCTGATAGGTCAAACTAAAACATTCATTCTACATTATTTCAAACATTTTCTGATTATAACTTTATGTGATATAGTGATAAAACTGTTACGAATTCAAGACGTTCTAGCTCAAAGGTCCTCGACCTTTTCGTAACATTGTCTTGCCAAAGAATATTTCTCAAGTAGTTTTCTTTTCGAAAACCATAAAACTTATTTGTTATGTTGGTATAATTCACCTATGAAATTTGGTTAAGTCCAAAGGACTTCGATCTTTTGAATATTTCTGTGACCACCAATTTCTGAACTATGATGATTGAGACCACAATAAAATGGCTACGAAAAACGGAATCCTACCAGTGTCTCGAGTCTCTACCACACCCTCTTAGCCAGTTATTATTATTATTATTCCAGCAATTCTAACCTCAAATTTTACAACTGTCCTTTATTTCGCACAATGCCGTCTACGCTCTAATTGTCATTAGATACACCATACTGAATATTTTAAAGTGAAACTTAGTTTTTAACCTAATGTCTACTTTATCTTTGGATCGCGCTGACTACAGAGACATTTTTTATCCATACCTAGCTAGTTCATAAAATAAAGTAACAATAACAAAATATAAATCATCAGATCAATTACCTTCTTCATCTAATCAGAACTACAACAAACCTACAAACGGGTCGGATCACCAAAGCCCTCGGATTCGATGAATCTACGGTCCACGTCTATACTTAAAACGCCTCTTGACCGGACAACAGTGAGTCGAGTATCATCAAATTTCTTGATTGAGCAAGCCTATATACGCTATGTGCCGCAACCAAGGGTCTATTCAGGATAAACGGAAGTACCGAGTAAATGAATGAAGGAACGGTGACCACTGTAAAAAGAATGTAGTTGACGGTAGACTTTCCGTTCTTCTTTTTTCAGCTACAAAGAAGGTTGGCAGTCAGTTTCTTAAAATATCCATATCTAGCGTAACAATTTTATTATTGATCTGTCTTTATCTCCGTCAACTCCCTGATGTTACAGAGCCGATTAACCCTACCTTTATCCGTACAAAAAAAATCAGAAGTTTGCTTTCAAACGAGCAAGTTCTTTTATTTATAAAATAAACGATCTAAATATGTACCTTATCTGCTTATATTTCCAGCCTTTATCTCGGAGACCATCTTTAATTTACAGATAGTGATAAAAATTAAGGCCAAATGTAGAGCTATATAAAATAGAATAATTAAAATATTTAATCAAATGTTTTAGTAGAGCTGTTTTTAATTTAACAAAAAAAATCTTTTGTTAACTTTAATTATCCAAAGATAATTATTAATGTCAAAACTAGCATTCGATATATACCTAATTATGTAGGCACACAATAATATAAAGCTTTCTCATTAGAGCTTACTTAAAAGTTTTTATACTTAATACTTATAAGCATAACCTAACGAGGGAACATTATAAGTACTAGTTTGTAATAATAAACCAGCCAAGTGCGAGTCAAGTTTGGGCAATGAGAAAACTTTTATATTCTCTGAAAATTTCAACTGGCTGTCTATTACAGTTCGAAAGATACAGTCGATAAAAGGTAGGATGGACAGACAAACAGCTCAGTAATAGGTTTTTATCCTTTGAGTATGGAACCATATAAACTATATTTATTGGAACTGGAAATTAAAAATAAAATAATGTCAACACATATTTTATTTTTCATTTCTACTTTAACAGACTAGGTAAGTAAAGCTATTACGGTGCATCGCGGCCGATCACAGCCTCGTGCGTTGTACGCATGTGTCAGAAGCGTGCGGCTGCGATCGGCTATACTATGCACGGAAGTTAACCTTTACACTTAATATATCAGCACACTGGATCATTAGTAACAGAATAGACACTTGAACGTGCTCACCAAAGCGAATATAACCGCCAACGCAAAAGAGGCAGGATTTCCATAGAAAAAAATATTGTGAAACGGCTGCGACTCCTATAATGAATGAGACGCCTATATACGAGTAATCAAGCATATACGTTAGACTAGGATAGAAAACGTAGAAGTTTGATTTCGCACCCGTTTCATACATTCAAATTTTGTATTGAAATTGCGCAAGTCTGGTGCTCGCCACGCCGCTTCTCTGAACAGACTCTCAACCTTGCTGCAGCTGCTTGATTGTCTTTCGCCCCTCAACTTTAATCAGGTGGCAACTTGAATACGGCCTACGAAGTCAAATCAAAACCGTAGATTATAAGAGTACTAGTAAAATCAAATCAAGTACGAGTGAAATCAATGAAAATATTATGAACTTATAACAATTTGTTTATGTTATTTGTTTAAATGTAACCTTGTGTTTGTTTTAATGTATCTTTTGATTTAATAACTAGTATATAATAGGTAAACGTCTGTGTCCATCTTTTCCTCTGCATCAAAGATGAACCACCGAATTAGATTCAAACGTAGACAAAGCTGGTACCAGCTACGGGAAGCGCTCTGCAAGCCATTTCAAATTGGTCACGTATCACTTTCCCTCTACGTCGCACGTGACGAATTTAATTTAATCTATAATGTTTCGGCTTATACGGCTCAACTGCCATGAATCTTATCATCTGTTTCAAAGAACACAAACTGACTGTAAAGGCGAGGTTTTTCCACATTTAAGCAACGCTTGTTACTGCAGATAAGTCATATCTAGTGGAGCAAAACCACGGCGCTTACCCACAGTCGTGCGTTTCACTACTTTTACTATTGAGTTTATTCTTATATTAAAAGTATGGCAGTAATGTAAATAAAGTAATTTTTTTGGGAAAAAAAACAAGAACCGACTTCATCACTATACCTACATTTACAAACTTAAACTAAAAAGTAAAAAATAATATTAAAATTACTTCAAAGCAATCAACAAAATTATTGATACATTATAAATATACCTCCTTACCTATTTACAATTTATAATCAGTTATTTTTGGAATCGGAGCCATCAAGTATAACAACAAATATTAAATAATGACCAAGTGCGAGTTGGAGAAAAGTTTCTGTTCATTACCAAGTTATACTTAAGTGGTAATTCCGTTTTTGAATTTTGTGGTGGTACGGAACCCTCAGTGCGTACGCGACTGGCACTTGGCCAGCTTATTATAATTTTAAGGTAGACAAACAAACTAGAATGACCAAAATTGCTAAAAGTGGGGAAAAAAGGCCTTAAGTTCTAAAAAGCTCAAGTTTAGAACAACGAATACAATTTTAACAGTCTCATGTAATAACAAACGTTATGTAAGTACTGAGTCTGAGTTGTAATGGATTTGAAAACTTTCGGAAGCTAAGTTTGTTGCGACAATGCTGGTACAAAAATATAAAACTTACAATACAATGTACTTATATTATGTTCCAATTAACAATTTCTCGGAAATTTACTGAAACTTTATGAAGTTGTTAAATAAGGAAGTTCTATTTTCGAAATGGGTTAAATTTATACATATTTTTAAACCGACTTCAAAAAGGTTAAAAGAGGTTAAAGGTTCAAAGGAGGTTACCAATTCGACTGTAGTTTTTTTTTTTGTAATTTTTTGACACAATTGCACATTTACTATATCTAGTCACTTACGTGAGAAAATATTTAACATTCAATACACTCTATGAGATTATTACCGTCTTACCACAAAAGATTTAAGCACGCTTTAGACAAGTGTTTAGCAATTGTTTCCCTGCGAAAAATATGCTAAACACTTGTCTAAAGCGTGCTTAAATCTTTTGTGGTAAGACGGTAATTGTTTTTAAAAATGAAAATCGGCTGCGTTTGTGATAAGTATTCAAAAACTCAAGCTATAGGAGGTATTGGAAAGTTTATAAAATAGCACAAAGTCTAATCTGCGATGCTAGGTGTAATCGTATCTCCGGAGGAAAGATCACGTAGCAAACTTTTAATAAAGTTGGCAGAGTACGTTTACTTTAGAGATATCGCTATGACTGTAAGGTTGCGGACTCAGATGAGACAAACAATGGAGATATGTCACTCCGATTTTTCAATGAGTTAGGTTGGCTCGTGTCGGTGCTAGTAGGGGGAAATGCACAATTTACACCCCAAGTGGGACGCCAGTGCAGTACTTATCGCCCCCATGCTGAATAATAATAAGGGAGATATGCCTTCATACAATAAAATTATCGGTAGTGTTCAAACGTTTCCGTGTTTCTTTCACTTTTCACTATACCGCTAAACCGCAAAAACTGTAAGAACGACACTCTTACTAAATTTTCACGCATATACTAAGAAACTTGCAGCGACACCAATACGTATTACTAGCTTATAGCTGTGCTAATAGTACACATAATAAACCAGCCAAGTGCGAGTCGGGCTCGCGCACTGAGGGTTCGGTACCACCACAAAATACAATAAGGTCGTCCAAGTAACCGAATTACCAGTTATTGTTCAGGCTTAACGCCTTCCAAAATAGTCGAAGCAATTGCTAATTAGTAAAATATGGCATTTCGAGTCGGTGAAATTAACGATGACGACGACGACGGTCGACGTTACAATAAGGTTAGACGATCTTACTTAGAAATAACGAAATACCAGTTATAACTTGGTAATGAACAGAAATTTGTCACCGACACGCATTTGCCAATTTTTATTATTTGTTGTTATACATTAGAGTGTGTACTATAATCATGCCAAGTTTGGCGCTTGCATGTATTACAGTTTTTATATTAGAGCTAATACAAAAATATGTTTAAAAATACGTTTGTTGTATGAGGTCAAAAAGTAAAAACGGAAGGGGTCTCTTCCGTTTTACTTTTTGACTTTTTTAGAATTTCTTAGGTAATCCGCCGTAACATTAGGTACATGTTCTGTATAAATTTCAACTGGCTATTTATTACGGTTCGAAACGAAATATACAGCCGTTAATAGGTAGGACAGACAGACAGACAGACAGACAATCGTAGGCTTAGTAATAGGGTCCCGTTTTTACCCTTTGGGCACAGAACCCTAAAAAGGGGCGCTATCGCGTCACGGGTGAGTTTGACTAAAAGCATCGAGCCTGATTTAGGCCAGATGCGTTCACCTTGCCATATCTCCCTTGTTTATCCGATCTGATGTTACGGTACGGACTAGTGAATTGAATACCCCGAGTGAATATTAGTTTGCTTCACATTGCTCGTAACTCACTTTCCTTACTGAATAAAATGGAAACTATGAAGTTAGGTTTACTCGTAAGACGTTATTTACTTTGGTTATTGAGAAAGTTATTCTCAGTTTCGGGTTTGTTTGGAAATGCTATTAAGGTTCACATAGTTCCACTAAAGCCCGTTGCAGACCATGCATAGTACAAGTAGCAAGTAGCAGTTGCAAGTAGCTACTACGCATCGACTGTAACGTTTTGCTTAGTGCAAGTGGCAGTGCATGGAAGTGCTACGAACCACTTCCACTGCCACTTTCAATAACACTTCCACTTGCACTAAGCAAAACGTTGCAGACAATGTGTAATAGATAGGTACTTGCAACTTGTACTTGCTACTTGTACTACGCATGGACTGCAACGGGCTTAAGCCATAAAAAGAGGTCATTGTGCTTATAATAAAATTATGAACAACAAAAATTAACAGTAAAATAGGTAAATAGTAACTATGGGGGCCAACACTGTGAAACGGCAATTAAAATAACAATTGTTCCGTATATCTTCTTGAGTGTGAATGTCATTGATCCATTATACAACAGACATTAGGTCCATCGTTCCATGGATCAATGTCATAAATCTTAATTAAGTTAAACGACTTCTTAAGAGAACAAACAAACAAACAACAAACAAACTGTATCCACTTGCAGGCATCGCACCACCAGCAGCTCGCAGAAGTGTTGCCTGCGCCGCTGAAAAACATCGTCAGGAAGCAGACTACCGCCACTCCTTATTTAACGTAGATACATGTAACAGCCGTCTCAACAGCCGCAGAAGTTTTTTAAACCATACAATAGCTCTGGAAGGTCACCCCAAAGACGCTCGACTTGTCACGTGGCAAGAACTGCACAGTCCACCTCCAAATTACATTGTCCCTGCCGAAGAGCTCCCCCAGGCCATAAAGAACCATGGCCCACTTGGAAAACCCTGAACCGACTTCGGTCCCAAGTGGGCCGAAGTCGGGATAATATGGCAAAGGTTATATAAAGGGCTCTGACACCGAATGTCTTTGTGGTGTGAACCCTCAGACAATGACACACTTGATGGACTGTGCAGCGTGTCCTACAACTTGCACACAAGACGACCTGAATGAAGCCACGCAGAATGCCATTGAGGTGGCAAAGTTAGAAACTTTAGCTTAAAGCTAGAAATTTGATTTGAAAATAGAATTGTATTTTGCGGAACATCGACTCGAAAGAAGAAGAAGAAGATTAAATTAAATGGTCTTATAGAAAAAGTTAAGACGTGGTAACCTATTTGGGAGACCGCCAGGGTTGAAAGCGTGAGGTCGCGCGTTCGAATCCCAGGTCCGGGCTCTTTGTAGTTTATGTACAGATTTTCATACCAAGGGCTTTCCGGTGAAGGAAAACATCGTGAGGAAACCTGCATACGTACGGAGAAGAAATTCAATGGCGTATGTGAATCCACCAACCCGCAACTGGGCCAGCGTGGTGGATATGGCCCAACCGCCCTTTCGGGGGTAGGACAAAGTACAGCAGTGGACTATTATAAGGCTGATTATTATTGAAAAAGTTATTCATTATTATGATCACAACTTATAAGATGACCCTGTACCAATGACAATTTAAATTATCTTTTCCCTGTACCTATAAGATACTAAAAAAAACTACAGGGTGATGGTGTAGCAGACTTTTTTCTTGTCTATAGTGGCTATGCTTTAAAATATAATTCAGTTCAATAAAAAACGTGAAATATATGGATAAGTCCATGCAGATATATCACATTTGATGAAAAAAAATATAAAAATTTCACCATTTTGAACCGAAACCCAGAGATTTTTGATAATACATGTGTAAACTTACAGATTTTAGGTAGCATAAGTTTTTAATAAATTCTTTACAAATTCCAATATGCGTTCTACAAATGTTTAACAACTTTTACTAAATAATTCAGTTACTAAAAATACAAAAAAAATTACTTAGAGATCTATAATGTATCTCTCAGTCCACACATACATCTTTTATTACTTACACGATAAATTCCTTAGCTAGACTAATTAAATTTAAAACGTTGTCCTGATTAACAATTATTTTTAAGCAATGTACCAAAATAGACAATTTGTTTTAAATTAGAACTTGAATTAAAAGCACTAATTTCTCGAAAATTTGACTTGATTTCTTTCTGCAAGCACATAATAAAATATGTACCTATAATTGAGTGACTTTCTCATTCAATACAATATGGAGTAACAATACAATAACTCTTTATTAAAATACCACAAAACAAGGATAACAAACATTACAAAAAAATCACTAAAATAATAATCAATATTTATTTTGGGAAAATATTAACGAACTCATAAAATACGGTCAATGTATACAGTCAATCAAATATGTAATTCATTCATTCATTTTGTGTTTGAGGCAATGACTTTTTTACTAAATCGATGGTGTTAGGTTCCAAAACAAGAGTCAGATGAATGGAGAGTAGCAACGTCTTCGGCTTATGATGATGATAACTAATTAATTAATGTGACCAAATTCACATGCCGAGTAACGGCAATTTATAAAATTCCTAAGATCAGTGTAAAACCCTAATGTTGGTAAATACATTTAATTAATTTCACTATTTATTAAACATCGCCACCAATTTCATTCAGGACCAACATCCACCAGTCTTTAATAGACATCCTACTTGACACTATGGCACCTATGATAGGTCTATATAAGTTATACAGCGAGTATGAAACATTCAGGCTGTCAGATGCGTCTTTGTGTGCCACTCTCCGTTCAGGCTCCAACGCGTGTGCTCCATAGATAACGCACAAAGGCATGCCAACTCGCCTACACATCAACAAAACCCGACTCAAATTGAACTCTACCTCTTTATGATAAGGAGAGTTAACAGATTCATTTTCATTACCGTTTCAGTTTTGTAATATGCCAGCGGACGCTTTCTGTCACAAAACTAGCTTCTGAAATTCAACCTGTCATCTCGTTGTTCAGGATTAATATTCGCACCTTGCTCTTATTCCAACGTTTAGCTGGAAGTGCGGGATATTGCTGTATTAATTTTGACGAAAGTGTTTTAAATGAAAAATGGGATCGTTTACTTTATACAAATTTTAATAAAGGCCAAGGTGAAGGTTGTTTTGGCTGCTCGAAAGCCGTAATCATTATTATAGGGCTTAGTATTTTCATTCTTTGCTAATTTTGTTTGGCTTTAGAAAATTTCTTTACTTATTTCTTACACTTCAATAGGCACCATAAACTCATAACCCTTTTCACTAACCCTATAGGAGTCGCTTAAATAAGATGCCTAAATATTTAGAAGTTGCCTACTAGAGCAAAAAAAAAAGTTGTGATAGCTAGTGACCTCAGAATACAGAAGAAACAGTGACGTTAGGCGTAACCTAAAGCTAACGAACAGATTCGGGGGTGCCTAATGATAGGCAACTGTTAAACTGATAGCCCGAGCCGCGTTCACTCACATTAAAACCATAGATAATAACTGTCAAAATCTAGGCAACTCTTAGCTTAGGAGCACCAATTGAAAATGGCTTGGTAAAACAGAAGATTACGCTAAGACTCTGCTTAGATAAGGAATTCCTCAGTTAGGCGTCGCCTTGTTCGTGGTTAGTGAAAACGGGCAAATAACGTCGCAAATAAATGGAATCATACCATTGTATTCAACCTTCAAAATATGAAAGCTACCTATTTGCAAATATCGAATGAATTTTGAATTTGGAATAAACTTGCAATCTAAATTCATGGGCCGTCAGGTCGGACTCAGTCGGACCGTTGCTGGTTTTACTTATTTGTACATTTTACACTACGTTTGTTCACTATTTGTGAACGAAATATTGCAGCTGGTTCGCTACGTGACTTCTTTTGCTGAACAAATGAAAACTGACCTGGGGGGTTAGACAAGACCCAGTTTCTGTTAGCGTTAACGCCTGCGGAAAGATGGAATTGTATAAAAATTACATTGATCATTGTCAATGTAATTTTTATACAATTCCATCTTGCTATAGCTTGTGATAATAAATGTTATCTCATGCTAATGTAATTTTCGTACAATTTCATCTTTCCGCAGGCGTTAACGTTAACAGAAAATGGGTCTTGTCTAACCCCCCAGAACAGTGAAAATCATAGTAGGTATAGTTTCATATCAGCATAGAAGAAAGACATTAGTCAGACATAATTTTCAATTAAAAAAAAACGACTACGAAATGACTACAAATTAAAGGAAATTATTACTTTCAGATTGGGCTCATCTCTCATTACAATTTCATGAAAATAGGTTCAGTAGTTTCATTTTTAAATGAAAATAACTGGAAAAATATGTCAGCCAAGTAAACGAAATTGCATATTTACTAATATTTTAAAGTTGGCTATTTAAATTGACAATTATTTAATTCGGTTGAAAAATATCCGACGTCTTGTCATTAACTGACATTTGCTTTCAGTTTTGCTTTCATTTTCTGAATATTATTAGTTATTGTGACCTTATGAATAATAAGAGATAACAGCTTGGTATAATAGGGACATCGCACAAACAAAATACGTTGACAATGGCTTTGCTATCATATTGTGACGTGACAAGCTCGTCACACGTCATTGGGCCGCGGTGGAATGTAAACAACAACCCTACTAAGGTTTCAATGGGCATACCAGCAGATTATTGTGAACAAGATTATAGGAATGCTTATCTTGATGTATACATGATTCGAAACGCTCGAGTATGAAAATCAATAGTAAAACAATTGATATATGAATGATACCAATAAACAAAAATACTTTTACTTATAGGTGACGATATCTTTTAGGAGATTCGTAGTAGGTAGCATCTACATGGAATCTAAGTACACCTACAGAAAGGTAAGCTAAAAAGATGTCACTGAACTCATCGTTATAAACAATCTGTATGAGTATTGGACCAACCCTAAAATCGCTAAAATAGTCAGGTGTTCGTTGAGAATTACTGGCATTTTTTAATGGAACAGCTTAATTTACTTACGATTTTAGGGTACTTAGTTCACATAATAAAAGATGTTCAAACTGATCCGTAACCTAATATTATAATGACCTCATTTCGGCTTTTGGTAAAGTTTTTTTATTTTAATATTTGGTGAAGTAGATATAAAAAATCAAACATATTTTTATGGAACAGCTTCCATAGAATTTACCAAAAGGTAGAGATTTTTGTTTTCAATTTAAATTATTTTAATTCTTACTTACCTACTTGCTCTTGTCACAAATGATAACAGTGGAAGAGAAGAACAGTGGATGGAGTGTGGAAGAGAGTGGAGCAGAGGTGTGGAACTCTTTACATGCTCGGTGCTCGGTCTTTCGGTAATCGCTTACGGTCAGACGGACCGTTAGGTTATTTGTTTTTTTTTTATCAGGGCCTTTTTTTTAAAATAAGTATTTTATAGGCATTTGACCACATCATCGTTTTTGTGGTCATACGCATTACTAGTCTGTTAAAAAAGGGCATTTGAAAAAACAAAACATTCCAATTTGATGACAGTTTTTAGTAACTTTCCCTAAAGCAAACTAGGACATGGCATGACAACAGACCAATAATCTATATATCGAGGAGTCTGTACAATACCTATAATTATTAAAATTGACGACGACAGGTGAAGTGCTAAGCAAGTGTGGCTTCTCAGAACTTGTAATGTTTCTTCCCTTCATTAGTTTACATTTCTTGGTTTGGTTGAGAGCGATGGTGGCCGATAGCATGTGCGCTATACAATCTGACGGCATTCGGTTCGACCCTCGGTCCCGCACCAATGGCGTATTTAGACTTAAATAAATTATGTGCAGTTTTGATGCCATCGCTCAACAACAGTGATAGAAAAAATATCGTGAGGAAACTGATATGTCCAAGAACCTCAAATGTTCAAAGACATACCTACGGCATTTACCAACAGGCAGTTGGACCAGCATGGTGGATTAGGGCCCATCTTTTCTCTCTCTGAGAGAAATCCTGTGTCACAACAGAGGGAACTATGATGAACTAATGGGCTAACTAACTAATAGGCTGAAATAATGATGATGATGATGACGAGTTCTTGGTTCATATCCCAATAATGAGATTGAGTTGCCGATGAAGAAAAATAATTTAAATGTAAGTACTGACAATTTTGTGTAGGTACATAAATAAATAAATATAGGTATTAATTTGTAAGTGTGCAATAAAGTATTAAATAAATAAATAAATGTAGAAATAAACACAATCTGATAATTTTAAACGCCATAAATATGGTACTTTTCCATCGTTTCTGCTATCCTGGTACCTGGTACCAAGGAAGCTATATTATGATTTTTTTACTGGGCAAGCCTTTAATAACTATACAAAATAATAACTAAACAAAATACAAGCTAATACAGATACAAATACAGTTAGACTGCCCATAGACCGTTGAAGGTCTAAAGAAAGCACAGCATGCATGCGGCATGGTGCTTCCTTTAAAAGGTAACACATTTAGCTAAGTTCATTTATAATATTTCAGTGTATGTAATAAAGTAGTTATCAAAGTGAAGCCTTCATAAATTTAAAAAATATATATATATAAACAATCCAATTGCTCAAGCCCACTACCAGTTTGCAGCGTACCCAGCATGCTGGCGGCATTACCACGCTGAATGGCAATGCTTATGCGTTGAGCCAGAAACACGACAGCACTTTGGTCACGCGTTTTTTTGAAAAAGAGGTGAGCTCTGGAGCTTAACTATATTATGATGGATCCTTGCTGGTACCAACAAATTCATTTATGTCTGTTTTAAAATTAATGGTAGGTTTTTTTAACCCTGTTTTATTGGGTTACCGAACTATCAGGCTTAATACTATTTTGCACACAACTGTACTTACTGGTAGTTGGAGCACTAGGACGTGTAAGTAACCTGTCGGATACACTCGGAAAATATAATTTAATATAAATAAATAATATAATATAATTTTTTATTCAACAAAAAGGTGATCTCGTGATAAAAACTCATCTAATATCGGTAAACTAATCAAAACTATTGCTGTTGTTCTTTGGTTCTGTATGTTTGTTATTGTTCTTATGTTTGATACATTTTTGTGTTGTCTATAACATTTATGGCTGAATAATTATTAATCTGTAAACAATCACTCGCTAACTTTTCGCAATGACCAGAAACATAAAGGAAATAATATTACAGTGGAACCGGAAGTTAGTTTAACTTCGGGCGGGCGGCATCCGCAAAACATCCTGTGTTGTAGATGTACCGTCGTTATTACACGAGTTACCGTCGGTACGTTATGTTACGAAACAAGAGAGCAAACTTTATACCATCGGTGGCTGATTTAATAATGTAATAATTATCAATTAGTTTTTTTAAGTTTTGTGTTTGGTTTAAATGTAGGTATTAATTAACAGATGGTAATTTTTTCAACCGTAACATTTTACAAGCTTTTATTCAACTTGCCCTGTTAGTATGTATGTGCGTTCGCGGTGTGTAAAACAAATCTTGCAACTGAATTTTAGAACAGCTGTCCTCAACCGATTGAGCTGAAATTTGGCATAGTTATGTAAGTTCGGTGACAATGCAATGTTATGGTACCATCGTGCTGGTCTGATGATGGAGACAGAAGGTGGCCAGAGGAGCGAAACGACGTAATCCTGTCGAGTTTGGGTTCGTTTGATTTGTCTTCCCAAGCACTTTGGTCCTAGATGATAAATTCAATATGGCGGACGTCCCAATATGGCAGACGCCCCAAGATGGCGGACAAAATGTTCTTATCTACCATCATGATATCAATTGAAAGGGTTTGCAGAGACGAACATGAAAAAAGCTGGTTATTAAAAAGATTTTTTTTGAATTAGTATAGTTTTTATCATTTCTCAAACGCAAGTCATTTGATGACCAACCAAAACTGACAAGCTGTCAGTTAAAACAATGGGCAGGCAAACATACTTTACCCCATCTTTACCCCCATAGACGTAATATTGTTTACCCCAAACCGCTGGAATTCAATATTAGCGATTGGTCGCGAACAGGTACGTTCATTAATGTTACATTTCAGTCTGTCCAATCTAATTGACTCTCCAAGAAACGACGTACCGTTTCCCGAAGACGAAAATTGTTTTGACGTTTTGCCTAACCGAAACCTAATCGAGTATTTATGTTATGTTAAAAGGGTGTGGGAATACAGGGTAAGTCGAAAGGAGTATGCTAAGCTAAGAAAGTGATCATGGAATAAATAAACGTATAAATATGTAGCTTTTTGTAGTCATGGTAGCTCAATTCAAGCATTTAAGCAGCGCGTTCAAAGTCCAATTCAAGGGTCGTGGGTTCAAATCCCTACAAAGGGCTTTAGTCCCTTGAAAGAAAACATTGTGAGGAAACCATAGCATGGTGGTAGTCATCATCATCATCATCAGCCATCATCATCATCATCCACTGCTGAACATAGGCCTACACAATGAACGACAGCCAGCTAACTGCATCCACTAGATGCCCGCGACTCTCACAATGTCTTCGGTCCATCTAGTGGGAGGTCTATCTACTTAAGTCTATTTAAGTATGTATTTAAAAGATATATGTATGTATGTATATCAGTATGTATGTTTGTATTTGGCAGCCATAGTTACAAGCTTTGCTTAGTTAAGGGGTCAAAATATGACCGTGTGTGCAAAAAAGTCCCGTATTTTTAACTTTCGGCGAAGTATATCCTTTCTGACTAACCGTGTAAGTGCTTTAAGGCAATTGGGTAAATGAATCGGCGATCCATCCATCAGGATGTCAGCCAGCGGATCGATTGCGGCGAGACATATTGAAGTGTGTCATGCGGAGTCACGCGTTCCGTCATACACGACACGCTGTGGAATACGGTAATTTATTACTTGTGCCTGGCGGTTTTCCCCGTGATTTTCCAATTTTCCCGCATGTTTTCAGGATAAATATATCCTATATCTAACACGATGCGAACTATTACGAGTACGAGAGCCCACGACCAAAATCATGATCATATAGCAATACGACGGAAACTGCACAAAATCGTCAGATTATATGATTCTGAACCCGACTAGGTGTGTAGTAACGGTCAAAAATGTAGCAACTTCGTAAGTGCACTTTTTGAGCAAATGTGTTGTAAATTTTAATTTTAATTTTTCTTTCTTTATATTATCTATCTAAATTCATCAAGTTCAGTTAAGTCATAATAACTGGGCGACACTGTGTTAAGATACGTATATGATAGGTTTTCGTAGGCAAAGCGTATCGTGATTAGGTACATTCATAATTCAGAAATTGGTAGTTATAGGAAAATTCGAACGAACGAAGCTTTATGGATTTCCGAATTCCAGAAATGTATAAAATCGACATAACTTATAATTTTTATGGTTTAGTAAAAAAATAACTACTAGGGAAACATTTGTTGTATTTTTTTTTACAAAAAGGTCCCTTGAGCCTTGATGGCGGACCTTTAAGCTAGAAAGTATGGAAAATATTACAGTTTTATTGTTATAACTCAAAACGTTATGATTAGAAAATATTCGAAATAATACCTACCTACTAGCTTGATAGTGATTTTTTTTGTTTGGTAACAATAAACAAGAAAAAGCAAACAGTATCTTAAAAAATAATACGCATGAACAGTGCGTATTAAACTTCTATTCCGTAATTTCATCGCAAAATCCGACCCTTCCCGTTAACAAAACCAACATCCAGAAGAACATTGTTTAAAAGTTTCGGAAGTAAAAAAGCGGACGCACCAAAATCATTATTAGCAAACCAACGATTGGGTCTATATTGAGCAAAACAAACATAACCCCGCCGGAATAGAATTTAAAAAAAGTAGAAACAAAAATGAAAAAGTTGGAAATGTTTCGGCGAACGGCCCAGGGTGTTTACACTCGTCCGTGGTCGGCTTCCGCCGATGCGCACCGCTCGCAAATATTGCCTTTTCAAGCGTTTACATCACGGACAAACCGAGGCTAATATCAAATCAAACGTATAGAAAGAAAATTTGCTCGCTGTGATGGAAATTAAATTCAAAATCATTTCGCTACCCTCACAGGGTAGGTGACGTCAACGTATATATTTATTACAATACAGATAAACAGAAAAAAATCAAATAAAGGTCATAAGGAAGTAACACTAAACAAAACGACTGACAACTGTGACTTTCAAAATGAAAAGGTTTCATATTATAAGGTGGGTGAATTTTAGCATACTGTTTTTTTTTTTTTTTTTTTTTTATAGTAATTAATAGGCTTGCGTTTGACCACCATCACGCCTGATGTTAAGCGATGATGCGGTCTACGTTGGAGCACGCTTGCCCAGAAGGAACCGATTCACTCGTGATTTGAAGACACCCAGATTGTAACCATAGGGGAACACCCATTCAGGCAGCGCATTCCACAGACTAGCAGTTCGCACAATAAATGTGGAATCAAAGCGCTTTGTACGGGTTTTCGGAATATCAACCATAAAGCGGTGACGATTTTTCGTGCCCGCTCTGGCAGTCCGATAGAAAAATGGGCAGGAGGGAATTAGATCGTGCAGATCCGATGCACACTCACCGAAATGTATCCGATAAAAAACCGATAGACTAGCAACTTTACGGCGATGGTCAAGACTAAGAAGCTTAGTCCGAACTAAGGATTCATTGCTGATGAGCTTCTTGGCACGTTTCTCTATAGATTCCAATGCCTCAAGTTGGCTAACTGTGGCGTAATGCAGCGATTAATTAGTAATACTTTTAATTTTTATATTATTATTAGATTAATTTTTGACTCATTTATTGACCATAATTGGTAATTATTAATAATTTGTTTTTTGTATTATTTACTATTGACAGTATGAGGTTTACCTAATTATTATTATTGATAAATTGTTATTGCAACTAGCTAATTACACCATGACATGTAACTTGTGTTACGAATAAAGAGTATGTGTAATGAGTATCAAATTTTTTTATCTGGTGTATCGTTCCAGCAAATAGGTTCATCCCGCTGGTATTCCACACAGTAAAACTATTCAATCACAATAATTATACCTAAGTGAGTAGTTTTGTTCTCTCAACTCCAGAACGGCAATAAAAGCAGCGTGTTACTCGATGAGGTTATTTATTCACTACCAATTTCACGTTCTTGTCAAGCCTTTGTCAGTAGCTAAATATTGCAGCTAGAAATCATTTAGTTAATAAAGAACTTTTGTCTTCTTTACATTTAATTTTTCATGTCAATCAATAAGAAAGTTATCAGAAAACTTTTAGAGCACACCGGAGAGATATTGGAGTTGGCATCGCGCAGGGTAGCCGCAGCATCAATCAATCAATCAATTAGGAGTGGTTAGCCTCCTTTATATATTGAACATGAGCACCTTCCTTAGGAGGGAATTTATTATTTTCCTAATGTGTTTCAGTGGAAACTTTACCGGGTAAGAGGAATAACAAATCTACAAGATAAGAATTAGTAGAGCATTAACTGGCTATAAATTCCTTTGTAGGTACCTACTAGATTCGAGATTAATAATAATATTATACTCATATGTAACTATGCAGGTATCTCATATTCATTTTTATAGTATTAACTATGAAAAAAAAAGCAAATTTAAGCTTAATGGTGTTATGCTTGGACTACTTAGGAATACTTAATCTATTATTAAGCTTACAAAAACCTACCCGTGGTGAAATCTCTAAAGTCAAATCCAATCAAAGTGGAGTAATTTCTCATTACAAAGTAAAGTTTACTTAGTTAATATTACCTACCCAGAAGTTTACCAGAAAGCTCGAGCTAAGGACGAGAAAATTTCATAATGCACAATAAAAGCTGTAACGTTGCATAATATGGCGCGTGTTCAGCCAAAGTATTCGTTATGGTATTTGCTACACCTAGCCAACGGGGGCATACATTTTTCGATATGACACCGAACGTCAGGTGTACATCTCTCGACCTGAATATCAAAAGCTATTTTAAAATAATAGCATTTAAGTTCTATACGGGATCGCGTCTGTGGCGGTTATTTGCGTCGTTTCGTTATCGAGGGCGCGGGAGACCTCCCTCTCGGCTCGAGCATCGGCGGCGACGGAGGGCACTTGAAACTCTGGGACGCAGATCCGAGCGGTGATATTCGCGGGTTCGGGACGAGCTCGCTGCATCCCTTTTGCTCCGTGCGCGGCGGGCGCGCGCGCTAGGCGGGCGGGAGGCTTAGCACCGGCGGCGGTAGCGGCGTCACTCACGTCGCCTCGGTCTCCTCGGTCGTGTGTCCGAACCTCTCCTGTCCGCGACGTACGATCTCCGAATCCCACCGGTACAGACTGCAACGTGCCGCGTCTCACGTGAACCTCATCAACAACAACCCCTCGTGTCACGATCCTCTCACCTGATACGAACTTTCAACATCTAAGAATCACACTTTACATTATTTTGGTGTCGCTAAGAGTAGAGTTAGAACTTTTCTTGTGTTGAAGCCCGTTAGAACTTTAGAGGTCTGTGTGTGAAGGATTGTTTGGATTGTAAGAGCTAGTGCGAGCGAGCGCCCTCGTGCCGGCCGGTCTCATTTGCATCTGTCAAGCACTTGGTGAGTACTCGCTGCGTCAGCTTTTTTAAATATTCGCTTGGTATTTTTAAGTGGTCTCAGAGAGATCTTTCTTTAGATAGCTTTAATCTTTATGGAGCGTGATTACTTTAGAAACCACCATCTAATTAAAATTTTAATTTCGTTGCTTTTGTATGTAAGCTACAGCTTATATTTTTAACTTTATGAATACCTACTATAAATCTATTTTAAATGCAATTTTAACTAAAACATTTATTTATTTTTCATATAAAAAAGTTGTAGCTAATTTATTTCACAAGTATCTGTACTATCTTATAGTATTTCAGCCGGTCCACCGAAAATATTTCTCATCCATTCAACTTTCAAGATTGGATATACGCAACTAGGCCGCAGGAAAATTGAATTACAGAAAGTTCAGCTGATATCTTACATTTTTGATGAAAGCGGAGCCGCCCTAGGCCTCCACAAATCTATTGTGTACTTACGGAAAGTTGCTTTTTCTTTTTTTTTTGAGAATATTTAGGTGCCCACTGTATCTACAAAGCGGAGATTGAATGAGATAAAGAATAATTAATGGTTGAAACAACCGACCGAAAGCCGTAAGTTGCACGTTAATTGCCTTTTAGAGGAAAGGGATGAGATTGGGGGAGTACCTACAACTCCTTCACTTCCTGTTTGGGTCACTAATTACATGATGTTATAAGGAAGCTGAATCCGGTAATAGGGCGATAAAAATATTGCGTTAATATACTTTTGTTCCTTAACATGTGGTGCAAGGTAATGTGATGTGGTGTGGTTCTAGTATTATAATTAACAATTTAAAAACTACAAAATAAAATTACGGTTTCTAGATTCACACCTGTAAATCTTTCAAATACAAAAATATTTTTCTGAAATGGAGTTCTGAGGTGGCAAACATTAAAAAAATATATATGTTCGGGACATTTTTGCACACACGGTCATCTGACCCTAAACTAAGCAAAGCTTGTGACATGGCTGCCATAGACTGATATACATACATTTTTTTTATACATACTGAAATATATATTAACACCCAGATAATATAGAACAAACACAAATGCTCATCACATAAATATTTGCCCTAGGTGGGAATCGAACCCACACCCCCAAGCGCAGAAGGCAGGATCACTACCAACCCAACCAACGGGCTATCTAAACATAAAAATACCGGACAAGTACGAGTAGGACTCGTGCTCTGAGGGTTCCGTTGGACAGAACCGTCAGAGCGCGAGTTCAAAAAAATATATAAAGTTGAAATATTGAAAAACAAACTTAACTTTGTAGTTGACTATAAGGTTCTTCTTTACATTCCAACTACAAAATGTAAGTTTGTAATAGCAAAATAATTATTTTTAAATGATATAACTTCAAATTTGTAACTTTCAGATTTATTCCTATATATTTGCTATGAGACCTTGTCTGTTGCCAAATTTCATAATTCTAGGTCAACGGGAAGTACCCTATAGGTTTTGATTTCCCTGTGAAATCGCAAAATATGCGACATAAACGTTCATATCTTTTGATTGCGTTGACTTACAACTTTTATTTTTTTACAGGCGAAAGAAACTGTAGACCCAAGTATTTAATATAAATTTCAACCTGATATCTTTACGCGTTCTTGAGAAAAAGGGTCTTGACAGACGGACAGACGGACAGACAGACGGACAACGAAGTGATCCTATAAGGGTTCCGTCTTTTCCTTTTGAAGTACGTAACCCTAAAAAACATTCGAATTGAGAACCCCTTCCTTTTTAGGGTTTAGGTTTTTAAATGGGAACGACCCTTTCATGTTTCGGTGCTTTCTAGTTGTAGTAATACAGATCGACAAAGATAAGTACCTACTTCCATATTCCTCAAATGAATTTTAAGTATAAAAGTTGGTATAGTATTTGTTTATTTTTAGTAAATATTCACCTTTTTAAGCTTTGTTTTAGCTATTTAACAGATGGATATATTTAGATCACAATGAAGCAAGCTACATGCTTACGGGGTAAATTATAAGTCTCATCATATCATTTATAAGAATGTTAACCGAAAATATTAACTCATCAACTTTTTACAAGTTTGTTAAAAATATATTGGTATTGCACTAAATGAAATAAGAGAGTGTAAAGTTTCCGAAGACGATGTCGAGAATAGGACAAAGTAGAATGAAAAGTAAGAGAGGCAAATCCTATCACCATGTGGGATTCACAGTCGAGAAAAGTGAGAGTTATAGGTAGGTACATCTGGGACAGTAGAAAGCCATTACCAACGCCAAGTAAAACCCCATTTATTCTTGCCTAATACCTAGGTCGATACTCTTTTAGCAAAAAGTCTGGCAGAAGCTACGTTAAATATACAGTTAAATAACCCTCTAGTCAAATGTGTCAAAGGCAATATATTTTAAACTTCAATACTAATTAATATTTAATAATATAAAATTATAATATGCTATAAATAAATAATAATAAAATATTTTGTCAAGTTTTATAATGCCCAATAAATTAATTTGTATTTTGTATTTTTGTATTTTAATTCAAAACCTCAAACCTTACCTTAAACTCAAAGTAGAAACCTTATTAAACTAAAATATAACAAATAATATGTTTTGTAGACGTCACGAGCAATAAAGTTTAGTGTACAAAATAAAATACGTGGCAAAGTATAAATACGTCACAAACTTTCCCCTTTCAGGTTCTTTATGCGTAAATTATATGCGCTGAGGGGCGCAAAATGGAGACATACGCTACTATTGGGACCTCGGAGTTATTGTGCCTTTACATGACCATTGCGAGAAGTCCTTTTCATATTTTATATTCTGTAATTTATACGCTGAGAGCTACCAGGTTTTATGAACATACCTATGAGTGTAACTGGGTTAAGAGCTTGCGGACATCTCTAATTTATTTTGTAAAATTGTGAAGCAAGACTTAACTAATTTATAAAATGACTCCTTAAAAGGTTTTTGCTGCTACTCTTATTATAAATTTTACTAACAAACATTACTTGTCTTTTATTAAGAGAAAATAACAGCACTTTCATACTTGTACTTTTTATCAATGTATGGTTTATTTAAAGAATAAAAAATATTTTTCTGCTATACGATATGTGGGCTAGGAATTGCTTTTGTTATTTTTGTCTGGTGCACATAATATTAAGACTGATACATACAAATACAACGGAAAACGAAACGAAATCACACCACGTATGGTTTTTTAGTTTGGTACAAAACACGTAAAATTATAAACAGCCGCGCAGTAAGTATTTTTAATGCAGTCAATATACCTGTAAATCTAGAAACCATAGAATAAACAATACCACATAATTATAGCAGTAGAGTGCCCTGCTTATGGCCCCGAACGTTATATCTTGAGCAGAAAATATGTCGTATGACAACAGTAAGCAATTAAAGTAAAATAATGGAATCGACTTTGAAAGTCCTAAATTAAATAAGAATGTTGCCGTCTTTATCCTGTAGCCTGAAATAAAAAACACTGCAATATTTTTAGTCATTTGAAAACTAATGTAAACTTTTTGTATTCAGTTTCTAGGCAAGCGTGCTCCACCTTAGACCGCATCATCGTTTAACATCAAGCGAGTTGAAGGTCAAACGCAAGCCTAAACAAAAAACACACTACCATCCTACTACCTTTTACAAAATTAAAATTAAAATTGTCAACTAAACCTTCAAAATCTACCCCATTGGTAGATGATAGAAAAAATAGTTTATAGAGTACTAGCTGTATCCCGCGGTGTTACCCACGATTTTACAGTTTTTCTGCATTTTTTGGAGGGAAAGTACCCTATGTCCATTGTCCAATGCCCTATGCCAAATTTCGTTAAGATCGGCTTAGCAGTTTAATCGTGAAAAGTGAACAAACATCCAGACAGAGAGACAGAGTTATTTTCGCTTTTATAATATTAGTAAAAATATGATTGTATAGAAATAGCAAATAAAATAAACTAGGACCATGAATAACTAGTAACTGAATTGACAACTGGCTCTTGTACTAGTTTATTCAGTTATACGGTATTTTTATTCAAAGGGGAATTGTGACCGCCATTTTTATGGAACATTCCTCGATACAATGTATTAGGGTTCGGAAGAAAAATTACAAGCTCATGACATTGGGTTTCTCGAGATCGAATTGCGGAGTAATGATGTGTATAGTTAAAAGAATATATATAGGTAGTTCTATTTTTTGGGAGAGAGAAAGACTGTTTTATTTAAATAAGCTTTTTTGTTTAAGTTGCCGACAAACTCTATTTTTTGGAACTGATCATAATTATTATAACAAGTAATTAATACGATTTTAATTGGTTCTGAAAATGTATATCATCATGATCCTAATTAGTGACGTAATTAATTATTTTCGTGACAGCAGTTAATTAATAATTAATGCTCTATATTTTGTCTTTTTATACAATGTTTCAACGCTGAATTTAATGTAAGTTTAGCAAATACTTTCACACCCTAAGAACAACCAAATACCTTTACCTTTTTTAGTACCTTTTCTAGCTACAAATTTTACTTGAATTTCAAAGACAAAGTATTCAACTTTTATTTTGTTATTGGGATCCAACATAAATTGATTAAACTATTGAAACCTACTTCCGAGAGTCCGTTAAAAGTGTGTTTTCAGTAATTTGATTACTGTCTAAAACTGTTCCGTTTTAAAAACAGCTTAGCTGGAATCTCATTCCTGAATTTATAAACACAAAACAATTTAAAGTGCGAGTAATTGTTTGTCCCGACTGATTTTGTTCATAGTGTATTTGGATGACCTTCTTGCTTGCAAAATGTATTACGACCAGATCAACGGTGCGCTAGTTTTCGTCAAACAAAATATATATAGAAATATATAGTTGATTGGACCAAGCGTTACTTTGTAAAAGTTCATCTGCAAACTTACCGATAATTGTATTAAATAATTGACTGAACAAAGCGAAGTCTTATAGAGTCGATGGGAAAAATATATTGCAATTTAGATATCCCGTTGGTCCAGTTGGTAGTGAACCTACCTTCTGAGCTTGGGGGCCTGGGTTCGATTCCCACCTAGGACAAACATTTATGTGATGAACATTTGTGTTTGTACTATATCTGGTTGTTAATATATATTTAAGTATGTATTTAAAACTATATAATTATGTATGTATATAATTATATCAGTCTGGCAGCCATATCACAAGCTTTGCTTAGTTTGGGGTCAGATGACCGTGTGTGCAAAAATAATCCCGAATATTTATTTATTTTATTCGTCCGCAAATATGATTGCATATTCGTTTGTTAGATGACAGCTTGCATATCGTTGATCTATTATTATTGTTCATGAAATTACAAATCCAATTTTAAGTTGGACTACGAGCACGGGTCGCGAGGTCATATTTTGGTGCGAACAATTTGTTTATCTATAAGTACATAGATCAATCAAACAAAAATAAACTCCAAGATTTTTCCTAATCACTTCAACACAATAGTATGATATAAAACAATTAAGATAATGCAACTGAAAAAATAGCATGTAAAGAAATAACTCGACAATGAAAACGATTGATGCAGCAAAATTAGAAATATATTTTTTTGTAAGAAATTTGTTTATATTTCGATACAAATACTTTTCGATAGTCGTTCGTACTTCGCCTCTGGTTTCTAGGGTTAAGTGCAATATACTGTTTATACAAAATACGATGCTTAACCTTTGATAACAGGATACCTCGATCGACTAGGTCTAAGCAATGTCATGGTACGAATAACTGGTGTGGCAGGTTTACCTACGCGTATGCCGGGAGAGAAACCCGGTACCTTGAATCGAAAGCAGCGATGCGATGGGACTAGTTTTTACTAAAGGCTCTTTATATACCGTTAGACATGATTGTGGGAAAAATATAATACAAGACTAGCCAGCACAGTTGTGTTATGTCATGAAGGTGGACGATACAATATTCGGGACAAATATTCGGGACATTTTTTCACACACGGTCATCTGACCCCAAACTAAGCAAAGCTTGTGATATGGCTGCCAGAGACTGATATACATACATATATAGTTTTAAATACATACTTAAATAGATAGAAACAACCAGATATAGAACAAACACAAATGTTCATCACACAAATGTTTGTCCTAGGCGGGAATCGAACCCACGCCCCCAAGCTCAGAAGGCAGGTTCACTACCAACTGGACCAACGGGCTATCTAAATGGGTATCTAATATGGGTGTCTTGAGTCTTCAAATCACGAGCGAATCGGTTTCTAGTATGCAAGCGTACTCCGTCGTGGACAACATCATCGCTTAACATGAGTAAGCGATGAATTAAGATTGATGTGTATAATAAAATTTATTTTCGTTCTTTCTTATTACTAAATATATAAATAAGACATACTTATAGTTGTAACTGCATAGACACTCAGGCGCACGGCTTAGTCCACGAAACCTTCAACCATCCATAAAAACAATGTGCATGTTCACTATATTCACAACTAAAACTAACCCGCATTCGTAAAAAATTCGTCGTTTAATTTTTCCGTGTATATTGTGTTATTGTATTTTTTTGCCACAAATAAATTATATCTATGTCTATGTCTAAAAAGAAAACATTTTTTATGAAGTTCTTACTGAAGAAAATAAAAGGAAAATTGCTTTAAATTTCATTATAGACAATTTAATGTTTAAATTGTCAATTTTAGTGTATTTGTTTCAAACATGTTTAATATTTGCAAATAAGATAGTGCTGGTTGGGAAGTGGGCTATTGGGTCGCTTTCTGCCTGCCTCGCATTTTTTTAAGTATATCATTAGCCGTTTCCTTTTACACACAAGACATAATTACAATAAAGGATAAGATGTAGCTAGATATTCTAATTAAATGCTAATCTACTAATCAATCAAATCTAAAACGTAATTCTAGTAAGTCTAATTTCTTTAGTTAAAAAGTTCAACTAACTAAATGATTGAAAAGGACTTTACTCGTCCATCAGATGAAACATGGCGGTCGAAATTTGCCGCAACTTCCACATTCCAATTCTGCTTGGCAAGTTGCTTGCAGTTAATAAGCAGGTACACATAGTTAAATAACAAAGTTTAGAGAACTAGATATTTTGACGTATTCCACTATTGGATTACTTGTGCAACGCATTGTTATCTACGAAATTGTACTAATAAAGTTACTGCAAGCTGTTAATGTAAAGAGTAGATCCATTACGCAAAGCACAGTACCATAAGTGTACTGAACAGTCCCTAAAGTATAATTTAGTAAAGTATAGTTTCACTCGCATCTAAGCAGCTGTGGACCAGAAATAGCTGTATTCGCGCTCGCTGCGCTCGCGCATAATAAAGTTGCTTTTTATACCCGCTACAAAGTTTCTTGCAATGGTCACGTTGTACGTTTTGACGTCATGTAAAAAAATTGGTAGCAATTACTAGTTATATAGACTAGGTAATTTTTAACGTTCGCGTTGCTAGCTAAGTTTTACGGAACATAATTATGCTGAGTTTTCTAGCTGACCCCTCTAGACGCTCTCTCCAAAATACCTATACATAAATGATAACAACTTACACAAACATCTAGATTTTTAACTTTGTCTACCCAAAAGCAGTCAAACTTATTTTGGTCCAGCTTCTCCAGGTTAAAAACTATACCATGCACAGTACTAAACTAAAAAAACTGCAAGAAAATGACGAGGACCCCTAAACTGGATATACATAGACAGTTTGTCAAAAATATCATAGATCATTCCAAGATATTATGAACGAAAACAAAATACATAAAATTAACGCCTACTTTTCTTTAACAAGTCAAAACTTCTCTCCAAGTAGCATCCTTCCTCACAGACACATTTTAATCAAACCCTTTACAGGACTTGTCTTATTAGCACTATGGGTAGTTCAAGTAGCTCACTCCAAGTTAGTGAAGTATAGACGCGACAACCACGAGTTCTGTTTGCCAGATTACCGCCCCATATCGGCGACATCCGGGCCCGTCTGCGAGCAGCCTAAGACCTGTCAGGTTGTTGACACTATAATGTACTAAGCTTCTTACATTTATGTAGCTTGCGGCATGTCAAACGCGAATAAGGAACTGAGGAGACAGCTTTGTTGAAGAAGTTGAAGTTATGAAGAAATGTTGAAGTTTGCTTTTGAGAAAGGATTTAATTCAATCAATAGCTCTAACACAATGATATATTTACAGATTTGTATTTACAGTTTATGAACTTGTGGCTTTTCGCAGAAAATACATCTTAAGGGCTAACGATTGTTTATGACTTTCGTCAAATATTGACCCGTGGCCAGAATTCGTATTTGCCTACCCCCTAGCCACTAGATGAACAGGTTTTCAGTTCGTTCGAAAATAACAGAAACACGGAAGAAACCAATTCAAAACATATGAGAATGATTGCTATTAGGCGAGTCCGTAGCCAAACGTAGATCTAAACACAGTGATAAAACCCTGAAAACGAATAATATATACGGATTTTAAATACTAGTTTTACGTACTCGTATATTAGAAAATGTGTCCAATAAGATTAGGTTAATGTTAAAAACATTAAGAAAGTATTACTAACTGAAGTATACAGGGTTACACATATAGACTATACTAAAGCAAAAGAAGGTCATTGTACTCATCATTATGAACAACGATTTCAAGGTTGCTCCCATAGTAAAAGTTGTTCATAATCATGATTACAATTACCTTTCAGCTTAGTACAGTCTATATGCGTAACCCTGTAGATAAATAGGTAAACTTACGACTAGTAAGTTGCTCGCAAGTTTCAGTAAGAGGTATCGAGAGGTAGAGGTAATGATATCGATTTTAAACTAATAAGTGTTTTTTTTTGTACTTATACTTAACGAAAAATCGAGTAACAGTGTTACTAGTAGGAAATGTTTAAACAAAAAATTCCCATCAAGTAACAGTGTAACAGTTGAAGGGTGTTACTCGCTGGAAACAAACCATGCAATATTATTTAGTTTATTGACCGAGCGAAGCGAAGATCTGAGTCTAGGGTAAGAAATCGGCGTTTGTTATCATGTATGTGGGTATACTGCGTAGTGATGATCCAATTTTGCGTGCACAGTCTATATTTGTATGTCTTTGTTAAGATCACCTTTGTCAGCCCACATCATTTCACTGCTGGACATAGAGTTATCTTAAAGCCCACTAATCCTATTTTATTTTCCCTTCGAACCACTGTTTGTCTCTATACATGGCTGTTAGCCTATTGTGGTATATCCACAATATGGTTCACTCATAAGTTTATAACGTTCATTTATTTGCTCTCTTTGCTCTGTGCGCCCTAACTGAATGGTACACTGTAATCTCTCTGTAATAGATGTAATCCTTTATAAAATATATAGTGAGTTCCTGAAGTGTTGTGTTTACTAATTAACTATCCTGACACCTAAGGCAATCTAAAGATATAACAATGGCGACGAGGATTATGGATTTTAACAGAAATTTTTAATCACTTGGATCTGCAATAAATAATTTCGACGGCCATTTTACAAAGCGTGGCATCGTGGAAACCGTGGAATACAGTGAAGTTAGCTGAGCTTCGGTTGTGAAACATTCGTTCGGCATTTATCGTTCCACATCACTCGGTCATTCGCTCCGCAGCCATATTTTAATCTGGAGAAAATTACGTACAAAAAAAAAATCACAAATGATATTACAACAATTCGTGGATGATATTAAGGAAAAGAAGTCCAGTTGGATCCAGGAATTAAGTAAAGAAGAGTTATTAGAGATATGTGAAGAATTACAAGTACCGGACCACAAAGACCAGACCGTAGAAATTTTAAGGAAATCCATCAGAGAATTATTAAAAAGTGGAAAGTTATTGTCGTATTTACAAGACAAAGAAGAGACTGATAGAGAAAAACAAATGGAAATACCGGTTAAGACTAAAATGTGTACCAATTACGGCCAGATTGAGAAATTTGATGGTAAAAACTATGAATTGTTTGAGCAGCAGTTGGAATGTGTCATAACCTTAAATGACATTCCCAAGACGAAACACACACCATTATTGTTAACAAATTTAACCACAAAAGTGCTAGAAACACTTAATCATTTGTGTTCACCTAATAAACCAATACGAAAAGAGTATAAGGATCTATTACAGCTGCTGGAAACAAGATACACAAAGTCAACATCCATCGCTTTGGATCGAGCTGCATTTCGATCTAGAAATCAAAAACACAATGAAAAAATCGAAGATTACGTTATGGATCTGAAAAGATTAGCTAAAAGATGTGAATTTAAGGATTTAGAAGATCAAGTTAAAGAAAAATTTATTGATGGTGTTAATAAACCACTTATAAAATTCGAGTTACTTAAAAATGGAGAAACCACACTGGATAAGCTAATCATAATGGCTAGAACTGTAGAAGCAGCAATGCAGCAATCAAACCTAAGCGAGCAGGAGTCTATGGAGTCCTCGCAGGCGAATGGAGTTGGGGCTAAGGAAATGTTTTTTGCGAAGAGTCGTGAAACTTCAGCTACAGCCCAGGGTAAACCTCTAAGACAATTTAAGCAGATTAAGAAAAATGACGCCAAGTGTTTTGTGTGTGGTAAAGAAAATCATCTAAGATCAGAGTGTTCTTTAAAAAATAAGTTTTGTTCGGAGTGCGGTAAGCAAGGCCATATTTTTCGAGTGTGTCGTCTACGTCAAACAAAAAAACTGGACGTGGTCAGTGAAAAAGAAACTGGAATCGAAAGTGATATTCAACATTTGTTTGAGGTCGAGGAGGACAATGCCGAGATGTACTGTATGTATACCAATCATATGGATAAGAAAGTACCCCCACAGTTTATAAATATAATAGTGGAAGGAAAGCCTGTTAGTTTCGAATTAGACACTGGCTCTGAAGTCAGTACCCTAACAGTAAACGACCAAATTAATTTGTTCCCATGTCGAGATATAGAAAAAACTAATATATCATTTAAAAATTTTGATCAAAGCATATCCAAACCAATTGGAATGATAAAAAATGTTGGGGTGGTATGGAACAATATAAAAAAACTAGTAGATGTGTATATTGTTAGTAATGATAAACCAAAAATATTGGGCCGGAATTGGCTTAGTGCTTTTAAGCAGTGGCCCTTGGAATTAAATAAAACAATGTGTGACCAAAATGTAAATGAAACTTATAATAACCCAGTTGAAATAATCAAGGACAAGTTCATGGAGGTATTCACACCAGGTTGGGGTGATTTCAAGGGGGAATGCATAAGTTTAAAATTAAAAAGAGAGGCGAAACCAAAATTTTTACCAGTGAGGCAAGTACCATTTGCACTAAAAAATAAAGTAAAAAACGAAATAAAAAGACTATTAGATAACAAAAGAATAGAGCCAGTTAAGTATAGTGAGTGGGGAACCCCGGTTGTTGCCGTTCCAAAACCCGATGGATCCGTGCGGTTATGTGGGGACTACAAGGTCACCCTTAATCCATATTTAGAGACGGATCATTACCCGCTTCCCCATATTGAAAGCATATTTCAAACTCTAAAAGGAGGTGAGTACTACTGTGAACTTGATCTTAAAGAAGCGTACCTACAGGCACCGTTAGACTCCAGTTCGCAGGAACTAACAGTTATAAATACTGAACTAGGAACTTTCAAATATCTGTATTTACCCTACGGAGTTAATACGGGGCCAGGTTCATTCCAGAGATTAATGAGTATGAAACTTAACCATATACAAAACACAATTGTCTTTATAGATAATATTTACATGTGCGGTCAAGATTTTAATGACATGACAAAAACATTAGAAGCTGTACTAACAGTATTAAAAGAATCAGGTTTAAAAATAAAGCCAGAAAAATGTAAATTCTATCGGAAAAATATAGAGGTTTTTGGATATAACATTAACAAAGAAGGAATAAATATTATTAAAGAAAATATTCAACCTGTTTTACAGTTACCTCCTCCCGAGAACATCTCCATGCTACGATCATTCCTTGGTAAAATAAATTACTACTCACGATTTCTGAAGGATATGGCAACCGTATTGGCTCCCTTGTATGATTGTACTAAGTTAAGTAAATTTAAGTGGACAGATGACTGTCAGCGTTCTTTTGAATTGATTAAAAGCAAATTAATGTCAGCAGAAAATTTGAGACACTATGATCCATCATTGCCCCTTATTTTATCGTGCGATGCCTCAGCATGTGGAATTAGCGCAGTCTTGTCAAATCGAAGACCAGGTAATATAGTACAACCAATTTCCTTTGCAAGTAAAAAATTAAATGATACAGAAAGGAAGTATAGTGCACTGGATAAAGAGGCTTTGGCAATTATATTCGGAATTACAAAATTCTACAATTTTATATATGGCAGGCACTTTGAACTTGAAACTGATAATGCTGCTCTGGTAAGAATTTTTGGGCCAAGTAAAGGAATTCCGAAGATGGCTGCAAAGCGCTTACAACATTATGCTATATTTCTTTCAGCATTTTCATATACAATCAGACACATACCTACCAACAAAAACCCTGCTGATTATTTATCTAGATTACCTTTTGAAGATAAAAATGATAAATTCCAGGATTTTGCAGTTTGCAGCAATTATATAGACAGCACTAACACAGAAATAATAAATTGGGAAATTATTCAAAGAGAAACAAAAAAAGACCAGTTATTATGCAAAATATTAAGATATAGCTATGATGGTTGGCCGGATATTAACTTGATTGAGACTGAACTAAAACCATTTTTTATTAAAAGAAATGAAATAAGTATAGATAGAAATTGCTTATTTTGGGGACATAGAATCATAATTCCTAAATCTATTAGAAATGAAATTCTAAATGAACTTCATAAGAGTCATTTTGGTAGTAGCAGGATGATTGATATAGCCAAGTCATATTTCTGGTGGCCAAAATTAAATGAGGATATCATTGATTTAACAAAACAATGTGTAAATTGTTTGTCTTATAGAAATACACCTACAAAAACAAATTTGAAGCCATGGCCTGTACCTCCATCACCCTGGTATCGGATCCATGCTGATTATCTGGGTCCATTATGTGGAAAAATGTTTTTAATTGTAATTGATAGCTATAGCAAATGGCCAGAGGTATTTCAAATGGCAAATATTGGAAGTGGTTTAACTATTGAAAAGTTTAAAGATTTGTTTTTAAGATTTGGGTTTCCAATTCATCTTGTTACAGACAATGGAACGTCATTTACAAGTCATGACTTTAAGGCTTTTTGTACAAATGTAGGCATGAACCATACATTTTCACCTCCCCACCATCCAGCCACAAATGGTGCAGCAGAAAGATTTGTAGAGACATTTAAGTCAAATGTAACAAAAAATTTTGAAAGTGGGAGATCCCTTAGTTATGCCGTCGGCATATTTTTGGCAGATTACAGAGTGACGCCTCATAAATCCACCGGGGTCTCACCAGCTCGACTTATGTTGGGGAGAGAAATAAGAAACCGTTTTTCATTATTTAGACCAACTCCAATTTTTCAAGATATTTTAATGAAACAAAACAAAGTAGTAGATTCTCATGGGGGCTCCAGGAATGTTCACTTCAATGTAGGTCAAATGGTCATGACACGGGACTACAGAAAAGGACAGAAACCGTGGACGAAGGGCACTGTCATTGAAGAGTCCATTCCGGGAACTACCTATTATATTGATGTTGATGGTTTAAGATGGAAAAGACATGTAAACCAAATTATAAATTGCAGTCAAGGTACATAAGGAATTACAAAATAAAAATAAAATAATTATAATTAGTATGTAATGAGCATGGTAGTTTAAGTTTTTGTAAGTTGGGAAGAGTATGGTATATCCACAATACATGGGTAATTTATAAGTAGTATATAAGTTGTATGTAACAAAATAAAAATAAAATAAATATAATTAGTATGTAATGAGCATGGTAGTTTAGGTTTTTGTAAGTTGGGAAGAGTGTGGTATATCCACAATATGGTTCACTCATAAGTTTATAACGTTCATTTATTTGCTCTCTTTGCTCTGTGCGCCCTAACTGAATGGTACACTGTAATCTCTCTGTAATAGATGTAATCCTTTATAAAATATATAGTGAGTTCCTGAAGTGTTGTGTTTACTAATTAACTATCCTGACACCTAAGGCAATCTAAAGATATAACACCTATCATTTGCGTTTAAACACTGCAGTTAAACCTGGATGTCTTTTATTGAGAACAAATCGTTGGGTACAACGACGATCGTGGAATAGTGCGCGATAAAGGATGGAATAAAATACTTGGACCGGAAAGGACACTAGCCTCAATGAGCATTCTCGCATAAAACTGACGTTTATTTTTCTCGTAGTGCCTTTGTGAAACTATACGTCTCGTAGATAACTCTGAAATATATAAATACGAAATACCACTGACTCACCATGAAATCTAAACAAATACTTGTACTTAAGCTGAAATTTGGCAGAAAAATTCCTTATAGGATGTGAATTTTACGTCACAGATGAATTAAAGGGGACGAAAGGAGAGTAAAAATTTCATGAAAGTCAATGCGTAAGAAGTTGTGGGCAACAGATAGTTTATTGAAAAATAATATAAAAAGCGAAAAAGCTAGTGGTGTAAATATATGAAAGCAAAATACCACTCACTAACTAATCATGAAATCTCGAAACTAACTTTAACTCTACTTGATCTTGAAGCTGACATTCGACAAGAAAACATCATAGATAAATACATCGTAGATATTCGTTAAAAAGGATTTTTGACGGGGATGAATTAAAGTGCTCAAAGAGTGTTGAAAGTTTAATTGAAAAGTAGATTTTTTTGCAAATAAATATTTGGAGCCTTTTTATCTCGGCAAATGTACGGTTCCAATGGCCATGCGGGTGAAACAGCGGAGTGTAGCTAGTTTAAAATTAAGGTGACATTTAGAATATGAGTATCCACCTACTACCTTCTATCTACTACAAGGTATGCAAAAGAAATCGCAACAACGCGGCTATATAAATAGGTCGCAGGACGACGCGAGGTGTCGTACTTCCGCCCGTTGACGACTCGTGCCGGAAAATACGTTTATTAACATTTGTAAATACGAGATTGCTCAGCTATATTACGTGGAAGTAAAATTTGATATTTTGCTTGTTATTTTCTTGTGTTTATGAGGTGTACATTTATTATTATACTAGCTAACCCAAAAGACACCCATCATCACACATCGCGTCTTTTTTCACAGTTTTTGAGCGTCATCATTTTTGAGCATCGTAAAGTGCACATATTAGTACTAAATAAGTTATTGTTGCAGGGCCGAGGATCGAACTGGGTGCTGTCAGATTGTAAAGTGCACATGCCACCGTTCGGCCACCATCGCTCCATCGACAGACGTTGTCCTGAACAAATTTCAATACATTTAGTTGAGTTATGGTTCATACAATAATAATTGATTGAATTAGGCGTTACTTAGCGGAAGTCCATCATCAAAACTGTTTTTCTGACAAATCTCTAGTCTATTTCTTCTTCAACGTCGCTTTAAGTAGGTACTACTAAGTAGGTGCCATTAAGGAGTTTGGGATAAATTATTTAACTCTATACCTAGATATTTGTGTATGTTGCTAATTTAGCCTAATCTATAAATATAAAACAAAGTCGTATATGCTACACCCAAAGATTTCATACTGCTAACACCATTTAAAACTCAAGAATGGCTGGGCCTTTGACGATGACATAATAGAAGGGCTGGACCAATTTTCATAATCTTTGATTTGTTGGATTCCTCTGAATAGCAGAATAAGTATCAAATTTTTTTTTTGATATGTATTAAAATATCGGAAAAACAATTAAGAAAATTCATTTCCCCATACATTTTATATGGAACGGCAAGAATTAAAGTACTATACATTGAAATATTACATCATAGAAAAAAAAAGTCATCTAAGAGTTGCTGCCGCTACCAAGGAGGTCCCTTCAAGGAAGTACAACGCTGGTGAAACCGCAGGGTGCAGGTAGTCAAAAATTTTGTTGTCGCTCCCAAACTGCTGAACCAATTTCGATTTAGTTTTTTTTGTTTGATAGGTGAATTGAGCAAATGAGTACTTAGTTATAGGTAATTCAAGAAAATTGGTTCAGCCGTTTGAATACCATCAGTTCTTTTAACGAGAGCTTAAAAAAATTGTTACTTAATAATTATTGGTCAAGTGTATGTAAACTTACCTACATAACAGCCGATATAGTAAATTTTATTGTTTGTACCTACATAGAGATCCGAAAATACTGAAAACACAAACAATTGAAAACTATCAAATATACGTTGAATAAACCAACACAAAGTATTGAAAGGCATGGCCATCGAAGTCATTGCCGTGAAAATTTCGATAAAAACCCGATTGAAAATAACTGTGTTTCCGCATGACCAAGGCGAATATTGCATTTCCACTGGATGAAGTGTCAACTGCATTTTAAATAACTTAGTCTGCTGCCGGGTCGGTCGTATTGATTTGAGGTATTTCCGGCGAGCCAAACTTTGAGGCATCTCCTGCCATCTGACTAATTTAGCAGCCACCAGCGGTCTGGAAGAAATGACATTCATAGTTGACCATTTTAAGTCTGGTTTGTCATATTGTTTCTATTGTATTGAGGCAAAATTTTAATAACTTAAAATAGTTGATAAATCATAGAGTTAACAACTAAACTAAGGACATCAATTCTTGATATACCTACTCAGTATAGTGACCGGCATATTATATTTTTAGCAAAGAACGACGTACCTAGAGTAGAAAAGTTAGCGCACGTACATTGCAACCAATAAAGAAAACTTGCTCGGTTTAAATACTCTCGTATATATTTCGGTCCTCCAAAAAGACCTACAAATTGAATGTTGCTCAAGTAATTTTTCAAGTTATTTGCCGATATGCTTGCGGTCAGAAACTCTTTTTATTGTATACACCAGAAATATAATTTACATGCAGATGAAGAAACTTACTTGAGAATTTACTTTCAATCATAATAATCTATACTTCTATACTAATATTATAAAGAGGAAAGATTTGATTGTTTGTTTGCATTGAATTCTTTCACTGTTGGGAAGCTACACTATCCCCGGGTAACATAGGCTATATTATATTTAAAAAAAAAATAGGTATCCTTACTAAAACATCAATAATGTAACCCAAGGTGTAAAAAAATAAGATTTAAAATTTTGACTTTGCGTGTTTGACAGTTCTAAGACAGGACAACGTCTGTCAGGTCAGCTAGTATTCTATATAAACAAATGCCTTATTGTTATTGTTTTTACTGAAATATATATAATTATGAGCTTAAAGAAAGATTTTAGAATAAGAAATAGTAATTACATGAACGTTAGTAACAGAAAAAGATGGTGGATTTTATTTCAATTTCTCAGAAGCGACTTACTGTGGCAGAGGGAGGAGAGTATAAAGGGTACCCTGGCTCGGTTTAACCTCTTTGGCATTATTTAATTTTGTTTTCAGTACACATCAGAAGACAATAATGAAATGTATCAGCGAAATTCTCGAGTCTCTCTTTATGTCATAAAAAAAAAGTGATTATGTTGGTTCATGATATATTTTTTTTGTAAAATAGGTCGTGTTTTGTTTTTTTGGAGTAACATCGTTCGTTATGTATAGGAATTTGCTTTTTTACAGGGGTAATTTTAATAATTTGACTAAATTTTTTAATGCCTACCATCGCAGTTTGTTGCCGAATAACTGTTGAACAGATATAAAATAATCTAAGTTCTAAAAAGACTCGTTAATCAACCTTGGTTTAATATAATTACGAATTTTATCTACAGAAACGGCTTTTAGCATAGTCAATCTGAAGCTTGGGTATAAAACAACAAGATTGCTTATTTACCATTTTGGATCGGTAATAAGTAGATAATAGTAGCAGTAATTAGTCTGCGTGCTTCATCTTCGACCACATCGCCGCTTAGCAACAGGCGACCTGGTTATCAAACGCGGACATATCCGCAAAAAAAAATTGTGTTACATATACAAACATACAAAACCTTATACAAAAATTGGTTCCTCAAATGACATAGATGTTTTGCTACAAGCTATATAATAATATTATAATTTAATACGACTTGATATCTGCATACTTGGAAGGCACGTTAGACTGTAGGTTATAAATCACGTCAAGGGCTTTCGGGTGGCTTACAAAACTCGGACACTAAAACACATAATTAGTTGTCCTATTATTTCCAAAAAAATATACCCGACTGCGCAAGAAGGAAGGCTATGTTTTTGGAGTGCATGTATTTGTATCTATGATGGTTTCTTTGGCACACTCTACATGGATTTCGACACGTGAGGTGTCATTTGAATCGTTTTAATAGTGGAAGTGACATAGAGTCAAGGACTTTTTTCCCTAAGTATAGGGTATACAAAGTCCTTGCATCATCATCATCATCAGCCATAATGCGTCCACTGCTGAACATAGGCCTCACTCTTTAACCTCCACACTGAACGACAACCTGCCTTTTGCATCCACTGGATGCCCGCGACTTTCACAATGTCGTCGGTCCATCTAGTGGAAGTCCTTGCATAGGGTACAAAAATTAAAGGGACAATAAGGTAAGTAAACTTTGCTAAATAGGTCATATTACCATCATTTTGTTGAGCTCACTCAGCAGATTTCAAAAATATATAATACTAGCTGACCTGACAGACGTTGTCCTGTCTTAGAACTGTCAAACACGCAAAGTCCAAATTGTAAATCTTATTTTACTTCACCTTGGGTTACCTTATTGGAGTTTTAGTAAGGATCCCTATTTTTTTTTTGAAAATATTATATAGCCTATGTTACCCGGAGATAGTGTAGCTTTCCAACAGTGAAAGAATTTTTCAGTTTGGTTCAGTAGTTTCGGAGCCTATTCAATGCAAACAAAAAAACAAACAAACAATCAAATCTTTCCTCTTTATAATATTAGTATAGAAGACTAGCTGACCTGACAGACGTTGTCCTGTCTTAGAACTGTCAAACACGCAAAGTCAAAATTGTAAATCTTATTTTACTACACCTTGGGTTACCTTATTGGAGTTTTAGTAAGGATCCCTATTTTTTTTGAAAATACAATATAGCCTATGTTACCCGGAGATAGTGTAGCTTTCCAACAGTGAAAGAATTTTTCAAATTGGTTCAGTAGTTTCGGAGCCTATTCAATGCAAACAAACAAACAAACAATCAAATCTTTCCTCTTTATAATATTAGTGTAGACTATATACTATGAAATACTAGTGTGTAGTTTACGAGATAAAGCGGTATGAAAGAGCTCTGTATCTACTACGAGTCGGTATAGATAGGGACGCAGCGCGCTGCTGTTACTTTTCAGATACTATTTATGCAATGCAGTCGGGTTATATTTTTTAAATAATTTATTTTACACTTGTTGAACTTACTTGCACTGAAAAAATCATAGAATATTACATTAATTTTAAGTATGAATAACATCGGAAGTATTCAAAAACGCATCAGAAGTTTTGCCAAAGGAAAAATATCGTGCTCGTTTGAACGGTTAAAGTCTCTCTTTTCTTTATATTTTTATACAATCGCTATTTTCTCATGATTTTTCGTTCCTCGCTCCGTTTGGTATTTTCGTCAGTTGTCAATCTGTCGCGCGTGACTGGACGCGCCGGGGTTTGCGGATCGAATTTACTCGGAAAAACGGAAGCGATGCGAGACTCGGAAACAGAATAGATAATATTTGAAATTATGTTACGGGATATTATGTGAGTTACAATATTCACGACTGTAACGCCTGTAACTGTAAACATTATTCAAGTGTAATGTTGTTGAAGTTGTCACCAAGTTATCACAGTCATGTGGAAGATATTTGGTATTATGGTATAAGTAATTTGTGTCTCTCTGCCTGTTTGTTATCTCAAACATGACCTCAACCTCACGACCTAACGGTTGAATAATTGTTGGCTAAATATGGTAAGAAAAAGATTGCACCATGAGAGCGGACGTTAAACGGAAAAAAATATGTCGCAAAAGTGTATGGACTATGGATGGTATGGACTGCTGACTGTAATGACTATTGACTGATTTTCTTTTTTTTTGTGAAAAATTTGGTAGTTTCTTAAGACAGGAACTCTCCGTCTAGAGCTCGTTGCAGACCATGGGAAGTACAAAAGTAGCAAGTACACGTAGCAAGTGCACGTAGCAAGTATACGTAGTAAGTTACACGTAGCAAGTACACGTAGCAAGTACACGTAGCAAGTACACGTAGCAAGTACACGTAGCAAGTACACGTAGCAAGTACACGTAGCAAGTACACGTAGCAAGTACACGTAGCAAGTACACGTAGCAAGTACACGTAGCAAGTACACGTAGCAAGTACACGTATGCACGGACGTAACTTTCACGCTACAATGGTCCACTTAGAATTGACATTTTTCTTTTATTTTTATTTATTATTTATCTCACTACAAGTTTCATTTTATTTACGGATTATGCTAGATAATTTTTAGAATATTTTTTTTCTTCAAAGTCGCATAAAAGTATTGATAATCTACAAATGGCTGAACATATCTTCTAAAATCATAGCTATGAACAATCTTGATCTCACCTTTCGAACAAAAATAAAAACTAAATCAAAATCGGTTCAACCGGGAGCTCGATGCCACAGACAAACAGATGCACAGATACACAGATAAATAAACACGTTAACTTATAACACCCGTGTGTTTGCATCGGGGGTTAAAAAGGCAAACAATATAAAAGAAAAATGTATATTTTTCACCTCCAGGCAGACCAAAGTTGAGTTACAATTTTATTCTTCTTAGTCGTTAGCAATCTTGGCAGAATGGTCGTGGTCGTCAGTTAGGGTGGTGGCTCGCTTCACAATTCGTCGCCACTCGTCACGTATTGCAGCCTTGCTCGTGCATATGTTCACGGGACCGTTAGGTAAAATCTTTTACAACACATTTGCTCAAAAAGTGCACTTACGAAGCCTGAATACATCTTTCGAAAGTTAAACATTACGGATCATACAACGGAGCGTGCTGTAATTAAACGCATCATACAACGGAGCGTGCTGTAATGAATTTGTCCGCACGCTCCGTTGTAATATAGCACCGTGCGTGTACTTTACGGTATTTTTTTAATTTCAATTTTTTGTTTTTTTGGTTTGTGTTGCAAATGTCGCAAATGTGTTGTAAAACGTTGTATGGCACACGTGCGGATTGGTTATTACAAACTCGTGACTATGGTAAGCCCTCGACTTCGTCTCGGGCTTACATTCGTCTACTCGTTTGTAATAACCAACTTTCCGCACTTGTATCATAAATAACTATATTTGGTCGGTCCGTCGTTATGATTATCTGCCGTGTAGTCTCGTGTGTAGTCGAGTTCTTTTAGAATAGACTGATTCATTCTAAATTCAGTCCACGATATCTTCAGCATCTTCTCAAGCACCACGTTTCGAGAGCACCCTCTCTCACCATCCTCTCTTTCTCACTTTCGTCTTAAGGTCCACGTTTTAACAGCATAAAGACATATGGAAGTTACAATAGGCACTGAGTTAAGCCTTTAAGGTATGTGAAACTCGTTTAATTCGTCGTTTATCAACTGTACGCAATCATCGTATGAGTTTTATTAGCATTTAACAAACTATAGCTTTCAGAGAGAGATTACTGCACTCACAATAAATGCTTTGCCGGACAAAATGAATCCTGAACCGATTGGATATTTTTGATGTCCGGACCGGCTTTTACCATGATTAATGTTTTTATACGGCTTTGTTGCATAGCTTTTGTTATAAAAACAGACAAAGGGTAGGTATTGGTGACTTTACCTTCTAACTCGCCTATTTCTATTTCAAATTATTTTTCCACAAATTCAGCAAAAATACGAAGCAGTTTCTAAAACGTTTCGTGAAAATATTGTTTAAAAAAAAAATGGTAACCTCGGATACCTAATATGAAAACGAAAGAATTTTCAGCACCCATCAGGGAAATATTATTTCGGGTTTGATTCACTGATGTTTTGCAACGTAGGATTCGTGTGATCTTAAACTCGCATAAAGGTATAAATTTGAATACAAATGAGGCGGCAAAAATTTAACGTACCTTTTTCGTACTTTTCGTGGAGGTTGCTCTACGATTTGGGGAAAGATTAAAGGTCCCCTAAATGTACGATGAGCATCGTACGTAATGAATTCACACGCTTTACTTACCATTGATAAAAACATGATTCGTGAAACGTTTAAACTTTTCCGGCGGCAATTTGACATGTTTGTTATGGAAATATGTCGCTTTAAGAGCAAAAATTAATGTGAATGTAAAAATGTTTGAAAAATATTCACAATCCTGCATGTGAAGAACACTTCAAAATATACAAGTACCCAACATTAAATCAGTGTTACCTTCTTCGCTACTATGAGAATCGGTAGGAATTAGTAACGCAATTTAAAATAACATGCAGTTTTTTTTCTTTTAATTTTTACCCTGGTCTTAGTCGTAGCGTATCTCTCTTTTGAGCAGGAAATTTTGAGCTTGATTCCCGACTAGGCAGATATTTGGATGACTTTGAATTTTAATATTTGCTCTGGGTTTGTGTTAGTTTGAGACCGTTTCATGGCATTTCTGGTAAAGGGGGCCCAAGCAGCGCTGAACGTGAAGCGTTATTTAGCAGCTCTCTGTGGTTTCTCCAACTTTCCTACAAGTACCATTATTTTTTCTTGGTTTTTTTTTTAAATATATGTTTTAGAGTATAAGCTCCACACCAAATTTCATTTATAAACCCGTTTAGCTATTACACTGTTGAGTGGGGAAAAACACTTACATACAAACTTCGACTTTGACTTCTCATGTATCCGAGTAATTTGTATCCGAGTAATTTTAGTTCATATTTGTTTCTAGATTATATAAATGTAGCAAGATAGAATATTCAGCATGCAGTAAAACTGAAGTTTTCCTTTGTATTGCAGATACTTTATCATTACCACATTGCATGCTCGCAGACTTGCCCCTCTCCAGTCGATAGCTACCTGTTCTAATGAACAAATTTTATTTATGAAGCTGGAATTTCCAATTAAAACATACAGCAGGCACTGGCAGTGGGATTAACTCTGTATTTTAAGATGCAATTGGTAGGTACTTTTAAATATACAGTTCAGTAGAAAAAAAACCGAAAGCAAGATATAAAATAAAAAAATATTAAAACCCGTCTTGTGGATATTTTAAGTGTTTATCGGGACTATCGCATACTATCTAATTTTGATAAAAATTGGTACCTTTTGCCAGACGTTTCGACCATGTTACAATGGCCGTGGTCACGAGCTGACTAAAAACTGCGGGTGTCCGGCGAGAAGAACGAGTGATGCGATCTTCTGCCCATACTTGATTTTGAAAAAATCGCAGGGTTGTCACTACGACAAACAACACTGGCTGTATCAGTAAAAGTTCTAGTATGCCCTTTGCCCTTTGTGTGCACTTTGTTGCCATACCCAATTAGGGTCATTATGTGATACCTACCTTAAACAGGCTACCTAAGATCTGTAGGTAAGTGAATTTCATAATATGCAATAAATTATTGAGTATTGAGTACCTACACCGCGGTTTGTACAGTTACTATATTCCACGACGACGAGATTCAATAGACAATAGACAATAGACAATAGACAAATTTTTATTTATGGAAGAAAAAATCATAATATATACATTATGATTTATATAGATATTATTTATATAGATTCCACGACGATCTTCCCGGTTGAAATTGCTGTTTTCTAATTTCAACCGGGAAGCACAAACGAACCACTCAAGAAAAATATTTTCGTTTAATGGAAAGGACCTTCGGAACGTTGAGCTTGATCCAATGACCGAATCTCGCCTCAAGCAAATGTTCTGCAATAGCCAACTTCTGTATCTGCGGCGATTTTTTACATCTGCGATTTGTTTTTGATCCTTTCTGTTATGGTATGCTTCGTTTGACCTATGAAAGAACTACCGCAGCTACAATCAACTTTGTACGCACACCAAGAGTCTGAAAAGGAATAACATCTTTCGCTGTCCTCACATGCCTTGGCAGCTTAGATAAGGGGTATACTATTACACCGTCTTGATGGAGTAATCCTGCAGAAAATCAAAGCAAGCAGTCTTGTGGAATTCAAAATGCCCATCATGAAATCAGATTCTGCGAACACACTATGAATTCACTATGAATTAAGTGTTATACATAGTTCTTTTTTTATAGCTTACTAGCTGACCTGACAGACGTTGTCCTGTCTTAGAACTATCAAACACGCAAAGTCAAAATTACAAATCTTATTTTTTACACCTTGGGTTACATTATTGGAGTTTAGTAAGGATCCCTATTTTTTTTGAAAATATAATATAGCCTATGTTAACCGGAGATAGTGTAGCTACCCAACAGTGAAAGAATTTTTCAAATCGGTTCATTAGTTTCGGAGCCTATTCAATGCAAACAAACAAACAAACAAACAAACAAACAAACAAACAAACAATCAAATCTTTCCTCTTTATAATATTAGTATAGATGATCACAGTTTCCACCAGAGCTATTACACTGGCACATTTCTAAAAATTCTGAAGAAAAATAAATAACTGAGTAAAAATTTATAACAACATTGCAAATATTTTAAGGCAATTTTCAAGATTATGGTATACATTATATTTCATTTTGATTGAGAAGATTCAAAATATTTTTTTCTTCTTAGCTTAGCTTTTCTTATTGCTTTGGCCGGAAATCAGGCTCCTTTTAAAACTTGCTAACGTTTGGTCATATTTGAGCTAACATTAGTTTGACTATTCGGCAAAATATGTTTTCTTGGTTCTTAGTTTATTTAGCTTCAGTCGGTTATTAGTTTCTTCATTAGACGGCTTTGTTTGCGTGCGTGTCGCGTCATCGTGCATATTAAACGACACCACGCCGACTGATGCTATGATAGATTGCCTAGGCTTATGCATAATCCATTAGTTTGTCTTGTACGGCAATGTGATACGGCTTCTACCTGCGTGTAAACCCTCTCGATATTTAATTAAGTGATTCACAATGAAACGCGTGTACGTGATTACCTACACCTTGTCATGTCCAATAATTTTTTAAGTAGCTTCGCTTTGTGGTTTTCGACTTTTATCGAATTTTAGGGTACCATCTACAAGGAACCTTTGCAAGTTTGATTTGTACGTTCGACTGTATGTCTGTCCGCCCGTCCGTCCTAATCTTTTAGAACGTATAGTTGTTAAGGTAAGTGCATGGACACTTGGCACACTAAAAGTTTTGGTATAGATCTCAATTATAAAAACATTTTTTTTTGTCCTTTTACATGTTAGATTGGGGAGTGTATTACTTTGCTAATATGCCCCGCCAAAGTGGCAAAAAGTTGGCTTTAAAAAAACAAGATATGGAACATTATTTTTAGTTTAGGTGTACCATTTTGGGAAATGTGACTCGTCATGAACGGTTTTATTTTTTATTTTAATAGATATCACCAAGCTAAATAATTATCAATACAAAAACCGATTATCAAATAGATATTGCCAAATCAACAGGTGCTCAAAATTACTCGCATTATTGGAGTTGGTTAAAACCACTTAACCAAATCCAATGAATTTATTTTGAAACACCAAGGGCTTCTTCTATACGATAAAAATACACGTCATTTGGTTCACAAATGGCGAATCTGTGTACATTAATAAAAAAGAAAAATACGGACTGAACTGAGGACCTATTAAAGTCGGTTAGTAACAAAATATTTAACTATCTAATTACTAGGTATTTTGCTCGCGTGGCATAACTAGTTCAGCGATACATGCACATTATCGCTAATTAATATCCAAACACAGGAATTCGGGCTATGTCTTGGCATGACAGCATCACACAATATCAATCATACTTACTTATAGTATATATTATTATTATAGCTTTAAGAAGATAGGTTTGTAAGCATAAGCAAATAGCATAGCTTACCTTTATTAGAATCTGTATACAGGTTGTATCTCTAGACGACCGACATATTCGAGGATAAAATTGTACTCGTCATTATAAACAACTTTTACCTCGGGACCAAACCTGATAAAGGGAAAAAATAAATCAGCTGTTCCAATACTCAATACTCAATATATTATTGCAGACATTATGTAAGTACATGGAGTTCTTAAATTAAGATGTTTCAATAAAGTAATACATATGACCCTATTTGGGTATGGCAATAGTCGGAACGGAACGATCTATAGACATTTCCTCAAAATTATCATTGAAACATTCTTCTAAGTTGTAATAACATTTGGATTCTAAAATACCTTCTAAATAAAATTATTTGTTGATGTTACTTGTTTTTCGATATCTTTAAGTTAATTTGGTAATTTACTAAATATTTTAACGGCTATTGTATTAGGGCCAGTCCCGTGCACTTCTTTGATGTTAATGTCGTTTTTCTATGGAACAACTGTTTTTTTTCGTGATATTAGTGTTGGTACCGATGTAAAAGTTGTTTATAATGATGACTACAATGATATTCTTGAATATTGTTTTTTTGACATATCTCTAGTGTAATTCCGCTTTGGGTTAGGCTAAATTAGCATCAAAATATCTATAGAGTAAAATAATATCCCAAATTTCTTATTGTACGTGAAGCGACGTCAGAAAAACTGTTTTGAAGATGGAGAGATGCTGGAATTCGGCAGATTCCTTCTTGTGCGGAAAGGTCCGCTAAAAAAGGAGTTTGCGCAAGGGCCTAATTAAGGGGGGCAAATGGAAATCAAGTTTAGATGAAAATCTACACGTATATATAAAGTTTGTTTATTATGTATTAACTGTTGCCCTTGCAACAGCGAGTAAAAGTATCAGTATTATTATAAAATAATACGTGTAATTTTTTAAACTAACTTTTTTATATAATTTGATATATAATTAAAATAAATCAAAATACATTCTTTTCAACCATAAATTATTATAACACCGGCTTTTCAACCATAATTATAACTATGTATACGTATTTACATAATATCATAGATATAATATGCACGTTAATATAATGGCGACTAGCTTTTAATCAAAAAGAGAAAATCAAAATAATATTAAAATAATCATAAAACATGGTGTAAGGAGTTAAGGTGTATTCTTTTGTTCACTTTTTTAAACGAATTACATAACATTTTCACAATCAAATTTTTCGTTATCATTCAATTGGGTTAGCGTGAAAGGGTATGCTAAATCAAAAGGATTATGAACAACATCTTCAATGTGATCAATCATAAAATCACGAACAACATTTGGTGTTTTGTTCAAAAGGTCCTTGATAATCAACACTAGATACTTAAAGTTGCATGATCTATGATATTTATTTTTGATATTTCAGATTTGACCTCATTATCATAGTAGAAGCTATTTATAATGAGTACATCCCCTTTGGGCTTAACATACCTCTTCCGACTAACAATATAAAATCAAATAAATTATTTAGTTAATATAAAATCGACACTTTATGTTTGATATTCTGAAAACCCGTACGAAGCGCTTTGATTCCACTTTTATTGTGCGAATTGCTGGTCTTTGAAATATGCGCTGCCTGAATGGGTGTTCCCCGATAGTTACAATCTGGGTGTCTTCAAATCACAAGTGATTCGGTTTCTTCTAGGCAAGCGTGCTCCATCGTAGACCGCATCATCGCTATACATCTAAAAATATTTAAAAAATATGGTCGTATAAGTCACTCATATGTTACGAAGAAAATTGCAGCCTTTGCGACTTCACCCGTTCCAGATTCTTCTGAGAAAATCCCCAGATAGCATTATTATGGTCAGGCTTCGTGTCAATACGTCAGGAGTGCTACTCTGAAATTATATACATTTCGAGTAAAAGCGAGTATACGCAAGAGCATTTACTTATAATCGAGCCGCTCTAATAGTGTTAACACACGTATGGATTTGGTTGACGGACCGCCGTCCAACCAACGGGAGAGAAAGAGTGAGAATATCGTATTTCCCTCTCTTTTTCTCCCGTTGGTCAGACGGCGGTTGAGGTCAACCAAATCCATACGTGTGTTAACACTATAATGTGTCACCCTTTCTAGAACCTTACATTGATCATGACGCTCGACATTGTGAATTATTTTACAAACATCGCGTGAATTTGTGTGAATGAAATGCATCAAGCAAAAACGAGTGCGTATAGCATCATTTCAACAAAAAGTGAATACCTAAACAGAAAATAATGCTACAAGTAAATAATTCGAAATAAGCAATCCGTCGAACACAACGTCGAGCGTTTGCAAGAACGTTACATTACATAGAAATGCTTCTTTTTTTATATACCATTTGTAAGAACGTTACATGGATATGCTCTAGAGTAGTGTATATTCAAGACAAAGAGAGAGATGTTTCAATCAATTTAAACAATTTATTTTTAATAAAGAATATCAATGTTGAACTAGACGTTAGTGGTTATGGTTGGACCATACCTTCTTCCACAATTAGACTGAGCTGATGAGCTCTGAAAAAAACTGCTTATGTTAAAAGCTTTCAACCTGGAAACAACCACAAAAATGGAACAAACGAAAATTGGTACTGTACAAATTCATAAAACTTTTGTATTACGAATGTGATTTGCTTGCTAGACAACGGCCCATAAAAGGGATGGATTAAGTTTTTTTAACTTCAATTACTGATGGCATATTCTAACTTTTACATAATGTATAGGTACCAATTTAGTTACATGATTATTTACGAGATATTTACCGTGGTAACGTCGTGGAATGAGCTCCCGGTATTTCGGCGCAGTTACATGCACCATGTTCACGGGAAGACTGAAGAGTGCCGGTGGTTGGTCGAACAACCAACAACCAGTGCGGTTTAGTGAACAACCGTAACAGTTTAAAACAGTGTTTTAGGTACCAATTTGTACGTATTATGACTTGAGAATCATCTGAATCATAAAAATAAAAAAATCTGAATAAATGAATGAATTTCTCCTTTGTATATCTATTCATCGTCTAGTGGAAAGAAATTCTCGGAATGCGTTATGATGCGAGACACCATTGTAAGTGAAAGGAAAGGAATTCCTTACATTGTAGGTATTATTACTGTCGTGGATTTTGTATAAATATGTCAAACATTATATTGTGTCATTCACAAAAGAAGGGAAAAGCTTAGTATGTACATATTATGTACAAGTATTAGTACCTAGAAGGGCACTGTACTTACCATTAAGAATAAATTTAATAAAATAAATAATGTCTTAGATTTTTATTGAATAAAAGATCTATTTAACATGGGATATAAATCGTAGTCTCCGTTTAAAGATATCACATTGTTAGTCTGTTTGTAAGTAAAAGATTTTCGCAGTAAAAAGTTCCAGACGTGAGATGAGAGAGTTTCTAAGTAGGATCGCAGAGGTGTCATCATACGTCCCGTGACACCACGCCAACTCGAGTGGATTTCATTGTTTTCTAATGGCACCTCTACTCGTACCAAATGTGGATTCATATTTTATGCTTAGCAAGTGAATTTTTAAAAATAAACTTCGCTGTCTGCTGTGGTATAATTTTATGTGAGTTATATTATGAATGTAAAAAGCATAACTGTATATACATAATTATAATTATATTATTGTTTACCTAAATTGCTATAATTTTTGTAAAATAAACTAGTTTTGTGGAATTGCTAAAATCTATTTTATTTTTAACCATTTTCAGAAAGGTTCTCAATTCAATTCGTTATATATTTTTATTTATGCCTACCGATTACTAAAAAAATACTAGTATAAAAACTTAAAAAAATATATTTAATGTTATTATTAGGCTTGCATTTCAACGCCATCTATTTACTTATACACAAAAAATAACATTCTTTCTTTCCAAACCAACAACTCAAGATGGATAGTAATCGCTCGTAATCACGAGTAAGAAATGAAATCTCACAAAAAAATAGAAAATTCTCATTTCTACGAAGCTTCCTCCAATTAGCTTTAGGCTACGCTTTCGGGAATAATACCAAGCTAGCTTGGAGCTAGAGCCACTCTGGAAAGTAGAGCAGGCCATGAAAAGCGGACGTGCATAACGTTACTCATCCTAGAGTCTCCAGCAAATAAGTAGACTTGCGATCCAAACAGGAGTGAAAACCTTACGTAATGGACTAAATATGGTGCTGTGCTATGCTGTAGCACCTTACAGCCAAACATCGCTCCTACGAAATCATCAAAGATCTAGGATCATTCCTACGAAACAGCAGTGCTAGTACCGTTCTTTATCGATCGTCACATTTCACAGTTGAGATCGTCAAATTCGATAAAATGCCATTTGATCAGTACTCGCTATGATCGATTATATGGTATTTTATCGAAATTGACGATCGATAAAGAACGGTACTTGCACAGCAGTATCAGTTCCAAACGATGAATGGCTCAAACGTATTTTTTATTGACGAAAAAAGTAGGAGCTGCTCTAGTCGGCACGTATATATTTTATTTTTATTTTTTACTAGCTTTTAACTTGCAATGTTTGTTTATTTAGGTCAAATCTTGCATGCTGAAAGAAAACCAGTTACACTCCTACTGATTTTGCTGAAATTTTGCATACACGCACTTTTAGTTCTAGTCAATACAATTTGTAATACCCATTATGTAATATGTAATATTATGTAATAATGTGTAATATTAATAAAATGCCTACAAAATAGAAACATTTAAATGAAAATAGTTCAAACAACAGAAAACGTATTAAAACTTATGGGACTTATGTAAACTCATTAGCACCAGTTGAAAGTTTCTAGTAATTCCTTTTGCACTGTGATCAAAGTTCCTTTCGGCATTCTCATGAGTTAAATCAAAATGTTTATATTTTTGGATCCCATTAACAAGCCCATATCAAGGTACGATATCTACGTATAATATACGACTGCAATTTGTTGAACGAATAAGTTTGCTCTAAAACGAGTATCGTCTATGTCTAGGTACATTTATACAAAATTACAGTTTGAACAAGTTCCCATAGGAGTGCAACAGAGAGTCCAATGGTTTTTACTTTTATTTTTTTGTGATGAAACTTATTATTATTTGTTTTGTTTGAATACTAAGTATTTGTTTACCCTATATAAGGAAGTTGATAGATAGATAGATAACTCTTTGTTGTTGATACCAGAAATTACATACAAAGGACAAAAACAACTAAAACTAGTGAAACAATTGGTAGCGTTATCGTTATTAGCGATATATTCCAGGTAACTATAGCATGGAGAGGATACACCGCTGATCAAACAAACAAGGGAGATATGCTAAGGAGGCGTGGCGTGTGAGAACGCATCTGGAGAAAGCTTGATGCTTTTAGTCGAACTCACCCAGCTGATGATCTTACCACCGTTTTTTAAGCAAGTGGTCTATTTGTTATTTCATTGGTGTCGCTACAAGTTTCTTAGTGTGTGAGCTGTACCATACTTAAAGGTTATGCGCTAAGCGGTTTCGCGGTGTAGTGAAAAATATGTATGAAAGACGGAAACATTTGAACAATAATTGTACTAAGCCACATCGACCAAAATAAAACGAATGGAATCAGAAGGATCGCATTTGTGAAGATTACAAAATGAGCGTCGGCGTTCACTTCAGTCGGTCTCTAGCCGTATAGGAAGTGCTATACAAGACTATTGTTACATGACAACGAAACATCTAAAAAAAATATGTTTTCGTGTGCTTTCCCAAAGCGTAAAAAAAACAACAATAAACCGCAATCTATTTTTTTGTAACAAATGTACTGTACATGGTTATAATTAGGTGTTGAAGTATAATATATGTCTGACGGTTTTGACTCGTTTTTACTGAGCAAGTTCAATCGTTATAGACCGTCCATTTATTTTATTTTGGTCGAAGTTAAGGCATATCAACCTTGTTTGTCTGATCTACACAGAAGAGGTAAATGTAAGGAGGTATATCTACCTTCTAAATAAGTAGAGACACCCATGCAAGATAGAGTTTTAAAACGAGTATCGGTACACGACTATCCTGTTACTGCACTGACTAACGATGCTCTCTAGGCACCCTGAGGCGCATAACTCTGACGCGGGAGCTGTCGGATAGCGTTACTAAGGTGCTTTCAAATGCGTCTTGGCAATTCCAATAAATAAAAGCGGCCAAGTGCGATACGGGCTCGCACGCTGAGGTTTCGGGACACAACATTAACTATTAACCACTAAATAACAAAAAAATATTGCAAAAAGACATAAAGTCCAGGCGGTCACCCATCCATGTACCAACCGCTGATTAACTTCGATGATCGTACGAGAACTGTCGGTAAATAGAAATTTGTCATTGACTCGCACTTGGCCAATGTTTATTATTTGTTGTTTTATTTTAGAGTGTTCTATAATCATGCCAAGTCTGATACTTGTAGTGTACTAGGTACGTATTACCGTTCTTACACTAGAGCAAATACAAAAATACGTAAAAAAAGTTTGTTGTTTGTGTTTGTTGTACTCATCATTATGAACTTTTATTATGGGACCAACCCTGAAACCGTGAAAAAAATATCATACTTTTCTATAAATTTTGTCGAGTGTCAAAGAAACCAGAATTACCATGTTTAAAAAAAGTATTATTTAACTACATTTTAATGTAGGTATGCATGTATTTTCTATAATACTTTTACAGAGACCTACACAAATCTTAATATATAAAAGCTGACATGTAAGCCGACACATCCTAGCCCATAGTGCAGGTCCTAGGCACCCTCACACAAGGCTTTTTATAGGTCATCAACCTGTCAACATGGAGTCAATGTATATCGACTTACTGGAAGTGCACCTAAGTTTATTTGTATTTTCATACGTAACAGTCAGAAAATTTTAATTGTTGACAATGATAAATATTTTTCAACTTTTTTTATTTTTAATTTCATTGACCTAGGAGTATTATGAAGGCAAACGACAAGAAGGAAAAAGTCGTGACTGGTCTTTGCGGTCGCAAATCTAGAAATAGGCTACCGGACTATTTTTTAATTTTTAATATCTCGATAAAAAACCGACCATAAATAGAGCCGAAAACAGACCTAAAATTTATTTTGCTTCTAGAATGGAGCCGAAGACCGGGATTTTAATGTTTTGCTAGACAGACAGAGACCATACTATACTTACGAATGACGTCATATGTAAGTACGCCATATAAACTACATACTAACATTCACCTTGCAAGAAAGGGCGTCAAAAAACTATTCCACTTGGCATGATAAAGAGTGAAGTTTCCTGAACTGACAGCCAATATCCAGTAGTGGAGAGCCACCTGAAGAAGAAGAAGAAAAATAATAATTCTTAAATTATGAAAAAAGTATTCTAACATCTTTATCAACGTTATTTTCTGAACGTGAACAATTAGGTATCTTCTATGCACGCCACTGTACCGAGGGCTTATTATGCAAGTCTGAAGGAAATGCTGATCGCATGCTAGCCCGCTCATGTCAACTTTAAAATAATAATCGCGGGATGTCACGCTATACAATCGCCACCAGACTGACATAAAGAGGGTCTTAAGAGCCCTCTCATATTTTTTGACGAAAAAAGCAACGGAATATGGAATTTTGTATTTTGATTCTTTCAAATAGAAAGATCTGTAGAAAATTTAATTTGTGTAATAATTAGATGTGTATGTCATATTGACGGCTACTTAATGGATTAAAAAAATATTTAAAAATTCAAGATATCAAGTTAATACCTCCAATTTACAATAGTAGTTTTTCGTAAAAACTGGCGAAAGGAAAGTTTGAGAGTGGATTTCGATTCCTGACCCAAATATTTTTTTTGATAATAATTATGTATCTAATAATAACCAAATAGTTATTAAAAAAAAAACTGCATATACAGCGCTTCCAAAATATTAACAAAATTTACATATTTATAGAACCTCGATCACATATTGTGGTATCACCAAAGATATCACATAGCCTATCCAGTCATGACTGATCTGTTGGCACGAGGTACCGACGCGATAGAAAGCGTGAATGCCACCGGGTAGCCCATAATGTGGACTTTCCCAGCGAAACCTTGCTTATCATGAAGTAAAAGCCTTTTCTATGGTTTCCTTGGAAAGCTGTGTGTCTTTAATAGGGATTTTGTAGTAAAAATAGGCTTTTATCGCTTAAATAAGAAGGTAAGATACTATGACAACATTTGTGAGTGATTTCATATTAAGTATACAAAATGCCAGAACCATTATACCTGCGATGTTGGGTTTAGTACAAAATTTACGGGAAAAAAACGTTGTGTGTTTGCCTATACTGGGTGATTGGTTAGACAGTGGAATATTCGGGGATTTCATTGAACAACTTTTACTATAGGGCCAACCCAAAACTCACGAAAAAACAATTTGCTGTACCATACATTTCGTCGAGTGTCAATAACTTTTTTATAACTAGGACACCTGATTTTCTTTGCACCAATGACTTACTCGTATATATAGACTTAAATAAATTATGTGCAGCTTAGATGCAATTGCTAAATAACGGTAAAAGAAAATATTGTGAGGAAACCGGTATGTCCAAGAACTTGGGAAAGTTCAGAGACATAATATGACATTCACAAACATGTATTGGACCAGCATAGTGGATTAGAGCATTTACCCCCTTATTAATAAACGTGGAGTAGTCTTGGAATAGTTAAGCCGTGTTTTGTCTTTTTCTCTCTTTTAAATTTTGAACTCGATCGAGAAAGACAAAAGACGGTGTAACTATTCCGAGGCTACTCTACGTTTATTAATAGGGGGGTTACAGCCCTCCTCTCTCTCTCTCTCTCTCTGAGAGAAGGCATGTGTCCCAGCAGTGGAGTGGAAACATTATAGGCTGTGATAATAATAATAATAAAAAATACAAAAATAATACTATGCTTTCTTTTCAAACCTAGAAAAAACCAGTGATTATCATGGTCACACAGGACCTAACAAACAATTGGGCTTAAGTCCATGTGGTCACTAATTGGTGGGACCCGGGTAACGGGTACGTCCTAAAACTGCGACCAGAACTACCGGAGGATAGGCAGCAGCGTCTTATTAGTAAACAGTGAACATATTGCGATCTCCAAGCTGTCTACCAATCGTGGGAATTATGGCAACACCCCTCTCTAAGAGGGAGGCCTGGTTTTTGGGGCCAACGTGGAAAAAAAAACATGTCGGCTCGTTGAATTATTTTCCTACACTTGTGTATTTTCGAGTGTTACTTTGTACTAAATGGTGATATTATACTCCTTTCTAGTAGTACTACTCGTACGTTCTACTTTCGTAGTAATTTTTAAACGTTCGCGATTTGAACACTTATTTTAAATGTTAATCGGGACTTATCACGTATTATTTAATTTGGGTAAAAAATATGTACCATTCGCTCGACGTATCGACCATGTTATAATGGCTGTGGTCACGAGCTGACTAACATTTAAAATATGTCTTTTCGTGTTGTTTCCTAAACTCCTTAGGAGTCATTGTATAGTCTCCACCACTTTACAGGGGCATGAGTTTGGCTTGACCGCGACTTACTTTGCTTGACTCTGACTGCAGGGGCGGATCCAGTATTTCATTTGGGGGGGACGGGACATTCTGGATTTCATTTGGGGGGGGGGGGGTATCTGACAAGGTTCGAAGGAATCAAATCGAAAAATTGAGTCGAAAATATGGAATTGCTAGGTGTTTTGGGGGGGTCATGGCCCCCATGCCCCCCCCCCTGGATCTGCCAATGTCTGACTGTGACTATGACTTGTTTGACGCTATTAATACTATGTAAACTGGTTAATATTACAACTAAAGGACATTGTATCCACGGTCATGAAAATTTTTACAAAAAAATTAGAAGGCCTTTGCCCAGCAGTGGATGTTCAATGGCTGCTGATGTATATGATGTACTCATATGTACGGTCACCAATTTGCTGACATAATCATTCTATAATCTACACGTCATTAATTTCACTGAATTCATATTAATTAAACACTTCAGTTTTTTCTTCATTTTGCAAAGCTGTAGCAATAAGAAAAGTACGTGATCTGAGTGACGTCATCCAGCAATGCGGTTACGTTTCACTTCTAAATACGCCTCGCTCTGGCCTAACTGCTAACAACATTTGCAATATTAATTATGCGAGCCGGCGGCCTGATGTTCCGGGGTAATAACCGACGTACGGGATGGCATCGGGATTAAACAATATAACGTTACCTAACTATTTGATGAGGCTTTTACGCGTCACAAAAATCATATCATATTTTCGTTATGTCCCCTTTGTTTCTGCTCAGTCGTTACTTTTATGTTCTACGGGCATAAAAACGATCATAAATTAAAGCGGTTTTTACTCGTGAGTCGATTCTAATAAATATTACAGTAACCGATTTTACTTATATGTCAAAAATCAAAAAGCGCGCCCAGCCTATCAATTTGGGTGTTGATGGGAAGTAAATTACTTACTTTGCCCGGAGACACATTAATCAATAGAGGATGATTAATGGACGCCGGCACACGATCCCGATCGCTTGATGGATTAGCGCCCATATGGCTCTGCATAATTTACTAAGTGCCGCCACCTGTGCCCTTGTTGGTTAACTCTCAACAAACAACGCTGGAGGCTTAATTTTCCATAACTGCATTAGGAAATATTCGTCCGCCGCTGGACTGGGCACATAGCATGCAAGATGCTAACCGAATCCTACAATTATTTAGTGAACCTAGTGTACGTAGAGACGTAGTGGTATTAATTAGCACTCTCATCTCTATCTCTATCTCTTCTTCTCTATATCTATCTCTTCTCTACATAGTATAAATTAAAGTCGCTTTCCGCGTCTGTCTAACCGCTAACTCCTTCTAAACCACGCAATGGATTTTGATGCGGTTTTAAGGTTTAATATATAACTAGCGACCTACCCCGGCTTCGCACATGTAATTTACGTGCGAAGCCGGGGTAGTAGGAGAAGTCGCTAGTATTATATAAGTAAACTTCATGCATGAAGACAAAAAAAGCAATTGAAAACAAGAGAATTAGTTTTTCTAGGTAAACGTGCTCTATATGGCAGACTGCATTATTACCGATATGGTGGCCAAACGTAAACCTATTTTCTAATAATTAAAAGTCGAATTACCCATGCTAAAGCCAAAATACGCTAACGCGTGTTTAACGCTTTTGCACTTACTACTGCTAAATCATGCTATCAATGGAATAAATCCTATCTGATTATTTAACTGAGGATAAAAAACAGTCATAAACAGAGTTGACAAAAATTTAAATTTTCTGCATTATTATAATAATTTGACAAACGAATTAAAATATACAGCATTGCCATCACAACTGCGGTGAATGCGGAGGTTCACCTGTCAGATTTTTATTGTTCCAGTATGGCTGACAAAAGGAAAAAAATATTATTGTGCCTTTAGAAATCTGTTAACAAGAATAAGTAGGGCCTTTTTATCCGGTCGAAGTATTCAGCCCGGGGCGGTTTCGTGGTAGAGATTGGCAACCTCTAAATCCGTACAAATCCCAGAGAGCAGCATAGCCTTGCCTGCGAAAACACAATTGTATGAAAACATCGGAGGAAAATTCGGAAATTACGTTTCTGCTCTCAAATCTGGCTCGTTATTTTAGTAGTTAATATCTAGAAGTCACTTAAGTACTAAACATATTGATATTTATCTGTTATCATTAATATTACATATATATACAAAATAGTAGGAAGAAACGAAAGAAACTACTTTTTTAAACACTGTTTTAAACTATCACGGTTGTTCACTAAAGTTATATGATTATTTACGGGATATTTGCCGAAATATCGGGAGCTCATTCCACAACCTTACCACGGTAAATATCCTGTAAATAATCATATGACTTTTTAAAAGCCTAGGTCTAGGTAGTCTACTTTGTAGATTGATTAGTTTCAGCTGTAACTAACTGCGCTCATATTCCATCAGGAACCATTCCATTCAGAAGGCATTTTTTTGGGATATAAAGTATTCTATGGAACTCACCGGCCCACCAATGATCTCTTTGCAAAAATCACTTCGATTCGTTAGCCATCTAAATGTCCTACTCGGACGCTACATACTATTATCTCGTCTCATCACCGACCTAATTGCGTCTTAGCCCTTTCGGAACAGCGCCAAATCTGTGGCGAAATTCTTACTTTTGAACTTGAATTACGGATTGGTAATTTTGGGTCTGGGTATATCCTGAAACTGCAACCAGAACCATCCGAGGATGGGCAGCAACGTTCTCTTAGTACACGGTGAACGTACTGCGGATCCCAAGCCACCTGCCAAGCGTAGGGATTATGGCAACACCCCTCCTAGAAGGAGGCTTTTGTTCAGCAGTGGACGTTTAATGACTAATGACGTGTGATGTGAATTTTGGGCCGTAGATTACGATACTGACATGATTTTTGAGTTTTCCGACAACGTGCATATCAGGAATTGTAGCACACGGGCCTATCATTTCGTACCTGTGTACAGTTGTGCCACATTTGCATCTTCCTGGGCCCATCCTACAATTTAACTATACACAATTGTATTAGAGTGGGCCCATAATATTTCCGTGTTAGTTATATTTTACTAGGATCATATAAATTAAATTACATTAATTAAAAGAAATAACAGTTAATTAGAATAATAAAAAAAATTTAAAATACCATAAGTTATGCCCCAGCCAAAAATACCTAAACGCGGCTAAAGAAGTTTTCACTTCAAAAATAAAAGTTTAGTAAAATGGTGATAGTCATCGACTGTCGATAGAAGTGAAAGCTTTACGTCACATTAGCATGTCGGTGACCCGAACTCATAAGTTTTGTCCCTACCAAAAATAGCTCAAAGTAGCTAAAGAAGTTTTCACTTCTTAAAAAAACAGCTATGGTCTTTACATACCAAAGTAGATATAGCATTTCATGCAACAATAGAGAGTTTTTTTTTTACATTTATTTACTTTACACAAACAATAATAGCCAGCTAGCTTCAGCTAGTATATTCGGGCGTATGACAACAACGAGGCTGCTTTGATCGTTGAACACAAGCCCAGCAATGGTAAAAGATGTCATACTATAGATCCATAGTGGGACTGTCATTTTATCGTAATCGCAATCGATGCCTGAGTCTAATCAAGATGAGACAGAATTGTTGGGGTTGGAGTCAAGTTTACCTTGTGATACTTTCTTACTTAGTCACCATATACCCAGCAATTGTGTGATAGCAGCGTTTTTTAATATGCAAAAATTTTATATGAAAATACAATAATAATAACAGACTTAACATGCATGAAAGGTTATGTAGGGCCCAAGTTTATACAATTGTGATGGAAAAGTTAATCAGTGCCATTACTCCTAAGCATTTACTCATCGAGGGCTATTATTATCTGTAATATATATAAAAAATCACGTAATTTACTGTTCTTACAAGCTAACTGTGATACTTACATTCGACAAATAGGGGATCGCATTTTTGTCCGTACCTTACCGCCGACTGACCAACGCAACGCTGCGAATTTGTGCAGGAGGGGGAAGGCCGCTTCACACACAATCGTGCGAAGCCAGGACCGTCCTTGGCCCGTTCACTACAAACTTAAACCTGATGATCTAAGATCGATCTCATAACACGCCCGCACACAGTAATTGTATTGGACCGTCCCGAAAGGGGTAGATTGTATTGAGTCAACATAAATAGGTGATGTCGCCATCTCCGGAGAACAAAATGACAATCGCTATTGTCTTAGTTAGTTTTATAGAGTTAAAACATTAATAAAAAAATATGGTGTTTTTTAACAAGCTATAAAATCATTTTATTTAATAGTTTTTAAAGTGCTTCATACTAGAGTTAGGTGAATAAAATTGACAGAAAATGTTTTCAATGTTTTCCAACAAATTGTATGTGGTCTAACGGCAATTATCAGAAATAATAATTCAATTCCAAACTCTCTGATATTGGAGCTTACTAATTTAAAAGTACTTACAATGAGTAAAGAGGTAGATACCAAAATATTCAAATTGATTTCAATCAGGGTATCGAAAAACAGATTATGGGAGAGCGTTTTCGACCGGAACACTGTACATTTTGGAGCAGTTTATTACGGATTTTTTTTTAATATCCATGTTTTTCGTCTGAAAGCATAAATTCAACATAATTGCTCACATTCGTTTTATAATATTTCAATACGTTCTTCATTATGTAAAACTAGTAGTATCTGACAAGATAAAACAACAAATTTATTATTTTCGAGGTACTCCAAAGTCACGTAAAATTTAGGCTCGCTAGCTCGGGTGTTGCTTGACTATGTCGTTTTAACAAATCGCCGAAGTTAAACAGGAAGATCCGGTCACTCTTGACCGTGCGTGGAATTTACAGCGAGCGCAAACCAATATCGTATTACATGTTAAGCTGTTGGTTTCTGTCCATTTTCCTAGAACATCAATCGGTAAGTCATTTTAGTCTCTTAGGTGACTTATAAACTCTATACTATAGGTACTATAGGTAGTCTGTGGAATGCTCTACCCGAATGGGTGTTCCCCGATAGTTACAATCTGGGGGTGTCTTCAATGCACGAGTGAATCGGTTTCTTCTAGGCAAGCATGCTCCACCGTAGGCCGCATCATAGCTTAACATCAGGCGAGTTGGCGGTCAACGCAAGCCTATTAAAAAAAACTACTTCACTACACCATACCACACCTATGAAAATTAATTTTTTAAAATTGTGTAACTTTTTACTGCAGGTATACATCGTCTAGGCATGTACAAAGGAACAAGCATCCATCTCCTGTCGGCAACCATCAGAATACAATAGAATGCACTCCTCGTCACTCGCAACTCGAATTTTATGTTTTATGCTTTCATACCTAAAGCATAAAACATAAAATTCTTCCGACTTTATGACGTTCCCGGCAACTTTGTCACGGTTTTTGAATGATTCGCGGACAGATGGGAATTTCATAAGATCGATTCAGGGCGAGGTAGCTTTGAAGGCTACCTATATTTTACTATGAGTTTGTCACATGACATCAGTAGGTATTTGGAAAATAATGAAAATTTTACGAAGGTTTTTTAATTCTCCATCTTACGTTGGTATACCCATAATGAATTGACGATAAAATGAGGTACGTCACAATTATGATTATAATAAAAAATAAAAAAATAAAAAATTCTATTAAATTTTTTACCAACTTCAAAAAGGAGGAGGTTATCAATTCGACTGTATGTTTTTTTTTATTAGTTAATAATGTGTGAATTCGTTTTGTAACTGGACTAGAGAGGAAGTAAGTACTTACATTGATTTGAATTAATGTATTTTACTTGTAATGTGTCATTTGTCTTTTGTAATAGGTAAATTTTGATATCATGAAGTAAAAATTCATTTTATTTATTAGTTTACCAATAAATAATTCAAAAATTTAGAGATTATAGTCTCTTAATTTTAATGAAATTTAATAATAAAATAATAGTTATTCCATGCTATTTAAGATTATCTTCATTATTCAAACCCTTTGGCACAATTGTTGCACAATCTTTTGAAAGTAATATTTATCCACAAGTTTCTTAACAGTTCGTTTGAAAAACATCGGCGCAACGCAAACCACTTGAAGGTAGAAAGTTGAGAGCAGTAACGAAAGCTCACTTTGACTTGTGACTACGCAATGGCAGTATCTTTGTGCCGGCACCGGCGACGGCTCTTGCCAATTATTTTCCTAGACTGTCCTTCCTTTGTCCCGTAGCGCAATATTTCCTGGAAATACATTGTTTGATTTCTTCCATGGTGATATTTTTTTATTTCTAGACATTTATAAAAAAAAAATTATAACGAACTCTCATAACTTTGGTATAACTAAGTAACTATACATGAAAAAATTTAACACCTACTAAAGAAATTATATCGATTTAACCATGCATGGTAAATAACATACTCCCACAGGTATGCTGTTCCGAAACACAAACGTCACTTGGGCGACACAAGCTTACGTCATCGACGCTGTGTTACCAGTAGCATGAAATCATAACTCCCCAATCTCCATGTATTACCTGTGGGAATCCGATAAAATTATGTGGTTTTAATTCAAATTATGTTGCTTATTAAATTAAACTTGTCTTTAACTTAAATTGCTTCGCTTGAGCGGCCAAACAAAATAATAATTGAAATGCTTTTCCTATTAAATTTTAAAAGATTATTAACAAATTTGTTTCCCAATTTCTGTGTTTTTTGCTATGAAGTGGTAACTGGTAAGTGACGTAAACTTGATTATCTTGGATTTAACTAACTACTACGTACGCTATAGCTGTAAACAACTGTCCAATGTGTTACCCAATAAAACCAATTTAAATAATACCACAGAAAAAAAAAACATACTCCAAGTAAGTCTAATGATTGTAATGAGGCGTTTGCAGGTCCATGTAAACGTTACAGGTGAGGTGCTGAATAGGTAGAGCGGTCTTGCTCAATTGTGCGTCGACGCACTAAAGTCTTACAGTATAATTATTTAGCAAAAATAGCAAAACATTTATGTATACACAACAGTTACCCCAATCAAATAACCTTAAAAAGCCATATAAAAAGAAACACCACTAACAAAGTGAGTCTATGATTACCTTTAGGGTGCGTTCGCAACGTCCCATATCCCAGAGGTAATTCGGGGTCCATGTAATTGTTAGAGGTGAGGTGCTAAATGTAGACTAGTCCTGCGTAACTGCTGCGGCGTCGCACTAACAGCTTGTTTAATTTTGCAAACGTTATTTAGCGCAACTGTTTTGTGCTCGGGCTTTTGCACTTGCAATTGTTATTACGAAATCAGAAATTTCTGTTAATGACCAAGTAGTTTTGTTATTACAGTTAGTAATTAGCTGAGTAAAATTAACCTTACATTTTATTATGAAAAATACTTATTTATTTACTTTCAAGTAAAAAAGAACAGTTTTACTACTTAAATCTTATCGTCAAATAAAAGTTAATAGTAAAGCGTACATATCTTAAAGTACTTTTAGTTTCTCGATTCTGCGCTCCATAAAATACCAACAAAGATAGGGTATTCAAATTAGGCCCGAGCACTGAACAGACATGCAAATAAGTCACTTACTCGTAGTTAGTGATGCCAGACTCAAGTTCGTAGTAGGTGCGAAATTAAAGTCTGTTCGGCGTACGACAAACACCACTTGAACTCGATCTTAACCAACTTGAAGGGATGTCGAGCCTCGATAACTTGAGGATTAGTTTCCAAGAACAATCTGGGATTGTTGAGCTATTCACTACAATTTCTTAGTTGAAATACACGAACGCTATGCTAGACAAGTTTTGCTACCGATCTGTTAACGAAATTAAGCCGAGTTAAGCACAGAGCTAGGTTTTTGCGCCTAAATATGGTATTAACGATGTGACTTGAAATATTTTCCTACTTAAATTACTTTCGTATGCTAATTTACAGTCCAGCTTGACTGAGCGTTGCCACTTTGTTTCAACATTTTCAGCTTCTTGTTTCTCTATTTCCGTTTCGAGCGAGTTTATTGCCCTTGATATAATATGTATGAATTCATAGAATAGGGATGGTACGTCCAATACATCCAATATCACAGGTATTGGATCACCCGGCTGCGGCGCTCGGTCAATATTTAACTTGACACCGTCCAAAGTTTCTGTTACAAACCAATTCAATAACTTGTTCAATAAAACAGCAATGTTTTGCTCTGACTGCATTCGGCTTCTTTGTGTGAAAACTTTTGATTAGTTTTCATTCTAAGTTATTGCTGCTTGTCCGTATTTATTGCGGGTCTTGTTCCTCTTGTCCTCTTGTATTACTAATGCTTCCTTAGCTCTCCGATTAAGTCAACAGGTTTGAAGCACACTTGAGTAATGGGAAATTCTTCGGATTCCGCGATTTCATTAAGTAATCTTTTAAGCGCTCTAACGCTTAAGTAATGCTTGGATTACACTTAGAGTTACGACCTGTTTCAACGGCTATTTAAAAAACAAGGAAGTTTCATTCGACTGTAATAATCTCTTATTGATTTTATCTACCTATAAATCGGTAAACCATTGGGCCCATGGGGACCGGGGGCTTAATTTATCTAAAAAAAAATTCAGAGCTCGTTAATGCGACGCGTGGCCAAAATTATGGCGTGTTTCTGGCTCAACGCATAAGCATTGTCATTCAGCGTGGTAATGCTGTCAACATGGTGGGTATACTGCCAACTGATAGTGGGCTTGAGGATTTGGATTGTTTTTAGACCTTCAACGGTCTATGGATGGTCTAACTATTTTCGTATTGTTAGTCTTAGCTTGCTTGTAGTGTTAGTGTATTTTGTTCAGTCATTTATAAATAGGTTAATCTGGAAAATTCTAATGACGCACCCGTAATTTATTAATGACCAGTGACTATTTTAGTAAAAATATAGCAGCGAAAACACAAAGTTCTAAATAAAATTATAGAATTAATCCTTGTTGGTATAAATAAAGTACAGTATCTAATCATTCTAATTTATACTCAAAGTTAGTTAAAATATAGATGAAAATTTCCCGCTACCACAAATATCTTAAGCTATTACTATACGACGCGAGCGGTGAAATATTTTGAACGCGTAATTTGTATGTGTGTACTAAAATATCGGATGGTTATTAATATACCGTTGTGACTAATGTCTTCTGAGTCTAGATTTGTCATTGGAACTGCACGAAAGCTAGAGATGCACTTCGTCCATATTGCAGATGCGATCTACTTCCTCAGTTTATTCTAATCTAGCTTTTATTTCAATCATCCTTTGTTTACCGATTAATCGTTTGTCTCTCACACGTTGTGTATTTTACATATTTTGGCAATTTTGTGTATACTGTTACGAAAACTTTAGTGCTATGGAAAATGGAAATATAGTCTAGAATGAAATAAACTCACTGCTGTTTTTGCATAGAACCCGTGCAAGCGTGTCTTTAATATGAAAGACGCCTTAGTAATTATTTATATTTGTCTCACTAGTTAGTTCTATGTACTGATACTAGATCTAGTATATTTGTTACAGGATAACATGACGTATTGTCATTTTCCAATTTTGGGTTCTGTCAATAAATACGTTTTCAACAAAAAAAAAAAAAAACTTTTATCCCAAGCATTTTTAATTTAATAGTTACATATCCATTTAACATTATTTTAATGGGGTATTTTATTGTTGCGTTCAGTAGTTCCTATGGCCACCTTCCGTCTTCATTATCAGACCTTGAATATCACCTAGGAGTATAGTCAAGACCATTCCAAAGAGCCCAAACACGATAGGGTTATCTTGTTGCGTTTATTAGTTTCTATGACCACCTTCCGACTCCATGATCAGAAAAGCTCCATAGTACCATATTAATGCATTATCATACAAGTAACATGAGTGTACCAAATGCCAACTCAATTGAATGCCGGAAAGTGTATCAAATTAGGCTTGCAAGATTCGTACAAACATGTCAAGATAAATAAAAGGTTGTAAAAACTTGTCAGAATAAAATTGTGTTATTTTTAACCAATGGGTTAACATGAATGTACCAAATGTAACTCAATAGAATGCCGGGAAGTTGGCCAAATTAGGCTTGCAAGATTCTTACAAACATGTCAAGTCAAATAAAAGCTTGTAAAAAACTTGTCACTATAAAGTTAAGTGTTATTTTTACCCAATGGGTTTAAAAATAACACTCACGTGTACTTGAATGTATTTTACTCGTACAATTATATGTTGAAGTGCAAACATAGTCGTAAATTTAGTGTTTGTTTTAAAGGACGTCATAAAATTTATTTAATAATTAATCAGTATAGTCGTTCTCTCGACTGACTGCATCAATGAAATTGTGAATTTGCATTTCTGTTTGTAAATTACTTATCTACCTAATTGGGCACCTTTGCGCCAGGAATAGTCAGGGATGGACGACGTGGAGACGGACGGACGGACGGATGGACGGATGGACGGATGGACGGATGGACGGATGGACGGATGGACGGATGGACGGATGGACGGATGGACGGATGGACGGATGGACGGATGGACGGATGGGCGGATGGACGGATGGACGGATGGACGGATGGACGGATGGACGGATGGACGGATGGACGGATGGACGGATGGACGGATGGACGGATGGACGGATGGACGGATGGACGGATGGACGGATGGACGGATGGACGGATGGACGGATGGACGGATGGACGGATGGACGGATGGGCGGATGGGCGGATGGACGGATGGACGGATGGACGGATGGACGGATGGACGGATGGACGGATGGACGGATGGACGGATGGACGGATGGACGGATGGACGGATGGACGGAAGGACGGATGGACGGATGGACGGATGGACGGATGGACGGATGGACGGATGGACGGATGGACGGATGGACGGATGGACGGATGGACGGATGGACGGATGGACGGATGGACGGATGGACGGATGGACGGATGGACGGATGGACGGATGGACGGATGGACGGATGGACGGATGGACGGATGGACGGATGGACGGATGGACGGATGGACGGATGGACGGATGGACGGATGGACGGATGGAAGGATGGACGGATGGACGGATGGACGGATGGACGGATGGACGGATGGACGGACAGACGGACGGACGGACGAACGGATAGCCCGTTGGTCCAGTTTGTAGTGAACCTGCCTTCTGAGCTTGGGGGTATGGGTTCGATTCGCACCTAGGACAAACATACCGATACATAACCGATAGGGTACACAAAACTTTTTTGGCGAATGTTGTATACGCCTATAAAAGGTGTTCATATCAGATCTATGCGTGTATAACATTTTTGTATTTTTTAAGAATGTGTAATATATGCACTGTTGGCGTATCTCTCAATAAATAAATACATAAATAAAAGTGGTCCATAGTATCCATCATTTTGAACAACTTTTAATTGCTATGTTACCAAACCTAAAATTACGAAAAAATATGGTTGGTCCTATAGTAATTGTTGTTCATAATGATGCGAGTATAACGGACCCCTTTCGGCTTAGTATACACCTTTTTCGCGTAACCCTGTATAATTATACGGATAAAGTAAACTCTTTATCCTCAATGGTTAAGTATACAAGTATCTCTTTTTTTGTGTATCGGCAACAACATAAAAAAACAAAAACAAATACTGCTCCTCTGTTGCCAATGTGGGATTATAATAATGACTCTCTATGACGTGTGTTTTAAAGATAATGTAATAAGTTAACTTACCACCGCGTCTCTATCAGTGCCTTAGGTCTGCCCCAAACAAATATGGAAATAGCGGAGTATGATCACATTTTCCTTTACAACCCTTCCATCGCTTTATCCCTAGTATTAAAACAAGCAAGGATATAGCAAGGACGGAAAAAGGGTTCCTTTACATTCATTTTTTAACGAAAAGGGGCTACATATAGTGACTGAGGATTATAGAAGGCCCTATGTATGTTATACAGCATTGAAGTAACTTTGCGATGACATACGAGTAAATATTTCATTTGTACGATACGATATTGTTTTTGTGTTTGTGTTGTAAAAGAGCGGGAACATGAATTAATAATTGCCAGTCCCGTTCAGCGTAATATTTATTGGAATTTTTTTGCTGTGGAATCTGATAGGTACGTTTACCGGATACAGCTGAACGTTTATGAAAGTCTATTAGGAATACGAGTCGAACAATTTCGTGATACTTGTGTTATTATTAGCCGATACAAAAATATATTAGTGGGAATATATGCTTGAGTTAAATAAATAATTAATAAATAAATATTCGGGACATTTTTGCACACACGGTCACCTGATCTGATTATAACCTCAATAGGGTATTTGACTACTTTTGGGAAACTATTGCACATTATTGTCTGATATAAAATAATGTATACTGCATTTATATTTTCTGGATATCAGTCGTATTTGCGATATAAATCGATGTTAAAGTTTGAATAAAAAAATATCGCGCCAAAACGCAGACCTGCGTCATAGCTCCGATCACGTGACTAATTGACGTCACACAAAACAAAACAACTGCAGCCAGGCTGCAAAAGTTTGATGATTAATTAATTTCTAAAAGAAGTAATGGTTTATAAATATTGTGTAGTGCCAAAATGTACAAATACTTCCATAAAGACACCGGATAAAATATTTGTTCCTGTTACAATGCACCCAAAACTCCCCAAAACTCGAAAAAAGTGGTTGGAACCAATCTAAGGTTGGAACTAAGTAGCTCGTAGAGAACCCAAAAGTATTGGAGCTAATTCAAGTGTTTCTATGTGCGAAGATCATTTTGAGGTACATATTGGAGTCTATATATTTCTATTATAATTTGTGTTTTTATTGCATTACTATTTTATGTACTGTTACTTTCTTTTTAAACATTGTAAAGCTCGACATAACCTAACAAAATAGTTATATCCACTTACTACAACATACTTTTTGTACAACTTGATTGAATGTTTTGCTTGGAGTACAATTAAAAATTAATACTGACATTGTAGTTTTTACGTTTTGAGTTCTGCAGCGTAGAAACAATGACGTGGATTATTATTAAAGAAATATGCAACCATAAAAACATTAATTTTGGGTAAGTTACTGCTGTCTGCTTGCACAAAATGTTTCTCCATTCTTCTCACATTTAACCTCCGGAATGTTTTTGGTGAAAATTTCTGGATAAATCGCTCTCAAAATAGCTTTACAACATTAAATTCGCAAATATCAATACAAAATCTGTTTGTTTAGATTTGTGTGACGTCACTAGGGATGAAGCCAGTTACAGACCGTTTTCGATCACGTGATCAAATGTCGAAAATACAGTTATTTTATTCGCGTTTTTTACAAAAAATAAGCATATTTTTATCAAAAAATCAATGAAATATGCTTTTTCATTATGTCATGTTTATGGATGGCGTCAATTGGCATAATATTTTTAATACAGTCAAGTACCCTATTGCTTCAAGCGAAGAGTGAATAGAGTCCTCAAAGGTAGGCAACGCACCGTCAATGCCCCGGGTATTGTAGATGTCCATAGGCGACGGTGACCACTTACCATCAGGTAGCCCGCTGTTTGTCGACTATTATATTCCTTCTTGTCTCCTCTTCAGCGCGTTATTGGTTTCGGTCATGTGTCAGTCGTGTTTACAAAACAAAAAAGTCTGTTGTGTATTCTCATAATTCAGAGTGGATTTTTCCTTGCCATGAAGCTTTTGGTTTACGCATCAAACTCGGAGCCTATTAATTATCTTGTCGAATTACGACATCAAAAACAAGAGCTTCATTAAATACTTAGCGAAAGATTACAGCTTTTACAGATTACAGCTTAGTATTCCTTGTTTCTTGGCAAACGCGTAATGTAAAGCAAATTCTGTGATTATTCTTTAACAAATTCGGATCAGAGGCACGTTATTTAGATAAGCAGATAAATTAATCAGTGCGCTTTAGAACTTGAAGTTTTCTTACAAAAACAATTGTTTCCATCATTACATCGGTAAGGTTTTTTAGAGAAACCATAAAAACATGGATTTGTTGGTAATAATAAAAATAAAACGGACTAAATCGAGAACCTTCCTTCTTTTTGAAGTCGGTCAAAAAATGTCGATGGTTTGACAATGGCCAAAGAGGATACAGATCGACAGTCAACTACGAGGCAATTTGACATGTCGGGCGTAGGACGTAATGAAATAACTTGGTAGACTGTTTACGGCAAATAATATTGGTGATATGAAACCGATTTCAAATAATTTTTAGGGTTCCGTTTATTAATTATTAATTATTTGGTTCCGTTTGTTAAATTTTTAGGGTTCGTTTTAGGGTTCGGCTTTTTTATCCATGAAATAAAGATGATTATGATTATGATTATAATTATAATAAACGCAGAATATTGACTAACTCTGGAAAATATTAAGAGACATCTTTGTCTGTTACCATTTTCCTAGGTTATAAATTTTTTGGTTTGCTGTCTTAAGCTACCTCTATAATATTATTTACTTGGCTCAAATATCCTATAGCCAATAGTTGTCGGCTGCGGTTTGTGGTCGCCACCGCAGAATATCGGAGCAACACGACGCCTCTTGCTCGCGGCTCCCTTGTAAATCGACCTTAGAAAGTAACCTGACACACGTATCGTGTGAAACCTCTGCAATACTATGCTTTACAAAGTCTTTTTACGCCATTTTATTTCTGTAGAAAAAAAGCGTTTATAACTGAATGTAGTGATAAACACAGACTATCACATTTAGCTATCTAATCTCGATACGAAAACAAATTAGAGTTTTGTCATTAAACGTGCCCCTATTATAGGATTCTCAGAAACAGATCGCGAATTCCGAATTAAATGTTATTTAGAGGAACTCGAAAACTCTTCATTTAATGGAGCGGTCCGGGGCTTGAGTAACTTTTACAGCTTGAAGCGTTCCAATGGAGATCAGCTAAGTATGTAAGAACTAACTGTTGCCCGAGACTTCATTCGGTAAGACAACAATTGATTTTTTACAAAAAAAAAAAACTATTCGTATCAGTTTCCCGTAACAATGATTGTGTTTGTTAGTATCTACCATATTGCAAGAATTCTACATATTTCCAACTAAAAAGTTTTGTAACTCCACAATATTGAATTCAACTGGTCACTCGAAAGATTCCAAATGAATGATTTCATAAAATATTTATTCTGCATAATATTTTGCTTCATTATCTGTCAGTTTGAACCTTTATGGAAATAGGTATATCTAAGGGCTGTTTTTGTAAGGAATGGCGTAGAACCTCAACCCGTGCCGTGAGAGAAAGGCATTTTGGAGGATCAGTTTTCAAAGACAATACGCTTTACCGGTTCTGTTTACTTGGTGGATGTGGGCAGGGACGTTTGATCCACGCGTAAGAAGGACAAAGGTAAAAAATATACTTACCCGTTTTTGTTTGCACAACATTGGTGATTTGTGTTTACGAAAAAAATAGGATAAAAAAAATACTTTAATAAAAGTGATGGCGTGGCTTAAAGTAGACGAATCCACATTTTCACATACCTACTGTTCGGGGTTATCAGGTTTCTCACCGCCCCTAATAGTTGTTTTTCCCCAGCGCCGGACTAAGTGCAATTTATATTAATGCCATCATATTTTCGCGTTGGTTACCCGCATTTTCATATAAACCGTAGCCCGTTGCTCCCATGATAATGTGGCGGTCCCACCTTCATCATTTGTTTGCGACCTGATTAAATTTACACGGCTAACATTGTTTGCTGCAAAATTAATTCCCATAATAATCACCTATAGTAGTATTTTTATAATGCCTTTTGATAATGAACCCTTTTTTTGCCAAAAACAATGAGTAAAAACGTTTTGTTTATAATTTGTAGTAGCAAAGTGTAGCAAATAAAGTGGTAAGTAGATATAATATTTAATAACCACTGTAGCACTCCTATAAGAGAAGCAGAGCAGTGGAGCAAAATAATATCAAACTGGTACTCCAGAAACAGAAACAGAAACAGAAAACGGGAGTGCGAAAGTCAATACAAAAGGTGGTAAGAAGACGTTCTATCGACTGCTGGAAAATTATGGTCAACAGCTGTAGAGATAAAAAGAAAGAGTGGACCAAAATTATTGGAAGAGGCCTTAGCCAAATCAGGGCAAACATATTGAAATTTAGAAGAGTTTGTATAAGTTAGATTGCAAGTGTCTACCGATAAAATAAGTGTTGTTGAAATAAAATCTCTATTATTATTATTAATTATAACCATAATTGTAGCGATAAGGCAGCCAGTTGACACATTGGCAGCACACAACACCTTGAGTTATATTTGTATTTTGAATATAATTTCTGGTGTAAACAACAATACCCACCGAATATGGACCATTGTTGTCTGAAATAAAGATTTATTATTTATTACCTATATATTATAATAAATATTTATCTATCTAAACTATTTAGATACCTAATAGTTAACAACGCTTGATGTACAAACGAAGTTTTCATAAACCCTGCCCATTCGATTCTACATTTTGCTATATGGATCCAGGAAATCTACTCAAACAAAGCCCTCGCCGGAATTTGATATTGTAAATGCCGGTCTACAAACAGGTTGATCGTTTTTCCATTTCGTATTATACGAGCTTTTCATTTCATTCAGTATGATTAATATTTGATTTATTTAGTAGCAACAAAGCTTTGTCTGTTACGTGCTGTTGCGAAGTTAATTTGAAATACCATTGAAATTGACGTAATTTAGAAGTGTTTAATTTATAAGTTTAATTTTCTGGGTCGTGTGCTGAAGTTGAATGCTTTGTTTCACTGGTTAATTACTCGGTTATACTCGTAATTCTAGGATTCGTACATTTTTACTCAGTAGATACATATAGTACATAGTGGCATAGCAGCATGTTTAAATTTGATCACATAACCTAGATTAGGATTAATAGCAAATAATTATTAAAATTTAAGCACAATAAAAAATAATTGAATGCTATTTTAAGTGTTCCATTTATTTTTGTCAAACTTTAAACCAACCTATTAAAACCAATGACATGATATAAATTCACTTAGTTTAAACGTTTTACAATTTACTACACTCTTAAATTAATAAACCTTTTGATATTGAGGTAGGATATTGAGGTAGGATTGACAGTATGATGTAAAAATATACGTAGCATAGCCTTTATCACGCGATAAAAATTGAATCAAAGTCGTACCATCGTCGCAAGCGTCATTGATTTCTTTAAAGCGAAGCATTGGGACAGTTTATCTGAAATCGTTTCTCAAAGTTTCCGTTGTTCATTCCCTCAGTCTATCAGATATCTTTCAAGTCGACGCGCTGACGTGAGAATCGAGCAGGTTATTAATTTTCAGGTTGGGAGGGGAAGTAAGTTTCACGAGAGGTATTCATTGAGCATTTATTGAAAAGCCGAGTGCAGAGAAAGCCTTTCAGAAGCCTCTTTTGAATGCCATCGTGCCAACGCAACGTGACGTAAGACGACCTGTAGGTATATTGTGCTAGTGTTTGGCTTTATTTTACTGTTTGGAACTACGATTATTTCATTATTTGTAGGTTCGGAGTGATATTCATTATTTGATTAATTCTTATAATAATGACAACTTATAAGAACTGTTTGGTAAAACTAATGATCGCAGTGCACTGAAAATACTAGCGTTTTACAAAAACGTTGTATCTTACAACTGATATTACTTGTAACTATAATCCTCAACCGATTGAGCTGAAATTTACATGTTTAGTTTGGATGACAATGCATGGTTATCCAAGTGCTATGTTAGTTATGGCGGACCAGTTATTTTTTATGCACCTCCATGATATGTGTATCAAATGAAATGGATTGGTGATAAGTATATAAAAAATTAAATTACGTCAAACTAAATTCAATATGGCCGATGCCTAAAAACTTAAATTATAGTTTTTTTATTATCAATTTTATTTTGTCTTTATTTAACGAAAATCAAAGTTACGTTGCTAACTGAATTTATTTTGTAGTGAACTATATAAAAATATTTCCGTTCTTTATTTGACCTATGAAACAAATGATAATTTAGACACTAATTTCGTACCTGAATAAATAGCCTAGCCTTAAAACTCAATCAACTTTAATGTCCAATAACTCAACGATAAAACTGTGTAAATAAACGAACAGTAGAATAAAGTGAAAAATAATTTCAGCACCAAGAAGAGTTTGTGATAGCGTGAAAAGCCTGCACTATAGACATTCTTTTCATGCCTCGAGTGGCATTTTATGGCTTCATGGTACAAAGAAAATTAAATCTGATTTAAATTGAAGTTATCGAGAGAGAAAAGCTCAATTTGAACTTATGCAGTTCCTGTTTGCACGTATAGAATCCGTGAAAGTGACAGCTAATTTAGTAGTCAAACATTATAATATTAAACATAATGAGCCTTTTAATAGTCCACTGCTGGACTTTGGCATACCCCCAAAAATGTGATTGGGTCATATTCACCACGCTGGCCCAGTTGCAGGTAGGTGGATTCACATACGCCATTAAATTTCTTCTCCGTACGTATACAGGTTTCCGCACGATGTTTTCCTTCACCGAAAAGCCAGTGATATGAAAATCCGTACATAAACTCGAAAGAGCTTATTACAGACCCGGGATTTGAACCCGCGACCTCACGCTTTCAAGTCGACCGGTCTCCCAAATAGGCTACCACGGCTTTTTATAAATATTATGCTATTGCATCACAGTCAATCATTTTGCTGCTACATAAAAAAAAATACTTTCGGCCCTATGCTCACTGGAGAGTTGTCGTGTCACGTACAAGCTGTCGTGGAAAAGTAAACTCTTCCCGGTTTACCGAAGATTCAAAATTGTCTGGCTGCGCTTCTACGCTGCGTCGCGCTTTTACCGTACCTCAATTGCTCTAAACAGATAAATTTTTATAAAATTTTGTCCCCAGCATAAATGAGATTTTTTATTGACCCGCCATGTACCTACCCGAATCTGGTCTACATTGCGAGCAATTTTCGCGGTCGCTCCGCTTGCGCATTTTTGCTTCTAAACTTTTTAGCTTTAATAACTAACGCTCCTCCGGTAAGCGCAGCGTAGGACGTCCATACAAGATGTCAGACGACTTAAAAGAGACCGCAAGGAAACGCTGGATGCAGGCCGTTTCCAACCAGATCCGAACAAACGCCGTTGCCAAACAAACAAAACATGCTAATTCATTACGTAAAGCGTACTCGTTTAACTCGAGCAAATGTTGCATTTTTGGAATATTATTGTTTATCGCTGGAGTTTTCACGTTGCTTTTTTATGTTATTTCGTTTTGATTATTTGTAGTAATTTAATGATATTCGTTGATTATTTGCTTGGTTCTAACAAAAATTAGTTACTTACATTCGTTTAGGTTTATTATTTCTCACTTTTCAGTTTATTTTATGATCAGTTTTTTATTTTTTATTTTTTATTCACCGTCAATTTACGCTGCGACGCCAAACGATGAAGTCGACGTTTACTCGTACTCGTATTCAAAAGAAAGTTTAGTTTTCTAAAGCAAGTTTGTATAAAAGCAAAGCAAAATAAAATGGTTCGAATATTGCCTTTTGAGTAACTTGTAAAGCATTTTACACATAACTGAAAAGGTCGTTTATAAAATAACAAAACCACTGTGAATTGTGTTAAAATGAAAATTGTGGGTAATTTGCGGGCCTTGTAAATTTTCCAAGAAGGTAAGGTATCCGAATAATCGTTTATTGGCCATTACGCCCCTCTTACACGCCGTACCGTACAATGTTAATGTGCTAACCCTTAACTCAAAATAGCCTAATTTTCTGCCAAGTAAAATTCATTAACTTACCTCAGAAGTGATTTAATACATTAGATTTTGTTTGTGTAATATTTATTAAATGTAATGAACTCCGGTGATTTTTTAGGGTTTCGTACCCAAAAGGTGTAAACGGGACCCCATTACTAAGCGTACGCTGTCTGTCTGTCTGCTTGTCCGTCTGTCTATCTGCCTATCCTTAACGGCTGTATCGTGCAAACTGTAATAGATAGCCTGTTAAAATTTGTAATTCATTGATTCCAGTGAATAAAATAAGCTTTTAAGCAGGGAATGGTACAAACATTATTTTTTCTTTGTAAATAGAAAGGAATCAACAAGTAAACAATTATGTGGATCATTAGTTTTAATTATATTGTCAAAAATGAGTCTTAATCTATGCCACCACCACCACCACACAGGAATTATTCGATTTTTTGGGTGTAACCACGGCCATTGTAACATGTTGGAAACGTCAAGCGAAAGGTACTTATTTTTACTTAAATAAAATAATGCCCGATAAACATTTAAAGCATGTGTTCAAATCGCGAAACTTCAAAAGTTACTTTGTATATACGAAACCTTACCTTATGCATGCTTCAACACGCACTTGGTCATTTATCGTTATTACTATGGGTCCAACTTCTGTAATCAGACTGTGTGATTTTGTGATTTTATATAGTCGGTATTTGTTAATGGAGCTTTATTCAAAGCTGAGATTACTGAGCCTACGGATTAGGTCTGATTATATGCTTACGCGTATCTCTTCCACTCTCTCGAACGCCTCATCAAATATTTAGCACTAGGTACAGGTAATTTGAAGCCAGACTTCACAATTACGAGTAATTACGATGCGACTTAAGAATTGATTATCTTCATTTTGACTTGGATACTTTCGGATTTTTACGGTCAATGGCTAATTGCTTTTATTATCTTGTAGGCTAAAATAGATTCGACCTATTTACAAATCGCCATAATATGGTACTTATGAATTTAGTTTGTTGTAATAAAAGCTTTTTTGAAATTATTTTTTGCCAAACTTTAAATTGAATTGCCAAACTCATCTATCAATACATGCGGTACTGGAAAAGTATTCCAAAAAGATGGCTCCACCATGAAAAATTTAACATTTATCAACTTCAAAAAAGCAAGGGGGGGGGGGGGGGGGGAATTTTAATTTTAATTTTTCTCGATTCGGTTGTTTTTTTTGTTTAGTTTACCTCACAACTCTTTCATTTATAGACTGATTTTTTTATTTATTTTTAAAGAATATAGGTACTACTTTTGATTGGTCCCATATAAATTTCGTCATAATCTGTTCAGTAGTTGGGTTTATCAAATCAAACAAAAAAAAAGTCATCCAAGTAAACGAAATTGCGTAATTACTAATTTTAAAGTTGGTTTATTTAAATTAATAATTATTTCGGGCAAAATATTAACTGAGTCATTCTCGTGTTGTTTTCTTCGCGCTCTTCGCGAAAAGCCGCAGTTTGCCACTAATGGCCGGTGGTACGTGACACAGCCCCGGTAGAGATAATGTTTGCCGCACACGAAAATTGCAAAAGATTTTTAAAGTGGGTACTATTGTCCGACAGAAATGGGTCGGATGATTGTGGAAAGACTATTTTTGTAGGAGATAAAATTGCAGTGGTATGTATTAAGAATTCGTATAAAATCAACTTCTTTTTTTTTTTTTTAAATTATAAACTAGCGGTCCACCCCAGCTTCGCACTGGTATAGATTATAGCCCATGTCACCCGGGGATAGTGTAGCTTCCCAACAATGAAAGAATTTTCAAATCGGTCCAGTAATTTTTGAGCCAATTCGTTACAAACATACTTACATACAAATCTTTCCTCTTTATAATATTAGTATAGATGGCCGCCAACTCGCCTGATGTTAAGTGATGATGCGGCCTACGATGGCCAACTTAAATAGCATCAGCCTGTCATACTAATATTATAACTGCGAAAGTGTGTTTGTTTGTTTATTCTTCTTTCAATCAGCAAGACAGCAATGAATCGATGTTGTTTTTGCATAGATATAGATGAAGAGCCGTGAGTGGCATAGAATTAATTTTATATCCCAGAAAAAATACAGTTTCTGGGAAATGTCAAAGCGGATAAAACCGCGGTGCGAATCTAGTATATTATCCATGGTCAAACACCCAAAAGGGCGTGTAGCTTATATTATGAAAACAAAAATCGCGACAAAAAATCAACTCCTTGTGTATTTTGTGTGACAAAACTGACTGTTTTCTCAATTTCTAGGTAGTTCCTATAATTACAGTTTATAATTATGAGTACAATGACCTTTGACCTTACGGCTTACTCTTAACACGGGCTTGAATTAGCGCTGAAACGTGAACCTTAACACGCCGAATTACAGTTTGTAGTAGTGCAACTTTTCTCATCATCTAAACAGAATCGCTTAAAACATGTAGCCTTAAGGCCCCAGGACTCATAATGCCCTATTTATCCAACACACGTGTACTGTACGTACCTATTTACCTTAAACTATTCATTAGCTTGGCTACTAACTCTACAAACAGAAGCTCAAACAAGCGTTAACCGAGGCTAAACAAGCTGCGGCTTAAACGCAGAAAATCGATTAGCTGCCTAATCTAAGCTACGTAGACACAAATCCAGAATCCATTAACGAAATACCTGAAATGGGCACTATTAGGTCGGTTGTAGAGTAAGGTTGATATCATAAAAGCTTCTAGTTCTCGTAGATTTGTCACCTTGCTTTATTGCTTGCTCCAACAAACAAAAAAACAGATAGGCCAATATAATTTTTAACGGACACGGACACGTTTATCAAACTGCATAGGGTTAATGTATTTTATTTATTCATGTAAATTTACAACGTCACGACTAGTCTCGAGTCGAGAAATGTTCCACGGATATACCAGTGACACTAAATTTAACATTCGAGTACCAAATACCAAAACACACGCTCATAGATGGCTGAGTACAGAAATGGAATATTAAATAAGACGTCAGTAAGCATGGAACTGTACCTAGCTTTACTTAGAATCGAATCAGTTTATTGAATAAGTGCGCAGCAACATACGACGTTCGTCTCTGGCACAGACTTAGTACGCCGCACTGCCTGGACATGACTTTTGGTTTATCGACGCAAGTCGCCGAAAATCACAAATAATTCATAATTACCACACTATCATGTTTCCACTACTGGGACGACACAGGTCTTCTCTCGGATAGAGAGGATGGGCCCTAATTCCCTATGCTGGCCCAGTTCCTGTCGGTGAATGTCATATATGTCTTTGAACTTATTGAGGTCCTTGGACATATCAATTTCCTCACGGAATTTTTGAGCGATGGCACAAAATTCTATTTAACTAGGAAATATGAACTGGTCAAATATAGTACTTACGAGCTCTTTTACTAGAAATTCGGTCCATAGTTAGTAAAGGTACGTACCTACCTACGTGTCAGTTATTGCAGACATTTCCAGTGAATATCAGAGCAGCGTCTCTCATTGATAATCCAGTTAGAGGGGCAGGTTGGTTTGCAGGACATGAAGGTTTCATGCCACACACCAGCGTTCTCGGTACGTTTACATCCTATTTGAACGTAAAAGCAAGTCAGCGTGCATTCACTCAATTTCTAGTGTCTCAGGTGGGCGAACTCTAAATGAGATTATACTTTAATGGACGTATCAAAGTAGCACTAAAAGGAAACTGTGAGAGCTCGTACTGTTGTTACATGCTTTTAAATGTTAATACTTACTTTGTTAGTTTCCTACTGAGTATAAGGTTCCGTGGTTAAAATGTACACAAAAACTTTTATGACATACTTGTGTATAAGTTTGTTTTTATTTACTTCGTACTCCATGAAAAGGGTCGTCGTGGGCAAAAATTATGAATTTTGTTTAATTTTCTCACACGAACGTTATGTAATTTCCTATTAATTAAATCTCTCTTACGAGAGAGCATAATTTAATCCGTTTTGTAGCTAACTTGGAAGGACGACGACCTACGTCATACGCCAGTCTGATGTAGGCACATTTGATGGTAAACATTAAATTTATTTACATATCTGAGTAGGCCAGTCTTTGTGCACTGTATCTATACAGTATTGTGATTTAGTATAATATTCAGGCGAGTACTGTTGTTTTCTTTACGTAAAGAGTGATCAAATAAATTCTAATTTACTTTAACTTTTCAGAAAGCTTAGGCCAGAGGGACACATTTTGGAATTCAACAGAGAGAATATTTGGGAATAAGCCCAAATAAATAGGTACGTGCATGTACGTTAAAAATTTAGCAAAACCAGGGTGTTACGAACAAGTTATTTGCACTCAATTACAAAGTTTTGAAACGACTAGCTAAAGTTAAACTTGTTTGGCGATAAAAACATGTAAACCAAACTTTTAGTAACATGACGGGAGCAGAGGCGAAGGTATTGGTCAAAACGAAAAGGATGATATAAATTTAAACATCGTTTTATATTTCAGACACGTTCCGATATCAAGCATGTCATAATGCGTGATTTATTTGGGTTTGTAAGCATTTTATCGGCCATCAGGTAATATAGTAATTTGATGGTCATCGTTCAATGCATCCATTCAATTACCCGAGTAATTAGTGACACCGCAATATTATTAAAGATTTAAATTAGAGATACGCGAAATAATATTATATAGATGAATTGCTTGCGTTTAGAGTTATTAGATAGATAAAAGGAAAAAAATTAGAACGCTTTTGTTTTGAAATCATGCAGTGACTGGATGCCCAAAGCCAAAGATCGGGCTGAGTGGCTTGGGAGAGGCCTATTCCCAGTAGTGGACTAAGATTGGCTTATCATGATGATGATGATATACTAAACTCTATTTTATCCGTTAGTCCGAGTTTCGCGTAACCGTCGAAATGAATTGACAAAACTGCAAATAAAGGTCATTCCACAATACCCTGCTGCCTTATAAATTGCACTTACAAATACGGTCCAATACGTACCTATAGTTAGCATGCGTTCGAACTTGCACGACCGTAATACGAATTTACGAGTTATTGCTGTGGGGAATTGAACAATGTCATCGGTTTGGAGTGTTACCTCGCCACTCGTCATACTGTAGAGATACAAAATTGTGGGTAGCTGACAATTAACCACATCGCTCTTAAGCCAAAATATAAGACGATAAAAAGACCTAATAATAAAACAATCGCAAAATGCAACGAAAATTTACAGTTTTACTAAACCAAAACTAAAACATACTGCAACTAAATAATAGAATGTAAAAAATATATTTATACAAATTTAAAACCTAATTAATACAATTTGTATAAACGATTGATAACAACGTAAGCGTAACAATCCCGACACACGGTTTCGGGAAACCAGACTTTCATAACCATGGAATGGCTCCATTATCATTTGGAATACGACTGCGATTATTGTAGCGATTACATACAAGGGCAACATAACGAGCGCGCTTTTAAAAATGGAAAAAGTGTGTAGTCCATTCGAAGGCTTCGCTCGTCGCTGCGCGGCTCATATAATATTGATGGTATGGTTCCATCGCGCCACTGGGACTGAGCCGGGACATGTGTTGCCTCTTGACCGGAATGTACCTGCGCAGGTCAACACTCCAATATAGGCTACACTAACACCGCCCCACACTCCCTACGTCATTCGTTTAATGTAGCAGTTTGTCATCAAACTCTGTCGTATTTAAGCGTAACGTTTGTTCTACGCCGTGTATTAATATTAATGGCATGACTCTGATGCCACAGCGCAACGATTGCGACTGCGATTTATTTGTTGACATTAGCTGTTACATATAGTTGGTGTTTGTTTGTAAAATCACAAATGCATTAGGGGTGAAAATTTTGTTTTTCCGGCACCGAATCACTTAGTTAGGCAATGCGTAGCCAGAATTTTGATGCAATATTCCTTAAAATTATGTACTCTTCAGTTCAAGAACACTCCGAACGAGCGCTTTATTGATGAGGGAGAGGGGACAGCTGACCATTAGTCTATACTTCGCTACGCCCTTGTATACTAGAGTGACACTTGACCTAAAGTGAGTCATGGCCTCCAATATTAATAGACATCGCTTTTTCTGGTCCTATGCAGTCTCCTACGTAGATATCACGGCGTAAAAGGCGTAAGTCAACGAATCAGTATAATATTTTTATAAGGAATTTCATTTGTTATTTTGTAGTAAATCGAATCACAACTTGAAGTTAATTGCAATGTTCCACCATCACACCATAACGATCCCATCAACTAGAAACTTTTTCTGTAGCGCACCTAGCCTAGTCGACAAGCCAGATCGTGGCTGCGACGAGGGACGCAATCCTCCTAAATTATTGTTGTGCAGCGATCGGGAGCCACGCGACGGGAAATCCACGTGAAATGTGTCACGTCAAATATAGAAATGTAGAATTTCTGATGTAGGTTTTGGCCCGTTAAAGGGCTCTGACGTTAGAGGATTACGAACGAAATATTCTTTTCGGTTTTGACTCGACGATTAATTGTCAAGAAAAAATATTAATAAACAGCTTTTTTTCACTTAAACTCACGGCTGAACGAGTATCATAATATCACATATAGAATAGATATATATCCTAATTGGTTCTTCTATAGAGGTTACTAAAAACTAACGAGCATTACTGGCTTAGAATAACTACTCAGAGAAGGTTTCCAAACAACGCCTTCTCAAAACGTAAGCTATAAATTCGCTTTGTAGCTTACGTTTCGATTTCGTGTATTTTAAACGATTTAAGCAAGAAAATTAATAGATTACCTGTGGAATGTCACACCATAACTCTTATGCTGCTTTTCTGATTTGTTGTGGTACGATTTCACCGCACAAATTGTCATAGTAAAAATTTTAATTTTTTTTGGAGCCATATATGACACCATTTGAATGGCTTAAATTTTGAGAATGTACTTGGTTTCTTTGTGTAGTTATTCTAAGATTACTGGCAATTTTTTCGCATAAAATATGATAAACCGCCGCGGAAATCGTGACCCGCTGAACTGTGTTTTTATATATCTAGAAACGGTAAAGAAGCTTTTCCCTGTTTGAATAAGAAAAAAACGGGCGCTCAGCAAAACCTTTTACCAAAGTATGGGTCAGTGTAGAGTGTGTAGTGGCAAAGCAATGTTAGGAAAATGGTAGAGGTAGAGCCTTCGGAATTTTTCCATCCATATTTGATCGGATTTAGCCGAAAACACTTAACCGATGTATGTACAAACTGGTGTGAAGGTGTAAAATAGAATTTTGGGATACATATATCGAAAAAATCTCTTTTAGAGGCTTGAACTTCATCACATGTGGACTTGAGGTACTAAATCTTTTATGGTGAAAGAAAAACGAGATTAAGAAACTAACTTTAGAAACGCAAGATTTTCGATTACTATAATCTATAATAATATATTTCCACATCATTTATTTTGTATAAAATATTGTTATCATCATCAGCCAGAAGACGTCCACTGCTGAACATAAGCCTCCCCCTTTAACCTCTACACTGAACAACAGCCTGCCTTTTGCATCCACTGGATGCCAGCGAATCTCACAATGTCGTCGGTCCATCTAGTGGGAGGCCTACCTACGCTGCGTCTTCAGGTTCGTGTTCTCCACTCAACAACCTTTCTTCTCGTCGGTTATCGGTTCTTCGAGCGATGTGGCCTGCTCATTACCACTTCAACTTGCAATTTTTAATAGAAGTCGGTGACTCTGCTTCTTTACTAATATCCACTTTGTAACGAAACAAAAACGTTACATAATTTATATAATTATAAATTCATTAAAATTATTAGAATACATAATTACAAACAAACAATTAATTACAAATGACATTATTATTTACAAAACTTACACAACAAATAAAATACTATCTCTTATATTTACATCTACCTACCTACGTTGTTTAATTTCTTGCAAATCCGAGCGTGGCTATGCAATTGACATGTCACATAGATTTGTATTACTCAACGGCCGGCGGGGCATGACTTGAGGTACGAGGGGAGCAAGCCAGTTGAGTGCGCGCCTAGCGGCCATTCGAAGCAACTTTGATTTTGAGACGGTTGACACTTGTCTAGCGTTCTAGCGGACAAGTGTTTTTTGAGTTCGCCATAATTACCGACCAGCGTTCTAGCTAGTGGATATTTATTCCGTAACTTCTGTGCCGTCTCCGTGAAAGTGATTTCCCGTTATAGGGTGAGTTTTGAATGGCACATAAAACAAATCATGTCTTGCTTTTATTCATACTGTGTATAATTTTACAAATTGTGTTTAATCATTCATTTCAGTTTTTCTCTGCACTATACCTATTTGCACAAGTCTAGCTTGCTTATCTATTGGAAATTCCGTTAAAATCACTTCACTTCTTTTTTTTTATAACTACCTTGTTTTTTTATTAATTTTACTAAATGTACGCATTTAGAAAGCTTTTACATTTCCAATCAAATCACATTGTTTAATTTATTCATCACTTAGCCTTCAGCTTCTTTATATACTGAAATGCAACTCCGTTCTGATAGTAGTTACCACCACGACAAAGCAACTATGCAGGTAACTACCCACATTATTTGTGATGCCGTGGTGGGTCCTCAGAACGGAAGTTAGATGAGCCAAATCTAATTATTTGGTTTGTCGATTCCAGGAACCATCTCCGGATTACCATCCGACATACCGTAGTCCCATTTGGAGTATACCTTGGGACTGCTACCGGTCCGACCCGAGTGCGGCCGTTTTACACCACCACCTGTCACCATCAACATCTTCGGCTGGTTCAACCTCGCTGCGCGTTCTAGTGCCGAGGCCACTTCCCGTGCTGACCCTGAGGCCACCTACCATCGTCGGCCAACGCACAATATAGGGTAGTACTGCGCTGCGGAAGTAGAAACAGACGGATCTTCAGGTCCTTCAAAAGGATCGTGGGTAAATTTAACATTGGCGCCCCCTTTACGTGGTTGATTCTGTTTCTGCTTCTAGTAGTAAGTAGTTAGTTTTTGTATGGTGTGTGGTTTAGTTGTTAAACGCTTTTTATTTTTGGTTTGCAGTAACTGAGGTGAAAGTAGATTTTTTTCGTTTGTCTTTAGTATACTACGTCATATTGTAATATAGACGGAATTAAAAAAAAAAAATATTTTTGCTAAATGTACAGTCGATAAAAAAAGTGTTAACGAAAAATTTAATTTAATTATTTATTTATTCATATTATTTTTACACTCGATTGTTATGATTATTTTGCTTACAATTGAGTATTGTAAAGCTGCTTTCACACCAGTTGCATTATTTTAACATCTTTTGTTTTGGTTTTTATTTTTTTGATCCAATGATCTTTAGTCTTTCTTTAGTCTTCAATTTTCATCAAACCGGAGCGTTCTGTTAGATTTGAATGTAACAGAACGGAGTACTTACACCATTGATCAAATTAACCAGTTTTATGTGCCATTTACAACAAACCTTGCTTATACACTTGGTATATTAAAGACTTGGAAACATTAGGTAAAAAGTCCTAATAGTTTATTTACGTTGTTATGTTGCCCATGCCCATTTTATTTTATTTGACATTTCTTACAAGAAGTCGTAAGTCGATACTTATGGCGTATGACTTCCATTATGTGAGGAGGAGTCTTATAATTATTATATTATTCGACTTAAGTTTGGTTGGATATAGAAGAAGTATGAATGAGAAGTATGAAAGGTACGTAAGAATGTATGAAAGGTAATTGTAAGAAATTGATAATTAATTAAAAAATTGCGGATTTTAATTTTAAATTAAAATCCTTATGAGGGACCAGCGGGTAATGTAACGAAACAAAAACGTTACATAATTTATATAATTATAAATTCATTAAAATTATTAGAATACATAATTACAAACAAACAATTAATTACAAATGACATTATTATTTACAAAACTTACACAACAAATAAAATACTATCTCTTATATTTACATCTACCTACCTACGTTGTTTAATTTCTTGCAAATCCGAGCGTGGCTATGCAATTGACATGTCACATAGATTTGTATTACTCAACGGCCGGCGGGGCATGACTTGAGGTACGAGGGGAGCAAGCCAGTTGAGTGCGCGCCTAGCGGCCATTCGAAGCAACTTTGATTTTGAGACGGTTGACACTTGTCTAGCGTTCTAGCGGACAAGTGTTTTTTGAGTTCGCCATAATTACCGACCAGCGTTCTAGCTAGTGGATATTTATTCCGTAACTTCTGTGCCGTCTCCGTGAAAGTGATTTCCCGTTATAGGGTGAGTTTTGAATGGCACATAAAACAAATCATGTCTTGCTTTTATTCATACTGTGTATAATTTTACAAATTGTGTTTAATCATTCATTTCAGTTTTTCTCTGCACTATACCTATTTGCACAAGTCTAGCTTGCTTATCTATTGGAAATTCCGTTAAAATCACTTCACTTCTTTTTTTTTATAACTACCTTGTTTTTTTATTAATTTTACTAAATGTACGCATTTAGAAAGCTTTTACATTTCCAATCAAATCACATTGTTTAATTTATTCATCACTTAGCCTTCAGCTTCTTTATATACTGAAATGCAACTCCGTTCTGATAGTAGTTACCACCACGACAAAGCAACTATGCAGGTAACTACCCACATTATTTGTGATGCCGTGGTGGGTCCTCAGAACGGAAGTTAGATGAGCCAAATCTAATTATTTGGTTTGTCGATTCCAGGAACCATCTCCGGATTACCATCCGACATACCGTAGTCCCATTTGGAGTATACCTTGGGACTGCTACCGGTCCGACCCGAGTGCGGCCGTTTTACACCACCACCTGTCACCATCAACATCTTCGGCTGGTTCAACCTCGCTGCGCGTTCTAGTGCCGAGGCCACTTCCCGTGCTGACCCTGAGGCCACCTACCATCGTCGGCCAACGCACAATATAGGGTAGTACTGCGCTGCGGAAGTAGAAACAGACGGATCTTCAGGTCCTTCAAAAGGATCGTGGGTAAATTTAACATTGGCGCCCCCTTTACGTGGTTGATTCTGTTTCTGCTTCTAGTAGTAAGTAGTTAGTTTTTGTATGGTGTGTGGTTTAGTTGTTAAACGCTTTTTATTTTTGGTTTGCAGTAACTGAGGTGAAAGTAGATTTTTTTCGTTTGTCTTTAGTATACTACGTCATATTGTAATATAGACGGAATTAAAAAAAAAAAATATTTTTGCTAAATGTACAGTCGATAAAAAAAGTGTTAACGAAAAATTTAATTTAATTATTTATTTATTCATATTATTTTTACACTCGATTGTTATGATTATTTTGCTTACAATTGAGTATTGTAAAGCTGCTTTCACACCAGTTGCATTATTTTAACATCTTTTGTTTTGGTTTTTATTTTTTTGATCCAATGATCTTTAGTCTTTCTTTAGTCTTCAATTTTCATCAAACCGGAGCGTTCTGTTAGATTTGAATGTAACAGAACGGAGTACTTACACCATTGATCAAATTAACCAGTTTTATGTGCCATTTACAACAAACCTTGCTTATACACTTGGTATATTAAAGACTTGGAAACATTAGGTAAAAAGTCCTAATAGTTTATTTACGTTGTTATGTTGCCCATGCCCATTTTATTTTATTTGACATTTCTTACAAGAAGTCGTAAGTCGATACTTATGGCGTATGACTTCCATTATGTGAGGAGGAGTCTTATAATTATTATATTATTCGACTTAAGTTTGGTTGGATATAGAAGAAGTATGAATGAGAAGTATGAAAGGTACGTAAGAATGTATGAAAGGTAATTGTAAGAAATTGATAATTAATTAAAAAATTGCGGATTTTAATTTTAAATTAAAATCCTTATGAGGGACCAGCGGGTAATGTAACGAAACAAAAACGTTACATAATTTATATAATTATAAATTCATTAAAATTATTAGAATACATAATTACAAACAAACAATTAATTACAAATGACATTATTATTTACAAAACTTACACAACAAATAAAATACTATCTCTTATATTTACATCTACCTACCTACGTTGTTTAATTTCTTGCAAATCCGAGCGTGGCTATGCAATTGACATGTCACATAGATTTGTATTACTCAACGGCCGGCGGGGCATGACTTGAGGTACGAGGGGAGCAAGCCAGTTGAGTGCGCGCCTAGCGGCCATTCGAAGCAACTTTGATTTTGAGACGGTTGACACTTGTCTAGCGTTCTAGCGGACAAGTGTTTTTTGAGTTCGCCATAATTACCGACCAGCGTTCTAGCTAGTGGATATTTATTCCGTAACTTCTGTGCCGTCTCCGTGAAAGTGATTTCCCGTTATAGGGTGAGTTTTGAATGGCACATAAAACAAATCATGTCTTGCTTTTATTCATACTGTGTATAATTTTACAAATTGTGTTTAATCATTCATTTCAGTTTTTCTCTGCACTATACCTATTTGCACAAGTCTAGCTTGCTTATCTATTGGAAATTCCGTTAAAATCACTTCACTTCTTTTTTTTTATAACTACCTTGTTTTTTTATTAATTTTACTAAATGTACGCATTTAGAAAGCTTTTACATTTCCAATCAAATCACATTGTTTAATTTATTCATCACTTAGCCTTCAGCTTCTTTATATACTGAAATGCAACTCCGTTCTGATAGTAGTTACCACCACGACAAAGCAACTATGCAGGTAACTACCCACATTATTTGTGATGCCGTGGTGGGTCCTCAGAACGGAAGTTAGATGAGCCAAATCTAATTATTTGGTTTGTCGATTCCAGGAACCATCTCCGGATTACCATCCGACATACCGTAGTCCCATTTGGAGTATACCTTGGGACTGCTACCGGTCCGACCCGAGTGCGGCCGTTTTACACCACCACCTGTCACCATCAACATCTTCGGCTGGTTCAACCTCGCTGCGCGTTCTAGTGCCGAGGCCACTTCCCGTGCTGACCCTGAGGCCACCTACCATCGTCGGCCAACGCACAATATAGGGTAGTACTGCGCTGCGGAAGTAGAAACAGACGGATCTTCAGGTCGATCAACCACGACCCTATAAATTTCATGTGCCTCCTTCTGAGCTATCTACGGTCAATTCTTTAGTCTAAATTTAATCTTCCTTCCACTGTTTATAATTTAACTTCATTTTATTACATCTTTCTTTTAAAATACCTATTACCTTAGTTTTCATTTTCTTAATACCATATTAGGTAAGTTAGAAGCTAAGGGAATTGTAATACGGTACAACTTTAGCTTATGTTATGAAATGAAAACCTTAAAATCATTTATTTTTTTAAACAGAAATATAAATGAAAGTCTGGTTAAAACGAATGTATTTCTTGATGGAATACATTCGTTTTCACCAGACACGAAAATACATAATATTCCGCGAATGAACATTATGAGGCCGTATAAGATTACCAGAAGGGGAAAAAACCCACGGTACTACTAGTGGTGCTTCTTGAGTAGCGTTTCTATTAGTTTATACGACGTTGTTAGTAAACTGCGCTAAATCAATGCTCCTGCACGGTTGTTGTTATAAGCAAACCCGAGCTTGTAACTAACAACTCAATTCGTAGATCTTGCTCCAGCGAGCTTACATTAAGTTACTAAGTTCTGTAATACTCTAACATAGGAAGTGAGAAGTAACAACAAACGCTTTAGGAAACATTAGAACTGTTACTATGTTCCTAAAGACCCTTTCAATTGCGTCAAAATTTACTTAGCGATAAAACATAACGGGCGCTCAGGTAATGGGGAAAAATTGTCGACGTAATTGGAAGAGATGCCATCCACTAACTTTATCCATAAACAAAAATTTAACCAGACATTATGCGGGACAATATAAAATTACCGAACTTTTTAAGCCACCATAAAAAATCCTTAAGCCGCGTTGCCATAACAGCGATTTGTACTAATTAAGCTTGTTTTCTCTAATTATCTTTTTGAATATTCACTGGATAGAATCACTTGCCCTTAAAATTGTTTGAGATATTGTTTGTTTAGTCTCTAGGGAGTGAGTGGGGAACAATGAAACATTTTTTCAAGCAACGGGCACGGGCAGGTAATGAATATGCTGAAACAAAGCGCCCAATGCAGAGCCTCATTAGACATTCAGTCGTCGTGCCTTCCTTAAAAATCATTTACAAAGTCTTGATAAATGTTAGCCTTGTATTCCTCTACCCTGGTTTGCTTATTTCAGTTCGTCTTCGAAGGAATTTGTTTTGTAACTTCCATTGTTGTAATTATTGCTGCCTTATTTACGATTTTTCAGTTCGCCTGATGGTAAGCAGAAACCACTGCCTATGGATACCTACAACACTAGCGGTGTTGACGGTGCTTTGACAGCCCGGAGAGGTAGTTGAAGACACTTCATGTTGGAAGAACTTTGGAGGAAGGATATTCCACAACAAGCAGGTTCGCGGAATAACGGAGCGCAAATATCTAACTGTGTGGGATTGCCAGCTTTGCAAGATGTGGGGTTGAGCTTTTTGACGGATTGGGATGTGCGGTGCGGTAGTGGAATGTGGCAGATTAAAAGAAAACCTTCTATCACAATGCGTATTTTTTCTTTATTTGAAGTTTTTTTTTCATATCATTTACGAAAAATATTATATTGAGTGTTACACTTTAGGAGTGTTCTATTATATTTTACATTTAAATAGAATATACGCCGTTTGTGTGTAAATTTCAAACTCCCAATATTATAAAAGCGAAAACTTATTAGTGTGAATGTTTATACTCACGGCTTAACTGATTTAGATAACATTTTATGCAATGTGAAGATGTCTATTATGTATGAATAAAGTAAGCTAGAATATAAGTAGAAGCTAACGCTATTTAATGGGCAAATGCCTTTATTCCATACTAACTCTAAATAAATAAACTATTTAGCCTATTACACAAAAAAAAAACAGATTACCCATAGAGTGTTGAAGGTCTAAAAATAATCCAAATACCATATAGCATGCTGGACAATGCATACGCTACTATAAAGGCTAATATTCATTTATGAAACGAATATTGCCCTGTCAGCGTATGTGAAAAAATGAAAAAAAAAAAAACACAACTACTAGTGAATAGGTAATAAAATGACAATTTGATTAAATTTTCACCTCAACCAAACAACTTTTTCTGCAGGATAACTTCTAGTAGTTTGAAGATTTTCTAGTTAATGAGCATATGATCATATTCCGTATTCTAACGAAATATACAAAAAAATATCCACTATTTAAGGAGCTAAGCTGCCGTTATGCGCAGTTACACGTAAATTGACACCAACAATTTAAGTTTAACTTAGTATAGCAGCGAGCTTCTATAGTTTTCCCGACAGCATCAAACGCTTTATAAATTACTTTCACAAGTACCTACATCTGGTCTTATAATCTAAGCAAAATATATCAAAATATTTTTAATTATGCATCGTCTACCTTTGGATTTGCAAGAATTGTTCCCAATTCTACTGATGTTCTATTTGAATAGTTAAAAAAAAAAATGCTCCCAAAAAAAAAAAAAAAAAAAACCAACAAAAAAACAATAAATTAATCAAATCATAACTGCGACAGTAATTGTTTTGATAAAATCAAGTCAGCCAACATAAAATTTAACACTAAAGGATGTATTCAGTGGGTGAAGTACGTACGTACATAAAATTGGTATTCCATACAAATTTTGATTTCTGATTTTTGTAGGAATTCAGTGTATTTAATATTTATTTTCTGTGTTTTACTTTTATTATCAGCAGAGGACGTCTTCTAGCTAATGATAACGATGAGTCTTTATTTTGTAATATATTGTAATTAATATTTTGTACTAACATTTTTACTTTCACAGTATAAACTTTTTTAAATGAACCAAGTTGTGGATGCAATCAACTGGAACCTTTTCTGTATTCTATAAACGCCAGTTTCACTTGTTCACAGATTGGGTCTCACTGCATCTTTAACTTTGGACAAAGTGGTATAATCAAATAAGTTACTAACAAAATCTTTTTCAATTTTTCAAATAACGGTATCAAACTCTGTTGTAATCATTGAGAATTCTAAAGAAAAATCTTCCTTTTGTTTACTTCGTAATACTTTTCCTGAGTATTAAATTAATTCAAATTAATTAGCATTCAAACAAGGATTATTGTTCGGACGGAGCGCGAATTGAATTTCTCAAATATAAAATTCAAACAATTCAGTGTCTTTATTAAGTTAGTTAAGTTTTACTTCTTTGTCGCTTTGTTTCGTCTGTTCTAAATAAGGGAGAACATAATTGAAGCTTCCACGATCGCATCTCTTAGCTCTAAAACAGTCTAGTGCCAAGAGAAAACGAGTAAAATTAATTCTTATAAGGGAGAATGATAATTATATAATTAACTTTTGTTCTCCGTAATTAAGCTGTAAGGAGTTTTGTTTAATGTAATAGACAAACAAGCGACGGGCCACCTGATGGGAAGGAGTTACCGCCGCCTGTGGACTCCCAATACCCGGTGCATTAGCGGAGCGTTGCTTACCTTTGAGGACTCTATTCACTCTTCTGGAGTATATTTCTTTATAAATTTAGTCGCGCCCTGTTTGTTTTACGATAAACATTTATTTTTTAGTAAAAATACCTAAATGATAGTAGGTATAATTGGCACACTAGGCAATAGGTGGCACACTATTTCCTAGTCTTTCATCAAGCTCGTTTTATTCAAAGAGAACAAAGGGTTAAGAAATACTTACTACTTTTACATGTCACAATGACGCATTTTTTTTATAATAATAATTTCCAAATTTTCAAAAATTAAATTTGATAAATTTTCGTACTTTATTTTTGTCATGCTTAATTTACAACACATGGATATGAATATGATAAGATACATTTTTGAAATACCAACAAACTAATTTAAATCCATTTATTTTGCAAAAATTTAAGTCAACATGGACATATGACTAAATAATTATAGTTACTACGGTTTTAGTCTAAGTACCTTTGTTTCTGTAATTTTTGGGCACTGTCTCAACAATAATCTTCTTCACCTTCGACCACATCGTCGCTTACCAACAGGCGAGTTGGTGGTCAAACGCAGACTTATCCGCGATAAAAAAATACATTCTATTTTTTATCTGCATGATCTGCCCATTTTTCTATCGGACTGCCAGTGGGCACGAAAAATCGATACCACTTCATGGCTGATATCTGAAAACCCGTACAAAGCACTTTGATTCTACTTTTATTGTGCCTACTGCTAGTCTGTAGGCGTAATGCGCTACCTGAATAGATGTTCCTCGATAGTTACAATCTGGGTGTTTTCAAATCGTGAGTGTATCGGTTTCTTCGAGGCAAGCGTTCTACATCGTAGACCCCATCACCGTTTAACATTAAGCGAAGTAGTGATCAAGCACAAGTCTATAATGTAGTTTAAAAAAATCATAAGACGATGTAGTGGTCAATATTATGACTCATACTATGAGACCACCTAAGTTGCTTCAAAACATTGACCACTACATTTTACAGTTATTGATTATGAATGAGACTTTTAGTACGTAAAAGAAAAAATATGGTTCCTTATGAAAGTAGAATATAACTAGATCGTATAGACACATCCGGCTCGTAAAAAGGAAGGGTTAGTGCCGAGAGGTTGTGTGTCGCAGCCTTATGCAAATGTAACGATAACACGCCTTTAGGGTCAATAAACTGTTACCTACTCAACTTTACGACATGATAAGTATATTGCCGTCTTATGTCTCTTTGTGTCGTTAGTTTTTGGGTCATGATGGCTTTAACTGATGTTTTCTGTTTTGTTTCAGAATTGTACACGTCCTGCCGGTGTTAAGGTAAGCAGATTGTTATAGACTTGGGTTCAATTCACACTTTATTTTGGTCTTTATTAAAATGGTAGCAGCACATTGCACCAAATTTTCACAATAATTTGTTTTATTTTAGCCGTCTTATAAAAAGGAGGGGGTTCTCAATTCGGTTGCTTTTTACTTCAGAACTTCTTCAAGAGGAACCGATTGTTTTTTTGTTTTTTTCATGAAATAACTTCAATTTTGCTGACACCGTTTACGGTTGGCTATAATTTCTTTTAATGGAGCCTTCCGATATAAATTAATCATACTACTGCTGCTGGATTTTTCTAAATTTTCAAAATCTAAAGGGTCTTTAAAAATAATTAAATTAGAAGATTTATTAGAAAGCCACAATATGTACGTAAAAAATATATAATTTTTATTTTTAGCAGCTTAGCTATAGATATCTGTAGGTTAAACTTTAGAATGTAAAAAACTGATATAATCACAAGTTTGAATAATCTAAGTACACTTTTAGCTATAGGTTTTGCCATACAAATAGTTTAATGGACAGTTTAAAAATGTCATGACGGCAGTGCAAAGATATTCAGTACTGTTGAGCCCACAAAATAAACTGCCTGCCTCCTAGCAACATCAACTTGTTCGCAGTAATTATTCGAGCCCCTTTCCACTTCAAATGGGGTGATCTGTCTTATCGAAATCCATAGAGTTAGAGAAGAGACAAACGATCCGATATTGCGAATTACGCCTGACTGAAGTCTTTTAATTAAGGAACGGTGCGTTTCAGCTCCCTAATTTATACCATGGCTCGACTCGTGATTGTTTGAGCTCGAATTGTTGACAATACGTTCAAACGTACACCGCAAAGGTGTAACCGAAAGGTGAACAGTAAACAGCACCTCAATCTTGCCTAGTACTGACACCACAGAAGCCGGTCGTCACCTTCACCGCAAACCCAATTCGATTTCAGTTCAATACCTATCTGTAAATTAACCTACGAATGGATGGCTCAGTGAGAGGATGAATAATTAGCAAGGATATTATAATGTATGAAAATGTTATTTATATATTGAATAACGTTAAACTAAACACGATGTAAACGTTTTAAAGGCAGAACTGTCTATTATGTCTTCTGTGGCAGAACTCACGAATTGAACAATGATATTAAAAAAATTGTTAAATGCATGTCCTTGATTATTGGAAACAATTATGATCACATCACAATAATATAAAAATTTGAAATTTTGTGTGTAAGGAAAGTAATTTTATAGTTGATGGAGATAGCATATAGATATACCCTCGATTGAAATATTGGCTTCGTTTTATTCCGCAAAAAATTCACGAATAGAATGGAGCTAACATAAAAATAAAAATAAAGGTATAGTTTTCAAATTTTGGTGGGTCAAAATTGTGTGAGAGTAAATTTAAACTAAATAATAAAATTTCTTACAACTAGGATGTCATATTAAAGTAGGCCACAGAATTCTACGTCATAAAAATAAGATCGTATATGTTTTATTGTTACCACATACAAGGTTCACGGGTTTATAGCCAAAATTACATTTTTATATGACACTAGCGGTCCGCCCCGGCTTCGTTTGGCTATTATTGGAGTTTTAGAAAGGATCTCTAATATTTTTAAAATTTTTGCAACAAGAGTTTGCCTACAGAATAAATATATTTATTTTCACTTTAATGTTCGAAAAATTTTCCACGCCTAGTTTTCATACACTTTGGACCGCTTGTGAAGTCTACTTATAGATATAGGTCGGTCGGTCTTGGATCTAGGTGTAGGGATGCCATTGTCATTATTATAAACAACTTTTTATATGGCATCAACCCAAAAATCTCAAAAATAAATAGCTGTTTCATAGAAATCTGTCCTTCACACTCAACGAAATGTAAAGTAGGTTGTAACATTAGTTGATATTTTCCCTCGATATCAGGATTGATTTTTTGATTTTCATAGTACGTGTTTTGTATTATAATGAGTACAATGACCTCCTTTCAACTTAGTTACATCGTTACGTGTAACCATGTATAGACCCATTTCAGATTTTATTTAAGTGGGTATATTATTTATTAATATTTGTTTATTTTTAACCAACGAAAGAAGGAGGTTATCAATTCGACTGTATGTTTTTTTGTATGTTTGTTACGCGATCACTCCGCTAATTATGTATTGATTTTGATGGTTTTTTTTGTTTGTTATATCATACCAGAACGGTGGTCTCATATTATTATTTTTTTTTACAAAATTAATTCAGCGCCAAAAATACACACACAAATGACGTTTTGGTTTATGGTTCAAAAGTTTTGGTGAGGATTTTTAATCCCTGTTTTACGGTGGTCTCATATTATTATTATTTTTACAAAATTGATTCAGCGCCAAAAATACACACACAAATGACGTTTTGGTTTATGGTTCAAAAGTTTTGGTGAGGACTTTTAATCCCTGTTTTAACTATGTAGTCTTGAAGTCGGTTTTCGTACTTTTTTCTTCAAAAAATATATTATATTAAGAAACGTTATCTTTAGAATAAAATTTACTGTATAAACCACACTTAATAAAGCTAAGTGGAGAGTAAATTCTAAGGCGCAACAAAAGTAGGTCAGTATCCAAAACAAAGAAATAAACCGCTAAACAAGGTCCCTAAACTCACAGAACAAGAAACGTACCAAAATACACGATTAAAGATCAGATGTTTGTTTATCATCTCCTTCTCATTTCGGTATAAAAGGTGTTTTGAAATTTAAGGGTTACTTTATAACTGAATATTTTATAAGCTCACTGTGATAAGAATACTTGAGTGGGTTTCTTACTGAAGCGAATGCTTTCAAGGAAAAGGCGAAATACTGATCATGCTCTTTCACATATTTAAGACGCATGCCATTTTAAGACAGATTTTTGATCTTGTCACGAGACGTGAGTCCGTAAAGTTATTTTGGATGAGACTCCACTTCGTGGCGTTGTCTGAACAGATTGGGCTTTCGTATCCGAGCTTTTATTTTCCTTTTGTTCAATTACGGAAATTGTTTTACGGTACATAAGCAGTATGAGGGCACATCTGTATTGTGTGTGGTTAACGCAACGTTTTATGTTTATTATATTGAATTACGCTTGTGACTTGTATTATTTGGGTATATTTGGACAGAATAACGCTAAATATGTACATACTTACCTACCAGTATGTACTTAGTTTTTAGTATTTTTTTTAGAGTTCCTTACCTAATTGATGTCAACGGGACCCTATTACTAAGCTTACGCTGTCGGGCTGTCTGTCTCTGTGTTTGTCTGTCTGTCCTACTTTTTAACGGTTGTATCTTTTGAACCATAACAAACACCATGAAATAATATTAGAAAGTATAAAGGGTCCAACAAACGTATATTGCCTTTGCTCTAGTGTAAAAATTATAATATTTACAAGCGCTAAAATTTGCACGATTATAATAAACACCGGCCAAGTGATAAGTAAGTGATAGTGGTTTGGAGTCGGGTGCGTGCTAAAGATCCCGAGCAGAATGAAAGAAAACACATTTTTGGGTTCGGAACCTTCGGTGCGCGAGTCTGGCATTTGGCCGGTGCATTCCTCTATAAATAATCTTTACCTTGAATACCTACTATCTTTGAAAATCTCTTACTGATGAACTGTTCCTGAGCTAATAATTGTTTTGGCAGCTTTTTGCTGCCTCTAGCTGCACCTAGCAATTTTACCCGCGAGTTTCCAGGTTTTCCTACAGCTTTCAGTTTTAAAAAGTATTCTAGGTATAAGGTATGCCTACTCAGTATACGTAGTGCATTACGAGGATATGATTCACACTTTCTTTTCTTTTATTTTCTTGCAAAATTTCATTAAGATTCAATATTACAAATAAGACGTAGTCTTACGTTTGCAAAAAAAGTGCCTGCGATTTATTTTACTTTAAAAGCCCTCTCACGTTGTTTGACGACAAAAAGCAACAAAAAAACAGGATTTTTGCGTTCTGATTCTATCAATTAGAAACATCTGCAGAAAATCAGTTTCTGTTACAAATCAAATTTCGGAAATACTCAACATACAACTCATTACCTTCAATTTACAAAAGTTATTTTTCGTAAAACTCTAGGAGGGAAATTTGAGAGCGGATTTCTTTAAATTACTGGCATAAAATAAACGATTTTAATGTTATGGTTTACTTGTTTTATATTCGTCATGACAATTACCGTTTTTATTTTTTGAAGTTGCCTGTTATTTATTTTACGTACGTTAAGAGTGAGACAAATCAAACAATGTGAGGGCTCACAGTGTTTGACGACAAAAAGCAACAAAAACAGAATTATTGGCGTTCTCATTCTCAATTATAATCTTCATCATAACAATTACGGCTTAATTTTTTCGTTTTATGCCCGAAAATCTAGGTACCTAAAATTATTTGGTTCCTAAGGAGTAAAAATGTTAAAACATCCTGTTAATCCCACATAAAAGGTAAAAGGTACTATTATGTATTTACTATCCCCTATTGTAACACCTAATCTCAACTTCATCGGGGTAAGGGTAGTTGTTACTTCGTACCACGGTCACGTCTCACCGTCGCCGTCGGTCAAAGGGTCAGGGGTTCGGAACTGTAAATTGTATGAGAATGTCAGACCTCGCATTATGCATACGTTACCCTGCCCTTATTATCTAGTTAATCTTTATTCAATTAAATTGAACATACTGTATCACGAATTGAGGTTATGAAGTTGAGAAAAGAAATAAATGAAAATAAAATAACAACTACATAAATGCGTGTCACAAATAAGCGAGTAGGTATAATACTGGGTTAGGTACCCGGAAAGTGTGTACTAAGCCGAAAGGGGCCCAGGGCTACAGATAATTGTTTTATAAGGCCACCCCGGCTTCGCACGGGTATAGATATATAGCCTATGTCAACCGGGATAGTGTAGATTCCCAACAGTGAAAGAATTTTTCAAATCGGTTCAGTAGTTTCGGAGCCTATTCAATGCAAAAACAAACAAACGATCAAATCTTTCCTCGTTATAATATTAGTATAGATTAGCAAGCTGAAGTGGCAGTGGGCTGGCCATATCTGTCGCTGAACTGATAAGTGTTGGGGTAGACGTATTTTAGAGTGAACATTCATCATCATCATCATCATCAGCCAGAAGACGTCCACTGCTGAACATAGGCCTCCCCCTTTAACCTCCACACTGAACGACAGCCTGCCTTTTGCATCCCCTGGATGCCAGCGACTCTTACTATGTCGTCGGTCCATCTAGTGGGAGGCCTACCTACGCTGCGTCTTCCGGTTCGTGGACATTGCGAAGCGGTAATCATTACCCATCATTACGAACAACTTTTACTACGAAACCAACTCAGAAATCACAAAAAAATCAGCTGTTCCATAGAAAACATTCACAGCCGACAAAATGTATAGATATAGAATAGCATAGCAGATTTTTTTTTCGCGATTACCGGGATCTCCCATTGTAAATGTTGTTCATAATTATGGGTAATGATTATCGCTTCGTAATGTCCACTCTAAAACACGCTACCCCAACACTTATCGGTTCATCGACAGATACGGCCAGCCCACTGCCACTACAGCTTGCTAATACGCTTGTAAAACAATTATCTGTAGCAAAACCTACGTAAGTATATCATGCTATCGTCATTAAATAAATTCGGGCGTTACTTCTTTTTTTATACTAACAAATTTTTATAACCTTGGCAAAAGTATAGCATGCATCATAGAATAATCTTTGTCGAGAGCTTAGCGGTTAAACTGAAAAACAGCGTCTGAAACCGCAAGGCATAGCTAGTAGATCATAAAAATCTAAAAAGAGACGTGTTACGTGATCTTGCAAGTCGTTTAAACGTTTCCTTGTATTTGTATGGCATAAGTGGTAGAAAAACTTATCAGACACGTGTCACGTCACGTCACTTAGATGGGCATCAAGCTTAACGAATACGTATTATAGACGGCGGGGAGGTAAATGGGGTCGAATTAGAATGATCTGTCGGCCGCGAATTGATTTCATGGCCTTAACTCCCCTAGCGTTCGAAGGCTCGGCTCGTATTTCAAAACGTTGGGTAAACGGCGCGCATTTGATTTGTTTGCGAGATGTTTTATGGAAATATTTACAGCATCAAATATTAAAGCATCAGAGTAAGTTTCTTACATCAATAAATAGACTGTAACATAGGTAGGTAGTAATTAACATGGTTTTTTATTCATTTAATAAGCGATTATGACTATGTTCTAACATTGACATAATTTTTAATTTTAAGCAGTTCAAATTATTATTTTCCTTATTGTTACGCAGCACTTGTAAAGGACATGAGCTACAGATATTAAATTAGTACAACCCAGTATGCTACTTTGTATGTAGGTGTGCCTCAAGATAGGTACTGGTAAATAAATAATTTGACCAACTTAGATTTACACTTGAGGGATACATCAATTCGGAAAATGGTTGTTGTTTTTCTATAAGCCGCTCTAATAGACAATCAAAATATTCTATAGTTAACAATTTTCTTTGCTTATAAATTTTTTTATCAACTCGCCTGTTTTTTTAATAAGATGAACATTGCAAATAAAATATGTATACATAATACATTTCATAAAGCTCATCGCGTGTGTTGTTTCAGGTTTAACTTGAACTAGCTGACCCGACAGACGTTGTCCTGTCAAACGCACAAAGATAAAATCGTCGTTAAGTTTTCTGAAATTTTCGATTTCTGCGCAATTTTCTTAATTTTTCTTTCCGTAATAACCTTCTACAAAGTATAAGAAAACTAAAAAAGAAGATTTATGAAATCGGTAAAGTCGTTCTCAGTTCAGTTCAGTTGTGGTGAGACGAAGGTAAATAGGGATTCATTTTTATATAATTATATAGATTTCTTTTTCACTTTGTCGACGCAAAGCAAATGAATCGCTATAAATCAAAAGCAAATAAATACTCTACAAAATGTTTCACTGAGAGCTAAGCTTGCGGTTGCTGTAGCGAGTCTACAAAGAAGGGCGCAAATACCTACTTAAACCTGCTTTGGCGATGTAGGAGCACCATCACGCGTGTAAAAGACTGGGATATAAACAAATAAAACAGATATAGACAACATAGAAGAAGTACCTACTATAAACTAGACTTCCAATAGGCAGCCTTGTCTTGGTTGACTCTTCCAGGCAACTGAGCACGGAAAGGAATGACAGAAATTTAATAAAATATTAATTTTAAAAAATTGTTCAATTATTTTTCATATTCTTCTCAGCAAATTATTTCATTTGATACCTATATCATGATGGTAGATAAGACAATTTGTCCGCCATCTTGGGCGTCCACCATATTGAATTTAGTTACGGATTTTTTTTTTGTATTCTTCTCAGGAAACCCTTTGACACGAAAAATTTCAGTAACTAAATTATCATTTATTTTATTTTTCAAATAAGGAGAGGATTTTTTTTTTATATACCTTGTTCACTACACAATAAATTCAGTCAACAACGTTACGCAGATTTTAAATAATGACAAAATAACATTAGATATTAAAAATATAATTTAAAAACAAGCTTTTAAACATTGGCCATATTGAATTTAACGTGATTTCATTTTTATTTTTCGTATTCTTTTCAGCAAACCCTTCATTTGATACCCATATCCTCAGAATAGAGAAAGAACCAGAAACCGCCTTAAGCTGTGATTGCAAGCCGCACGCTGAGTCCAAAAAACAAAACCCACGTCCCGCGCCTGTCTCACCTCCACCCGCGTAATGTTGCCAGCTTAGACATTACTTACCCGTTTTTGGTTAAATGTTTTAGGTCAGATACTATTCACACACACTTTTAATGAAATCAAAATACTGATCGGATCGACACAAAAACAAACATAAGTAAATAAAAATATAATTACTAGCTACTACTTTTTATACATATACAGGGTTAATATGTTTGGGGTATACAAAGCTGAAAAGGTACTCATCATTATCATCATCATTGTACTCATCTTTATGAACGACTTTTAGTATGGTACTTGAAATTGCGGGAAAAACAGCTGTTCATAGAAGAAAAAAAACAGTTGTTCATAATGGTGAGCACAATGGTACCTCTTTTTTGGTGGCTTAGTGCACCCCAAACAGACAACCCGTGTACTGCAAATTAAACGTAAAACTAACTTAGTTATTGTTACTTACCTATTAATTTCAATGGTTTTAAAATAAAACAAGGTTTCGATGAAAACATTTAATTACCTTTCTGCTGCGTAAGTTTCTTGTTTAAGTTTAAAACGGGCTATCATAATTAAATCCATGCACCAAAAATATTATGTCTGTCCTATTCACTGTTTAGGAGTTCCCTCATCGGAAGTCAACCCTGGGTGCATGAGCCATGTAATGATAGAATTTAGAACAGGCTATTATGGTTTAGTTCATTTACAAAATTTTGTGTCTGTACTATTCACCGTTGAAGAGTTCCCTCGCCGGAAGTCAACCCTGGATGCGGCAGCCATGTCATGCCTTTCGAAATATTATTTTTTTTAATCAGTTCACAATTGGCGAAAATATCTTGAAAATACAAAAAAAACATACATACAGACGAACATAGTACCTCCTCCTTTTGGAAATCGGTAAAAAACCGTTGTACCAAACAAAAAGTTCACCGATATCCGACAAAATGTATGGGACAGTAGATTTTTTCTTCAGTAGAATTTTCAAAAGTAGCTGAACAAAAGTTGTACAGACAACATTCCCTTTAAAGCACGCTGACTAAGTGATTACCAGTAACCCTGTATAACTATTTGTAAGCTGTAAAGATTTTTTGAAAATAATTATTTAATATTAACTACCCACCAACAAAAGTTTTCATTCTAAGGAAAATTGCATCTCTCGATATTTGGTAACACCGACAAAATGGAGGTATCATTACTAACGACAATGAAAGACTGAACAATTTATTCAATTATCAAATAATACAACATCTAAATGCGCTACTTACGTATGGAATGTGATCCCATCTTGTTTTTTTTGTAGCCCAGCTGAATTTTTACACGTTGGGACGACACAGGAAGGCGTAACTTAAATAATATTGCAACGGTAAAACACGTCACGCGCGATTAAGGTCACAAAGTAAACTAATCACGTTCGCGTAAAACTACTCTCTACTAGATTAGTTTTTGTCGCTTCACTATTGGGTGCGTTTACGCCTTCTGGTTTTTTCTGTATTCTGAGCCCATATCATGAGGGCGCATAAAAATAACTGATCAGCCATCTTTGGGAGTCCACCATAAACTGGATTTAGAATGACGTCATTAAGTTAACCATGAATTGTCATCTATAAACTAAACAAGTATGCAAAATTTCAGCTAAATCATATGTGAATAACTGTTTTAAAGTGTATTTCCAAGATTTGACCCATACTAAAAAGGCAAGTTAAATAAAAGCTGGTAATAATAAAAACAATGGACTTTTGGATATTGTATTAAGTCCAAAACTATCGGGGTACAGTTATTGGGGTATTATTATTACGTTTATATATATACGCTGGATACAGGCCGCTTCCAACCGGCCTTTTTAGAGATCGATGGGGGTGGCCTATGTCCAGCAGTGGACGTCCTCTGGCTGAAATGATGATGATGATAAAGATAGGAAATCTATCAAAATGGAGTCACCATGCCAAAGCCACCACCACCACCACCATTGCTAAAGGGTCGTACTCCATTAAAGTTCACTGCACCGCTGACACAATAATTTTATTAGTCGTTTAATCAGACAGTGAGATCAGAGAACGATTTTAAGGTGTAGTTTGCCCGCAACCAAAAGGTCGAAAGGTTACGCGTTTCGTTCAACGCTCAACTGCAGCCAGACGGCCGCACTTGAACGGAACACGGTAGTGATGTGTGGCATCATCTCTATGCGTAGTAATAATAGCTCAATGGGTACAGTACAAATGGACATCCTAGTGTAGTGCAAATTTCCAATGAGTTCCGGGCCATTAGGTAAGCTACTTACTGCCGTTAGGACCTCACGCACGGAGAATCCCCATCTGAATGCTGATCACGAGTTTTGTTTTTAGCTGCGACCACATGTTTTTGTTGTTTTGTTTTCCGTTAAATTGTTTTTCTTGTCCTCTAATCTTTCGCTGAGAGTAAAAAATGCATATAAAAAGTAATAGGCTTGCGTTTGATCGCAAATTCGCCTTGTTAAGCGATGATGCGATCTACGATGGAGCACGCTTGTCTAGAAGAAACTGATTCACTCGCGATTTGAAGACACCGTGTATTTGACATTTTACCTTTAACTTAAATTAGTCTTACAGTTCATAACCAACCTCCGTATCTATACTAATATTATAAAGAGGAAAGATTTCATCACTGTTGGTAACCTACACTATCCCCGGGTAACATAGGCTATAATCTATACCCGTGCGAAGCTGGGGCGGACCGCTAGTTTTAAATATAACCACTTGCATTTGCGGCCCCTCACGGCGCTCTGACACCGAGCAGTCGGAGCACACACTGTCACTTTCGTACGGCCGTTTTTTTTTTTTGGTACCATAGACCTTGAATTCTGGCTGGATCGCTCTATCAAAATTTGTACCTTAGTTCAAGTAGAATAGGATAGAAGTAGTTTCATATGCGTAGTTGTGCAAGAAAAAACAGGATAAGGCAATTTTGTCACCACCGTGCGCGACGGGTTGGTAACTGTAGTGTCCAGCACTGTCCAGAGCCATCTATGCGTGGTTACTGTAGTCAGCAGAACTACACAAGTGGATAAAAGTAACACTCAATACCTATATATATATTAAATAAAATTCAATGACCAAATTGTTGATAATTATGTATATTTTCACATGTGGCTGCTAGTTTTCGGTATCAAATTGAGACACACTTTGAGTACCCGAATAATATTAGGGCTCTGAATCTTTTCCGAGAATTGAAATACCAATCTATAGTCCAAACAATCTGTAACGAAGTAATCAAAATACTGCTGTAGGTATCGTACTTAATCTCCACATCTGAGTGCTAAACAAAATAAAAATAGTGAGCCCAGTGCTAATGGGTGTTTTCCATGCATTTTCCTCTACGGTCCATTATTCGTTTTTTCTCCAATCCTCTTTGTTTCATTACATCGAGAAAAGTATCGTAAAGGTTCGTAAGTCTTACTTCGCTCAAGACACGCGTGAATTTTCAGAATAGGTAAATGGAACACTTTATCAAATTATTTATTCCCGCATTTCGAAGAAATGCCAGAGGAACACCGTATTATTTTCATTTCGCTTCCACAGATTTACTTAATACCTTTGTATTCCGTTGAATTTGTTTTATTTTACTGTTTCATTTTCTATTCTATCGTTATTTGATACGCTAAGTTATGTTGCCGTAGCTTTACTTTTTATTTAGTTTCACCGGGACAAAGGGCGCCAACTGTGGAAATTCAATGATGTAGATAGGATCTGAGTGGCTACAAAGCTACGATTCGTTTTGTAAATGGTTATAAAAAGTCTGAGGATTGTAAATGTTACCCATTTTATTAGTTCGTTTTAATATATTATATTAATTTTACCGATAACCAATGGGTCAAAAAGGTTCTTGAGTGGACCACGAACTGGAAGATGCAGCTTAGGTAGGCTTCTCACTACCTCGCCGACGACATCGTAAGAGTCGCAGACAACCAGTGGCTGTCGTTTAGTGTGGAATTCTAGGGTAGGTCAGGTATATGTCCAGCAGTGGATGTCTTATGGCTGATGATGATGAATTTCACATTTAACCGAATGAATAAATTATTGTCACCCAAGAAAAATTTGCAAATGTTAATCACAAGTACAATAGCCATATAGTCCGTATATTAAAAGGTAATAAACGGTATATACTTATGTATGAACTAGCGGTCCGCCCCAGCTTCGCACGGGTATAGATAGCCTATGTCACCCGGGGATAGTGCGGTTTCCCAACAGTGAAATAATTTTTCAAATCAGTTCAATCGTTTTGGAGCTTATTCAATGCAAACAAACAATCAAATCTTCCCTCTTTATAATATCAGTATAGATGAAATGAAATTCAATCACCAAATTGTTGGCTAGCAAAGGTGATATCTATACTAACCTATACTTCTATACTAATAATAATATTATAAAGAGGAAAGATTTATTTGTTTGTTTGTTTGTTTGTTTGCATTGAATAGGCTCCGAAACTAATGAACCGATTTGAAAAATTATTTCACTGTTGGGAAGCTACTCTATCTATACCCGTGCGAAGCTGGGGCGGACCGCTAGTGTATAATAATATCAGTGCCAGATGTGTGGTGTAATTAAAATTGTAATTGTTTTCCTAACGCGTATCGGATGAAAATGTTCCCTAACGAAGTATGTCAACGTCAGGTAATTCCGAAGTAATGTAATTTGTTCACAAATTCCTAAACAAAAAGTGGGATGGTGAAGGAGGAATATGAATTAAATTAATGGTTGGAAATGTTGGTATACATCAAGTTGGGCCATTTGTGGCATGAAGCGTTTTCGCTTTCATTTAGATAATGGCTTGGCGATTCAGAAACTTGCTTCGAGTAATTAAGATTGATGGGGTCTCGCCATTGATATTAAGACGCTTCCGAGACTTTCAGGTGATGCCCAACGCTTTTCAATTCGAACCGATCAAGCGTCAGGGCCAATGTTTAGCTCTACCCATTTGTGGTCTTTGGTCCAAATTGATTTCCATTATCTTAAATAGATTCGGATGTGGTGTCAAACCAAAATTGACGATAAACTAATTTAGAATCCAATCAGGGTTAGTAATTATCGCAGCTAATGTTAGATGGTCTTACAAAATTGTGAATTGTGTTAAGTGCGGATCATTTTCAGTTCACATTTTATCTTCTTTTTGTACAAATAAAGCTTGATTGTTCTGTTTTAAATTATCACGGTTGTTCACTACAGTTATATAATTATTAACGGAATATTTACCGTGATAAGGTTGTGGATGGAGCAAGATGCATGTAACTGCGACGAAATACATATGTTATCGTCGAACGGCATTACCTATGTTGTCTTCGAAATAAATCGAAATATACAAACACATAGAAGCGCCTATTTGTTCTCTAGACTCTAAAACTTTTGCTTTGCTCGTTCAATAAGTAGTAAGTACTAAATGTACAAGTTAACGTTATGTTGCCATTGTTGAATTTACCAAGGTACCTACATCATTAAGCTTAGTAAGTTGTGTCTCACAAGCGTGACATCCGCCTGATGGTAAGTGGCGACCGCCACCTGTGGACTCCTGCAACACTAGCGGTGTTGTTGAAGTTTTGCCAGTCCAGAGTGGTTGTTGTCCAACCTTTTGTGATTGATTGATTGATTGATTAACTCTTTATTGTTCACACCATGAAATTCATTGTATCGTTCATTCATTGTGTTCATTTATATGAGCCAAAATCAATTGTAATATCTACCTAAGTAGTTAATAAGAAGCCATAAACTACCTAAGTAACACTTACCTACAGTAATCACATAAAGGTGTTTTACAGGTTCCTTTAGTTCCACGGAACATTAAACATAACAATACATGACATGATAGCTGTTAGTGCAAAAAGACAGCGGTTAATATATCAACTCGGAAGCGATTCCACTAATGTTTGTCATGTTCCCCTGGATTCGCCCACTTTACCTTAACCCTCGCCACTGACTGAGATGAATGGTGCGTGTCGTGCTATTGTTTTATGATCTCTTACATTACGACTAATAACAATAGCCACCTCGTGTGTTGTACCCACAGATATACACAACCAGATCGGCAATATATTTTAGTGAAAGAGACAACTTGATATGGCTCAGCACAAGTACGAAAAGGACATAAATAGTTTTTGTTGTCCTTATCGGCGTGACCTGTTTTTGGTACCTCAAGTGTCAAAATCTGTAATAATCAGTGACAAACAAAACGGGTCAGAATTATATTTATTGCCTTTTTTTGGTGATTTAATGTGATAAATGCGTGTTTCCTCTGAGAAATAATTGTAAAAGATATTTTACAATGGTTGGTTGTAGCATTTTGGGCTGCAAGAAGCGCAGTGAGCGAAAATACGATGAAATATCATTTCACACGTAAGTAAACATATAAAGCTTGTAACGATCACCTAAATAAATTCAGGATATCAATTCGCAAATATTTTATTCATAATTAGTCAGTTTTTAGGTCGATTTGTGGTCTAATTCTATGAATTTTATCAAATTATTCACTTAGAAAATAAATTATGAATGTTGCCAGTTTATGAAAGAAATTACCCACCGCAACTAACACAAATTATTCGTTCTGCAGGTTTCCAACTGATCCTGTCACATTGCTGAAAAAAGCTGACACATTGCAAGAAGTGCAAAATACCGACCCTTTTATGCCCATATGAATATGGTGAATGTTAATATTAAATATATATTAATGAGGCCACAGTTATGAAGCTGGTAAAGCAAAAGGCGATTTCGGCGAACTGATTCAAAAAGCTACGCGCTGTTCGTGAAATTTGTACTGTAAACATTAAAGAGTCTATTTATCTAATTATTTGGAATGTTATACATAATTCCATTCATGAAAAAACTAAACTGACCGAGCGCGAGTCGGGCTCGCGTGCTGAGAGTTCTTTACAATCACAAAATACAAAAAGTTGTGCAAAAAGACAACATCACGCCCAGGCTGTCACCCATCCAAGTACCGACCGCGCCCGACGTTGCTTAGCTTAGTGGTAAACAGAAATTTGTCACTGACTCGCACTTGGCCAGCGTTTATTATTTGTTGTTTTACTTATGTTCACTATAATCCGCTAAATTTGACGCTTGTACGGATTACCGTTTTTACACTAGAACAAATCCAAAAATACGTTTAACGTTTGTTGCATGAGGGACCCCCGTTCCGTTTTAACTCTGACTTTTTTATTATATTTTATTAATTATAAAAAATCATGCTATGGTTACTTTACAACCTTTTTTCTAGTACTATATTCTAATCCTAACAAATAATTATAATAAAAACGCAAGTAACTTTCTGTCTGTTTTTACGAGGAAATGGCTAAGTCATGGTATAATAATATACTCCGCCAGGTATAGCAATCCGAGAAAAAATGTTTACGTGGGCGTCCCGCAATGATGTCATGATGTCAATTTACAACAGGTTCGAGAGAGATGACGATACACCACGTAACAGCTGATTGAATAAAGTGGCAACTGGACAGTGACGTCATTGCGGGACCACTCTCAAATTGCTAGACCTTGTTTTCTTAGATCATGGGCTAAGTCAAATTTTGTCAGGACGATAGGGTATGTCATGAGGACAGACAACGTACTTTTCTTCACAGAACATTGCAGGTAGCTCCGCGGGTTGCAGCAGATAGTGTATAAAATATAAATATTTAAAAGGTAGTATTGTTTCCAAAATTACTCATTGAAGATTCACTACCCATCATAGTAGGTAAATTACCCTAACTTATAGCAAATCATTTTAATGTGGCAGCACACCTTGTTGAAGCGAGAGGCACTGAGCTAGCCACGCTCATTGAAAATCTATAGGTAGTAGATCTGTGGTTGTACCTATGGACTACTAGATGCGGTCTATGGTTTTGCTCTCTCTCTCTGCTCTATGGTTTTGCTCTCTCTCGGCTCTATGGTTTTGCTCTCTCTCGGCTCTATGGTTTGCCTTATAATGTTTTTATGGCCAATAAATATTTCTGATTTCTGATTACTTGCAATTTTCTGATTTTGCCTTACTTTTCGATGGAAAAGAATTCTACCTCTATTTTAGTGATGAAAACTTGGCTACCTGGTTTAATTTATCTATACTAATCTATACTAATATTATAAAGAGGAAAGATTTGATTGTTTGTTTGTTTGCATTGAATAGGCTCCGAAACTACTGAACCGATTTGAAAAATTCTTTCACTGTTGGGAAGCTACACTATCCCCGGGTATTAGATAGATTAGATTAGGCTATAGAATATTTTCAAAAAAAAATAGGGATCCTTACTAAAACTCCAATAATGTAACCCAAGGGGTAAACAAATAAGATTTACAATTTTGACTTTGCGTGTTTGACAGTTCACAGACAGGACAACGTCTGTTAGGTCAGCTAGTTTTTTTTAATAAAAAGAATGGCAAACAAGCGTGCGGTCCGCATGTTGGTAAGCAGAAACCGCCGCCTATGAACACTTGCAACACTAGCAATGTTGAATTCTGTAATACATTTTTTAATGAGCGGCAAACAGGCTTGCGGTTCACATGGCAGCAGCCGTACCATCGGTTACCATCCGAAGCCTCTGGACATATTATATTATATACAACACGACAAAAACTATTTCTATTTATTTATTTGTTAAGACAAATCAACTTTTACAATAACATTGTAAAATCGAATGAAAACAGGATGGATCCTAGTACCCGAGATACCTACTTCAGTGAAATATTAAAGGAAAATCTGCTTCTTTTACAATATTATTGCAGCTCTAAGAGCAAATAAACAAATGGAAATAGTGTAGTGGTGTTTCCGATGCTTTGCCAGCTCGGAGAGGTGGTTGTAGATACTCCTTTTTGAAACGATCCAACTGTACCATCTTTGTAAATTTTACTGTAGGATTAGAGCTCACATTTCAATGTCAGGCCCGTCCAGGCCCGGAAAGGGCCCTGTGGAATGTGTATTATCTATTCTGCCACTCTACATTTAGGTAAGTAGGTACTGCTGTTTTGACTAAGATTAATGGTTTTCACTTATTGTTATATCAGCCGTCAGTTAATATAACTAGTAGGTAGGTATCTACCTTGTTTTGTTTATAAATATATTTTTTAACTATTGTGTTTTGTTTCTAATATATGTTGGTGAGATCGCGGTCAATGGTGAGCCTAGTACGAAGTTAAATAACATTAATTTAAATAATAAATAATTTAAACAATAACCGTTATCAAAATTAGTAAGCGCTGGAACAAAAATATTCGTTACGTAAAAACTACTTAGACAACAATGAAATATTTGTGGGACCACTTCAAGGATTTTCTCTACTTAATAAAAAAATTGTCTCTTGAAACGGTTATTTTTATTTTTATACCCAAAAAAAATAACGACGAAATTAAAAACCGGTAAAAAAAATTATCAACATAAAAGGATATTTTGAAATAAAGGCATAACAAATTTTTAGAGCTTATTTCGGAAATTGCAATGAAATACTCTCGTAAGCGTAATTAATATTCTCTCCATATTTCCAATTTGTAGTTTACACAAAATATATTTAAAACTAGTTCGTTTTAAATATGTTTGCATACCACTTATTCAAAACAAATTTTACAGGAGATAGCCCTAGTACTTATTACTACGTGTCATAGTAAATGATACTACAATCAAAGACGGAGACATTAAATCAAACAAATTTTATTCTTACAACGTGAGTAGGTGTATACCTAATAATTATACAAAATCTGGATAGGTATCAAGATATTTAGCTAGGAAGGATGTAAATGGTCAATATATTCATTGAATCACTTGTACTATCCGTCAAATCAACAAAGTGTAATCGCATTTTCACAGCTTTTAATCCAGCTGTAGTACAAATACATCTCCTGCAAAAAACGCGCTTGGTGACATGTCCAATTTGGTCTGATTGACTTGACGACATGCGACACTCGCTACTCCGCTCGTCGCTGATTGAAATCACGATTCCGACTATAAACCCAATTTAGTTTCCATCCGATCTATAAAAACCAGCCAAGCGCAAACCAAGTTTGGGAATTTGTGGTTACGTACCTACTTACTTCAAATACCTAATAAGTAGTTCAGTAGACAGGACAGGGAAAGAAGGGAGATATGTTTTAGTACAATTATCGTTCGTGTTAAAATGTGTCTGTGTTAAATTATTTTTTTCACTATACCTCTAAACTGTTCGCAAAAACGGTAAGTACGGCTAACTTACTCAGTTAGCACACAGACTAAATGCAGCGACACTTAAGAACTAACGAATAGTCCACGTGCAAAAAAAGAGCGGCAAGTTTGTTTAGTGGGTGAATTCGACTAAAAACATCAAGCTTGATTTATATTTTAGGTCAGATGCATTCGCACCAGTCACGCCACCTTACCGCCATATATCTACCTTGTTTTGTCTGATCTGTGGTCATCAACATCAAGGAACAAGCTGATACATTAGAGTGATTTTACTAAAAAAAAAATGTTTTTTTGCCATAAAACGATGTAAAGTTAGCAAGTAATTGTTTATAGTACCTACTTATTTAAAAATCAATAGCTTCGGTAAGTAATAGTATACTCTTATTAAGGTAAACGCTGGTAATCTCGGCAGTGTCCCAATACTCGTCAGATTGTGAAAAAAGACCTGCTATTTATTTCTACTATGAACTAAATAAAAACTTTTTATGTAAACATATTTTTGGTAATATACACCACAATTAAATGTTGTCACATTTAGTCAAAAATACAATGGAATTGGAGAAGAGAGCTGCTAAAGTTTGGGATTCCGAAATTTGTGTTTTTTTTTAAGTTTAGTTACTAAACCTGTAGTCCTGCGACCACTTTTGTTTTCACGTTAAAGAATCAGTCGGTCACTTTGGTAAGTATGTGATTATTTTGTGAAACATTCAAGTTAATTTTCTAATGATTATAAACTATAATATGATCATATTTTTATTATTCGTTTCTTTTTTTGTGTGTGACAGGTACTGGTACTTTATAATCCCTAGTTGACCCATTACTCGTCAAAATTTCTATTATTTTGACGGCTTCTGGGACATGTATGACAAAATGCACGTAATATCGTCAATGTGTTTATTTTGAACCTTATTACACCGTGATACGGGTTTTTGTTTGCGGTAGGCGCGGCGGCGGTCAGATATTTACGTGAAAAATAATGAATAAATTAAATATATAATAGACAAATTTTTATTTATGGAAGAAAAGAAAAACATTTTTAAGAATTAATAGAAATAAATACACACATTACAAATTGTTTTCCTCTACAAACCGGTTCCAAGCCAGCATAATGCTGGTTGCGAACAACCAGCGCTGGTCTTCCGTTGGAGCCGCCGGTGACATCACCCATGGCCAACATTACACCCAACAGCACACGACAATTTAAATAATAATAATAATATAGCAACAACAACACATAATACATAACAAACATTTAATATAAGCAAACCATAACATAAATACATAATACTAATAAGGTTATTCGAACTATCTCAATAAAAAATAAATACGAAACTAATTAAAAGAAGAAATTTTGACATTTACCCGGACATGAAATAAAAAAAACAAAGGTAAGTCCCTATAAAAAAAACCCCATACAGCACTGGTGTCTGTTATTAAAAGTGCTTCGCATTTTTGATGCTCAAAAATAAATCTTTTAAGCTTAAGCTTAAATAAATGTAAACTATGCAGGTTCCTTATATATCATATAAGGAACCTGATGAGGGTACATACTCCCTCTGAACTACTTTATTTAGCTTGGATAATAAGGAATAGGTATGTATTTTAAAGTCTGGAAGCTATTGCGGTTTTCAATTAGGACATCGCTTATCGCACTAGTCTATAAATTTGTGTGTAAGATTATTGAAAATTTGTGTGGAAGATGTATTTATTTATGTACTTTTTTTCTTCATTAATAGGTTTACGTTGTGTGAATCAGTCACACAACTGGCAGCGGAGACAGCTATGCTATTCCAGCCATAGTTCTGAAGACATGTGTGCCTGAATTGTCTCCTATACTGACTCACCTCTTTCGTCTCTCGCTTGAGACTCGTTAAGTGCCGAAGTCGTGAAAGCTTGCAAACGTGCAACTTGTGCCCAAAATAGTAGTAGTGCCGATTCTGCCAACTACAGGCCAATCTTGATCACGTCCATACTCTGCAAGACTATGGAACGTGTCCTCAACAACAGGCTCCTGGCGTATCTAGAATCTAATGATCTCCTCAGTGACCGGCAATACGGATTCCTTCGAAACTGGTCCACTGGGGATCTTCTAGCGTAGGTAGGTATGCCACACACATCTGGAGTGAGGCCATCGCGAAATGCGGAGAATGCTCGCCGTTTCCCTCGAAATTTCAAAGACTTTTTTGTGGGTTTGGCATGACGGCCTTATTAGCAAGCTCTCTTTATTTGGCTTGTCAGCTGGTTTTATTGCGTGGATATCGGACTTCCTGAGGGATAGATTGATTTGAGTTGTCATTGATGGCTGCTAGTCCGATCGAATAGCAATTAATGCCGGTGTGCCCCAGAAGTCGATGCTCTCTGCAACGCTCTTTCTGGTGCACATCAACGATCTGCTAAATCCCGGTACTTTTGGCTATGCAGACGACAGCACAGTATAGTAGAGAGCTATACCTACATCTAATGCAAGAACCACTGGACAACAAATTCAGTTTCTCAGAGAGGCCATGGTTGAGCGCATGAACTTGTCCCTTAAGGCAGTCTCCAATTGGGTTGATACTTGATAACAACCTGGTCAATTTCAATGCCGCTAAGACCCAGGCGTGTCTGTTCGCCACCAAAAGGACACCATTCTAACTGGCTCCTACTTTTCGGGATGTTACCATTCCGGTAACTGACCAGCTTGAGCTTTTGGGGATTGCTTTGTCTCCTACCCTCAACTTTGGCTCCTATATTGAAAACAAGGCTCGATTGGCTGCCAAAAAGCTGGGTATCCTATCGAAAGTGCGACGATACTTCACGTTGGAACAGTTGCTTTCACTTTACCAAGCACAAGTTCGGTCATGCATGGAGTACTGCTCTCACGGCTCACCTTTGGGATGGATCAGCTAAGTACCAACTTGGGGCATTGGAATCTTTTTAGAAACGTGCCAAGAGGCTTATCAGCAACCAATCCCTAGTTCAGACTAAGCTTCTTAGTCTTGAGCATCGGCGCAAAGTTGCTAGTCTATCGGTTTTTTATCGGATACATTTTGGGGAGTGTGGATTAGTTCTGCATGATTTAATTCTCTCCTGCCTATGTTTCTATCGAACTGCCAAAGCGGGCACGAAAAATCGACACCGCTTTATGGTTGATATTCCGAAAACCCGTAGCGCGAAGCCCTTAGATTCCACTTTTTTATTCTGTGAACTGCTAGTCAGTGGAATGCGCTGCCTGAATGGGTGTTTCCCGATAGTTACAATCTTATAATCTTGGTGTCTTCAAATCACGAGTGAATCGGTTTCTTCTAGGCAAGCGTGCTCCAACTTAGACCGCATAATCACTTAACATCATGCGAGTTGGCGGCCAAGCGCAAGCCTATTCAGATAAAATAATAAAATGAAACAAAAACTTTTTCTATACTTATGATTGTGTATAATTAATGATGGTCGATTCTGGTGTTATGGGGTTATGGGATTTTAATAGCCACTATGTCCGTAAAAACAATGAGGATTTTTATGATGTTCGCAAAAAGTATTTTTTTAATAGTTTTCATACTTATTTTATTCATTAGTCCCAGATACAGTGTAAGATTTTTATGAGTAAGATTCTTTATGGTTTCATAAGTATAAGATTTTTATAATGTTCGTAAAATGTATAAAAAAATATTTGTGATATACTTACGTAATTTTTTTTCATTAGTCTCAGATACAGTATAAGATTTTTATGAAGTTCGTAAAATGTACAAGATATTTATGAGTAAGATTCTTACGTATTTTTTCCATTAGTCCCAGATACAATTGTTTTCATATTATAGGGTATTAATATTAACTGCTAAAGTTTACTAAGTAAAAAGAAATGTGTTAATATAATACACTGAGGGTAATCTATACAATATTATAAAGAGGAAAGATTTGTATGTATATTTGTAACGAATTGGCTCAAAAAGTACTGGACCGATATAAAAAATTCTTTCACCATTTGAATGCTACATTTACGGGCTATTTTAATAGGCTATATAACTATACCCGTGCGGAGCCGGGGTGGACCGCTAGTAAATAATAAAGGAAGGTAGCGGGCATAGTTTGCATGAGTTTTATGATGCTCATTTTGTAATGTATTTACCTGATACCAAAAGGACTAAACGTTGTTGTTTTTGTTTGATCACAGATTAACACCAATGTAATTGGTGTTAAACTTTGGCACTTAATACCCTATAATAGGAAAACAATTGTATCTGGGACTAATAAAAAAAAATACGTAAGAATCTTACTCATAAAAATCTTATACATTTTACATACATTATAATTTACACATTATAATTTTTGTTTATTTTGTGCAATAAATAATACATTCGATTCAATTGCAGTTTGGTTTCATTTGTCACCGATATTGGACTCGTTTCGTTATTTTAGTAATATTTTTTCCCCTATATTTTCATTTTGAGGGTTACATAGAAAAAAACTAACTAATAATATGAACCTTAAGTCTTAAGTAACAGAGTTCAAATCAGTGTTAAAAATTGACGAGCACTGGGACATTTTGACGACAATTACGACAAATCTGCCGGGTACTGGTACAAGTCGCCTCTTTTTCAATTTTTCTATTATTTTATAACTTTATTGATTTTATTTAATTGTAAAAATAAATTAGCTGAAAAGAATGATAAATCAAGAATCACGTCACGCAATTTCAATTATCTAAGTTAACAAACAGAAACGTAGCAAAGGTGCAAAGACAGCTAAGTTCAGAACCTGACGAGTAATGGGCCGTTTACCTTACTGAGGAAAAATCTAGGTAGCAATCAGAGCTTTCTAGGGCCTTCTTTCCAGTTAATTTTACTAGGTAGGTACCTACCTAAATGGCACATAAATTAACTGGGGTTTTTTTCCTTAAAAATATAAGCCTTAATTTCTTTATCTCATCCTTACATTTAGTTGCGGTTGAATTGCCATCTATCGAGAAGGCAGGAACTACTATGAGACGATTTTAAAAATGTGGAAAAAAACATAATAACATAAAAACGTAGAAAAAAACATAAAATCCGTAAATGATTTAAAAGTTATATTTATTTACTGGCCTCCAAATTTTGCACAGAAATTTTCCAAGTAAATTGTAATTGACAACTGAAAAAAAGTAAAAAAAAAAAAAAATTGTTATTGATCAATAATTATATATACCCACAGACTAGGGTAAAGCTACTACGTAGTAAATTTAGCGCACTAATTGTTCAGCAAAACATAAACAAACAACGATCATTCCCATTCATTGACGGACATCACAGAAAAGAAAAAATAACTCTTCTCTTTTCTGTGACGGACACCCTTGAATGCATTGTATATAGAACGCCAGAACATGGAGTTTAGGCGCCAACGTGAAAAACCATGTCTCATTGCATTATTTTCCTAAACTTGTGTGTTTTCGAGGTGTTTATGTGTAATAATGGTGTAATTATTATTTATTAAGTGTTTGTTCATGGACTCGAGTGATATAACGCGGTGAAACGTGTAATTTCGCGTTTCAAAGCTCCACAGAAGGCGCTTGTAAAGTCTCCACCAATTTATTAGAGCATGACTTTGACTGTGACTGACTTGTTTGACGACATTTCATCACACTTGATAATAATTGTATACTATTATCTTGACACTGGCAAATGCACAAGAGTGCGACGCCAAAATTCTTACACAGGAAAGAATAATATAAATAATTTGAATGCATCTTAAAAGTAACCAAGCAAAAGTTAGGATGATTTACAGGGAAGCTGCTTGCAAGGCGTTTTTGGTACCTACATAAAAATAACTCTGTATAAGAAGAGCCGTTCACAAAAACTCTCGACCGCGAGAAGTGGACGGAAGGAAGGGCGGCTTTTGTCCTGCAGTCATGGCTTAAATAATAATTATTAATAGAAGAATACTATGTTCCTCTTTCCTAACACCTTTAAATGAAACACGGTTCATGTAACAGCTATCTAAAATAACCTTTCCTAACCCATCAAATTAATTTCAAGGATGCTTACGGCCTCGTCTCCTATTTCACGAACAAGTATTTGCCAATACTTACCTGAAGGTATCATTAGGGCGTATAAATCGGATTCTTCCCTCCGTACGTAATGTAGGTAAAGCTGTTTGTATACAAGGCGACGCAAATCGGAGATGGAGCAGGCCGATGATTCGAGCAACGTCTCTAAGTACTTTCGAGGTGAAGTTTTTTTTTTAAATACATCTACACCATGGACAATATCGTCCATGCTCTTATTTGATTATCATCTTATTTTTAGTTTTTATATACAATTAAACATGCCTCTTTTTTCTTTCATGTCTCATTTCCCGCACTTCACAACATTATCTTAAATGTATAATAGTTCGAGCAAGATAAAGGACCCGAACCTAAAGCAAACCAGCTCCCGCAAGCAACACCCGTTCACGAGATGACGCGTGCGCCAACTCATATTTGAATAGAGCGACGCCGGCGACCCGCCACACGACACCGCAGCAATATAAAGTAGGTAACTGACAATGACTGCTGCTGGTGCTCATTCTATCCATCAGTCGATTGATATGCGAAGTTCCGTCAAGCGCACTGCAATAATCGCGACTCTACCATTTTCAACAAGTATCAAATGCTTTGGTCGCCTCGTGTACGAGTGGCCTAGGGTGCAGATAACGCGCTCACTTTGCCTCGGAGCGGTGCCGTGTCCTTTCCTAACAAGATTTGTGCAAACAAGACACGAATCAGTATGGTGATGATGTATTTCCGTATGTCTCTAGTAATTTATGGGTGTGAAGTGTAAATCAGAATCTTAACTTGATATATAACATGTTTTTCTTCGTTATTCTGTAAATTTATCCGTAATGTAAATTGTAAAAATGCTATGTAAATTCTGTAACGTTTTGTAAATTATGTATTATGTATAAATATTATTATGTATAAATTATGTATAAATTCTGTAACGTTATCCGAGACGGACTTTCAAAGCGGTTCATAAGGAAGCTGCAAAGATATTTTGCAATATGGTTCTTCTGATATACCACCGGTTCCCATTTGTTGACCGCTATCCCTATAAACTTAATCAGTGCAATTACAAGTAGTTGTAAATAATTATATTCAAAGGACATAAAACTACCGAACGCCACAGTCTCGCTCAGCCGTGGCAGAATAATACTAGCGAAAGTTTCCAATCGGACACAATTTACGAAGGTTGTCTGGAAGAAATCTTTATAGCTATAAGATCGCCTTTTTGCCTCTATTTAATGTATTTTTCTTACAATATCCTCTATATAGTGTCAATAAAGTGTTGTTGCTGTATTGATATCTTTTTTTGACCACTTTTCGGTCACGAATAAAAAATAAAAAGAATTACCAATTCGGCAAAGAACTAATAATTTTTAAGCATATCTACAGTCTTTGACCACACATAGCTAAAACAAAAAAGGACCCATCAAAATAAAATCGAAATGCTTTCGAATATGTTTTTCATCGTTTTGATGATAAACCCTAAACTTCACGCCCTAAACACCCTAAACGCATCCTCAATTCCGCCGTGAATAAAAAAATTATCAAGAATTCTTCATACGTCCCGCATCTAAACAGAGTTCATGAAAGGGAAACATTTTGCCATCATCCTATTTCCAGTTTCAATTCCAAGGAAAACATAAACATTTTGATACTTACTGGAGTTTTCCTCAAGCTTGTGAACTCGCCTTAAATTACCATGGCTAAAATGTGTCGCGTCGTTCCAGTTCACTAAATTGAATAAAAAATATTTGTGTACAAAGTGAGCTGATAATCGATGCTGTTGAATATTTCAAACAACCGGGACGTGATCAAAATAAAATACCTTATTTATAAGTAGAGCGAGACATTTTCACGAAGATGGAGCGGTCGCTTGAACCTCTACAGTCGCGCATTTTTAAAACAGCTCGAGTTTGTTTAAGCGAACTCTAAACGATACTGGAATCATTTGCATTACTGTCAGCCCATGATCCAAGAAAACAAGGTCTGGTACTCTGGGAGTTGTACCGCAATGACGTCACTGTCCAGTTGCCACTTTATTGTGACAAACACAGATACTGGGAAACAACTTTTTTAATAATCTATTAAATAAAATACAAAAATCATTTCATTTGTCATTTGGTTTATCCGCTCAAGCAAGTTAAGCACGAATTGAATAATATTAAACACAATTTTATCAAAACCACATTGATTTATTGTAACTGCTTGTATAGCCCGTTGGTCCAGTTGGTAGTGAACCTACCTTCTGAGCCTGAGGGCGTGGGTTCGATTCCCACGTTGGACAAACATTTGTGTGATGAACATTTGTGTTTGTTCTATATCTGGTTGTTAATATTTATTTAAGTATGTATTTAAAAACTATAATATAATTATGTATGTATGTATGTCTCTGGCAGCCATATCACAAGCTTTGCTTAGTTTGGGGTCAGATGACCGTGTGTGCAAAAATGTCACAAATATTTATTTATTTATCTATTTATTTATTTATTGGATTCCCACAGGTAATATACGAATATTGGGGAGTTATAATTTCACGCTACTGTTAACACAGAAAATCATAGAGAGTTCGCCATTGTTTCGTGTATCGTCACCTCTCTCGAACTTGTTGAATTACTTATTCTGCTCTTGCTTATGCACGTGTACGTGTATCCATGACATTGATGACATCATTGCGGTACGCCCACGTCACATTTTTTCTCGGAGTGCTATACCTGGCGGAGTATATTATTATACCATGTGTCAGCCCAGGCCAACCGATATACAATAGACGGGCCTGTTTACTTATGGCCTTTAATAAATATATTATTCATTTCGGACAGACCTCAACAGTTGTACTCGTAAATGGCGAGCTATCATAATATTTGATAAGCCGCCTGATGCGTATACGAAAATAAACTTCCTGAAGTTGTCGTTTCTCCACAATATCCATGATGGTGGTCCAAACGGGCCGTCGATTTACCCGCAAATCAAAGGTTGGTAAATGGAATCTGTCAGGTTTGAGGCAGGACAAGGGACCCCGTATTCACGTTAAACCATTCACTTGTTTATGGACGCTAAATTGGATATTCAAGTCAGTTAAACGGTCCGTGTGTTTATGTTCTTATACTTATTAGATTAGTTGAAAAAACCAGTTAATGCAGAACCGTATTAATCAAAGGCCCGAAAGCTGAAAGGCTGTATGATAAGGTGACCTTTTCAAGTTATGCTTGACTGCTAAGGCATTCTGAAGTGGCATTTGGACTAATTACTCCCAGATAATATTTATTAGTGATTTATTTTATTTATGTTTCTGTGAATTGTTTATATCGTTCAAATAGTAAATTCTTAAGTGTGGAACAATATTTCAATGTACAAAAATACACTTTCGAGACTAGTGATTTATTTATCCAAAATTGTAAAATAGCAAAAAAATATTTGAAAATTTATATAGCAAGAGAGATTCCACATTTGCTTTTTGGGAAATGATAGAAAGCCGAAGTCTACAAGCCGATTATAACGGCGTCGAAAAATTGTGAAAAAGAATCTATTACTAGATGATCCGCTTTAATCCTTCTTTCCCACTTAAGCCGGTTATTCCGTACTTCGTTTCGAAGTTAATTTGAATTGTATTAAGCGTAATCCCCCTTATTAATAAACGTAGAGTAGTCTTGGAATAGTTACGTCGTGTTTTGTCTTCTTCTCTCTTTCACATTTTGAACTCGATCGAAAAAGACAAAAGACGGAGTAACTATTCCAAGGCTACTCCACGTTTATTAATAAGGGGGAATAAGTTTTATGACTTCGGATTAAAAAATACTCTCACAAATTTTGATAAACAAACAACCGCATTAAATGCATTGAATTAAATAATAGTCTGGTTGATAGTTAGCACCATTTTAGGAAATTCATTTATACTAAATATTACAGGAATTTTGTTGGGTTGGTTTTGTTGGCTGAGAATGAGAGAGAGTGATTACTATACTAAAGACTACAAGACTAAAGTCTGTACTGTAAAACCTTGTACCCATTATCTTAACTTATTTAGTTTGTTTGAAGTTGTGGGGACGAAAATAATTTTACACCATCTATTTAAATTATACACCGTGATTGCGACGTTCTTCCCGCCCAGCGCGTCTGCGACCCTCAGAACCGCTGCCGCTGTACCTACACATCATTTTCTAAACAGCCGAGCCGCCTGGCCTCCCGTCAAAATATTGCTGTGTAACACAGTACACTAACTCACAGAGTATGGATATTAGTTGTATATAGCATACCTATGCTATGGCTATAGCTATGTTATAAATTTCGTTAAATTTCGTAATATAATGTTTCTTAATAAATTACAACTGTACTGTACTCACAGTTCATTTATAATTGTATAATTTTCTATTTAGAAATGATTAAGTACTAAATGTGTGTTATATTTGTTTTTTTATTATTCTTTTTTTTCTAAATTTTATACTAATTAAATTTGATTTTATATCTTTATTTAACACATAATATTTAATTATTAAATACTGGGAGAAGCCACTGGCTTCCGAAACACAGTTTTTTACTAGTTCGGAGCCAGTGGATTCAATTGTTTTGTTTGTATTTTTCCTTGTGCCAAATAAAGATTATGATTATATATATTATGTCTTCTCTTATTGATTGATTGGATTGATGGATGGATAGGTATTCTGATCAGCGAAACAAGTCAGAGAAAGATAGGGACAAATAAAAAAATCTAAAGATCCATTTTGATAATATAAGACTGTTGAGATTCTAGGTTTCTAAAATAGTATTTTTTGTGTTTTTCTCTTACTGAAATTTTGAAACGTATCAAGAAAGACAAAACGTAGCTAACATTGGATTGTATTTATTTATTCAGTAATAGACTTGCTTTGACCGCCAACTCTCCTGGTGTTAAGCGATGATGCGGACTACGATGGAGCACGTTTACAGTTTCAGTCGTGATTTGAAGACACCCAGATTGTAATTCCCATGAACCCATTCCAGGCAACGCATTCCTCAGACTAGCAGTTTCACTTATTACTCCATGTTTTACCTTTTTTAGGGTTCCGAACCCAAAGGGTAAAAAAGGGACCCTATTACTACGCCTACGATATCTGTCTGTCTGTCTGTCCGTCCGTCTGTCTATCCTACTTATTAACAGCTGTATCTTTCGAACCGTAATAGATAGCCAGTTGAAATTTTCACACAATATGTAATGTTACGACGGAATACTTAAGAAATACTAAAAAAGCATAAATTCAAAAACGAAAGGGGGGTACAACACACAACAAACGTATTTCTTAACGTATTTTTGTAATTGCTCTAATGTACATACTCTAAATAATAACAAATGGCCAAGTGCGAGTCAGTTACCAATTTCTGTTCACCGCCGGTTCTCGTACGATCACCAAAGTTAAGCAACGTCGAGCGCAGTCAGTACTTGGATGGGTGACCGCCTGGGCGTTAATGGGATGTTGTCTTTATGCAATTATTTTTTTGTAAATTGCAATTTTCTTTAGTAAACAGCTAGCAAGTTATATGGTGGTACGGAACCATCAGTGCACGAGCCCGAATCGCACTTGGCCGGATTATTGTTCTTTAAAATTATAAACTCTTCGATTAAGACGGAGTACTTACTTCAAGGCTACTCAGTGTTTTTCAATAATGGGAGAGTACCTAACTATTCCACGGTTCTTTCACGTTTATTAGGTACTCATTATACAGGGGCCAACAAGCATCCAAGGTTCAATTCTCCACTGGCCACATTCAGGCACTGGAACATCGTCTATCGTACAGTTAGTCCGTCTGTGTGACGTACCCACAAGCAAACACGCCAGTGTGGGTGCAACGGGCTATTGATTCATGATTCATGCCGGAATTTATGCCCGCTCCCTTGCTCTTAATCAGAAGTACGTCAGCGCAAAAAGGACGGAGGCCCACCTGCTCTAGGCTAAGAGGTAGCTTTTAATATCATACCAAGATTAGGGAAAATGAAAATAGCTTTTATTCCATTCAAATTTTACCAAACACAGCCATGCTGATTTTTCATGGATGCTACCTTTACATGGTAATTATTGTGTCATTTAGTAAAAAAACTGTTTGTGTTTAAGTTTTTAATAATTTATTGGTGTTACAGAGTGTAATAAATAAACATCTGCAAGACTTTTTTGTTTTTTATACGGTCTACGGTCGAGACTTTGCAAAGTACGTTGTCACAGATAGACAGGTAGATGTTTATACCTCGGATACTACAAAGTGATCAAAACAAAAGAAATTAAAATAATGTAAAATATACGAGATAAAATCCGTCAAGTGTTTAATTTCAATATTTTATACAGCTGATTCAAGTGCTAGACGGATATGCGATAAACATTGAAACGACAATATGAAATGCGACAACATGAAAGACTGTAGCAAGACAAACCCCTAACTCTTGAACTAGAACTATCCGCGTGGCTGAAATGCCACCGCAGCCGGAACTTATCCTGTTATGCTGGCGTCAAGCACTCATTAATAACGGGACCCGATGTTTTCTACAAATACGAGTCTATAAGTACCTACATATAAGGATAAAATAAATACGGTACCGCTACGAGTAAAGCTTTATATGGATAGAACCTAACTGTAAGACAACTTATGTTCATGCGGTTGAATACTAGTAGTAAACTGACGGGTAGAACTATCAATCAACAAGGCTTTGTAGAACGTAAGAGAAAATGAGATCGTATGAGATATTTACTAACAGTACTCACACTCATATATTGATTTACAATCAATGGTGGATTCATTACCACCTTCAGTTACAAGGCGCGTAAATAATGTTAAATAATAACGATCAGACATGCAGAGGATCTTCAAAAATAAGGTTATAATTATGAAACAAACATCAAATCTGATTTGACTACTTTACCGTTCTCGTGCCGTACCGTACATTGTACAGATGCAGAAACATTTTTTTCGTTATAATGTAAGTTTGTACCTACCTTAAATATGGTGTAAAACCACAGAAAATCTACCAATTAATATATTTTTTGTTGCGATGAATACCTTTAACATACTTATCGATGAAAATCTGAAATGAGGTTCTCGTTGCGAATTAAATCACTTGATCCTCACGGTAATTTTAGGTGCATATTTCAATAAATTCAAAATACTACAGAAGTTCAATAACCCTACACTAATTCAGCCAAAAACAGCAGCCGAATCGCAGACTTCGTAAACACGAATGCTGGAACAATAAGCCGCTCGAATCTATTTGTTAAGGCTGAGACTCACCCCTGGCCAAGCATTCACCGCATTCGCTATCTCCATGGATAAGTTACTAGAACCAGATCACCCACACATCTTGCAATGCTGGAAATCCCACATCGTCCCACTTTTCCGCTCTTATTTTCCGCGGACCTGCGAGGTGTGGAATGTCCTTCCCCCAAAGGTCTTTGTGCCGAACTTCAAGATGAAGCTTATTAAAAAGTGTGTCTACAACTACCTCTTCAGGCTGGCAAAGCACCGTCAACATCGTTAGTGTTGCAGGTAGTGGTATAGGTAGTGGTTTCTGCTTCTGGTTAGGTTGACTGCATAATTATTTGCCGCTCTTTTTATATGTAAAAAAGATTCGTTGAGTATTTTCAACGGATGTTTTTAGAACACTGTTTTAAACTATCACGGTTGTTCACTAAATTTATATGATTATTTACGGGATATTTACCGTGGTAAGATTGTGGAATGAGCTCCCGATATTTCGGCGCAGTTACATGCACCATGTTTACGGGAAGACTGAAGAATGCGGGTATTGGAGAACAGTTAAAAAGTTAAGTGCAGACATAATATCCCGTAAATAATCATATAACTTTGGATTTTTTTAGTTTATCCGCATAGACACGGCTCACCTTTTTTCTTATTTACTTCGAAACACTTATTGTGCAACTGCATCCAGTAAGTATCATGTAGTAAAGTACACTGATACTAAAACAAATTTGCTAATTAAATAACGAGCGGAACATTCTACTTTAAACGATTAGAAGAAAAGGTGGAGCGCGTTTCGTGGTTTCGTGGATTGACCTAACTTAAAACTCTCATTTATTTATTAATAATCAAAGCAGCCCCGTAATAGTTACTCCAAAATTTGTATATTTTTAAAGAATATTAACCGTGGTATGGTTTTGGAATGAGCTCCTCATTCCACAACCATACCACGGTAAATATCCCGTAAATAATCATATATCTAACTTTAGTGAACAACCGTGATAATTTAAAACAGTGTTTTGTATTTTTTTTTCCTTTCAAATATGGAACTCGAACGATAAAAAGACGGATTAACTATGCCGAGGCTATAGGCCCACTCAGTTTTCTTAGGATTATACCTAATTGTCTTCTCATAAATAACTACTTCGTCCTTCGATCATTCGAAGACTTCGTTGCGATAAATCCGTCGTGTAAAAATAAGCATGGATATAGTAATAAATCGTGTAGATGGCGACTAAGTAAATAATCTCAACGACCTAATTAGTTTACTGTACGATCGAGAACGTTACCTGCTGAATCCATTCTAAGATGACCCCTCACTCAGACTATGATTGGAAATATACAAAAACTCAGACATAAAAATGTCCAATTCTGAAGCTATTTTGAGTCGATTTCTGAGTAAGTTGGTATTACAAATTATTCACACCATAGATTTATTATTAAAGGGCTTGCTTTTGAAAGCTAAATGTGTGAGTGTATAGGCAATTGTATTCGATTCAAATTCGATTTGTCTATTGAACTGTTTCTAGAACGCTTTCGTTGTTAGGGAATTAAACGATAATTGGATAATATTATCGTGACTAAATCCATTATTGCTTCATAATTATTCCTCTTTGTACTATGCTACACCACCCCTAAGAAATATTTAGAGATTATCTGTTTTGTGGTCTCAATATTTTCCCAAATATGTCCACAAATACTGAACCATGACTTTATAATCATTTCTAGACTTTGACTAATTCTGGAAAAGTAAATACTTATTCTATTTAGGAAATTGAAAATACCAGTATACATTCCCAAAGTATACCTATTACTTTATTATGGGTTCGATAGGTATCAATCTGGTTATGACATCTTCAACGAATTTGTTAATATTAATTTGGGTAATTTAAAACAGCTTTATAGAGAAACCTTTGGAAAGTTGTCGTCACGAGCAGGTCTCGGCCTTGGTGGACCTCATTAAAAATTCGTAACAAATTAGCTATGCTCAGTGTTGGCTTCATTTCTCAAATTCCTCGTTCTCGTAAGTTCCGAGAAGCATTAAATTTTCACAAAATTGCTTTGGAACTTTTCCTCCCTCAATAAGCTCCAACTCAATTTCCGAAGGCATAGTTTTGATCACATAGTCCATTGTTTTGTATTAAATTTACCTTCATAAAACAAACATGACTTCGTGCGGCGGCTCTATACATATGTAATGGGATCGGTGTTTTACCAACCGCGGGCGGGGCTCGATTCATAACGGTTAAAAGGTTTCAATTGTTGAAATGATTTTTTTTATTTGTATTGCCTACTGCGGCTTATTTTCATTCGCCGACCACTTTATACGGGTGTCAGAATTGAAAATGAGCGGGATCCGTAAGCAGAGTGCGCTGTGCTCGTAGGGATAGGTTCAGACGTCGAGTGGCGGCGGTGGGACGAATATAGCGCCAGCCGGAGTTGCCTTAATAATTCAACAGTGCAATGCTTTTACAAAACCTGTCGGCGTCAATCCTAATTTAGCGCCGCCGATCGAGTCGCTTTCGGAAAGTGTCGCTAGACAAATGGAACTCTCCTGTTTTAGCGCAACACCTAATTTTACCGAATGGACATTTAGATGGTCAAGAATACATTTTGCGAGTATGTTGGTAATTGTTTCGTATTTGAATGCACGATTTGCTTATTCATGAATTGTTTTGCTATTCCGAATAAATTATATACTTGAACATTGTAATAGTGTGAAACTGTTACTGTTTGCAATGTTTTTGAGTTATTTACGAGCAATGCTATAACAAAACGTATTTTGTATGTATTTCCGTTCGAACAACACATTAATGGTGACTACATTGAGTAGTGTTTAGTGTTTTTCGGTGAAATTTGGTTTGCTTTGCAACTAACCATAGATTTATCTACGTAACTAAAGCTTAGTGTGACTCTCTTAGACGGAATGTCACAAGTAAATGTAAATGAAGTCGAGCGACAACGTGCAGGTGCGAAGAAACTTCACTTACTTCAGTTTAAGCAATCTGCTGTGAGTCTGCAAGTCTCGTGCCTTCTGCGGTCGCAACAAGACTTGTGTCTTGACTCGAACTAACTTACAGTCTGCCTGTTCTTACTTTGGCGTCTTTAAATGCACATTAGGTTCCACACTGCCGTGAGAGCTTGAGTGTGCATTTGTTAAGTTCGTATGTTTGTTGGCGTATTCAGTTGTGATGTATCGCATCATAGATAGCTTAGAATATTGATCTGGTTTTAATAATAACAGACTAATTATAGAATCTACTTCAAATGCTATTACAAAATTGTCAGATAATTTTGATTTTATCTTTTGTTGAATACTTAAAGCGTTAGACGAATCTTCAGCTCTGAAATCTTGACTTCATTAATAATTGAAGAAAGGTCTAGAGCAATATCTTCAAAAGCGAATACTAAATTTTGAGATTTTGTGTGAACTAAATACCTACTTGGTAAGGTTTTCGATTTTGTAAGAAAAAACGATTTTCCCAAAAACACATTCATATTAAATTTGAAAGTGATTTTATTTACATAAAATAAAACATTGCTCGTAAAGTACCTATTAATTAACTAACATAATGTCAAAAAAATATTTTGCTATGTTATTACTATTAATAGTTAAGCTTGTCACTCAAGAGACAAGTCGATAATGTAATATTTTATCTTCTTCGTTTTATTTTATCTTTGCATAAAAACTTATAGGTTTTAGTGGGAATCTAGATATACTTATAGTACACCACAAGGGAAATATACAATAATTCTTAAGATGTACAGAGTCATTGAGAATATGAGTTGCGATATGTATTCGATATGTATTCAGATATAATTTCTGATACAGATAGCTTATATTATATTATGCCTCATGTGTAACAAGCTTTATGAGTTGTCAACAAACTACTATACATTATTAATCAACTAATAGAATAAGTAGATACTATAATGAATGATAGATATGAAAATTCACGCCACAGAACATAGCAACACACTTCACAGCAAGTAAGATAACAAGGAAATTCCCATCCCCAACAACCCACTAATTGCCACCATTGTTTGTAAACAACTTAAATAACAGAGACACGGTAATTATAGCCGTTTCCAACAAAACAGAAGCTGTAAGGAATTATAGCATTTAAAATCTACTGCCTATTTAGAAGGAAGTTTTAATTTGAACGATGATAAATAGCAACAAAGATAAGAGCCAAATGAGGGTGCGAACTCCTAAATGTAAACATTAAGTTCGTCTAAAGGGACAATCAAAGGGCCGACCCGTGTTCTTCTGACGGCGAACTCTAATTAATTGAAATGTTTATGACATCAGCCTTGGGCCAGGCGCTCGTGTATCAGCTACCCAATTTCGGAAGTTGTTAAAATTAAATAACATCAATTAATGTCGCATAAAAGTCATAGTTTAAAGTATTATTTATATTTTAACCGCTGGGACTCTATTCAGATTATACACGAGCTTACAAAAAAAATATCAGGTACTCAAGATATCAAAAGTCGGTAAATTTATGAATTAGAGCCTTGACGAAGATAGTCATTGTGAAATTTTCCGTAGGAATTGAAAAGATAAGTACGCTAATAAGAATAACGTTTCCAAAATCTGTAAATTATTATAAATAAAATATTATTTATTATTATAAATATATCTGTGAATGTCTATAGAAATAAAAACCTCACAAACCAATTGATGGAAAATTACAAATTGTGACTCGAATAGGTATACATTTCTATACGATTGACAATATAATTTCCTTCCAAATAAATAATAATTATTGAAACACAAGTAAATTTGGAAGAGATAATACATCTATGTCACCCAAGGATAGTGTAGCTTCCCAACAGTGCAAGAATTTTTCAACCCGGTTCAGTAGTTTCGGATCTTATTCAATGCAAACAAACAAACAAACAAATCTTTCCTCTTTATAATATTAGTATAGATTATAAAACTGTATCTCCCCATTCACCCAATAGTTCGAATACTTAGAAAAATTATTTATGGAAATTATGACCTCTACGTTATCATTATCACATACTCGGCATTTCTTTCAATATATTTCAACAAGTACCTAAACCTACCTATACTTCCAAGAACATAAAGATGGTAAGAATATTTTCAGAAAAATACAAAGTAAAGCGAAATGTTTATTCAGAGTTATGATGTTTTATGATACTTTAAAGTAATTTAATCAAAGGGAAGTTTCCCCGAACATAAAGTTGAATCCCCTGGCTCTAACACAAGGGGTCTGTTTATAAATTTTCTGTTCTAATAGTTTGGGATTTACTTATTTATTTTATGGAAACCAACGAGCCTTGGATTTAATCGTAATTGCTTGCACAAAATATGTTTGACGCTGGGGGTTGCCGTAAATTTTAATTATTTATTAATGTACTTAATGTGAACTTAGTTCAACACATTCATGTTTGCTGCTATGGTTATAATTTTACTTTTTCTTAAATCATTTTCTCCTACTAAACATTAAAAACTCATTGCAAATAATGTAATGGACTTGTAGCTTTGATGGGTAGGTAGTACTGTAGGCGAAGTCCGAATATTCCCTACGTAAAAAACGTAACGGCTTGCTGTGTGCGTTGGCTTCGCTGTAAGCACAGCAAGCATTTGAACTTAAATAAAATAAAAATAAATTATTAATAAATTCAATAAGATTCATGCTCAACAATTTAGGTCGACATTTATGATACGTACTGCTTATGCCCCCTGCCGTCCTCCTTGTTTCCTGAGAACTACAATCTAGGCGTCTTCAAGGCTAGAGTGAATAGATTCTTCTAGATCCATCAAGGGTTCCATCCTCAGCCGCAACGTCACTTACCATCAACAACTTATGTTACATAACGAAAATTCGAAAACGAAACGTACTTTGCGCACTGGTAATCCAAGTTAAAATTGTAAATGTATTCACAAAAACATTTTAAAATCATACTTGTCATCAAACAGTATTTCAATACCTACCCTTATCATCCCATCTATTAGAGTACTAAACAAAGTATACCTTTTAGATACATATTTTCCTCTTAAAACTGTCAAAGTTTGCTATTACCATACGTCTATGTTTCGGCGAAGGTGTGTTACCTACTTTTAACAATATCTTACGAGTTGTTTATAATATATCTAAGTAAAGTCCATTTTCTCTGGCAACCCGGCGTCAGGCAAGTATTAATGTAGTCCCAGTTCAACCCTGCCTTTTACACCATTAATAATAGGTACCGTGACTGTACCGTGTAAATTGCAAAATCAATATCAACATAAAGTAGACGATCTAGATGAACTCACATAGAAACTGTTGATTGTGAAATTTAAATCTCTGAATTATGAATGTAAGCTCAAATTCAAAGTATGTTGCTTACCCCATACAAATTTTAGGTTACAACGGTGTTTATAGATTTTAAAACGAAATTTTTGAATAAATAGAAATGCCAAGAATCTTCACAAAAGAAAACTTATGTTTGTTTGCTTAAGTAGATATAAGTGTAAATAAACTTCTTCTCCTTGAATAATAAAACACAATTTCGAGTAAACAATAACAGACCCGAGTTCAGGCATTCGGAAACAACTATTTGATTGTTTTAGATCTATACACTACGAGGGACACATAAATCGTGGTTCCACAAAAGTTATACAACTTGAAAATATTTTTTTTTCTGTTCCGCTGCTCTGACAAGTTTCAAACAAGGTATAAGGTTTCGACATATTTTAGCCCATACATACATATTTTTTCATAGCCCGTTGGTCCAGTTGGTAGGGAACCTGCCTTCTGCGCTTGGGGGCGTGGGTTCGATTCCCGCCTAGGACAAACATTTATGTGATGAACATTTGTGTTTGTTCTATATCTGGTTGTTAATATCTATTTAAGTATGTATTTAAAACTATATATGTATGATATCAGTCTCTGGCAGCCACATCACAAGCTTTGCTTAGTTTGGGGTTAGATGACCGTGTGTGAAAAAATGTCCCGAATATTTATTATTTATTTATTATTATTTTATTAATTTACTGAAAATTTAACCCTTATAAAATCACTACACTAACATTCAAAATAGAAATAACTGAGTTAAAATATTAGATCTACCTACATTGTCAAAATATCTACCTCTGAATTATGTTTGAAAATTTAAACCCTAAACTCATGTTACTCGCTTTATTTCACCTAATATATACATAAGTAGAATGTCTGAAAAGTTTGTTTCTTCATTACAATATGCAGAAAATATGCTAACTTATCTAACTTGTCATCCGATTAAGCTCATATGAAGCACACTCCAAGCGCCTTTGCATGCATAATTAGCATCTCAAGCGCATTTTAATATTGTATTAGTTACACATTTCCGGAACGAAGCTGCTAATCAATTTAGTAGTCGCAATTTGTTATACGTCCTAGAAAACTAATTTATTGACTTCTACCTGTTTAAGTAAAAGGCGCGATAGGCTGTTCCTAACTGGCTTAACGCCAAGCTACTTAGTAGTTTTATTTACTGCCTGCGCTGCAGTAACTTATTTTTTAGATATTTTGTTATTTTACCTTGCCTTGTCTTTACATAATTATGTGTCTATTTGTCCGAAGACGTCATTCTCTATATTTTCCCGTTGAATTGTGCGTTGAATAGTGACGTAGGGGGAAGAGACTGACAACAACGACTGAAACATACCTAAGTTGCTCAACGCAGATCAAGAGTGTGTGTGTGTGTATAGAGTAAAAAATTTAACTGTATGGTTATTACTATTTATAATAAACTAGCAACAACTAAAAACTAAAAAGAAAAATGAAATCGGTAAAGTCGTTTTCAAGTTATGGCGTGACCAAGGTAAATAGGGATTTTATTTTTATATATTTATAGAAGATAGATAAGCCGTGGTAGCCTATTTGGGACACCGCTAGACTTGAAAGCGTGAGGTCACGGGTTCAAACCCTAGGCCCGTACCAATGAGCTCTTTGGAGTTTATGTACGGATTTTCATACCACTGGCTTTTCGGTGAAGGAAAACATCGTGAGGAAACCTGCATACGTACGGAGAAGAAATTCCATAGCGTATGTGAATCCACCAACCCGCAACTGGGCCAGTGTGGTGGATATGGCTCAATCACCCTTTCGGGGGTAGGCTAAAAGTCCAGCAGTGGACTGATAAAAGGCTGATTATGATGATGTGATACATAGATTACCAGATTTATTTAAGGAAGTGAATTATATTGCTATAAAATGAAAATTCTTATTTTTTTACGGACAAGTAAAAAAGTAAAGTTGATGATTTATTTAAAGATATGCTAAAACAATTTTACAAATAAACTAATTAATATTTTTATGAATTACCTTTTTTTCATTAAACTTCAAAGTAGATGACGAGTTCCCAAAATAGATATTTTATTTAGCAATCATCTATTGTTCCTGTCATTTACAGAAGGAATTTAAATCGAACTTATTTTTGATCGTACATGAAAATTTTGTACCTATAGTAAGTTTATATAGATTTACAAGTTCAAATGGGTAGGTTGCTGCATGACAAGGTAACATAGTTAATAATAGTTCCTATACCTGAAGCGGTTACTCAACTTACAAAGGGTAGTAAGATGTAGGCGCAAATTGCTTTTAGCAGTGGTGATGTACTGGTAAACGCATTACCCGCCTGATGGAGCAATCAGGCAGACACTCTAACTTTAATAGGCTAAATTAAAAATCGATACGATAAGTGACGGGCTCCATTAAATATTAAATTAAGGCAAGGACTCGTACGTGTAGCATGTTTTGTGAATTCTACGAAGTATTTCAATTCGTTGATATATTCATAATATATCACGATTTAACGTAACGTTATTAACAGATCAGAATCAGAAAAAATGGTAAGAAATATGTTATACAGTTTACCCATTTCGGGGATACAATACCTATTTGGTTTATAGTTACATAGAAACGTTCTAATGGATCGATGTATTGCGCGGTTGATTAAGATCATTTAGAGTTTAAACTAACAGATATTTTTTACTCTACACTGATAATATAATAATGATTATTAGAATTGTACCTTAATTAATATCATTTTAAAATCCTCCGGTTAATTAAATGCAGAATATTTACATACATTCTTGCAATGTGATTATGATTTACTAATTAATAAAGTATTCACGAAACTCTATTTTTTTTTCTACATTCTACATTCAGCAGGATCAAGTTTTGGGGATAGGGTAACAATTTGAGATCGTATGTCAGGTAGGTAAGATACCTAAAAGAAAGCTGAAAGGTGGTCGTGTGCGACGGAACGCTTGTAGTACAGTACGACAAACGTATCCATAGAATTTAAAGAGACAGCCACAGTAGTATTTTCTCAAGAAAACTGACATGAATATTTTTAGTTCTGTCATTTGGCCAACTCTATAGATATGTTAGTCTTGGTCACTCTGTACACTCTGTCCCTCAACATAACTCATCCTACACATTGTCGCTGCACTTGACACCGCGTCAAATGCCCCACATTGACGTGCACCATTGTCTTGGAGCCAGGTTAACTAGAATGAAAACAAGGTGAAGACACGTCACATGTGTTAGCTTATATAGCATTTCAATTAGGTATAATTTGCGGGATAGTATTAACAACAGTAAATATACTTAAGGGATAGCTTTTTGATGAAAAAAAGTGACTTAAAACCACCTAGCAAGTAGCCATACCCGCCCATGGACTACTGCAACGCTATAAGCGTTGCCGGTGCGTTGCGTTAAAGGTTATTTTATGAGACATTTAATCTTAAACATGAGCTCTGTTTAAATGACAAAGATTTCTTTAGTACTTCATAATGCCCGCTTGGTACAATATGAAATAACTCTTTGTTACTTTATAAACATTCGGTTATTTCATTATTTTCATTCGTCCTGTTGTATAGCACATCCTAAATAAACAAACTAAAAAACAGAGTGAAAATGTGGATAGAATGGGAGACAACCTTAAAAGCTTTGTCGACAAATCAAAAACGTGTAAAACAAACAAGGAAAAATCAGTAAAACAAATTAAAAGCAAATGGAGAAACAGACGAAACAAAATTGAGAATTCAATATTGTTAAGTATATAGAAAGTGGTTACAAAGGTAAAATATATAAAAAACAATTGGTAATTTAATTTCCTTCGCTGATGTTAAATTAATAAATGTAATGTTAAGAATGCATAAAGTTATATGATTATTTACGGGATATTTACCGTGGTAAGGTTGTGGATCGGGAGCTCATTCCACAACCTTACCACGGTAAATATCCCGTAAATAATCATATAACTTTAGTGAACAACCGTGATAGTTTAAAACAGTGTTTTAAGAATGCATGTTTAATATACTTGCATTTCTTTCCTTCTTTTATTATGATGACATTTACTAAGATAATAACCATTAAAGCAAACAATAAGATTAGTGCAGAGAGAATAAACACACCCGGATACGCTTATTGAATGAAAAATTGATAAATATTAATAGATTATTATCCTGTAATAATTTAAAAGTTATCAACTGGCCGTTCTCAAATTATTTTTTGTAAAATTACTATTATTACATAATATAGAAATAATATTGTTTTTTAAATCAACATACACACAAAACCAATGGTACCGACCGACATAGCTCAAAGGATTAGTAAACTGAAGTGACCGTGAGTCGGCCGACCGACATTGTCCGAAGAACCGATAACCGAAGGCGTGGAAGAGTTCTAGACTGGAAACCACGTTCAGACAAACGTAGGACGTGTAGGAAACCTTGCAACTAGGTGGACGTAAGTGAGACGTAAGGAGTGCGTAAAACGGTGGGTAAAAGTTCGATGCAGAGAACTGCTGACCAAGCTCATAGTGGTGTGCATTAGGAGAGGCATATGTCCAGCAGTGGATAATAAAAGACTGATAAGGATAATGACGGTTGTCAAATAAGAGTCAAATATGAAAATCTATTATACAGAAGAATTAATTAGTAGGTTCAAAGTTAAAATAGTCAGAAGGGTGCTTAAAGTTTTTAGGTATCTGTAGGTAATAGGTATGTGAAGTAATGTAAAATTTCGTTAAGACATTAAATACTCTTGCACACGAGTACTTAGGTACCGAAGTATATTCCTTAGTAACACTTTTCATTTTTCCTAGTAAATATATTTAATAAAATTCTATGGCGATTAGGTTACGCGGTATTGAAAACTGCCAACTTCCATTTCGTCATTCCTGCGTCGGAAGTTGAAAAGCTCTCAAAAAGGTTTCCCCAAAGAGGTTTCATAATAAAATTCTTTGGTGTTTGGAGAGGCAGCCCCATTTAAAATAATTTCAAAGTTTTGGATGATATTTTAATACCAGAATACCTCGAGTCATCATTTATTATAATCCTCTCATTGCATATTTTCGACTTTACTGTTGATGAACTATGACAAAACGGCTTACAGATGTTTTAATGCTAGAATACCACGAGTCATCGTTTATTATAATCCTCTCATTGCCTTTTTCGACATTACTGTTGATGAAATATGACAAAACGGCTTACACTCACGTTATGTATCGTTACGTCACGTCACGTTATGTTGTATTTGTCACGTTGAATTTGTGTTGTTGTTAAGTTGTGTTGTCACGTTGTGTTGTGTGTGCGTTGTTAAGTGAGTATAAGCCGTTTTATCATAGTTTATAATGGGGGTCCATTGTAAACTATAGGGACTTACATTATTAGGGTTCACGCGAGTTTTGATGAAGGGTTGATGAAGACAAATTTTCCTGGCAAATTAAAATCACCTCGACTGGATGTGTTTGTATTGTATATCAATGAATACTACATAAATTAGTAAAGAGACAAAAACCTAACGTCTTATTAGAGAGGCAAGTTCGTGGGTCCACGTCACAAAACCATCAATATTATTTTAATTAGATAGCCCGTTGGTCCAGTTCGTAGTGAACCTGCCTTCTGAGCTTGGGGGCGTGGGTTCGATACCCACCTAGGACAAACATTTGTGTGACGAACATTTATGTTTGTTCTATATCTGGTTGTTAATATCTATTTAAGTATGTATTTAAAAATATATATGTAGGTATATCAGTCTCTGGCAGCCATATCACAAGCTTTGCTTAGTTTGGGGTCAGATGACCATGTGTGCAAAAATGTCCCGAATGTCCCGAATAATTTTACCTACTTACATAAGCAATGTTTAAACTATGTTGTAATTCCCCGTACTGTGACCTCGCGGCGCTATATCTTCGAAACTCTAGGACTGATTTTCTTCATATTCTAACTTAAAAATTGTATTGGAATGAATTATTTTCTTACTACATTCCATGAAGATCAAACCAACGGTACTCAAGTTATCGTTGAACAAATATACAAACTCGCAAACATAATTATACATACGATACAAACATCGATCTGTTCCCGTACATTCTGAGACTTTAGCTTCGCTCAGTCAGTAAATGTATTGTACGTCCCAGATCCATCGTATATCATACTTATTTTAATAGATTAGACGTTATTTCTCCTCCCGTTAGGCTCTCCATCAAAGGATAAAACATTTTGCAAAACAATATCGGATATTAGGCCTGTCAAACTTCAGAAGTTGGCTCCGCTCGTCCTTGTCACTGGCATAGACGTTTCTTTTGAGTTAAGTGCAAAGATTGCCTTCCCGCGTCCCTGTTATCCTGAATTTCAAACATTTGAGATTGATAATTTACCTCTAAATATATCAAATTCTTACACAAGGTTACTCGAAATAGGTGTACTAATATGTACTTTAGTACCGAAACATTTAGTACCGAGAGTAGAGTGGCAACAATTTTAGAGCTGTAAAATTTAGTTTAGTATAGAGTACATCAGAATCGATACCACTGGCGTTGATTCTGATGTTCTCTAAACTAAACTAAACTAAATTTGACAGCTCTAAAATTGTTGCCATCCTTCTCTCAAACATTAAAAGTAAAAGAGAGGCAGATAATTTTAGTCCTGTCTGGTTGTTTAGTGAGTGGTATTCCAGAATCGATGCCACTGGTTAGTCTTAACTAAGCTTAAGGCACACATTAGTTACCTACATATTTACTTGCAATAATTTAATGTTTCTACTGCAGTGATCAGCAGGTAAAAGTAATATATTAATTTGTTTCTTTGAGGGAAACGGATCACGGTTGTAGTGGATACAACTACTCGGGATCCGTGGCCAATTCAGTTTGATCACAAGATTTGTGTAGTAGATAAACCCACCTAAAATACGAGCGAATTTAAAGTTTGTGAGTCCGCTGTGAATCGTAAAAAAAACGAATTATACGTCGGAAGTTTGAATTTTCATTCGGCTACCATATCCTCGGTGGCGTCGCCGGCACCGCCGCATTTGCTGGAGACGGAAGCTCATTGTTCCGCCGCTCGACGCCTCTCTTATCTGTCAGCTATGCCAACAGCGCACTTGACGGCTTACCGAAATATTTCGTTCAATTCAGAATCATCGATCGTGCTGACATATTGATGGCAAATCTAAACGCTTTTGTTTCATCGATAAAACGATTTTAGGGTCTGTTCTTGGCCAGAGCTATGTCGTTCATAATTTTTTTGTAATAAACCTTTTATATTGCCATTATTATTATTATTTTCTTGTCTATATACGTAGCTTATTGTGTTTGTAGGAGTTTGTATTCAGCTTAGAAAAAAGGCACATGCCATAGTAAAAAAAACTTTTAAAAAACCTACCTATCAATATTATTTCATTTTATATAGTCTTAATTCATATAAAATGTATTTACTTCGCTCCACGATGTAAATAATTACCTACCTACGGCAAAAGTAGCTCAGTAATTTTAATAGTTCACGAAGTTCTAATAGGTACAATTTCTATCTCCATGTTGATAGAGTAGACGCAGAGGGGTGTGGGGAAGGGGAGATAAAGATGACATGTACCGTCTGAGAGCATAATACAATATCATTGCCAAAATAATAACATACAGTAGTCACGACACCGATTCACATGTTAGGGTTGCCGATTCCCGTAGTTTAATCCTACTAATATTATAAACGCGAAAGTTTGTATCTATGGATGTAGATGTATGGATGTATGGATGTTTGTTCCTCTTTCACGCTGCAACGGAACAACGGATCGACCTGATTTTTGCATGGGTATAGTTCAAGAGCCAGAGAGTAACATAGGCTACTTTTCATCATCATCATCACCATTTTTCATCACTACGCGGGTGAAACCACGGGTGCAGCTAGTTGAATATAAGCGCGTTTAGCAGCGTCGCGTAACATTAGTAAAATGTCGTCTGAAATGATTCACATTTAACTCTCACTCTTACACATTTTCAACATTTTCGAAGATAAAATAAGTAAAATATTGAGGAGACATTAAAAAAAACTATTTGGGCATTATCTTTAGAACATTGGAACTGCTTTATAACGTAGGCCTCCCTCGTAGACTTTCACACTGAATGACAGCCTGACCTCTGCATCTACTGGATGCCCGGGACTCTCACGATGTCATCGGTCCATCTAGTGGGAGGCCTACTTACGCTGAGTCTTCCGGTTCGTGGTCTTCACTCAAGAACCTTTCTTCTCTATCGGTTATTGGTTCTTCGAACGATGTGGTCTGCCCATTATCAATTCAACTTGCAAGTGTTGGTGACTCTGGTTCTTTGGCGAATATCCACGTTCTTGATTCTATCGCACAAAGAAACTCCTAGCATAGCTCTCTCCATTTTGCCCACTGTGTGACTCATTTCCAAAGGGTCAAAAATTAAGGACCACGTCTCAGTACTATTATGTCATCACTGGCAACACACACTGGTTAAAGTCCCTTGTCTTTAGGTTAGGGACTGTGGTACTTTGAACGAAAAGATATCTCGTAATTACCCGATATGCATAGTTTTAAATATTACATGCATATAATTCAGCCCTAAAGATCCAGTTGAATCCGAAAGGTCGGCGATATCGTCCGAGTTTATCGCAGGACAGGTGTGTGAGACGTGCCCCGGTTGCACTCAACCTCGCTCAATCTATTTATTGCCCTTAACTTTGGTTTCAACTGCGAGATCAGAATGATGAGCTTCTGTTGCGCATAAAATAAACATACATAATGAAAACTAATAAGTTTAATTTGATTCCAAATATGTATAATTATATCTCAATAAATAATTCTAACAAGTTCATCCAACATCATTTTAATTATAGGTCTATGAAAACCAAGTGATTGATTGATTAACTCTTTATTGTTCACACCGTTAAATTTGAGATGATTTTTCGATTTGAGTGATGGTTAACCTTAATATTTAGAGGTTTTGTAATAAAGACTATTGCTATTTTTAACCGACTCCAAAAAGAAGAGGTTCTCAATTCGATTGTATGTTATTTTTCCTAAAATCAGGACATAATTTTGCAGTTTTTGGTAATTAATAATAAACTAGGATTGCAGCAGCATGAATCATATTTTTAATACAGTCAAATACCCTATTGGTTTACATTTACATAGTTCGTTAGATACGAGTAGGTAAATCCTATAAAAGCGTTGAAATTAAACACTTCAGATTTTATCGCATGTATTTTACATATTTTTTGCGTAATAATTGCGAAAACAAAATCATAATAAAAGAGTTTTAAAAATTTGTAAAATTCTCTCTCTCCAAAACACATCACAACTAAGTAGTAGCAAAGATTAGTAGGTAGGTACGTGAAAACGTAACCCCGTCAAACTACATTACAGGCACCTGCAAACACAAATTCCACTCTGTTTTGATGAGGAATAAGCTTTAAATTCACCGTCATCCTCGTCACTGATTTTAATCACAAGTGAATAGATGATTTAATTATTTCACCGGTGCCAGCGATGGTCGTAGGCGGGTACATGCTAAAAATAATTAACGTTAACTGGATGCGAAATATTATGTGACGAGGTAATTTGAGCAACAGCATAACGACGGTTTTGTATTCCGCCTGTGCAAGTACCACATCTTTGCCAGTTATTCAACTACCAAGCAGTAGTGTGCAAACATATGGAAACATACTTATGTTATAGATTGAAAGGTTTCCATCGAAATTAGAGATTATGCTAAGTAAAACACTGTTTTAATAAGCGTAATCCCTGTAAAACTGTCAGGCTAAGTTGGCTTAGTATCACTAGTCAGTTTATTTAGTCCGATGATAGGACTGATAAAACTTTTCGTGTCAGTAGTTTGATGTTATAAATAATCGGACTACTGTTTTGTTGGACCTTTAGTTTGGTTTACTAAATAAGTAAGTCCTTAATTGTTTAATTACCACATAGCTTCCTTTTCTCTCTTTCTATTTTGTTTTTGTGAAGTACTACCTACCTGTCACTTTTGCTTTATAAACATTTGAGTGAAATGTTTGCATTCCAGCATTTACACTGTTAAAAAAAACATACATTCGAATTAATAACCTCCTCCTTTTTGAAGTCGATTAAAATAGAGTTGACGCGTCTCATTTCTCGCCTTGCCGGTTGTCAGACACAAAATGGAGCGGAGACTGAGTCTTTTGTAGTTGTAGGCTTTGTGTGCAAAGTAAGCGTCCTACCATCTGTACGATGATGAAACTTGCCAGACACCGCTTTTAAGCACGCTTTATGTCTCAAATTAAAACTTTACAGGAGGAAATTAAACGTCGCAAAAATTCGAGTGTAAAATTCGCTATGTGTGCAGTATGTGCACTCTATTTTATATTGTGTGATTGCTCTGTTGCCAGCAATGTGCAGCGAGCAACTTCTGCGGAATGGTCTTCTAATGAACTTACAATGAGTTTTCGAGCTGAAGTTTTCCTAAAAGTATCTTTTGCAAGAAATGCTGCTACAATTTAAAGTAATAAGTAGGTTATAAATATTTGTTTTTTGTGAAACCTTGATGACAATAACATATTTAAAAAACAGTTGTTGGTTATTGTTTTGATAATTACACATTGATTATCTTACCTACAGTATGGATAAATATGCAGAAAGCAATGACACCACTATAGCAAATAATTGCCACACCGAAACACACTTTTCAGTAGAAAATCGATTGATTATAATTTTTTTACACAAACAGAAAATAGCGCCTCTGACATTTTTTACAGATAAAGATGTTAGTTCCATATTATATTAAGACTTACGACTTTAAAAAAGGAGGTTCTAAGATTGTTTTTTGTGTTTTTTTTTTGTTTTTTTTATAGAATGTGTGGCAAACAAGCAACTGGCCACCTGATGATAAGTGGCCACCGCCCCCTATAGACACCTACAATACCCGGGGCATTGTCAGTGCGTGTATTTTACGCAACATTTCTTCCAATTGTGAACCGATTTTTTTATTTACTGAATAAGCGGTTTCTCCAGGCTATTTCTATGGTCCCAATTAAATTTGAAGAAAATATTCTACCTCGAAGGGTGGAAAATTTGCGAATGAATCCCATTTACAGAACTTCTCGTGTAGTAAGTTATTTTTTTGAGGAAAATGTAATTATAATTTGCCAAACAGTAAACACAAATGCCAAAAACAGTTTCTCCAGTACCCAAATTATTGCTTTAGTTTCAGTCAGCCAGTTTAGGTAATTTAAGAACACCTTAGATAACTTCATCTCAGAATTTAAATGTAAACAAAAGTTGAAGTAAAATGCATCCTAAAGAAAACAATACCATTGCCAAGTAGGTGTATATCTACACTACAGAAATGGAAAAAAACTGTGTGCTACCCTCTCGAAATACAAATTCCACTTGTCAAAATGTTCACGCCATGTTCACAAGCGTCACAAAGCGCGACGTTAACAAAGAACGGTCTAACAAATTGTTCCGTCAAGCAGCGTGTTTGCGTAATACGCGGTTGGCTGACATCCACCACTACCCACTAGTTGGTGGATTAATTAGCACTCACATTACTTCATGAGTGAAGAAATATTTTTTTTTGCAAGTTTTGTTGCAAACCCCTACTCTTCCGTAGGAGTTCGCAAAATACGTTTGCACGTATGTTCACATTGAAATGATATTAGCAAGGATGCAGCGAAAATAAAAAGGATTGTCATAATTACTAATTTAGATAATATAAAAAATTACCATCCTTACCGAACCCTCTATTTAAAAGGACGCCAAAATTTTCATTTTTGTCTAAAAACACGGGTGTTTATAATCATCATAATAAAATAAATCACCTAGTCCGACGTATTTTTTTATATAATTTACCATAGCTAATAAATTTAATTAGGAGTTTTTAGGAAACATCATGAAAAGACATGTTTCACCTTAGAATAACTACACAAAGAAACCAAGTACATTCGCAAAATTAATGGTGTCATATATGGCTCCAAAAAAAATATAAACATTTTACTATGACAATTTGCGCGGTGAAATCGTACAACAACAAATCAGAAAAGCAGCATAAGAGTTATGGTGTGACATTCCACAGGTAATCCATTAATTTTCTTGCTTAAATCGTTTAAAATACCAATCGAAACGTAAGCTACAAAGCGAATTTGTAGCTTACGTTTTGAGAAGGCGTTGTTTGGAAACCTACCTTCTCTGAGTAGTTATTCTAAGTGTTTCACCTCGTTATATCACTTGTCCACACACAAGCTCGTGCACTAACACTTAACAAATAATAATCCACTATTATCACACATTAACACTCGAATATACACAAGTTTATGAAAGTTATAGCTATTATGCCTTCTGTGGTAATAGGTATAATGAAGCGACGTCTAAAGGGTCGGCAACGTATTTTTGGGACGTTTTTTAGGGTTCAGATGCTGATGTGAAATGTTATTAATGTTAAGTACTATTAGTGCGACATTTTCGCTTTGCGAAAAAGAACTTAAAGTACAGATTATTAAAATAAATAAAAAATGTGATGCCTCTGGTGTTACAAGTATCCATAGGCGACGGTGACTGCTTACAATCATTAAACCGGTCTGCTTGTTTGCCACCTTTGGCATAAAAAAAGAAATGTTTTTTCCACATTGGCGCCAAAAGTTATAATGAAACTATCATAGTCATATCAAAAATCTATAATAGTTGTTTAATTTATATTACATTGTGAAAGTTAGATATAACAGGTTTTTTTACGCTTAAAGCTTATTGACACTTAAAAAAGAGTAGGTACTTATTACCAATTAAAAAAACTATACATATACATATTTCTAGACTTTCTCGCCAAGCTGTAAGTAAATACCAACCCATCTTCAGGATCATGGATAAAGTCGCAAACTTTATTAAGCTACTAAATCTACTGGAGCAGAAACTATTTTAATTCACTTTGCAAACAAAAAAGTTCTTTCATTGTCCGCTTTCTATTCTGGCATCACATTTTCTTCTGCGTGAAGATTAAACCCATTGTGATGTCAGTCAAGGAATCGCGTTTCTGACAAAAATTTGTTCACGTTACGGAGTAACCTGAGTTTTGGGAGTCCTTTCTCCTATTTATAACATTTCTCATTGGATTCCGAGTGACGGTAACCGGAGATTGATTTAGCTGATGGGTCATTGATACACGCGACACCACAGCTTTCGGGACAGATGATTGGACATTTAGACAAGTGATGCCAGTGAGATACTTTATTTGTTTCGTCTCATGTTATCCTTGTAGTGTAGATATTTCTTTGAAAGTATTAGCAGCCTGTTTTCTTTATCACAAAATAAACATTTCTGTATTTTTTCTGTATTTATTGCGCTATTTTGACGCTTATAGAAATAAATATTTTAAAACAAACTTGAAAAAGTTTGTTCTGTAGCTTCTTATATAAAAAAAAAAACATGAGAAAGGCTAATTTTTAGGGTTCCGTTAGCAAAGAGTGTAAATGGGACCCTATTACTAAGTCTACGCTGTCTGTCTGACTGTCCTTTTCGAACCGTTTTCGACAGTTAAAATCATCACAAAATATGTAATGTACGATGGATTGACTAAGAAATAATAATAACGGGGGTCCCCATTCAACAAACCTTTTTTAACGTATTTTTGTATTATGCTCTAGTGTAAAAACAGTAATACTTACAAGTATCAAACTTAGCACGATTATAGTACACATCCTAAAGTAAAACAAAAATAATAAATACTTGTCAAGTGCGAGTCGATGACAAATTTCTGTTCACCACAGGTTCTCGTATTGGGCACGTTCGGTATTTGGGTAACAATAATTTATGTGGTGGTACGAAATGCTCAGTGCGCGACCTCATCTCGCATTTAGCCAGTTTTTATTTTAAACTAGCGAACTTTTCGAAGATCTCTCTCAAGTGTAACCAAAGCGACTGGAGAACTAATACAATAATTTAGATGCACAAAATATTGTTTGTGTTAACCACAATTTATCACGGTTTACAAATGAGACGATGTTAGTTTTACGTATTTCCAAGAAACAAAAAATAAATATACCTACAGCTAAGTACCAGTGTCTCACTGTGTTTCAAACTTATGGATTTACTTTGAATACCTACCTACATGGCTTGAAAATTTTTGCTTACTAACGAAATTAGACAGCAAAAAAGTTGATTTGAATGAAAACAAGTAAATACTTATACCTACATATTTTTTAAACACAAATTCTTGTTACAATCACATCATTCTATTCACAACATCAAAGTCCAAAACTACGCTAAATATTTGCTCCAAATATTTACCCAAAAAGATTCCTGTCGTGATTGTGCGCGGAAACATCTTGAAAATGCTCTCTAGCTAGCAGATATTTTATAAGTTATCCGAGCGGCTAACAGCTTGGGCCAGTATTGGCAAATTATGACGGATGGACCCCGCATCATAATATATTGACGTGATGGCTCTTTCGGTCTCCCTTTTAGAGGCAAACGGGAAGTTCGGAGCTTTCCTGTAAGGTAGCTGTAATTTATTGGCCAGGGGAATTAGTGAGATGTTGTTTTCTTTGAAATAGGTTGGCACTTAGTTGGTAGACTTAATTCTCTGTAGAGGGAAAGTGTTCGTCTTATTTTTAATTAAACTGATAGAAATTAAAGTGAGGTTAAACTTTCAGTTTTACATGGCCAACTCTACATTATATGTGGTCATGCAGTTAAAGACCTGCTCTACCTGCCACATCTATATAGCCTAGTGTCCTGCCCAAAACATACATCAAAATATTCATCATCATTACCAGCCTATCATGTTGCCTCTTCTGCTCCCCAAAGGCCTTCTCAGAGAGAAAGAATAGGCCCTAATCCGCCATACTGGCCCAGTGCATGATGGTGAATGTCGTTGAGCTTTAGAGGTTCTTAGACATACCAGTTTTGTCACATTGTTTTCCTTCGCCGTTTTTTGAGAAACAACTAGTATTATTATGAATCAAACAAAATATTGCAAATGCGAAAGTAAGTGTGTTTGTTTCTCTTTCACACAGCAACAGAGTGTTTTTTTTTTGTATATTTGTTAGGTCGAAAACTGACTTTGTATATTTTTTATCGCGAAAATCGATGGTTCCTGAGGGATTGTCTACGCGATGCAGTATGAAAATATAATATGTGTATATGAATGCCTGTCTTCACTCAACTACACGACGAGGTCCAATGTTGTATTTTTAATACCCTGTAATTTTGATTTCAAAAATATGTTTGTTTCCTGCAAGCGAGTAAAACCACAAGGCACAGCTAGATTTTTTAAATACGTTATTCCAAGCCCCAGGAGAGGTCCAGTTGCTAAGATATTCATGCTTGGCTTAGGGGCGACTTGCCAAAGTTCTGCCAAAGCCTTATGACCTCCGAAATATTTTTGGCAAAGCATCAGAAACCGAACGGTTATTACACGAGTAAGTATTATTAATATATTATTCATATTTGCAATAAGTTTAGCTTAAGTTGAGATTGTCCTGTTTTGTGTACCATCTAAATAAAAAATAAAAAAATATATACGTATATGTATATATATATGTATATATATATATATGTATATATATATATATATATATATATATATATATATATATATATATATATATACATACTTTAAACTGAGTTAAGCATATAATAAATAACTTTTGATCTATCTATTTGAAAGTACGGCACTCATTCACTGATTGGCTGACTGACTCATCAGGAAATCTCAAAAAAACAAGAAACAGAAATTAGGCAGATTCTTTATGGGTTATAAAGGTCCACTACGGAAGGATTTTGCGAATTTATACGAAAGTGTACGAAGTCACAGGCATATTAATTGTTCCAGTGTTGTTTACTTTTCAATAGTAAATTAAAGTGCAGACCTTTTTTTTGTTTTTTGGGCTGAAATAAATAAATATGTACTAGCTTATTTATTAATTATTTAACGCCCCATTTTCTACGTTCTCTATGAATTCTCTTCATCCTAAGGCTGCCGGGATGAGATCGCTCTTTTCATAAGGCCACTTTTAAAGTTTTTCTGTCCCATGTACGTAACTTCTGCTAGAACAATAAATAATCCATCTATCTTTCTACAAATCATAGAGTTTCAGCAGCTTCATTTGAACGCCACTTATCACAATTCTTCAGTGTTAAATTCTATAACAGTAAGTAAATTATCATAAAAACTTTGTAATTTTACAGGTATAAATACTGGTACTTATGACACCCGAGACTAACAAATTCCATTACCTTCGTACATTTACTACCAGCAGAGAGCAACTTATAACTCCTGAATAGGGATGCGGCTTCAGATTAAGTTACGAGTAAGTTGCTTGTAAAATGTGGAACAGACATCTGACATCTGAATAAATTTTCTAGTAGGTACATCACTGTTTATTCTTAAATCTCCTGGATGAGAGTCCAGCGGAAGCCCATCAACGAAAACATAATTAAAATTAGTTCAAAAACAAATAAGATATAAGCAGATATAAGCATTTTAATTGCATGCTAGACAGAGAGCGCACTATACTGAGCCGTGACGTCACGCCTCAGGCGCGCCATACAAATGCGCTTTGCGAGAAAGGGCTAGAGCATCCCCTCCCTATCCCCACCTAAAATTTTAAGCGCTCATATCTCAGAGATTTATCAGCCAATTTAATTTATTTTTTCTGTATGTGTAATGTATTTAGTTATATTCCTCGCTAAGCCGGTTATTTGTAATAAATTAAACATGAGGACACGTGCCTATTCAAGGTCATAAATCTCCATTAGCACAAACAGCTGTTCCATAAAAAAATATTATGTCATTTGCACTCAACGAAATGTATATAACAACTGATTTATTTTTTATAATTTCCGTGTTGGTCCTATAGTAAAAGAAAATATAATAAGATGATATAATGATGAGTTAGGTACAATGGTATTTGGTCTCCTTTCGGCTTAGTACCACCTTCCAGATTGTGACTTAATAATTTCAAAAATGTCACGATACTTATAAACTATTGTTCTATCGATAGTCGATATTTCGTGAATGTTACATACATGGTCCACCTCTATTCCTGTTCTCCCCGTGCCGTGTGTTCATTACCCACACCGAAACGTAATAAAGTAAATGGACCCGAAAATTATTATCTTCCGCTTGGTCTCTACAATGCCATTACGTATAACGTAACCGACAGAGATTTCCAAAAACAATTTTACCGTCTTTTTATTTTCGTACCTACCTGATCACTCTAAGAGGCCTTACGGCTAACTGTTTAAGTGTTCTTGTTTAGGTGATGCGAAAAGTTAAGCGAATCTCGGCACGAACCTTGACGCGCCGAGATACATCAAATATCTATTAGGCGTTTCCATTTTTTACAGCGGGCCTTTGCCTTTATTAACTAAACAAATTACAAGTTAAAGTTATATGATTATTTACGGGATATTTACCGTGGTAAGGTTGTGGAATGAGCTCCCGATATTTCGGCGCAGTTACATACAAAGTTACAAGTTAACACTAATAACACAAAAACAGTCAGACTGCCCATTGACCGTTGAAGGTCTAAAGATAATCCAAATGCTCAAGCCCACGCACTACCAGGGCTTGAGCTTAGACGTTTCAATGGGTATATGAGATATACATTTCAAGACATAAAACTACGTATGCATTTTTTTTTTGTCAAATCATAATATTGACCATCAAACCAGTATGTTTGTTCAAAAATAAACATGTTAAATTATGACGATGCGAAAAAATAATAAGCTAAATTATTATGTTGTGCCATGTCTAATTTACATGGCACAACATAATAAAAAATTACGCGAATCAAGGGGCACAAAAACATGTGTTCATACCATAGAGGTAAAATAAACTATTTATATATTATATACTAGATAAGGATGATGAATGAATCTTTGAGAATAAGTCCCGTCCCAAAGTAGTGTCAGAGTAGAGCTAAGTGATTTGCTATGTCGCGGTCAATCGCACTTTAGTGTTAGTTCTTACAGTTCCTAACACAAAGTGACTTTGAAACTTGGCTGCCGCAGTTCTTTCTCAGTTGTGTTTTGCCTGTTTTATGCCCAGATATTGTACTTAGTTCCCTATATATTTTGACTAAAGCTACAGTTTGCCATTCAGCATGGTAATGCTGCCAGCATGCTGGGATCGCTCCCAACTGATGGTAGTGAGTTTGAGCATTTGTATTGTCTATTGATTTTCAACAGCCAACCAACTTTTAAACCAACTAAACCAACCTTTTTAATAAATAATAGGCCAAGTAGTGTAGTGTTAATTCGCTTGTAGGTATATTGTTTAGTTAATAAAGGCACGTGCCAAAAAAAAACATATGTATCATATCAATCAACTATCAGAAATGAACAGTTCAAATAGTTTTATAATACTTGCAACGTCTTGTTGTTTTTATCCGCAATCTTACAGGAACCGTATTAAAAGTAATGAAATAACTATATACTGGTAACTGCAACTAGTTTTTTTAAGGGCGGTCTAAGTGCATCATAATAAACATCTTTTGTTCTACGTCTTTGCGAAAAACCTACACGACAAAAATCAGCCGTTCCATACAAAAAACAGTTACTCACGACAAAATGTATCAAACAGCAGATATTTTTCCAGCGAATTTGATTCAAAGTTGTTTTCTTTAGACGTATTGAAGCTTGTCCTTAAGAGGATGCCAACTCATTAACAGTAACCATGTATAATTAATTATACGTTAATTTATGGTATATTATCTCACCTCCAAATACCAAATTTCATTCAAATCCTTTTAGCCATTAGGGAACTGGGTAGGAAAAAAACTTACACAACACACACACGCACTTATTCTCACAAACTTTCCCATTTATAGTAATTATGTTAAGTGATAGCAAGTAGTTTCATTTCATATTAAGTTATCAACCTTTTCATCATCATCAGCCAGAAGACGTCCACTGCTGAACATAGGCCTCCCCCTTTAACCTCCACACTAAACGACAGCCTGCCATTTGCATCCACTGGATGCCAGCGACTCTCACAATGTCGTCGGTCCATCTAGTGGGAGGCCTACCTACGCTGCGTCTTCCGGTTCGTGGTCTCCACTCCAGAACCTTTCTTCCCCATCGGTTATCGGTTCTTCGAGCGATAACCGATGTAAGTTATCAACCTTTTAAATTAGACAAATTAGGAAAATAAAGAATCATGGAATCCCTTTCAAAGAAATAGCTGAACATTTTTCATTGCTAAAACAAAAATAAAGTAAGAATGCTTTGTTGTTGAATACGAGAAATCAAAAGCGAGAATCTAAGAGGAAATCGGAATAAAACATTTTTCAAAGGGTTTGGGGGAGATAGGTACCTCCCTCAGATTAGACAAACAAAGGAGATATGCCTTAGTACAGTATTATTATCTTTCGTGTTAAATGTCTCAATGTTTCTCCCACTTTTTTCTCTATACCACCCTATAACGACGCCTTCCAGACGGCATAAATACTCCGAAATTCGGGATTGTAACTCTATCTAATTTTATATTGATTTTACTTGTAACTAGCTCATCTAGTTTGCCGTTACTAAAAAAACTAACTAGCTAACTAACCAAGAATGTAAAGACCCTGTCATCATGTCTTGATGACAGGGTCTTTACATGGTTACATGGTAATAACCTCGAGATTTCCTTTAGGTTGTTTTATAGCGTAAATTAACGAAATCCACTCACAAACTTTCCCTCGGAGAGTTTTACGAAAAACTACTTTTGTAAATTGGAGGTAATAAGTTGATGTGGTGAGTTTTTAACCGACTTCAAAAGAGGAAGAAGCTACTCAATTCGGCCCGTATTTTTTCTAAAACTTCGAATCCGTTATCTATAAATCGATGTGTGAATGTATGTAGGTATGTATGTGTATGTTCGCTATGGACTCCAAAACGGCTGGACTGATTTTAACGGGACTTTCACTGGCAGATAGCTGATGTTATAAGGCTGATGTGTCTGCGCGGGAGAACCCGCGATCTTTGCAGCAACAATTCAATAAAAAATAGAAATCTCATTATTACAGTAATAGAATTTTATATATTTTTCCATTTATAGTAGAATCAGAACGCCATAAAAGCATTTTGCGTTGATTTTTTCGTCAAAAAATGTAAGAAGGCTCTTAATATAATAAATATTATAGACTAATTCATTTATAAGGCGTTCCAGGAAAGCTCAATAACTGTAAAACAACAAAAAAAAAATTTAGAGATCAGAGTAAAAACCAGAAGGAACTGTTTGCCTGCCGTCAGTGTACCAACAGGCCCAACGCCATCAAACAAAGAAAACGGATAATTAAAGTCAAGCAACGAGAAAAAGAGATTTTAATGAACCTCGACGGTTGCCACGTAATAAGACTTTATTATTACAGTTAAAACATAATTAAATAATAAAGAGGAGAAAAATATCCTCGTTTTAGGTAAATTTATCACATAAACTTTACGACGGTGTTAAATTGCTAATTCTTTCGTTAACGGCTTAAAAGGTAGACTGGTAGTTAAATGAGTTTACTGACGGCGCATCATTGGTCCTAATTAGATAAAGATGAATACATATTGAAGATGAACTTGATAAACTGAAATAATTGTAATAAAAAAAAAAAAGATTCAAAATTCCTATCGAGATACAATACATAATAGAGTCACAATAGTGCCAAAAAAATCCGAACCAAAACTCGGCGCACTCTACGAATTGCGCAGACTTTTTGGTTAGTTCCAAGATAACCGCGATCCGACTACAACGCTGCGAGATGCCAGAGCTACGATAACATAGCGGACAATTAACGTTGAGCACAATGCAAGCGACATAACGTCTAAATTGGAGTAAATGTGGCATTGTGACGTATATAATTGATACAATGTATGTACAATGACGCTTGGACGTTTTTTGCCTGTTTTTACTGAGATATTGTGACTCCATAGGAATAAAATTGTATCTCGATGCTAATTCCTTATTGTCCTTGATACGAAGTAGCGGAAATACACTATATAGAGATTCATCTCAGAAACAGTTTTAAAAATATTAATTTCTTAGGTTATTTATTTATTTATATAAGGGCAAGTGCCTTTATTAACTAAACAAAATACAAGCTAATACTAACACTAATTAGTAACAAATAATTACAAATAATTATTACACTTTATTTAAGTCCACCTACACTGTGTACTCGTACATCAATACAATTTATCAAAACGTTAAACAGAAATAAAAATATAACTAAATGTCACAATAATTACAGTTGAAGACAGCATGCGATAATCAAGATTAGTTTTAAAAATGTATTAATTACTGCTTTATATCTTTATCCATTATAGGTATTATCATCATTATCAGTGTGTTTCTGGAAAGCATGCCGCTTAGCTCACTTCCTCAGCTTTTCGTAACAAGTTACCTCATTTAGTTTGAAATCATTAATATAATTTTTGGCGTTAAAGCAATGCTTCACAAAGGCGTGATCACATCTCAAAGGCGAACCGTTTCGCATATTAATTGACGAATTTGCCTTCATTTACACCTAACTGTCATGCACTAAACACAGTGTACGACAGTGCTTTTACTCAAGCATCCTTAGGTAAATCTGGGGCCTTACTACCTGTTTGAAGCGATTCTGTTTAAGTGACGCGAAAATACGATAAGTAGCGCGACCGCAAATCGGATGTGGGGGCACCCGAAATTTTATGCTAATTTGCCAAGTTTTTTATTTAAAAGAAATTCTACCTTGAATGGGCATTACAGTTTCCCAATTCACCCATTCAAGGTTAACTAAAACTAAAAATAAAAACTACAGCCCAAACTAAAAAAACAGACCATAATTAAAACATTAAACAAAATTTAAATAGATACTAACAATAATATAAAATGTAATATAACTTTAAACCCTATTATCTAAACTAAACCATAAAATAAAAAGTATAAGAATTTATAATATTCTAAGTAAACCAAATATCCATCAATGTAATAATTGATATAATATGTAATTTTTTTATTCATTTCCTTTGCGCCACTAAGACAGAAACATAATAGCAAGATATTTACTCGATACTTTAATGTTTTGAAACTGGTGCCTTTTTGCTAGATTTTTTAATTTTTCTTGGAAAGAACTTCAGTCACATATCTAAAATAAGTACTCACCGAAGGAAAATATAGTTTGTTATTCTGATGATAGTGAAAAAATTATTACATTTTTTGTCTGTGTCGCAAAACTTGGAGCGTACTTTAAAAAAAGCAACAACGAGTTTCAGTACTGTTTGAATTTTCCACCGTCGATCGAAACATGCTCAATAATTGAAGTCGACATGTGAACAGTTCTCAGCTATAATTATTACGTTAGTTTAGATTTGAAGTTGACGAAGATGTCCATAACTCTATAGGTAATAATTATGTTTCGAATACTTGTCCATAATTGCTAACATTATTTAAGAGATTTGGTTCCAGCCTCGACATAAATTGTGTTACTTATGCCATTGAGTTATCTTTTTACTGAAGCTAGTATTATTGTTGTCGCTTGAAGTTGAACTAAAAATTCAATTCTGAATATACCACCAGTTTTTTGCGCCAGTCTCCACCAAACATTATAATATTAATATCTAACATGAACAAATTCAGAATGCAAATAATGCCTACATAGGTAAGTAAATGTTGCTTTCATATCCTAATGAACTCTTATGACCTCACCCTGACCCCGAACGTATACTTAGCGAAAGAAGCGAAATTAAACGAATGGTGAAATAAAGGTCCTCTCAAGATTGTGGCAAGCAAACGTGTTCAAGTATCAGGTCGTGCAAGCTCATAATAAGAGGGGTCCAGGGTTTCAACAGAGTAGGGAAATACGCCCACGACACTTGTCCCTTATCTTCTAATCGAGACCTCCACCTTTACTTGTTTAGTTAAGTCTTTACTTTTCACTTTACTTGTTAAGTCTATTTTCATTATTCAGGTAAGGTTGAAATGATGAAAGTGTCACTACTCTGTAAGTTTTCTAACACCTACTTTATTGAGTTTAATAATGCTGTAAATAACCTTCTAGAAGCACCAGAAATTGTACCAGTAAAATCGTGTCAATCGGGCCTACTAGGGGTTTCTAAAAGAAAAGTCAAGTTTCACAGATTTGAAAACCACTGTCTCAGCTTTAGAACAATGGAAATTGATTTGATTTGTGTCATGAACTGCTTGCAAAATTTTACTGATAGCGCAGCCATCACGCTATTTCGATCTTGACTTCATTGTGCTCGTAATTTTTATCAGTCTGAGATTTTTGTCAGTATCAGATTTTTGTCAGTATCAGATTTTTGCTGGAGCAGGAGCGCCCCAAACACGTCAAGTTCAGTTAAGCCGCCTTCCGATAAGAACATGACAACATTAAATTCGCCATCAAAAAAGAAATTTGACCAATTAAAATTATGTTTTTAGGAAAAATCTCCATTCAACATTTCGATTAACCGATAGAGATTTCAATTTCCTTTAGTCACGTGCGCCGGGATATCGGATCCCGCGGTTGGCTCAGCCCGTAATGAGCGAACGGATGGCAATTTTGCTAGATGGGCTTTTGGTTACACGGGGGGCGGTTTTTATGTCAATGTGCTTTTAATATGTCTACCTCGGTAGTGTCATGGGACGAAAGGATGCTGAATTTTTTTGACTTTTGCAACGAGTACGTCCTTGTTAACGCTTCCAGAGCTGCGTTTTATGGTAAATATAAAGTTTTGAAAAGAATTATAAATAGTTACAATATATTGTACATTTAACTATTTACCGATTTGCTGTACGGTGCTAGTCTGTGAGGCTTAAGCGATAAAATGTAAATGTATTACCGAGAAATATTCTCTTTCGTTATGGAACTCAAAAAATATAATTTACTTAATAAGTTTTTCATACTCTTACAACTGTTCTAGAAATTATGTTCATTTCAACGTTAAAACTAAATTTAACAAACAAGATTATATTATTAGGTAGGTACTATGGTAATTTTGAATCACAAGGTTAGGTGGTTATAATAGTATATTTACTTGCTTAAGAAACAATCCCAATCTAAATGGCTTTTTGAACAATGTTGTATTATTCTTCAAAACTGCCCCAATCTCCTCTACAATTTAATATACTTATACTAACCTTACGAACCCCGGAGGACTTTCCGGTAGAGACAGATAAAACCGCCCAAAACGGCATGAAGGTTGATATTAAATTGGAATAGTTATAAAGAATTCAAAGGGTTTTTGAGCAGTAGCATTTTTTTTCACGTCAAACGAGCTGGAGCATGGCTCCGAGAAAGCGTCTAGGGAAATCTAGCTAACTAAAGATTCTTTAACTAACCACTCGGTATTCCTGTTTATTATGTTATGCAAAAACACTATACGCTACCAGGTATGCATGACAAGGCATGTACACGTATGAAATATGTATTTGCTTCTTATCCATTATCGTATTAGATCCAAATATTAGGCGATAGATTTCCCCAATCGAATCAATCTTTCAAAAAATTTTATGCTGGTAGAGATGAAAATGTTTTGTATTATTATTTAATAATAAAATTAACTAGGCTTGCGTTTGACTGCCACTCCCCTGATATAAAGCGATGATGCGATCTATGATTGAGTCTAAATGAAACTGATTCACTCGTGATTTGAAGTCACCAAATTGTAACTATCGGGTAACTCACATTCAGATAACGCATTCCACAGATTAGCACTTTGCACAATAACAGTGAAATCAAAGTGCTTTTTTATAGTTGAAAACAAACTTAATAAACCTAGAAAACGATTAAAATGTCATTATGTACCGTTACCGGCTCACCGTACATTAATGTTCATAAGTACCTATTCAAGAAACAATAAAGCAGTTGACGCGAATATATGGTTTATAATTGTTTCCGCCAGCGGTACTCAAACCAATCAATTGGTACTAAAATGCTTATGTAAGTATGCAAGTTGAAGTGGCAGTGGGCAGGGCACATATCACGCAGAAAAGATGGCCGATGGGGCCGAAAGGTTCTCGAATGGAGACCACGGACCGGTAAGCGCAGCGTAGGACGTCCGCCCACAAGATGGCTAGACGACCTAAAAGAGACCGCAGGGAATCGCTGGATGCAGGTCGCTTCCAACCAGCCCTTTTGGAGATCGATGGGGGAAGCCTATCCCCAGCAGTGGACGTCCTATGGCTGAAATGATGATGATGTAAAAAATACTTATTATTTAAAAAAAAGCAAATTTAAATTTGTTTTATTACCATAAGGAACTTTAAATCAGAGAATCTAATGACAACTAATCACTAAGCCTTTGACGCTAACTGTCAACTGACAAAGCAGGTAAATTGCAACGCTTTGACTTACCTAGATAAGTACCAAGTATATCTCATAACATGGCATTTATCAGTTGATCCTCAAAACCTAATTAACGCTCACCTGCATGACACCACAATGCTATCGTATCGACGAAATCGGTGATGACCGCGCCTAATGAAATTTGTGCTCAGTTTAGCTTCAAAATCAATTTGAATACGCTAATAATTATTATGCTGCTTTATTTGCATAACGCATTCATTGACAGTCGTATTCATTGGTTACTAAACGGTCGGTGATCCAGCATTGAAAAAGTATAAATTGATGATTCAAATGTTACCTATCTAAGACGCGGAGCCTACCTAAGCAAGATGGCATGCCTTGACACAGATCTAAAAAAAAATTGGGCACCTAGCTTATCACACGTAGCAAAAAATCACGTAGCGTCACGTCACGTCCTGCGGCTTGGAGAGAAAGCAAATTATGTTTAATTTAATATTTTGTTTTGTGAAACAGGAAAGGTAATATCAGTATATTATTAATTATATTATGTTATTAAAACTTTGGCATAGCAATAAAATAAACAAACAATGGGCACGCATTTATTGTTTTAATTGGGTGCTTTCCTTCCCAGAATCAACTTACGAAACGGAGAGCAAAGAACAAAACTAATTATTTCCCACAAACTTAACCTGTACGGCAGAAATGAGAAATTAAGGTTACTCGCGGAGGAAATACGAATCCTTAGTCGTACACTCATATTTCTCCACAATTATTATCCTAAATAAATTTGCGTAAACTCATTTTACGGTAAATTGCCCCACTGCCTCCCTACGCTGGCTATTAAAATTAATAAGACAAGTTTGTGGGAAAAATCTGACCCACAAATGGCCAAAACTCATATTCGTAATGTGGCCAATAAAACGGTGGATTGGAGAAACAAAGTGGTAAGGATGTTCCAACTGAATATGCAATATTTTTTTCGAGTAGAGTATGCAATAGTTTCTTTTTTTAAATGTTACTCATCATCATCGACATCACATACGAGTATACTGTATTATGATTTACGTATTAGGTACTAAGTATTATTCGAAATAACAGTACAGCTATTTACCATTAATTGTGTGCTTCTTATAGGCAGAAAAGTTTGCTATCAAAGTATACGTTGTGATTTTCTTTGTCCTTTCTAATGAAATGTTTACCGGATACCACCACTAAACCAAACTACTATGAAACTACAGCCATTTCCTACGCAGTACTAGCCGGCGCAGAAAGGACGAAGGCTTACCTTTTGATAGCTTTTCCCTTAATAGATTCCAGCCTGTAATGAAGCTGTTACCGTGAAACCTCATTCCAGAAAACGTGATACCGGAAACTCATTATCGACCAAACCGACCAAGAAATCTTATAATCTTTTTCCCTCTGAAATAAAATCTTGAATAATTGAATATTAAAATTTATGGACATTTAACGGCTGAATTCCGGAAAACGTTTTCCTAACTCCAAAGTCGGCACATACTTATTCATAAAACGATTGTGATCTCCAACTGAATTTCCGTTGACAAACCGGGGGGTCAATCTGATCTGGTCATTCTGGTCTGGTTTTCTGACCCCCCTGGGGGGGTCAGAAAACCACTTTTAATTCATGGGGGGCATTCTATAGCAATCCAGTTGGCTGCCGGACTGAATATTTTTTACCAATGATCACTAAAACAGAAAATGTAATTTTTATTTTATGGTACTTTTTCTATTTTGTAATTTTGATGTTGTAGTGTTTTGCGCACAAAATAAATGTTTTATTTCTTACAATCTAGAAATAAAATTAAAATGTTTGAAATTGTATTGTTGTTTATTCTAAAATGTTAGGCCTGGGTGATAAAATTGAAGATCAAGTCAGCGTTATATTACTAACAATCTCTTAGATATAACTATCTAAATTTTAGCTGCTGTCTTTTTTCTGGGTGAAAAATATAACTCTACCAAAGAGTCTTCATGGACATTTTCCAGTGACCAATTTTTATCTCAAATTGCATCTGCCCTGAGTTACTTACTCGAAATTTATGACACCAGTTTATTTCCCACCAATGGCTATAGTGGGGACTCATGAAATAAAAATATCCGTCTGAACTTATAGAAAACCTAATAAAAAAATTCTTGACAAAGTAATATTAAAAACAGAAAAAGAGCATTGGCTCGTTGAGTTTTGTTTAGTGTATTGTGTAGTACAAATATTTCCATGTGAAAACGCTGGACTATAAGCGAATTTTAAGTTAGAGACGTCCTAAATATAATAAGAAAAAGCCAATTCTTTAAAATAACTAGATTATTTATCGTGAATGATAGCTTTGGGTTTGAAGAATTGTTGTTGAGGCACCAAAAGATGAAGAAATTTTTGAAGAATAGGAAACGACATGGAACCAATTAAACAAACAATGCGTTAGCCGGGCGCGGGGCGGGTGGTTGGCCGATGCGATGAGCGCGTAACGTATCTAATCTGGACTATGCTGAGCGCCGGCGCAGCCCCGACTTGCAAACCCCGTTCTACACTAGAAATTGTCTTTGAGTACGTACAGTGGTGCGTGCGAACTAACGCACACACATACAAGCCGCGCTATGTACCGCTCTATGAAGATAACATACTTTTTAGGGTTCCGTACCCAAAGGGTGAAAATAAAATAAAAATTAAATAAATCACTGTTTTAAACTATCACGGTTGTTCACTAAAGTTATATGATTATTAACGGGTTTTTTTTTTAAATCTTGTAAATAATCATATAACTTTAAAAATTAATAAATAATATTCTGGACATTTTAGCACACACGTGACCGTGTGTGCATATCTACATACACTGATATACATACATATATAGTTTTAAATTCATACTTAAATAAATATTAACAACCACATATAGAACAAACACAAATGTTCATCACATAAATGTTTGTCCTAGCTGGGAATCGAACCCACGCCCCCAAGCGCAGAAGGCAGGTTCACTACCAACTAGACCAACGGGCTATCTAATAGGAACCTATTACTACGCCTACACTGTCTTTCTGTCTATCTGTCCTACCTTTTAGCGGCTGTATCTTCCGATGAATATGTAAAACGCTTACGTATTTTTAGCTTTAATATAAAAATAGTAATAAGTACTAGCGTCAAACTTGGTATGATTATAATACAACTCTATAGTATAACAAAAAATAAAACAATGGCCAAGTGTGTGTCGGTGTTAAGATTCTGTTCACTGCCAAGTTAACGTCGGGCGCAGTCTTTGTAGGTACTTGGATGGGTGAACGCCTGGGCCTGATGTGGTATTTTTGCACTCCTTTCTGTATTTTGTGGTGGTTCGGAACCCTCAGTGCGCGAGCCCGATTCGCACTTGGTCGATTTATTTGTTTCTACTTTACCTCAGGTACGCGGCAAAAACGTACAGCAGAAACTTGCCGTATGAGACTTCCACGTATTCACAAGAAACCACGTACACCAATAGTTTAGTCCCTGTTTACCTCAACCTCCCAAGTGACTGTCTGAAAAGGCATCTCTTATTAATGTTGAGGTCATAAAAAGATCTAAACTCAATTACTTATATATAGAGTTAGAGTACTTAGTAAGTAAACTCTGTAAAGAAAAAAATATTAATTTGTCACGCAACTTTTCCGAACGCACATAATTTTTTGCATAAACAAGTATGAGCAAAAGTTTAGCGGTGACTCACCTCTTTTGTCTCTTTATCATTAAAATGTACCCCAGGCGCGAGCATAGGATTTTAAAATGAGACCCAAAACTTGCGCACCGTAGTTGGGAACAGTTCGAAGGTACGAAACAAACAGACTCCGGCTTGCGACCGGCTAATGTAAAAACTTCCACGAGGTGCTGATGCTGTTTTGTTTGCATTCAAAACATCAACAAATTCAGTGGGTACTTTGTCGTCTTCCGGTAGCTCACATTTTTCAAACCGGCATGTTTGACAGGGAAATAGCTTTGTTATGAATTTACAGATAAACAAATATTGACATTTATTCTGTTTTTGTTTGTTTCAAATTTTGACCACATGGATCGATCTATTGGATTAAGGTGAGCATAGTACCCACGCAGTGGTAGGGTAAGTGGGCGATGGCTGGGAGAAATTTTGATAGCTGCTGTAGGACGCTGTAGCCTCATAAAATCGAGTTAAGTTATATGATTATTTACGGGATATTTACCATGATAAGGTAAATATTTTATTTTAGATTAAGACATTAATTAGAACGAGTTCTATGGGTCAAGTTGCCTGAATTAAACGATTTTTTATTTTTTTTATTTAAATAGTCTTCCCGTGAACAGGTGCATGTAACTGCGCCGAAATATCGGGAGTTCATTCCACAACCGTACCATAGTAAATATCCCGTAAATAATCATATAACTTTAGTGAACAAACGAGATAGTTTAAAACAGTGTTTCAAAGTTACAATAATTTTTGTTCGTGATGATTTGCCAGATGCAAGTAAGTATTCGAGCAATTTCGTAAAATGCATCTTCTCTTTCCTAACAGAGCTGAAATTTTCATAGAAAGTAACTCTACCGGTAGGTCATTATTCCATGCGTTTAGCTACTAACAAGCGGTAGTCTTGCTCTGGGCTCCTCTGCACTGTAAGTACTCGTATTTATTCCTTTAAAATGAGTACACAAGAAGGTAGATGGTAGGTATTGTCTTTTGGAGAGCAGCCAACGTTCCTCCACTCGGTAATATTTTTTAAATTCAATTTCGGTGAAGCCACACTGCTGTATCCAGTCGGCTTAATGTACACCTGGTGAACATTTAAATGAGATACTACGGGACTATTTGCTTATTTATGTGAGATTTTATTACCTTGGAGATGTTTACGTGCACCGAAGTGACTTATTTATCGGAAAACAGAACAACATGACGTGCTACTAACATGAGGATTTTACTATGCGAAGTTTGGAATAACCTTCGCAAAGGACTAATTAAAATTGTGGACTCGGTGTCTTATCTCCTGGGCCTGATTTATTTCTTCATTATTTCCTGTTTTGGCGGTATTGTACTAGTACTGAAGCCTGCCAGTGCCAAAGTCTGTTAAGTTTCAAAAGAGTCGAGCTCATCGTGTCATCTCTTGGAGGGCATGACTTCTGGTGACTATGGTCCAAAGCTCTTCTTGTATGCATATGTCATAGGCTTTGGGCTGCCCATTATAAAGTAACTAATAACACACAAAAAAATACTTTTACTACATGAGCCTTGTGTATAACTCAAAATACGCTGGTGACGTTAGCAAAGTGCGTTGCCTTTACCCTAGCGGCACTTATGCAGGCATTGAAAGTTTCGTCGATTCCTCCGGACGATACCCAGGTCCAACATATCAATATACCACTAGATAATAGTCAGAACTTTATGCCTAGATTCTTGCGGAATTATGTGACTGTGCCTAATGACAGCTGGGACTTTATCACTCTATTCCAACAGTTTTAGCAAGTTTTTTTTTATATAAAAAAACGTTATCAAACATTAAACGTTATCTAATCGCAATCTAAAATGTCATAAAGATTAAAAAATTAAGGAAAAGTAGGAGAAATACATACTATGTGATACTATACAAACCATATAATTAGCACGCTATCCGATAGATCTATTCGATTATTTAATTAGTTTTAAAAAAATTGCTCTGTTAACTAGTAACTTTTCCTTTAAGGCTTATCTCTGCATCTTATTTCTTCTAAGTTCTGACAGAACAAAGTCGTGTAAAAATTGGGCGCTGAATTGCCACCTTAAAAGTATTTGTACTGATTCACTCGTTCCGAGCTAGTACTATATTTTATAGTTTAGTTGTTTCGCCTTGTTTCGTTTGATTAAACCTCGCGTCAAAGTAAATTTCTCGCGCTAAGTACAAACTAACTAACCATTATGATTAGGCGCCCGTGTGAGATATAGTTGGCAAAGCGAGCATTAAAATGAAGTTAATAAAACACTGTATTCATGCGGTATAAAGGCGAGGCATAATCCCTTAATAACGCGCGGTGCATCCGTGGCTTCATTAGAACGGTTAAGCTTCCACCTGCAGGCATTCAGTTTTCCACTCTACTTCGTGAAAAATATTCTTTCTGAAGTCTGGACTGCTGATTTTATTTACACTCTATTATAGTACCTATTTCTGAGATTTTAATGCCTAAGTATTCGTAGGTCAGATTTGTTATATGCGGATATTGGCAGACAAATTTCTGAGATATAAGCGTTTTAAGTTTTTGGTGGCGATTGAGAGCGGATGCTCTGTTCCTTACCCGCAAAGCGTGTGTTAGTATAGCATTTGTATAACGCGCACAAGGCTTGACGTTATAACTTGCTATAGCGCGCGCTCTCTGCGTAGCATTAAATTAAAATGCTTGTTATATAATAATTTTTTAACAAATTTTAATTTTGTTTTCGTTGATGGGCTCTATTTCAACTTTTTTATGAGGTAATCAAATGTAATTAGGAAACAGGCGGCAATGTCGCGGTGTACACTTGGCCGTGGTAAAATAAACTCTTCCCTGTTTACTTTAGGTTTATAATTGCCCGGCTGCGATTTGGTATCGCGTTTTGACTGTTTAAAAAAAAAAAAGAAAGAAAGAAATATCATAATATTTTTTTGTAACATCAGTAACATTAATAATTATAGGCAGGCGAGCAATATTATTTATAACAGCTATAGCTTAGTAATTAATGGTATGCATCATTAAAAAAACACAGCAACTTCAACTCAGCATAATGCTGTTTATTTATCTGTATTTGTTTCAGCGCTGATCATCCGTTGAAGCCATTCAGTGAAGTCGTGAAAAGCTTATACACAACGCAACGTAGAACCTAGAATTACTTAATACTATACATATAATAAATTAAACAATTTTAAAGGTAAGTATAAGTCGACCTGGATAGGGTTCGTATAAACCTACGGTATAAACAAATTTTTGTTTAATAAAACAATAGAAGTAAAGGAGTCCATCAAAAAAAATTGAAACATACCGTCTTACCACAAAAGATTTAAGCACGCTTTAGACAAGTGTTTAGCATATTTTTCGCAGGGAAACAATTGCTAAACACTTGTCTAAATCGTGCTTAAATCTTTTGTGGTAAGACGGATAGTTACTGTGATGGTCACAGAATAGAATGGAAAATAAAAGAAAAATTGTAGACAGCAATGGTAGACAGGCATACATCATCAGCCAGAAGACGTCCACTGCTGAACATAGGCCTCCCCCTTTAACCTCCACACTGAACGACAGCCTGCCTTTTGCATCCACTGGATGCCAGCGACTCTTACTATGTCGTCGGTCCATCTAGTGGGAGGCCTACCTACGCTGCGTCTTCCGGTTCGTGGTCTCCACTCAAGAACCTTTCTTCCCCATCGGTTATCGGTTCTCCGAGCGATGTGGCCTGCCCATTGCCACTTCAACTTGCAAATTTTAACAGCTATGTCGGTGACTTTGGTTCTTTGGCGAATATCCACGTTTCGGATTCTATCGCGCAAAGAAACTCCGAGCATAGCTCTCTCCATTGCCCGCTGTGTGACTCTGAGTTTTTCCAAAAGGCCAACAGTTAAGGACCACGTCTCAGTACCATATGTCATCACTGGCAACACACACTGGTCAAAGACCCTTGTCTTTAGGCACTGTGGTATCTTGGACGAGAAGATGTCACGCAATTTCCCGAACGCTGCCCATCCGAGTTGGATTCTTCGGGCGACCTCTTTGCCTAAGTTGGACTTACCTAACTGAACAATCTGTCCAAGATAGGTGTAATGGTCAACAACTTCGAGAGTATCGTTCCCAACGACTACCGGCACGGGTTCAACATGGACATTGGACATGATTTTTGTCTTGTCCATGTTCATTTTAAGACCCACCTGTTGGGAAAGGCTATTGAGGTCGCTGAGCATCGTATTTAGGTCCTCCAGCGACTCTGCCATGATGACTATATCATCGGCAAAACGAAGGTGAGTGATGTATTCGCCATTGATGTTGATGCCTAATCCGTTCCAGTCCAAGAGCTTGAAAACGTCCTCCAATGCGTTCGTGAACAGTTTCGGAGAGATAACATCTCCCTGTCTCACGCCTTTCTGCAATTGGATTTGTTCCGTGCTCTCGTCCTGTAATCGGATCGACATGGTGGCGTTTCTATACAAACACTTCAACACTTCGATATACCTATAGTCGATATGACAACGCTGGAGGGACTGTAATACTGCCCAGGTCTCGATAGAATCAAAGGCTTTCTCATAGTCCACAAACGCCAGGCATAATGGCCGATTATACTCCTCAGTCTTCTGTATAATCTGGCGGAGGGTGTGTATGTGGTCTATGGTGCTCCAGCCTTTACGGAAACCGGCTTGTTCGGGAGGCTGAAAGTCATCAAACCTGCTTTCGAGACGGTTCGTAATGACTCTAGAGAACAACTTGTACACATGGCTCAGGAGTGAGATGGGTCTATAATTCTTCAATAAGGTGTTATCACCTTTTTTGAAGAAGAGCACCACCACACTCCTGTGCCATGCTTCAGGCGTAGTACCATCGAGTATGACGGAATTAAATAACTTCTGGAGGACTAACAGTACCGGTTTTCCACCCGCTCGCAGTAGTTCTGTCGTGATTCCGTCATCACCCGGTGCCTTGTTGTTCTTAAGCTGTTTCAGAGCCATTCTAATCTCGTACAAGCTGATGTCTGGGATGTCCTCAGTGTAGTGTCGGGTCAGTTTAGCTCTCTTGTCCTGAGCTGTACTGACAATAGGCTGTCGTGTCGAGGTGTACAACTGTCCGTAAAACCTCTCAAGCTCTCTCAGAATCTCCGACTTTGACGAAATGATACTGCCATCCTCGATCTTCAGCTTTGTCATTTGGCTTTTCCCAATAGACGAATTTTTCGCGAACACTTTCGAGCCCTGGTTCCGCTCAATTGCATCCCTAATACATCTTGTATTGTAGGAACGCAGATCGTGTCGCACCGATTTCGAGATTCGTCTATTAAGTTGGCCATATTCCGACATATCAGCTGAAGATTGCAGTCTCATCTCAGTCCGGTCCTTCATTAGCTTAATGGTTTCGTCTGAGAGCTTCTGGGGTCTTTTTCGGGGTGGGGTCTTAAAGAACTTGGACCCCACTGCTTGGACAGTTTCCACCAGCCCATTGTTTAATTCGTCCACAGTTCCGCTTTCGGCAAGGCCCTGGAAGCGATTATGCAGTTCGAGTTGGAAGTCATTTGGGTTTTGGATTTGGGCATGACCAGGACGGAGCGTGGACTTCACCAGACGCGACCTTTCTAGCTTGATGTTGATATTCAATGTGCCTCTGACAATACGGTGATCACTACCGGTTTTCACCCTGCTGATCACGGAGACATCATTGAATATTCGCTTCTTGGTCGTCATGATGAAGTCGATCTCATTTTTGGTCGAACCATCTGGGCTCATCCACGTCCACTTTCTGGATGGTCGCTTCTGAAAGAAGGAGTTCATCAAATAGAGTTCCTCCTTCTCCATGAAGTCGACCAGCCGCTGGCCCCTCGGATTCCGCCGTCCATACCCATATGACCCCACTCTTAACTCATCGACATTCCGTGTGCCCACCTTTGCGTTAAAGTCACCCATAACAACGGTGAAGTATGTTTCGGAGGAATGTATGGCTTCGGATATCTCCTCATACAGAGCCTCTACTTCATCGTCAGGGTATGTCGAGGTCGGCGCATATACCTGTATGACCTTCAGCGAATAACGATCGGTTATTCTGAGTATAAGGTATGCTACCCTGCTCGACACACTATCGACCTTAATCACGTTGTTAATGAGTGACTTGCGGACGATAAAACCTACACCACCCTGGGACTTTCGTTCTCCTTCCCGGAAGAAGAGCATGTTCCCGGAATCCAGAACTATCGTATCCTGTCCCTCTCGTCGGATTTCTGATAGTCCTATGATGTCCCATCGTATTTTGCTCAATTCTTCCTCCAGCTCTACAATCTTCTCGTCGGTCCTCAGTGTGCGAACATTGTGCGTTACCAGGGCCAAATTATGTTGGGGGTGGTAGCGGGGCAACTGCCGGAGATTTTTCGCACCCCCAGGCATACGAGTGATCATTATTATATACGTCAACGCTGTGATATTACATTCTAATCTTGATGACTTTTTTCTCTTTTGCTCCGCATGCTTGGTGTAGAATGTGGATCAAAAAGATTTTTCCACGGCCGCTAGAAAGTGCGACTCGGCCTCGACTCTTTACTTGGCGTTAAGTATTGTGGATCTTACCTTTTTAATGGAGCAAGCTAACTTGCTCTAAATACCTAAACTACTAAGCATATTTCACACAAAACAGTAGAATTGGGCGCCCCTAAATATCTAAAGACAATCCTAATAAAAATTTACATGCTGGCAGGTTACAAATTTTATTTAAAAGAATTCTCTTTCCCTTTTTTAATACAATTAAGGAACGAAACGTTTTGTTACTCACTAGGTGACCTTTATCTATATTAATTTATTTTCATTATGTATTTAGTTAACTACAAAGTTATTAATACATAGGTACGTATGATATGCCACTCGAATGGTCAAAATTCCATCATGGCATCCAGCGAGTTCGCTCCGCAACTGATAAGCTTGTTTCCGAATTCTCCGGTGCGCACTAAACAATTCCCACAACAAAACATCTCCTATTTTTATTTGGGTAACAATACCAGAGTAGTTTGTGTTCGTCCCAACAATCCCATAAGAGGAGACTCGCCGCGCGGTGAAAGCCACGTTAATTACGACTTTTCACAGCGCAGTTCCACTCGGAAAGTAAACTGTCCTATTCATGAATCTCTATCTATAATAATTTTATTAAATTGTTAGCGATTTTATAATGTTTGCATAAGGTGTGGTACCTATGGTACAAATGGACCGATTTTTCATATACTTCCACTAACATTTCTATAACTTAGTTTATATCACTTATAATTATGTAGGGTCCTAAAGGCTCTCTATTGATTTAAGTTTTTTTTAGAATCCAATCAGTAATTACAATGAACATCTTATACAAACAAAGTCACAAACTCGCGAACTTTAACAATTTGTAATTTATCTACGTACGTACTGACAAAAATTTTTTTTTTTTATTCAATGACTGAATGATGAATGTTTGTATTAGCGTCGTGTATTATAAGTGTTAACTTAATACACCCACTGTTTCACACAAGAATATTCCACGGGACGTGGTATTGTTTTAAACTTTGTTTATTTTATTTTTTTATAGTGAGAGCAAGCATATTTGTACTTAGACACACAGCTACCCACAAATTTTCGCATATACAATACCAGTGTCATTCAATTCTTCTCCAGCGAACAAAGTCGGCTCCGAGTTGCCATTTTCAATTCTATTCTAGTCACTATCACTAGACTGTACTAGAACGACATAGCAAATTGAACGGCAAACGAAGTTAACATTAAATTTATCAATGTGCCACTCATTCGTGGTTCACGTGGTTTCATTCTAAATATGACACAGAAATTCATTATTTGGTTTGACCAGACAGATTTTTTGGAGAAATTCACAACAGGGTTACACATAATGGTAGTTTTAAGCTAAAAATGGCATATCATAAGGGTACTTATTATTATGAACCACATTTACTGTCGGACCAACCCTGAAATTCCAAATGAAATAAACAGCTGTTCCATATTTCTATGAAACAGTTGAACTTTTCCATGATTTCAGAGTTGAATATATGGTAAAAGTTTTTTATAATATAGTCTTAGAATAACTACTCAGAGAAGGTAGGTTTCCAAACAACGCCTTCTCAAAACGTAAGCTACAAATTCGCTTTGTAGCTTACATTTCGATTGGTATTTTAAACGATTTAAGCAAGAAAATTAATGGATTACCTGTGGAATGTCACACCATAACTCTTATGCTGCTTTTCTGATTTGTTATGGTACGATTTCACCGCGCAAATTGTCATAGTAATATTATTTTTTTTTTGTAGTCATATATGACTCCATTTGAATAACTTAAATTTTGCGAATTTACTTGGTTTCTATGTGTAGTTATTCTAAGAATATAGTAATAATTAACGTAGGTGTAGGTAATAATAATTTGTAATATATATTGATGAGTACAATGACCTCCTTTGAGTTTAGTACTACCGTCTAACCCTGGCATCCGTAATCCTGGCGCATTTCTTCTTAAAAAGCTGTAAACGCTTGAATGCTCATCTATATTATCTCCGCTAATTTCTAGAGTCTACTATGACTAATATAGACAATAGACAATAGACAATATCATTATCCAATTTTAATTAAGTGTCTTCTAACAAAGAAGTTTCCCATTTTATTCCTTTTTGAAGACTTGAGTACTTTACTTAAACGCAATGTCTTAAGTTCACACGCCATTTTATTCGCAAGTTCTGTTTATGTTTCTCTCAAGCAATTTGAGTCTCTTCATCTGGGAGAGTTTACTTACCATTTCGAGAGAAGAATCGCAGTCGGAAGGTAATAAATACAGGTCCTCGGTTAATGGAGTTTACGCTAAAGCTCGGATAAGATTCACGATCGGCAATAAGTTAATTTAAAGAAAACCGCTTGTGACAGTCATGATCAATAGCTATGGTATTACAAACGTGCCTAAACGTTATGATTTTAACACATCGCACTTGCGGAATAGGTTTATAAGACCTAGCTCATATGCGAGCTGTACGCCATCGTAGGTATGGTGCACAAAAACAGTTTGGTCTCTGTAAAACGTACAGTTAGGTCAAATTATGAAGACTTTATTAAACAACTTAATGGGGTTCATAAATATGAACTCACATAAACCAGTTAAAGATTAACTAAAACTTATCACAGTCAGGGTAGAAGATTAATATAATGTCTTTACTTCGTAATAACCAGGGTATATTGAAATATCATCATAAAGCCATTATACATTTCTACCCCTCTACCTCAGCTCGACTCCATGTATTTCATTTTCTCGTTTGTACATCACTCCGGGCGACAATAAAAGAGCTTAGCAAGTTAGGTGTTAATACGATTTACTTTTATTAAAGTTGTGTTGTTTGCTTGCCGCGATGTCGACGAGATATTAGTGTCGGATTTTCTAATGTAATAATAGGAATTATAATACCTTGGCGGGAATTATAAAGAGAGACAGATATTATTAAATTGATACGATTTGTTGGCTATGGATAAATCGTAGATAGTTACAGGTTTCGTGTTTGCTGGAGTTTCTGCGATGCCTCAGTTTATTTGAACTTTTAATTCATGGATTAATTGTATTAGAAGTTTTCAGTAGCGGCACTAAACTTGTGGTTTTATTCTCATTTAATATTTATCCCTTTCCCTTTTTTATTTATCTACTAAACTCGAAATCTCAATCTACTTAACCTACGAAGTTGAAAATTGATAAGAAGATTCTTTAATAAATAACGTATAATTACTATCAAACGTTAGCAGCTATAAAAAAACTGAATAAGTTAACAGATGGCCTATTTCAGTGTTAATAAAAACTGAAATAAGCGTAACTGACAAGGAAAATCTAATAGAGACACAATATAATTTCTAACGCATGTTTGCTTTCTGCCACCCTGCCCTGATTTATTACAAGCGTGAAGAAAAAATAACGTCTCAGGTGTTCAGTATTAGGTCTCAGTATTGAATAAACTAGGTATAAAAGATCAATTATATTACCAAAGATCAATAACATCCCTGTTGGTTCGACACAGGGGCGTAGCTACCGCCGTATTTGCCGTATCAATTATACGGGGCCCCCGGGCCACGGGGGCCCCCAAAGTGTGAAAGGAAAAAGAATAAAAACTTTCTAATTTATTTTATTTAACAAATGACAAAATTCTATAAAGCAATTCCTTTTTTTCCCGCCTTAAGCGTGCGTTCAAAAGTTGGCAACACTACATCGTTATGGCGGGCTGCGGGACTTCCCCGTTTTACTTACTTCATCTTCAACTCAGCGGGGAATCCCCGGGAATCCTTCATCGATATCGCGATGTACGTGTACGTTGTTGTACTTTGCATTGGATGTTAAACCACGGAGTGCAGTGCACTGTTTATTTACTCCATATAAGGGCCTCCAAAAAAATTTTTATACGGGGCCCCGACAAGGCACGCTACGCCACTGGTTCGACAGCTCCGTTTTGAATACAACACAATAAGTGTTTTAGTTTGGATACTGCAGAAGTTTGCTTAGGACGTGGGCTCATTCACTTCCATCAATCCCTTGTTCCCATTATTTGTTTACGGAGCAAAAAGTTAAAACGACGCAACTACAAAATTTCAGGAAACATTTTAAACCGTAAAACATCGTATGTAAACGTTATATTTCAACCGAGTCTAAGGATCATTATGTACAGATTTCGGGTACTCAAGTTGTCTATAAATCCAAGGAAAGATTTCCAATTCTACAAAGGCACGGATTTTGTACCTACATTTTGTTTTAAAAGTTTATTTACGGACTACATAATATAACTAGGCAGGGAAGTCAAGCAGTTGTGATTACACTGGAAGGTGTTTAACTTTCTTTGACATCGTTTGTGAAAGCTCCAGTTCACGCAGTGTTTCTGATAGGTAAGTATAGAGTAGGTACCGAAAGATACGTTTTTCTTCAGTATAAACATCAAATTGTAAAGTTGTAATATCTATAAATCTCAATCATTTAGTTATGTTATTCCTCTTCTGTATTCTATGATATGTTCTGTGTATGTATTCTTTTGACCGTGCAATATATTTTCTACATAGGTAAGTATACTTACTCATCGCACTTTTACTGTAAAACTAGCTCCCTTAGTCATCATCATCATCATCATTTCAGCCGTAGGACGTCCACTGCTGGACATAGGCCTCCCCCATCGATCTCCAAAAGGGCCGGTTGGAAGCGGCCTGCATCCAGCGTTTCCCTGCGGTCTCTTTTAGGTCGTCTGTCCATCTTGTGGGTGGACGTCCTACGCTGCGCTTACCAGTCCGTGGTCTCCATTCCAGAACCTTTCAGCCCCATCGGCCATCTGTTCTGCGTGATATGTGCCCTGCTCACTGCCATTTCAACTTACTAATCCGGTGGGCTATGTCGGTGACTTTCGTTCGTCTACGGATCTCCTCATTTCGGATTCGATCTCGCAGAGAAACCCCGAGCATAGCCGTTTCCATAGCTCGCTGTGCGACTTAACTCCCTTTTAGTGGATGAATTTTCTAAAATCATACCTTGGTACTCATTTTCGTTAAAACTTTTTGCAAAATGCCATGTTCTTACCCTACGGTTAAGTCTGTGCGTTGTCTGTCAGTTAAATAATTATAAATGAAGAATTTGGTATGTAGATATAAAATAAATCATTTTGAATTCGAGTCATGAGTTCTATCATTTTCATCATCTGACTTTAGACATGTACCACTTTAGTTTTATGTTTTTTTATCATCTGACAACGGAGCGTAGTTACAAGTCCGTCAGGGTTCTACATCAAGCTCTAAATAACTTTACGGGGGGTGTTGCTCTAAATGAAGCCTGTCGGCAGCATGCACGATGAAACTATCATCGAATCGAGCCTGCCCTCAGCGATAGTGCTTAATCAAAACTTCAATTAAATTTCCGTAATACCTTCCATCGTGCGCCCTCATTCACGAGAGCTCAAATTAATACCTAGCGGACAGAATATGTTTTAATTTCGAGGTTTCATCGCTCGATGAACATTTTTACATTAAAATAATATTAAATGTTCAATCTCTTCATATTCGAAAATTTTGTTTCGCACAATTATTTTGTTCACATTAATTTATCAATTAGGTATTCACTGAATAACCTGGGTAGTTCAAATAGCTTTGGTTTTCGAAAGAATCATTAATCATTCCCTTGGCAATAATATTTACATAACACGTTATCCTAAACTAAAGGTTACTCTACTGTCTAACTTTTCTTAATAATGCATGCTTTCCTTCAAATTCAAATTATTTATTAGTCAGAACCTCAGAGCAAATAAAAATACAGAGGGACTACCGGGAACACGAAAAGTGAAGCCACTTTTTGAAACATGTGTGCGTAGTCGAAGTTCGTGTCGTGTAATTCATCAAAATAAGTGATAATATAAATACTTAAGTGTGGAAATATTCCATCCTTCTTATTTACTTTTGTGTTTTTACAGTTCTTAACACTGCAAGAAGTCATTGTTTCTTTTTAAAACGGATGTTTTCAGTACGACGTTCTGACAAGAAATTCACGTAGTTTTGAATACGTATGTGTGCGTGAGTCGTGTATTTATTGGGAATTCACGTAGTTTTGGAAGCGATTTTGGCGTCACTTTTGCAGTGCGCCGTAGGGGCTCTGTATTTTTATTTGCTCTGAGGTCAGAACATGACCTTCCTTTTATAGTTATCACATTTAGTCATATATGTATAAGACCATAGTGAATGTTTTAATGTAGATATATAAATGTGAAGCCTTAATAAATAAATATAAATAATAAGTATAACTTTTTTTAAATATAGGTCGTGATAGGTATCGCGATTTTGTTTAATGTGATGTCGATAGATTCCTCATCGAAGTTCAGGGATGACTTCATTCAGGGATTGGGGGGGGGGGGGAGGGATAAGTAGGTAAGTGTTATTGTATCTACGATGACATAAATACAGTATGGCTACATTTAAAGAGATATCAATGAAAAAAAAAGTAAGGTTTAAAGTATATCATTATTTGGTTTCGGTGGTGTACCGTTTGCATAATATGATCCGTCGAAAACAAAGTGGTCAGTTTTTTTTTACAAAAAAACTTGACCCTCTTAAGACCAATTATAAAAATACTAAGTATAATACATAATAAAATACTAATACGAGGGCTGCTATTTATGTATCCGGAATAATAAAAAGAAAAATTATCATATGTGGTTTTATTGCTTTTCAAAGTATTCGCCATGATGATTGACGCATTTTTGCATACGTTGAAACCAATTTTCATAGCAATTTTGCCACTCTGATTGGGGTATCTCCAAAACATGCATTTTGCACGCATCAACGGCTTCTTCGCGGGTCAAAAATCGTTGGCCACGTAATTTATTCTTCACTCGTGGAAATAAATAGAAGTCGTTGGGTGCCAAGTCGGGGCTGTACGGTGGATGACCCGTCAATTCGATCTTTTGACCTTCCAAATACTGAGTTGTTTCGGCCGATGTGTGACAGCTAGCATTGTCATGGTGAAGAATGATTCTGCGTTGCCGGTTGTTCTTTCGTATGTCTTTAAAGACTTCTGGCAAACAAATTGTCGTGTACCATTCAGAATTAACCGTTTTACGATTCTCTAGTGGCACTGTAGCCACATGTCCATTTATACCAAAAAAACAGGCGACCATTTGCTTCAAAGTGCTTTTTGCACGAACAACTTTTGTTGGGTTTGGTTCATTTTGGAACACCCATACCGTCGACTGTTGTTTCGTTTCGGGGTCATACGCATATGTCCAAGATTCATTGCCTGTGTAGATATTATAAACAGCTTTTGACGAACCACGGTTGTATTTTTTAAACATTTTTTCGCACCAATCGACACGAGCCTGTTTTTGATCAAAACTCAAGTTGTGTGGGATCCAACGCGAACAAATTTTTTTTACAGCCAAATGTTCATGTGAAATCTTATGTATGCTCGTCATACTTATGCCCAGAGACGCCTCTATCTCACGATATGTAACATGACGATCTTGCATAATTACTTCGCGCACAGCATCGATGTTTTGTTGTACAACAACCGATTTAGGGCGACCTTCTTTAAATTCGTCCGTGAGCTTACGACGCCCACGATTAAACTCACTGAACCAGTGATAAACAGTGGTTTTTGATGGTGCTTCATCCCCAAAAGTCGAAGTGAGTTGATCGATGCACTGTTTTTGACTTAACCCACGCTGAAAATCGTAGTAAATCATCGCACGAAAATTTTCACGAGTTAAATCCATGGTGATGAGCGACACGCAACTTTTAAATTGGCGCCAAAATGTAAAAAGGCAATTGACAGTCGTGAAACAAACTGTATTCTACAGCCAATGAATTCCATTTTCAAATTTAATTATTACTTTTTAAATATTGTTTATGAACTGGCCAGTTCCGGATACATAAATAGCAGCCTATGTACCACAGATAAACGAGAACAAACAGCAAAAACAACAGATTTTAAAAGAAGCGACTCGAAGGTTTTTTTTTTACTGTAGTCACCCTCGCTTAAAACTAATTATGAAGCCAACGAAACAAAATGAGGAAGCAATGATTAATAACAGACTTAACGCTCCATTAGAGAAACACTTCGTACTCGGTTTTCTAGTAGGTATACTTTTTATTGGTATAAATGATCTTGGCAGTGAAGTTTGTTAATACTAATAAACGGCCGGTAAAGGCGGGAACTCTTCGCGGCTCGGCCCATTTGTCTCTTGGGTAACGAGTGGGGCTGCCATCGGCCTAATTTTTTCGGACATGGCTGAAAGTAAAGTTATTTTTTACCCGACTCCAGAAAAACATTACTTCCGCGTTAGGGCGCGGAAGTAATGTTTTTTGGGAGTATGTAGAAAGAGAGAGAGAGAGAGAGAGTATGTATGTATGTATGTATTTATTTATGTATGTTTTCTTTTTCTATATTATCTCTTACAGATTAAACCTTTGTATTATTTTTTTATATACGGATCGTCCGGACTGTCATATGCAACATTTTGCAGTCGAGTTTACTTTTTAATAATATTACTGCTTTAAGACATATTGCAATAATTATAATTATTAATAATTTTGTTTTGCCCTTTAAGATGGTAAATTCAAATCTTTGGTTATTGTGGTTTTTTTTCTTCTTCAAATATTAGTTTTGCAGTTTTGTTATCAAATATAACCTATTCATTTTATTTTTGAGGCAGGTATCTAATCTAGCTGTACCACGAGTAGAGGTCAGTTAAGTTAATGGCATGAGGCAAAAATATTTTATATTAATTTTTTCAATATAACATCGACCCGCAATGAACACCTGGTTGCCCAGTTGGAGAATGCACAGAAAAAAGGATTAGGAGAATATGTGAAAATTATAAAAAGACACATTGGGAACTCCTAGTGAAGAGCGAGAGCATAAGCCTAATAAATATCTTGATTCCTTAATGTACATAATGTAATTAATGTAATTAATGTAATTAATGTAATTAATACATTAAATAAAAAAAATAAAAAAAAATACGATTTTTACTTGTCTTAAGTACCTAAGTTATACCTAAGATACTAATGGTCCCTGACCGAACCCAGTAAGTAATTTAAAAAACGGCTTTACGTATATTTGTGCCCTGCCATTTTATAGCAGGTACATACTTCATAAGGAAGGCTGTGGATGATGATGATGAAGATGACATACTTCATATACCTACCTCCTTTTTTGTTTCTTTGTTTGAGGTGATGGATTATCAAGTTCTCTGGCGATATGAAACTATAGTACATCACATTGAATTGATTTATAATAATTATGGTTTAACACATCGGTGAGCTTATAAATCAGCTATCAGTTCGTAAATATCACAACTCAAAAAAATAAAACTGAAAAGGGTATACCAATACTGACCTCGACGTTATAGTGACCTATTTAAGCCGTTTACTTTCCACTTCAAAGTCAGTAACTTTGCTACCTTTACAAACAAAAGCGCTGATAAAAGAACACTGTAAGTAGTTCATTATCCCAAAACGCGACTAACATCAAATGTAATTCAAGAAAGAAATCTGTACGTTTATTGCCGAGAGCACAAACACCCTTCGCTCGAGTGGTTTGCTCAGGGCCCTCGATACAGCGGCAGACAGCTAGATTAACCACTTTGCTATCGTCTTGGAAACGATTCGAACCTATTGTGTTGTCTACTTATCGGATTTGTAATGAGGTTTATATTAAGTCCTGTTTCATGTTGTTAGACGTACTTAGGTATAGTTACCTAATGTTACCATTGTTGCTTTGAATGGAATAGTTGCGAACCATTGTTACCTATATCTTTTAATTGTCCTTTTTTTTAACAGGCAAGTGCTTTTTTTTACCTAATAAAATACAATTTTACTAGTATTAAATACCTAAAGTACCTGCTTAACCTATTATACAAAAAACTGTTGGATTGTCTATCGACTGTTGATAGTATAAAGATAATCCAAATGCTCAAGCCCACTACCAGTTGGCAGCGTACCCAGTATACTGGTGGCATAACCATGCGGAAAGGCAATTATGTAGAGCCAGATAAACGCCAACATTTTGATTACTTTTACTTTCCTCTAAGTCTAAAATAATGTCTTTATAAATAGGCATATTATTTTTCGTTTCGTACGAATTGGATTGTTATTAAACTAAGCTTGCCGTTTGAGTATGAATTCTAAAGCACAGATTTTTCCACTGAGAAAGCCCACTGCTAATATTTTTTTGTAATTCTATGATCTGCATTGTAGCTGAAACGTTTTATTGATTTGATTTTCATTTTGTTACAGATCTACAACCTACCCGCCATATACCAGCTTGGAAAATAAGACTTCCATCAACTTTTGAAACTATACTTTGCTAAGTAAGTATAGTTTATAATCAGTCAGGGCCAGTCGGGTTTAGTTTACCTTGGTTAATTTGTATAATAAGTTATTATGGATGAAAACCTGTTTTTTTCTCTTTTCTATACTAATATTATAAAGAGGAAAGATTTGATTGTTTGTTTGTTTGTTTGTTTGTTTGTTTGTTTGTTTGTTTGCATTGAATAGGCTCCGAAACTACTAAACCGATTTGAAAAATTCCTTCACTGTTGGGAAGCTTCACTATCCCCGGTTAACATAGGCTATATTATATTTTCAAAAAAAATAGGGATCCTTACTAAAACTCCAATAATGTAACCCAAGGTGTAAAAAAATAAGATTTACAATTTTGACTTTGCGGGTTCTAAGACAGGACAACGTCTGTCAGGTCAGCTAGTTTTTTTATAATTTAGTTTTATTTTAAATACTTTATTTCTAGATTTTGATATAATGAAACAATGTTCATGCTCTGTCATTGAATGTATCGATACTTACCTACGTATAATATACTTAATCAGCTTATCACGTTTCCACTGCCAGGACAGATCTTCTCTCAGAGATAGAGGATGGGCCTTAATCCACCATGCTGGTCCAGTGCATTTTGGTGAATGTTATGTCTTTAAAACTTTTGAGGTTCTTGGACGATGTTTTTCTTAACCATTTTCGAGCAATGGCATCGAAACTGCGCATAATAAATTTAAGTGTAAATACTAAATAAATCATTGGTGCATGGCAGAGGATCGAACCCGGTGCCGTCAAATTGTAAAGTGCACATGCTACCGCTCCGCCACCATCTCTCTTAATAATTTAAGTATATACGTTCCAACTTCATTGCATTTTGTTATTTCACCAACCATTCAGCAACAACGGCTGATTAATGAGCATTGTATCCGTGTATGCCAGATCATAGGTAATCAAACTACGCATATTACGTGAAATGCTGTTCAAATGACGTTTAATGATTAACGTGCATAGACGAGATTAATTACCCTGCTATACTGCAATGAGCTGTGATGACGATTGTACGTACTTTCTTATAGGAGTGAATAAGATTTTCAGACAACACAAGAGCAATCCATAATGCGACTAGACTTTAAAAAATATTTATTATTTTTGTAAATTATTTTTATAAATCATATTGTATATAAAAGTTACTATTGAAGTAACTTTTATTTTACTATGGAAACTGATAAGTTTTCAAAGACTGCAAATGAGTTATTCGGAGTAACCAGCCTAATCATACGAGAGTGATTCCCGTGTAATATAGACCAAAACTTTTATTATAATTTACTCAAATGTTTTTACAAGAAATATCGGTTTTTAAATAAATTTACCAGTTCCTTGCTCCTCCTTGTTGACTTCTAAAAGATCCCCTACATAAGGTCGAAATACATTAAATGACATCATGCTAAAAGTGTTACTGAACTTGACTAATAAACTGAAATTAAACTACTGTATTTTAGTTTAGAAAATGTTAAAAGAAAGTCTGTGATTTGCGTGTATCTAAGTATATTCAATCAATCAATCATTACAGACTATCATGTTCCCAATGCTGGGACAGAAGCCTTCTCTCAAAGAGAGAGGATGGACCCTAATCCACCATTCGGACCACAGTGCTTATTGGTGAATGTCGAATAATGTATACGAACTTTTTTTAAGTTCTTGGACGTACCGGTTTCCCTATGATGTTTTCCTTCACCATTTTTGAACGATGGCATCGAAATTGGACATGATTTATGTACTAAATAAGTCATTGGTGAGGAGCCGAAGATCGAACCAGCAGTGCAAGTACCGTTCTTTTATCGATCGTCAAATTGACAGTTGAGGTTGTCAAATTCGATAATATGCAATTTTTTCAGTACGCGCTGTGATCGATTCTATGGCATTTTAGCGAATTTGACGATCGATAAAGAACGGTACTTGCACTGCAGGTGCCGTCAGTTTATAAAGCGCACAGTCATGTTACAGCTTGGCCACCATCGCTCCATCAATATATTTTCAAGTGCAAATTGACTATTTTAGTGTTCACTTGAGTTTCCCTGTCTCCCATCAAACAGCAATACAGCCTGTTTACCTATTGTGTTTCCAGAGAATTAGCGGATTAAATTGTCAACGGAACGTAAACGTGGACGCGGTGTGCCGACAGCTAGCCGGCCTTGCGACAATATTGTTATGGGATTATGGTAGTGCACAGACGAGAAGCTTTTACAGGTCAGCGGAGTTAGGCAGGTTGTCGTTGTTAATGGAACAATCTTTTGATCTTGTCTTATGGCCTGTTTTCTGGCTATAGCGATATTTTAGCATTTCGTGCTCTTAGCGATCAATTTGAGACTGTAAGGCATTAAGATATCTAGAGATGCGGATCCGAATATTGCATCCCAATATGTTTTGTACATAAATAAAATTATTAATTAAAAACAAGCTTATATGCGTCCGCCATATTGGTTCCGTCATTTAATTTTTTGTATTCCTCTTAGCAAACTCTTTCATTTGATACCCGTATCATGGGGTAAATAAAAAATGACTGGGCCGTCATCTTTGTGAGTCCGCCATATTGGATTTAGAAGCACGTCATTTAGCTAGCCATGCATTCAAAATTAACGTGTAGGTAATTGGTATGCAAAATTTCAGCTGAATCAGTTAATCAGGGATAGCTGGTACTATGACTATTTATATTTGCCCTCAAGTATGATGCGTAGAGCAACCAACGAAGTCAGCAAGACTTCACTCTGGTGCTCAGTATACTTGTAAGCACCACTGAGTTGGTGCCATTGTAAAAACATTATAGAGTATTGAAGAACCCAATGAGGGCCATTGCTTGTTTTATTTTTTATTTTTATTTATGTTAAAAATGATTGACGTAAACACAATATGTCTCACGTTTTATTTATATATGACACGGGAATTACTCTACAGATACATACTACTACATATTACTATATATTCGGAGTAACCGCCTTAATCATACGTGAGTAATTCCCGTATCATATAAATAAAATGTGTTAAAACCACGTCAGTTTCCATAATACAATAATTTGTCTTATAAAATAGCCACATAGGCGATTAGAGATTGCTTGACTGAGCTCAGACTTCTGAGTATTCGGTATGTGGCTTTCCAGTATCGAGTACGTTCGGTATCTACGGCGTGTATGTAGGTACGTGCAGTTTCAGTGCAATTGGGAAGACAATTATTTGAGATTTGTATAGTTATGCTATGTTGCAGTCAGGCGGATAGTCATACGATACTAATTGAATTTTCATAGCTATAGTGGCTTTTAATTTGTAATCTTTTGAAGTTACAGTTTACAATACTTATGAATTAGCATGCAGCCATGCAGTCGTTATCTAAACTAAACGTGTATGCAAAATGTGAGCTCAATCGGTTGGGGATACCTAACTGTTTTAAAATTAAGTTGCAAGATTTGACCCAAACTAACAAGGCAAGATAAATAGAAGCTTGTAAAAATTTATTATTTATTAATAGTAAAACATACATTTATGTAATCCACCATCTTAGAGCCATATAAAATTTAGTGTGATCTAACTGACCCAACTGATGATACCCATCCCAATTATAGTTCAGTGTTAAGGCAAAAATAATAATACTTATAAGTTTTAAGTGTAGCGCTCGCGTATTAGAAAGACTTGGTGATCCTAACAGATCATCGATGATAAGCAACGGATGATTAGGTCAGTTTTCAGTTGGGCGACCTCAAATGGTATTTACGACTGAGTGCTACCGCGTTTGGGTAGGCATGCTATACTTTTGATCCCGGTTGGAAACAATCGCTCAGCCACGTCGGAGATCTTCAGATGACATAAAAGATATATCATAAAGATTGGCCCATCAAGACGTATCTACTAGGTACATGATTCTATCGGTAAGTTGGTCTACTTATCTAAAATTTAAAATAATATTATATAGGTAAACTTAGAAAACTTTTTACTTGAATTTTGTGCTAGACCTGACATCCATGTGTTAATTAATGTCTACATCATCGTCAGCCTTTAACAGTCCACTACTGGACATATGCCTTTCCCAATGCACGCCTCTGAACTCAGTTGTAAATAGTTTTAAATATTTTGGTTTCGTGAAAACATAGTATACGGAACAAAGACGGAGATCGAGGTAAACATGTGGCTAGATTATAACCTCTAATTTAAACCACACAAACAAACGTGACTTCTAAACGTTCAGTCTCAAACTTTATAGGTTCCATACAGAAATGAATAAACGGCGGCTTGTAGGTATACACAAAGTTGAGTGAATTATCAGTAAAACACTCACCACAGGGAGTTGACGGAGCGGCGGGTGTCTCTCATGTCATCCAAGCACGCAAGACTAGATTCTGTCTAGCCCCTACCAACCTATACTGCCAAGAGATAAGAGCACACTTGCGTGCAATGCTAGTCTAATTTAGAGGTCCCAGAGTTTTGTACAGAGGACAAACAGAGGACAGAGAGACAAATTAACGTGTATAACTATATAACTGCCCTTAAATCTGAAAAAAAACATACATGCCTAAGCGGTCCAATAGCTGACGTCATGCGTCCCAAAATCCCATTTCTAAGTTTTTTATAGCCAATGTATGGTTTCTAAACAATAAAAAATCACACACGAAAAATCTCAGAATGGCCATCAAATCCAAAGATGAAAATTATCAGTAAAATGTCTCGTGCCAGACAGATAGGTTTTTTTTTTCTCCTAGTTTGACACATTCAATCCCACTCGGCCCTAAAAGCGCGGGCATTGAAAATTGCGATCGGTTTCTAACACAGAAATGCAAAACTTAGATATAAAATTATATCACAGATGCATTATAGGTATTTCAGGCTAAATATTAATTTAATTTTTACACTCCTGTGCATACAAAAGCATCTAGCTTCATTTAAAAATTAAAATGAAAACTAGCTTCGCTAAGTAGTTGGCCAAAGGAAAGAATACCCGAGGGAGGGAGGGGCTCATTCCGAGTCATATTAGCACGTTTAACGCACCGAATTTAAGCGAAGGTGATTACGTGTCGCATAAAACACTGAGTACAAAGTTGGTGATGGTCAAAGTTGTCCACAAAGATGCATGCGGCGACGCTAAGCTCCATTCTGTTTCCATGTAACTTTGCCGCTAAAACAACTTAGTCGGCCACGACGCAAACATTTATTATTTCGCTTAATAATAGAACAAATAGTACTGGCCACATGCAAACATTTACTGAACATTTATTTGCATGCATACACATAGAGTACGCTGTCGAGTAATGAATGTCTAGTTCTATTTGGTCTCACCCGTTTGGGACAAAAACAACTATACTTTGGTTCTAGTAGTGGAGTGAAATGCAAGAAATATAGGTAATTGATTCAGATAATTATCAGACAGCTTTTCGTCGTTGACGTACCGTAATTCCCAATAAAAAATATTATTATTCTGACTTTCTGAGCCGTATCTTCTTTCTCGTATCAATGCCAGGCAATAGCATTTTAAATTTTTTTCTTCCGTATTTTAAGTAAGCTAACATGGGCCAATTCTTGACATGAATGTCAAGGTCATCTATGAAACTCAATTAATACTTTATAAGACCGTGCGCGTCTCAGAAGGTCGGTGCTAAAATTCAGCGCTGCAGAGAAAGCAGCAGCCTTATCGCTGAGTACTGCTCTTTTTTGTCGCACTGGACACTACAGCGACAACTGAATATGTATCATACTTTCTTTCATTGTACCTAAATTTCTGTGTTTTGTGATGTTGCTTTTCTAGTGTTTTGTGGACAAAATAAATATTTTCTTTATTTCTTTAAACCTATGAAATTAACTGTAACTATCCTATAAAACTTAATATAAGAAAAATAATCCTGCTGGAAGGGATACCTATTCCCTTATTAATTTATAACAGAAATTGATAAGTTGCCCAAGCAATTAATATTATCCCTATCTATCGCGCTTATTGAGATGGACATGAAAGTGACGGAGACGAAAACAAAGCCAATATAATTTTGCTCCTAATAATCGGCACGCTTAACATTATCTATGTCTATGTATAAGATACAAGTAAGTACTATGTATAAAAAATAACAGTAGTTAAGGTTAGGCTGTTTAAAATGCAACGTTACAAAATATTTTGATAAATAACTCTGTGATGGATTCAATCGCACCGTACAAATAAACCGCAAGCTGTTTAATTGGCGTAAAAATAACGATGTAATTGAAATCCACGCATTGTTGAAATTAATATAACCGGCTGTGCGAGTTTACGGTGAAATAAGGATCGAGCCCTGAGCTTTCATTTCGCTGGTTAATTTATGTTTAATTTAAAACGTGCGAGTAATTTTATTTCTTTGAATTAACACTGTTGAAACTTGATCGTAGAATTGAACGCTTGTTACTTACTTTTACCTAACGAATTCTCGCTGCGTACATTTTTTCGTTATTTTATTATACTCATCAAGGTAATAATGCCGTTGTGGCAGTTAATAAAAAGACCACTTACCATAAGACGCGCGTCTACCTAAATCCTCTTTTCACAAATAATTATAGTTATAAAAATTAGAAACCACAGCAGGCCTAGCACGGGCCGTGGACAAATTGTCTAGGCCTACAGGAAAACACCTAGCGGTAAAGACGGCAAATACAATGCATGTGCGGCGCATGATGTTTGGAATCTTTCCCGCTAGAATGCTAGATGGATGGTTGGATGGCTCTGTCAGTATGACTCACACCATTGAAGTGTTCCGCTGTCTTCCTCCTGATCCTTATCAAATTAGTTCCATGGAACCAAATTATGGTATTGTCATCCGAATTATATAAACATGCAAAGTTTCAAATCAATAATTAGAAGTAGGTACCTAGGTATCGCCTTCAAAGATTTGATTACATTGTTAGTTAATTATACAAGTTAATCTAATAAATGCGTATTAAAAATAAACTCTAATAACTCTCTGTTTCATTTGTAATAAAATAACGTGAGAAATATCCCAATTCCCAGTCCCAATTAGTAGGTACTATGCATGCATGCAGCACATTAATTGAACTGACCTGCCAAAAAACGATCATAGCAATACAAACATAATAATGATTATCTTTTTAATTATATTACACGGGTCACGTAAGATTAAGCCTGTTAATACTCCGACTATAATTTCAACCGCATAAGGCGGTTTTATTCAAAGTGAATGCGTGCGCGGCTGCGTCTTGCTTTGCACTCAATGTTTTTGTCAGTGCAAAGCGAGAGTAACCGACTTAATCTTACGTGAGTAAATCCCTTGTAATATAAATAAAATGTTTGAAAACCACGTCAGTTTCCATAATAATTATCTTATCTAGGGAAGAAATAATAACCACATAACATCATGTAAGTACATGTACGTGCACATTTCACTAAAGTAAACTAGGAAACCCATAACTCTGCTCCACACGATATTGAATAGTAAAACGTCCCGAGCGTTCGACTAAATGAGAGTATTATTAGAAATATTTCATGTGGCCATTGTTAGCCGAACTTAAGCAAGATTTCCCTCGACACCACAATTTATATTCAGCACCATGTTTCATTAATCTCCGGCGTTGTTCCGATAAGCACAAGCTTAACTTTAACCGGAAAACTTTTTTCATGTCGTGTTTAAACCACTCCATGTGGGATGTATCTGCCTAGGTATATAATTATGACATCGTACCGCCAAGGTGTCGTATATTTTTAGCTGCTACTAATGGTTTGACCAGAAATCAAATAAAGTAAATTGATGCTAAAATCTTGTTCTTTTTATTGATTTTTATTTCACAGTTTTCATTTTATTTTGCCTCATATCATAAGACTAGCTGTACCCGCAACTTCGTTTTCGTGAACTTTAAAATAGCCCCTGCAAACGGAGTCGCCGGAAATTGAAGTAATATTATGTTACCAACAATATTGTTTACAGAACAATATTGTTTACAGAACTTTTATTAGGTGCCTATCATAGCGTAAAACATCACATAACTCAAACCAATTTGCAATTAACAATGGAAAAACAAAAAATAACGACGAAGAATTAACAAAACACAACATCACAGATCACTAAACTTAGCGATAACGAAACCTACGAACTTAGCATAAGCCTACGAACTAATATATCATAACTAACAATAACACTGTACACCAAACACAATAGTGGATGTCTTCATCTAGGCGACATTATATGCAACGTAGCAGAGCAGGTGCCCGCATGCACCAACGGCTCTCGCGCTCTTTGCCACGCTGGTCATCGACGGGGTCCTGACACTATCCACATAATTATAGCGGATCCGATGTGCTAGAAGCAGCGTAGAGATGGCGGGGCGAGATCCCGCGTAAACATAACATGGGTAAGGCGTCTGCTTGGGCCGGCAGATCTTGCGCTCTGGCCTCATTATTTGTCCATGCGTCCGCGCGCCGTTCGAATACTACACCTGTTAATAGTAGCACGGCTAGACGCGATGTCAATATATGAACGGTGCCACATGACTCCGATCAGCCGGTGGGTGTCCCGTGGGTACCCCTTGCCTTTAAGGGATGGGCGTGTAGCCTACAACCGTAGGGTAGGATGGTAATAAAAACTGTTAAAGTGAGAAAAGGCGACATAGAAGAAAATAGAGAACCAAAATACAAAGGAAAGCATTATCAAAACAAATAAATAAAAGTGTGGCAAATATCGTGTCGTAAAAGGAAGTGAAAACGCTGGCAGAAGAACGTGAAGCCTGGAAGTTACTCCAACGACAAGAGCTACCCTATTAAATGACGAAGGTAACAATATAAGGTAACAATATATATATAATCTACTATATAAAAATAAGTCGGGTTTTCCTTCCTGACGCTATAACTCCAGAACGCACGAACCGATTTCCATGGTTTTGCATTCGTTGGAAAGGTCTCGGGCTCCGTGAGGTTTATAGCATATAGGTTTATAGTAGCGAGGCCGAAGGCCGAGCTCTACGCGTACGAAGTAGCGGGATTCAGCTAGTATTTTATAACAATATAATAATATATAACATCCATGCAAATTCTTTCTAACAGGACTTGTATTGATTTCGTTCCAGGTTACCTTTATAAGTACGTATCTATACGACTTTTTAACTCGATGCCAGTTATTTTCAATGAGCCAGAATAAACTGTGTCAGGAGCTTTTCTTTTATCCTACTCTGTTTAACAAAAAAGTATTTTTATTGGCTCACTTCAGAATTGATGCTCAAATAAACTATTGTTAGATCCGAAAACGTTCATAAAATTCAATGTTTCAGCAGGTACAATGTTTTTTTACGTTTTTAAAAACATCAAGTTTTAAGTTGGTACTTATTTTAAGTCTCTTTTGCTCCGTGTCGCATTCGTAAAATGGAATTTCCATTTCACACGCTTTTAAATCTGTTTGAAAAATTAATGGTTTTTGTCTACTTTTTCTAAGCTTTATCATAATTTCCGTTTGAGAGACTTACTCTCTTTTATGTCACAGTCTTGATTGCAGTCCACCAAAGATGGTTCTCTAAGATTACAAAATGAATGATAAAAACTAGTTACACTGAATTTACTTAAGATTCAGCTCAGATAAGAATATCCTATTACTTAGTAAAAATTTCTTGCTTTGTAATTTTGACCGTTTTTTTCGCACACAATTTTATATTTTATGGAATCTTGAATAGGGCGTATAATGTTTCCTTCTAAGTTAGCGTGCTTCATCACCGTCCGCCCTTCTTTACTATAATATTATGAATGCAAACTTATGAAAATCTTATTGAAAAAGCAAATTAATAGACGACATTTTTAAAGTTTTTTTTTTTTTTTTTTTTTAAGTAGTAAGCAAATCTTTAAATGCTAATGAAAAAAAATTTTCGTGTCGATTTTTTTCTAAGTTAGCGTGCTTCATCACCGTCCGCCCTTCTTTACTATAATAATATGAATGCAAACCTATGAAAATCTTATTGAAAAAGCAAATTAATAGACGACATTTTTTAAGTTTTTTTTTTTTTTAGTTTTAATCTTTAAATGCTAATGAAAATAAGTTTTTCGTGTCGATTCTTTTTGCGACAGCCTATGGGGGTTGTTAAAATATTTATGAAGAGACCCTTTTCTCATGGTTTTTTATACCCGTATAATGTGAAGAATTTACTGCTTCGATCCTTTAATGTAATTGAATGTACGAAATCGATTTCATTTTAGACATTTTTCGGGGAACGTCGTCTATACCATTTGGTAATTTTATAGTTTGTTTTACGACAATTTGAGCTACTGATAATGTTTCTTTCGTTTAATGTCAGAAACTGGCAAGAGGAATGTGTACCCAATAAAACACACCAAACTCTCGTACTTTTTTAGATTAATTAATGCATTGCCCATGATTTATTTAATGATGTGTCTTAGAGGGAATTTTACTTCAGTACCTACATACTTACTTCTTACTATTATCAAATTTAAAATTTAGGTCATATAGGTATTTTATAGTTTACTAGTGGCGCCTTGCGGCTTCACCCATGTGGAAATTTTCTCAGGGACCGTACATTTTCTGGAATAAAAAGTGTCCATAGCTAAACGTTTTGATTCTACGTTTCTAATTTGTAAAATCAAGGAAAAGAACAATCTGCCGGCTTACTTTTTTCCTGAGATATACAATGTAGGTCTTTTCAAGTTCTGAGTGAATAAGTATCTTCTAATTTCTCCATCTTTGACCACACCGTTGCTTACTAACAGGCGAGTTGGAGGTCAAATGCGGTATAAGTGATACAAAAAATCCTGTCACTTTCCGGCCCTCCAGCTGTCTCTGTGCAACTAGTTTTTTTTTTAAACACGCGATAAATGAGCTTATAATATTCAAACTACTGATGCTACAGTAGACGGTCATACCTATAGGTATACACGTTAAACTTATATAACAACCCTCATTATGCGTCGGGCGTTAAAAAAAATCACGTCGATGTTTATAATATATTAATATAATTAATTTATTTAAAATTGTATAATAATTAATTTATTGATAAAAAATATTTATTTATTAAAAAAATTCAACACTTTTCTGTTGCTTCATTTATAAAAAAAATTAACCATTGCACTATTCTGTTACTGCGCGAAAAATGAACAAATAAACAAGAAAAAACAAACAATGCAAAAGGCATTTAGATTTTAGTATGATTACAAAGACGTAAAAACGACGCATGACGACGGCAAAGTAAGACGCATTCACCCCGCCGAACTCGGTTGAAACTATAGTCGAAATAACCGGCTTAATCATACGTGAGTAATTTCCGTGTCATAAATTATAATATAAATAAAATGCGTGCAAACCACGTCAGTTTCCATAATAAGTAGTAGAAGAATTTATTAAGTCAGCGTTCCTCATCCCTATATAATCCTAAATAAACTTGCTTACTTAAGTATAGCTGTGCTGAACGAAGCGAGAATTCCGATGTTCCGGTGTTGCATTTTACGTATCGTTCCACCTGGTAATGTAGGTCCTACCTGATGTTACTAGGCCAGTGAAAACCATTACTGGAGCGACCAGCAGCCAAACTACTGCCAATTAGGTTGACACGAAAACTTTATTTAATTCCGCCATAGCCACTAGCGATCTCACCACCCTTTTTAATGGCATGAAAAGTCAAAGGCGCCGTGAGATCAGAATAAAGTAATGAAATTTCAATCGACGAGTTTGAAACTTCGCGGATTCTTTCTGACGGTGTTGCTAATAAAAATTAATCAGTTTTTTCGGCTAGAATCTTCTGCAAATATCCTAAGTAAAGAATGCGCAATACGTTTCACTATAACATTCGTACTTAGTTGAAACTTAAATAATGTGTACTTACCTATTTTTTTATTCAACTGAAAGACCAGACAAGCCAGTCGCTCGCCTGATAGTAAGCGTCTCACTTGCCCATAAAATTTACCCATGCTTTACTTGTTTTTTGTAGAATGAGGTAGGTATAACCAAAGATTGGTATAACTTAACACAAATAATAGCTAGTAGATAATATTATGTTAGCAGGTAAAGATAAAGTTAAAATTTTAATATTTTTTTGAAGTTTGCGCTGTTGTCAGTGCGTATAGTGGAGTTAAGTATAGATACAAACATCCTAGTCTTTCGATACTTATTACCAGAACTATTATGTAAAAGTAATAGATAAATTAATTAACTATTAGTGCTGTGCTGCCCAAATTTTTAACGTTCAACTTTTAAAATATTGCCGTGACAATAATTATATCTAACTTGGCACTGGTCTCTATGAGATAGATAGGTAATAGATATTAAATACCTACTCGTATGTGTTTGGTAGCCAACTTCGGGAGGGAGGTTCTTAATTCGACCCGTATTTAGGTACACGTTTCTTTTTTAGGGTTCCGTACCCAAAGGGTAAAAACGGGACCCTATTACTAAGCCAATGATGTCTATCCGTCTGTCTGTCTGTCTGTCTGTCTGCCTGTCTGTCCGTCTGTCCGTCTGTCCGTCTGTCCGTCTGTCCTACCTTTAAACGGCTGTATTTTTCGAATAGTAATAGATAGCCAGTTGAAATTTTCACAAAATATGTAATGTTACGTCGGATTAACTAACAAATAAAAAAAGTCAAAAAAAAAGGAAAGGGTGTCCCCATACAACAAACGCATTTTTGTATTAGCTCTAATGTAAAAACGGTAATACGTACAAGCGTCAAATTTTGCATGATTATAGTAGGTACATACTCTAAAGTATAACAACAAATAATAATTAATGACCAAGTGCGAGTCGGTGATAAGTTTCTGTTAATCACCAAGTTATAACTGGTAATTTTGTTATTGAATTTTGTGGTGGTACCGAACCCTCATTGCGCGAGCCCGACTCGCACTTGGCTGGTTTATTTTTCATTCTGTAGAGAAAACCTTAAAAATGCTCCCACTAAGTTTTCATTGGCCTAAGCTTGGTAGTCTATTAACCAGCTCCGATAATATGATATTATTTTAAATCGCCACTTTACCGTTCATTCTGAAACACGGTGACGTTTGTACAAATTGCACACTACTGCTTGGCGGTTGAATAATTGGCAAATTGTGGTACTTCCCGGGTCCCCTTGAATGAAAAGTAAAAGAGACCTACCACTCTTAGAATAACTACACAAAGAAACCAAGTACATTCGCAAAATTTAAGCCATTCAAATGGTGTCATATATGGCTCCAAAAAAAATATAAAAAATGTATTATGACAATTTGCGCGGTAAAATCGTACCACAACAAATCAGAAAAGCAGCATAAGAGTTATGGTGTGACATTCCACAGGTAATCCATTAATTTTCTTGCTTAAATCGTTTAAAATACCAATCGAAACGTAAGCTATAAAGCGAATTTGTTGCTTACGTTTTGAGAAGGCGTTGTTTGGAAACTTACCATCTCTGTGTAGTTAATCTAAGCCTACCACTATAATTTGACCTTCTTACTACTAATGGAATCGGATTTAATATTTGACAAATATTTTGGCTATAAACATAAATAGGTGCCTACTATAAGGGTTTGGTATTACTGAGATACTTCTTAGCTTAACCATTATGAGCATTAAAGGACCATGATTGGATGGGTTTACTATATAATGAAGTAGACGGAAACCTATTGAATGCTTTATGTAGGGCTGCGATGCTTGTTATTAATAAGAGTCTTTTAGAAAAGGAATCTTTCATTAACCTACCTGAGCCCTCTGATTTTCAACGAAATGGATATAATATTTGAAATCAGAATACGTTTTACTTTTAAAACCATTTTAAAAGCGATGTTTGTACCTACCGACTGCGAATTTTACTGATGTGTAAAATACCTCGACATGTTTACTGAATAAATAATCAATACGCGTGCGTGCTGATTTAATTATGACTCTCCGGGTCGAGAGTGATAAAGTTTCTGAGCGACAATTTAGGTAAAGCTGAGATGACTTTTAAAGTTTACTTACGAAGAATTAATTGCGTCTACAAGTAATTCGAGTGGGTATCGGGTAAATTGATGTACCTAAGAAATCACGAGCGGGTCGAGGCGCGAACACGATCAAGAGACGGAAAGCGGACGTCGGGATAATCTCATTGAAAGATTTGATTTTCCGCTAAATTTGATAAAAGTAATGAAATACTCCCCCGGGATTTCCCAAACCCAGGAAGACATTAAAAGAACTTTACGACACACTGGTCTGGCAAAACGATAGCATTTTGTAAGTTTGACTTTCTTCAGACAAGGAGGATTCGTGATGGGTTGCAGAAGGGCTGGTAAAGATTGTTGCTTTTCTACCATCAAATAACATGGTACAAAAAAGTAAAAAAAAACGTTTTTTACTAACGGACCACCCAAAACATCCATCTGGGTGGTCGGTAAGGAAAACTTGTTCTTAAAAGACCACCAGCTGTTCACCTGTGTGGCCGGTTAGGAAAACTTGTTCTTAACAGACCACCAGCTGTTTATCTGGGTGGTCGGTTAGGAAAACTTGTTCTTAAGAGACCACCAACAGTCTATCTGGGTGGTCGGTAAGGAAAACTTGTTCTTAACAGACCACCAGCTGTTCACCTGGGTGGCCGGTTAGGAAAACTTGTTCTTAACAGACCACCAGCTGTCTATCTGGGTGGTCGGTTAGGTAAACTTTATCTTATCAGACCACCAACTATCCACCTAGTTTATAAGTGTGCTTACCATTATCACAGGATAGAAATGAAAACTTCATCAAGGTTGATTAAAATTTCTCTCGCATCCTTAGTCGACTCGAGCCGACCAGAACGACTATCTGAGTGTGACGGTCAGGCGAGTTCAGTGTTTTTTCTCCCAAAAAGTGCCCAACGTTTTCACATCAAAAATACAGATCGCGTTGAGAACCTTCCTCCTTTTTTGAAGTCGGTCAACTAGGAATGATTTTAGAAGATTTTTGAATGTGCGCGTCAATGTAACTTATTCAAGTAAATAAGCAACAAAGTAAGAGTTAATCTGTGTAGTGTAGTCTCATCAAACCAAGTGTCGCCAAACTTAATCCAAAAGTTAGTCTCCCGTCTATCAAACTATACACGCGTGGCCAAACTTTAACATTTCATTAGTACACAGCAATAGGTTATAAGTAAGTGTTTCACAGTTTAAGCCGCGGATACACGCCCCTTCCAAGCACCGAGCACCCACTCGGGCGATATTCCCTGCCTCTTATTCAATTTGTGAGCGAATCAGTTCTGCCAACCCGATTATCTTTCACGTCGAGATTTATATGCTCACAAGAAAGCTTTTTCAGAAGTTTACTTCGCGAACGTTTTCATAATATTCCCGTGAATATTGTTATACATATTTACGCAGACAGTTTTCCTATATTTTCTCGTAAGCTTTTCACAACAATGTTATTACCGTATTCTTTCCTATTTTCAATAAGACTTCACGCTGCTTATTTTTCAGCGATGTACTAATCACGTAGAAATACAAGGAGGTGCATTAAAGAATCCTTTTTAACAACTGGTACATAAATGCAGTTGGTATTAGCTATTAGTGTGTATTTATTGGCTCATTGTGCCGCGCTAGAGTTCGTGTGAAAGCAACTAGTACTTTCCTATAATGGTGCACTTGGCACATGTACAGAGCGAGAGCAGAAGGCCACTCGGTTCAGCAAACATTTGCCCAATAATTGCGAGTCCTCAGTTACGCTACAAGAATAAATATTCGCTCTTCCCCGTGGAGCGGAGTACATTCCTTTAATTCAAAGCATTTATATATTGGACAAAAGTCATGGGCATATTGTTTTATTAACGAAATACTCGGGATGGTCGCCGCGGTATAATGGGCATACAAAATGTATTTTCCTCTGCGTTTATTTTATTGAAAAATAATGAACCAGTGAACTGCCAAGTGTTATTAATAATGTCAGATACAGACACATTTATGTAAAGACATCATAATGCGAAAGCAAAATAAATGCGAAAGTGTGTTTGTCTGTTCCTAACAGATTTTCAGCCGACTTAAAAAAGGAGATCTTAATTCAACTGTTTTGTTTTTAGTGTGTGTGTGTGTATGATGTGTTACGGGATATATTCACAGATAATGAACTTGTTAAATAGGGTATAATAGAAGTCTTAATTATTTACATAGGGGTAGTTGGTGGCTATAATAATTATAAATAATTAGCTGACCTGAAAAACGTTGCCTATCCAAATTTCAATTTTATACAAAAATCACAAAGAATAAAACACTCAGTTATGGCCGAATTTTCAAAATTTCGTTTTTTTTTTTATCTACACTATTTGCTGAAATAAACAAAAAAACCTATACGGTTCAATTTAATTTTTGAGTTTTTGCGTGACTAACGCACGTTAATTGGTTAAAAATATATAATTATATATATATATATATACTTAGATAGAAAATATAGACGACGTTTAGAGCATCTGAATTTATAGGCATTGTGCCCTTATTTTTTTGCCCTTTTTTCTAGCAATAAAGTAAGAGAACAATAGGCATGTGTCCTCATGTTTAATTTATTACAAATAACCGGTTTAGTGAGGAATATAACTAAATACTTTACACATAGTAAAAAAATTATTTAAATTGGCTGATAAATCTCTGAGATATGAGCGCTTAAAGTTTTAGGTGGGGATAGGGAGGGGATGCTCTATCCCTTTCTCGCAAAGCGTGTGTTAGTATAGAATTTGTATGGTGCTCCTGAGCCGTGACGTCACGACTCAGTATAGTGCGCTCTCTGTCTAGCATGAAATTTAAATGCTTATATCTTATTTATTTTTGAACTAATTTTAATTTTGTTTTCGTTGATGGGCTCTATTTATGATCAGCTGTTTTATAAGGTAATAAAATCATCATGCCTATTCCTATGATTGCAGAGCATAAATGATATGTATTTTAAATTAGATATTTGAGTTACCTTGTTATGAATCTACAGAGAAGTCAGACTAGATCTAATTTAATGAATAGCAAACAATCTCCGTCTGCAAGTTGAAGGTACAATTTTGATAGCTACAACAGCGTAGAAATGCGAAATAATTACAGTAGGTATTGCATGTAGATATGTGCCCGAGGAACCGTTAATTCAAACGTACTTTTGTTAACATGTAAGAGCTCACATAACTATGTCACTGAAACTTCGCCGTGTTTCTCATTTGTAAAGTCACCTCTGTAAAACAGCTTGCAATTCGATTGAAGTTGCCAACCAAAGCTCAGAAAATATAAATTAATATTTGTGGAGTATTATTAGTAGCCTTTAAAATAAAATACAAAATAAACATAAATAATATTATTAAGATAAACTGGCCAAGCACGAGTCGCGGGCATCCAGTGGATGCAAAAGGCAGGCTGTCGTTCAGTGTGGAGGTTAAAGAGGGAGGCCTATGTTCAGCAGTGGACGTCTTCTGGCTGATGGTGATGATGATGAAACTGGCCAAGTGTGATTTCGGCTCGCGCACTGAGGGTTCCGTACCTCCACAAAATACAAAAAGTAGTGCAAAAAGACAACATCACGCCCATCACCCATCCAAGTACCGACCACGCTCGACGTTGCTTATCTTTCGAGCCGTAATAGATACCTAGCCAGTATTTTTCTTTTACATAATAAGTAATGTTACAGCAAGTCGGCGGATTAGCAAGTTGAAGTGGCAGTGGGCAGGGCACATATCACGCAGAACAGATGGCCGATGGGGCCGAAAGGTTCTGGAATAGAGACCACGGACCGGTAAGCGCAGCGTATATAGGACGTCCACCCACAAGATGTACAGACGACCTCAAAGAGACCGCAGGGAAACGCTGGATGCAGGCCGCTTCTAACCGGCCCTTTTGGAGATCGATGGGGGAGGCCTATGTCCAGCAGTGGACTTCCTATGGCTGAAATGATGATGATGATGATGATGATGATGATGATGATGATGATGAAAGTTCCGGCGGATAAACCGAGAAATAATAATAAAGTCAAAAAGTTAAATCTAAAGGGCATACCCATACAACAAACGTTTTTTTACGTATTTATGTATTTGCTCCACAGATATACACAACCAGATCGGCAATATATTTTAGTGAAAGAGACAACTTGATATGGCTCAGCACAAGTACGAAAAGGACATAAATATAATTTGTTGTCCTTATCGGCGTGACCTGTTTTTGGTACCTCAAGTGTCAAAATCTGTAATAATCAGTGACAAACAAAACGGGTCTGAATTATATTTATTGCCTTTTTTTGGTGATTTAATGTGATAAATGCGTGTTTCCTCTGAGAAATAATTGTAAAAGATATTTTACAATGGTTGGTTGTAGCATTTTGGGCTGCAAGAAGCGCAGTGAGCGAAAATACGATGATGAGCGAGAGGCACTGAGCTAGCCACGCTCATTGAAAATCTATAGGTAGTAGATCTGTGATTTGCTCTAATGTGAAAACGGTAATACGTATATAGGACGGACGGGCAGACAGACAGCGTAGGCTTAGTAATAGGGTCTCGTATACACCCTTTGGGTACGGAATCCTAAAAATACTGAACAAAACTTGAAGTAACAATAAAAACTTGATTCAATTCTCTTTATTTCGCTTTGAATGATGGAAAAGATGGACCCAATTCTTCCTGAATTGGGTGTTTTAGCGGATGCGTATTCAAAATTAAATTACCATTTAGTAGGTATCAGATCAAATTGGTTCCCCATGGGCTCAATCGGCTCGGCTCATGTTTATTTATCAGACCCTTGAAGGATGCGGCTAATAATATGCCGAGCTTAAAGAATTTGCATCGCTAATTCGGCGCTCAGCTAATGACAATGGGTATTAGCAGTTGTATTGGAAATTGAAAATTGTTGTACGGAAATACGATTAAGATTACGTCGAGAACTCAAGGTTTTGTACGAAATAAATGTTGGTCTCATATCGATATTTGTACAAGTAGGAGGGGTTTCTGCTTTAAATACACGATCTTGCAATAATGTACAGGGGCCCTACGGATACCTGTCTTAAGCGATTCTGTTTAGGTGATGAGAAAAGTTGCACGACCGCAAACTGTATTTCGGCACGTTAAGGTTCACGTTCGCGTGATTTTCCGAACTCCGCTGTTTCAGCGCTAATTCGAGCTCGCGTTAGCAGTCAGGACAGGTGTTAGATTAAAAAAATGCGAACACAAAAAAAAACTATTTTAATCGGCTTATATAGTTCCGATATAATTATAAGCAATTAAGTTTTTGGTCAGATTAGGAAGGGATGCTTCTTTCCGCAAACGTAATGCCAATATGGAATTTGTGGGGCGTACTAACAAGTGATAAAGTTACGTCATTTAAAGGTATAGTGCGCTCAAAACCACAGATAAGAGTAAAAAATTTTTTTTCTGTGCTCGAAACAACTTGTTGGGGCTTGTTGTTGTTTGTTTGCGACAGAGAGCGCATTTTTTTTATTCATTCGTAGATTTAGGTGTACCACGTCTTGCGCTAGTGTCAAGTATTACAATAGGGGCGTGGGTTCGATTCCCATCTAGGACAAACATTTGTGTGATGAACATTTGTGTTTGTTCTATATCTGGTTGTTAATATCTATTTAAGTAAGTATTTAAAACTATATATGTATGTATATCAGTCTCTGGCAGCCATATCACAAGCTTTGCTTAGTTTGGGGTCAGATGACCGTGTGTGCAAAAATGTCCCGAATATTTTATATTATCAAATTTCACTAAACATAGTAGTCAAACAAGTTTTAGTCGCGATCAGAGCCAAGCAAAGTAAGTAATGCCCAATACCTATAGTGAAGTGGTGGTGGCTTTACAAGAGGCTTATGGAGTCTTTCACGAGAGTTGAAAGCATCACGAAAATACATATTTCACCGCGTTATATTAGGTATAGTGGTTTTTTTAATGAAAAATTGAGATATTTAAAGACTAACGATAATTGTACTAAGGCATATCTCCCTTGCTTGTCTGATCTGAGGTTGTAATGCTCTAGAGCGTACTGAAGCTGTCATTCCCGGAAATGGATACAACAACATTTAACTGAAGTCGTCCTCGCGGTGACAGTGACAAGTGCTTCCGTTAGTGTCGACGGTATGCTTAACAATGGACACCCTACATGTGCCCACTATCACATTACCAGCATAGCCACACAGTATGTCGTTTATATACTTTACCAGTTTCCTCTCGAATTACTTCGAACCATATATTGACCAATTTTGCTCATAAACAAACATAAAAAAATTATTTTCATGAGTTGCTTACCTTTTTTTATTGACAATAGGCTTGCGTTTGACCGCTACCTCACCTGAAGTTAAGCGATGATGATGTCTACTATGGAGCACGCTTGATTAAATGAAATCGAATAACCGTTTAAAGATGAGATCAATATGCAAGCTACCAAAATAAAACTAATATTCAAAACTGGAATCTTAGCTTCTCTTGATTACCACCCTCAGAGGCTTTACGGCTAACTCTTAACGCGGGCGCGAAACATCGCTGAAACAGTGCCTCACGAACGTGAACCTTAACACACCGAGATACGGTTTGCGGTCTAGCAGCTTTTCGCATCACCAAAACAGAATCTCTTAGTAACAAACACGAAACGAATCTCTTAATACAGGTAGCCGTAAGGCCCCAAGTCGAAAATCCAGCACCAAACACCTAGTGGTGTGTTTCGGCAGCTTAATCTGAGAGCTAGCTCCAAATTCAATCGGGTGTGCCATACATGCCTTAATTTCTTAGACCACAACATCATTACTTTGTAGTAAAACTTTTAGCCAATCAGGAACCAAAAAAAAACCTGTTTATTCAGGTCAGAGCACCAAACTCTCTGCTCTCATAATTATACATAAACCAGTGAGTGTACAACATGCTATGTACACAAAAGTAGAGTAGTTTTACCAAGTGCTCTGCAAAATATTGCTATAGTCGTGAGCTCTGACACTGCATACAATAACAGTTGTGTTACCACCAGTCTTTCTATGCGGTTTGTAAAGGCTTCCTCTAGTTCTATTTAATACTATCCTGTTGACATTTTCAATCAGACGGACGACGGGCGCTGGGTATCGGTATCTGGTGGCTTTGTGGCCGATCTGCGCGTGTCCCATGTCAAGGAATCTGGGACGTATCAACTTCACTATACGGTGCTGCTGTCAGATATGTACGTCTGTTTACTGTTAGCGCAGCCTAAAGTAAACTGGAGTATCTGAACTCAGATTCCAATCTTACTAATAACTACGTAAATCAGCACAATACTAGCAATCAACTTTAACTAGCATTTTTTACTTGGATGTTTTGATCGCAGCCCATTATTGCTTCTTCTTGTTTGACTTAAGGCATAATAAAATGCAAGGAATAATTTTAAAGTTGCGAGAGACAAAGTTTTCTCATCACACCAAACGAGCAAGTTCATTATGTTAGCCTCAGAGCGAAATGCTATGTTAATTGAAACAAAACAACCGAAATATGAAGTGAAGCTTAACCTGTTACTGAGATCAAGTTAATTTAATGCTTTGTTATTGTATTTAGCTAAAAGTTTTCTTAGTAAAATGTAGGTACAAGTACTGAAAACTTTAACTGTTTCGCAATTTTATGTACTTTACTCACATTTTTCATAACGCGAATTACTAACAAATTTTGACAGATTTTGTTTATATTACACGAGAATTGCTCACGTATGATCAAGCCGGTTATTCCACCTATAATTTCAACCTCACTCACCTTGAACAAGGCCGCTGCATGCGGTTGCAACTATAGTCGGAATAACCGGCTTAATCATACGTGAGTAATTCCCGTGTCATTTAAACAAAATGTGTGAAAACCTCGTCAGTTTACATAGTAAAATATTGACAGCTTTGCTACCAATGTTGTTCGGACGAGAAATTACAATTTATAGCTGCAGCTTCTAAAGTCGTTCGTTTAAGCTTTTAATAACCAATGTGGTTAACATAGTATTTTTAAAACAAAAACTATCCATTCATAGTGTTAAGTAAAATTATTGAACAAAACGTTTAGATTTAGTTATATATAGATATAGTTTTCAATTTAACCTAAGAAGCTTATGAACGGGACTATTTTTTATACCACGACAGAAAATAAATGTTAGACGGTACTAAAGTACTTACTAAAGTTTTCGAGTAAAACTAATTCTTGCAGTTGCACCGGTCCGCCATGAAAATTTATTACAACAGATAATGATGCCGAAAACTACTCCATTACAAGTCCATTAAAGTTTGTTATTCAATCACTCGCTCGTTTGCTCGATGGACGTCTCAATTAAAAACTGTCTATTAATTCCTCGAACAATTTAGCTTGCGACCGCTCCATGTCGCCAACTTGTGTTACCTGCCGATACGGTCGAGCTGACTCTGTCAAACTACTGAAAATTAGTTCCCCAATTCCGATGAAAACTTTAATTGGTTCCAAAAGCCAATATGTGGCTGCTTCTGTTGGCTCAATCGAAAAGTCCCCGCCACTTTGCCAAGGACCACCTCGAACTTTGAAATGGGATGTGACGAAAATGTTTGACATGTAAGTTGTTGACTTTTGTATAGTCTTTGACAAACTTTGTCTCTGAGGTAAATCAAGAACATCAGAATCTTAAATTATGTTTGAGTTATTTTTATACCGTTTTACTTTTCTTTTGTTTCTTTTATTGGGGAGTCCTACTTGTGAACTCTATATGTTGATATCTCGAGCAAGATTTAGATACGATCGAAGAAGGCGGAACCTAGAAGTCCCCAAAAAAATTTGCTTAACCTAGGCTTCTAAAAGATTGCTCTGAATATTCATCAGCTGTTTAGCTGCACATTACCATGCTTCCAGCATCAGGTGCAAACATTTGTAATTCCACGTAAAGTATCGTCCAAATACATACAAATATGCCGTGCCATTTGGCGGGGCATAGGTCGGGGGTTATTGTTTGGTGTGCCATTCTTCTTGCCCTCGAGGAATCTGATTAATAGCAGCAATATTCGGGCACGCTATATAGCAGCGGGTTCCGTAGAAACCGCAAGAATTGTTCGGCTTGTGCCAGGATCGGAGCCAGGAGAACACGTCTCTGGGTTTTCTCCTAACATTGTTTGGAAGTTCGGAAATATTTTCCAAATAGTATTGAAAATATAGTATCCGTTTATATCTCGTGTGAAATTTTGGGTAAAAATGAGAGGTTTTAGCCCCCGACAGCAGCCTGCTTACGAACCTGGTCAGTTTCCCAGCTGGAGTCAGCGCAGCCGTAACTCAATGCCACGCCGTCTCGTACCGTGACTATTTTATTTTATTGTGCACGTTAGGCGAATAGTAATTTTTATGAGCTAAATTAATCGCTGCTATTTAGGGAGAAGCTTGGTTTCCGGGGTAAGTTTCGTTATTACAGTATCGTGTTACGTTACACCAATCTGGTTATGAGTTTCATGGGAAATGTGAATACATCGTTCTATAATAATAAGGAGTTTTTATTCAACATGCTCATGCTAGTCTTAAAACTTCTTAAGTTCTTTGTGTGAGCTTGCGTTTTTATCTAATGATTTATACTTAAACGAGAAAATCCAGTAACTTTATGTAGGTACCTACTACTGAAATTTGATATCATAAAACCGCAAGATAATCCTTGCAAGTAAGTTAATACAAATGACTACGAGAATAATACGTGACCAATAAAATGTGTTTACGAGAAATAGGCGTCCATTTTATATTTGTTTATTTTGTGGCTGAACCCTGGTTACGGCGAGCAATTATAGCTTAATCGTCAATTTGCATTGATAATGCCCGGTTTGTTTTGTCGGTATTATGAACATTGGGAGAGGGACGAGTAGAGTTTCATTTTAGGTATAATCAGTATTTAGTGTGCGGTAAATTAAACGCCACTTAACACAAACACAGCAGCATTGTGCCATATGACAATTTATCTAACAATCTTCCATAAAAAATATTTTGTGATTTCGTAAAAAAAATATTCACCTTCAAGATTTTACTGTAAATAGTTTGTGAAAGTAATATATTATGGTAGTATTTAGTATAAAAATGTGATTTGAGTTTTTTTTAAGTGTTATGCCACACTTTTAAATTCAATATTTAAATAATATTATAGTCAATTCAAAAATTTCACGACAGGCAGGTTTCGAACCTGCATCATTTGGGTTTACGTCCCGAACGCTCTAACTGCTAAGCCAAGGTTGCCCCTCCTGTCGGCTTTCAAGTTCTTAACCAGTGTTTGCAAAGAATCAAAGCGTTGGTGATGCCATCTATAAAAATATAAATATACATAAAACATTACGAATACATTCAATTTTTTTTTAAGTTTTCTAATACTTTGTAGAAGGTAAAATAAACTACTGAAAGTACTACTTTTAGAAGTAAAACTTTCTACGGAAAGAAAAATTAAGAAAATTGCGCAGAAATTGGAAAATTTCAGAAAATTTTACGACGATTTTAAACCGCGGGGCGCAGCTAGTTTTAAATAAAAATAACGCAAATAACGTTTGCATAAAACAAAATAGGTAACACCTATATAAGATACTCAACTCGGAACTCCACCTTTTAAAGTTAGATTGAACCGTTTAATTGGCATTAAAATGATACCAAAAATGTGACATGCCTCATATTATATTACTCTATCGGGATATTATCAGTTAGTTCATTAAATTTTCCGATAACCAGCTTTTTAGCAACGGAAACCGCGAAGCTTTCGGAAAACCACCAACCGCGGAATATCACCGTCAGCGGTAATAGAGCTATTGAAATTTCACTATCAAAAGTAAAAGCTAACAACATTTTAGTGCTACATTTACATATTAAATCAATTATTTGCGGCGCATCAATGATGCAAATTGGCAAATAAGCTATCGTTGACCACGCACAACCCTGTTCATCCCGTGGGGCCACTAAATATCCAAAGCCCATACCTGTTAGCTGCAGACATGGATAATCGAATTTTGGAGAGAAGTAAGATTTGCTCACATACTGTCGTACTTGTGAGCAGGATAAAAATCAAATATAATTATATCGTCATTGATAAAAATATTTCTAACTATTGTATGAAAGGAAGCTTTTGTTTTTTTTTTACCTATCGAGCAAGCTGAGCTATAGAAATCTGAAACATCATAAAAAACCAAACTGCGCAGTAGCCGGTTTTTAGGTTTTTTGATAGACCAAAAGTGGTACGAGTGGATTTCGACCGCGCAAGTCCGCGCGATTGGGTATAGTACGGGCATATTTGGACGTGCACCAACTTTTCACTACTACGACACTTTTTGATCATGTTGCTCATCGATAGGTAAGTACTCTAATATACTCTATATTTACGTACCGACCGATGCATCGTGATAAATTTTCAAGTAAAAATAACCAGTAAAACTAAGACAAAAACGCCTCTATATTGGTATAAATTGAGCCCTCAAGGAACATCTAATTAACAGAGCTAGAAGCTTCATCATTAGAATCCCACAATTATGACCCACTAAAGTCTTGTTGGATAGACAAGAAATGCTAATAGCAGATATAAACTCGGCTTATCCAAATAATTACACTGAGAGACAAAATGTTTCAGCTCCAGACAACAAGAACCTAATAACGGTATCATCAAAGAAATTTAGCTATATTTTCAAGTATTTTACTTGTCTCCGTTATTATTCCACGTTTTCCCTAATTGAAATTTATGATTCACAAACACGCGTACAAAGTATTGGATGATTGAATAACGAGCGAATTGAGGATCAAATTATGGTGTTACGAGCACAAAGGTAAAGCTTGAATAAATTCTTCTCTTGTGAGTGCTGTCGCTTTTTATTCAGTCCATTTTTGACGTTTCGGTTCAATAACATAGCATCTTTTAGTTTGGTGGTGAAACTTATACTTACCTAATCTAATGTGTATGTGAAATCGAATTTTAGTCCTATGACAATCCCAGGGAGACTTCTGTTTCTTTTATGAATCATCAAAGTATGACGTTATTTGACCACATATTCGGCCATGCCTAACAGAAAAAGATCAAGTGTTCCAGATTTGCTATCTAATTTGGACCAGTTTTCTTTTAATCTGTGTGCATTTTTAATCGTACTTTGGCCCGATAATCAGGGAGCATTCTCTTTTTCCGTGCCTTTTCTCAGAAAATCGGAATAAGTATCATCAAAGTATGACATTATTTGACCGCGTATTCGGCCATGCCTAACAGAAAGGAACCAAGTGCTTCCAGATTTGCTATCTAATTTGGACAAGTTTTCTTTCAGATATTTCTGTATACCTACTATTTTGGTCTTTCACAATATAAAATTATGGTTTATTTGGTGTGCACTATCCAATTGGGTATACAATGCTTGGGTTAGGTACAGAGAATTAGAAAAAAAAGCTAACTTCGTTTGTGTAATCTGACATCATATAATCAATATTATGGTTTATGAAATAATGCTGATTATAGCTGTTTCTAGATTTGCCTTATCTATTGTGTAGCCTTTAGTCTTAATCCTCAAACCTACTACAACTATCGGATCAAAATGTGAAGGGTGCGCGAACACAAAAGTTAAGCCGAGGCAATGGAAGAATGAAAACTATAGGTAAGCCGAATATTTTATTGCATTTTGCAAAGAGCTTGCCGCTCGGTTTATGTAGCGAATTTTAGCATTTTGTTTCGAAAGTTGAGATAGAATTAGCATTTATCGTCTATAGAGTAGATTAAACGGGACCGAATATTGGAATTTAATTTGAAAAACTGCGGCTCCAACTTTCTTGACTCGATTGCTGCCATTCGCTGCTGGCTTGTTAATAACTAGTACTTAGTTCACCTGAACTGTGACCTCGCGACCCATATGTCTTCGGAACTCGCCGATCGATTTTGCCCATATTTTTTACAACGAATAGTTCTACGTTTGGCCACCAACTCACCTGAACTTAAAACTTGAGCATTGAACTTAAAATTTTTGATCAAATTAACTACTTGCCTACAAAGTTTCATGAAGTATCAACGATCGTATGAACGATAACTTGCGTATCGTTGAACAAACCATGCACGCCGAAATGCCGACTTGTCCCATTAGAATCTGAGACCTCTCTTCGCTCGGTCAAATATTGAAAGTTTGTTGTTTAATGTCAAATTGTTTGTTTGTTTGTTTGTTTGCATTGAATAGGCTCCAAAACTGATGAACCGATTTGAAAAATTCTTTCACTGTTGGGAAGCTGCACTACCCCGGGTGGCATAGGCTATATTTTTTTTTTAAAGGGATCCTTACTAAAACTCCAATAATGTAACCCAAGGTGTAAAAAAAATTACACCCGTGCGAATCCGGGGTGCGTTGCTAGTTTCATCTAAAACACAATAACACAATATCCAATGTTTTTTTTTTATATTTTTCGCATTTTAACGGCCCAATTTTCCTCGACGCGTTTCAAATACGTAGTGTACAAACGCAAAATTTGCGGTTCACTGAAACAAAAATATTCCAATTTTAAAATCTACTAAAACAGTATCTATTGGAAGGCAAAAAAAACATTGAAAGGCTTCGTAACTCAATTGAACATTTCAGTATAACGTAAGTATGAAATGAAAGCTCACCATGCAATGAAAAGCACTGCTCGCGATATTGTAAATATTTTTTTTCTGTTTGGTTTACATCTGTTCTTTCACAGACCCTTGTCTCATCCCTTTTCCGCATACCTAGCAACGTGCAAAGATTATATCCATACAAGAGGCTCGTTCCGATTTTATTCAATAAAGGGTAAAAATACGACATATTTTTGAAGACGGTTATCATTTTCTCTGAATCCTTACATCTCACTATCTTGGTAAAGAACAAGGTGAAAATGTCAGAGATCATTTTTCATCAAAAATATTCCGATACCTGTTGGTCTTAAGACTTTTACTGAATAATAGGCAACTAATAAGTCGATTAGGTCAGTGGGTCAACAATATCGCTAAAGCCGGCGGGGTAATTTTTTTTATATACCAGCTCAGAACCGAGACGAGTTGCAAACAGGCCTATGTTCAGCAGTAGGCAATAACGGGCTAAAAATGGTGATGGTCATAAATAAACTAAACAAATCAGCCGTCATCTTCATTCACTCGCACCTAACTGAAGTATAAATCGATTCTTTTAATTCGATAAAAAAGCTGATAATTTTCATACGGTTAAACATATTTTCTTGAGTTATAGGTAAGAAAATTCTCGATCAACTCGTCTTTCAAACAAAAATTACTAAATCAAAATTGGTTCAGCCGTTTGAAAGCTACGATGTTACAGACAGACACACAGATACACACGTTAACCCACTGTTTATATCGGGGACTAAAAAGGGACACAACATGCTACATATACCTTCAGCGGAACACAAATCTTTCAGTCTGTATAAAGTAGAGTTTTGAGTCAATCGCTTACTTGCAAACTTTCCTCCAATGTTTTATTATACGGACATCTGTCTTCCGAACCCTTTTCTACCCTTGTCGGATCCTTGGGACTATTGCGTGTCAATGTCTTCATGGTTTTGTGTCAATATACCTTACAATATACCTTGTTTAAACCGAATAACACTATTACCATCTATTACACTAATAGTACTTATTCAGAGCTAAAACTGTTAAAAGTATGTAAAACTTGCTGCGTCCCGCGGTTTTACCCGTGGGAATTACTCCTTTTAACATTGATCAGCTATCTGCCTGTGAGAATCCCGCCATTGGTCCAGTCGTTTCGGAGTCCATTAGGATGCATACATACATACATAGCCTCTTATATTTATATAGAAGATATTTAAATGTCGTGTATCGTAAGTATGTAATATTCATGTCCTGAATAAAATTAACACATTGGCAACTTTTTATTCGAAAATGTACGGATAGCAGATAAAACCGTGGGGTACATTTAGTTATCGATATTCGAAATGACTAGTTTAATGGCATTTGAAGTAGTGACGTATTTTATAGCTGTACCTATGCATACCTAATAAATAAACATTCTAATACGTAGTATTTTTATTTTATTTAACTTATAAAAATACTGAAACTACTTTTAAATCATGGATTGCTCTAAAATAAAGTAGGTATTTGTTCCATAAAAATATTGTGTTGGTAGGTGCCTATTTTGTGAGGTGTTTGTAGCAGAGATGATTATTACGGGTCTCTGAGAGCGTTTTCTGGGAAATTTTCGACTCGAACACAAAAAGCGTTTTATTTCAGGAACCTTACTCACGAGCTTTCAAGTGTGTATGAGAGCCTACTTTATATCGAACCATCATTAGTGGGTTCCCCCTATTTTTGACGTCTTTGGTGGGCTCGGGTAACTTTTTTTAGGGTTCCGTACCCAAAGAGTAAAAACGGGACCCTATTACTAAATATATTACTAAGCCTACGATGTCTGTTTATCTGTCCGTACGTCTGTCCTACCTACTTTCGAACCGTAATAGATAGCTAGTTGAAAATTTCACAGAATATGGAATATTACGGCGAATTAACTAAGAAATAATAAAAATGACAAAAAGTTTAAACGAAATGGGGGTATACATATACAACAATACACAACAACCCTATACAACAAACGTGTATTTTAACGTATTTTTGTATTAGCTCTAATGTAAAAACGGTAATACGTACAAGCGTCAAACTTAACATGATTATAGTACACACTCTAAACTATAACAACAAATAATAAATAATGGCCAAGTGTGAGTCAGTGACAAATTTCTGTTCACCACCAGTTCTCGTACGATCACCGAAGTGAAGCAACATCGGGCGCGGTCGGTACTTGGATGGGTGACCACCTGGGCATTGATGGGATTTTGTCTTTTTGCACAATTTTTTTGTACTTTAGTAGCCGACGAGTTATGGGGTGGTACGAAACCCTCAGTGTGCGAGTCCGACTCGCACTGGGCATGTTTTATTTGAATTCGGGTATATCTAAATTAATCGGGTATACTCAGTTCTTGAAGCTGTTGACGCGTACGTCTACCTAGGACAAACCGTCGAACTAGGTAGGTCCAACTTCAAGAAAGAGGTCAATCGGCGAATCCAACTCGGCTGGGCAGCGTTCGGTAAACTACGCAACGTCTTCTCGTCCAAAATACCTCAGTGCCTTAAGACGAAAGTCTTCGACCAGTGTGTGTTACCAGTGATGACATACGGCACTGAAACGTGGTCTCTCACTATGGGCCTCATAAGCAAGCTCAAAGTCGCACAACGAGCTATGGAGAGGGCTATGCTCGGGGTTTCTCTACGAGATCGAATCCGAAATGAGGAGATCCGTAGACGAACGAAAGTCACCGACATAGCCCACCGGATTAGTAAGTTGAAATGGCAGTGGGCAGGGCACATATCACGCAGAACAGATGGCCGATGGGGCCGAAAGGTTCTGGAATGGAGACCACGGACTGGCAAGCGCAGCGTAGGACGTCCACCCACAAGATGGACAGACGACCTAAAAGAGACCGCAGGGAAACGCTGGATGCAGGCCGCTTCCAACCGGCCCTTTTGGAGATCGATGGGGGAGGCCTATGTCCAGCAGTGGACGTCCTACGGATGATGATATCTAAATACTAGTAGCTTGATAGCTTCCCGTTGTTTGCCGCTACTGTACCCATCAAGAACTATTGAGCATTTGGATTGTCTTTAGACCTTCAACGGTCTTTGGGCAGTCTAACTGTATTTGTAGTGTTAGTTTTAGCTTGTATTTTGTTTAGTTAATAAAGGCACGTGCCCAGAACTATTATACTATTGGTACAAAAGGTAAAAGACAACAACATACAACATCGACATTGCAACATAGTCCAAACTTCGAGCAAGAGGTATTTTAAAATTAATTTAATAATACATATGATTTAATTTTACATTTGACTTGGCGATTAAAAACATGTGTACAACCGTGAAAGCTTAAAAGGCTACAAAAGGTTGATGGTTTTTTTTTCATCCAAATCTGTTGAGCCGTTTCGGAGTAAATTGGTAACAAACACACTCGTACACAGTAGCACAAGTCTTGAATTTATAATATTAGCGTTAAGTGGCTTAAAATTTTATAATATATCAAAATATTTTACTAAGTAGGTATATTAAAACCTTAAAACTCCATTCACAAAGACCAATTTAATATTAAAATTCAATTTCACTATAGGTAATTGGTAGAACACGCCCCAAGTTTTAATAAGAGGCATGTAGGTACGGAAAAGGCCTCAGGCGTTTGGGAAAATTACAAGGGCAGACTGCCATGCCCTATTTCTGTTTATTTATTAGACCGTGCTATCTATTTTTCGAATCATTCATATAGAATTAAAATATACTTGTTAAAGTACAAATTGATTTATCGTGAATCCAAACCATATTTCACTGTTATTAATCAACGTAGATAAAATCTAGATAAAACGCAAATAACTGCCATAAATTTCATGCAAATTATATTGAAAGTAAATAAATATATATTCGGGACATTTTTCCACACACGGTCATCTGACCCCAAACTAAGCAAAGCTTGTGATATGGCTGCCAGAGACTGATATACATACATATATAGTTTTTTAAATACATACTTAAATAGATATTAATTAACACCCAGATATAGAACAAACACAAATGTTCATCACATAAATATTTGTCCTAGGTGGGAATCGAACCCACGCCCCCAAGCTCAGAAGGTAGGTTCACTACTAACGGGCTATCCGTATGCTGTCTTATAGTAGGTATGCAATACATATTTATAGAGTGCTAATACAGTCTGTATGACATTTTTATTGTTAAATGAACTTAAATCATTGCTGATTTCGAATATATCAAATCACGAATGAATCTGTTTCTTCTAGGCAAGCGTGCTCCACCATAGACCGCATCAGGCGAGTTGGCGGTCAAAAGAAAGACAATTAACAAATAAAAAATAAATAAAAAAATGCATTAAATATCTCTGCAGAATTATATGTCACCAGAATTAAAACAAATTAAAATATAATACTTACTAGACGTAGGTATAGGTAATTATAGAAACTCTTACGTTCAATTACGTATGGTAGAAAAGTTTACTACTTGGAGACATCAGCTCGATTCCTCGAGACAACAACTTTATTTCTCGAGCCACACAATAAAGTCCCGTCTCGCTTCAGTCTCACACTAGAATAATAAAGAAGCACGCCTTCAAAGGTTCTGCTTACGTCTAAGATTTTCCTCTAGTTACAAAGAAATGGTCTGTAAAGTGAAACACATTTCCGGTATAAAGCATGCCACCTGATAGCTCTAGTTAACACCTCTTGGACGTTTTAATTAAATTTCCGTCTATATTGTTACATTTTAACACCCTTCGCGTTATAAAAAGTAATGTTAATAAGATCCGGCCGCCAGTTTTACGTAGGTGATAAATCAGGTCTCTTTTCATTTTGGCAGAGGTGTCTGTTCATTTCTTTTACGCTTAGAGAGGAATTAAACTTGTCTATGGCCAATTGTGCTTCCGCTCCGCCTGAATTAATATGAGTTTTATCAGGTTACCCGGCGGGGGAATTTATATTGAGACGGTGATAAACGTTGGAAGAAAGTTTGGAAGATTGCTGGCAAGGGGTTAAATTATAATTTTTAACGGCGAATCGTATCCTAAAAAAATACAGTGTGTAACACGTAAAATTTATGAGATTTTTAGAATAAGTGTAAAAACTACATGAATATTTACAGCAAACTATAAAAGTTAAGTTTCGCAACATAACTTCTCAGCTCGTAATAAAACAAAACGAGTAATTTTCTGGGCCACAGAATTCTGCTCATTGAGTTGGCATTCCTCCGTAAATTCTAGTTCCCCCGAATCTCGCTGCACCTCCATCTCACCTACGCCTAACTTGGGGTCACAATTCAATTTTATAGTAGCAATCGTTTATCGGCTCCCTAGAGCTTTAACTTTCAAAGGGAATCCATGAACTCAAAAGGTTGAAAGCATTAGTTTAAATCGCTTCATAATAAAATTGAGTCCACTAAACTAAAATCAGTATCCATATCTTCATTGGTAAAGAAACAAAGAAACTCATCTAAGCTTCCTTGGTATTCATGCAAAAAAGAGCATTTATTTACGTTGGTAGCTTACAGTTATTATTTATGTAGATTTATTACCAGTAGGTAAAAACAAGATTAAATTAAAATGTAGATACGTAGAGCATTATTCTAACAGACAGGCGGAGTTTCAAGAAAATTACAAGTATTTACCAAATCCGACGTCTGAACGTCTTTTATCATGTGTGAAGTGGTACTAAGTACAAACCGATTAGTCTCTGACACAACCCTCTTTTACTACCTCACAGGTTATTTATTCCCAAATATGCAATCTCGCAGACTGTGGATGCTCAAAAATCTAATAACAGCACTTTACCATAAATCGTTGTACCCATGTGTCGTTCGAGCGATATTTCAGCATACAAATATTTTCATGTACGTCGGTTAAAATAAATTAAATTCCTTAATTTCGTAAGTTTCGTGTACAGAAATACTTGGCAAACGTCTTGAAGCTCTATAGGTTGAAATCTGCCAAGTTACGAGAGTGGCTGTAAGAGAACGAGTCGCAAAACTTGTCAAAGACCACGAACCTACGGTTTTACACGTCATAAACTAAACGGGGTACGGTGGGAATTCCCGAGTTTCAAACTCTACTCATAGTGCGTAGAAATTAATCTCGCGCGTTTTATTGCGAATCATTATCAAGCTGACTAACATTCTCTGCGATTTAGTAACATTCTCTGAAGTTATTGCCAAGTAAATAGATATTATGTTATACGGAGTGTTCTTTTAGATGACGACCATAGACGCTTCATTAAAAACAACTTTTACTATGGAACCAGCACTGAAATCGAGAAAAAATATCAGCTGTTCCATACGCTTTGTTAAGTGTTAATGATATTTTTCTATCGCACAGTTTTTTTTTCCGGCGATATCTCCCGGCTATGGTCCCAATTGTAATGATGAGTATAATCATAAATATCCTTAAATTGTCTGTCGTCTAGAGACACACTTTTATTGTGCAAACTGCTAGGCTGTGGAATGCGCTGCCTAAATAGGTGTTCTGAAGTTAAAATCTGAATGTCTTCAAATCATGAGTAGGTAGGAATAGGTTTTCTTCTAGGCCCGCTTGCTCCATCGTACTCATCGTCATCACTCATCGTACCATCAAGTTGGCGGTTAAACGCAAACCTATAACACTAAGCTAGACCGGGCGTTAATGGCAAATGAGCAAAACATGAATTGTAAATTCAACATAAGGACGTTGGGACATAAATAGAAGCTTTTAAAAATAGCACACATTTAAATACAAGACAACATAAGCTGCATAAACGCCAAACCCGACGACGTGTGTAAGCTTAGCTCCGACTCCTGAGGAGTCTAATCCGATTACCTCACTCTGCGATATTAGGGTGTTCCACATGGGAAATATGTCTAAACACTGCAATCTGCTCGGTGCAATGGATGCCTCCAATGGCAGCTTAAGATGGCAGGTTGCCTGAGACCTAGCAGGTTTCATAGCAAGACTAGTAGGTACTTATCTACTATAACCGATGCATTAGTACGCTGAACCTTAAAAGTATATTAATTGCAATACTACTATTGCAATTACTTTTACGCTTCAGCGCCAATGTATTGGCCAATGCATGCATGCACCTGGGGCCTTATTATGATTCTTTGATCGGGATCGAAATTGCATGCCATCCCGTTCGTATCTATTTACTCGCACCACGTGCGTAAGTGAGATGGCACGCGATCGCGATCACGATCCGAATCATCCATAATAAGGTAGCTGTTTTATTACCTACGTAATAACTTGAAATCAGAAACGTTTTCAAAACTCAAGAAAACGTTTCTCATCGTTTTGTCCTCGCACGAAAAAGTTTTGTCTCAACCACAAACTGTTTTGAAAAGGGATAACAGTGTAGTAAGTAGGTCCCAAGTAAAAGTAGCTTCACTTGATTTTTCTTTTAATTTTGTTAAAGAGTAAGAAATAAGTTGTTGGCAGTAGCAAAAGAGACAACAAAATCAGCTCACAATTGGCGAAGATTATGTTACGCGATATCTTCAGCAATTGTGAACTGGTTTTAATGATTCTTCATTTATTGAATAGGCTATATCTCGAGAGTGGTTCAATTAAATTTGAAGAAAATATTCTACCTGTAAGGGTGGAAAATCAGTGGATGAATCCCGTTTATTGAATTTCATCCACTTCCCGTAGTAGGTTTTTTACTGTTGTATTTTTTTAAATCGATTTTTGCATTATATATTAATTTGATTTACAATACCGCAATCGTATACTAATCTATAAAGATTGAACTAGATTAGATTACTATATTTATAAAACACTAGTAGGTCGCCCCCCGGCTTCGCACGGGTAAAGATATATAGCCTATGTCAACCGGAGATAGTGCAGCTTCCCAACAGTGAAAGTTTTTTTTTAAATCGGTTCAGTAGTTTCGGAGCATATTCAATGCAATCAAACAAACAAACAAACAATCAAATCATTTCTCTTTATAATATTAGTATAGATTAAACGTATTCTACACCACTGTCCATACTCCACAAGGAATATCAGTCTATCTACTTATCTGAAAGTTGTTTGGAAGAGATCGCTTTTAGCGATAATACCGCTAATAATATCGATGATGGTAGATAATATCCCTTTTGTATCTTTTTAATGTATTGTTTTTAAAATTGTTGTTGTTGTTTTTATAGTTCCACAAAATGTTTACACTAATTAGAACTTAGTGGCGACTGCAATCATTAGTACCGAGGTATATAGTTCACTGGGGTTGTAAAATTTAAGATTAAGACTGATATGGGTTCTTTATATATAAGGTGAGTTTAGACAAGAACATAAACTGCTTGTTTGTTTGAGTAAACGTCTTATGTTTCCGCAATCTCGCCAAGGCGATACCTTCGTAATCCTTCACAACAGTGCTCCAGTTAATTACAACCACCACGATAAGATGAGATTACTGTGTTTGCATGTTTGAATAATAGATGCGATTTAGGTAGGTAAAGTTTGTACGGGAGTACCAGGTACATTAAAAGTCTTAAAGACATACGCACACGTACACGTACGTATACCTATAATGTAACGGCACACATCAAAATCAAAATTGCTCAAGCTGTTTATCGTTTACTGTAGGTAGGAGGCAATATAGAAACATAAAAAAATACAAACAAACATACTTACACACGCCCGAAAAAACATTAGCCTCCTTCTTGGGTAGTTGGTTAAAAATTATGATTGTTTACGTGTGCATAAATCTATACATATAATAAAATCGTAAGATAAAATAATCTGTAATTGCGAGATATCAACAAAAAAATCACACAGTGTCTATAAGCAACTGTCACATCAAGTTTTTTTTTTAATTTTTGCTTTTTCGTTTGTTTGTTCACGCATATCACCTAAGCCACTGGACAGATTTAAATGCGGTTTTCACAAATATGCTTAGCTGTGACCAGATTTAAGTACAGGCTATGTTATGTCGCAGGCAACAGCTAGTTTTGACTTTGACATTTACCTAATTCGTAAAGCTACATATTATATGTTTTAATTACCTAATAAAGTAAAGTGTACATATATATAGTCAAACTATTTCGATTATTCCTTTTCGTTTTTCATATCATTCACTTTAACTACTAACGTCAGAAAATGTCAACTTTATAGAAATTCGTAACATTCCAATAATTTTAAATGTCGCACACATCCACATCATTATACTAAAATATTCCATTTAAAGTCTCCCCATGCCAAGTCATTCCAATTGAAAAGGCTTTCCCTCGGCGTGAATTTTTCTGAGGGACACAAGGTTGGCGTTGCATCTCTTACAAGAATATAAGTTCTTTTATGAGACGCTACGAAGCTACGCCGTAGCGACGTGAATGCACGGGCAATTCACAAGGCGCAATTAAAACTTCCCACCATCTTGATTTCTAGAATGTACGTAAAACAACTATTTACTCGTAATTAGGGAACTGTTTTATGGTTTTATTGAGGGCCGTAGCGCTACGAAAACTCGTAGACTCTACGCCGTAGAGCAACATAAGTTGCTTAATTTTTTATTCGCTCGTTTAATAAATCCCCAAAATAAACAAAGTAATTATTTATTATTACCTTACGATTTCGGGAACTTTTCTAAAATTAACTGGCTTTTAATTACAATAAGCTATTCATTTTCGTAAAGTGATTATCCGCTTAGATGCTTTTAGGTCACTCATGCAATATTGAGTCCGGTCGTCCGCATTGCCTGCTCGAAACGAAAGCTACGGAACCGTTGTTGAAAGGTAAACACAAACAAACTATTCCAATATTGTTGAATGCTATATGAGTTCGCGCGTCATGGGCCAATAGGTTTGCAATAAATAACATATTATGATTACAAGGTGCTTGTAACATACATCAGTGCTTTCAACAGAATAACCTGACGCTTGAATTACAGATTGCCGAATCTGAAATTGTTTTCAAGAGTTTTGTTAATATATTTTTCTCTCTAGATTTTTTCCACTTGTTTACTTACTTGTTTGCTCTACCGACAATTTTTGTGTTTATCTGAACATGATGACACATGATGACAATACATTCTTGATTATTAAATTCTAGAAAATACCAGATATGGTTTTATTATTTTTTGTTTTGTTTTGGATAGGACTTGAACTAGGTAACGTACTCGTGCTTATTTAATTATCTACGGCTATAATGTTATTCATTAATTATCCAATTTGTAATCAATCACAAGTGATTATCATCAAGCAACCGATAATTTGATCAAGATGCTATCAGCGCTTGCAAGATAATACCACGGAATGGCGTCACACTCGGCGTTTCTCTGCTCATGCGGATTCCTGAGGTCGAAACAATGTCGTACTGTAGGTGTTACACAAATTGCATACATAGCGTACCAATATGCTCTTGTCATATTGCAACCGAATTGGTCGCACGTCACAAATTATTAACTCGGCACAGGATCGGCATTGCCTCAACTCGAACTGTTCAGTATTCCTTATCTATACTAAAACATAATACTTATCATTATCAGTATCATAGCGGCATCTTCTGACCCCGGGACAAGCTAGTGTACCTACCGCTTGCGGTTCGTGGTCAACTCGCTGTCACCGCGGTTGCGTCGGCCGTCGTCGCCGCGATTCTGTACTGCCGTCGACGTGCTGAGTCAATCTGGTAATGAACCTGCCTTTGGTAGACAGCGAGGCGATAAGGCGTGGAGATGTCAATCCGGTCCTGAGCTGATGTTTGCTGTGACCAATCACGGTTTGTATTTCGTTTAGGATAGAATAGGATAAAACAGAACCTTTACCTTTACAACTATGGCAGATGTCGCAGAAAGTATTTCTTTGTCTTAGGTAGGTACCTGTTCAACCAATGGCCTGCACAAAAGCAAACGAGAAAGTAAATGACGTACATCAATTGAACGGACAGTTGGTAGACGAGTAAATAGCTAGTAGATCATGCAGTTGCATTGTGAGGTGAATGCTGAAAATTTGACAATATTTTTTATTATCTTGTTTAAAATTACATAGAAAATACGTATTTATTTATTTAAAAAGTTTATAATATTTCTAAACCTTTAAGTAGGTAGGAACGCCAAATAGGTAGGAAATCCGTAGACGAGTACGTATAAAAATAAACGGATTTATTCATAATAAAAAATGCATGAAGACGCCTTTGAAGAAAGATAAAAACCAACGAAATCTCAAAGCTTAATTTAAAAGCGACGGCCTTACTAGGGGATTATTAACTTTAATTGGTTTCGTAGAACTGCTGTGAAACGATCTCTATTGTAACCCCTTCTTCGTGAACTGTTTGCACATCCTATCCCTAAGCCTAATAAGTTGTAATATTTCGTAATATATAAATTTCTTGATTATAAGTGTATAATTTGGATGTCTTCAAGCCAAGAATAAATCGTTTTTTAGACATGTGTGATCGTAGACAATCACAATAGTATGTTATGCAACTAGCGAATAAAGGACGGATATAAAGCGAGGGCCATAGATGAATCACGAGCATGTGAAGGATTCTAACGACTGAATCACGACCGTAGGGTTAGATTCTAGTTTTAGAATCCTGAGCGATGCGAGTGATTCATGGCCCTCGATATAAATCCGTTTTATTCAAGAGTTGCATACTATACTTTATACCATGACTACAAGAAAAAAGAAAGATTTAGGCGAAAATAGACATTTAATCAAGAAAAAAAGGTAGGGGTAAATTAATTAAAATGCACGTTAAAATTGGAACGATTACTAAAATTAGGAGTACCATATTTTTTTATTACATTATTTTTTTATGTCAATGTTATGCCTTGTTTTTATAGTACACCGTTGCATATAACACAACTCCATAATGTAGATGACTTCTTTTTCTTCGACAGCTCATTAAAATAAGTTAGGAAAACAGACTGAAAATGTGCCAGAAGCTTGATTTTCATTTTTCCTCTTGCAAAACTCATCGTAGGTTTTGATGTAAGCCAGCCGTGATTTGTTAAGTAGCAAATTTTCTACTATATCGGCCGCCCTCTCTTTCCTAAACTCAGGTGCACGCAATACATCTTCTTCATCATTTGAATGCATTTTCAATTATTTCGATTTATTTTCAATTTATTATTAAGAAACACTAAACTTCGTTGTCGTACAACTTACAGTAATCAAAATGGAAAAATAGGGCCAATTTACTAATGACAGCAAAGAACACAAAACAGTTTTTATTCCAATGCTAAACTCCTTGTCGAAAATGTAGACCAATCAAATCGAGACATTGAGATGGAGGTCGAATGTTCTAAATTCAAAATCGTGATTAAAAGGGCTTTTAATCACGATTCAGTGAATAAAGAGGGGGAATGGTGTAAAAATATTTATATAGAGTATAATGTAAAAATAATAAAATAAAAACAAATAAAATAACGTTTATTTGCTCAAAATTTTTACAAGCTTATGAAATAGGTACAAAGATAAAAAAAAAACAAAATAAGAGTTAGTGGGAAGGTAAGAAATGTTTACATACCTACTCCAAATAAAGTAGCCCTGTATCTCACACTAGGTGGGTCCTGTGTCGTGAGATTCAGTTCTTCCTTCCGAGTTCAAGTTAGAGTTATTAGTAGACTTAAAAAATCGGTTAGTAAAATATTTTTTTTTTTTTTTACTTAGGTTAGCTAAAACTTTGAAAAATGCTGTAATAGTTTTTTTTTCTTTCTTTGTTTTTTTGTTTTAATGTAAATTCTTTGTTATTCTAACCTACCTTTATAGTTTCCTTGTGTAAATAAACAATTTAACTTATTATAATTACTGAGTTTTAAAAAGGTTATTATTTAAGCATAAATTAAGTACTAAATAAATTTATTTTAACTGGGGTGTGATTCAATTAAATTGAATCTCTAAGGCTAATGAAGTAACTTCGAGCCTACTGATTATTTTGCATAATTTATGTGACTCGAAAGGGATTACCTACTTAGTATAATAATATTTAGATCATTAAGAAATTCGTGGTTCGTTTGGTGAAATAAGTAAGTTATATATTTTTAGAATTGAACCAGACCTGATCCAATTTTTTTAAATAAACAAATAGCGAAATAATTACCGCAATTTTTTGGTGAGTTTTGACGCCAACATGAAAAAAACATGTCGCCAAATTGTATTATTTTCCTAAACTTATGTATTTTAGAGAGTCAATGCCTAATAAAGTTGCATTGTTATTTATTAAGTAGTAAGAAGGTGCTCGAGTATGGGCAGTGATATAACGAGGTAAAAGACGTATTTTCGTGTTGCTTCCAAAACTTCATAGAAGCTTTTTGTCTCCACTGCTTTACTAGGGTATATGACTTCGACTTGTCCGTGCCAACTTGTTTGAAGATAAAAAAAACCTGATAATAATTTAATACTTGACACTGGCAAATGCACAAGAGAGCAACGGCAAAATCCTCACACAGGAAAGAATAAAAAAAGATAGATCGTCGTTACGAAAAATGAGAGTATAGGAACCCTGGGAACCGAATTTTGGCAGATTTGGTATCGCAAAGCTGTCAAAAACCGCTATGACGAAATTTTTAAAATTGAAATGTGAATATGAGCCCCGATTTACTTCTATGGCCGCTTATAGGCAACTCTCCAGTAGAGATTGATCCATCTGAGAGGACACACAAAAGCATTTCCTATAATTCATTTACGTTTTCATTTGTTTCAGAAATACCAAGTAGGAAGCGCAAAGGACAAAACAAGCACCACAGGAGAGTATCTTATACCATGTAAGTAGCATAGAGCTCATTATCGTTTGACCTAATCTCATAGAAAATAGAGAAACTAAATTTTGTTTTTGTAATAGTTCATTAGCAGAAGATACAGCGTTGAATGCAGTGGGACCAACTTATCTGTAAGTTGAATGGGGGAGACAGTCTTATTTCCTGAACAAGCTTGGTAGACTTCCCATTTAGGTACCTAAATTAAAGAACATTTTTAACCGACGAAAAGAGAAGGTTATCCCGTCGACTGTTTTTTTTTAATGTTTGTTACGCGATTACTCCGCCAAGTATGCATTTGCGTTTGGTAGGCCGTACTTCAGAGTTGGTCCTATATAAATTTTATCGAAATTGATTCAGCACTTTAAGAAAAAATCAACTAAAACTAAAAATATATACACACAAAGTTTTTACATAAAGTTTTGATTAGGTTGTTTAATCTCTGTTTTAACTGTTTTTTTTTTTCGTTTATGCATGTACGCATAGTCTTGAATACGTTCTATGGAGATCCCGGTGCCCTCCGTCTGGCACAGAGGTCGGCCACCGAGAGGGTTTTAGTGGGTGCAATCACACATAACCCGGTTTCACCCCAATGCAGCTGGGTATCTTTTCAAGATTTCCGCCGTAAACAAAACAAAAGGATTGTCTTGAAGTCGGTTAAAAAAAAATGGTTCTTTAATTTATCCACCTTTACAAATAAGTTGGTCGTGCTATAGCTTGGCAGCAATGGATGAGGCGGCATTTGAGGATCAAAGACACAAAATGAAATTAAACAGTTTTAACGGATTTTATCGCGTGAATTCTATATTATTTCAATTTCTGGCATTTCGAACACTTTGCAATGTCCGTTTTTATACCATGTGGGCGAAGTACGAATTTTTGCATCGTAAAAATAACAATGTACAAGTACAATGTATGTTCCTGTGCTGTATTTTATAATTATTTAAGTATCGAAGTACTTTGTTAAACTAAGGTATGGTTTCCTCACCGAAGATAACCCACGTTCATAAGAAATTAAATACTCCACGTAAACGTCGTTGAATTATTAACGAAGATAAGTAGGTACAATGTTGCGTACCTACCTATATGAATGCTTGAGTGTGATACACAAACTGGAATGGACTGTAGCGTCTGTAGCAGTAACTCAAATAGATAAAACATTATTAGGTATCTATTTATACACTGAAGATACCTTTTCAATGTCAGTAATGTAATTCATAACTGCAGCCCTGATAACAAACTAGTTATTAAGTACCTACCTATGAGCGGAATACTCGTAGTAGGTACTTATAGGTATTTTAAGTAACTTCCCATAATAGCGGATTGGTTAAATCTCATGGTTTATTCCATACGTTATCCCATTATTAAAGCCATTTTTAACCGACTTCAAAAGGGAGGAGGTCATCAATTCAACTGGTTTTTTTTTAAAATAAGAGCAGCAATATTACCTACCTATTATGATATTTCGCGAAGTATTTTTAGTTACCTTTATTGTTAACTGCTAGACTGTGGAATGCTCTGCCTGAATGGGTGTTCCCCAATATTTACTTTGTCTTGAAGTCACGAGTGAATCGGTTTCTTGGCAAGTGTTCTCAATCGTATGCATCATGTCTAAAATAAAATAAATAAATATAGAGCTACCTAACTATATGATATTTACCGTGGTAAGGTTGTGGACCTTCCCACGGTAGGTAAATATCCCATAAATAATCATAGTACCTATTACCTAGTTTTTAAGACCCTTATAGGTAAAGGTAGTCTTCGTTTTTGTTCGTTTGTTTTTTTTCCTTATTTTTATCTCTTTCCCGATATAGTCTTAGTCTTTCCCTAGTCAGGTAAGTACTTATATTTAATTGCAGTTTGATAAGCAGCGAAGTAATAACTATTCGCTGTTGATAAGTAGGTAAGTCTTCGTTTAGTACTTACTCTGAGCAGTTAGCCATGCTACGTTTTAGTTATGTAGGTACTATGCACTTACCATCATTGATCACTAATTAAGTACTTATTGAAGTCTATTGTCAAATTATAGTAAAAGATTCCCCATTCCGGCCCTTTTGGAAATTGATGGGGGAAGCCTGTGTCCAGCAGTGGACGTCCTATGGATGAAATGATGACGATGATGATGATGAAACAAAGATTAAACATTATCAGCCTTACTTAACCGTTACTTAAAAGTTAAGCAATGCTTAAAATTGCTGTCAACTTCTCGTTGACGGAAATTATCACAGGTGAAAATGAGACAAAGCAATTTTAACCTTTGCTTAACTTAACGGCTTCATATACCAAATTTGACCGTTTTAAATCAATTTTATTCAGTTAAATTACAATATTTGAGCTGGAAAAAAATACATGTCACAGAAACATTCTGTGTTTAAGCTTATGGTTTGGTTCAACACACGATAGAATAAAATTTCCTCGATCAAAAAAAAATCTAAAACAAAGTCGATTTAGCTTTTTTTTCCTTTTATGCGCTAATGAAAGCTCGTAACAACCTGGAAATCGCATTTACTGAAAGGCAATCCTACTAAAAAAAAAATATATTTGGATAGGCTTTTGATAGTGAATAGTTTCGTTTTTTAGTGAAATTAAAAGCGTAAAAAGGTCGCGGGAATTTGCGCGCGTCCGCTCAGTCCCGCGCCAGGCGTCATCGAGGTTGGACTTATGTTCGTTTTTGTCGTTGCCCCACTCCCCCCACGGGCCTCCTGACTCTTGCGTGGCAAAATACATCGCCGCTATAACTTGGCGGGGGCTGAGGGAGCGTTATGTTGCCTACGCGACTCGGATAACCGGCCGTTAAGTAACATTTATAAGAAAGGCCGAATAATGTTAACATCCTTTTAAAATAATACCTATTACCTATAGGTTAAAATCTAATTGTATATACTTACCTACTCACTATGGGTATCCATGCACATAGAGCCTAAGCTAAGTAGAAGCTACCTCCTATACAACCTTTAAAATGAAACAAAACAATCTTAACAATAGGTACTGAAGTAGGTGGACGAGTGTAATATTAATACACCCGTGTTAAACATTAATTAGCGTCCAGTGCTGTCCACCACTCGGCCCGTTCTCACGTCAAGTAGGCTCTCGTTGAATAAATTGCTGTCCACCGCGAGCCTCTGTCATGAGGATTATATCTTTATTCGAGGACTAATCCATGCCATGAACCATCGCTTTTCCATGACACTTGTGTATATTATGAATGGTTTCGTAGGCACTGAGAATGATAATTCAAAATTATTTTTGTTGTGCAGGCTGATAGCTAATGAAAGTAAATTTCAAATGGGTTACTAATAAGAAAATAAGAAAGGCCAGCCGATACCTACACGAAAATAGGTTAATTATTTCTTCTAAAACTTCTACTTTTTCAAACAAATCTATTCATTGTCCAACACTTAATTTGTATACTTATGGAAAAAAAAATAAAGAAAAAAGACGTACCTAGGTAGGTAACTACTGTTATGTAGGTAGTTGACTACACGTAGTGATTTACTCCTCAGTTGTGATCGCATCAGAGATTACTTCAAAGTTAGGTAGGTACCTACTAAATTTTCTTGCAATATTTTTTTATTCAAATTTTTAAAGCTCTTATTAAACTTTAAGTGGCCATACAACGTATGTTTCAAGAAAATACTAGTTAATTTTTTTGTGAAATACAGACAATTGGTTTAAAAAAAACACATTGTCCTCGTAGGCATATATATGAGGTATCTAGGTAGGTAGGTAGGTGGGTCATCATGGAGGTCGTGCCGCAAATTCCAGCCTCTTAAAAAATCTGTTCATTTACCCCCATGTAATGTAAGGTAGGTGCTCAGGTCATTATACCTACCTAGCTCATTATACCTAGTAGGTACGACCTTTATTTTCAAGCTAGTCTGTTTCACCTGCTTTTGCAAAAAGTGGGTCAAATAAGTACTTAGGTAAATAATCAACGGTATGTTAATAATTCATAACATTTTTTTTTTATATTTAGTTAATGTACCTTCCTAGTGCGTTTGAGCGCCAACTCGCATGCGGTCCCTGGTGAAGCACGCTTAGATAGTAACTTAAATTAATCTAAAAACACAACAAACAACCTGAGTAGGTAAACTAGGTAAGTATTTCATGCATTTATGTAGCTACCACTTATAACTCAGTAGATTTCTGCAGATTCCGTGATAGCACCCGATAAAAGTTAATTTTCTTTCACGATCGTTGTAGTGCACTAAGTGTCATCCTCCTGCGAACCAACACGGCAATGTAGGGTAATGTAGTGAAGAAAACACTGGAAATGGAAAATGATACCGTGTGCGCCGTCGTGCTTATTAAAAATAAGTATCATCTTGCTTGCCTATGTTACTACTTGCGACCTCCTTGTGACCCATACACTAATATTATTATTACTGTGACTTATCTAGTGTAACAGTGTGTAACCATGAATGGACTATTTATACACCAGACCATAATCTGTTCTGTGGTAGGTACTTACTATGTAACTTTCAAACTTTTTTATACGCAATTACTCTGAGCGATATCCTACCATCATAAGAGTGAAATGGGTTGACTCTAATGCGATATTTTGCGACGTCCTAGGTATATACCATCGGTGTTTTATTCGGTGACGACGTGACGGCTTGCTCCAGGGATCTCAAGGTATATATTAGGTAGGTTCTATATCTGCGTAGTTCTTCACCATATCCACTCAAATGTCTTTTCTGTAGCTTTCCTCTACGTCTCGTAGGTATATAGGTATACGAGGCAAATTATACTTGCTACGAATAGGTACGATCTATTATGCGGAACATCGTAGTAGGTAGGTACCTAGACTAACTGATCTGGCTAAAATTTTTACTAAATATAGGTAACCAGCCTCAGCCGAAATGCGGTAGTCTCGTGTTAGTCCTACTATCAACAAAATAATATCGTTAAAAAGCGAGTAAAAATTACTTGTTATATAAGTAATATTTTATTTCTTCAAAAAATTTAGTTGATGACTTTTAAAATGGTTTGTGACAAACACCGAAGTCTTACCCTTTTTACCATTTTGGTACGGAACCTTAAAAACCAATAGGTCTCTCCCTAGGTCCCTGCGCGGCTATATTGGACGCTTTGTCCCATGCAAATGCGTTTGATTTTATTGCCTTGCTCCATTCGACCGAACTCTTCACGTAGATAAACGTCGAACGTATAAAGCAGTTCTATTATGTTTGCAGACACGGTCCGGAGTACTTTGCTCACTGTTTCGCACCTGAAAGGAGTAACGTTCGTACAGTTAATTGATTTTGGCAGGGTGGTGGTAGAGACTACTACCTCTATATAAACTAGAAGGAAATCATTAAGTGAATAAAAAAAATATGAATTTAGGTAGTCATAAACACAGATTATATCCAAGTAGACGCCACAAGTCGACCTACCTTGCATATTTTATTAATACAATTATGACAAATAGTCGTAATTGAGCGGTTAAAATCAGTCTGCTCAATCGGTGCAGCGACAACACGTGTCAGATTGAAACGAAAATGGGTAATTGTGCAATACTGAGCTGTAAGAAAATAAAAAGAAGTAAAATAATAAAAAATAATGAAGGCCAAATAGAGTTGGCCGACAGAATATGGACATTTCTTTTCACGAAAAATTTGACTCGTTTAGTTTTCACACCGTTTGGAGCGCTTGTGAAGTCTACTTAGATATACCTACTTAGGTCTGTGGTCATAAATCTATTCACATTAAAGTCTTTTGCAAAGAGATATTCCGACACCAACCTACGTCAGACCTAATCATACTAATACTATAAATGCGAAAAGTTTGTTGGTTTGTTAATTTGTTGGCTAATTTGTTCCTCTGTCACGCAGCAACAGAGCAACGGATCGACCTGAATTTTTGCATGGATATAGTTCAAGGGCCAGAGAGTGACATCTATGCCACTCTCCGGCCGGATTTATTACGGCATTACCATCATCATCATCACCATTTTTCATCACTACGCGGGTGAAACCGCGGGCGTAGCTAGTAACATACCTATAAGCCTGAGTTCCTCACACCTTGGTACCTATAGGTTGTTACCTACATTACATAGTGTAACGTACTTAGGTATCTAACTAGGTATATAATAATATACCTACCTATAGGTATATTCATATCATTATTTAATCAGACTGTACCTACACGTTTTATACCTAACGATTATTGTAGTTTTTCTCATTAAATTTCACTATAATTACCTATACTCCTGTGTACCTTGTGGCGACATGCTACCCGAACAAGTTTAGTGAGCGCGTGTAGCCACAACAGAACAAGGTTACATAACATATTTTTTGCACCTGCTTTATGCCTCCTACTTAGAATAACTACACAAAGAAACCAAGTACATTCGCAAAATTTAAGCCATTCAAATGGTGTCATACCTATATGGTCCCAAAAAAAACTACGACAAAACCGAATTATCCGGATATCCGTTGAATTTGAAATCCGCATTTACTAGTATTCAGTATCCGGATAATTCGGATTTTTCGGATATTTTTGCCTGTACCTATGTGGGTTTACAAGAAAATTAATAACAATAACGATTTGAATAGTCATTGTAGGCTTTACCGAGTAGATTACCTACAATTTTTTTAATATAAACACTCTCTACGCCTCGCCCACAATCGTAGAGGCAGAAAGAGAGAGTTTTCAGCCTCTGGATATCCTTATAACCACTTGAGAACAGCGATGAAATATGACTTCTTATAATTATTGCCTAAACTTTCGAAAGATCATAATATTGTAATATTATGATTCTTTTTATAAAGAAAAGTACGCAGCATAAATTTATTATTGATATTAGAAAGCTCTATAAGTTGATTTCATCATCATAATCATCATTGCATCCATAGGATGTCCACTGCTGGACATGGCCTCCGGGATCATCAATCTCCAAAAGGGACGGTTGGAAGCGGCCTGCATGCAGTGTTTTCCTGCAGTCTATTATTTATTATATATGTATATATATTTATTAGGTCGTCTTCATCTTGTGGGTGAGTGGACGTCCTGCGCTTACTGGTGGTCTCCATTCGAGAACCTTTCGGCCCCATCCGCCATCTGTTCTGCATACTATGAGCCCTGCCCACTGCCACTTCAACTTGCTAATCTGGTAGACTATGTTGGTAACTTTAAACCGTCTATGGATCTCCACATTTCTGATTCGTAGCGTAGCCCTCTCCATAACTCGTGCGACTTTGAGCATGCTGATGAGGCAGATAGTGAAAGAGCAAGATTCAAACTCACACGGCTTGTGATATTTCCGCCAATTTTTTTTGCATGTATTTGGTGCGAACACACACAGTTAGTCCATAATATTAAGCAGCTGCTACCGTTAGCACTGATGTGATGTATGACGTCATCGATAACCTCATCACCCTGCAGTCTAAGTCTGCGTGCTTCATCTTCGACCACATCGTCGCTTACCAACAAGCGAGTTGGTGGACAAACGCGGACTTATCCGCGTTAAAAAAACTCCCAGTTTTCACGGTTAGCATGCTAACCTTAGAAGGAGTGCAGCATAAACGCATTAAACATGTTACATTCTTTAATCATATTTAAGTCAAAATAGCATTGCCGGATCCATGGCATGGCATGGCATGGCATGGGGGGCATGGGGGCCATGGCCCCTCCCAAAACACCTAGCGATTTCATACATTTGACTCAACTTTTCAATTTGATTCAGGTGCACATTGTCTGCATGCCCCCCCCCCAATTGAAATCCCTGAATGGCCCCCCCCCAAAATGGAAATCCTGGATCCGCCCCTGCAAAATAGGGTATTTGACTACTATTAATCGGGAAACTATTGCACATTATTGCCTGATATAATTGAATGTAAACTGCATCTATATTTTCTGGATATCAGTCGTATTTGCGATATATAAATCAATGTTAAAGATTGAATAAAAAAATACCGCACCATAACGCAGACCTGCATCATAACTCCGGTCACGTGACTCATTGACGTCACACAGAAATAAACAATTGCAGCCAGGCAGCAAAAGTTTGATAATTAATTAATTTCTAATAGAGTTAGTGGTTTATAAATGTTGTGTAGTGCCACAATGTACAAATACTTCCATAAAGACACCGGAATAGTACATTGTTATCCTAGCGGTGGAAGTAACTTATTTAGTCCCGAGACGGGGTTTGGCACCCGAGCGTAGCGAGGGCGCTAATAGTTCGAGGGACTAAATAAGTCTTTAACCCCGAGGTAAACACTGTGCTTTTCATTACGAATACAAGGAAACTAAAAATAAAAACATGAACTGATTGTGGTAATACAAATCTGCTATAAGGAAGTATAAACAAAATTACAAAACTCTACAAAGATCGGATTCCCGCCAATTTTATTTTTTTTAACTTCCTGATACCTGCAACTGCACGAGAAGTGCAGGACCATAATCCTCTAAGAAAAAAAAGTTGGAACATGGTTCAATTTTAGGGTATATATAAGATCTTTGGGTTCAATACAAATGTGAATTTTTTTATTTTTTTTTTGAGTGTCTGTCAGTTTTCAACTGTCACTGTCAGTTGAAAGTGATTCTCCCTAGGGCTGAAATCACAGATCTACTACCTATAGATTTTCAATGAGCGTGGCTAGCTCAGTGCCTCTCGCTTCCACAAGGTGTGTTGCCACATTAAAATGATTTGCTATAAGTTAGGGTAATTTACCTACTATGATGGGTAGTGAATCTTCAATGAGTACTTTGGAAACAATACTACCTTTTAAATATTTATATTTTATACACTATCTGCTGCAACCCGCGGAGCTACCTGCAATGTTCTGGGAAGAAAAGTACGTTGTCTGTCCTCATGACACACCCTATCGTCCTGACAAATTTTGTTAAGGTTGACTTAGCCGTTTCCTCGTAAAAAACAGACATAAAGTTACTTTCGTTTTTATTATAATTATTTGTTAGGATTAGAATATAGTACTAGAAAAAAGGTTGTGAAGTAACCATAGCATGATGGCTGGGCACTTTGTAGTGCTTGGCTTGCCTAACTAACTCATAGCACTCCTTTTATGTTTGCAGATGATCTTAAAATTTTAAAAGTAATCAATACTGTAGAAGATGTCGAAAGGCTGCAGAATGATCTGAACAGTCTTAATAAATGGTGCGAGATAAATGGAATGATTTTAAATGCCAATAAATGTTGTCAAATTACTTTTAGTAGGAAAAAATATAATATCAATGCGAATTATAAAATAGGAACAACCGAGTTAAAAAAAGTCAAAACAATGAGGGACCTAGGTGTAACATTTGATGAAAAATTAACGTTTATCCCCCACATTGACCATATTACTAAGAAATCTTCAAAGATGTTGGGATTTGTTATTCGAAATAGCAAAGAGTTTCATAAACCTGATACCAAGATTTTGTTATATAACTGCCTAGTTCGTAGCGTATTAGAGTATTGTTGTCCGGTCTGGTGGCCGCATTATGCCGTGCATTGTTTAAGGCTAGAAAGAATACAAAAAAGATTTTTGTGGCACTTAGCTTATTCTGCAAAAAAAGCTAAAATTATCCGTTCTTATGATAAAAGGCTAGCTCATTTTAATATACAAATGTTAGCAGATCGCCGAATTAAATTAGATTTAATTTTTCTTTATAAATTACTACACAATTGTATCGACTGTCCAAATCTTTTAACCAAATTTAAATTTAGAGTACCATTTAAATATCCGCGTAAAGCCATAACTCCGTTTGCTCCTATATACCGCAGAACTGTGTTGGGGGCCAACTCACCAGTCTCAAGAATAAGTAGACTCGTCAATACATATCATAGTAAAGATTTAGATATTTTCGGAGACACATTATCAAAATTCAAAATTAAATTAAACTTATCCATGGCTGAAATGGCCAACCCCACTTATCACGTTTAGTTAATTTATTTTATTATTGTTAGTTTAACTTTTTTCATTATTTTTATTTCATATTAATATGTACCTATTTAATTATTAAGAAACAAGTAATGCATGCTGTGCTTCCTTTAAAAGATAACACATTTAGCTAAGTTCATTTATAAGATTTCAGTGTATGTAATAATGTAGTTATCAATGTGAAGCCTTAATAAAAAAATAAAAAAATAAAACTACAACCTTCAAGATGTAGGTAAGTAGGAAGTACCTTACAGTGTGTTATAATAATAACTAGCTGGTGCCCGCGACTTCGTCTGCATGGTGTTAAAAATAAAATAAAAAATATCCTAGGTAAAAGGGATGGAAGGATAATCTGAAAAATAGTAAGCAACAAAACAAATTAATAAATTAAGGTACAAATCACATGGCTTTAAATAATTAATTTTTCCCTTTCTGATATTGGATTTGGCATTGAAATGACTCGAACAAATTCTAGCATGTTTTGATGGCACCCAATTTTCACGACCAGTAGCACTGATCCATTTTATTCGTAAGCCAGGATCGGTTGGAAACCTGCAGAACGAATAATTTATGTTAATTGTGGTGGGTAATTTCATTTATAAACTGGTAACATTTATTGTTATTCTTCTAAGTAATTTTTTTGATAAAACACTGGAAAAGACCACAAATCGACCCAAAAACTGACTAATTATGAATAAAAAATTTGCGAATTGATATCCTGAATTTATTTAGGTGATCGTTACAAGCTTTATATGTTTACTTACGTGTGAAATGATATTTCATCGTATTTTCGCTCACTGCGCTTCTTGCAGCCCAAAATACTACAACCAACCATTGTAAAATATCTTTTACAATTATTTCTCAGAGGAAACAAGCATTTATCACATTAAATCACCTAAAAAAGGCAATAAATAATATTCAGACCCGTTTTGTTTGTCACTGATTATAACAGATTTTGACACTTGAGGTACCAAAAACAGGTCACGCCGATAAGGACAACAAAATCTATTTATGTCCTTTTCGTACTTGTGCTGAGCCATATCAAGTTGTCTCTTTCACTAAAATATATTGCCGATCTGGTTGTGTATATCTGTGGCTGAAATGAATTACTTTCAACCCGCTCCTCATGCAACTTCAAACCTACTTTCCGAGGACCCTAAAACTCGAAAGAGTTGGAACTAAGTAGCTCGTAGAGAACCCAAAATTATTGGAGCTAATTCAAGTGTTTCTATGTGCGAAGAAATCTTTGGTGCGAAGATCATTTTGAGGTACATATTTGAGTCTATATATTTCTATTATAATGTGTTTTTATTGCATTACTTTTATGTACTATTACTTTCTTTTTAAACATTGTAAAGCGTGACATAACCTAACAAAATAGTGATATCCACCTACTACACTTTACCGGTTAGTAGCTTTGAAGGATTATTATTGAAGAAATGTGCAACCGTAAATACATGTCATTGATTTTGGGTAAGTTACTGCTGTCTACTTGCACAAAATGTTTCTCCATTCTTCTCACGTTTAACCTCCGGACTGTTTTTGGTGAAAATTTCTGGATAATTCATTCTCAAAATAGCTTTACAACATTAAATTCGCAAATATCAATACAAAATCTGTTTATTTATTTCTGTGTGACGTCACTATGGATGAAGCCAATCACAGACCGTTTTCGATCACGTGATCATATGTCGAAAATAAAGTTATTTTAATCGCGTTTTTTACAAAAAATAAGCATAATATTTTAATTTAAAAAGCAATGAAATACCTACATATGCTTTTTCATTTTCATGTTTATGGATGATGTCAATTAGCATAATATTTTCAATACAGTCAAATAGCCTATGTTCTTATCTATACTATCTATATACTAATATTATAAAGAGGAAAGATTTGATTGTTTGTTTGTTTGCATTGAATAGGCTCCGAAACTACTGAACCGATTTGAAAAAAAATTCACTGTTGGGAAGCTACACTATCCCCGGGTGACATAGGCTATAATCTATACCCGTGCGAAGCTGGGGCGGGCCGCTAGTCAGTAATAATCAGAAATGTACACAACAGATCTGTGGTAATAATATTATAATTTTTGACAGGACGGCAAACTGCAGGGTTGTACAAATGTACAGTACATTGTTTTATGCTATAATATAAATGCTGATGGCGTGGTACACCACAGAAAATTTATCTTCTGTGTGATACACCGTCTGTAGATTTCTTTGTAAATCATGTGACGGATTCTATGCTTGTCCATTTTCTTAAATGCGTGAAAAAATTATCACCACCGAGTACGCCACCGCGGACGCGATCTGAACGCTTTGGCCTAGGCTTTAGACTAAAACAGCGCGCCAACTTTAAAAAAAACGCATTGTAACCACACATTTGTATGAAACGCAAACAATACTGTGTAAAAAAAAAAACTACAAATATCAAGTAAGATTATTCCAGGTATTTCATACTAATTAATGTGATATTTTTAAATTTGCCGCGCTTTTTCAGTCTCTACTTTCATGAGCCAGACTCTAAGCGCTGTTAGCGTAGTTGGCGCTATAGGTGTAATTCGGACCGCACCCATTGCCTGCTTTACCGACGCTGTCATGAAATGACGCAAATTAATTCTCAAATTCACCGCTTTGGTCGAAAACGTCAAACTGTCAAAATCAAGTAAAGTTTTGACATTTCCGTTCCGTCATTTCAAATCAAACTTCAGCGCCGACGCGTCACCGTCGGAATATTTTTATTTTTATTTTAAGTGGCAAAGATATTGTGATAAGTGTGATTTTATACAAATCTTGGTGATATTTAGTGTTAAGATTTGTTATGTCACTGTTTCACAGTTGCAAAGTGGAAAATCAATCGAGGTAAGAGTCGTAGTACCGGGTCGGCTCCCGCGTTATTGTTTGGGATCTGCGGGATCGATAACCTGGGTCGGCTAGCCATGAGGCGCGTCGCTGAGGTTATGTCTCGAGCCGCGAACAGGTATCGGAGTTCAAGTAACGGTCCCTCGGCCGGAGCCGCCCGACTCGCGTTACACTAGCAGAATCCGGTCGTACCTGAGACCAGTTTATAATAGCGTCTAGATCCTCATTTGCCGCCCTCATTCCGTTACGCTTGCTACCGACGCTCTCTGTAAATAAATATTCGGTAATCGGCTTCGCTTTGAACAAGAACAAGTGCCCACCCCACCTTTAGCTCGCTCGAGACCTTTGGACGTTCCTTCTGAGATGTGCGCCTGTTTTCCAGCTTACCCTGCCTGCAGTGCGTGCCACGAGCCCCAGAAACCCAGCCATTAGATTGAGTGGAGTGTCCCTTGTGTCCGCCCACACGTAGTCCCGTACGCCGCCAAAATTCCGCGCGACACGGACAACTCCTCCAGCATGGAACTGGAGAAAGCCCCCACTCTCCATGAGGAGGACTCCAAAGTCACCCTCACTATCAGACTGATTATGCAGGGGAAGGTAAGACATCACACTTTATTTCATATAAATTGGCAATGTTCATTTTGAGTCGTGTTCATGTGATGTTCTCATTGTGAAAGTGTACACTTTACCTTCTTCTAAATACTTGCATTCCTATTAATTATCCCCCATAACCTCCGTACTACCACTACCACAATAAAATGATACCACATTCAGAAACTCCGTAGTTTGTTTGCATTTAGTATTTATTTAGTGTACCTAGTTTTTTATATCACTATGCAATTTATCTATATAATTATTTATGTCATTAATTTTCTAGAGACCATTATTAAAAAGGCTGTTGCTATGCCTTTACTGTGAAATATTTCAAAATGCAATAACAGTTGTCCAAACAAGTAGAAAACAGTTTGCCTAAAATTTATTAAAAAATGCTTTCTTCTCTGATTTTTTTAACCTTTTACATGATAGATTTAAATCTCATTTTTATGAACGCAAACATTCAAATACGTCATACACACTGGTGTAGCTGACAAATATGCCTATGCAGTGTCTGTACAGGTAATCCGCAGTGTATAAATATGAATAGTGTTAGAACCTGAGGCTTTTACTTGTTATTCTGCTGGCAATGGTAATCACATTCTATCCTACTTGCTCCAACTTATTCACACTATCCGTGCAAGCAGGATGGCAGACAACCACCATTGCAACCACGCTTATATGTACAAGCTCCTATCAAGAGGAGCAAAATGAGAAAACATATTTTGCCTGAATACATGTACACCAAATAGTGTAGACCCGGTTTATGAGCAGTTTTTAGGCAATTTGATACTACTTTTTCAGGCACCCTCTCTCGAAAAGTAGTGAGTACTTCATGAGAAGGGTTTGAAAGGGTGCTTTATTAGAAGCAGAAGCAAATTTTGTACCATTCTCTTAAATATAATCTGAAATACTAAAACAAAATAAAATTATAGTAATGTTTGTCCTACATTAACAACTGCTATGCCATAGATAGTAGATATTTCAGGGAGGCTTAAAAATTGATAGATAATATATTATGATGAAAATCCATAAAAGAGGCAGCTCTATCAGCCAGAGAAAAACCTATCATCTGTTCCATAGATATGAATAGAGTCCTCAAAGGTAGGCAACGCACTGACAATGCCCCGGATATTGTGGGTGTCTATAGGCAGCAGTGACCACTTACCATCAAGTGGCCAGTAGCTTGTTTGCCACTTATTATATTTAAAAAAAATATATGTGAATTTTATAATGAACAGTTTTCTATGGAACAGGTGATATTTTTTTCGTTATTTCAGATTGGTCCCATAGTAAAAGATGTTAATGATGATGAGTATAATGAACCCCTTTCGGCTTAGTATACCCTTTCCTTATAACCCTATATCAACTCTCGTACCTCATACTATATTTGGCTACCTATACCATCATTGGCTTATCCATCTACAACAGATTATTTATGTCGAAAACGCTTCTGCACTCATGACCAAATTAGCCCATTCGATAGCCACAGATGCCTTTAAATTTTTCCTCTCAGCAGTGCTGAAGTGGATGAAGTAACTTCTGCGTCATCCTGGTGGGATCACCTAGGATGCGATTTTGGTAAGGCAGGTACGCCCAGCACATAATTTCTGGGCTACTTACTTTTAGTACTATCTCATTTCATTTTAACCAACTTCAAAAGAAGAAGGGGTTCTCAATTCGTTTGTATTTTTTTTACCTCAGAACTCCGTCCTTTATAAACCGATTTGGAAAATTATATTTATTTGCAAGGACATACTTTTATCAAAATCGGTTCAGTAGCTTGGTTTTTAAACCAAAATAACTGGAAAAAATATGTGTCCCAAGTAAACAAAATCACGTAATTACTAACTATCAGGTTGTTTTTTTTTATTGATAATTATTATCATTTTGAATACGGGACATGCAAACTCAAAAGTGCACCCGGTTTCATAGCAAAAATTAATAATCCTTAAGTATGTTTATATAAAACCATAGAAACATATTTGGTTCATATAAGTCATATTTATTTTAATTCATTAAATTTAATACTTTCCACACTGAAATAGTGTAAAGAGTTGTACATTATTTAAGTATTCATGAACACAATATGGTAATCTAATATGACTTTGGTATTTAAATCTTGTTAGAGTACACACACTTGTAAGGTATCCTAACACTATCCTGTTTGTTAGCTATGTAGGCTTGCTCACTGACTAGGCTTTCATTGTTAAGTATTTACCACTATAGTCTGTCCATTATGTTAATCGCTTTTTGACAGCTCTTACAAAATTGACGACATAACTTTGTAAAGCATCTAGCAAATTATATCCCATACAAATAAATAAGTTTGATCTAGCATTACCTCTTTACAAGGATAATGACAACTTGAAAGCAATTTAAGTTGAGGAAAATCAACTTGTCTTTACAGTTAACGTAACTTTGTAAAAATGTAATGCTAGACGCTTTACATTATTATGTTGTCAACTTTGTATGTGCTCTCAAAAAGCGATTTACATAATGGACAGACTATAGGTATAATAACTTCATTGTCAGAGTATAATTAGCTATATCTGCAGTTTTACAAATAGTTTATGTCATGTTTGGGGATAACCCTTAACAGCCGCACTCAGAGGCGTTACTTAAGCTAAGAATACTTAAAATTGCTCTGTCTCGTTTTCATGTGTGACAACTTCCGTCAACGAGAAGTTGACAGAGCAATTTGAGTGCGGCTGTATGTTAAGTATGAATGTGCAGTAAGTAACCTTGAAATAGTTACTCCGCGTTGTCTATTTCTCTTTCAAATTTGGAACTTTATTGAGATAGTCAAGACGGTTAAACTATTCCGAGGCTACTACTCGACTTTTTTTAAGGGTTCAATGTTTTGTGCATCCTCTATCATGTTCATGCATTTATCACTTTTTGAAGTTATGAAACAATCTTCTTATACTGGCATGTGCCTTTATTAATTAAACAAAATACAAATTAACACTACAAAATTTTTAGACTGCCCATAGACAATAAAAAAATAACAATCAATATGATTTGATGTACTTATGTGAAATCTAAGATAAAACATTACAATAAAATGTTAAGTAAAATTTTAATGTAAAAATAGTATTAGATAATTTTTCAATTTATGAATTTTATTTAAATCAAAATGAACATTAATTATATTAATTTCTATATTGGTACAGATTTTACAAAAATACATTCAATCAAATCATATTTAAAAAAATGCACGAGCTTGATAGAGGATGCATGAAGCATGGCTCTTAATTAGGGGGTAAGTGTCCCATCCTCATAATGCACACTACTTACCTACTTATTTCCAAATTTCATGAAGATTAATTTTACAGTGTAGCTAGCCACTACGAAACAGAGTGACTGTTACTTTAGCAATTTTAGTGTGATTGACCCCATTAAAATGCATACATATTTACACTTGATAAAAGAAGAGCTCTTTACATTTTTATCAGTCTCAAATTGTTTGTGTTCAAACTGAATTAGATTATTTATTTGTAGAAAATAACTTATTCTCGGTCCAATCATTTATTTGCTCAGACAGCTGCAATAACATAGTAATAATCTAATAAAAACATTACACTGTTATCATATTGGGTACCTGCTACAGTCTTACGTACAAAAACAAAAAAAGTTGAATAAAAACATTTCTTGAAATATTTCACTGAAGTATATCGGGTACTGAAGTATATCGATCGGGTCGTACGTTCAAAAACCTACCGAAAGTGATCAGAATTTGTGGTTTACATTCAGCTTTTTGCAAGGTTATAGCAGCTATCAAAGCAAATAAATACTTGGACCGAGTTTAGTCCAGTTGTATAATGGAACAACAGGTTTATTGTCATTGTTTGGATTGTCACGGGTGTTTGCCATTGCTTGCGAATACAATATCTTAAACAATATTAAATTAAAATTATTAAAAACGTAGTTTCACCATTTTATTCTTTTTAACCTATTTAAGGAAAAAGGTTTTCAATTAGGTCCATATTTTTTTTTAAAATCTATGTTCACCGATTACCGACATTTGTGAACTGATTTACGTGATTTTTCTTTATTATGTAGAGGAAGGTTTCAAGATGGTCTCATAAAAATTTCATTATTGTTAGCTCAGTAGTTTTTTAACAAGCTCTAAAAATAAGAATAATTTTGTTTGCCTGTTGATTTGGTAATACATATCAGTAATATTGTTTGAAAGCTTTTTTTTTTATGTAGCATAGAAATTATCAGCTTAATCAATTCTAAAATACTTGTAATTTCCATTTCTCAGTTCAATAATGAAAACGAAACATATTTAAAAAATATGTTTTGATTAAAACAAACTGTTATAATAAAGATAATATTAGATCTACCTTCAGTACTACACTCGCTTATTTATTTTATATAAAAATATATGAAACTAAAATCTTAGTGTAGGTAAATGAACAATTAAAAAACGTTTGAGAGAGCTTGAACATCGGCAGAAATCCTCTTAATGTCACTCAATTTTGAAACTAATTTAGCACACCTAGATGAGGTTAGATAGGCCTGACATGTGAAATGTATTGATGCTAGCATTCACCTACCATCGCCAATGTGTAGCTACTTTTAATTGGCTGTAATCCAGCACAAAGTACATCTGGCTAGCTGCCAACTATTGGCACTCGCCCTGTTCATCAAATATGTCGATTTGTATCTTTTTCTTAATTGAAATACTGTTTGGTTTATGTTGTCTGCTTTTAAACACTTCCTTAATCACGTCTAGACTATAATATGCTCCTACCTATTTGTTAATTTTGTTTGTGATACTGGTGTAAAACTGCTATGAGTTTGAAGTATAATTATCAAGACTGCATTGAGTCTAATTGCTTACCTAATTACAACTTAACACTGTGCATGGTTGAGTTTGTTCTGTAATTCTATTAATATTAAGTTCATTTTTGGATGAATGGAGGATGGAGAGATATAAATCTTAAAACTACGTCTTTAATGCAAGAACTAACTAGACGCAATCTATTCATCTATACTAATATTATAAAGAGAAAAGATTTGATTGTTTGTTTGTTTGTTTGCATTGAATAGGCTCCGAAACTACTGAACCGATTTGAAAAATTCTTTCACTGTTGGGAAGCTACACTATCCCCGGGTAACATAGGCTATAATATATTTTTAAAAAAAATAGGGATCCTTACTAAAACTCCAATAATGTAACCCAAGCTGTAAAAAAATAAGATTTTCAATTTTGACTTTGCGTTTTTGACATTTCTAAGACAGGACAACGTCTGTCAGGTCTGCTAGTACTATATAAAGCTGAATCTATATATTATATAAATTAATCCCTATTTACCTTGGTCATGCCATAACTTGACCGACTACCGATTTCATTCATCTTTATTTTTCAAGATTTCCAATACTTTGTAGAAAGTTCTTACGGAAAGAAATATTAAGAAAATTGCGCAGAAAAGTGGAAAATTTCACAAAATTCTTTTACTATTTTAACTTCGCGCATTTGACAGTTCTAAGATAGGACAACGTCTGTCGGGTCAGCTAGTTATAAATAGATTTACCTATTCACTATTTCGCACATAATTAAAATTATGGTTTACCTATTTATAATGATGTCTAGTTAGTTCTGCAGTCGTGGTTTCATCATATAATCAGTACATTAGCAAATCAATGAAGAATGTTGAATAATTTTCTATGAAACGTAGAAATACTAATTACTGTGAAATTGAAAGTAAATAACTCGTAAATCTCCTATCAGATTGTTTGACCGTCACAGTTACATCGAAAGTTCTTTGAACTACACTCGCAACATCAATCAACTTTGCTATTTGTGTCGTAACTAAGACACACGGTGTTGCAAGTGCATTGTTCACATACTGCAGGAGTCAACATGCCCGTTGGCAGGAGAGAACTAACTAAAACTGTCTCAATGCAACCCCAATGCGTCGGGAGCACCGCAAAGAATCGTTCGATGCGACATCTATTATTGGCTAGACGGGAAATCTTTTGTACCTACTATAAATCTAAGTGCATTAATTACGCGAGCGGCCCGTTGCACAATACATGCCAACGTGTTTGTGTGTAATGTAGGGCTACATGTAGGGCTATTTTAGTATGAATGAGAAAATAATGTTACTTGTTTATTGCTTACAGGAAGTCGGCAGTATTATCGGCAAAAAAGGAGAGATTGTCAAAAGATTTAGGGAAGAAGTAAGTTCAGTCACAATAATTCGATTTATATAAGTCAAGGATGTCTATCCTTGCCTCCTGCTGCCACTTTGGCGATAAAATAAGGAGGTGCACAGATGAAACTTTAACGTTCATAAGTCACTCTTTAAATAATGAACTATATTTATTACATAATGTGTAGATGGATGAACTATCTTAATTTCAATGTATTTATTATTTCAGTCTGGAGCCAAAATCAATATATCCGATGGATCATGCCCAGAGCGCATTGTCACAGTTACGGGCAACACAAACGCGATCTTCAAAGCGTTTACGCTCATATGCAAGAAATTTGAAGAGGTAAGAATTTGAAGAAGTGTGAAGAGGTCATTTAAGAGCCATGTCAGATTTATTTATTAGATACTAAGTTCACTTATTTTCATGTTACGCTTGGCATCGCCACTGAAACTGTTCCTATGGAAACGACACCCGCATGACCGCAACTCTCAGTGAACATTTCTAAATTTCTCATTCGTCAAATGGAGGTTTGTAAATCGCTCCGCAATCTTTAAGTTGACAAAGCCAGTGGATGGTATTACAGATATAGCTCTAAAGATATGTGCGCCTGAGTTGTCTCCTATTCTGACGCTCTTCTTTTGTCTCTCACTTGAGACTGGTCATGTGCTGAAGTCGTGGATGCTTACAAACATTGCAACTTGTGCTCAAAAAAGGTAGTTGTGCCAACTTCCCTACGTCACACCCCGAGACGAGCAGTTCTAGTTCCGCACACAGCACTCCACGCTCTAGCTGACCAAATGCTCCACCAATTAGGAGATGAGTTCAACATTGGGAGTCAGTCCGTCGCCGTATTCCTGGACAAGGCCTCCGACCGGGTGTGACACTAGGGCCTCATCGCCATCAAGTTGATGCGCACTACGATGCCGCCAGCGCTCATCAAAGTCGCTGCATCAATTGTTGCTGATCGCTGGGCCTACTTGTCCATCGAGCTGACCACCACAGAAGTACCGCACATTGTTGCTGCACAGTTGTACATCACTATCATTCTACAGCGTCTTCACGGATGAACGGATCTTCCCAGGTGGAATGGGAATCTTTCCTTCACAGACGATAGCGCCTATATCGCGGTGTGGCGTAATGCGAACATAGCCGCAGGCAGAATCAAGAGAGTCATTGATGTCCTGCCTGAATGGCTGGGCAGGTAACGGATGACCATCCAATGGCCGGGCTACTGACCGGTTGGCGGTGTAGTGTAGGAGTACTCCCTAGCTGGCCTGGAGGAATACGAAGAGGGAACAATTTCCCTGGGGGAGTGTCCTTACCTAGACAAAGAAGACAACTTTGGGGCAGGTGGGCTATCTCCGCAACACTGAGAAGAAAGAAATCAGATGAAGATAATATCCGCCGCGCGAGATAATTATTTGCCGTTAGAATGTGAAACATTGTACCCACCTATTTTCCAACTTGCACTAATGTAACTCAGGTATTAAAACTACTCAACGTCGGCAATACTTGAATTACGAACAGTCAATTACCAAAAGAATTCGTATAGCCGCGAGTAGGTTAAAAGCGGCCGAAAATACCTGTCGACCGAAGATTCTCTCACGATGACGATGTTTGCGGAAATGTCTAGAACAATAAAATTGGAAAATGATTGTGCTAAGTGACAGTTCCACTTCAGTGGTTTTCCTCGCATTCTACTACAAATTAGATTAGATTCGAAATGGGCACATTATTGTTGTACTTTCATGCTACATTTTACAATGTGGCCTTGTAAATAACTCGCTGATAGGAAACACCACAGAAAAGAGAAGTAAATAGAACGGCAATGAAAAGGAAAACCTGATAACAGGCATTATGAGTGATCCTTGATTGAATATTCTTATTTAGATCAACGCGTCGAACTTCGCATTACAGTTGCTAACTGATTTCGAATGACTGACGTTTCGTTTATATGGCTTACTGGCTACAACAAATTTCTTACAAAAATGCATTGACAGCATATTTAAAGCAAAAATTCTAATTTAAACCAAAAAAATATTTTCTGTGAGAAACACAGCGAATATTAAATAATACCAATTCAAACTTATCGCAATTTCCCAGTGATTCCTAGAGACCTGTACATCGGGGGGTGCAGATATGCTTTAGAACACAAAGACGAGCACAACTAACACTGAGTCCCAGAGTAGTAAGATATCACGTGTATTAATTTTTTCGTCAAACGCGCGATTTCTAAACCAAAAAGCGCCAATCAAAAACAACCTGCAAAACCTTTCTGTCTAGACATTTTTGTCATGGTCCTTAATTTCAGAATAAAATTAGATTATACTTTATACCTGTATTTAAAGATAATATAAAAAAAAAAAAGATTCTTTGTATGTACTAAAAAATACACGTGATTTTGGATGGGGGCGGGTCTTAAACCTCACCATGTATCACCAAGGGGAAAGGGGGTTAAAAAATGCAAAAAAAAAACATCACGTGATTAATGGACGGCCCCTTATTGGACATTCATAGCTAAGACGACAACGTCTGTCGGGTCAGCTAGTATATATATGGTATATGTGTGTTATCGCGTGTATATAGATAAAAGATAGGCTTGCATTTGACCGCCACCTTGTATGTTGTTGTGTAACACTAGTATACTGAATACATTCCAGTGGTGCTCTCAGTTCAACGAGGGTGGCGGCGGCGGGTCGCGCGCACCCATCACGCTGCGGCTCATCGTTCCGGCCTCGCAGTGCGGCTCGCTCATTGGCAAGGGCGGCTCCAAGATCAAGGAGATACGCGATGTCACTGGAGCCAACATACAGGTAACAGATAAAAAGAGTTCATATTATTTACAGAGTAAAAACTAGTTGATTGAATCAAGCGTTACTTTGCGGAAGTTCATCTTCAAAACCCTTTTTTTTAGTCGCGTGTATTTTTTATACACATAGTAATACACCATTTTCAACCAACTTATAAAAGAGGTTAGCGTTACCATCTACGCCACTGGAGCTACTGTGCCAGCGCCCCAGAGCCTCACTCCGATATTTCAAGGAGTTGGGTTGGCTCGGGTAGGTGCCAGTAGGGGGAAATGCACACACAATACACCCCAAGTGGGACGTCAGTGCAGGTTTTATCGCCCCCATTTCGAATAAGAATAAGTGATGGGCAATTTTTTTTTTTCTTATATTCTCATTCATTACTTCGTGCAATTTACAGGTAGCAAGCGAAATGCTGCCGAACTCGACTGAGAGAGCTGTTACCATCAGCGGGACTTGCGATGCGATCACACAGTGCATTTATCACATCTGCTGTGTTATGCTAGAGGTAAATACCCGACCACGTTTTCCCATGCTTCCTTGGCATATTAACTGTTAACAAAATATGTTAACCGAAAAGACTGAACATTTACGATTTGACTTGTTAGTTCCAAGAAGGTGGTGCAACCATTATCAAACAAAAGATCTGATGTCCAGACTGATATTGGGTTATTCCAATAATACATCTTTGTCCAAGAATTCCCTTCCCTAACCTCGCCTTTTTAGGGTTCCGTACCCCAAGGGTAAAAACGGGACCCTATTACTGAGCCTACGATTTCTTTCTGTCTGACCGTCCATCCGTCTGTCTGTCCTACCTTTATACGGCAGTATTTATTGAACCGTAATAGATAGCCAGTTGAAATTTTTACAGAATATATAATGTTACGGTGGATTAACTAAGAAATAATAAAAAACAAAAAGTGAACTACAGGGGGTCCCCATACAACAGACGTATTTTTTAAACGTATTTTTGTATTAGCTTTAATGTAAAAACGGTAATACGTACAAGCGTCAAACTTGGTATGATTATAGTACACACTCTAAAGTATAACAACAAATAAAAAATAATGGCCAAGTCTGTGATAAATTTCCGTTCATTACCAAGTTATAATTGTGTTATACTCGAGCGTCGCTGTAGCAAAGTATTAAATATATGACTGTGTAGCAATTGCATCGACTATTTTGGTAGTCGTTAAGCCAGAACAATAACTGATGGTTTTATTTTGTATTGGTACGGAATCCTCAACGCGCGAGCCCGGCTGGCACTTAGCCGGTTTTATTTAGGGTTCAGCACCGGTTTACGCAATATGTGTAAACGGAACCCTACGTGTTTTAATGTCTTGATTGCGGAGAGCGCAATATTAATGCACTCTCTGTCAAGCAAGACATGATGTCACTTGAGAGTATGCCATCCAAACTCCATACTGACACTCACTTTGCTGGAGAAGGACAGAGTATACCTTCCTAATCCAACCAAAATTTTTAAACGCTTAAATCTAGAACTTTATTGGCCGATTTTTTTATTTTTTTGTTTTACATTATACATTTATTTATAATATTCATTAAGCTTGTTATTTAAAAAAAAAATCTCTTGTGCTATAGCTTTGATTTACATAAATTTAATTTGTTCATGTTTCAGAGTCCGCCTAAAGGTGCGACGATTCCTTATAGACCGAAGCCAAATGTTGCCGGACCAGTGATACTAGCAGGTGGTCAAGCGTACACCATTCAAGGGAATTATGCAGTGCCTGCCCAAGATGTAAGTCTCTAATGCTGCTTTTTATCTGTCTAATCTACGAACAATGATCTAAGTAGAATCATAACTCGGTCAAAAGTGGTCAAATGATTGACATAGCACATTAATATAGCATAGGGTTTGTTTTAGAATGTGTTATTAAAGTACCAAGTTGCTAACCATCACATAAATTATCTGGAAGATAAAACTTTCGGTTATGTCACATCGGGTTTCACAATCGTTTTTTTTTATCCGGATACTTAGTTCTATATTACTCAGGCAGCGAAATGGCAACGCCGCATATTTACGTTTTTTTTACTGTCAAACTCCCTAACTTATACTTGACACTGGCAAATGCACAAGAAGTGCGACGCCAAAATCCTCAAACAGGAAATAATAAAATAAAACTCCTTAACCAACTAATAAATTTTTATTTGCAACTTGATCTAACATATAAATTAATAGAAAATTTATCTGATGGTTAGTAATTTTTTCTATTATCTTTACCGGAATGTTAACCGGACATTCTGGAGCAAATCCGTGTTATATTATAATTGGTGATAATTATGGCTTCACCACTTAATGATGTCAAGTTCAAATTTAAATGTTTTATTATTCCTACTTCTAAAGGTGATCAAACTTTTCTGTAGAAGATTATTGATAAAAATCGAACATTCTTTATTACTTATAATTTACTTTATATTATAATGTTGGATTAGGTATAAATTTTATTTCATGTTGATTTTCTTACATTAAATTTGTAATATCATTTTTATTTCAATTCATAACTAACATAAAATAAGAAACACAAGTTGACGAGCCCCTTCACGTTATAATCAGCAATTTCGAATTTTTCAAAGTTGGACTTTATGAGAAAAATAAGTTTTGAAAACCTTAACGTACTGAGACTTATTTTTGCCATCTCAGAACTCGGTGGGCGATTATCGATAACGTCAACTTTCAATGCCTTTGCAATTGTTTGAAAAGCGGCCCACGCAAGTATCCAACTTATTACAGAATAAAAGTTAAAAATGTGTAAGTGCTTTAGCATGCCCCGTCGACCCTGTTGCATAATTTTTTTAGCGATAAGGCCGAGACTTTTGGCACTAGCTGTAAGTGTTTTTTATCTGTTTGTAATTTTTATTTCTGGTGTACACAAAAAACAGTTTATATGTATCTATCTAATAAAATAGATATTTTATGCAAGCATTACATTTCCCGGGATAACGCAAACACTGCTCTTTTTCACTCCATATTCTTCAAGTGAATAAGCTGGATATCCGAGTGCATGTTTTCAATCAATTGCATTGCGATTGAATTTTGATGTAAAGCGTAATCGTCTCCAGTTCCACATGTAGCAGTGTAGACATCTTATAATAGTTAGGAAGGCCATATATCGTCGTGACGGGTACGTAATAAGTGGGGGGCGTTGGCAGGGTGTGTGCGCGCCCATGTTTCCCCTGCTGGAGATGAAGCCGCCCCTCGTGGGCGCGCTGCCTCCGCACCACCTCATCCACACGCCGGCGCAGCTACACGAACACCACATTGTGAGTCGCGACCACACCACCGCCGGCCTCATAGATATCCCCCCCCCCCCCCCCCCTGACACCCTGAAGCTGTGCCTTTCTTGGAATAAAATGTTCACACATCGGTGGTAGACACTAGAATATAGGCCGCGATAAGACCTACTCTGTCCACCTGAATTCATGCTCTTTTGGAATAAAATGTTTACAATTCGGTGGTAGACACAAAACTATAGGCATCAACAGAGACCTACTCTGCCCCACTGAAGTCATGCTCTCTTGGAATAAAATGTAAATAAATAAACTCTTAATTGACGACCACACAATAAAAAACAACTCTAAAGTACAGAGGCAGAACACTTTCAGTCAATACATTAACGTAAATAGCTCCTATAAGTCCCCGCCCACCAATATACGTCAGCTCCGCAGTCTTAGCCTTCAGGGGTCCAATCAGCTTCAGTATGTGGCTCTCGCGCACCACAGCTATTTGCCAGAGTTGTTTTCTCTGCATATCTGTCCGATACAGTGTCTACAGGGAGATGTGAGAAATCGTTGATTGCCCTGTGCTAATAATTAATTTATCTTCAAATTGGTTCAACGTTCTGTTTATTTTTATTACAAGAAAGGTTAGGTAGATGAAATAAAACCCAAGAATACATTCTTATTACTACGCATAATTGTTATCTTGATATTCTCTTTACATCTATAATAATATCTGCCTTTCTGCATAGATATATCTTACTATTGAATGACAATTCTTCTTCACAATCACAAATATTTCCTATACCTACTTAACTATAAGTTAAGTTTAGTAATTTTAGTAAATAATTGAAATCATGTTCTCAGCTCTTGTGTTTTGCTACTTCAATATGTTTCTATTTAGATGTCTAACCATGTAAACAAATATGACGGGCAGATGGCCAATGATAATCACTAGCAAAAAAATTAGAGCTGTCATTAGTCGAAACATGCCTCACTTGTTTCTTTAATCGGACATTTAAAAGAATACTATACATCATTACATAGGTGTTGTATATCTATTTGTGAAATTTCTAATCAGTTATAAATGATGTGGTCATAGATGATTTTGGTATATTGCGAATTATTATAAAATCGCTTGGATCAAAATCGTTAAGTTGTTATCGCTTCTCAAATGAGCGTTCAAAACTATATATCATGTCCCGTCTCTAGAAACTATATGCTATCGGTATTATTCAGAAACGTCTAATAAAGCCTATAGCTAAAATGTGCTGTATGGCTTTGCCCGTGAGGAAGTTAACAAAGCACTTTGTAGCATAGATTCGCTTGTTAAACGTTTGTGAATAAGCGGTCTAAGTTTTCTCTATGAGGTTGTGCGGTACGCTGTGATATGTAAATGGTGCTGCCCCAGTTTCCCCCGAATTAGTTTGGATGTGTGGAGTCAACCCCCATAGCGGTATTGCATTAACATTGTATACCCCCTTGTTAATTTACCCGGTGATTATCATACGAATGTACCTTTATTTTACGCTGTGTTGTTCTACCCTGTGCCTGAATCTCATTGTTATTTCTTATTTGCACGCTACCCCTTATATCTTGTAGACTACCCCTTAGTATCCAATATAAATAGATTAATCGAATTGTAGCATTAATATTTTATTTGTATTTAGCACACTGCGTAATTTTTTAAATAGATGGTTACATGTGTAGAGACACATTCACAGTTGAAGCTTTATCTGTTTGTTTTCTGGCATCGCCGAGATAAGAGCCTTTTGTCCTTCAAATTAAGCTCGCGTATTATTTCAGCGATTTCAAGTAAGAGACACCCTTACTAGCACCTCTCCTTATTTTTGCCTTTGAATTGCCTTTCCAACATATCTCGTTTTTACTTGATCACCAAAAATAATATTTCTGATTAACCATGTAAGCATGGCTTAAGGTTGATACTATTTGGTTTTAGGGTTCAGTACAAAATTATGCCTACTTTTTTTTTGTATTTTATGCGGTGCATTCATGGGCAGCACCAGTCGAAAGCTCACAATGTGGATTTTTGTTTACATTCTGAAATCTGTATGGAAAATTCGCAAATTTGTAATCTATCTCTTGCAAGTCTAGTATGTTTAATTCAGATCGGCATAGTGAGTAAAGCATGATCTGATTTAAGCATAACGTCATTGCGGAATTTCTTACTGTTTTAATGCTTAGTTTATAAAATGTAGTTTCTACCCAGGTAACCCTATCCAGCGATCCCATCCCGGCCATGTCAGAGAAGATGAAAACAAGCAGCTGGAGCTATTTAATCTTATTGTTCTCTTGTATATAACTAGTACAATTTTGAAGTCACTTTGAATAATTACTCGTACTACATTAAATTATTTAAATGTTATAGAAAGCGACCGTGGCTCAAAGGCTAGATCAATGGGGAATTTTCCCCGGATCAGGTTCGAATCCTGCCGGTCGTCAAATTCTTGAATTGTCTATACAATAACATTTAAATAATGAATCGTTAAGTGAGAAATACTACAATATAAAAAAAAAATTACAAAATATATCTAGTGCCTTCATAATTGGAGACTCTTTAGGCCTCATTCTCGAGTTCAGCGGCGGGCGGGATGGTTAAAACAATACGCATATATTTATCCGTTTTTGACCATAGTAGTACAGCTTAAAGGCAGCCGATACAAAATAACGCACGTAAAATAACCTTAGGCACGCGCATAGTAACTTATTTATTCTACACTCCGCTGTCACTCGCCTCGCCGCGCGGTATCGAAAGTGCGGCCTTACGGTTGATATCCACCAAAGCAGAAATGAGGGAAATAGGGAGATGAACACCAATCGAATTGCGCATAATTTGCGTCTAAATCGCGTCATGCAATTTTTTTGCAATTCTTATATATCACGATATATTCAATATCACGTCATTTCGCTCCTCCGCACTGGTGATAACAACCCTCATTTGATAAAAATTTTTAATAATATCTATCGGGAACTATGATATTGCAACAGTAACTAGTGTTCGCTAAGCATTATTGTGGTGTTTAAAGATGGGTGGTCTGGCGAAGTCGCCGCTGGCTGGGCTGGCGGCACTCGGTCTCGGGGGGCTCGGCCCGGCCAACACTACAGGACTCAACCCTGCAGGTAACACATACTAGACTTACTATGCATTGGAAATAAGCAGCAATCAAAATTGATTAATCCAGCGGACAATTTCAACGGAGTTCAAAAAAGGACGGACTGTTTTTTATTTCTTTCAATGTTTGCCACCACAAAACTTCGTCATTTATAAACTGATTTTGTTATTTTATTTGAAAGGATATACTTTCAGTTTGATCCCATAGAAATTTCATCGAAATCGGTACAGTAGCTTGGTTTTTAAAAGAAAATGACTGAAAAAAAATATGTCAGTCACATCCAGTGCAAGAAAAAACTCGAAAATACTGAGCTTGTAGGTTCGTAGCGCAAGTGTTCTCCTCGAGCCTCGAGCGCAAAAACCGAAAAATGTCGGCTCGCTGCGTTGGTTACACAACGAACCTCTGTTTTAACTTTTATCAAAAAAATTATAGGCTAGCGTTTGTCCAACATCTCGCCTGATGTTAGGCGATGTTGATTTATGTTCACCTTGCCACAGGTTCGCGAACCACGTACACACTGTTTATTGGTTATAGTAACGTAAGTTGCAGAACTGTAACCGTTGCAGGTTACAGTTCTGCAACCCTAGTACGTTGAATGCGCTGCCCAAATAGGGATAGTTACAAGCTGGGTGTCTTCAAATCGCGAGTTAAGCAGTTTCTGCTAGGCAAGCATGCTCCATCGTACACTGAATCATTGCTTAACATCAGTCGAGGTGGTGATCAAACGCAAGACTATTATTTAAAAAAAAATGTTAGCTTGATAGCGAGTACCCGGTTTAACAGTGTTGTACTAACAGCAGCGCTAGCGGCGCTGGCGGGGTCGCAGCTGCGCACGAGTGGCGCGGCGCGTGGCCAGCCTGCCTCCAACCAGCAGTCACACGAGATGACTGTGCCCAACGAGCTCATCGGCTGCATCATCGGCAAGGTCAGTTGCTTCACGTTCTCATCGTCACCAGCCGTTCGGAAGACGTGTCAAATTGTAGACTTGAGTAGTTATTAGTTCTTATAAAAACTTTTTGATAAGCTATATAAGCCCTTTGGATGTCTTTAAATAACTGGCAGGGTAAGTCTTACAGCCGCACTCAGAGACGTTACTTAAGCTAAGGAATACTTAAAATTGCGCTGTCTCGTTTTCATGTGTGACAACTTCCGTCAACGAGAAGTTGACAGAGCAATTTTAAGTATTCCTTAGCTTAAGTAACGTCTCTGAGTGCGGCTGTTAGACTTTAAGCCTCTCTAAGATAAGCCACCTTGTCAGTTTTTTTCTCCAGGCATTACCTATACTTTTTAATTTTTTCATGTTGTCATTCCATCGAATCGCAGGTGTCACAGTGAGCCAAAGCAGAATAATTTCATATAATCTGTGCGATATCAGGGTTTATCCCAAAGTAAAAGTCGTTTATAATAAGGAGTACAGTGATATCCTTGGATATGTTAGTCGTCTAGAAATATACCCGGTATTATTACATAGTCATTTAGCAGCCAATCAACATTTGTCGACATTGCAGGCCCATATTTATTGGGCCATTGCAGCAGTGGAATAAATTCAAATTATTTATTGAGACAGCAATGACAGCAGCGTCCTATTAGTACACAGTGAACGTACTGCGATCCCCAAGCCGCCTGTCAAGCGTGGGGATTATGGCAACACCGCTCTCTACGAGGGAGGCCTTTGTTCAGCAGTGGACGTTTACAGGCTGATGATGATGATGATGATGATTTATTGAGAATAAAAACGGACAAATTCCACTAACATTTATGTCACTGTTAAACTAAAATAGATTTCCTAGAAAAAAAAAGAATAAAATTAAAAACCTATTATAAAAATACAACAGAAAAATATGTCAACATAAAATTTGTATGTCTTAAAAATGGTCATCATAGTCATCGGCTTTTTGCTCCTGTCCATTGGTCAGTTAAGTTTCACAATAAGTCAAAAATACTTTTTATAAAAAAAAAACTGTTTTCTAATGTAAGGAAGTCTCTGTATCATCATCATTATCAATCAGCCCATCATGTTCCCAATGGAAACGTGTCTCTCAGAGAGAGATAATGGGCCCTAATCCACCATGCTGGCCCAGTGCATGTTGGTGAATGTAATGTCTTTGAACTATTGAGGTTCTTGGATATACCGGTTTCCTCACGATGTTTTCCTTCACCGTTGTTGAGCAATGGCAGCGATACTGCACATAATATATTTGAGTACTAAACAAGTCATTGGTGCAGGGCAGAGGATCGAACCGGGTGCCGTCAGAATGTAAAGCGCACATTCTACCGCCCGGCCACTATCGCTCATTATCTCTGTGTGTTACAGTGTAGTATTCATGAGAATGTCGGTTTTTTTCCAGGGCGGCACCAAGATCGCGGAGATCCGCCAGATCTCGGGTGCCATGATCCGGATATCCAACTGCGAGGAGCGCGAGGGGGGCTCCACCGACCGCACCATCACCATCTCTGGCAATCCTGACGCCGTCGCGCTCGCGCAGTATCTCATCAACATGAGGTGAGTTTACCACTGCACTCTATTTACGACTTGTACGCTACGCGCGACGTACCACTGGCGTACAAATGACAATTTTGCTAACAATAACGGGTGCACCTCACGGGTTTTTTTTTGTTATTCGACTCGTTCTGATCATACTATTATTAGGAAAAGTTAGGAATGGCGCAAACGCCTATTGTCATTTAACAAATGATAAACCTAACTTATCAAAACGACTGCAGTCACCCAAATGAAAGATTTTAATGTTAAGAAGGAATCCAAGAAGACTTAAAAGGAAGATACTCCGACATTTAACTAATCATGATTTTTTTTGAGGCTGGTTGCGTCAATGGGCGCATTCCACACAAGACGCGTACTTAGGACAGTTGCCCCAAAAAAAAAGCCCCTAACTGCCCTAGCGATCTCTATTATCTTGACAAACCCACGACCGACTTTGCTCAAACCTTGCTTTCTTTTCACATAATTTTGAACTTAAATTTTTTTGTTAGTTGTTCATGAAGGTTGGATTAATGTTACCATAGAATAAATATACATACGATCGCCAATTTGTTCCCATAAACTCTGAGACCTATTCCTCAGTCTTATTTCACTGTAGAAACATGAATATATTGTCAGAACCATTCGACATACGCACAGGAGGTACACCTGTTATTGTTAACAGTGTCTAACAGTCTTGTTTTCATAATTTATAACATTTTATCTATGCTTGCTTAATTTGTTTTAATCTGTCAAAATCGCGCGCAAGTTTGCAAACTCATAAATAACAATACCATCACCCTTCCGAACCTATGCCCAACGTTTAGCCTATCTCCGTTCAATATACCTTATGAAATCTCTTTATTTGACATTCCTCGATGATCCCTTTGTTTATTACCTCACGGACCGTTTCCAAGTCGGCGGATAAAATTTAACGGGACGGCTGACCTGAGATAACAACGCGGCTGTAAAGGTAACAGTTTGCATCTTATTAAATGGAACCCTATGGATTTGCTCTTATGAAATGGAACCCTATTGCGTCGTAGTAAAGTCGACGTTATCCAGTTAATATCCTCACGCGAATGCAAACACATCCTTAATCCTAGGTCCTCCCGACGCTATTGCTTTGATCACATCTGATCTAGCACATTTGAGACGTGTTTGGCGCAATATACGATAGACCAATAGTATTACGCACTATTGAAATTTTGGATCCACCATTTCGGTGCAGCAACATCACAGATTTTACAGACATACAACCCCAACTTACCTGTATCACCTGTATGAGTTGACTGACGGAGCCACAATCGTATTTTCTGAACCACACTAACCTCCCGTGGCCCTTCCGACAAATTTTGTTTTGGCCATTTGGCCATTCCACAGTTTAAATTCTCGATCTAAATATATCGTCTGTAGAACTGCTCATAAGTCCATAGGAGAAAAATTTCACCCCTAGAACAGGAACAAAAATTAAACAATTAAAAAAGAACTATTCCGAATTGGATGAAATAAAAATCCAGTTGTCCGGTCATTGTTCCACAGATTAATTATTTTTGATGTGGTTCAGTCAACTGATACCACATATAGTGAAAATAGGGTGGTGCAGTCAACAGTACCACTTTTAAAAAAAGTACCATGGTCCGGTCAACTGGGGCACGCAACTGTACCAAGGGTGAGTCACTGTCAACTGTGATATTTTTGCACTGGCACAAAATGGCAGCGAAATTGCAATAGTGCATGGTACTATCACTACCGGTCGTCACTGGCGCCGGAGAAAGTCGCGTGACAGTCCAGCTGTAAGGTGTGATGAAGGTATATCTCAGGTCAGCGCGTTGTCCCCAACGTACCGCTGGAGGCGGTCCGGGTGAGTCCGTGTCCGCCCTGACACCTATCCCACCCCCAGCGTGGAGCTGCAGAAGGCGAACCTGGAGGGCGGCGGGGGCGGAGGCGGAGGCGGCGGCGCGGCCGGCGCGGGAGGCTCCTCCCCGCTCGCCTCCGCCATCCCGCTCGCGCAGCTCCTCAGCAAGTCGAGCGCGCTCGGCGCCCTCAGTTCCCTCTCCGCTCTGGGCGGGCTCACTGACCTCCTCAGCGGCTCCAACTCCAACTCGCCCGTGCAAACCACCGGCGTCCACAGAAACCACAAATCCTTCAACCAACGTCGCCAGGACGACGACGCGCCCGCTAAAACATCCAAGGAGCGAAACAAGTACAACCCGTACTAGGCTCGAGTAGCCTTCGCTCGCGCTCGGTCGTCCCGCCGACTGACCCCCCAAAGAACGGCCGGAGACGCAACGCGCCCGCGCCGCGCCTGCTCCCACACGTGACGCGAATATAACGTCAGAATAATGTTGACGGCATGACGTCATTTTTCATTGTGATGATGACGCATTGGTTTTTGCATTCACATCAACTTGTGATCCAAATAAAACGCCTGCGAATCGAACATTAGGTTCGAATTCATCGTCGTTACCGGCACTACATTTCATAAAATATAATTATAGCTGTTTGGTCGCTTCACGTGTGGGAGCTGGGATCGTACTTTTTTTAATTTTGTCGAGACTTCTCTTAGATTTTAAGACAATCGTTTAAGCGAAAATTCAATCGTTTGGTTTTTTGAATATTTAAAAATAATTAACGTATAAGTTATCATCGAATCATGTATGTTTAGGATTCATAAAGTTATTTAATTCGAAGAAGTAGGAGTTGTATAGAAGTAGTCTCGTCGCATTTAATCGTAATTTAGGCGCCGTTTCTTGAAGGCGAGAGGTTTTTGGTGAAAAAACTGATTCCTGGTCCTTCAATATAAAACTATTGTCCGATCCTCACCAAATCTCCTCGTCCTATGATTAGTAACCTTTCTATGTATTCTATAGTAGTTTTTATGCTTATAGTAGTTGGTTTTACTACACATTTGCCGTTTAGCGTGTCTTTATGGCAATCATTTACACAGAAGGGGATAATGCAGCGTCTAACTTTCACACAGCTTTGTAGTACCAAAACTTGAAAAGTTCACTTTTGTTGTTTTGGTTTAGTTATCTTACTAGTTTCCAATCATCGAGTACATTACACCAACTAAAAATAAAATTATTAACTTAAAAAAGGCTTTATTTGATATCTTTTTTTCCTATCATCATTTGATACCCATATCAAGGCGGGGCATTAAAAAAAAAAAACAGGCTAGTGACGTAAGTTTTTTTTTTTTTGTATTTGCTTTTTATAGCGAAACTTACAGCCTAATAAATAAATTTAAAAAAAAATTTGGTCATTGGGCTAATTAAAAGTTCCCGCCTATAGAGCATAACGTCTAAATTGAAGTAAACGTGGCCTTGTGAATTATATATAATTGATGTCTCGACACTCGGTTTTTTAAAACTGTTTTCACTTAGATATTGTATTTCGATGGCTACATACCATATCTTTGATAATGAATAACTAGATGAAAGATAATTCCAACGATAATTTATACGTGTTCCATCAGCGGCCGCAACGTCGCTTACCATCAGGCGAGTTGGTGGCCAAACGTAGACCTATTTTAAACAAAAAAAAAATACTTTTAAAGATTGATACTCCAAAGCTACTTTGTAAAAATTAGACGTTACATTTCCACTTTAAACAAGTTTACTTGTATGCTACTTTTCGTAATCGATCCTCTTTTTTATTGTTTAGTGCACATTGTAAGTGACAATTTCGTTACTTCTCCCGTATATTAATCACACATTATAATTATATAATGTTCTTATTGTACTTTTGTGTTACGTAACATTTATCCACACCAATCATAATATTATCGTATAATCTCAAGGTTTTGGTAAATAAACTTACATTTGTATGAAGATTGAGGCTATCCTTATCCTACAACCTTGTCCTCTCCTCCTTATTTCCTAAGTTACATTCGGTATAAATGTGGATCTTTTGCCGATTTTTTACTCAAAATGAACTGACGTTAGAAGTAGTTTTATTTTAAATGTAGGTAAGTATCAGTAATTTTAGTCTACTAAAAGAATTTGGAAAATGCACTCATAAATAAGTATTGGTATAGGAACAGCTGCGGAAGCATTTTTTTTTTCTTCAAACACCTATTTTAACATTTTTCTAAAATCTCAACGATTTCTTCAGTTTTCTATCATATGGGTAGAGTTGATTTTGTTTTGCTTGTGCGACGAGATCTATAAAAACGAATAAAAAATACCATTAAATGTGTATTTTCATTTGAGTAGGTTTCAGTATACAGTAAGGTATACGATTAGGTCGCTGAGAAAAATGGATCGCTAATCAAAACTAGAAGTTAACAAGTATTCCATTACTAAAGGTTTTAGTGAAAAACGTAAGTAGCGACAACACGAAGTGTATCATCTCTTTTTGTATGGAGTGAAAAAGTATCACCAGTTGAAGAAATCATCTTCCTCTACTCTCTCGTCGACGCCTACATGCTCACGTTCTCTTTCGTGATATCAATCCATTAAACTAATACGATAATTGATATGAAATAAAGTCGAGATACGTTTTAGTGATTTGATTTTTGAGAAACGTTCAGAAACTAAATCTTAGTTTGCGTTGAATAAATAGGCTTGTGTCTTAATTTTTATTTAATATATCATTAAAAAGCTGTTCATAAATAGAGCCCGTAAACCAAAACAAAATTAGTTCAAAAATAAATAAGTTACAAGTATTTTAATTTCATGCTAGACAGAAACACTAGCACGTGATGGCGTCAAGCCGTGGGCGCGACATACAAATGCTATATTAACAAACTGCGAGAAAGGGACAGCATCCGCTCTCCAAAAACTTTAAACGCTCATATTTGTCTGGTTTTTTTTTTTTAAACAGTACTTATATGTAATCAGTTATATCCTCCGCTAAGCCTGTTATTTGTAATATACTAGCGTCCCGCCCGCCCGGCTTCGCACGGGTGTAATTTACGTGCGAAGCCGGGGCGGGTCGCTAGTTATATATATAAACATTCCGTGAAAATGTATCTAACTGAAGGTGAAAACCGCATCAGAATCCGTTGCGTGGTTTAGGAGTTAGCGGCCATACAGACAGACAGACGCGGAAAGGGACTTCAATTTATACTATGTAGAGATAGAGATAGATATGAAACATTAGGACACATGCCTATTCCCAAAAGGTATTTTGACTTTGTTTGAAATGCACGACAAATCTTATTTTTGCGGTTCTAGCATGGTTCTATCGTTCGAACGAAGAATGCAAACATACTATAAAATCAGCAAAAGTAACGGTGATACGTTTCGTGGAGGACCTCTTAAATAAGGTTCTATTGCCATCTAGGGTGGTGTACATTTAAAAAATCGACCAGAAGGATTTTAAACACGGTTCAATGAGAGATGTGTGATTTCGAAATAGAGATCTTGACAATAGTAGGATACGTAGAAGCTAAAAAGCTGTAGACAGATGCTTCGCGTACGAGTATTGTAAGGTTATAATGAAATATAAAACAGGGTGTTTAAGTAAAACATCAATTCAACAAAAAATCTTAATTGCCACAAGAATCGTAGATTGAAGGTACGCGTTCACTAGGTACAATATTGATTTCTATAGCGCAGTTTCGCCGAGCCAGTGCACGCAGTACCATAGAAATCAAAATACAAAGCAACAAGTCCGTACGCTCCGATTCTGACCCAGTGGACGCGTACCTTTAGTAAAGCTTCTGAAAAGACCCATTAATTGTACAGTGTGTAACGAAAACTCTGTCGATCCGTAAGGGAATTATTTTCTGCTATTTAAATCTTCCTCTGAATAAATAAATTTTAAAAACTTCAAATATTTTAACTTAACAAAGAAATAATCACAAATGCACAACGCTGATGACCGCAAGCAGTGTGTGAACTAAGTACTAGTTTCGAAGAGTTTGCAAATTTTTGAAGTAATTACGAATTTCAATAGTATTGAAATGATAACTTTCAAAAACATTATGATCGTAAATGTTCTTGTAAATATTCGGTTTGATTACTAGAATATTTTGATGCCCCTCTGGGATCGGTCCAGTGTTTTTGTTACACCCTGTACCATTTAATCATCGTGTCAATAAGTAATTTTATAACTGCGATTCGTGTGTTTTTCATAAATCAGTTATCACATTGCATAATTCCATTTAGTGTAGCAATAAGGTAAAGAATAATTGACTTGAAAGGAAGTGCTCTCTGATGATTTCTACAATAAGTTTAAATAAAAAAAATTTCAACACTGACGTAATGAATTTATTACCATAGAATCCGAATATTTAATTTGAACGTTGAATGATTATTAGCTCTATTAATAGTTACTCTCTATTCGTTTTTGAAATGAAAACAACTTTAGGCATATCGGGCACTTCTTTTTGGGGTGGGGGGGAAAAGCACTGAGCTCGCGTGACCGTCACGCTCAGATACTCGTTCTGGTAGTCTGCTCGAGTCAACTAAGGTAGCGAGCGAGATATAATCAACCTTGATGAAAATTTTACTTCTGCGGTGTGGTCTTAAAGCACACTTGTCATTTATTAATGTGAAACACTGTTTTAAACTATCACGGTTGTTCACTAAAGTGCATGGTGCATGTAACTGCGCCGAAACATCGGGAGCTCATTTCACAAACTTACCACGGTAAATATCCCGTAAATAATCATATAACTTTAATAATTAATTTGTTTTAAAAATGAATTAAAAGTAGATAAATCTTCGGCTTATTCTATGGTTTTTGTTCATTATTTCAGGGATTGTGTGGCCAAAAATGTGTCTGTAATTCAATACGTTTAGATGTTTCGGGAACGTTACATGGTTAGTAGTATTAGGCCGTTTTATAGAAATTAGGGTTTGTGTTCCATAAAACTGGCGCAGTTTTACTATAGAGCTGGAAAATGTGCGTCCAGCTAAAACGACATTTGTATGGTACTGGGTCATACCTTTTATAAATGTTCAAAAATCAGTATTGTAGTATTCTTTGAGTACTGAATACCTACACTATGGTAGGTATGCATTACAATAATAAAATTATCTATTTCATTTCAGTGTTTTGGTAACGCATCTCCGTTTACTGATATTTTATGATTTTTGTTTGCTTATTGAAGTGATGGGTTATTTTACAGTAATTTTCTTCCTGTAAAAAGAATAGTTAAAAAAATGAGTAAACTTGAACGGGAAAATTTTTGCAATTAAATTTACGTTGTAAAAAAAATGTCGCGCCTGCTAAGCGTATAGCGGAATGTAAAATTGCGATAATGAAGTAAGCTAAGTAACTCACGATTCTCGTATATTTGGACTGTTTATATTTAGTAATACTTTAGTAAGGCATTGAGATCGTTTTAGATTAGTGAAGACATAGTCAAGTAGTAGACGATCCCGCAGCCTGTAATCTTTTTAATTAGTGCGAATTTAAAATCGAGGTCCAATTCGTATGTTTTTAAAAGATAGATCTTAAAGAGACGCAATGTAATTTTATTATTTTAAAATCGTGTTATTTTCTAAGATAGTACAGCGTATTGTTTCAGAATTCATATTAATCGCTAGAAATTTTAAGCAAAAGTGTATTATTTAAAGTACTTCTTAATAAAATAATAGTTCAAATCGGCTTTTCATTTTCTGTCCGTACATTATACATGTTTGAACTAACATTGTAATTTGAATATTAAGTACAGGTAAATAAGGTATACAATCGTCCAAAACCAAGCTTCCTAGTCGAGCACCCACGTCACTATCCACCTACCCAGGCCAAACTTTCCTGCGTTACCTGTATCGATGAATTCTGCTCCATCAAGACCTACATCCTACAGCTCACTGGATCATCCAATGTCCTGGTAAGACTTCCTTTACATTTACTTTATGCCCTAGTGATCCGACTAAGATTTTTAAATGAATACACTAACTCAAGACCAACAAATTCAGCTAGTATTTTTGATTTGACCCAGAATTCATTCCTTTTTCCATTTCCGTGCTATCCATATCGCCTTGTATCATGACCTCCAGCTCATCTGAATAACTGGCGAGCAACGAGTCGCGTGGTTGTCGAGCAAACGAGTGACGTGTGCGCGTCGTGTTGCAGGATCACGATGGAGACTGCGGGCCTGCCGCTGCCCGGGTACCATTACATCGCTCCGAACCACATCGTGAAGGCGCCGATCCATTGAATGGGGCTGAGCGGCCCCCGGGCTAGCGCGCTGCGGCTGCCCCGCCCGCCGCCGCCCGCGCCGCTCTACGCCGCACTGGCTCCCGTTTACTTCCTCAAGCATTGACACCCACCTCTCTATCGGTGGAGACAATCAATTGGCGGTTCGTTATATTCTTGCTGAACGTACCTATATGTTTACATTTGTTACGAGTTTATAAGTATTTTAGATATTCTTATATTTATTCTCCATTGTACGTATTTAATTGATCGGTGCGGGACATGTCGGAAGGTATGAATCCGTCGGAACATACCTGAGAAGCTTAGGGATTTTGAGAAATGTAATTGTGAAAAGTTTAATGACTGAGATTTTAAATTTTGAACTACCCGTGAGCGGTGAACGTCCGCCGACGGCACTGCGACCACCGCTCACGGGGCGCCGACGGACTGTGACGAGAGTTAGCTGAGCTGATCGAATTTACTATGGAGATAAGCGGTCGAGTATATCATGTGTCTATTGGATTTATTTTTGAATACCATCAGTACTGATCACAAATGTTCAAAATATATTAAAATCGAGTGTCGATGCACGGTAGGTGTAGACAGACGCCTTTCTGTATCTGACGCGACATCGGGCCCGCTGCCGTAGCGTTAGAGTTAGTTTAGCGAACAGAGTGAGAGGGTTAAAGACAATATTTGTAAATAAAATAATCGTAATGACCTGGAGATTAGGTATTACAGAAATAGTTGCGTCGCGCGGACGCGATGCGGCGATACGAAACCGGTGGGATCAAATCCTTTAAGAAACTTACATTAAAATGGAGACAGAGGCGTACGGAAACATTTCATATTAAACAAAAATCGTGGTAAGAATACAAAAAGACGTTAGTTATAAAATAGTGTTGCTAAATGTGATAGTCTTTACTTTACTTTCAATCTTTAAAGATCTCTAACTAGTGCACTATGTGTCACATCGGCTGGTAGGAAAATTTAGTCGACGAATAAATAAATATTTAATGGGAACAAAACCAAAGATTGTTAAAGTTTGTTTAACATTAATAATGTTGTGGATTTACGCTAAATTATTGTCAGAGTAGTTAATGTTTTAGTAATTTAATGTGAAACGGTTTATTTTGAATTATTTTATTGCCCTCTCCAGACTGCTCATTGTATTTAGTGTAGATGGTCGTTTAGATAGTCCTGTGGTAATCTACATACAATATTAAAAAATAAATAAAAAAACTAGGTTAAAAGTAGCAAAATAAGGTAAATATAGGACCACTGTATTGAAGCTTTCCAGTGAACATTGTTTGCTTAGAAGGCAAGTTGTGCCAAGACAGTGTGAGACCTAGTGCCAACGCGGTTTCGGCTGTACATATTCTATGTGTAGGTCGTACGATAAAGTTTTACTCTTGTATTTTTTAAATACGATTTTAAAATTGAGTAAGATCTGAAGTGAGAAGTGTCAAATTTAAAAATCATATCCACGATTTACTTATTAATTTTGCACCCTAGCTATAAGATTGCAATTAGATTTTAAATAATCGAGACATATCCCTTTACATTAATAATTGAATATCCCCAAAGTCTTCCCCTTCAGTATTTCAGTAATATAGAATGATTGTGCCAAAGTTGTGTCTACTTAGGATTGAATGTTTTACAAAATTTGAGAGGGATGTTTGTTTAATTCTTTTAATAAATTATGCTAGTCAAATTTTTCTAAAAGACATAATATGGAAATTATATAAATTCTAGTCAAAATTTTATTTAATTTTTTTGAGTTATTAAATTATTTACGTGTCGTGAAACTTGAAAATATTGTGTGTGGTCTCGCTTATTAAAATTAAACATAACTTAGCAATAAATTTTGATAAAATCAATTATTAATAGTTCTAAATTGCAATTAAGAAAATGTATAGAGCTTTGTAAAGTAAGTACCACACAGGTTTAGAGGTATTCGATAGTGTAACTGAAAAAAATGAGTTTGAACTATATACATACATAGTAGGTATACATTATTACTAAAAAGGAGAGATAAAATAGCTGTGATTGAATGGGAGTGCATTTTTGTGCGCAGAGATGGTAAGAAACGCGGTAAGAGAGGATGTAGGTAGTGTAGCAAGCTTTTAGTTCAACGCTACACCATGTAGAGTCGGGCCAAGTGGCGCAAGTAAAGCGAATACTATAATAATACAAGTATTAAATCGTCGGTGTCGTCAATATTAAAACTTAGTACAATGCAATTTTAAATATAAATTAGTTAATAAACTAGAAATAATTTTTGTCTTGTGTATTTCGTTCGATTATATTTTATGATTATCATAAAAATCAATTTTAATCTTGATCGTACCCGTATTTAGAATACATGTAGTTAATTATACATTATTGTTACTGTTTTGATTTGCTCAATTTTCTGAATGTTAACGTAAGCTAGGCTTCGGAAATTATGTTTAGTTTGTTATGTTGTTCAATGAGCAATATTATTTGTTGTGTACAAAACGCCATCTCCATACAGAAGGCAGAACAAAGTTTATATATTATTTGGAAATTCTCGTTTCTTTATAATTTGCTGGCCATAATCAAAGTCATACGCAGCAAAATATTAAGTATGTCGGATGAATCCAAAACATTTTATTTTACGTATTTGTAAGTACGTATATCTTTTATGAATTATATTTTATACAGGTAAGTTCTTACATAAGATTTCGAAATTATGTGCAGTGCAAGTCGATCCCTAAAACATTATTTGGTTAAAGTTTTTAGGTTAAACTAAATAACTCATTTTTACGTTGTGTAAAAACAAAGTTAATGTTTTTCTTGTTAATTCGCATATTTATAATAAAGTGGGTGTGATTTTGCATTGTTTCAAATATGATAATTTATTGGCCTTTATATTATTGACAGGGTCAATTTTAATGAAGTGTTAAGAACTCAATGCATCACATTTAGAAAAATTATCATTTAATTTTAATGTTTTAAAGACTATTAGCACCTTGCACTATTATCTTCATCTAACGCAAAATCTTGTCAAAGGATCTATTTTATACATACAGCACCAACACATAAACTTTTTGGTCATAAGCTTATAAAGGCAATAGGTATAACGTAAACAACATACATGTTTTGGTATGTGTGGGTAAAATGAATAAGGTTGTGTAATTTATTGAGCAATATAATTACTTAATTTTTTTTTTTCAATATTTATATTTTACATATTTAACTACCTACATTATGTAGATAAGTACATTATATTTTTCCGAGTAGCAATAATCAGGGTAAACGATATAACAAAACACAACAAGGTCTAATCTTGTACATGCACTACTTTTAATTAAAGTTATGTACTTTGCACTATCGTGCAATTCTCTTCTAGTTGTTATGCTTTAAATGAATATATACTCTTTACTTATAATCAATATATTAAACATCAGCCTATTTACAGAAACAATTCAATCGAAATAATCAATATAATTAAAATTTGTTATTGTATTCGGCCAATTTCGCACAGTGTATCTACAAATATGATAAAGTTATGTAACAGAACACTTGTAGATATTTAATATTTTCTGGAATAATATCACATAAAATCATTTTCATGTTTTACTTAGAATTACAATTAGTTATAATTGACTGAGTACCTAATTAAGAAATCTCGAAAAGTCAACAATATAATGTTCTGATTTCACTGCTGCAATTTCAATAAGCATTTATTTTTTTAATTTGAATACTTATTTTAAAACATACTGAACAGAAAAAACACTTCACTTACTCGTTGACGAGGTAGCTGGTATAACTTGAAGTTGGGAATACAATCTAGCACATAAAACTCGATAATTTGGCATACAATATACAAGGCAGCAGTAATAGTACTAACAGACGTGTAGATTTGATTGATGGACCGCCGTCTGACCAACGGGAGCGAAAGAGTGAGATACATATTTCCCTCATTTTCTCTCCGATAGTCAGACGGAAGTTGAGATCAACCAAATCCACGTCTGTTCTGTTAGCTACTTTAAAAGCGTCATAAATAGCACGTGTTACTAGGTCTAGATGCTCCAAACAGCTATAACGCATGCCAGTCCTGCTTGATTGGCTGTCACCGACTGCGCTTGCGTGACAAACTGTGAGCTAACATAATTGCCTGTAGGTAAGCCATATTCTGGCATGCAGGCCTGTAATGTAAGACCTACCAATTTGAACAGCATGTATATTCCCGGCTTATATTATCAATAAAGTGGTCTAGTTGTTTTTTGGTCGGTTTTCGGAAATGTGCAAGTCATTACGCACTGCGTTATTCAATCGGCATCGCTGCTATTTACTGTTTCATCTACATACAAAACAACTAGGATTGCGGCCTTACATTCTGATCTATCATTAAGAGCTTATTAATCTTTATTAAATTGTTATCAGAGTTTCGTATTTATTAAGTAGGTACCATATTTCCCCCTACATGACTTAACACATTAAAAAACTGTGGTCACTGAATTTGCGACAACTGACAATACTATGTAATAGGGGGGGTTCTACAATAGCTAGAAGAAAATATATGTTATGCTACAATATTCGATGTCACGTACGTGTTTTGTTTAAAGTGTAAGAAACTTTTACAGATCACTTTAGCCCGGAGTCAAGTCATTATTATGCACAGAATGATCACATGTAGAATAGCGTTTTGTAGTAGGTATGCAAAGATTGAAAGATGCATCTCGGTGCAAAGCTAGCGGGATTCACAGTAAATACTCTCTCAAACAAATGCAGATTGCATTCTTTGTATGTTTTTTGCTGCAATGTCTAAAACTGATATGTCTTGTAATGGTGCAAGTAACCTGCTCAACTTACAACAAAGGCGCGCTAGTGAAAGCAGCAATCCTTCTCTATAGATGCATTATAATTATGCTGACGCATATTATTATTATGCAAACTGCATTTGTTTGAGACTACTTTGGCATCTCGCTAAAAGGTGGCGATACGATAGTAGTACAAATTCTCGTTTGAACACATAAAAGTGCTACTTTTAGCTATTCTTACGTATGCACTAGTGTATAATTTAATAATACACGCCGGGTTTAAAATTCACTCTTCATATCTTGCAAATATCACTGTAATGTCAACATATCTAATCTTTTGTGAATTGATTAAATGTTATAATTCTTATAAGTAAATGTTGTATTATGGTTACAGTGTAGGTACTGCAATTGAGGTTCATTTACATATTTTATCATAATGACTTATATGTTTGTTTTCATTATGTTAATTCAATAAAGTGTGTAAATAAATTTGAGTTTTATTTATTTGACCTTCTAGTTACTACTAGGTACTCAGTACTACATAAATACTTCAGCGACAGTCGAAGCATTTTTGGACGATCATAAAAATATAGTGGCTGAGACTAGGTTGACGGACCCAGGCCGATCGAGGATGACGTGGACTGACTACATCAAAAGTACTGTCGAGAACGAGTGGATGCGACTAGCGAGAGACCGGGGAGAGTGGCATAAACAAACGGAGGCCTATAACCCAGCCGTGGGTCATTCAGGGCTATGGTAAAGATAAAAATATGGCCTGAGGCCAAAGCCAGCATACGTAAGTCCATAAATACTTAGTTGCCACCAAGGCTTGCATAGTACTTTTCTCAAACATTACGCCCATATTCACGTTAAAAAACCCCAAATATTTAGAGGAAATTTTCACATTTCAAGAAAACGTCTAGTAACCAAACATTTTCTTTTGGTATGGTATGGTGCTCTGCAAATTTTAAATCTGGCTTTTGAAATATTGTTTGAGAAAATTACCTACTACATAGTATAATACTGGTATTGGGGGTTTAAGGACTCGCTGACCTAGACCCACAGTTTCATGCTTGTCCATAAATGCCTTGGTTGCCTGTTACTGCAGTAATAAGTATATCTATAGGTTGGTACTTATATTGGTCAGACCAGAACTTGTTGATTTGATGTCAGCAAAGTTTTGCTAGTCAACATAGAACGTTTGTATGGGTGTAACCTCGGATCATTCAAACAAGGGAGATAATTATGTAAGGCGGGTGCGAACGCATCTAGCGTTAGCAAATAAGTCTGAAAAAAAACCCTGCCGACGACTTTGCCAACTTTTTTTGCATGCTGGACTATTGGTTCATAAGTGTCGCTGCAGGTTTCTTAGTGTAGGTACCTAAGTTAAAAATGAGTAGGTACCTAAGTGAGCCGCACTTGCCGTCATCTTTGCGACGGTCTAGCCAAATACCAGCTCGAAGATCTTGAATCGGTAGACCGGGGGCGTGCTGCTCGACTTACCTACCCAGGCGAAGAGAAGTAGCTGTAACCAAATAAAAAAATCTATTTTGTGTAAAAATTTCACCGCCCCGCTACAAAAGTCCACTCGATTGCGCTACAATTGTCCGCTCATCTCCGCTAAACAGCTCCGTTCGTCTTTGCTTCACCTGAGCTTCAATGGAAACGCACCCTTAATTACCGGTTTACTTTCCCGTACTAGATTCAAAATTGTCCAGCCGTGCCTCTACTATTCTAAACTCACTAGAGTTTTACTCAAAAGCGGCAAAATTTTGAACGAAGCGTGAAAACGAAAAGAGGTTTTTTCACAGCCGCTTGTACCTATACGTCTCGAATACAGTCTGCGATGGGCCTTAGACTACGTTACGTTATACGTTACGTACCTACAAGTGGCTAATTAACTATGCAAAAACCATCCAGGGGCCTTACGGACAACTGCTATTACAGGCACCTAATCCGCTCAGTTGGAAAATCACGCGACCGCAAACCTTATCGCATCCAGATACGGTTTGCGGTCGCGTGATTTTCCAACTGAGCGGATTAGGTGCCTGTAATAGCAGTTGTCCGTAAGGCCCCAGGGCATTGAGCTATGGTGTTGACGCCGTTAAACTCGGTCAGCCGTATATTATCCTTTGGCTGGTAGGTAGCTACTTATAGTTCTCACGTAGCACTATTTCCTAGAAAGTGGTTCGATAGCAATAAATATTTCAAAAGCTGTACCGGCTCGGTACGTGGAAGCTTGTCCGCATGGCAGTGCGTCACTCTAGTCTACACTAGAGTGACACTCGTGTTAAACAATTTCGAAATGCCTTATGTAATAGGTACATAATTAAGTATGTACTTAGTAGGTAGTAGGTGTTTGGTAAGGTTTTACGTGATAGGACCAGAGCCATGATAATTCAGGTAACTCACTGTTGAAGCAGTAGGTAAATCCTTACCTAAGTAGGTATTAACCATATTGATTTGCAAACGCATAGGTAGATGTTGAATCTTGTACAAAAATCCTGAAAATTATATAGGTAGGTAGGTATATCCTTAGTTACAGGTATAAACGATACCTACATATTCATCTCCACAAGTAGGTAGTAGGTATCTTTGCAGCCAGCTTTTAATTTCATCGATACAGTAACGCTGAGTTTGCTTGTGTAGAATTGAATACTTGCTTGCTAGGATTTCTCGATAGATTACTGTACAATGGCACCGGTAGGTGATGCTAAGTAAAAAGTTAAGTGTGCGCTCATATTGTAAGCGCGATCGAAGATATAACGCTCGCCTGCAGACTCGCCATTATCGCGTTACACGCTATTTCTTGGCGCCCTGACCTCAGCCGGTGTATTGACTTTCCTTGTTGTAACTAGCGGGACAGAGCTCTACACCAAATAGAGTTAGAAGGTCAGACTTGTTCTTGTACTATCCATTCTGATATTACACGTGCGGGCAGTCGTTTCGCCCAGCATACAAATTAAGTCGTCCCAGAGCGGGCTCATACTGTTCCATGTTGAAAAACGACTGGTGAAAAGTACCTAAAAGAAAGATTTATGATGGTTGAGTGGCTGGCGGCAGGCGGCCGCGCGGCGGGCGGTGGAGGTGGCAGCGGCAGTGCGCATGCCCGCCACTGCGCCACTCGCGTGCGCGCTGCCCCCTGGCGGACTCGCGCCGCAGTGAATTGCGTAACAAAAGCACACTCGCCTCTTGACGCCTCGCTGAAAACTTTCTCCCGGTGCGCGGCTACACTATGGAGGGACGAAAAGCGATATAAAACTTTCCCGCGGCCGCGCTCTTTCGTTTCGACCTAAAAACATATTTTATTTTCCTTGTAATTTTTTTCCAACTTTTATTCGGTCGCTTGAGCCTTTTCTTTAGTTTTGAAGTTTTGTTCTGAGTAGACGCGACAAGTGAACGGATGCGGCTTTCGCCGGCCGCCTTTGGAATAGTGTGGACGTTCCAGTGTTGTGTTAATTTGCTTTGTTTTGCTTTGCTGAGCGGCTAGTGGTGCCGAGCAGAGCGCCGCGCCCGTGGGTCCGCGCTCGTGGTACCAATCGATACTCTGGTGGGAGCGGCGAATGTAAGTATTTTTTTCTATATCTTCTTACTTAAAAACGCAGATCTACTGTTAAAAAAAACGTTTTGTAAGGCTGCGCAGACAACATTTATGGAGCCACCAATCCATAAAGCAACTGCTTTATTCAAGGCAGTCTTTTATGCGCGTCCGCGCACACTTTGAGGTGGAGATTTAACTGTCTACCGATTTGAATTCCATTAGTTCAAGCGGAACTGACGGATTTAAGATTTTGAAAATTTGAATAATAAGAGAAAAATTACGATTATGATTTCTAGAGAGGTTTTCCTTTGTTGACGTAATATTGTTCTTACACAACCAAATGAGTTAGGTGCGTTTCGAAAGTACAAAACGACATGAATAAAAGCTAATCTGGTTACATAAAAACTTTTATGGCCATAGACAGAGCCTACGGTCGCGGCGACCTGTGCTCTACGACATGCTACGGAATTCGTAGACAGGGCGGCGTTAACCATACAATCGCTACGAAGCTACGACGTAGCTGACTTTACAAAAATTGGTATTTGGCCAAAGAGTGACGTAGTACTTCAGAAAACTAGGTCAGATATATAGGTCTGGAGTCGCCTCCATGTAATAATTACGTCATAGACTATGTAATGTTACTTTTACATCGTAATCGCTTTGTCCGCAACTCCGCACCTAAATAATAATAATCCTCATATTGAATACCTAAATAAAAGCCATTTATATCGAACCATTTATATTATTGAATACCTTAATAAAAAGCCATTTATGAAAGCTTCAATTTTCAAATATGATCGTTAATATTAATGGCCAATTATATAGGGTTCCTTCAATAACGTTATAAAAATAATTTGTTTCTGTGAGTAGGTATATCTATATTAATACATATTAATGTGACTTCGTAAAACGAATTAGTGCGTCAAATATCGAAAAAGAAGCCATGTCTCTGTTTTTATTATTTTCGTTTATGACTTCCGGACATAACTACAATATAGATAAGGTACACACTGTAAAATATATTAGACTAGCTGTTGCCCGCGACTTCGTACGTGTAGATTTTCATATAAACTTTCAAACCTCTTTTGTCCTCCTTAATTCGGTCCTTTCGCAAAGTCCTTTCTTAGCAGACGTCTACACCCCATAAGGAATCTACCTGCCAAATTCCAGCTTTGTAGATCAAGTAGTTTTCGAGATATCGTGATGAGTGAGTGAGTAGATGAATTTCGCTTTTGCCCGGTGGCCGGCATTTTGGCCGGTATGTTTGCCTCATACAGTGCCACAAACTTATAAAGAGATTGCTGTATAGAATGGCATAAAGCAGTTTTTTCTTCTTCTTATTTTGAGAACCAAATGAATTTCATAAAAGAAAAGAAGGCTTAGGTACGCTTACGGCTAATACGAGCATATTTTTTCGATTTTTATGCAAAGCTTGCAAGCAAATTTATGTATTTATTTATAATTCATAATTCATTTATTCCTTGCGAGAGTAGGTCGAACAATTTACATTGTGATCTTATAATTAAATTAAGTACACTACCTCAGCTATATAACATGCAAGTAGGTATAGATTACATATGATTTAATTACATTGACAATTTTATTACTATTACTACTTGTTAAATTAAATTATAGGAGGAAAATTAATGTCACAATCACAATTCCATATGTCAATAGTCACTGTCATATTTCTTTTGCTATCTAATTATGATCTTTATCCTTCAAGTATTCGTCAATGGTATAATAGGTCTTTTCCTGTGGTCTTTTCTAATAATAATTTACTTAGAGCTACTTTAAAACGATTAATGTCATCCTCAGCCCTTATATTTGTTGGAATTTTGTTATAAATTATTGGGAGCATTCCAAAGACACTTGTGCTCAGAAGATGTGTGTTACATTTTAAATTCGATGATTTTTCCTGAGTGTATTTTCTGAAGACGTGCTGCATGAAATTTTTTAGGCTTAAACAGATAGTAGTGAGTTTTAGCAAATACCGCTACCTCGTATATATACATGGATGGCATAGTTAGGATTTTCAGTTGTTGAAAATGTTCTTTACACGAGTCTAATTGTTTTAATCCTAAGATTGCTCGTACGCACCTTTTCTGGGCTATAAAAGCTTTTCCCTTATTAGTTGAATTGCCCCAAAACATGATACCATAGCGCAAAATTGAGGCAGCATGTGCATGATAAACCGTCAGTAAAGTTTGCCTGTCACCAACCCTATTCAGTTTTGAAAGAGCGTATGATGTCCTATAGAGCCTTTTACATACGTCGTCAATGTGATTTTTCCATTTTAATTTATTGTCAATAGTGATACCTAAGAACCTAGTGGAGTCGATTTCCTTAATAGTATCATTCAAGTATTTGATGTCTAGTTTATCAAATTCAGTATGTTGTTGTTTAAAATTCATTACAATTATCTTATCCATATTAATTTTTAAATTATTTATATTCAGCCATTCAATTAGAGATGTCAACGTTAAATTAATGTCATTATTACTGCTTTTGTCACCTACAAATAGTACTGTACTGTCGTCAGCAAATAGAGTCATAGGGTTGGATGTTACCATAGGAAGGTCATTTATGTAGCTCAAAAATTGTAATGGTCCTACTACGCTTCCTTGGGGTACTCCGTAAATAACAGCTCGCTCATTTGATTCCGAATGTTCAACTGTTTTAGTTTTTGGGCAGAACCTGTCAACGCGTGTGATCTGTCTTCTGTTAGCTAGATATGATTTCATTAATTCGTAGGAATTACCTCTGACTCCGTAGCAATACAGTTTCTTTAATAATATTTTGAGGTCTACGTGATCGAAAGCTTTGGTCATATCTAAGTATAGGGCGACAACTTTTTCTCTTCTATCCATACTTGACATTATCTTGTTGAGAAAATTGTAAATTGCCAAATTTATACTCTGGTTTTTTCTAAAGCCAAATTGGTTATCTGTAAAAATATCATTATTTTCAAAGTAACTATACAATCTGTTATACATAACTTTTTCAATAACTTTTGAGAGTACAGGGATGAGTGCCACTGGGCGATAGTTTCCTACATCATTCTTTGGGCCTTTCTTGTAGAGTGGTTTTATTACTGACACCTTTAAGTTTTCTGGGAAAACTCCCTTTTCTAGACAATTGTTTAGAACTGGAGCAACAAATTGCGCGACTAATTTTAATATTTTTGTTGATATTCCATCGTATCCTACGCTGTAGGTATTTTTCAAAGATTTAATTATGTAATAAATGTCTTGAGGTGTCACTGGAGCTAGAAATAAAGAATTAGATTTCTTGTGTTCCAAATGAATGTCTTGTCGCCAATTTGTGAGTTAGGTTGTACTAAATCTATATTTGATAAAACAATAAATTTACCTATTGGTTAAAAATATCTTCAAACAATAGAGCTCTGTCGATCATACTATATATGATCTTACCACGCAGGTCACACAAATATAAAACACTCGAACAAAAATTCATAGAATAATCGAAATAATGGTCTCGATTCTATTGTAAGTATAGATACTATTATTTAAAGTTAATTTAAGGACTTTATAAAACCCTTCTAAAGTAAACTTGACAGCCAATGACAGTTTTAAAACTTACATCAATGTTGACAGCTCTAAAATTGTTAACATCATTCTCTCACATATTGAAAGGAAGTAGATATTTTAAGTTTTTTAGATTTTGTCTCGGCGCCCATATGTTAGGCCAGCTGACGTGTATTATAAAGGAACAAGCCTAACTATAAAAACCCTATCTACCCTCAAATTAAAGATTCCTTACTTTTCTGATTACCCAGTATTTAAATTGCAATAAGAAAAAGCTCTTTTGTACCATAGTATTGTTGGTGTTGGTCTGCGGGTATCTAATGAAAAATGAAAAATGAAAAAAAATGAAAAAATATTTATTACTGTATAAACATTCACAGATATTTTAACAGATAAATTATACTAATGTAAATTAAACATGCTTAAACAGAGATTTAGTGCCCTTGATAGTATTATCTAACGGTCCTCACACTAGGCACAGCCTGTATCGTGAGGACCTGGATACGATTACAAGTGCACAAGAGTTAGATCTCAGCTGACATCTTTTTACAATTACTTTAAAAAAAATAACAAATACATAGCTACTTAATAATAATAATTTGACGCTACTACAAAAACGAAATATATAAATATGGCTAGATAATTTTAACAACAGTAAGGTTTTATTAAACGGATTTTATAATGAAATAAAATAAAATTTAAGGAAATGTTGGGTAATCTAGTTACGAGTAGTCCCGTGTACATGTTACTGTTTTATTAATATCAAACGTTCTGTGTCATCATAACTGAGTGTAGAAAGCCATTTTGTAACAATTGGTTTTGCCTGACGGACAGACACGTGTTTGACGGTTGTGTCGCAGTGCCTGATAACCATATTGTAGATGTGGGTTTTAATAAATCCGCCAAAACGCTGGGCAAACTTAGTAGCTACTGAGTGAATGGGTAACCTGTAAACTCTTCGCTTTACCAGATCAACGTAGCCTTCAGAAGATAGGACGGTCTTATGCACCGATAGAAACGTCTTTAAAATAAACAACTGCCGAACACTGAGGACGCCACTCACCCTGAACAAGTCCGTCGTGGGATATCTGCGCGGTTTTTTCAACATGACTTTAAGGACTGAGCGTTGAGCTCGTTCTGATTGAATTAGCGTGGTTTTTGCAGCGGAACCCCAGCAAGTGATGCAGTACATGATTAGGGACTGGCACAGCGCAAAATACACAGACTTAAGTGCATCAAAGCTTGCCACATCACGAAGCTGCTTCATGATGTGTATTACTTTTCTGATGCGACCAGACAGAGCATGAATATGTATCTTGAATGAGAGATTCTCATCAAGAAAAACACCTAGATATTTAATTTCTTTAACTCTAGTAAGTTCTTCACAGTTGCATGCTGCACCAGTTAGCCCGCAGGTGTGTATTTTTATGGCTGATAAGGATGGTGCTGGTGCAGAAACTGATGTTTTATGAAAACAAGTGTACATCGTTTTCTTTGCATTTAATGTCAGGAGATTATTTTGTAACCAGTTTTGCACTTTAGATATACCAGATTCCGCGGCTGCATAAGCATCCTTCCATGAAGACCCATGAAATAATATTGCAGTGTCATCAGCGTAACAAAGTATATTCGCATTTTTTAGGGCCAGTTCGTGTATATCATTGATATATAATATAAATAGCGAAGGCCCCAGGATACTCCCTTGAGGAACTCCAAATTTAACAACTTGTGGTGCACTCACTGTACTTCCCACCTTCACGCACTGACTCCGTTCATTTAAATAACTACTGAACCAATTTAAGGCACTTCCACGTATGCCCATGCTTTCCAACTTCTGTAGCAATATTGGAGCGGAAACAGTGTCAAACGCTTTAGCCAGATCGAGAAATACCCCAACACAGCACTGTTTTTCATCCAAATGCGACGCTACTATTGATGTTAGCAGGGCTACGGTATCCTCAGTTGATTTACCCTTACGAAAACCAAACTGTCTATTCGAAATGAGGTTACGTGAATCCAAAAATTTAATCAACCTGTTATTTACTAGTTTTTCTAGTAATTTAGAAAAAGCACATAGGAGTGAAATAGGTCGGTAGTTGTCAATACAATTTTTGGGTCCACCCTTGTGAATTGGGCACACCAATGCTAACTTCCAGACATCAGGAAAGACACCAGTAACCATGCTCTGATTAAATATTATAGTAAGAGGTGCAATTATAGTATGTCTTATGTCTTTTAGTAGAGAATTACTTATACCGTCAATACCAGGTGCCTTGCCGTCAGTTAGTCCCATTATAAGATTATCGACTTCTCTAAAATCTGTGGGCTCCATGAAAAAAGACTCTGCTGGCGTATGACTAATTTTTACGGAACTTGCCAGTTCCCTTTCAGTTTTAGATATCTTGTGCAATATTTTGTCTGCTAATTTTTGTCCTACGGTAGAAAAATGAGTGTTGCATAAATTAAGTGATTCTAAATCGTCATTACTTCCTTCTAACGATAAAAGTTCTGTTGTATCTGTTTTTGTCGAATTTAAACTGCATACGTTTTTGATAGTCTTCCATAGTTTTTTAGGATTATTTTTATTAGCTTGCAGCTCTGCACTTTGATAATCGGACTTTAATTTTCGTAGCAATTCTGTAAAGAAATTACGATAGCGTGTATATGCGATCCGAGTAATATTATTATCTGGATCCAACTTTGCTCGCAAGTGCAGCCTATCCCGATGACGCATACATCGCATAAGACCTGGTGATATCCAGGGCTTTAAGTTATATTTCGATCTTGCTATTTTTACCCTATGCGAATGTTTATCTATAACATCCACCAAAAGTTTGCTAAATGCATTCGTAGATTCATTGACATCAGCAGCCAAAAAAGTCGCCCAGTTTATAGTTTTAAGTTCATTTTTAATCGCGTCCACATCTCTTTTAGCGATGAACCGGTTAGGTCTCTGCGCTTTGGATTTATGCATGCATGTTCCTAACATTGCGATGTCGTGATCAGTAATATTTGATTTACACACAACACCAATACACGAGACATATTCTTTACCTTTAACATAAATATGATCAAGACATGCAGAATCTCTAGTGGGCTCAGTGATTGCAGCCAAGAAACCATTTTCAGCCATGAAACACAAGTATTCTAGAGTATGTGCATTAGGTAAAGTATCCAATATGTTGACATTTAAGTCTCCTATTATAATAACAGATTGACTCCCTATGCCACTAGTATAAGTGTCCAAAGATGTAAGAAAATGATCTAGATTTTTATAAGAGGGTGAACGATAGATGCCTAGTACTGTCAAGGTATTAGATATCTTAACCTCTAGACAATCAGCTTCCTGAATTTCAGGTTCTGACACCGTTGCACTCCACGAGGATTTAACGTATGTAACAATTCCACCGTTTTGATTATTACTTCTAATGGTTTGATGAGCGATATATCCTGGCAACTGTGGAATAATAATAGTATCATTTAACCAGCACTCGGTAAGTACAATAACATCAAAGGTTATATTTAAGCGAGACAAATATACAAGAAATTGATCAAAATTTTTAATTATACTCCTAATATTATATGTCAAAGTTTTGAAGTTGTGTTCATCCGAAAAAACAATTTTGCAATGCTCAGGCTCGTTAACTAATTTACAGTTAATACGGACCATATCCAAATCATCTCCAATACTACTATGTGTCATCATTGTGAAGATGGTTTATCCAAGCTCCGACAAATATGCAAACTTCACATAAATAACAATAAATCCATTCTTCTCTTACGGTCCAAACACGATTAAAGGCTCTGTGTCGCCAAAAAGATCGTAGTAGTAATCCTAGCATTGCAGCAGTTATTTTCTCTTTAATAATGTTAATCAAATCAATTGATGCAAAGAAATGCATATAAATGATAAATGGTAATTCCTCAATTTTGAATAAACAGAACGCTTGATACAATACCCGTGTACATACTTTGAAAAACGAAACAGAAAAAATAAACCTAGTTATAGCTACTCCATCAGCAACAGCTCCAAAAACATTATTCTCTAGGTAGCTTCCAATATTAGAAATAATTTCTAGTGGTACACAAACATTAACCTTATAATAATTGGCGACTAGTTCTTGTGCCAACACAGGAATCAGAATAACAGGGTTAACGGTAAAGAACGACATGCACTCATAAGAGCCCAACCAACCCTCTATTTCACAGTTTGACACAGGATAATTTTCACACACGGGATTTTCAACCAAATATACAGCTTTATCACGACATGTTACAGAAAGCACAAACTTCCACAAGGATGTAGTTGATTGTGCCTTTTTGTCACTGATATTAAACATTGTCAGATATACTCCAACAACACCTACACAGTAACAATAACATACACCAATACAAAATATATGAATAATATACGAGTACATTGCTGTTTGACAATCTGGTTCGGAAGCATGCATGTCACTAAGTCTTAGTAGCATCTGAATTAACAGAATCTTTTGTGTTACCAAACAAGCGGTCCAAGTCACTCTGTGCTCGAAGCTGTACAGCCGCCATTCCTTCTCGCTGCCTGATAAGTATAGTTCCTTGGTGGCACCAGCAGAAGGCATAACCTTCTTTCTTGGCTGTATTTCTAGCGTCGCGAAACAAGATCCTATTTTCCTTCGTGAGCCTCTCGTTAAAGAACACTTTAAGTGGAGCGCCAGGGGCCTCCAGATCAGCACTTGTAATATTTCTACGCGACTTAGCTGCTTTAATTAGTTGGTCACGTTTGGACCTCCAATAAATCGGTTTCTTCTAGGTAAGCGTACCTACTCTATCGTAGACCGCTTCACATCAGGCGCGATGGCGGTCAAGCGCCTATTTATCAATGAAAAAAAACACTTGCCCCGATTACGGGTTGTTTTAACCCATCGACTATTACAATACCTACCTCATAAAAAGGCAAGTTTGCTTTTCATTAACAACGTGTATCGACATAAAGTGAAAGATCCATCATTTGACGAACATGGCCCCTCGTAAACTTGAAATGGGCCGTTCAAAACCAATGGATCAGTTCTGTGGACTGACATTATGAGCTTTATGTTGATTAAAATGGGAATGACCGTTTTAATATAAAAATATGGGTTACAGAATCAACTGTAAAGTTGAGTACGGGACAATTGTATTTTCTGTTTAAAATTAACTACTTCCGTGACCGCCTGTCGAAAATTTCTTAGTTCCTTATTTGGTCTTTCTATAGAGATAAATTTGGAAAGTTTGGCACATACGTTTTTGACTGAAGGTATATACGTATAGGTAGGTATATCAAGCGAAAAAATTGATGTCCTATAGAAAAATTTAATTCATTCACACTCAACTTATATGTATTAATATGAATGGATAGGTGTGTCTGAAGATGTATGTATATATCTATTAAATTTCTGCTCATCTGACTGACATAAGCAACTAAGTCCATACCTTGTTGATGAAATTAATATTACAATAAGGGTGCTGCATGCAGTTGGGGAGAATAGAGTTAACTAGGTACAGACGATCCTAATAATTAAAGCGAGTTGGGATAACTTAGTCAAACAGTCAAGAGAGAAATTTACTCATGTATAAAGTATCATCATTTTCAACCCTGGATATACTAGGCATATAGATTCATCCTTTTGATTCTGCCCTCTTCTCAATCCCTTGCCAGGTGAATAAGGTGTAACAAAAACTACTTAGCATAATCGAAACATACCTAGGTACAACACTTACTATTTGTAGGTAATATCTAAAGTACAGTCAGCAACAAATTGGTTTTAGCGTTCGGGGTAGTCAAATGAATTGAAAAAGCACAAATTAATTTATATTTATTAGGTAAGTTTTGAATACGCAATTAACGTAAGCCTCCAACCAAAGTGGTCAATATACCTAATATATTTTAGAAACTCAGTTAGTTCAACCAAAATTAGTTATATCAATTTATTCATTACTATGTTTTCAAATAAACCATTGGTGGTATCTGTGCAATTATTGCGGTCAAAAGTATTTTTAAACGTTGTATTTAATGGTTTTTTTTAAATTATATTATTTTTAATAACGGTATATTATTTTATTTATATTACACGGGAATTACTCACGTTAGTTTAAGCCGGTCACTCCGACTATAGTTTCAACCGCATTAGGCATAGTCGGAGTGACCGGCTTAATCTTACGTGAGTAATTCCCGTGTAATATAAATAAAATGTGTGAAAACCACGTCAGTTTCTATAATAAAATGGTATATTATATATATTTTTTTTTGATACTTAAATTAATTAAATATTTTCCGTCTTACTACAAAAGACGTCGAAATGACAAGTCGAATTGACATTGCAGTGGTCGTTTTAAATTTGTATAATTATAATAAATTGCATATCATTGTGTTATTTGATTTTGTACAATTTATATAATTGATTGACTTACGTTATTGGCGTTTTCTGACATTTTAGGTAGTAAACAATATAATTATTTACAAATTTAGTCGCTTGCAACAATATGCGTATTCTGACGCGAGCATACTAATGAATGAATTTATGTCTTTTCGATACTTTTGATTACCTTGAACGCTAAAATCAATTTTACGCTGACTATACATTAGTTATCTACTAATTGTTGAAACGTAGTTGCAGATTTCTATCTGTATGTAGATAATTAATTTCTGGTATGCACAACAAAGATTTTCTATCGATCTATCTATACTGGCAAATGACTTGAAAAATTACTTTGACTGCGCTATAGTCTATTTTAGGGGTCTTTGGCGGACAGAAAGGGGTACGAGAGGATTTCAAACCAGCGGTTCCGTGCATTTGGTTGCAGTGTGTACATAACTTTATCGATGCCGCTTTTTGCTCAAGATGTTTGTCTACTTATCTTACTCACTTATCTACTTAATTGTAGTAAGTATAAACTATAAACCTCGTTAAGCGTCAAATGCCTAACTTTATCAATAATCCTAAGTAGGTTAGTGTCGTAGTAACTTAAACGTGTAACGACCCAACTCCCTCCTCCCCCCCCCCTTCCTACTGTACTCCTACTTAATCGGGAGCTTAACTTTTTAAGTAGGTAGTCTCTATGTCGTACACGTGAGACTGAGACTCTTGACACAAAGAGCTGGAAGCTTATAATTAAAATAACAAAATAAAGTACGTTTACTCGTAACTATCTATATTAATAACCTAACTACATAAATGCGATCATACGTAACTAGGTATCGGACTCTACAAAAAAATCTTCTCATGACGTAAAAATCTGAAACTAACATCCCAAGAGTCCGTGAGTTTTCATCGTATTCAATTACCGGCATCCATCGCCTCAAGAGACGTCCCTAATCTTGTTTAGGCACTTGATCAATCTCTTACCGATTCCGATTACTCACTTCCGCAAACAAGCTTACAGAGATATGAAGAATCGTTTACATTTATAAAAAATATGAACAAGTAGCCGCGCCCCGAGCTTTTACCCGTTATCCTTCAGGAACTCTTTAAAAGCAGCATAATAATGTCGAATGACATTCAAACTGAGTAGGGGGCAATTAAAGGTACCAATTACAAACTTATTTATTTAAAACAATTACTTCCACACAAACTTTCGCATTTATAATATTAGTGTGATATGCTTCAGAGACACTGCCAGACAAAAATACCTGCAACCTGCTGCATAAATAAGTGCAACAGCTGGCGGTATTATCGCTAAGAGCGATCTCTGCCAGGCAACCTTAAGTTGGAGATAATTCATGGCGGACGTAAAAGAAGAGGCATGCAATAATCTTTAAATTAGCTGATGCTACTCAGTCCAAGCATTTATTTGCTCTGATAGATGAATAAAACAACGTATTTTGATCACTTTCGCATAGTTTTTGGACGTAAGACTGAAAGAGGGTACCCGATATAATTCAGTAAAATATTAAAAGAGCATTATTTTATTCAGATTTTTACAATGTTACTGCCACAGCAAATAAATGCTTGGACCGAGTTTAATACATATGATGTGACGATACTAGGTGTTAGACTTACATTACATATAGACAAGGGTATCAGAATTCAAAACAACTATTAGTATTATTTTCCTCTAGAATTTATTAGAATCTTGAAAGTCTTGAAAGAATTTAGAGTTGGTACGTTTTTACATGAAACACTGAAGACAGGTAAGCGTGTAGAAGTCTAGGTATGTCAAGGAAGTGACCGTGCGTGCAATTCTATTCCCTATGGCTCAGCGTGACTGCTATATTGACTTTGTTTTGGCTCTATTTAAAAATATACTTTGCCGCGCACATCTAATGCTGGCACGTACTGCGATCCACGCCAATTACTCATTAACAGTTGTTACAATCAGCGCAATACAGTGTTTTATTTCATGTTATTATGTGACTAAATACGTTAAAAATGAATTTCTAGCCATATAAATAGTTACCGATTCTGTTGATCGAGCAAATTTTTCAAACTTTTAATGATTAGCGAGATAATATCTTATCTTATCTTATTCTTGTTGTGGCGTTTGGTTGCGATACTTGTCTTGATGGGACTTTGCCATTTTAATAATGTTGTTAATCTATGCTTATTGCATTTTTCAAACCATTCGAAATGAATTAGTAGCTGCTTTTAAAGAATAAGAGGTCGTAATCGTGTTGGCTGCTAACTTCACAAAAAAAGTCATCTTAATTTAGTCGGATTATAGGCAGCCAAAGTTGGCTGCCAACTTCACACCGGTTTTCTTATATAGGCTGTTCTGTTAACTGATCCCGCGGGATCCGTTGACATAATGCATATTTTGAATTGGTCTAAGGTAACTCGTATTGTTCACACCATAAATGACATACATAAAGACAAAAACAAAAACAATTGGCGGCTTTATCGCTATAGCTGACTTTAAAATTTTGTTTGGGTAAGAAATTAGTACTAGGTTCAATAGAATCGACGAATAGACTAACGAAAAATCTGCTCAAAACATTGGCGCGGTGATGCGAACAATTTGCTTTGTACCAGATGATCCGGATCAAAAGATTACCGGCCCAACAATTATGAAATCCGCGCTTCGACGAACGCTTTGTTTTGATGTTAGATACGACATGAAATACATACTCGTATCCGTAGATTAGTGGCTTCCATATTATGTAGCTCTACGTAATAATCCAGTTCAACTGACTTAAGCTACATCACCTACTTTTTAAAGATACCAAAGAGCCATTATAGTACCTACGTCCGTTGCTTACACTGAATCCTAATCCAGCAAAGATTTAAGCAAGATATTTGATCCAAAACACTGTTTTAAACTATCACGGTTTGTTATATTTGATCTAGTCGCTTAGGTGAACCTAAATATTCGCTTTTATGAAGGTGAAGGGATTTTATTTGTATATCTAAGGTCAGCAATTATTGAAGGGGGCTTAGGCAAGTCTCTACACTACCTAGCTATAATTTATGTCATTCTAAGATTATGACACCACCTTCAAAATATTCAAATTCTCATTCATAAGCTCTTCAAATAAGAATCCTTTTAATTTCCTTTTATCCTCAAACAGGTGCCGATTAAAATATAAAGTTAGTAAGTACCTAAGTACATATTACTAAGCATACTAATATTTGTTGGAGTCGCTGTATGTACCTACTGCTCGTGATTTTTTTTCTTGTTACTGTTAGGTATCATATAGCATATTATCCGAATACTTGAAAACTAGAATCTAATCAATAATTAAATGACATGAGAATCCTATTGCGACCGACTTCAAAAAAGGAGGTTCTCAGTTAGACTCTTTTGTGTAGGTATGTTTGTGTATGTTACGCGATAATATATTCTCCGACTGTTTTTTTTTTTTTTTTTTGTATTTACCTTGAAGATGGTCCCATAAAAGTTTGAAAAAAAAATCGGTCTCCAGTTAATTAAATTTCAGCCACCTATACATTTTTTTATTATGTAATTCAGCACTAAAGTTACAATAAGCAGGATAGGTATATTGATTGAATCATGTCTGATAAACACTAAACGAAAGTTCCTAAATATTTATCTATTGTTTTGCGCCACTCGTTCACACAATTAAATCAGTCATCAAATTAACAAAACGGGGTCGAAATGAAACTCAAATAAAACTCCAATTAAGAGCGGGCTCCAAAAGTTTAAGCTAAAACAAAATGGATCGATTAATCCACGACAAAGGGCGGACTTATGCAACGAAGCTTAAGTTGGAAACTAAGCTTCCAAGCGATGAATTCAGGTATTTCTGACGCAGATCCTTTAAACTTTCGTTTAAGCTTGATAAAAAAAGCTGCGTGGTGTGGTCAAACGCCTAGTCTGTCAACCATAAAAACAATTACCTACAATTTATTGTTTAACTATAGCATCATCATCAGTTCTCTACTAGACAGAAGGCTTTTTCGTTACCATTTCCTGCCAACATCCATCTATCATCTATGATCATAAATCGCCAATGGACGTTTAACACTACGTTCTCCAGTGTGTGTGCGACCTGATTTTGATCACTGGTGCATAAAATTAGGTACTTAAAAAAGAGCGCTCGGTGCGTACTTATACACGACGGCGCATGTTAGAATTCTGCCGAATAATTTTTGTTAATTGTCTTTATCGTTTAAATATTCAACCCTTAAGCTTGGAACCACACTTATTCAAATATACTTAGTTACGCGGAAAGGATTGACTAAGCCGAAAGGAATCCATAGTACCCATCATTGTGAACAACGTTTACTATAATAATATAGAGCAAGTCTTAAATCGCGAAAAAATATCAGCTGCTCCAAAGAAAATGGTCATTGATACTCGATAAAATGGAACAACAGTACGGAACAGCTGATATTGTTTCCCAATTTCAGGGTGGTCCTATTGTAAAAGTTGTTCATAATGATGATTATAACAGACCCCTATCGGCAAAGTAAACCTTTTCCGCGCAACCCTGTAGAAATTACTTTTTAAGTACGTATGGTTTCTTTAGGTTAGGGTATTCTTGAAAAACATGTACTTACAAATTATTCACTCACAGCTAGTTGGAGACAAGTGATCATGACGTGATCTGCTACGATTTTAGTAACGGATGATAAACGTAATGGCATCTATCCGCTCCGCGTGTCATTGAGTGGACGACTGTATATCTACTTTAAAATTAGCTAAAGTGAACCCAAGTAGGAGGATGGGCAGCAGCGTCCTATTAGTACACGGAGCACTATGGCAACGGATTATGGCAACATCCCTAACTAAGAGGGAGGCATTGCATTTGTCTAGCAGTGGATGTGGTGTGACGTGAACCCAAATGGATACAATAGCCATGACGAATCATTGAAAGTATGATTTAAAAATACATTTAATGATTTAAACATTACTCCGGTCTTGCAAAGCATCGACGGTGCCATAGTCCATAGGCGGAGATTACCTCTTACCATTAGGAGGTAATCGGCCTGTTTTCTGTTTTTTTTATTAAATAAAAATAATTATTAGTAATAAAGATGCTTAAAAACGGTATTTTGTTCAATACGATACCTACTGGGAGTCGACATTTCATGCGAATGTACCGCGGTCACATTGCGAGTAAGGCCAAGCTCGCCTCTAAGAAACTCGGTGTGCTCAACAAGGCGAAGCGGTACTTCACGTCGAGACAAAGACTTTTGCTGTAAAAAGCGCAAGTCCAACCTCACATGGAGTACTTATCCTATCTTTCGAACGAAGCAAGTATCAGCTTGAGCCACTTGATGCATTACAGCGTAGAGCTTGCAGAATTGTCGACGATCCCAAACTCACCGAACACCGAGCCGCTCAGCATGCGCAGAGATGTTGGGTCTCTTTGTGTCTTTTATCGCATTTACAAGCAGAACATTCGTTTAAAGATCGTAGTGGTACGTGGTTTTGTCAAATTGGTTAACATTTGCATCGGGAAAATTGAGGGCCACCCGGTTATTTAAAAAAAAAAAAATATATGAAATTTTGAATGTATTTGTTTAGTACCCATACATCATCCATATTGTCACATAATTTATGGGAAGGATTGAGCAAAATTCACCGCAACTTACAAAGCGAATAAAACGTTTAGCCGACCGTTATTATCAGTGAAGACAAACCAAGAAAACCGACTGATTTTGTTGCTCTAAAATGTGGGATACTGGTATACACACTATTAACCTTTTTGAAAGGCATGATATGAATAGTAGCTAAATTGAATGGAGTATATTTTATAAGGGTAGTTTTCATACTACACGCATTTCCTCACATTTGCATTCGTCTTGTTGGGAAATAGCACGAATGCATGGAAATGCGTGGCGGGTTGAGGCCAACGAGCTAGATAAGTAAATAATGTAGCTACCTGTTTAAATAATATATAATATTACAGGTCATGGGGGTGTTGCATGGTCTTGACAACTCTTTGAAACTACAACATTTTGGTGCGAGTAACTAAGAAGCCTTTTCATCTGTTTCATCACGGGTTTTGACAGCTTTACCATAGAAAACAAAAAAAATTAATAAGAGCACTGATCTCGTAAGAATGGTGCCTCCTTTTCTCAATACACAAATACCTCCAGTAAATTTTAATATTGAAACTGACGTTTTCAAACGTTTTGTTAATTAAACTATTATGTAGGTATACGGGAATTGTTCCTTTGACGAATCTCTAGCATATTTTCGCTTTTAGGTCCCATTATGTACAATAAGGAATTTGCGGTTAATTATGTTAGTTTTATTCTGCAGAAATTTGTCAATGATGCTAATTTAACCTAACCAGAAATAAAAATTTATTATACCTAAAAAATAAACCTGTAACCTAATGAACTTTGGTAATGGTGCTAATTTAACTTTTATCAGTAATTAATGTTTTATAAAAATTAACAATTAAAAATAAAAAATAAATTAATCCCTTTAGAACACTTTGTCGACACGTGTTTCGCCTTTGCACGAGGCATCCTCATTCCACAGGACGTATTGACTCTTCGAGCGCTTGGCCGACGAACTTCCGCAAAGTAACGCATGATTTAATCTATAGTACGGGAATTACTGATCTGGTTATTCCAACTATAGTTTAACTGGTTTGGTGTAACCGGCTTAATCTTACGTGAGTAATTCTCGTATAATATACCTTACAGTATAATTATTACCTAGACTTTTTATGACTGCAAATCCTTATGACATTGCCAACGATGCCCCATTAGTAATGTTAGTGTAACATACAGGCGTAGGTACTATTAACTTTATTCTAGAGATGGAGCCATCCCCGGGGCGGTCTTTTATTAAAATATACATAAGACGGGACTGAATACGGCATAACGAGCCGTGTCGTGATGAAAGGTCGAGCGGAGACTGAACTAATGAATAATAATAATAATTGTTGATGTCAAGTAATGTCACTTGAGACAATCTGGCAGACTGTAAATGATGATCGAGTATTGTTTTAACCCTTTCGGTTATAACTCAAAGGGTTATAACAATACAATAACACTTTATTGACACCATAATAAGATATTACAGGAAGAATACATAAGAGATACAAAACATAACAAAAGGAGCTACAAAAAGCAGTATTATCGGAAAAGCGATATCTTCCGGGCAACTTTGAAATAAAAGAATAACAAATAGTAATAAGTATTTACGGAGGCGAAATTTATTTACGCATAAAGTTGTGCCGAAACGACGGTTTTTAAAAGCAATTATATCATATACTTCATGTTAAGTTTGCAGTATTGCGTTGCACTTTGATTCCACTTTAATTGGTCGAACTGTGAGACAGTGAAATGCACAGCATGAATGGGTGTCTCTCGATAGTTACACTGGGTGTCTTCAAGTCGTGACTGAATCGGTTTCTTCTATGCAAGCGTGCTATATCGTAGATCTCTTCATCGCTTAACATCGGACGAGTTCGCGATCAAACGCAAGCCTATTATTAAATTTTTTTTAAACCGACAATTACGAGTAGTACTCGTGCTCTGAGGGTTCCGTTGGACGAAATCCTCAGAGCGCGAGTCCAAAAAAAAAAACTAACTGAAGTTGAAATATTGAAAGACAAACTTAAATTTGTAGTTGACAATAAGGTTCTTCCATACATTCCAACTACAGAGTGTAAGTTTGTAATAGCAAAATAATTATTTTTAAATGATATAACTTCATATTTATAACTTTCGGATTTATTCCAATATATGTGCTATAAGACCTTGGTTCTTGCCAAATTTCATGATTCTAGGTTAACGGGAAGTACCTTATAGGTTTTGATTCCCCTGTGAAATCGCAAAATATGCGACATAAACGTTCATATCTTTTGATTGCAATGACTTAGGGGAGGCCGGGGTTCGACGTTCCGATTTTGGAGTCGGAGGCAATATAAATGTAATAGAAATGTTTAAAATAAACGATTCCTATATAAAATGGTGCATAATTTATCCTTGTTTCAAATTGTAAACTTAAGTTCTTTGAAATAAGCATATATTATTGCTCAGGATATTTTTTCTGTAAAAAGTCGACAAGGAACAACTCGCCCCACAAAGGGGCTGGTTGTTCCTCAGCTGAGGTAAGTTGTTCCGCTTATCAACTCCAGTCCCTAATAATGTAGTATTAGTTGGAAAGGTATTATATAAAATAAATTAGGTATATGTAATTGAATATTTATTAGTTTTATTTAGAAAAGTACAAAATCTTAATGTTTTTTACAAACTTTTCAACAAAATTAAAAAATGTAATGAACATAACTGCAAACATAAAATAATAACAAGCATTAACTACCAGTTAATGGTGTAGTACAACCTAATTAATAGATTTAAGAATAATAAACATTTTTAATATTACTCAATCAACTTTGACAAACGTTTGCTTGTCAAAAAAAACAAAATTATTTCTTTTAATGAAAACACAAAAAATAACAAATTTTAACATTTCGAGTTATAGTTTCTTAATTCAGTCTTATAGCAATGACTTTACTGAGATCAATAATCTAAACTTATAACCTACTCTGTAAAAACAGATTCATTTCAGTAACTTAAAAAAATTTATTCAGAGTCGTCGTCAGAATTACAATTTTGACAAACATAAGAATGAACATCTTCAGATTTCAGGCATTTTGAATGAGCCCAATTCTTACACATGACGCATTCAATCCATTGTTCACCTGGTCGTGAGTTGGAATATAAATCGCAACATATTAGACAATACCATTCCATGGTCTCTTATTTACGTGTTCGTTACGGGGCAGGTTGTTCCGCGGAACAACTAGCCCCCCACCAGAGGAACTTGGAACCCCAAATTCCATTTTCTAAAGTAACATCCAATTATGATAGAATACGTTTGAAAAAACCAAAAACGATATTAAAAAGTTAATCACTGTAGTTTGCTCGACAGATAATAGCAAGTAACACACAAATAGCTAGAAAATTGATTGAAATAGACCAAAAAGTATGATGACGAAAAAATTTACTTACGTGATGTTTGAGTGTCACCAATCGACTACCACGCTAACACGCGGGCAGACCGTCACTAAAATGACTGACGCAATGGCGCGATGATATGACGTTTCGCGATGCACTTCACACTTATTGCTATCTCTTTTCTTCGCGGAGCTATTTCAATCGGAACAACCTGCCCCCGGCACTTTGAACCCCGGCCTCCCCTACAATTTTTTTTTTTTTTGCCAAAAGAAACCGTAGACCCAAGTATTTAGTATAAATTTCAACTTGATACCTTTACGCGTTCTTGAGTAAAAGGGTCTTGACAGACGGACAGACAGACGGACAGACAGACGGACAACGAAGTGATCCTATAAGGGTCCCGTTTTTTCCTTTTGAGGTACGGAACCCTAAAAAGCAATAAAGCTAATTACATTATGTTTAGTTTGCAGTGTTCCGATGCGCTTTGATTTCACTTTAATTGGTCGAACTGCTAGACTAAGAAATGCACTGCCCGAATGGATGTTCACCGATAGTTACAATCTGGGTGTCTTCAAATCAAGAGTGAATCGGTTTCATCTATGCAAGCATGCTCCATCGTAGACCGCACCATCGCTTAACATCAGACGAGGTGGCAGTTAAGCATAAGCCTGTAGGTAATTATTATTTTTCAAGTGTAAAAAATCTTTGTAGTTATTTAGATACATAATTTTATAACAATACAAATACGTAGGTAAATCTATCTTCTAGGAAAAACAAAACTATATCTCCTATTATACGATAGCTTCAATAGATACATTCATAGAGCTCAGACCAAAAGAAAATATCCGAAACGGAAATATCAGATGGCTACCGGAATTGACTAGAACCCACCCGGATCAATACCAAGCTAATAATACCTAAATGATTTCCTTTATTCGTCGAGCATCTATTTAAAACACGTACTTAACTCGAAATCCTATCGGCTTTTAGATATTTACGTACCTACTCTATTTTGTATTCTGGCGGCACTTAGCCCGACCAACTATCTCTCCAAACAAAAACTTAAGAGTTTGCCACTATGCGCCAGATACGTGCTTGGGAAAGGCTAAGTTAAATTTACGTTAGCTTTAGCCATCTTCCTACAGTATAAACTACTGTCTATATACTGAAAACTTAATAGTAGGGAGTTTGATAGCAAGCGCCTGACTCTCACTTGACCGGTGTTTATATATTTTTTGTTGTAGTTTAGAGTGTATTCTGTTCTATAATTATGCCAAGCTTAACGCCTGTACGTATTACCGTTTTTTCATTGGAGCAAAAACTAAAATACACTAAAAATACGTGTGAAGAATAAATCCCATATTTTTTTTAATTCGACCCAAGGTAGCGCTCAGTTGTAACTGCCACTCCCGGGTAGGTATTCGAAGACTGACCGTGTCTTTGATTTATATCGGTGATTGGTTTAAAATATCTAAGACACTGTTTTTAACTATCACGGTTGTACACTACTGTTATATGATTACACAACCACAACTATACGCCACAACCACAACCTTATCACGGTTAATATCCCGTAAATAATCATGTTACTTTGGTGTGTTGAGTTTTCCAAAATTTAAAGCCATTATTTAAAAAAGAAATACAGATCTATTTATTACAGATATAGGATAATTTTCTATTTGTGTGTGACGGATCTCTAGGGCAATTCCACATCTGCGTCGCTTCTAGTACAATAAGGATTTTGGGATAAATTATTTTTCTCTATAGATATTTGTCATGCTAATTTTAACATAAACATAAACGCATTAGCATTGCCATTCAACGTGGTAATGCCGCCAGCATGTTGGGTACGCTGCCAACTGGTAGTAGGCTTGAGCATTTGGATTGTCTTTAGACCTTCAACGGTCTATGGGCAGTCTAACTGTATTTGTAGTGTTAATTTTAGCTTGTATTTTGTTTAGTTAATAAAGGCACTTGCCCAGGAAAAAAGTTAAACCTAAAATAAAATATTAATTACATAAAAAAGAAAAAAATATCTAACCCGAAACAAAAATTAAATTAATCTAGAACAAATAAAAACTTTATAATAATTTGTACTAATGATATTAATTTTAAATAAAATATTTGAAACTTTCAGCAATTAATATGCAATTACTATAAGTATTATTTAATTTAAATGCAAATTAAATAAACAATTAATACCCGTTTCCTCAATGCACCTTGTCGACACGTGTTTCGCCTCTTCACGAGGCATCTTCAGGACGTGTTGATTCTCCGAGCGTGATGCCGAGAAACATGGACAAACATGGACTTCCGCAAAGTGACGCCTGATTCAATCAACTATATAATTTTCCATATATCCTTTCTATTTGATAGAATCAGAACGCCAAAAATCCAGCATTCGTCTATAAATATGAGACCGCTCTTAGCCCGGTTTTATGGTCAACACAGTAAATAACGTAACCTAAACTTAGTTATCAACCTTTTGTAGCTACAAGATAGAGGCTTCCGTGACCACTAAATCCGGTATGATTTACCAGCGTATCTTCATGATGTGTTCTCACTGGCTTCTCGGTAAAGCTCTTGAGCAATACGTTTAGACTAGAACACATTTTACGAGTTCCGGTGAAACAAATGTGTACCTACAATATGTTGTATTGTTCAATAAATAGGTAAGTAATAAAACAAGTAATTAAAAGTATTTGAAAAACCCACGATTAAAGAGCTGATTATCATCAAGCGGCTAAACAGATTTTCTTGAAGCTAAGAACAACCTTGATCAAGTCACCTTTCAAATGAAAAAAAAACTGGACAAGTACGAGTAGGACTCGTGCTCTGAGGTTTCCGTTGGACGGAACCGTCAGAGCGCGAGTCACAAAAAAAAAACCAACTGAAGTTGAAATATTGAAAGACAAACTTAACTTTGTAGTTGACAATAAGGTTCTTCCATACATAACAACTACAAAATGTAAGTTTGTAATTGTAAAACAATATTTTTTTATATGATAGAACTTCAAATTAACAACTTTCAGATTTATTCCTTTATATGTGCTTTAAGACCTTGCCCTCTTGCCAAAATTTATGATTCTAGGTCAACGGAAAGTACCCTATAGGTTTTGATTCCCTTGTGAAATCGCAAAATATGCTACATAAACGTTCATATCTTTTGATTGCGTTGACTTACAACTTCAATTTTTTTACAGTCGAAAGAAACCGTAGATCCAAGTATTTAGAATATCAACTTGATACCTTTACGCGTTCTTGAGAAAAAGGTTCTTGACAGACGGACAGACAGACGGACAACGAAGTGATCCTATAAGGGATCCGTTTTTTCCTTTTGAGGTACGGAACCCTAAAAACAAATCAAAATCGGTTCTACGTATCACTATCATTAAAACTACCGTTGCAGATGAATAGGGCAGGGCCAGTTTTCGGCACAGAATATTCAGAGATGTGAAGTCATCTGCGAGTGCCATCACCGCGGCTTTATGAATCGTTGACGAGCTGCATTCATCAAGCTCGTTCATGGTGTTTACTGAAACTGTGGTTAGACTTAGCTGGTGTACCAATGTCACCAGCAAGTCAAATAGTTTCACTTTTTAAACTCAGTCCAAGCATTTATTTGTTCAGACATCGTAATAACATTGTAAGAGCAGAATGAAAACCACGGCTACTGATCACATTTACTAGGTTTCTAACCCCCGACTCAAAAAGTAGGGTGTTAGTTTATCTAGTGTATCTGTGTGTCTGTCTGTGGCTAGCTGCCAGACGAATGAACGTGAAATGAACCGATTTTTTTATTAATTTTTGATTGTAAAGTGACGTCATCGAAAGTGTACTTAGCTATGATCCTAAACTTGTCTTTTTTGGGTGGTTTAAAAAAAATACAATTTATACTTGTAACAAAAGAAAACGGATAGGTCATTAGAAAGTCTGACATAACATAACATAAAAATTCATAAGCACACGAGTTGGTGGTCAAACGTAACCCTATTACATAATTATGTTTTTTTTAATTGCCCTAAGAATGTACATAAATATATTGGGGTTATTTTCACATTTAATTAAAACTTTGCATGGCTATCAAACTTTGGAAAAAAACATTTCCAGATGGCTACGATTTTTTTTGTTTGTAAATACTAACATAATACCTATTAAGCTCTGTGCATTCGCATCGTTTAGTTAAACGTAATCAAACCTCTGGCGCATTAAAATAGTGCACACAGTACAAAGTCGTAGAAAAGGCAAAAAATTACCGCCAATTACTTTAGTAAAGCGTGTTCTTCAAATAACGGACCCATTTAATACCATGCTTGAGAAAAGTACTTCAAATGTATTAAAATATGATTTCATGCACCGTTTGTGATCCAGCAAGCAAGTTTGTGTGCGATAATTACAGGCTGGCTAACCGAAGTGTACCAGTCACACAATAATTAGTGGTACAGTTGTTTAACTACCGGGTTCCTAAGTAATTAGGTAAATGTTAATGAAACAATTTGCTGTTAAATGAAGCTATTATCTGACTCGGATAAATGTAAAATTTGTTAACCTGGTGAGTTACATTTTAAGATGAAGTATCGACTTAAAATTACCAAAAAGCTGGCGTGTTTCTGGCTTAACGCAAAAGCATTGGCATTCAGCATAGCAATGCCACCAGCATGATGGGTACATTGCCAACTGGTAGTAGGCTTGAGTATTTGGATTATCTATAGACCTTCAACTGTCTATGGGTAGTCCAACTGTTTTTGTAGTGTTAGTTGTATTTTGTTTAGTTACGCCAACATGGTAGATTAGCCCATCCTCTCTCTCTCTCTCTCTCTCTCTCTCTCTTTCTCTTTCTATATGATAATGATGAATAAAGGCATTTGTCATTTTAAAATAGTATATATTTATGCAATTAGTTAATAAAGGACGCAGTAGATATTGTGGGTGCAAGAGGCTTCGCCCGAAGGCCTCCGCGTTTTATCGTCTTTAAAACCACGTTATTGTCATTCAGAACCCTAATTACAAAAAAGTTTGTTAGGTAATTATCAATAACCCTGTATTTTATCTAATGTATTGTCAGATTTAAATAAATGACGAGCCTAAAGGTCATTAAAACCTTTTTGCAATTTTCCTGGCGTAAAGGCTAAATTCAAGTTTAGACCTTGACGGCCTACTTTTTAGCGTTCCACGAGGGTTTATCTCTTTTTAGTTCTAACGTTATTAACGTCGAGAGCATTAACGGGTGCCAGCAGAGAGCTAGCACCTTGGGGGAAAATAAACTTGGAAGCCATTTCACCGCGAGCGGATTGTTTCGTTTCATTTTCTTTGTTTTTACATGAAACTTCAGCTTGTAAAAGGGTAGGAAATAAGGCCAAGGTCCGTAGGTACAGCAAGGTTTTCTTTGTTGCGTTGTGTGTGAAAAAAAATAGTTATAGTAGGTATTATATCTAGTTAGCGTAGCTTTTATTAACTGACTTCAAAAAAGTAGGGTGTTCTCAATTTGGTTGAATTATTTTATGATTGTTAGAACTCCATCATGTATAAACCAATATGAAAAAAAAAATACCACGTTCAGATTGGTCATAGAAATTTCATCAAAATCAGTTGGCGAGGGGGGGGGGGGGGGGGAAACCTCCAGGTAAACGAAATTGCGAAAAATAATAGTCTAAAGAAAAACTACCTAAAATTTCTTATAATTTGCGTAGCCAGGTCAAAATTTAAGAAAGCTAATTATCTAAAATAACTATCGTAAACAATCTGTTGTTGTGTAGTAAGTAATTGTTGTATGCAATGATGCCGAGTAAAGTTTATACAATTTCCAAAAGCTTTGCTGCTGAACCGGTTCAGTATGATCAATAAAAGCGTAATTAAAATTTAACGATAGGTCAGCCAGTTTGTTTTGTAGATAAATACTAACTACAGAATTGCCGAAACATTTCACTCTGAAACTGGGTGATGACCTGTTTATTTTCTAACAATAACGATCAGTAAACTTTATGTTTTCATTATATTAAAAGTGGTTAATCGGCGAGGGGTCGTTTAAATGAAAGTAACATTGAACAATGCTAAGATCGATGTTTCTAAAATTTTAATAAAATAGCTACAATTGTACTGAAATTGCCTTCCTATAAGCTTATTAAGCTCAAACGATAAGCATATTTTTCTAAAAGCTATTATCACAAATCCGCTTTTATGATTTATCAAGTGTCAAATTTCATAGAAACATTTATGACGCTATGATGTCAACACTAACAACGTTGAAACTTTAATTTTTATTATCGGGCAAGTACCTTTATTAACTTAACTACATAAGACAAAAATACAGTTGGATTGCTCATAGACCGTTGAAGGTCTAAGGATAATCCAAATGCTCAAACCCACTAACAGTTGGCAGCGTACCCAGCATTGCCACGCTGAATAGTAGTGCTTCTACGCTTAGCCAAAAAAGGCCAGTAGTAATGGGCTCATTATATTCTTTTTTTTTGTGGCAAGTCTGCAAGGGTTTTGTCAATCACGATGCTCTAAGAGCCACTGATTTATTTGATCGGTGCAGCCAAGAAATCTACTTATACGAATATGTACTTACTATTAATAGAGCACCCTGTTTTTTTCGTAAGAACAAGTAAACAATCCTGTTACAGTCTATTTAAACAATTTTAATCTGGGCAGGACATTTAATTGGGCTCTTACAACGTGTTTCATTAAAATAAATTCAGCCTAATTGACCTTTTTGCCACAAAGAGAATTCTTTTAATATTGCATGCATTCAATATGAATTGAATTTCTATAAAATTTTCTTAGATTTCTTGATTGGTAGGAATTAGGAAAGGAAATACGTAAGTAAAACGGTAAACGTTATGGAATTTTGAGAGCAATAACAATTACGTAAAGGGTAGGTGGAAGGTTACCATCAGGCGGCCCGCAAGCTTGTTTTCCGCTCTTTTTATTACAAAAAACTTTAGTCTCAACACCATATCTTCTACTCACTTTGATATTCAACTTGCAAGTGTGTAACGTAACCAGGCGACAGAAAATTCGTATTAGCATAAGAAATCTAAGTCAGACTTGTTAAGTTTAATTATCCTGACATTCACACGGTCGGTATCAAGAGGATTGAGGTCGCAATGCGGATTCCTCGCAAACCCTTCAAAATAAGGCACCCATGACATGCGGCCCCTTGACCGGGCGTGGACTTGAAAGCATTTAAATAAACTAAGAGACCAATCTACCTCCACCCGCCCTATAAATAAAATAACCTTTTTTGCGTTTGACTACATGTTGGGTCTCCATTTCGAGCGGTAAAACTTTACCTCCACTGTTTGAAGTATAATTTTATAGGCAACCAGATATTTGTGCTGTAACATTAATAGGCGGGTAAAATTTTGACTGCTCCAAGCACAAACCACTTGGCCGGCAGGGCAGGCTGACCATAATAACCACTGTGGCTCCAAAATACTCGGCCACTAAATTAACAGCTAAGCTAAGAACCACAATCATTATTTAACACATTATAACTACAAAATTAAAAATTCGTATTTTTATATACGGTTATTTGAGCGCAAAATATTTAAAAGGCAATTTTTGTCAGTCTATGGAAAGTTTGCCGCTGTATTAAAAGAATATACAATGCTCACCAATAGCGTGCTTCATAAAAACCGTAATGAAAAATTAAAGCCTTTATCTGAGACCACTGGCAGGTATCGTTTATGAGTGCTCATTTAACGCCATGGGGTGGAAATAATGATTTCATATTTACTTGTGAACGGGGAAATGGCGGTTACCATTGCAATAAGTTACGCTTAATGTTCGTTAAATCTTTGTCGAAGAACCTTTTTCGGAATTATGGAGCTCTTGAAACCGTTTATGAGTTTAATCAGGGCTAATCGAAATGGTTTAGTATAAATTAACGTTTATTACGTCGTTTTAGTGGGTTCCAAAACAAAACTAAAACTGCAACTAAAATTGCTACAAATTATCAGATAACACATACATTTTATAAATGTGATAGCACTTAACTGACTCACTATCTGTTTATTACCTTTTCACGACCAAACAGTTGTTGCGATTTTGATGAAATTTACTAAGGAAATAATGTGCAATTTGTCTTAATTTTAAATGATGAAATGGGCTAGCGTTTATCCACAACTCACCTGATGGTAAGTGACGATGCAGTCTAAGATGGGGCACGCTTGCCCTTGAGGTGCCTATTCACTCTTGTCTTGAAGAGACCCAGGTTGTACTTTATAGGGAACACCTATGCAAGGAGCACATTCCATTCCTTTGCAGTTCATATTAAAAAGAAATTTATGAAACCCTGCGTGCAGACTTTACCAAAGTTCGTGACGTATATCTGCCTCGATGACCTATGGCGGAAATTGGCTGACGAAATCAGCTTAAGCAGCTCTTGTGCACATTCTGCAAAATGAAGGCAATAAAAATGGACACACAAGCTATCCTCCGCCTATGCTGGAGGCCATAAAATCCGAGAGAACCAGAAAATTTTGAGTAAAACCGCAAGTAGACACAAGTGCACCCGAAAAATAACATGCGAGTGACTAATACGAATGCTGTATAAAAACCTGCTTAGGTACATAACTGCTGGCTTCTCATTCGAATGCGAGTCTAGATAAATAAAGTCATAAAGTCTCTTCTAAGCTACGACTGTCGCTGTACATTCAGACAATAAAAAGTCATGAAAAGAAATCGCAAGACATGTAAGTACTATAGGCTAGGCCACGGCCGGCCTGGCCAACTTGGCAAGAGAGCCGGGTTAATTATATCGATTTATCGACCGACAGTTGTCTATGCCCTAGGGCGCATGCGTTTCCTGATTTTATTATTAAAGTAGAGATACAAAAGAGTTACTGTAATAATAATATGTGAAACTACGCAGCTGCGCCTCGCAATTTTCTACGTAATTGCGCAATATTCCTGCAATTATCGATACAAAAAGCTTTTATGCTAGCCCTTTATAATGCATGTCATTTTATAAGCTTTTATTTTACTTGCAATGATAGTATGTTTGTTTGCTTACGACAAATCTTACAAGCTGAATTAGAACCAGTTCCATAACCGATTTTGTGGCGGATGGTGTACATTTTTGTCAACCGAAATCGAACGAAGGAGATTGAAAAGTAGGAAACGATTAAGTGACTTCACACTAACTTCAATACGATGGCTGCTCCAAGATGGCACTTTATATTATCGTGGCAAAGGCTGCTATTTTATATTAACTTATTTTGTATACTATAGATCGATACTGCCGTCTAGTTGTGTATTGTGTGTCTAGGCGGCGGTGTTCACCATCAGGTGACTCGCTGTTTATTGAACATTTCTTTTCTATACATAAAAAAGTGTCGTACTCTACTGGAACAAGTCTGCGTTTGTACAGGGACATAGAAAATTCAGGAGTTTGAAGATAAGAGTCATGAAGTCACAGGTTTGAGGTAAACTACTAATAATATTAATCTTATGTGATCTCTTGAATTATAACTTATACCTTTACTCAGTCAACACTGGGATCAGCTCTGACAGATACAATCGGTTGGTGTAGCCGATAGTACACAGTACATAGAAAAAAATGCTATGTTTCAGTTTCTTACAATCTACTGCAGTTATCACAGCAATGCTATCATTTATTTTATTATAATTTACTGCAGTTGTCGTAGAGTTTCTTACAATCTACTGTAGTTACCGGAGCTAGTTCCAGCGGTGCCCGAGTATAAACGGTCACCAGTCGAATGCTGAATGATCTGACAGCAAATATAAAAGACGAGCAGTGTATAGGGACCAGTAACAAGCGGGCTGCGACCAGTGGCCAGTTAAGCGTTCAGTGCTACACGAGGCATCGTACAGCCTGTATAAATAAATAGCCCATTTGAGCAGATTTATCCTCGGGAACCGCCGGTAATTGGGACCGGCAGCCTCAATAAAATCGTGCGATACTATAAACAGTAAGAGAAAAGAACTTGTTTTAATTTAGATGCCTAATTCGGAACCGATGAAAGTTTATAAGGTGGCGTAGCAAATTGACCTTTTGCTTGTCATGTTAGCAAATCATCAAGAAAGCGAGTGAAGTGGAGTGAACAAGTCCGTAATCTCGTCTTTGTTCAAGTAGATTCCTCCTCAGGAAATGTAACCACTGGTAAGTTACTCGGACCGGCCCTACGTCAGAGTTACTGACATAATGCCATTTACAAAGCAGCCAAAACAGATCGCTTTAACTATTTATCTAAAATGTTATCACGCCGAAAGTATTGTCATATCAGTTACATTTAGAAAATGTTATTTATTGTTTAAGTCTACACAATCACTTCAAATAATAAACACCTAAGGTTTCGAAACGATTCAGATAAAAATATTAGTTATCCCAATGTATTTACCTATATATTGGGTTTTTTCAGAGAGTAATATTAGATACATCTCCTATTACACCTAATGCATTAAACCTACATGCAGAAATGTAGGTTTAATGCATTAGTATGCAAATAGTAGAGTGAAATAAAAACTAAAATATTTATACAGAAAGAAAACATCAAAAACAACTATGGTAAATAAATAAAAACTACTTACCAAGTTTGTTATGAAATACAATATGAAATGTTGTTTTTATTTATATATAATAGCTGCGCCCCCGCGGTTTCAACCGTAGTGATGAAAAATGGTGATGATGGTGAAAAGTAGCCTATGCCACTCTCCGGCCCTTGAACTATATCTATGCAAATCAGGTCGATCTGTTGCTCTGTTGCTGCGTGAAAGAGGAACAAACAAACCAACAAACTTCTCGCATTTATAATATTAGTATGATTTTGACCTAGAAGTGTTCTTACTGCCTATTTGCTCGTGACTAATAACGGAACGGAGCTGTAACTTTTGTCTGCCTGTTCACAATCAATGTCATTTGCAGCGCCTACTTGATATCTAACAGCAATTCTACTAATTTTTTTCATCAACATTATTTATGTAATAAAAGAATCAGACATTCAGGGATTGTTTTCGAGTTTTATGATTTTAATGTGTGTGAATTGTGTTTTCTGAATGGTTCAGTACCTACATACATATAAGTCTATGTAGTATGACTAAGTTAAATTTAGTAAGTCCATGTAGTAAACAAAAATCTCTTTAAACAATTTGTTTGTGCAGATTACGTAACCTTACACCAAGCCGGCGATAACTGCCTTAGCGAAGCAAACAAAACAATAAAATATCAAACTTTTCTCGACTGAGACCTAGATTTCATTGTCCACCATGCAATAAACGGTCAAGCGTTCATCCCTTCACCAAATAAACTCCTCCTACATGAAGGTTTTTTTCTAATGAGCATACAAATTTGAAATCTTTTGACTTTTTTAGATTTTTCCAAATTAGTCGTTTCCACTAGATATACCAAATTACTAATAAATACCTGTTTAGTATCTTTTATATTAATTTTATTGTGATATTTTTAATCCACCTGATTTTAAAGGAATGGTCGAAGATGGTAAACACATCTAGTCTTGAATAGGAACTGGTTCTCAAGTGATGCTGCCGGAACACACCGTTAAAAGTTCAAAGACATATGATATTTACCAACATGTACTGGACCAGCATGGTGGATTAAGGCCCATCATCATCTCTCTCTCTCTCTCTGAAAAAAAGCTTGTGCCCCAGCACAAACATTGTGCATTGAGTACATGATAGGCTGAAATGCTGGTAATGATACAAAACATGGAACTTAAAAACCATTTGCCACTGACCATGTCCCTCGTTTAAGTTACCCGCACCCGAGAATATGCAAAGAATTCAAATTGCAACCACAGTTCTCAGTAATTCTATGGTTCCGACACTCGCTCCGGTAGTCCGGATAGTATTCCGGATAGGACCGCAGTTCGAGCGACAATGTCCGGAGGAGCTGCAGTAAAGAGAATTCGATCGGTATGATGAATGGTGGAGAGGTTTTTGCATATCCTGCTGTATTTTAAACCTTGTCAACATACATTATTATTCTGTTGACTTTGAGGTATACGTGTTACCGGAAATATATTATGAAATCCGAAATAACATACAAGCTTTGTATAAGGCACATTAATGATTTTGAAATAAAATTTTATTGCACACATTTCCTTCGACATTACTTATACTATGTAATTCATAAAATCGAGGGTTTTGACACAGACTACGTATAGCTACTAGTAGGTAGGTATAGGTACAATATACGTACAAGAATAAAACTAAATGGCTTTGTAAACCCCCAATAAAAGAGCTGGTAATTTTCCATGGCTTAACAGATTTTTTTGAATCCATAGCTAAGGACACTTTCGATCAAGTCAACTTCCAAACAAAAAATCCTAATCAGTTCAGCCATTTGGGAGTTACGATCCCACAGACAGACACAGATACACACGTTAATTAAAAAACATGATGATCTTCGGACCCCTTACAAATGTACGAACAGAGAGTGACAGATAAAACAAATAGAATACCTACTTCCTCGCGCAGATCCGTTTAATGGACCGATGAACCGAAACGATGCTGTGAACCGTGAATGTGGTTCATTCGGCTTATTGTAATCGGTGCAGCTATGTCGATGGCGATAAATTTTGTCGAAGTATTCACTCACAGCTTACAGACGACCAACTTATCTGTAGGGTTGGACACATGACGGGATACTGTAATTTTTGTTAAGGCGACGTGAGTCTTAAAATTATGAGGTCGATACGTGTTGACAGAAACATCGATTGTAATGGTAACCTCTTTGACTTAAAGACTAATTCTTTCCGTACTATATACAGAGCGGCGGTTACGGTGAAGACAATGCGCCTGGAATTTGATATTTTATGGTTTTAAATTAATAGTTCGCGTCTAGTAACATAAAAAAATTGCCGTTCTCTAGAAGTGCTCTGTGTATCATAACTAAAATAGAAAATAATAAAACCGAAAATAAATAATAAACAAGTCATAAAAAGGCTCGTTCGTGTATTAAGTTTTTTTTCCGATTGATTGAAATATAAGAAATCCTGTTTCAACTCCCAGTAAGCCTTAGATCAAGATCTGAATATAATATAGGTACCTAAATATATTTTTCTATTTGAAATTGGGACATAGATTAGTATTTCCAACTCACAGAAAAGTATTTTGGAACTAATTTTGCCTTAAAAAATACGGCGGTGGCTCCACCTTTAAACTCTACAGATAAGTTCTGTTGGTCGTACTTACTGAAGTAAAGCTAAATCTTGTAAAGCCGAGAAGACGTAAAATGAACACGCCAACCCAGTGTTACATTATGCAATTTGAACCTCGTAAAAGTGAAGTGTGTTGATCATAGAGATTCTTTGCAAGCCTACCGTAAAAATCTAGTATATGTTTATCTATAGTAAAAATAAATTTTCAACGTAAATTACTAAGATACTATATATTTTTCTACATTTTTATAAGACTAGCTGTTGCCCGCGACTTCGTACACGTAAATTTCATGTAAACTGTCAACCATTTTTTCCTTTCTTAATTCGGCCCTTTTGCAAAATCATATCTTAGTAGACCTATACACCCCATAAGGAATCTACTCGCCAAATTACATCTTTGTAGTTGCATAACTTTCAACACAATATTCAAATTCCAATTTCACCTCCTCAATCCGTCCTTTTTGCATAAATCTTGTAACAGTATTTTTAAAATATCAACCTGAAACCAAATTTTATCTCCCTAACATTAAAGACATGCGATTTTGACACTCCATTTGCCCCCTTGATTCGGCCCTTTCGCAAAACCATTTCTTGTTGCCAAATTACAGCATCGTAGTTACAAAATTTTCAACACAAAATTCAAACCCCCATTTCACCTCCTTAATCCGTTCTTTTCGGAAAAGTAAATTATGCAGTAACTAGTAAAATGCCCACAACTTTGTACGCATACGTAAGACTTGGCCATTGGCCTCGCCAATAGATTTATTATTTTCTAGTAGTGCAAAAATATCATTTTAGTGCTCTCCTATATACGTTTCAATGTACTATAATATTTCACTCTTCTAGACCCAGCGATTTTGGCATAGCGTTGTCTGTGAGTGAATGAATTTAAGATTTTTAGTAAATATATTATTAAGCATAAAGTTAGAGTTATTAAGTATCTACTTTCACGAGGCTACTACACAAGGTAAGAGAATGCATATTTTATCACCTAGCATATTATAACAGACTCCTAAACAAAGTTATTCACTACTATGGAAGGGAACTAACTGCATTATGTATTCTGCGGAGTTTGCTTTTCTACTCGTAATGTAATAGCCCAATTCATGGCATATTGTTGCCAGAACAATGGCTCAATTAGGAAATAATTAGAGCTGAAACCAAACACATATTTTACATTCATTTTACAACCCAAACGTTATGAGGCATATAATCTAATAAATTTTGAAGTAGGACGACAAAACTTTGAATATTTTAGAGGCAGACATAAAAGTTTGATACCTTTTCTACAAAATGGTTTGTTATGAGGAGAGTGTTCTGAATGGTTCAATATCACGCTACGTGTTTCATAGAAATTTATCTATAAATATTTCAAACTAACAAAGGGTTAAAAAAGTTTAACAGAAAGAGGATACGAGGTAATTTTTCATAACTTTTTTCTGATGTTTAAACTTTTTTAACTATCGTGAATTAGAAAATTAATTGTTTATTTTTATCTTACCATTATGTAGTATCTATATTTTTGTATAATTCTACTTAATACCGATTACAACCAGTCCCCAAATATCGTAATAAAAAACGGATTATCGCAAAAAGATAGAAATAAAAAGTATACATTCGAAATTACGATAGCTAAATAAACTCAGGTCTAAACTGAATTATTCAAGTCCATAAAACAAAGTTCTTTAACATTTTGCCTAAATCTAAACCAAATTTCAAGTGACCGGTGTGATATATCTTGATTCTTGTTTTTCACGAACCTCTCACCAGGTATCAAGATTTTGCTAATTAGCTTTATTTCAATTGACCGGTGTGCATTTTTGATCGTCGTTTTCCATGAGCCATCTCAGCCGGTGGCAAGATTTCGCACTAATTCGCATGTCGCTTGTCAGAGTGCGTTTCTTTGCAGTATAATCAGCACGTCTAATTGTGCTCAATTTCTAGAAATTTGTCCCCGACATAGTTCGGAGTTCTTGATTCTTCATCTCCTTTGTTATGTAGATATTTCCAGAAATATCGAAACCCTATCAAGTGTATAATTTCTGTTTCTCGTTTTATCGAGCTTAAGTGTTCTATGACATGGAAACGGTAATATCTCACTATACTTATTCCGAGCTCGGACTTTCGAAAAGACTATTCTTACAAAATTAGAAAGCTCTTTAGTATTTCAGGACGTGTATATCTTTGTTTTTTTTTAAAGCAGAAATCACGATTTCTCTCTAATAAAAGCAATTTTCACTATGTAAAGTAGATATTTAAAGACATGTCGTTGTAGTAATGTACCACAACGATACAAAATGATTGTTATTCTCGAAGTATATTGGCTTGCTACATCTATCGCTCCAGTAGCTATTTCATACGAAGATGGAAGAATATAAAAAGCGTTTATTTAGATCCCTTGGGAGTCAAGATAGAGTTTATATGTTTTACCACATTTCTGCTTAAATGTACAATGGGAATTAAAATGTTAGCCGAATCAGGGGAGCAAGTACCGTTCTTTTATCGATCGTCAAATTGACAGTTGAGGTCGTCAAATTCGATAATATGCCATTTTTTCAGTACTCGCTGTGATCGATTCTATGGCATTTAGCGAATTTGACGATCGATAAAGAACGGTACTTGCACTGCAGTTGGACTACAAGGTCTACAAGGCTTAGCTCGATCATTCAATATCACTCCGACCACATCAATTAGAAGACATACAAAACTAAATTACTTAAATGATGCCTGTAATATCTTATTTTATGTTTATTTTTATGGCGCCACATTGATTGTTCTATTATTAGAACATCCACGTGACTGAAAACATGTTTACTTCTAGTGTTTGTCAAACTATTCAGACATTAAGTTTGGTGACTTCAGCCACAAAATTATCGGCTTCACAGTTTAAATAAAACTTTATTCGATAAGAAACTAGTTTGTTCACAACAAGCGGTGCTATGACTTCACCAAGCCTATCCGATCGATATTCCATTGTGACTGACTAAACACAGTCGTGTTATTAATAAATGCGAGTAGTTATGTTATGTACTTTATCTATTTATATAAGAACATACGTTATGCTAACCTGTCAATGAACCAGACGTGCCCTATAAAGTCTATTGAGTTGGCTTTTGACAAGTGAAACACCCGCGAGTTAAAATTGTCATTAAGTTTTCTGAAATTTTCCAATTTCCGCGCAATTTTCTTAATTTTTCTTTCCGTATGAACCTTTTAAAAAGTATTAGAAAACTTACAAAAAAAGATGAATTAAATCGGTAAAGTCGTTCTCAAGTTATGGAATGACCAAGGTAAATTGGAATTCATTTTTAGGGTTTCGTACCCAAAATGTGAAAACGGGACCCTATTACTAAGCCTACGATGTCTGTCTGTCTGTCTGTCCGTCCTTCTGTCCTACCTATTAACGGCTGTATCTTACGAACCGTAATAGATAACCAGTAGAAATTTTCACAGAATATTATGTAATGTTATGGCGGATTATATAAGAAAAATAAAAAGGTCATTCAGTAAAAATAAATATAAGTTTGTTGTATCCCTATGTCCACCCTTACCTTACGATTACACTATCATCTTGCCACGGCTTAGCTGTTTAATCGTGAAAATCAAACAAACAAACAGACTTTCTAACAGAAACAGAGTTACTTTCGCTTTTATAATATTACTAGCGACCCGCCCGCCCGGCTTCGCACGGGTATAATTTACGTGCGAAGCCGGGGCGGATCGCTAGTTATATATATAAACCTTCCGTGAAAATGTATCTAACTGATGGTGAAAACCGCATCAGAATCCGTTGCGTGGCTTAGGAGGAGTTAGCGGCCATACAGACAGACAGACGCGGAAAACGACTTCAATTTATACTATGTGTATATGTATATAGATAGAAGTAGAAGAGATAGAGAAGAAATGATAGTAAGGATGCATGCATAAAAATTCTACGTACTACGTAGAATAAAATTAAATGTGGTTTCCTAGAAATTTAACTTTTGTTATATACATCTCAGCTCAGTGTTTACCGGAATGAATAAATAAAGCACAACTTGGTGACCACCAAACAAAAATAAGTTTCATCTTGGATAAGCTAATACTCCGAAATAACTTCGTTCATCAGACAACCAAAATCTCAAACTTCGCGACTCTTTATCCTCTTTACTAAGATATTCTCATCTTGAGATAACACGAAATACTAAAGGTAGAAACACACAGTGGGCGATGCGGGAATGCGTCACGACGGGTAAAACCCGTCCTGGTTCCATTACTAAGCCTATATGTCTGTCTAAGTCTGTATAAGTCTGTCTGTCTGTCTGTCTGTGTCTGTATGTCCGTCCATCCGTCCGTCCGAGCCCGAGCCCGTCCGTCCGTCGGTCGGTACTTGGATGGGTGACAGCTTGGGGGTTGATGGGATGTTGTCTTTTTGCACTACTTATTTGTACTTTAGTAGCTATTAACAAGTTATGTGGTTGCACGGAACCCTCAGTGGGCGAGCCCTACTCGCATTTGGCTGGTTTTATTCCTATACTACTTACGTCGCATCGCCCTGGCGCCGGCTATATACGCGTCACCGTCCCGCTCCGCCCTCTGTGTGTTTCTATGGTAAGTCGTAACGTCGTAATCATAAATTATAATATATTAAAGTGGCGTACGCTCCTGGCTTCCCTTCCTCAAGACTACGTGCGCAACCTTGGCATATATTTCACCTGTCATAACGTTTCGCCGCCTTGACACTATACACAATATTGTACGCCAATATGATTGTTTAATTTATATTAGGATTTAACATTTTTATATTTATTTATTGGTACTCAAATACAATATTTTATATTAGCGTGCACTATTGCGTAGCGTCTTCACATAATGTACGTCAAAGGTACGTCATTATTAAGTCAAGCTAAAAGTTAATACAGTTTAGGGTACACATTTACACAAGGGTAAGGGTAACAGATACCTTAGTGGGCAGTCTTAGTGACCAGTATTAGTGGCTAGTCATAGTAGGACAGTGTTAGTGACCATTCTTAGTGGCCAATCTCAGTGGGCAGTCTTATAGTGCATACAGAAACATGTAGTATGCAACAGTATTAGTGGCTATAGTCCTAGTAGCCAAACTTAATGGCCAGTATTAGTGGCTAGTCTTAGTGGCCAGTCTTAGTGGCCAGTCTTAGTGGCCAGTCTTAGTGGGCAGTCTTAGTGGCCAGTCTTAGTGGGCAGTCTTAGTGACCAGTCTTAGTGATATTTCTTAATTAGTTTTAGGCCGTCCGAGGGCCTCCCGACCTAACTTTATTCTTAAATTTTTAGGCTATTAACCAAAACAGTTTAACGTGCCACCGGAAACATGGAAGTCTGAGCTCTTCCGTGTAATGCCGTCTCACGGTCACAAAAGGCAGACCACATTTCAGACCAGTAAATTGAGCTACACCCCACACAAACTCTACATTATTATTTGTGGGGAGAAAATATTTGCAGAGACATTATTATTTACTAAACCATATATAATATAATATACGTAACGGGGATACGAGAAATCACGTTTCAGCAAGATTTCACTAACATACCGTTACCTTGGATTTTCCTACGTGCTTTCCCATACGCCATAACTTTCCTCATTCCTGCCGCGAGACGTCCCGTAGATACTCGTAATAATAAAATAACGCTTTTCTCACCACCGCCACAGAATACATATAAGTACAAGCCAACGCTCCAATATTTATTAATCTAAGTAAGTAGGAATATTTCTGCACATTGTAGGTAGGTATCATAACAAAATTAATACAAAAAACTAATTTTGTAAGCAAATGTAAGTAAAGCAAGACTCAATTTAAAAAATAAATAAAAACGATCTTTATTAAGCTAACCATACATTGTCATCCAAACTAAACGTGTATGGAAAATTGTTTGTGGATAACTGGTTTCGCCTCTTTTTAGTGGAAAAACGTAATCTAACCTTTTTGGACTTTAAAGTATTGTACGAACGTACATACAAGACTTTAGAGGAGACAAAAATGGGCAACCAATTACTTTAAGGTCGAGACTTCAATCCAATCCAAGAATTTTCGTCGTAGTGTCCTTTCAATTATTGCATTGTCAGTGCACCTTTGAGAACTCAATTCTCCCTTCATTTGAATAGTGTATATCTGTGTTTGAAGCAGTCCAAATACGCACACACTAAACACTATGATATGTATACCTGTGTAATACCTATACCTACGTAACATTTAATATCATGTTTCAGAAAAGTTATCATAAGTTAAGCCTCTTATTTTATTTTTTGTTTCGCTACATTTTTATTCATCGTAGCTATTTAGTGACTTCTATTTTGGGTCGGTTGTGTCCAACTTCCACTCGATATGGTTTGGTGACTTTTTCCTTAATTTTCCTCGTGTGCTCGGTTGGTTGACCTTGGGTGTTTTGTTACCTGTGGTTGGTAAATATTCCCCTTTCTATACATTATCTACTTACCTGCCACACGTTATAAATATCACTGGCTCCACGGTTTTGCCGTGCATGTCAGTTTTTCCCACAGAAAAATCATATTTTTTTACTTCTCTGTTCTGTGATTTTTCCGATTTCTTCTTGACAAAAAATGTTATATTTATGTCAATCTTCGTGTTGCACTTTTTCCTCTTCACAATGTTTCAAGATCGATTTAACTCTTTAGTCGTGAAAAGGGTACAAACAGGCCGAGAGACAAAGTTGTCTAAACTCGAATAAAATAGTAAGTATCAGAGTGTGAGTGCGATGCTATAAATGAATAATTTAATATCGTATGTACCTAAATACTTACTTGTGGATCAAATTCCTTTCGAGATATTTATCGGTATAACAATAATGGTAGCTACCTGTCGAAATATTTACATGTCGTAAACGTTTCAAAATAAATTACTATCGACAAAAGTTTAGAGAAAATCAATTTAGCTATGTTAATGTTCGAAATAGTCGATTTCTTGAATAGTGGAGGCCTCCTAGTTTGTTAGAAGCTTCATAGTAATTCATTCATTTCGACTGTAGATAACCCTAAGGAACGGATCGTTGGATAAAAAGTGATTAATGAACCGTCCCTCTCGAGTAGAAAACGAGGAAACATCCGGGCTTTAAGGCTCTGCTACAACGATCGAGATCCAACCTCGTCATTATGAACATGTATGAGGCACTTCAGGGTAAGTTTCTTTACTTATTTTTATTGATGATTGGCTATAGTGCTGTTCACACCAATAAAAAAATATTCTACAGTAAAACGCGTTCCAAAAATTAAATGCAATGTATATATAAAAGCAATTTTACTCAGAATAGAGCCCAGAGTAGAATTAGATATGCCTTTGCCTACGTATGCCTTATGTACAAAAGCAGCTACCATAGCCTTAAGGCACAAATACACATGATATTCAGAAGTAATGAGCATTTTACGGAGTTTAAGTTCAGGCAAAGTTAACACGAATTCGAGCATCTTGGGCATCTTAAAAAATGGCGCAACAGCAAAAGCTCACAAATCAACAACAAAATTACTTTGAACATTTTACCGAGCGCTAAGTCAAGTCTGACACCTTTCACCGATAATCATTGTTCAGTTTGCCAAAATTTAAAAACTTCAGTGTCCGTTCTGTCTGCGCCTTTATACTTGTTTCTACTCCGCTTGTGGATGCTCAACCTTCCGCCGTGAACGGGCCTAATTCCGAAGACCCGTTCAGGTTAGAAGTAATTTAGTAAATGGCGAAAGTAATTCGGACTAATAACCGTGCTACGTGGAAACGCTATTACTGTTCAAGGTTACGACATTGCTTAAGAATGAAGTTTTGTTACATTTGTACTATGTTTAATCTCGTTTATTTTTGTAAACTGAAGAACGGTGTTTTACTACGTGGGTCATAATTTAATTATGCTAGTAGGTATATACACTATGTGGGCAACATTCAATCATTACAGTTATTACAAAGTTCAATCTTAATAATCTTCTACAAACGCCTTTTTGTTTCAGAAAGGCCATAATTTGTAAGTGGTGGTAATTTTAGCTATCCTTGGGAATACCTACTCGTCAACGCTGCGAGTTTTTTGTATGTACTTTTGATTCTAACATTTCCTCAACACTTTGCCAAGATGTCCGTACGATATCCAACTACAAAACAAGATTTCTTCAGCATTTAACTGTAATGCAAAAGGGTCAATGTTTACATTCAATGATTGTATCAGAGTGAATGCCGTCCATCTCAAACAATTTCAGTTAAAAGGCTTGGAAGGTGCCCGTATATTCAAAAGGGTACAAGCACTGAAAGCTTATCGAAAATATGCTTTATCCTGGGTTTAGCTATCAGCGTTATACCTACTGAATGTATAATAAAACAGAATATATTTAAAAAAATTACATTTTAAATAGTTTTTATTATTTTCAAGAATAAAACATCATTTATAGTTCATTTATTCAAAGTTTGTCCGGTAGAAATGGCTTTAGTGCGTCCAATGTAGTGCGTTTAATTTTGCTATCTACTTTTATACTCGTATATCAGCCTGCAATAAAAATAGCATTAAAAGCAATAAAATAGCATTGTATTGTAATGGTCCAAAAATACACGCATCTGTTTAATTATTTCATAAAATGTAACTATCAATGCATGCACATGCACAACTGCGGGATCGCTAGAAGATGAAAGTTTTTAATTACCATACAGTACCTAAAATAAAACACAGTACACTGAAATGCGAGTGTGTGATAGCCATACTATAGTCAGAATAACACCATGTCGCCGCACCATAACCTACTACTATGTTTGGGTTGGATCTAATCACAAAATGATGTCTATTGTCATACACATACTTGCGGCTTAAGGGTGGTCCAAGGGCCACCCCGCCGCACCACATCTCATTATACTGAACATGAACTGGCATTCAAAATTCAGACCACGTATGGCAATTACAGCCGCGTGTTACAACTGCAGTGTCCTTGGAAAACCTGCAATGAGCCTTGTAAATGTTTTATATTTTGGTAACCATCTAACGTAGTGACCTTTATGGTTTTAATCAAGGATATTTAAAACTAGAAATTAAGACTTATTTGAAATTATCTACAAATGCGCCAACATGGTAGACTAGTTTTTAAATAAACGAATATAAAAAAAAATAAAAAATTGCCATATCTACTGTTTTGCCAAATTTTTTATGTCCTTCTGAATGAATTACTTCCCGCTTACATTTATTGCCGTTTTGGCGCGTCTATCCATATCTATAAGTAGTTTTTTAGGTTCTAATCACATCACACTCTTATTAGAAATACGAATTGTGTGTGTGTATTTTTGTCCGCACTCAACTTCGGATCAACTCAACGGCTGAACGAATTTAGATTAAATTTGGATTAAGGTAACTTATGAAAAAGGGTACATTTAACCCGAAAAAAACTGTAGGAACTTTGTGTAAAAACGCGGAGCGCATAATATGACCAGAAACTTTAATGCATCATCATCATCATAATCAGCCTTTTAACAGTCCACTGCTGGACTTTTAGCCTACCCCCGAAAGGGTGATTAGGCCATTTCCACCACGCTGGCCCAGTGCGGGTTGGTGGATTCGCATACGCCATTGAATTCCTTCTCCGTTACGTATGCAGGTTTCCTCACGATGTTTTCCTTCAACGAAAAGCCAATGGTATGAAAATCCGTACATAAGCTCCAAAGAGCTCATTGGCTTAATGCATTACACTAATAAAAAACTTCAAAAATAAAAACTCATCAGCGCGATAATCTGGCTATAAAATAAAAATGCACCTTGACAAATTTGAAACTGCTAGGTTTATATTTGTAAATAAAGCTTTTTATCTGCAAATCACCGTCGTGACATCGATAATAGGGTTTTTAGGACGGTGTAGCACATTAAGCTCGGCGGAAGTCAGACCCGCCCCTGCAAAGTTACCGGGAAATCATCTTTTCGACTCCGAGGGTGTGGTTTTGGAAAACTTCACGAACATATTTGAAATTTAGGCTGATTCATGATACTGGTTTAACAAAGTATTTTCGTAACTTACATGCTAACTTCACTTTTTACCCGACGAAAGGAGGAGGTTATCAATTCAACTGTATGTTTTTTTTGTATGATAATTACGCTATTTCTCCACCAATTATGAATTGATTTTGATGTTTTTTTTTTGTTTGGTAGGTCATACATATAATTTTTACCCATATAATTTTTTTCGAAATAGTTTCAGAGCTTTTTGAAAAAAAATAACAAAAACTAAAATACCTATATCAAACACAGATGACGTTTTGGTTTGTGGTACCCTCTTTGATAAAGGTTAGTATTCTTTACGTCATTGGGTACCCTTGAGCAAATGTTTTGATGAGGATTTTTAATCTGCTTTAATTGTCATTTTCTTCTTTTCTGTTTAAGTTTGTACATATAGGTAGGTATAGTATTGAAGTCGCTTTAAAAAAAAAACTACCTATAGATAATAATCTCCAAATAAAATATTCCCTGTTAAATTATTATTTTTACTAATTTAAATAACTACTTATCAATATTTAGATAAAATTTAACGCAGGAATAAAGGAGTCAGTATTTCTGCTAAATGCGAAATTTATCTATCTATTGATAGATTTCGCATAAAAGATGACACTGACAAAATCTATTGTTAAAATTATGCTGATGAATGAAAAACTGCGTGTACCAAGAGAATTAGAACGATGAGTATTTTCTTAAGAAGTAGCCTAGCCTATAGCTTCGCTTTTATATGCCTTATAAAAGCACTACGACAATTTTAGAACTTATATGGGTAAGGGAATAACTTTGCAATCCATACATTTTTAACAATGGGCGAGAATCAATCCCGCCCGAACCATGTCCCAAAAGTTCGGCCATTTCTCGTTTTATTGGGCAGACCTTCCAATAGACACGATTGGTCCCACAAAACTTCAGACCTTTTGAAACGGCACATTTATCTTCTTTGGAATAAAATTAGAGATTTTGTAAAGAACTCAATCAATTTAAAATTGAGAAACTCTTATGCCTGTGTGTGTTAATTATTCCTAAAAAAAAATTCGTAAAGAGTATGAGTCTATTTCCTTCCATTTGTTTCTTCTTATTAACTATTATTTACTAATAATGAGTAAACAAAAACACTGTCTTAAACTATCACGGTTGTTCACTAAAGTTATATGATTATATGAGTATACAAGTCTCTATAGTACAACTATAGCTCTAGTCAAGTACCTATCTAACGATAGCACAAATTAATAATACAAGTATACTACAATTAATATAAATTATACAATTAATATACTAACACACGGTTATTCACTAAAGTTATATGATTATTTACGGGCTCATTCCACAACCTTATATACCACCGTAAATATCCCGTACTTAACTAATCATAAGTATAACATGTATAGGTATACTATTAAAAAAAAATATATAATTATGTATAAGAATATACATTCATACTTGTATACTTTTCACTAGGGTCATATAATGATAATGTAAATTAATTTTTTTATTTCAGTTAATAGTTTCTTAAAATTTTGGCAATGGTAACTGCTTACCACCAGGAAGCCCGTCATGTTTGCCGCCTATGACATAAAAAACATGGAATATGCAGGTAAATCAAATAATCATAAATCGATTTGACCACGGAGAAATCACATTATATACCTACTCTGGTTAGCGTTGAAAAACTGTAGATTTCTTTTATTGGTTTTCTTTGACACAATGCAGCATTTGGTAGATGTGCTTAAAAAGTGAATGCAACCGTCAGCTCGATGCTCTTTTGAAGCCTGCACTGGATTTCGAGTTCGACATTTCGGAGATCGGATTTCGGTTTCGGTTTCTCGTCAAATATCTAAATTGGCATATTTCAGTGCTGCAGCCGAAAGTAAAATATATTATGTGGGCCGAGAAGAAGTCAATGCATACATAACGTTCGTTCATCAAAGGGAAATTGTCGCCAAGGCTTGTATGTTAATTTCCTCGAATACAACTAGGATAGTCACGGAAACACCACGCCAGTAATGCACGTATACATATTGGTATCCGAGCTCGATTGAGAAAAGTACCTATATAATGAATAATTTGAAGTCGATATATCACCAAAGTCTACATCAACCAAAACATCCCAAATACACCCATGACACCGATGTCAAAACTTTTTCAAAAATCCTCAAGTCTGCCATCTTTGCATTCAAAATGTACATAATATATCAAATTCTTATGCCAGAAACCCAGAAATCGACTCCCATGCCAACTTTTGAAAAACGCATGTCATCTCTAAATTCATAATGTGAGTCATATACACAACCAGTATTGATATGAATACTCTATTGAAGTCGACAAATCAACATGGCCTACACTAATAAACCTATTATAGTTATTACTTCCCAATTGGTAAAGTTGTAGACCGACAAATTATGTTATTTGCCTTATTAACTCCTAACCGAATAATCGAAGTTATTGTACCTACTTGCATGTCCGGCTACCCATAGTCGCTATGTATTTGGATATTTAGATGCATATAGATATATTTTGACTCTAATACAATAATCAATGAAAAAATACATATAAATCAATACACTATGAAAATGAACCTCTTTAATCTCCTTTATATATATACAGCTAAGTATAAATAGCTCAAAAACGATGTAGCAAAACATCGCGAGGAAACTGATATGTCCAAGACCTCCAAAAAGGTTCATAATAATATAACATTCACCAAACTGCATGGTAAATTTAGGGTCCATCTTCTCTCGGTCTCTCTCTCTCTTTCTCATGGAAGTAGTATGGTATAAAACGTCCTTGCTCTTTCTCTTTGAGAAAAGGCAAGTCCCAGCAGTGGAAACACGATAGACTGAAATGATGTCGAAGTATAAATATGTATGTAGTAGGAAACCTTAATTTTTTCAATTGGATGCCGCATCAAGTCGATCCAATCTGGATTGAACTAAACAATTATAGTTGAACATAGTATATACGACACCTCTACATATTACATTAGCAATTAGGAATAATAGCAAGTAGGTATGTTGTTAATTAATATACCAGAGGACCAATTAACAAAGACCTTTCTCCATAAATTATATCAAAATGTATGTTTAGTCATACGATTTTGCCAACTTATAGGTGACATTTGTATTAGAGTTTTCGTGAAATCAAATCAAATTATTTGTTTGTCAGAACATGTAATTAAAATGCATATCATAACTTTCTGTCACTATGTAGTTGAATCACTGCGGCAAACTTGAACTGTTCCCCAGTTATTCATCCGTCAAGCAGTATGCAAACATTATTGTGTTCCGGATTGAAAAGCAATGTTTCCATACAAATTAAAGGTTATAAAAAGATTTGTCATTTATTATGTCGGTTGAAAAGTATGTACAATACATTGTTGTACAGCTTTTTTTAACCCCTGAAGCAAAAAGAGAGGTGCTATAATAAGTTTAACTTGTGTATATGTCTATCTGTATGTCTGTCTTTGGCATTGTAGCTCCCAAACGGCTAAATCTAATTTCGCTTAGTATTTTTTTTTATATAAAAGGTTTTCTTAACTTTTCCTTACTACTTTATTTTTTTCTTAACTATGATTCATGAAAATCTGTTCAGCTGAAGATTAAGAGCTCTTTTATCGGGAATAAAAAAAAACAATTTATCCTTGTAAACTGTTAAAGGTCTTGGTGTCACTGGACTCTTACCATCAGACGAGCGCCTTGCTCGTCTAGTTGATCATTTGCAAGAAAAATACGGCATTGATTCACAAAACCAGATCCATTTTATTACTGAAAGTGCCAAAACATGGTCAACGCATAACACAGCGGGACAGCTTTAGCAAACAACCTTCAGCCTAAATGCGTGATGGTTATTCGCTTAATGGTGGTTCCGTATACAATGCAAAACAGCTCCATTCATACTATTATTCGGCTAAGTAACCTATAAATTATTTCTGCTAGCATTCCGACCCGTATCCTTGTCTGTAGAGCTATGGCAGCGTAGTTTACAAACAAAAGTTTTGCCTTGAGTGCCCTCTGTACAAAGATAAGACGTCTAAAATCTTGAGTAGGTTTAGTTAAAAGGGTTTGAGTGGTTCCACAGTGGTTGTTAGGCTTTGTTGGAACTAAATAGGCCTCTCGACGTTCGGATTTGGCATCGTTTGGGATAAATTGTAAACAATGCTCAGCTTCCTCAGCGGCCGCCGCTCAATGCCTTCGTTGAGTGCAGATTAATCGCATATGTACTATTCGAAGACGATTTATTGGTTTAACGGACGTTGACTGCAGTGAGATAGACTTGAAAGCCTATTTCCGTTTTGGACATGGTAACATTAACGCACATAATAAAGAAATCATAAATTTTAATGCCATTACATAAACAACTCACACAGACACATAAATACATTGTGAGAGTCGCGGCCATCCAGTGAATGCAGATGGCAGGGTGTTCAGTGTGGAGTTCTAAGGCGGAGGCCTATGTTCAGCTTTAGACGTCTTCTGGCTGATGATGATGATAATGACATAAATAACAAAGAAAATTAACATAGCACACCAAAAAATTATAATTGGTATTTAGAAGAAAAAAAAAGGGATTACCCATAGACTATATTAAGGTCCAAAGATAATCGAAATGCTCAAGCCCACTACCAGGTGGCAGCGTCCCAGAATACTCTCGCCATTACCACTCTGAACGACAATCCTTATACGTTGACTAAACAGCAGCATTTCGGACTCACGAAGTTTGTCTGTGAACATGTATCCGCTTATAGAGTCTACATAACTGCCCGGGACGAGAAACATAAATCCCAACAAAAGATATCCGACGTGAAAAAAACGCCCCAGTAACTTATTCCGGAAGAGTGAACACCTTCTTTGTTTTAGCGGACGAAAAAGGCCAGAGTAGGGTCGCCACATACAAATCACATTTGCATTTTTTCCTCATAAGTAATGTAAAGAGGTCGGTATTTCATCTATAAAATACTGATACTAACTGATACATATCTAACTGAATTTAAATGGTGCGTAAATTTGTGCGATCTATGAATGCGTGGTCACAACCCATAGTGGATAAAGTATTGTCGAGATAAAAATCTTTACTGATGCTTATCTTCAGTGATATTTTTTTACATTCATTTCATTATATGAATATATTATCATATAATATATTATATCAAAATACTTTTTATATTACTTCATTTACCGACGTTTTTAGGGTTTCGTACCCAAAGGATGTCAATGAAACCCTATTACTAAGCACACGCTATCGGTCTGTCTGTCCTATACCTGTATCTAATGTATCTTTTGAATAGTAATAGATAACCAGAAAAAATTTGCAAAGAACATATAATTTTACAGCGGCTTTTCTGAGAAATAATAATACAATCAAAAAGTAAAAAAATAAAGGAGTCCGCCAATCCCCATACAATTAACATATTTGTGTCTTTGCTTTATTGTAAAAACGGTAATAAGTACAAGCGTCAAACTGCGCATGATTATAGTTATATAGTACACACTCTAAAGTAAAATAATAAACACCTACCAGTATGAGTCGGGCACGCGCTTTAGATCCCGAACCGAATGGAATATAACACATTTTTGTGCGGAACCTTCGACGCACGAGGCCAACTCGCACTTGGCCAGTATTTTTTAAATCTCAATGAACGAATAAATCGCTCTCCTGATAGGATAGACTAATAGAGCATTATTAATGCCAAACAAATTTTACCATTATTAATTTTACCACCATACGCCCTCTTTTACCCTCTTACGTATTAACGTTTGATAAGCTAATCTATGCTTTAAAATAATCTAGCAACTTCTAGCTAACAAGAAGAGTTACGCACCGAAGCAAGAAAAAAAACATCAAACAATATTATCTTATCGAACGTTTATATGCGTAAGAATGTAGTTCTTCTATCTAAATAAAAAGCCGTAAATGTTAGAAATTGGCACAGCAGAATCTACGTCAATGTCCGACTAAGTAAAGGTTATCATAGCTGGTCTAGATATTCAGAACAATACAATTTGACATTTTAGTACCATTTGATGTCTAGATCTGACCTAGCCTGAAACGTGAAAGGAAAAGTAAATTCTGTAGCATAATAAAACAGATTTATGTCTCAATAGCGATAAACTTAATTCCCTAGCTGTTATCATATCAATAAATAATGAAGGAAGATATTACTCTTCCTAAAGAAAGCCCGGAGGTTGAGGCAACCCTGCACTTGATGGATGAAGGATATAAATAAAAGCTTGACCTAAATAAATCTATCCCAAAATGTAGACGTTTTTGTCGTTGTCTTTATCTAAGTCTAGAAGTAAACAGCCACTCTAGAAAGTATCATATATCATCTAAAATATGGATGGTATTTTGTCTTGATGAAAAGTCTTTTACCTCTCTTTGATTCGTATTTTTCCTATAATTTTGTAGGCTTTATAAACTCCAAACCAAGTCTCATGTACCTAATCTTTAACCCTTTGACCGCCCACGTCGCCTACAGGCGTCAAAAATATTTTGTGACCAGACAGCCTTTATTCTACACCACGTTTGACCCGTATTTTTAAGAAAATATAGTAACGGATTATTTTTACAGTATATTTTATTATATTTAACTTGCCCCAGCTTCGCACGGGTGTAATTTGTGTGCGAAGCTGGGGTGGGCGCTAGTATTACAAACCTTCCGTGAAAAATTATCTAACTGATGGTGAAAACTGCATCAAAATCCGTTGGGTGGTTTAGGAGGAGTTAGCGGTTATCTATACTATAATAATATAATATAATTATAATAATTATATAATTTGTTTGTTTGCATTGAATAGGCTCCGAAACTACTGAACCGATTTGAAAAATTCTTTCACTGTTGGGAAGCTACACTATCCCCGGGTGACATAGGCTATAATCTATACCCGTGCGAAGCCGGGGTGGGCCGCTAGTACATAATATACATACATACGCAGAAAGCTACTTTAATTTATACTATGTAGAGATGTACAAATAGTTCATCTAATCGAAGTGAATAACAAAAAAGCTTATTCTTTTGAGTATTATTTTGAAATTTGAATTTGTTAGAGACCCTCTGTAAACACGTAGAAAATGGCTTGGCGTACAGAGCGCACATGTGCGCACAGGCAGCCATTTTCAAACTAAATTAACAAAAAATGTAGATCAGTAACATTTCAGTCAAGCTCAGATTAATTTAATCGCTTAAAAGCATCCAGAACCGAGGGAGAGATTCAAAGGCGGCGAGTACAAAGCGAAAATCCTGTTTCCATTTCGTAACAAGAACAAGACGTTACCTTTATACTGGATCGATAACAAAGTAGACGGTACGTGATACACGGTCAATGAACCTGGGTTGCTCGTGTGTACTGACCTTTATAGCTGCGATGCTATTTGCAGATAGCTTATGCCAATATGACTGAAGCACAATGAAGTCTGGACTATGGCGTGGAGATAAGTACTTAGATTGGATAGGTATAGTAGGTATTTACATGTAAATAAGGAATATTACGTTTTAAGTTTTTGAGAAATTTGTCATAAATATAATTAAAACATTTTACCCAAAAAAAAACGATTTCACGAGAAGTTAATTAACATGGGTTTCTTCCCTTAAAATCCTACCCTTAGAGGTAGAATCAAAGCATTCTTCTTCAAATTTAAATAGGTGAAATATATTTTGAGGATAGTCCTGTCCTATTCAATAACAACATAATCTTTGAAATCGGTTCACAAACGACCAAGATATTGCGTAACTTACCCAGCCAAAAACAGTCGGGACTTTTTGTAAAATCGATTGTAAATAAATAAATAAGTATAAAATAAATGCAGGAGACATTAAACACCTTGATAGGAAAACTGATACCTAATTGTTTTACAAAAATGCTTCTCCTACCTACGATGACATAGCTTAGTACTACGAATTAGCTTAGCCATTATATAATTTGACGATCTTACTAAAGCTACCAACAAAAAATCTTAGACTCCTTCCTAGAAAAAGATCGAGCAACAACAATAACGGTTAGCCTGTATTTACGTATAATTGGTAAAAGTTTTGCGTACAACCCAATAAAAAATCACTAAAAGTACTTTTAAAGTTCGGAATTGAGCCGCATAAAAGATAGGTAAAGATAGGAAGTAGGTACTTCGCTAGGCCAAGATTAGCCAGATCTTGTGTCCCTGGCTTCTGGCAACGGTTCTCATTAACTGAGTCTCGTAATGAAGATCGACGTCGGCTTCCATCTGCAATTAAAACAAGAAACAGTTGATGTCTAAATCTACAACCATGTTTGCTCTTGGGTGATCTCACTATCAATGTATTTATATTCACGCTAATTGGTCATTCATGAGAGTAACATCGATATTTGCAAATTAAATCTTATTACATTGAAATAAGACTGAAAATTATTGAGATGAACTAATTATGGGAATGACACATATGAAATCTATATTTACCATTAAATTTTCTATATTTAGTTCCACTTTATTAGGTAATTCTTATTGAGGTACACTATACTGCAAAAATAGCACAAGTCTCAATAATTGGGCTGTAATTTTCATACGTACCCGAACTTAATTAAATATACCTTATTAGAGGAACTTATAAGTATACATCAGAAAGTTCAATTCCTATGTTTGATTCAATACACGCCCTTAAAATATTTATGTACCTACTTGTAAAGTAATAATAAAGTTGTATTTTGTACTCAAGGATAAAGTTAAATTATTAAGATAGGACATACGGAAACTTTTATCTACAACTAAAATTAGAGTCATGGATTTGTTTATAAGATTATATAATTATACATTTATCTTGGATTATACACTCGATTAACATGAAGAGTATGGTAATTTTTAAAGGGGCACTTTTGTCTTGTATATATTATTCAGTCCCTTTTATAGTTTTTAGAAGCAGTTTTACCTTTCGCTATTTTTAGGGTTGGACCCATTATAGGAAGTTGTTTATAATAATGACTACTAGCAACTGAGCTTCCACCACATTAGTTTTCGTGTATCCCTGTATTTATTTGATACTAGCTGAATTTTCACCAGAATGCATGACATTCCCTCAGTAACCGTATTTTGTCCAAACAGTTGGGTTATCGAAGTACTGGTCGGACAGAATGGAATAAACGATTTTTTTCTGGGATAAATATTTTCACTCGACCCTCGCATAAATCAACAAACAAACACTTTCGTATTTATAATATTACCTACTGTTATTGACTATTATTTTTCCACGGTTATCAGACAAGAACCGTGCGAATCACATTCAATTCCATTGTATACCCATTTGAATATTCCATCAGTGTCAAAGAATGTAAGAGAGAATAATTAAATCAAAATATTAATATTCAATTTTTTGTCCGTTATTTATTCGTGCATTTATTAGAGTAGGCCACTCCTTCAAGGTTCCATAACGAAGGAGTCCAAACATAACCCTCGCAAATGGGCTTGGTCACGCAACGAATCACAACGTTTGCTAAACGCGTTGTGGCGGAATTTACATATCTACTCCGCTAAGAGATACGACACAGTAAACGATATTTTATCCAGGTTACACGGAAAGGGAAAACAGAAAGGATCTCATTATACTTACGTACGTATTACTTGTACTTAGTACTATAATTTATTCTGTGGCATTGTGTAGTGCCACTTTTGGCACTGAACGACAGCCTGCCATCTGCATCCACTGGATGCCCGCGACTCTCACGATGTCATCGTTTCATCTAGTGGCAGGCCTAACTACGCTGCGTTTTCTGGCTCGTGGTCTCAAGAAACTTTCTTCCCCATCGGTTATCGGTTCTTCGAGCGATGTGGCCTGCTAATTGCCACTTCAATTTGCAAATCTTAGCAGCTATGTCGGTGACTGTGGTTCTTCAGCGAAATCCCCGTTCCGGATTTTATCGCGCAAAGAAACTCGGTTCTAGCCAGGACATTTTGATAGGCATTGGTGGGGCCGAAGCCAACACCAAGAAAATACAAACATAAACAATAAATGTTGAATACAAAAATGGAATGTGTATAATATGGAATATAAAACCAGTGTACAATACAGAATTTAAAAAAAAAACTATTGGGTTTAACGTTTATTGGATAGGAGAACAGATAGTATGAGAAACGGTACCTGTTTTATCCAGTCTCATCTCAAGATACATTAGGCAGGTGACGACTTGCCACACACTAAATGGGGCCCCCCATAAAGGCTGGCGTATATTGGCGCCGGAGAGGCAACATTAGCGTGACAACTTAGGGTGTCGAGAGGTGTCTTGCACTTTCACAAAACTCTCGGTGTTACGCCCTTTAACACTTCCACCCTGGAGCTAAGCCTCTTAGGGCTAGCCAGGGCTCGAGGTCTCTGGGGTTTTAACCCCATGGAATCTGGGTACACGGTGTCGCCAATCACCCCCCGCATGTCGCCCCCTGCGCATAAATAATGTTATTATTTTATATAATTACTTTTACATATTATATTCATTAGTTTCCAAAATGTTTCAGTATTTGGAAAGTATAGCTCCATTTAGCTTATTTATCGTAAGGATAAAATTTAAGCTTCGTAAGGAGTATATAACGTTCCTGTGACCGTTTTATGTTAGTCTAACAGATTGACATGATTTTTGAATGGACATATATTTCAAGGGCTGGAAAGTGACATAGGCCTTTTATCTTGGAAAAATTAACGGTTCCTGTAGAATTGTCGACGCAAATAAAACCGCGCAGTACAAATAAGAGTAGCAAGGTATCTTATCAGCATTCGTAACTTTGCATATTCGCAGACTTCCACAAAGTGAACGCGACTGGCACACAAACCCTTCGCAATCAATACCGGTCCAACGATCAGTATTCAGCATGCAAAGGACCGCCCGGGGTTAAACTCGATAAATATTACACGTGGTTTGTAGCAACGGTGATCTGCTTTTATAGGAATTCTTTGCCCTTATTAAAAAGCATATTAAGTAATAGTTACCTACATGATTTTTGTCGACTATGATAGCGTATAGCGACGCAGCGTAGGTAGGCCTCTCACTAGATGGACCGACGATATTGTGAGTCGCGGGCATCCAGTGGATGCAGATGGCAGGCTGTCGTTCAGTGTGGAGAATAAAAGGGGAGGCCTATGTTCAGCAGTGGACGTCTTCTGGGTAATGATGATGATAGCGTATACGTAGCGCTCATGGCGTGGCTTGACGAGGTGTCCCAAAAAGATCACCGAAATTATACAACGAATTAGTGGGAAAGTACGGATACGGTACTGATACTTCGCCCATTGGTCTGTCTTGGGATGGGTGACCGTGACTAGCATTTACAACGAAGCGCTACCGTGGTTCGGATGACACGTTACTTTGTAGCTCCTGGTTGTTTCTACAAAAATCAACAGTTTCCAGCCATATCAGAAGCTTTCGGGTGATCTATGTAAAAACACTAAAGTCAGGGCTGACCAGGGGCCCGACGGCCAACTGCTAGCGTGGTATCAAACTAACGTTAAATCCTCTCAGTTGGAAAATCACGCGATCGCAATACTTATCTGGGCGCGTTAAGGTTCACGTCCGCGTGATTTTCCAACTGAGCGAATTCAAAGTTAGTTTGATACCGCGTTAGCAGCTGGCCGTAAAGCCAATATAAATCAAAGTTCCTAATCTAATTAACAGATAAGATTATTTAATCCCATCTCCAAGAATGAAGACTTAGTGGGAACGGAAAGACTAATAGTCTAAGTCCATAGAAACAAGTATTACGTACCTGGTAGGAAATAGTACTCGAGCAAAGTTCATAGTCTTTGCACTGGACAACTCCTTATGCGGTCTCAAACTAACGTTAAAACAGCGCAATTTGAAAAATCACGCGAAAGTGAACCGTAACGCAGCCAGGTACGGTTTGCGGTCGCGCAACGTTTTTCACCACCTAAACTGGATTGCTTAAAACAGCTACCTGCTACAGCTACCTGCAGCTAAGGCCTGGATTAGATGGCAAATGCAGAATATTTTTTCAATGTTACGAACCGAGAAAAATTGAAACCTGAAAGACTGATGACTCCCCATTTCACGACCACTTTGGCAAAAGAGCCTAACGAAGAATCATGTAGCCAGTTAATAATTTTTAGGGTTCAGTACACAAAGGGTAAAAACGGGACCCTATTAGCCTACGATGTCTGATCATGTCTCTCTGTCTGTCCTACCTTTAAACGGCTGTATCTTTCGAACCGTAATAGATAGGCAGTTGAAATTTTCACAGAATATGTAATGTTATGTGGTTACGGCAGATCAACTAAGAAAAAAAAGTCTAAAAGTAAAAACGAAAGGGGCATACAACAACAAACGTATTTTTGTATAATCCTCGGATCCTCGGATGTAAAAAAGGGGTAATACGTACAAGCGTCAAATTTGGCATGATTATAGTACGCGCTCAAATTATAACAACAAATAATAAATAATGGACAAGTGCGATTTGGTAATTGGGTTATTTGGATGACCTCATTTTCTTTCACCGAATTGCAATGCCGTATTTTATTAATTTTGAAGTCGTTTTTTTTTTAGAATTACAGTATTTTATGGTGGTACGGACCCTCAGTGCGCGAGCCCGACTCGCGCTTAGCCGGTTTTATTGTTAGCAGCTATGAAAATTTTCTGTACCTATAATGGTTTTAATTCTGCTATAAACAGAATTAGACTACAAACAGAATAACACTTTTAATTTCTGCTACAAACAGAATAAGAAAATATTGTCATCCACTCCACACTAAAGTTTTTCACAAATTCCCAGAGTCGCACGCTCGGATAAGTTGAGATAAATTAGAAATAATAGCTCTTTGTCCGTTTTGTCTTACAAAGTGTTATCTCACTCCAAAGTGGGTCTTATCCACTGATTGGACTCTATTTACTTGAAATCTTATTAGCTTATTGTTCCTTCCCTTCGTCGTCGTAACTTTGCATCATTATCACCATTATAAGGGTGCTGTTTTTGATGATTTTTTGTTATGTTCTTTTACTACTGTAGTGTTCTTTCCAAAGAGTTCAATATACAGTACTATTACACGAAACTGTGGTATTAAGCCGAAAAGAGGTCAAGTTTTTAAGGTTGACAGGCTAGGCTTTCGACCACAGTTCACCTGGTTCTAAGTTACGGTGTCGTAAAAAAGTCAAACTCAACTAGGGAGGCCTCCCACTAGATGGACCGACGACATTGTGAGAGTCGCGGGTATCCAGTGGATCCAAAAGGCGGGCTGTCGTTCAGTGTGGAGGTTAAAGGGGGAGGCCTATGTTCAGCAGTGGACGTCTTCCGGCTGATGATGATGATGAAAAAAGTCAGCCGTTCTATAGAACATTCACACTCAACGTAAGGTTTGTAAGACCCACATATTTTTCGCGATTTCAAAGTTGGTCCCTTTAAAAGTTGTTAATGATCATGAGGACAATGATCTCCTTCCCATCTATACCATCGTTTCGTGTAGCCTTATATTAAATTATGCACTCATTTATAGGACTGAGAGCATTGTTGCTTGGCGGGTGGTCCATTCTCCACCATTCTGTAGTGGAAACATAAAAGGCTGATAATGGCTGGCTGGCTGGCTGTAGTAACAGCTTGTGGTTAATGAACTTGTTTTCGTTTTAATATTGTTTGTTCTGTTACTGAGCAAAAGGGTTGCTCAGAAACATTAATTGACCGAGCGAAGAGAGGTCTCAAATTATATTGTGACAAGCCGGCGTTTCTATGTATGTTTGTATATTATGTGATTTTAATCGAGATGGAGCGGTCCCGGTCCGGATCCCTTTAGTATTTGTCAAGCTCTTGTTTCTATTCTGTAATAGTTTTTTACGCATAAAATAATGTTTAATAAACACACACAATTCAACTTTCTCCGTGTTTGCAAAAATGCACGCAATTGCTATTCTCTAATGGTTGTCAAAAAACAACGAAATAGGCTGAAAATTAAAATTTGGTCGAAAGGCCAAAGAGTTTTAAATAAAAATATTTCGCAAATTGCGACAATTTTATTCCTATGTTGATTTTTACAGACTTACCTATCACTTTGCCCAGGTAACATAGTAGGTAGGTGAGTTTATAATATTTCAATTCACAAAGCCGTATCTAGTGTGCTTATATTATTATTAAAGGACAAAGTATATGCTTCGTATGATACGTTTACTGCAGCTATACAGAATTTGCTGAAGCACGATAATGAATACCTTTCTCAACATCAATATGTATGTATGTGTTTGCCATACAACATTGTCACGCTCCATCATTTACCAGCATGTCAGAACCATAAGCTCAGTGTTATTTCCTTTGCAGGAGCCTAATAACAAAGTTTTCGGGAGAAAATGACGTGAACATTACGCGCCTACCAATGAAGCCCATAAGGCGCAAGACATACTCATAAGAGGGACCGCAGACTAGACACGAGCGCGTTGCTCAAAACAATTATAACATTAGACTCCTTTTAATGCGATACAAACAAAGAGACGGCAAAGAATCTGGGACACCGGAGCGTCCTTTTATATAAGTTTTGTATGAAATTAAAGTTGAAATTGCTTCAAAGGCGAGCGCCGCGTCCACGCTTCGTCTTATGAGTGTGTCATGCGCCTAAAACACAAAGGGCAGTAAACATAGAGCAGCCTTTTCTGGGCTTTTAAAGCTTGTTCATTGCCAGGGTAGAATAGGTGCCAGAATTGGTCAATTGCTCGTGTAGTAAAAATGAGGACGAGAGGGCTGGTCAATGGTTGGCCAATAAGGAAAGTTGTTACGGCAGAGTAAGTTATTGTGAACAAAGAACTGCTGCATCATGCTGCGTAGGATGACTTTGTTGTTATAGGTTCAAGTAAGTACCAGGGTCAATCAACTATTTAACACCACAAGATGTCTGGTGAGTTACTGCGTTATTTCGATTAGATGTAGGTATATTTTAAGTATATAACAGTGACAGAGTGGTGGCCCTGACTATGTTGGCGGAATCTGAGCCGACTGAGAATTAGGTGATCTGACGATATTAGAAAGGCAGCAGGATGCGAATAGAGGAGATTGGCAAGAGACCGAAAGGGGTGAATGTGACATAATCAAAAGGATGTCTATGCCCAGCAGTGGATTGTCAAAGGCTGATGACAGTGCCACTTCTGGGGGACTTTTTCTTTCACGAAAAGCACTAAAGTGCGAAAGACCTCTGGGTTCACCCAGTGGGCAAACCTCGGCTACGTTTGCCGTGTTATTCTGCATTTTTATGGTAAAGTATAAAGTTTTTTTGTTTAATTCACAAAGAGAAGTAACAACAACAGAAACGACAAGGAAAATATGTGCCAGGCATTATGAGTGAACCTTGATTGAACATAATTATTTAGATCAACGCGTAGAACTCCGCATCCAAAGAACTTGGACCTTACCTTTTTGGGTTAGGTCTCAAAGTTCTTTGTCCGCATCACAGTTGATAACTAATTTCGAATGACTGACGTTTTGTTTATATGGCAGCAACTGGCTACAACTTTGCTACCAAAATACCTTGACAGCAGTTCGCTTAATTTTTTTTTTTTTTTTTTGCACTGATTGTAAAGTGCTATGATGAGTGAGGTTCCGTTTACGTGATAATTTACTGCAGATATTTCGCTGAAATGCTCGCAAATGTATCATGTTTTACCTATTTACGTTTCTGTGTGTATTTGCGCAGGTTTTGTAGAATAGTGCGAAATTTTACTGCACATAAAATATTTATGAGATATTTACTGTTGCGTGATACTCGTAATTTCAGATTTATACCGTGTGTACTAGAAAATAGTTACCCTTAACGTGAAGTGTGTTGCCAGGTACGGAGAGGGGGGCCAGCCCCCCTACCCATCCCAACAGCGTGGATAAGCGCCCGTTCGGAGTGATCCCGAACCAAAAAGTAAATCATTTTAAGCAACGTTGCATTGGGGAGCATTGCCACCCAATTCCTTCCCACCGATCAAAATGCTGTCCATGGTGATCACGTGCAGTTTTTTTTAAATCTATATTCTATTCACATTTTTTAAACTGTATATACTGAAATAAATTTTTCCAATTGTTTAAAGATATTCGCGGTCCTGATTGTCAAATTCATGACACGTGAACGTAAAATTGCCTACCAAAAACGTTTATAGAGCCTAAGTGATGCGGCGTTAAGTCCCAACGGAAACCGGACGCAAGCCCGGGATTAGTGCGGTGACGTGACCGGACATGACGGAAACGGGGTGAAACGATCGGGATGGATCGGACTAATGCGACGCCGCGAGCTTTGTTTTCGGTTAACGAGACGACAGATACATGACCGCAATACGAAATATAAACTCTGTAGTCTATTTAAACTTCTTGGATCTTAAGTTTGTTAATTGCCCGCTATTCCCGCCAGCCAGTATCTATATATAATTAAACGGCAGTTTTTAACCCTTAAATTTCCACTACTAAGCAAGACTATTCCAGTCTTATTTTATTTATTTATTTTTTATTATCTTAGAGAAACTAACGGACTTAATTAACTGAGTTAATAATTAGCTAGAAACAAAGGGGCCATTTGAAAGTATCTACTTTAAAAAAACAGAGTACATTATATGAACACAAAAACATGTGAATAAAAAATATAGAAGTAGAATATTACTAGAACAAAGAAAAAAGCAATAGACTATAAATAAACTGAGACAAACTAAGATGTGCATTTAACAATTAAAAAAATACATTTAATAATATTTAAGACATAATAGTACCTAAATTTTCAGAAATAATTAAAATTTAATCAAATCAAAATAATTTATTTGCTAGAATATAGGTACATGATAGGTCATATTGATAGGTAATTGTTAAAAAAGTTGTCAATTAACCATTTTCTTATGGATGAAATACTAGACAACAACTAGGCTTGCGCTAACAATTGCAAACCTTATGGATAGGTCGCATATTCTTATGTTCTTTCTGGATTTTTACTAGGGATTTTAAGACATCCGATCTGTGTGCACTCAGACCACACAAAACAAATAATTCCACTTAATAGCGTTTTCCAGTCAAAAAACTATTCGTAGCTTAACCGTAGCGTAGCTTTCTTTAACCTTACGTGAAATTCAAGAAAGAATTTTAGCTCTCCGATTTTCATAAACATTGTGTTTGTCTCTAAAGTTTGTGCAAGCGAAGGATGACCAGGAAAATCCTCAAATATGAAGCCCTACGTTTAGGTAGTTTATCATCAGCCAGAAGACGTCCAATGCTGAATATATGCTCCCCCTTAAACCTCCACATTGAACCATCTAGTAGGAGGCCTTTATTATATACTACGCTGCGTGTTTAGATAGCTGTACTGTTTAGTCTAGATAATCACTTTCTCCCGTCAATATAAACAAGTTAAATAACGTCGATCATTTTTGATTAGTTATCTTTATGCAGTGTATGCGGTCATGATCAGTCTCATTCATAAGTAGCGAAAAACAACTTCTACGTGGAAATGAAACACAATTTTTCCACGTACTTGCTAATAAGAATGCAAGATCACGGCACATGTTCTTGGCAAGTGCCCAACGCGCGGGGCTTCCGTCGTGCCAATGCGGAGACATACTTGATAGAACATTCTCAATCTATACATACTTACATTGCTAGGTATCACCCTCGGAAAAGATAAAATGTTGTAGACAACCCTAAACAAACTTTAAGACTGCTCAAAAAAGTTATTTGTTAATGTGAGTTATAATAATTGTGTAACGCCTTATCTACTCGTAAATATAGTCACGTATGTTTCTGTCGTTCAGTGTGGAGGTTAAAGGGGGAGGCCTATGTTCAGCAGTGGACGTTTTCTGGCTGATGATGATGATGATGATGATGATGTTTCTACGTCTATACGTATACGTAGAAACATACGTGACGTTGTATAGAATATAGACTGAATGTAGATCACAATAATATTACAAATGCGAAAGTTTGTGCGTGTGTATGTTTGGTACTTCTTCACGGTGAAACGGCTAAACTGATTTGCATGGAATTTAGAATGGAGACTGCTTATACCCTGATTTAATACATAGGCTACATTCTATCCCAAAAAACAAACGGTTCCTGTGGGATAGCGGGTGAAACTGCGGGCACAGCTAGTGGGTAATAAGTCTACATAAAAAATGATATGACAGGTTTTAAATCAAGTATATCTAGAATGACACTGCAACGATAAATATAAGAATAAAACAATGTCAAGAAATGTTTGAGTTAAGCTTATCTGTATAAAAACCACCTTTCTTTTTTATAGTCTCATAAAAAATACTGCACCCTCCATTTTAAACAAGCTATATAAACAACGCCAGTAGTGTGGTCCCTCAAACAAAGGTGACGGCGCACTTCTAAGCCAGGCCCAGATGTACATATTTTATACGCAAGTCGCAAAGTACATAACCAAAACTTTTACGAAACGTATCAAATCACGTTGTCTTATCGCATATTATTGTATAAGTAACTAGGTTTATTATTAACGCATTTGAGTCGCACAACAAGCTATGGAGAGGGCTATTCACGGGGTTTCTCTACGAGATCGAATGCTCTCAGTGGTTTAGGCTCATCATCATCCAGAAGACGTCCACTGCTGAACATAGGCCTCCCCCTTTAACCTCCACACTGAACGACAGCCTGCCTGCCTTTTGCATTCACTGGATGCCCGCGACTCTCACAATGTCGTCGGTCTATCTAGTGAGAGGCCTACCTACGCTGCGTCTTCCGGTTCGTAGTCTCCACTCCAGAACCTTTCTTCCCCATCGGTTATCGGTTCTTCGAGCGATGTGGCCTTACGGTTAGGTTTCGGTTGTGTGGACGGGCTTAGACTAGGCTTGTATAATACGATATCACTCTTAACAGAGTTCTACGTGACGTAACTAATCTTAAGCAAAGTCACGTCATGATCAAACTACCACGTTCTACGTTACGTAAAATTAAATTACTCTGACTCCCGCGTAGTAGCGTAGCCCGGCTACGGTGCTACGACGGCTTCTCTACAGTACAATACCGTTATAATTGTATTAGCGACTGGTACCTGCTAAGCCTCGAAACAATAGCCTTAATTTGCATCAATGGCGCTCGCAATTAGCTTCAAGTTTGAAAACAATATTGTTCCTTAAAAAATTAGGGGACCAGTATAATGACGTCGCAGTGTTTTATTATTGTCGGATACTGTTAAGAGAAATTTTAATTTTTTTTTTGCCTTTGTGATTAAAGTACAATGGGCTATTTTAGCTGTAGCAGGTTTTATTATGGCCGTTTGAAACTAACCTGGAAATCAATTTTATATTAATTGAGTTGCTCTCGTATAATTGAAATAAGCTTCATTAGCTAAAGATACATATATATCGGTAGAAGAAACAAGGAATGATTTGGCTTGATTTCTTCCTTTGCTGACGTCAAAAGTTGAAGTCAGTCTTGCGTCACTGATCATCAGCATTTCAAAGTATCATTATAGAATAATAATGCAATGTATGTATACTATGATGTATATACAAGAAACGACATACGTTAAACAATTAGGGAACATAATAGGTACATACACAACATCTTTGGGAACACTAACTCTAAAAATTTGTTCTACCTATATCGCAGAGATAACACACACATCCCTGCGCAAACATCTAAAAACAAGTATTTTATTTTCTATACTAATAATAATATTATAAAGAGGAAAGATTTAATTGTTTGTTTGCATTGAATAGGCTCCGAAACTACTGAACCGATTTGAAAAATTATTTCACTGTTGGGAAGCCACACTATCCCCGGGTAACATAAGCTATATTAATTTCCAAAAAAAATAGGGGTGCTTACTAAAACTCCAATAATGTAACCCAAGGTGTAAAAAAATAAGATTTAAAATTTTAACTTTGCGTGTTTGACGGTTCTAGACAGGACAACGTCTGTCAGGTCAGCTAGTAATAAATAATTGTATAACACTAGCGACCCGCCCGCCCGGCTTCGCACGGGTGTAATTTACGTGCAAAGCCGGGACGGTACACTAGTTATAAATATAAACCTTCCGTGAAAATGTATCTAACCGATGGTGAAAACCGCATCAAAATCCGTTGCGTGGTTTAGGAGGAGTTAGCGGCCAAACAGACAGACAGACGCGGAAAGCGACTATTTATATTATTATATTATACTATGTAGAGATAGAGAAGAGATAGAGATAGAGAAGAGATAACACCATAACCTTGGAAGTCACTGCCTTTAACAACGCCTTTTTTTAACAGTTATCAATCAACTCATAAGGCAGAGCCACAATATTGTACTGTTTATCATCATCATTACATTATCAGCCTATCATGTTCCCACTGCTAGGTCACAGGACAGGCCTTCTCTCAGAGAGAGAGAGAGAGGATAGGCCCTAATCCACCATGCTGGCCCAGTGCATGTTGGTGAATGTCATGTCTTTGAACTATTGAGGTTCTTGTACATAGTGGTTTCCTCACGATGTTTTCCTTTACCGTTTTTGAGCGATGGCGTCGAAACTGCACATAATTTAAGTACTTAAGTATCAAATTATTCATTGGTGCAGGGCAGAGGCTCGAACCGGTTGCCGTCAGATTGTAAAGTGCACATGCTACCGTTCAGCCACCATCGCTCACTATATTGTATTGTTACCTATTTATTTTTGCAATAAATTATGTTTATATTCGTACGCGCGACTGATATTTGCGACGGACATCAGCGTAATAATCATGCCTATTAAAAATTACAATGCGTATACAGCAGGAGGCTTTATCCAAATTAACTAGTATTGATCTCCAAAACAGTTCCTCACACGGTCTGCTCTCCCAATGGGATTCGAGCCTCAAACCAATTCGCAGGCTGTTGAAACATTTAGCTACGGATCGATGGAGCGAATACCCGATACATTGAAGAGGTGCGAGTAGGGTCTGGAGATAGCATTCGTGATCAATAATCTAGAGCAGTGTAGGAAATTCTGCATGATCTAATTCCCTCTCACCCATTTTTCTATCGGAATGCTAGAGCGGACACAAAAAATCGACACCGCTTTATGGTTGATATTCCGAAAACCCGTACGAAGCGCTTTGATCCCACTTTTATTATGCGTACTGCTAGTCTATGGAATGCGCTGCCGAATGGGTGTTCCCCGGTAATTACAATCTGGGTGTCTTCAAATCACGAGTGAATCGGTTTCTTCTAGGCAAGCGTGCTCCACCGTAGACCGCATCACATCGCTCAACATCAGACAAGTTGGCGGTCAAACGAAAGCATATTATTAAAACTTTTTAAACAAGCTTTTATGCTTCCGCCGTCCGGTTATTATCTATGACCAAACTGCTTGGGAAGACAAATCCAACGAACCCAAACTCGGCGGGGTTACGTCGTTTCGTATAGAAGTTCCTATGGCCACCTTCTGTCTCCATCATCAGACTAGCTTGCTCCATAACATTGCGATGTCATCGAGCTTACATATTATGTAGGTATGCAAAATTTCAGCTCATTCAATTAGAAGAAAATATTTCACCTCTAAGAATGGAAAATTAGGGAACGAGGCCCGTTTATTGAACTTCCCGTGAAGTAGGTTTTTATATTTATGTAAAAATTGCATGTATTCAATAGTATTATTTCTTATTATAACAGTTGTTATTCAGACCGTATCATTTACCTTTATTTTACACATCGGCAATGTTGTTGTTTTGTACGTCCCGGGGGTGATCAAAACAGAATTTCATTGAACAAGCTGAACAATTTGATCTCGCTAGCAATAACACTTTTTATTTTACCTTTTCTACGCTTCGGTATTATTATTTCAATACATTGGATATTGAAAACATAACTATAACCATGCTGGTAACAAGGAAACAAATATTTTTCTGACGACGCAGTCGGTAACATCGATACTATACTATAGCTAATCTGTTTTTTTTTTATGTAATACTAAACAAATAAGTGATCACCGCCGCCTATGAACACTTACAAATCCCGGAGCAATTGTGGTGCCTATATACTTTGAGGACTCTATTCGCTCTTTGTTTAAAGCTGTTGAAATCATATTTCGGAGCAAAAACTGTATGTAGTAAGCCATTAACAACACAACTTATAGGAATGTGGCAGAAATAATAGCGCCATACTGGGCGGTCATGAATCAGCTGATGATCCTCTAGGTACCTCAGGAGTAGAGAGGTGATCACTCGCTCACCAGAGTAGGGAATCGCAATTGGCCTGTATTTTGATGGGTCGATTCGGTCACCCGGTATTAACGGCGTTCAGTGTTTAACGTATGTACCCACTTACAGGTTAAAATCCCCGACCGATTATGATAAATGGAGTGTCGATAGATTCCCCTAAGGTTAGGGATGGTCACTGGTTTAGTAACGTTATCATAAATACAAGATAGCGACACGTAAAGCGGGGATAAAAAAAATACTGCATGCATAATGATGATACATAATGTAGTGTGTCTTGATTCATGTGTGCCGTTTGCGAAATATGATCTTTCAAAAATACGTTGTCGGTTTTTTAATTTAATTAGAATTTAGGTTATAAATGATTAGGTACTTACGTAAATAAATTGAATCCTGTCGAATTTTCGTTACACATAATACTGAACTAAATTACTATTTAAAAGCAAAATAGCCCTACGGAAAAAAAAAACTACCCGTACAACAATCAAACCAAACAATCCAAACGATAGAATTCTGTAGCAATTGGCTCACCACCGTATTATATCGTCAAGGTGAAGCTTAGCATAACCCGAATCTTAAAAATCGGTCGAATTTTAATAAAAAAATATGTAGGACTATTTCGAATGTATATCCTTTTGGGAAATAAAAGATTGAATTAAATTGTTTTATAACTAAAGTAATATTGCGAAATAAGTTTAAGCACAGTCGAACTGGTCGCTTTTTGGAGTTTCTTGATGAAAAATATTCGACAAACCCTAAAAAGGTTAACATATTTATGGTAAATCTATTTTTTGCATAACTGTACAAAACAAAACAAATCTCACATTAGCATAATCGTCTTTACCTCGAAGCCTTTTTATGTCACCGCTTTCCGTAAATCGTTTTGCATAGAAGAAAAATAAAAAAAACTTTGATGTTATTTTTAACCGACTTCAAAAAGGAAGAGGTTATCAATTCGAATGTATGTTGGTTTTTTTGCTTATATCTTTTATGATATATTATTTATGGACTTCAATTATACTGACACTTTATTTTTATGAGTATATAATATATATTATTATATCTCTAAAGCTTATTCATCATGAGCCGTTTACACCCACTGCTGAGTATAGACCTCTCCTTCGTCTCTGTCTCTTCTGAACTTTATTATTATCCAACTAATAGTTCCTCAATAAACTTAATAAATAAATAAACATTTTTTTATAGTTTTCTGAGTTCAACATTGTTCGTAATACCTATTCATTTTATGAATATGAAAGTATTTATAAAAGACACACTTAACTCGAAAAAAATATTTAAAAGTAAAAGCAACCCTTAGGGTAGAAAGGAAATATTAACCCGCTAAGTAAAATATGCTGTTCGCCAGAAAAAAGTAAAGCATCTGTTCATTTAATTAAACTGTACGTGACCCGATGAAAAGGGTGAAGGGGGAATATCACTGAAGCATCCCGTTTATTTCTACGGGTGCGGTGAATTAAGAACTAAATTAAAAACATTGCTTTGAAAATAACGAGATTATTCTCATTATTTTTAAATGTGTTTATTTTGGGGTGGGCTTCGCATTCTCTTTTTATTGCAAACACTAGAGACTTATCTCTACTCTCTATATAGTATATATTATATTCAAGTAGCTTTCCACGTCTGTCTGTATAACCGCTAACTCCTCCTAACTACGCAACGGATTTTGATGCGGTGTTCACAATGACTTAAATAATTTTTTACGGAAGGTTTTATGTATAACTAGAGAGACCCGCCCCATATCCGCACGTGAATTTCACCCGTGCGAAGCCGAGGTATGTCGCTAGTTAAACAATAAGTCTTATTTGGCTTGGCAATATAAATATTTAGTAGAAAAACAAACACAAAGCATTACAGTGTAAGTAACTATAAATATGTGTGGGAGTGTGTGTGTGTATATAGGTAAGTACTAAATGTACAGTTTTTTTTTTAACACAATTATAATAATAATTACTTAATTATACCAAAATGACAAAATTCGAGAAACGTAATTAGCAGCGCGTTTAATTTATTCAGGTGTCGTGAATTTTCTCATTTTCTTTTACAATCAAAACTTTCCTCAGGTCTGTGGTTATTTAATTTCCTAATGAAACGTCGTTTTGATGATCCGTCGCAAGACTGCAAGGACGACCAGGCTCAGTGCCATCTCTACAAGGTACCAAAACATTTACACAACTCACAACCGTAACTGGAATTAAATGTTTTGGAATAACAACCAATCTTACAACCTACCTACTTACTTTATTGCACTGTTTAGTTAAGTTTGTATCCATTCGTAGTTTTCATGGCATGTATTGAAATGACCAATAAGACTCTCGTAAAAAATATGGCTTTGAGTTTACATTATGTAGGTATTCAAAGGGTTCAAGTAAGAATATTTTTGTAAAAAAATTGCATTTAAGTATATAAATAACACTCACAAATAGTACCTACCTATGAGTAATAATTCATTAAAGATACATCAACCACGTTTTAGAAGTTTTGAATGAAACTTTTTTTAGTGCATTGTTTTACTAACTATTAAAATTTGTTACGCGGATGGCATTTGCGGCACGTACCTAGGAAGGGCAGTGATCCACTTGTGTTTAAAATCTGTACCTAGTTTGCTCGTATAGTGCAAATCGTATAGTGCTTTTTACTAGACCTACGAGGAAATAGCAAAAATGTTCATTAATTTTCATCATATTTTTACTATTTACATATTAAAATTACTTTAAACACAGAACTCTTTGGATAAAACTTTCTGAAAAATTTGACATGGCGGATAAAAACGCTAGTTTCCATATAATATCCAGTTTTATCACAGAGTTTTATACTATTCGTACATTCGTAGTATTTTTAATAAATTAAAATAATTATTTCACGTAGCCTAGTTATTGTTGCGCAAAAATGTATAATAAAACAAAAGAAAAATTACATAAAAATCATAATTATTCTGCATTTCATATACATTATTCTTAATTATTTTATTTTATTTTTTATCTTTAAACATTAAGAACCTTCGAACCCTCAAACTCTTCTATTTTAATATTAAAAAAATTGGCATGGCCACCTAGAGTTTGATTTGAAAAAAACACATGCGTATTTAATTAATGGATTAGTGTGGAAATTTTTGAACGATGTATTTTTTTTCAAACCACAATTTTACTTCTCTCCAAATCATGGTGTCGGATATTAAACAGCTTTGTTCTTAATTTTTAAAGAAAAAAATAACCTATTTTCAAATAGGTATGGTAATAATTATCAATACATAAAAACTGAATTGTTGTAAAATCAGCAGGCGTACGAAAAAAAATTATTCGTACTTTTTGAGGTGGTTAAAAATTACTGAGCCAAAGTTAATATTTTTTTTTGTGGAAATAAGTTGAGAGATTTTTCTATATAAAAAAAAGAACGACGCCCATTCAGAAGTCGGTTAAAAACAAAATGTACGGTTCCATTCTACACAAAAAGCAGCAAAATGATTGTGAATGTCCATAATAAGTAAAATAATGTATTCAATTTGCATTTTTGGCCCAAAAGTAAAACGTGATAAGAAAGGTGCTGCAGTTAACTTTATCTATATCTGCGCTATAAGCAAGAAATATTGTTTCGGATCATTGCCAGGCCCGAATTACACCCCGTCTATTTTATGACAGAGAATAAACCCCAGCTTATGTTCCTATTTCAAGAGTTTGAGCCACACTGCCCATTCTACACCAAATATGATCTATACTGGTTGTCAGTTAAGGGCCGGAATACCAGGTGCAACGATCTCGCTCGCACAATTTTTTTTTTTTTTAAATATAAATTGACTTCTTTTGATAAATGTGCTTGGGTCATTTTGCATGGTTAATATTTCAAAATATTTAGACTGATACTGGCCATGTGCGAGTAGGGCTCAAGCACTGAGGGTTCCGTACCACCACAAAATACAAAAAGTAGTGCAATATCACGCCTAAGAGGTCACCCATCTAAGTACCGACCGCGCTCTACGTAGCTTGACTTGGTAATAATCAGAAATTTGTCACCATCTCGCACTTGGCCATTATTTATTATTTGTTGTTATACTTTAGAGTGTGTATTATAATCATGTCAGGTTGACGCTTGTATGTATTACAGTTTTAACAATAGAGCAAATACAAAAACACGTTTAAAAAAATACGTTGGTTGTATAGTGAGCCCTTTAATTATTTTTTTTTTTAATTTTATTTATGAAATACATATTACTTTTTGACCGTATTTCTTAGTTATTCCGCCGTGACATTACATATTCTGTAAAAATGTCAACTGGTAAAGTAAAGTAAAGTAAAATTTTATTGCATAAACTGTGTACAATGATGGAACAAATGCTTAGTGTTTCAACAGTCTGTCCTAGCGGACGTGCAATATTTTTGTATTAAAGGTACATAAATTAGCAGTAGGTACTACTATTTAACCTACATTTATCTATTTAACCTGGCTATCTATTACGGTTCGAAAGATACAGCCGTTAAAAGGTAGGACAAACATGCAGACAAATAGACAGCGTAGGCTTAATATAGGGCTTTTTAATAAAGAGTCATTGTATTGTATTGTAATACGGTCCCGTTTTTTCCCTTTGGGTACGGAACCCTAAAAATATCAATTGCGTGAGCAGTTTTCTACTATGGCGCGAGTGAGATAGAGGCGCGCCATAAAGCTGTAACTCGGAATCTCCTCCTTTCTGCGAATGTTGCCCGCAAGAAATTCGCTTGACATGTATTTTACATTGTTTCAGATCGGGCGTGATGTTGTGGCGAAAGTCGGTGGGAGCGTTGGGGAGCTGAATCACATGCCGAAAACACTCTGCCGTCAACAGAAAGGTTAGCTTAAGAGCCCGTTCCCAATCACGCAACCACTTTTGCACACAGACAGACCGCGTAGGCTTAGTAATAGGGTCCCGTTTATACCCTTTGGATACGGAACCCTAAAAAACCTAATTGAGAACATTTTATAAAGTCGGTTAAAAATACCTGTGACATCGCTCCACCGCAGCACATCATTATTGAAGGTAATCTGGAAGAGGTTGCTCATATCGATAAGACAGTTTTTTCCCCATATTTTATGTATTCTTCTTGTAATATCTTTTTATGGTGTCAATCCACTTATTCTGTGCAGTTATGAAGGCGCTGTGCGGATTACCTATTATGGCCGCTTTTTTTTTTCATTATTGCATGAACTGTGGCGCCTTAACTACATACTGTCAACGGCAAACTTTATCTTCAGTAAGCTTTCCTAATAAAGAATTATATATTTAATGTATACTATATATATTATATATACAAACTTTACCTCATTATAATATTAGTGTAGATAATATTACGCCTCGCAGTTTCACCCGCGAGTTTAAATCGTCTTTAAGTTTTCTGAATTTTTCCAATTTTCTGCGCAATTTTCTTAATTTTGCTTTTTGTATAAGAACCTACAAAGTATTAAAAAACTTAAAAAAACAAGACAGAGAGAATGAAATCTGTGAAGTCGTTCTCAATTTATGGCGTGACCAAGTTAATGGCCTCATATACCAAATTTGACGGTTTTAAATCAATTTTATTCAGTTAAATTACAATATTTGACCTGGAAAAACATACGTGTCACATATACATCTGTGTTTGAGTTTATGATTTGGTTCAAAACACATAGAATAAAGTTTCCTCGATCAAAAAAATTTAGTTTAATTAGTTTATTTTTTTCGTTTTATGCTCTAATGAAAGCTCGTAACAACCTGGAAATTGCATGTACTGAAAGGCAATTTTATTCATAATTTTTTTATTTGGATAGATTTATGTTAGTGAATAGTTTAGTTTTTTAGTGAAATTAAAAGCGTAAAAAGGTCGCGAGAATTTGCGCGTGCCGCGTTCAGTACCGCGCCAGGCGTCATTGAGGCCGGACCTATGTTCGTTTTTGTCGTTGCACACCCCCCGCGGGCGTCCTGACTCTTGCGTGGCAAAACACATCGTCGCTATAACTTGGCGGGGGCTGAGGGAGCGTTTTGTTGGATAACTCGGATAACCAGCCGTTAAATAGGGATTCATTTATATAGATAAAGTTAGGATTATAGGAAGTGGCCAATAAATTAAAAAAACCGGACAAGTACGAGTAGGACTCGTGCTCTGAGGGTTCCGTCTAACGGAACCCTCAGAGCGCAAGACCAAAAAAAAACTAACTGAAGTTAAAATATTGAAAGACAAACTTAAGTTTGTAGTTGACAATAAGGTTCCTCCATACATTCCAATTACAAAATGTAAGTTAGTAATTGCAAAATAATTATTTTTAAATGATAGACCTTCAAATTTATAACTTTCGGATTTATATTCCTATATAATGTGCTATGAGACCATGCCTCTTGCCAAATTTCATGATTCTAGGTCAACGGGAAGTACCCTATAGGTTTTGATTCTCCTGTGAAATCGCAAAATATACGACATAAAGGAACCCTCAGAGCGCGAGACCAAAAAAAAAAACTAACTGAAGTTTAAAATTTGAAAGACAAACTTAAGTTTGTAGTTGACAATAAGGTTCTTCCATATATTCCAACTGCAAAATGTAAGTGTGTAATAGCAAAATAATCATTTTTAAATTATATACCTTCAAATTTATAACTTTCGGATTTATTCCTATATATGTGCTATGAGACCTTGCCTCTTGCCAAATTTCATGATTATAGGTCAACGGGAAGTACCCTATAGGTTTTGGTTCCCCTGTGAAATCGCAAAATATGCGACATAAACGTTCATATCTTTTGATTGCGTTGACTTACAACTTTTATTTTTTTACAGCCGAAAGAAACCGTAGACCCAAGTACTTAGTATAAATTTCAACTTGCTACCTTTACGCGTTCTTGAGAAAAAGGGTCTTGACAGACGGACAGACAGACGGACAACGAAGTGATCCTATAAGGGTTCCGTTTTTTTTCTTTTGAGGTACGGAACCCTAAAAATAAGGCAGAATGCAATGTCTCTTTGAATAACACATCAAACCTTTATTTTATTGAATTATTCTCGTGTCCTCTGCCACATTGACGTCATATCCATCAACTTCAGAAAGTGGGTCACGTATTCAATCTACTGCACCCGGCAAAAAATCATATCATGTATGTACGGCCTTGCAGCACGCTACACAGGACTGCGCTTTGCATGTGCACCAACCCTGAGGACTACTGGTTTGGAAACATTCGTCATAATTATGGCAATGTTTAGCATATTAAATATTGGACAATAAAAACGAGCAAGCGAAGTAAACCAGCGAGTGTAAATAAGTACAGGCCCTCTTTTCCCACTTTGATCAATTATGGTCATTGTAGTTTTATTTTGTTTACTTCCATGGTTAGCTTTATAAAAAGGGTGATATATCGAAATTAAATGTTTTATCTAGGAAAACGTAAAGAACGAAAGAAAACAAATACTAAAGTAACACTGAAATGCGCTTATCTCCCTATTTTTTGGATTCATTCAAATACCTACTTACTAAATGATGTCTACGATTTCTTAGTATACAGATTTCATAATTATGAAGGGAATCGTAAAGGTACATTTTACATTACAGCTAGATATAAAAATATGAAGAAAAACCTCAAAAGTTGTAGTAACAAAACGCACGACTGTGCGTGTAAGCGCCATGGTTTTGCTCCTCTAAATGCGACTTTGATAAAATATATTAAGCCTTATGGTCAGCTGTAGTAACAAGTGTTGCTTAAAAGTGGGAAAACCTCGCCTTAAGTAAAGCGTGTAACGAAAATGTGTTAAAGTTTGGGTGCTAAAAATAGAATCGAAACGACCTTGCGCTACCCCATTGGTGTGAGTGTAATTTCCATGTGTCAACCCTGAGTCGTTTCATTTGGAAACGTATTTGTAATAATTATGCTAATACGTAGATTTGTGACGCTATAACATTGGTTTGTAGCATGAGTAAAGTAACAGGGTCGTTTGAAAGTCTTATAACTAGTAGTCGGTAAATTATGCAGTTACTTACTTGTTATGTATCATCCAACGACTTTACTTAACAAACTTTAGCCTGCTTTAACCCATATCATCATCACTCACCAGACTTCACACTGCTGTGTAGGTATTCTTGGGCGAATCAAGTCGGTTCGATCAACGATAGTGACATAACATAACGTCGTAGCCCATATTATTATACCCATATATTTGGTTATATCTATACTTCTAAACTAATATTATAAAGAGGAAAGATTTGATTGTTTGTTTGTTTGCATTGAATAGGCTCCGAAACTACTGAACCGATTTGAAAAATTCTTTCATTGTTGGGAAGCTCCACTATCCCCGGGTGACATAGGCTATAATCTATACCCGTGCGATGCTGGGGCGGACCGCTAGTCGTTAATATACAATACAAGGCATGATAACTAATATTTTTTTTTACCTCATAAAAAGCTGATTATAAATAGAGCCCATCCACGAAAACAAAATTAAAATTAGTTCAAAAATAAATAAGATATAAGCAGATATAAGCATTTAAATTTCATGCTAGACAGAGAGCGCACTATACTGAACCGTGACGTCACGGCTCAGGAGCGCCATACCGTCGCTCCTCTCCTGCACCAAGTACTGATATAAATTAAGTGCACTAATTTCGTTGCCATATATCAACAACAATAAAGGTAAACATCGTGAGGAAATCTGTATATGCCGAAGAACCTCAAAAATTCAAATACATATGACTTTTACCAATATGCACTGGGTCAGCATGGTGAATTAGGTGCATTCATTATCTCTCTCTATCTCTCTCTCTAAGAGGTGCAGTTTCCCAGCAGTGAGAACATGATGATACTGATTGCTGGTTTACAGGTTACCTACATCATACCTACCTAAAATGGGTGAAAGGGTATCAGATTGTCAAGTTATATTATTTATTTATTTAGTCAATCATAATTATTTATTTATTAAGTCAATAATAATTATTTTTCTATATTTCAGATGTCCTAATATGGGTTGGACATGCGTCGTGGCACGCGCTGTGGGCTTCTTCTTCATGCTCAGCGGAGTATCAGCACTAACATCCGACATGTAAGAAAACTTAAAAGGCTTTGCCAAATCGCTTTCGATTTGCTATTCGATTATTTTTTGGACAGAGGCGACGCAACCCTGCCAAAATTGTAATACAAAATCCTTCGCTAGTACAGCGATCTTGGAGCGTTAAAGTATATTCTACTTTACCTCCCTCACCAAGATCACAAGATCTTCACAAGGTCTTACTTGTATTGCGGGGCATGAGCGTGGCAGTTTACATCACGCGCGCGTCCGATCTTCTGACACCCTGCTGATGAGCCAATTGCGCCATACTGCACACGCCGCGCTCCGCGTCTAGCAAAATCGACGGCTAATTGACATGTCATGAAAGAATAATTTGCCAAGGACGCGTTCACGCTGACGTTCAAGATACCATTCTGCTCACGAGTTGTTGCTCATCCACTCCTAAACTGCTTTCACTATGGTGGAGCCTTTACTGATATTCAAAAGCCTGCATTCAAATAAATAACTACTCTTTTACACGTAAAATCGAGGCAGGCAGGCAAGCGACGAAGCGTATATAACGTGGATGGTAACGTAGGTACTCGGCCAGCCGTGAATCTACCGTGCCCTTTATAGACCCTTCCCTGCCATATACACCTTTAAACCACATCCATGGACAATATAAATCTGCGGCATGAGCTCCGCTAACCATGTTTCTAGCATATCATCCTTCATTCCATTTATCACTTTCAGTTGCCACTCTCGCGTACCGTAATGGCTAAAGTTCTAACGATTATGAATTTCCTTACCTGCTGTGCAAACTGGGGTGCCTTTGTACTGCGAAATAATGTAACAGTTAATATAGAAAATTCAAATAGTATATAGAGTTCTGATATTATTTTAATTAAATTTTCTCAAAAGAGGAGCTCAACTAGAAGTTTGAATGCGTACATTTTACAGATCAAAGAGACTTGCCGGCAAACTTGCAAACTGGTGTAAAATCTACTCCACCTTGTTAACCTGTAACACAACAATCAAGTCCCAACTTTGCCTCCATTTAATTAATTCTACACACACACACACAAATTGCCTATAACAGAACCTTTGAAACAGTTCTCGTAATAAAATTATGTCATCCAATCCAAGAACGCAATTAGGGAACTTTTAGAATAGTTACACAAACATAATTTTATTAGATCGTCAAAAATCTATATTTCCTAAAATAATTCTTAAAGTAATAGAGCTAATCTATAATCGATAACAACCAACCCGCGATTCTCGAACGGTTAATTTGCTATGAAGCGATTTTACGCCCTTATAATTTTTTCTTCAGCACACGGATCATTGAGAAAAATTAAATACAGACGTCGGAGAGGCAAAAATACGGGCCCAAAGTGAATATTATACCGGGAAACTGTATTCACATTGGCAATACCAATTCTACATCGTCATGAATAAAATGCTATCCTGCTCTCTCGCTTATCTATTCTTCTGCTATCTCGCTTGTCTCATAACGTTTTCAATAGGTCGTGAGGCTGTGCGACCTTCCTGAAATTACTATGCCGCTCAGATAGGCTCAATGTAAAGATACGTCAGTACTTGTACCTATTCTGGATGCAAAACATTTTTAACCCTTGTCTTGACATATCTTTTCCGAGCTTAATGGTGTTATAAGACAACAAAACTGAAGTGATTGAAATTTTTTCGTATGTACTAAATGACAAATAATCTGCTTGTTTGCCACCTAAAAAAATACAATCGAATGACCCACATTACCAAGTGTCATAATTATACAACTATATTCTTACATTACTTTTCCAATTTTTATCCGCGAGGAGAGGACCTATAATTAGCTTCTGGATCTATTAAGAGTGTTATATTTTTAAGGCTGTTGGTCTTCCTTTGAAATATATAAATAAATAAATAAATATCTATCGTATGGAAGACGAAAAAACTGCTACAAAATAAATAGTTCTACATTCGTATAAATTTCATAATATATTGATAAATAGATAATATTCTTTTTTTATCGGGCAAGTGCCTTTAATAACTAAACAAAATACAAGCTAAAACTAACACTACAAATACAGTTAGACTGCTCATAGACCGTTGAAGGTCTAAAGACAATCCAAATGCTCAAGCCCACTACCAGTTGGCAGCGTACCCAACATGCTGGCGGCAATATAATAATATATATAGATAATATTATACAGCCCTTTGCTAATCTTCTTAACATGCCACGATTCTTTATAAAAGTAATATAGCTGATGCCTGAGGGTATCATGCTTCGTTGAAAGGTTGTTATTAAAAGTTCTCTAATAATATGAAACTTGTTCTTTCTAGTTTTGCAGCGGGGAAGTCGGACAAGGAGATATTAGACAATCTCCTGAAAAATTCCCGCTATGACAAAAGACTGCTTCCACCGGTAGATGGTAAGTAAACATTCACAAAAATTTTGTTTAAATCATCATGTGTGTATGTAGTTGGTTCTTTCATTACCATTATTAACTTTTGACTAAATATTTTAATGTTTACGTTGTTAGTTCCTTGCAAGGACATTCACTGGCTGGTCATACAATATTGGTATAATATTGCAGATCCAGAATTCTGTTGTGGTCTAACTTCGCCCAACGACTCTCTGGCACAAAATAGGGTCGGGTTCTCGTCACTGCGGCCTCGCTCGCACAACCGTGGTGCGTTGTGTTCAATGTTTATGAAAAGAGAAAATATCCTTATTGCATTTTATGTAAATCGTAGACTCGTTCGATTTGTGTTCTAAGTACTGCAACCAACTATTAGCACGCAATCTTATTTACTTTTTACTACACGCAACTGTAGTCACCTATACCTATTTATCTCCCTCGCTTTAGATTATGACGACTATACCTTACCACGTTAGCTTTCATTTTATCATTTTACATGCACTTTTTGATGTTTAGCTAGTAGAATAACACACGATACCAAATTGAACATTGTATAGCATAAAAAAATTACATGTAAAACACCAACTTTACTGCGATTCGCTATTAGAATATAGTTAAAAAATATGCTGTTTGAGTCATATTTCAATAATGATCTATTTATGTACTGGTATAATACCTATCATGCTTTTAACGTAAATATTTTTCTCTTTTCACAAACATCAAACACAATGTGATCTTTTATTCGTATAATCATTTCCTATTTCATATACGTAATTCCTTTTTTCAACTCAGCCGGATATGCCTTTTGTGTAGCTACAATATGCAAAGAATTGCTGAATTTTGCAATCCATTAATTTTGATCCATAATACTTTCTAGATCATAACGTAATCAGCGTCTTAAAACACCCTTACAAAAATATGATAGGTACTAAACAAAAGACATTGTTAAATTATGAAATTTGAATAGGAACTGACCTAGTTAAATAATCACATATTATAATTATAGCCCATTGTATAGTTATACCTTGCTGAGCTCTAGCACAACTGTATAGCATGAGTAAATGTTTTAGTTTGTGTGTTTCTTCTATTCTATAAATATAAGTGTTCACTATATGTCACTTGAGTAACTCATATAATTTCCTATTTTCAGGTGTCCTCACTGTTAATGTTAGCGTGCTACTTCTTAGCTTAGCATCTCCTGATGAATCTAGTCTTGTAAGTGTCTTTCTATTTCTTTAACTGATAGTAACTCAAATGTTTTTGTTTTTCCTAGTGTGTAAGAGGTAAGTTGTTGGTTACAGAAATACGAAGTGGAGTTTCTGCTTCAGCAGCAGTGGTACGACCCGAGGTTGCGATATTCCAACCAGTCGCACTACGACTTTCTAAACGCCATCCATCACCACGAAGATATTTGGCTCCCCGATACATACTTCATCATGCACGGAGACTTTAAGGTCAGTTTGCATCAGAACGTTACACAAACTTATTACATTTACGGTACATCTAATTTTATACATAATTATTTCCACCATGCTTTCGTCTGAAGGAGTTTGCCGAACACTCATCGGTATTTATAACTACATACAATGCTTCTTGAACCTCAAAAGGACTGTACTTACAATTTTTTTATAGCTCGCACACTTTTTTTCTGGCCTCTTTTTTTGGCGACTTTTTCTTCCTATGCGCCCACCTTAAAGCTGGTCCGGAGGTTGACAAGACGATAGCAATTGCAAAGATATGAGTGTAACGTTTAGAAGAGTTGGCACATTGTTGACAGGAGTTTAGTTAGATTTCGTAGACGCTTTTGTTTACATAGGTTTTACTGTAGGTGATTTAAGTAAACGTAGTTGTTATATTTCAGGATCCGATCATACCGATGCATTTTGCGTTGCGTATATATCGCAACGGCACTATAAATTATCTGATGCGGCGGCATCTAATCCTGTCCTGTCAGGGACGGCTCAACATTTTCCCATTTGACGACCCATTGTGTTCATTTGCCTTAGAAAGTAGTAAGTAAACCCTCTAGAAGTATTTGATCGATGTGTAACTTGCGGTGTAGTGTTGTAAGTTGAGAATTTTTTAATGCTTTTTCCCTACTCGTAAATTTTAATACGATTCTTGTAATTTCAGTATCTTATGAGCAATCAGCCATTACTTATGTATGGAAAAACGACGAGGATACTCTAAGAAAATCGCCATCGTTGACGACTCTTAACGCATACCTGATCCAGAATCAGACTATCCCGTGCCCGATCAAGGCTAGCTGGAGAGGTAAATAACGTTTCACTAAACCTTCCAACTAACATGATAATAACATCGCTTATTGAAGCATTTGACAGAAATATTTTAAGTTTCGTCTTCGAACCGGATTATGTAGATTGGCTCCAAAAACCTCTACTTTTTATTTTCAAGCACATCCTTATACGTTGCACAGAGGAACAATGATGATTTCGTAATTGAAATTCTGATTAACTCTTTTCAGCTTGGTCTTGATTTCTAAGAAGTAATTTATTTATATGTTTTCCTTTTGATCGGTCTAGAAGTAGTTGGCTTCCTAGAAGTTCTGTGTTGTTCTGAATGTGTGAGTTGACAGTAGTGTACCGATCGATTCGCTAGTACATATAGCTGTAACGCATGTTCATTAGTTTGTTGTTCATATCGTGGTATCTACTCTTGTAACACTCGCAACAATTACAGTGAAATGTAACACGTTTGTTATTAGAGTTTTAAAGTAACTAGCGTATACCCTTCATTAGTTCTCTTATCGAGAATGTTTGTAAACGTAAACGTAGAGTGTAAGAGTTTATTAACATCTTTGCAAGCAGCTGAGGGTAATTCACTTTACGAGGAAGATGAAGAGCTGACATGTAATCTTTGCCAGAGACGCTTTGAGGAGCAAGGTACTTGTGCACCGGATAAGCGTTCCGTCCGGTGTCGTGGTATTTCACATATTTTCCGCTTATGTGTGAGTAAGTGCGTTATTGTGTTATACGGTCAGAAGTTCGGTGTAAACACAGCCGCTGAAAGGTATTCCCGAGGCTCATTATTGATTTATATCTACCCGTCACGTTCATGTTATGCAGATATAACTGTCATCTTTTCATCTTTGCCATGCATGTTATTATCTATGTGGAAGCACGTGTGAATAGTACTTATGTTCTTATTTTGATGAACTTTATGTGCTACGATTTATGTTCATGAACACTATGACACAACACGCATTACTCATACATACAGGATCGTAGTTAGATTACTAGAAGACCTTCTCTTTGCCGCTACAACTTTTATGAACCTTAGTAACGAACAAGGCCTCTGAATGGAGTTACTTGGAATTTTATGTCCACGCCTTCTCACTTGGAATCCAATTTTTTTATTTTTGTTTTTGAACAAAGCCCAACATACGCGATAAAATTGAATGTGTTGTGCAGTGTTCAGATTTTATCTAACGATTCACTTCGCAGGTAACTACAGCTGTTTAAAGGTCGACTTAATCTTTACTAGAGACCGAGCGTTCTACTTTACCACTGTATTTATTCCCGGAATTATCCTGGTGACCTCCTCCTTCATCACGTTTTGGCTGGAATGGAACGCAGTACCAGCCCGTTCTATGATAGGTAAACCTGGCTGGCAATCGGTCTCGGTCTTGCGTATTGCATCTGTCTCTGTATCTCTTTATCTCTTTCTCTACGTAGATTATGGCTGGGGCTGTCAATAAAACACGCTATCTAATTAATGTTGCAGGTTCCGCTTTATTGGCCTTGTAATATTTAGCAATGTACCTAAATATGTTAATTTAAGAAGCCGACGTGTCACTATCAAAAATTCCCTTTTATTTTATTTATTTTTAGATTTTGCTTGATATTTTTAGGTAATTACAGCTGCCTCAGAGTGGATCTCATCTTCACGAGGGATAGATCATTTTACTTCACCACAGTTTTCATTCCGGGGATCATTTTGGTGACGTCATCGTTTATTACTTTTTGGCTGGAATGGAATGCAGTGCCTGCTAGAGTAATGATAGGTTGGTCTTATTATTTGCTTAAGTGTTTCTACGAATAACACTGTGTTTTTGTTTAATTAACATTCAGCTCTTGTAGCAAAGTGCTGGTGAAGAGTAATTGGCTTATTAATGTGAGTACTTGCAAACCAAACAAACGCTTCGTTTTACGAGCTTTATTTCTATGAAGAGAACTGCAGATGTATTGTAGTAATTAAACAGTTTAAATGCATGTTATATTCGCTTTGTGTTATACATATTAGCGCTTATTTTAAAATCTACTCATTTAGTACTTAATCATATAACCATACTTTAACAACGAATAACCAATCTCCGGCTTTTTATTAACTTTTTTTTCTCGTTAATAAACTCGGCTCTATATTAATACTGAATGTTTTGGGCGCAGGTGTGACGACAATGTTGAATTTTTTCACGACATCGAACGGGTTCCGTTCTACTCTGCCCGTGGTGTCCAACTTGACTGCTATGAACGTCTGGGACGGGGTGTGCATGTGTTTCATCTACGCCTCGCTGCTCGAGTTCGTATGCGTCAACTACGTGGGGAGGAAGCGACCTTTACACAACGTGGTCTACCGACCAGGCGAAAACCCAGTCACCCAGGTGAGAGGCGCTTTCATACGATCGATGTCGTATGTGTCTATGTTTAGATATCCGATATCATAATGACGACTATAACAAATGCAGTTATATCGCTCTAATTGGATTCGTGTTTTGTCCATTTATAGTTTCAAACTGTTTTGTGATCTGTGTCGTCTTGTAGCGCATTGAAAAAATTGCACTATTTCCAAAGTTATAATAGATTTAATGAGCAAAATATTTTTTGTGCATAATGTGCATACATTTCCCTTACTAAGTACCCTAGCAACAAATTTGTAAATACACATATGTTGTGCTACTGAACAGTATTTTATCTTAGTTGTGGTCCTATTAGCGAAAAAGCAATACTGAAGCACTTTCATTATGGTTATTCTGCCCAGATTATTAATTAAGTATTTACGAAGGAGTTTTGCAATTTTTCGATTCAACTTGTTCACGGTAACTCTAAGAATTTTCTATTTTACTGTGTTGAGTACGCTCCTTCGTGAATAGTTGACTTTTTATATCTTTACTCTTTGCAATGTTTTCTTTGAAACTTTTAACAAGACAATGGCATGATCCCTGTATCTAATAACATGTATATTTCCTACCAGACACAATCAGCAATATCACGATGTAATTATCCTTCCACAGCATGCTTCAATATTCTTATTTTAATAATCCTGCATGTATCTACCAATCAGTACAAAATGTGGGGTAAGCCAGAATTCATCACTTTTTATCATGTGTGCAGTATCACTCCACAAAAATAATGAGACTATTTTGTGTGGCCATAAATTCATTACAATAAATTGTAAGACTATTACAATTCAACATTCTATCATAAAAACTCCTACATTAACTTAAGGTGAAGGTGAAGAGAGCAAAGGAGTGGTGCCTACTGCCTCCATTTAAAAAAATACATAACAGGTAGGTATACTGAAAGATAAACTGTAAGTAAATCAAAATTTGACTCCGATAGTCGTTCGAGAATGTAATGAAGTATTTTTCAGTACCTATATTTCTAGTAACATAACGTATTGCATCATCATACTTACCATACTTACTTACTTACTAATATTATAAATGCGAAAAAAAATTTTTTTTTTTTTTGTTTGTTCCTCATTCACGCAACAACAGAGCAACGAATCGACCTGATTTTTTGTTTGGGTATAGTTCAAGGGCCGAAGAGTGACATAGGCTACTTTTCATCATCATCATCACGACGCGGGTGAAACACCCGGGACGCAGCTGGGTTATAAAACGCAGAATAGCTAAAAACGGCCGTTTTGGCGGTAATTAGTTTTATAACTATATATGATACCTTATGTTACTAAAAATAATAGTTCAAAAATACTTCATTACCTTTTCAATGACTATGGGATTCAAATTTGTATTTACTTATTAGTATACCTGTATTGTTTTTTTTAAAAATGGCGTCACTTATTGCGGTCTCTTCAGCTTAAGAAAACGCAGTAGAAAACATTGCAAAGACTGTATGTCTGTTATTGGCAAAGCTAATTTGAATGAGTATGACAATGTGGCCACAACAACCTAGTCTACGTTCACGGCACAGTCTGACCATCAGTCACGAGTGAACAAATGTGTGTGATATGTTCACAGCGACTGCCCGCTGTCCTGAGCAGGATTGGCATAATACTGGCCAGCCCCTTGGTAAGAACGTTCGCCACATTCATTGGCACTATTCGAACATTGTCATGTTTATTTCTTTTTTTATTTATTTCTCCTTATTTGTACGGCTACTACGTACTACGGCTGTAAATACACAACAAAATGGATGGCGACTTACCTTCTAGTTAGTATTACCAGTAGTAGATTCTACCACCATCATGAGTCAGTTTACTGACTTTACCGTCGTAATGTATTAGCAATAGAGTTTTTTTTTTTATAGAGTACCAAATTTTTGAATCCCTTTTGACCAATTTGACACAGACCCCACAGACCCCAGAAATGTATGTTTGAGAAAAATAATAGACAATGTTTAGTAGACGTTTCAATAACGGTATGCAGACCTATAACCCTTAGTTATAAGCATGCCGTATTTTTATCACCCCTTAATGTTTTAAGTAACAACAACACTAAACTTGCGAACACCACTTTTACTTTCACAATTTATTGTTATGATTTAATAGGTAACTACCCACGTATTTCTAGGAATTTATGCCACCTTGTTTTGTTCAATTTGTTTGGCTTGCTTTGTGCGCTTTGATACTCTACATTTAGTATTTGAGATAGGTATGTACGATGCTGGGCTAAGATTCAGAAACAGCAGCCGAGTTACTCAATGTTTTTTTACATTTATTATTATTTAATAATCGCCTGATGCTAAGCGAAGGATGATATTGTCTATACGATGGAGCACGCTTGCCTGGAAGAAACCGATTCACTTGTGATTTGAAGGAACCCAGATTTGAACTACCGGGGAACACCCATTCAGGCAACGCATTCCACAAGACTAGCAGATCACAAAATAAAAGTGGAATCAACGCGCTTTGTACGGGTTTTCGGAATAGCAACTATAAAGCAGTATCGATTTTTCGTGCCCACTCTGACAGTCTGATAGAAATCTTCCTTCGTCATATCGAAATACAAGCTATTGGAGTGGAGTTTACATACTCACGGACAAATAGCCAAATAGATAACTTAATTTGCACGCTTGGAGGCCATCTACAAAAAGCATAAGCAGAAAAAGAAATGGCATGTACTAGTTTTTATTTTAGGCGTTAACACTAGTCTATGTTTCATGTACTCAAGTTATGTTTTTTTTATGCTCCTATAGTTTACTCGCCAAGAAGTAAACTCTTACCTACTGATACTGGGTACGGAGGAAACTCGAGCCGTTGTCTCTTAATTTTAGCCTAAATATCTCTCTGCAGCAACTGTCGGCATGGTGGGTATAAAACGAAATACACGTAAGTAATATGAATTATGGTTTGTGTGTAATACAATTCTCGAAAACTTTTACCTTTAAACATAGGTATATGTCGTACCTAAGCGATGCTTCAGCAAGCACTTAAAGTTCGTGCTTCTACGCTTCGCGCTTTTCCGCCGCGACTTTTTGCATTCATGCTTAGCTAAAATTATGTCCATATTTACATAGGAGGCGATGGCTTTCATTCAGTGGGCCAAATCAGAGAGCCCACAGCCGGAAAGTAGCGGTGCTGTAAGTGTATATGACAACCATCATTTGCCCCATCATCATTGAAAGAATGTGGTATCACGAAAACTAACACATACACTTTTTTAACGCTGCATTGGATCTCTACAGCCTGTGAGTACAAAACAAACTTTTTCTAGTCATATATTATTATTTTCTTTTGATACTTTTACTACCTATTTCTTCTTAAGGACTTAGCTCGTCTCTAACTTTTACACAGCTTTGACTCGTTTTTTTTTTTTTTTGTTACATTACTAAACTCTCTGACACCTATAATAACATTGTAAAAATTACGAATTCTGATCACTTTTGCTAGGTATTTTAACGTAAGACTGTAGCATAAGTACCTGACGTTCTTCAGAGAAATATTAAACGAAAATGTTTTCATTAATTTTACAACTATCAGAGCATATAAACAAAACGGAAGTAGTATACACAGTCAGCCTTTCATGTTCAATGTCCCACTGCTGGAACACAGGCCTTCTATAAGAAAGAGAACCGTATGGGCTCTATCCACCATGATAGCCCTGTGTATGTTGGTGAATCTCGTATGTCTTTGAATTTTCGAGGTTCTTGGACATACCAGTTTACTCACAACCGGTTTTTGAGCGATGGCATCGAAACGACACATAATTTATTTTAAGTAGTACTAAATACCTAAGTCATTGGTGCAGGGCCGAGGATCGAACCGGGTGCCGTCAGATTGTAAAGCACAGGTTACCACTCGGTCACTATAGCTACCTCGCATCAGAGCAAAGGTGGAAATAGCGCAATATTGAGATAATATAATCAATTTAAAAAAGGATAAATTATTAGAAGGTTATTTTCATATCATTATTGCATTGTCTTGATAGTGCAAATATTATGAAAACCAATTTAACAAAATTATTTACTTTGCAAGGTTTGGCGGGTCAACGTTGTGTAATTATTAGGAGCTGACTTGTCACCTAAGTCAATTTTATAGACAATTTCATAAAAATTAATTATCTAGGTTTGTCTTTATCCTAACAGTTTGCTGCACTGCATCGTTTGCATTGCTTTAATTTCATAAATGACTACAATTAGTCGCCACATAATTCGTTTTTAGATTAGCTCCAGGTTGTAGCCATTTTTCAAATGTTTCGCGGTGTAGAATACAACAATTTGTGTGATTTAAACTTTCTATTCGTAGTAGGCGATTGTTATTCGAAACGCTCAGTATTTTAATATACTCTGTGGTTAAATTCCAGGCGGACAAAAAGCGGGAATCGACAGGGGGTGCAGATCTAGTTACATGCACGGCATGTACTGGAGCCCCAGGTTCCTGTACTCATACTGCCAACAACGGCGGTGTCACTGAGGTAACTCTCAACTTTTATGATTGAACAAAACACTTTCAATAGACAGTTAGCCGGAAAACTGGTACTGTGCCGAAAATGGGTTTTTGTACTCAACATTATCAACCCTTACAATGAGAACGAGCCTAACGTGAAATCGCAAAAATAATCAGCTGTCCATTTGCCTAAATTCAGAGACTAAATTTAGGATGTAAGTAAGCTTTCATATCCCTTATTTAGGATCCTAACTGTCCTAATTCTTATCAAACTTGCATTCTTTAGTTCTTCCTAAATTCAGGTTCTTAATTTAGGCAAATTTAATAGCATCAATAGAAAAAAAGTCGTTGAGACTACAAAATATATGTGTGGTGAACATCTGTTTTTTCGTAGTTTTAGGTTAGGTCCATTAGTAGAAATTGTGATAATTAAACTCGACCCAAGCATGTATTTACTCTGACAGCTTCAATAACATTGTAAAAAGCTGAATGAGAGCCAAGAACTCTCATAACTTTCGTTTTCGTTTTGAACGTAAGACTGTAGCAGCTACCCGATATATCATTCAGTGAAATATGTTTTGTTCAGCTTTTTACAATATTATTGTAGCTGTCAGAGCAAATCAACAATAGTAAAATTCGGTTATAATAGAATCGGTTCTTTACATTGATAATATATGTACTACATTGAACTCATTGGTTCTTTACCTCATTTCCAAGTATCATCGTATACCTACAACTCAGTAGAACGTACTTGCGCTGTAGCAGCTAACCATCAAATACTTACTTGATTATAATACAGTGCAATTATAAAAAACTGAAATACCATTCAATTACAGTGAAAAATTGACGTTGCAGCATGAGTACGCTATCGAGACCATCAGATATGACACTGTCACTGGCTTACATAAGTACATAGGTGTCAAATTGTACCTACACGATTATGTTACAATAGATCATCTATTGCTGATAGGCTACAGTAGCTTGCAAGTAATAACTGCGTTTTATTTGACCCGTCGCATAGAAAAGCTTGAATAGTAGGTATACCTTTTTGTTTTATTATTTTATCCTAGTACAGTCAGGCCGTTGAGAGAATACGTCTCACAGCTGCAATAACGTCGTAAAAATGAATGAAAACATTTTCTTTTAAAATTTTACTGTAGTATATTAGCTACCAGCTAAAATCTTACGTTCAAAAAGCTTGTAAAAATAATCAGAATTCGATGTTTTTGTTGAGTTTTTACAATGTTGTGGCAATTGTGTGTTGTGCGATGGTGGCCGGTACGGTAGCATACGCGCTTACAATAAATTGACGGCACCCGGTTCGATCCTCGGCTCTGCACCAATTATTTATTTAATAGGTACCTACTTAAATAAATTACGTGCCGTTTCGATGCCATCGCTCAAAAAAGGTACAGGATACATCGTGAGAAAACCGGTAGGTATGTTCAAGAACCTCAAAAGTTCAAAGACATTATGACTTTCACCAAAATTATCAACATTATGGGTCAGCATGGTAGATTAGGATCCATTCTCTCTCTCTCTCTCTCTCCCGGCAGTTGGAAAATGATAGACTGATCATGATGATGGCAACTGTCAGATGCATTATTTCAGCGGCTGACTTTAGTTTTAGTTGAACATGCCAGATATTTTTTTTAAATACGAATAAGAATTCTTAGTTTTTTCCAGCTAACAGTTAATTATGGAACTTACTATAGGAACTTGTAGGTGGATTACAAAATAAAACAAAAAATAAATAGGCCTACCTACTTTTACTGGTGGATCAAAGCTGTGTAAAGTTTAGGCACTAAATCCTTATCGACACAATTCTATTAAGTTACATAAAAACTAATTATTTAAGAAGCTCATATAACTGCAAGATATAATTATGATATCTATTATATTATATATATTATGATGAGGTATACTGACTTTAACTTCAGTTGCGCTAATTCTGCCAAGTGTAGTTCCATCCCTGTGAACTCCCAACTAGCTTACAGTTTCATCATTTATTTGCCAATTAATCTCTTTCAGCCATGTTTCGTCCAGGTTCGCAAAAAAGAACCGCCTCATCCAATCCGAGTGGCGAAGACCATCGATGTCATCGCTAGGATTACATTCCCCACTGCCTACGCCGTGTTTCTCATCTTCTTCTTCATCCACTACAAGGCGTTTTCTTAATACTGCCTCTACGTTTGCCGCTGCTGCTGGCCGCTTCACGTGAACGGACTATTCTGTGTTCTCGTTTTGATTCGTCTCGTTGACGTCACGACGTTCTATTGTGATTATACCCGCATAGTATTCTAAGATCGTAGTTTTAAGGAAGGTGAAGCACTATGATCGCGGAAAGCTATCGCAGCTTTCTATTCGTTGTAAGATAGGCGAATGAACAATTTTCTACGGGTTTTGAAATAGTTTTCAGGGAAAGTTCTTGAATAGATCGATGTAATATACTGAGTAAGTTTTACAAGACTTTTTGTGAATACAGAAAAATACTTATGATAGGATAAAAAGGGATCAATACCTTAAATGTATGGTGAAATGTATGTAATCGAGTTACGGCTCATATCAGCCGGAAGAAGATATAAGGACGCTGGGATGTAAGAAGGATGAGTAACCTTCTCTTGATAAAGAAATCTATTTCAAACCTAAAGACCAGTCCAGTTAAAATGCTTTTAATTTATTAAATTACTGTAGGTACTTTATTTTAAGCTAGCAAAAGACACATTATTTTGTATGAATGTAAGTAGATTAATATCAACCACCGTACCTAAATCTGCTCTATGAATACATAATTAAAGATGTGTCACTTCACTATGAAAATACATCCGAATGACTTCACAGGGCAGTCCTTAGTAAACTTCATGTTACCTGCGCTTGCAAAGATGCAAAAAATGTGATATGTTTACCTGCTGTTTTACATAGGTACCACTAAGGATGTCCCACATTTGGTACCCGTATTATGGATTGAAGTATAAAAAGTACATACGCGTCATAGATAGACACAAACGCGTAGCATATGTAGGTAAAGCTCAATTTGTTTGTAATTTTTCATTAATATAAGTAAATTTTTGTTCGTAATATTATTTTAATAAATGTCAGATTTTAATTATGTTATTATCCAAAACACCGTACTGTGTTTTATAAATGTACCATGAACATGCCTTCTTACGTGTTAAAATTTGTTTGCCATCTTAATATTAAGTCACAATATGGTCGATTTATTGCTGTGTAAATACTTTATGGAACACCTATATATACGTAAGGTATAAATAATTATGTCAAAAACGTGGTAAAGGCGTAGAGGGAGAAAGCAAGAATCTATGGGTAAAGGTATAATGTTACATAGACGAAATTAATCGTCAACCCATTTTTTAATGTCCATTGTCAAGATTAGCCCCTGAATCAATCTGATTTCAAAGGCTTAAATTATAAGGATGTTATAACAAAAAGGGTAAGTGATTGATTTCATAGATGAGCAGAAAGTCGTAAGTGAATAATCATAAGTGAATATTGTGCTGTGAGACCATGCCGTACCGTCATATAATTTGTTGCGTACGCATGTAGTAGTTTACTTCTTGTATCTATAGACAATTAAGACGATATACTTATATAACAACCATTAGGTAATATTTCTTGGAAATCACCCTTTGTAGGTTAGTGTTCAGAAACACTATAGTAGCTAGCTATTTGTATCCTAGGAAAGCCTTATTATTGCAAAAAATATTTTCGTAGCTTGATCGATACTTTACAAAACCTGTCTAGTTATTTTAAGTTTCCTATGACCTCCCCATATATACATACATATAAGGTAATATACCTAATATAACACGTTAATAATCATGATAACTAAATTAATGTTATAACAATTTAACATTTTAATTCATTGAACACCATCGATACGGTTGCCTTTTGCTTAATTAATGAGCGGACCAACGAGTCAACTGTTTTGAAAATAGATTTTTATAATAAATTAATATTCTAGTAAGGGACGCGTTTTGGCTGTGCTTTTACTCAAAATTGATTAAAATAAGTATCTGTAGTAATGCCTGATATTATAACCCTTTTGTTCAAAGGTGATTTTGTAAACTTAAAAGTAAATTTGTTAAGTAGGTACCTTGGAAAGAAAGCGTAGCACCACTACGTCGTCGTAGCACTGGCTACGAAAACATGATATTTCTGATATCACGGTCAATTTCTTATAATTATATATTTTAACGATATAAAAAACAAAATTACAATAAAATTGTTCTTTATAGATACAATCTATTGGTATCTGTATGCAACATTAAGCTCATGCATAAAAATAACAAATGAAGCCGAAGCAAAATAAATGTTTTAATATAATTACTTTGATACCAAATGTAATTTGCATGCCAAGCTAAACTTTATTTTACTTGATGTTATTGATAAATATCTCAATTTTATAGTAAACGTTGAATTTTTTATAGTCTATGAACAAATATATAACAATCATGGCAAATCATTTAATAAAGAATTAAACACAAAGTGATATATTTTGCTTCGATTCGAAAATAAAAATATAACTATCTACGAATTAAAAATATTATAAACCTACCTTAAGGTGTAAACAACATATCATTCGCTTTATAAGATTATATCTGCCTATTTATTCTGACCTATTATTAAAGTTTAAATATTATATTCTACGTTGCATATACATAAATTTAAATTGTTACCATTTTGATATTTCATTATAATACATATTTAATTATTTTAGTACAAATGTATTTTGTAAGCTATAATGTTACGCCATTGCCTTGGCCTAGCTTAAACTAATTTATAAATAAAGTTACCTACCCATAATATAATACGATACATCGTCACAACGGGGTGACAACTTGGTGTGAATGGCCCATGCATAGTCATTCCAAGTAGTCCAAGTAGTTCCAAGGGTTTGACAATTACTGAGTTTGCATGATTCATAGTCACTCTAAGTTGTCACAACTTGGTTTGAGTGACCCATAATCACCAAGTTGTCATAAAAATGTGACAACTTGGTTTGAATGACCAAAAATCACTCCAAGTTGTCAAATCGGTGTGACAAGTTGAATGACCCATAGTCACTCCAAATTGTCACAACTATGATTGTTAAAAATAAAAAATAATATTGTCAATAATAATTTAATGTTGATTGTTGAATGACCTATAGGCACTCCGAGTTGTCACATCGGTGTGACTATGGCTTGGTCATCCTTTTTTTGACTACTCGATTGAACTACTTGAAACCAAGATAAAGTAAGTTTTGTACGAATCTATCCACTAGATCCAAAAACGGGATCCTATGCCATTTGCAGAATATTCTTATTAATTGAGACCTATATTTATGTAAAGTCTATACTTTAGGTTCAAATAGATAAATAGCAAAATAAGAAATAATTCATAAGTTATGTGCAGTTCACTTGCAGCACCCAACGCGTATATTTAGCTTCATTCCAACTCGAATTATTTCCACATTGTAACTATGTCGTTAATTAATGTTATTAGGTTATATACCAATTTGAATTCATAATCTCCTTGTAGTAATTTTATTTTTAAACACAAACTATAAACAATAAGCTATCGGACTAATATTTTTTATTCATCATCATCATCATCATTTCAGCCGTAGGACGTCCACTGCTGGACATAGGCCTCCCCCATCCATCTCCAATAGGGCCGGTTGGAAGCGGCCTGCATCCAGCGTTTCCCTGCGGTCTCTTTTAGGTCGTCTGTCCATCTTGTGGGTGGACGTCCTACGCTGCGCTTACCGGTCCGTGGTCTCCATTCCATAACCTTTCGGCCCCATCGGCCATCTGTTCTGCGTGATATGTGCCCTGCCCGCTGCCATTTCAACTTACTAATCCGGTGGGCTATGTCGGTGACTTTCGTTCGTCTACGGATCTCCTCATTTCGGATTCGATCTCGTAGAGAAACCCCGAGCATAGCCCTCTCCATAGCTCGTTGTGCGACTTTGAGCTTGCTTATGAGGCCCATAGTGAGAGACCACCATATTTTTTATTGTCTTTTAAAAAACAGTTTATAATTAGAGCTGATCTCTGAAAACCAAATTAAAATAATATGTTCAAAATGAAGGAAGATATTTAAGCATTTTAATGTTTTGCTAGACAGAGTGCGCACCATAGTTACATATGATGTTACTTGAGAGTACGCCATACAAACTTCACACTGTCACTCATTTTGCGGGAAAGGGACAGAACATCTATCCCCAATCCGACCAAAAAGTTCAAAAGCTTAGGTATATCCTCAGGACTTTATTAACCGATTTTCATATATTTTTTAATATACGTTTTACATTTAATTATATTTTTCATTAAGCCTGTTATTTTTACCAAATCAAACACCTATCCAATTGCCTATTATAAATGTCATTTGCCAAAAATCCATTTAAAAAAAATGCGAAATATCAACAAAAAAATCACACAGGAACACAGCTGAACACGTTAAAACAGATTTTAGAATTTTTGTCTGTTTGTTTGTGCACGCACATTTCCCTAAACCACTGATGCGGTTTTCACGAATATGCTTAGATTGGAGTACAGGCAATGTTATGTCGCGGGCAACAGCCAGTATTAAAATAAATTTATAAAATGTTAATTATATAAAAGCACGATTTACTTCACAAAAAAAATGTTTCATAATTTATGAGATACATACCTATTACTTTCAACAAATTCGTTAAAATTATTTATTTCTATAGGTTGAGGTTATTTAGATGGATTTGTAAACGAAGAAATTAATGATATTGTTTTGCTCTATATCTGATTTCTGTAATAGGTAGGTATATTGGAAACAGCGTCCGATAAATTGAAGTCATAGGCACGTTGCATTCTTAAGTAATGTTGAATTTTTACAGAAAGTTGCATAAATAATCTCTAGAAACAATTATACTTAGCTTAACTTCGGTAATATTAACCTACTTAGTTTTAAAGTAATATTATGCTATCGACATAATGATGAATGATGATAACGATGACGACATGGAAGACATTAGTGAGATAATTAATTTGAACGAGTATCATACTATATTATTGAAGACCAACACTTTCGCATTTGGTTTGATTTGACACCTGCTGCGATATCACGTACTATTTATCACCTAAAGGAAAATATTTTTCTATGTAGTTATGTATTACCTACCTACTAAACTTATATTTTATAAGTCGACCAACTATGTCGTTGCTACGATAAACAATGTAGGTAATTACTTGCGTTTGCATCAGTAAAAAAATTATATGTACTTATCTAAACTGGGTTACGCGGAAAGGGTGTACTAAAACGAAACGGTTCCATATTACCCATCGTTATAAACACCTTTTACTAAGGGAGCAACTCTGAAATCACAAAATAAATATCATCTGTTAGGTTCATAGAAAATTGACATTCACAATCGATAAAACGTATTTAACAGCTGATATTTTTTTTTGGTTTCAGGGTTTATTTTAGTAAAAGTTGTTCATAATAATAGGTATTGTGGACCCCTTTCAGAATAAGTATTACACGTCCTTTCCGCGTAGCACTGTATAATTATCATATAGCTACTCTAGGTGTAACTTGTTATAATAAAATAACTAAACCCACCTATAAGTATATACATAATAATGACAGTGACTGTTGTACCAATGTTCTAGGGATTCATGTACTGCACTGCAACCAAAATGTAATTCACAAATAAAGCCGCGCTCACCGTATATTTTAAAACATAAAAAATTCTCTAATTAGAACAAAACTATCAGACATTCTTTTTAGAATAATAATGCAAACGTTTTAAAGTGATAATATATTTAAATTGATATGTTTTAGTTCTGTCACACTTAGAGAAAAAAATTACGTCCGTATTATTGTTCATAACTTTAATACCTAATTTGATGGGTACCTTGGTACCTTCCTGCAATTTTGTATTTCACATAGGTACCTACTTACTTCTACATCTGACGCGGCTTAGCAAACTACTCAAATATAATATTACTGTATTAATTGTTAACCCCCCATTTGTGTATAGGTATGCTTGCCTTTAATATTCTATTATACTTTGGACGCACCCTTAATTTAATTTGTCTTTTTTAGTGCAGTACTTATAGAGTGTAACTAGGCTTCAATACCTAAGTTTGCTTGTAGGTTCAACACCTCATTAGTAAAACGTAGTGGTCTAATACCTACTTGCGAGAGGAAGGACGTCATAGCAACACCCTTGTAGGCTACATTTTGTAATTAAATAAGGTGCCCACCTTTTATAAAGCAATTATATAGATAATAAATTAGATAAGTACACTTGTAATCAATTGATATTTTGTTATAAATTTCATAGAGTCAGATATGGCATAAATTGAAAATGGTATCTAAGCTAGTAGATTGATGTGTTTAGATCCTATACCTGCAAAATTATGACTGACTGAGAATTAATACTTGATTCCAAATTTTTGATTCTGGGATCTCCTGGTACATACTGAGAACTTTTTGTATAAATAGTAGGTATCAAAAGCTAACTTGCACTGATTAGGTAGGACTTAATTATGTAGAAAAGCGTCAATGAGTATAATAAAAAAACAGGCTCGGAAGTTGGATACGTACCTATACAATTTGTCGGTTACCTACCTACGTTGCTCACAATGTTATTAGTTTCAGAATTTATAAACATCACAAATTTATAAAATAATAAATATTCACCCTGTGTCGCCTTGTAAATATAAATTGTCAGCTTGCTGGCCGCCCGTTCGTGATATACCTATATTATTATGGCATTGTAAATAATTTTAAAATTAAATTTATTACCTAATTACAATTTTCATCAAATAAAACACAAATTCGATTTAACAGTTGTTTCATTATTTTTTGGAATTTATTTATTTCCTATGACCGCTGGCACCGCTGCACGCAACGAATTAAGCCTGTTGCAGACGATTCGCTTACTGCGCATCGTCTACAGGCTTACTCGCGCGAGTATTGTGCATCGCCTGCATCAAGCTACAACACTTTTTGCTTAGAGCTAGGCTCTAGGCTATTAGACAACTTCCACTGCCACTGACACAAAAATTGTTGTAGCTCATTGCAGGCGATGCGCAGTGCCTACTCGCGCGAGTACTGAGCATAGTCTCCAACGGGCCTTACCAGACTGTAAACGGAACCCCAATCAAGTCAACTCTAAACTTTTGAAAAGAAGACACAACAACACAACCTATTTTTCTAGGTCGTATGAAGTCTTCTCTTTTGAGTGTCTAGTGCGAGTTTTTCCAATTGCATTAACTTGACCGCGTTAATGTTAGGCCTTACGGCTTAGGCATTGCGGCACTAAACTAACGTTAAATCCGCTCAGTTGGAAAATCGCTCGGACGTGAACCTTAACGCTGGGCGCGTTAGTTTGATACCGAATCAACTTTTTTGGGTTCCGCACCCAAAGGGTAAAAAACGGGACCCTATTACTAAGCCTACGATCGATGTGTGTCTGTCTGTCTGTCTCTCCGTCCGTCTGTCTGTCCTACCTATTAACGGCTATATCTTTCGAACCGTAATAGATAGACAGTTGAAATTTTCACAGAATATGTACGGTGGATTAACGAAAAAATAATAAAAAGTCAAAAAGCAAAACGGGTCCCCATACAACAAACGTATTTTTTTACGTATTTTTGTATTAGCTCTAATGTAAAAACGATAATACGTACAAGCGTCAAACTTACTTCAAACAAAAGCGCACGATTGTAGTACACACTCTTAAGTATAACAACAAATAATAAATAATGGCCAAGTGCAAGTCGGTGACAAATTTCTGTTCATTACCAAGTTATTATACTCGAGCGCCTGGAGCAAACTGTTTAGCAAGTTACTCCTACGATTGGAAGGCGTTATAATAACTGGTTACTTGGACAACCTTATTGTATTTTGTGGTGGTACGGATTAGTTAATCCGCCGTAACGTTACATATTCTGTGAAAATTTCAACTGTCCTTCTATTACGGTTCGAAAGATATAGCCGTTAATAGGTAGGACAGACGGACGGACGGACAGACAGACATCGTAGGCTCAGTAATAAGGTCCCGTTTTTACCCTTTGGGTACGGAACCCTAATAAGGTCCAATTTCTTTGGTTTTTTGCAGCTGAAGGTCAAATGAGTAAATGTTTTTTTCAGTTTTTAGGTTTTTCAGTTAGGTTAGGTTTTTTTTTCAGGTTTTGTCAACCTAGTTGGTGGTTGACAGACCACGGTCCGGCGTACCAAATCCACACGTCTGTTGAACTATGACCTTGTTTGACGCTATTTAATACTATAACAACAAGGTAACAAAAAAAGGAAGTGAAAATACAAGTCGGCTCGTTGTATTATTTTCCTAAACTTGTGTATTTGAGTAATAATGGTGGGTTATTGTTTTTTTATTAAGTGTTCGTGAACGCCGAACGTGCCCGAGTGAAGGCAAGTGATCTAAAGAAGCGAAACGTATATTTTCGTGTTGTTTCCAAAATTCCCTAGAAGCCAAAGTTATATGATTATTTACGGGATATTTACCGTGGTAAGGTTGTGGAATGAGCTCCCGATATTTCGGCGCAGTTACATGCACCAACATGCACCGTGTTCACGGGAAGACTGAAAAATGCGGGTGGATGGTCGAACAGTTAAAAAGTTAGGTTGCAGACATAACGATCTACCCTCTTTCTTAGTCCTTAGAAGCCTCTCGTAAAGCCTCGCCTCCACTAGTAGCTTTACATAATCTGTGCCTCCACCACTTTAATGGTTCATGAGTTTGACATGACCTTGACTTACTTTGCTTAACTGTGACTATGACTTGTTTGAGGCTATTTAATACTATGTAAACTTGTTTTAAACAAAAAATAGTAATTAAAAAAAAATACGACTGAAGGAGTTTGTATCCATGGGTACGAAAAGTTGAAAAAAAAGGATTGGTGGCCATGACAACTTGACAACAACACATACATGATACATTGTACCAAAATTGTAAAATTCCTTTTCGAGGGAAACTCCATAAAATTCTTAGTTTAATTTCTAACGAAAGTAAATAAATCATTGTTGTGTGCAATGATAATGTTTAACTTTTGGTCTGTGCTACAGTGGTACATCAGACCGTTTATAAAGTGGTTCCTGAGAAAAACGACGCGACTATGTGAATTACAAAGAATATGCTACGGCGATAAGCCTGGAGCAGCAAGAACTTGCAACGTAGAAAACTCTTTGATATTATCTCGGACGAGAGATGTAAAGGAAGTAGTTTCCTTCCTGGACACCGTAGTGTCCGAACGGAGGTTCGTCTCATCAAACTTCCACAATATTTTGAATCCTTCCGTAGGTATCATACTCAGAACTAAGAAAATAAACCCTAAGCTACATGGAGCATTTGTAGTATCCTTCAGAAAATGCCTTGAGCAAATATGGAGCTATAGGAACTTATTGAATGAAGTAGAAGATTTACGGAGGACCCAGTATGATTCAAACAATCCAGATCATGAAGAAAAATTACTAAAACTTTGGTCATTACTAGTACCCAATGAAGAGTTGGAAAGTCGAGTAACTAAGCAATGGCAATACATAGGATTTCAGGTAATGGTATGCTAGTCTAAAATATTTTTTTTCTGGTTTTTTGGCCTGTCTTTATTTCATACTAAATACACAGAATGGTGGTACTAAACAAGAAGCAGCAAGCTTATTATGGATGTCCGTTCATCATTCAGATTATAATCACTTGCCATCTCGCTCCTGCGCACGGTGCGAGTAACTTATTAGTAACTTATTATACGAACAGGTTGACATGTAATCATGATCACAATCAAACTTTTGCAATAAGCGTGCTAGTTATTTATTTAGAAATCGAAAAATGGTGCAATGCCTGAATATTTCTATTGACACCTCAATGACATGGTTCTGTAATATGGATACTCACCAAGGAGAAGGCATGTGAGTCGCAAAACAGACCATGGAGTATGCCATGTTAAATGCTTTACATTATGTGAAAGACTAACAAAAACGGAAATCAAAAGGACCAAAAAACGAAGACAGGTACCGCATTATCTAAACTCAAGTAGAATTAGGCAGGACCCTTGGACAGATGCTCTGGTTTTAGATAGATAACATAATTATGTCACTTACAGAATGGTGGTCATGTGAGAGTATGGATATCCTTAGCCCTGGAAGACCAGTCCAAGTGTGGTATTGATGATACATTCAAATTTAACGAAATTCCATGGTTGAGAACTTTAGATTACTGCTAAACATGACATATAGGCAAAAGAGAAAGAAAGCTTATGCCCTGCAGTAGGCTGAATGAGCTGCATTGGCAGCATGGGCATTCATGAGCAACAAATTCCATGATGCCACGAAAAATCGCAAAATAAAATATCTGTTCCATACATAGAAATACGTCATTCACGCTACTGCTGATACTGATACCTATCTTTTGCACTATTTCAGGGTTGATCCCATTGTAAAAGTTGTTTATAATAGTATCACAGTTCCACTGTACAATAACTATAACTATTATAACTAATCTACTGTACAGTAACAGTACAATAAATGTAAGAATAATTTAAAATCTGGTTTTCAAATTTCAGGGTGATGATCCAAAGACAGACTTTAGAGGCATGGGGTTACTCGGACTAGAAAATTTATTGTACTTTGCAATGGAGTACCCACAAGCATCAAGCCATGTTCTGAGTCATTCACACCACCCACGGTTCGGCTATACCTATGCAATTGTTGGTATTAATCTTACCTCAATGGCCTATTACCTGCTGAAAGATGGTTCAGCTAAAACCTACATGTTCAATGCTAAAAGATCCTTACCTAACATTAAGTTATTTCACAAATTCTATTGTTACCTGTTTTATGAATTTGACAAGCTCTGGATTGAGTCTAAACCACAGGATATGATGGAGTTCTCTTTGATATTCAAGAAATTTGAAAGTGCAATTAGAAACGAGCTGGCGGACCCCGCTTCAGTGTTTAGAATAAATATTCAGATTGACACTGTGTAGTCATGATTTTAGAAGTAGTTAAAAATTTCACAATTCTCTAGCAATCTCAAACTAGTTATATGTTATACGGTAAATATTCCGTAAATAATCATATAACTTTAGTGAACGGCTGTTCGAAAAGTTATAGTGATAGTTTAAAACAGTATTTTGTTATAAACACTTGTGCATAAGTCATAGCACCAAATAATGAGCTTTCTCTATTCACTGATATATAGCTTTGATTATGATAGTTTTATTTTTACATACAAGAATTTAAAAAATGAGAAACCACAAACTATCTAATGTGATGGCATCACAGATTACTTCAAAGTTACTGGTGGTTATGTGGTTTTCGTATTTTTATTCTTTTGCTTATTACAAACTAGGTAGCGAGCCCCAAAATTAATCCAAATGAAAGAACTTGATCTAAAAAAGTTGGTTCACAACGAATGAGGCCATAGCCAATAAAAAATAAAATTAAAAAAAGGTTAAAAATACTGTAAAAATTACTGAAATAAAGACAAATTGATTATAATTATAATTTTTATTGTTATTTTGTTTTTGGTTCTAAACACTGAACTTAAAGATCTTATGAAAGGGTCTAAAAGTTGTAGTTATATTATTATTATTTTGTCATGACGAATCGTGCAGAACTGAAATTAGACAGAAACTCCGCCCATGTGAACCTTTTTAGAAAGTTTCTTCAAAGGAGGTTTTATGGTGTTTTTAATAATTTTAACATAAATGATGAAAATTTGTGAAAAATTCTGCAATTTTTTCCTAGGTATGGTGAAAACAGATTTTAAACTGCAACAGCGTAGCGTGGACCACCCAAGATTACGGTCCATGCTACGCTCGTGCCGTAAAACGAAGGGTGAATAGAGTCCTCAATGGTAGGTAACGCACTGACAATGCCCCGGGTATTGTAGGTGTCTATAGGCAGCGGTGACCAATTACCATCATGTGGACCGTAGCTTGTTTGCCACTGATACTATAAAAAAATGACACCCTCATTAAAAAATCTGATAGTTAAGTTTAAAGAACATTAAACACACATTAAATGTTAATGAAAATTATGTATGTACAAGCATTTTCAAAATAGCTGAGCACACATTTTATTATTTACTTACATTGATGGTTAAAACCTTTTGAACCTTGTGAAAGATTGGTGATTTATATTCTTAGTCACTGATGCTGTTTCATTGTGATACTTTTCAACATCACTTTTATTTTACAATGCAATGCAAGTAGGTACAATATAATTATTATGTAAATTCTTAAGTAAAATAATGCATTTAGAATTGATATTAAAATTTTGGTACTGTTGTATGCATTATGTTAAACAATGCACAAGATTATTTTGATGCATTATTATTTATTTAAATAGGTATGTACATAAATGTAATTTTATACCACAGGTAGCTATATCACAAATATGTTGTCATGAGTGTTTAGAGACATGCAAATGATAGGGTTCAGTAGACATGTTCCCAAAAAAGTTTAATGAAGCTCATTGCACTTAATCAAATTTCATCACAACAGTACCTACTTTTTATAATGTATTTAGATAGAAATACTACTATTCTAATTTAAATCTTACCCACATTGAAGTTTCTCATTAGCTGACAGAGCGCGACAAAGCTTCTGCTTCTGAACATAGATTTTCGGATCATTGTGCAGGTTCGACTCCTGCCAAGCACGATTTTGTTTAAATATAATCTATAAATTTAAACACCAGAACATTCTCAAAACCTAAAAGTATTTTGAGTACATTCCTCGATCTAACTGGTATTTGAACATTGTGTGTTAATTAGGTGTTATAAATTTGTGGCTAATCTCATAATATAGCTGCAAAATAGATAACTATGGTTCCTCCGCTTGGTTTATTTGAATATAATAAGTAATTTAACTTTTTATTTATTAATTAAATTAGACCAGGTATATTAGTCATAGTATGTATGATGTATATTTATTTCGTGTGTGCATTGTCTTTTAGGACAGATGGGAAGTGAAACATGTGCAATTTCATATGCAATAAAACTTAATGTTAAATTCAGTGTGTTTATTTTTATTCATTTATTTATTAATATAGTAGGAAAGGACGGACACTACCTATTAAACTAAATACCAAAACTATAAATATTTTACATAGGCATAATACAGCACAACCATTTCATAAATGCTCTAAAAATATACTTCTAAAAATTTTAATAAGACAACTAAGTAATTTTATATTTGAAAAATATATTACAAAAATAAATTCAAAAAGATTATGTCAAAAATGTCATGTAGTAAATACATAAAAATGTTCTCAAGTACTTACACAAACTAAATTGAAATTATAAGTTAATTACAGTTAGTCTTATTTTCGTTTCTTCTCCTTCTTAGTATCTTTAGCAGGCCGTGATCTGCCTGCTTTCACTAGAGCAATCAATGCCGTTATTGCTACTAGTCCAAAGCCAGCAACACCTATTTGCCAAATCCAAGGATGTAGCGCAAGAATCTCTAGTCCATAAGCAATGATAACTTTGAGGTGTGCCACACACCAGTCCACAGTTTCATCGCTGAAACAGAAAAAATTAACTTTTTATATTTGCAAAAAAACCTTGTGTGCGCAACAGTAGATTTTTAGGGTATATTTGAGGTAAAATGAAATTTTGAATGCATTATTGGTCGTAGTGTCATGCGCCAACTTTGCCTCCAATACGCCTTTTTTGCTCAAGATGTTTGGCGATTTGTTTGCCTTTGAAAACACAGACTACAGCAAGTATGAGACCACTTGAGCATAATCCATACAAGAAGTCAGATAGCAATAATCATTTATGCAAATTCTCAAACAACATTTTTCGCCATTTCTGACAATTCGAATTTTCGAAAAATGTGATTACTTAGATTATATTATTCTATTATTATTAGATTATGTTATTCTAAGTGTGATTAGTATTTTTTTTAGTAATGTCTTCTTTAATTCGTAATATCTCTAAACACTTGATAATACATCATTATCAGCAGGTAAAGGTTTGGCGGCTAAGTCGATTCCAGTAATTGTATTTATAACAAAAACTGCATGTTTCCTACATAACATAATGTAATTTAACAACAAGTTATAGGGCCGCCTGGTGGTAAGCGATCACTGTCGCCTATAGGTACCTGTAACATCAGATCATCGATCGATCATCGATTTGAAAGACTATTAGCAGCTCTTTTGAAGAACCCCCATCTTTGCGATTTCAAGCACCTAATTTACCATAGAGTTTTACACAGTTGAATAAATACGAAACATAGAACAGTCCATTGTATTACCTAATGTCGTACAACACTTAAAAACATATTTTTTTATTATTTTATAGTAATTAATCTAGCACCTAGTTTTACCAAAACGGTAAAAAGAGTCAACATCAGCCTGTTTACTCATATAATAAAATTCAAACATTTGACTGAAAAGAAAATTTTGTACATCACGCATATAAATCTATTCATCCTATATACACTGGAGGGAGGGAGAGTAAGCCAGGTTGACTTCATATGAGATCCTACCACTGGTTTTAGTTTGTTGCGGTGCTAATAACACAAACTTCAATGTTAACAATGTGCTAACTGGACTAGCAAGAGATGAGGCGAGCACGCCTCCATGCTTATTCCAAACAACCCTGCCTTAACTTTTAAGACACACTGCTGACCTTGGTGTATGGGGTAGCAGATGCGACTGAGCTTTCAAGGTCTGCTGTGAACCTCGGGCAAAATCCGGTCGACTGACCTGGCAGCCTCATAGTTTGTTGCAGCGAGTAGCAAGTAGGTCAATGCTGGTTGTAGGGAAATGGGTGTAATGTATGTTAGTTTCGAACAGTCAGCTAATAATTTACTATCATATCGAAAAAAGAAATAGGATATTTAGAAAATAAACTTACAATGGTGATGCAAGCAACCGCACCGGTTCTCCTTTGGCATTCTTGTACCAGTCTTGAGCAAATGACACAAATGATTTTACATCTGTTTTGGGCAGGTCATACTTATAGACTTTTCCAAGCCGGAAGCTAGAAGAAAAAAATATTAATCAATTTGTAGAAAATATTACATAATATAGACTTAAACAGTAGATGAAGGTTTTTTAACCCCCGACGACGTATAGAGCAGAGAGGTGTTATAAGTTTGATGTGCGTGTCTGTGTATCTCTGTGGCATCGTAGCTCTCAAACGGCTCAACTGCTTTTGATTTAGTTTTCTTTGTTTGTAAGTTGACTTATTCGACAGTGTTCTTAGCTATGATTCAAGAATATCTGTTCAGCTGTTTGAAGATTATCAGATCTATTAAAAGGCGTTTAAAAAAACTATTTATAATAGTTTAACACAAAATTTCCATTAAAAAAATCTACTCAAAAAACACCAATTTTCAAAATGTACCAAATTATTTTTAGCTAAAATAAGAATTTGGTACAATTTGCATTTTGTCATCTGGAGTGGAAATCGCACTACAGACGAAGATTCATATTCCAACAATGAGCTTGAACTGCTAATGAAGGGTAACTTTGTTTTGATAATATTGCATGGTAGTGATCTTTCTTCCTAAAATTTGCACGCCCTCCACTTTTTAAAATACTACAAAAAAAGGTGGAGGGGCGTTGTACACGCCGCTCCGCGTTTAGAATGAAAAACCTCTGGTAGAGTATTTTCTAGTAGGTACTCAACTGGCTGGGAGCTTGCCGAGTTGGACTTCAATTTAAAAATCTGGCACCTAGAATCTTACGGTGTGTCCGGCAGTATCACTTAAGAGTTCCCTAAAAAACATAGACAATTTTTTTTTGCGATAGGGGTATTAAATCTGCCAGGCTCAAGGCTCAAATGGGTGTAGGCGGGCCACGCAAGCCGACTGCACACGGACAACTGGGCGAAGGTCTCTACAGAGTGCAGTCACCGAGCAGTCGACCCCGAGGTCGCCCCCGAACCCGATGGCGCGATCAGCTCGGGAGGTATAAAAAATATTGGGCGCTGCTGGTCCAGGACCGAGACTAGTGGAAGGAATTGGGGGAGACCTTTGCCCAGCAGTGGAACAATAGAGGTTAACATAAAAAAGGTGGCAACCAAGCAGGCGGGCAGCTTGTTGGTGAGCAGTCACCGTCGCCTATGGATACTTTTCTGTGATTAACCAAATGTTTATTTATTACAAGAGCCCAGATATGTAGGAAGCATGCAACATCTTCCCGGCCAGACTGCCATCATTTTGACTTAATTTCACTTACTCCTTATAAAACTACACTAAAAAGCTTACAATAGAAAAGTCGGAAGCTTGGTGACTTGGAACCGCTTGGCGGTGTTTACTCCAGCCAGGTTAGCGTCCATTCGCGCCACGTTGATGCGGTTCTTCAACGTCGCGCCGACGCTTTCCCATACTGCATGCAATCTTTGGCATTCTACGCAGGAAGCGCCATAGCTGAAAAATCAAAGTTTCTGCTATCACAGCTTAAGGAAGATATACTCGAGCTGTCGGTAAAGAAAAATATTGTGAGAAAACCATAAAATGGGTAGTCAAGGGCGTAGCCACGTGGAGCAGGGTGGGGCGCTTGCCCCACCCTGGCTGGCCCTGGCATTACATCTGGGATGACCGATTTATTCAAATTTAACAGCAGTTCATGTTCATAGAATAGTTTTCCTTTATTCTATTCATATTATTTATAGTTTTATGGTGTGAACAATAAAGAGTCAATCAATCAATCAATCATAGAGCCTAAAGCATGAATGTGTTGTAGAAGTCTTCTTATTGGGAATTCTCAAAAATGAGGGCTTCAATGATTACAATGTTTACACCAAACTTGTTTACGGTCAACGACAGAAAGCCAGCGTAGGCTAGATTTAAAAGAAAAAGAAATGTTAGGATATAGGTTTTTATATGATTGTTTAATTTGTTTATAGATAGAAATTTTCGGTACCTACTCCGGATTTTAATTTTTTGCTCCACCCTGAATTAGAACCTAGCTACGCCCATGGGTACTTTCCAGCACTCAGCTGGCTAGTTACCCTCGTCAAGTTAAAAATCTGTAGCCAAGCTTCAGACATTGTGTTCCGTAGCCTCATTTGAGAGCCTGTTCGTGTTCCAGATTTGGTGTGTTTACCATCCTCGACCACATAACATCAGGTGACCAAGTTATTATTATTAATATTACACAGAATAATGAATAATATTATTACCGTCTATACATTTTTTTTAAAGTTGCAAAATAAGACCAAGGTTCGGTCGGCTATCATGACTAATTCCCCTAAAAGATCCAAGTTTGGGTCCAAAAGACACAGTAATAGCAGTGCTTTGATTCAACTTTTTGATAACCTGTATAATATGCTTGTATACTTACAACATAACAAACCAGTCCCCTGTGGTGGCACCGGTGGCAGCTTGTGTGATGTGCTCAAATATTTTGTCTGTGAGCTCTTTCACGGCCGGTGCCTGGTTCTTTTCAAAGAAACTGTAAATTTCATTTTCATCTGGTTCCCCTGGAAAATTAACATACTTATGTTATACATTTGTGAAAGTTTATGTGTAACTTTGTCCGATCAACTGCGTAACAGATCATCATCATCATCAGCCAGAAGACGTCCACTGCTGAACATAGGCCTCCTCCTTTAACCTCCACAATGAACGGCAGCCTGCCTTTTGCATCCACTGGATGCCAGCGACTCTTACTAACAGCTGAAACGTAACAGATGCGTAACAGATGAATGGATTTAAATAAAAAGTAGTATGGTGGTAGGTTATACCCTTGAATAACAAATAGGCTACTTTAATATCCTAAAAAAGAAGGTTCTTGAAGGATAGTGAAACCGCAGGGCGCTGCTCATAAGCACAGGTAATATAATTCAATAAATGCGAACGAACAGCTGAATGGATCTTGATGAAATTTGGCAAAGGAATTGTGTGCATCGGGAGGACAAACAGGCTGATTTTTACTAAAGAGTAAATTAGTTATTTGATTTTTTTTAAATAAAACACTCATTGAATGTTATATCTAATGTAATACTATAGACAAAAGGAATAGGTAATACATAATTATAGGTGCCGGACAGTCCTTTCTGTTGTCACACCTTGATCTGGATTTGGAAGGCACACTTGCTCGAAAAAACACTTGGACCTCATATCACTCATATAAACAACTATTCTAACAATCATATAAGCAACTATCCTTACAATGACACTTTTAAAACTAGCCCACAATGGCTAAATCTTGCCAGAATTTCAGTTTTAAATTATTTTTTCACTTTAAGAACCCTTTTTCCATGCACACTCATCACGCACAAGCCGGCTTTCTGTCGTTGTTGACCATAACTAAGTTTGGTGTAATCATTGCCAAGGCCAGCCAGGGTGGGACACTTGCCCCACCCTGGCTGGCCTTGAAATGACGTCTGGCGTGACCATTTTTTATTTTTTATTTACAGTACTTCATACTCATAGGATGGCTTTCCTTTCTTCCGTTCATATTATTATTATTATTTTTTTCCATTTACTTATCATTTAAAAAAAGAAAGGTATACAAATAGGATATAACAGCATTTAACATTTGTATTTTTGTGTGTCCAATGTGCCTACGCCCATGCTTACAAGTGACGTCATTTGTAAGTATAGTGCGCTCTCTGTTTAGCATGACATTAAAATGCTTAATCATCCTTAATCTTAAACATATTGTTTTTTTATTGGTGATCCCTCTCTTTAGCGTTTTTTACAAGATAAAACAATTCATCCGGTAACCTATTGTGTACAAAATTGGAGCTACAGATAGTTCTCTCTGCCTATAGTAATAAGTTGTAAGAATTCTTTCCTATAACAATTGGAAAAATATAATATAGGTACTTAGTATTTATTACTTACCACTAAACAGCAATGGTACTCCATGCCTGAAAAAGACGAGAGCAGGTTCCTTAGCAGGATTATAGAGACGGGCCATGTGACTGTTTTCAGCTATAACACTGGTTGCTTCCATATGCTTCTTAAAGTCTTCTTGTAAGTTTTCCACATGTTTTTCTAGAGCAACACATGTTTTACAATTGTCCTTAGCTGTAAAGCAAATTATAATGTTAATATTGTAGTTATGCTAACAAATTCTGGTAAATATGCTGGAATCCCAAAAATTATTAATATGAGCATGAGATTATTTGCTCTGAAGCATGAGAGTGAATATACTTTAGGTGGAGGGAAATGGAGAGGGACCATTGTACTGTACTGAATCTTCTTGGTGGGAGCAGGATTGGAATATGAGGGTGATGGGAAGACGGAAGAGCGTAATAGGAAAGTTTTTTTTTCTGTCATGACTTACGGTGATTAAATATAGACACTTAAAGTTGGAGTGATCTGTAAGTTTAGGTAGCTCAGCAAGCTATGGAATATTTATAGCTGAGCTTGGCGTTTCTCTGGTGTATCATATTCAGAATTAAGCCAGTCATATCTGTTGCAGAACCGATACCCGTTGGAGTAGACATGATCTAGAGTGGAGACCACAAATCGGCAAATGTAGCGTAGGACGCCCTGAGACTCGATGGAGTGACGATGCACGTAAGGCAACTGGCAGTGAGTGGAAGCGAAAAGCCGAAGATAGCGCTGAATGGCGTGCCTTGGGAGAGGTCTGTAGATGTTCAGCAATTGGATATTAAAGGCTGATTATGATGATTTTATGTTACGATTTAAGTATAGGTACACCATACATTTATAGCAAGTTAGCAAGCACTATAATATAATGTTATATTTCAAAATAAAACAGGTACTTACAAAACAATACTATAAGTTTTTCTTTAACCCGAATTAGTTCAAGGAGTTCGTCATCGCTAACACTTTGTAAAGTTACACTATTTACTTCTATTACAGCCCAAAGAAAGAACAATATATAAATGAAAGACTTCATGTTATTCGAACTAAAAGATAGGGAAAGAAAAATAAATAAAAACAGAAGTCAGTGCTTCCAAAATGCTTTTTTTTCTTTCGTTACGTTCACCTTACAAATTATAATCCTAAATAACTAGATCCGGTGTATAAATTACTCTATGCACTAGATACTAGTCTAGGCATGCTGTGGTAATTTAGAACATTAGTGGCGGAACGCTCTAAGGCTGCTGCCATCCATCCGCCCCTAACCAAAGAGATGAAAGAGAATGTAACTCGACGCTACGCCTAACTAAACTAATTAAAACAACATAACGTACTGTGTCAATATCCTCTGGTATAAGTGTTCTGTGGTCAATATCATCCATCAAAAATGTTTCAAAATAAAAAACATAACGTCAACAATAATTATTCTTTGAACATTATTAATAATAAATTTATCTTTTCTTCGATAAATTTCACGGTAATATCTCTAATTTTATCAGTAGAGTGATTCAAAGTTTCTGTGTACCTATTTTAGTGTTAATTTGAACGCATGTGCCACCGTTTTAATTTAGCTACCTTCGAACTGAGATTTCATATTTTACTACGTATCGTTGCCCCCCCAAAGATTTCATACTATACTACGTGCCCCCGAACTGTGAACCCATAATATATTTGTGCTAAGCTTTGTTCAAATTTCGGAGAAAAAACTCGTTGTGCAGTTATCTAGGCCACGTAGTACAGCTTGAGTAAAGCCCGTTGCAGACCATGCGAAGTACAGGTGGCAAGTACAAGTAGCAAGTACCTACTAGATACTAGTAGTTAGTAGATACTTGCTACTTGTACTTCTCATGGTCTGCAATGGCATAATACTTAGGTGATAATTTGAATTTAGTTTAGGAATCGTGGTAATTTCTGGTAATAACTGTGATGATTACTTGTTTTGCAGTTGTTTGAACACTTTGAACTGATACAGGACTCACTACCTATATTATTATCACTGTATTGCAAGATGTCATTCAAGTTGCTGGTTGCAACGTGAGCGATGGAAAAGGTAATTTCATATTAAAACTGTTAACATATTCGTGTCCTACAACGAAAGAGAATGTAAACACAATGGTACCGTATTACTAATGACCATTACCCAATGAATAGACTTTTCGAATTAGCAATCCAAGGTATTTATTACTATATAATTACGATTTACCCTTAGTCTCAGATATGATAGTTTTTGAACACTTTTTTCGTTTACGTATTGTTCCATACATTTTAGTAAAGCGCCTCCAGCGGAAACGCGAAAGAACTAAAATCGGTAGTAAACGGCGGTATAGATTGCTTCACTATAGTACGAAAAAAATATCGAATACCTTTCAGCCCAGCAATGTATGGAACAATACGAAAACGAAAAAAGTTTTCGAATACTATCAAAACTTGTACTATGTGTAGAACAGAGTAGATACTTTTAAAGGTTTCGTACGGCGTACCGTACCCAAAGGGTGAAAACGGAACTCTATTACTAAGCTTACGCTATGTCTGTCAGTCCGTCCTACCTCTGAACGCTGGTCGGTTTTTTATGTTATTTCCCAAAAGCAAAGAAGTTTAAACTACTGCTGGAACACAGGCCTTCTCTCAGAGAAAGGATGGGCCCTAACTCATCATCATCATCAAACTTGCTTGGGCGATATCTCGGAAACTGTCGATCCTGGACTAGCAGTTTCTTTGCAAAAGTGATAGATCTCGTCGAGATCTTCATTTCAGATGACAGCTGTCAAACTTACTTGGGCGATATCTTGGAAACCGTCGATCCTGGACTAGCAGTTCCTTCGCAAAAGTGATAGATCTCGTCGAGATCTTCATTTCGGATGACAGCTGTCAAACTTGCTTGGGCGATATCTTGGAAACCGTCGATCCTGGACTAGCAGTTCCTTCGCAAAAGTGATAGATCTCGTCGAGATCTTCATTTCGGATGACAGCTGTCAAACTTGCTTGGGCGATATCTCGGAAACCGTCGATCCTGGACTAGCAGTTCCTTCGCAAAAGTGATAGATCTCGTCGAGATCTTCATTTCGGATGACAGCTGTCAAACTTGCTTGGGCGATATCTCGGAAACCGTCGATCCTGGACTAGCAGTTCCTTCGCAAAAGTGATAGATCTCGTCGAGATCTTCATTTCGGATGACAGCTGTCAAACTTGCTTAGGTGATATCTCGGAAACCGTCGATCCTGGACTAGCAGTTCCTTCGCAAAAGTGATAGATCTCGTCAAGATCTTAATTTTGGATGACAGCTGTCAAACTTGCTTGGGCGATATCTTGGAAACTGTCGATCCTGGACTAGCAGTTTCTTCGCAAAAGTGATAGATCTCGTCGAGATCTTCATTTCGGATGACAGGTGTCAAACTTGCTGAGGTGATATCTCCGAAACTGTCAATCCTGGACTAGCAGTTTCTTTGCAAAAGTGATAGATCTCGTCGAGATCTCAATTTTGGATGACAGCTGTCAAACTTGCTTGGGTGATATCTTGGAAACTGTCGATCCTGGACTAGCAGTTCCTTCGCAAAAGTGATAGATCTCGTCGAGATCTTCATTTCGGATGACAGGTGTCAAACTTGCTGAGGTGATATCTCCGAAACTGTCAATCCTGGACTAGCAGTTTCTTTGCAAAAGTGATAGATCTCGTCGAGATCTCAATTTTGGATGACAGCTGTCAAACTTGCTTGGGCGATATCTCGGAAACCGTCGATCCTGGACTAGCAGTTCCTTCGCAAAAGTGATAGATCTCGTCGAGATCTTCATTTCGGATGACAGGTGTCAAACTTGCTGAGGTGATATCTCCGAAACTGTCAATCCTGGACTAGCAGTTTCTTTGCAAAAGTGATAGATCTCGTCGAGATCTCAATTTTGGATGACAGCTGTCAAACTTGCTTGGGTGATATCTTGGAAACTGTCGAACCTGGACTAGCAGTTCCTTCGCAAAAGTGATAGATCTCGTCGAGATCTTCATTTCGGATGACAGCTGTCAAACTGCGTTTGCCGATATCTTGGAAACCGTCGATCCTGGACTAGCAGTTCCTTTGCAAAAGTGATAGATCTCGTCATTTCGGATGACAGCTGTCTATAATAGGTAGAGACTCTGGCAAAGCTATAGTAATATCTTTGTGTTTCAGGCATGCAATCTCAACCAAACGCAGGACATACAAATGTAAATGATACAAGTGCTGCAATGGTTCCTAATGAAGGTGGTGTAACATCGGATACACAAGAAAAAAAAGATTTTTAAGAAGATTTTCGAGATTGGTTTGTGTTTGCAATCTCAAAATTATGAGATTTATAGAAAACAATGTTGCTTGATTTTTGAAGTTACCAAAAGAATGTGAAGAAACTGCACATCTTTTGATGTTCTTCGATAAATTATTTGATTCGGTGAATGGATCTTACAGTGAAATTCAGGGAAGACATTTTTACTTGCTGCAGTAACGCCGAAATCACCACATCAGAAATTTTGGAGTGAAGCTCTTCCAGTTTTAAGATCGTTACGATATTTAAATGACGGGAGGGAAAAGGTTGTTCGGTCCATAACAAGCTGGATTAAGACTAAAGAAGGATTCCAAATGCTTGTAAATTCTTTACACAAAAATCAACTTAACTATATTGTTATTAAATTTCAACCACAGGATGACAGGACCCATTAGAAAATATGTTTGGCTCCATATGGTCACTGAGCATATGCAATAGAATACCTGGTGCATTTATTTTTGAAAGCAAATATAAATCACTTTTAATAAATATCAATGGGTCATTCGCAAGGAGCGAATTGTGAAAAAGATACTTCAGCCGGCTTACAAACAATACGCGATTATTTTGATATTTGAGCTCCAAATCAAATGAAAAAGAAAATATCGAAATTGATGAGGAAGAGTTTATAATGAGGATCAGTAATCATCATCAGCCGGAAGACGTCCACTGCTGAACATAGGCCTCCCCCTTTAACCTCCACATTGAACGACAGCCCACCTTTTGCATCCACTGGATACCCGCGACTCTCACAATGTCGTCGGTCCATCTAGTGAGAGGCCTCCCTACGCTGCGTCTTCCGGTTCGTGGTCTCCACTCCAGAACCTTTCTTCCCCATCGGTTATTGGTTCTGCGATGGGCGATGGCAATGGCAATGGGCGATGTGGCCCGCCCATTGCAACTTCAACTTGCAAATTTTAGCAGCTGTCGGTGACTCTGGTTCTTTGGCGAATATCCACGTTTCGGATCTTATCGCGCAAAGAAACTCCGAGCATAGCTCTCTCCATTGCCCGCTGTGTGACTGAGCTTTTCCAAAAGGCCAACAGTTAAAGACCACGTCTCAGTACCATATTAGTAAAGTAGTAGCAAATTCAATAGAACTAGTACTCACTTTATTCTTCATGACATATCTTTTTGAATTATCCAAATCGGACCATTACTTACGAAGATATTAAGTAATAAACATTATGCCGTTCCTGCCGCTAAAAGAAATGTACGTGGGTGCGTATGACGTCACTGGGACGGTCGCCGCCAGTTACCCGTTGGCCGCTAAAAGGCGCGCAGTGTTTTGGGTGGTTAATTGTGACTTTGATGCAAATTAAGTGCCCGATTTGTGTCTAATTCAACTTTTTAACTATGTACAAATATTGTATTGAGCCAAAATGTACAAACACCTCTTTTAAAATGCCAGAATGTAAAAGTAGGTTTCAACTTATTTCCATATCAACTAAATAATGGGTAGGTATAGTTATGTAGGTACTAACATCGAAATGATCTACACAGCCATGTCTAGTAGCTTGGGTAGAGGGTGGAGTCATAGTAAAAATAATAGTAAGTTGACTCGAGGCCCGTAGGAGATTTAAATACCTACTCATGCCCGAACACGCAGGGTTATCCGTGTCTCTGAGTTTTATAGGTACCTATGTATATTACAATGAAACAATAACACGTAGATACGGATATACGGATTTTACGATTGTAAATAATAAGGTACATACTCCTAAAATAAATCCATGTTTGTAGCGGGTGGCTATCTACGACCCGGTAAAAGTATAATTTTATTCTTCTACAAATATCGGTCTCGGCTATCTCCATTACTCTGATTATATTATGTCAATAATATTGTAAGTATATTTTTTAAATATACAACTGAGTGCGAGACGAGTAAGGTATGATATGTTAATAAACCTGATGGTCAGTGTCACGCCTATCCATATAGTAGTCAATATCTGTAACCGTGTATAATGACCTTTTATCTGCTTAGTACAGTCAATATGCGATAACCTGTATTATGACCTTCTTTCGGCGTAGTACAGTCTATTATGCATAACACTGAATAGTTACCTCCTTTCGGCGTAGTACAATCTACATCCATAGCCCTGTATAAGACCTCCTTTCAGCTTAGTACAGTCTATATGCGTAACCGTGTATAAAGACCTCTTTTAGGCGTAGCACAGTCCATATTCGTAACCCTGTATAATGACCTCCTTTCAGCTTAGTACAGTCTATACTTAATGCGTAACCCTGTATATAATAATGATCTCCTATCGGCTTAGAACAATCTATATGCCTAACCGTGTTTAATGACCTCCTTTCAGTATAGGACAGTCTATATGCGTAACCTTGTGTAATGACATATTTTTTTAGCTTAGTTCAGTCTATATGCGTAACCCACATCCTTCCGGCTTAGTACAATCTATATGAGTAACCCTGTATAATGACTTCCTTTCAGCTTATTACAGTCTATATGCGTAACCCTGTATAAGACCTCCTTTCGGCGTAGTACAGTAGGTCTATTCCACTTTGATCCCTGACTGAAAATACCATTGTACCCCAGACATTTGTATTTGTGTGCGTGCTGCGGTGCGTGCGTACAGGCATGCGCACATACAAGCCGCACGATGTATCTTTCTTCGAAGATAACTTACTATTATATTTTTACTACGGTGGAGTTTTATCATCTCTTTTTACAACGGAGTACCATATTTTACGAAGTTTTGGGTCTCTCGGCACATTAAAAAAAAATAGTTTTTCTGGCGTTTTAATAGAGGTGTTTGTACATTTCGGCACTATACAATATTTATACATAGTTAAAAGATCAATTACACACAAATTGGGCACTTAATTTGTATCGAAAATCACAATTATCCACCCAAAACACTGCGCGCCTTATAGCTGCCAACGGGTAACTGGCGACGAACGTCCCAGTGACGTCACAAGCTATCACGCCGGCCGACCAGTGAATTTCGCTAGTAATTTGGTCATAACTTCGTTATTTTTTGTCGTAAAACAATATTTTTGCACTGTATGTTAAGGATTTCTTAGCTCTATAAATCTGCATTCTCAACTAAAAACGTTACTGATCCTCATTGATCCCATCAACACTCAATCAATGATGATGAACGCATCCACTAGTGATGTAGAAAATTGTGCAGCTGTTGGTTATTGCAGTGGATGGATGGTCAGAAATGAAAAAATAATATTTAGTTAACCACTGTAAAACCTGCAATAAAGACCTCGAAAACCATGAGGAACTACCATTCGTGGTCTCCACTCAAGAACCTTTGTTCCGGTTTATCGGTTCTTCGAGCGAAATGGAACATAATTATAATACATAATATTACCTATGATTTTAGACAAACACAGTAAAAAAAATTAAATCGCAGAATACATACAATTGATAATATCTATAAATGTAGATTTAAACTTTTTAAAGTCTAAATTGCATAAACAACGCCTGCAGAGTTTTTTAATATCGATTGGTGCAAACTAATCTTAAACATATTGTCAGGAAAATCACAGCCAAGCGATAAGACGGAGATTGTTAAAGCTGCTTTTGATTATTATACAAAACATAAAACAAAAAATTTAACTTAATCAGTTGTTTTTTTTATTTTATAGGTTTTAGCATAGTATAATGTTTAATTAAAACCAATGCATTTTTAACATATTTTTGTATAAGCTCTAATGTAAAAACGGTAATACGTACAAGTGTCAAACTTGGCATGATTATAGTACACACTCCAAAGTATAAAAACAAACAATAATAAATGACCAAGTGCGAGTCAGTGACAAATTTCTGTTTATTTCTTTAAGATATAATTGTGTTACATTATAGCGTATTCATTTGATAATTTTATTTATGAGTTGTATAAAACTGTACAGCCGTTTAATAAAATATTTTATTAAAGCTCGTAAAAAAGCTTATTATTTCTGAAGTAGACGGAGCGCTGCAGCCAAACTTATGCTTAGCGGACTTAATTTTTACAGTAGGCAAGATGTTTTTTCTACTATGGAAAATGATTGTAGTTTTTTACGGAATGTATGGGATTGGTCACGTGAATTTTTCACCAGTTGTGTAAATCTCATACATTTTGTATAAAACTACAAGCGTTTTCTGTAGTAGAATAGAATTAATACAACCTGCTATTCATCTGTAGGTTAAATGTAGTACCGTTAGTGGCGGATAGATGGAGGCACATATAATTGATTTCAAATATGGCTGAGTTGCCAGTCTATCTCCGTATATATATAGTAGTCTTTGAGTCTAGGTATATATATTATATTGAGACGGGAGATTACGTTTTATTCTGTGACCTATGAGCTACGCTTTTATGCTTTTACTCCACTCGTAGAGGGAGAACTCCACCAAAGAGAAAAGAAACTCCACTAGATCTGTGTTTTACTATTTTCACAGATCTACTACCTATAGATTTTCAATGAGCGTGGCTAGCTCAGTGCCTCTCGCTTCAACAAGGTGTGTTGCCACATTAAAATGATTTGCTATAAGTTAGGGTAATTTACCTACTATGATGGGTAGTGAATCTTCAATGAGTAATTATGGAAACAATACTAACTTTTAAATATTTCTATTTTATACACTATCTGCTGCAACCCGCGGTGCTACCTGCAATTTTTTGGGAAGAAAAGTACGTTGTCTGTCTTCATGACACACCCTATCGTCCTGATAAATTTTGTTAAGGTTGACTCGTAAAAAACAGACAGAAAGCTACTTTCGTTTTTATTATAATTATTTGTTAGGATTAGAATATAGTACTAGAAAAAAGGTTGTGAAGTAACCATAGCATGATGGTTGGGCACTTTGTAGTGCTTGGCTTGCCTAACTACAACCTTCAAGATGTAGGTAAGTAAGGAAGTACCTTACAGTGTGTTATAATAATAACTAGGTGGTCCCGCGACTTCGTCTGCATGGTGTTAAAAATAAAATAAAAAATATCCTAAGTAAAAGAGATGGAAGGATAATCTGAAAAATAGTAAGCAACAAAACAAATTAATAAATTAAGATACAAATCTGTCCATACAAATCTCATGGCTTTAAATAATTATTTTTTCCCTTTCTGATATTGGATTCGGCATTGAAATGACTCGAACAAATTCTAGCATGTTTTGATGGCACCCAATTTTCACGACCAGTAGCACTGATCTATTTTATTCGTAAGCCAGGATCGGTTGGAAACCTGCAGAACGAATAATTTATGTTAATTGTGGTGGGTAATTTCATTTATAAACTGGTAACATTTATTGTTATTCTTCTAAGTAATTTTTTTGATAAAACACAGGAAAAGACCACAAATCGACCTAAAAACTGACTAATTATGAATAAAATATTTGCGAATTGATATCCTGAATTTATTTAGGTGATCGTTACAAGCTTTATATGTTTACTTACGTGTGAAATGATATTTCATCGTATTTTCGCTCACTGCGCTTCTTGCAGCCCTAAATGCTACAACCAACCATTATAAAATATCTTTTACAATTATTTCTCAGAGGAAACACGCATTTATCACATTTAATCACCAAAAAAGGCAATAAATAATATTCAGACCCGTTTTGTTTGTCACTGATTATGACAGATTTTGACACTTCAGGTACCAAAAACAGGTCACGCCGATAAGGACAACAAAATCTATTTATGTCCTTTTCGTACTTGTGCTGAGCCATATCAAGTTGTCTCTTTCACTAAAATATATTGCCGATCTGGTTGTGTATATCTGTGACTATTTTACTATTCGTGTTTCGACCATAGAGTATTATATACACCGGGTTTCGACTTTCGTCCGGCAATCCAGTGACTCTGTCAAACACGCACGTACTAACGCGCCGTGTTAAGTTAACCTCTAAAAGTTGGGCTTTATTCCTACGGAATAGAGTCCAAATTTTAAGAGGTTAACTTAACGCACTGAACGCAACGTATCCAAGAATAGTACAAACCCAATTTATTTATATTATTTTACGCCAAGCATGATAATTATAATAACACAAACTAATTAATAACACTAATATTTTCAATTTTACTTATAATTTAAATTTTGAAGTTTTTATATTTTTAAATCATAATGTTAAAATATAAATATATATATATATATATATATATATAACCTTATAAACATAATAATAAAATATCAATTAATATACTCACCATTTCGATGTCACACAAATTGAACAGCGAGAACCACTGAAGGAAAAGCAATCACCTACGACACAAGTTAATTCTTAGTGTAGGTGCTGCACGACATTGTCAAGTTCCGCAAGTCACTTCTTTATGTTGTAATTAGTTTTTAGTCTTTATTGTGAATATTGTGATGTACTTGTAATTTTTGAAAATAAATCATTAAATCATTTCATGCAATGGACTCGAAAATCATAACTTATACGTGTGATAGATTTTATTTTCATGTTTCGTTCCGTGCGGCTTTTACAGCCTAAAATACAGCAATTTACAATAGCAATACAAACCACCACTAGCACCAATAGCAAAATTCAGATTTACAAGAACTCACTAGAAACCAGCAGGTAAAAACGTTCATAATACATTTAATAAAGCACAAGCACAAAAATACCAAAAACAACATTTTCGCGAAGGTTTGTCTGCCTCGAATGAGCTTTGGGGCAGACAAACGAATCGCATACGCCAGTAAGGGACAACAAATATAAACTTTGTCCTGCTCACTCTCACGAAGTTGTTCATATACGTTATCTCACTTTCGTAATTATTATTGTTTTAAGAACGAGTCTATAAAGTGCTTTTCATGAAAGAAGTCCCCCAGACGCGGCACTGTCATCGCGTATCAATCACTATCAGTATAATTTCTCGAGTAGAACTTTAACGACTTTTGGCATCGTACACGACTCTTTAACGATGGAAAATTAATAAAAATGTCACTAGCGTCCAAACACAGTAACAACACCTGACAACTACAACATGGAAATTTAGTTCCGCTGTTTGCCGTGGGACTTCTTTCATGAAAAGGACTCTACCTATCAATTCAATTCAATTTCTTCTTCGTGGCTTCGTGCGGTATTGCCACAACTTGCCAATGTCTTGTTTAGAGTCGAGTAGTCTATACCTATCCTTGTTCAATGAATTTGCACAAAGATTGACAACGATGTCACTGTCAATGTCATTGGGAAGTTAACATCAACAATATATTTGTAAGGGTGTGCCATGTTCGGCAAGAATTATCCGGCTTTAATTCACAGATGCTATTCGCGACCAACATCTATGACGCCAGTAATTTCCTTTGACAATAAGCGAGATTAACTTTCTGCGCGTTTCATTTCTTTATACGATCGTACAGGAATCGATTCCGGAATTAAAATTATTTCATATGCTGAACCAGGATAATTTATTAAACTATTTCCACATCAAAATTTTATGCTGGTTACAAGCAACGCTAGTGTGCCCCACTATCTTCCCCCGCTTTGAGGCACGACGTACCATCAACGATATTATTTTTGCTCAATTTTATTTTTTACTTTTGGATTTTGACGCCTCGTTCTATCTTGCGTCTAGGCTAGAGCGACTGCTCCTCTCGCTTTATAATAAGACCGGCGCTGCTACGTCATGTCATGAGTAATTACGGTGCTGAAACCTATACCTACATTATAATATGCTTATAGTTGGAGCGGTCCACAAGTTTATTATTGCTCCAGGTTGCTCAGCGAGCTATGAAATATTTATGCTCAGAGTTTCTCTGAGGGATTGGCTGGCATCATTCGCCAGCAGACGTCAACCAGAGTCATCATGTATGTGTGTATATTTATTGAACTAAGATAGGACTAAGCTGAATAAGATGATGAAGTTTGGTTCACGAAACGAACTCGCACTTTACTGGTTTGTTATGTTCACGTGATCGCGATGAAATTTTTATATTCGTTCATCGAGATACAATTCCTATTTTGTAATGTAATTATCACGATGATTCGGTTTATATGTGCTGCGAGCGATCCGATACGATTCCGGTATAAATATATTTTGCGCCACCACTAAAATCCACATATTTTTAAACTTTGTGACATATTTGTGACATTTTTTTTAAACATATTTTTTCTCTGTCGGTGTCCGGTCCTTTCCTTTTTCATTGTTTTTCATGAAACTGAGTAATGGTATTGGTAAACAAACAAATCAGTAGCTTAGAAGAGTGGAAAAAGAGCATTTATTTAACGTTAATGTATGATTAATATTGCCTTATTTCCATAAACCATTCCCTTACAGTGTTAAAATCGTGTTGTACCGAGATAAACGAGAACAGGTGAAGGTTAACAACATTATCCAATGTCACGCATTTACTGACCTACCGTGTGCTTTTCAAACACAAGATTACCTTGCAAACATCGATCTAACAATCTTTACGTGCAAAATTGTATCATGTGCCCATTGTATCAACTTTGACGCCGAGTACGTAATCCGTATCGGTGTGAGTTCACAGTTAAAAAAAGATGTTTTGATTGTGTGAGATGGTGACTCATGCATAGTGCATAGATGACCACTGCTACTTGTTGACACGGATTTGTTCGACTTCTCAGAACCATACTCCACGATGGGTGATACTGTAGAGGAGAAGGTGGTGATGACCCCTAAGTGCAAGACTGCTTCATCTACCACTCTGGTGATAGAAAGGAAAGCGGTAGAGCCCGAGGCAAGTGACAAGATTCATGTGGCGGGAGGTGACCATACTGGTATCATCATCAACAAAGAAAATATCTATGGTGAGTAATTTTTTTCAAAAAATTTATTTGGCCATTGTATGCATTATAATTAGCAAACCTTCTTGTACTTAGCCCTAACTTGTTTTCTAAAAGTTTGTATTGTGTGAAGTTTAATTTTAATTTCTGAATAATTAAGTAAGTAGGTATACCATAAAGTTTATCTACCTTTCAACTTAAGTATTTTTTTTTTTTTTAAATATGTAATAAATTTTTATAATCAAGCCTAGTTTGTTATAAAAGTGGCAAACTGTTCTTATCCCATACCACCACCACACCATAATTTTTAGGGTTCCAAACCCAAAGGGTAAAAACGGGACCCTATTACTAAGCCTACGATGTCAGTCTAGTCTGTCCGTTGTACTTTTTTTTAATCTTTCGAACCGTAATAGATAGCCAGTTGAAATTTTCCCAGAATATGTAATGTTACGACGGATTAATGTAGGAATAATAAAAATGAAAGCCCCCCCCCCTTCCTTTCATATTTATTTAACTTTATTCATTTTAACTTTTTATTCAAGGTATAACAAACATATTTTTTTATGTATTTTTTCTAATGTAAAAATGGTAATAATATACAGGCATCAAACTACTAATTTTGAAGTTGGTTTTATAATTGATAATTATTGTGTTTTGCGGTGGTACAGAACCCGCAGTACGCGAGCCCGACCCGCACTTGGCCGGTTTGGCTTTTCAAATATTGGTATTTTAAACTACCTATACCTATGGATATTGTGTCAGTGCTCAAAAATACTAGACCATGTTTTTATAGATTAATGTTGTCAACCATTAAAAAAAACTCTGATCCTGATTGAATTACTAGAAAAAGCTTTTTCATTTTCTGTTGCCAAGCCTATGTTGCCCTGCCCATCTATTCTAGTTACCTATTCATGGCTTGATAATAAATTTAGAGGGATAGAACTAAGCCGTTAATTGAATTAAGGTGCGTAAGTTGTTTATTCTGTCGAAAGTTCCAAGTTAATTTAGTATTGGTACTATAATTATTACAGCTAAGTAAGTAGGTAAATAAATGGATAAAATAATTTTAAAATTTTGAAGACTATGTCATTCGACGACATATAGCCCGTTGGTCCAGTTGGTAGTGAACCTACCTTCTGAGCTTGGAGGCTTGGGTTTGATTCCCATCTAGGACAAACATTTGTGTGATGAACATTTGTGTTTGTTCTATATCGGGGTGTTCATATCTATTTAGGTATGTATTTAAACTATACATGTATGTATATCAGTCTGGCAGCCATATCACAATCTTTGCTTAGTTTGGGGTCAGATGACCGTGTGTGCAAAAATGTCCCGAATATTTATTTTATTATTTACTAGCTGAATCCCGCTACTTCGTACGCGTAGAGCTCGGCCTTCGGCCTCGCTACTAAACCTATATGCTATAAATCTCACGGAGCCCGAGACCTTTCCAACGAATGCAAAACCGTGAAAATCGGTTCGTGAGTTCTAGAGTTATAGCGTCAGGAAGGAAAACCTGACTTATTTTTATATAGTAGATATAGTTGTCTTAAATACCTATATCTGAAATGACCTTGCCTTACATCCTGTTTTAAATAAATGTGGCTAGTCATTTTCCTCTTTCGTGGCTTGTACAAATATTTAGTATGCTAATTTTATAATAGGTTTTTTTTCAATAATCAATTGTTAGTCTATGGCTTTCCGGTGTATCCCAGTCATATCCTATGAAGAGACACTACATGGTATCAGTTATATTTTTATATATTTTTTTCTCTGGTCAGATCCAGATTTTTTTTTAGGGTTCCTTACTTTTAATGGCTGTATCTTTTGAACTGTAATAGTTGGCTAGATGTAATTTTTACAGAATATTTTATGTTACGGCGGGTTAGCTAAGAAATAATATGACAGTCAATATAAAAACTAAAGGGACAAACTCCCGTACAACAATTTTTTTTTTACAATGTATTTTTGTGTTTGCTCTAATGTAAAAATGGTAATACATACAAGTTTTTTTTTTTTTCAACTTTTTTTCAAAAAGTATGATAGTAAAACAATAAATAATGGCCAAGTGTGAATCAGTGATAAACTTCTGTTCACCACAAAGTTAATCAAAGTCTGGTGCGGTAATAACTTGGATTGGTGACCGCTTGAATGGGTGTGATGATCTTTTTGCACTAAGTTTTGTATTTTGTGGTAGAACATAACACTCAGTGTGCAAGTCCGAAAGGCACTTGACCAGTTATTATTTAAATTTGGATGCTAATAAATAAAAAAATACTATGCCGGTCTAATCCTACCTGCTATTTTAATACATTTATATACATTTAGTACGGTTTGCAAAATAAATGTACCTAACATAGTTTTTAGAATCTTTTCAACCTATTTCATTATTTAAAGTCATAATTTCAGTAAGTCTTTGCTACTGTCATCAACTTCAACTCTTAGTTTGTGGCTATTGTGAAGATGCCTCACAACTCCGCCATTAGACCGTCAAACGCAAGGATTTTGTATGTATTTGTACTGTTGGCCGGTGGATAATAATGCGGAGTTTTTTTTAAATATCTGTAACAAAAACATCACTTCTACTACTGTCATCATGTTTATAATCATGACAAAATTATTACAATTGGCAACATAATGCTAACATAATAGTTATAAAACTTATGACTAACCCTAGACAATGCTCATTGTGCGAAGCATCCATTAGTCTCATCATGTCATTAAGGATGATTTATTAAACCTCGTACTCTGTAGCACTTGTTGATTTGATAAGCTAATGAGTACATTACTCTGCAGAGGTAATTAAAGGATGTAGCCAGGATTTTGTTGGGGGCAATTGTAATGTTGTCTAAAAATATATACTCTTTGGTTTGGGAATACTCCTAACGAACGCTTACCCCTGCCCGTCTAGGGAGGGGAAGCTGCCCCTCCCCCTGCTCATACGTGGCTACGGCCTTGGAGGTAATTACATTATTATCAACTGGACCACATGTGAATGCTAATGGAATTAATACAGTGACATTAATTTTGTTTTATGTTATTATGAACATTGTTCAGGCCGGCTCTGCATTATCTAATTATCCTGCCCATTTTTCTATCGAACCGCCAGAGTGGGCACAAAAATCAACACCGGTTTATGGTTGATATTCTGTAAACCTGTATGACAATACCAACATGCACTGGGTCAGCATGGTGGATTAGGGTCCATCCTCTCTCTCTGAGCGAAGTCCACTGTCCCAGCAGTGAAAACATGATAGGCTGATACTGATAACAACTTCTAGCAGGCAGGTTCCATTATACCTACCAAAACAGGGTGAAAAGTATGATGATTATAAACTCTGAGTGTGACAGGGACAGAAACAATATTGCATGTACAAGTTTTTTTTTTTTTTAATAACTAGCTGACCTGACAGACATTGTCCTGTCAAACACGCAAAGTTAAAATTGTAAATCTTATTTTTCTACACCTTGGGTTACATTATTGGAGTTTTAGTAAGGATCCCTATTTTTTTTTTGAAAATATAATATAGCCTATGTTATCCGGGGATAGTGTAGCTTCCCAACCGTGAAAGAATTTTTCAAATCGGTTCAGTAGTTTCGGAGCCTATTCAATGCAAACAAACAAACAATCAAATCTTTCCTCTTTATAATATTAGTATTTTGAGCGATAATGCGGTCTACGATGGAGCATGCTTGCCTAGAAGAAACCGATTCACTCGCGACTTGAAGACACTATTGGGGAACTATTCAGGTAGCGCATTCCACAGTCTAGCAGTTTGAAATAAAAGTAAAATCAAAGCGTATTGTACAGGTTTTCGAAATATAAACCATAAAATGGTGTCACCGCTTCGTGCCAGCCCTGGCAGTCCGATAGAAAAATGGGTAGGAGGTGCTAGAAATCTAAAAATTAAATAGGTAGATTTTGTGCTAGAGTTCCTTTCGCAAAACTGCTCATACATCCTTATTTATTTTATTTTGATTTTATAGCCTTTTATGCTGGTCAAGTTTCTTGCTTCTCATCTTGCAATAATGTCAATTATCTATTTTACTGTAAAATTATTTAATTATTATATTTTTGTTATTGAAATTATTCCTTAGTTTAATCATAATATAATATTAATATTGCTATTATATTAATGATTCGCACATATGCTATTTTATTTGCAGCACCATTTATACTTTATTATCATAATACCGAATTATGATCTTTTGGCAAGTAAGGTTTCTTTATATGGCTATTAGCAATTTTCTAGAAAACTTAAAGGATTTAGAGGTCAGGTAGCAGGAAAGTAATGGACTGCATTAAGACAGCAAGTCTTCCATAACAGCGTGTTCTTCTAATGCGATGAACCGATTAAAATGGAGAAGCATTGCTAGATCAGTGATTACTGCAGGGAAGACTATGTTAAAGACCCACTATGACCCACAACCACTAAGAATTTCCGACTAAAAAGTAGAAAAATTAATCTTATGGCTTTAGATGTGATCGCATTACCTCTATGGATGGTAGTGACTATATTTTGCCATTGAATTCTGATCCCTAATACATTTGATTTACAGAGAACGGAGTAACAGAGCCATGCCATGCACAGCTGGAGTTCTCCGTGTACCTGGTGTCCGCTGCGACAGGTTCTCACACGCGGGAGGCGCGAGCGCTGCGCTTCTGGTTTAAGCCACAAGTTCCGCCAGATGAGAGGTTCTATGAAACGCAGGCCTTCTTTAGGGAACTGGTCAGCCCGCAAGACTTTCCTAAAGGTATGTGCTTCTATTATTCCTGATGAACTCTCTCAATTTTATCATGGATATTTGTTTTGTGTTTCGATTAAGTACCTAGAGCCTGAGTAGTAGGGCTTTGGAAGTGGCCTATGTCCAGAAGTGATGATGATTAAGTGCAGCTTTTTACCCTACTGTCTAGAAGGATTAATGTTTTTCGAGTGAATATTTCTCTTCGGAATACGGCTCTACAGAGTACTGCATATATACTGTACTAAGCCGAAAGGAGGTCATTTTACTCATCATTATGAACAACTTTTACGATGGGACCAAACCCGAAATCGCAAAAAAAACTCTGGTGTTCCATACATTTTGTCGAATGTCAATGACCGTTTCTATGGAACAGCTGATATTTTTTCGCGATTTCAGGGTTTGTCCCATAGTAAAAGTTGTTTTAATGATGAGTACAATGACCTCCTTTCGGCTTAGTACAGTCTATATGCGTAACCCTGTATATATATTGTTGAAGTTAAATTCTTGGTTAGTGTTACAAGCAAACCTGAAGCTTACCATCAGAGTGTGCATCAGAACTGTATGATCTAATTCCCTCCTGCCTATTTTACTATCAGACGATTAGGACGGCACAAAAAGGCGACAGAAACAGATTCATGGTTATTATTCCAAAAATATGCACGAAGCGCTTTGATTCCACTTTCATTGTGTTGTCATGGACTGTGTAATGCGCTACCTGAATGGGCGTTCACTGATAGCTACAATCTGGGTGTCTTTACGTCGCGAGTGAATCGGATTCTTCTAGGCAAGCATGCTCCATCGTAGACCGTATCATGGCCTAACATCAGGTGAAAAGGCAGTCAAACATAACAGTAATATTCAAATAAAAAAAGCGAGTGAATAGAAATTTACGTCACTCAGTATGTTGCTTATAAAAAAATTACTGTGGTTACCTAAACGGCACAGATTCCGTAGGACGAGATGTCGTTAGACGCGTCTTTATCTCCAGAGTAGCATATACCACATTTTGCAGTAGTTTTTTTTATGTCTATATATTTTTTAAACTATTTGTCAATCAATACAGAACAATAAAATTGAAATGTGAATAATTTGTAGCTGTGTTCCACATGCAGTGGCTGAATATATTTCGATGAAATTTGATATGAAGGATAGTAAGTGAAACCGAAGGGCGCACCTAGTTGTATAACAATTACGTGAATTTTGTCTAGACATGATGTGATTTTTGTTGTGTTTTACTAAAACACACTAATATTATAAATCCGAAAGTTTGTATGTGATTGTGTAAGTTTGTCCACACACGACTCCATGAAAACTTAAAGGATATGAATAAAAATTTGTATCGAAGCAGCTAACCTACCCTACAGCTACTCTAGAGTTACCTCCATTATAAAATTAAAACAGGCTTTTTATTCGGAAAAATAAACTTGAATAAACAGACCCTACAAAGTCTGTTTGTTACCCTACAGGACAGCGAGTGAAACCGCGTGGAGCTGCCAGTCAATGATAATTTACAATAAAAAAACAATTTCTTTATTTTACAGACTATGTCGGATTCATAAAAAAGATCATGAAATTAATGCAGCACAAGTATCACCAATTGAAGTTATTGGAAGTTGAACTGAGGCAAGAGGAAAGTGGCCCACCACCTCCAGGTTTGATATTTTCTGTAAATTACTGGCATATCTTACAATTATTTATATATCTCTTATGGTCTGTTCGTTATTGGATGATCGTTGACAGCTGCTGTGTAATTACAAAACCCTGAATGAAAACATCTAATTTTCGTTTTCAATGTCATAGCATAGACTATTAAAATGAGTGATAAGGATGAGGGATGGTGGCCGAGCGGGTAGCATGTTAGTTTTACAATCTGACCGCACACGGTTCGAACCTCGGTTCTGCTCCAATTATGTACTTAAATAATTTATGTAGCAGCAACGTGCAGCTGCATTTGTGTGCAGTTTCGATGATGGTGAAGGAAAATATCATGAGACATATGACATTCACCATCATGCACTGGGCCAGCATGATGGATTAGGGCCCATCCTCTCTCCCTCTCTCCCTGAGAGAAGGCCTGTGCCCCAGGGAATGTGATAGGCTGAAATGATGATGAGTTCGAAATAAGACAACATTTTATTCGTGGTCATGTTTTTTTTGCTTTTCGGCTGTAACCAATCTAGTTTCTGTACCCGTCACACGTATGTCAATCCGAATTATAGTGACGGTGACGAAACTAATATAGCAGATCCTGTTTTACGAAATATTTTTCTGTTAGAATTAGAGATTATAGCCGTAGGTTGAAATAATTTCTCGATTTTATTATACAGAATCGAACGGCGTTCTTACCAGTAAGAGCATAATATACAACTTTAGTAATGGGTGTATGTATTATATTATAAACTATACAATGTATATTTTTGTGCATGTTTCTTTGCTGTCAAATTACTCCTCACTTATCTAATTTATTTTCATCCATTTATAAATAATTAATATTTCTTATGTGTTTCTTTATGTGCTAAATATAGATACATAATATATTTATTAGCTCCAATGATTTATTTTGTACAAAAATATAATAGTTTTTTTTTATAGTCTATGTTCTTTGTGTCTTTTACGTTATTATGTATCTAATATCACAGTATAGCGATGGTCTTTCCAGACAGATTTGTATATAAATTTTAAAAAAAAACGAGTAATTTTGATTAGTAGGTACTTCACACAAAGGTATTGCAAATAATTTCTATAAAATAGCTAAGTATACAAAAATAGTAATACAAAGTTACACAGAATGGTGGTACTAATACGAAAGGAGGTCACTTATTATGAACAACTTTTACCATGGGACCCAAAATCATCGGTTCGTACAAAAAATCTGCTGTTCCATAGACAATCAGTTCTTTTTTTGCAATTTGACATTTGGTCCCAAAGTAATAACTGTTCATAATGATGAGTAAAATGACCTCCTTTTGGCTTAGTACCTGTTTTAAGTAACCCTGTATTTATGTCATAACATAAATTATCAATCAATCAATTTTTTCACAACTTTGATTTCATGGACTTATTTATTCAACAAAGTATTAAGCTAGATTACTCTTAACTATAACATTGTCTTTTGAGTTGTGTTGTACGTTATAGAACATTGCATGTTAATAAGTTTGAATTTTGATAGTTCTATAGACTGTACCTTCATTGTCTGTGAAACAGTAACTACCATATTATTCAGAAATGTCCATAATTAAGCCAGGGGCCTTACGGCTAACTCTTAACGCGGGCTCTAATAAGCGCTGAAACAGCGCTGTTCGGAAAATCACGCGAACGTGAACCTTAAAGCGCCGAGGTAAGGTTGCTGTCGTGCAACTTTACTCATCACCTAAACAAAGTAGCTTAAAACGGGTAGCCGTAAGGTGTTCTAGCTAAATTGACGGTTGTCTCTTTTTAGCCCGTGACACATCTCGTGTGCGAAAAGTTGACAAAGCATGCTATATCATAGTTAGTATCAAACATTTGTGAATAATGGGTAAAAAATAGTGTAATTTTTGAATTTCAAACGCAAATTCACTTATTATTCACTCAGTACTTGGTTTTGTACAGGATTAAGCGGAACTGTAGTACTAAACTAAAACGACGTCATTTTACTAATCATTATAATATAAGACTAGCTAGTTGGCCTCCCCCTTAGAACTCCACGCTAAACGACAGCCTGCCATCCGCTTCCAATGGCTGCCCGCGACTCTCACGATGTCGTCGGCCATCTAGTCTAGATAGATAGAAACTTTATTGTGTAAACCAGAAATAAAAATTACAACACGATAGAAAACACTTACGAGCTAGTGCCACAAGTGGCAGCCTTATCGCTAAAAGCGATCTCTTCCAGACAACCATTAGTCTAGTGGGAGGCCTACCTACGCTGCGTCTTCCGGTTCGTAATCTTCACTCAGAACCTTCTAGTCTAGTGGGAGGCCTACCTACGCTGCATCTTCCGGCTCGTGATCTTCTCTCAGAACCTTTCTTCCCCATCGGTTATCAGTTCTACAAGCGATGTAGCCACTGTCAATTCAAAGTGAAAAAAAAAAACTTTATCTGTAGTAAAAAAACTCTTCGCGGCTTAGTACCGCCGTTCCATATAACCCTGTCTAAAATAATATAAATTATGTACTTTTCTATTGTATATATCTTTTGTGCACTCTGTCAGCACTATTACACGTTTTTCTTTCAAGAATTTTGAAATACACGAGGCGATGTAAATACACTACACATTTATCCCTCAGACCATCAGTTTATCCCAGAAGGTGGACTTTTAGTTGGCAGCTCAGATCAGACAAACGTGGGAGATAGGAATGAGCGGATGTGAACGCATGAGGCCAAAATTAGGCTTTTTAGTCGAACTCACCTTGCTGACAACCGCGAACTTGCCGCCCTTTTGTTTCACATGTGGACTATTATTTAGTTCATTGGTGTCGCTGCAAGTTTCTTCATCATCATCATCATTTCAGCCATAGGACGTCCACTGCTGGACATAGGTCTACCCCATCGATCTCCGAAAGGGCCGGTTGGAAGCGGCATGCATCCAGAGTTTCCCTGCGGTCTCTTTTAGGTCGCAAGTTTCAAGTTTGGTTTCAGGTTTGGTTTCAATTGGCAAGTTTCTTAGTGTGCGTGGAAAAAGAGGAACAACAAAACGTTAAAAATAAAAATAGAAACATGGAGTATACATTTGAACAAGAACAATTAAAAAACATATGCAAATCTCCTTTGGTTGTCTGATCTGAGGTCAGCAAACTCTTTTCTTGATCTAAGTAATGTAATTATTTTATCTCGTTTTTATTATGTTCTCACTCTCGCAGTTTTTAAGCGCCTGCCGACAAAAATCCATCATCTGGTGTATCATCTGGTGGTGTAGGCACATAGAGCACCGTTTTTACACACAGCTTAATTTTTCTACTAACACTTTATTATTTTTTCAGCGTACATTGACGATAGTATTTTGAACCAAACGACAGTCATATCGGAACAAAAAGTGTTGGACATGATAGAAAATGCTTACCCGAACCCGATGGCACTTGACGATTTTGTTAGGTAAGAAAGTTTATTTTGTTACTTTATGACTGCCCCAGTGGCCCAGTTGGTAGTGAACCTGCCTTCTGCGTTTGGGGGCGTGGGTTCGATTCCCACCTAGGGTAAACATTCATGTGATGAACATTTGTGTTTGTTCTATAAATATATATTTGTATGTATATCAGTCTCTAGCAGTCATAGTACAAGCTTTGCTTAGTTTGGGGTCAGATGACCGTGTGTGCAAAAATGTCTCGAATGTTTATTTATTATTTATTTATGTTACTGTACCACTCATGGAGGACACCCAGTCATGATTTTGACTCGTGATTTTAGATGTTTTCTTACAAATATAGTCGTGTTTTTTTTTTTGTTTCATCAGATATTTTGTAACTTTGTACGAGTATGCATATTCGAGTTAGGTCACGTCTTGATTTCTTTTTAAAACAAATAGTATAATATTGCGCGATAGAATCCGGAACGTGGATATTCGCCAAACAACCAGAGTCACCGACATAGCTATTAAAATGTGCAAGTTGAAGAGACAATGGGCAGGCCTATCGCTCGTAAAATTCGTAAATTCAGTTCTAAAGATCACAGCAAACATATCAAGGTCGGCATCGGATCAGCATCGCCTCAACTAGAGCCGTTCGGGATTATATCTATGAAACTACATGCTGCTACGCATACTGAACCGAGTTATATGAAAATTACTGACTTAACTTTCTTCTTTCAGTGTCGGAAAATGGTCGAAGGCTGAAGTGAGAGATGCGTTGGAATCGTTAGAAGAAAAGGGGTTAACACGCGCAATGTCAGACGGAATTTACGTCAGACAGCATAGTGTCGACACTCAGGTACTTTGCCACTCTTAATGTTGAACTAGCTGTGCCTCACAATTTAACCCATAATTTTCACACCAACTGTAAATATAAATTATTTTGTGTTTAGTAAATTACAACCTCTATGCTTTTGCCTTTTTTTGAGAAAAACGTTATTAAACCTCTATTCTCATCGAAATATTGTACACACGTACAAAATATTCAGAGCTGGCAAAAATTTACCACCAAATTACTCTAGCAACGGTCGAGGCCTCAAAGTCCAATAATCGAAGGAGAGGGTTCTTAAACTTATTATTATTTTTGATTGTATTACATGCGAATTACTCTCGTATGGTCATGCTGCTTACTCCGACTATACTGATATAGCTACTGATCAGGTGCGCGGGTAGATAAATATGTTGCGACGGCGCGCACTGGACCTCTTCCTCACTAGAATCTCCTTGTAGTATGTCGGGAATACTCCAATCTACCGAGCTAACCACGTCGCCTCCAGTCTCACGGCCACTCCTATGAACTCCATGAAGACAAGATCTCCAAGTCGGTGGCAGGTTCCATCCTCAATCACTATTGAAGGTCTGACGCCGACCGATCCCAATGGCTTTTCTGACTTTCCGGAGCACAAAGAACTTCTTCCGTGCCAGCACTTTTGCTCTGTCGAACCTGATATAGTGCTGCAAGTCGGAGCCCAGAGAATGTTCTGCCACCGCGGAACCGTTGGTATCGAGCTTCTTCATAGAACGTATAAGCTCTGTGGGCCTAGTGGATACGTTCCGCTTCCTTTCGCCAACGTAACATTTGCCGCAATCGCAAGGGATCATATACACACCGGAAACCCCCAATGGGTCCAATCTTTTGGACAGAAGAGCAGCTGTCCCATTCCTTGGCAAAGCCCTCCCCGTCTCCTTCCTTCAAATTATGAACACATTAAATATCACGTTACAGAAAAACTAGTGGCGGTGAAGTGTTTAATTGTTGTGTTATACCGACAGGTGGTGAAACAAATGCCAACGTTGTGCTCGTCGCGTCAGCCCAGTATCGCCGTGATCACCGCGCTTTACTGCGAGAAGCAAGCCGTCGACGCAATGATGGACAATCAAGAGACTTACGTGCGATACACTACTGTCGGTAAGTCATAGATTCACATAAGGCTTAAAGCAGATGACGATCTCCTAATCGGTAGTTTCATAAACTCTGCGAGAGTGAAAGGAATGGAAGAAAAAATTTCACCGCAATATTTTTTTCGTGTCCTTTAATGACACCATTAATCATTACTTAGTTTTACTATGATGACCTATACCAGGGAATCCTAATGGGGAGCTATGAGTGTGAAACTTACTTTAAAATTTGGTTACTTTGATAACAATATTATGTCATCTGAGTAACCGAAATTGCATATTTTACTTGTATTTAAATGAAAAATAGGCTTCAGAGGACGTCAAATTGCATGCTTCCGGTTCATTTTAAATGATCTTGTCACTGACCTTCGTAAAAGCCATATGATAAATACCTATACTATTTGCAAATAACCATATTATTTGCCAAGTCACACATACTTTTTCTACCTAGTTACTTTCTTCTAACTTTACCTACATAGGTACAACTGACGAACAATGCAAAATGTAAACCTAATAGGCTACAAAATAAAATACATACGTAATTTTTTTCGTTACCTAGGGAACCTAGAAATTACCATTAAAGACTTTTCTATATTGTCATATAACGATTGTAGTACGATTGCATGTATAAAAGCAAATATCCAAAATTTTTATTTCATTGTAGACCGCATCATCGCTTACATCAGACGTGGTGCGGTTAACCCACGTGGGTTAAACGCAAAGACTTGTCGTCATCGTGTATCATAAATGACCCGTGCGTGATACACCTACCCACACATATGTCACACACAATTAATCTCACCGTGACTTTGCTCGATTGAATTTAAAAATCTTCTTACTCTTGATGCCTCCATTTCCTCGTCAAAGTCATCCAAATCTGTTTAACCATTTTGTCGTCGAAAGGTAACAAAAATAATTACTTTCGCAAATGCTTCAGATTATTGACGTTCTTATTGCGAAACAGTAGGTACCAAAAAAGGATGGCAAACGAGACTGGCAAAGGATCGGAACGAATGCGTGGTTTTGAGGGCTTCTTGTTTATTTATGATAGGCTTGCGTTTGTCCACTGTTGCCTGATGTTAAGCAAAGACGCGGACTAGGATAGAGTACGCTTACCTATAATTTTTTATTGATAATAGGTCTGTGCTTAACTGCCACTTTGCCTGATGTTAAGTGATAATGCGGTCTACGATGGAGCATGCTTACATGCCTAGAAGAAACCGAATCACTCGTAATTTAAAGAGTTCCAGTTTGTAACTATCGGGGTACCTACATCAGCGTATTCTACAATCTAGCGGTTCGCACATAAAAGTAGAATCAATGCGTTTCGTTCAAGTTTTCGTAATGTCAACCATGAAACGACATCGCACTTTTGTGCCCGCCCTGGCCTTCCGATAGAAAATTGAGCAGGAGGGAATGAGGTCATGCAGATCCGATGCACACTACCCGAAATGTATCCAATATAAACCGCTATTTAACAACTTTACGCTAATGTTCAAGACTACCTTACTCTGTATAAAGAATTCGTGGCTGATGAGTTTCTTAGCATGTTTCTCAATGGGCTCCAACGCATCAAGCTATTACTTGTCTGATCTATCTCAAAGGTGCGGCCAATACTTCAAGCACGATCAAAATGAAAAGCCCGAGCACCGCCATAAAGAAGCTTGTCTATCTATTTTCTATTGGATACATTTCGGCGAGTTTGGAATAAGGTCATGAAGCTGCAAGAGATTCATGACCTTATTCCACCCTCCCCCTTTTACTACAGGGTAAGGAGAAGGACTGCGCACTACCACCCTTTCCTGGTGGAATTTCCAAAGATTCGTATTCAACGATTTGGGTCGTCATTTATGATAAGTTCCTTAGAAGTACAATCTAGGCATCTGCAAGGCTAGAGTGAATAGATTTCTTCAGCTGTTATGGAGTTGAGAGAGAGCAAACATACTCACAAATGAACACTCTTCAAACTTTCACATTATACAGCGGTATTATCTGCGTTTTTTTACGGCCTCATATACCAAATTTGACGGTTTTAAATCAATTTTATTCAGTTAAATTACAATATTTGAGCTGGAAAAAAATACATGTCACAGATACATCTGTGTATGAGTTTATGATTTGGTTCAAAACACGATAGAATAAACTTTAAAATCTGAAACAAAGTCGAGTTAGTTAATTTTTTTCGTTTTATGCTCTCTAATGAAAGCTCGTAACAACCCGGAAATTGCATGTCCTGAAAGGCAATTTTATTCATAATTTTTTTATTTGGATATATTTTTTATAGTGAAGTTTCGTTTTTTAGTGAAATTAAAAGCGTAAAAAGGTCGCGAGAATTTGCGCGCGCCGCATTCAGTACCGCGCCAGGCGTCATCGAGGTCGGACCTATGTTCGTTTTTGTCGTTGCACACCCCCCGCGGGCGTCCTGACTCATGCGTGGCAAAATACATCGTCGCTATAACTTGGCGGGGGCTGAGGGAGCGTTTTGTTGCCTACGCGACTCGGATAACCGGCCGTTAACCTTTTTTTTTCGGGTTAAAATCAATCCCATATTATTATCTGTTCTAGTGATTCATAATACGTCCTCTGTCTTATAGCGGTTTAGTTTTGAAACCGTTTTCATAAAAAGGAGAGACGACTGCTATAGATAAATCTACTTTAAAAAGTGCAGTAGACGAAATGCCCCAATGATTGGGCACTTGCTTATAAATAAATTATAGAAAAAAGAGATGCAAACGGTTAGGATAAAAGAAACTAAATTTAACAAGACAACAATATAATATTACCAAATTGTAATCTTACAGTTAAACAAAAAATGTTAAAACAGGTTATAGTGTGATGCATAATTTTAATTATTTGCAATATCATTGTGATATATATTATCCTGCAATAAAATTAATATTTTAGTCGTGAAGACTACTATCCCGAAAATTACGGTTTAACTTACTATTTATTCAGTGGTTTTACTACTAAAAATGTCCATTGGAGATTTCGGAAAACGATTCCGAATCTCTTTATTATATAATTCGTGAACCCTACAGGTCAAGTCCTTGAATGGTCACTCGTCCCATCTCATCAGCGATTATCATTTACAAATGAATGTTTTACTTCTGGGATAGATTAAGCTAATGGTGGGATGCTAATTTTAGATATAACCCTTTAGGTACATTATAATCTAATACTGTAAATACAATAATTACTTATGTGTTACATACATCCTTATTGGTAAAGTCTAATCAATACTTAATACAAACTAAGTCAAAGTGGTGAGAATTCACATTTTAATTACTCTTTGTATGTATTCATATTTATTATAGAATAGTTTTATTTGCTTTGCTCAACCACTTTAACAAGGTGAGAAGAAATGCTTGCTAGCATCTTCAACAGGAATGCGAAAACTCTTGCATGACCTAAAATGTGGGTAGATTGTTTTTTCTATCATATCCACAATCATAACATCGTGACATGATAACTATAGAGACGGCAATGACATAGCACAAAATAGATATTTACTATGAATATAATTACTATGTCCGCCATTTTTGTTTACAATTATGGATACTTTAGAAAACAGTCTATGGAGATTATCAAACAAATGATATTACAATCTACTAACTCTAGAAATAAAGGCATACGATATGCAGCTGCCATTTAAAGGCTGTATCATTTAAATAAGGACGAGATTAGGTATAATCATATACTAGAATACTGGTGTAACAAGATACTTAAAAAGTATTATTTTAAGGTGACTCGCCCAGTGCATTGCCAAACAGTTTAAAACGATTGTATTCTGGCTGGCATTACAACTGTTGTGGGAAAACGTGGCGCTTACCATCAAGCGAGTTCCTTGATCTCACATTATCAAACACTATACATAACGATAATTAATATACGTAATACTCTGTGGGACGGTACGAGCTATAATAAAATCATTCTTACGTAATATAAGGCACATTTAACATAAATAACACAGACATTAAACATTTACACTATTTTCTTTACACAAAGATAGGAATTGAGGAAATTTTCGAGGGTTATTCCAGACCTGCAATATGTGTTTTGTCCACGTTGTTCTCTTTCGGATTTAAATAAGTGCGACAGGGACAAAAACAATATTGTATGCACAAGAATAGCCTAGCCAGCCAGGTCATGCATCACCACTTACTTTATTCTTAAGGGATCTGCCGCCAAAACAAAATTATAACATTTCTTAACCCAGAGAGCGACGGCAGCCAAGCTTTAGTATGTGCGCTTTACAATATACCAGCACCCGGTAATTTTTTTTTACTTTGCTTTAATAACTTATCTAGTACTTAAACAAATTATGTGCAGTTTCGTTGCCATCGCTCAAAAACGGTAAAGGAAAACATTGTCATCGATTCTGATGTACCCTAAACTAAATTTGACAGCCCTAAAATTGTTGCCATCCTTCTCTCACATATTAAAATGATAAGAGAGGCAGATAATTTTAGTTCTGTCAGATTGGTTTAGTTTAGTGAGTGGTATGACAGAATCGACGCCATTGTGAGGAAATCGGAATGTCCAAGAACTTAAGTCGTACACCAACATGCACTGGGCCAGCATGTTGGATTAGGGCCTGTCTTCCCTCTGAGGGAAGGCCTGTGTCCTAGCAATGGAAACGTGATGAGCTGATAATGGTGATGATGAACCTTACATTGTTATTTATAGGTTGCTTTTTGCAAACCGGATGGTGCTAAATCCATTTATGTTATAATCATACATATGAAATGCTTTACTATTAAGAATACTCTGGTTTGTTATTTATTAAATATAAAGTTCATCTCGTTTACTTGTCCTGTTACAGATATGTATCGTATATCATCCATTTTATGTCCAAGTGGTATGGTTTCTAAGGATGTATCTCCTATGAATATCCTTATACCAGTTGACGTTACAATAAATCGAACTTCAAAACTTGTATCTGTAAAGAAAGTATACACAATCAGTATAGGATGGTGAAGCAGAAGTTCTGCACATGCAGAAATACTAGCCACGCTATTTTTAGGTACATCTAAAAAGTATTATAGATAGGTACTCGAATATTTGTGACAGACTAACTAATGTCATAAAAGCGACAGTAAATCTGTCTGTTTCTTCGCTTTTCGAGGCTTAGCCGTTCTTAACGAAATTTGGCAGGATAATTGTGTACATTATAAGGACGGACATATAGAGTAATTTTCCCCCAGAAAACGCAGAAAAACTGGAAACACTGTAACAACGCGGGATTCAGCTATAATATAATTGAAATAGTGTATTTGTTTGCTACTCTCACAGCAACAGAGCTAAGGATTGACGTGATTTTTTGCATAGAAATAGTTGCAGGGCCAAAGAGTGACATGGAATACTTTTTATGCCAGAAACATATGGGGTTCCTGGGGGATCGTTCGAGCGGGTAAAATCGCAGGGCGCAGTTAGTATGTAATACTTACCATAAAAGTAATCAGTTGCTTTGAAGTCTCCAATGTTGTCGCTATTCCCATTTAGTACACGTTTTAACGTTATCTGATTTTTGGGATCATCATTATTTTCCGGATAGACAACATTAATTTGGGATACAATATTGATTTGGCTATCATCTGGTCTCAATGCAATATCTAACCTGTAAAATTAAATAATTTACAATTTAGAAAATCCCGTTGGTCCAGTTGGTAGTGAGCCTGCCTTCTGCGCTTGGAGGTGTGGGTTCGATTCCCACCTAGGGCAAACATTTATGTGATGATCATTTGTGTTTATTCTATAATATCTGAGTGTTAATATCTATTTAAGTATGTATGTATTTATAAATATATATGTATGTATATCAGTCTCTGACAGCCAAATCACAAGCTTTGCTTAGTTCGGGGTCAGATGTCCGTGTATGCAATAATTTCCCAAATATTTATTTATTTATTTGACTGCCACCTCGCCTGATGTTAAGTGATTATTTGGGATGTAGGATAGCAGGTGAAACTGTAGGGCACTGCTAGTTTGTAGTATAAATGTAATTGTAATAACTTACTCTCTATCAGCCATGCGCCCTCTGATGATAATCTCATCATCCTCTTTAAGCTGCGTGGGTACTGCAAACATTTTCCCGTTCTGAAAATTAGACGTTGGCCACGGCGGAGCGTTGGATCCTCCGTTCATACGCACACTGTACCGGTCGTCACTTTGTCTCTGCTGCTCACTATAACAATAGTAAATTGTAGAATAAAAACAAAGCACCTAAAAATTCAAAATGAATGGTAAAAAAGTGTTCATTAATTTATATTGTTTTGTTTATTATTTTTTTACCTACGACATGGCATTGTGACCTAAAATGGTAGGTACTATAAGTTTGTATGTCACTATAGAAAGTTTGTTCAACTTGGGCAAATCATTTTCCAAATGAATGTTTCCCTTGTAAGTAATTTATTAATAAGTTAGTTCAGCAATGTAATGTCTTGAGGCATAGTGACCTCAAGCCGTTGTATAGACTTTAGTCTGATCCGGTAGGTGGTTGCATGGTTTGAAAGAAAGGGAAGACCTCTGCTCTGTTGTGAGAAATATGTGAAAAAGAAATTAGGACGAAGTATTTACATAGGTACTTAAGCTTGTTTAAAATCTGTATGTACAATATTGTACATCTAAGTATGCTATGTCTATTTCTATATTTGAAACATTTGTTTGACAAAAACTAGCTTTCTGTCAGAAAAATACGAGACGAAGATTTTGTCTACTTTTCGTAGGTATAATCGATCCGAGCTGCAGTTTTCCCATTGCGCTCTACGGGGAGAGGCTTGAGGTCAGGGGACAACAATAGATTTGCTAAATTTGAAGCCCGTTGGTCAAGTTGGTGGTGAACCTACCTTCTGAGCTTGGGGGCGTGGGTTCGATGGGAACCTAGGACAAACATTTATATGATGAACATTTGTGTTTGTTCTATAATATCTGGTTGTAAATATCTATTTATGTATGTATTTAAAACTATATATGTATGTATATCAGTCTCTGGCAGCCATATCACAAGCTTTGCTTAGTTTGGGGTCAGATGACCGTGTGTGCAGAAATGTCCCGAATATTTATTTAAATATACCTATTCATCAATTTTCTTGGCCGTGGAATGCCCTCTTAACAGCGCGGACTTGAAAGCACTTAATTTTACTATGTTGTATTGTGCTATAGTTACATATACCTACTTGCAAAGTTTCGAATCGATACTACAATGTTAAGGTTGTACGTTTCACATAAGGCGGGAAATTAATTTTATTTTGTTCTTGTATACGTAATTATTGTAAACGATCATGGTGTTTGCGCAAATTGAAAGATTGATATCTTTAGAAAATCATGTAAACATATCAATTTTTAATTAACAATATTACTTACAGCATTTGTCAATAAACTAGTTTTTGCTGTTTCAAAAGGTTTACTGACAAATGTGAGTAATATGGTGCGTACTGATAAATAACTATACAAAATAATGTAAAGAACACCCAACGATTTGCGCAAACACCGTGTCATTTACAATAATTACCCGACCTAGCTACAAGGACAATAAAATTTTATGAAATTTGAATAAATCGGCATACTTGAAACGTACCTTAAAAAGGACTATCAAGATTTGTAAACATAGTTTAGTTACAAATGAAGATAATAAAAGCGGTTCTTTGCATACATTTGTAGAAATCCTAAATGAGTTAGGTTTAGAACTATCTATCTCCAAATCTAAGTTTTGTGTATTTAGTCGGGGTTGGAGAAACCAACCTATAGGTATAAAAATTAACAATACACAGATTGAACGTGTGGGGGTGTATAAATATTTAGGGATATGGTTAGACTGCTCGCTATTGTGGCGAACACATGTCAATGAAACGGTAAAGAAGACACAAAGACATCTCAACTTATTCAAAGTTTTAACTGGTCCTAATTGGGGTATTCATCCGATACATCGACGGAAATTATACATATCTCTGGTCAGAAGTAGGTTAGATTATGGTTCATATTTATTAGACAACAGTGCCAAAATCCATACATATAAATTAGAAAAAATACAAAGTCAAGCTTTAAGAATAATAGGGGGATTTATAAGAAGTACTCCAATACATACCTTGGAAAGCGAGCTCTGTGTACATCCACTGCGCATATAAGAAGAAGGTATTTAGCTATAAAATACTGCTTAAAAATACAAGCGTGCACTGGTAATGAGACAAGTAGGTTGTTATCGGAGTTGCATGCTTTGTGTTCCTTATCAAATAGTAATTACGGATACTGTTTTATGTTTTAATGACTATTTTATAGATGTAATAAGCAACAATACATTAAGTAACAATAGCACACAAAAAACGCTAAAACATTCCCAATCGAATTCTTGCTTCTTAAAACCCACAAGTGCTGACGAAATTGAACACATCATATTATCCCTGAAAAATACAAACGCCACTGGATATGATGGGATCTCTACCAGAGTAGTTAAGAGAACGGCGAGAGTCATATCTCCTGTGCTCAGTAATATTATTAATAAGAGCATTGCAAATGGGGTTTTTCCTAACAAGTTAAAGACCTCTATAGTTAGTTATACCTCTCTACAAAAAAGAAGACAAGGAAAATATGAGCTCGTATAGACCGATCGCGTTATTGCCAGTTTTCTCTAAAATTTTTGAGAAAGTAATTCATAAGCGCCTTAACATGTTTTTTGAAGTACACAACATATTCACAGCAGAGCAAACAGGTTTTCGCAAAGAAAAATCAATAGAATTGGCAATTTGAAATTTCCTTGAAAAGGTTTATAGCGGACTTGATAACAAAAAAAGAGTCACGGCACTTTACATGGATATGACAAAAGCTTTTGACCACGTAGACCACAATATTTTAATTAACAAGCTGGAACTGTATGGTATAAGAGGTAATGTACTAAATTTAATATCATCCTATTTGACAAATAGGTTACAATATACCGAAATAACTAGGTTAAACATTGAAACTAAAATGGAAATGAAATACTTGTCGGATTCTAGAGGGGTAAAATATGGAGTGCCTCAAGGCAGGCTACTGGGACCTCTATTATTTCTAATTTATATTAATGACCTCCCTGGGGCCATAAACCATCCGATAGTTATGTTTGCAGATGACAGCACTGCTATATTTACAGACTATAATAAAGGTGACCATGAAAACGATATTAATAACTCTTTAGAATCTATAATTGACTGGCTTCACAAAAATAATTTTAAATTTCAGCATGCTTACTTGCCTAGAAGAAACCGAATCACTCGTAATTTAAAGAGTTCCAGTTTGTAACTATCGGGGTACCTACATCAGCGTATTCTACAATCTAGCGGTTCGCACATAAAAGTAGAATCAATGCGTTTCGTTCAAGTTTTCGTAATGTCAACCATGAAACGACATCGCACTTTTGTGCCCGCCCTGGCCTTCCGATAGAAAATTGAGCAGGAGGGAATGAGGTCATGCAGATCCGATGCACACTACCCGAAATGTATCCAATATAAACCGCTATTTAACAACTTTACGCTAATGTTCAAGACTACCTTACTCTGTATAAAGAATTCGTGGCTGATGAGTTTCTTAGCATGTTTCTCAATGGGCTCCAACGCATCAAGCTATTACTTGTCTGATCTATCTCAAAGGTGCGGCCAATACTTCAAGCACGATCAAAATAAAAAGCCCGAGCACCGCCATAAAGAAGCTTGTCTATCTATTTTCTATTGGATACATTTCGGCGAGTTTGGAATAAGGTCATGAAGCTGCAAGAGATTCATGATCTTATTCCACCCTCCCCCTTTTACTACAGGGTAAGGAGAAGGACTGCGCACTACCACCCTTTCCTGGTGGAATTTCCAAAGATTCGTATTCAACGATTTGGGTCGTCATTTATGATAAGTTCCTTAGAAGTACAATCTAGGCATCTGCAAGGCTAGAGTGAATAGATTTCTTCTAGACCAAAATGTTCCTGTTGCGTTCCTGTCTTGTGCCTCGCCGTCTGTGCGCGGGGATGCCACAGGATCTTTCGGCATTCTTAGGTATGCCGAAGAGTGCTGTGCCGTCCCGCGCCTCGCCGTCTGTGAGTGCCGGCCCTAATAGAATTCTGAGGCCGCAATGGCGACACCATGTGTTTGGTATTTGTTTTTGCGTCGGAAAGATAGGCTGTGTCACACGATATACGACACACGCCACCTTAACCAGAATCAAGTCTAATCTTCGCTGTTTGGCTATGAGATATGGCTTGTTTAGTGTCTGACTACCAGCGAACTGACTACAAATGAAATATTCCTTCCTCTCACGTGGCGCGTGCGGCATGCCTCATGCTTTTCACAGACAATACAAAACTACTAGTACCTAAAACAATCTTGACGTCAGAGGAAAATCCATTAATATTGGAATTAGTTATAATATTGGATTCACACAATTATATTACATAATCTACTTCATTATTCTATTTCACTTGAGCACAAATTTCACATGATGCTCATAAAAGGAAATATGATATAGGAAAAGTGAACCTGCGATTTTACATACTTTCCACACAAGAATCGTTTTTTTTTTCGGGGTAAAAGCTACGTATTAATCCAGGGTATAAACTATTTCTATACTAAATGCCATTCAAACCTTTTCAGCTGTTATGGAGTTGAGAGAGCAAACATACTCACAAATGAATACTCTTCAAACTTTCACATTATACAGCGGTATTATCTGCGTTTTTTTACGGCCTCATATACCATATTTGACGGTTTTAAATCAATTTTATTCAGTTAAATTACAATATTTGAGCTGGAAAAAAATACATGTCACAGATACATCTGTGTTTGAGTTTATGATTTGGTTCAAAACACGATAGAATAAACTTTAAAATCTGAAACAAAGTCGAGTTAGTTTATTTTTTTCGTTTTATGCTCTCTAATGAAAGCTCGTAACAACCCGGAAATTGCATGTCCTGAAAGGCAATTTTATTCATAATTTTTTTATTTGGATATATTTTTTATAGTTAAGTTTCGTTTTTTAGTAAAATTAAAAGCGTAAAAAGGTCGCGAGAATTTGCGCGCGCCGCATTCAGTACCGCGCCAGGCGTCATCGAGGTCGGACCTATGTTCGTTTTTGTCGTTGCACACCCCCCGCGGGCGTCCTGACTCATGCGTGGCAAAATACATCGTCGCTATAACTTGGCGGGGGCTGAGGGAGCGTTTTGTTGCCTACGCGACTCGGATAACCGGCCGTTAACTTTTTTTTTTCGGGTTAAAATCAATCCCATATTATTATCTGTTCTAGTGATTCATAATACGTCCTCTGTCTTATAGCGGTTTGGTTTTGAAACCGTTTTCATAAAAAGGAGAGACGACTGCTATAGATAAATCTACTTTAAAAAGTGCAGTAGACGAAATGCCCCAATGATTGGGCACTTGCTTATAAATAAATTATAGAAAAAAGAGATGCAAACGGTTAGGATAAAAGAAACTAAATTTAACAAGACAACAATATAATATTACCAAATTGTAATCTTACAGTTAAACAAAAAATGTTAAAACAGGTTATAGTGTGATGCATAATTTTAATTATTTGCAATATCATTGTGATATATATTATCCTGCAATAAAATTAATATTTTAGTCGTGAAGACTACTATCCCGAAAATTACGGTTTAACTTACTATTTATTCAGTGGTTTTACTACTAAAAATGTCCATTGGAGATTTCGGAAAACGATTCCGAATCTCTTTATTATATAATTCGTGAACCCTACAGGTCAAGTCCTTGAATGGTCACTCGTCCCATCTCATCAGCGATTATCATTTACAAATGAATGTTTTACTTCTGGGATAGATTAAGCTAATGGTGGGATGCTAATTTTAGATATAACCCTTTAGGTACATTATAATCTAATACTGTAAATACAATAATTACTTATGTGTTACATACATCCTTATTGGTAAAGTCTAATCAATACTTAATACAAACTAAGTCAAAGTGGTGAGAATTCACATTTTAATTACTCTTTGTATGTATTCATATTTATTATAGAATAGTTTTATTTGCTTTGCTCAACCACTTTAACAAGGTGAGAAGAAATGCTTGCTAGCATCTTCAACAGGAATGCGAAAACTCTTGCATGACCTAAAATGTGGGTAGATTGTTTTTTCTATCATATCCACAATCATAACATCGTGACATGATAACTATAGAGACGGCAATGACATAGCACAAAATAGATATTTACTATGAATATAATTACTATGTCCGCCATTTTTGTTTACAATTATGGATACTTTAGAAAACAGTCTATGGAGATTATCAAACAAATGATATTACAATCTACTAACTCTAGAAATAAAGGCATACGATATGCAGCTGCCATTTAAAGGCTGTATCATTTAAATAAGGACGAGATTAGGTATAATCATATACTAGAATACTGGTGTAACAAGATACTTAAAAAGTATTATTTTAAGGTGACTCGCCCAGTGCATTGCCAAACAGTTTAAAACGATTGTATTCTGGCTGGCATTACAACTGTTGTGGGAAAACGTGGCGCTTACCATCTAGCGAGTTCCTTGATCTCACATTATCAAACACTATACATAACGATAATTAATATACGTAATACTCTGTGGGACGGTACGAGCTATAATATAATCATTCTTACGTAATATAAGGCACATTTAACATAAATAACACAGACATTAAACATTTACACTATTTTCTTTACACAAAGATAGGAATTGAGGAAATTTTCGAGGGTTATTCCAGACCTGCAATATGTGTTTTGTCCACGTTGTTCTCTTTCGGATTTAAATAAGTGCGACAGGGACAAAAACAATATTGTATGCACAAGAATAGCCTAGCCAGCCAGGTCATGCATCACCACTTACTTTATTCTTAAGGGATCTGCCGCCAAAACAAAATTATAACATTTCTTAACCCAGAGAGCGACGGCAGCCAAGCTTTAGTATGTGCGCTTTACAATCTACCAGCACCCGGTATTTTTTTTTTACCTTGCACTAATAACTTATCTAGTACTTAAACAAATTATGTGCAGTTTCGTTGCCATCGCTCAAAAACGGTAAAGGAAAACATTGTCATCGATTCTGATGTACCCTAAACTAAATTTGACAGCCCTAAAATTGTTGCCATCCTTCTCTCACATATTAAAATGATAAGAGAGGCAGATAATTTTAGTTCTGTCAGATTGGTTTAGTTTAGTGAGTGGTATGACAGAATCGACGCCATTGTGAGGAAATCGGCATGTCCAAGAACTTAAGTCGTACACCAACATGCACTGGGCCAGCATGTTGGATTAGGGCCTGTCTTCCCTCTGAGGGAAGGCCTGTGTCCTAGCAATGGAAACGTGATGAGCTGATAATGGTGATGATGAACCTTACATTGTTATTTATAGGTTGCTTTTTGCAAACCGGATGGTGCTAAATCCATTTATGTTATAATCATACATATGAAATGCTTTACTATTAAGAATACTCTGGTTTGTTATTTATTAAATATAAAGTTCATCTCGTTTACTTGTCCTGTTACAGATATGTATCGTATATCATCCATTTTATGTCCAAGTGGTATGGTTTCTAAGGATGTATCTCCTATGAATATCCTTATACCAGTTGACGTTACAATAAATCGAACTTCAAAACTTGTATCTGTAAAGAAAGTATACACAATCAGTATAGGATGGTGAAGCAGAAGTTCTGCACATGCAGAAATACTAGCCATGCTATTTTTAGGTACATCTAAAAAGTATTATAGATAGGTACTCGAATATTTGTGACAGACTAACTAATGTCATAAAAGCGACAGTAAATCTGTCTGTTTCTTCGCTTTTCGAGGCTTAGCCGTTCTTAACGAAATTTGGCAGGATAATTGTGTACATTATAAGGACGGACATATAGAGTAATTTTCCCCCAGAAAACGCAGAAAAACTGGAAACACTGTAACAACGCGGGATTCAGCTATAATATAATTGAAATAGTGTATTTGTTTGCTACTCTCACAGCAACAGAGCTAAGGATTGACGTGATTTTTTGCATAGAAATAGTTGCAGGGCCAAAGAGTGACATGGAATACTTTTTATGCCAGAAACATATGGGGTTCCTGGGGGATCGTTCGAGCGGGTAAAATCGCAGGGCGCAGTTAGTATGTAATACTTACCATAAAAGTAATCAGTTGCTTTGAAGTCTCCAATGTTGTCGCTATTCCCATTTAGTACACGTTTTAACGTTATCTGATTTTTGGGATCATCATTATTTTCCGGATAGACAACATTAATTTGGGATACAATATTGATTTGGCTATCATCTGGTCTCAATGCAATATCTAACCTGTAAAATTAAATAATTTACAATTTAGAAAATCCCGTTGGTCCAGTTGGTAGTGAGCCTGCCTTCTGCGCTTGGAGGTGTGGGTTCGATTCCCACCTAGGGCAAACATTTATGTGATGATCATTTGTGTTTATTCTATAATATCTGAGTGTTAATATCTATTTAAGTATGTATGTATTTATAAATATATATGTATGTATATCAGTCTCTGACAGCCAAATCACAAGCTTTGCTTAGTTCGGGGTCAGATGTCCGTGTATGCAATAATTTCCCAAATATTTATTTATTTATTTGACTGCCACCTCGCCTGATGTTAAGTGATTATTTGGGATGTAGGATAGCAGGTGAAACTGTAGGGCACTGCTAGTTTGTAGTATAAATGTAATTGTAATAACTTACTCTCTATCAGCCATGCGCCCTCTGATGATAATCTCATCATCCTCTTTAAGCTGTGTGGGTACTGCAAACATTTTCCCGTTCTGAAAATTAGACGTTGGCCACGGCGGAGCGTTGGATCCTCCGTTCATACGCACACTGTACCGGTCGTCACTTTGTCTCTGCTGCTCACTATAACAATAGTAAATTGTAGAATAAAAACAAAGCACCTAAAAATTCAAAATGAATGGTAAAAAAGTGTTCATTAATTTATATTGTTTTGTTTATTATTTTTTTACCTACGACATGGCATTGTGACCTAAAATGGTATGTACTATAAGTTTGTATGTCACTATGGAAAGTTTGTTCAACTTGGGCAAATCATTTTCCAAATGAATGTTTCCCTTGTAAGTAATTTATTAATAAGTTAGTTCAGCAATGTAATGTCTTGAGGCATAGTGACCTCAAGCCGTTGTATAGACTTTAGTCTGATCTGGTAGGTGGTTGCATGGTTTGAAAGAAAGGGAAGACCTCTGCTCTGTTGTGAGAAATATGTGAAAAAGAAATTAGGACGAAGTATTTACATAGGTACTTAAGCTTGTTTAAAATCTGTATGTACAATATTGTACATCTAAGTATGCTATGTCTATTTCTATATTTGAAACATTTGTTTGACAAAAACTAGCTTTCTGTCAGAAAAATACGAGACGAAGATTTTGTCTACTTTTCGTAGGTATAATCGATCCGAGCTGCAGTTTTCCCATTGCGCTCTACGGGGAGAGGCTTGAGGTCAGGGGACAACAATAGATTTGCTAAATTTGAAGCCCGTTGGTCAAGTTGGTGGTGAACCTACCTTCTGAGCTTGGGGGCGTGGGTTCGATGGGAACCTAGGACAAACATTTATATGATGAACATTTGTGTTTGTTCTATAATATCTGGTTGTAAATATCTATTTATGTATGTATTTAAAACTATATATGTATGTATATCAGTCTCTGGCAGCCATATCACAAGCTTTGCTTAGTTTGGGGTCAGATGACCGTGTGTGCAGAAATGTCCCGAATATTTATTTAAATATACCTATTCATCAATTTTCTTGGCCGTGGAATGCCCTCTTAACAGCGCGGACTTGAAAGCACTTAATTTTACTATGTTGTATTGTGCTATAGTTACATATACCTACTTGCAAAGTTTCGAATCGATACTACAATGTTAAGGTTGTACGTTTCACATAAGGCGGGAAATTAATTTTATTTTGTTCTTGTATACGTAATTATTGTAAACGATCATGGTGTTTGCGCAAATTGAAAGATTGATATCTTTAGAAAATCATGTAAACATATCAATTTTTAATTAACAATATTACTTACAGCATTTGTCAATAAACTAGTTTTTGCTGTTTCAAAAGGTTTACTGACAAATGTGAGTAATATGGTGCGTACTGATAAATAACTATACAAAATAATGTAAAGAACACCCGACGATTTGCGCAAACACCGTGTCATTTACAATGATTACCCGACCTAGCTACAAGGACAATAAAATTTTATGAAATTTGAATAAATCGGCATACTTGAAACGTACCTTAAAAAGGACTATCAAGATTTGTAAACATAGTTTAGTTACAAATGAAGATAATAAAAGCGGTTCTTTGCATACATTTGTAGGAATCCTAAATGAGTTAGGTTTAGAACTATCTATCTCCAAATCTAAGTTTTGTGTATTTAGTCGGGGTTGGAGAAACCAACCTATAGGTATAAAAATTAACAATACACAGATTGAACGTGTGGGGGTGTATAAATATTTAGGGATATGGTTAGACTGCTCGCTATTGTGGCGAACACATGTCAATGAAACGGTAAAGAAGACACAAAGACATCTCAACTTATTCAAAGTTTTAACTGGTCCTAATTGGGGTATTCATCCGATACATCGACGGAAATTATACATATCTCTGGTCAGAAGTAGGTTAGATTATGGTTCATATTTATTAGACAACAGTGCCAAAATCCATACATATAAATTAGAAAAAATACAAAGTCAAGCTTTAAGAATAATAGGGGGATTTATAAGAAGTACTCCAATACATACCTTGGAAAGCGAGCTCTGTGTACATCCACTGCGCATATAAGAAGAAGGTATTTAGCTATAAAATACTGCTTAAAAATACAAGCGTGCACTGGTAATGAGACAAGTAGGTTGTTATCGGAGTTGCATGCTTTGTGTTCCTTATCAAATAGTAATTACGGATACTGTTTTATGTTTTAATGACTATTTTATAGATGTAATAAGCAACAATACATTAAGTAACAATAGCACACAAAAAACGCTAAAACATTCCCAATCGAATTCTTGCTTCTTAAAACCCACAAGTGCTGACGAAATTGAACACATCATATTATCCCTGAAAAATACAAACGCCACTGGATATGATGGGATCTCTACCAGAGTAGTTAAGAGAACGGCGAGAGTCATATCTCCTGTGCTCAGTAATATTATTAATAAGAGCATTGCAAACGGGGTTTTTCCTAACAAGTTAAAGACCTCTATAGTTAGTTATACCTCTCTACAAAAAAGAAGACAAGGAAAATATGAGCTCGTATAGACCGATCGCGTTATTGCCAGTTTTCTCTAAAAATTTTGAGAAAGTAATTCATAAGCGCCTTAACATGTTTTTTGAAGTACACAACATATTCACAGCAGAGCAAACAGGTTTTCGCAAAGAAAAATCAATAGAATTGGCAATTTGAAATTTCCTTGAAAAGGTTTATAGCGGACTTGATAATAAAAAAAGAGTCACGGCACTTTACATGGATATGACAAAAGCTTTTGACCACGTAGACCACAATATTTTAATTAACAAGCTGGAACTGTATGGTATAAGAGGTAATGTACTAAATTTAATATCATCCTATTTGACAAATAGGTTACAATATACCGAAATAACTAGGTTAAACATTGAAACTAAAATGGAAATGAAATACTTGTCGGATTCTAGAGGGGTAAAATATGGAGTGCCTCAAGGCAGGCTACTGGGACCTCTATTATTTCTAATTTATATTAATGACCTCCCTGGGGCCATAAACCATCCGATAGTTATGTTTGCAGATGACAGCACTGCTATATTTACAGACTATAATAAAGGTGACCACGAAAACGATATTAATAACTCTTTAGAATCTATAATTGACTGGCTTCACAAAAATAATTTTAAATTTCAGCATGCTTACTTGCCTAGAAGAAACCGAATCACTCGTAATTTAAAGAGTTCCAGTTTGTAACTATCGGGGTACCTACATCAGCGTATTCTACAATCTAGCGGTTCGCACATAAAAGTAGAATCAATGCGTTTCGTTCAAGTTTTCGTAATGTCAACCATGAAACGACATCGCACTTTTGTGCCCGCCCTGGCCTTCCGATAGAAAATTGAGCAGGAGGGAATGAGGTCATGCAGATCCGATGCACACTACCCGAAATGTATCCAATATAAACCGCTATTTAACAACTTTACGCTAATGTTCAAGACTACCTTACTCTGTATAAAGAATTCGTGGCTGATGAGTTTCTTAGCATGTTTCTCAATGGGCTCCAACGCATCAAGCTATTACTTGTCTGATCTATCTCAAAGGTGCGGCCAATACTTCAAGCACGATCAAAATAAAAAGCCCGAGCACCGCCATAAAGAAGCTTGTCTATCTATTTTCTATTGGATACATTTCGGCGAGTTTGGAATAAGGTCATGAAGCTGCAAGAGATTCATGATCTTATTCCACCCTCCCCCTTTTACTACAGGGTAAGGAGAAGGACTGCGCACTACCACCCTTTCCTGGTGGAATTTCCAAAGATTCGTATTCAACGATTTGGGTCGTCATTTATGATAAGTTCCTTAGAAGTACAATCTAGGCATCTGCAAGGCTAGAGTGAATAGATTTCTTCTAGACCAAAATGTTCCTGTTGCGTTCCTGTCTTGTGCCTCGCCGTCTGTGCGCGGGGATGCCACAGGATCTTTCGGCATTCTTAGGTATGCCGAAGAGTGCTGTGCCGTCCCGCGCCTCGCCGTCTGTGAGTGCCGGCCCTAATAGAATTCTGAGGCCGCAATGGCGACACCATGTGTTTGGTATTTGTTTTTGCGTCGGAAAGATAGGCTGTGTCACACGATATACGACACACGCCACCTTAACCAGAATCAAGTCTAATCTTCGCTGTTTGGCTATGAGATATGGCTTGTTTAGTGTCTGACTACCAGCGAACTGACTACAAATGAAATATTCCTTCCTCTCACGTGGCGCGTGCGGCATGCCTCATGCTTTTCACAGACAATACAAAACTACTAGTACCTAAAACAATCTTGACGTCAGAGGAAAATCCATTAATATTGGAATTAGTTATAATATTGGATTCACACAATTATATTACATAATCTACTTCATTATTCTATTTCACTTGAGCACAAATTTCACATGATGCTCATAAAAGGAAATATGATATAGGAAAAGTGAACCTGCGATTTTACATACTTTCCACACAAGAATCGTTTTTTTTTTCGGGGTAAAAGCTACGTATTAATCCAGGGTATAAACTATTTCTATACTAAATGCCATTCAAACCTTTTCAGCTGTTATGGAGTTGAGAGAGCAAACATACTCACAAATGAATACTCTTCAAACTTTCACATTATACAGCGGTATTATCTGCGTTTTTTTACGGCCTCATATACCATATTTGACGGTTTTAAATCAATTTTATTCAGTTAAATTACAATATTTGAGCTGGAAAAAAATACATGTCACAGATACATCTGTGTTTGAGTTTATGATTTGGTTCAAAACACGATAGAATAAACTTTAAAATCTGAAACAAAGTCGAGTTAGTTTATTTTTTTCGTTTTATGCTCTCTAATGAAAGCTCGTAACAACCCGGAAATTGCATGTCCTGAAAGGCAATTTTATTCATAATTTTTTTATTTGGATATATTTTTTATAGTTAAGTTTCGTTTTTTAGTAAAATTAAAAGCGTAAAAAGGTCGCGAGAATTTGCGCGCGCCGCATTCAGTACCGCGCCAGGCGTCATCGAGGTCGGACCTATGTTCGTTTTTGTCGTTGCACACCCCCCGCGGGCGTCCTGACTCATGGGTGGCAAAATACATCGTCGCTATAACTTGGCGGGGGCTGAGGGAGCGTTTTGTTGCCTACGCGACTCGGATAACCGGCCGTTAACTTTTTTTTTTCGGGTTAAAATCAATCCCATATTATTATCTGTTCTAGTGATTCATAATACGTCCTCTGTCTTATAGCGGTTTGGTTTTGAAACCGTTTTCATAAAAAGGAGAGACGACTGCTATAGATAAATCTACTTTAAAAAGTGCAGTAGACGAAATGCCCCAATGATTGGGCACTTGCTTATAAATAAATTATAGAAAAAAGAGATGCAAACGGTTAGGATAAAAGAAACTAAATTTAACAAGACAACAATATAATATTACCAAATTGTAATCTTACAGTTAAACAAAAAATGTTAAAACAGGTTATAGTGTGATGCATAATTTTAATTATTTGCAATATCATTGTGATATATATTATCCTGCAATAAAATTAATATTTTAGTCGTGAAGACTACTATCCCGAAAATTACGGTTTAACTTACTATTTATTCAGTGGTTTTACTACTAAAAATGTCCATTGGAGATTTCGGAAAACGATTCCGAATCTCTTTATTATATAATTCGTGAACCCTACAGGTCAAGTCCTTGAATGGTCACTCGTCCCATCTCATCAGCGATTATCATTTACAAATGAATGTTTTACTTCTGGGATAGATTAAGCTAATGGTGGGATGCTAATTTTAGATATAACCCTTTAGGTACATTATAATCTAATACTGTAAATACAATAATTACTTATGTGTTACATACATCCTTATTGGTAAAGTCTAATCAATACTTAATACAAACTAAGTCAAAGTGGTGAGAATTCACATTTTAATTACTCTTTGTATGTATTCATATTTATTATAGAATAGTTTTATTTGCTTTGCTCAACCACTTTAACAAGGTGAGAAGAAATGCTTGCTAGCATCTTCAACAGGAATGCGAAAACTCTTGCATGACCTAAAATGTGGGTAGATTGTTTTTTCTATCATATCCACAATCATAACATCGTGACATGATAACTATAGAGACGGCAATGACATAGCACAAAATAGATATTTACTATGAATATAATTACTATGTCCGCCATTTTTGTTTACAATTATGGATACTTTAGAAAACAGTCTATGGAGATTATCAAACAAATGATATTACAATCTACTAACTCTAGAAATAAAGGCATACGATATGCAGCTGCCATTTAAAGGCTGTATCATTTAAATAAGGACGAGATTAGGTATAATCATATACTAGAATACTGGTGTAACAAGATACTTAAAAAGTATTATTTTAAGGTGACTCGCCCAGTGCATTGCCAAACAGTTTAAAACGATTGTATTCTGGCTGGCATTACAACTGTTGTGGGAAAACGTGGCGCTTACCATCAAGTTCCTTGATTTCACATTATCAAACACTATACATAACGATAATTAATATACGTAATACTCTGTGGGACGGTACGAGCTATAATATAATCATTCTTACGTAATATAAGGCACATTTAACATAAATAACACAGACATTAAACATTTACACTATTTTCTTTACACAAAGATAGGAATTGAGGAAATTTTCGAGGGTTATTCCAGACCTGCAATATGTGTTTTGTCCACGTTGTTCTCTTTCGGATTTAAATAAGTGCGACAGGGACAAAAACAATATTGTATGCACAAGAATAGCCTAGCCAGCCAGGTCATGCATCACCACTTACTTTATTCTTAAGGGATCTGCCGCCAAAACAAAATTATAACATTTCTTAACCCAGAGAGCGACGGCAGCCAAGCTTTAGTATGTGCGCTTTACAATCTACCAGCACCCGGTATTTTTTTTTTACCTTGCACTAATAACTTATCTAGTACTTAAACAAATTATGTGCAGTTTCGTTGCCATCGCTCAAAAACGGTAAAGGAAAACATTGTCATCGATTCTGATGTACCCTAAACTAAATTTGACAGCCCTAAAATTGTTGCCATCCTTCTCTCACATATTAAAATGATAAGAGAGGCAGATAATTTTAGTTCTGTCAGATTGGTTTAGTTTAGTGAGTGGTATGACAGAATCGACGCCATTGTGAGGAAATCGGCATGTCCAAGAACTTAAGTCGTACACCAACATGCACTGGGCCAGCATGTTGGATTAGGGCCTGTCTTCCCTCTGAGGGAAGGCCTGTGTCCTAGCAATGGAAACGTGATGAGCTGATAATGGTGATGATGAACCTTACATTGTTATTTATAGGTTGCTTTTTGCAAACCGGATGGTGCTAAATCCATTTATGTTATAATCATACATATGAAATGCTTTACTATTAAGAATACTCTGGTTTGTTATTTATTAAATATAAAGTTCATCTCGTTTACTTGTCCTGTTACAGATATGTATCGTATATCATCCATTTTATGTCCAAGTGGTATGGTTTCTAAGGATGTATCTCCTATGAATATCCTTATACCAGTTGACGTTACAATAAATCGAACTTCAAAACTTGTATCTGTAAAGAAAGTATACACAATCAGTATAGGATGGTGAAGCAGAAGTTCTGCACATGCAGAAATACTAGCCATGCTATTTTTAGGTACATCTAAAAAGTATTATAGATAGGTACTCGAATATTTGTGACAGACTAACTAATGTCATAAAAGCGACAGTAAATCTGTCTGTTTCTTCGCTTTTCGAGGCTTAGCCGTTCTTAACGAAATTTGGCAGGATAATTGTGTACATTATAAGGACGGACATATAGAGTAATTTTCCCCCAGAAAACGCAGAAAAACTGGAAACACTGTAACAACGCGGGATTCAGCTATAATATAATTGAAATAGTGTATTTGTTTGCTACTCTCACAGCAACAGAGCTAAGGATTGACGTGATTTTTTGCATAGAAATAGTTGCAGGGCCAAAGAGTGACATGGAATACTTTTTATGCCAGAAACATATGGGGTTCCTGGGGGATCGTTCGAGCGGGTAAAATCGCAGGGCGCAGTTAGTATGTAATACTTACCATAAAAGTAATCAGTTGCTTTGAAGTCTCCAATGTTGTCGCTATTCCCATTTAGTACACGTTTTAACGTTATCTGATTTTTGGGATCATCATTATTTTCCGGATAGACAACATTAATTTGGGATACAATATTGATTTGGCTATCATCTGGTCTCAATGCAATATCTAACCTGTAAAATTAAATAATTTACAATTTAGAAAATCCCGTTGGTCCAGTTGGTAGTGAGCCTGCCTTCTGCGCTTGGAGGTGTGGGTTCGATTCCCACCTAGGGCAAACATTTATGTGATGATCATTTGTGTTTATTCTATAATATCTGAGTGTTAATATCTATTTAAGTATGTATGTATTTATAAATATATATGTATGTATATCAGTCTCTGACAGCCAAATCACAAGCTTTGCTTAGTTCGGGGTCAGATGTCCGTGTATGCAATAATTTCCCAAATATTTATTTATTTATTTGACTGCCACCTCGCCTGATGTTAAGTGATTATTTGGGATGTAGGATAGCAGGTGAAACTGTAGGGCACTGCTAGTTTGTAGTATAAATGTAATTGTAATAACTTACTCTCTATCAGCCATGCGCCCTCTGATGATAATCTCATCATCCTCTTTAAGCTGTGTGGGTACTGCAAACATTTTCCCGTTCTGAAAATTAGACGTTGGCCACGGCGGAGCGTTGGATCCTCCGTTCATACGCACACTGTACCGGTCGTCACTTTGTCTCTGCTGCTCACTATAACAATAGTAAATTGTAGAATAAAAACAAAGCACCTAAAAATTCAAAATGAATGGTAAAAAAGTGTTCATTAATTTATATTGTTTTGTTTATTATTTTTTTACCTACTACATGGCATTGTGACCTAAAATGGTATGTACTATAAGTTTGTATGTCACTATGGAAAGTTTGTTCAACTTGGGCAAATCATTTTCCAAATGAATGTTTCCCTTGTAAGTAATTTATTAATAAGTTAGTTCAGCAATGTAATGTCTTGAGGCATAGTGACCTCAAGCCGTTGTATAGACTTTAGTCTGATCTGGTAGGTGGTTGCATGGTTTGAAAGAAAGGGAAGACCTCTGCTCTGTTGTGAGAAATATGTGAAAAAGAAATTAGGACGAAGTATTTACATAGGTACTTAAGCTTGTTTAAAATCTGTATGTACAATATTGTACATCTAAGTATGCTATGTCTATTTCTATATTTGAAACATTTGTTTGACAAAAACTAGCTTTCTGTCAGAAAAATACGAGACGAAGATTTTGTCTACTTTTCGTAGGTATAATCGATCCGAGCTGCAGTTTTCCCATTGCGCTCTACGGGGAGAGGCTTGAGGTCAGGGGACAACAATAGATTTGCTAAATTTGAAGCCCGTTGGTCAAGTTGGTGGTGAACCTACCTTCTGAGCTTGGGGGCGTGGGTTCGATGGGAACCTAGGACAAACATTTATATGATGAACATTTGTGTTTGTTCTATAATATCTGGTTGTAAATATCTATTTATGTATGTATTTAAAACTATATATGTATGTATATCAGTCTCTGGCAGCCATATCACAAGCTTTGCTTAGTTTGGGGTCAGATGACCGTGTGTGCAGAAATGTCCCGAATATTTATTTAAATATACCTATTCATCAATTTTCTTGGCCGTGGAATGCCCTCTTAACAGCGCGGACTTGAAAGCACTTAATTTTACTATGTTGTATTGTGCTATAGTTACATATACCTACTTGCAAAGTTTCGAATCGATACTACAATGTTAAGGTTGTACGTTTCACATAAGGCGGGAAATTAATTTTATTTTGTTCTTGTATACGTAATTATTGTAAACGATCATGGTGTTTGCGCAAATTGAAAGATTGATATCTTTAGAAAATCATGTAAACATATCAATTTTTAATTAACAATATTACTTACAGCATTTGTCAATAAACTAGTTTTTGCTGTTTCAAAAGGTTTACTGACAAATGTGAGTAATATGGTGCGTACTGATAAATAACTATACAAAATAATGTAAAGAACACCCGACGATTTGCGCAAACACCGTGTCATTTACAATAATTACCCGACCTAGCTACAAGGACAATAAAATTTTATGAAATTTGAATAAATCGGCATACTTGAAACGTACCTTAAAAAGGACTATCAAGATTTGTAAACATAGTTTAGTTACAAATGAAGATAATAAAAGCGGTTCTTTGCATACATTTGTAGGAATCCTAAATGAGTTAGGTTTAGAACTATCTATCTCCAAATCTAAGTTTTGTGTATTTAGTCGGGGTTGGAGAAACCAACCTATAGGTATAAAAATTAACAATACACAGATTGAACGTGTGGGGGTGTATAAATATTTAGGGATATGGTTAGACTGCTCGCTATTGTGGCGAACACATGTCAATGAAACGGTAAAGAAGACACAAAGACATCTCAACTTATTCAAAGTTTTAACTGGTCCTAATTGGGGTATTCATCCGATACATCGACGGAAATTATACATATCTCTGGTCAGAAGTAGGTTAGATTATGGTTCATATTTATTAGACAACAGTGCCAAAATCCATACATATAAATTAGAAAAAATACAAAGTCAAGCTTTAAGAATAATAGGGGGATTTATAAGAAGTACTCCAATACATACCTTGGAAAGCGAGCTCTGTGTACATCCACTGCGCATATAAGAAGAAGGTATTTAGCTATAAAATACTGCTTAAAAATACAAGCGTGCACTGGTAATGAGACAAGTAGGTTGTTATCGGAGTTGCATGCTTTGTGTTCCTTATCAAATAGTAATTACGGATACTGTTTTATGTTTTAATGACTATTTTATAGATGTAATAAGCAACAATACATTAAGTAACAATAGCACACAAAAAACGCTAAAACATTCCCAATCGAATTCTTGCTTCTTAAAACCCACAAGTGCTGACGAAATTGAACACATCATATTATCCCTGAAAAATACAAACGCCACTGGATATGATGGGATCTCTACCAGAGTAGTTAAGAGAACGGCGAGAGTCATATCTCCTGTGCTCAGTAATATTATTAATAAGAGCATTGCAAACGGGGTTTTTCCTAACAAGTTAAAGACCTCTATAGTTAGTTATACCTCTCTACAAAAAAGAAGACAAGGAAAATATGAGCTCGTATAGACCGATCGCGTTATTGCCAGTTTTCTCTAAAAATTTTGAGAAAGTAATTCATAAGCGCCTTAACATGTTTTTTGAAGTACACAACATATTCACAGCAGAGCAAACAGGTTTTCGCAAAGAAAAATCAATAGAATTGGCAATTTGAAATTTCCTTGAAAAGGTTTATAGCGGACTTGATAACAAAAAAAGAGTCACGGCACTTTACATGGATATGACAAAAGCTTTTGACCACGTAGACCACAATATTTTAATTAACAAGCTGGAACTGTATGGTATAAGAGGTAATGTACTAAATTTAATATCATCCTATTTGACAAATAGGTTACAATATACCGAAATAACTAGGTTAAACATTGAAACTAAAATAGAAATGAAATACTTGTCGGATTCTAGAGGGGTAAAATATGGAGTGCCTCAAGGCAGTATACTGGGACCTCTATTATTTCTAATTTATATTAATGACCTCCCTGGGGCCATAAACCATCCGATAGTTATGTTTGCAGATGACAGCACTGCTATATTTACAGACTATAATAAAGGTGACCATGAAAACGATATTAATAACTCTTTAGAATCTATAATTGACTGGCTTCACAAAAATAATTTTAAATTTCAGCATGCTTACTTGCCTAGAAGAAACCGAATCACTCGTAATTTAAAGAGTTCCAGTTTGTAACTATCGGGGTACCTACATCAGCGTATTCTACAATCTAGCGGTTCGTACATAAAAGTAGAATCAATGCGTTTCGTTCAAGTTTTCGTAATGTCAACCATGAAACGACATCGCACTTTTGTGCCCGCCCTGGCCTTCCGATAGAAAATTGAGCAGGAGGGAATGAGGTCATGCAGATCCGATGCACACTACCCGAAATGTATCCAATATAAACCGCTATTTAACAACTTTACGCTAATGTTCAAGACTACCTTACTCTGTATAAAGAATTCGTGGCTGATGAGTTTCTTAGCATGTTTCTCAATGGGCTCCAACGCATCAAGCTATTACTTGTCTGATCTATCTCAAAGGTGCGGCCAATACTTCAAGCACGATCAAAATGAAAAGCCCGAGCACCGCCATAAAGAAGCTTGTCTATCTATTTTCTATTGGATACATTTCGGCGAGTTTGGAATAAGGTCATGAAGCTGCAAGAGATTCATGATCTTATTCCACCCTCCCCCTTTTACTACAGGGTAAGGAGAAGGACTGCGCACTACCACCCTTTCCTGGTGGAATTTCCAAAGATTCGTATTCAACGATTTGGGTCGTCATTTATGATAAGTTCCTTAGAAGTACAATCTAGGCATCTGCAAGGCTAGAGTGAATAGATTTCTTCTAGACCAAAATGTTCCTGTTGCGTTCCTGTCTTGTGCCTCGCCGTCTGTGCGCGGGGATGCCACAGGATCTTTCGGCATTCTTAGGTATGCCGAAGAGTGCTGTGCCGTCCCGCGCCTCGCCGTCTGTGAGTGCCGGCCCTAATAGAATTCTGAGGCCGCAATGGCGACACCATGTGTTTGGTATTTGTTTTTGCGTCGGAAAGATAGGCTGTGTCACACGATATACGACACACGCCACCTTAACCAGAATCAAGTCTAATCTTCGCTGTTTGGCTATGAGATATGGCTTGTTTAGTGTCTGACTACCAGCGAACTGACTACAAATGAAATATTCCTTCCTCTCACGTGGCGCGTGCGGCATGCCTCATGCTTTTCACAGACAATACAAAACTACTAGTACCTAAAACAATCTTGACGTCAGAGGAAAATCCATTAATATTGGAATTAGTTATAATATTGGATTCACACAATTATATTACATAATCTACTTCATTATTCTATTTCACTTGAGCACAAATTTCACATGATGCTCATAAAAGGGAATATGATATAGGAAAAGTGAACCTGCGATTTTACATACTTTCCACACAAGAATCGTTTTTTTTTTCGGGGTAAAAGCTACGTATTAATCCAGGGTATAAACTATTTCTATACTAAATGCCATTCAAACCTTTTCAGCTGTTATGGAGTTGAGAGAGCAAACATACTCACAAATGAACACTCTTCAAACTTTCACATTATACAGCGGTATTATCTGCGTTTTTTTACGGCCTCATATACCAAATTTGACTGTTTTAAATCAATTTTATTCAGTTAAATTACAATATTTGAGCTGGAAAAAAATACATGTCACAGATACATCTGTGTTTTAGTTTATGATTTGGTTCAAAACACGATAGAATAAACTTTAAAATCTGAAACAAAGTCGAGTTAGTTTATTTTTTTCGTTTTATGCTCTCTAATGAAAGCTCGTAACAACCCGGAAATTGCATGTCCTGAAAGGCAATTTTATTCATAATTTTTTTATTTGGATATATTTTTTATAGTTAAGTTTCGTTTTTTAGTAAAATTAAAAGCGTAAAAAGGTCGCGAGAATTTGCGCGCGCCGCATTCAGTACCGCGCCAGGCGTCATCGAGGTCGGACCTATGTTCGTTTTTGTCGTTGCACACCCCCCGCGGGCGTCCTGACTCATGCGTGGCAAAATACATCGTCGCTATAACTTGGCGGGGGCTGAGGGAGCGTTTTGTTGCCTACGCGACTCGGATAACCGGCCGTTAACTTTTTTTTTTCGGGTTAAAATCAATCCCATATTATTATCTGTTCTAGTGATTCATAATACGTCCTCTGTCTTATAGCGGTTTAGTTTTGAAACCGTTTTCATAAAAAGGAGAGACGACTGCTATAGATAAATCTACTTTAAAAAGTGCAGTAGACGAAATGCCCCAATGATTGGGTACTTGCTTATAAATAAATTATAGAAAAAAGAGATGCAAACGGTTAGGATAAAAGAAACTAAATTTAACAAGACAACAATATAATATTACCAAATTGTAATCTTACAGTTAAACAAAAAATGTTAAAACAGGTTATAGTGTGATGCATAATTTTAATTATTTGCAATATCATTGTGATATATATTATCCTGCAATAAAATTAATATTTTAGTCGTGAAGACTACTATCCCTAAAATTACGGTTTAACTTACTATTTATTCAGTGGTTTTACTACTAAAAATGTCCAATGGAGATTTCGGAAAACGATTCCGAATCTCTTTATTATATAATTCGTGAACCCTACAGGTCAAGTCCTTGAATGGTCACACGTCCCATCTCATCAGCGATTATCATTTACAAATGAATGTTTTACTTCTGGGATAGATTAAGCTAATGGTGGGATGCTAATTTTAGATATAACCCTTTAGGTACATTATAATCTAATACTGTAAATACAATAATTACTTATGTGTTACATACATCCTTATTGGTAAAGTCTAATCAATACTTAATACAAACTAAGTCAAAGTGGTGAGAATTCACATTTTAATTACTCTTTGTATGTATTCATATTTATTATAGAATAGTTTTATTTGCTTTGCTCAACCACTTTAACAAGGTGAGAAGAAATGCTTGCTAGCATCTTCAACAGGAATGCGAAAACTCTTGCATGACCTAAAATGTGGGTAGATTGTTTTTTCTATCATATCCACAATCATAACATCGTGACATGATAACTATAGAGACGGCAATGACATAGCACAAAATAGATATTTACTATGAATATAATTACTATGTCCGCCATTTTTGTTTACAATTATGGATACTTTAGAAAACAGTCTATGGAGATTATCAAACAAATGATATTACAATCTACTAACTCTAGAAATAAAGGCATACGATATGCAGCTGCCATTTAAAGGCTGTATCATTTAAATAAGGACGAGATTAGGTATAATCATATACTAGAATACTGGTGTAACAAGATACTTAAAAAGTATTATTTTAAGGTGACTCGCCCAGTGCATTGCCAAACAGTTTAAAACGATTGTATTCTGGCTGGCATTACAACTGTTGTGGGAAAACGTGGCGCTTACCATCAAGTTCCTTGATTTCACATTATCAAACACTATACATAACGATAATTAATATACGTAATACTCTGTGGGACGGTACGAGCTATAATATAATCATTGTTACGTAATATAAGGCACATTTAACATAAATAACACAGACATTAAACATTTACACTATTTTCTTTACACAAAGATAGGAATTGAGGAAATTTTCGAGGGTTATTCCAGACCTGCAATATCTGTTTTGTCCACGTTGTTCTCTTTCGGATTTAAATAAGTGCGACAGGGGGACAAAAACAATATTGTATGCACAAGAATAGCCTAGCCAGCCAGGTCATGCATCACCACTTACTTTATTCTTAAGGGATCTGCCGCCAAAACAAAATTATAACATTTCTTAACCCAGAGAGCGACGGCAGCCAAGCTTTAGTATGTGCGCTTTACAATATACCAGCACCCGGTATTTTTTTTTACTTTGCTTTAATAACTTATCTAGTACTTAAACAAATTATGTGCAGTTTCGTTGCCATCGCTCAAAAACGGTAAAGGAAAACATTGTCATCGATTCTGATGTACCCTAAACTAAATTTGACAGCCCTAAAATTGTTGCCATCCTTCTCTCACATATTAAAATGATAAGAGAGGCAGATAATTTTAGTTCTGTCAGATTGGTTTAGTTTAGTGAGTGGTATGACAGAATCGACGCCATTGTGAGGAAATCGGCATGTCCAAGAACTTAAGTCGTACACCAACATGCACTGGGCCAGCATGTTGGATTAGGGCCTGTCTTCCCTCTGAGGGAAGGCCTGTGTCCTAGCAATGGAAACGTGATGAGCTGATAATGGTGATGATGAACCTTACATTGTTATTTATAGGTTGCTTTTTGCAAACCGGATGGTGCTAAATCCATTTATGTTATAATCATACATATGAAATGCTTTACTATTAAGAATACTCTGGTTTGTTATTTATTAAATATAAAGTTCATCTCGTTTACTTGTCCTGTTACAGATATGTATCGTATATCATCCATTTTATGTCCAAGTGGTATGGTTTCTAAGGATGTATCTCCTATGAATATCCTTATACCAGTTGACGTTACAATAAATCGAACTTCAAAACTTGTATCTGTAAAGAAAGTATACACAATCAGTATAGGATGGTGAAGCAGAAGTTCTGCACATGCAGAAATACTAGCCATGCTATTTTTAGGTACATCTAAAAAGTATTATAGATAGGTACTCGAATATTTGTGACAGACTAACTAATGTCATAAAAGCGACAGTAAATCTGTCTGTTTCTTCGCTTTTCGAGGCTTAGCCGTTCTTAACGAAATTTGGCAGGATAATTGTGTACATTATAAGGACGGACATATAGAGTAATTTTCCCCCAGAAAACGCAGAAAAACTGGAAACACTGTAACAACGCGGGATTCAGCTATAATATAATTGAAATAGTGTATTTGTTTGCTACTCTCACAGCAACAGAGCTAAGGATTGACGTGATTTTTTGCATAGAAATAGTTGCAGGGCCAAAGAGTGACATGGAATACTTTTTATGCCAGAAACATATGGGGTTCCTGGGGGATCGTTCGAGCGGGTAAAATCGCAGGGCGCAGTTAGTATGTAATACTTACCATAAAAGTAATCAGTTGCTTTGAAGTCTCCAATGTTGTCGCTATTCCCATTTAGTACACGTTTTAACGTTATCTGATTTTTGGGATCATCATTATTTTCCGGATAGACAACATTAATTTGGGATACAATATTGATTTGGCTATCATCTGGTCTCAATGCAATATCTAACCTGTAAAATTAAATAATTTACAATTTAGAAAATCCCGTTGGTCCAGTTGGTAGTGAGCCTGCCTTCTGCGCTTGGAGGTGTGGGTTCGATTCCCACCTAGGGCAAACATTTATGTGATGATCATTTGTGTTTATTCTATAATATCTGAGTGTTAATATCTATTTAAGTATGTATGTATTTATAAATATATATGTATGTATATCAGTCTCTGACAGCCAAATCACAAGCTTTGCTTAGTTCGGGGTCAGATGTCCGTGTATGCGATAATTTCCCAAATATTTATTTATTTATTTGACTGCCACCTCGCCTGATGTTAAGTGATTATTTGGGATGTAGGATAGCAGGTGAAACTGTAGGGCACTGCTAGTTTGTAGTATAAATGTAATTGTAATAACTTACTCTCTATCAGCCATGCGCCCTCTGATGATAATCTCATCATCCTCTTTAAGCTGTGTGGGTACTGCAAACATTTTCCCGTTCTGAAAATTAGACGTTGGCCACGGCGGAGCGTTGGATCCTCCGTTCATACGCACACTGTACCGGTCGTCACTTTGTCTCTGCTGCTCACTATAACAATAGTAAATTGTAGAATAAAAACAAAGCACCTAAAAATTCAAAATGAATGGTAAAAAAGTGTTCATTAATTTATATTGTTTTGTTTATTATTTTTTTACCTACTACATGGCATTGTGACCTAAAATGGTAGGTACTATAAGTTTGTATGTCACTATGGAAAGTTTGTTCAACTTGGGCAAATCATTTTCCAAATGAATGTATCCCTTGTAAGTAATTTATTAATAAGTTAGTTCAGCAATGTAATGTCTTGAGGCATAGTGACCTCAAGCCGTTGTATAGACTTTAGTCTGATCTGGTAGGTGGTTGCATGGTTTGAAAGAAAGGGAAGACCTCTGCTCTGTTGTGAGAAATATGTGAAAAAGAAATTAGGACGAAGTATTTACATAGGTACTTAAGCTTGTTTAAAATCTGTATGTACAATATTGTACATCTAAGTATGCTATGTCTATTTCTATATTTGAAACATTTGTTTGACAAAAACTAGCTTTCTGTCAGAAAAATACGAGACGAAGATTTTGTCTACTTTTCGTAGGTATAATCGATCCGAGCTGCAGTTTTCCCATTGCGCTCTACGGGGAGAGGCTTGAGGTCAGGGGACAACAATAGATTTGCTAAATTTGAAGCCCGTTGGTCAAGTTGGTGGTGAACCTACCTTCTGAGCTTGGGGGCGTGGGTTCGATGAGAACCTAGGACAAACATTTATATGATGAACATTTGTGTTTGTTCTATAATATCTGGTTGTAAATATCTATTTATGTATGTATTTAAAACTATATATGTATGTATATCAGTCTCTGGCAGCCATATCACAAGCTTTGCTTAGTTTGGGGTCAGATGACCGTGTGTGCAGAAATGTCCCGAATATTTATTTAAATATACCTATTCATCAATTTTCTTGGCCGTGGAATGCCCTCTTAACAGCGCGGACTTGAAAGCACTTAATTTTACTATGTTGTATTGTGCTATAGTTACATATACCTACTTGCAAAGTTTCGAATCGATACTACAATGTTAAGGTTGTACGTTTCACATAAGGCGGGAAATTAATTTTATTTTGTTCTTGTATACGTAATTATTGTAAACGATCATGGTGTTTGCGCAAATTGAAAGATTGATATCTTTAGAAAATCATGTAAACATATCAATTTTTAATTAACAATATTACTTACAGCATTTGTCAATAAACTAGTTTTTGCTGTTTCAAAAGGTTTACTGACAAATGTGAGTAATATGGTGCGTACTGATAAATAACTATACAAAATAATGTAAAGAACACCCAACGATTTGCGCAAACACGACACGGTGTTTGCGCAAATCGTTGGGTCGGGTAATCATTTACAATAATTACCCGACCTAGCTACAAGGACAATAAAATTTTATGAAATTTGAATAAATCGGCATACTTGAAACGTACCTTAAAAAGGACTATCAAGATTTGTAAACATAGTTTAGTTACAAGTGAAGATAATAAAAGCGGTTCTTTGCATACATTTGTAGGAATCCTAAATGAGTTAGGTTTAGAACTATCTATCTCCAAATCTAAGTTTTGTGTATTTAGTCGGGGTTGGAGAAACCAACCTATAGGTATAAAAATTAACAATACACAGATTGAACGTGTGGAGGTGTATAAATATTTAGGGATATGGTTAGACTGCTCGCTATTGTGGCGAACACATGTCAATGAAACGGTAAAGAAGACACAAAGACATCTTAACTTATTCAAAGTTTTAACTGGTCCTAATTGGGGTATTCATCCGATACATCGACGGAAATTATACATATCTCTGGTCAGAAGTAGGTTAGATTATGGTTCATATTTATTAGACAACAGTGCCAAAATCCATACATATAAATTAGAAAAAATACAAAGTCAAGCTTTAAGAGTAATAGGGGGATTTATAAGAAGTACTCCAATACATACCTTGGAAAGCGAGCTCTGTGTACATCCACTGCGCATATAAGAAGAAGGTATTTAGCTATAAAATACTGCTTAAAAATACAAGCGTGCACTGGTAATGAGACAAGTAGGTTGTTATCGGAGTTGCATGCTTTGTGTTCCTTATCAAATAGTAATTACGGATACTGTTTTATGTTTTAATGACTATTTTATAGATGTAATAAGCAACAATACATTAAGTAACAATAGCACACAAAAAACGCTAAAACATTCCCAATCGAATTCTTGCTTCTTAAAACCCACAAGTGCTGACGAAATTGAACACATCATATTATCCCTGAAAAATACAAACGCCACTGGATATGATGGGATCTCTACCAGAGTAGTTAAGAGAACGGCGAGAGTCATATCTCCTGTGCTCAGTAATATTATTAATAAGAGCATTGCAAACGGGGTTTTTCCTAACAAGTTAAAGACCTCTATAGTTAGTTATACCTCTCTACAAAAAAGAAGACAAGGAAAATATGAGCTCGTATAGACCGATCGCGTTATTGCCAGTTTTCTCTAAAAATTTTGAGAAAGTAATTCATAAGCGCCTTAACATGTTTTTTGAAGTACACAACATATTCACAGCAGAGCAAACAGGTTTTCGCAAAGAAAAATCAATAGAATTGGCAATTTGAAATTTCCTTGAAAAGGTTTATAGCGGACTTGATAACAAAAAAAGAGTCACGGCACTTTACATGGATATGACAAAAGCTTTTGACCACGTAGACCACAATATTTTAATTAACAAGCTGGAACTCAATGGTATAAGAGGTAATGTACTAAATTTAATATCATCCTATTTGACAAATAGGTTACAATATACCGAAATAACTAGGTTAAACATTGAAACTAAAATAGAAATGAAATACTTGTCGGATTCTAGAGGGGTAAAATATGGAGTGCCTCAAGGCAGGCTACTGGGACCTCTATTATTTCTAATTTATATTAATGACCTCCCTGGGGCCATAAACCATCCGATAGTTATGTTTGCAGATGACAGCACTGCTATATTTACAGACTATAATAAAGGTGACCATGAAAACGATATTAATAACTCTTTAGAATCTATAATTGACTGGCTTCACAAAAATAATTTTAAATTTCAGCATGCTTACTTGCCTAGAAGAAACCGAATCACTCGTAATTTGAGTTCCAGTTTGTAACTATCGGGGTACCTACATCAGCGTATTCTACAATCTAGCGGTTCGCACATAAAAGTAGAATCAATGCGTTTCGTTCAAGTTTTCGTAATGTCAACCATGAAACGACATCGCACTTTTGTGCCCGCCCTGGCCTTCCGATAGAAAATTGAGCAGGAGGGAATGAGGTCATGCAGATCCGATGCACACTACCCGAAATGTATCCAATATAAACCGCTATTTAACAACTTTACGCTAATGTTCAAGACTACCTTACTCTGTATAAAGAATTCGTGGCTGATGAGTTTCTTAGCATGTTTCTCAATGGGCTCCAACGCATCAAGCTATTACTTGTCTGATCTATCTCAAAGGTGCGGCCAATACTTCAAGCACGATCAAAATGAAAAGCCCGAGCACCGCCATAAAGAAGCTTGTCTATCTATTTTCTATTGGATACATTTCGGCGAGTTTGGAATAAGGTCATGAAGCTGCAAGAGATTCATGACCTTATTCCACCCTCCCCCTTTTACTACAGGGTAAGGAGAAGGACTGCGCACTACCACCCTTTCCTGGTGGAATTCCCAAAGATTCGTATTCAACGATTTGGGTCGTCATTTATGATAAGTTCCTTAGAAGTACAATCTAGGCATCTGCAAGGCTAGAGTGAATAGATTTCTTCTACACCAAAATGTTCCTGTTGCGTTCCTGTCTTGTGCCTCGCCGTCTGTGCGCGGGGATGCCACAGGATCTTTCGGCATTCTTAGGTATGCCGAAGAGTGCTGTGCCGTCCCGCGCCTCGCCGTCTGTGAGTGCCGGCCCTAATAGAATTCTGAGGCCGCAATGGCGACACCATGTGTTTGGTATTTGTTTTTGCGTCGGAAAGATAGGCTGTGTCACACGATATACGACACACGCCACCTTAACCAGAATCAAGTCTAATCTTCGCTGTTTGGCTATGAGATATGGCTTGTTTAGTGTCTGACTACCAGCGAACTGACTACTAATGAAATATTCCTTCCTCTCACGTGGCGCGTGCGGCATGCCTCATGCTTTTCACAGACAATACAAAACTACTAGTACCTAAAACAATCTTGACGTCAGAGGAAAATCCATTAATATTGGAATTAGTTATAATATTGGATTCACACAATTATATTACATAATCTACTTCATTATTCTATTTCACTTGAGCACAAATTTCACATGATGCTCATAAAAGGAAATATGATATAGGAAAAGTGAACCTGCGATTTTACATACTTTCCACACAAGAATCGTTTTTTTTTTCGGGGTAAAAGCTACGTATTAATCCAGGGTATAAACTATTTCTATACTAAATGCCATTCAAACCTTTTCAGCTGTTATGGAGTTGAGAGAGCAAACATACTCACAAATGAACACTCTTCAAACTTTCACATTATACAGCGGTATTATCTGCGTTTTTTTACGGCCTCATATACCATATTTGACGGTTTTAAATCAATTTTATTCAGTTAAATTACAATATTTGAGCTGGAAAAAAATACATGTCACAGATACATCTGTGTTTGAGTTTATGATTTGGTTCAAAACACGATAGAATAAACTTTAAAATCTGAAACAAAGTCGAGTTAGTTTATTTTTTTCGTTTTATGCTCTCTAATGAAAGCTCGTAACAACCCGGAAATTGCATGTCCTGAAAGGCAATTTTATTCATAATTTTTTTATTTGGATATATTTTTTATAGTTAAGTTTCGTTTTTTAGTAAAATTAAAAGCGTAAAAAGGTCGCGAGAATTTGCGCGCGCCGCATTCAGTACCGCGCCAGGCGTCATCGAGGTCGGACCTATGTTCGTTTTTGTCGTTGCACACCCCCCGCGGGCGTCCTGACTCATGGGTGGCAAAATACATCGTCGCTATAACTTGGCGGGGGCTGAGGGAGCGTTTTGTTGCCTACGCGACTCGGATAACCGGCCGTTAACTTTTTTTTTTCGGGTTAAAATCAATCCCATATTATTATCTGTTCTAGTGATTCATAATACGTCCTCTGTCTTATAGCGGTTTAGTTTTGAAACCGTTTTCATAAAAAGGAGAGACGACTGCTATAGATAAATCTACTTTAAAAAGTGCAGTAGACGAAATGCCCCAATGATTGGGCACTTGCTTATAAATAAATTATAGAAAAAAGAGATGCAAACGGTTAGGATAAAAGAAACTAAATTTAACAAGACAACAATATAATATTACCAAATTGTAATCTTACAGTTAAACAAAAAATGTTAAAACAGGTTATAGTGTGATGCATAATTTTAATTATTTGCAATATCATTGTGATATATATTATCCTGCAATAAAATTAATATTTTAGTCGTGAAGACTACTATCCCGAAAATTACGGTTTAACTTACTATTTATTCAGTGGTTTTACTACTAAAAATGTCCATTGGAGATTTCGGAAAACGATTCCGAATCTCTTTATTATATAATTCGTGAACCCTACAGGTCAAGTCCTTGAATGGTCACTCGTCCCATCTCATCAGCGATTATCATTTACAAATGAATGTTTTACTTCTGGGATAGATTAAACTAATGGTGGGATGCTAATTTTAGATATAACCCTTTAGGTACTTTATAATCTAATACTGTAAATACAATAATTACTTATGTGTTACATACATCCTTATTGGTAAAGTCTAATCAATACTTAATACAAACTAAGTCAAAGTGGTGAGAATTCACATTTTAATTACTCTTTGTATGTATTCATATTTATTATAGAATAGTTTTATTTGCTTTGCTCAACCACTTTAACAAGGTGAGAAGAAATGCTTGCTAGCATCTTCAACAGGAATGCGAAAACTCTTGCATGACCTAAAATGTGGGTAGATTGTTTTTTCTATCATATCCACAATCATAACATCGTGACATGATAACTATAGAGACGGCAATGACATAGCACAAAATAGATATTTACTATGAATATAATTACTATGTCCGCCATTTTTGTTTACAATTATGGATACTTTAGAAAACAGTCTATGGAGATTATCAAACAAATGATATTACAATCTACTAACTCTAGAAATAAAGGCATACGATATGCAGCTGCCATTTAAAGGCTGTATCATTTAAATAAGGACGAGATTAGGTATAATCATATACTAGAATACTGGTGTAACAAGATACTTAAAAAGTATTATTTTAAGGTGACTCGCCCAGTGCATTGCCAAACAGTTTAAAACGATTGTATTCTGGCTGGCATTACAACTGTTGTGGGAAAACGTGGCGCTTACCATCTAGCGAGTTCCTTGATCTCACATTATCAAACACTATACATAACGATAATTAATATACGTAATACTCTGTGGGACGGTACGAGCTATAATATAATCATTCTTACGTAATATAAGGCACATTTAACATAAATAACACAGACATTAAACATTTACACTATTTTCTTTACACAAAGATAGGAATTGAGGAAATTTTCGAGGGTTATTCCAGACCTGCAATATGTGTTTTGTCCACGTTGTTCTCTTTCGGATTTAAATAAGTGCGACAGGGGGACAAAAACAATATTGTATGCACAAGAATAGCCTAGCCAGCCAGGTCATGCATCACCACTTACTTTATTCTTAAGGGATCTGCCGCCAAAACAAAATTATAACATTTCTTAACCCAGAGAGCGACGACAGCCAAGCTTTAGTATGTGCGCTTTACAATCTACCAGCACCCGGTAATTTTTTTTTACTTTGCTTTAATAACTTATCTAGTACTTAAACAAATTATGTGCAGTTTCGTTGCCATCGCTCAAAAACGGTAAAGGAAAACATTGTCATCGATTCTGATGTACCCTAAACTAAATTTGACAGCCCTAAAATTGTTGCCATCCTTCTCTCACATATTAAAATGATAAGAGAGGCAGATAATTTTAGTTCTGTCAGATTGGTTTAGTTTAGTGAGTGGTATGACAGAATCGACGCCATTGTGAGGAAATCGGCATGTCCAAGAACTTAAGTCGTACACCAACATGCACTGGGCCAGCATGTTGGATTAGGGCCTGTCTTCCCTCTGAGGGAAGGCCTGTGTCCTAGCAATGGAAACGTGATGAGCTGATAATGGTGATGATGAACCTTACATTGTTATTTATAGGTTGCTTTTTGCAAACCGGATGGTGCTAAATCCATTTATGTTATAATCATACATATGAAATGCTTTACTATTAAGAATACTCTGGTTTGTTATTTATTAAATATAAAGTTCATCTCGTTTACTTGTCCTGTTACAGATATGTATCGTATATCATCCATTTTATGTCCAAGTGGTATGGTTTCTAAGGATGTATCTCCTATGAATATCCTTATACCAGTTGACGTTACAATAAATCGAACTTCAAAACTTGTATCTGTAAAGAAAGTATACACAATCAGTATAGGATGGTGAAGCAGAAGTTCTGCACATGCAGAAATACTAGCCATGCTATTTTTAGGTACATCTAAAAAGTATTATAGATAGGTACTCGAATATTTGTGACAGACTAACTAATGTCATAAAAGCGACAGTAAATCTGTCTGTTTCTTCGCTTTTCGAGGCTTAGCCGTTCTTAACGAAATTTGGCAGGATAATTGTGTACATTATAAGGACGGACATATAGAGTAATTTTCCCCCAGAAAACGCAGAAAAACTGGAAACACTGTAACAACGCGGGATTCAGCTATAATATAATTGAAATAGTGTATTTGTTTGCTACTCTCACAGCAACAGAGCTAAGGATTGACGTGATTTTTTGCATAGAAATAGTTGCAGGGCCAAAGAGTGACATGGAATACTTTTTATGCCAGAAACATATGGGGTTCCTGGGGGATCGTTCGAGCGGGTAAAATCGCAGGGCGCAGTTAGTATGTAATACTTACCATAAAAGTAATCAGTTGCTTTGAAGTCTCCAATGTTGTCGCTATTCCCATTTAGTACACGTTTTAACGTTATCTGATTTTTGGGATCATCATTATTTTCCGGATAGACAACATTAATTTGGGATACAATATTGATTTGGCTATCATCTGGTCTCAATGCAATATCTAACCTGTAAAATTAAATAATTTACAATTTAGAAAATCCCGTTGGTCCAGTTGGTAGTGAGCATGCCTTCTGCGCTTGGAGGTGTGGGTTCGATTCCCACCTAGGGCAAACATTTATGTGATGATCATTTGTGTTTATTCTATAATATCTGAGTGTTAATATCTATTTAAGTATGTATGTATTTATAAATATATATGTATGTATATCAGTCTCTGACAGCCAAATCACAAGCTTTGCTTAGTTCGGGGTCAGATGTCCGTGTATGCGATAATTTCCCAAATATTTATTTATTTATTTGACTGCCACCTCGCCTGATGTTAAGTGATTATTTGGGATGTAGGATAGCAGGTGAAACTGTAGGGCACTGCTAGTTTGTAGTATAAATGTAATTGTAATAACTTACTCTCTATCAGCCATGCGCCCTCTGATGATAATCTCATCATCCTCTTTAAGCTGTGTGGGTACTGCAAACATTTTCCCGTTCTGAAAATTAGACGTTGGCCACGGCGGAGCGTTGGATCCTCCGTTCATACGCACACTGTACCGGTCGTCACTTTGTCTCTGCTGCTCACTATAACAATAGTAAATTGTAGAATAAAAACAAAGCACCTAAAAATTCAAAATGAATGGTAAAAAAGTGTTCATTAATTTATATTGTTTTGTTTATTATTTTTTTACCTACTACATGGCATTGTGACCTAAAATGGTAGGTACTATAAGTTTGTATGTCACTATGGAAAGTTTGTTCAACTTGGGCAAATCATTTTCCAAATGAATGTATCCCTTGTAAGTAATTTATTAATAAGTTAGTTCAGCAATGTAATGTCTTGAGGCATAGTGACCTCAAGCCGTTGTATAGACTTTAGTCTGATCTGGTAGGTGGTTGCATGGTTTGAAAGAAAGGGAAGACCTCTGCTCTGTTGTGAGAAATATGTGAAAAAGAAATTAGGACGAAGTATTTACATAGGTACTTAAGCTTGTTTAAAATCTGTATGTACAATATTGTACATCTAAGTATGCTATGTCTATTTCTATATTTGAAACATTTGTTTGACAAAAACTAGCTTTCTGTCAGAAAAATACGAGACGAAGATTTTGTCTACTTTTCGTAGGTATAATCGATCCGAGCTGCAGTTGTCCCATTGCGCTCTACGGGGAGAGGCTTGAGGTCAGGGGACAAAATGAATTTGCTAAATTTGAAGCCCGTTGGTCAAGTTGGTGGTGAACCTACCTTCTGAGCTTGGGGGCGTGGGTTCGATGGGAACCTAGGACAAACATTTATATGATGAACATTTGTGTTTGTTCTATAATATCTGGTTGTAAATATCTATTTATGTATGTATTTAAAACTATATATGTATGTATATCAGTCTCTGGCAGCCATATCACAAGCTTTGCTTAGTTTGGGGTCAGATGACCGTGTGTGCAGAAATGTCCCGAATATTTATTTAAATATACCTATTCATCAATTTTCTTGGCCGTGGAATGCCCTCTTAACAGCGCGGACTTGAAAGCACTTAATTTTACTATGTTGTATTGTGCTATAGTTACATATACCTACTTGCAAAGTTTCGAATCGATACTACAATGTTAAGGTTGTACGTTTCACATAAGGCGGGAAATTAATTTTATTTTGTTCTTGTATACGTAATTATTGTAAACGATCATGGTGTTTGCGCAAATTGAAAGATTGATATCTTTACAAAATCATGTAAACATATCAATTTTTAATTAACAATATTACTTACAGCATTTGTCAATAAACTAGTTTTTGCTGTTTCAAAAGGTTTACTGACAAATGTGAATAATATGGTGCGTACTGATAACTATACAAAATAATGTAAAGAACACCCAACGATTTGCGCAAACACCGTGTCATTTACAATAATTACCCGACCTAGCTACAAGGACAATAAAATTTTATGAAATTTGAATAAATCGGCATACTTGAAACGTACCTTAAAAAGGACTATCAAGATTTGTAAACATAGTTTAGTTACAAGTGAAGATAATAAAAGCGGTTCTTTGCATACATTTGTAGGAATCCTAAATGAGTTAGGTTTAGAACTATCTATCTCCAAATCTAAGTTTTGTGTATTTAGTCGGGGTTGGAGAAACCAACCTATAGGTATAAAAATTAACAATACACAGATTGAACGTGTGGAGGTGTATAAATATTTAGGGATATGGTTAGACTGCTCGCTATTGTGGCGAACACATGTCAATGAAACGGTAAAGAAGACACAAAGACATCTTAACTTATTCAAAGTTTTAACTGGTCCTAATTGGGGTATTCATCCGATACATCGACGGAAATTATACATATCTCTGGTCAGAAGTAGGTTAGATTATGGTTCATATTTATTAGACAACAGTGCCAAAATCCATACATATAAATTAGAAAAAATACAAAGTCAAGCTTTAAGAGTAATAGGGGGATTTATAAGAAGTACTCCAATACATACCTTGGAAAGCGAGCTCTGTGTACATCCACTGCGCATATAAGAAGAAGGTATTTAGCTATAAAATACTGCTTAAAAATACAAGCGTGCACTGGTAATGAGACAAGTAGGTTGTTATCGGAGTTGCATGCTTTGTGTTCCTTATCAAATAGTAATTACGGATACTGTTTTATGTTTTAATGACTATTTTATAGATGTAATAAGCAACAATACATTAAGTAACAATAGCACACAAAAAACGCTAAAACATTCCCAATCGAATTCTTGCTTCTTAAAACCCACAAGTGCTGACGAAATTGAACACATCATATTATCCCTGAAAAATACAAACGCCACTGGATATGATGGGATCTCTACCAGAGTAGTTAAGAGAACGGCGAGAGTCATATCTCCTGTGCTCAGTAATATTATTAATAAGAGCATTGCAAACGGGGTTTTTCCTAACAAGTTAAAGACCTCTATAGTTAGTTATACCTCTCTACAAAAAAGAAGACAAGGAAAATATGAGCTCGTATAGACCGATCGCGTTATTGCCAGTTTTCTCTAAAAAATTTGAGAAAGTAATTCATAAGCGCCTTAACATGTTTTTTGAAGTACACAACATATTCACAGCAGAGCAAACAGGTTTTCGCAAAGAAAAATCAATAGAATTGGCAATTTGAAATTTCCTTGAAAAGGTTTATAGCGGACTTGATAACAAAAAAAGAGTCACGGCACTTTACATGGATATGACAAAAGCTTTTGACCACGTAGACCACAATATTTTAATTAACAAGCTGGAACTCAATGGTATAAGAGGTAATGTACTAAATTTAATATCATCCTATTTGACAAATAGGTTACAATATACCGAAATAACTAGGTTAAACATTGAAACTAAAATAGAAATGAAATACTTGTCGGATTCTAGAGGGGTAAAATATGGAGTGCCTCAAGGCAGGCTACTGGGACCTCTATTATTTCTAATTTATATTAATGACCTCCCTGGGGCCATAAACCATCCGATAGTTATCTTTGCAGATGACAGCACTGCTATATTTACAGACTATAATAAAGGTGACCATGAAAACGATATTAATAACTCTTTAGAATCTATAATTGACTGGCTTCACAAAAATAATTTTAAATTTCAGCATGCTTACTTGCCTAGAAGAAACCGAATCACTCGTAATTTAAAGAGTTCCAGTTTGTAACTATCGGGGTACCTACATCAGCGTATTCTACAATCTAGCGGTTCGCACATAAAAGTAGAATCAATGCGTTTCGTTCAAGTTTTCGTAATGTCAACCATGAAACGACATCGCACTTTTGTGCCCGCCCTGGCCTTCCGATAGAAAATTGAGCAGGAGGGAATGAGGTCATGCAGATCCGATGCACACTACCCGAAATGTATCCAATATAAACCGCTATTTAACAACTTTACGCTAATGTTCAAGACTACCTTACTCTGTATAAAGAATTCGTGGCTGATGAGTTTCTTAGCATGTTTCTCAATGGGCTCCAACGCATCAAGCTATTACTTGTCTGATCTATCTCAAAGGTGCGGCCAATACTTCAAGCACGATCAAAATGAAAAGCCCGAGCACCGCCATAAAGAAGCTTGTCTATCTATTTTCTATTGGATACATTTCGGCGAGTTTGGAATAAGGTCATGAAGCTGCAAGAGATTCATGATCTTATTCCACCCTCCCCCTTTTACTACAGGGTAAGGAGAAGGACTGCGCACTACCACCCTTTCCTGGTGGAATTTCCAAAGATTCGTATTCAACGATTTGGGTCGTCATTTATGATAAGTTCCTTAGAAGTACAATCTAGGCATCTGCAAGGCTAGAGTGAATAGATTTCTTCTAGACCAAAATGTTCCTGTTGCGTTCCTGTCTTGTGCCTCGCCGTCTGTGCGCGGGGATGCCACAGGATCTTTCGGCATTCTTAGGTATGCCGAAGAGTGCTGTGCCGTCCCGCGCCTCGCCGTCTGTGAGTGCCGGCCCTAATAGAATTCTGAGGCCGCAATGGCGACACCATGTGTTTGGTATTTGTTTTTGCGTCGGAAAGATAGGCTGTGTCACACGATATACGACACACGCCACCTTAACCAGAATCAAGTCTAATCTTCGCTGTTTGGCTATGAGATATGGCTTGTTTAGTGTCTGACTACCAGCGAACTGACTACAAATGAAATATTCCTTCCTCTCACGTGGCGCGTGCGGCATGCCTCATGCTTTTCACAGACAATACAAAACTACTAGTACCTAAAACAATCTTGACGTCAGAGGAAAATCCATTAATATTGGATTTACACAATTATATTACATAATCTACTTCATTATTCTATTTCACTTGAGCACAAATTTCACATGATGCTCATAAAAGGAAATATGATATAGGAAAAGTGAACCTGCGATTTTACATACTTTCCACACAAGAATCGTTTTTTTTTTTTCGGGGTAAAAGCTACGTATTAATCCAGGGTATAAACTATTTCTATACTAAATGCCATTCAAACCTTTTCAGCTGTTATGGAGTTGAGAGAGCAAACATACTCACAAATGAACACTCTTCAAACTTTCACATTATACAGCGGTATTATCTGCGTTTTTTTACGGCCTCATATACCAAATTTGACGGTTTTAAATCAATTTTATTCAGTTAAATTACAATATTTGAGCTGAAAAAAAATACATGTCACAGATACATCTGTGTTTGAGTTTATGATTTGGTTCAAAACACGATAGAATAAACTTTAAAATCTGAAACAAAGTCGAGTTAGTTTATTTTTTTCGTTTTATGCTCTCTAATGAAAGCTCGTAACAACCCGGAAATTGCATGTCCTGAAAAGCAATTTTATTCATAATTTTTTTATTTGGATATATTTTTTATAGTTAAGTTTCGTTTTTTAGTAAAATTAAAAGCGTAAAAAGGTCGCGAGAATTTGCGCGCGCCGCATTCAGTACCGCGCCAGGCGTCATCGAGGTCGGACCTATGTTCGTTTTTGTCGTTGCACACCCCCCGCGGGCGTCCTGACTCATGCGTGGCAAAATACATCGTCGCTATAACTTGGCGGGGGCTGAGGGAGCGTTTTGTTGCCTACGCGACTCGGATAACCGGCCGTTAACTTTTTTTTTTCGGGTTAAAATCAATCCCATATTATTATCTGTTCTAGTGATTCATAATACGTCCTCTGTCTTATAGCGGTTTAGTTTTGAAACCGTTTTCATAAAAAGGAGAGACGACTGCTATAGATAAATCTACTTTAAAAAGTGCAGTAGACGAAATGCCCCAATGATTGGGCACTTGCTTATAAATAAATTATAGAAAAAAGAGATGCAAACGGTTAGGATAAAAGAAACTAAATTTAACAAGACAACAATATAATATTACCAAATTGTAATCTTACAGTTAAACAAAAAATGTTAAAACAGGTTATAGTGTGATGCATAATTTTAATTATTTGCAATATCATTGTGATATATATTATCCTGCAATAAAATTAATATTTTAGTCGTGAAGACTACTATCCCGAAAATTACGGTTTAACTTACTATTTATTCAGTGGTTTTACTACTAAAAATGTCCATTGGAGATTTCGGAAAACGATTCCGAATCTCTTTATTATATAATTCGTGAACCCTACAGGTCAAGTCCTTGAATGGTCACTCGTCCCATCTCATCAGCGATTATCATTTACAAATGAATGTTTTACTTCTGGGATAGATTAAGCTAATGGTGGGATGCTAATTTTAGATATAACCCTTTAGGTACATTATAATCTAATACTGTAAATACAATAATTACTTATGTGTTACATACATCCTTATTGGTAAAGTCTAATCAATACTTAATACAAACTAAATCAAAGTGGTGAGAATTCACATTTTAATTACTCTTTGTATGTATTCATATTTATTATAGAATAGTTTTATTTGCTTTGCTCAACCACTTTAACAAGGTGAGAAGAAATGCTTGCTAGCATCTTCAACAGGAATGCGAAAACTCTTGCATGACCTAAAATGTGGCTAGATTGTTTTTTCTATCATATCCACAATCATAACATCGTGACATGATAACTATAGAGACGGCAATGACATAGCACAAAATAGATATTTACTATGAATATAAAAAAATAAAAATAAATAAATAAATATTCGGGACATTTTTGCACACACGGTCATCTGACCCCAAACTAAGCAAAGCTTGTGATATGGCTGCCAGAGACTGATATACATACATATATAGTTTTAAATACATACTTAAATAGATATTAACAACCAGATATAATTACTATGTCCGCCATTTTTGTTTACAATTATGGATACTTTAGAAAACAGTCTATGGAGATTATCAAACAAATGATATTACAATCTACTAACTCTAGAAATAAAGGCATACGATATGCAGCTGCCATTTAAAGGCTGTATCATTTAAATAAGGACGAGATTAGGTATAATCATATACTAGAATACTGGTGTAACAAGATACTTAAAAAGTATTATTTTAAGGTGACTCGCCCAGTGCATTGCCAAACAGTTTAAAACGATTGTATTCTGGCTGGCATTACAACTGTTGTGGGAAAACGTGGCGCTTACCATCAAGCGAGTTCCTTGATTTCACATTATCAAACACTATACATAACGATAATTAATATACGTAATACTCTGTGGGACGGTACGAGCTATAATATAATCATTCTTACGTAATATAAGGCACATTTAACATAAATAACACAGACATTAAACATTTACACTATTTTCTTTACACAAAGATAGGAATTGAGGAAATTTTCGAGGGTTATTCCAGACCTGCAATATGTGTTTTGTCCACGTTGTTCTCTTTCGGATTTAAATAAGTGCGACAGGGACAAAAACAATATTGTATGCACAAGAATAGCCTAGCCAGCCAGGTCATGCATCACCACTTACTTTATTCTTAAAGGATCTGCCGCCAAAACAAAATTATAACATTTCTTAACCCAGAGAGCGACGGCAGCCAAGCTTTAGTATGTGCGCTTTACAATCTACCAGCACCCGGTATTTTTTTTTTACCTTGCACTAATAACTTATCTAGTACTTAAACAAATTATGTGCAGTTTCGTTGCCATCGCTCAAAAACGGTAAAGGAAAACATTCTCATCGATTCTGATGTACCCTAAACTAAATTTGACAGCCCTAAAATTGTTGCCATCCTTCTCTCACATATTAAAATGATAAGAGAGGCAGATAATTTTAGTTCTGTCAGATTGGTTTAGTTTAGTGAGTGGTATGACAGAATCGACGCCATTGTGAGGAAATCGGCATGTCCAAGAACTTAAGTCGTACACCAACATGCACTGGGCCAGCATGTTGGATTAGGGCCTGTCTTCCCTCTGAGGGAAGGCCTGTGTCCTAGCAATGGAAACGTGATGAGCTGATAATGATGATGATGAACCTTACATTGTTATTTATAGGTTGCTTTTTGCAAACGGGATGGTGCTAAATCCATTTATGTTATAATCATACATATGAAATGCTTTACTATTAAGAATACTCTGGTTTGTTATTAAATATAAAGTTCATCTCGTTTACTTGTCCTGTTACAGATATGTATCGTATATCATCCATTCTATGTCCAAGTGGTATGGTTTCTAAGGATGAATCTCCTATGAATATCCTTATACCAGTTGACGTTACAATAAATCGAACTTCAAAACTTGTATCTGTAAAGAAAGTATACACAATCAGTATAGGATGGTGAAGCAGAAGTTCTGCACATGCAGAAATACTAGCCATGCTATTTTTAGGTACATCTAAAAAGTATTATAGATAGGTACTCGAATATTTGTGACAGACTAACTAATGTCATAAAAGCGACAGTAAATCTGTCTGTTTCTTCGCTTTTCGAGGCTTAGCCGTTCTTAACGAAATTTGGCAGGATAATTGTGTACATTATAAGGACAGACATATAGAGTAATTTTCCCCCAGAAAACGCAGAAAAACTGGAAACACTGTAACAACGCGGGATTCAGCTATAATATAATTGAAATAGTGTATTTGTTTGCTACTCTCACAGCAACAGAGCTAAGGATTGACGTGATTTTTTGCATAGAAATAGTTGCAGGGCCAAAGAGTGACATGGAATACTTTTTATGCCAGAAACATATGGGGTTCCTGGGGGATCGTTCGAGCGGGTAAAATCGCAGGGCGCAGTTAGTATGTAATACTTACCATAAAAGTAATCAGTTGCTTTGAAGTCTCCAATGTTGTCGCTATTCCCATTTAGTACACGTTTTAACGTTATCTGATTTTTGGGATCATCATTATTTTCCGGATAGACAACATTAATTTGGGATACAATATTGAATTGGCTACCATCTGGTCTCAATGCAATATCTAACCTGTAAAATGAAATAATTTACAATTTAGAAAATCCCGTTGGTCCAATTGGTAGTGAGCCTGCCTTCTGCGCTTGGAGGTGTGGGTTCGATTCCCACCTAGGGCAAACATTTATGTGATGATCATTTGTGTTTATTCTATAATATCTGAGTGTTAATATCTATTTAAGTATGTATGTATTTATAAATATATATGTATGTATATCAGTCTCTGATAGCCAAATCACAAGCTTTGCTTAGTTCGGGGTCAGATGACCGTGTATGCAATAATTTCCCAAATATTTATTTATTTATTTGACTGCCACCTCGCCTGATGTTAAGTGATTATTTGGGATGTAGGATAGCAGGTGAAACTGTAGGGCACTGCTAGTTTGTAGTATAAATGTAATTGTAATAACTTACTCTCTATCAGCCATGTGCCCTCTGATGATAATCTCATCATCCTCTTTAAGCTGTGTGGGTACTGCAAACATTTTCCCGTTCTGAGCATTAGACGTTGGCCACGGCGGAGCGTTGGATCCTCCGTTCATACGCACACTGTACCGGTCGTCACTTTGTCTCTGCTGCTCACTATAACAATAGTAAATTCTAGAATAAAAACAAAGCACCTAAAAATTCAAAATGAATGGTAAAAAAGTGTTCATTAATTTATATTGTTTTGTTTATTATTTTTTTACCTACTACATGGCATTGTGACCTAAAATGGTAGGTACTATAAGTTTGTATGTCACTATGGAAAGTTTGTTCAACTTGGGCAAATCATTTTCCAAATGAATGTTTCCCTTGTAAGTAATTTATTAATAAGTTAGTTCAGCAATGTAATGTCTTGAGGCATAGTGACCTCAAGCCGTTGTATAGACTTTAGTCTGATCTGGTAGGTGGTTGCATGGTTTGAAAGAAAGGGAAGACCTCTGCTCTGTTGTGAGAAATATGTGAAAAAGAAATTAGGACGAAGTATTTACATAGGTACTTAAGCTTGTTTAAAATCTGTATGTACAATATTGTACATCTAAGTATGCTATGTCTATTTCTATATTTGAAACATTTGTTTGACAAAAACTAGCTTTCTGTCTAACAAGTTCCATAGTTAATGTGTAAGAAAGACAAAGATTTGTAAAAAAAAACAATGTCTGTAAGACAGGCACACAGAATAGACTAGCAGCTTCCTTCAGTTTCCTACCTGCCGTACCTGTTATCTTATAGAAGCAGTATGTTTTTCCAGGGGCTTGTTTTAATATGCTACCTCTATACTAAATGTTATCTAAATCCGTTCCAACCCTTGAGTTGAGTGGAAATAAACATACTAACAAAAACTTTCGCATTTACAATATCAGTGCGAATAATAAGAGGCAGCTAAAATAACACTGGTGACTAGCTGGTAAAAAAGTATTACCAAGTGTTAAGAAATGGTATTAAAAACCAATCTCAAGTTAACAAAGTCACTCTTTTCATAAACCAAATTATTTAGTTACAGTAGGCACAGCGGATCTTTGTGTCTCTGAAGAGACACTGTGAACCATTGCGCAAGTACACACATCACTTGTGACACAGAAATAGCTACTGCGCAGCCTTGCAGCCAACTTTAGAAACACAAATATTCGCTGTGTCTACTGTAGATTTACATGATTATTAACGGGATACCTATTTAATAATCATGTAACTGCAGTAAACAATCGTGATAATTTAAACAGTGTTTCCTAATTATTGAGATAGTAATTAACCTCTAGCAAATAACAAAATGCTTGACACAATATTGATTCCACTATTTACATAAAATGTTATCTACACCACTTCATTGTTGACATTCTTACCTTATACTTATTCTAAGTTACCTGGTTTTATATCATCGTAGATTACAACTAATGTGTTTAACATTTAAGTAACTACTGAACTAATACATAATATGGAAAACAACTGTGGCTTTATCAACCATGGCAGAGGCATTGAGATTAATGCGAAGAGCCGGAAGAGCCCGATTGCATAAATATTAGTAGAATTATATGGTTAGATTATATTTGTCAAAGAATTATATCTTACTTTGTTCACCTGTGTTTCAAACATCGAGTTCTAAGTACAATTAGGTATACTTATAGATGGTTTCAAAGATCTAATTCGTCGCTTTTCGTCTTATTTAACTCGATATAACTTTTAACAGCGTTTCTTTTCATTGATGTAAGTAATTCTTTTGCATGATTAACATGATTTTATGAACTCTTCACTAATCAATATAGTAACTTCCTTCAGTTCAAGACATTGACATTGGCGACATTAGAATTATATTTAAACAATGACGTCTCGAAGCCAGCTGTTCGTGACGTAATGAGACAGTGACAATTGACAGTGACTTTGTTTTGACTACGATATCCACAGAGAAAGTATGGCGAAAGAAAAGTTACATTCTTCATGTGTTCTTCATCGATGACGAATCGATTCCTGATTCACACTTATTTCTAATTTCACAACAAAATAAATAAAGCTGTGTTATAAGTTACAAGTCTGCAGTCTCAAACAAGAATAGAGACTCAGCACTAAAATAAAAATACCTTCCACCCAGTCACGCTACATACCTGTAATTATCAATATTAGACAAGACATAACGTGACCGATAAACTACCGCACTTACTACAATACGTACGTCGTCGCCGCCGTCGTGTCATCATGCCACATGCATCACAATTAATTCACATACCAACGAAACGTGTTTTCCCCATGGAAAGTCTACACGTTAATAGGAAACTAACGCTCACGGTCTATCAGCTTTTTGCCTATTTACTAAAAGAATCGGACCTAATCAAATCTTACCTTGCCATGCAATCCCAACAAGCCTTTAGCATATTTTTTTCTTTTTATTTCGATGCACTTTTACTCGAATTAGGTACGTAGTCGTAAAAACAGCGCTCGTGCAGGTAGCGGTCGGTATCGACGGATACGACTCGATAACTAAAAGTAAAGGGAATAGGCATTTTGTAAGATGGAGCCTGAGATTGGTTGAGGTGACGTAAGATGAAAACAAACACGCCTTTGCGCGTTCACGGTCATTGAATAGCCTCATCACACATAGTTACTTACTGAAATTTGTTTCTCTTGTATTATGGTGATGATTTTGTTGTGATAGTTATTGTATTCAAAATACAAAACAGATAGGTAACTTCTTTTATTAACCCACTTCTCAATGCATTTGTGTTGTTTTATTATTATTTTTAAACGTTTGTTATGACAGAACTCCTACATGCGAGTAAACAAAATTTCAAAAATACGTTAAAAAAAAACGTTTGTTTTATGTTTGGGGGACCCCCATTTCGGTTTTACTTTTTGTCTTTTTGATTCCGCCGTAACATTACATACCTATTCAGTGAACATTTCAATTGGCTATCTATTACGGCTCGAAGGATACAGCCGTTAATATAGGTAGGGCAGACGGACAGACAGACAGACATCGTAGGCTTAGTATGTAATAGGTTCCCGTTTTTACCCTTTGGGTACGGAACCTTAAAAAGTCAAAAAGTTAAATCGATACATTAAACAAACGTATTTTTGTATTAGCTCTAATGTAAATACAATAATACGTACAATGTACGTACAAGCCTCCAACTTGGCATGATTATAGTACACACACACTAACATAACAACAAATAATAAATAATGGCCAAGTGCGAGCTGTTCATTACCAAGTTATAATTGTGATTGTGTTATACTCGACCGCCTGTAGCAAAATAATTAACTCTGGCTGCGTAGCAATTGCTTCGACAATGGACAACATTTCATTTTTTTTACTACCTATTTTTATTAGTTTAATTGATTGATTATGAAAGAATATTTGACACGTATTTTTCAGTTTTATTTTTAACTTAATAGTTATTTTTAATATAATTTTTAAATCATATTATAATTTATAGGCTCTATGGCTGTTTATACTATAGCCAAACGAATATGAAAAAAATTTATGTCAAGGGCAATGTCAAATTTGTCAACATCAAATAGCAAAACAATTTTTTTTGTTAGAATTTTCATGACCCTGGATTCAATGTCCTTTAGTCGTAATATTAAACAGTTTACGTAGTCTTAATAGCGTCTAACAAGTCATAGTCACAGTCAGAGTCAAGCTAAGTAAGTCGCGGTCAAGTCAAACTCATGCCCCTGTAAAGTGGTGGAGACTTTACAAGAGGCTCCTATGGAGTTTTGGAAACAACACGAAAAGACACGTTTCACCTTGTTATATCACTCCCACACTCGAGCACGTTTACGAGCACTTAATGAATAATAATTCACCATTTAGTACACATTAACACTAGAAAATACACAAGTTTAGGAAAATAATCCATTGAGCAGACATGTTTTTTTCCAGGTTGGCGCCAAAACTCCCAATAACAAAACAACATGTACTGGGATGCCAGGACGCAAATTAGATTTTACATTTGTTTAAGTGTTCATCATCATTATCATAATCAGGCTTTTAACAGTCCACTGCTGGACTTTTAACCTACCCCGAAAGGGTGATTGGGCCACCACGCTGGCCCAGTGCGGATTGGTGGATTCATATACGCCATTGAATTCCTTCTCCGTACGTAAGCAGGTTTCCTCACGATATTTTCCTTCACCGAAAAGCCAGTGGTATGAAAATCCGTACATAAGCTCCAAAGAGCTCATTGGTACGGGCCCGGGGTTTGAACCCGCGACCTCACGCTTTCAACTCTAGCGGTCTCCCAAATGGGCTTTTATATATTTAACGATAAAGTATTATAGGCGTAAGTATTTTATGCGATTTAATAATTATGATCCTTCCACAACTTAATGTTCTTTTAATCACCTAGGCTTATTATTTATTAATTTTATGTAGATGGAACACAATGTTATGTTATTAATGACTACCTAATAATTTTAATTTTTTGAACATATACGGGGTAATGGAAATAGATGGCAAGATAGATTCATATTTTTCAATTCAAGTTTTTGGCAAATTAACTATTGCTCGTTAATCCTATATTTCCATTATTTATTTATTTTTCAAATAACTTGAAAAATAGTGGATAGAATTTTTTTTATATTTTTTTATGGGGTTTTCAATGACTAATCTCCAAATGGTTTTCGTATTTTTGACTCTTTGCAAAAATGAAATGTTGTCCATTATGGAAGGCGTTATAATAACTGGTAATTCGGTTACTTCGACAACCTTATTGTATTTTGTGGTGGTACTGAACCCTCAGTGCGCGAGCCCGACTCGCACTTGGCCGGTTTATTACCCTTTGGGTAGGGAACCCTAAAAACGGTAATACGTAAAAGCGTCAAACTTGGCATGATTATAGTAGGTACACACTCTAAAGTAGGTATAACAACAAATAATATAAATAATGGCCAAGTGCAAGTCGGTGACAAATTTATGTTCACCACCGGTTCTCGTAGGATCACCGAAGTTAGCAATGTCGGGCGCGGTTGGTAGGTACTTGGATGGTGACCGCCAGGGCGTTGATGGGATGTTGTCTTTTTGCACCACAAAACTTAGATATAGGTCTGTGTTTTCTACTACTTTTTGTACTTTAGTAGCTAACAAGTTATGTGGTAGTACAGTACAGAACCCTCAGTGCGCGAGCCCGAATTGCACTTGGCTAGTTGTTTTTCTAATATTATTACCGCGTACCTACACACATTCTCAGCCATTTATGTAATATTTCTAGTACACCATGAACTCGCCCAAGGCTGCCGGCACTTTCATTATATTGTACTAGCGGTCCGTCCCAGCTTCGCACGGGTATAGATTATAGCGTACTAGCGACCCGTGCGCCCGGCTTCGCACGGGTGTAATTTACGTGCGAAGCCGGGGCGGGTAACTAGTTACATGTATAAACCTTCCTTGAAAATGTATCTAACTGATGGTGAAAACCGCATCAAAATCCGTTGCGTGGTTTAGGAGGAGTTAGCGGCCATACAAACAGACGCGGAAAGCGACTTCAATTTATACTATGTAGAGAAGAGATAGAGAAGATACGCTAGCTAGTCAACCGAACACATAAATATGAGATGAGGGATGACGATAAATCTTGTTAATGACGTCACGCAATCATGCCCTCACATCACAAGGGAAGACAACATAACATAATAGACCAACTGTCCCACTACACAATTTCAAAATGCACTGGGTAAAGGTATGATCGTAAATGTGTCAACATAAATAAGTAGATCACGAGTAGGTATCTATTGTTCTCCATTCTATCCTATTCCAAATTTGTAAATCACACGATAGAAATCCACATACTTACATTGAGTAGGTGTCAAATTAAATTAGAAAAATTATGACTAAAATTTGGCGCGCACACCTTGAAGTTGCTTCGTTTCACTATAGACTATAGGAACTGCATGCTATAGGTACGTTCTACGCTCGATAGCCAAACGTTAGAGCTCTCTGAGACTTCAGTAGATACTGCCTAATATTAGGTTTTTCACGGTCACCAGGAGCGTGTCAGATGGCCTAAATTAATCTTAATAGGTTTCCCTTCGGCAGGATGGGTAGATATTTGTGTTCCTAAGATGGGCCACCTGGATGCAGATGTGAAGATGGGGGAGGGGGTCTCCAGCCTTAATGAAGTCCGAAGTTAATAAATGCGTAAGTTTAGGTACCTAGTACCTACTAAACTAAGCCAAGTTTTGTATCATTTTCGCATAAATCAAATGTCTATGGATTTTAGTTCTAAAATAATATGGGTATGCGGCCATGTACAGTAAAAACATAGGAAATTTCAAAATTAGTTATAGTAAACTACCACCTACCTACCTACCTAGTGATAAATTTAGTGGAAGTTTTTTTTTTTAGATAGCGCTTTCCTGGTTTTGATATAAATAAACTTTGACAGGACTTGTAGTAAAAGTGTGTTAAAAATCTAAAAAAGTAACAAAAAAAAACAAAAAAAATTTAATTAAAAATAAAAATTAAATTAATATTTAAAAATAAATATTATATAAATTAAATTAATTAAAATCAAATAATTATACCTAAATACCTACATGAAATGAAGGTCGAAGTGCGCTTTATATGTATTTTACTTTAGTATGTAGTAGTATAGAAATCTATTTTACTTCTTTCCCACCCTTTGAGTTACAGTCCCGTATATCCGTCCTGTAATCCACTACTCATCCTGTTTCTGCCTTTCCGCTCCAGTTCTGCATTGGCCCGTAAGCCACTCTACTTCCGTTCCGCTCTAGGCTAGAATCCGTCCCGTAATCTATTCTCCTTCCGTCCGCCCTTACCGCGCCAGTAACCAGCTAACCTATAACCAGCCAGTTACCCGTAATCCGTCTACTGCAGGCTTTTTATTTTTATTTCGGCGGCCATTTTGAATATATATTAAAATTTTGGGTATTGCATATAATATATTGTATTGTCACCAGAACTAAAGGTGGATGCTAAATTTCAGCAAAATCGGTTAGGAGAAACTGATTCTACTTTAGCTTGCAAGATTTGACCTAAACAAATTAACAAACATTGCAAGGATTGTTAAATATTTTGAGCCCCGTTTGTACCTAGACATAATTGCAGAAACTAAAGTGTCACATTAATTGCGCTTACCTTATATACCTGTGATGAAGCGACAGAATATGAAGCATTTATCCAAAGACTCAAAAATATAAATTGGCCAGAATTGCACTCACTTGTAACTAACAGAATCACTTACGTTATTGAACTGGCAGCTGTAGCGACCGTGGAGTTCTTGTGTTTCTTCATAGGAATTGTTAAATTTCAATAGGTAAACAAAACGAAATATTTCTGTATGAGAGGCGCGGCACAACTGGTCGATAAAATGTGGAGATTGTAAATACTGCTCCGTTATCTTCAAACCTAATCTTTAAACTATAAATAGCTTTTCCTCCTTTGTATTTCCGAGAAAATTCATCATCATCATTTCAGCCATAGGACGTCCACTGCTGGACATAGGCAGAAGCCATCGATCCATCGAATTTGGAGGCCATCGATCTCCAAAAGGGCCGGTTGGAAGAGGCCTGCACCCAGCGTTTTCCTGCGGTCTTTTTTAGGTCGTCTGTCCATCTCGTGGGTGGACGTCCTACGCTGCGCTTACCGGTCCGTGGTCAAAATTTCGGCCCCAATCCATCCCCATCTACCCATCCATCGCCCCATCGGCCATCTGTTCTGCGTGCTATGTGCTCTGCCCGCTGTCTCTTCAACTTGGTAATCCGGTGAGCTGGCAAGATCCGAGAAAATTGTTTTACCTATAATGGTTATTATGAAGTCTTCTTTTTACAATACAATACAATACCTACTATAACTCTTTATTAAAATACCACAAAACAAGAATAACAAAAACATTACAATAAAACTATTATCTAGACTTTTAACAGGCGGCCTTATCGCTTAAAGCGATCTCTTCCAGGCAACCGTGCACGGAAAAGAATTATGTTAAGAAAAATAGTGGCCTTAACTAAAATAATATAAACGTAAATACCTATGCAAATAACAACAAACAATCAATAGACTACAAATAAATATAACATTTTACCCGACTGGCCAAGAAGGAGAGTAATGATATCGGGTGTTTTTTTAATGTTTCTATACATATAGCCTCCTGCAGCCTAAACGGCTTAACCTCATAGTACATTTTGCAGTCGGGTATTTTGTTTTTCTTTTCATAATTGACTTCAGAATATTTGATGTAGGTGTTAGCCAATTAAAAACAAAAAGGAAACTTATTATAATTATGCTTATGCTGTGAAAGAATACTGAGTATTGTTTAATTAGACAAAAAAATATTGAAATCGTTAAATTCGCGGAATTAAACGTGAGGCGCAGCTATATAGTCGGCTAAAACCACACTTAAGCCAACACCTTGGATCGTTGTGATTTCGTTCCTTTAATAAAATAATTGGCCTATTGGATGTCATGTCACGGACCTGTCCCAGCTCAGGGTAATCAGAGGTCAAACTAATTAGTTACTCATTGAGCAACTATGTACCACGTCTACATAGTTGAAACAACTATGACGTCTAGGAAAGGAATTAATAAATGACCTTAGTGCAGTTATTTACTGGATGACTCATTGACCACATTAGATTAGATAGCACGATAAGACTTAAGTGGGGAAATGGACAGCGTTTTGTCCATACAAACGTATTCTCGTGTTTTCTCCCTAAATAATACCGCTAGAGCTGTAATTTTTTTAAATAAAATTTATTTCCTTTATTGTCATGCTTATATCATAATTTTTTTCTTATAATTTAATATGATTAAAAAATATATTTTTTACTGCCATGTTCAGACGTCTATCAAACAAATTTGACAGAAGCATAGTTCAATCCTTTTCACAACTACTAATTTAAAAAATAATGAAATCGGCCTAGTTTTGAATGAAGGAACAGAAAAATACGAGACGAAGATTTTGTCTACTTTTCGTAGGTATAATCGATCCGAGCTGCAGTTGTCCCATTGCGCTCTACGGGGAGAGGCTGGAGGTCAGGGGTATAAATATTTTGGGATATGGTTAAACTGCTCGCTATTGTGGCGAACACATGTCAATGAAACGGTAAAGAAGACACAAAGACATCTCAACTTATTCAAAGTTTTAACTGGTCCTAATTGGGGTATTCATCCGATACATCGACGGAAATTATACATATCTCTGGTCAGAAGTAGGTTAGATTATGGTTCATATTTATTAGACAACAGTGCTAAAATCCATACATATAAATTAGAAATAATACAAAGTCAAGCTTTAAGAATAATGGGGGATTTATAAGAAGTACTCCAATACATACCATGGAAAGCGAGCTCTGTGTACATCCACTGCATATAAGAAGAAGGTATTTAGCTATAAAATACTGCTTAAAAATACAAGCGTGCACTGGTAATGAGACAAGTAGGTTGTTATCGGAGTTGCATGCTTTGTGTTCCTTATCAAATAGTAATTACGGATACTGTTTTATGTTTTAATGACTATTTTATAGATGTAATAAGCAACAATACATTAAGTAACAATAGCACACAAGAAACGCTAAAACATTCCCAATCGAATTCTTGCTTCTTAAAACCCACAAGTGCTGACGAAATTGAACACATCATATTATCCCTGAAAAATACAAACGCCACTGGATATGATGGGATCTCTACCAGAGTAGTTAAGAGAACGGCGAGAGTCATATCTCCTGTGCTCAGTAATATTATTAATAAGAGCATTGCAAACGGGGTTTTTCCTAACAAGTTAAAGACCTCTATAGTTATACCTCTCTACAAAAAAGAAGACAAGGAAAATATGAGCTCGTATAGACCGATCGCGTTATTGCCAGTTTTCTCTAAAAATTTTGAGAAAGTAATTCATAAGCGCCTTAACATGTTTTTTGAAGTACACAACATATTCACAGCAGAGCAAACAGGTTTTCGCAAAGAAAAATCAATAGAATTGGCAATTTGAAATTTCCTTGAAAAGGTTTATAGCGACTTGATAACAAAAAAAGAGTCACGGCACTTTACATGGATATGACAAAAGCTTTTGACCACGTAGACCACAATATTTTAACTAACAAGCTGGAACTGTATGGTATAAGAGGTAATGTACTAAATTTAATATCATCCTATTTGACAAATAGGTTACAATATACCGAAATAACTAGGTTAAACATTGAAACTAAAATATAAATGAAATACTTGTCGGATTCTAGAGGGGTAAAATATGGAGTGCCTCAAGGCAGTATACTGGGACCTCTATTATTTCTAATTTATATTAATGACCTCCCTGGGGCCATAAACCATCCGATAGTTATGTTTGCAGATGACATCACTGCTATATTTACAGACTATAATAAAGGTGACCATGAAAACGATATTAATAACTCTTTAGAATCTATAATTGACTGGCTTCACAAAAATAATTTGAAAATTAACCTTGACAAAACTCATATAATGACATTTAAAAATATTAATACCAATTTTGACATTTTAAATATTAATTATCATGGTAAGCATATTGACGAAATCCAGACTACAAAATTTTTAGGCGTTCACATTGACTCAAATTTGTCATGGAAAACACATGTTGCGCATGTATGCACAAAGCTTAACCAGTTTTCGTACGCATTATACATGTTACGCAAATTCGCTAATGAGAAGACGCTATTAAGTGCCTATCACGCTTTTGTCGGCTCCACGCTAAAATATGGGGTGCTCGCCTGGGCGAATTCCGCCGAAAGACAATCCGCTCTTATAGCTCAAAAAAAGTGTATTCGATCAATGTGTGGGTTGAAACGCAGAGATTCTTGCAAACCTTATTTAAAAAAACTGAAACTTTTAACTCTACCTTCGATATACATTTACGAGAGCCCTACTTGTAAAGAAAAATGTAAACAAGTATGAAACTCTAGTTAGTAAGCGTCATGACAGCAGGCTGCGTGAGCCATACCGCAGAACTGCCCTATACAGTAACAGCACGTTTGTGATGAGACTGACTGTTTATAATAAACTACCGCAACATTTAAAAGAGATAAGTAATATTGACACTTAAGAAGTTGCTAATTGACAAGGCTTACTATTCTATTACAGAGTTTTTAAATGACAAATTGTTAAAATAAATAATTGTTCTGATGTTAGATTTTATATAATTGAGTATTTTATAAATTTTGCATGCCATGATGCTAGAGCATGGTGTTCTTTAACTTATGTAAATATATTGACATCCGCATGTTACCCATGTTTCCGCAAAATAAATATTTTGAATTTTAATTTGAACTGGTTTAGAAAAAAAATACCTTTACTAGTTAAAATATTTGATGAAGTTAGAAATGAAAGGATATATTCTTCTTCTCCGTTAGACGTATATTCTCTAAATTCATGGATAACTAATTTTAATTATGATGATATAATTTGTATTAATTTAAATTGTGTAAAAAAACTCAAAAAAATATATCTGGAGACAAATTCATTAAGGGTCGAGACAATAAAAGAGCTTCACGACAAATATTGTGATTGGAGTGTAATGTATACAGATGGTTCAAAGAGTAAAAATGGACAAGGAGCCGCGTTTTATGACCCCACCTTAAACCCCTCACTTAATGTCAATAATTGTTTTAAGATTACCAACTATAATGTCAGTGGAACTGATTGCAATATCTGAGGCACCTACATACATTCGGAATAATGAAAAGCTAAAGACAGTTATCTGTACCGACAGCAAAAGCGCACTTCAACATATTATCCGATGCACATCTGGCAGCAGAGGAGTGTCGATAGCATATAAAATTATATCACAACTATGGGATTTACATGATAAGTGCTTCGAGGTCAAATTGCAATGGATTCCATCACACGTTGGACTGAGAGGTAATGAGGAGGCTGACACACTAGCTAAAAAAGCAGCTTTAGAGGGAATAGATTATGATATATTACCAAACTACTCTGAGTACCTGTGTATTACCTAAGTACAGAAAAAGTTGTTACAACATTTGGAAGGAATAATTCAACGCTAGATCAGTGAATAAAGGAGTTTGGTTTAAAAAGATAGTGTGTGAGCCTCCTCACATACCGTGGTTCAGTAATGTCAGTCTGTCACGTGCACTTCTTGTTACAGCCCACAGATTAAGAACTGGCCATATGCCTTTAAAAAAAATCGCTTTTGTGATGGGGAAAACAGAAACACCGAATTGTGATACATGTGGAGTGGTGGAAGATGTATACCACCTTCTGGTGGAATGTGTCCGCCTCCAGCATGAGAGAAGGAGACTTGAGGTGACTTACCATCTGAACAGACTAGATGTGGGTCAGTTTAACGGACTACTGGCTGAACCCGATTCGGACGCAGCCAAGGAGCTGTTCGGATGTGTGAGTCACCTCAAGTGACCATCGACCCTGTGTTTGTTTGCTGTCTGTGTTTTATGTATTAAGTATGCGTCCTCTGGTTTAGAATATACAATGGGACTGACATGTAGATTACTATATAAGTCCCAATAAAAAAAAAAAAAATTAAAAGCGTTTAGATAAAACTTTATGGCTGTTAGAATCATTTGATTTTAATTTTCTCTAGCATCTCTGTCCTCTCTTTCAGTAGGTAAGTAAGTGAGCATTTCAAAATCATTCGACGAGTAACAAAAACATTTTTCATAAAAATAACACCTTATAATAATATTATTTATTCTGTGCCGCAGTGCTGACGTAATATGTCACCCATATACCTAATAGCTGTACTAGATGTCATCAGTCTCATGAGGAATCACAGTGAGGATAGTCTATTTATCTTATCAGTGTAGCGTAAGTCATGATGTATGTCATGACTTACGCTACACTCAAATTTCCAGTCAAATGTAAGTTGGGAATAAGGTTAACAAAGTTGCTAAGCGCTATAATCTATTTATATAAAAGCAAAATTCATCTACTCACTCACTCACTGACTCATCACGAAATCTCGAAAACTACTTTACCTACTATGTTGAAATTTGGCAGGTAGATTTTGTAGAGATCCGCTAAGAAAGGATTTTGCAAAAGGGGCTAATAAGGGGTTGAAAATTTATATGAAAGGCTACGCGTACAAAGTCGCGGGCAACAGCTAGTCATAAAATAAAAAGGTAAAGGAGCCCAAGGGGCCATGTGGGGTATGTCCTAAAACTGCGACCAGAACCATCGAAAGATGGGCAGCAGTGACTGTGACAGTGTTTTTTTTTTTTTTTTTTAAATTGTTTATTATAATTCAATGCGCTTCTACTGGGCCATTCATTTTATTTTGGTTAAAGGTCTCAAATACGTACTATTATAAATAAATAAAAAAATATTTATTTATAAGTAACAAACAAAACATTGTGTGCCCGAAATGGGTAACCTGTGATACTACTAAAATATAACACCTTATAATGTACCAGTTTTTACACTACTCTGACTATTCTGATTCTGATTCCGAATTCGATAGCAAATTAAAAGCCTTAAAACCTGAAATTATAGCAGTATTAACCATTTAACATTGTAGCTACATTCGTTACTATATCAACACTGCTCGCAGGCACCCAAATACTTAACCACTTTGGCCTGTGTCCAATTCCGGTGAATAAAAAAATTACGACCAATAAACGATTAAGAACTAAATATCATTTGATATATTTGATTGCCCGATAAACTTACATTAGGATCAAGGTTTGTTCTCATTTTCAACTACTATTTTTTATTACAATTGTTTATTATTTTGGATATCTGCTTCAGCTATTACAATCAAAGCATTTTGATTATGACTTGTGGTGAAGGTAACAAAGCATTCAGTGTAAGTGAACCCTTAACGGCCAGAATACCGGGTACAGCCATCTCGCTCGCGCATTTGAATGTTTTTAAGCTATAAAAGTAATGTCTAATGAACGGACGGACGAACCAACGGAAAAACTGACTTGTTTAAACACCTTTAAAACAGGAAAGTAATGAATGGCGATAATCATTCATTATTTTCCTGTTTTAATTAATCATTTGTAAAAACAGTTAGTGTTTGTACGAGATTTTGAGGATATTAAAACAAACGGGTCGTTCCGTTCCTACTGCAAAAAAAGATTTGGTAATCTTCAACTACTTATATGATATGATTCTTGTTCACACTTTGTGACACCTTGTTCTTATAGCCCGGCCAAGTTAGCCATAAATTCCCGAGAGGCTGAATTTTTACATGAACGTAAGGATACCATTACAATGAAATTGTGAAAAGTCCCCATCGAACTATGCAATTTTTTTATGCAAGGTCATGCAGGTAATGTATCAAATTATCTACAAAATTGTCCTAACTTTTTTTCCCGGAAGATTCACAATTTCTGAGAAAAGGCGATTCTAAAATTTACTAAAGTAGTATTATTCCCCATGATGTAAAACTTTTAGTCTGCGTGATTAATACATTAATATTGAATTATAATTCTGAGAATATGAACTGAAAAGAAACCCAGTCATTTTATGTGACCATCCTGCCTAACATGCGCACCGCGACAAAATCGTGTCGTCACTTTGTAGAGCGAGAACGCGACATGGCGCCTACGGTTTCGTATACGCCTGTCTCGATTTGGCACGATAATAAGCCACACCCGGTCCCACCTGAAGCGTATCCAGAAATAATCCAGGAACACCACTAGCGAGTCATGAGCGAAGTGTCAGAATTCCTGCAGTATCCGGCACCACCGTTGGGAGGAGAGGAATTTATAGCTCCAACGGAGGTCTCCATAGCTGCGAGGAATGTGAAGTTGAGGAAAGTGCCGGGTCATGACGGTATCCCAAGCACAGCTATCAAGCACATGCCCAAGAGAGGCGTTGTCTGCTTGACCCAGCTCTTCAATGGAATCCTCCGCACTGGACACTTACCCACGTGTAAAAATTCAGCTTCTTGGGAATTTAATGCAAGTGATTGTGTATTTTGACCGGACTATTAGCTATGATTCGAGAAAATCAGTTCAGTCTTTTAAAGATTACCAGCTCGTTTATTGGGGTTAAAAAAATGACTTGTTGACTAATTTGACTAGGTTTAGATTGGATTGGATTGGATAGTCTCTGACAAAAAAAAACAACTGGTATACTTGTATAATATACATGTGCCAATCAAATTATAATATACAAGCGACCCGCCCCGGTTTCACATGGGTGTAGTTTACGTGCAAATCCGGGGCGGGTCGTTAGTTATATATATAAACTTACCGTGAAAAATTATCTAACTGATTGTGAAAACCGCATCAAAATCAGTTGCGTGGTTTAGGAGGAGTTAGCGGTTATACAGACAGACGCGGAAAGCGACTTTATCGAGAATTACAAAAAAAGTTAACTGCTATGCAATATGTTTGGTCTAACAATGTCTCCAGCATGTGTCGAAAAAAGTATACACGGAATAACATTTAAAAAAGTGTCTGACTATACAAATGTAATATTCCTTTTTCTCACGAGGCGCGTGCGACATGCCTCATGCTTTTCACAGACAATACAATACTACTATAGTAGGTACCTAAACAATGTTGACGTCAGAGGAAAATCCATTAATTATAATATTGGATTCACATAATTATATAACATAAACTAATTAAGTACGTGCCCATTCCTTGCACAGATTTCACATGATTCATAAAAGGAAATATGATTATAGGAAATGTATACCAATGCTGCAGCCTGCGATTTTACACATTTATCTACAGGAACTTGCTGCAGCTTGCATTTGTTTTACAGCCCGTTGGTCTAGTTGGTAGTGAATCTGCTTTCTGCGCTTGGGGGCGTGGATTCGATTCCCACCTAGGACAAACATTCATGTGATGAACATTTGTGTTTGTTCTATATCTGGGTGTTAATATATATTTAAGAATGTATTTAAAAATACATATGTATGTATATCAGTCTCTGCCAGCCATATTACAAGCTTTGCTTAGTTTGGGGTCAGAAGACAGTGTATGGAAAAATGTCCCGAATATTTGTTACCTATTTATTTGACCGCCAACTCGCAGTGCGTTATGTCCGTCCGTCCTAATCTTTTAGAACCTTCAAACTTCTATTTTTAAGGTATGTATATAGATCTGAATTTTAAAATTATTAAAAATATAATATTGTTCTTTAGGGACGGCACTGGTAAATGTGACCACAATTATGACTTTTGGTTACGGAACTCTACCATATGCGTGTCTCGACATATTTTTGGTCATTTATTTTCGCATGGATACAGTTCAAGGGCCGTCAAAGTGCCATAAATTAATTTCTGTCCCGGAAAAAATAACGGTTCATGTAGGATTGTCAACGCGGTTGAAAGCGCTACGCAGATAGTCTATACTAATATTATAAAGAGGAAAGATTTGATTGCTTGTTTGCATTGAATAGGCACCAAAACTACTGAACCGATTTGAAAAATTCTTTCACTGATGGGAAGCTACACTATCCCCGGGTGACATAGGCTATAATCTATACCCGTGCGAAGCTGGGGCGGACCGCTAGTTTAATAATAAATTAAAGAACAGATAAACACGGTCAGCATACAAATTAAATAAAATTCAGAATGGCAACAATATAATATGTATTAACAAATTGTAATCTTACAATTAAATAAAAAAGGTTGTTACATAAGTTAGTTAGTTAGTTTAGTGTGATGCATAATCTTAATTATACTCAAATATTATTCTAATATGCATTTATTTTGCAATAAAATTAATATTTTAGTCAGGATCTAATTATGTTTAACCAAATTTGACTCTTACTATAAAAAAAGTTGTTACAAGTTATATTGTGATGCATAAACTTAATTATACTCAAATATTATTCTAATATGCATTTATTTTGCAATAAAATTAATATTTTAGTCAGGATCTAATTATGTTTAACCAAATTTGACTCTTACAATAAAAAAAAGTTGTTACAAGTTATATTGTGATGCATAAACTTAATTATACTCAAATTTGTAATAAAATTAATATTGTTGTCAGTATCTAATATGTGTTACCAAATTTGAATCTTTCAATTAAATATAAATGTTGTTACAAGTTATATCAAAGATAATTTGCTGCTAACACCAACTTGCTAATACTTACTACAAACAAATTCAAATTACTGAGAATTTACAATTTAATATGTTATTATTATGCATCATATACAATATAAGTAGAATAGTTACTGTAAGAAATGCTTGTTAGCATCTATAAATAGGCATGCGAAAATCTAGTTAAACTAAAAGTGCGGGTAGATTGTTTTTTCTATTGTATCTACAAATAAACTAGCTATTACGAAATGATAACCACAGAGACGGCAATGACAGCACAGTATAGATAAGTACTATCAACTATCGTCCGGTTTTTTTAATTGTTTTTGAATTTGGACACTTTAGAAAACCAGTCTGTACTAACGAATCTAACGAATATGACATCTATTAAGATCTATTAACTCTATAATTCTACTTGGTAAAAATGAATGCATACAATATGCAGCTGCCATATAAAAGGCGTATTATTTAATTATTATAACAAGCCTTGGTATATAATCATATATACCTACTAAAATACTGGTAAAACAAGATTTTAAAATAGTATTATTTCAAGGTGGCGCACCCAATGCATTGCCGAGCAGTTTAAAACCATTGAAATGCAAAATTCTGGTTGGCATTCTAATGTTGTAGGAAAGCGAGGCTCTTGCCATCAGGCGAATCCCTTGGTTGTCTCATATTTCACTATGTGACAATACAGGTGCAATAATATTTTTTACTTAATGCAAAGCACATTTTGCTTTGATTAACATAGAAGTTATCGGCCTTACTTATAGACATTACTTAAATTAAGCAATGCTTAAAATTGCTTTATCTTGTTTTCACCTGTGACAAGTTCCGTCAAAAAGAAGTTGACAGTGATTTTAAGCATTGCTTAACTTTTAAGTAACGTTTATAAATAAGGCCGTATATGTTTACACTATTTTCTTTACGTAAAGGTACCAACTGAGAAACATTAATGCTCAGGACAGGCACCACCACTTTTACATTCCGGAAATTAAAATAAACTACTTTTTAGTAACCTTACATTGTTATTTGTAGCTTGCTCTTTGGTAACCTCATGGTGAAAATAAGTTTTTGTCTTACCATTATCATACTCCTACATTACATGACAGTTTTCTCAATATGCTTTAAATTTAAAGTTCAACTCACTTACTTGTCCTTGTACAGATATGATACGTATATCTTGAAGTGGTATGACTTCTAAGAATTCGCCGTTTATTGATATTCTTATGGTATTTGACGTTATAATAAAACTAACATCAAAACTTGTATCTGTAACTAAAGAAAAAAAGTATTCACATTAGTATTCGAAAGCAGCTCTACCCATGCTGAAATATTGGACTGCCTTATTTTGGTTCTTTTATAAATGCTTGAATATTAGATAGATATTACTACTTTATTTTAGTACTCTTCTCATTTCTGATTCGGTCTCGTAGAGAAACCCCGAGCATATATTATAGCCCTCTCCATAGCTCGTGCGACTTTAAGCTTTCTTATAAAGCCCATAGAGAGAGACAACGTTTCAGTGCCGTATTTCATCACTGGCAACACACACTGGTCGAAGACTTTCGTCTTAAGGCACTGAGGTATTTTGGACGAGAAGACGTGAAGTTTGCGAACGCTGCCCAGCCGATTTGGATTCGGCGATTGACCTCTTTCTTGAAGTTAGACCTGCCTAGTTCGACTGTTACGAACGAAAGTTACCGACATAGGGTTAGCCAGTTGAAGTGGCAATGGGCAAGGCACATAGCACGCAGAACAGATGGCCGCCATCGCGCTTACCAGTCCGTGGTCTCCGTGGAGACCACGGACTGGTAAGCGCGGCGTATATAGGTCGTCTACCCACACGATAGACAGACGACCTAAAAGAGACCGCAGGAAAACGCTGGATGATGGCCGCCTCCAACCGGCCCTTTTGGAGATCGATGGGGGAGCCCTATGTCCAGCAGTGGACGTCCTATGGCTGAAATGATGATGATGACTTTCGTACTTAAGTATTTTTGTAATAGTAAATATCTCTACCTCTAAAGTAACGCCTTGCTTCGAAGTTTCCAACGGTATTTCCCCCATTTCTTAACGTTATCAGATTGTTTGGATTGTCCACATTAATTTGAGATGCAACATCGAGTTTTTTACCAACTGGGGTCAGTGCAATGTCTAACCTGTAAAGTGAAATAATTTACAATATAGAAAGGTGTTCCTTGTTTTTACGCACTTACTTATCATATTATTACAACTAGCTGGGTCTAATTATATTTAAAAAATTCTGGTTAAAAGGGTCAAATGTCCATCCTCATAATGCAAATTATTATTACTTCCTTGTTAAATATATTATCTGTTTAGGAGCAATGACCATCCACCATCATGCTTGGTCACCCAAGTAAAAATCAAATTAAAATTCCAAGAAACTTGAATATACATATTTCTTAGAATATTCCTTGACGTCCTCAACCAAAGAGTTTTGTATATATTATTAGCTGAGTCCCGCGGTTTTACCTGCGATTTTCCAGTTTTCTGGAAGGAAAAGTACCCTATGTCCGCCTTTATAATGTACTACACTATCACCTGCCAACTTTAAGATCGGCCTAGGCGTAACCGAAAAAACATACAGACATAGAGACAGAGTTACTTTCACTTTTATTTGTAAGGATTATTACAGTAAATGCTAAATAAGTTCGCAGCTAAGGGTGGCGCCACTGTAGTTTTAAATCAAACTTTTCGCATTATTTAACACTAGCGGCCGCCCCAGCTTCGCACGGGTATAGACTATAGCCTATGTCACCCGGGGATAGTGTAGCTTCCCAACAGTGAAATAATTTTTCAAATCGGTTCAGTAGTTTCGGAGCCTATTCAATTCAAACAAACAAACAAACAATCAAATCTTTCCTCTTTATAATATTAGTATAGATAAATTCAATTTTTCGCCTAACTTGAAGATATTAATTTTCGACCGACTCTACTTGGCTGCACGGCGCTATGCCTGTGCTAATAATTCCTATTTCGCAACCAGTTTCAGAGGCTGAATCATTTTTAGTTTTCCGAAACTAGTTTCGAAAGTGGCCGAAGCGGCTGCGAATGTTGTCTTTATTTGTTTTTTTTTTCATAAAGGGGGATGAAAAGTGAAGTGTACGTATCACTCGGTCGCAAAATTATTTTTGCCTTGGGCGACGTACTTACTTTGAATCGCTCACTTCGCTCAGGATTTTACGTTAGAATCCTTCGCTACGTTATGGATTCAAATTAGCGCCATCGTAAAAAAAATTGTCCCTACAATCTACTATATAATATTAATGTACATAGGTATTGTTTTTTAAGCCATAGGTGGCAAACAAATAGACTGACTGTCTGATGGTAAGCGATCCCCGTCGCCTATGGATACCTGCAACACCAGGGGCATCACAGATACTTTGCCGACCCTTAAAGACTATTAACAGCCCTTTTGAAGAACCCCATGTTATGGTTACTCAGAAACGCGAGTGTGAGGCAAAAAATATCGCGTAAAACGCACCGTGTGCAATTTCCACCGATCTATGATATGTGGATGAACTTTCAGGCGGTAGCTGCTGGCATCAGATTGAACAGTACTTCAAAACATTCCCCGTTGTAAATGCGATAAAAGACACAAAGGGACCCAACGTCCTCTGCGCACAATAACTTACATTCCATCAGTCATGCTCCCTCTGATGATAATCTCATCATTCTCTTCAAGATGTGTGGGCACTGCAAACATTTTCCCGTTCTGAGGATTAGACGTTAGCCACAACGGCCACGGCGGAGCGTTGAATTCTTTGTTCATACTGTACTGGTCGTCACTTTGTCTCTGCTGTTCACTGTAACAACAGTAAATTGTAGAATAAAAACAAATCACAAAACTTAGAGACCACATTATTGCTATGGCCTGAAAATCCGAATGAATAGTTACAATTGTTCATTAATTTATATTGTTTTGTTTATTATATTCTAACCGGCTAAATGGCATTGTAACCTAAAAAGGTACATAATTTTGTCGTCATTATGGCAAAGGTACTCAGGTTGATACAAGTCATTTTCCCAATGAATATTTCTAGTGTCCGTAGTTTACTAAATAAGGTAGTTTCAAAGCAAAGAGCCAGGACAGGAAAAGCCGGCAGGATGACCTCACTGACTTTGGTACTCTTGAATTCTAAACTAGCGCACGATTGGAACCGATAATGGTGGAATTTTATGGAACTAAATAAAATCGACTCAACTCGACGCTACCCTCTTTTTCGGTACTCTTGACGCGATTTTGACGTCGACAGATTGAATTGGAATAGAGTTTGCGGTAGAAATTACACAGTTTTCAAAAGCTGACTTTTTTGCGTTCGAGTTTGTTGTTACCAGTGATTAACAAAGAAAAAATGGCACGTTTGGCGCTCAAGTTTCGTATTTTGGACAATGCTCATATAGTAGACCTAAGGCAAAGGCGAAACATGAGAAGAATGGCGCGCTATAGTAGCGCTAGTCTGCCTCTGCTGAGCTGAGGAGGGGAGGTGCTCGCCTGGTCCAAGAACTATGGGTAGCACGGCGTCTTCATCATTCATCATCATTTCATCCATAGGACGTCCACTGCTGGACATAGGCCTTCTCCATCGATCTCCAAAAGGGCCAGTTGGAAGCGGCTTGCATCCAGCATTTCCCTGCGGTCTCTTTTAGGTCGTTTGTCCATCTTGTGAGTGGACGTCCTACGCTGCGTTTCCCGGTCCGTGGTCTCCATTCCAGAACCTTTCGGCCCCATCGGCTATCTATCTGGACCTACCTAGTTCGACTGTTTGTCCTAGGTAGACGTACGCGTCAACAGCTTCAAGAACTAAGTTCCCAACTGATACTGGGCCTAAATTCAATCTAATTTGTATAATATGTAGCTATTTTAGTTTGTGTTAATACAATAAAAAGCTTTTATTACAATCAAAATGTTTATTTTACATTCATAAATAAGCAAAAACTTTTTAAACAAGCTTTTTTGTATTCTTCTCAGCAAACCCTTTCATTTGATGCCGATATCACGATCTTCCATTAGGAAATCAGCAAGAGCCTCCAGCTGTTGGTAGGTTGGCTTACTCATTAGTACCTGATAATAAAAATGAAACATTTATTAAACATTTGCTGGGATTCTTAGAATATGGAAAAGTTACAAACTTACCTTGATCTTGGCCTTCTATAATTTACTAGCTTGACACTGGTTTAAGTTTTATTGTATCGTATATTGTATATTATTATATATAAAGCTTCCGTGAAAAATTATCTAGCTGATGCTGATGGTGAAAACCGCATCAAAATCCGTTGCGTGGTTTAGGAGGAGTTAGCTATTACACAGACACAGCAGACGCGGAAAGCGACTTTATTTTATACTATGTAGAGTTAGGCCAAAATTACGTTTGAATAAACTGTGCAAATAAAATATTTACATATTTTTGAATGAAACCACAAAAAAGTTTGAATCTTTGAATGTAAAATTGAGAGGTTTTTTTTTGTTTTTGCTCATAGCTGAGCAGGCTGAAGCTATTAAGACCATACCGCCTCATCTTCTGTATTTTACTAACGCTTTTCATTAACTTTATTGACTAAAAATCATAACACATGATAGATATATGGAAAATAATAATAATTAGTTAAAAATGTTGGAATAATAAGGACATTGCAAGGTAATTTCAAATTATATCTTTTGTTGCGTTATGTATGGCCACACCTACATAGTGTTGTTCTTCTTTGAGTCACAATGATAAGTCGATCGAGTACCCGATTTCAATTTCAATCTCGATTTTGTTCAAGAGTGCCAAATAACTGTTTATTGGGATTGAAACTGATTGGGATTAGAATTTGATTGAGATTGGAACTGGATTCAAGAGTTAGCCCGCTGGTGGGTCCAAACCATAGTAGAAACAAAATCTATGTCCAATCCTTAGATCAGAGTAACAAGGGAGATATGGTAACGTGGCGTGGCGGGTGCGAATGCTTCTGGCCTAAATCAGGCTTGATGCCTTTAGTCGAACTCCCCAGCATACGACCTTGTCGCCCTTTTTTGCATGTGGACTATTTGTCAGTATACTGATGTCCTTGCAAGTCTGTTAGTGTGCGTGGAAAAATGATTAAGTGTGCCGTACTTACGTACCTACTTAAGTACAGTTCTTAGGGTTCCGTACCGTAAATGGTAAAAATGGGATCCTATTACTAAGTCTACATTGTCTGTCTGTCTGTCTGTCCGTCCTAACTTTAAACGTCTGTATCTTTCGAAACGTAATAGATAGCCAGTTGAAATTTTCACAAAATATATAATGTTACGGCGGATTAACTGAGAGATAATAAAAAAGTCGAAACGAAGGGGCAGTTTACAATAAACGTATTTTTTTATTAGCTGTAATGTAAAAACAGTGATACGTACAAGAGTGTCAAACTTGGTATGATTATACTACACACTCTAAACAATAACAACTAATAATAAATAATGGCCAAGTGCGAGTCGGTGACAAATTTCTGTTCATAACAAAGTTACAACTGGTAATTTCATTATTGAATTTGGTGGTGGTACGGAACTCTCAGTGCGCGAGCCCGACTCGCACTTGGCCGGTTTATTGCGTTAAACGGTTCAGCGGTATGTTGAAAAAAATCGCTCAACTCATTCATAAAATTGAAATTCATATAACATGGAAACGTTTGAACATTAACTAATTATTGTATTATGGCATATCTCTCTTGTTAGTCTTATCACATAGATTCAGCACTAAAATACTTCCCGCCCGGTTCAGCTACATACCTATACATCACATTCCAACAAAACTTGGTTTTCCCCATGGAAAATCCATTCACTTTATTAATAAGAAACTCACGACCTTTAAAACAGCCAGCCTTTAATACTATAATAATACCAGCCAATAGAATCTGATCTAATCAAATCGTACCCTGCACAGCAATCCCAACAAGCCTTCATCATATTTTACGATGCACACACGAACCACGTAGACGTAGAAGCAGCGTTCGCGCAGGTAGCGGTCGGTATCGACAGACACGTCTCGTTAACTAAAGGCATTTTGTAAGATGGAGCCTGAGATTGGTTGAGGCGTAAAGCGGCGCGCCGGTTGTTGATCTTCGCGGCTGTCCTCGAAGGGAAACAACATAGCGTTACCAGCCTACACATAATATATTTCTTCCGTACTATTGGGGCGCACACACTTAATTTTTTGGCACACATTTGAATCGTCTTTTGTCATCACTATACACGCACACATTTATAAATAGAACAACAGGTCAACAATCATCCGTGGTCTTGATCAAAAAGATTGATGTTGGGCAGAATACTGATCGTTTAGTTTACTGATAGTTAAATAAATAAATAAAAAGACACACGAGTGCATGTTTTTTTATACCGACTTCAAAAAAGAGGAGGTTATCAATTCGACTATATGTTTTTTTTTTGTATGTTTGATACGCGATTACTCTGCCAATATATAATTGTTTTGGATGATTCCTTTTTTAAATGATCAAATGTATTTTCTGTATTTCAAATCTGGGGTATTTATAATATGCTCATGCAGAGATTCGCGTCTCAATATGTCGATATTTTCTATTTGTATCCCCCGACGCAAAAAGAGGGGTTTTATAAGTTTGATGTACACACATCAATGTGTGTCTGTCTGTAGCATCGTAGCTTCCAAACGGCTGAAATGATTTTGATTCGATTTTTTTTGAAGAACGGTGACTTGATTGAAAAATTATTCAGCCGTTTGAAGATTATCAGCTCTATTATCTGGAGTTTTTTATTTATTTATTCTTGTTAGTTTCATACTTAGTAGCTATATAGGTAATACATAATTAGGCGAATGCCTCTATACAGCGTGATATTTGCCCCTAGTGCTACAGGTATAGTCGAGGTTGATCGCTTACCATCAGGTGGCACGTTAGCATGTTTGCCATTAAATATAAATATATTATATTTGTATTATGTGTAATAATTTGATTATTGGTGCTTTGTCATTGAGAGACAATACCTACAGAGTCACAATCTCTAAGTGAAAACAGTCAAAAACCAAGTGAAAACAGTCAAAAAACGTCTGAGCGACGTTATACATACCTAGACATCAAATTTATATAGTTCACAATGCCACATATACTCTAATTTAAACGTTATGTAGCTTGCATAGTGTTCAACGTCGCTTGTCCGCTATGGCATCGTAGCACTGGCATCGCGCGGCGTTGTAGTCGGATCGCGGTTGCCTTACAACTAACCAAAAAACGCAATGCGTAGCGTGCGCCCAGTTTTGGTTCAGACATATTTTTGGCACGTTTGACTCTATAGGTATCATCTCGATGTGTTTTATACTTAGATTATATTTGACAATCGATTAGAATTTTTCGGCATAAACAGCTTTCGATATACTGAGTAGTAGGGTGACATTGGGGATTTCTCTTTATCGTAAAGACGACCCCGCGGCATCTCTCCCAAATTACAACAATCTGTACGAATGTGCCACTACTGCGCGAACACGTAAACTTTTAGGGTTCCGTACCCAAAGGGTTTAAACGGGACCCTATTACTAAGCCTACGCTGTATGTGCGTCTGTCTGTATACTCTGTATGTCCGTACGCCCTACCTATTAACGGCTGTATCTTTCGAACCGTAATAGAAAGCCAGTTTATCACAGTTTATGTAATGTTGCGGTGGATTAACTGGATAATAATAAAGTCAAATAGTAAAAACTAAAGGCCCCTATACAACAAACGTATTTTTTTCACGTATTTTTGTAATTGATCACACTCTAAAATAAAACAACACATAATAAATAATGGCCAAGTGCGTTTCGATGACAAATTTCTGTTCACTACCAAGTAAAGCATGATGGGCGTGATGTTGTATTGTTTGCACAACTTTTTGTATTTTGTGGTGGTACGGAACCCTCAGTGCGCGAGTCTGACTCGCACTTGGCCGGTTTATTACAGTCATTGTGATTACAATTGGCATCAGCCGAGTGCCGTTACTAGGTTACGACCGTAGGTTACGACAGATTCTAATATGTGTCGCACCCATGAAGTCACGTCTTGAAATGAATATACCTACCTACGCCTGCGACATTCGTTTCGATAAGTACGCAACAGACCATGGAAATTGTATTGTCTCTACATAATATAAAATAAAGTCTGCTCTCCGCGTTTGTCTGTCTGTATAACCGCTAATTCTTCCTAAACTACGCAACGGATTTTGATGCGGTTTTCACTATCAGTTAGATAATTTTTCACAGAAGGTTTATATATATAACTAGTGACTTGCTTCAGCTTCGCACGGATATAATTTACGTGGAGCGGGTCGCTGGTTGTTACTATAAGCGTATCAAATCAAATATTTATTTATTTACTAAAAAATCTAACAAGTTTTGCAAGTTTAGAACCTAAAAACCGTCAGCCGTATGCCAGTCACAGTTCTCCCTTTTGTAATAGGGCCTAGATGCCAGTGTTATATTGTGAGCTTTGTATCGTTGGTATCGTTTTATTGTGAGCTCTAGTTGTGTTATTTTCTGTACATAATTATTTTCGCAAGAAATGATTATTTCTAACCCTTCCGTCTTTGCACCGCAGTGTGAATTACGTGCAACATTGTTCTGGAATTTGTATCATAAGCATAATACAATTTAATTATTTTGTCACAAGATGCAGATATATGCTAAGCGAACGTGGTTTAAAAGGTTTTTCTCATCACAAAGGTAACTCAAAGGACGAATAAAGATATTTTAAAATATATTTCAGATGAGGTTATCGGTCGGTTAGTTATTATATGCCTCAGTTGCTAGTTTCCTGTTTATAAATTGGTATGTTTGTCAAGGTGTGAAAATAAATAGTACGTTACTACAGCGGCATGCAGGCAACAGAAGAATTTATTGAACGAGAAAATGTGGGTTGTGGTTTTGCGTAGGCCAGCTTACGTGTGTCCATATGCTCAGCTGCCGCCAAGGATTGTATAGTACTTTGGTGGAACATTATGTGGATTATGTTGTCTCTTAATTTTAACTATCCTCTGTGCATTCGCCTCTTATTAGTTCAAAAAGTAATCAAACCTCTTTGCACGTTGAAATATTGTACGCACGTACCAAAGAAATTGTTCAAATTTCTTTGGCACGTACCTACGTGCATACATGTCACAGATACATCTGTGTTTGAGTTCATGATTTGGTTCAAAACACGATAGAATAAAATTTCCTCGATCAAAAAAAAAATCTGAAACAAAGTATATTTCGTTTTTTTTTTCGTTTTATTCTCTAATGAAAGCTCGTAACAACCTGGAAATTGCATGTACTGAAAGGTCCTATGTCCTATTTAACATTTTTTTATTTGGATAGTATTTTGATACTGAATAGTTTCGTTTTTTAGTGTAATTAAAAGCGTAAAAAGGTCGCGAGAATTTGCGCGCGCCTCGCTCAGTCCTGCGCCAGGCGTCATCGAGGTCGGACGTATGTTCGTTTTTGTCGTTGCACTCCCCCCGCGGGTCTCCTGACTCTTGCGTGGCAAAATACATCGTCGCTATAACTTGGCGGGGGCTGAGGGAGCGTTTTGTTGCCTACGCGACTCGGATAACCGGCCGTTAATTATGAGCACATTTAAAATCAAAATGCCAGGAATTTTACAAAACTGCTCTTCATTTATTTACTTATTACACCAATAACAGTTGAGTTAACACAAGTAAAGCTAAAAATAATATATTACCGTGAGTACCTAACGGAGCCAGCCGTTTAATACAATAAAATAAATTAATAATTTCAATGACTAGAATCTTAAGGTAACCTAAAACAGTAGATTAGATCATATCCCTAATAAATACGTACATACATGGAACGATTTCAAAAACTGACGACAAGAATGTTAATGTGAAAATGTAACATATAAGTATAGTTACTTAATAAGTGCCAATTGATAGCTAGACACACATGTAAATATTTAAAATCTTGACTACACGCAAAATTATATCGTTAATACGTGCTAATCGAATGTTTGTAAGTATATACAGGGTTACTGGCAATCCGTTAGCATCCTCTTTAAGGCGCCCTCAATACGTCAAAACAATCAAGTTTTGTTCCAAGCCTTGTCAAATTTAGCGGGGAAAAAACAGCTGTTTCATACAATATGTCGGGAAATAATTTTTTTTTTATGGAACGGCTGATTAGTTAGCTGAGTAGCAGATTATTTTTTTCGCGAATTTCGAAACGTATAACAAAAGTTGTTTGTTTTGTTATACTGAGCCCTTAAGAGGATTCTAATCCCATAATTTTACACATACATACACATGTACAAATGTACTGTTACTATTAGTTCCCAATGAAATGATTGGTTGATTATACCTCAACAACATACAAGTAAGGTGTCTTGAGAGATTTTTCCATAATAATTTCACAAAATTTATCAACATACACAATTATTTAACTTAGTGCACTATATCTACTATCGGCCTTATTTACAAAACGTACTTACCCAAAGTAATCATGAACATGCTTTCGATAAGTAAACCAAAAATAGATATCGATGTAGTTGTAACTAACTACATTTGAGTTCTTATTAATCATCGATATCGACAAAAGTACTTTCGTAAAGTTTCCATAAATGCTATTATATCGATACCGGTTGGCGAGCAGTGCTAACGCGAAAGTGTAAGCAGTAAGTACGGCAAGATAATTGCAATATTAATTAAGTGGCATTAGGAGACCCCGATAGTAGTCAAGTAATTGATACAATGCGACTACGCTGATAATAGATAAGTGGCTACCAATGACATTTTAGAACAGAGTTTTCTATCGATATTTTACTTGTAGTTGAAAAAGTTACGAATGGTTTCTCTTAATGTTATTGGCAGGCAAAAGGATCCGTTTTCTAAATATAAAAATCAGACTAAGAGAAGATAAAATTACGTGAGCTCGCAGTATGAAACATTGAATATAATACATTAAGTATGCATTTTTTATAAGACTCTCACAATGAACCTTGACCAGTTGTTTAGTTCCCATAAAGTACATTGCACTTGATGTTGAACAAAGTCTATCAAGCTTCATTTGCTTCTATTTCAAACGACTTCTAAAGAAGAGGTTCTAAATCTGTTTTTATTTTGAGATATCTTCGCCGATTGTGTACCGATCTTGATACATATATATATTATTGAATAGTCTATATGTCAAGGTTAGGAGGACGAATCCCATTTCCGTCGTATGAGCTTCCTCTGCAGTCGATTGTTAAAATGTATTAATTATCGAACTCAACCAAGAAACTTGTGATACTGTGTAAGCCATTTCCGAATTCAATCTTTTCGAAATAGTCAAATCTTTCAAGGTTACATATCATTGGAGAGGATTCACCGTTGTTGTTGCCTTCAAAAACCAGTCTGAACAAAGGCACGTCGTCTGAAGTCCGCGTCGATAGTCTCAATGAGAAGGTTGGGTGCTCTGAAACTAAATAAAAGTAATGTCAATAAATTGATAAAGCGACTCGACAAAGTTACAAAAAAAGAAGGAAAAGTTGTGGCCTATCTCACCACATCTTTGCCTAACAATGGGATAGAATGTCAAATAATCTAAATAGTTGAATAACATATAACAGCTAATCAGCATCAATAATCATGAGCTAAGTAAAATAGTACATTACTTTACGTGGGGGTAAACGAATATTTTTTTTTACGAAGGACGCCGTATCCACCCGAATAAAAAAACATTTCAAAGAGAAGCGATGACGTGTTCGAAATTTAGCTTACATAATACCCATTTATTTTTATATTCAACAACCCCATATTGTATAAGTAGTTTGAAAAGACAAACGAGGGTAGAAAATAAAAAAAAATACCTTCATTAGAAGTGTTCAGCTTGTATTTTTCAGTTTTCCAATCAGGATGCTCAGGTGACATATCAAGCATGTTATTGTTGAAATCGTATTTCATTCTGCAATGGTCATCATCCTTCCGATTGCGGGATGGAAAAATAACTTCAAACCTAGAGTAGTAAAATTTTGATTAGTTAGTTTTTTTTACAAACTGTGTTGGCAAACATTACTAAATTCCCCGGCAGTATAGTCCGTCTAATATAGAAGGAGGATCCCACACTTTCTCCTATCGCTTACTATGGAAATATACAATGTACTTATTTCTAGTGTTTCGTTCGACGGTATATTCCGTGATTATGATAAAGTTCTCTCGCACACGCATTCCAGATAAATTAGGTAATTGATCACGAGAAGATTGCACACCAATGTAAGCGATAAGAGAAAATTGTGGTTGGGGTCTATGCAGATTTACAAAAGCTATGTGGGATTCGACTTCTTCTCAGCGAGTAAAGTAAAAAAAAGATGACAAAGTTTTTTTTTGTTTGGGACACTTTTGCACACACGGTCATCTGACCCCAAACTAAGCAAAGCTTTTGATATGGCTGCCAGAGACTGATATACATACATATATAGTTTTTAAAATACATATTTAAATAGATATTAACAACCAGATACAGAACAAACACAAATGTTCATCACACAAATGTTTGTCCTACGTAGGAATCGAACCCACGCCCTCAGGCTCAGAAGGTTCACTACCAACTGGACCAACGGGCTATCAAATTACCTCGCAATGAACGATGATGAACTTTCTATTATAAGAGATCTTGGATTCTTGTTCATTGCGCATTAGCTATTCATAAGATTCAATTGAAAAAACTAAATTAAGAACTTACGATCCAGTTTTGTCATCAAGGGTTCCATTTATAGTCACTGTAAATTCGTTTTTTAATTCCGTCGGGAATTTAAGGCTGGTGGGCTTGAAAACGTCCGAAGATCTAAAAAATAAAAAATTGTTTGTTTAAATGATGTTCCCCCAAAGATGTTTCTGTTGTTGTTGAAAGATTAGATTGCGTAAGTTGCAGTTTGGAGCAATATGTTGCAGATAATTTTTATATCAATATTTTCATTTTGTCTGTCACTTTATTAGACAGTTAATTATTCGGTCGAATTTATTAAACTAAACGCGGCATAATTATGCTATTATGGAACAAAATATGGAACCACACGGTTTTGTAATAAACATACTTTTAAATAATGACAGTAAACTTGTAAACAATATCAGGTCAAGAGTTACGTAACATTAATTTAATAGTAAGAAAAGAAAAAGAAAGAATAAAAAAAAAAAAAAATTACAATTGTTTTTTTTTTATTATTAATTTTTAGTACTTATGTAAATATTATTTAGTTAACGTCACATAATAAATGCAAATGTTTCTGTTGCTTGCCGAGACGAATGTGTTAGTATGGATCGAGATGTAGCATACGTGAGCCAGTTGCTACTAAGGCTTGTATAGTACTTTCTCAAACATTGTATGGATATTTACAAAAATGCACTTTGTAATATTCAAATTTCACTTAAACGTTGCCTATCAACATAACTGCGTACGATTCACACTTGACACGAAATCTCTTTGCACATTGAAATATTGTAAACACGTAACTACAAGATAATTGGAGTAAATAAAAAAAGTGACCACCAATTAGTTTAGCAAAGGTCGCGGCTTAACCCTTTGAATGTGTTACGCACCGCATGTCGGCGTAAGCGAAAAGTGCTCGACGCGCGTTACGCACCGGAGCGGTGCGTAAGGAAATCACCGCTATTCGTCAATTTATTCCCGCTCGAATGAACGTTCCAAAGACAATTTAAGTTCTTTCGCCTCTAGCTTACTTCAATCACTAGAGAATCGATGCATTCTTACCGTGTCAGGGGGCCTATAGAGGTTTGAAAAAAATAAAATACAACTCCGCCTGACCAAAAAGAATGAACTGACAGTGCGATAGCCATATTGTGAAATTTTACTGTCGAATCGGTTTATGTTTTTATGTCAAGAAAATGTTACAAAGGCGAAAACGGTGAGTAAAAGCTTTTAAATTACTGAAAAATGTGTATAGAGTGTGTTAAAAGTGTTTTAGGATGTATTTGTGGCAAAAATAAATGAGAAAAAACATAAAAACTTTTAATTGCAATAAAACGATCGCTTGGTGCCGGCAGTTTTTAGCTGATAATTCGACAAACTTGCCTGTAAAAATGTAAAATCGCATCCAAGTTTGTAAATAATGTATCTTGAAACATTTCTTGATAAACAGGTTCTCATTTAAGTGCATTAATATCATATAGTAACCTTTTTTCTAAAATAAGAAGTCGGCCATTTCATTTCAACACGGGAAGTACAGTCGACAAAAAAAAATTACGATTGCTAACTCGCCCATACAAAATAGATTTTATCACAGATCTACTACCTATAGATTTTCAATGAGCGTGGCTAGCTCAGTGCCTCTCGCTCATCATCGTATTTTCGCTCACTGCGCTTCTTGCAGCCCAAAATGCTACAACCAACCATTGTAAAATATCTTTTACAATTATTTCTCAGAGGAAACACGCATTTATCACATTAAATCACCAAAAAAAGGCAATAAATATAATTCAGACCCGTTTTGTTTGTCACTGATTATTACAGATTTTGACACTTGAGGTACCAAAAACAGGTCACGCCGATAAGGACAACAAAATCTATTTATGTCCTTTTCGTACTTGTGCTGAGCCATATCAAGTTGTCTCTTTCACTAAAATATATTGCCGATCTGGTTGTGTATATCTGTGGATTTTATAGATCGAGACGTTTAACCTTTTTTTAAACTTTTTTTCTCCGGCAACGCAACTATTAAATTATTTATAAAAAAATATTCAAAAATAAAAAACAGTTCGTTAGATAATTAAAATGTATGTAGCGTATGTATGTTTTGTCATCATCATCATCAATTTTTGAATTGAAACAGATAGATTACATTTAGATAGTACATTTTTATTATATCCGTTTTTTTTTGTAAAATCAATGTTTTTTTTCTTTCTGATAATGAATTCTGCTGCTTGTAGTGTATACCTTGCACGAATTTTTACCCTTTCTTCAATCAACTTTTTGAAAAGTACGTACGTAGTAAATTACTTACTTGTAGAAATGTGTTGGTCGTGTAGATATTTCATCAGACTTATTTTTATTGTTTTTAGATTAGCTAGATTGCGGTCGACGAGCTCGGAGTTTGGGCGTTCACGATCTGTGACGCCCAGCTCCGAGCGCAGAGGCCCACGGCCCTCTGCCGCACGACGTGCTCTCTTAATGGGGCTGGCGGCAGACGCAGCGCCGCGCGACCCTGAGATGCCTCCGCCAGAGGTCCTTCCCCGGTATGCCAACCTTTTTCTGCTTTTTTTAAATATTATTCATGATGCTTATAATCAGGTTGTAATAAATAGAGACTACTGCAATGAAAGTATCCTAAAAGTTAATTTAATCTAAATTTCGCCATAATTCACAAACTCACTTTTACATAATTGTATATTATATTATATATTGTAAATTTTTCACTTTTTAGGTCATTAGGAATTGCCGTCCAGGTCACTCCTGGCGGTTCTTTCAAAATTACTGGGGACACCGTCCCCATACAACAAACCCCAGGTGGTACCGTCCGTCGAGTCATGGAGTTGGAGCCCATGCCTTCGCTCAGGTACGTTTTTTCATATATATTTTTATTTAACATAGGCTTGCGTTTGAACACATCATGGCTGATATTCTAAGCCTTTGTTTAACATCAGGTAAGTGTTCAAAATAGTTTGTTACAATGTTACATTTCCTTGCAGCACCAGTGTGGTGGAGCGAGTGGAGGCCATGGACCTCACCGACGACGAGGCGGACGACGCCATGGAGCAGGTGAGGCGGTGGGTGGAGGATCAGGGATTTGCCTCACCTAGGCCACTTACGCCTAGCACTGCTGCCGAGGAAAACTTTTGCAGTGCTTCGGGAAATGCTAGTTTCCAACCGCAAGGAACTAGCATTCAGCCTGGAAGCGTAGCGAATGTTTCCTCCGTAGATGCTGATGTTCGTCCGTCATGTTCGGGGGTGACAACCACATCTAAGCGAGTCACTAGGCGCAAGGCATGTAAAGGCAGTGATTTAGATAGCGAGTTTGACGACGAGTTCGACGTAGCTCCTATCGAAACCAACGTCTTTGCTGGCATAGGGAGGGAAATTCCGGATAACGAGGAACTAGAAGAACCTGTTCGAGATATTTTATCTTCTGTTGAGAGGGCAATGGATGAAGCAGCTGATTGTTTGCTTGGCGTCTCTAATACTTTCACGTGGGAAAGTAAATTTGAGTCGTTTCGTGGTGTTCCTGAAGTATTTTCAGGTCCGACCCCGGGGCCACTCAAAGACTACGATACGCCTTATGATGCTTTTACTGATATCTGGAGTAATGACATCATAGAGCTTATCGCCCTAGAAACTAATAGGTACGCGAAACAAACAATCGATCATATGAGGGCCAACGAGACGTTGAAGAAATCGTCTCGTCTTCATCAGTGGACTGACACTGATGCAGACGAGATAATGATTCTTTTTGCTGTTTTCATGTTCATGGGCATTGACCAGCGGACATCGCAGCATGAATATTGGAAGTCACTCGGTTGCCTAACGTTGTCCAATTTCAAGCAACTGATGACTTACGATCGGTATGTTTTGCTGAGCAAATTTCTGCATTTCGTCGATAATGCTGATGTAAGTCAGGACTATGTACGATATGAAGAACTTGAGCTTTCACCGAAACTGGCGAAAATAGTACCTGTGATCTCACACCTCAACGGCAAATTTTCCTCCCTCTATAACTTGCAACGACAAATTTCTATCGATGAGTCATTGACCTTATTCAAGGGCCGCTTGTCCTGGGTTCAAGCAATAAGGACAAAGGCTGCGCGTTTTGGCATAAAGTCTTACGAGCTCTGTGAGTCACGAACGGGGTACTTTTACAAATTTCAAATCTACACGGGGAAAAACTCTGCAAGTACCGGCGACCTTGCGCCTAGTGCTGATTTGGGTGGCAAGAGTACCAAAGTGGTACTCGAATTATTACAAGGTCTCGAGAATCTGGGACACTGCGTAACGATGGACAATTTTTATAATTGCCCAGCGTTAGCGCGGCATCTCAAGAGCTTGGGTTTTGATTGTTTGGGAACTTTGCGCACAAATCGTAAGCACGTGCCTCAGGACATCGCGAAAGTACCGAAGAATGTGAAAAAAGGGACCATCATCGCGCGTCAATGTGGTGATCTTTCCGTGTTAGCATGGAAAGACTCCAAATTGGTGACGATGATCTCCACCTATCACAACGACGACACCTACGTTGGATCGAAGGCAGGTAAACCGCTAGTGAAGCCTGTGAGTGTGAGAGATTACAACAATACAATGGGAGGTGTTGATCTCAAAGATCAAAAACTCTCAATGTATTTGTTGGAGCGGAAGAGATGTGTGAAGTGGTATATAAAGATTTTTAAGAGGCTGCTGAACGTGAGCACCCATAACGCTTTTGTTATGTACGCCAGCTCTTTGAAACGACGTGACAAGCTGCCCGTGACGCATCGTGAGTTTCGTTACGCGCTGGCTAATTCTCTGGTCGAGCACCACCGTCCTGTTCGTCAGGAGATTAGCGAGCCCGTGTACAAAGACACGAGGTTGAGAATGGATGTCATGCACGTACCAAAGTACTTGTCGGGCAAAAGTACCATAAAGCGTTGTGTGATTCACCAAAGACAAGGAATCCGAAAAGTTGTACATACGAAATGCGTTACCTGTGACGTTTTTCTGTGCTTTGAGGACTGCTGGGAAGAGTGGCATTCTCTCGCAGAGCTCAAAGGGCATGAAATTCGTGGGCGGAAAAGACGACGCGAATGAGTCTTCACAACTTTTTGTGTGTGAAAAGTGTGTGAAAGCGAGATTTGATTGGCTTAGTTTGTGATGTTTGTTTCCCAAATAATTCTTGCAATAATTAGGACAATGGTCATTCGTGTTCAATTGTAAATACCAGATTTTACTTTTGGATTAATCATAACTAGGCAGAGTTGTTTTTTTTTTTTCCCGCTTAGTTGGACATGGGGCATTGGGAGGTGGTAAGTAAGTAAGTAAATAAATAATTTAGGGATATTCGTTACTGATATGGGGCTTTCAAACTCATGAACATTTTAAACAGCCTCTGTTTTTGTGGTTTTTATTTCGCTCATTGCCGTCACTGTCCCGAGTAAAATAGAATTCAAAATTTCTCGGCAGGTTTGGCTAGCTTTTCTAGGTAAGTTAGGTAATATTGTATATAGTGTATTTAAGAATCATGTATATTTTCATTGTAATTAATTAATTTGTAATTTTATTTTGATTGTTTTTTATTGTAAATGATAGTCAGCGTTATATTATTAACGTAATATTGTAATCAAACATAAAAATTGTGAACACCATACCATCTACCAACCTATTAATATTAATTTTGGCCACGCACTCAACATTGAATTATATACTTTCCATTTATTTTCCTTTATACATAAGTACATTAATTATTATAACCAAATTGAAATACCGATTAACTTGATATTGTAATCAAACAAAACATGTATGTCAAAACATAATGTATACTTTACCATCTACCGTCTTATTAATATTACTTTAGCCAAACATTCAACATTGAGTTGTGTGCTATGTTTTTATTTTATTTTGTATACTTAACATTAATATAATATCATGACCAAATTCACATGCCGAATGACGGCAAAATAGGAGAACTAAATAAAAATCTTATAGTCAGTGTTATATCATATTTTAATTTGATAAAGTTTGCCCGCGTTGCTTTGCTCGTGTAGAATTATTATAATCTAGAATTATATGTATTTTCATCTTATGGTTTCCTTTTTGTTGTGTCATAATAGAGTTATTGTATTGTATCACGTTATTCGTTGCCATGTGAACGCGCTGCGCATTTAATTATATACAGCTTTAGATAGATAGATTTTTTAATTTTTTTTTTCATAAATTCTTCTTGTGTCTGATGTCTTGATGAATATCTTGCGTTTGATCACCATCTCACCTGACATTAAGCGATAAATTCAAATTCAAATTATTTATTTGTCAGAACATGGTAGGTATACATACATATAAAGTAGCATACATGGTCGTAAGAATGGAGACGTATCTCATGTCCTTGCTTGTTACAGCGTACAAATGTTAGTTTTTTATATATAATTATATTTTAATCGTTTCTGATAAAGTTAAGAAAAAAAACTAAATTATGTCTGTTAGAATATTGTAAGAATTATATTTTGGTTTAGTTGTATTTTATACCTTAATTAGATGTTTATAACCACCAATATAAGCTATTATTATTATTTTACTTTTTCCTACTACCTAGTCTCGATTTTATGTTAATTATTTAGTCTACATTACATATCATACATATACATACATGTATACGTGCATTATTGTCCCATTTCACCCTCTTGTGGGTCGAATATCGCAAATTCCCTTATACAAGGTACGCATAGTAATAGGAAATAACTGTATTTTTCATTATTCTACCATCAGTAGTTAGGTTGTGCGTTGATATGTATAGTTGTAAGCATTTTAACTTCAGATACATAATTATATATAGATGAATAGCTTCACTCCGTGGTTTCATCCGCGTAGTGATGATGATGATGATGATGAAAAGTAGCCTACGTCACTTTCCTGCACTGTAACTATAAGCAAAAATCAGTTTGATCCGTTGCTCTGTTGCTGCGTGAAAGAGGAACAAACAAAGAAACCAAGAAGCCAACAAACACACTTTCGCATTTATAATATTAGTATGATAGATATTTTGAACACACAATTGAAAGTGTATTTATTTTTAGTGTTTGAATTATATTTTACTTCAAAAACATTTATTTGGTTTTAATTTTACAACTTAGGAAAATCTTTCTCTGCATAACAGTGAATCTAAATATTTTATAATAAAATAATATATATAATTATATATGTATATAGTAGTGATGTAGCGACGAAAAATTGTGATGATGACGATGAAAAGTAGCCTATGTCATTTTCCGGTACTTGAACTATATCCATGCAAAAAGTCAGGTAGCTCTGTAGCAGCGCGAAAGAGAAACAAACAAACCGACAAGCCATCAAAAAAATACACTTTCGCATTTATAATGTTACTTAGTATGAGAGACATTTTGAATACATAATCGCAAATGTACTTATTTTTAGTGTTTGAATTATATATTACTTAAAAAACAATTATTTGGTTTTATTTTTACACCATAGGGAAATCCCTCTCTGCATTACAGAAAATCTAAATATTTATTAACAATAGTATAATTTTTTTGGAAATTATTCACTAGAACACGATTTGATAATTATAAGAATAACCGTTACGATTATTCACATAAACATTTTTTTTGGCAACAGTACTTTGTGAGTGGGATTTCCCCGTTTAGCCAGTGTTCGGCAAACTGACATGGCGGAAACATTACGTAAAAATGGTTCGCGATAAAGTTTTAGTTTTTGAAGTGAATATTGACTATTAGTGTCAAGTAGTTAGTGTAAAAGTTGCGGAAATAGTGCTCCCTTGTTGTGAAAGTGGTGTGATTGTAATTTATTGTAAAAAAATAGCATATTTTTATCAACAAGTGCGTGATGGCGCAAGAAAATTCAGAAATTATAATTTCATCACGAGATTTTGTACTAATGGTGAGTAATTAAATATATAATACATGAAAATATCATACAGCAATTCAAGACGATTAATATTATATATAATATATGAACATAAAATGTCAAATTAATAGGAAAAAAATATATTTTATTTTACAGTCGGTTAGTTTTCGAAAATTCGGTTGGACTCTCACATTTCTGGCAACAGAGGCTAGTCAGCCCATTGCGCGGGAAGGGTTAAAGTGTGTTCAATACATATACACATTAAATATCTTGTTTGAGGAAATACAATGTAAGTACCTAGGCAGTTTTATAATATGTAGTAAGAAAGTGCGCTCACCTCTTTGTTCTCAAATTCGAATCAGTCGGACGTGCTAGCACTATAGTTTGCGTTATCGCGAACACAGAAAGTAACAAAAGGAACTCCATATTAAATATAATATTTAATTTAAATGAAATTCTGTTTTATATGTATCACGATGCTAATTGTTTTGAATGATAAATGACACTGACTGCGGTTAACTAAACTGTATATTGAAATTTAATATTGGCAGCCCCAATATGAGGTCTATTACCAATTTACAGTTGTTTGACACTAAGTGGCATTCTAAGTGGTCGTTTTATTATAAATGATTTAATCTGACTCATTAAGGTAAGTATTCAGTGAAACTAACGCCAGCACCATAATAATGCATGAATGAAACTGACAACGTATTTCTAATACGCACATATAGGGAAACCCCTTATTATGAATGACAAAACTTCATTGATATAATTTTGTTTAGTAAATGCTGGAGGAAACTTTATGGTAGTGTAATTACATAAATCACTTTTAACAATAAATAAATGTTTATTGCCCTTCATCCTAATATGGTTATTTTTATTTGTACCACGAATACCATGCTGTTCTCTTGAGTATGCACAAGAACAATATAGGGTTGTTGCTGTTACTCTATATAGAGAAGTAAATAAGCAATGCAGAGTTGATAATTTAACGGATAGAGAACTTAAGAAACTCTTTCTACCTGGCAAAAAAAATATGATTAGAAACTAACTTACAATATATTACTCCCTATAAGAACCCTCAGTGCGCGAGCTCGACTCGCATTTGGCCGGTTTATTAATTGTTCTACTTTAGAACATACAATGGGACTACGATGTAGAATGTTAGAAAAGTACAAAAAAATAGGGGGAATAAACTACACAACTGTTTAGTTAGCTTATTCGAGTTATCTATACTAATCTATAATATATAATACTATAATATTATAAAGAGGAAAGATTTGTATGTAAGTATGTTTGTAACGAATTGGCTCAAAAAGTACTGGACCAATTTAAAAAATTATTTCACTGTTGGGAAGCTACACTATCCCCGGGTGACATAGGCTATAATCTATACCCGTGCGAAGCTGGGGCGGACCGCTAGTTTGTCTATATGTTTTGGAGTACTTAGCATCAATAACAACAACCTATAACAAGTATAAATTTAAAACTCCCCAAGACCTGATAATCAAACAGCTGAACAGAATTTCTCTCAATTTCGATCAAGTCAACTTTCAAACAAAAAATCTATATCCAAATCGGTTCAGCTGTTTGGATGCTACGATGACACATACAGATACACACGTTAAACGTATAACACTCAGTTAGTACTTGCCTGTACGAGCCACGATAAAAAAGGAACGTTTGATTCCTATTCCCTAGCTCAGTAGCTCTATGGTTTAGTGTTACTCTTCGTGGTCTCTGTGGTTTTTGGTGTAACTTAACCACAGAGTACTAAACTCAAAGAGAGAGATTTAACATCTAATATTTCAGGGTGACGAACGCACTGCAATTGCCGTGCAAGGTTTTGACAGTTGAAGTTCTACATCTTGAGGTGGCACTGAACTATAATGATCAAACGTAACGCTTACCATCAGGCGAATGACCTGCTAGTTATTCTCTAGAACATGTTTTATTATTTTAATGTGGGTAGGTTACCTAAGATATTAATGTTTTTATGAACGATTGTGATGTTAACATTCGCCTAGAAATTAATTATGTATTTATTGTAAAAGCTGACGGCTCTAACAACAGGCAATATGTCTACAGAGTGAATAAATTTTGAATTTGAATAGTCTCGTCTCTCATTAGCATAAAAAACTTGCTCTTTCCCAAACTTTACGTAGCAATATTATTATAAAAAGATATCCGAAATGTTTTGAACAACAAGTGAAATTGTCTTTATTCCAGGTGAATCGAACGTTTACACCCTGGGAACGATTGGCGCCCATCGTGTAGTAACCACCAAGCTGCCATCGGTGGGTCGGACGAGAGAAGCGATGACTGCTGCTGGTAACACCACTACCAGGCTCCTTGGTATCTTCCAAAAGGTTTGTCACATCGTTTTGTACAAAAACAGGCTACTTGGATTTTTTCCATTTAGGAATATTTAAGTAAGAGTGGTACGTAAAGATATGGTTATATCGTCATTGATGGTTTAGATATACAGGGTTATATACGTATATAGACTGTATTAAGCCGAAAAAAGGTCATTGTACTCATAATTATGAACAACTTTTACACTACGGGAACAACTAAGGGACCAACCCTAAAATCGGGGAAAAAATCAACTGTTCCACAGAAAACGGTCATTGACACTTGATAAAATGCAAGGAACAGCTGTTTTTTTTTTTTTGCGATTTCATGTTTGGTCCCATAGTAAAATTTGTTCATAATGATGAGTACAATGACCACCTTTCAGCTTAGTACAGTCTATATGCGTAACTCTGTATAATGATACAACAGAATAGCCATGTTACTAAAAACGCTCTAGGGTAGATGGCTAAGCGGTTGCTCCAGCAGGCCTTTTTACAAGCTTTTATTTGACTTGCAATGTATGTATGTTTGTTCGGGTGGAATCTTACTAGTCCATTTTGTCAAATCTTCAACCGATTGAGCTGAAATTTGGCACATTTATGTAAGTTCGGTGACAATGCAATGTTATGGCACCATCGAGCTGGTCTGATGATGGAGACAGAAAGTGGCAATAGGAACTCCTAAACGAAACGACGTAACCCCGTCGAGTTTGGGTTCGTGGATTTGTCTTCCCAAGCACTTTGGTCCTAGATGATAAATTCAATATGACGGACGCCCCAAGATGGCGGACAAAATGTTCTTATCTACCATCATGATATGGGTATCAAATGAAAAGGTTTGCTGAGAAGAATACGAAAAAGTTGGTTTTTAAAAGTATTTTTTAAATTAATAAAGCTTATTATCCTTGAAATGTGACAAAGCTATGGGTAAACAATGGATGTCTCTATTTTTCTCGCGGATGGACTGTCTTAAACTAAATATGAAGTTTATGCAGAGATGACGCCTGACAGATTGTAGTGGGGAAAGGCTCTTGTGCCGACTCCACTTATTGAGATAAAAGCTACACTGTGAATAGTGAACTAAGAATTACGATTACTTTTACATCATAGTGAATAAGGTATGAATGAGGGTAGTATGTAGGTCTACACTCTATTCGGAATTTCCGTTACACATTTGGGGGTTCCTAGTCATTGCCACCTGCTAATGAACGTCACTCGTTTGTACTTGTTGTGGTTTACATTAGGAAATAATTCTATTGCACTTTAACCTACGCTCGTGATTCAGGATCCAAGTAATGTCATTCGGCGTCAGGTAGAGGCGCCAGACATATTGACCCACATCTGTAATGTGTCTACTTTTTGAGAATTAATGCGCACGCACATCGTTATTAGTATATTTGACTCCGATCTATTCAATGTAATTGCCTATCGTTAATTTATAAATAACGATGCTCTTACCATAATGAGAAACAAAACAAACCCAATTTGTAAAGCGTACTATTAAGTGCTAAAAAGAGGAAACATTTCGTGAATATCATACCTATTACATACTTTGGAATGCCAATCGGTCGCTAATAAAACTCCTATTTTTGTATCGGTTTCGCGGACTACCGTTAATCTGATTGATTTAGAAATCCATAAGGCAGAATACATACTGGGGCATAATCTTTAATCTACCGAGTTGTTATGGTAGCTAAATATACAAAGAGTTAATAACCTGGTTGGAATGTAAAGCTAAACTATTACGAGCAAAACTACGCTCAAGATTGGGAAAACTAAGTAGGTACGCATTCGTCGAGTAGATCATAAGTACTACTCTGTGGTATTACATCTTTGACAGGCTGGATTAGCTTTACCTAGTCTGTGGGCTGGATAGTGCATCTCGTTTAGATGACATTTATTTACTTCATATAATATAACACGGTGGTAAACGCTGAGTGGAGACACAATACTGGTGTATACCAATGTTGAGTCACCAGTGTCACCACTGGTCTAACAAGTGGGGAGACCTAGGGAAAATACCGTCTCTACTACTGGTGAGATCAATGGGGGAGCTAGGTTTAAATCAATATGCACGGTGTAGCGCTTGCTTTATGGTCCATTTTATAGATGCCCTTGTGTTGGCTCAGTTTTGTATCCAACCGTGAAATAGTCATGATTACACTGGACTGGTATGTTTGGTTTATATGCTCAGTCTAATTTAGCTCGCCCGATATAATATCAAAATAATGTTGCATACCAGTAGGTGAGCAGTTGAATGTTATGACTTGCCAGATGCTCGATTTAATTTTAGGCATTGAATTGATTTTGCTCCGAAATAGCATTACCGACTGAATTTCTTATGTCATTCAAAACGTAACAAATACTATAAACAATATTTAGTACAATATCAGTGATAAAAAATGGAAACTTTTTGAATATTTTATCGCTGGGATATAGTTGGAAGTATTCGAAATTACGAGTAGTTACACGTTATTAAGTTCCAAAAATATCTATAAATTGTATTGTTTTTATTAAGTTAGAAAATATACGAATAAGTTGTATTGTTTTAATTAAGCGTAAAAATAAATGTTATTAGCGCTCCTTACTGAGGTAAGAAGCTTACGGCCCACTTAAGCAAAGGTGGTGAAATGGAGGTATCGAATTATCGATTATTTTAGTCACGTCACGACGAATACGCATTTTTATGCGTTGGTAGTTGTTAACCTCTATATTGTGAGTCATTTAGCCGCAGGCCGCAGAACATTACGCGTAACGTAAACGTATCTAGTCATTTTCTACATAATTCTTATTACCTATTTGGGATGTTCACTGATCAGCGACTTTTTTATTGCTTATGTTCGTATTTGGATTGGAGACCACGGACTGGTAAGCGCAGGGTAGGACGTCCACGCACAAGATGGACAGACGACCTAAAAGAGACCGCAGGGAAACGTTGGATGCAGGCCGCTTCCAACCGGCTCTTGGAGATCGATGGGGGAGGCCTATGTCCAGCAGTAGATGTCCTATGGCGGAAATGATGATGATGAAGTCCGTATTTGACCACAAACTTACCTGTTGGTGACGATGTGGTTAAAGAAGAAGCAAGCAGCCTTAGAAGACGCCTATATGCCACTCTGTCCTTGAAAAGACCTAACTTATATATCTCAAGAAATAAGGAAGCCGGCAAGTTGTTCCATTCCTTGGCTGTACGGATTTGAAACGTAGAGTTAAAACTTTTAGTACGTATCCAAGGAAAACCCACCATGTATGCGTTGTCACGCATACATGGTTGGGTTGGGTCTGTCGTATGCCGTATTTTTTTGTTTTATTTTTTTATGCCATAGGTTGCAAACAGCTGATAAATGTAGTCTGTTTTTTTTATTTGACAAACGGAATGTTTTTTTTTTTTTTTTTTACATCGGACTCGGCTAACGTTTGACCGCGATCTTGCCTGATGGAAAGCGATGATGCGGTCGAAGATGGAGCACGTTTGCCCAGTAATAACCTATTAACCCTAGACTTGAACACTCCAAGATTGTAATGCTGCTAATGTACCAATATAATCTCATTTGAAATATCTACGACAAACAATATTTGTTTCAAACATTAATAATCACAACTAGGTAGATATTAAGCGCGTTGAATCTTAGTAATTTTCTAGTGGATTGTAAAATTCTACCCATAAAAGGGGCGTAACTATTAGTCAATCATAGTTCGCTTGTGTCAGCTCATAAAACAATCTATCTCCGTGGCCTGATTAGGGCGAACGTTGGCGTTTTGAGGGCTACATATCCGATAACTGTAAAAATAAAGCATCTTTTCTGACTAATGGAAACTGAGATCCTCTCAACCTACTTTATTTTTATTTATAAGCAGCAACGTTCTCGTAAACCGACACCGGAAAATTTCTAGACAAATGACCTTGACTGCACAATAGTTGAGTTTTAGGTCTCTTGGTGGACCAAAGCGGATGCGAGGGGATTTCAACCGCGCAGGGCCACGTACGGTGTGCATGTGTACTGTTACATATGAATATTCCCCGCTACGATGCTATTTATATAATAATAATAAGGGCAGATGCATAAGGCGGTAATCCGGCGCGCCTTGTAAAAAGGTTCCTCACTATGCAGTGCTAATCACCGGTAGCTTGGGCCCTGCCCCGCTGCCGGCGGCACTATAGGTTTAGGTTTTTTCACGTTTGCCTATAGCAGTCGCAACGCCGAACTGAATTCCGCTCTTCTATTGTACAAAACCTTGCGTGGCACAGCATTGCTCTCGTCATCGCCTCGCCCTGAGACTCTGGACACACAACACACTATCACTATCACTATCACTGGAACATATCAAGTTTCTTTCAATATAAAAATTAAAGCACTATCTTCATTTGATTTTCAGGTGGAGTATGTCTTCCTGGTGGGTGTAGGTGGCGGAGTTCCACACTACACCGACTACTCGAGACACGTCCGACTGGGTGACGTTGTCGTGTCGACGCCGGCGCCCGATTTGCCTGAAAAGTGAGTATTTAAAACGTGTCATTTTTTAAAGATGTACTTACTAAGTACTAAGAATTTGTTTTTTAAATATTTTAATAATGTGTATTTGTAATATAAATATGAGTACTTGAATTAAACCTTGTATTATACATACATAATATATGTAAATAAATGAAAATAATCTTTCAGCTAACCGCAACGGTGAGTGCAGCAACTAAAAACCTCAATACCTAATTGTCATATTACTATGTCATTTCGAAAATTTCCTTTTCAAGCACTATCTAGTTCCAGACATGATCCAAGAAAACAAGGTCTAGCGCTCTGGGAGTTGTCCCGCAATGACGTCACTTGTAACAAACATAGAAACTAAGAAACATTAGCTCGTAAGTGTTTTCTATCGTGTTGTAATTTTTATTTCTGGTGTACACAATAAAGAGTTTCTATCTATCTATCTAAAAAAATATTTAAATACTCTGTTAAATAAAATACAAAAAGCATTTCAATTGTCATTTGGTTTGTCCGCTCGAGCAAGTTAAGCACGAATTGAATATATTAAACACAATTTTATCAAAACCACATTGATTTATTGGATTCCCACAGGTAATATACGAATATTGGGGAGTTATAATTTCACGCTACTGTTAACACAGAAAATCATAGAGAGTCCGCCATTGTTTCGTGTATCGTCATCTCTCTGGAACTTATTGTAAATTACTCATTCTGCTATTGCTTATGCACGTGTACGTGTGTCCATGACATTGGTGACATCATTGCGGGACGCCCACGTGAAATTTTTTCTCGGAGCGCTATACCTGGCGGAGTATATTATTATACCATGGTTCCAGATAGTTTATTTACTTATATGTGCTATTTAGTAAACAATAGAAATAATTTACTATTATCATAAGACGTCGTCTGCTTACGGTAATTTACATTTAATTTATAGCTAGATGTCTAAACAGGTTTTTTTCCATTATGTAATTTGCTTAATTTTTTTTAATTGCTTAATTTGGTCAAATTTCTTAATTGCATGTACAATGTCTGGGAACTATACCCAAAATAGAAATACGTAGGAAGATAATTCCATTCTGTGTATAGCAAACGTATCTACCGATTACCATAAAAAGCATTTTACAGCACAATGACACACACGCCGTGCGGTGTATTCGGATTTCGGATTTTACAATATGGTATAGGAAATAGTGTATATGAATGTATGTGTATGGAATTGTATACATTTAAATCCAAATTCAAAAACGTTTATTGGTATTCATTAAAGGGCTTTAGGTACATAAAAAATCTTAAGTAGGTAGTTACATGTGTACAAAATGTTGTAAGAAGAGGTGAGAATAATAAACAAACAATTATGTACCGTAGTGGAACACTGTCCCCCACACTAGGATAACCTGTGTCGTGACCAGTTTTCACATTACCTAGGTAAAGTATGTACCTAACAGACAATAATATTCATAATATTTCATAAATTGCCTAGGTATTGTATATGTCGGAGAACACCCGGTACTAGGATGTTTTTTGAAGCTGTGACGTCATTAGTGCTGATGATACTGTTTCCATCACTGGGTTCTACCATTGGAGATAAAACCTTAACTGGCAGAACTACTCTCTTCTAAGCAACTTTGTAGTTTTTAGGCTGTACCAAACTGACTTATTCACGGGGTAGGTCAAAGAAACACATTGAAAGTTGTCATAATTAATCTTTGTTCTTTTATTTCTGCATAGACCCTAAGAAGGTACTCTATGCTAATGCTGATTTACCGCCACGTTCGTAAAACCCTAGACGCTTATAGAAGAAGGGCAAGAAACTACAGCGCCATCACTTTATCACAATTAATACAGAATAACACTTTTCATAACACTTATTGAGCAATAAATAGTAGTTAACAAAATAGTAACAGCACTCTAAGTGCACCGGATAACGCTTCAAGCAAGACTGCCTGTTTCTGCACTTTGTACTGTGCTCGATGAATGCCTCAAACAGAATGAGCCCGGCTCCACAACAGCTCGCCATTTTATAACAAAGATGGCGTCATGTCGTTGTGTAGTCATAACACTGTTCATTAAAGATCTACAAATAACCTACTTTACAGTAGTTTATAACTTGTTAAATAATCTTAACTATTTACAGAACTTAGCTCTTATTAACACTTAAGCTAAACATTTAAATAATCGAAACAAGGCGCCATGTTTTTCGTTTTGTAAATCAAATATCAAATCAGCTGTATTTTAATGTAATCATTAACTAATGATTTTAAACCTAATGTTTATCGTCTACAAATCAAGACATGAATTTAGCAATAGATAACTTTACATTTAACTAAAGATTAAATAGTCTTGTGTCATTGTTTCCTGTCCGGAAAGAGAACAAAACATATTTTTACATTTTAGTTTTCCACAGTTAACTTTACGCTTAAATAGGTAAACTAATTACATCAATCAGTTTGTAAACCTTTCTGGTCTTCATTTTAACGGACATTGTTGAATTCGACGTTATTATTTAGAAGCTTATATTGGTCTTGCGCCGACACGGCCATTCTGACAGGTGGTGCGTGCTCTGCACCAGCCACATCAGTCTGTTGTTAGTATTCTTGAGAAACTTGCTGCTGGTACTTAGGGGTGGATAAAGATTTGGTATTGGAATTTTCTAGAATGTTCTCGAAATGTATAAAGTATTTCAGGGGTCTCGATGTGTCTAGAAGATTTTAGTACTGTACTGTCGGAGAGTGTTGGAGTATCAGAGTGAGTAGAAATGAAATGAAATTAAAATTAGTCTGGGTGGTTCTCGGAGTGTCTTGATGTGTCTCGGAGTGTCTCGGAGGTTCTCGAAGTGTATCGGCGTGTCTCGGAGGTTCTCGGAGTGTAACGGAGGGTCTCGGAGGTTCTCGGAGTGTAACGGAGGGTCTCGAAGAGTCTCGGAGGGTCTCGAAGTATCTAAAAATTAAAACAAGTTTCTCTGAGCTAGGTATCCATTCATAAGCACACTAACCGATAACTTATTTGTGGTCGGTGTTTCAGTTGTTTCAAAATAAGAAACTCAGCATGATTTCTATTGAATATCTTTTAATGATAACCGATTCCGATTATCAGTTATCAGCGGATATTTTTCACATCTTGACAATCATAAATGAATCAAGTTTAAAGTTTATGGAGGTAGGTAGAAGTTTACTGTACATGGAGAAGTAAGCGAAGATGTTGTAGTTAATGCTCCACGCATTGCAAATGTCCCTCGCATAACTGCAAGCTTTTATTTCTTATCGATAGGAACGATTTTATACTCTGCTATTGTTTGCATATTCAGCAGCTGGGCAATAGTTTGCTGTTGTGTCTACAGCCACTCGATGATGTCATGAATCATCGTCATCATTATTATTATACGAAAAGAATTCTGAAGGTACATCACCAGATTGTAATAGCAGCACCAGGTCCGCTGCATGTCCACTCGTCACTGTGCATGGTGTAGACACGTCTTAACTTGTCGCACCAGGCATTAATCGGTTTGATTTGGGGTAATCCATCCATGAGCATTAACACTGTTCTCGTGGGCGTGACTAGGATAATCTGAAACATAATAAACAGACAGAAGGATCATCGGATTCTATCCCACTTCTGATGTCGGAGAACACCCGGTACTAGGATGTTTTTTGAAGCTGTGACGTCATTAGTGCTGATGATACTGTTTCCATCACTGGGTTCTACCATTGGAGATAAAACCTTAACTGGCAGAACTACTCTCTTCTAAGCAACTTTGTAGTTTTTAGGCTGTACCAAACTGACTTATTCACGGGGTAGGTCAAAGAAACACATTGAAAGTTGTCATAATTAATCTTTGTTCTTTTATTTCTGCATAGACCCTAAGAAGGTACTCTATGCTAATGCTGATTTACCGCCACGTTCGTAAAACCCTAGACGCTTATAGAAGAAGGGCAAGAAACTACAGCGCCATCACTTTATCACAATTAATACAGAATAACACTTTTCATAACACTTATTGAGCAATAAATAGTAGTTAACAAAATAGTAACAGCACTCTAAGTGCACCGGATAACGCTTCAAGCAAGACTGCCTGTTTCTGCACTTTGTACTGTGCTCGATGAATGCCTCAAACAGAATGAGCCCGGCTCCACAACAGCTCGCCATTTTATAACAAAGATGGCGTCATGTCGTTGTGTAGTCATAACACTGTTCATTAAAGATCTACAAATAACCTACTTTACAGTAGTTTATAACTTGTTAAATAATCTTAACTATTTACAGAACTTAGCTCTTATTAACACTTAAGCTAAACATTTAAATAATCGAAACAAGGCGCCATGTTTTTCGTTTTGTAAATCAAATATCAAATCAGCTGTATTTTAATGTAATCATTAACTAATGATTTTAAACCTAATGTTTATCGTCTACAAATCAAGACATGAATTTAGCAATAGATAACTTTACATTTAACTAAAGATTAAATAGTCTTGTGTCATTGTTTCCTGTCCGGAAAGAGAACAAAACATATTTTTACATTTTAGTTTTCCACAGTTAACTTTACGCTTAAATAGGTAAACTAATTACATCAATCAGTTTGTAAACCTTTCTGGTCTTCATTTTAACGGACATTGTTGAATTCGACGTTATTATTTAGAAGCTTATATTGGTCTTGCGCCGACATATAGAATACCGGATTATACACATTGCCGGTAACATATATTATACAGTCGTTAAAGTTCATATTTGCATCGAACTTACCTATTTTAGAACCCAGATGATTACGCGCGCATTCTGCTAAAACCTATCATGTCCACATTTCGCAGGATAAATGAAATACAAATAATTTATTTGTAAAACATGTGTTCATAATTTAAAGGGTTCATCAAATTATGGACACATTAAAATACCATGTAGTCATCGTCGTCATCACGCAGCTGAACATACCTTTTAGAACTCCACACTGAACGACCTGTCATCCACTGGATGCCCGCGAGCCCGCGACTCAAGATGTCATTGGTCTAGCCTACGCTGCGTCTTCCGGTTCGTGGTCTCCTTTCTTCCCCATCGGTTATCGGTTCTTCAGCCGATGTGGCCTGCCTATTGCCACTTCAACTTGCAAATTTTAATAGCTATCTCGAATCAACAACAAAAGATACTAACGTCACAGCACAAAAAGAATTGTGTGCCGTGTTGGCTCCTAAACAGCGCTGTTGGTGTGATTCGGAATCCGCAGTTCAATTAGTTGTTTCTAAAGCTGTATAAAAATACAGCTGTTATAAATAAAATACTAGGCTAACAATGATGATGATGAAAAATAAAATATTGTGTTTAGATGTATGACGTGATAAATTCGAAAACAGCAGCGTCTAATTTTGCGAATGACGACCGAAACTTTATGTTGGCCATTTTGTTCAAATGCTAGTTTCATATAATCAAGGACAAGGCGTGAATTCAAAATAGAAAAATTACAATCACATTTTAAACTATCTTTATTTCTAGTCTATCGTGTCCCTGATTATATAAAACTAATATTACCACATCAATTTAATGGTATGCTGCTGCTTTCAAGCTGTTGTAGGCCGAAGTTGGTTGAAAATAAAGCGCTAAGGTATCCCCCAAGCTGTCATAGAAAAATATGTTAAACAATAAGTTTTCCAGTGCGTGTTGTACCTAATGAAAAGTTTCCTGTTCGTCACCATTCGTTATACTCACCTTTCGTCACTACATTTTTAAGCTTTCCTTTTAGTCGGGTTGGTGTAGTATAATGTCTACGTAATATCTGTTTTCAGTTCATCAGTTTAATATTTCGTGTTGCTTATTTACAGATCCGTATATGTATTCTGCGAGAAAGCAGAACGCAACGGTAAAGGCGGCTGGGATTTCGAGGTAAAGCCATACAAACCTGTGAACTTCCTTCTACAAGAAATCGCTCTGCGGCTAACGAAGGCACAAGCGCAGTGGAACTCTCACGTTAGCGAAGGTACTTACTCCCTAAACAATGGATGATTTTGAGCTTGCATGCAGGTTTTCCCGCAATCCTACATTAGTAGATTGCTGCAGCGAGCGCAAAGTGACTTATTAATTAATATAATTTATTAATTACTCACTTTATTTAGCAAGGTGCGTAATCTACTTTTCTTTCAACTACCAATCTACCTACCGTGATAAAATATATCTACACAAAATAAAAACTCTTCTCCTCAAACATTTAAAACTTACAATTATTTTAACCAAGTCAGTTTCATTTCGCCGATTTTTATTTCAGCCAGTATCTTTTTGGGAGACATTAAACCTCTGTGGTAAATTTATAATTAATAAAAAATATAAAACATTAATGAAAAACTGTGCAACAATGAGATTATATGTAACATTTCTGTTTTGGTTCTAAGCAAAAAATACGTCCTATGTGATCGGTTTTGTAGTGATTAATAATAACATTACTACTAAACCGATTTTGATTCTATACCTAAGGGACCAATCTGAAAGTATAATATAATTTTCCACTTCCATTTATAAATGACGGATCTCAGATGTATTTAAAAAAAAAAAAAAACATGTTTGTAAAAAAACTACTTTTTCATGCCATTCGATCCTATTATATGTGATATAACTACAATACAATACAATACAACTTTATTACACACCGAAAATACAAATGAAACTTAAACTAACATAAAAAACAAATAAACGGCAGTATAATGGGCTGCCTTATCGCCTAAAGCGATTTCTTCCAGGCAACCTTTGGATGGACAGGACTAAAGAAGTTGAAAAACGGTCGGTGGTGCACATAAAATATAAATAAATAATATATACATACATATATACACTAAATACTAATAACTATAATTAATAATAATAATAATTAATTAAATGTATTTATTTGGTTACTACAATATTATGCAGCTTATGCTATCTTAATATTTTACATTAGATTATGAAATTTTAAATGAATGCAAGATATAATTTAAAAATTACTAAATTAAAAATAACTTATAATAGGCCCTAGCTCCCACAGTAAGATACCCTGAGTTTGTAGAAGCCAGTTCTCTTCTGGGGTGCTAGCGAGAATGTGAACATACATGTTTTAAAACACAGGTAACACTAATGTGTTGTGAATCTAAAGTTTGATATGTAGGTTTGGATCGGCTGAGGAACGTCCCCGGACGCTGGGAACCACCAGAGGGCGTTGCTGATCGACTCTGCATGGACGTCGGCGATGGGGCCTACATAGAGGTCTCTCACCCCGCGCCACAGGGAGATCAAATGTAAGTTTATAATCTAGTGAATAGTCCTATACCACTTCATCATTATAATGGCCAAAGGACTGTTAGTTCAGTCTACAAAGATTCACTGAGTCTGCGGGAGATGGCGAGCGGGTCGGTCCTCAGATTCTGCAAGACTACGGTCCAATCGAGCGCGCTGCGCCGAAAATATATAAGTAGTGTACTGAGGCCTTACGCCCAATTCCTTACGCGGTCTCAAACTAACGTTAAAACGGTGCAGTTCGGAAAATCACGCGAACGTGAACTAATGTTAACGCGCCCAGATACGGTTTGCGGTGGCGCAACTTTTTTCATCAATTAAACTGGATTGCTTAAAACAGCTAGGCGTAAGGCCCCTGGTAGGAAAGTGAATAAATATTTTAATTTCATTCCAAAACTGGTTAACGGTGTTTAATTAATCAATGTATCAATAATCTAGTTATTTATCACATTTATTTACCCAATAAAATAAAATTACTTTGAAATATGAACCAGCTATGGTATTATGGATGTCCGTTCGTGATTCGGATTGTGATCACGATCGCGTGCCATCTCACTCACGCGCGTAATGCGAGTAAGTAGATGCGAAAGGGACGGCATGCAATCTCGATCACAATCAAACTTCTATAATGAGCCCGCTGGTTATGTAACTCAATCAAACTTAGTATTAGTTAGCTTGCATTTTGTTTAGTTAATGTCATTAGATATTAATTAAACAAAATATAAGTGATATTATCTTGACAAAACATAACACTAAGCTAACACTAAATACTTAAACTGCTTAGCCTATTATACAGTTGGATAGCCAATAGACTGTAGAATGTATAGAGACAATCTAAAGGCTCATCAAGCCTTCACTTGACAGCGTAGGTACCATGCCGAGCCATTAACACGCATGAGATTCTGATACGTTAAGCCTAAAAAATTCTAGTTTTTTGGTCACTGTGCTTCATGCATACGATATACTACACACTACACCGAACACCTAAGGCCGCTCAACATGCGCAGAGACGTTGGGTCTCTCTGTATCTTATGTCACGGTTTTATCATCGCTAGTGTGCCACAGCCTGAAAAGCTCATCCACATATCATAGGCATATCATCAAGCAGCCCGTCAGCTTGTTTGCCACAAACAGCATAAAAATGCGCTAATAATGATCTTCCTAGTTGGACACTCTTGGCAGAGTGGTCGTGGTAGGACGGTACATAATGGATCTTCATTGTCATCAATCTTCCCGGTGACAATCACCGATCTCGCAATGCTTCTGCATTTTAATCGGTTCGTCGCATTCCGAGAACACTGTTATAGTTAACTTAGTTGCCATCTTAATGAGGTCCGTCCAGCTTGTAGATCTTCCTCGACTTCTCATTCCTATTACCTGACCTTGGACTACTATTCTTTCCATTGAGTCTTCTTTCCTGGAGATCTGTGTAATATTATCTATTCTATGTTAATACCTAATTTTACCCCATCTGTTTCTAAGTATTGCAGCTCTGTGTTTAGATATAATGCAGTAATATTTGTTATTGTGGTTTATTTAAAACCCGTGATTTATATTTGCCTTATTTGTTACAAAATAGCATGTTGTTTACATAATAGAGTTAATTTTATTTAATATTCATAGGACATTATCTAATTGTGATTCATTTATGCATAGGAATAAAGCAAAACCCTGGGCATTTACTCTCCTTGAGGAATACTGAATTTACATTGACGTTATAGTATTTCTTTGTATGCATGTTGTTATTTTCCTCAGGAAAAAAAGGAAAACTTTAACAACGATATCGATCAACGACTATCGTTGTTAAAGTTTGCAATGCAATGCAATTAAAATATCCAGCTAACTCTAGACGTCAACGAACGACATTCGCATGCACAGAGTCAGCGCCCCGCGCTCGCTCGCACGCTTTTGTACCTACGCGGTGCGTTGACCCCGAGATTTGTACGCTTTACATTACTGGTTTTCAAAATACTAAATAAAATATAAGACAAATAAATATTCATATTCGATTTTAGTTGGGTGGTGTAATACCTCAGCCTTACGCTATGGTCATTAGCACCATCATTTCAGCCATAGGACGTCCACTGCTGGACATAGGCCTCCCCATCGATCTCCAAAAGGGCTGGTTGTAAGCGGCCTGCATGCAGGGTTTTCCTGCGGTCCCTTTTAGGTCGTCTGTCCATCTTGTTGGTGGACATCCTACGCTGCGCTTACCGGTCCGTGGTCTCCATTCCAGAACCTTTCATATTGATAATTGAATTGTTGCAGAGACAATGTAGGCGGGTTGCGCGTGCACTGTGCGCCGGTGGCGGGAGGGCGTGGCGCCGCGTGCGCGGGCGAGGCGCGCGCCGCGTTCGCCGCGCTACACCGCGCGCGCGCGTACGACTGCGAGCTCGACGCCGTGCTCGACAGCATCGTCGGCAACAGGAAGGACTGCTTCATCAACATTAGAGGTAACTTGCACTGCACGTGAGTGTATCTGGGAGTCTTAAAATCACGAGGGAATCGGTTTCTTCTAAGCAAGCGTGTTTCAACGTAGACCGCATCATGGCTTAACATCAGGCATCATAAAAAATGGTGGCGGACGGTGACTCGAGGCTGCGACGCGGGCGAGGCGCACGCGCTGCCCGTCTCGAGACTGAATACTTTTCATTACTAATCGCGGTCTGCTAGGAAACTTTTTTAAAATTTCCTCTTGAGATGATTTTGGTTGGATTTTGGATGATGGTCTGCAACGGGCATTAGTGTTAATCGCTGAAGACGAAGAGAGACACTCGAGCCACTCACTGAGGTCGCTGCCAAAACGGGCTAGATTCAACCTTGTTTCAATTACTTAGCACTCATATTCCTTTAACGAAATGAATTTACCTATGAGTTTCACGTGATGCAGCGGCATCCCATGGAATGACGCGACCTGCCGCGACATCAAGACGTTTCGGTCTACATATTCGCGTTGAAATATAGTAATCATCATTATCATCATTTCAGCCATAGTACGTCCACTGCGGGACATAGGCCTCCCCCAAAAATAAAAGGAATGTGCTTAATTAATTATAAATCATTTGTCCACGAAAAAATTCCTATACCATACCGTATCAAACCTCGCCGTCTGTGAGCGCCGGTCCTCAAATGGCCCTATACGCTGGTCTATTGAACAGAGACCTTTATTGTGTTCCATTCGTATTCCAGGCATCTCCGACTACAAGGACGGCACTCGCGGCAAGGAGTGGCAGGCTCACGCCGCGCTCGCCGCCGCCGCTGTCATGAAGGCGATAGTAGCTGCTATGGATCCGCCTACCGACTAACCAATACACTCGTATTGCCACTCAATAAGGTCCAATATTGATCTAGAATCAAGCAAGTGTCATTGGAATTTGAGCTCATATTACACTGTAGTACCTACATAAATTTATAAATATGGAGGAATATTATATACACAAGTAATAGGTAATTAGATAATCTCAAATGATAGATGTTATTATAATTTTGGCCTAGTCAGCTAAAGAGCCCAGGCCAAAATTTTCCATTTTGAAATTAGCACATTTGTCGCTGTAGTGCCAATTTTGTGGACTTACTAGGTCTGGTTAAATACATGTTTAGACAATATGTTACATTTTCTGCCTTATAAAGGTACGCGCACACTATGTCGGGCCGTAGCGGGCCAGATCGCATCGCAAAAATAGCTTTCATACCGATAGATCAACTCGGCCCGCTGCGGCCCGCCACAATGACCGCGTACCTTAAAAATGTGTAAATTGTCGAATTTGCATATTTGACTCATTCTCATATAGGGCTCAATTTTTGTGAGGTAAGTATTTAGAACATTATTTAATGAGAAAAGATTAATCCATTATATGGATTCATTGGCCTATCTATCATTATATCCCTGACCAATCGTTTTACTTTTGATATAATCATGACATACCAATGTTTTACATAATTTATAGTACCAGAGCCCACAACCAAAATGTTTGTCTCACAGCCCTACGGCCAAAATTGTATAAAATTGATATCTAGATGTGATTACCCTCACTCGCAATAAATAATTTCAGATTTTGTTCGCGTAGTTTTTCTTTTATTGTTCTTGACTGTTACTGCCTGCTATTGGGATTAAGAATCATCAAATCCTAACGCTTTTGGCCGTGAAAACGACGAGACATGATTTTGGTCAGGGGCTCTTGTACAAGAAATATTATTAATTATTAATCTACTCTACCCATTGAATACTCTTTTTATCTTCTTTACAAGACTTGCCTTAAAGTTGGCTGTTATAAATTAATAAAGTTTATTGGAGTTATTTACACTAGTATTAGTGTAATATGTAAATGCATATTAGTGAGATAGTTTAATTCGTTATAAAAAAAATACCTGCAATAATCTCATGTCATTTTACGTTGATATTTTTGTTTTTATTATATAATCATAGTGCGAGCTCAAAATGTCTTCCAGCTTGCCGGCCAAACACCAGCCAATATTTTAGCATTAGTATCTAACATTATTTAAATAACGCTGGAAGTAATCACCATCTAATGGTCGCGACTAAACCGTACTTCCTTTGAGGTTGATACGCGAGCAGAATGATGATATGGATCGTTCGTATACAAGGCGACCGAAGTATCGGATACACAGCTAATGGTATAGCGTACTCTACAAAAAATTTAGTAGTTTAATTAAGCATGTCGTTCACCTGTTGTAGCTAGTTACGAAACTCAGTTACCAAAACGGACCAAACGTCGCTGTCGACGATATTAATCGGTCAAATCGATTATTGTACGAAGTTATATTCAAGGACACTGCGAGTCGCTACGCACTTCGAATCGAGTATCCGATACTTTCTTGTGCTAAAGCCACGTTGGGGAAGGGTGGGACACTTGCCCCACCCTGGCTGGTTTGGCTGGCCCTGCATGACCTCTGGGAGACAGATTTTTTCAAAAGTACCATACTTCATACTCATAGGATGATTTTCCTTTCGTCAGACACACACTAATAAATTTATAGCGACAATACTAAATTAACTATATCTATATATTATATGGGTGTATTCAAATCAAGAGTGAATCGGTTTCTTCTAGGCAAGCGTGCTCCATCGTAGACCGCATCATCTCTTAACATCAGGCGAGTTGGCGGCCAAACGCAAGCCTATTATTAAATAAATAAATAAACTATATAGTCCATTCACAAAAAAAAGCGGCAGGGTAAGTTCAACTAAAGGCATCCAGACTCATTTAGACTCGTTTAGACTCATTTAGACTCGTTCGCACACGTTACGGCACCTTACCATATCTCCCTTGTTTGAATGTTTTTATTACAATTTATTTAAAATTGAAATTCAGACAAGTTTTTGCCAGAACCCTCGTGGGCTAGTTTTAAAAGAAAGTGTTAATGTTAGGATATGTGTTTATATGATTTGGTACTTATACTCTTAGATTTTTGTTTTTTGCCCCACCCTAAACTAAAACCTGGCTACGCCCATAGATACTTGTGTCGCCTAGTGTACGAGCGGTCTTACATCAGTAAAAATCTATGATACACTATATTTCCATAGATTGAGTATGTATCCATAATGGATAAACTATTTGTAGCCCAAGCATCAATATAATATTCCAGTATAGTTGTCGGATATGTAAATCATTCCATTTGAATCCTTTAGGTAAAATTTCAAGTAGATGTATGTATAGCAATGTGAACTAAACAATTGAGCTTAGAATGTACCTTAGTTGTGGTTAACTTATTTATTCCTACTAAAACACTGCCATAAATGGCCTTTACTATATAATTAAAATATTGAAATTATACAATAATTATTGTTGTCATAAATCTGTTGTGAGTTTAATAAGTGAACCAAAGTTTAGGCTTTTGGCTGTTTTTTAACACCGGTCTAGTCGTTTCAATATGAACATTATGTTGAGATATTTATATACAAGTGACTGTTAAACACTAATGTTTTTTGAGCAATAGTGCTGGTTCTTTGTAGTACCATTTTGTTTAGGTATACATTTTTATTGCCATATGCAACATTACATATTATGTGTACATAATTCTCCTTTTTTTTATTAAATGACATTGTATTGTTATTGCTTTTCGTATTACTTAGCTTGCATTTTATTTTGTATTATTAAACATATGCTGTGCACAAATAAATTTATTTAAAAAAACTACTTTTCTTTTTAAATTCAACGCGTCGAGGAGGCCATAGAACACAACTAAAGGAAGTTCTTCAGTTAAACATCAGCCCGGATGGGAATCGAACCAGGTACCTCTGACTCATGAGGCAGTCAGGCTGACTGAGCTACACCAATGCACTTTATATGTTGCAGTGTGAACAAGTAGTGTTTTTTTTAACGCTGATAAGTTCGCGTTTGGCCACCAACTCGCCAACTCGCGACGATGTGGTCGAAGATGAAGAAACCTATTAGAAGATACCTATTCACTCTGGCCTTGAAAAGGCCCAGATTAATAAACTTCAGACGTCTGAACAGATTTTCTTAAATCATAGCTCACAAACACTATCAATTCACCATACAAACAAAAAAAACTAAATCAAAATCGGTACAGCCGTTTGGGAGCTACGATACCAGACAGATTTATACACATTTAACTTATAACACCCTCTGTTTGCGTCGGGGGTAAAAACAGGTATTCACATGAATAAAACAGTTGTTTCAACATAAAATCATTTTATTATAATGTAACTTAAAATCTAACAGTACAATTGGAATTTTTACAGATTCATATACAAATGTGTTAGCAAGTAATATTATACAAAGCTTTCTCCGTTTTACATCATTTCCAAACTGATAGAATAACCTTGCCGGTCCTGATTATTCTTGGTTTTATTCTGAAATAAGGTTTTAATTTTAATTCTGTACAAACATAGAGGTTCACATCCCAATACATAAACCCCTATAGCATGAGTTAAATATTCAAAACACACATTTGACACTGAAGAGTTGAAGATGATAAAATTAGGTAGTGCTTGTAGTGGTTGTAGGTATCATCACTTGTTTAAGTAGGCAACCTGTTTTAAGCTATTCTGTTTAGGTGATGAGAAAAGTTGCGTGACCGCAAACCGTATCTCGGCGCGTTAAGGTTCACGTTCGTGTGATTATCCGAACTGCGCTGTTTCAGCGCTAATTCGAGCTCGCATTAAGAGATAGCCGTAAGTCTCTTGAGAAAAGTTGCACGACAGCAAACCGTATCTCGGCGCGTTAATAGAGTTCATGTTAGCGTGATTTTACGCAATCGCCTAAACTGAACGCTTAAAACAGGTGATGGCAGGGTTTCTGATTATTAGACATTGAAATTAAACATTCCATGTTTATAAAAATCCGTTAAGTGTTAATTTCGATATAGCTACTGGTTAGCATAGAATGTAACATTTAAATTTTGGCATAATTTTATAGTTAGTGTACATAAAATGTCTATTTCATCAATCTGTCCCTTTCGCAGTTCTTGCAACATTGTCTCAATAGATTTTATGCAATATCGGGTCCACGAAACGCTCATACTATCACTGTAACCATAATCGGCATGCAAAATAAATATACTTTGTATATAAATGTATATGAAACCATGCTCGTTACATTACATTCTGTCACCGTAACATTTCATGACATATAGGTATAGTCCCACCATCTTAGCTGTTCAGTTGACAGCGACGCTAGTGGAGAATTTGGTATAGCCACCTAAGAAAATCATCAAGAAAAAAGGGAATCAAAACAGGGCAGTTTTTCAAGCCATTTTTAAATCCACACTTATATCATAAGAGTACATAATATTATATGAAACTAAAAGTAAGTAAATAAGCTGTAGTTCCAATTTTGCCCACCTGAACCGCTAAGTTGGTGGCACTGTATAGCATTATTGATACAGTTCTAGTGGGCCTGTTGTTTTTTCGTGTCTTATATGTTTAGAGTATTCGTTGCAGTTTGCCAATTCCTTTAAACTTATAAGTGTAACTCATCCCTGCATTTAGTGGTAATTAAACTCCGTTAGCATGGCCAAGAATTCGAACGTTAAGAAAAAAAAAGTTTTTTATTGACGTCTGAAGTCCTACTGCCAAGATGACAGAGATCGAACTGAATTAAGTCGGAGCGCTGATCCAGCTTATGACGGGAAACAGACACGCAAAGTAGACAACTCGCGACATCTAAACTGATACAGATCTGTGGTATAAGATCTGTGAGATTTATGAATACCAGAGCAGTTTAAGTCTAGTGAATGTGAGATTGAGGTTGATGCTCAGAAAGCTATTTTGGAGACAATATTACAAAAAAAAAAAAAAAAAATTCTACAGAAATATGTACAACTGCAAATAAGACAGATTTTAGTATTCTTGCCTGGTGGCTCTTTGTAGCATTAGTCTGTAGTGCAAACAAAAAGCAATGGGTCATAATATAATTCTGTTACTTGCATCAGTCTTAGAAGCATGGTGACGGTCGATTGGCCATCGTATGTTACTGTTGATCTTCTATAAGTTACAAAAACATTATTCATACATTCACAATACAGCACAGTTACAAAAACAGTTCAACATGACGTATCAATTAATAAGTTGGTAATCTCATTCGTTTATTTTTTGCATTTCAGGTAGTTATTAAGTAAATTTAATAATACAATTATTTAAAAAAATGTAAAAAAAGTAAGTATTTGAGATATTGCCAAGAAGATAAAGACATAAAGCAAGACTAATATAAAAAATAACTCAGATAGTCTTGATAGTTCCAACAGCTACTTATAATGTTACTTACCAACATATTTAACTTCATCAAAAGCTTTTCTAGCTTTCTTTAATTCTTCATTCATTGTTAAAAGATCTTTAACACGAGCATATTTTCTAGGGTCTTTACGTACTAGGAAAATAATGTCCTCTACCTGTACTCGGCCAGTCCTCCCTACTTCCATTGCTCTGCAAAAATCAAGAACATCCTAAGAAAAAGACAATCAAATTGAGGAATATGTGCTGAAATATTCATGTATTTGTAATTCCGGTCATGAAAATTATGAGCATGGAGGCTGATGCAAAGTCATAATATATAGTCGTCACATCTGCTCGGCTTGCACAAAGCATAAGAAAGGTGGTGTATGCAGTACTACAAACTAGAGACTGTGAAGTAATTACAATCTGGTACAACAACCAAGAGGTTGATAGTTAGAAATTAAAATCTGGGTATTTTCAAATCACGAGTGAGTCGGTTTTTTCTAGGCATCGTAGACCACTTCTAGGAATACTAGGAAAATAATACAATAGGGTTTAAAACGACAGGTTCTTTCTATGTTGGCGCCAAACTCTCGAGTGGTCAGTTGTTTTGTTCAAGCTTGCTACAGCAATGAGGTACTAAGCTTCGCGCTGAATTGGAGCCGCTTATTGCAGCATTGTGCGTGCCGGTGCGCCCAAAGTTTTAGGGAAATAGGTAAATAATCACTAGTACCTACATTAACTCAAAGACTTACTTATGTGTAGTTTCCGTTAAGAACTCAATAACTAAATCCTCTAGGAAGTCAACACTTTCTGTGTAAGGATTTTGGTCATCTCCAAACCCATACATCATACACCTCAGCTCTTTACTGAACAGTCTCTTGCGTCCACTTGCCGTAGCACCAAGTTGTTGCTCATTTTCGTCGTCGTCATACTGGAAAGAAGAGACAGACGAAGGAGTGAAGGCTAAGTACTAAATAATTCATGGTAGTATTTGGTAGAGTAATTTTACCGTATCAAAGAACGTTATTTTGTTTGCACACCTACCTGGTCATAGTTTTCAGCATTATCCGGAGTAGGCGTTGCCATTTTTTCTTCAAGATTATTGAAATAAAAAGTTGCTTTGATACTTTGATTCCAGATTTTTATTCAAAAATTTGTTTTGTTGTTTTACTGTGCTCGCTCGCTCGTGCTGTACAAGGAATAATATTACTCACAAGGCAAGGAGGTGGTGAATGCTGATTAATTGATTATTTTATTTTGAATTTATGGCGGAGTATAATTATTAAACTATGGAATTTATGATTTTCTTGCTGGCTGTGTGAAATGTGTGTGACGTATGATAGCACTGCTGTCAAAACAAAACTTTTTTTTTTTAAATATTATTCTCCCATCGGGCAGGCTAAAGCTTTTAAGGCCATACCGCCTGTTCATCTGTTTTGTATAGTCTTAATACGTCAAACAAGTCATAGTCACAGTCAGAGTCAAGTTAAGTAAGTCACGGTCAAGTCAAACTCATGCCCCTGTAAAGTGGTGGGGACTTTACAAGAGGCTCCTATGGAGTTTTGGAAACAACACGAAAAGACACGTTTCACCTCGTTATATCACTTTCCCACACTCGAGCATGTTTACGAGCACTTAATGAATAATAATTCACCATTTAATAGACATTAACACTCGAAAATACACAAGTTTAGGAAAATAGCACAATCCGACATGTTTTTTCAACGTTGGCGCCAAAACTCTCAAAACAAAACAAGTCAGCAGACAAAAATTTAAAAAAAAAGTGAATATGAAGAAGTTCTTTTTTATTTTTCTATTCTCTTGAGAAGATTTTGGCGTCGCACTTCTTGTACATTTGCCAGTGTCAAGCATAAAAATATTTTCAAGTTTTGTTATATCAAACAAGTCAGCGTCACCTTCATTGGCGAACCCAGGAGGGGTCCCCCCCCCCAAAACACCTTGCGATCCCATACATTCGACCAAGGACCATGGATAGAATCAACTTTTCGATTTGATTCAGATGCACCTTGTCTGAATGCCCCCCCCCCCCCCCCAAATGAAATCCTGGATCCGCTCCTGGTCACCTTGTACTTGCTGCTTCTACTTTTTTCTTGTAAAACGCATCGTCTGCAAGCGACTAGTAAGCGCAAAGGAAGTCACGATCAAGTCAAACTCATGCCCCATTAAAGTAGTGAAGGCTTAACAAAAGCTAGATAGTGCTTAGTAGGACTTCCACTGGCACTTGCAATAAGCAAAACGTCGCAGACGATGCGTAGTAGCTACTTACAACTTCTACTTGTACCTTGTACTATGCATCTGACGATGCATATAGAATAAATTATTTAAAAAATACTTTAACTTCAACTCTTATATAATGGCCTCTTTTGTGGAGTGGGGCCACCATAATTTCGCCAATGCAACGTAATCAAACGAAGGAGATTGTCCGGTGAACACAAATTTGGACGGTGATTATAATTCCACCGTGAATTTTCCAGACGGAGCGCTTTTATGGACACTAAAACAAAGATAAACTATAACTATGATATATTTACACACACAAAATACCTACTAAAACAAAATAGGAAAAAAAAAAAAAAAACTAAGTCTACTACATGCAAAACTACTACTATTTTGTGTCTTTATACCTTCAACGGTCTATGGGCAGTCTAACTGTATTTGTAGTGTTAGTTTTAGCTTGTATTTTGTTTAGTTTATTAAAGGCACTTGCCCAGTTAAAAAAAACTACATGCACAGATCTAATGTACTACGCTTACAACTACAACTTAATTTTATTATCTTTAATTAAAAAAATAATAATATACATAATATAAAAAATATGACGGTATCGATCACTGTCAATTTGTTTATAAGTGTCACTTCAGTTTGGTCTGTCTTTCTTTGCTTCTTGTAGGCTTCTTTGTTTACTTTCGGTACTTTTCACTTTACATAATACCACACAAAGAGAATATAAATACACCACAGCTTAATACTTTCCTTCTGTGCCTGTGCTTTTCTTTCCTTCCATCCTTTGTTTGAAATGTTCGATTCATTGACTTGAGTATTTATGTTCCCACCGTAACCTACGAAATGTAAACTCAGTTTTGATTTGATGCCTCGGATCAAAGACTATATATTTTTTGGCTTCGTCTTCGTTTGACTTCTTTTTCGATGGCAATGAGTTCGAAGAAAAGAAAGATAAATTAGTCATTTCTTTGATTTTTTTTTTTAAATCAATAACATCGATTTTTATCTTCTACGTACATTCTTACTACTTCGTACTACGTGACTAATAACCTAAAGAATGAATCCCATGACGTGAGTTTAATAATAATTGTTGCATTGCGAACGTAAATATATGATATCCGCTAAGATTAATAATCATAGTATTTTGCATACTTTTTTTCATAACATAAATCGACCCAACCTTTTTTAATGCATTTGAGTAACTTCTATTCTGTTTCAGAAATGTAAAAAATGTGTTGAAGCTAAGTGAACGGGAACTTGTGAATAAGTCTAAGAGTTCTTGGCATGATCAGTATAAAGATAGCGCTTGGATATTCGTTGGTGGTTTGCCTTACGACCTTACTGAAGGTGACGTTATATGTGTATTTTCCCAGTAAGTGCTTAATGTATTGCTGATTAAGTAATGAAAAACTTATTAAAAGGACTGTAGAATCCAGCCATAATTCTTATCGACTTACCACTATACAAACCAAACGTCGTCCTTACTGGCTTAATTCAAATTGTAACTATACTTATTTACATACCAAAGACCCAATTTGAAGTTTCATAAAAATGTGTGTTGCAAGCAGTTGTGGCAAGTTATAAGTGAAGTCTCTACAGCCCGACTCCATTGTAGCTCTTACTATATTTTTTTGTTTCAGATATGGTGAAATAGTGAACATAAACTTAGTTAGAGATAAAGCAACTGGCAAGTCCAGGGGCTTTGCTTTCATTTGCTATGAAGATCAACGATCTACCATACTTGCAGTTGATAATTTGAATGGAATCAAAGTAATTGATAATAATACCTAACTTATCTTATTCTCGTAACTTTAATCCTTCCTTATGATGCTTCGATACAAAATATAGTTTAGATCAATTGACCTGTTTTATTTTAAAAAGGGCATATTATAGTGATCACTGAAGTTTAGGTTATCATTGTTTAGCTTAGCTATGTAAGACAATTTTGATCACTTTTTTATTCCTCACAGGTCCTGTAAGAAAATATAAGGAAATTTTAATTGATGTATTGGAAGAATAAGAACCAGTAGGACCCCCTCTACACCAAAATTTAATTTAAATGTAACTAAGGGATTAGCTTGTGGCTTTTGATGATGACTTATTTTACATTTAGGAATATTATTGTTCCAGATTTTAGGTCGGACAGTTAGAGTAGACCATTGTGAACAATATAAAGTTCCAAATGCAGACACCAGCAAATTGGATGAGCTGACAGCAGCAATTCGGTTTGAGGGCTGTGCACCAACGGTTCAAACTAACACTGTTCCTGCAGCCACAATAAAAATAGAAGATACAGTGAAACAGGTACTGTGAGAAGAGCCATAAAAATTTAGAAATCTATGCCCAGTGTAGGTTGCAAAAATCTTTTTTTTCTTTGTAGGTTGCAAAAATCTTTTTTTTTTTTGTAGGTTGCAAAAATCATATTTTTTTTTTTTTGTAAGTGACTTTTACTGTTGTCCTTTTGGCCTCTACAGCTTGACCGGACTAGTTAGCGAACGCGGAGTGCGTTCGGCATAACTTGACATAATCATAGCACTGATACTTATATGGGGTGTTTGGGATAAGAGTTTGGCGGGGATCTAATTGTAAAATGTGTTACTATTATCAGGGTTATTGCTATAAACTTTTAGTGGATTGTATGATAATGCAATTATCTCATCATTATTATTACAACAGGCTTGAGAATTTTGAAATTTTGTTGATAACATAACTGTTGAAAGTGAAACTTGCTGTTTAGTAAAGTCGGTCAAATGACGTTCAATATTTTTAAATGTATGATGACCGAGATAACCTCTAGTTCAATCAGTAAACCTAGATAAACCCAAAGCCAATCCTAGATAATAGTTTTATTGTAATTTATGTTTTCCTTGTTTTTGTGGTCTTTTAATAAAGAATAATCCTATTTTTTTTTTTTGCAGGAGAAGGAATCCAAGCCGAAAAAGAAGAAAAAGGAAAAGAAGAGCAAAAAGAAAAAGAAAAAAAGAAGTAGAAGTTCCGATTCACATACATCCATTAGTGATTAATTCAATATTTATAGTAATCAATAGGGTATTTGACACTGGTGGAAATAAAATATGAAACATAGCTATATTGAAAGGTTTTATATTAAGAGATTTTTTCAATATTTTATCAATAATAATAATCACTCCTAAATTTAATTATTTAGATTTTAAAATCACGATTTTTTATCTATGTGTCACGTGACTCGAAAATCCAATCACAGTGCGTGACGTCAACATGGTGATGACAGCACAACCAAAACAAAACAAAGCAAACAGATCGAAATCAAATTCATTTTCTGTAAAAGTTTACTAAATTTATCAATATTAAACGAGTTAATTATGGTGATACTCACTTCAAAATGATTTTCACAAACGTAAATCGACGAAGTTGTTGATATTTGAGAAGCATTCTATCTTCCTTCAAGTCACAACCAATTTCTTCGTATTTCAGCTTTAGACGGTACAGTTATGAATAATTTCGCAAGTATTGCATTCTAAACATTGGGACACTGAGGCACTACACACCAATGATAAGTTTTACGATCCATTTTCAACTAAATAATTTTACAAATAAATAACAACAACGGCAGCATTTCACGGCCGACTGTGACAGATGTTTGTTTATTTACATGGGCAGCATAGAGTAATATAATGGGTAGATTCCGTTCGAAAGATGCGTTCGGGGCACCCAGAGTGAGATTTGAAAATGAATGACAGATGAACATCAGTGTTTTTTTAACCATCGAATTCACTATTGTTCAATTGCAACTGAAGTGTACGCTCAAATACTCGTAACAGCCAAGTTGTGTCACAGTTGTTTTTCACACTGACGATGACGTTGTAAACGGCGATGCTTTATTCTATCGCATGCCTTGAACGCAACTCTGTAGTTAAGTATATTGACGTCACAACGTCGATTTGGCGCGTTTTGATGCGTCATTTAAAAATTGAAACCAAAAGAGCTAATAATTATTCAATAAATGAACTAATTAAGGTAAAAGTATTTTTTGTGTGAATATGCACCATATTCTTTAAATTTAAGGCCATTGCAAAATTTTGTCAATATCCCTATTAAATAACCATTAATTCTAAAATAACGTATTCTTTCTCAAACATGCTTAAATATTTATTATTGTTGTGGTATGTCCTTGCTATGTTCGAGAAAAGTAATTTACAAGTTTTAGCAGCAATTTTAATGTTTGGCCATAAAATGCCTTTTTTGCCTAGCACAACTGTTATTGTCCTAAAGCCAGCAGGGTTTTATAGAAAAAGTCTGATGTATAAATCATGATTAAGTATATTTAAAAAAATTAAGATAAACATACCTATTTGATAAACATTACCTATTTACAATCAACCTGTACACATCGATAAATAAAACAAATTTTGAGAAATTTTGGACTTTGGATTATAATCGATTATCATACCGCAATAATATTATTGTAAGCAAAAACATTTATTTACACATGTTTAATTTTAAATGTCAACAAATACAATGAGACTTATACATTAGGAATGAAATATAATTAGTTGAAGGTACATCAGATTATAGTATTCTATCTAAATCCTGTATATACTCGCAAAACTCACAATCACACACAAATTATATTATATTATATTTAGTTTATTTATGAGGGTAGAATTAAAATATAAGCTAACTGGAGATTTAAATACACCTTAGCTAATTAACGTATGACATGTGATTAAAAATAATAATAATTTCATTGTGTTGAAAATATAGACAGAATATCTGAAAAAATTAAACAATCTCTTCAATATCTCTCTGATATGTTTCGCAAAAAGATTGAAACAATCTCAAATAGAGATGGTATAAATAATGAATTAGGAGTTTATTGATCTAATAAATTGTTATTTATCGAAAATATCTTAATAGTGCGCAAGTAATATCTCGAAAAATTTGGCAACAATCTCACTCCGACGGCGATATTTCAAACTCAAAGGAGACATAAATATTATTTAATATATCACTATTCCATAAACTTGAAATGTTTAAGGTCACATAGCACACATATCAGTCTGGGCCGGATCTACATCACCTTGCTTCATCGACTCGCCATCAACTGAACGCACTGCAGGCATTTCATACAGCTTGGCCAGTCTTGAAACAATTTTTTTGACTATACTGTGGAAAACACGACAATGGAAGAATTTAATCCAGTCATCTTCCTCACATGTACTACAGGGTTGATAGTATTTAAACTATTTGCGATAGTGGCGCCCCCAATAATTTCTGGTCTGCCAAGCTACAACTAGTGGCTCGGCAACATGCGAGGTGTAGGCGCTTACGGCTACTAGGGATCTTAGAAGCGTAAGGACCACAGGCGGTCTGCACGCCATCCGTGTCGATGGCTTTACGTAAGCACGGTGACAACTCGATGTTTTACAGCGAGATGACCACAAATCACAAGCAGTTCAAGAGCTTGTCCTGGGTGACTATGCTGATTACTATGCGTTGCAGTATCGAGTATCATAGAAGTAATTCTAAATAGCTCGAAACGATGCCGAATCTGATGTGTCAAGTGACCATTATCCAATCATTTCATGCAACATCACATTCATTGTAAAGTTCCTACTCACTGTCGGTGGCACAGTCCACCGAGCGTGCCGCCAGATGCGCGGAAAACCTTCGGCATACAATCTTTTTAGATTCAATAGTACAATATGCGATAAGGAAACAGCAAGCTAGACATAGCATAGACAATGCAAACTTGGACGATTACTGGGGCTCGATTATTGGATCGCTCGTATTATATCGCACCAATATAATTACCATGCGAAATGAAAGATTTTTCTATTGATAGAAAGCAAATTCGAAATATTCAAACCACTAAATGCGTTAGCGAGTGAAATCACTTTTTTTAAATTCAACTTTTGCTTGGGGTTTATTTCGAAAGTCAGTCATTTCGTATGATGTTTTTGTGCGAAATATCATACGAGCGCCTGTTGTTTTTCCGTTCAATCATGCTGTTGACTTGCCACACACTGCACATTTTATACATATAACTGGTCTCCTTAACTCCTAATATATAACTGGTCGTTCTAGTTATAGTTCGACACTCGAATTTGGTACGTCACACAATCACATTTAAAAACTGTCCAAAACCATACAAATATTTTCATGTACACAAGTAATTTCAATTTACAGGTAAACTTAAATTTAATCGGATGATAAACCTAAACTAAACCTATGATCCACCTCATGCTGAACAATCAGTCTTCTCATTGCGAAAATTATTATAATCTTTTTATCTATGTATTTACAATTGTTTTTCTTCTACATGCATGCTTTTTACAAGAAATATTCCGCCCCGATTTCACAATAATGGCAATTCTGTTGTACCAGTTTATCTATCTTTTAAAAGTATTAGACCAGGAATGAATAGTACTCATAGAATGTGTATAGGAAATGGAACAACAGAATTGTAGCCAAAATTTTTAAATTAAACTGTTATTAGAAATTAATTATGTATTAAGATTATTTAACATTTAATTTCATAATTTGTTCGTAAAAAGAGCGATCCGTTAATTAAAATTTAATCAGACATGGTGAAAGATTTTGATTCAAGATTTGTTACAAAACTACAATGGACGGGTCAACATAATTGTTATTTCTTTACAATGAATATTTTCTAGTGTTTGAGCAAATAAAATAGATGAATATATAGTTTTTTTTTCTCCATAAAATACAAAATTAACTCGGGTTATGGCACTAAACTTAAATTATGAAGCTATGATTTACATGCAAAATATATAGCAAATAATGCTATGTGCTGTATGTTTCAACATCGCAATAAGACATGTAGAAATACTTCGAACAACACATTAAAAGCAATTTGAATGTTTTAACATAACTACTTCAAGTTAAAAATCGTAACCAAATACTCAAGTCGAAACTACACCTTTCAACCGTGTAATTATCATTATTGCATTTGTGGTATTTTCTACCACTATTTCATAAATTTATTCAGTTTTGTAGATTTCTTTGGAGCAAACAAATACTAAGATCCTGTTATTTTCGTGGGTGCAATCAGAGCAACGACTTCAAACCCTATGGATATTACATCAAAATTATTCGCAACACAAAATCCAGAAAACTAGCTGAAATGCGAGGAAGGGACTGAACGAAGATTACTCCGTTCGAGATCACGACAACGATAATGAATTGTTATTGGTACGCACTTATGCAGAGCATTTTTATTGTTCGTTATTGTGCTAATGTGTTGACTGAAACTGCTTGTTCTACGCGAGGAGTCTATGGGATGTGAAGTCGTTGCTCCGAAAGTTAGTTTTTTTTAACTTAATATAGAAAAAAAAACTTAATTAAGTCTGAATAGGGCTCCAAGTTTCTCCTGAATATGATTGTCCCAAGTCTTTAAGCCGTCAATACATGTTTACATACACCATCGCTCGTCATTGTTTGCCTAGCGGTTCCTAGTGCAGGCTAACGCGTATACTGCTCGTTTGGGGTGCCTTGCTATGGAATCACTCGTCTCACTTCAGGTCAGTGTCACTTTTTCTGCACAAATTAATGGCGATCGGTAATCGTATCGCACTTGTGATTGGAGACTCAAAAAAGTAATTCATTCATTCATTCGCGCCTAAGATTGGCCCGCTCGGAAAAGGTTGGGCTGAAAAGTGTATATTTGGCTTACGGCGGGGTAAAGGATGATCAGTCAAGTGGTTATGTTTGTTTTTCAGAGTATGCCGTTGGTGTAGTACTGGTAGTTGTCGTAGAGCCGTGTGGAGAGGGAGTTGAGCGCGTCGCGCACGAGCCGGTCCACCAGCGCCTGCAGCTGCGGCTCGGTGCGGCCCGCGTGGAACCGCGCGCGGAATGACGACACCGCGCTGCTGCTGCGCAGGCACGCCAGGTTACCACCTGACACATATAACACACATTATCAATCTTATATATAGAAATCTCATGTCACGGGGTTTGTGGTCGCACACCTCCGAAACGGCTCGACCGATTTATATATATTTTTATGTATATTTGATAGTTATGATAATGATAATTTTATTCATAATAATAATTAAGTATATTGTCATTTTATACAGATAGTGAGCGCACGGGGCATAAGCTCTTAAGATGATTTGCCTTTATTATTATTCCCTATTTTCTATACAAAAAAAAAGACAATACAAGATCAGACACGTACCCATCCTCATAAGTTCGACGACGTGTATGATTTGGTCGCAGTGTTTTCTCGCGGCGATGAGCCCGCGCAGAATCAGTATCTTGAAATACTGGAACATATCTGAATTCTCACCGTCCATCACTTCTACGAACTCTTGCGTTAGCTGGAACAAGAAAACCCCATGAATACAATACAGTAATGGATGTGGCTATTATATAGCTTTCGTATAGGCGGGTCGGCATGTACAAAGGAAATATACAAAGTTTTTGCCCGGACCTCTCGCAGAAAAAGGCAGACTTCTAAGCGCTTCTCTCGCATAGCTATAGTTAGCTGTTACAGCAATGAACCGTTGCTATGACAACCGAGCGGCGCGTGCACATGTATTTTGTGGCACAGATTATCCGTGCCATTTGTCTAATATTCCACGATTTTTTCGTCGTATTGAGAGTGTCCGAACCTCAGTCCGTTTTCAGTCAGCTCGTGACCACGGCCATTGTAACATGGTCGAAACGTCGATCGAAAGGTACATATTTTTTTTACCTAAATTAAATAATACGTCATAAGTCCCGATTAACATTTAAAACATAGTGGTTGTCGACAACATTCATAAAATAGGAAGAGAATTATGAATGTAAAGGCAGGCATGGCGCACTCCGGACTTTAGGTATGTTCGGCCGGTGTCCCTTCCCAAGAGGGTCATAGCAGGGCAGTCAGTGGCCACTCGGCTCGCGCCCGGCCCGCACGCTACGCTAGCCAAGTCGCGCGTAATTAAGTATCTTTTCTGTCAGGGACCTTGACCAATTATTTTCAACAGAATCTGCAAATTAGGGCTCTCAAATGAGGTTTCCATGTTTCATGTACTTTTTACCTAAATATGCATCGGAATGATGATCTTGTAATAGGCCTCTTAAACTTGTACTTTTGCATGATTTTTATTGGATCAAATTCAGAATAAGCGTTAGTTTTTTTGTGCAGATTAAATGTCAATGTCGTCTACGTGATAGAAAGAGAGCGGCCTTCTAGGTGAATATAGCGAGCGGTATCCAGCGCTGTACGAGTTGAATTGCTACTTTATTGACTCGTAGATAGAGTCCTTATTTATTTAAATTTCTTCGCGGAGTGAACCTTCTGTGTCTATTATGTCTTCTGTGGTAAAGGATAGGGCAAAAATAATACAATATAATATATTCTTAGTGACGCTCAGTGACGATTTATAAGATGTGATGAAAGGTGCTCCATAACTTTTGAATACCACTTAAGTTGCAAAAAGCTGTACATTGCAGGTAAGCAACAGACATATTTAAGGATATTTACCTTGAAAGGCGAACTTTCAAATCCAAGATTCTTGGGCGATATTGAGAATATGAATCCAAAATCTATGTGGATGATGTGACCAGCACTGTCCAACAGAATGTTCCCATTGTGCCTGAAAACAAATAAAAAATTACTGAAAAACGATAGGAAGACATTTTCCCATCGCAATAAAAAAAAAAAAAACTTTTTGGGAAATCTTGGTTCTATAATGATAATCAGCTCAATCAATTCTTTGCAGATATGTTTTTGCTTCAAACTTGAACTACAACTTACAAGTAACTTGCAAGTTACTACGTAGGTTGAATTTCAGGGCCCTGATTCTGTAACTAGAAACAAACGTAACGGCGTAACGCGCCGTGTTAAGTGTACCTCTAAAAGTTGGTCTTTATTCCTAGGGAATAGAGTACATATTTTAAGAGGTTAACTTAATGCGGCGCGTTACGTGCGTGTTAAAGTTACGGAATCAGGGCCCAGCATGTAACTGATCAAAATATCCTGTACCACAACTTATTTTAAATATCCGAGTGTTTTTATTTTAATTAATTATGTGTTGTACCTCTCCGCCTTTGAAAATAATAATAATAATGGTTTAACTTAGAAAATAACAAAATAAACCGGCCAAGTGCGAGTCGGGATCGCACATTGAGCTCCGTACCACCACAAAATACAATAATTATTAATAAAAAAACCGACATCAAAATTAGTGAAATATGCAATTTTGATTCTGTGAAAGAAATGATATCCAAGTAGAGCAAATATAAAAATACGTTTGTTGCATGGGGATTTTTGTTTTATTTATTATTTCTGAGTTAATCCGCCCTAACATTACATATTCTGTGAAAATTTCAACCGGCTATCTATTACGGTTCGAAAGACACAGCCGTTAAAAGGTAGGACAGACAGACAGACACACAGCGTAGACTTAGTAATAGGGTCCCGATTTCACCATTTGGATACACAGCCCTAAAAAAAAGAAACGTTTTCTTTTAATCTCGCTGTTTTTTTTCAAACTCTTTTGATATGTTTTATATGAATGATACCAGTCAGTCGGCAAATACCGTAACGTATCAAACGCGCGAATAGTACGTTACGATACAATTTTCGATCAGTCAACAGCTTAAAAAATTATAATTACCTGTCCTTCAACTGCAGCAGGTAGCTGGTCAGCGCGTACGCGGCGGCTGACTCGAGGAAGTTGTTCTGCGCGCGCAGGAACCCCTCGCTGGTAGGCGGCCCGTGTTCCAGCTCCAGCCACGCGCGGAGTGTCGCGCCAGACTGTTTCTTGATCTGGTGCAGAGACACCGAGTTCAGCACCTGCCGAGGAAATGGAGATAAGTGGCTTGGCTCCAACAACATCATCATCATGCACTGAAAATAGCCAATCAGCGACGGGGTGACGGGGGCAGAGTACTTTGTCAGGGTAGACATCGTGAGTTCACCTACTTAGCATGTCTATTGTCTGTGGCCTGTCTCAATGTTGCATCTGGCACATAGCGTAATGTCGTCTTGGCAAGTAGCACGTGAGATGTCAATACAAAAAATGCGAAACTGCGCTACAATAAACTGTAAAAACTCTGTGAAAGCCGTGTGAATGGAGTACATAGACCCAGGACCAATAGTAGATAGATAGATACTCTTTATTGTGTACACCAGAACGAAAAAAAAAAAAAGTAAATAGTAAAATTAAGTAGTAGCAAGGTAGTAGTAGTAGTCGTCGTACTAGTAATAGTAGTATTAGTAAATAATATCTAATGACGTTCACCTCAAAGCTGTTCAAGAGTACGCATACCTAGGATAAGGTCTGTTGCAGTTAAGTAAGAACAATTTCGAGAAGCCAATAGAAGAATTTAGCTGGGATGGGCAGCATTTGGTAAACTCCGTCAAGTCTCCACGTCGCCCATACCACAGTGCCTCAAGACACAAGTCTTTAATCAGTTTGCCCTATCCGAATGTGAAACGCGCTGTCCGAATGGATGTTACCCGATAGTTGCGATGTGAGTGTTGCAAGTCTTGAGTGATTTGTTTTTTTCTAGGCAAGCGTGATCCATCGTAGACCGAATCATCGCTAAATATATGCTAGGTGGCGTTCGAATAAAAATTACCGGCTGTATGAGTCCCGACTCCTTATCCAGGCAGAGTATCTCGTAAGGGTGCAGTTTGAGCGGTACTCGCTCTGCATTCCACGCAGCCTGCAGTCGCCTCAGTAGTTGCGCTGCCAGCATCTCTTGTCGCAAGTCGTCTCCGACTTTCACGATGCAGCCGAGCAGCCGCCAGCCTGATAGCCCGCCGTAGGGGGACACGGACCGCATGCGCGCCAGTTTGTTCTCCCATGATTCCTGTAACGAATGTGTTTGTAAGGAACGGTAACTTTTTGGAGCTCACTCACGAGAGCGCGAGGAGTGTGGGCAAAGATAAGATAATTTTTTTACATAGCAAACACACATATATATATATACCATTGCTTACAAACAATAATACCTATGCGGCGCACGCTATGACTCGTCAAGTCAAAATACAATTAACTAATAACATTTAGTTTCATATTCAAATGAGTATGAAAAATTCGTTGTGTATAAAGTAGGCTGCTGATTCAACAGAATCAAACACATCACACTATAAATGCGAAAGTTCGTCCGTATGTTTGTGACTCAGCAGGTACTTATTCTTGGCCCAAGCATTTATTTGCTCTGACAGCTGCAATAACACTGTAAAAAGGTGAATGGAAACATTTTCGTTCAATATTTCACCGCAGTATATCGGCTGTGTGTCTTACGTTCAAAAGTAGTTACTTCCAAGTTGGTGTTGCAACGGGGCATTTACACTATTTCTAGTTTGTATTAGTGAAAACATGTCTTTGGCTTTTGTAACTGTTTATTTCATATCTACTATCTTAATTAGCAGCTCATTCAACTTTTTTACAATTTTATTGCAACTGTCAGTACAAAAAAATGCTTGGGCTGAGTTTTATAGGCTACTATTTATCCCGCAAAAGTAAATGGTTCCAATAGAAAACTACAATCATTTCAAACCGTTATTTATTTCGACAGTAATACTGTCCATGTTTTAAATATCTATCGGGACGATGAGCGAAAGGTGCCTATTTTTACCTCAATAAAATAATGCGCTATAAGTCCCGATATACATCTAAAACATGAGTTCAAATCGCGAAACTATACAAGTTTGTTTAGAAATTCTCTCCGTCATATTATCCATAGGTGGTGTTTGGCGTTTTTGTTGAGAAGGTGTACCAACATTCATATTTCTGCTTAGAATGTTTGCCAGGCGGGTGCGAGTGAAGAAGCGTACTTTAAGCGCAATGGCGGAAGGTTCGTGTTGGGACGTACCTTGAGCACGGTGATGGAAAGATCGTGTTGGAACATGCCTTGAGCATATGGCAGAGATGTTGTGTTGGACATAGTGTGGACGTGTTGAGGGCGGAGGGCCATGTTGGACACACCTCGAATGCGGTGGTAGAGGGTTCGTGTTGGGACGTACCTTGAGCGCGATGGCGGAGGGGTCGTGCGGGTCGTGTTTGAACGCGTTGGGCGGCGGCGCGGCGGTGGCGTGCTCGAGCCGGCGCCGAACTTCACCCGCACCCACCGCCAGCGTCTCGCGGGATCCGCACGACGACGCCGACAGCGCAGACACCGCGGAAACCTGCACATACGTACATCATATAATATTGTAGAAACAGTATATATTTTATTTTTTTATGTCATATGTGGCAAACACGCGGACAGGCTGCCTGATGGTAAGCAGTCACCGTCGCCTATGGATACTTGTAACACCAGAGGAATCACAAATACGTTGCCGACCCTTTAGGACTCGATTAACTCGCCTTCTGAAGAACCCCATGTTATAGCTTATCGGAAACACCGTGGAAGGTAGCTCATTCCACATTTTGCAGGTATGAGGCAAGAAGGATCGCGTGAATCGCATAATGTGCTATTTCCACTGATCTATGATGTGTGGATGAGCCTTCAGGCGGTGGTGGTATTGGGATCAGATAGAACTTATAACACGAGCAACGGCTTGATGTAGTAGATACCGTATAAAGTTATAGACAGATCAAATTTTTTTCGCAATACTAAAATTCAAGGAGCTAAACTGCGCGGGGATGGATCCTGAATGCTGAGTGGTCCGATGAGGTCACGATCATGATACTGGCATTTTGTTGTGGATCATTGATAAAGACACCATTTATGCCAATGTGTTGTCTGTGGGGTTCCTGTGTGACTAATCGTTGATCATATGATTCATCAGCAGCGTCAGCCGTTTGCAACTTTTCCTGTTAGAAACTCATAAGCGTACGAACTCTTCCAAGTCACCTGTGATAAGCTGTCCGGTGCAGGCGCCCTCTGCTGGTAGTGCACGGTCGATTCCTCGTCGTCGTGGCTCCAGCAGTCACCCGCGTCGCCGTCGTCCATCGCAGAGTAGAGTGAGAGCGCCGGCCACTCGGGCACCAAGTTCTCTTCGCTCTTCGTGTGTCGGATCGGGGGAGAATGAGGCGCGGGCGGTGCTGGCGGCAGCAGGCGAGGCGGTAATGGTTCGTGCCCCTCCGTTTCTAGCACTTCTATGTACATTATGTAAGGCGCCTGAAAAGAACAAAAGGTTTGATTTAGGTTGTTTGTCTCGCACGATATGAGCCAATGAACTCAGGTGCATGACTAGTCAAAATCAGAAAGAATTCTTAGCACAATTTTTTATAAAAGTGGTTCTTGATCCTTTTGTCACGGCGGGCACGCCCAGTTATTGATCCGTCGACCATATTAAGTAAGGGCCATATTCATTTTAAGGTATTATTATTTACTGTATCATCCTTAATAACTGTATACGAGTATTATGTCCTCCGACCTCTTCTAGAGTTATCACGGATTCCCTAGGGGTCTTCCTTAGGGTATTACAAGTGTTTTTTTAAACTCAATAATAGGCTTGCGTTTGGCCGCCAACTCGCCTGATGTTAAGCGATGGTGCGGTCTACGATGGAGCAGGCTTGCCTAGAAGAAACCGGTATACTCTTGACTTGAAGACACCCAGATTGTAACTATCGGGGAACACCCATTCCGGCTTAATAAAAATGAATAAATCAAGCTGTATTCCATGGCACTTGCATGATATTTTACTTGGACATGGACGTGTACTACAGAACTTCTTAGAAATAATCGTGCTTTTGCCTTTGATTTAACAATACATCTTGTACAAACATGTGTAATACTTTAAGGGAAAATGATTGCATTTATAATTTCCTATATCCATGCAGAGAATTTGCCGATATAAAGAAATGTGAAGCAATATTGCACAGCTGGTGTAATTGTTACAACACTTGTTATTATTTTAATTAACTTGTTATTATTTTTATTATGTTATATGTAGACATTTAAACGAATTGTGACACTTCATGGAAAATATATGTGTTGAAATGTTTATGAACTTCGGTTGACTTTTTCATTCATACCATACCAAGTAAAGCTACAACCTACAATTATAGTTTTCGAGTTCCCTTGTTACCCTGGTTTCGTTTAGTCATAGGTCACTATAACAATTTAAGTTTATTCATGTCAGCCGTGAGGAAATACAAGAAATCATCATTATTAATTTACTTACTAGAATGTTCCTCAATTTGGATTAGGTCGAAGTGGCGCTAGGTTTTCCTTTGAGTAGATATATGTATAATGCCCTAGTTAACAAACCTTATTTCCTTAATATGGAATTTTTAGTTTATATATCTATACTAATACTCGTATTATAAAGAGGAAAGATTTGATTGTTTGTTTGTTTGCATTGAATAGGCTCCGAAACTACTAAACCAATTTCAAAAATTCTTTCACTGTTGGGAAGCTACACTATCCCCGGGAACCCATAAGCTATATTATATATTTTTTTTAAGTCAGCTAGTCTATACTAATATTATAAAGAGGAAAGATTTGATTGTTTGTTTGTTTGCATTGAATAGGCTCCGAAACTACTGAACCGATTTGAAAAATTCTTTCACTGTTGGGAAGCTACACTATCCCCGGTTAAGATAGGCTATATTATAATTTCAAAAAAAAATAGGGATCCTTACTAAAACGCCAATAATGTAACCCAAGGTGTAAAAAAATAAGATTTGTAATTTTGACTTTGCGTGTTTGACAGTTCTAAGACAGGACAACGTCTGTCAGGTCAGCTAGTACTAAATAAAAACTTGGAAATAAAACATATCACAAGCCCCGCACCTAATTTTCTTACCCTCAGTACATATTTTTCCCAATTATCAGCCCTTTCATGTTTGCACTGCTGGAATAAAGATGGGCCCTAATCCACCATGACGGCCCAGTGCATTTTGGTGAATGTCATGTCTTTGAACTTTTTGAGGTTCTTAGACATAACGGTTTCTTCCCGATGTTTTCTTTCGCAGTTTTTGAGCGATGGCATCGAAACTGCACATAATGTATCTATATAGGTAAGTATGTTAGTAAATAAGACATTGGTGCAGGGCCGAGGATGGAACCGGGTGCCGACAGATTTTGAAGCGCAGATGTTACCGCTCGGCCACCACCGCTCAATACATGTCATATCATCATCATCATCAGCCAGAAGCCGTCCACTGCTGAACATAGGCCTCCCCCTTTAACCTCCACACTGAACGACAGCCTGCTTTTTGCATCCACTGGATGCCAGCAACTCTCACAATGTCGTCGGTCGTTGTACATGTCATATGTATATCCTCAATTTATGATAAACTTTAAGAATGACATGACACTAATATTACAAATGCGAAAGTTTGTGTGTCAGTGTGCATATTTGTCCGCACTCAACTCCGTAACGGCTGAACCAATTTGGATGAAGGATGGTATGGAGGTAGCTTATACTCTGGATTAACACATAGTTTACTTTTTATCCCGAAAAAATATGTCTGTAAAATAACGTGTGGAACCGCAGGGGGCTAAATAAAACAAAAAAGTTATTATTCTCAAATTTAAAGTTGGCACGAAAAAAAGCCTGATATGAAACAAAAAGCTTTTTCCTCAACTTCCTGGCAATAAATACAACAATACAAGGTCGTTACTATGTCTACATGTGTGTAAGTCACACTGAACTGATATTATAAATGCGAAATTAGCTGTCTGTCCCTTCTGGCTGCTTGCGACTCAAACCATCTCGAAAATTTGGCCAGGAAATAGTGTAAATTATGTAAACGGACATACTTTACTTTTTATTCCAAACAAATAAGACAGAAATTGAATATCTAGAGTAAAACTGCAAGGCGTAGCTCATAAACTGCACATATGTTCTTTTCATTGACAGATAAAACATTCAAAAGGCAAGTTTTACGCTTCCGGGGCAGGTGTAGTAAATGTAACAATGTCAAGTCCGAAAGAGTATAGTTTAGTCTGTGTGGAGTGTGTGGTACATTTTTATTGTTTCTAAATTGAAACAAACTTTTTGCATATAATGACAAATAACACAAATAATGGAGTCCATACAAAACATACCATTGTACTTTGTAGATGTTTGAGAATTATAGGAAGGAAATAATTTCAAAACAACGAATAGAGAACCTTTATTTTTTGTAATAGGTTATTGTTATGCCAAGAACATTTTAATGATGTATATTATATTATAGATACAAAGATACTTGCACGGCGTCTATCAATACAATTGGTGGCCATTAAAATATAGAAGTGTAATTATAAATTTATCCAGCAGTTAAAAACCTTTGAGCCGTGTTATCAGATCCACGCTCAAAACACATGCGACTAGGTACAAGTGAACTGAATCAAAGTAGGTACTGCGTCTATGTAAGTCATCCATTTATCAATCACTGTTAGTTCATTTTCGGATCAATTTATTAGAAAAGATGGTAACTGCGACGGCTGATGCTGTCGTCGTTTAGGTGTAAGCTGTGATTATTAGTCTCTTTTGGCAATGTCTGGCTTTTGACACATGCATGATCGGACTCATATCTAAGAAATATTTACTCATTATATATTAGATAAACTAACAGCCTTAAGTAACCAGAGATAAAAATATAATATTAGACAAAATAGATAAAATAAGAAATAGACAAAAGGGTCGTCTGCGGTGACGGGTGTAACGTTTCAACTCTAATAAACACTTTATAATTTCTAAATAAAGATGGCCAATAACATAATATTTAAACCAAATTAATGCAGATCTTAATGTTGTTTATGTACCCTAAAACATGAAGGCTCTATACATATAACAAAAATAATTGCGACTGGAAACTGGTCTGTGACGGGTGTGACGACAACTATCTGTGATCCTGAGTATTGCAATTTTACTTGTTATATGTAATCAAATGTTAGACCCGGGTATGTCCTAAAACTGCGACCAGAACCACCGGAGGATGGGCAGCAGCGTCCTATTAGTACACGGTGAACGTACTGCGATCCCCAAGCCGCCTGCCAAGCGTGGGGATTATGGCAACACCCCTCTCTACGAGGGAGGCCTTTGTTCAGCAGTGGACGTTTACAGGCTGATGATGATGATGATGATGTAATCAAAATCAAAATGCAAGCACAATTTTAGTACATATTACAAAAATATAATGTCAGTAGTATAGTCATGTCAAGTTTTTTAATACAATGTCACCTCAATTAGTTAATATTAGTGTTCCAACATTTTTTTGTCATTCATTAAATTCACTTACAGTATGATAACATTTTGTCAACAGAATTTTATTCAATTTAGTTTTTAAAAATACATCAATTTATCTAGCATTCTAAAGCCGCCAAAGTTCCATTTAATCGATAAATTAGGTTACTTGCTCAAGAAACCTTAGTAAAATCTTGATAACTTTAATCGTTTTACTGTAGAGTGGTTTGGCCAGAAGTCTAGCGAAGGTCACGTGTCTGAGGAAGTTGGGAGTTTGCGTCGGTGCGTTGATAAGTTGAAATCTACGTAGGACTTGTGAGACCTTTGAATCCAATAACGAGTCGAAACCTTGCCAATGGTTGTGACGTCAATCGAATCTTATTAAAACTCAAAGGGCTGTGAAAATTGCCACAGAGCTATAAGTAGCGACGACAGAAATATATTTTGGAGATCATCTATTTTCATTCACTTTCCGCGAAGCTCGTGAGATTGCGTAGTAGCCGATTTTGCGAAGACACTTATCAGAGCACGTGTGTAGAACGTGAAGTGATTTGATCTATTATACTGGCTATATGTTTCTGAAGTCTACGAATTGAATTTGACCTTGAGCTGAGTCGGTGCTTGGAACATTATTACAACTGTGAACTGACGAAGCGAGATCTGTGGCAGCTTTCATACTTAATAATATTACTAGTTGCTCCGAACTATGACTTCGCGACCTATAAATGTTCGGAAACCCTCAAAGATTTTGCCCATATTCGAACTAAAAATTGTATTGAAATGAACTACTTGCCTACGAAGTTTCATCAAAATCGGATCAACGATACGCAAGTTGTTGTTGAAGAAACCATGCATAGAAACGCCGACTTGTCCCATTAGAATTTGAGACCTCTTCACTCGGTCAAGAAACGCGAAAGAATGTTTATTTGTTTTTAGAGCACGCAGCAACAGATTTTTTGCATACAGATAGTAGTGGCGCGGTACGAGCCCAGGGTTGTATTCGATATTACGACGTCTAATTGTAAAGATCTACAAGCCTTCAGAAATAAAATCACTCTTCGAGTAATCCGGGCGTTTCACTCCGAACCCGCTAGCGTTCCGTCCAAGTAGTAGTGCGCGGATAGCGGAAGCCCTGTCCGGAAGGCCTGAGAGTGACAGGATTTTATCGCGGAAAAGGTATAGTTTCTGAAAAAATGTTCACGCGGGTGATACCGCAACTTTGACATCAAAATAAAAATAAAAAGAACATAAAAATCCACTATCCACTAATTGAGGATGCCAATGTCCGTGTTCTATAGGACTAAACTCAGTTCAAGCATTTATTTGCTCTGACAGCTGCAATAACATTGTAAAAGGCATAATAAAACCATTTTATTTTAATATTTCACTGAAGTGTATCGGGTACCTGCTACAGTAAGACTGTAGCAAAAACCTAGCGAAAATGATCAGAATTTGTGGTTTTCATACAGCTTTTTACAATCATCATTGTCATCATCATAAGCCAGAAGACGTCCACTGCTGAACATAGGCCTCCCTTAGACCGCCACACTAAACGACAGCCTGCTATCTGCATACACTGGATGCCCGCGACTCTCACGATGTCGTCGGTCCATCTAGTGGAAGGCCTACCTACGCTACAACTGCAATACCTAGTAGAAATAATCAGAGTAATACAAATTCAATATGAATGCCTAGTAAACGGAGCCATCATAAAGAATCACAACTTGCATAATAACCCGCATGTTAAAACTTCCAGTAGTATTTAGTATTTGCCAGTTAATCATCATGCATATTCCGCGTTTCCGAGCGCTTAGAACTCCGAGTCGCGCCTCGCCCACAGTGAAAGGGTTAACGAGGCCTACTTGCCTTCATTAGCTCTGCGGCGACGTAGCCGTAATAGCCGACTAAATGAAGGATTAAACTGCTTTAGATGTTAGTCACCTCGTGTAACTGGGCTACGCGGTGATTAAAGAAATCGGTCGGGTGTTATAGCGTTTTGAACGCCCTATTTTAGGAACCAAACTGTGGAGAGAGAGAGTTTAGCTCAAGAATGTTTTGATTAAATTAGATAATTTGCACCAAATTTAGTTTTCAGTTAGCTCGTAGATGGAAGATACAATTAAAAATCACAACATTTATACCAAGCACTTCTGTCAATTTTATTTAAGATATTTTTTTGTGGCTTTCAAGTTGTTAAGACTGGGCCTACCGACTTACACGAATTTTATTTTTAAAATATCCATCTGTTTTTATTTAAATATAGGGACCTATCGTGTGACTACAGCCTCATCATCATGCTGATTGGAGAAAGAAGACTATAAAATTCAAATTCATTTATTTCAGGCTATATAAAACCCATAACATAATTAAATAATAAAAGACATTCGAATATTTTTTTCTATTTCAAAAAATCACATCTGTCCTTTGTTCTATTGCTGGCTGCCGCATTAGAGGGCGATGAGACAAGTATAATTAATGTTTAAAAAATAAAATAAAAACAAGCTTGTGTGTCTCGTTAATACAAACCAAAGGGTCTCAAATTCGAGGGGAGATTACACTTGGTGACTGACTTGCTGACACTGATTAAGAAGCCGAGAGGTGAATAGTGGAACTCTTGCTATGGGACTCTTCAAACAAACCAAATAATCCTAAACTCTAGGGGTTAGCCATTGAAGACTTCCACTACCCATTTACTGGCTCCATCATCAGATCAGATTGATGGTATAAAATTATTGTATTGTTATCGCGATTAAAATATTCCGCAAAGTTTCAACGCGATCCGTCAATTAGAAGTAGGTTTAAATCGACTTCCAATATGTGTTTACATTTAATTGACGAAAGAAATGTATGTGGCGAGAGTGAATGAGCAAGCCAGTAAGGGTCGACGTAGGCAAACATATCACTACCAAATTGAAGACCTGTTGGTAAAAGGCTTCGTCAAAAGTACCCGTAACCGACGAGCTTGTATGAAAACACTCATGAAAGTCGAAGAAACGAAAGATGTGTCAGGATCGTAGCAAGTGGACAGAGATGGCCTCTGCCTACCCCATTGGGAAAGAGGAGTTGTATGTATGTATAAGTATGTACGTATGTTAGTTGTTTTGGAAAAACTCAGAGTCACACAGCTGGCAATGGAGAGAGCTCGGAGTTTCTTTGCGCGACAGAATCCGGAACGTGGAATTTCGCCAAAGAACCAGAGTCACAGACATAGCTATTGAAAGTTGCAAGTTGAAGTAGCAATGGGCAAGCCACATCGTCGAAGAACCGATAACAAGAAAGGTTCTAGAATGGAGACCACGAACCGGAAGACGCAGGTTAGGTAGGCTTCCCACTAGATGGACTGGTGACATCGTGACAGTCGCCGACATCCAGTGGATGCAGATGGCAGGCTGTCGTTCAGTGTGGGGGTCTAAGGGCCGCCCCCTATAGGAGTATGGGAGGCTTATGTTCAGCAGCGGACGTCTTTTGGCTGATGATGAAGATGTTAGTTAGTTACAAGTGAAGCTTATATAAAGCGTATAACAAAGAACATAGTATAATTTTCTAAGGTCCTCACCTTGTCTTTACTATTCAAGACGGCGGCAGCGTGCGGTGGTATCCTGAGTACGTAATGCGGCCGCTGGTGCAGCGGGAGCCACACTCTGGCGGGAAGGTTCAGGTCGAGAGACGCGAGTTCAGCTCGGAGCCGGCCGTTCCGCCTCTCCTTGTCTGCCACTGTCGCGAGCCGACGGCCGATATTCGTTAATGCCGTCAGGAACTGCAAAAGAGAAATGAATAACTCTAGCGGACCGTCATTGTAAGATACACTTAGTGTAAATAGAAAAAGTACGCCGTAGTTTTTTTATTGCAATCAAGCTAACCGGCTGCCCGAAGGTATCACCGTCGCCTATGGATACCTGTAACACCAGGCATCATAGATACGTTGCCTACATTTTATGACTCTAACAGCTCTTTTGAAGAACCCATGTTATAGTTACTCGGAAATGCCGCACGAGGTAGCTCATTCCACATATTGCAGGTGTGAGGCAAAAAAAGATCGCATAACAACGCCAAACAGTGCGTTTTACGCTACCTTTTTTGCACTGATCTACGATATGTGAAAAACGCACAAAATGTGATATGCTGTGTTATACTTATATATAAAGATTAATGTTAAACTTCGAGATGACAAAGATCATTTATTTCTTTAAGCCGAATGCTTTTGAACACTGCAGACACTTATGTTTGTCTGGAGAGAAGTTATGCTTCTGATGCTTTGAAAATTACAGTATGACAATAAAATTTCGAGATCCAATGAAACACAGATCAGTTTGGACAGTGTCGTCAAATAGTATGAAACCTTGAAATTTACTTAGGAGTTACTTTTACTAGAAATTAGAACAGTCGAGACGCGGCGCTGAGCGCATCGTGACAATTTTGAACCTCCGAGAAGCCGGGAAAAGTTCAATTTTCCACTCTTGTACGCCGTAACTGATAATATGTAGCTACCCAAGCAAGGTATTAGCACAAGTTAGACACCTACGCTTATGCGCACTGATATTACCTAAACAATTTCATTGCAATAGATGCTCAATAACTAAACGTATGAGGCAATATTTGTTTTGTGGTTAGTGTTATAAATGTATACGGGTAGAGTTTATTTTGATACATTGTTATGAGTCAGTATTACCACAATACAGAGGTTTCAGAATGTCCTATTGTAAAACCATTAAGAGCCTACCACTCACATGACTATGAATTTTGTCATGTAATAGTCACAAGTACACTAGGAGCCTTATTATGATAGTCTGTTGGTCCAGTTGGTAGTGAACCTACGTTCTGAGCTTAGGGTCATGGGTTCGATTCCCACCTAGGACAAACATTTATGGGATGAACATTTGTGTTTGTTCTATATCTGGTTGTTAATATCTATTTAAGTATATATTTAAAACTTTATATGTATGTATATTTATGTCTCTGGCAGCCATATCACAAGCTTTGCTTAGTTTGGAGTCAGATGACCGTGTGTGCAAAAACTGTCCCGAATATTTATATTTATTTTATTTATCTATTAAATTCCATCCTTCTCAAATCTCCCTAGTCAGAATGAATACATCAATTCTTTGGTACGATATCTTGCTCCATCATATAGGTTTTGATTGTTTGTATCCAAGTTTCAACTATTAATGGAAGATATGCAGCACGCCTAAACGCACTTACCGGTTAATACTGTCGACATTGCATACCAAACTTGATCAATAAAGGTCAAAGCCCAAAATTAGTATGACCGTGAACATATCATTGCGTGACGTGAAGTAACTCCGCAGAGCCCGCAGTTTAACAACACATTTCGCAAATATTGTATAATCGCACCCGAAGAAAGTAGAAGTAAGTATATCGCGGAAGGTCTCAATCGCGTCGGTTCATTTTCCTTTAGAAATCACATTGCGGTTTCAATTGAGACAGTCAACGACAGTTGGCATCTACAGATTACGTGCTCAGAAAGCACGGTAAATAACCTTTTGTTAGCGTCAAATCATTTATAGGAAATTGTGCACAAGTAGATTGCCTTTCTAGAAATACTAGATAGATTGGAACAGCATTGGCTCCTTCCGGCTTCATTACTGGTGTACTAGCAGCCCTAAACCTAATGATTATGTTTTTACTTATTTAATGCTTGCTTGCTTTATTAGTAAATAGACAATTTTAAATTTTATTAGAAAAAATACCCATTGAAATTGATAAATAAATAAAAAACTTAATATTATTATGATCTTAGTTTTTCTGGGGCCTTTATTAACTAAACAAAATACAAGTTAATACTAACACTACAAATACAGTTAGCCTGCCCATAGACCGTTGGAGGTCTAAAGACAATCCAAATGCTCAAGCCCACTACCAGTTGGCAGCGTACCCAGCATGCTTGATCTTAGTACAAGTTGCAAGTTAAATGAAATTGAAAGTATGAAAAGTCTAGAGTTTACGTAATTTTGTACAATTCTAATATTATACACGCGAAAGTGTGAACGAATCGACGTGATTTTTACATAATTCAAGATTGTTGAAGTGCCGGAGAGTAACATCGGAACTTTTTATCCCGGATTTGTTTTAGGTATCCTGAACCCCAGTTAGTGATTTAAAATTATCATTCAATTGATTTAGTTGGACCAATATGTATTATTGTAAAGAGAAAGATGTGAACCATATTGTTTTCTTTGAGTCAGAAGACGAGTACAATATTGTGATCTCAGTGGCCAAATGAATAACAAATCTTAGTCATAAGCTTATTTTGTCAGCGAGTTCCACTAACGGAGGTTAAGACCCGGTCAGTCTCGTCATCTGACATTGAATATTGGATGCAAATTTGCCATTACAACTTATTTATATAGTACGACAAATTTTACGATAAAATTATTATTATCAACTCACTGCGCCTGCAACTGTGCATTTTTCCCGCATTTTCCGTAAAATGTATGCTATGGGCGAACTCGTAATCGATGCAAAAATATTGGGTAAGTCATGAAATTGTAACTTTTGCGTTTATAACGCAGGGGATTGTCTAAGAGGATTATTGGAATAAGCCTTTACAACTTAGTTTACGATATTGAAATTATTAGTTAATTACAATACTACTACTTATTACCATTTTGTGTTCTAATCGCGTTTACAATTACAATTAGTACAATTAGGTAATGTGTTAATGTTTATAAGACACGCGTCTGTTATTTAAGGCCGCGCTCAACAGCCAGAGCTATAATTATTTTAAGCCCATTTTCAAAATTTTGTGTGATAAAAATTCGGTATGTTCGGATATAAAAACGATTACTTAAGCATAATTTTTATAATAACATGGCTAAAGTTTAGAATAAATTTTTATGTTATGTTTTATGTTAGAGGAAGAGATCGTAAAACAATTTTTTTGATTTTTCTTTCGATCTCCTCCGCCGTCCTATAAAATATCAACATAAAAATTGCATTGTACCATTTGCAATGTTATTCTGAAGATAATGCTCAAGACTTTTTAAAATTCTCAATCAGTGATTTATATCATCTAAAATGTTGAAAACTTGTGAAAGGGATAGCTCTGACCAGGTGAACGCGGCCTTAAGAAATTACTCTTATTATTAACAATACTTATATGTAAATATATGTACATACTACGTACCTAATAAAATGGTCTATATTTAATTAATCTAGTTGTGACTTTCAAAAGATTCAAATTCATATACAATTATTTGAACCGTAATTTGATTGTTTGCGTACTCTCATTTCTATTTTTAAAACCTCGACAAGAATATAAAAAGTTGTTGAAGTCGTAATTGGATTGTATGTGTATTTGATAGCTCGTTGGTCCAGTTGGTAGTGAACCTACCTTCTAAGCCTGAGGGGGTAGGTTCGATTCCAACGTAGGACAAACATTCATGTGATGAACATTTGTGTTTGTTCTATATCTGGTTGTTAATATATATTTAAGTATGTATTTAAAAACTACATATGTATGTATATCAGTCTCTGGCAGCCATATCACAAGCTTTGCTTAGTTTGGGGTCAGATGACCTTGTATGCAAAAATGTCCCGAATATTTATTTATTTTATTTCTATTTATAAAGACTCGACAAGAATGATAAAACCTTTATAAGCATATCAAGTTGATGGCACCTTACAAATCAATGAACATTGGCAATTGGCGTAATAGGCTTTCGGACAGGAAAATAAATGATCTTTAAAAAAATAATAAATGAATAAAAAAATAAAATAAATAAAAATAAAAAATAAAATAAATAAATAATAATTTATAAAAATAATAATAAATGTTAATAAATGATCTTTAAAATAACCGCCTTCAAAAAACCACAAAACACAAACATTCTAAGTTAATATGCCACTACAAAGAACAAAATAATATTTTTACACGGATTTTGATGTTCGGAGTTTTCTTAGTTAATCCGCCGTAACATTACCTACATATTCTGTGAAAATTTTCACAGTCAGTCCGTCTGTCCGTCCGTATATCTATATACGGACGGACAGACGGACTGACGGATTGACAGACAGACAGATAGCGTAGCTTAGTAATAGTGTCCCGTTTTAGGGATACTACTTTTAAATTATTCTCGTTGTCCACCATTGGTGAATACATTTTTAAAAAAACTCCCGTAGTCCCCCAGCGGATTATAACTACTTAAAATGAAATCACAACACCTACAAACAAAGCAGGGATGGGTTTACGTAAATATACATCTGTATGATAATTATTATTATAATTAATCCAACCGTGTCTACCAGCCGTGACTCGTATTCTGGACAAGGCTTTACGTAGGCTGTGGACAGTAACTGTGACGTAATTCATGGAAGCGTAAACTACACAAATTAATGTTATCTGGTAAGCAGTGACTATGCCATGAAGCAGGAATAAATGTTGTTACATGCTTACATAGCACGAGGAAAGATAATGTAGGCAATAATTTAATTATACTTCGTTTAGGTACTAATTTAGTACACAGGAACTCATATAAAAATAATAACCGACTGCCCTAGAAGGAGGATAATGTTTTTCGGGCGTATGCATGTTTGTATTTTTTATGTTATCTATATTACTTTTTATAGCCTAGATGGCTTGGCCGATTTTGATGTTTGAGGTATCGTTAAATTCTTCTTCATGCCCAGTGTCATAGGCATTTTTACTTACTGTTTTTTTCTTTTAATAATTTACTTGTATACTCGTATGCCTCTTATTCTGGATGGCAATTACGGGTTTTAGAGATCCGTAACAAAACAAGGAATCTTTGTAGTTTCACCGTATCCGTCTGTCTGTATGTCACGATGATTTTTTTCACAGACTGTTAGGACTAGACTAGAACGCTGTAAGCTGTCGAGTAGGCATCCCATTACCGGGTATGGCTACGGAACTTTGCCATAAGCATGTCATGACACGCACTTGATTGAGTATTTAGTCTGTAGGCGTTTTGTGGTTTTCCCAGCTCTCATTCCTGTATATTGTATCCGCGTATGTTGTGATATATTTACCGTATAATATATTTAAATATAGAATGATAATTCGGGTTATAAGGAAAGGGTATGCTAATCCGAAAGGAGGTCATTGGAATCATAAATATAAACAACTTTTACAATGGGACCAACCCTGACATCGCGAAATAAATATCAGCTGTTCCATAGAAAACGGTCATTGACACTCGACACAGTCATGTATGGCAGTTTTGTATTCGCTATTTCAGGTTTGGTCCCATCCCATAGTAAATTTGTTCATAACGATGAGTATAACGAACCTCTTTTACTCTTACTCATACTCTTTCCTTATAACCCTGTATAATTTTTTACGTAGTCTATACTAATATTATAAAGAGGAAAGATTTCATTGTTTGTTTGTTTGCATTGAATAGGCTCAGAAACTACTGAACCGATTTAAAAAATTCTTTCACTGTTGGGAAGCTACACTATCCCCGGGTAACATCTAAGGCTATAAGTATAGACTATATATATAGTAAGTCTATATTATATTTTCAAAAAAATAGGGATCCTTTCTAAAACTCCAATAATGTAACCCAAGGTGTAAAAAAATAAGATTTCCAATTTTGACTTTGCGTGTTTGACAGTTCTAAGACAGGACAACGTCTGTCAGGTCAGCTAGTCATTAATAAGGTCATTCAGGATAAATGCCATAGGTAGCAAACAAGCAGGCGCTTTGGCTTATTCATAATATTTACTTTTTCAACTCGTTCCAAGCATTGTTTGCTCTGTCAGCTGCAATAACATTGTAAAAAGACGAATTAAAACCACGAATTCTGATCACTTTCGTTAGATTTTTGTACGTTAGACTGTAAGCAGGCCCGATATATTAAAAGGTTTTTTTTTTAAATTCAGGTGTTTACATTGTTATTGCGGCTAGATGTCAGATCAAAATAATACTTGGACCGAGCATACCTAATTCATATTTTTAGTTAATTTGATTTGATATAATTAAGTTTAATTACCTAATTGGTTTGGGTAGATAGGAACGTCCGGAATGAATGATGTTGGTAAACAAAATGTTATCTATCTAATAATGTTCGACATCCGGCCAGTAGCTAGCTAGGTACTTGCTATAAATCTGTTTGTGGCATGGGTTTGTCCTAATGTTAAGTATTTGAGGTAAATATTAAATTGTGGTATCACTCACCTGAATTTGAGGCGCTAGTCTCGGCGCTCCGCAAGAACACTGTTCCCCACACAAACACCCATTGTCAAAAGCTCTTCCAGACGCTAAATCACCTATATGTCTTCCTGAAGGTGTCGCCAGCCTCAGCGCTGACGCGTCAGACTGCGATCTATGGTGCCCTCTTCTCGCCGCCGGCCTTATCTCCTCGGCTAGTATAGAGTCTCTAAACTTCATCGCTTTAGACTTCTTCGCGTCCCCTCCGAAAGCAGTGAGTAGCCACGCTAGCCTCAGAGAAAACTCTGCGCTCTGTTTACATCTGTACACCAAGTATGGCCGGAGCACGTCCGCCACATCGCCCATTTCTATGTACATGGTTGACAACTGCGGCAGGTAGAAATCCACGTCCTCGAAAGGAAATGAGAAAAGTTTGTTTGCGAGGTACGTTTGAACTCCCGGCTCTTTCGAATTAAACAGATATGAGATGGCCATGCTCATGTCGAACAGTTTGCTTTCGAACAATCGTAATAAAAAGTCTTTGTTTTTTGATGCTTCAGCTGCGGATAATTCAGGTCTGATCGGTTCGAGGGCCGTGTCGGGAGGGTCCGGCGGTTTGTCTGTGTCTTCTGGGTTACCGGAGTCGAGACTTTCCCTGGATCGCGCGGCGGCCGGTTGCGGAGGTCGTTCTTCGTCGTTTCCGTCTGGGGGTGTGTGAATGCCGGAGTCGTCTGAGCCCGTGGGCACTTCTGGCGGCAGGGCCAGTCTCGGGCCGGACACTTCCATCGGCAACCGAAGAGGCGCGCCCTCCGGCGAGGTCGGCGTCATGTCCTCGGGTATCCTGGTGAGCACCGAGTCCAGAGACCGATTCCTCTGGTGGCCGCATCCCGCCGGCGGCCCGTTCGACCCCGTCACATGTCTGCGGACAAAGAAAACACAGATAAGTCACCCATGTTACTTTATCGCTTTCCTCGAGGAAAACAATCAGGTAAACCCTACTAGGTGTCTTGCAAAAGCTACATACTTGTAGAACGGGTCCTCATAGTGCTGTATTCCAACGACAATAATTTTTCGAACCATCTGTTCAATTAATCGTAACACTGAACTTAATCACTGATTTGTAACACAGAGCACGTTATTGTATTAGCCTCACACAGACATGGTCGTTGCGCTTGAGCACTGGCGTAGCGTTAAAACAATGCGAGCAGCCTTGCGATATGGCATAGCGTAATTAAACGCGGGGACGTTGCGCGATCGCGGCGCGGTGTGGTACGTCCGACCTCAAGCCCGTCGTATGGCAAACTGCTTTACGCAACACAACCAGTAGACGCGCCGCTCCGCATACCATTCGAATAAGGATCACCTCGATTACGATATGAAGCCGAAACACAACAACTACCAAACAGTAAACAAAGCTCTTTCGCAGCCCGGAGATTTCAATGACCAACTTTACGAACCAGGTTTATGAGTTTTTAGAGAAGTTTTAGTAATTTCGAGTTTAAGTTTAGAAATATACCGTTAACCAGTTAAACCACTTGGTTAAATAGACGTAACTGCGAGCGAAACAATGGTCGTCAACTTTTACGTCGTGCCTTTATTGTTTTAGCTGACTTCTTCATCAGTTTAATCACAAAGTTGTACGTTTCATACCAGCTTTAACACCAATAAATCACTGGAGTAGCAAGCCCCTTATATAATAAGGTAGGATAGCAGTAACCGCATTTCATCACGGATTATTCTATAATCCGACAGGCTGTCTATGATTTTTATTTGTATTCATTTAGTGATTGCGGTAGCAGTTCCTTATGAGACCGCGCGGCGTTTAAACTAGTGTCACTGGAATCTCAATGAGCGTGGAATAATGAAAACAGTTACGATTGTAAGTATTATTAATTTGTCAAGAAGCTTCCTATATGTAAATTTTGGTTCTGTTTTACGCCGGAACATAGACTGTGACATAACGAGTACGCTTACTGATAGATAAATAAATGAGAGAAAGCGGCCGATGACCCCAAAATTTTATCACCACTTAAGCCGTTAAGGCAGTACATTGAGAAGAACCATATGACGGTATGCAGCGACGAGCGGCACTTAATGCGATCGCATAGTCACTCCATCAAGAAAGTGGAGGAAGTGCAAGTGTGGAGCGTTGAATGATTGAGCATTCCACGCACAGCGTGAGTGCTGAGCGAAATATCGGTTAATTATTTTAGGAATGTTATCAGCGAACATATGGTGCATCCTGTAACAGATGTGGTACTAACACTCAGTCGCGATGACTCTAACGAGCGAGCAGATTCCTTTCGTTCTGTAGGCATAACTGGCGCACGTGTCGATATGAAGTGTGGTAGGACCGGAAAACTCTATTAGCAAAACTCATTCATCGTTAGCTTGGAACGATAATGATCTCTGATAAATTATTGTAAGTAGCTGATAAAATGGAAAAACTACGCAGTCCAGTCATTATGTATAATTGTACTATTATTTATTATATAAGTAATACATCGTAGAGTTTCAGGCCTATTTGCAAAACATGACTGTTCTATAAATCTCATGTAACCGAGTAATAGAAAATTGTGTTGCGCGGATTCCCTACCATCGCGCACTTTCTACGTCCAACCACATTCTAATAGTTGTATTACGTAGCGTCAGAATATTATGTTAACTTTAGTTTTAGAGGTAATGATGTATACGATCGTGATCGTAAAATAAGTTTAAAATCGTTTTTATGATCAATTACTAGCTACGGAGTCCATTATTTATGGCATAGCGCCAAATTTTACGTTTACCACCCATCGCGATTACCAGTATTCCCATAGTGTTTTATAGCTTGCATGTTTCCATGTGTTTAATTGTCCACTATCATAAAGTTTATCATGTATTTGAGAGTAAATGGTTTTGCAGTTCAGATGTTTCTCCTCTTCTATACTAATATTATAAAGAGGAAAGATTTGTTTGTTTGTTTGAATTGAATAGGCTCCGAAACTACTGAACCGATTTGAAAAATTCTTTCACTATTGGGAAGCTTCTCTATCCCCGGGTGACATAGGCTATATTATTATTTAAATTATTATATTTTCAAAAAAATTAGGGATCCTTACTAAAACTCCAATAATACACGTGCGAAGCCGGGGCGGACCGCTAGTATGTAATATTATGTATAGCGTATTCTTTATTCAATGGTTATCGTTCGTAGCGCTTTATGGACTATCAATGGAATCACATAAAGCTATAACCTCGCGTGTTGAGCGAAAATTATACAAACTAACAACGTTGCACAATGCACAACAGCAAGGAATCACGCTCAGGAATTTACGTCTGCTGGTTACTCTAAAAACTTGACACCAACCAATCAAACTCATGAATCGAGGACAACAACTACATTGTCGTTTTGCCATGTCGCCGAAGCAATATAAATACCAACGAATTGGCATACCACTTAAAGATGACCGTCTCAAATAGCCTCAATATTGATTTCAATTAGAAGCTTGTTTATATGACGGGTAGTTATCATTAAGTACAGCGCGTAGAACGTTCCAAGAAAAACAAATCTATTGAATGCGCAACCTTGGCGAAGATTCTGCGAAGTTAAAAAACCAAATAGCGAGAAACTCAGTAAAAGTGTCTTGCGATAGTTGCGATTCTATCTTTCAACAAAAAGCTTCAAACACGTCAGGAGTGGAAATGAAATCGTGCAGCTTTCGTTGATAATTCACTTTTGCGTGTAGTGTAGTACACGCAATATATGTACTAACACGGGTAACAGGTGATTGTCACAGCCGCCAAAATAGAGAACAGTGAAGGCCTCCACACTCGCATGCAGCTGTTTGACGTCATTAATCAAACAATGGTGAATTGATTGGATGCGGTACCATACCTCGTGTTGCTTTGTTCAGCATCGGTGAAAGCTAATTGGGAGGATTCTAAAAACATAATCGGAATATTCGAAACAATCGATAATCGGGCACTTATAATACGAATAAATCTGCAAACGCGGTCATAAAAGTACAGAACAATAACTCAATCGTCCCTCGGTTCTATTAATTTTTTACAAACAAACGATTCTGACACTACTAACAATATAATAGTAGGTACACATTATAAAGGGAATAATAAGATTGGGTTTGTCGGCAGTGTCTACAGAAACGTTATCTAAAATTTCAATCACTGTACATTTTGTAAGCGATGTTAAGGCAATTAAGAAATAATTGCTTCTAGAAACAGTGATGTTCAAAAGCTGAGAAAACGTATCTCATGCAATGGGTAGTGGAGTAGCGAAAGTGAACGCTGTTTTTGGCCTTGCCCTTTTTATAAGTCAGTTTACGAGTATAATAGTGACTTGGCCTATCCATATGAGCGGCAAAAATGGCTAAGTACATATATAAAACTTAGAGCCAGATTTAGTGACAGCCAAAAACAATCATGTTTGCGGGAGAATTTTAACTCACCAATGTACCTATTTGAAGATTCTTTGAGTGTGTTCTGTGTTCTATTATTGTCATTGTAACGGTCTTTTGGAAAATCTATTCTTATGTTATTTGAGGTGACATTGTTGTATAGAGAAAGGGAGTGAAGCATTTTATTGTTTTGTTTCCTTTGAAGCGTTCGAATTCGACCATTGGTTTCCTTTGAGAGACGAATAGATACAACAATAAGTACGACGTTAGAGGAATGTTTTCTATGATTTTGTACAAAATTGATATTGTGATTTTATAATAATTTCACTAATAATAACAAATAGCTCAAACGTTATTAGTAAACCAGGAACCAGGATTGAATACGAGGAACAACGCCTGGAATAGTTTACCCAGAAACTGTACACGGACTAAATCTGAACCAGTTTCAAGAAAGCCTGTATAAGCTTACATCAGAAAGCTCGAATTTTACTGCTGTCCAGAGAGTGAAATATAAATCAGCTCGTCTACATGGAAATGGAAACAAATAAAACGTTAGGAAAAACAGAAAACCTTCATAGAAAAAACAGTCTATAAAAACCCATTGGAAATAGAATTAACAAAATAGTATGTAACACAAAAGTCAGTACACTTTAAATACTTGCAGTATGTTGCGAGGTAAATAAAGTAATAAATGCTAGCAACAAGGTTGTTCGAAGGTAATTCTTATTCAATCCGATGTAAAAACTGGATTTGAAGTAGTATTGTTAACAATATGGATAAAAATATAGTAGATACAAAAGCGATAGAAATATCACTCACTCGTTCAGTAAATCACGAAATCTCGATAACTAATTGACCTAAGTACGAAGCTGAAATTTGGCTGGTAGATTATTTTTGGGGCGTAGACTCCGCTAAGATAGGATTTTCCTAAAGGGGCGATATAAAAAGGGGGGCAAAGGGGACGAGGTTGCTTCCCTACACCAAGGACGATATTTATATGAACCCATGCCTACACCCACAGACTATCCCGTTTGCACATAATTATTTCGCAACTTAAGTACTTCTCCTTTGCCAAAATAGAAAGTATCCGTCATGAAAGTTCCTTTAAAATATCTGCAATAGTATTTTAAAGATCATGCATATCATCAATTCCGTGTGTGCAAAAATGTCCCGAATATTATTTATTTCACAGTAATCTTTTTAAAATGTCAAAGAAAAAAAAAACGCGCGATAGAGATATAGCTCTAGCTAAGAGTGCGGCTAGAATAGTGCCGGTCTAATCGATTGCAAGAGGTTCGTGTTTTCCTTCTTACATTAATTAATAATACACTTGGTCTAATTTCACAATGTCCCATAACGCAAATCAATGCCCAGTGGAAGCTATAATATAAACTAATTGCAAATAACATTGAGTAACCAACACCACCCAGGCCAGCGTATTCTCAAAGGCAGAGCGTCTGGACCGCAATATTGAGTTATGCAAGGTATTTCGCGTCGATGTTAATCTATCAAGTTTTATTTGGCTTTTATAGAAGTTTACGTAACGATGTCGCATTCATACATAGTTAATTTGTTTATGTAGGCTAAACTTTACGCTCTCTTTCTCCAATAACTTCCTCGTAAGTCAATCAACTTTAACAATCTTTCAGCTTCTAATATGTACTTATATTAATTAGCATAGTAGTATTTGTTAGCAACAACAGCGGGAGTAAATATAATTCAGTAGGTTGTGTTTTATTATCTTCGTCACATGTTTCCACAACAATAGAAGCCACGTGCACTCTACGTATGTTTGTATAGAGAGCAATATCTAAATTAGTTTTTAACGGTTATTCTATTATTGATACCATACGGTGAACGCTCTGGCACGGGTGTCAAGTTAATCCAATATGTTTCTTATTTAAGCTCGTCCCTGATTCCCTTATGTGGCTTCTGAGACACTCGCTGTTTCAAGCGATCAAATAGATTCCTGTTATTGGCTATACAATTTACAGAATTCATTAACAACTAGTTGACCCGACAGACGTCGTCTTGTCCAAATCTTAATAAATTTGTTTGTTATCGTTCTGTGAATTGTTTTGTTTGTTATGCTACCGGGATGGTAATAACTCAAACTAATTCAAACCGCTTTGCTTAATTAACCTTTTTGCGATCTTTAGTTGTTTATGTATTTAGTTGTTGCCGTCAGCTTGTTTGCCACCTATGGCATAAAAAATTGTTCGTACAAAAATCACATAGAAACATTAATCTATGTATATAGAAATGAGGACGTTCAGTTTTACCCGAGCTTGAAAACTTTTCAAATGTTCTTTCCATAAAGAATTACATAAGATTGCATATAATTCATTCCATTTACATTCAATAAGATTATATATAATTATATATACATATCAATTGCATGTTACTCGCAATAAACATGAATATTGAACGTTGTCTTATAGTTTTTATGGTATCAAAGAGATTCCAAGATCTAATATTTGCCTCGGTTATTGTACTTCGTTTGTTTACATTAATTTAATTCCGTTTTATTTGCTTCTGTTTTCTTGCATTAGAGCAAAAATATGTATTAAAAATAGTGCCTCTACCGCCGTAGCGTAGCGAGTATAAACCGAGCTATGACCTCAGTCATTTTGCTAATGACTTTCAAGAATCAAGACTGGTTCTGTGCTCAACATTGAATGTTTCACTCCCACATGCCGAGTCAGACTAGCCTTATAAGCTTCTCGTTTTAGAAAGAGCCGGTATCAAACACAAAATTAACTAGACGACCTCCGTGACTGTTTAGTTGTCGAAAGAATTATGGTGATAGGTTTGTGTGAAATTGGAAATTCGTGTGACAAAATTGTATCTAAAAACGTAAAATACCAGTACCTGTAGATTTACGAATGTCAAATGACCTTGTCAAAATAAATACGATCACACTCGTGGTTTCCAATGAACAAATTTAGGCACAAAATTAATAACAGTGCGTACCTAGATATTATAGGGGTGTAAAATTTATTTTCGAGCTGGTATATTAGCACGGCTCCCACCGAACGAACTAGCGATAAATATTAAACGACCGTGAGAACTCATTAACAATGTGAGGTTTTTGCGAAAAGTACATATACATATTAAGTTGCCCTTGTTTGACTTAACCGCTTATTACTTTACAATTGGCAAGATAGGTGATACTCTTTGTAGAATAGAATAGAGGATCGTTAGTTTCAACAGTAATTTTATAAACAACTAGCAACGCACCCCGGCTTCGCACGGGTGTAAGTCTTATTTCTTTTACACCTTGGGTTACATTATTGGAATTTTAGTAAGGATCCCTATTTAAAAAATCAATATATATTATATTGATTTTTTAAATAGGGATCCTTACTAAAATTCCAATAATGTAACCCAAGGTGTAAAAGTTTTTTTTTTTTTTTTTTGAAAGCTGACTTGATCGAGTGTTCTCAGCTGATCCAAGAAAACTTGTTCATCCATTTGAAGATTATCAGCTCTTTTATGGAAGGATGTTTTAAAGTTTCAATTTATACTTAGCTGTTTAGCAATATTACGGCCCGAAAAATACCAGAAGCAGGCGTCAATTATGTCACACTCTTGTACAAATCGTCAGTGTCAAGGGAGGCACGCATATGCCAATAATGTGAACAGCCGGCGATTCTGCAAGCCCGGTCGATGAGCCTCTCTAACATCTGCCGGATTGATTTCGCACCGAGATACGAGGCAGATGGAAAAAATCTATACAAACGCCCAAAATTTGGCATCTGTGAAAAGGTGCACCATGTCTCTTCAATTTGCGTTGAACGGTCTAGAATTCTAAACACATTCGGCTACTTTTACATAAACTTTGACCCCCTTATTAATAAACGTGGAGTAGGCTTGGAATAGTTATTCCGCCTTTTGTCTTTTTCGATCGAGTTCAAAATTTGAAAGAGAGAAAAAGACAAAACACGGCGTAACTATTCCAAGACTACTCCACGTTTATTAATAAGGGGGTGAAGGTTTTGTTTAGTAAGAGCTGGAAAATCAGGTCGTACGTAGTACGTACGATAACAGAAGTCAGTAGGTCACTCTGAAATGTTGATTTTGGAATTGAGATATAAAGGTTATCTGTCTTTTAGTAATTTCAAGTAGGTTTTAGATCACAAGTTAACATGATAACGTTTAAAATTACATCTCAATAATATTATAAATGCGAAAGTTTGTCCTCACTCAACTGCGTAACAGCCAAACGGATTTGGATGATATTTGGTATAAGAGGTAGCTTATATCATGAACTAACACGTAGGCTAGTTAAGTTCCTGGGCCCCGATTCTACTAAACAAATTGTTTTTAAATTGTAATTGTTTCAATTTTAATTTTTAAATAATTGCCGCAAAATTGAATTTTTTTTTTTATATACATATGGTACTAAGTTATAATATTAGGAGGTGGTATTTTTCTAGCATAAAAAAATAAATAAAAATGTTAATTTTGAGGCAATTATTTAAAAATTAAAATTTAAAAACAATTTGTTTAGTAGAATCGGGTGCTTGTAGTATAGCGGGTAGAAACGCAGCAGCGTTGCTAATAAGTACATGGATATACAACAAACCTAAACTATTTGCTGTGCAAAGTGCATTCTATGTTCTGCTTAATAGCAACACATGTTGGCATTTTATTAGCCGGTTAAAACTAAACGTCCCGCTTGAACAAACGATTGCGTTTCAATGGATACTCACAATAGTATGCGTAGTAGGAATGGATAAAATAAGTTGTTCGGTGCACGATCCAAGCATGGATGGAATGCTATTGTACAGCGGACATGTTTCACTGCTATGCACACGTGTGCAGATAACAACAATCTTTGCACAGTGTTATGAGGCTGTGCACATAAATTTAGAAGCTCTGCCTCAGGTTTTCTCTCAGTGTTTCTGTCGCCTTTGTAGGCGCTGCGCAAACGCAGACACTTTAGTGTCTTGTGTCGGACACAAGCTATCAATGAATATTTGATTTCTATATAATTAGTATGAAATCAGCCACTCTCTGCGCAGACTCTGTGTCCACTGTCCAGTTGCTTCCACTTGATTGGTACTTGGTGTGCCGTGTCGGCAGCAAAAAGTGTCTACGTTTGCGCAGCGCCGTACTTGTCAATCCGAAAGAACGTGACGGTGACAAAACTTTTATCGCACATTTATAAACCCTACACGTTGACGTGCAAGATGGTTACAAAGCAACGACTAAAGAATGTTACAAAGTTACACCACTATCCGCGAATTGTTACTAAATAATAGTGTTGAAACCGATAAAAAACTGCAGTTAGACGTTGCCGAATAATTCATTAGAATAAAATGAGAAACAATGAATAACTTAAATTTTTACCCACGTGTCTGACGATTGAGTATTGTCGTTTGTCATGTCGTAGTTTAGTTTTAAATTCTACTACGTGCGCCCCGCGGTTTCACCCGCGTTATATACCTCCTTGAATATTTTTTTTTCTTTTGCATGATGTCGTATGTCAATTTTAAATTATTATTCTTTGTTTTTTGTAGGGAAAATATTAAAATACCAGAAAAATACTGTAGGTCCAATAGTGCCACCGTTCGGTGTAATCTCAGATCAGATTTAGTCGAACTCATCCAGCAGACGATTTTACCGCCCTTTTTTTCATACGTGGACTATTAGTTAGTTCCACAGACCCATATAGTGGTTAGTTCATTGGTGTTGCAGAAAGTTTCTTAGTGTGCGTAAAAAAGAGTAAGTGAGCCGTACTTATAGTTTTTGCGTAAAGTGGTTTAGCGGCAAAAAAATGTACGATAAATAGGGACATTTGAACACGAACCGTAATTGTACTAAAGCATATCTCCCTCATATCGTTTGTCTGATCTGAGGGTGTAATCCTGTGTGTAATTAAACATCACCGAATTTTATCTTAAAATACATTTACGTCATTTCATTGTTACTGTTCTTAACAAAAATTCCCCACATGCAGGTAGATGACTGAATAATAGGTACCAGTTTCTTTGTATCTTGAGAAAAACAGTACTAAAAAACTGTTATTGTTGATATTCAAGATGTTTTAAATATTAATCGCGTGTAAACAAAGAAACCCTAGATATATTCATGAAACCAAACGGGTCCTTGTATTTGCAAAGGTTGTTCAGGACAGTAATGGTCAAGGTGATCTAAAATTCAATCAATTGGATTAAGGTCGGTCTGGAGTGACCATTTATGTCAGTGATGGAACGGTTATCCGACCGGTATTCGGCAAATATCTAGTTTTCATTCGATTATATACCATGCCAATATAGCTAAAACGACCGTCAGAATTTAAACGATTTTTTTTTTAAATGCTCAGGTTGTGGAAGTCATGCTTGGCTGGTCTTTTCTAACGATGGTTCTAATTGAAATACATAGAGCAATTTCTATGAAGAATGCGAAGGCATTTTGGTGACTTTTGGTTACAGTGACAAAATGATTTGTCGTTTACTTTTAAATATTCACCAAATTAATTAGTTACAGAGCTAGGTTGTTTTTTTTCTAAACCGTCATTGCTTTAGGCATCGATAAAAATATTTTATTCCACGCAATAAATCACACGAGTTCAGAGTTTGTATGATCGGATATCCCGTACCGGCCGTCCGGCCTATCTATTATCATCTGCATTTCTATTATCCGATTCTGTACCGTCATTTGGGGAGTCAGACATCGGCATTCGGCACAAGCCCGCATTTGTCTACAATAAAAACGTCCCTATTAACTTCAACGGTAAAAGGTCAGCTGGATTGCGGGTCATTTTATTTCATTATTCGTTAGATATCGAATTGTTACTTTTGGGGTCCCTATTTTCAAATGTTAGTAGTCAACATATTTTGATTTGTCTCTCTCAGCAGTCTCATATACTTCAACTCAAACTCATATACTTCATTAGATACTTCAACGTATACTGTAAACTTAGTCAAGATTACATTTTTTCATCATGTTATTCATTACAGCCGTTAGAACAAAATTTTATAATAGGTATGATTCCTAATGTTAAATTTATTACAAATAACCGGTTTAGCGATGAATATAAGTAAATACATTACACATACTAAAAAAATAATTTGAATTGGCTGATAAATCTCTGAGATATGAGTATTTAAAGTTTTAGGTGGGGATGGAGAGGGGATGTTCTATCCCTTTCTCGCAATGCGTGTGTTAGTATAGCATTTGTATGGCACTCCTGAGCCGTGTCGTCACGGCTCAGTATAGTGCACTCTCTGTCTAGCATGAAATTAAATTAAATTAAAATGCTTATATATTATTTATTTTTGAACTAATTTTAATTTTGTTTTCGTTGATGATATTTATGATCAGCTTTTTTAAGAGGTAATAAAAAATATTAGTCATCATGCCTATTGTACCGTCAACTCAAAGCGATTTCAAGTGCTTTGCAATTGACTTATCAAATCACACGAACCCAAAACTAACTTACGCAGACCTTCAAACTTACAACCTTGATTAAACCAATCTCCTCTTATATATACCTGATACGTTCAAAGTTACTGAAGCAGATATTGAATTACCAGCATGTTATATTGAGTCAAAACTCGACACGTTTGAGCACCCCCTGTCTGTCATCGCTTTCCTCTGAACAATAAGCCGTTTCCTACACGCTCAAAAACGCCCGCTTCCTTCCTCAGCAATAGGGCAATTAGATTACTTCCGACGAACACAATGGCACGCAAAAAACAGCTGTCGCGGTGATGACGATGCCATTACAATCCACTGGTGTTATAAATCTCTTGATTTTGTACTGATGATGAATGCTGTTTCGATTCTGTTGATGCTGTACAGTTTTTAGGGTCACTAATTTCGCAAACATATCCTTAAAATCCTCAAAGCAAGTTATTCAAGAAGTTGTAGTACCATTGACAGAAATAATAAAACTAAGCATTTCATAGTTAATAGATCATCTTGCAAGAGTATTTTCACTCTTAATTACAAATTGATACTTCTATGGGACCCTCCCTTTTGAATCGACTATTCAAACAAAAATTTATGAGCTAGTTAGGGATTTGACTTACAGAATCTACAATCTAGGTACTTCACTGCTAATATTTTTTGCAAAAATGCGAGCATAATTATAAGAAATAATTAAGTACATTATGTGGAGTACTTTCACTGTACAATATTTGATGATGAACTAAGTTCTTTTTGGTTAAATTCTTACCTGTGTAAAAGAACAATTTTAGCACAACGCACGGTCTATTAGATTTGCAACAGACGATAACAACCTTGCAAGCTTGTGAATTGCCATTTCCGAAACTAGTAGCCTAGTAACTAGTGCATATTCTGTACGAGAGCAAGGTCGCCTCATTATCTACATGTACGCCAGTTGGGTTGCCATTATGCTAACGAACAGTTTGGTTACACTTCATTGGACAGATTCATGAAAGCATCGACACTTATTTTTCATTAAACAACAACATACGATCGAACATACGTGTAAAGATCTGAGGTCTTCTTACGAGTACCTACCAGGAAAAATCTTCATTATCTGTATTAAGTATGTGTAAAACAGTGGTTTACCCAATGCCGATATGGCCAGTTTTACCCATTCTGTTATTCACAGACATTCTATTACATAGTTTCTCACAGACATTCTATTTTTATCCTTTAGTCCTATGACCTGGTTGACGATAGGATGAGGTCACTAACAACTTGAGACGCCTAAGAGGGGATAGTTGCATTTCTGTAGGCGACACGGCTATTACGTTGGACCCTCTCATCGTGGGTGAGGGCCCCTGATTGATGATTTCCGTCCATTGTGTTATTCCCTCCCAACTCTCTGACTGGCCATCCACTCAGCCAGTTTAGCGTCGACCGTAACAAAATGTTATCGACATTGCCTGTCATTCATCTAACTATGACGCAAGAGACCTCTTTCGCAGCTAAATATATCTATTGTATTATTTTCGTACCAACTGATTCTAGTAGTTAGATGGACTTTGAATAAAAGTCTTTGTTTAAAAATGTGCATTTTCATTTCTCTTTCTTCAACTCCTCTCATGTGTACCATTGGATATGTATGGACACATAACAGCTTTTTTTTTTCAAATATACTTTTCTTTATACAGAATTCAGAAATACTTTATAACCTATAATCCGTTGCATGGCGCCTTTGAAAAGTGAATTCCCTAAGTTATACTTCACTGGTAATCCCAGTACAGGAAACCGAATCAATAGTGAGGCATGCCATGAGGTTGAAGTCAGACACACCCTTGTTCTACAACTATTACGTTGGGGAGCGGCCAGATATTAAAATAGAATAACAGCCTATTTGAGGGTTTCTGGGACGTCCCCATTCTGTGGGTCAACGTACAACGCCCTGATAAATCATAACGGGTGATTACCCTTCACTTAATATCCAGGCTTCCATTTATTAAGGAGCGGACTCAAACATTTCGTTACGCCCAGCAATCTCACGAAGGTTTATGCTCGTAGGATATTAGAACGAGGAACTGAATAATGACGTTTCAGCTGAATCCATTAGGCTAGACGAAGATCGCTTACATTAACAAAGATTTGGCGACGACTGGCAGACGTTTCATCGCGAATTTGAATCAAGATACTATTTACGAAACTCACGACATTTCGCAGAATATCTGAGCAATCAAAACGAAATAAAAAAACTCGCTAACACTAAAGTGGAAATGAGAACGAATGACTCAGCTCTCGAATATAACATCGCGCCGTGTAATTCACAAAGCGTAGCATAAAAAAATTTACTCAATATTTACATTTCAGATGATATAATGCCTCGCGTTCGCCAAAGAACCAGAGTCACCAACATAGCTATTAAAATTTGCAAGCTGAAGTGGTAATGGGCTGGCCACATCGCTCGAAGAACCGATAACCGATGGGGAAGAAAAGTTCTTGAGTGGAGACCACGAACCAGAAGACGCAGCGTAGGTAGGCCTCCCACTAGATGGACCGACGACATCGTGAGAGTCGCGGGCATTCAGTGCATGCAGAAGGCAGGCTGTCGTTCAGTGCGGAGGTTAAAGGTTAGAGGCCTATGTTCAGCAGTGGCCGTCTTCGGGCTGATGTTGAATGCCTCGCGTTCTCGATCACTAAAAGCGTCAAACTACGAGTGATTTCAGTGGTAACACATCAAACAGATGGTGCAAATTCGTATCACTTGCGTCATAGCAAAGAACAAAGAGGAGTTTACGCGACTGAATTTTGCTTCATAATATTTGACGCCAAGTCACGCTCTTGCTTGACGACAAAATATTATCATTCAAACCACACGAACCACACCAAAATTCACACCAAATACAGTGTTAAAGTATCAAAAGAAACTTGTGAAGATAATAAATATACGGTAATTTACAGCAGAGGAAAGTAGTTTCCCATGGAGAGTTATGAGATTTTTTCGCCGGAAGAAATGTAATTTATACCAGGCAGGAATCCTACTGAGAAGTTCTGTGCACAAGAATTAATGGCGTACAATCACATTGACAAAATGTATTCTAAATTGTCATTTAAACTTAACTTTGTCTCAATTTGTTATTTGTTAATTTTCAGGACAAAATTACTACACCGATCTTAATATGCAAGGTATAGTATGCATTAGTTAGAGGACTGAAATAGGACACTTTTTATGCCGGAAAAAATGCAGAAATACTGAAAAATTCCGGGACGCAAGTCTAGTAAAGTTGTCTTATATTATGGCGACCTTTGTTTTGTGTCGTGGGCTAGTAGGCGTAGTATGTGCGACCTCGATACAATGAATCCGTGGGAAGAACCAGTATAAGCCCACTTCTTGCTTCTGTCGCACAATGAGGCCCCTGCGTTCTGCACATTTGTGTTCCGTTACACGCACAGAAAAGAGAAAAAAAAAACTCTTTCACGTCCCGTGAGATTGCTAATGCGAGCTTGTAAACCCCATCCGTTATGACGCCGATAAACACTTGAGAGTAGATAAATGGCATACCGTACCCGCACTCCCGTATCTGTAATTAAACACTGCTTGAGAGAAAATGAATCAGTTATGCAATGAAGTAGAACTGAGGCTTAAAGTGTTCGTTAACACTTTCTAAGCAATAGTTGGAAGCCAACCTTAAAGCCCAGCATCAACAATGTTGCAATGTTTGAAACTGAAATGCCGAATGGTTATTTCCCCGATGTACCGTGGTGCAAACGCAAAGCTAACATTTTTACCTCGTACCGTATGCACCATTGACTTGCACCATCAATGGTGCAGATGCAAAAATGTTGGACGGTAACAAATTTAAAAAAGAATTGACTAATTGGCTTCTTAACCATTGTTTTTATAGTGTTAAGGAATTTATGGAATTTAATTCTAATATTATTCGTTTCTAAAATACCTATTTAAATTCTTTAGTATAAAAATGAGTATTTGCACGTCTGCTTGCAGACTGAGTACAAAGTGACATAAATATAATATTAAGACCTTTTAATGTAATGTATTCTAGCAAATAAATGATTTGATTTGATTTAAAAAAATTATATCTACCATGAATTTTAAAACAGACATAAATGAATTTGTCGATACCAGGTACCAGAACAGCAGAAACCATGGAGAGGTATTTCACTCTAGATTCGCAAAGCGTGTGATCACGGGTCGCGAGGGGGAAAACCTCTTCATTGTTTACTGACGTCACATTTTAGAACTCTCAACATCATGCAGGTACAATGTTATTCAATAAGCATTTCTTATTTCCGCTGCTTTACCCAAGTCATTGATAAAATATGAAATATATTTTAATAACAGCCATGTCCTAAACGCTCTGTGTTTTCGTAATTCTGTTTCATAAACAGAAAATTATGTCAGTGCCACTGTCCCATTATCCGAAGATTCAGAACACGGTTAGCTTATAATTTCATGGTGTTTGAGTTTGTTGTTTGTTTGTTAAAATTGAGAAACTGGCGGACTGTTCAAAATTCAATTACCTACCCATAATATATCTACTCAAGCGCGTGTTCAAATATTTGTAGGACTAGCAATGGGAGGTTTATCATTAAAGCAAACATCCTTTTGACCGATAAAAAGCATTCCTATCCCTGCCACCATACATTTTTGTTCATGCTAAAAAAACATAAGCTATGGAGCTAAAAAACATAGAAGTAAAAATAAACCGTCCATGGCAATCTAAACAGTATTTATCATTTTGGAAAAATTTCACGAACTTCGTTTTGTGATCCTATACCAACAGGTGATTTAGAAAAGCAATTGCACTTGGCTTTAAAAATAAATAAAAATAAGTCTCCATAAACTGCTTCTTGGAAAAATCTCTAGTGTATTTCGGCTTCAACGTCGTATCAAGTACAATAAGGAATTAGGGATCAATTATTTATATTTTACTTTACATAGTCAGAAGAATTATATAGGCCACGGCTTGCTATAATAACCTAATGTATGCGTTGCATACATTCTTTTGAATGCTTGTTTTTTTCGGCCTGTTTTTTTATGCTTTGCATACATTAGATTATTTTGGTGGCTCCTCCCTCACATGGCTGATATAACCAATTAGCAGTGAAAGTTTGGGAACAATTGCTACATGTGAGGACGCCATTTACATGATTGTAAGTAACATTTGAGGGCGATTTGTTTCTCTTTTAGTATCTAGATACTATACCTATGAAGACTGTAGTTAAATAAGTAGGTAAGAAGAGAAATAAGTAGATATTGTCATGGTCCCATCACTGAGACAAAAGCTAAGTACCCCGAGGAAACATCGGTATCTATATTTTATCTCCTAATATAGATGCAGATATGGATAGTAACTTAAAAATATGTGTAAACATAAAAACAAAATGAGGTTAGTGCTTAATTTATACAAACTGTGCATAAACCTGCAGACCGCACACTACCACTACAAGCATGTAAAGTAGTATGTAAGTACAGTTCTAGAATTGAACACAATTTTAGAAATTATTCATAAAAGCGTCAATTCAAATGATAATATTGGAGGAATATGAACTGGAAAATGTAAACAGTATAGTGTCGCAACTGTAACCAGAAGTACTAGCGTGCTCAAACAACAACATGTTACAAAGTTCAGTGCATTCGTAATGAATGATTCAAACGTATTTTCATGTTTTGTCAAACAATATAAGCAAGCTTGGTAGTGCTGCAGTAAGCCTTATTCCAACATCCTGAAGAATTGAAACGTGCCTTATATTATAGCAGCTCCACACACCACAGGTATAGATAACACAGAGTGAGGTGAAGACTGTGGTGAAGACGGACAAGTCCGCTCTATCGAGAGCATAGCCACTTTCTACATCGAAGTAACTCCTGAACTAAACGTGAAGGGAGCTAGAGGTTTTTCGCTGTCAGGCCGTTCGCTGAACTTACTATCGGGCCAATGATCATAGAGTCAAAATACCACACGGCGGATACTTCGCCAGTACTTGATGAGCTTGTTTTTTTCGGCCTTCACGGTATTCTCTTCAAGCAGGATAGTGATATTGACATGGGATAGATTGACCACTGCTATATTAAGCTAATTGGCAATTCAATGACCAGGTTGATAATATAGCGCTCCCAGATAGTTGTGATTACTATTCTGGATCAACAACAGCCAACAAAATATTACAAAAAGAATCATCAAAAACAATTCTTAATTGGCGGAGTAATCGCGTAACAAACATTAAAAAAAACGTACAGTCGAATTGATAACCTCCTTCTTTTTGAAGTCGGTTAAAAACAATAGATCACTCTAAAGCTTTCAAAACTAGCTCTTTAGGTAGGTACTAATCAGGCAGTTAATCTTTTTCATAAGCTACGGCAACGTCATTTATTACTATGCCATTACATATGAAAACCCATTTTATCAATGCTGCGATGATATATGCTGCGATGATGCTCGCCCTACGATAAATTAATTTAGGCGTAAAGCTACTTGAACATAATATTTGTCGCGGGATTTGTATCGTATTTTGCATAATTTACAAAATATTCAAATTAAGTATACATGCAAAATAATCTTGAGTTCGCAAATAGATAATCGAAATAGAACGCTGATGAATCCGTAGCATTAGTAAATAAAGAAAGAGTGTGATATCATTACTATATTAAAACTTAAGAATACTATTAAATACTGAAAAAAAAATTGGCAGAGAAAATCGTATATATATTTGAAACTAATATACTCATAGGCAATATGTTTTCATAAATAAATTTAATATGCGACCGTGAACTTTTAGGTGAAATATAAATCGCCTATACACGGATATTTTAACAGGCACTGAATATCGGTGAACGTAATCACGTCGCGAATCAACTACAAAAATATGCACGATAAAAAAAAAGTACCGGTCACCACTGAAACATTATGATAGCTGCTTTATGATAGATTCTTTACAAACAAGGAATCTTAACGTCCATGGTCAGAAGATAGCAATTTGATTGTTGAAAAGTTGCTTGCTTGTGATACTGTGAAGGGTCATGTTCCTTTGGTTGGACGATAATAAACTAACTCGCTCAATGATTGCGGGCTTCGTGGTCGGCAGCGTGTCACATTCCTCGGCTGCCGAAGCTGATTGGCAGGCCAATAAAGGGTCAATATAATTCATTATCTTGGTAACACACGAAGTAGCCAGTTAGACAGATAAACTAATTAGGCGAAGGCGCTATGCATCAATAAGACAAACTCAGGAAGTAACTTGACTATTTACGCAAACAAAGCCGTAAAATTGGAACTTTGTTGAATGAGGAAAAGGATAACGACTAACTAGGTCTATAATTATAGCTATTTATTGATGAAATACGAAGAGCATCATGAAAAAACTACCATTGAGGAGCACACAAAAATCTAAATCAGTTACTATGATTCTTCCACTTAATAAGGTCGTCCATTCGATTTATCAAGGAATACCCGTCATTATCAAACGATATTTTTTTTTTACTGATAACGGCAAATCTATGTGTAACCTTGTAACAAATACGAGTGCATTGCATGACTCTCAAACCTAACGTGTCACCTGGGGTGTTTCGTCTTTCTGGTCCAGTCTATGGAGATTCGTGCACGTTGGCGCGTCAAACGTGCACGCACTTCCATACATCTCCATAGACACCAGAGTGACGAAATAGTCATAGTGACAAGTCACGCGTACTCTAGGCAAAACTGGCATAATCCAAAACTACCTCACAAAAATCGCCTTGGCCGCTCCGCTGCTTTACAGAAGGCCATTTGCATTCTATTCCTGTATCAATTGTTTTCGAATGATCGATTGCTATTTGCTTACCAACAAACAGTTTTGTTTAAGCTCAACGATACGAAGCTAACAAGTTAATTAATCATTCTCCTGCCGTATTGTATCAGACAATGTATAACTCGGCTGCTTTTGGGGATTAATCTCCGACGGAATAACGTTCGAAAATTGATTTTATGGAAGCTCGTTTAAACCAGCCAGCTTCCGGAACACGAACATAAAGTAAAATTAATGCAGATTGCAGGCTGTATACAGGAAAACCTTCAGTCAAGGCAGAAATTAACCATGCCCGCGAGTGAAGACATAAAAACAAGTTTCATGCTCAGTTAATTGCCATTGTGAGTAAGACGAGTCGTGAAGACTGTCGATTTGTCAACCTTGTTCGTTACTTGAGAACGGCATCGGCGGCGCGGCGACTGAAATAACACACATGACTTAAGGTCGGTTTTATTGAAATCGCACAATATGACAATACAATACGGAAGTATTCAGACGCTTAGTATTCAAGACTGCGAAACCAGGACATCGCAGATACAAATAAAGACAGATACAAAAAGAACCCGACATGGGAAGTAAACACAGCATTCCACTCCGTGATTCGATGGAAAGAATGTGTTAACCACTGTAGAGCTGCTTTCTCTTCATTTGCACTTTACAAATCACAAAAAAAATATAGCCATGTAAGTGGAAGGGATCGCCATGTAACGTGAGAAATTATACAATGAGATCATTATTATGAACTAAATGTTGGTTTGATATCTGAATAAAATACTCTAAGATGGGTGACTGACTGCTGTTGAAAGGAAATCGAATTTGAAAAGATCTGAAGCTAATAACAGATGCTCAAAGAGATTATGATTGATGAAACTTGTCAGGTACGAGCTTCCATCAACTTTCCCATAGCACAAGAAATAGACTTTCATAAAACACGATACTCAATGTCTAGTCGTAAACTAACCAGAGTCGGTCAAAAGGTATGTACATATTGTACATACAGGAACCAGGTAGGTAAGGTACGATTTATATGTTTCTTTAGGGTTTCTTCACTTTTCATTAGTAGCCTACCTACCTTATGAGTGCCTACCTTCTGGCTCTAATTAGCAAATCATCTAGGTATCATCATCATCATCATCATCATTTCAGCCGTAGGACGTCCACTGCTGGACATAGGCCTCCCCCATCGATCTCCAAAAGGGCCGGTTGGAAGCGGCCTGCATCCAGCGTTTCCCTGCGGTCTCTTTTAGGTCGTCTGTCCATCTTGTGGGTGGACGTCCTACGCTGCGCTTACCAGTCCGTGGTCTCCATTCCAGAACCTTTCGGCCCCATCGGCCATCTGTTCTGCGTGATATGTGCCCTGCCCACTGCCATTTCAACTTACTAATCCGGTGGGCTATGTCGGTGACTTTCGTTCGTCTACGGATCTCCTCATTTCATCTAGGTATATGTCAAAGTTAAAATATATTTGTTTAGAGAATCTCTGAATTAAAGTTAGTTTGAGTCAGTTGATGGAAAACTGGTTCATATTTAGCTTATTCGTTCGAAGCACTCTCCTAGATAGGCACAGTTGCCGGGATATGAATTACCTATGCTGCTGTGCTCCAAGCACATTCATCAGCTCAGGTAATGTAGCGCAGTAAACTTAGTTCGTCAGAAAATCGCGTCCGCTGCTTTCTGTCGGCAAGAATCAGTTCACTTTTACTTTCGCCCCCACCGTCCGTTCACCTGGCCGGGGCCGGGGCCAAGCGGCGTCTGAAGAAGCGCCCTACATACCTCCAATGTTTACATTATCCTAATAATGGATCTATTACGCTACTTTTATGTACTTTACAGCAACGCTTAAAGATATAGTTAAGATTTTGTGAAAAATAGGTGCATATTGGGCGTGTAAGGTGGTTCGTCAAAAAAATTTAGGCTCCGATGGGATCTACGATCTGACGACGGCGGGTTAAGAATTATCTATACATTTAAGGACATACTTTATGGTAAATACCTAGTAGAGTTTAAAGTACTAAAAATTGTGACCACCATTACACATTATTATGACGGTGTTTGACAAAATTCGAAAGACGTATTCTTCACTCAACTCAGTAGGTATTTTAATTAATTTTCTATCTCAATCGAAATGTGTTCTTTATTCATCCTAAACCCAGTTTCAAAGTGTAGGTCTAAGGTTACTATTTAATACTTGTATGTATGCGCTTCTCTATTTAATTTAGGAGCACTGTGCTTATTTTTACCCGATTCCCAAAGCAGGGTAATGTTTTTTGTGGCGTATGTATCTCTGTTTGTATATTTTTTTCTATGTTTTTATATTACCTTCCATATCTATAGCCTAAACGCCATAACCTAATTTGATGTGTGAAGTTTGTGTCGTTAGATTCATCTACGTGGCTAGTGTCAAGCGACTATTTATTGTTTATTGCGAAGTGTTTGTCAGTCTCTGGCAGCCATATCACAAGCTTTGCTTAGTTTGGGGTCAGATGACGTGTGTGCAAAAATGTCCCAAATATATATTTTTTCTTTTTTTCTTCTAATAATCCTTTTAATTAAAATAAATACAATCTTTCTAACCCATTTCATTATTTAAAATCATAATTTCAGTGATTCGTTACTACTATCATCATGCTTATTCCTACTTTGATACTCGTGTATTTTGTAAACATCTCATGTACCAGTTTTATGCAATAAAAGTTCTTCTATTCTAATTAAATTATTTCCTTGCCACATCAAGTTAGGTTAGGTTAGTTGAGAAAAGTTAAGTAACTGGCATACATACAAAAAGATTATAATTTTTTATTATTTTGACATAATTATGTTTTTGAACTTTCTAACTTACTAGGTATGTAACAATGTTGATAACTAGATATCTTGTTATCACTGAACACTTATAAATTACATTAAAAGACTAAGATATTAATTGTGATAAGATTGAGAGTAGAATGATAAGAAATTATACCAACACTGATATTGAAGAAGTATACCAATGCAATGTAAGGAAGTTGCATTGATCTTCTAAACTAAATCATCACTGTAGATAAATATCTAGAATATTAGAAGGTCAAGGGTATCTGAAAGTAGTTTCTGATTTTAACACCCACAATCTGAGACCAAATGATAAATAAGATGTCAATTTTAAGAATCAGTTCATACCTAACTATATTGGGTAGTTTTTTTTAATAAGACTTTTATTATTTGTAGATTATTTATTGTATGAACCTAGGACTGAAAAGGCAGATCACTGATCAGATTCACGGATTTAACTGTTAAACTATGGCAATAAATAATGAATCGATTGACAGTTTCAAATATTTTTAACCCCTAACGCAAAAAAGAGTTTTTATAAGTTCTTGTGTGTCTGATTGTCTGTGTGTTAGTGTCTGCATATGGCTGTGAATCTGTGTGTCAGTCTGTGGCACTGTAGCACCCAAACGGCTGGAGGTTTATCAATTCCTGTATCCACCAGTACCCAAAGCACAGAGAATCTGTGGTCTCCAAACTGACGAAGATACCAACAGCAGAAGTCGGCACGGCGTATAGCACACTCCAGCTCAAGGCTTAAAAATTGTGCTCCAGGAAATACCCTGGGTACGATAAGTGGATGAGTATGCCACGTCAGAAGGACTTCCGATCTGCGTCTCCGTAAGTAACGAAACTACCGGCTTTTCAGACTCTTAGGTGATGGTGGACTGGCACAATATTACAGTGCAGGGGCCTTACGGGTAGCTGTTTAAAGCAATCCAGTGGTGATGAAAGAATGATGCGCGACGGCAAACCGTATCTGGGAGCGTTAAGGTTCATGTTCACTTGATTTTCCAAATTGCGCGGTTTTAACGTTAGTTTGATACCGCGTAAGCAGTAGGCCGTAAGGCTGGGGCCTCAGATATCACTGAGGTGAACTTTGCGAGAAAGGGAGTTTTGAGCAGCCGCCGTGTTACATTATTGCTTTTTTAGGGTTCCATACCCAAAGGGTGGCTATTACTAAGCCTATGCTGTCTGTCTGTCCTACCTTTTAACGTGTATCTTTCAAACCCTAATAGACAGGCAGTTGAAATTTTGAGTTCGTGTTGATCAATTGCCTCGCTCACAACATGTTCGCGTTGATCAATTGCCACGCTCAAAACACGTTCGCGTTGACCAACCGCCTTGTTCTCCATTTAGCTAGTGATCAAAACAAGCCAATTGTAAAGCCATTATTCTAGAAGCTCTCTTCATTTGTTGTATGTCTCTCGAGCATTGATTCAGCCTGAAGATCTGAAGATTTAACACCTCATTAAGGCTTGAAACACAGGTGAGCCTTACAAGACCAAAGCATGATGGTAAATGAAATATACCAAGGCCAAATGCAACATCTGTCACAGCATCCACATAAATTAATGGACAAGTAGAATTGCACACTACCTTGTAGAAATTCCAAAGATTCGTACTCAACAATTTGGGTCTTCATTTATGATACATACTGCCCAAGAATCGCACTCCCTGCCATCCTCCTTGTTTCCCGAGAACTACAATCTAGGTATCTTCAAGGCTACAGTAAATAAATTTCTTCTAGATCAGCATGTTCCATCCTTGGCCACACTATCGCTAACCATTAGGCGAGTTGGTGGCCAAACGTAGATATATTCTATAAAAAAAAAGGATCAGCAGAGAGAAGCAACGGGCTAACAAGGATGCAAAGAAAGACTGCATCCCATCTAAATTTACTGATATCACCACTCCCGCCGAGAGCCTATAGGACTGAGTAAGGCAGTGGAATTTTCTCTATACCCACAAGACCCCAAAGCAGAAAAGATTGGTGATATTTGATCCTTTTCATTGCTAACTATTAGACAAGCACAATACTTTTAGACAGTTTTGTATTGTCATTTAAAACCATTGCAGTAAAATGCAGTATGTATGCTTGTAGCACAAGTCTTGTTTATCAATATAAACCTTGAAGTATAGGAGGCTTTAACAGGTGTGTACCTAGTTTGGTTGATAGTTTTCAGAGCTGATACTACTTTTTGCTTGCATCGTATCAAACACTAAACCATAACGCGCAGTAAGTAGATAAACAAATGTCTCACAACAATAATTCGCGTTCAATGCAATATAGGTAGGAAAATCGCCCTCAATACTATTTCAGTTGGACAATGTTTATTATTATTTACATACCTAAAGTCCAGGCTAAGGTTTCTCTGGTGGGTCGTAGGCTTTGGCGTCCGGGAGTCTGGCTGACCTCCGTGGATAGGCACATCTTCCAACATACTCGCGCGACGTGTCGCGTCACAACACCATACCAAACAGCCTCCCAGCGATCAGCGATATCACAAAGTAAATAACAACATGGCGTCCACACTATATCAACTTTCAAGTTCTGCGGTCCGAATCAGTTTAGAATTGTAAAATGGTAAACTAGTTGCGGAGGTATTCTAATCAAATCTTTTTCAAGGCAATTCAACTTTTATTGACAGCAGAAGTTTAGTATCTATGCAAAAAAAAAATCGTGTGCCTTACTGCCATAAAATAATTATCAACACGTAGTGCAAAGAATTTTGTAGGTATTCACTTACAAAAGATCACTTTAACTAAACTAATTTAAATAATAATTAATTGTAAAGCTACAAAAGAAATAAATTCAAAAAATAAAAATATTGATAACACTCCAAAAGAGCCGACATTTATTTTTACTAATTTTTTGTTTTGTTTTTTATTAAAGTAATGTCAAATCAGCTGTCATCTTCTGACTTTTTAATTTATTTATTTTGTGACCATGCATGCAGTGTCTTTTGAACATACAGAACTCGGAAGGACTAAAGCAACAGTAATAGCAAGCTTTACAATTAAACTTAGATCAAAGAATTCATACTAAACTATGTATTTGCGTACATATAGATCAATAGTATTTGCTTAGATTATATACCTGACTAGCTGCACCCCGCGGTCCGCGTCGTGATGAAAAATGGTAATGAAGATTATGATGATGAAAAGTAGACTGTCTGCTCCGGCACTTAAACTATACCCACGCAAAAAATCAGTACCCTTAGTCCCAGATTTGATAGTTTTCAAAAACTTTTTTCGTTTACGTATTGTTCCATACATTGCTGGGCTGAAAGGTTTTCGAAAACTTTTTTCGTATTTCAGTGAAGCAATCTATACCGCCGAATACTACCGATTTTAGTACCTCCGCGTTTCCGCTGGAGGAGCTTTACTAAAAGGTATGGAACAATACGTAAACGAAAAAAGTTTTCGAAAACTATCAAATCTGGGACTAACCCCTCTGTCCGTTGCTTACCCTTAGTACAGGTTTTGATAGTATTCGAAAACTTTTTTCGTTTTCGTATTGTTCCATACATTGCTGAGCCGAAAGGTATTCGAAAACTTTTTTCGTATTAGAGTGAAGCAATCTATACCGCCGATTACTATCGATTTTAGTTCCTCCACGTTTCCGCTGGAGGCACTTTACTACAATATATGAAACAATACGTAAACGAAAAAAGTTTTCGAATACTATCAAAACTTGTACTAAGGGTAGTTACTGCGTGAAAGAGGAACAAACAAACCAACAAACTTTTCGCATTTATAATAATAAGTATGATTGTGCAACACACAACTGCAAACGATGTGCTCAAAATGTAAACGAATGGACGACTGATTGGGGTTTAGTGAATAATGGGGAAACTGTAGGTAACGCTACCATTTATTTATTTTTTATAGTGGTGGAGACTTTACTAGAGGCTTCTATAGAGTTTTAGAAAGATAACGAAAATAAATGTTTCACCTCAACATATCACTTGCTTAAACATGACCACAATCAAAAACACTATAGAATAATCCATCATTATTATTATTACACAAATAATTCACGTAAGTAACTAACAATACCACAGAAGAGAGATTTTTTTCATAAACCTAATGAAGCCTAACGAGTAGCGACATGTTTTTTCACGTTAGCGCCAAAAACTCTCATCATTCATCTGTCAATCTGAAAATGTTGCCATGTAAACAAAAACAGATCTCTGACCTTATTAATTTTTTTTGGCGCTACCGTAGTAAAAGCACTATAAAACATGTCGTACTTTAGAATTATTTTCCTAAACTTGTGCACTTAACACTGTTAATGTTTATTAATGGTGGATTATTATTTATTATGGTGGTTCGATTCACAAATGGCGGGAAATTCAAATTTCAAACAGTTTTCTTGTCCTTGTAGCTAAGCCGGGTAATTATTGTAAACGATCATGATGTTACCGCAAATTGATTATTATTCTTTACAAAATCATGTAAAGCCATTTATATCTAATGCACATTATTACTTACATTTGTGAATAAACAAATTTTTGTTGTTTCAAACGGTTTATTTAAAATGTAAGTAATATATGTTTATCTATGGTAATATGGTATCTGTTATATAGTTTTACATTATAATGTAAAGAACAACCAACAATTTGCGCAAAAACTGTGTTATTTAAAAATAATTACCCGGCTTAGCTACAAGGACAAAAAAAACTGTTTAAAATTTGAATTTCCCGCCATAGGTGAATCGTACCACCATAGGGCGAAATGGTAGAGAACCGTACACTTGTATGACTGTAATGCGGCGTGCGCGCTTTCAAATATTTTCAATATTTATTTTTTCTTTATTTTCTACAAATAATTTTACGCTTTTACAAAAAATTGCGACCACTAAAATATTTTAATGATTGTTAGGATAACACACATTTTTTTTGATAAAAATATATTCTATATAATCAGAATAGAAGTTGATTCAATCCATTGAAGGGATCCATTTACGATGTTTTCTATCGAGCCAAATTTCTTTAATCGTGTATCGGTGAACACATCCGAATAAAATATTTCAAGAACATTTACTAAACATAAATAAATAATGTCAATTAATCGATTTTAAAGGTCTACTTTTGAATATTCGTGATGACGAATCGTCAAATTTGAAGCATATTTCGTCATAAGCGTTCGTGAATGTTGCTCGAGTGTGGCAGTGATCTAATGAGGTAAACGTGTATTTTCGGACTTTTTATTGCTTGACTGCCGGCAATACTGCCTGAAAATTCCCGACCTAGAAGAGTTTTGGCGCCAACGTGGAAAAAATCATGTCGGCTCGTTGGATTATTTTCCTAAACTTGTGTATTTTCGAGTGTTAATGTGTACTAAATGGTGAATTAATATTCATTGAGTGCTCGTAAACGTGCTCGAGTGTGGGCAAGTGATATAACGAGGTGAAACGTGTCTTTTCGTGAAGTTTCCAAAACTCCATAGGAGCCTCTTGTAAAGTTTCCACCACTTTACAAAGGCATGAGTTTGACTTGACCATGACTTACTTAGCTTGACTCTGACTTGTTTGACGCTATTAAGACTATGTAAACTGTTTAAGATTACGGTTGAAGGACATTAAAACCACGGTCAAGAAAATTTTAATTAAAAAAAATCCGACCTATGGCAACCGGCATATCCGTCTTTAGTTTTTCCATTTGTTACTTTCTTTTAGTAGTTTCATCAACCAGGATTATCTCGTTTTTAGGCAATCTCACTATCACCTCCATGAACGTAGTATCTACTTAGTTTAAGATCACCTCCCTCACTGTTAATGGCAAAATTGCCCCAAAAACCAATGGGGCCGTAGCAAAAAAAAAATCATACTCTCAGCTCAGCAAAGAGAATCAGCTCTCTGCCAAAGAGAATACAATAGTGAATAGACTCTCTGCCTCATCAGCCTGCAGCCAGATAAATGAGAGAGCAAAACAAAATTCAATTAAAGAGTATGATTAAAATAAAATTACCGCTTAGATATGCTTTTATATAGATCCAAAAGTATGTTTAACTATAATCTTAGTTCAATGCACTGTACCTCATCGATATTTTAATCATAGAAATCTAATGTTCGTTTTTTTTTTAATTTATTGGCAACTGGATTCAATGTCCTTAATGCTCTAATGTTCGATAACGTACTATAACTAAGTCGTATATTTCAATAACGTGAATCGGCTTGATTCTTGGGGTTCGAGAATCGATGTAGTGAATTAATCCACCATATCAATCGATTTTTCGATTATAGATCGACATCCATAGCTCCATGCTTCAACAATATTTTTGTTGTTTGATTATATTTACATTATCCGCAACATATTTTTGAATGTATTTTAAATTATTTTACCTTGGCAGCAAACGCTAAAAAGAAATAAACCCGCCAAGTGAAAGTCGGGCTCACGCACTGAGGGTTCCGTACCACCACAAAATTCAAAAACGATATTACCAGTTATAACTTGATAATGAACAGAAACTTGTCACCGACTCGCACTTGGCTGTTATTTATTATTAGTTGCTATACATTAGTGTGTACTATAATCATGCCAAGTTTGACGCTTGAACATATTACCGTTTTTACATTAGAGCTAATACAAAATATGTTTAAAATATACGATTGTTGTACCCTTTCGTTTTTACTTTTTGACTTTTTTTTATTATTTCTTAGTTAATCCATAAAAATTTCAATAAGCTATCTATTACAGTTCGAGTGATACAGCCGTTTAAAGGTAGGGCAGATGGACGGACAGACATAGAGACAGACATCATAGGCTTAGTAATGGGGTCCCGTTTTTACCCTTTGGGTAAGGAACCCTAAAAAGAAATTGGGCAGAGCAAAGCAATGACAATTTAATAAAATATTGGACACATTAGCCATAACCATTATAATAAATAATTATCCAAAGGATGAAGCACTTATACAGTGTATACAGTAGCATCCTAATTGGTACTCTACTCACAAGAACTTTGTTATTATTCTATAGAGTAACCTGGGCAAAGCCGCAGGCAGATAGTGTTATTTATAAAGCAAATTTTGCTGTGCCTATCAGGCTAAGTTAGCATGATTAATAGATTTTATAGTATCCAGGTTACACGGAACTGTGCTACTAAGCTGGAAGGAGGTCAATGTGAACAACTTTACTTTGAGATTAACACATTGACCATTATTTCTCAGTACCAGTCGAAAATACGCAAGTTTAAGAAAACAATGAGGCGACGTTTTTTGTTTTACGTAGACGCAAGAACTCTAATTGTTAATTTATATAAAATAGTTGATTTTTTCGCAATGTCATAGTTATTCCCGTAACAATATTTATGTTCATAATGATGACTACAATGAGCTCCTTTCGGCGTAGTACTTACTACTATTCCATGTGGGTAGCCCTAGCCTGTAGCCTTGTACTGTCTAAGGTTAACTACATGGAATAGTAGGTATATATTTATCTTACAAAATTGATGTTTAAGAACTTAAAAAAGTAAAGAAGCACAGCTTTCACAGAGACCACCATCATGGTTTTGGTGACGACTCTTGTGACTGTCTCGATGGTTGCCGCTTGTGTATATTAGGTTTCCTCAGCCTATGGTAGTTGGGCATCACTTTGCTAAGGAAGTCTAGCTGCAATAATTGCGAAGGCTGCTTTTCTATCGCTTCACGGATATGATGCTCCGAGCCCCATATCACTGTGTTGTCAACCAGAGTTTGAGGAGCGGTGAGACTGCATGCAGCACCTAGAATTTATATTTATGGACTTATTCAACATATATATATGTTATGTTGAAAATATAAGTTATTTGAAGATTTTATATCTTACACCCTGTCTCTCTATGTGAGCCACCTCTATAGGATGAAGAGTGACCACATGAAATACTGATGGCTCTAAACAACAATGAAAAATGTGTCAGTGATTTAGGCGTCATTCATTAATCATGTGAAGCTCAATGGAGAAGGTGCGAGGAAAACATCATGAGTAATCCCAATAACAAAATAAAAACCTCACAAAGTATCACAAGGGGGAAGAGGGGGTTAAAAATGACAAATATTAACCTCACATGATTAATGGACAAGCTTTTATAACATTACCTATCTATTCAGTGCAAAACTTTTACTGTGGAATAAATAATTTTGAATTTGAAAGAAAACATCAAATGTTAAAATAAAATTACCTATAACACAGCCACTTCCGATTTTGACATTAACACCAACAAAAGATCTGCATTCAAATACATTGCTCTCTCCAATGTGCCCACAGGGAGACTCTAGCTTGCATCCCACCTCAAACACATTGTGGGCACCAATAAACAGGGGTTTCGGAGGAATCTCTTGTTTATCACTTTTTCTGAAAACAAGCAAGCGATTGTGGTTTGAATCTAGATGTATTTGGTTATAATATTTGTACCATATTTATGACAAAATCTCTTTTTTCTGACACTTGGCAGAGTAGTTGTGGTTAGTAAGATGGTGGGATTTCAACATCGTCAGACCTCATTCCTCAAGACAAAATGTTTTACTGCAAAATTTCAAGGTTCTTGGCCAGGTGACTATTGTTTTCACTTTTCTTATTTTTCTTTTACTTGATGTTATACTACTGGAAGTTCAGAAACTGTGACCTTGCGACCTTTGGCATTTTTATCTTCGCAACCCCTGGACCTATTTTTCTCATATTTAAACCTAAAAATTGTATAAGAATAAACAACTTGCGTACAGAAAGTCACAAAGATTGGATTAATAACGCGCAAGTTATTGTCGAACTAATATACTAACACACAATCTTAGAAACACATACAAATGGCAATCTGTTTCTGTAGAGAAGTTTGCAAGTGGAGAAAATAGACATGCTGTGGCATCCACATCTAGTGAGATAAGGGTAGAAAGATGATGATTACTACATAGCACAAATAACTTACTTGTGAATGATAGTAGAATACTCTTCAATTAAACAGTATTCGGCAATTATTATGGGACCACCTTCAGCAATTATGGTCACTCTTGGATGGATAACTGTACCTCCTCCTATAGTTATATCGCCTTCGAGAGTACAGTCCTCGCACACAGTTGCGCCTGGCAGTATTTTAATGCTGAAAGGAAGGCAGTCATATAAACTAATAGGCCTTTTTATGGATGTGTGATGACTTCATTCCACTTCACATTTTCATACTCGTTTCTTAATTAAGTTATACTTACTTGTGAGACATGTCGTAGACGAACTAATTATTTATAAGAAACACTTTCAAACATTGGCTTTGGTGCCTATTGTTTTGTTTAAATAATGAAAGCTTTTATACTGAAAAACCACGAAAAAATATTGTTTGTTGATAAATGTCAATGCAATCAATCAGTGACTGTCACTTTGACTTGACATTTTTTATTTATAATTATTATTATTCGCCAATCGGACAAGCTAAAGTTTTTAAGGCCATACCGCCTGTTCATCAGTTTTGTTTGACTTGAATGAAATTAGCTAATAAGGTAAGGTCCAACTTTTTTGGTAATAGCTCGTCTTTTTTCGGCAATGCAAACTATTATTATTATCAAAGTTATTTATTTATTTTTATTGTGTACCGAAATAAATAAAGGTGAACCGATTAATCTGCGAGACATGTGATAATACGCATTTAATGTCATTTAAAAAAAAAATACGCGCGCCCGCGAAACTTGACTGATTTGACATTACTGAAAATAAAAATTCTGATTTATTTTTGAATTTACTCTATTTTGTTATTTCGTTCCACTTCCTTATTTCGTGAAAGAAATTCGTTCAAAACAAAACAAAGCCAAGATATTACTAAAAAAGTGATATATAGGTGGTTCGTTGGCTGCCTCACTGATTGTAAAGAAGTAATAACTTTTTCTTTACTTTGCTAATCAAAAGACTGAAATATGGAAGTTATTTTTCATTTTCCTTTTAAACCTTACACTATTCAAGAGAAATTCATGAAAGAACTGTATTTCACGATCGAAAATAAAAAACTGGGAATATTTGAAAGCCCTACTGGAACCGTAAGTGTATTAGAACTTTTTGGTAAGAATTAGTTAGGTTATGTTTTGTTAATAATTATCATAATTATATATCCTAAATAAAAACATTTTATTTTAATATATCTAACTAAAGTATATCGGGTGCCTGCTACAGTTATATGTTCATAAACCTAGGGAGAGTGATCCTAATTTGTGGTTTTCATTTAACTTTTTTTACATTCTTATTGCCTCTGTCGGAGCAAATAAATGCTTGAACCGAGTTTTAAAACTTTAGTTTTTTTTTTAGGGCAAGTCTTTGAGTATTTGTTGTGGAGCACTGCAGTGGTTGAAAGATAATAATCAGAGGACTTCGGAAATACTAGAAAAGGAAATAGCACAGTTAAAAGAAGATATATCCAACAGTGCAAGTGAGTTAAGTCATCTCTTTCAGTTATTTTGTAGAAAGAGTAATACTAATAAAAAATACTTTTATCTCATTATCATCACCATTGCATATTTCTATCTACACGAGATGGTTCAATATGAGTCTGAAATAATCTTGTGGCTGAATAGCTGATAGGTAGCCAGTCACATTTTTTGCAAATATGTTGTGTTGTGATGATGACGGTAGCAGTATTTTTGTGAGCTAACTCATCAAGCTAGGTGTTATACCGGTTATACTGTTTACAATTATTAGTCGGTTTTTTTGCAAAATGCTCATCTTTTAATGTACCTACTAAAGTAAACGCCATTAAGTTGAGTCGAAAACAAAAACCTAGTAATATATAACACCTACTAAAAGTTTCTATGCCACAAATAGTAATTTTGCCGAATACCGAATGTTTGGGAAAATATATTATGTTAATTTTGTGGGTATGAACTGTGTCATTGCAGTGCGTGCGGTAGCAACGCCACGGGCGTATTTGTTTCACTTGCATCTGGATTGTGTAATGACATGCATTATTTGTTCGTTATATTGTAATGTGCCGTGGAGGCCTGGCCTAAGAATAGACCTTTCTCTATCCCTCCTAATATCCCCGATAATTCTCTTCCCGTGGGTGCCGTAGCAGTCGGCTAAGGGATCAACCAGAAGACGGGCAGAAGCGACTTCTGAGTATAAAAACACCGACTGCACTCGCCAACCCGCCTGCCAAGCGTGGCGAGTATTGGCTATCCCCCCCTTCAATGATAAATACAACGATGGGGGAGGCCTATGTCCATCCGTGGACGTCCTACGGCTGAAATGATGATGATGATGATGATGTTATATTAAATTGTGTTACTTATAGCCCTTATTACAAAAAATATCACTGATATTCGTCAAAAGCTTTACAGAATGGCACACCCTTCTCCCCATAAAAATGCATACTCAAAATTCATGATTTGCTATCGGGCTATAAATTCTGAGTACGCCCATGACGTGAACCTACCATTTATTAGGATAAGTATCTATCCAACACATCAAAATTCAGCAAAACCCCTTTAGTAGTTTACAATAAAAAAAAATGGCCGTTAGATTAGATATTTGAACATAGTTTACTTAATAATGTTTCAGAGTCTGATGATTGGCTTCAAGAAGAATATGAAAAAATTAAGAAAAACCAAATATTACTCTCTTTACAATGCAAACTTGAAAAGATCAAGAATAAGAAAGAATCACTAAATGAAATGAGAAACCGTGTTTTGAAGCAGAAATCTAATGCTTCAAATAAAACATTGGAGTTTTACTATAGAAAGGACAGAAATAAGAAAGAAGTAGGAAATAATGAGAAAGTTCTAGAAAAAGAAGAAACTCCAGAGTCTGCAGAAGATGGGGATCTGCTTCTGGAACAAGTAGAGGAAAACGATGAATCTGATGAAGAGGTTGTAGATGACAGCCAAGATAAAGATGGAACAGTAAAGGTAATAGATTTTTAAGGTCCCATGCCCAAAGGGTGTCAACGGAACCTTATTAGTACATAAGCCTATGCTGTATGTTTGCTGTATATTGAACTGTAACAAGGCCATTACCACTATTCCACGCTGAAATTTCAAAATCAATGTAACAACTAAAGATTTTTTCGATAGTGTACTGGAGCCCTTACTCATCTAACTAAATACTAACCCTCTTAAGCGTATATGCTCAATAAGTTTATCAGTTCTATAAAATAATATGTCTCTCTTTCATGCGTGGCCGACGAGAGTCGGCGAGAATTTGACAGAACATTTTATAGCATAGTTTATCGAGTGTTTATGCATAAGAGGTAAATGTTTTTATGATAATATTTTTATAATATTACCAGAATCTTATATTCTGTCGTATTTTCTTTCAGATTTATATAAGCAGCAGAACACACAGCCAATTGTCACAGTTTATCGGTGAGATTAAAAGGACAGTATTCAAAGAAGACACCAGGGTAGTGACACTAGCTTCAAGGCAGCACTACTGTATCAACTCTGATGTTAATAGGCTGAAAAATGTGAATCTTATTAATGAAAGGTAATACTGCTGTGGTGTGGGCATAGCCTCCTTTATTTGTAGTTGGTTTATTGCTCCAATTACTCCTTTGTGCGGTAATCAAATGCATATTGAATCAGAGCGTTGGGCCCATACCATGAGCTCTAAAACGCGATTCAATTTAGGCAACCGAAACTGGAAGAAACCGATTCACTTACAGCTTGAAGACACCCAGAGAAACTTTACCAAGGCAATGTAGCTCTTTAAAAATAATTTTGATGGATTTACAGGTGTTTGGATTTACAAAAGTCTAAAACCAAGTCTACTTCAGTAGGTGAAGAGGGCAAAGTGCTAAAGAAGGCCAAGACAAAATCCTGCTCTGCTTGTCCTTACTACAATCAGGCAAATATAACAAGATTGAAAGAGAGAATGCTGATAGACATTTTAGACATGGAAGATTTGGTCAAATGTGGCAAAGAGTTGAAGGCTTGTCCGTATTATGCTTCGAGGATGGCCTTAGACGATGCTGAGGTAAGTCCATTTGGACTCATTTAGTTTTTTTATTATTTGAAATGCAGTCTTTTTAAGCTTAAAACTCTGGGTGGCACTTAACTATTATGGACAAGCTTAGCGCTTACTGATAGGCGAGCGACTCGATTATGACGTCATTTATTTGTATAGGAAAATTACACTAATACTATAAATGCGAAAATGTGTCTTCATGTACCTATGTTTATTGCCACTTGCCTCCGTAACGGTTCAACTATTACAGAGTTAGGTGCTGACAAACATACAAACTTTCGAATTTATAATATTAGTGTTATAGTTCAGTAACTTTTTTTTATAATGGAAGTAGTCTTACAACTTCACTTTGACTGTATGGATTTGGTTAATAATGTATGTTATGCTGTACCTAGAACAATTTATAAACGGGAGGTGCGCGCAGGGCGCTTATTTGCGTTGGGCAATTGCCACTCAAACGCCGGACTGCGCATTCCTACTCGTCGGATGGTGGAATCGTATAATGACTCTTTTCAAAATATTGACATTTTTGCTTGCACTGCTGGTAAATTTAAAGCAGCAGTACTTCAAAAGCTCTCCTCATAACTTCAGTACATATTTTGAAACAATATTGTTATTATTATGTTAATTAATAGTTGTATAAACTTTATAAAACCATAAATTTTAATTTTTTGTTTGTTTTAGGGCTTATTAGAAAACAAAAAACATATGTATAGTTAAATATTATTTTTTGCAAGCTAGCTACTTCTAGCGGTAAATTTATATAATTCTGTAAGTAATCTGTGAATAGTGTTGTTGGCTGTATTATTATTAAGTTTGTTAATCTATCCACATTATTGTACATTTTATAATATAGCTGTTTACTGTTCCTTAATAAATAAAATAAAACTCTTTCCTATTAAGGGTCCTGTATCAAAAATAGTAAAGCAAATGAATTTGTATAGGCTGAGTGGCTAGCCCTGATGTCAGTGTTTTTAGGCCCCCAGAAGGCCTTTCACATGGTTTAGCAGTTGTTGATATAAAGATCAAACAACCAGGACCTACAATTTAACGCGTCATCCGACCCACGGCAGCGCTCAGTTGTAAATGCACTCGCGGTCACCCAGACGAAGACTGACACAAGGCAAGGCACCCTTGTTTATTATGGAAACTGATGTGGTTTTCACAAATTTCATTTATATTACACGGGTTATTATAGAGTCTTCAAAGGTAGGCAACGCACTGACAATGCCCCGGGTATTGTAGGTGTCTATAGGCGGCGGTGACCACTTACCATCAGGTGACCCGTTGCTTGTTTGCCACTTTTCTATATAAAAAAATAAAAAAAACGGGAACTACTCACGTGCTGACTAGTTTTAACAGTATTAGGTTTTTTTTTTTCAAGACCCACCCTTCACCCATTGTTTAATATAAATTGTATATTTTTTCAGGTGGTCCTGGTAAGCCACGCTGGCATCGTCAGCGCAGGAGCTCGTTCCGGTGTGTCCCTCAAATTAGAAAACAATATCCTGATTCTAGATGAAGCCCATGGGCTCACAGCTGCCTTAGAAAACGTCCATTCCGCTCCCGTTACTCTGAAACAGCTGACGACGGTGAAAACATTCCTGCAGTTCTATGTAAACAAGTACAGATCGAGGCTGAACAGTAAGAACTTGCTGTCCTTGAATCAGTTGAGCTTCGTTATTGGAAAACTAATGGGTAAGTAACTAATGGGTTTGTGAACATAGACGAAGTATTTAATATGAGTGAATTACCCAATGATCGGCAATTTGTCATCATCATCATCATTTCAGCCGTAGGACGTCCACTGCTGGACATAGGCCTCCCCCATCGATCTCCAAAAGAGTCGGTTGGAAGCGGCCTGCATCCAGCGTTTCCCTGCGGTCTCTTTTAGGTCGTCTGTCCATCTTGTGGGTGGACGTCCTACGCTGCGCTTACCGGTCCGTGGTCTCCATTCCAGAACCTTTCGGCCCCATCGGCCATCTGTTCTGCGTGATATGTGCCCTGCCCACTGCCATTTCAACTAACTAATCCGGTGAGCTATGTCGGTAACTTTCGTTCGTCTACGGATCTCCTCATTTCTGATTCGATCTCGTAGAGAAACCCCGAGCATAGCCCTCTCCATAGCTCTTTGTGCGACTTGTATCGTTGTGCGGCAATTTGTAGTTAGCAATTCAATAATTCGGGCAGCACGAAAATTGAATTGATATGCTGCAGTTTTTTTCGACTTAGATAAAAGGAGGATTAAGGATTGTATTTCAAATCATGCCAATGGGGACGTACTAAATGGTATTTAATATCACTCTCAATTTTCAGGCATGATAAAACCCAAAACAGAAAAGAAACAAGGAGAAACTACAATATTCACTGTCGAAGATTTCGTCATAAAAGCTGAAATAGATCACATGAATTTACGCCCTCTAGTCGAATTCTGTAGAAACACGAGACTGGCTCCGAAACTACACGGTTTCTCAATGAGGTACAGTCAGCAAGCACTGGAGGAGGAAATTAGTAAGAGTACTGTTGGCAAAAAAAGTAATTTTCAAGCATTTTTGAGCAATATCTCCAAGAAGAAAGTTGACGATACGGAAGAAAAACAAGAAGAAACTAAATTGAAAGAAACTGTTCAGGTATTTTATTAAGTTTTAGAGGTGCCGCACATGGAACGACCACTCTGAACTGGCTTATACCAGTGTCGCTTGACTGGATTTGTACACATTTACGATCAGTTTCTCCCATCCTATTATGCTATGTATTGTTAAATACCTACTTTCCTTATTTTTCATTCTGTTGAAGTGCCTATCTTGTAACAAAGTGCTATTAAATAAAAATAAAAATAAAAATTACGTTTATTTGCTCAAAATTTTTACAAGCTTATGAAACAGGTACAAAGATTAAAAAACAAAATAAGAGTTAGTGGGTAGGTGAGAAATTATGTATTGCTGTTGCAAGTGATGGTTTACCTTATAAGTTCTGTCTTAATACGGTTACACAAATAAGGCTTCTCGCAAAAAAAAAAAACACAACATTTACTATTGGGGAGAAAGTGATTTTTTTAATAATCTGATGTATTCCAGGCAAAGTTCATAATTTTTTTTAAAATAAAAATCAAATCATAAATCGTTTTTATAGGCTCCAACAGAAACGTCAGCCGGTAGCGGTCTATATGCAATAGTCGAGCTGCTCTCCCGGCTATGCGAGCGGAGCGCGAACGGTCGAGTGCTGGCCTCGTGTGGAGACAACCTTAACTCGCACTTAAAATATTTACTACTTAACCCGGCAGAGCATTTCGAACAAGTCGTCAATGAGTGTCGGTCTGTGAGTAATTCTTCCTTTTCTTTTATTAAAATAACAATACTAATGGCGTATCGTGCATTTCTACCGCATACCACCAAACTTTATCTTTATGTATTAGTTAATAATAATTTTCAGGTAATAGTTGCGGGTGGTACCATGGAACCAATCGGCGAGTTCAAGTCGCTGCTGACTCGCGACAGTGGGTCGGCTGAAGTGACCGTTGTGAGATGCGACCACGTAGTACCACCCCACAACGTGCTGGCTGTCTGCCTCTCGAAAGGCCCTACTAATGTCGCGCTTAACTTTTCGTATGAAAATAGGAACTCTAATGAGCTGGTAGGTACAGCATGACTGCTTCTCATCATTATTTACACTGTCATTTATGCCACTGAAACAAGGGAGCCAGCGCCCCAGAGGCTTGCTCCGGTATTTCAAGGGGCTGGGTTGGCTCGGGATAATGCTGGTAGGGGTAAATGCTCAATACACCACAAGCAGGTAGTCAGTGCAGGTCTTGTGTCAGCAGGTCAACTCCACTATGAAATATTGGGGTACTTTAAAAGGTGTGTTAATAAGTCAGCAATGTATTTATGGTTACTATGGTGTAGCCTACAAGTTTAGTATCCATAGTTTAGGGTGACTGCTGCTTGCCATTAGGTGGCTTGCCTGCTTTTTTTGCCAGCTATGGCTTAAAAAAAGGGTACGCCATGTCGAATGAAACGGTGCCTACACATGCATACACAAGTGCGGTTAATATAAAAAAAAGTGTGTGCATAAGACCACACGACAGAAGTGACAACTTCTACAAGGTTGACAAAATCTCTCGCTCCCTTTGTCGACTCGAGCCGAATTTACCTGAACGAGTATCTAAGCGTGGCAGTCACGCGAGTTCACTGCTTATTCCCCATCCCAAAAGTGACCAACGTGCCTAAAGAAGTTTTCACTACAATAAATTCAGAGACGCACAGTCTGTCTTATTTGCATGGAAAACGTGCCCCTACAAAATAAATTGTTTTTTATGGTTAACAGGCTAAGCATTTGACCAAAACTTACTTAATGTTTGATTGTTTGGCATGCAGCTAATAGGCTACAGGACTGATCATTTTTATTGGCTTTATAAACGAGTATAAATTGAAAATCGCACTTATTTTATCTATGTTATTTTAATTTGTCCAGCTGAGTGAGATCGGTCGCATTCTCCGCAATGTGTGCAGCGTGGTTCCGGACGGGGTGGTGTGCTTCCTGCCTTCCTACTCATATGAACAAACCGTCTACGAACACATGAAAAAAGACAACATCATTCAAACCATTTCTAAGAAGAAAATAGTGTTCCGCGAGCCAAAATCCGCTTCGGAAGTTGATCAGGTGAGTGTAATAGGCTACTGGACAGTTGTTTGAAAAGTCTCTCTCTCTCCGCGTTTTCGCCGTGCTTACGTCGGGTCGTCGTCGCGCCTAAGGGTGGTTTTCCACCAGAGAAGTGTGGGTGAAAAATCAACCAATAGGTGGCGAGGCGACGGAGACGGAATGAAACGATCCTATCGTGCATAGCTCATCTTCCTCGTACACTTCTGGTGGAAAAGGACCTTTAGTCTCGCGATCGACTCAAAGATGGCGCGCAGACCGCCAGTGGTCCCCACGCTTGTATAGCACTATTCATGTAGCCAGCGCCCGTGGGTTTAAAAAAATAAATAATTATAGAATAAGTGGCAAACAAGCTACGGGCCACCTGATGGTAAGTGGTCACCGCCGTCTATAGACACCTACAATACCCGGGGCATTGTCAGTGCGTTGCCTACCTTTGAGGAGCTTTGCCATGCCTTCACCTCGGAAGTGATGAGCCACCCCGATCACGATCCTGCGTTTGGTTGACGCTTGCATGGTCTCGATCCGGTATCGAGTTAATATGTGTGCTGGATCAAATTGAGCTGTATTAGCTGTATACAGCTCATATAGCAGTGAGTAATTCCATATCTAAATAAAAGCCTAACAGCAAAATATAGTTTATTATGATACTGGGCACAAAGACTAATCTGACGACACCCCGACCTCTAAAAATATCAAGCAGTTCAGGCTTACAGGAAGTCACATAGAAGCAAAGATACAAACAGCCGAAAAATATTACGTACCCTTGGTCCATACTTCTTGGTCAGTTGGGTAAAAATAGATAGTTAACTCCGTATTGTTCACACCAGTTGTTTTTGTTATTGGTAAAAAGTAGTCTAGTCTAGTCCAAAATTAACTTCAGTATCTATGTAGGTACATCTATTGTTACTCTACCTTGACGTTATAAAATATTGTAGAGGCGTGTGAAACCGCGTGTTGCAGAGTTAAAATAATGTTGTATTTACAGGTGCTACATAAATTTGCGTCAGCAGTAAGAAACAAGAATGGCGATCATAATGGAGCTCTATTATTGAGCGTTGTAGGCGGAAAGTTGAGCGAAGGACTAAATTTCAGGTTTGTTCCTTTGAATATATCTGTGCTTTATGTTTAAAGTATACATAAATATTTATATTATTACTTGATAAAACCTAACCAGTTTAGATAGGGCCCCAATTTGTTTTTGCACTAGGGCCTTTGGTTACCTAGCTACGCCACTGAGCAGCAGCCGACGTAGTGATAGCTCAACATGACGAATACATAAAATTATAATACTCTTTAAAAGTCGACAATGTATCTGTGATGCGCCTGGTTTTACAGTTATCCATTATGTGACAGTGATCGCTTACCGATGCGGAAGAAAGGTAGACCACGAACCGGAAGACGCAGCGTAGGGAGGCCTCCCACTAGATGGACCGACGACATTGTGAGAGTCGCGGGTATCCAGTGGATGCAAAAGGCGGGCTGTCGTTCAGTGTGGAGGTTAAAGGGGGAGGCCTATGTTCAGCAGTGGACGTCTTCCGGCTGATGATGATGATCGCTTACCATCACCTGTTACCTGCGATGGTTCACCTGCGACCTGTTAGCATGTTTGCCTCTTATGAAAAAAAAGTATGTGCTTAAGACCGCACGACAGAAGTGAAAACTGTATCAAGATCGACTATACGAACGAGAGCGATCTCGTTCGACTCGAGCCGACTTTAGCCGAACGAGTATCTGAGCTTGACGGTCACGCGAGTTAAGTGCTTTTCCCCATCGCAAAAAGTGCCAAACGTGCCTCAAGAAGTTTTCAAAAATTGTAAAAATTGTCTTAAAAATTGTAAACCGTAACATCGCTTAACATCAGGCGGTGGTACCGGTCAAACTTAAGCCTATTAAATTCAAGGGCAAAAAAATAATAAAAAAATTGACTAGTATTAGAAAAAAGAAAAGGTTGTAATAGATTTTTTGTAAATAAATCCATGTCCAGTAGTTATTTTTTTGTTTGAAAGGAGACCTGATCAAGCGTGTTCTTAGCTATGACTCAATTAAATCTGTTCAGCAGTTTGAAGATTATCAGCCCTTTTTTAGGGGGTTTAAAAAAAAATTCTTCTGGTCTATATTAATTCTGTTTTTGGGTTCTAACACAATATGTTAATATTCCAGCGACGATCTTGGCCGTTGCGTGATGGTGATAGGCATGCCGTATCCGAACGTGAAGTCACCCGAACTACAAGAGAAGATGAATTATTTGAATAGAACGGAAGGTGGCGCCGCGGGCAGCGTCTACTATGAAAATCTGTGCATGAAAGCTGTCAATCAATGCATTGGTATGAACTTACTACTTAGGGACCGTCCATTAATCACGTGAGGCTTGAAAGGGGGGGAGGGAGTTTAGCAAAATCACTAAACAACACAAACAATAGTCTTAAACCTCACCAATTAGGGTAAATAGTGCAAAAAAATAATACATCTCGATTAATGGACGGCCCCTTAGGCATAGTCCGCGCGTAACTCGTTGGCCGCTACCTAGGAATGCAAGTGGTGGAACGGAAAGGAGCGGGGGGCCCCTAGAGATTGAGCGATGGGATGGAAAGAAGCGGGGGGTGCCCTAGGGATGTGAGCGGTAAGACGGGAAGGAGCGGGGGTGCCCTAGGGATGTGAGCAGTGGGACGGGAAGGAGCGGGAAGTGCCCTAGGGATGTGAGTGGTACGACGGGAAGGAACTATCTTACTAATTATAATATCTAGATGGCCCCTCTTTTTGCTTTAGGGGATAAAGTTATTTATGACAAAATGCACCTTGAGGTTTTACTTGACAGGAATCAGAGTATGCTAGCTACCGTAACAAATATCATTCCCCCGTTATACCGCCGTAGGCGAATGAGCGATTACCCACTCTCCCTGCCCGTACCTGGTTACGCCCTTGATGACGCATTATCATATTACTCCAGGCAGGGCAGTGCGACATGCAAATGACTACGCCTGCGTCCTTCTGGTGGACGAGCGATACTCGAGGCCTCAAACAATTTCTGCACTACCTTCGTTTGTTCAGGTAACTAGCATGATTGAAGTGGCTTAGTTGGTAGTGTGTATGTCTTCTGCACAGAAACTTCTGGGTTTTATCTCTGGCCGGGAAGAAATAGTTTTAAATATCTGTTTAAATATTAAATATCTGGCATTGTGCCAAGGTTCGAAAGAAACAAATCGAAAAATTGAGTCGAATATATGGAACTGCTAGGTCTTGTGGGGGGGGGGGGGGGGCACCGCTAAGGTTCCGATTTGATACTATTCCTTTGACAAACGCGCACAACTTGCTCCACGTCATTTTGACAATTCAAAACAAGCGCGTTACAAACCTCATCGCGTTAGCAAACTTGACATGCCATTTCCACGCAGATAACGTAACGGCCCCCGTGTTACGAGTTCTTGAATATATATATACAGGCTAAAGGCATAGAGTTAATTTTTAAATTACATTTTTTGCTATGACGTGATGCGTTTATGGCAAGGAATCTCACGTGAGATAGATAATAAGGGTCCTGGAGCCTTACGGACAACTGCTATTACAAAAATTAACTGTCAGATATCATTTATCAAAACTTAAAGTATTAATGACAGTGTGGGAGTGGGTTGATAGCATTTGAGTTCTTACACGAGAAAACCCCATTATACGAGTCCTTAAAGTGAAATGAAATTTAGGTTTCTAATTCATAGCGGGGGTGATAAGACGCACTGACATCCTGCTTGGAATGTATTAGATTTTTTTAAGTCGAAGCGTGCTAACGAGAAACTTGTAAAACGATATAACTATTTTGTTTTCAGAAATCTCTGATGGCCAACAGCAATTTTGGACCAACTATCGGTAGCATAGCAAAGTTCTTTACGAGACATAAAGAAAATAAATACTAATTATTTATTTGTAAATAAATACTAATTATTTATTTGTAAATAAATGCATTTCCATGCTCTCTAACTAAATAAATGCATGTAAAAGGCTGGTAATAAAAATTCATGTGATATACAAATAAAGCAGTTTTTTTATATACAAGCATTCAAAATATGAGTTTGCTAAACATTCACAAGTCGTTTTAAAACACCAAACAGCGATGATCTATGTTGACACTTTAGTATGTATTGGGATAACGTTCTGTCAGACACCTACGCTGACGGAGTTTAAGAGGTGAAAGGTAAAGCTAGGAACATAATATGCGTAATTCCGCAAACGGCAGTGCATGCAGTTCATAAAGCGACGTATTTTCGTGAACAAACAAACGCGAGTAAATTATGTAACTGATCGTTTTGGACGAGTTTTCACATAAAATCCTATAATCTGTACATTCCAATAATTCGGCACTCTGATTATTATTAGTACTGGATAGTGAGACTATTGTAAGCGCGAACGCACACAGTCGGACATTTAGTCAGCGGAAAGAATCTCCCTCTAACAGAAATTTCCTCTCGTTCCTCCCAGTGTTTATTGCGTTATTAAGTTTTATTGCGCTCGCCGTCTAAGTCTTTGCTTGAACTATGCCTAATTCAATCCGCCAAAGCAAGTGGTAAAGTCTTCGAAACAGGGCCTTCGAAGTAGTAGTTGTATTGTGGTTTTTCTGGCGTCGGTTCGTTGTTGAACTCTGCGAGCACAGCGCCTTGCGCGGCCGCCATTGGCACGAAACCTCCCGCCGGTGCCACCAGCGATCGCGTCGACACTACCATACACAGGTCACACTCTGTAATCGCTTTATCTATAAACAAGGAAAACAAGACACAGTAGCACACATCTACTTCTACGCTGACGACACACACACGGCGAATCTCAATGTTGTGGCGCGCGCGACTATCGCTCTGAGCGTACCGTGAAACATCGTAGCGGGCGGGGGAAGAGGCGCTCATTTGATTACTTCACTCGATTTGGGTGTGACGTTGATACGTCACCTACCTATGACCGAGGTAGTATACGTAGGTATACTGAGTAGGATACCTAGCCACTGTTTATCAAAGCTATAAATATACTTACTGGCTTGTTCTTTAACTTGTGAGTCGACACTCTCTCCGAACCAGACAATATAAGGCCTCAAAAGGCCGCCGCAGTCGGAGCACCGCGGCAGCTTATCTAGCGCGATGTTTGCCTGCGTCGCATTCACTTCTGGGGAACCGGTGTTTGCTAATGCCTAACAAATAAAATTATTGCTCATTGAAACAATGACGATATTAACCACGTTATAGCTAATACTTTCCCAGTCCAGAAAATAGTACACTTCTCGAGCCTAAAGCCCAGAATATTGCGCTATCACACAAGCACATATGACAGATATAATCTGGGCCTTTTCAGGCCAGAGTGAATAGGTATCTTTTAAGTCTTGCGTGCTTTATCTTCGACCACATCGTTGCTTACCAACAGGCGAGTTGGTGGTCAACGCGGACTTATCGACAAAAAAGCACATTTAATGGATTTTTTAAATATATTCGAACCATTTTTTTGTTTATATTCATGGGTGATCAAAGGATACCGCGACAATAATTTGAATGGAACCGACTTTGAGTACCCAGGTGATCAATGTATTCAAAGTGGAACAGAGCAAATTACTGTGTCTGCTTTGAAAAATGTGCTTCGGTCATTTTGCGCAGTTGATATTTAGAATATAATTAGCTTTAATTTAAAAAAAAATACCACAATACATCATCATCATCAGCCGAAGACGTCCACTGCTGAACATAGGCCTCCCCCTTTAATCCCCACACTGAACGACAGCCTGCCTTTTGCATCCACTGGATGCCAGCGACTCTTACTAAGTCGTCGGTCCATCTAGTGGGAGGCCTACATACGCTGCGTCTTCCGGTTCGTGGTCTCCACTCAAGAACCTTTCTTCCCCATCGGTTATCGGTTCTCCGAGCGAAGTGGCCTGCCCATTGCCACTTCAACTTGCAAATTTTACATACATAGAAACCACAATACATAGAAATAGTTATTTTCCTTTTATTCTGGTCATTACAAAAATATTCAAACAAAAATTTGTTACAAATATTTTGAAATATCGTCGTAAAAGGAACGAAGCACATTCTTAAAAATAGACAGTTATTTTATATCTTAAAAACATCAAATGCGGGAACGAGGTCGCTGCACCCGGTATTATGGTCCTTCGAATCGTGCGAGCTTAGCTTGCGAGTACTTTAGGCACAGAAGACATAATAGCTTCAGGTCGTGTTTTTGTTTGGACTGAGAACTTGTTCCAAAAAATATATTGCCTATATTAAAAATTATGATCCGGGTTAAGTATATCATCAACAAAACAAAAGAGTCCAAACTCAAGGAGTTTTGAAGAGTTCGAGTAGATTAGACATTGGACCTGGAAGTCCTCCAGGCTGCATCATCAGATCAGTTCGATGATACCAAATCATTGTATTGTCCTGAGTTTTATATATTAAAAAGTTGCAAAGTTTTTTTTACTGTTGCAGTAACCTATATAATAATATAGTTGCAAAGTTTTAATTTAATACGACAATATTATAAGTAAGTAGTTAAAAATCTAGATCAAGATTTGTTTAGGTACATAGTTACAAAAGAAGCTAATAAAAGTGTGTTAAAAAAAATTTATTCCTGCTTACTGGGCAAATAGGTCTGTCGATGTTAATGGCTACAGCATTACACCCAGTACACCGCGTCTTGAACAAGTTCCCGTGAAGTTCAATTAAGTTTACAGAACCGGCTCTTGAGTGCATGCTGTCTACGTTCTGTGTAATCGTGGTGATATGCTTCTCTGATCCGTACTTCAGTTCATAATTAGCAATAGCGATGTGGGCCTAGGGATCAAGGTGATAACGTCACTAAAAAATAATGGCCAAGAGTGTGTCAAGACATGCATGATAAATGGTTCCGTGATAACAGAAAGAAAGTTTACCTACATATAGTTTAGAAATTATTTAGAATTAGAATTACCAATAGCGTTTCGAACGAAGTTCTGTGGACTTTCAACGACTTTCAGTGTGACACATTTCAGAGATGTATTATAAGATCATTTAACGAAAAGGATAATGACCTTTGAGCTAGAACGTCTTGAATTTACTATAGTTTTACCGCTATAATTCAAAAAGGTGTAACTGCAACAACGAAAAAACAAGCCGTCTGGAAAAAAAATTAAACTCTTTAGGCGCGGCGACGCCGTAGATTTAAGGACAAATAAAAAAAAACTTAGTTATTTAAGATATTTAGGATCTACTTAGGTATACCTAAGAATATAAGTAACCTAAAAGCCCTATTCCCTCTTTCTCTCCCGTTGGTCAGACGACGGTTGAGTCAACCAAATTCATAAGTCTGTTATTGCTTTTAAGCCAAAACGCCCACTGGTGAGACGTGCTGGCGTCGCGCATCCAAGCTTCGCCTCTTCTCTCCAGTCGCCGTTTAACCAAAAATATTTCAAGTGACTACTAGGTACTAGGAGCTACAATAAATTCAAAGTACTTACTATATTAGGCCGTGCTTTTGCCGCCATTTCCCGCCTGTAGTTATAGAACTCCCAGAACACGCTCGGACATTCCAGAAACGATGGCGGATATGTTAACGCTAACCCCGTGAAATTCCTCCAAACACGCCCCGTGCCTGAGAAGGTAGGCAAACCTGACTCTTCACTTATACTAGAACCGGTGAGGAAGACAACACTTTTTGAACATTTCAGCTTGTTACGAAACTCTGACATACGACTATCAACCGATGATTGCCTTACAACCATTTTATTAATTATTTTAGTTGACACGGATTTACAAACTAAATTCATTGTTAAACTACAGATAGGCTTCGTGTTTTAGGTGCAAAGATTATTTTATGTACTTGAGTATTTATTTATTTATCATCAATGGATTGTACGGAGTATGGACTGTATGTAGTAGTAAATATATATCAATGTTTATAATTTATAAAATTAGGCAAGAAAATTGTGGTAAATCGGTAAATCATGTTTATCAATTTTGAAAGGATTGAAAAATTTTAAGTCACCTGACAGCATTTTTGATAGAAAAAATACTCTTTCATAAACATAAACCCTTTTTATTTTGCTTCTACTTGAAACTTGCTGGCACAGCTTGCTGGGGTTTGTAGTTTTAGGGTGCGTTTAATAGAAAAGTTTTTTTTTTTTTGTGGGGTTCCCAGTCCCTCATCTACGGAGACGAAGAAACGTGCCAGAATCGTCCAATCACATTGGTTGAAATCCACATCTCGTCGCCACTTTGCGTCAATGGGAACAGTCATAGTGGATTCTATGGCAAGCGTAGTAGGCTCCATTCATTGAATATGATTGGTCGATTCCAGCTCATCTCCTCTCCGCCTCAGTGGAACCGCACCCTTACCCACCATTTTCTATCTGCATTTTCAGCATAGAAAGTATTTTATCCTATAGCCGTCCTAAGCATGCTGGACCCTGCCGCTGATTGTCATTCTAATCTGATCTGATTGATTGAGAAGACAATCGTTTCTTTTGTATCTTATATTAGTGTAAAATCTTTATAAAAATAACTAAATGAAACTTACCTCTTAAATATAACATTTTATTTACATATAGTACAAATATAAATACAATTTTGTTTATGACACGGGAGTTACTCGTGTATGATTAAGACGGCTACTCCGACTATAGTTTCAACCGCATTTGGCTGTATATTTCAAAGGTAAGTGCGTGTGCGCGATTCTGGTTCGTGTTCTTTGCCTCGTTTTAAAACTATAGTCGGAGTAACCAATTTAACCCTACGTAAGTAATTCCCTTATCATATAAACAAAATATGTGAAAACCACGTCAGTTTCCAATATAAATACAATAAGTTGATATCCTTAATCCGTAAAGGCTTACAAGTCGGTCAAAGCCTGTGACAATGTCTGTCCACAAGGACCTTCAAAGAAGTAATAAAAATCTGTTGTCCATTTCCTCAATCCCTAAATGCTTACAAGTCTGTCAAAGCCTGTGGCAACAATTGTCCACAAGGACCTTCGAAGTAGTAATGAAAATCTGGTGTTGCTGGTGTTGTTTCTATGTTGAACTCTGCCACTATGGCACCCCTGGCGGCTGCCTGCGGCGCGAACATGGCAGCAGGGTACACTACAGACGATGTGCCAACCACTAGACACACGTCACATGTTGCCATTGCTGCCTCTGAAATAACGGAAAAAAGTATGTGCATAAGACCACACGACAGAAGTGAAAACTTCATCAAGGTTGACTATATCTCTCTCTTCCTTAGTCGACTCGAGCCGACGTTACCCGTACGGGTATCTACGCGTGACGGTCACGCACGTTCAATGCTTTTGTTCCCCATCCCTAAAAGTGCCCAACATGCCTAAAGAAGTTTTCACTTCATAAACTTTACTTCAGTAAACAATGCTTAAAATTGCTCCACCAGAAACAGTCTTACCAAGCGATCTTATAAGAGCGACCTCTTCCAAACTACCTTCAATAATGGTAGACTGCGGTGAAGTGATGTCACAGATATTTTATAGATCGTAAAAACTATGGTTCCATGCTAAACAACATACTATAAAAGTAGGCATACCATACACATAATCTGCATCAAACAGATCAGATTGTGCCAAATTAATTCTTCCCGTCAATTTACAACAGCTGTCAGTGATCATTATATTATTATATTATAATGAAATACATAATTAGAGTAGTAGTAAAGATAAAAGGAAAATTACCTGCTTTCTCCAAAACAACACTTTCTAAGTTTTCTCCGAACCACACTATATGTGGTCTTAGCAAACCTCCACAAGCAGCTTTTTTGCAGTGAGGCAACTGTTTCACTGGGATGTCAGAGCCAATTACTTTTGCATCTGGGAGCCCTCGATTTTCTAATGCCTATAATAATAATAAAATAAAAAAATTATAACAGGATAAATTATGATAGTAAATTTACCCATGTGACTCATCCCAGCTCATTGCCAATCACTGATGTATGTGAAAATTAGTATGTAATTTATACCCAAAAAAATTCTTGAGACAGATTCAGTCTTAGAATTTGAATTAGAATCAGTGTGAAAAGTTTTATCAAAACTAAAGCATTGGGCTCATCCCATCTAAATAGTAATAACTAGTATTTATTGTGCTTTAATATTTTAGTTTCTCGCAATTTATGCTATGCAAAGATGAGTCTGAATGATAGTTAGTTAAATCACAGTGGCTGCATAATTCTATTTAGAACTATTTTTTTTAGAGTTTGAATTTTGATTATCTTTATTATTCTGTCCTAACAGCAATGACACTGTTATCTTTTTGATCTTTTATAGAGTAACTGAAAAGTAAATAAGAAAAGTAAATGATAGTTCTCATCTTTAAAACAGTTAACTAAATGTTAATAACAACTAACCGCACAAATAGGTATATCTGTGTTTATTAACACTTCTTTACACTTAGTGCAGCGGGTTTTATACAGATTACCATGGAGTTCTAATAGATTCTTCGAGCCTGCTCTTGCATGAAGGTTGTCTACATTCTGCGTGATTACTGTTATGTTCTTCTCCGATCCATATTTATTCTCAAACTCGGCTATTGCTTTGTGCCCCTGTAATAAAATTAATTTCTCTTATTACCACAGGTTCAGACCTCTTTTTGTGCTACTTGGATGTGATACAACATCATCTGGCCCTGTGCTTTGTGAGTCATTAAATCTTAACTATAGCAGAATATATTTTTATTTCTTCTAGATTATGTATGCAGAAACTATTGACTTGGAGTTATTTACCGCATTTGGTTCGGCCTTGGCCGCCACTTCTCTCCTATAATGATAGAACTCCCAAACCAAACTTGGTGAATCTTTAAACGCACCCGGCGTAGCTAACGACGTAGCCTGGTATTTCCTCCATAGCCCGCCAGCTCCCCTGAATGTCGGTATACCCGATTCAGCACTGATACCGGCACCGGAAAGTATGACGACATTTTTTGCGACCTCTAAAGATTCGCGGAATTTGCTCATGTCACTGGACTGTCGTACGGCCATTTTAGTAACTTCTGACGATAGTAATCTGCTCCGAACTGAAGAAATCAAGTTGATACTCATTATCATAAGATCTAAAGCCTGATTTTATATTATTTGTGTTATTAAAATCCGGACATTAAAAACGTAAATAAACATTTGATAGACTGACAGTGACACTGACACGACATACACACTGGTTGATAGACATTGATTGCAATCAACGTTGAATTTTTTTTTCATCTTAAAAGGGTTTTGTCTTCGCACGCTTTGTGCATTTTCTAGTGTCAAATAATATTAAGATTTATTAAACTAGAAGCCGATTTTAACTATTTAAATTGTCTTATCAAATTCAAACTTTGCAAGTATATGTAACTACCTAATTCGGATGACAACACAATAACTTGGTACCATTGAACTGATGATGATGATAGAGCCAGGAGGTGGATCCTTTGATTCCATTTTTTTAAGCCATCCTCAGACCGTTCTCACTTAGAATAAACCCTTCGAGTTTGTTTTAAGATTTAACGAGTCATTATCGATTGTTTTTTTAGGTTTTTTAAGTACTATAATTATTAGTCTAGGTACTACTTATATAATAATTAAACATTTACAAACACATAATTTTGTTTAAAGCATGTATATTTGTCAAAGGTCTAAAAGTAGGATAGTTGGGTCTGGTACAAAATTCACGAAAAGGAGTCTTTATTTTGCATTATAATTTTAAACACTATTTAAGAATATGGACAAACGAATATAAATCCTATGTTGTTTACACAGTGCCTAATTTAGCTTGCCAAAAATGTAGACTGAATGCACAGATTAGATTAGTTCTACCTACTTATAATTCGGTCATTATTGAGCGCTGATCAGTCATAATTTAAATATCTTTGTTTTGTTTGCATACATTTAATTTTCTAATAATTATGTAGATTTTGTTATTTTGTTGCTCGCGTACAGTATAGGTACCTACATAGCGTCATCGTAGACGCTACGTATGTAGGTACCTACGCTACGTTATGGTGTGGCTATGGCGGACGCGACGTAGAGGCAGCGTAGCAAAGCTTGCTACGATATTTATTTAAACTTTCGCGCGGCTATTTATACGGGCCATATCCTATGCCTTCGTAAGTTTTATCTGCAGTTATCGACATACATTAACATACCAACACCTGTATGCTTGTGAACGAAGTAACGAACCCATTGACGTCATTCAAAGCACGCATGCGTATTAGAAACTCCATCATGATAGAGAAAAAGGATATTCGAAGTTAGAACGCGGCACGCTGTTTTGGCGGGCAGTCGTTTTGAACTACCTTCAAACTTAGCATCGCGGGAAATTGCTGGTAAGTACGCCGTATTATTATTAATTGCTATTTTAATATTCGTACGCTGTTTGAGAGTAATAGCTCTTAATCTGCTATTTTATGGAAAAGATAAGCAAGCTAGACATTAAAGGGTATTAAGTTCTAAATATATAATGCAAATTTTAATGTGGGTCGTTCTAGCAGAATTTCTGCGGAGTCTAAGTTTTTACCGGTGTCGATTTCACAATGCTACATCAGCAGTAAATTAATTGGTAATAACTTGACTCATTTATGTATTGTGTTTAAATCCTCTGTTATGGTTATTGCTATAATAGCAAAATAACACGTGTTCAAACGTATTTACCATAAAATAAATTATTAAATGATGTACCGTACATATACTTACCTATTCGTAGAAGATACCTAGAAATCTTAAATTTAATTTAATTTTTTTGACTAAGCTAACTCCTTATCATTCTTTAAAATAGGCATAAAATGTAGTAACTAATCACTTTTTAATAACTTGACGTAAAAATATCAATATATTTTTTGTAAACAAACTAAGTATAAACCTAAACTAAAAGTGCTTAACTTTATGTGGTGGTAAACTCTAAAAGTTTCTACTATGACTAAAGTATTGTGATGGGACGTATTTGTGATACCTCTGGTGTTACAGTTATCCATAGGCAACGGTCACTGCTTACCATCAGGCGGCCCGTCTGCTCGTTTGCCACGCATGGCATAAAAATACAAAAAAGTAATGCAAAAAGACTTCATCACGCCCTGGCGGTGACCCATCCAAATACTGAACGCGCCCGACGTTGCTTAGCTTTGGTGATCAAAAATTTGTCACCGACTCGCATTTGGCCAGTATTTATTATTTGTTGTTTTACTTTAGAGTGTGTACTATAATCATGCCAAGTTTGACGCTTGTAGGTAGGTACGTGTTACTGTTTTTACACTAGAGCAAATACAAAAATATGTAAAAACAATGTGGAATCGAGACCCTCCTTTAGTTATTACTTTTTGACTTTATTGTTATTTCTTAGTTAATCCGCCGAAACATGACATAATATTCTGTGAACATTTTAACTGGATATCTATTACGGTTCGAAAGATACATCCAGTTGTTGTCTGCAGGTGAGGGCCCAAAAAGCTAGCGACATTACCACGTTGAAAAGCCAGATTTATTCTTTGGCTAAGTTGGCCAAATCTTCAAGACATCTGGACAAGTCTTCAACCAAACCAAACTCCGATTGGCCGGACCTCATAGTCCCATGGTTTCGACTCCGAACGGAAGAAATATATAATTATATCTCTTGCCGAGAGATTTATAATAATATTTTCTCCGTTTAAGGTTCCGCCGCTGCACCAGCCGCCATTGCTGTATTTTTAATAATAATAATAGGCTTGCGTTTGGCTTCCAACTCGCCTGATGTAAAGCGATGATGCGGTCTACGGTGGAGCACGTTCTTTGACAGATGACATAATAATGCCTATAAGAAACTCTGGTACCTATTTGTATAAATTCTTGAAGAATAATAGTATTTCGACAATAGAATTTCTTCTTTCATCATTGTATTCTTCATTAGAATTCTTAGGTATAGATATGTCTTATTCAGTACGCAGCAGCTGTACCATTATTTTCTTTGACAATAGAAGGGATATGAATTACCAAACTATTTGGTTTATTTTGCTTCTTAACTTTTGACAATAGAAGAATTACTAAACTATTTGGTTTCAATTTTCGTTTGCTGAGCGAGACTCAATGGGTCTTACTCACACCTAACTCCAAAATATTGAAATTAGCTCCCGAGCGAAGCGAGGGAGCGATAGAATCTTCCATTACGCTCGGGATTCAAGCACGCCCAAGACGACGACACCTTTATGCCTGAGGGAAATACTCTACTATTCACACTTTCTGTGAGACAATAAAAAGATATAGTACTACTAGAAACATCACTGTCGTCACTTGACATTTTATTCAAAAAAAAAACTACCCACACTACACTAGAGAATTACATTATAAAACACACTACAAGAAAAATTCACTAGATACACAAAAATACACTAAAACATTCTAGAAAAACACAACACTAAAAACAACATAAAATATTTTAAAAAACACTACTAATAACACATCAAAAATACACTAGAAATACACTACACAAAAACACATTAAATACACAAAACACATTTAAACACACATTAAAACTACACTACACCCTAAGAAACATACTACAATAGAGAAATACGCTATAAAACACACTACATTAAAAATACTGTCGAGAATAGAATAGGTACTTAATAAAAAAAAACACTAAACACTAGAGATACACAAGCACACTAAACACAATAATAGAAATACACTATACAATAGAATCACTACACTAAATACACAAAACACAAAAAAAATATAACACGCACTACTATAACACACTCGTCAGAGATGTTCGTATTTTTTTTTTCAAGTTTATGGTCCGCTTTGTGGCTCTGGCGCCTAAAAATGTATAGTTGAGTAGCGGGTTATAATGAAATTCAGTACAACATTATTGCCTGGCTAGAACGTAGGGAAATAATTGCTTATTTTTGCTGAACAGAAATTTGTTACCTTTTATTGTTTTTTTTTCTTTGTTTGTAATTTGTCTTTACTTTTTGACTGATATTATTATTTACAAATTCTTTTAAAATGTTAACCGGCTGTCTATAATATTACGGTTCGAAAGATACCTACAGCCATTAAAAGGTAGGACGGAAAGACGGACAGACAGACATACAGACAGCGTAGGCTTTGTAATGGGGTCGCATTTACACCCTTTGGGTACGGAACCCTAAAAATGAGTTTTGTGGTTGGTAAGTACCTACGTAACTCTCGGTAATATTGACAGATAATGACCATTATGTGAATCCGACTAAGTATACCTAGATATCAATCTTCGTATTTCCTTCTGGTTTACTGATACGAAGACCTTTCCCTAAACCTATGTTCACTTCGCTGCTTCGGAGACGGTTTCTCGCATTACTGATTCGAGGTTTTCAAAACCATTGGTTTATGAAAATCTATTTATTGGTTTGGATATAAGATATATTTATATATATTAGGTAGGTACTCTGTTCTTATAGACGTTCATTATATAAGGGGAGGACCTATAGGGGATATATAGGGGATACCTATTTACATAAATAGAGATCAAAACTAGGTCTAGGTAAAATCAGACTTTAGAACTGTGGGGGTGGGCTACTGTTCACGAATTTTATAGGAACCTGGCCAAACATTTGACAAATAGTGAACGGAATGCTGACGACAACTTTGGCCACAAACTAAAAGGCAATGCTGCTAGCATTCTGGCCACCTTTTCTTCTTGTGTGGGACTAAGGATTAGGTTATTTTCTCTATATCTAAGTAATTTTAGAGTTTTAATTTTAGTTCTTCATTATTCCAAATACATATTATAATCGTAGGTAGTTTTATTAACATTTTTATTTTTTATTTTATTTTATTTCCAACTTTGAACTATCATATTCTTTGATCGGGATCGAAATTGCATGCCATCCCGTTCGTATCTATTTACTCGCACCACGTGCGTAAGTGGGATGGCACGCGCTCGCGATCACGATCCGAATCATCCATAATAAGGCAGCTGGTTATAACCTGGTTATAACTAATTGTATGTTAAATAAATAAAAAATAAAAAAATTACCTAATGCGATAGTGTAGCAAATTTACATATTAAAAAACAACATTGCAACATATTTTGTTGCATGCCAAAGCTAATGCGTAAACTAAATTTTAATATTTAGGTACTACCCACAATACTTTTATGCTAATTAACCTTATTACCTAAACATGTAGTACCTACTTAAGTATGATAATTCACAAATGAGTTTGCGTGGGGGCAAAAAATGAGAAAGACGAGGTAAAAGCACTAAAACTGTGGAACTGTAAAAGGCACGCGCGGTTGTAATTTATATTATTAGGTAGTACCTACGACTTTCCATTTTTCACCAGCAAAAATATTAACAAGCTAAAAATAAGTTGACGGATTAGTTTTATGATAAAACTTGAAACATTCCGTCTACGTATTAATATTTTTCTCAATTTTTATTTATTGCGATATCTTTTTTTTAAGGCAAGGTTTCCCACTTTAAAGCAACGCTTGCTCCAGATGCCCATAAATAATATATTGTGTTATGGTCGCATTTAGTGGAGCAAAACCATGGTGATTACACACAGTCGTGCGTTTCGTTACTTTTATATTGAAGTTTTTGTCATATTTGTCGAAAAGTATAGCTGTAATGTAAAATGTACCTTTACGGTTCCCTCCATAATTATGAAATATGTATACTAAGATATCGTAGACATCATTTAGTAAATAGGTATTGAATGAATCCAAAATATCAGGAAGAAAAGCTCAAATCAGTGCTACTTATTTTTTTTTATCGAGCGAAATTTCTTTAATCTTATTTCGGTCTTTACAGTTTCTTAGATAAAACATAAAAAAAAATATATGCCACTATTTTTATAATTTTAAGCTAACCATAGAAGTAGACAAACTAAAACTAGAATGACCAAAATTGTTAATAGTGGGAAAAGAAGGCATTATGAGTCCTTCGTCCTTCGTGCTGTGTTGATTCTCATTACGCTATAAGCGTCGTTGACGCTGTTGCCGTAATTTGGAGGATCAGAGTAATTTTTTTGGAGTTTTTGTTCTCTTTTTTCCCTTTTTTGACTGAATTTTCCTCCAAATTTGTAAATGCAAGCTAATCAATGGTATATATCAGTAAATGCGAATAAATGCCAATCAAAATGTATCAAAACTCGTCGCACCTCTTGTGCATTTGCCAGTGTAAGGATTAAAATATTATCAAATTTGATGAAATTATGTCCAACAAGTCATAATCACAGTCAGAGTCAAGCTAAGTAAGTCAGAGTCAAGACAAAGTCATGCTCTAGTAAAGTGGTGGAGACTTTACAAGAGGCTTCTTACATTCACAAAGAGAGGTTTAGAGGATTTCAAGAGGCATTTACATGTATTGTATTTTTCACGTTGGCGCCAAAACTCTATTATCGTTTCATGCAAGACGGTTTAGATAGCGGCTCTTACTGTCATAAATAAAGTTTCCTCCATGTACCCTAGTCTTTAGTTATTATGCCTGAGGGTAGTAACGTTGGGTACACACAAAGGATCTGTTAATCTAAATGGAGATGAAAAGAAATTAATCAAGGTTTAGCCGAGCGTGGCCATAGGAGATTGGAAGGAAGACGATATCGTTATGACGTACCTACCCATTATAAATTGTTCACTCAGATTGCTTATACGACGCACGGTTTCAATACGCACTTTTATTGAACGGAGCTTTTTGTCATCTTTGTGGGAATATTTGGAGATTCGATTTCAGGCGTTTTATGAGAAAATAGGGCACGGGTCTTAAAATAAACGGTTTTCCTTTCTGAGACTAGTCAAAATCTCCATTGCGAGATTTAATTTTAGATTTGATCCAATCACAACAGAGTGTTCATAAGTTGATTCTAAGGATTCGAAGAATTGTCGGAGGCTTCCAAATCGCCTAAAACATCTCACAGGAAGTAGGTAAATATCCTAGACGAGACAATAGAATTGACCTTGTGCGTCATGATACATTAATGAAAACCACCATAGAGGGAAAGGTATAGAAGGAAAAAGAGGACCAGGATAACCCAGGCGAGAATTATTAGATGAAATAAAAGAGAAGGCAAATGTCATTTCGTAAAGGGAGGTGAAAACACTGGCAGAAGATCGTGAAGCCTGAAAGTTACTCCATCCGACTTATCGGAGCTACTCTTAAAAAAAAATAAGAATGAATATTTATACATAAAATTGAACTACTTGACTAAGTCGTCGCTTACCAACAGGAGAGATAGTGTTCAAACGCGGATTTTTTTCAATTCGTAGTTCATCTCGAGTAGAATAAGTTCAAAAGTCGTTTACGAAACAAAGGTTTCAATAAACAATACAGCCATGGAACAAAGTAGGTAATTTATTTTCAATGCTATCCCAACAAACTCGCACCGCGAGCTTAGGATTCTAATCTAAGTTAGATTACTATATATTATCTCTTGTGTTAAGTAATTTAAGTTGGTTCAGTCGTCTGTGGATTTCATAACATTGCTTTATGTATCCAAGTTGCCTAAATATTTACCTACACTTTTGATATGTTTATGTTCTTGATATTTTTAACTAGTGTAACAAACGGCCACATCGCAAAGAGCGATCTTTTTAGGCATCAACTTTAGGATATACAGATGAATATAGAGAGGATTGATAGAGAAAATACAGAAATGTTTATTTTGTGATAATGAAATTTAAAGACAAACACAATTAAGATCACAGAGAAGATCATGGATTCATTCTATTTATTATATACTTAACCAGCGACCCGCCCGCCCGGCTTCGCACGGGTATAATTTACGTGCGAAAAATTATCTAACTGAAGGTGAAAACTGCATCAAAATCCGTTGCGTGGTTTAGGAGGAGTTAGCGGCCATACAGACAGACAGACGCGGAAAGCGACTTTAATTTATACTATGTAGAGAAGATAAATAGTATGTATTAGTAATATTTGTAAGTGTTTAGTTATTTATTTACTGATGATAAGTGCTGAATAAATATAATATTTATGAATGACTGTATGTTGGTATATGTAGGTATATAAGAGTGGAGCCTACAGATTCATAAAGGTAGTACGAAGCGGGGTGCGCAATAGTACGTAAATAAATTACCTGTTTTTTTATATTTAATAATAGGCTTGCGTTTGACCGCCAACTCTCTTGATGTTAAGCGATGATGCATTCTACGATGGAACACGCTTGCCAAAAAGAAACCGATTCAATCGTGATTTGAAGACACTCGGACTATACTTATTAAGAAACACCCATTCAGGCACCGTTTCAGCATTTCACAGACTAGCAGTTCGCACAATAAAAGTGGAATCAAAACGCTTCGTACGGGATTTCAGTCTGAAGTTTTTGGAATATCAACCATAAAATCGTCATTGACCCCGCAGGACGAGCGGAAAGAAAATTGTTGCCCATTTTGATTTCTAGAAAATGAAAACCTTTGCCATTTGTCTTTATATATTTTGATGGTCATATTTAGCACAATAATCTATTCTTATTCTCTAATATATTCTGATTCTGCGCAGATAATTTGCTAATCATTTTGCCATTATCCGGATCATCGAGTTTTGATGAACCGGCAAACTGCTAGGGGGCTAGATTTGTAATCAATCATTGCCAAACGGGTGGATTACCAGATATCGAATTTCAGAACGTTTAGGCCAAGAGCTGATTGCCTTTTAGCAACCAGCCTGGTAAAGTTCAATGACCTCTGTGTCTGCAGACTCAGAGTTTTTCCCATAGTCACTTCAACAGTCATTAAACGTCCACTGCTGGACAAAGGCCTCTCTCTTGGAGAGAGGTGTTGCCATAATCCCCACGCTTGGCAGATGGCTTCGGGATCGCAGTACGTTCACCGTGTACTAATACGATGCTGCTGCCCATCCTCCAGTGGTTCTGGTCACAGTTTTAGGACGTACCCAGGTCCATTCCCATAGTAAGAGTACGTACAATGATATCCTCGAATATTATTATGTCCTTAGTCGATGGACGGGCGGTAAGACGGACGGAGATAGGTACGTACACCTGGGGGGTTAGACAAGACCCACTTTCTGTTAGCGTTAACGCCTAAGAAAGATGAAATTGTATGAAAATGAGATTAGCTTGAGATAACATCTCTCAAGCTAATGTCATTGTCAATGTCATTTTCTTACAATTTCATCTTTCCGCAGGCGTTAACGCTAAATTTTCGCATCAAATCGCATCATCGCTTTAGCATCAGGCAAGATGGCGGTCATGCCTTCTCATTCAATAAAATAAAAAACTTTGGAAACATTAATTCGAAAGCCAGTTCGAAATTAATTTGGCTTTGCTGAGACTATGAATCAAAGATAATTAAAATGAAGTAAACACAATTAATCATTTAATTCTGACGGGATATTATTACAGCGTAGCACTTGCTACGAAATTCGTAGCAATATTTATTATATTTACTGCATGCTAAGTGTTCCAAAGTTTCCAAAATAATATAACTACATAAATATTATCTATATACAGGGTTACGCATATAGACTGTACTAAGCCGAAAGGAAGTTATTGTTCTCATCATTATGAACAACTTTTACTAAAGGAAACACTGAAATCGCGGGAAAAAAAACCAGCTTTTCCATACATTTTATCGAGATTCAATGACCGTTTTCTATGACCGCGTACACGGCCTCTCAATCTACAAAAATATTATACTGTCTGTCTTAATTGGATATAGCTTTACGGGTTTGATTCATGACACACTGGTCAATACTGCATGCTATTCAACCCATCAATAATTCAATTTATTACTGGCGAGTGTGCAGTAAACTAACTTGACGGATATGCAGTGTTGTTAGTAGCTTAACAAATACGCAGTTTTGAAAAGCTTGACGAGTGTGCAGCATGACGACCAAACAGTAATATATTCAGTAGATATAAATTAAATTTTTGATAGCTTGAAGAATATTTATTGCATTAGTATGCAGTATTGATCAGGGTGTAGTGAATCAGGTTTGGCCATCAGGGGTTATTTTTGATGTCAAATTATTTTAGGTGACTTATTAATTTATTTAAGATTTTTCAAAATATATTAAATCTTGTTCGCGTGATCGGCACGATCACGTGTCAATCAGGTTAGTAAGTCAGCTGGATGCAGAGATGCGGCGAGGGGTCCAGGCCGCAGACGCGAGCGGGGAGGTAACTGGGTCACCAGAACATTGCTCCGCATGGAACCTGCGAAATCGGGAACGCACTAACCTCTAAAGTATGGAAGCGAGTTAGTAGAGGTCATCGTTAAAATAAACTATTTGGATTGACAAAGTTATCAAGTTAAAAATAGTATGATATTTTTGAGGTTGACTGAAATATAAAATTGATATATGACGTATCGCATAACTTTTTTCGAGACGTTATGTAATAATCTTTACAATAGCAAGAATTCTGTATTTTATACATTGATTATTGATATATATTTTATGTGCTAATGCGTCTCAATTTCGGAGCGACCGGCTTAATCTTACGTGAGTAATTCCCGTATAATATCAATAAAATGTGTGGAAACTAAGTCAGTTTCTATAATAGAATGATCTCTATTACATATTATACTTTGTGTCTCGTAGTGATTTGCTTTCGAGCAAGAACGAAGTGAAGATGACAACTGGCAAGGGAACAAGGTGAGTGGCAGTATCAAAAGCAGACCCAGCCTTCGACGAAAATAATTCATTTTATTTTGGTCGAAGGACCCAGCCAGCATTGGCTGGGTTGACACATGAATGTAGTTTTTACATGTTATAAATTGTATCACTAGGTACTAACAGACCTAAAACACAAAACTAGAGCATAGCCAAAGCTCTTGGTTCTATTTGCGTACACTTGTTGCGCTCTTAGATATATCGAATATCTGACCCAGTTCGGGAAGTCAATGAAACTTCGCTAAATGCTTCGACCACATCACGGATCTACGCTTACAATAGGCTATTGTGCTGTATATTTTACTTCCTGGTTGTATTTTTTGTGACCCAGTTTTGCGGATGAATTTTGCGAATCAATTAATAAACTTTGAAAATGCCAATGCTCTACAGTTAACAACAATAAGTTGACAAACACTAAATGCATGTTAGATACTAAACAAAGTTCTTTGAATTATCATTTTACCAGTTAGGTTTCATGCTTGATTTGATTGGTTGTTTGTTCGTTTGTTTGTTTGTTTGCATTGAATAGGCTCCGAAACTACTGAACCGTTTTGAAATATTCTTTCACTGTTGGGAAGCTACACTATCCCCGGGTAACATAGGCTATATTATATTTTCAAAAAAATAGGGATCCTTACTAAAACTCCAATAATGTAACCCAAGGTGTAAAAAAATTAGATTTACAATTTTGACTTTGCGTGTTTGACAGTTCTAAGACAGGACAACGTCAGCTAGTTCAAAAATAAATTTAAGGTCTTTCTGACTGATATGGCGCCGTATAGCGTAGAGGAGTTCATTCCAAAACTGGAGTGAATAATTGATGCCTAATTATAATTGTAATGACATTGTTATCAATATATTTTTGCTTTAATATTATTAATTCTATGTTGTATTTTTTCATATTTTTAAATGTTGACATGTAATTATTATTATGAATAAAATTATCATTATCATCATTATCATTATGTCATAAAGAAATAAATGTGCTAACAAAGCCATTTTAGACTATACAAAATTTTGGTTTCTACTTTTATTCTGAAGTAGATAACCATACATCAGCTTTACTTCGGTAGGTATATCATTTACCTATCTGGCAAAATAATTTTAATAACGCTTTGTTGTTACAACTTTCATAATTAAATGGTTTATTGTGTATCCTAGAGAAAATTCATTACTTACTGGGTTTTGCAGGGGAATAATAATTAATATGTGTAGCTGTTAATGCAGCACTTTTCTTGAAAAAATCAGTACACTCTTCGTGAACTATTGTGAAAAATCAATGAATAGGTTACATATAAATTCAGAGCTATAAATAGAGTTGAATAGGTTTTTGTTCTCGACAAACAAGGAAATGTGATTGTCGGAGAATATAAGATTATCACTATACTTTACGGCAAAGCTGGGCAAAGCTTTCAACATTGGAAACATGTTTGTTATGTAAGTGCTAGTAAGAAATGCGGGGGTGGTACTGAGTTGGCATTGGAGTCGTGTGAACTAAACTAATCTGACAGCAATAAAATGATTTATGTCTCTTTTCATTCAAACATGTGAGTAAAGGACGGCAAGAAATATTTTCGAACTGTTTAAATTTTTTTAGAGCATGGCACGTCAGAATCATTTCCATTATGGAAAGAACATGTTACAACCTTACTAGTACAAGTAAGAAGTCTTGTATTGGGTATTTAGATTTGTCACTTGAATATTTATCTTTAATTAGAGGTTTCCCAAGTGACGATATTAAAAAACTATTGTTCCAACTAATTCGATAGATAGATTAGATAGCACAATAAAACAAAAACCCTGATTTGGTTAGGTATCTGCGCATGCGCGAAACTACGGAACTATCCTTTGACATTGCGAAGAAAGCGGCGCCACCGCGCCAGGACAGCCGATTCGGAAGAGATGGTACGCGTATACTGGTTCGGAATTGCGTCTACTGGGTTAGGCGTACGGATTTGTTGCTTTGTATTGAGTTCTATGGCGTGGATTTGCCGATCTAGTGCCGATCACGCAGTACTTAACATAGAAATCAATACAAAGCATCAAATCCGGATGGTGCGTTCGCTCCGATTCCGACGCAGTGGACGCACACCTTTAGCGTTGATGGCATATTCTGTGGCATGTCTCTATAACTTTTATTTTATAGCTAGGGATCTGTCACAAACTCGTGTAAGAACTGAAAAAAGTAAATAAACGATCTTTCGCTGTTGTGCGTCTAATACACATAACACATTTTTTTTTTCATCTTATTTCTGTGATTCAGAACTTAAATAGAGTTTGAATAGGTTTGTGTTCTCGAAAAACAAGGAAATGTGATTGTCGAAGAATATGAGATTGTCTGTCTGAGATTGTCTTATACTTTACGGCGAAGCTGGGTCTTATAATAGCGGGTGGCACGGCGTGCCATTGGCCAGCTCTCTTTACGGTGACTCTCGCTTTCGTTGATTCTTCGCAATTTTATCGCTTCTCGTAACGACGAGGCACGGTCGGCATTTTGATTTTAAAAATAATTTAAAAACTTTTTGGATACAGTTATATGACAATTGGGTTCGATTTTGAAAGTTTAGTTCACAGTTTTAACTTACTAAAAATATTGCCGTCTTCATGCTACGAAATAAAAACACAGTAACGCTTATTTAGTTTAAGTCAATTAAACGTTCAAAATCTAACCCATTAACGGAATATTTCGATGTGGGCGTTAACAAATGTCAGTTTTAAGGCATGTGTCCTCATGTTTAATTTATTACCAATAACCGGCTAAGCGAGGAATATAACTAAATACATTACACATACTGAAAAAATAATTTAAATTGGCTGATAAATCTCTGAGATATGGGCGTTTAAAGTTTTAGGTGGGGGTAGGGAGGGGATGCTCTATCCCTTTCTACAAAGCGTGTGTTAGTATAGCATTTGTATGGCGCTCCTGAGCCGTGACGTCACGGCTCAGTATAGTGCGTGATAAGTCCCGATAAACGTTTAAAACATGTGTTCAAATCGCGAAAGTTTAAAAATTACTAGTGCGCTCTCTGTCTAGCATGTAATTTAAATTCTTATATCTGCTTATATCTTATTTATTTTTGAACTAATTTTAATTTTGTTTTCGTTGATGGGCTCTATTTATGATCAGCTTTTTTATGAGGTATAAAGAATATTAGTCATCATGCCTATTAGCCTTATCAGACTACTGCTGCTGAATTGCTTCTCTCTCAGGGTTATGAGGGCGTTTGCGATGTCACACTGCCATTTGTCATACTTGATAGGGCTATATCTCGGAGACTATAGAACATGGGCTTGTAGTTCTAAAAGCGAGAGAACTCGTCAAGATCTTCATTTCAAATGACAGCTGTCAAACTTAACACATAGTATACAAAATCCTCAGAATAATGTATATAATTTTGAGTCTAAATCAAAGCAAATGGTGACAGCTGAAGAGCATGCTAATAAGCATGCTATTTACCATATAAGCATTTAGGTATCAGTAGTTTTAAGTATTTTTATATAAAACTAGTTTGTTAATATTGGACACCTAAATAATAAAATAAATAAATTTAATATATTAATAAATTAATTTAAATAAATAATAAATTTGTTAATATTGATTAATATTGGACGTTCTTCGGCAGATGGAACACTGCAGTACTATATCTGCCACTTCACATTTTAATTTTTCTGAGCTTAATACACGTAAAAAAGCGCCATCTAGTGAAGCTTAACCGGAAGAAGGGCCCTAAAAAGTTCTTATTAAAATACTAAAGTATCTGGGCTGCTTATTTTAAATTAAGTACCGTTTCAAGTACTTGCCTTAATTGTGTACTTACACGAGACATATTTGAGTGTCCTCTACGTATAAATTATACACCGTTTGTGCCTTTGATGAGCGTTAGAGGCTAAGATCAAAATGCAAATTGACTTACATCAGCCCTCGCTTTCTAAAAGTCAAGTGCTTTTTTAAACCACAAAACGTGTTACATAATACTATACAGGCAGGCATATACTTAGGCCAAACCATCAACGTAAAGATTAAAATAAATTGACGGCCTCCAAAACTGGCAATCCACTCTCAAGCCCGACTTATTGGGATTTAGATGAGTGCGATGTCGGGAGCAAGTGTCATGATTAGATGCCGTGACGAGGGTCATATCTGGATTTGTTTGACTATGTTTGGGATTGTTTATGTTTCTTTTACTTCACATTTTAGGTATTGTACATGACGTTTTGAAATAATCGGTAAGTAGGAGGATATAAGTGAACTTAGAGTTTCCATCTATCACAATCGGTAGACCTATGTGGTTTTTTCAACTTATCCCTACCAGTAGGGATATGTGTACCAGCCACTCTTACTAAGCTTACACTAGCACAAAAGTCAGAAACCATATCAGGCTGTGACATTACAATTTCAGCCCTAACACGAATCTGCCGTAAAAAGCATCTGTCCTAACCAGAATCTGTCGTAAAACAAATCTGTTCTAACGTGAACAAGCGCCTGAGACTCTAGGTATAGAGTGCCATGTTCGTAAGTCAGCACCACCAGTGTATGCAGGATGCGTGCCTGAGTGGCGTGCTTAGGAAGAGGCTCACATTCTTCAGTGGATTGGTGTAACCTGACATCAATGATGATGGTACCATTACCTATGTAAAAATGCTAGCCAAATCCCAAGTACAGATACAGATACAGATACAGGTACTTGACTCATCTACTATCTCGTGTTTGATTTGCAATGGTCATCACTTCTGTAGCATGTATTTACCTGAATAATTGTTAACAGTTACTAGAATTACCGGAATAGTGAGTAAAGGGCCAACAATTTCATTTATAGATGGTTTCATTAAACCCTACATTTGTTCGAACGCGTTTCCCCGAATGGTCGTTTCGTCAATTCGACGAATCGAATGGTCATAGGTCAATGTGTCATGATGACTCATATTTACTATCTATCTACAAACAAATATAATGAAAACAATGTATAAAAAAATGGGAAAGGTTGCTATTCGTTTACACAATCCAAATTAATACAATTATCCATAGTGGTGTAAGAAACATAATTCACCCTTTAATTAGTTTTTTTTTAATGTTAGATAGGCTTGCGTTTGGCTTCCATCTAGTCTGATGTTAAGCGACGATGCGGTCTACGATGGAGCACGCTTGCCTAGAAGAAACCGAGTAATTTTCTTGATTTCATAGACGCGTAAGATTTTCTGTCAATCAGCATTTGTTATTAGCATTCTGGGCTTTTCTCATTAGCCTGGTAGTGAAGTACATTGTTACCCTAGGGGTGAAAGTAACTTAGTTAGCCCGGAGGCGGGGTTTGGCGCCCGAGCGTAGCGAGGGCGCTAATAGTTCGAGGGACTAAATAAGTCTTTAACCCCGAGGTAAACACTGTGCTTTTCATTACGAATACATGGAAACTAAAAATATAAACATGAACTGACTAAAGAAAATATGAGTGAATTTTATTTTAAATAAATCAAAATTTTTGGTGTGAAATTTATTTTCCACTACTGCTTTAGCCTCTTCTCTTATGAAATCAGGTGTTAAATCCATATCGAAATCAGATGAACTCATTATGTTAATACAAATCTGCTATACAGAAGTATAAACAAAACTCTACAATGAAGATCGGATTCCCGCCATTTTTTTTTGAACATCTTGATATTGGCAAATGCACGAGCAGTGCGGGACATATTCCTCTGAGGAGAAAAAAAAAAGTTGGAACTTGGTTCAATACAAATGTGAAAATAGAACTAGTTTTTTTTTAAATATTTTGAGTGTCTGTCAGTTGTCAACTGTCACTCTCAGTTGAAAGTGATTCTCCCTAGGGCTGAAATTTATTACTTTCAACCCACTCTTCAGGCAACTTCAGACCTGCTTTCCGAGTATGAGTAATGAAAATATTATTTTTCGGTCTATGATTTGCTGAAACTGGGAGTCAAGTAGGTAATTGTAGCTCTGTTATTTATTATTGTGTGCGATTTATTAGCTTTTACATATATTTTTTCAATATTATATGTATTACCGGTATTTTAGAAAAAGATATGTGTATACTATGTAGGTATATATCTCCACAGATAAATTACGAAATTGTTCGGCCCGATATAGGCATACATAGTTCAGAAGCAAATTACTTTTTTCGAAATAGGGATATTGACAAAATTTTGCAATGGCCTTAAATTAAAAGAATATGGTGCATATTTACACAAAAAAATACTTTTACCTCCATTAGTTCATTTATTGAATAATTATTAGCTCTTTTTATTTCAATTTTTAAATGACGCATCAAAACGCGCCAAATCGACGTTGTGACGTCAATATACTTAACTACAGAGTTGCGTTCAAGGCATGCGATATAATAAAGCATCGCCGTTTACAACGTCATCGTCAGTGTGAAAAACAACCGTGACACAACTTGGCTGTTACGAGTATCTGAGCGTACACTTCAGTTGCAATTGAACAATAGTGATTCGATGGTTAAAAAAACACTGATGTTCATCTGTCATTCATTTTCAAATCTCACTCTGGGTGCCCCGAACGCATCTTTCGAACGGAATCTACCCATTATATTACTCTATGCTGCCCATGTAAATAAACAAACATCTGTCACAGTCGGCCGTGAAATGCTGCCGTTGTTGTTATTTATTTGTAAAATTATTTAGTTGAAAATGGATCGTAAAACTTATCATTGGTGTGTAGTGCCTCAGTGTCCCAATATTTCGAATGCAATACTTGCGAAATTATTCATAATTGTACCGTCTAAAGCTGAAATACGAAGAAATTGGTTGTGACTTGAAGGAAGATAGAATGCTTCTCAAATATCAACAACTTCGTCGATTTACGTTTGTGAAAATCATTTTGAAGTGAGTATCACCATAATTAACTCGATTAATATTGATACATTTAGTAAACTTTTACAGAAAATGAATTTGATTTCGATCTGTTTGCTTTGTTTTGTTTTGGTTGTGCTGTCATCACCATGTTGACGTCACGCACTGTGATTGGATGTTCGAGTCACGTGACACATAGATAAAAAAATCGTGATTTTAAAATCTAAATAATTAAATTTAGGAGTGATTATTATTATTGATAAAATATTGAAAAAATCTCTTAATATAAAACCTTTCAATATAGCTAGGTTTCATATTTTATTTCCACCAGTGTCAAATACCCTATTGTCAACAATCTTGAACATAGGTTTCCCAAAGAAACATCGCAATTTTGCTCAAATGACTCGTGTTTTTCGAAGAGAGTATTTGAGATTCGATTGGCAATATTAGATTTTGTACCCTTGTCACTTTGCTAGCCCATCTTAGGTTCAAAACACTCGAGTTCCTTTAGTTGTAATATTTTATGAGGATCTTTTTTGTGCTTGTGCGAATCCTTTTTACTTTAACATTGGTCTATTTTTAACCGACTTCAAAAAGGAGGAAGGTTCACAATTCGACCCGTATTTTTGTTTTTTTTATTTTCTATTAAGTTCATAATATTGAAACAACCATAGTATACAATACTGAAGACTATTTGTAAGGGTTCCGCACCTCAATGGTGCAACGGAACCTTACTACTGTTACTGTAATGTAACCTACGCTGTCTGTCTGTCTGGCTGGCTATTCTACCTGTTATCGGCTGTCTTTTGAAACTAATAGGTAGCCAATTTAAACGTTTACAGAACCGGTAAAGAGACAACAGATTAATTAAAAAATAATAATGAAATCAAAAGTAAAATATAAACGGGATCCATACAACAAACTCATTTTGACTTTGCTCTAGAGTAAAAACTGAAATACGTACAAGCATCAAACTTAACATGATTATAGCATACTTTAAAGTAAAACAACAAACCAAGGCCAAGTGAAGACACGGAATTGAATTACCTAAAAAAATATACTTTTTGGGTGCGGAATCCTCGGTACGCAAGTCCGACTCGCACTTGGCCGGTGTTTATTATGAATCCACAGTATACTTTCATGATGATCGTATTAATCTTCAAAAATTTGGCTTTAATTTACCTCAAAAGTTAGGTGTGAAGTAAGAAACTCTTGTTATTTATTTTAGAGGCATGTTTTACAGGCATGTAACTATAATTAGGTAGGTACTATTTATTACTCGTAGATTTAAAATACTTTGTTTTCCAACTTCATAATGTAATTTGCCGCAGCTTTTAGGTACAAGTGAGTGCTCGTACCGGAATTTGCGCTCGCAATTTTATGGTTTAAAGAGAGAAGAATGCTTTTAAAATTTTTGTTTTGGACATTCTGTAGAATTTTATTTTAATACACTTATTTTGCATTTATTAACTAACGTATACCTACTTTAAAATGAAGTTAGTCTATTTTCAAATGCGCGTTACTTTTTCTTTAATAAGAGCTTGAAATGAGTTTTAAAAATAATTCTTGATAATAATTTCAGTTGGCAACGCTTTTGGTTCCAAGGTGGTTCCAAGAGTCCTTAATCTCTATAGATACTTTTTTTCTTTCGTCTGTAAGAATTTTGGTGTCGCACTCTTGTGAATTTGCCAGTGTCAATTATTAAATTATAAATAAGTTTGGTGAGATGTAGTTAAGTCAGTCACAGTCATATTCAAGCAAAGTATGTCAATATCAAGTCAAAGTCGGGCTCTAGTAAAGTGACGGAGACTTTACAAGAGGCTTCTATGGAGCTTTGGAAACAACACAAAAATACACGTTTCACCGCGTTACGTCAACTGCCACACTCAAGCACGCCCACGAACACTTAATAAATAATAGTCCACATGGTTACGCAAAAATACACAACTTTAGGAAAATAATACAATGAGAAAAAAAAAACATGTTTGCGCCAAAACTCCATAGATACTTCTATCGTATATGGCCATCAGATGACGACAATAGTTCTATCAGAAATCAGGATTACATACATACTATTAAAATTTTATTCAGAAAAACTCAAGGGATAAAAAAAAAATTACTACTAATTGCGATTTTGTGAAAGATGGTTGTTTTCCGTAATCTAGGAAGGGATAATTACTACTGACATAATACTTACTTATACTTGGCCTGCTTCGACACCTACCCTAGAAGTGTTGTTATTGGAAGTAAGTAGCGTTTGTAAGACTTCACCCACTGTGGGCTAAGATTCCTTTCCGTATGATGGTTTAACAAGCAAAATTAACGTTCATTTCCCATGGCTGCCAAGCTGCACTACAGTGCCGGTTTCTTTGCTTTCTGCACTTCTGAAGTACTGACTAGTAGTGCAGTAGGTAATTTTAAACAGACTTAGGTATGCCCTTGATTCCCCATGACACTGCAGTAGAGCTGCAAGGAACGAGGAGAAATTTACACAATTTTAATTTTCCACAAACTGTAATGGAGAAGATTTTAATTATTATTTTGTATTATCGGTAAAAATTTATCGGCTAGTAATTTTTTCGTTCTACCATCCAACGGTGAACCGTGGTCTCTGTGTACGGTTGTATCGTTCAAAGGTGTTTCGGCGAATCGTACGTGACTCGTATTTAAGTATAAGAAAATTGTAGTTAAGTATGACAAAGTCACGGAACCTGGTGTCCGTGGAGTTGCATCACACTAATCACATTAATATTATAAATGCGAAAGTTTGAGTATGCATGAGTGTGTGTGTGTGTGTGTATTTATTTGTTACTCCTTCACGCTGAAATGGCTTAGATTTAGATGAAATTTAGAATATAGATAGCTTATGTCCTGAATTAACAGATAGGCTTATCATCTTCATCACTATTTATCATCACTACGCGAGTGAAACCACGGGCGCAGATAATATTAAATAAAATAAAAAAGATATACTAGCTGACCCGAAAGACGTTGTATACTGTCCAAATAAATAAATAAAGTTTAGTTATGGCATTAAAGTATGGTTACGGCTGGTTCATACGTTCGTACAAAAACTCCATAGAAAAAGAACTCTCCTTTTTAATAGATTTTCCAGATTTCAAGGCAGTTTTTGAACATAAAAAAAATTGCCAAAACGGCGCCGCCGTTCTCAAATGGTGCGCTTACCAACGAACAGCAATATTTTTTTATTTATATGTACATAATATATAAGATCGGGTATTTATACGCAGACATGTAATCTAATATCTTCGTGTCCTTATTTGGGAGTTCTGAAATCCTAATCATATCAAAACAACTCTCAAGTTATTAGCTCCCTCGTAAATATAGATCAGTTCTTATATTGGATTCGCTCTACTTGTTGCTATACCATCAATCCTCGATAGACGGCTATTGGCGAAAACTTATTGGTTAACGCCACACAATCCATCACTGCTTCGCCATACTCTATGTTATCACTTTGCGGCTTTTGCTTTTTGTTTTGTCAAGGTAACAACGTTATACATGAATACGAATTAGGCACGATGACTAATATTTTTTTATTACCTTATAAAAAAGCTAATCGTAAATAGAGCAAATCGAAAACAAATTTTTTTTCAGTATGTGTAATGTATTTAATTATATTCATCGCTAAGCCGATTATTTTTAATAAATTAAACTTTAGGACACATCCTCGTTTGTTCAAAATGCGTCTTGCACACGGCGCAACTAAACCTGCCCAATGAGTGTAGGATGCACGTATATATATGCATCTTGCTCACACATATGCGCCCTTTTTCTAAGTTGAGCTTACTTGTATCACACGTCTCTTGCAAAAACTTAGATCTTGAATCACAGATTTTAGATCACCGGATAATTCAATTGTGATCAATTTTCTTTACCTTTAGTCTACCATGTACAAATACAGTTTAATATTTGTGATGACTTTTTATTAGCCGTAAGTTATATATATAAATAAATTTTTTTTAAACTTAGTTTTATCATGATAATAAAATAAAATGGACACCACAAGATGCCACTAGCACGTTATATTGGGTGGAAACCCAGGGTGCCTCATTTTTTATACCTACTTTGGTGTCACGAGAGCAATTTAGTGGTAGTTTAACTTCCATTAGCAAGGCCAATAGTTTTTACAATTTACTACATACCTATGTATGGCGCAATAGATCTGTATCCTAATTCAAAATAAACAAATTTTAAATTTGTTTAAAAACTGTTGAAAAAAATGTTTTGAGTATTTTAATTTCATACTAGACAGAGAGCGCACTTTAGCAAGTTATGACGTCACGCCTTGTGTGCGCCATACAATTGCTATACTAACACACGATTTGTAGAAAAGGGATATAGAGCATCCCTTCTCAATCCCCAACAAAAACTTTGAATGTTGAATATGTATATGAAATGTTTGTGTCGACGTCTGACGTCCTACTGCCAAAACGACACAAATGAAACTGAATTATGCGACATGCTAGTTGGAGCATTGATCCTAATTAAGACGGGACACAGACATGCAAATTGGTTATCTCGCGGGATCTATCGTGGTAAAAGTCTGTGGGTTTCGTCTACAAAGTTCATGTTTATGAATTTCTGTTCACGTAGCGTCAAGCTACTACTGAGTTTCATTGTAAAATGAAACAAACAACAATATGAACATTGTAATGAATTTGATCTCAGTTATGAAATGTTTCATGGTCCAAACATTTCATGAACATTTAATTTAAACTTGCATTTTGTTTGACTACTTCATAACTTAGATCAAATTGAAGCTCTTGTCCATATTCTTCTACGGAACACTGACTAAAACAATATGATTTATAACGTCTTTTTCTGTTATTTCTAGATCAAGATGATAGAACTTTGGACCAAGATATCAGCACTGGTGTTTCTACTGAGTTTGAGTTACGTGGCATCGGCTCCTGCTGGTGAAAATCCAAGTGAGTGAAATTCCTTCGCTAAAAACTTTATTATTATCATAGAAAAAAAAACTTCTATATATATAGAAGAGTAATCGCCATAGAAAAGATTTTATTAGAAATGTCGTTGTATTTACTTGAAAATAGCACGTTCTTAAAACGCGTATAAGTTTACTATCTCGAGAGGAAAACAGTGGTCACGTAGTGCAAAATTATTTAAAAAGGATATTTTAAACATAATTATATGCGCAATTTTTCTACCGGACTGCGGATCGGACGGAAAGCGGGTGTGAAGAATCGACACCGCTTTATGATTGATATTCAGAAAACCCATACGAAGCGCTTTGATTCCAGTTTTATTGTGTGAACTTCTGATCTGTGGAATGCGCTGCCTGAATAGCTGTTCAAATCACGAGTGAATAAGTTTCTAGGCAAGCGTGCTCCATCGTAGACCGCACCATCGCTTTACTTCAGGAAAGTTGGCGGCCAAACGCAAACCTATTTTTAAAAAACGTTACTAAGTTGAACAAGTACATAGTTAGCTAGTAGTTTAGATCTGACCTAGTTATTTTGAATGCATTAGTTTATGAAAGTATATTATATTAACCAAACACTGTAGATGTAAAGTTAATTAAGCTTGTTTACTTTAAGTTTTAAGCGTAACAAATAACAGCACATTCTCTGTTTTACTCACATTTTGGAATATAATTACTGAATTTAAATGTGTTTAACGTATCTCATTATAACTGGTTTAAAACAACTCAGCTGTGTTTATTAATTAATTATATTGTTGTATTTAATCAAGTTTGAGTAAATAATATAAGTAATTTGTATAATTTATGGCAACTGAGCAAAATACATTTTACAACACATTTGCTCAAAAAGTGCACTTACGAAGCCTGTATACATCGTTCGAAAGTTAAACATTACGGATCATACAACGGAGCGTGCGGAAATGAATTTGTTCGCACGCTCAGATGTATAGCACCGTGCGTGTGATTTACGGTATTTTTTTAATTTCCATCATAATTACATAAGAATTCCACAAAAGAGTTTCATATTACGAGAATAAATAAGCTGAATGATCAAACCTCCTTGGAAGCGCTTTTGCTCAATACGTTTGTCTCAGTTTAATACTAAAGAGAAAATGAGACGAAAGATGTAGTTCTAATTTTCACCACGTGATAGTGGCGCTATTTGCATGTTCGCGCCATTTTCTTATTATATTATAGAAGCTATTGTTGTGACTGATATTAAGTTATAAACAAAAATTGTTTCATTTGTAGCCTTTTTTTCTCGCAAATGTGTTGTAAAACGTTGTATGGCACACGTGCGGATTGGTTATTACAAACTCGTGACTATGGTAAGCCCTCGACTTCGTCTCGGGCTTACATTCGTCTACTCGTTTCTAATAACCAACTTTCCGCACTTGTATCATAAATAACTATTATGAATTTTATTCATTATTGTATGTAGGTATTGTTTGTCGTGAAAATACACAACAAGAACATACTTTTGCTTATACTATCATTTTAGTCTTAACTAACACGGCTTAGGACGTGCTTAGAAAAACAAAACCAAAAAAATAAATAATGATATTTTGTTTATTCTAGTTGTTTAAATTTATAACAAATACAGGTCATACAAAGACAAAAAAACAATTAAACAAAACACCGATCCCATTATCCAAACAATGAGAATACAACATGACTTAGTGTGAATACAGCAACTACTTTTATATTAGAACGAAAGTATGTATAATTAAAATACAATAATATTTTATTACACGCAGCTATTTGCTATGCTCGGAGTTTCTTCGCGCGATAGAAATAAATATTCTTTACAAACTGTTTCTTAATACCAAACAACCAACTTTACATTTCTCTGCAAGTATCTAAGAAATTCAGAGAAACATTTCTTTGACCATTGGCCGTGCAAAGCTCTTTTATTTTGTGAATCCGTAACATAAAGGGGTTAGCATTAGTACAAAACCGCGGGTCGGAGGGTCAACTACCGCCTTGGGACAAACACAGCATGTACCAGTGTTTGTTTCAAGTCCGTGTCCTCCAAACATAGCTGTGAAAGACCAATATATTAGATTAGAGTGGGACAGCTGGTCAGTTACGCGGTCATGGCAAAAAGCGACGTTTGTAGTCTTCGAGTTGTATTTGTACAGTTTACAGCTTCGTTGATGATCAACAAAGTGGTTTTTGACAGCTTGAACTGCTGTTTAATTGCAATATAAAAAAATAGGCTTGCGTTTGACCTCTACCTCGCCTGATGTTAAACAGTGATACTTTATGCGATGGAGCACGCATGTCTAGCAAAAAATCTATTCACTCGCGATTTGAAGACACCGAGATTGTGATCGGGGAACTCATCCAGGCAGCGCATTCCACAACTAGCAGTTCGCACAATAATAGTGGAATTAAACTGCTTCGTACGGGTTTTCGAAATATCAACCATGAAGTGGAGTCACCTTTTCGTGCAGTCCAATAGAAAAATGAGCAGGAGAGAATTAGATGCGGGTCTGTCCACCTAACTTTTAAGTAGTAAGTATGCAGCCTGCAAGTACAGTAACATGCTATTGCGTCCACGTGCACTTTAAGCTACTTGCGAGCGCCTTTTCGACATTCAAATTTGTTTTTGGGCAAACCTACAAGCACTTGCCGGGCTATCCATTCTTTATTGGACATCCAGTGTTTGGTCGTCGCAGATCATCATCATAATTTTAGCCATAGGACGTCTACTGTTGGACATAGGCCCCCATCGATCTCCGAAAGGGCCGGTTGGAATCGGCCCGCATCTAGTGTTTCCCTGGGGTCTATTTTAGGTCGTCTGTCCATCTGGTTGGTGGGTGGTCCTACGCTGCGCTTACTCGTACGTGTATCGCAGATACCACTTTTCAAATAACCTATTTGTAATTTTTTTATTAGAAACTGACAGTTTACGCATTTCGTTCTAACGAACAACAATAATCATAACACAGCAGCAACAACCATTACACACGACTACCATTTTTTTTTCCATTTTTTGCTATGTAAACGTATTTACTAGTCGTTCTGGCTTTCACACTTACCACTATTTGTTGAGATTACTTGCAACGTTAATTTTCTCTCTGTCACTTTTTAATCTTTGTTTAATAGGTACATTGCACTAGAGGTCAGAGGATTTGTTTGTAGCTTGCGTGGTTTACTCCAAAGTTTTAAGTGCTCAATCATGGGCTGAACATTTTGTATTTGTTCTAAATTCAAAGGGGTTGATTTCGAACAATGTGTTAGACTCGGTCATTTAAAGTTTTCGGTTACATGTGTGATACCTCGAGTATGTTATAGTGTAGAACCGAGACTGCTTTTATAAAATTAAGAAAGTTAGAAAGAATTACCGCTTTTCTCGCATTGTAAGTCACGCAGCAAGTTAAAGTTGTGGTGTGAAGTCATCTCGTAATCTAGGTAAAATCTAGAATTTTTGTTTATGAAACACACGCAGTGCCTTGCGATTGTTCTGCCTATTCTAATGGAATCATTGAAAGTTTCGGGGGGAAATGCATTATAAGCCTATAAATCTATAAACTATCTCCACACCAAAATTTCATTCAAATTAGTTCAGAGGTTACGAAATTGAGTGGGAATAAATATAGTAGAACACACGCACAAAACTAAGCAGTAAAAAAAAATTGCTACTATTAGCCAACTCGCCACAAAGATGATGCACTTCGATCTAGACGAAATCTATTAACTACTCTTGATGATACCTAAATTGGGTATTTCGCATCATACGAGTAGAAGTAGAACTAAATCGTTGCGGACGAATTTTTGAAACATTTACGAGAAACGCATGATAAGTGTACCTTTATTTGTTCTATGAACTAAAGGGTGAGGAAGGAATAAGTACATGAAGCTCTTGCGCACACTCGCCTAAATTAATCCGGTATTAAATAGATAGACAAGCTATTTTACAGGGAAAGATTTTATTGTTTGTTTGTTTGTTTGTTTGCATTGAATAGGCTCTGAAACTACTGAACTGATTTGAAAAATTCTTTCACTGTTGGGAAGCAACAATGTCCCCGGGTAAAAAAAAAATAGAGATCCTTACTAAAACTCCAATAATGTAACCCAAGGTGTAAAATCAATAAGATTTACAATTTTGACTTTGCGTGTTTGACAGTTCTAAGACAGGACAACGTCTGTCAGGTCAGCTAGTTATAAAATATAATGATAAATATACATACACGTCGGACAAGTGTAACGTTGTGTTTGTTATTGTCCCACGTGTAAGCTACATTTCTCGCTATACCTATGCTGTATTATCATTAGCAGATGCCTTTGCTCTTGTAATCCGTCAGATTATCGTTTAAACGAGCCGGCTGTGACGCAATCAAATTTTCCACTGTATTGCGTCGCGCCCCAACCCTGCTCCTGACATTGAATTTTTTGCTCCACTCTCATAATACCAGTGAAATATTACTTTGAATTTTTTAAATTTGTAAACGCTCTTGAGATAGTAAAAATATAATGCTCGTATCGTATGAAATTCGTTTAAGGGTCTCGTTATGTGTAATTTTGTATTAAATTTACTGTAGAGACAACAATTTTGATAGCCCGTTGGTCTAGTTGGTAGTGAACCTGCCTTCTGATCTTGGGGGCGTGGGTTCGATTCCCACGTAGGACAAACATTTATGTGATGAACATTTGTGTTTGTTCTATATCTGGTTGTTAATATCTATTTAGGTATGTATTTAAAACTATATATGTATGTATATCAGTCTCTGGCAGCCATATCACAAGCTTTGCTTAGTTTGGGGTCAGATGACCGTGTGTGCAAAAATGTCCCGAATATTTATTTATTTATTTATTTTTATTTGAATATTTTTGTAGTGAAAACTTTTGGTAGAGGCAAAACTTATGGGTTCGCGACACCGACATGCTATGATGCGACATGCTAAAGTGACGTATTAGTTTTCACTTCTGTTGACAGTCCCCATGAACCCTCTGTGTCAGAAGGTCTGACTGCCAATATTTTTTATTTGTCGCTATGTATCACTATTTACTATATTATAGTCGTTCAGGCTTTAGTTTTTTTGTTAATCTCTGCTGTTAAGTAACATAGGGCCTTTTAGATCGTTTTTATTTGGGTCTGTGGTTTAGATTGTTAATAAATAAATAATGAGAGCATGTACTGTTAAAACATAATGTTATCATCATCGGCAGCTCATTCTGCCTATTCCAGGGCATAAGCTTTCTCCCTCTATCACCATTTTTCATTGTTTAGCGCTAATCTCGTCATTGTATTACCACAAAGTTTGTGAATGTTATCAAGCATAGTACCAGAAGACCAGTCCCGTTGGCCTCGCACGCCACCCTTGCATTTTGCCAAATTAAAACTAAATTTATAACTTATAACAAAACTAAAACAAACAAACAAAACTATAAATAATATATAGCAAGCAATATGGAAAACACACATTAAAGTAGAAGAACCGAAAGATGTTTGTCAGGATTGTAGAAAGTGGAGAGATGTAATCTCTGGCTACCCCAATGGGAAACGGGCGTTACTGTGTGTGTGAGTGTGTGTGTGTTTATATGTATGAAAGTGTGTATGTATGTATTACAAGCATTGATTTAATGCGCAAAGCATCGTATCGATTACAACATCACACAGACAATTATCTATCATTATCATCCAAGGTATTTCCCATAGAAGCTCTTTTTCTCTTCCTAACCATAGCTTCTATATCAGCTGACAATTTTTGTGTCGCAACATCAAGCCGTGAACGTAAGCAAATAAACAGGCGAGCAAATGTCGTCATTATACCACGGCGGCGACAACTGGCCTTGCCCTTACCCGCTGAACTGGAACAAATGTTTGGCTGACACGGTAATACACCTAATAGCTCACATAAATAGCGCTTAGCATGCTAAATGTCGCTGGACTTACACGAATTGAGCTAAGTTAGGCCACAAGTGCTTCATCACACTAATCACACTTAATGTTATAACTGCGAAAGTTTGCATAAATATAAGTGTGTATTTGTGTAAGTATTTGTGTGTATTAAGGTAGCTAACAGAGGTGACGGGTTTGGCTGATGGACCGCCATCATCTCATGAGTCATGATCAACGGGAGAGAAAGAGAAAATTTTCTCTTTTTCTTCCGTTGGTTGGACGGCGGTTGGTCTTACAAATCCCCACGTCCGTTAAACCCCTTAGATTGCACGTATTTTGTTTTAGTTACTAAAGTGACGTGTCCGTAAAAATTACAGCATAGCAACATTTAGATGAGCTTCGTAGCAACTGCTACGACGTAGCACATTCGTAGCAGTGTAGCAAACAGGTACCATAACATTATTAAATTTCATTGTGTTATTGATCACAAAATTAAAAACTTTTCACTTTAGCAGTATTGACTCGGTCTTCACACCATGTGACGTAATTCGAAAATTACCTTGATTGTGATTGTGAGCTTAAACGTTTGTTCTATTTTCTAGTTCTGTTATTTAATTTCTTTTGGCAGCACCTGACTGATGGCAAGCAAGATTTTTAAAAAAGCAGCCAAGTGCGAGTTTGGATCGTGCACTAAAGGTTTTGTACCACCACATAAATTGTTAACTACTAAAGTACAAAAGAGCAGTGCAAAAAGACTATACTACGCTCACGCGGTCACCCATCCAAGTATCAACCGTGCCCGACGTTGCTTAATTTCGGTGATCGAACGAGAACCGGTGGTGAACAGAAATTTGTCACTGACTCGCACTTGGCCAGTATTTATGATTTGTTGATTTACTTTAGAGTGTGTACTATAATAATGTCATGTTTGACGCTTGTAGGTATTACCGTGTTTACACTTGAGCAAATACATAAACACGTTTAAATAAGTTTCTTGTATGGGGATTTACTTTATTATTTCTTAGTTAATCCGCCATGGCATTACATATTCTGTGAAAAATTTCAACTTCCTAACTATACGGTTCAAAAGATACAGCCGTTAAAAGGTATGGCAGACTGAAAGACGCCTACATCATTTGGGCTCGGATCCCTAAAAAAGGCAATACCTAGACGCTAATTAAAACTACCTACGCGTTTATCTGCGCTCTGCCAACAGTGCAAAATTAAATTTCCCGGGGAGCCTTTTATCTGCAGTATTACAAATAACATTGTCATAGCAGAGAAGCGCAGGCTTTAATCATTTCAAACAGTTAATTTAAATTATTAAAAAAAAATACTTTCGCAATACCCATTGGTAAGTGGCTATACAGTTACTAGACATAGACATAGACATAATTTATTTGTGGCAAAAAAATACAATAACACAATATACATGGAAAAATTAAATTAAATTAAAAATAAAACTAAATAAGAACTTATTATATTTTTTTGTCACAAACCGGCCGCAACTCAGCATGAAGCCGGTCGTAAACAACTGGCGCTGGTCTTCTGTTGGCACCGGCAGGTGACGTCACGCACGAACGTACCACACACGGCATGCGCACAAGCAATGTAAACACATAATTAACCTAATTAATAACTTTAAACAACAACATTCAAGATATAATACATAAAAAATTTAACATACAAAATTATTTAGCAACTACCTACTAATACAACCTACTCACCACCATTATACATTTAATTTTCCTATAAAAGTAAAAGAATAGGCCAACTGACTAAAACTATAAGAATGTGTAGTGAAAAAGTAGTCAGCCGATAAAAAAACAGGCTCATTTAAACTTACTAGGATTGAAAATCACTGTTTTAAAACTATCACGGTTGTTCACTTTTGTTATGTTTCGGTTGTTCATGGTTGTTATGACTGTGATATAATATTGGGAGCTCCATTCACTACCTAATCACGGTAAATATCCCGTCAATAATCATAAAACTGTTACACTGATTCAGGATTGGTCTGGTTAATATGAAATCAGGCTAGCTTAAACTATGATTTAATTTTCACTACAAATTTCTTTAGTTTTGGTTAGCTGACCCACAGAAAAGAGAACGATTTTTTTTCTCTTCTGTGAGCTGACCTATTGATGTGCTTTTATTTACAGGTAAAACAATAAGTTGGCAAAATAAATGGTCCAGAAGTTTTGCTGTCTATTACCCATTAACAGCAAAACTAAAACAAAATACATTGGTTTCTCAGTGATCGAGAATTACAATGGAGTATTTATACAAATATAAATCGTTAATGGGATCGTTGTCATCTGCTATCGATTAAATAAGATAAGAGCCATCGCTCGCATAACATCAGTCGCATTTCTATTTTTCGTCGATGAATTAAGCTGTTAATATGATCGGTTTCACAAAAACCTTTGACGAGATATTTTACAGATTCAATGCAAAGCTTTCAAAATAACTTTATGACGCAATGCGTCGACAGAAGAACTTTTTAACTTTATTCTGGCAAGTGTTTTTATTAGATGAACTAAATACAAGCTACCTAACACTAAATACCTAAATAATTTTGCCTATTATACAAAAACAGCTGATGGATTGCTTATAGACTGATGAAGCTCTAGAGATAATACAAAGGCTCACGCTTACTACCAGTTGGCAATGTACCTAGTATCCTGGCGACATTACCATGCTGAATGGCAATACTTGTACGTTGACCCAGAAAACGCCAGCGTTGTGGTCACTGCTTACATGAAAGATTTTAATAATTTCATAGTTTACTTACTTGGCTTACTTACATATTTTTAACAGGCTTGCGTTTGACCGCCAACTCGCCTGATGTTAAGCGATGATTCAGTCTACGATGGAGTACGCTTGTCTAGAAGATACCGATTCACTCGTGATTTGAAGACACCCGTTTGTAACTATCGTAGAATACCCATTTAGACAGCGAATTCCACAGACTAGCAGTTCGCACAATAAAAATGGAATTGAAGCGCTTCGTACGGGTTTTCGGAATATCAACCAGAAAGTGGTATCAATTTTTCGTGCCCAATCTGGCAGTTCAAAAAATATATGGGCAGAAGCAAATTAGATCATGCAGAGCTGACGCACACTATCCGATGTTTATCCGATAAAAACCAATAGACTATAGCCACTTTGCGTCGATGCTCAAGACTATGAATCTAAGGCTGTAACTAAAGTCGGAGGATCCGGCTTAATTTGCTAGATAAGCTCTTCAGGTACCTAATTAAATAGAGATTTTTCCTATTCATGAAGATGTAAATGTCTACCTTTTTAAGTTTGACAAGAAAATAATTGTGTTCACAATCACAATGTCACTTAACATCACACATGTGGTCGGTGTGATGTTATATGACATTGTTGTTGAAGATGGTAAACACACTTATCCTTGCATCTGTACACTAAAACATTTTATAGTTAGAGGACGCCAAGATCACCTTTACTGTGCATTTACACTAGTAAGACAGAATTGACATTTCTTTATAAAGCAAGGGTAATATAGCTTTTATAAAGTTACATCATAAATCTGTTTATTTCTGAAATCTCTTGTTATGAAAATTGAGAATGTAACCTTGTTTGCCACATCGGGTATAATAACTAACTTATCGAATTTTTGATGCTCTCAAAGCTGTAAATAAGTCAAGTACTCGCCATTTTATTGCATTTCAGTAGGAAATTAGATTGTCTTTCATTCAGCCTGTTATTGGAGAGAAAATTGAATATCTACTCGAAAATATTCATCTAAGTATATAATTCTATAATAATAACTAAATTTTATGCATCAAGTCAGAGCTTTGAACTTAAGACCGTTCGTTGACTTAAGGTCATATTGGAAATTATGATCAATTTTGGGAGAAATCGTACATGAGTAATGCAGGTTTATAGATTGAAAGTATAGCGGTCGTCGATATTTTGGCGACGAATCAATGTAGACGGGCTACCTATATGTATGTATATCAGTCTCTGGCAGCCATATCACAAGCTTTGCTTAGTTTGGGGTCAGATGACCGTGTGTGCAAAAATGTCCCGAATGTCCCGAATATTTATTATTATTACCTTATGGTAAGTAACCGTTGCCAACCTTTTAAAACTCTATTTACTTGCCTTTTGAAGAACCCTATGTGAGCTTCTCGGATACACCGCAGAAGGTAGCTCATTCCACATTTTGCCAGCAATCTTTGCAGTTTCAGAGCTGGAAATTTAATAAATATGTGTTTTTTGCCCGCTATTCTACAGAAACTGCTATTTTTTGTGCGATAACTGCTATTTTTTGTGTGATATTGTTATGAAGCTTTCCATCAACATGAATTAGTGATATGTTCTGTGTTTGTCCCGGTTTTAAGTTACCTTCACACTAATTGCATTTAAATTGGTTCAGCTGTTGTAGAGTTGATTGAGAAAAAAAACACAAGTTTGATATATTTCTATGCGTATATTTGCTTTGACAGCTACAATAACATTGTAAAAAGCAGAATGAAAACCACGATTTTTTTCCTCTTCTGTGGTTACGTGATAACGAAACATCTGTCAAAATTATGCATTCTTATGCTTTTCCGAAGTGTAAATACACAAATAAAACCAGGAATCTATTTTTTTAACAAATATACTGTACATTTTTATAATTAGGTGTTGAAGTATATGTCCGACGGTTTTGACTCGATTTTACTGAGCAATTTTTTTCAGGTATCAATGCATTTTTGTGTTTTATTTGAATTTTTGTTGTTTTTAATTATTTATTGATTGTATATTAATTTGATTTTATATTGGTGTAGTAAAATAAGTATGGACATTGTCTGAAATAAAATGATTAATAATGGTTAGGGCCCGTCCATTAATTTGATTTTGGTCGAAGGTCTCAATTTATATTGATAATATCACTTGTATAGCAAAACGTAATGGATAATTGCCATTCATGTACACTGGTCATTGTTAATTTAAAAACCGCAAACTCGCCCTTTTCAATTTACCCTTTCCATTGCCATGCGAATAATTTATTTGCATTTATTATCCAAATTGGGATAAAGTACAACGGCTCGATGTTAAAAGGTGAGCGTTCTCACGGCTGCGTCGCCGTTAGCATTTCATTAACCTCTTGACACAGACAAACTAATATATATTATTATGTATGGTTGGCCAAATCTATGAAACAACATTTTGGACAGGATATTTTCAGTTTTTACAAAAAATACTATGTTGGTTCCGCCATTCAACCCCACATATGAGTTGGTCGCACTGTACACAAGCATTTCTTTCACTGCGTTCGTCAATTTTCAACTTTCTCACTGGGACTTGTGTTTTTATGTGCTGTAAGCAGAGAATAATTACGGTTATATTCTAAAAGTTCTATAAACTATCAATTACGTCGTTTGCAACGAAAACAACCGAACTAATAAGATGTTTACTGGTATTTAGTGGCATGGCCTCGTAACCTTTTTTCCACAGAAAAAATTAAGTAATAGGATATCAAACAGATGCTTGACTAAGTAGTCAAAAAAGTTAACACATTTTAATGTTGTTGTTTTTTTTTTTTGCGTTTGGTTGCCGTCTCGCCTGATGTTAAGTGATATTGCTGTTGTTTTCTGTGATCGGCTTAATTTAATGTCAGCCTTTAATAAGATAAAAAATTAGTCCGGTAGTCTATTGTCACAGTTTGTTTAAGTTGGAATTTCCATTTTTATGAGGTTTTATACTAAAACCGCATTCTCACAAAGCGACTTTTCCAGTATTTTTTCTAACTAACTCAAAGACGCAATTTGTTTCACAAAAGGAAGCTGATCCTCTACAAATACTATCTTCCAGGAAAGTGTATATATAATTTTACTTTCTTGGAAGGCTGTGTTTTTTTCAAAATGTCAACTTTTTTCACGTGGTGAAAAAGCTCGCGTGGCACTGATATGTAATCTCGTTCACGTGACTAATCGGCGAGAGCCACGCAGCTCGGTTTATTTTTATGTCTACTCGTTAGACAAGGGTTAATGGCTAGTTAAGGGATTTATGCATCGATAATCATTATTGAATATTACATGGGTAAAAATCAATAATGATACAATAGTAGCTATTGAGCACGCGTTTTTAAATGTGTGTATAATTTACTCGTGTTTTGCCAAAACGTGCCAGTTACATGTCAAGCCACTTGGGTTGGCATCGAACTTTAGGTTGATTTAAAAATACATTCAATGCTACTTTCAACCCGTAAAAAGAGTTTGAAGGACTTAGTACTTTACGAGCTGGATGTTATTTCATTTAACTTTGGCAAAACATGCGCAATTATGCTGTGATATTAAAAAAGTTCATGTGCTTGTAGTTAAAACATTTTATCACACAAGGGAGAGCTTTTTTCATGCTCCGACTACAAAAAATTAGCTAACAGAGCACACTTATTTTTTAAATTTTAAATTGTTACAGCAAGTACTTACAAAGCAAGTAAAGGACATTGCTTACTGAGAAAAATGCTTTTAAGCTCAACTATAAAATAAAAATAAAAAGCGTCGGAATAATTAAATGTGGTAATACAAATATGTACAATTTTCTTGTGTTAATTAATATAAGATAGCATAAAATTAAATACAATTCAAATAGCACCTATCATTGTACGGCGTAAAAATGACAGTGGATAGTTTTTAATTTTCACACTAAAAACGGAATGAAAAATAACACTATGACTGAGCGTTTGTTGAATTTTCGTACCGCTATAATCGTATCCACAAAAAATTATCATTATCAGCCTATCATGTTCCCACTGGTAGAGAGAGAATGGCCCTATCCACCATGCAGGGCCCAGTGCAAGTTGGTGAATGTCACAATTATGTCGTTTAACTGTTTGGGTTCTTGGACATACTGATTTCCCCACGATGCCCATCACCGTCTTTAAGCGTAGGTTCGAAACTGCACATAATTTATATAAGAACTAAGTCATTTGTGCAGGGCGGAGGAACCGAACTGGGTGCCGTCAGATTGTAAAGTGCACATGCTATCGCTCGGCCGCCGCTGCTCAACTAAGACTAGAAATGTATAAAAACTTTTAATAACACAGTTATTAAGTAATTTTTTCTAAATGAGCTAATAAGAACAACACAAGTTGGTGGGATTCTAGTGTGCACAAAAAAGAGTTTGTATAACAAGTAGGTAATAATTTATTAGAACCTCTGTTTAAGTCTCTAAACAACTATCAAGAAATGTTTATAATTGGTTATGGGTCCAAACTTGTTTAGATTTAGGAAATATAGTATGGTAAAGTTATCTGCATTATTAGTCTCTAAAGCACGAGATAAGTACTAGAGTCTAAAATAAGTCTAAAGTAACTAGTAGAAATACTGTCAAGAGAATATTATGTTCTTTTCTTTCCTTTGTTCGTCGGATGAATCCCTTCTAGAATATTTATTAGGCGAACGTAACAAACTTCGTATTTTTGGCCCTGATTTATACGGGACGGTCGTAAATTCTCCAGATTATTGGCAATTTTGTCACGAGCACCTTGCCTGCATATTCTCATGACTCGTTCGTTATTTGAAGGAGAGACGGAGTCTGAGACATTGAATCAACTTTCAACTTCTGGAAACTAGGGAAACGGTGCGAAACCTATCTACTCAATAGATATACCCACTCTATTATTGAGCAATATGGAATCTCTACATCTCATAACTGTGCGGTGTAGTAAACTTGTAACTACACTTCATTCCTTATTAACAATCGTGCAATGTATAAAGAGTACCCATATAGTAAATAATATAGTACCCATGTAGTACCCAAGTGGTGGATGATGGCAATAATGTTTGACAATGGCCCGTTTTTGTTAAAAGTTGTGTACACAAAGCGGCGGTGACTGTCCCTGGCGACAGCGGCAGATAAAATAAGGTTTTTTTGGCATACACATTTGGGTTAAGTCTAGTACCTTCCTCGATACCACGTCGTCAGCTCAAATCCAAGTTTAACCCCTGCGTGAAATAGTGACAAATATATGCAATCTAAGCCCGCAAGAAGAGCTAAGCACGAGTCAGAGTCCGCCTCTGAAATAAATAACGTAAGCGACAAATGATAAAACTCTATATTACTTTAGAACTATAATAATTTAAAATAAAACGAATTTACATGTAATGACGTAATATAAATCCATGATAATATGAAAAAACAAATCACCAAGAAATTCTAGATTCGAATAAAAACTAAAAACGTATTTTAGAAGGCCCTGTATTCGCCAAATTATTCTATCGAGAAAAGTTCATGTATTATATTTCTAGGACTAGGGCCATTTATCTTATTTATATCCTCAAATATTGAATAACCAAAATGTGAGTTTGGTACTGTTTGCCATAGCTGCGCAAATTGATGCAACGCCACCCAAGTTGACGACATAATAATATCAACTCAAGTATACTATAGTCGGAGTAACCGGCGTAATCTTACGTTAGTAATTCCCGTGTAATATAAATAAAAATTAAAAAACAACTCTCTCTGTAAATATTAAAGGTTATTTGAACTTGTTTGGCTTACTTATAAGTAAACGTTCGGAAACTTGCTTAATAGAAAATGCTTTACAGCACGATAATTACAAAACAGCAAAAGCTTAATATGTATATTCAATAAAAGTACCTAGCTTTATTTCTTTTGATAAATAAAACACCGTTCTCAAATTATTCACAAAAACGTCTCTTTTTAACAATCCTTTGTCCACCAAAAGTGAATTTCGGATCCTCTATAATTTACGAGACTTTGAAATACTGGACGCTTACAAAGAAGCAACATTTCTTGTAAGAAACGTGTTCTAGAAAATATAGCGATCATGAAATATTTTTTTATATATTTCATGCCTTTGTAGAGGTGTGGAGAGTCTGTACAAGAAATGATTCTTTACTCTTTTGTGTGTTAAATAAAGCTATGTTCATAGACTCACAGTTGATGCCATGGCTCCATTGGCGGATACAGGGCCATGGGGCCATGATTATAGTACACACTTCTCTTATGAAACTCTCTGGCCCTCCAAGTATCCCTATGCGAAAAATCACGTCTATCCGTTTTGTTGCTACGTGAACGAGGAACAAACCAACAAACAAACACTCTTTCGCAGTTTTGCTAGTACTATGATGATATTTTGATAGAAAATTTAAACCTGGTTTAATATTCATGTTATTGTTGAAGTAACAAAATAATATTTATTGGCATGTAAACCATTCGAGTACAGTACATTCAATTAAAAATAGTTCGAATAAATAACTCTTCTAGTCTGAAATTGAACTGAATTGTAAAGATCACGAGTATTCGAAACAAGAGCCCTGTGGGCGTTTTCTTAGACTAATGAAGTGCCCTTGCTAATAGTGCGTGAAACTGGTATCAATGAAGGAGTAGTATGTTAATTAGGTATTTTATTAAATTCCATAGTTACCGATCTATTTTATTGGTTTTCAATTCAATGAGAATATTGTTGAATGATGAATTGAGAATGAAATCTCACGTTTACTTCTACTGCTAATTGACCCATACATTTGTACTCAATTAACCTAGATATTAACAAGTTCGAGTTTACACAAATGATTATAATATTATGATAACAAGATTTTATATATAACTTGCTTATGAAATTGTAATGCAGGTACCTACGTACTTATTTGTAAACGTTAGGTGTTTTTTTTTTTGTTTTCTTTTATATTTAATATTTAAAATTTATTTAACTTTGCGCCATTATGTTAGTGCGTATAGTGAAGCTTAGTATCGATACAAACAGCTTAGTTTTTCGATACTAATTTAAATTAATTATGTGTATATATACGAAATAAATGAATAAAAAAAAAAAAAAAAATGTTGCTCTTAATTTTTATTTGTGTTTTTTGTAAAGGTGAATGCAAAATTTTAGTTCGACCGGAAACCGGAAAGTGGGTCAAATTTAACTTGCAAGATTTGATTACAGACAGGCAGCCAGACCAAAGGGATGAAACTAAATAAAAGATTGTAATAAAAGAAAACATTAATGAGGGAAAATACACATACATGTCGAATTATTGTGAATGTTGAGTTGAACATAAAGTACTGTCGCACTTCACATAATCTATATCAAAGTCATAAAAGCTTGTGTCATGTGATATTCTACCACGATATTCTACATCAAGACTATTCCTTATCCAAGAGCCTTCGTAGAAACAGGGAAATATTTGTGTTTCTATTCACACCCGCCTTCAAACAGCGTAACTTTATACCCTTCCATAACATAAATGACGCAGATCGTAAACTGATGTTTGATAAGTGAATTGCGATTTTTACGGCATCTGCTTAGGTACTTGTGAATGATATTAAGTATATCATTGGTTGCGAAGTTATTCATTGACAACTTGACCTAAATGTTGACCTAAATGTTACTTAAGTTAATCAATGCTCAGTATTTACCTACTCTGTCTCGTTTTTTTTGTGTTCCTAGGCGTTTGACGAGTTCTTCCTCGTGATAAAACTGGATAGTCTAACTGGTTTGTCCAACAGGAATAATTTTCCTAGTGGTCAGCGACCGACTAACCTTCACACCGATCTTTTTGTGTTATGACCTTATGACCTGTTTTAGAAAAATTAATCTCTTGATAGTAAGGAATGAAATATGATTAAGGAAATTTTGAATTAAAATAAACTTAGGGTGCTAAGTATAAATAAACCATTTAGACAGATAATTGTGCTAAATAAGTTTCGTCTAATTTCAAAGACAATAACCCTTTGTTAGGTAAAGGATATTAACTGACGGCTTATCTCATTACAAGTCCTTTTGACTTCCCACGCTGGTAAAAAGCCTCTTATTATAGCTGACAAAGGCTCTTTCTGCCAACTGTGTTGGTTTCTGCTTCATTTGGGCTAGTGGAAATTGGCGAGGATAGATTTAATATTTATATGTTCCCACCCTACTTCAAAATCCGTGTAAAATTTTATTTTGTTCTTTGTAGTGGCATATTAATTTAGAATGATTGTGTATAGTAGTTTTTTGATGTCGGTTTTTTAAAAGGGAATTTATTTTAGAATTTTTAGTGAAACACCTATGATAGTGGAATGCTTAAAACCTTCTTTAATTCTGTTCAGGGTGAACTACTAGGTAATTTATAGATATGATTACACACCCATGCATGAATACCTCCTTGTTTTGACTTGAACAAAAGACAAAACAAAAGTATTGTAGTGATTTGTTATCGCGAAATTCGTAGGCGCTCTAGCGAAAATCCATTTTATTTGAGCTGGTTTAAAAACTACTGAACCCTATTAAAATAAAATTTTTGTGGGACCACCTTGCGGGTTTCTATTCCACGATAAAAAAGAAACACGCAAATTGGTTTACAGATGCCGGCGTAATCGCTATACATACATAAAAAATAATATAAAATTGAGAACATTCCTCATTTTTCGAAGTCAGTTAAAAATTGCTAAGCGTGACATATATGATTTGTATTTTTTTATTCGTGGTTACTGCTTTCGACCACCAACTCGTCTGTTGGTAAGCGACGATGTGGTCGAAGATGAAGGACGACTTTAGATGCGTCACTAGCCACACGTCTTCACAATTTTTTATCCTATACTGTCCCACTTCTGGGCAAAGGTTTCCCCCCTTTTCTTTCAATAAATCTCGGTCTACCGCTACCTCTTGCCAATCTCTCCGGAATGAGACAAGATCGTCACGCCAGCGTTTCTTAGGCCTTCCTTGACTGCATCGTCTATCTGGCACCCCGTCCGTCTTTACCATTATTTATGCCCAACCCACCGGGCCCAATATCCGTATTAACCTTAGCTGCGTACTACCTTGTTAGTGAGGTAGTTGACGTGGTTATTGCGCCACGTTCCGTGAAATAATTGGCGTTCATGAAAGGTTGTGCTAATTCCCTGAAAATTACTTTGAGCGGTCGGTATTTCCATTCAAACTGATTACTTTCACGCCTTCTCTAGAGAGTTTAATATAGTTAGCTTCTATTGAATGTGTCAATTCATATAAAGTGTACCTACATAACTTAGAACAAGAATACCTTACCTATACGTGTACCTATAAATATAGACAGGTAAAAAAGATATAGAAACTGACGTGGTTTTCACACATTTTATTTATATTACACGGGAATTACTCACGTAAGATTAAGCCGGTCACTCCGACTATAGTTTCAACCGCATTAGGCAGTCTTTTTCAAGGTGAATGCGCGCGCGCGGCTGCGTCTCGCTTGGCACTACGGACCGCCGCGAGTAATTCCCGTGTAATATAAATAAAAGGTTAAAAAGAGTTTGTAATTTTTATTTATATAAAAGGAATGAAAAGACTTCACTGTAGAATAAATTATTACAATAGAAAATAGTAGATGAATTCTTGGATTTTCATTATCGAATCACTGACTCGAAAAGAAGAATTATTTTCATTTAAAGAATATGTAGGTACGTAATGACATGTATGTATAAAGTTTACTGTACCAACTCATGTTGGTATTTAAACGGTCTATTTTAGTTGTCGTTAGCATTTCGGTCCAAACGCGAGCAAAATAAAGAACTTTATAAATATACAAATTAACCAATCCACATACGCCGTGGTAGCCCACTTGGGAGACCGCTAGACTGGAAAGCGTGAGGTCGTGGGTTCAAACCCCGGGCCCGTACCAATGAGCTCTTTGTAGCTTATGTACGGATTTTCATACCACTGGCTTTTCGGTGAAGGAAAACATCGTGAGGAAATCTGCATACGTACGGAGAAGGAATTCAATGGCTTATGCGAATCCACCAACCCGCACTGGGCCACCGTGGTGGATATGGCCCAATCACCCTTTCGGGGGTAGGCTAAAAGTCCAGCAGTGGACTGTTAAAAGGCTGATTATGATGATGAATCAATCCACTCGAACAACACGAGGAATCTAAAGAACACGAGGTGCAGGTTACGTTTCCCAATCGTCGTTGCTGTAAAACATTTGCAAAATGAACGAAACTGAAAAGAAAGGTTCGCAATCGACTTGAAGTTTAACCGGTTTTAAAATCTAACCGTTCTTTCAGCCTTGTAAGTTCGTAAAGGGTGAACGGCCGGCCCTAATGTCACAGCTTCTAGGCCGCCTGTAGGCCTCTGACATGACTATGCGGTTGTTCTTTACTCAGAACCTATATAAAATTAAACATGTCATCTGACACACGGTAGGACTTTACATTACTTTACAACTGTAAATGCCTACGGTCACCCATCTGGAGACTGACCGAATTGTCCATTGCTTATCTTTGATGATCATTAGGAACATCTAGTCGAGTTACACTAATTTACACTAATTTCCAGTTAACTGAAACGTTTTTATTTAATTCTGAAACTCTGATGATTTGAACACATATTTTATTTGCCTATATAGCGGGACTTGGGCCTTTTCCTGACTTGTTGGTGCGGCAGCGACGCGGTATCTATATGCTTGGTTTACCAAAGCGATACTGCATTGCGTTCTTCTACGCACTTCACGGTATGCTTTCAGTAAAAAAATATGCAGAATCGTTTGTGTCGTTGCAAGAGAATGTCATCATCAAAATAATATGTATTGAGGATTATGTGTTGCTGTTAAAGATAATATCTCTTTCCGTATTTTTTTGTTCCGAAAATTAATAAAACCGATCAAATATCAAGCGCCTACTAGATGTTTCTGCAGAAACGCGGTATGCCGAAACGAACCCGCGCCGCTTCCGCGCAAGCCGCGCCAATCAGGAAACACTCATTGAAATTAATTGAAATTGATTGATTCATTGTGCTTGATAAGCTTTCGGTACCGCGTATACCCAGCGAGACGATACCGTACCGCTGCTGCAACGACAAGTCAGGCAAAGGACTTATTAAGCATTATTATAGGTATAATACCTCTCGCTTGATGTTTCGATTATGTGCAAGAAGTCCCGATAAGCAATTAAGAACCAGTATTTCAACATCATCATCATCAGCCAGAAGATGTCCACTGCTGAACATAGGCCTCCCCCTTTAACCTCCACACCGAACGAAAGCTTGCCATCTGCATCCACTGGATGCCCGCGACTCTCACAATGTCATCGGTCCATCTAGTGGGAGTCTTACCTACGCTGCGACTTCCGAACTCTCACTCAAGGACCTTTCTTCCCCATCGGTTATCGGTTACCGATAACAAGTATTTATTTATATGAAATTCTACAACATTACATATTGTTTACGGGAGGTTATACTCGCATGACCTTTGATAGGATCATGTTTACCTCAAAGCGGGCAAACTTTTAACAATGTAAACATTCCCCTCCTCAAAGTGACCGACAACTTGTTAGGGCTCCTTGTTGAGTTTGTTTTGTTAATAACTTGAAGGGAAGTTCTGTATTGGCTTTTCCTTGTAGTTGAAATTTTGCGAACAATGGTGTGGGAGGTATTGCCACCTACGTCACGTTTTAAGATGTTGCGACTCCGTTATCAATTTTTAGGCTGTTCTGGGTAATCAAACTTTCGTGTAGCTACGTCCAATGCTTACTACTTTATTTATGCCCCCTCTTTATATGAATAGAATATAACTTATACTTGAGGATCGATTTTTGAATCGCTCGTATGATTTTGCACGTAAATATCATACGAAATTCTAGATTTTCTATTGATAGAATGCAAATTCGAATGGTTCAAACCACTCGTTGGGACTGAATTTAGTTATTGCAAAAATGCGACTTTTATTTGGGATTTCATTGGGAAGTCAGTTATTTCGTATGATATTTTCTTGCGAAATATTATACGAGCCATTTGAAAATCGAGCTCCTGGTATTATTATTTTTATTCATGATAGACCGGAGAAGTTATATTGTGTTTTGGGTAAGAGGTTGCATGTTTGTGTTTAATGCGATTTTTCTCCTAAACGGCTGAATCGATTTGAATGCGTTTTTTTAATTTGAAGACAGGTTTCATAGCCGTGTTTCGTATATTTCGTTTGATCAAAATCTGTGCATCGGGTTAAAAGTCCGCGCGTTCCTATCATACCGTCCGTACCTATCATATACCTACTGGGTTATGCGGTGTACTACTATAGGGTGTACTAAGTCGAAACTAGTCCATAGTACCCGTCATTATGAACAACTTTTACTATGAAGCAACACTGAAATCACGAAAAAAATATCAGCTGTTCCATAGAAAATACGGGCCGAATTAAGAAACTTCCTCCTTTTTCAAAGTCGGTTAAAACGGCAATTGACACTCGACAAAATGTATGGAACAGTTGATTTTTTTTCGCGGTTTTAGGGTTGGTCCCATATTAAAAGTTGTTCATAATGATGAGTACAACATACCCCTTTCGGCTTAGCATACCCTTTCCTTATAACCCTGTATAAGTCACATTAATTATTTCTAATGCTCACATCCGGTGTTTGTCTGAAGGGTTTGCAATGATTAAAATTGACGTATATGACGGCCCGTCCTTGGCCGAGTTCTGTCGGAAAATTATCAAGTTGGCCTTTCAGTAAGTGGCAGTTACTAAAATAATAACAGGTTTGATGTAATGTCTGTGGCGACCTCAGATCAGACAAACAAGGGAGATACCTAACACAGCCTTAACACAGTTATCGTTTAAGTTAATGTCTACATTTTCATTAAAAAAATCACTATAATATAATATACTATAATACTAAATAATAAACTGCTTAACGCAAACACTGTTAGTACGGCACACTTACAAATGTTTTACGCAAACTAAGAACTAAGAACTTGTAGTGACACCAATGAACTAACTAATAGTTCAGATGCAAAAAAGAGCGACAAGGTTTTCTGCTGGGTAAGTTCGACTAAAGCATCAAGCCTGATTGGCCGCGTTCGCACCCGCCACGCTACTTTACCATATCTCCCTTGTTACTTTGACCTGAAATGGCGACCCTATTAATCTGAAGAAACATCTTGATTAAATTCGATATATTGTGTGGGCGTGCATTGAATTTAGCTTTATAGGTGTGTGTGTAGTGTTGGAGATAGTGGCGTCGATTCTGTTATACCACTCACTAACCTAAACCAATCTGACAGGACTAAAATTACCTGCGTCCCTTTTCATTTCAATATGTGAGAAAAGGACGAGGACAATTTTTTTGTCAAATTTAGTTTAGTTTAGATAACAGTACAACAGAATAGACACCAGTGTTTTGATACTAATAATACAGTAATGTGGTAGGTAGATTTGGTCATATTAGGATTGTAGGTTCGTATTTTTCTAGGTAGTAGGTAAAAAGGGACCGTTGGGTTTGTGGGTGGTCAGATTTGGGAGCCTGAAAGGTAAATTCCTCAAGCAGATTTTTAGGGGGTCCGGTGCATTCTTATGAACTACCGTGGAGTTATGTGGTGGTTGAACCCAAATGAATAAGTAGAAGGGACTCCCAAATCATCACACTATCTCCCTGTGACATTGCGAGCGCGTTTTTTCATACGAAAAATAGTAGTGTATAGGTGGGTCCAGTCATGGTATCGGCCAGGAATTGCTGGCTTTCAAGTGAAATTTCGGTGTAGATAAATAATATTATTTGTCTGGAAATAATTCGTAGTTTGATACGAATCATTTCCAGAGATATTGTTATTTTTTATTTATTTTCAAGGCAAAATTTATAAAAAAAAAGACGTGGCTGGTGTCCATAACTTCGTAGGCGTAGACTTACATAATATTTTCCCTCATAATTTGGACCTTCCGCTAAATTCTTACTTAGCATCTATATACTAATCAGAGAAACATAAGAAATCCACATGCAAAATTTCAGCTTGTAGTTTTCGAGACTTTGGGATGAGCCAGTCAGTCAATCAGTGAGGGTGTGATATTTGTGCGGGTGCGTGCTGCGCCCCGCGGTTTCACCCGCGCGGATTACTCCTTATAACATCAGCTATCTGCTAGTGAAAGGCCCGTCAAAATCGGTCTAGCCGTTTTGGAGTCCATAGGGAACATACACACATACATATTACATACCCTAATACAAACACACATCGGTTTTAATATATTCTATAGATAGAAGCTCTACGGAAGCTTTTAGAAATGTGCAAGTTTGACACGGAGCATATCACGATAAATTCTGTTTATAGCTGTTTTATTTAGTTGGGAGCCGTTTTATAACTCTGAGTTGAATATATTTGAAGCCAGCTCTCCCCACAATTTTGCAGAATGCTCCATATTTTATGTTGAAAGTTAAACAATTAACTGTTCTTTAAAAGTGTTCAACTTCACGCAAAGCTGTATTCATGTTACAAATAAATACGACATTGTACAAATATTATTAATATAAAGGTTGATGGTAAGGAAATGTTAAAAACATTAAGAAATCTAATGAAAAAAACTGATTCCACGCTGCTTTAGATAAAACAACTTGTTAAAAAAGTTTCTACATGGTCGAAGTTAGTTAACCAAATGTAGATTTTTATCTATTACTAGCTGCACTCCGCTGTTTTACCAGCGTGGATTACTTCTTATACAACATCAGCTATCTGCCAGTGCAAGTCCCGTCAAATCGGTCCAGCCGTTTCGGAGTCCATAGAGAACATACACACATCGCCTTTTATATACAGGGTTATAAGAAAAGGTATGCTAAGCCGAAAGGAGGCCATTGTACTCATAATTATGAACAACTTTTAATATGGGACCAACCCTGAAATCGCAAAAAGTATCAGCTGTTCCATAGAAAACGGTTATTGACACTCGACAAAATGTATGGGGAACAGCAGATTTTTTTGGCGATTTCTTGTTTGGTCCCACACTGCATCATTTATCTATACTAATATTTACTATAATAATATTATAAAGAGGAAAGATTTGATTGTTTGTTTGTTTGTTTGTTTGTTTGTTTGCATTGAATAGGCTCCGAAACTACTGAACCGATTTGAAAAATTCCTTCACTGTTGGGAAGCTTCAGTATCCCCGGTTAACATAGGCTATATTATATTTAAAAAAAAAATAGGGATCCTTACTAAAACTCCAATAATGTAACCCAAGGTGTAAAAAAATAAGATTTACAATTTTGACTTTGCGTGTTTGACAGTTCTAAGACAGGACAACGTCTGTCAGGTCAGCTAGTTTTATTATAAAACAATTAAGTGTCATGCGAAAAAATGTCGACAGATAAGTAACAGACATTTTTTAAACCGGTAAAGTATCTTCAGATAAACAAGTTAAAAAAAACATGATCAATATGGAAAAGAGTTCACAAATTTAAACAGTTATAGTTATTTATGATACAAGTGCGGTAAGTTGGTTATTACAAACGAGTAGAAGAATGTAAACCTTACCATAGTCACGAGTTTGTAAAAACCAATCCGCACGTGTGCCATACAACGTTTTACAACACATTTGCGAGAAAAAAAGGCTACAAATAAAACAAATTTTATGGAAATGGAAATTAAAAAAATACCGTAAAGAACACGCACGGTGCTATACATCTGAGCATGCGGTAAAATTCATTACCGCACGCTCCGTTGTATGATGCGTAATGTTTAGCTTTCGAACGATATATACAGGCTTCGTAAGTGCACTTTTTGAGCAAATGTGTTGTAAAATAGATTTTCATCAAATACAGCAAAGGAACATTCTGAATAAACAAGCATTAAATAAATAAAAAAACCGCATTGAAATCGATCCCTCTGTTTGGGAGCTACAAAGCCACATACAGATAGAAGTCGTAACAAGTGACGATATAGTTTAGATTAGGACTAGGAACCCCCGCCCCCCAAATGCTGCAAAACTGGAAAGTCGCGGGTAACACCGCGAGATTCAACTTCATAGTTACTATGCTTCGCGGTTTCATCCACAATTTTATGGAAACAGCAAATTTTTCTGGATTTAAAACCTCCTTACATTCGATTTGGTCAACCGTTCCAGAGGTAAGTAGTATCAAATACTTACACACAAACATTCTTCTTTACATATAGTAAGACTAACTACCAAAGATACATATAAATACGTACTTAATATTACAGCTATAAACATCTTGCATCATCATCATCATCATCATCATCAGCCTGTAAACGTCCACTGCTGAACAAAGGCCTCCCTCGTAGAGAGGGGTGTTGCCATAATCCCCACGCTTGCACAACACACATCTAACACACACATTTAACATCTTGCATAGCAATGACTATATTACCGTAGGCACTGACCTAAAAAGTAGATCTCTGGGGCCTTACGGCCAACTCCTTACGCGATCTTAAACTAACGTTAAAACAGCGCAGTTCGGAAAATCACACGAAATTTTTCATCACCTATATTACTGAATTCCTTAAAACAGCTAGCCCCCTAACCAGTAAGGCCCCTGTTCTATTTTAGGGCGTCTGCCGAAGTCGGGAATGCCTAGGAATACTAAACAAGCAGTAATGTATTAGAGACCAGCTCGAAAGACGAAGCTCTCCTTTTCAATGCTTAACTTTGTTATCTACTTAAGAGAAACTGGAAACTAAACACTTTCTTAACTTTATCAATTTTCTCTAAGTAGGTAGAATATAGAAAAAACACTACTCATATTTTTTAGTACCCTTACTTACACACTGAAAAGTAACTAATCTGAAAATGCTGAAATACAGTGGTGTTAATAAATTAATGACAGTTTTGATTTTCCATTATTTCATCATACCTTTTTTTTTTTTTTTACCTACTGATTACTTTGTAACTGACTTTTAAAAAAGAAGCGGGGAGAGGTATTTTTCTTTCATATTTTTATATTCTGCACCGATTACTCCGACAATTATTGTGAACTGATTTTTTGAATGGTTCAGTAGTTTTTTATCCATCTCCTTATAATATTAATAATTTTGATAGGACGCCTATTGATATGGCTATATCGATAATATTGTTCGAACGTCAACTCATTTTGAAGTCTGTTTTTTAAATAAAAGATAATAAAATTATCGTATGAAAACACAGAAGAGTGCGTATCTAAGCCAAATTCAATTTGGATTATTGATACGCACGTAACCATCTCAACAAAAGATAGAGATTGTTCGGTTGGACACACTGGACCATTTGATTTATCTATACTAATATTATAAAGAGGAAAGATTTGATTGTTTGTTTGTTTGTTTGCATTGAATAGGCTCCGAAACTACTGAACCGATTTGAAAAATTCTTTCACTGTTGGGAAGCTACACTATCCCCGGGTAACATAGGCTATATCATATTTTCAAAAAAATAGGGATCCTTAATAAAACTCCAATAATGTAACCCAAGGTGTAAAAAAAATAGATTTACAATTTTGACGGCGTGTTTGACAGTTCTAAGACAGGACAACGTCTGTCAGGTCAGCTAGTTATCAATAGATACACAAGAAAAATAGCTGACTGACTAACTGGCTGACTCTTCACAAAATCTTAAAAACTCAAAGCTCAAAATTTGACAATTAGATTCCTTATGAGAAAGGATTTGCGAAAGGGCCGAATTAAGACGGTTGAAATTTTACATGAAAGACTACGCTTACGAAGTCGTGGGCAGCGGTTGTTTTATTATAAAATCACTTCGACTGACAATAAAGGTGATTCCACACGATAGAGAAACTACTCGCGTGTCAGTAACCACTTAAATCATTTACATACTGGCGTAGGTACATTAGGCATACATACATAAAATTTCAACCACTGGTGCGCACCAAATAGAGCCAAAGCGTACATAGAATTTAGTATGCATGTATGTTATCGGAAATGTATGTAATCCGTCATTATACAGAATTCCTAGGAAATTAATACAGTGTCTTTAATCAATAGGAAATATGTGTAATTTATTGGATCATAAAATAATCAATTGGAAATGTGTTAAATTCGAGTTATATTCTATAGGAGTAGGGACTCGTCGGAACTGTCACTCATTATGAACCTAACTCAAGTCGTACTCCGATTGTGCACCCGCCCGAAGCTCACGCGGTTTTTATATACATCTAGGGGTAGAGACCACAAGACTATGTGGCATCGTGGCGCTTCATATTGGATCTGTCACTCATGTCAAACCTAACCAATTGAAGTCTGGGTGCTGCGTCTCAGATTTAACCGAGGCACTTCCAAATTTTTATACTGTTCCTAGTTCCATTTAGGAATTGCATAAAATGCCATGGAAATACATTTCCTAGAAAATTTATGTATTAAAGAACCTTTATTATATTTTTTCACATTTCATAAATTAGCTCTGCATTGTACCTATACATTTCATAGCAAATGCACACAATTCCTAGGTTTCATACATTTCCGGTATCTATAATATTATGGCGTAGCCACTTGACTCCATCGACGAGCAATGGAGTGCTCGATCGACGAGCCACTGAGTGCTTAAGTCTAATGCCTAGAATTCTACGTCCTAAGTATTAGCTACATACGGTAGCAAAGTTTAGACGATTTCGGTTTTACGATAAACAAAATATGCCACAACAAAGTTAGGGCTAGGAGACGTACGGACTGGAAACTTTAATACGCAAAGCAGGCTTTGAATAGTCCTTGCTTAGAATAACTACTCAGAGAAGGTAGGTTTCCAAACAACGCCTTCTCAAAACGTAAGCTACAAATTCGCTTTGTAGCTTACGTTTCGATTGGTATTTTAAACGATTTAAGCAAGAAAATTAATGGATTACCTGTGGAATGTCACACCATAACTCTTATGCTGCTTTTCTAATTTGTTGTGGTACGATTTCACCGCGCAAATTGTCATAGTAAATTTTTTTTATTTTTGGAGCCATATATGACACCATTAGAATGGCTTAAATTTTGCGAATGTACTTGGTTTCTTTGTGTAGTTATTCTAAGAGTCCTTGTCTCAAATGAAGCGACTACTTACTAAGAGGGTATTATACTCGTTAATTACTCAATAGTAGGACGAACATACCAGGTCAATGAACTGTGGCTCGATTCGGTCTTAATTACGTTTCCTAGTTAAGGATTATTTACGCCATAAATTTCATAAACATGTAGTGTTATCGTCAAGTGGTGTTATGTTTTATGCCAAGGCAAACTACGACATTAACCATTTTTGATAGTTTTTATTACATTAGGTAATATTACATACCAGTCATAATCATCATCCTATCATGTTCACACTGCTGGGACACAGCACAGACCGAGGATGGGTCAATCTACGATGTTGGCCCAGTGCATGTTGGTGAATGTCATTATGTCTTTGAACTTTGAGATTCTTGGACATACCGGTTTCCTCACGATGTTTTTCTTGGCCGTTTTTGAGCTATGGCATCGAAACTGAACATAATTTATTTAAGTAGGTACATACAAATAATTTTGGAATGAGTATTATTTCATTCAACGTGGGGCGACTCGTAATTGGCCGGTGTTTATTATTTGTTGTTTTACTGTAGAGTGTGTAGGCCACGGACCTTTTTTTTAAATCTGAGATATCTGTCTGTGGTGTAGCTAGTTACTATTAATCATGCCAAGTTCGACGATTGTACGTATTACCGTTTTTACCTCAGATCAGACATACAAGGTTTATGTCAGTTTGTGTGGTCTGAGGATTTTATACTAGAGTAGAGACAAAAATACGTTTGTTAATCGACCCCTCTTTATTTTTTTACTTTTTGATTTTATTATTATTTCTCAGGTAATCCGTCGTAACATTACTTTAGTCGTAACATTATTAGAGAAAATGTCAACTAGCTATCTACTGCGGTTCCAAAGATCATACAGACAGACAGCGTTATAAGAATTAGAAATTGGGTCCCGTTGATACCCTTTGGGTACGGAACCCTAAAATAACTAGGTTACTACAAAGTAGGTTACTTGTAAATGGGATACATTAACCACTGTTCTGTTCTATATTTGGTCTGGCATTTACGCTTTCATTAATCAACGCTGCCGTAGTCAGTTGGACCCAGTAAATAAAGATTTATCATGACATGATGCTATTGCTTTTTTTTTACTCGTGTTGATGTATCCGAAAATAACACCACAATGTATCATTTATTACAGAGGGTTTGGTTTTGCCACCATAGCAAAATGAATGGACTAATAGAATAGTAGTTCTGTTTTTTTACCTTTACTGTCCCCCTCTTGGGCAAAGGACTCCCCCATCTCCTCCAGACAGTGCGATCACTCGCCAGATTTGACCACTGTATCTAGTACGCGCCGAGGTCCAGCGTTATCTCGGCCTGCCTTGGCTCTTTTGTTCGTTTTGAGGCACTGTGTGATCCTCTTATGGTTAAATAAAAAAAATATTTAATCAAGTTAATACAATTTACATTTCAAATTAATATGTCGTCAACTTGTGTTGCGTTGCATCAATTTGCGCAGTAATGGCACACAGTACCAAATTCATATTTTGGTTATAAATAGTTAAGAATATAAAAAAGTTTAATGTAATTTTAGAAACATGTTTGGTAAAACTTTTCTCGATAGAATAATTCGGCGAAAACCCGCATTTCAAACGCGTACTTAATATTCTCACCGAATCTAGAATGTCTTGATAATTCGTTTATTCTAATGGCAATTTATGTAATTTAATTTATTAGTTTTATGCTTATTTAGAATAGTTCTTGTGTATTCTGGAGTTTTATTATTTGTCGCTTATATTATTTTGTTCTGAGGCAGGTGCCGACTCGTGTATATCTTTTTCAGCAAGCGTAGATCGCATAGATTTGTCACTGTTTCTGGCAAAGAGCAAAATTTGGATTTGAGCTAAAAACTTGGTATCAAGCATAGAATCTTAATGAAGTAAAGTTAAAAGTAATTAAAATTAATATAAAGGATAACATGACTCAAAAAAGACTAATTTAGATGCCTCTGGTTGAGGAAAGTATCAAGAATGCTGTCAGTGTTGCCACGTTGAATGACAATGCATATTAGTTTTTGGCAAAAGTAGGCGCTAGCATTCCAGTCACCAGTCACCTCCACCAAACTTTTGATCACAATTCAGTCCGCTCGAGACCATTGTAACATGGTCGAACGTTGAGCGAAAATTCAGCTATTTTACCTAAACAATAATAATGCGCGATAAAACCCGATTGAGAATTAAAACAATAAATAAGTAAGTAAATAGTCTTTATTTATTACTTACCTAATTTTGTTTCATTACTAGAGCTCTATATCACATTTCACAATACATGCTGTTCTTATTTTAATACCTACAAAAGGTGCCTGTGTTTCCATGTGCTATCTATTTTTCACATTAATTTTATGGAAAGAAAACTCAAAACCTAGAAAGTGGTACCTAGAGGAATCTCATATGGATATTCAATACTTTTACCTGTGCTACCGAGTAATAAACATTTCTATAATTTAATTCTATGACTAACCCCTCTGGAAAAATCTAGTATCTCTAGTAATCACCCGTCCTCTGTGAAATCCTAAGCCTGAAATAACAAAACCAACATTATCATTTGCCTAGTTATGTGTTACGAAACTCTCATCACTTGTAAAAACATAGCAGTGACAAAAGTTAAGGTTTTGTACGTTTTGCTTATATTGAAGGTGCCAGCTTTGGTACTCTGATTGAGTTACAGAAAGACCAGAACAACGCGGGGCGTAATCCCGCACGGTCATAAGACATAATTATTAGGTGACATGATTTATTTGTGCCATTTAAAAAAAAATACAAAACATGGTAAATGAAACATTATATCCTACTGAACTAGAGCTTATAGCTTATATTAAGGTATAGGATATGCAAGTGAATTTTTCAAGTGGGCGTAAATGGCCAAATCCGATACTAAATATTATGAGGAATATCGAAAAGTACTGAAAGGATTCTCGAGTCTCGTTTCAAAATCAACGGGTTCGATTCCTGGCTAGAAATATTAAAATCCAATGATGCAGTTTTATTTCTCATGGAAATCGGGCTCGAGAGTCGTTTGAGTACTTTTCGCTACTCCTCATAGTATCGGATTTGGCCATCCATACTTACTTGAAAATTAAAAATTCACCTTGTATATCTACAGCAATGCGAATATAATAGCTAATGAAAACAGGCATAAACACTAGCGCCATTAACAACCAGCGGCAGTAATCGTAAACAAAATGATCGCACTACTGTCAGAAATCAACGCCATTTGCGATTGTCGGTTTTTGTGTAGCGACAAGCGCAAGTAATGAATATTTACCGTAAAAGTTATGCGGATAGTTTCCACCCTTTTTAACTCTACTCCTGGAAGCGAAACTGGAACGAAAAGGGCGGGACGGGAGTAGAGTGGATTCCCATGGTTTCTGTGCGGGAGATGCCATGCGGGCAACGTAGTTTATCATATTTCAAGTAAACCCAAGGGTGACAACATATTTTTTATAATTTTTAGGTACATAATGACTTATTAAGCAAAAAGTTGTTATTTTTTTGAACAAAGCGTCTTGTATAAAGCGGATGTCTCTTCAGATATGGCTGTGTCACCGTAATGCCGAATGGTCCACAAAATCGTTTAATACAATGAGTTTCTGTTTATGTTGACGCCGCGACCGCCGTCGTTTCAGGCTTTTCATGTTGTACACGTAAAGGGAAAATTTGAGTCATGAGATGTCTGTAACAGACATCTTTGTTATGTTCTGATTAAAAAAGGATCGAATTGAGAACCTTACTCCTTATTTGAAGTCGGTTAAAAACGCGAAATGTAGAAAATTTCCGCTTGAGCAATTTTTTAATGACTTGAAAAAAGGAGGAGGTTTTCAATTCGACTGTATGTTTTTTTGTATGTTTGTTACGCGATTACTACGCCAAACAAGAATTGATTTTGATGATTCTTTTTTGTTTGGTAGGTCACTTCAGACTTCAGAGTTGTTCCGATATAAATTTTTAACAAAATTGATACAGCTTTTTTTTAATCAACAAAAAGAACAAAATACACAGATGACGTGTTGGTTCTCTTCAGAAAAAGTTTTGATAAAATCTCTGTCTTAACTGTAATTTTTCTACTTTTTAGTTTAAGTTTGAACGAGTAGGTATGAATATATAGTCCTGAAATCGGCTTTTGTAAAAAAAACTGCTATTGGCATCAATTCTGATGTGCTCTAAACTAAACTAAATTTGACAGCTATAAAATTGTTGCCATCCTTCTCTCACATATTATAATGAAAAGAGAGGCAGATAATTTTAGTCCTGTCAGATTGGTTTAGTTTAGTGAGTGGTATGACAGAATCGACGTCAATATAAACAAAACCCGGACAAATTTTCAATTAACCGAAACTCGCAAGACGCGTCCTGAATGTGGACGATCTACATGGTAAGGAACCAATATGTCACAGCCACGAAAACAAAAGATTGCCCAGTCTCCCTTGTCAAGGCCGGCGGACAACTTCACCCTTGCGAGTGAAAATATAGTCTATTACTTTGGACATTGATGCGTAACATAGGAGCTGTCAAGAGCACAGAAAAGAGAAGTAAATAGAATGGAAATTAGAAGGAAAATCTGTTACCAGGCATTATGAGTGAACCTTGATAGAACATTCTTATTTAGATCAACGCGTCGAACTCCGCATCACAGTTGCTAACTGATTTCGAATGACCGACGTTTCGTTTATATGGGTGCAACTGGCTACAACAAATTTCTCACAAAAACGCTTTGACAGCCGTTATAGTTTATATTTAATAAAATCTTAGCTGTTTTAAAGAGTTTTATTTGGCTCACGGAATAGGGAAGTGGTGGAATGGTTTTACAAATACATTAGTATCGGAACCGCTGTCACCAAAAGCATAGCATACAACTATGACTTTAGTCATATTTTGCACAAAAATAAATTCTTGATGTATTTGGGTTTTTTTGAGTCGATATTATAAGACTATAAGTTATCCGCCATTTACATTAAAATATGCCTTAACTACTATTTAATAGACTTAATTTATCAGTAATATATGAAGTATTAGAGATGTTTTTCATTGCAAACTCAAAAAAAAAAAAAATACGAGTTCCGCGATTCTTTGCTAGATGTCGCAATATGCCGTGGTCGAAGACATGCACTCTTTGAAGTTCTTTAATCCTTATTTGCGTCACGCGACTTCACGCCTGGCGTGGACCTATTGCACAGACAATTATAAATTTTCATAAAATGTGTTTATTTTTTTTATATAGAATCACATTTGCCTTTGGTACAAATCATCTTCTCTTGGTAGTTTTTTTGGTCTGCTATCATTTTTGCACTGTAAAATGGCACGGGGGGAGGGGGAGGGAGGGGGGGAGGGGGATAATAATAACCCCAGAAAGGGACATAAGAATAACCTAAGCAATCCTTGGAGGGTAAAATTAGCTTCTCAAAGAGCTCAAAATTTGCGAAAATCTTTTGAATAATTCAGCAAATGAAACCTACGCGGGAAAGTTTTCACCCTCTTCCCTTTAAAATAACTTCACATTTCAGCACCCTTTGCAAGTACTTGGTTACAACTTTACACGATTTGCAGGAGAATACCACAATGTAACGATAGTACGTGATGGTCTTGAGTGTCAAGACTTTTGAAGCACTGGTAAAACTCATTACCCTTATATAAATATCTAATTTTAGATTCGCATTTCGCACAGACTCATCACACCAGCTTTGAACATCCCGCATCTAATAAATTGTTAATATCTCCAATGTTATTAAGCCGTAGCTCAAGGCGCAATTTCGGTGGCTTTGGTAATACGTGAGCGCCGTACTAAGCACTATGAACATCGGGTGAAGGCATAACATTGAATGTTACACGCGAGAATTACGACGTTGTTTAGGATGCAATAGAAAACCAATGTCTTTATCGGGATTTATGTGGATTTTGTTTGTTTTGGACGAAAATAGAAAGTCGCCTAAAACGGTTCAGGTACCTATACAATTTTCAAGATTCGCACCTGTTGGTTGAATTTTCTGAAGAAGAAGAAAGATCTATTTAATCAATATTAAATACATTTCTGTAACTCCCAGAACTTTTAACTTTAGCTGTTTATAAAACTGTGCGCAATTCACAACGTTCTTCAATCTGAGATATTAGATTCGAAATCTCTTTACCCTGTCATTTAATTGGAAACATTGCCCTTCGATCCGGAACTCAGTGATGTTTACACATTACTGCGTGGTGGACGTGGTGGTTGATAAACTAACAATGCCGTGGTAATTCCTTAGGCAGACATTTTAAAATAATCCTACCCACAACTATTTCATTAAACTCCAATAGCTTCTTCAAATCTATAAAGTAGATCTATTTAAAAAAAAAAACAGTACAACAACATAAGTTGTTATTCCATGAGACTAAAAGTATTTTGCATGAATGAAACTATTATTTTCGATTCCCATCTAGGACAAACATTTGTGCGATGAACATTTGTGTTTGTTCTATATCTGGTTGTTAATATCTATTTAGGTATGTATTTAAAACTATATATGTATGTATATCAGTCTCTGGCAGCCATATCACAAGCTTTGCTTAGTTTGGGATCAGATGACCGTGTGTGAAAAAAATGTCCCGAATATTTATTTATTTATTTTACAACACGTCTGTTGGTTTCCTCACTAGGCAAGCCCTGTGGCAAGCACTGTATCGAGGGAACCGAGTTCCCGGTAACAATTACAATTTACAAAATATCTTCATTAACAATAGAGACATTTTTATGTATATTTTTTTGGTGGATATGCCCATTGGCGAGACAGTAGCCATTATAGCTTATTTTATTACTTTTTTTTAACCTATTAAAATACTCGATTAGGTACGTGATTCAATCGAGGCCAGTTCGGTAATATTTATTTCTCTTTAATTACTAAGGCGATAATTCCTACAGTTAATTTATTCTTCAGCGTAGCGTTAAACCCTTCTTTGAAATATTACTTCCGAAAAATTTATTACGACCTTGAACGAAAGTAGAACGGAGAACTAAACGAAGGGGTGTTTAAGAACCTACTGTTAGTAGGTCACTGTCAAGAGCCAACATTGGTCTTACCTACCTACTAACCCAAAGCCTTGCTATTTTGGAATGACTGTTCATACCAAACTTAATTTGATTTACAGACTGCCTTCAAACAATTTTAAACTCTACTCTTAGCTCCCAAGTCAGCATATTGAAGAAATTTGAGAAGTTTGTTAAGATTCAAGGAGCATGTTAGACAAGTTTACAGCTTTAAAGAATGTTGGTGTCTGTCTGAGAGCTCGAGTGGGAATTTGTTCCCGCCATTTGGTTTCAATGTAAAATGTACTAAAGTATGCTGACAACTCAGGCTGACAAATGTTTATTAGAAGACCTGTCTAGATGGCTGACTTCACAGAAGAGAAATTTTTTTTACTTCTCTTTTCTGTGGCTGACTCAGATAACTTTCTTTGTTCAGTTTCGTCTAATGAAGCTATGAACCGATTAAGTACGAGTCACTGTTATTCATTTTTATAGATACTCCATTCTTTTTCAATAGTCCATTAAACTTATTGATTATGTTATATGTATATAATGTTGAACTTATATACAAACGTTATATTATCTCCAAAAATGTGTTGACGTTCGTAAGTATACACTTACTGGACAGTGGTGTACCCATTTGAGGAAATAAATAATTTGATTAGACTTTGTATCCTTTTTTCTTTCATGGCTGTGGCCGCGCCGAGACACGGTTTACGGTCGCGCAACTTTTCGCAATCTCCTAAACTGAATCACTTAAAACATGTGACGGTACGGCCCTTAGACTTAAATTATCAACAGCTTTACTGTAGTAGCTAGCAGCAGCTTCATTTCATTCAATATTTAAGAGCGTAAATCTTGTTATCGGTATCTTCCAAGCTCGGTCTTCTACCAGCGTTTTCACCTCCCTGTACGACATAACATTTGCCTTTTCCTTTATTTGCTCTAACAATACTCTTCTTGGTCTTCCCGGTCCTCTCTTTCCTTTCCCACTAGTAGCAGCTTACGCTACTTTAGATAATTATGGGCACGTTTTCTCATGGGCCACTGAGCTAGGTAAGTAGCCAGGCGTAAAATTACGTAATTATAGTTTGGTAAATGCTTCGCTGGTTAAATTAGCAAAGGCTGTCCCCTCCCTAACCTTACCCTTTGTCTCCTCAAAATAGTACCTAAACTAATTAAAAGGAATAATATTTTACTAATGAAAAATTCAACCATAGTTCTTTACTCCGTAGTTTTTATTGATGTAACTACCAAAGCGTTTATAGGAATTTGAATTGAACTAAGTCTATGATAACCAGATTATGATATACCTACTATTTATTATCTACTAGCGACCCGCCCGCTCGGCTTCGCATGGTGTAATTTACGTGCGAAGCCGGGGCGGGTCGCTAGTTATATATTTATTTATTTATTTATTTATTTATTTCAAATAATTTTTTGAAATCGTTTATTCTGGCTTAATTTATAGTAAGCTATAGTAATGATCCCAGAGGCTCCCGAACTAGTCAGAGACTGTGTGACGGGAGCCAATATGTTACATAGATTACGTTGTATGATTCAAAAAGTAAAAACGAAAAGGGGCCACCCTTTTAGTTTTTACTTTTTGACTTTTTTATTATTCTTAGTTAATCCGCCGTAACATTACATATTCTGTGAAAATTTCAACTGGCTATATACTATTACGGCCGTTTAAAGGAAGGACGGACGAAAAGACAGACGGACGGACGGACGGACAGACAGACAGACATCGTAGGCTTAGTAATAGGGTCCCGTTTTTACCCTTTGGGTACGGAATCCTAAAACAGAGCTACCGAAAACTTAAATATATTAACTAAAAATTAAAATGACTAACTAAAAACTCATTGGAAAAAGGAAAGGTCCCCAGAATGCTGGCAGCATTGCCACGTTGAATCAAAATGCTAAATTTCTGTGCAAAATAAAAGCCAGCATTCTGGACACCCGACGCCTGCAGAAATGTTTTTTTTTTCTATTTTCAAAAAAAATAAAAACGTGAGGTAGAGTGATAGCTACGGGCGTTGAGCGTAGCCTTACATTTTCCGTACAATGATTCACAATTATTTTCACGGGAAAATTACAACTTTTTTCCTATATAGGACTCACTGTTATGAAAATTGCTCACCTAAAAATCTCTGTTGAAATGTATTCGCAGAAAAAAGCCTGACCTAAATACTGTCGATTACGCAAGATTAATGTGTTATAATCAGAGGGACTATTTATTGAGTTCATACATTTTGAGTGTGTTGTACAATCATTATTTATCGCGATACACAGTTTTGTGGCACATTATATTATTTTCTTTACTTACTGTATGTATATTTGCTTAGAGTCGGTTTTCCCCGTGACAATTTTTATCAGCAAGAGTTAACAAAGCAGTTCTGAGCATATAGGTTAACTTCTAATAATAATAATAATAATATAATATTTATTTCAAGTAAATTAACTCATAGTTTCACAATTCAAATTAATTAATACAGTCACATTACAAAAATTACAATACACAAACACAATTAGTTACAGCTTAAATACTAACACTACTTTTAATTCTATAAATATCAAAATAATAATCATTATACCTACATAAGAATAAAAACCTAATCAATTTTAAAATATATTTACATAAAATGTCAAACAAGTAATTTAGTAATTAAAATGGCACCCTATAAGATCTGTGTGTAACGTGCATTCCACAGCAGTGAGCAATGTAAGGGCAGTCGAGCCTGCCCGCGAGCGCGGCCAGCATGCTGTTAGTACTCCCCCGCACCCGCCGCACCAGCGAGCCGCATCTCTTTCGCATTGTTGCGTAGAAGCAATCAACGCGCGCTTCCGCAAACATTGTAGATGCGCTGCAATAGCGGGGGAGCCCCACCAGCATCCTGAACGCGTTGTTGAACTGGACACGGAGGGCGTCATACGATTTTTGCGTATAGCTAGTCCACAGGCTGCACGTGTAGAATGTAGTGCAGTAAGCCCTGAAGAGCGTTATTTTAACGTCAGTAGAACATCGTGCAAACCTGCGGATCACCATATTGGCTCTAACCGCTAACGCCCTCCTCTCCCGTTCAATGTCAGTGTCGTCCTTCAGGGTAGGTGTGACTAAATGGCCCAAGTATTTGAAAACTTCCACTCTTTCTACGTGTGACCCGTTTAGTTTAATTGGTGGCATTTCCGTTATCTTTCTCGGCCCACCCTGAAAAACCATACACTGACTTTTTTTTACATTATACAGCAGACCGTGGTCCACAGCATAGCCCTCACAAATACTCAGCAGCTTTCTGAGTCCACAGACCGAGGCGCTGAGCAGGACCATGTCATCCGCGTAGCTTATGTTATTGAAACATACGCCGTCTATATAACAACCGACATGCTGCCCGCTGAGCGCCTCGATCAGCCCGTTAACGTACAGGTTAAAAATTGCAGGGGAACTTAACCCCCCCTGCCTCACCCCGCACTCCAACCTGTACGGGTCCGACAACACACCCGCCCACTTCACATTGTTGACCTGGTTCCCGTACCAATATTTAAAGATGTCAATAAGTTCACTCGGCATATCTAATGATCTCATTTTCTCCCACAAGATGTCATATGAGACGAGGTCAAATGCTTTTGAAAGGTCGAGGAAGCAAGCATAGACAGGTGTCTTTCTCTCTGTATAGTATTTGACAGCACTCTTCAAACACAATATCGCAGTTTCTGTGGACAGTCCCGGCCGGAAACCGAACTGATTGTCGTGCAACTGTACGTATTTATTTAATTGTGAATTAAGAATGCTGTCAAATATCTTTGCAATTATTGTCGCCAAGGAAATTGGCCTGTAGTTGGTTATATCCGACAAGTCTCCAGTTTTATTTTTAACTACCGGCACTACATTCGTTTTCATCAATTCAGTAGGCAGATACGAGTGCGATATACAGAAGTTGTACAACATAGCTAGCACTCTGCATATGTGTGGTCCTGCATGTAGAATATGCTCTATACTCAACCCATCATGACCAGGGGATTTGCCCTTTGAAATGGATTTTATCGCCCTGGTTACATCCCTGGCCGTGATTCTGGTTGCAACATATCCGCCACATACAGTCCCCCCACTGTTGTTTTCTGACGTTGACGGCCCTAATGGCGATTTAACGACAAAATGGTTTTTAAATTTGTCAGCGATACATTTCAAGTCATTAGCTCCGTCCACGCTCACAGGGAGACCAGGCCGACCTTTCAGACAATTCGTTTTCTTCCAAAATCCACTGAAATCCTTCTCAGAGTGCTTAGAGGCAAGTATATCCATTTTTAACTGGTCTTGATGAGTTTGACACCACTTTAGACGCGATTTGAATATTTTCCTTTTCTCACACATTTTACTATAGATGTCACCAGTAGTTGGACTGCCATACATTAACCATTCCTGAAAACTCGCCCTGGCCGCCCCGTGACTATCACTAACGTGTTTATTCCAACCTATAATGGGTTTATATCTACGTTTCACCCGTTCATGCTCCCCTCCTCGACTCACAGATGACAATATTAGTGCGAGTACAATATCAGAATATAGCTTATCAATTACATTAGTGTGAGAACAATCACTACAGTAACGATCACTACAATTTTGAAACTCACTTGGGAAGTCAATCGTTCTAAGACGCTTATGGCATTCAGTTTGATATAAAGTAATTTGTTCTGTAGTTCTTTCCCCCCAAATAGCTTTATTGGTAGTTACATCGACATTATTTGTTACAGGCGTCAAACACTTTAAATTACATTCACATACAACAGGGAAGTGGTCAGACCATAACACGTCATACTTGACGTACACGTTACACACAGACACAGCAGCTGACTGCGAGACAACACAATGATCTAGCCAACGTTTCGACCCACAAACTTGATCTACATAAGTAAATGTACTCGAAGTCAAGCCTAAATGATTTACATCAACAAGTAGCCATTTAAATTCATCACAGCAAATACTCAATTCCTTATAAAATAATTCACCGGGATGAGCATTAAAATCCCCTAGTATAAAAATAGGTTCGTTTTCGTACTCACTATTTATAGCACTTATAGTTCCAATGCAGTCCGTGAACGTCGTTAAGTTTTTCGATTTATTTGTCGGCATATACACACACACAACTAAAAATGCACTATCTTTTGTATTAATACGTATAGCGCACACTCGCGGATTGTCGCACTTAATCACCGACACACACGGAAAGATCCGCGTATCCCACAGTAACGCTGTTCCACCAAAAACACGGCCAACAAGCAACGTTGACGTGTCTACCGGAGATGTACCCGTACAACTGAACCTGCTATCGATGCTATTCAGATAAGCTAATTCCTCCGGAAGTAGCCAGGTTTCTTGCAGCGCTATCACCGCGCACTCGTCACATAAGCGTCGTACATCGGCCAGGGCGCGTTTTACATTTTTACAGTTATAACTGGCTAACTTATAAGTCGTACTACCCATTATTTGTGTGCAATAGGCCGTTTAGCGCAGACATTTCCGTCTGTCGATTTTTAAAATGAACAAAGCGTCTAAATATAATTCCCGCTGGCCATATTTTACCGTCTAGAAATAAAGACACTTTCGCCTCAGACACAAAAAATTTGTAGGCCTTGTGATCTAGCACTTTTTTAGTCATAATTTTTTCTAAAGTTACCCTCTCTTGAGTTTTCATTTTTATGTACTCAATAATGTCAGATTCCAAGGTATCTTTGTGTACATTCGTGATGAATATAGGTATTTTCTTATCTGCGGCTTTAAACGATGATGATGACGACTCTGCTTTACCTATTTCACCCAAATACCTATACTTTGGTTTATTTTTCCTTTTTTTAACCATTTGCCAGGTGTTGTTATCTTCATCGTTCTTACTTGGTACGATGTTCGACTCAAGTTGTCGACAAGTAATCGAACAATTTTTATCTTGTTGCTCCTGCGCAGACGTAACTGGTACAGTACAAGTGATCGGTGCCAAACGTACAGCCTGGGCCGCCGGGGCCACACAAACTGCGTCGCTGCATACACAACTGACGGTCAGAGGCAATGCCGCGACCGGAAGCGTCGCAGCCGACAGTGCCGTGGCAGGCAGATTCGCTTCTTTCGACACCGACGGTGAATCACTGGGTGGTTGTAGATCGTCATCTAAAGTGCCATCATAGCTATGAGTCATCCCCATAGGCCCACTTTCTAGATTCCAAGCACCCCGTCTCATGTTAACAAATGCGCCGGGAGTATTATTTGTAGGTGGAGGTAGGGATGCGTATTTTAAATTGTGAAAATCAGACCGCAGATCTTCAATCTGTTTTACGGTAGCATACGTGTTCTTTACTTGTTCAATCTCCGCGCTAAGCCTGGTGAGGTCTTTAAGCAATTTTGTGCAGTCGAGGTGGTCAAACAAAATGGGGGGTAGTTTTTCCAATTCTCTTGCGACAAATACTGGAACCACATCAGGATCTATTGTTTTAAAAAGACTCACGATGTCGTCTAAGTCTCTCTCCTCTTTGCCGCCTCCTTTTCGCCTTATTTTCCGTTGATCCGTCGGCAGAGATTCAAACAGTAACGTTTTCGATTCACTTATTTTTTGGCTTGAAAACGAAGACACACAAATCCGTTTTAAGGTTTCTTCATCAATCACCGAGATCTTATTTTGTATGTACGATAGTAGTTCGTCAATTACTATATTGCACACGTTACATTTCAATATTTTCGTCATTTTTTTCAATTAAGTGCGACGTCGCGCACAGCGCAATAATAAAACCACAACCGTCCTTGACAGCGGCGCGCGAGTGACTGAAGGCCTTCAATGTTTTATTATTTTGCAATCACATTAATTTCAGTTTATATAATGTGAATGTGATAATAATTTTAAATTATTTAACGAGCAGCCCCACGTTTTCATCCGCTATCCTACAGGAACCATGGTTTTTACAGGGTAAAAAGCCTATATAGGGTACCAGTTACCTCCATGCTAAATTTAATTGAAATCCGTTCAGCTATTACAGAGTGAAGGGCGGACAAACATACACACTAACATACAAAAGTTTGCATTTGTGATTAGTGTGATAAGATAAATTGTTATTCGTTGATACGAAGCAGCTTTTCATTCCCCTTGAGAGTTCCTGCAAAACGAAAATGTCTCTAAAACAGCAGAAAAGGTATAATTAATTCCTCAAATACATGTTTGTACTTACATTCAGTCCCACCCCAAATCCGTTGCCGCAGCTAAAACACCTTTTCGGATTTCCTGAAGTCGGATACAACACCAGTTTTCTTTACCAACAGAATATTAAAAGAGCAGGTACTTTGAGCCGTCCGTAGTCCGGAATGCAAAGACCGCAAAACCGCATTGCTAGAGAGGAAATGAATGTCTCCCGCCAACCTTTGCGTTGGAAGGATGCCAATTGCCGGCGTATACACCGGCTTATCGTGGGAGGTGTAGGGACCTGTAAACAGTGGAATACTTAGTTAAATGGTTTTACCTCGGATCAGACAAACAAGGGAGATATGGTAAGGTGGCGTGACGGGTGCGAACGCATCAGGCTTGATGCTTTTAGTCGAATTCACCCAGCAGACGACGTTGCCGACTTTTTTGTAAATGAATGGAACATGCTACCGCGCGGCCGCCATCACTCACGTCGAAGATCAGGGATTAAAGTGATGTGGTGTAAGCGATAAAATCCGATAAAAGTATTTAATGGCGTGGCTTCATTTCGTGGTAAACTTATTTCTAGTATCTTCTTATTTTAACACAAACTTACCGGACGATTTATAACCGAGGCAGGACTTGGTAAACAAGTTATGTGTTTCGTAAACCCTATCTATCAAGCTATGGTTTGGCGAGTTTTTAATTAAAATGGTAATTTAGGGGACGAACATCTAGTGACAACGACCTTCTTAAAATCACCATAATCTGGGGTAAAGCTCTTGTTAAGTTTGCACGAGTTATTTCTTTTTTAGAAACCCTTTAAATGCAAATAAATTATGAAGTAGGTATTATGTACCGTTATGAGTGAATCGGTTTCTTCTAGGCAAGCGTGCTCCATCGTAGACCGCATCATCGCTTTATATCAGGCGAGTTGGCGGCCAAGCGCAAGCCGGCCGACATATAATTTTAAAAAAATCACGTGTCCAACGTAAGTAAGGCCAGGCCAGTTTGTAGGTAAGTAATATGATCAGCCTGTCAGTTTGCAACCTTTTCATGACTTAATTTAAGGGGCAGTTAAAAGCGCGTGAAGATGGCCGAGCGGTAGCATGTGCACTTTACTATCTGAAGTCACCCAGTTCGATTCTCGGCCCTGCAACGAATTATTTAGTACCTAAATAAATAATGTCCGGCTTCGATACCATCTCTCAAAAACGGTAAAGGAATAAATCGAAGAAACCGGCATATTCAAGAACCTGAAAAGTTCAAAGACTTACATATGACATTCACGAACATGCATTGGATCGACATGGTGGATTAGAGCCCATCCTTATTAATAGGATGGCGGAGAAAATAGAAAAAAACTCGTTCGAGTTTATTTCTATCTTCGCCATATTTTATCTTCGAAAACGTGCAGTGCATAATCAATTTCGGAAAATCTGGAAAATTGCACGGTGCAGTATAAATTTAACTAAGTATGTAAGTTAGGAACTCATAATATAATGAAGAGTAGAGTAGGTACGTAAAAGTTCTATTTATTCATGAAACAGTTCATTACATTATAGTCATAAAACATTTAGTATGAATTGTTGATGTTGCTAAGTTATGTGGGAGTTTTTGTTATTCAAGCATCCACGCAAATAAAGTCAACTTCTCAGAACAGTTCGCTCGAGTCGTGTAGGTACCTACCTAACGACTTTCCATGAAAATTCTCTAAACGTTTCATGGAAGCAGACGAGACCATCTGACGAGTGAAGGTGCTAAGAAGAAATTTTACAGTAATTCCAAGGGAATCATTTTAAATTACTGTAGCTTTTGCTTACCTACCTACGGCTTAAAATTCATCCCTTTAGACAGAGCGTGGTTAATAAAGTTTTATTATTATTACGAGGCGAGCTCGATTGAACTTTAAGGGCGAACTGAGCGAAAAGAGCAAGTTGAGCGTATGTGACGGGCAATCGAAAGTGCGCTCAACCGCATATGTGGCGACACTGGTTTTCCGTCCTGTATGTATCATCAGGAAAAAAAATACACTAGGCCCAACGCTGACTGTATATAGTAAAATTATCAATAAAAAAACTGACTACTTAATTAGTAAATACGCAATTTAATTTATTTGAATGAAGTATTTTTTCCAGGTATTTTGATTTAAAAACCAAACTACTGAATCGATTTAGGTGAAATTTCTATGGGACCAATCTGAAAGTAAATATTAAAAAGTAATTATTTTCCAAATCTGTATTGAGAACTCCTCTTTTTTAACGTCGGTTAATTATCGAGGCGGCGGTGGCGTCATGGCTTAGGTACAAGCGGCCATGGAAAAGATAATTTATTTCCACAAAACACGAGTACCTATATCATACACACATTTAAAACGCATGCACACAGGTGTTTAGACAATATTAGTCAAGTTGTATCCTAAGATATTTTTACTCGCTGGTTGTAGGTATCATGTTTTGCCTAGTTAGTAGGCGTACAAATCTTGAGACCGATTTATGTATGAAAACATTTGCGGACCAATAATTAAATTTTTGTTCAGCATTACTTTGTAATGTTATTACCCGTTTCTATTGTTATATATTTTGTTTGTAATGTTATTGGTTTTAGGTTCCTTAGATTTTTCGTAAATACATTCAGTCATTTTCTACCTTCAGAAATGATGAAATGCGCGAGCGAGATAGTGATCACATGTTGCATAGGCCCGAGCGCGTCAAATTCTTTGCTGAGGCCTTATGGCTACCTTTTAACGCGGGCTCGAAACAGCGTTGAAACAACGCAGTGCAGAAAATCACGCGAACGGCGGCGAGATACGTTTTGCGGCCGCGCATCTTATAGCAATCACATAAAAAAATCGTCTAAAACAAGTAGCCGTATGTCCCCTGATGGTGTCTGAGCACAGCACAATCTGCATATACCTACTTGCCTGTGAAAATGTAGTAATACTTACCTATATAAAAATATTTTAAGAACGTAGTTTTATTATCAACTGTATACGGATGATCTTGCAAGATGCCATGAGTAAATGGAATTACTTCAATATTTTAAAAATTACCTTTTGCTTGTTCCAGATCGAAGTGATGGATTGGAAAAGAAGTCGGTAAGTTCCTACCTACTTTTATTAATTTATGCTCGTCTCGATACTGTCAAGTCAGCTTTTGGAAGCATCGTATTCTTATGCTATACTTACCTCTTCCATAAAGATTTTATCTAGAAACCATCTAAATTTGTGTTGACGCCAACGTAAAATAAACTTTATTAATTCAAAAAATACTTTTTTTAAACAAGCTTTTGCGTATTCAGTAAACCCTTTCATTTGATACCCAAATCATGATGGTAGAACATTTTGTCCGCCATCTTGGGGCGTCCGCCATGTTGAATTTATCATCTAGGAGCAAAGTACTTGGTAAGACAAATCCAACGAACCCAAACACTACGCGGTTACGTCTTTTCTTTTAGGAGTTCCTATGGCCACTTTCTGTCTCCATCATCAGACCACCATGGTACCATAACATTGCATTTTAACCGAACTTATATAGGTATGCCTAATTTCAGCTCTAAAACATAACTAACTGGTCTAAAATTCAGTTGCAAGATTTATCTCACACAAACAGGGCAAATTCAATAAAATCTCGTAAAAAAAACGTGACGTCGCTATGTATTACTTTTTCAAACTTGTGAATTTTCCAGTGTTAATTTGTAATGGTGGATTAGATACCTACGTACTCGCGTGTGGGTAAGTAATATAGCGAGCTGAAATATGCCTTTTCGTGTTATTACCAAAACTTCAAAGCCTCGAGTAAAGCCTCCGTCACTTTAGGGCACTTTAGGGGACTTTAGGGCACTTTTAGGGCATGACTTAGACTTCACCGTGATTTACTCTACTTGACTCTCAATGCCAAAATTCTTATAACAGGAAAGAAGAAAAAACTGAACAGTTCCGTTGTACGTAGTACTAGAAACAATTCCTTTGAAATGGCCACAAGGATAATCATTTCCAAGACAAGACAATTAACGATTGATTTTTTCATCAGTAAAAAGTTATTATTCTCGCTAGAGCCTGAGGTAAAAGATTCACCAGTAATTAATTGTACTATTATGTATTCTGTGGCAGTACCGAGGTAGGTATACAATTTCAATTTCTATATTATACATCATTGTGTGATATTTGCCAGCCAATTCTAACACGAATAACTAGAAGCTCTAATATTTGTCGGTAAATTAACGCTACAATTGAAAGATTATGCGTAAAAAGAAGCCTAGAACTCATCACGTCAAATACTTGACTATTTCAATGGTATAATAATATACTCCGCTAGGTATAGCACTCCGAGAAATAATGTGACGTGCGGTACGCCCCGCAATGATGTCATCAATGTCATGGATACACGTACACGTGCATAACCAAGAGCAGAATAAGTAATTTACAACAAGTTCGAGAGAGATGACGATACATGAAACAATGGCGGACTCTCTATGATTTTCTGTGTTAACAGTAGCGTGAAATTATAACCCCCCAATATTCGTATATTACCTGTGGGAATCCAATAAATCAATGTGGTTTTGATAAAATTGTGTTTAATATATTCATTTCGTGCTTAACTTGCTTGAGCGGACAAACCAAATGATAATTGAAATGCCTTTTGTATTTTATTTAATAGATTATTAAGAAAGTTGTTTCCCAGTATCTGTGTTTGTTACAATAAATTGGCGACTGGACAGTGACGTCATTGCGGTACAACTCTCAGAGTGCCAGACCTTGTTTTCTTGGATCATGGCTATTTCAAAATACTGAACAAATACAATATTTACGAACATTACACTTTTTAAGGGGGAAAAATCAGAGAAACTATTTACTTTTTGCAAAGGTAGAGAAGTTATTTTTTCTGGCGCTGAAATGCATGTATATTTTTGTTGCGTTTTCATTAAATTATTAACTTATTAAGTTCTCAAACTTAGTTGTAGTTTGTTTTACAAGAGTAATCATAATGCATACTTAATTTAGAATTTATATTGATATTTGTTTATTCGTAACTAGATTCACCTCGCAGTTTCTCCCGCGTGGACAATTCATCAGGAATTTAATTCTAACTAACCTATGTCACTCTCCGGCTCTCTTAGCATCTCTAAGCAAAAAAGGAGTAAAGTACGAATTGGGTTTGCGCACTGAGGGTTCCTTAAATCCACATAAATTGTTAACTACTAAAGTACAAAAAAGTAGTACAAAAAGACATCGTGCCGCCTGCCGAGACGGGGTCACCCATCCAAGTACCGACCGCGCCCGATGTTGCTTAACTTCGGTGATCGTAAGAAAACCGGTGGTGAGCAGAAATTGGTCACCAACTCGCACTTGGCCAGAATTTATTATTTAAATTGGGTAAGTTTGACACTTGGTGACGAAATATACAGCCGTTAAAAAGTAGGACAAACAGACAGCGTAGGCTTAGTAATAAGATCCCGTTTACATCCTTTGGTTACGGAACCTTAACATTACGTCGATCCGTTGCTTTGTTGCTGCGTGAAAGAGGAACAAACAAACAATCAAGTCAAGAAACAAACACGCTTTCACATTTATAATATTGAGTATGAAGTATGATTTGACAGTAAATTTAGCTTTACTGAATAAATAAATAAATAAATAATAAATAAATAAATATTCGGGACATTTTTCACACACAGTCATCTGACCCCAAACTAAGCTAAGCTTGTGATATGGCTGCCAGAGACTGATATACATACATATATAGTTTTAAATACATACTTAAATAGATATTAACAACCAGATATAGAACAAACACAAATGTTCATCACATAAATGTTTGTCCTAGGTGGGAATCGAACCCACGAATCGGATAGGTAGGTAAGTACATTGTATACACAAACTGTGTGTGAAACCACGGGGTTCAGCTAGTTAAAATGTTTGATAAACAGCAACAAATCTTCTCACAAACTATGCCCATTGTACCTATACGGAGCTTGTAACTAACTTATAATAACGAGTAAGTTTCCTTAACCTTCTCTATTTTACCTTTTTCTATAGCCCAATTCCAAGGGTATTGGAAAGGGTATTGGTTTGTAACCGGTACACAATTTCTAAGGAAAGTTGTTCAAAAGTGAGCACACAGAACATTCCATATTGTAGCCAGAACCTGTTTGCTCTAAAGAGGCGATTGACCGAAAAATTTGTCGGTTCTGCACACTAATAGGTAATAGATAAATAGGGTAATAATAGGGTATAGTTATGTTTTAAATTTTCAGTTGCAAGTACATCATACACAATTTTGAGTGTAGCAAACAATTATTTGCAGTGTTAATCAAAATTGTGTAAGTTGAGAAGCAAAACATCCAAATTGTTAGTCGCGTAATTATTATAAATAATTGAGTTACAATGATACAAAATATTCCAGACAGCACCCGCGGTTACATCCACTATTCTGCAGGAACCTTATACCGACAACGTGCCATCGAGCTAGCTCCAAACCTTAGGCACCAACCCAACTGATTTTAAATTAGGTAGTTTTTGTTGAGTATTGTTAAAGCTTTTTTACCCGACTGCGCAAGAAGAAGGGCTATGTTTTTCGAGTGTATGTATAATTGTTGAGGTTTATATAGGTATGTATAATTGTTGAGGTTTCTTTGGCACACTTTTTTGGGTGAGGTGTCATGGGAGTAACATAGGGCCCAGGTGTAAGAATTCAAGATGGCGCACGGAAAAAAAAATTGGGAAATATAATCAGTAAACTTTGCTTAACCAATCGATATAGGTATAAACATCATTATGTAGATCTCACTCAGCAGATTTCGTAAATATGTGACACACTACATGAGCACTACTATGATATATTTAATAGTTTACGTGATAACGTGGTATGAAAGAGCTTTGTATCTACTATGAGTACGCAGCGCACCGCTGTTACTTTTCAGTTACTTACTATTTATAAGAATGCAGACAGGCTATATTTTTTAATAACTTAATATACTTGTTACAATGTTATGGCAACTGTCTGACGCATTTTTTTAGCATTGGCGGCCTCACTTTAATCATCTTTAATACATAAACTTTCGCATTCTTAATGTTAGCGCAATGCAATATTAAAGTCATTTAACATTTTAAATTATGTTACAATACGAAAACAACCTGTTCAAACACGAGGTAACGAACCATAAATAATAGTAGCATAAACAATAGTAAGTTTTAAACTTTCGCGGTTTGAACACATGTTTTAAATGTTTATTGGGATTTATCACGTATTATTTGATTTAGGTAAAAAATATGTACCTTTCGCTCGACGTTTCGACCATGTTACAATGGCCGTGGTCATGAGCTGACTGAAAACTGCGGGTGAGACCGGCGAGAAGAGCGGGTGTTTTGACCTCCTACCCTCACTTGATCTTGAAAAATCGCAGGGTTGTCACTACGACACACAACACTGACTGTATCGGTAAATATCCTAGTACCTACACCGCGGTTTGTACACTTGCTTACTATGGGATTCCACGACGCCGCTAACTTAAATCCATCTTCCCGGTTGAAATTACGATGTTTTCTAATTTCAACCGCTTCACGAACCATTCTAGAAAAATAATGACGTTCAGTGGAGAGGACCTTCGGATCGTGGAGCTCGATCCAGTGACCGGATCCCGCCTCAAGCAAATGTTCTGCAATAGCCGACTTCTGTGTCTGGCGATTTTTGACGGCCGCGATATGTTCTTTGATCCTTTCTGCTATGGTATGCTTCGTTTGACCTATGTAGGAACTACCGCAGCTACAATCGACCTTGTACACACCAGGGGTCTGGAAAGGAATAACGTCTTTCGGTGTCCTCACATGCCTCGCGATAAGTCCCGATAAACATTTAAAACAGCATAAACAAAATAAAAAGCCTGACACGAGACAAAATATACAAATTATTCAAATGAATACTCCCGGGTAACACGATCTAAAATGTAATTCACGAAAAAATTACGAATACCGATAAATCACTTATTTTTAACTCAATATAGCGACATCGAAGCTGTCCTAAGCACCAAGACACGAGAGGGCCTTTTAATATTCCGGCCGAAGATTTTACGCCGAAAGTATTTATATAGGATTTCATTACTTTGATGTTTACCAGCAGCCACTTTGGTAGGCGATTGAGTATTTTTGCAGTCTTTTTTAAATCTTTAATACTTGTAAATTACAATATTCCATAGAGGCATGTAGGTCCGTACCATCTCAAAAACTTTTTAATCTGTGTAATGAAGGTAAAAAAACCGGACAAGTACGAGTAGGACTCGTGCTCTGAGGGTTCCGTTAGATGGAACCCTCAGAGCGCGAGACCAAAAAAAAACTAACTGAAGTTAAAATATTGAAAGACAAACTTAAGTTTGTAGTTTTTTTTTACTGGGCAAGTGCCTTTAATAACTAAACAAAATACAAGCTAAAACTAACACTACAAATACAGTTAGACTGCCCATAGACCGTTGAAGGTCTAAAGACAATCCAAATGCTCAAGCCCACTACCAGTTGGCAGAGTACCCAACATGCTGGCGGCATTACCATGTTGAATGGCAATGCTAATGCGTTGAGCCAGAAACACGCCAGCATTTTGGTCACGCGTCGCATTAACCAGGCGCTCTGAAAGATTTTTGAAAATGAGGTGAGCTCCCGGTCCCCAAGGGCCCAATGTCTCGACCCCAAACGCCTCAAATATGTAACCACTGCCGAGGTTAGCATATTTGCGACGCTTGTGCCGCTCTGCCGAATTAGCAGCCGCGCCAGCCCTACCCTGTGTCTCAGGAAGATGTGACGGCGCCAAAGTATCGACACAAGTTGCGTCCCATACAAGGGGCCGCCCCAACCTCCAGGGCACAAGTGTCATACCGTCAGGCCTCTTTCCATCGTCACGCGCAAGACCACTCGGTTTGAGCACAGCTGCGACATTGGCGGTGGAAAGTGCCCTGCGTATGATGTCGTTCAGGCTAGCGTGTCCGCCAATACGACCAGCGCTTCTCGAGCAAGAGAGACCATGGTGACCGAGCTGGTCAACAGCAGTACCACACTGACAGCGATGGGCTTCACAGCACCTTGCACCCAAGCGTAAGCTGACAGCTAGACGAAATGCGGTTGGATCTAAAAGGCTACCTGTGTTAAAAGAGGGCATGGCTTGCAACCAAAGTCCCGATTCCCAAACAGAGACAGCAAGAATACGAGCGCGATCTGCAATACTAGGACACGTATCTAGTAGCGATTTCCATGCTAGTTCGCAGATCGGCCGATCCCACAGTCTCTGGGAAGACAACTTTGAAGTTTGTAGTTGTCAATAAGGTTCTTCCATACATCCCAACTACAAAATGTAAGTTTGTAATAGCAAAATAATTATTTTTAAATACCTTCAAATTTATAACTTTCGAATTTATTCCTATATATGTACTATGAGACCTTGCCTCTTGCCAAATTTCATGATTCTAGGTCAACGGGAAGTACCCTATAGGTTTTGATTCCCCTGTGATATCGCAAAATATACGACATAAAGGAACCCTAAGAGCGCGAGACCAAAAAAAAAACTAACTGAAGTTAAAATATTGAAAGACAAACTTAAGTTTGTAGTTGACCATAAGGTTATTCCATACATTCCAACTACAAAATGTAAGTTTGTAATAGCAAAATAATCATTTTTAAATGATATACCTTCATATTTCTAACTTTCGGATTTATTCCTATATATGTGCTATGAGACCTTGCTTTTTGCCAAATTTCATGATTCTAGGTCAACGGGAAGTACCCTATAGGTTTTGGTTCCCCTGTGAAATCGCAAAATATGCGACATAAACGTTCATATCTTTTGATTGCGTTGACTTACAACTTTTATTTTTTTACAGCCAAAAGAAACCGTAGACCCAAGTATTTAGTATAAATTTCAACTTGCTACCTTTACGCGTTCTTGAGAAAAAGGGTCTTGACAGACGGACAGACAGACAGACGGACAACGAAGTGATCCTATAAGGGTTCCGTTTTTTTCCTTTTGAGGTACGGAACCCTAAAAACTATGTAAAACCTCTGTGTTGTGAACTTGGTGCTTTGCTTATTTTTTTGGGGAATTAAATATGTAACTTTTAAAAATACTTTCTGAGTTTAAAGCTGGGAAATAAAACGAATTTTATTTCAATTTATCATCGTTGAAAGTCATAAAATATCAATCAGTGACTTCAACACGAGTAAGTAGTGTATAAAAAGCTAGGTGATATTGTAGCTTCTTCCTAGTTTTATCAATGAATCCCTGTTTTCGTTTTAACGCAGATTCTCCAAGGTATCTATAACGTTCCACGTGCCCGTAGCGGCTAAATATAGCTGTAAATGGGAACACGAAAGAATACGAAAACGCTTGGTATTGTTATGAAGCTAAGTTTCTCCGCTTTTTAGAACAGCAGTTCTAAAAATAAAATCGATTACGGGATTTATGTGCACATTATTGTTTAGGTTCTAGAACAACGTCACTAAATTACCTACTTATTTCAATAAAAATATACTTACCTACTACCTAGCACCACTATCACCTATATTGGCACCACACCAACCAAAACACCAAACTACACAACACACTGACACAACAACACACTGACGCCAAACTTACAAAGTACCTCAGTATTATAAACCCTGAAAAGAGACATTATAACATGATCATTCAAATCGCTACAACAGATGCTTACAATAAATTACAGACGGTTTTTTTTTGCACTTAACAATGATTAAATTTGGATCTATGGTTATGTCTACTAAGGCAAGCTTCTGCGTCAGTTATATCTGAGGATGTATTTGTTTCTATTTAAAAAACGCCACGGCTTGGTTTAGTCGAATGGCTCGTCAATTGACCTGGTGTAAATGGTCCAATAGAAATATTAATTATATCAAATCTGCAGGTATCGTACCCAAAAACAAGCTTTTAGCTTTAGCAACGAAAATCTTGGAGCGGGGGCCATATTTAATTTAGTGTGATATCACTTTATTACCTATCACTTTATTCAAGCTCTTCATTTGGTACCCTTAACAAATTTGATTGATTTGTCTTTAACATATAAACATTGAAAGTTAAGAAAGCTTGTGATAAACAATTAATGTATCAAAATACTTGATAGATAAAAAATCCAGTTTACCTGCCTACAGACTTATTGTTTTTGTTACAGGACGTGCCAGTAGAGCAGCTGGAGAAACTCAAAATGGGTGAGTGAAACGTGACCGAACAATTTCATTGTTAATACCTTTTACTTGTAGCTGTCAAGTCCAAGGCGTGGGTGCTCCCGAAAGGAAGCACGTATATTTTAGGCACGTGAGACATGTACTCTAAATTGGGAGGATTTAAATTAAATCTAACATACAACGGTAGATACCTAAAGATTTAAATTCTTGTAATGATAGTTGTAATATGGATAAATAAATAAAATAAATAAATAAAAAATAAATTTGGATGGAGTTCTAGGACAGATTAACGGGAACGGCAGACCGTTGATTAATTTGAATGCTTGTCATTAGTTTCTAGATACACCAACAGCCTGTTGTTGAGGACACGTTCCATAGTCTTGCAGAGTATGGACGTGACCGAGATTAGCGTGTAGTTGGCAAGGTCGGCACGAGTACCCTTTTTTGGGCACAGGTTGCACGTTTGCAAGCTTCCACGACTTCGGCACTTGACCAATAAAAGCGAGAGATGAAAAAAAGCGTCGTTTTGATGAGTTGTTCGTCAGATTTCTAAGATATCCATGATGATTATTGTAGAGATACCTACAGTCGTAATCTCGTCCGGTATCTATCAAAAATAATATCCAAAAAATGCAGCATAATTCTGATAGATTTCAGTTCATCATTATCATCATAATCAGCCTTATCCATTACTGGCCATAGGTTTCTCCTAAACTATGCCACTAGGCCCGATCTTCGGCTTTTTGTTGCCAGCCACTGCCAGTTGCATATTGTCACCCACAGATTAGGTAAAGCTAATACGTAGAGTCTTAGTTATCACCCCTAACAACAAATTTTAGTCAAGCCACAATAAGTAACAACTTGCGCAATAATTAGGCCAATGCGAATTTGATTCTGAAATTGTGTACACAATCACATTGCAATTAGATTTTGTGTTACTATCTAATTTGATACCTTTTTAATCTTTATGTTAACTAGCGCATTGTTTGTGTACGTGCATAGTAATTAATTAAGTACAAATACCGACATATAACAATAACTCGATTGTTAGAAATGGATTAATTGTTTATTGCGGGAATGAGGGAGTTTAAAATAATGACGCTGTATAGCCACGAAGGGATTAAAGCCAGGTTTAAAATAGTTGGGTCAAACACAAAACCACAGTTAAACCGCAAAAAAACTAAATTATAAATGATAAATGCGTTTGCTCGCTTTCATTTGCGTCCGTTCGCTAATTCTGTATACGGCATTAGACGTCTTTTTTTTCTAACCTTGCTCTATGTGTAGTATACATAATAATAAATGTGTAGATCAAATACAGTGATATCATATACACAACTGCTGTGCACACCTGTTTTATCCGTGTCATTATATGACAGTCCGTATTAACACGGAGAGCAAACTTACAGTAAGTTCTGTAGTTTGTACATAATATTATGTATGTATGTACGATAGATTTATTCATATTTATTATGGTTCCATAGTGTAAACCTTTATATAGTTTGGTCTGGATTTATAGTTTATATTTTGTGCCTTATGTGTCTAAATGTGGGCGGTTAGACAACCGCCCTTCCGCTACTTATTCCTCACTACGTATACAAATTTGTGGGCTTCAGCTACTGTTAAAATATAATGAAAATCTTCTTCGCTAGATAATTATGTTGGAAAGCCTACACTACCACGTCTTGCGGCAGAGTAATTGGGCATTACTAATATAACCTAGTACTCTTTTTTTTGTATACCACAACAGAGATATATATATATTCTGAGGATAAAATAACAAGTTGAGCTAGTTACATTAGGTAGGCACTGAAGTACCACTCGCCTACTCGCCTTCAAACAGCTATTGTGCTGGAAAGTTGACCTAATTTCTACGTATTCCTGCCTTTATTCCGCTTTAAGGCTTCACTCGACATAGGAGCTAAAGTCGTAAATATTTATGGGTATAGTAATGCTTGGATATGCTACAAGTGCTACAACACCACTAGAAAATCTAAAGGAGAAAATTTTATGAGTTGGTATTTGCTTAGTAAAAATGTTAAAATCATTCATTCATTCATTCAGTGACAGTCAGTCTAAGCTGTTGGTTCTCGAAGCATGAAATTATGCACAAGTGTTCCTTAATTGCCGGGTGTATCTCTAGTCGACGGACATATTCTAGGATATCGTTGTATTCATCGTAATAAAAGCTTTTATACTATTCCCCCTCTAAAAGCTTATTTTATTCACTAAAAACAGCGAACAAAAAGCATTAATCATAAGCTTTTAATCACTATTTTAGTGTTTGAATTTAGAACACACCAATATATTCGACCTCCATCTCAATGCTATACAACCTCCTTGCGCAAAAAATACTCGATACAAACTCCTTACCATTAAATCTTTCTTTTTCTCGTAGTCATGGTATAAAGTATAGTATATATATAGTAGCAACTCCACAGCAACTCTTGAATAAAACCGATTTATAACAAGGGCCATTAATCACTCGCGTCGCTCAGGATTCTAACACTTGTATCACTCGCTACGCTCGTGATTCAATCATCATGAATGACGGTGCCCACGGTCATGATTCAGTCGTTAGAATCCTTCGCTTGCTCGTGATTCATCTAGGCCCTCGCTTAAATCCGTCCTTTATTCACTAATTGCATGATATACGAAATAATTCTGTTGTTCCTAAGTTTTTTAAAATTAAGAGCCGTATTACAAAATTCATCGTAAAATTTTGGTTACCTGAATATTCGGGTATAAAACGAAAAAATAAAGGCTTAATTAACGAGACGAATATAAAACAAGTAAACCATAACATTAAAATTGTTTATTTTATGTCAAAAATTTTACGAAATCCACTCAAGTTTTTTTCTCCAAGAGTTTCATGAAAAACTTATTTTGTAAATTGGAGGTAATAAGTTGATTATGTTGAGTTGTTTTATAATTAAGGCCCTTATTTTAAATAAAAAATACAGGCCTCTTAAAAGCCACAAACAATGAGGTTTTAATCGTTAATTCTAGATATCCCCAACAAAATACCAAATCAGCCGGCTGTGAGTAGAGATTTCCACGACGTACCTGATTGCGCCAGTCGTAGCCGCGTAGCAGCTCGTGCTACGCGAGCTCTACGAAGTGCTACGTGCACTAAAGGGACGTTGTAGACAACAAAATCCAATACCATATTGACGCTTTATGATTACATGTCTTGTATTGAAATCTCTATGATTTTTGACTCGTATTCAAACTCTCTGCGATATTAGATACATGTCTTAGCTGCTTTATAGATCTTAACTGATTGGTCCACTTGAGTTCAAGCCACTGAATCTGGCGTATCATTGGTACACGGGGATAATAAATTAGCGTAGTAGCGCTAATCATCATTTCAGCCGTAGGAAGTCCACTGTTATCATAGGCCTCCCCCATCGATCTCTAAAAGGGCCGGTTGGAAGCGGCCTGTATCCAGCGTTTCCCTGCGGTCTCTTTTAGGTCGTATGCCCATCTTGTGGGTGGACGTCCTACGCTGCGCTTACCGGTCCGTGGTCTCCATTCCAGAACCTTTCAGCCCCATCGGCCATCTGTTCTGCGTAATATGTGCCCTGCCTACTGCCACTTCAACTAGCTAATCCGGTGGGCTATGTCGGTAACTTTCGTTTGTTTTCGGATCATTTCTGATTCGATCTCGTAGAGAAACCCCGAGCATAGCCCCCTCCATAGCACGTAGCGCTGATATACTGTCTAACATTAAAATTCCTTATACCGTGTTCACAAGGTACGAAGTCGTCGGTTTCTATGTTGAGAGTGAAATATTAATTCACGCATTCGAATTTCAGCCGAATCTTCGAAGGCTGGCGACGAAATGAAGGCACATCTCGAGTTCCATAGGCTGGGTGAGTTTGAACATTATTAGACCTATTTCAATAGATCGTCCGCGTATTGAGCGAGTACAATCGGGTCGTCTGTGCTTGGCTTTATTAAGCTAAGTATGGACTCTCTTTTCTTCTTAGGGTGTCTCTTCAACGAGTCACGTACGATTCGCCGAAACAACTTTGAACGATACAACCGTACACAGAAAGCACGGTTCACCCAACTAGTGTAGATTGGTTGAAGTCAGCTCGGCCTATTAAAACACAATATATAGGTATAGGTGTTTTTTTTCTTATTTTGTAATAATAGACAAACAAGCAACGGGCCACCTGATGGTAAGTAGTCACACCGCCTATGGACACCTACAATACCTGTGGCATTGGCGGTGCGTTGTTACCTTTGAGGACTCTATAAGGTGGTGTGGTGTGGTTTAAAGTGTGGGGTAATGAGTAGATAAGCGAGTTGGGATAATCATGATGGTTAAAAAATAATAATTTGTATTTAACGTCTCACAGTTTTGAGGTTATTGACATTTTTAAAATTAAAAAAAAAATCTCTTGGCATTAACATACAATACATATAGTCACAATTGTCCAAAAATTTCCTTTTTTGCCTTGCGAATATTTTCCAAAATTGGATCTTGATCTCTTGCAGTGTAAAAAATAATGTACGATGACTAATTAACAAATAAATAGCATATTTTATGGATATTCCAAGTGGTATAACGCATGGTAGTAGAAATACCATGCTTTCGATTTAAATATATTTTATTATTACCCTTTAGTTTTTACTTTATGACTTAATAATTTTTTCTTTGTGAAAGCTTCAACTACGAGTATGTAGCTGTCTATGACGGTTCGAAAGATACAGCCGTTAAAAGGTAGGATGGACGGACGGACAGCGTAGGCTTAGTAATAGGGTTCCGTTTACCGCCTATGGGTACGGAACCCTAAAATAGTCACTGAATTGCCACCTAGGGAATACTTAAATTACTTCCATGCCAAATTTTATCCAAATACATTTCAGCCGCTATGCTACGCTAAACCACAGAATTCTGTGGCTAAACACACTACACATTTTACTCCATTGATAAGCCCGCCCGTGCAGAAAAGCGTTACGAGATAAGCCATGTTAAGCCCATTGATATCTGTTATCGAACGTACGCTAATAGCTAGGGGCTGAGCAGGTTTCTATAGCGATCTTGTTTGATTAAAATGAACTAATGGAATGTATTTGCGACGACATTAGGTATTATTTTTATATAAATGAAAATGGTTATTTTTTATCAAGGTTGATGTGCTTTGTTTGTGTGATTGGTTGATCTTTAATTAGTAGTAAAGTTAGACAAGTTTTATTAGACCTTTTGATTTGTTGTAAAAAGTAGGGGTAGTAGGTAGTAGGTAAAAAGTAATATTTATGCCATAGCTGGCAAACAAGCAGACGAGCTGCCTGATGGTAAGCAGTCACCGTCGCTTATGGATACTTGTAATACCAGAGGCATCACAACTACGTTAGCAAACCCACTTAAGGATCTATTAACTCGCCTTTTGAAGAACCCCGTGTTGTCCCATAGCTTCTTGGAAACACCGCGGAAGGCTCATTCCACATTTTGCAGGTGTTAGGCAAGAAAGATCGCGTGAATCGCACAGTGTGCGATTTCCACTGATCTATGACATGTGGGTGACTTTTCAGGCGGTGGCGGCCAGTGCGGTGGTAAAACCGTGACGCCGGCATTAGATCAAACAGTTCTTCAGAACATTCTCCGTTGTAAATGCGATAAACGTTCCATGATGATTGATTGATTACTAATGATATGGTGCGGACGGTAGGTATCTATATGTATATGTATCTATTTATCTGTATAATTATATGGTAGGTATCTTGCTATCCGTTTATGGATTATTTTTCAACACATCAATAACTTTTGATGTCATGTAAAATAGGTATGTATTTATACCTACTACATAAATATTATTCTAATTTCATTCTAAAGGTTTAAAAAAAGTCTTTTCAAAGAACCTATTACGGTGCTACAATTAATAATGCCGTCTGTCTGTCTGTCCGTCCTATCTTTTAACAACAGCCATTTTTCGAACCGTAACACGTAGATAGCAAGTTGAAATTTTCACAGAATAATTATGTAATGTAACAGCGGATAAACAAAAAAAAAAACAATAAAGTCAAAAAGTTAAAACAAAATGGGGGTCCTAAGTAAAACAAAAAAATATATTTTACTTTAGAATGTGCACTTGGCCATAATTATTATGGCCAAGCGCGTTTCGGTGATTTTTTGTTCACCAACAAGTTAAGCAACGCCGGGCGCAGTCGGTTCTTGGATGGGTGACCGCCTGGACGTGATGTTGTCTTTTTGCACTACTTTTTGTATTTTGTGGTGGTACGGAGCTCAGTGCGCGAGCCCGACTTGCACTTGGCCGGTTTATTTATGTGTATTTATAACATGCACAAACTTGTCTTGTAGATGCAGTGAAAGCTAATGGCGAGCTAGTGTCCCGCATGGAGCAACACGCGTCAGCCGACTCGACAGGCGGCGGGCAGCCTCGAGTGCACTCCCACACGCAGCTAGATGTGCCTTCCGAGGGGGTCCACCGAGTGCTGGTGCAGGACGGCTCCCATGTCAGCGTCGTTGACGGCACTGCGCCTACTACGCCGCCAACCGAAGAACCTACGACGAAGGTAAATCTATCACACTAATATTATAAATGCGAAAGTGTGTGTGTGTGTGTGTGTTTGTTACTCCTTCACGCTGAAATGGCTGGACGGAGTTGGATGAAATTTAGAATATAGATAGCTTATGTCCTGGATAAGCACAATATAGGCTATTCTTTTTCATCACTATTTTTCATCACTACGCGGGTGAAACTGCGGGGCGCAGCTAATCTATCTATATATATATATAAATGAATCCCTATTTACCTTGGCCACGCCTTAACTTGAGAATTACTTTACCGATTTCATTTCTTTCATTCAAAGTTAAGAAAAGTGTTGAAGTTAAAAGCTTCTATGAAGATTTTTTACACCACAAAAACCGTGTTAGACGTGTTAGACATAAATCATCTGCCTACCTAAGTATGTTTATTTGTTTGGACCAGGTGTTCCACGGAGCCGCCCGGCTCGTGCAGCCCGGTTCTGCTACCAACAACCCTGCAAACGGTCATACCGCCGTCCGACGCGCCTTCAACGCTGATATCAGGAAGGAAACCAATCACAATGTGGGTAGCACGAAATAAAACCGGTCAAGTGCGAGTTGGGCTCGCGCACTGAGGGTTCCGTACCGCCACATAGCTTGTTAGCTACTAAAGTACAAAAAATAGTGCAAAAAGACAACATCCCAGCAACGCCCAGTACCGCGGTCACCCATCCAAGTACCGGCCGCGCCCGACGTTGCTTCACTTCGGTGATCGTACGAGAACTGGTGGTGAACAGAAATTTGACACCGACTCGCACTTGGCCATACATCGCATTTGTTGTTATACTTTAGAGTATGTACTATAATCATGCCAAGTTTGTCGCTTGTACGTATTACCGTTTTTACATTAGAGCTAATACAAAAGTACGTTACAATAATATGTATATGGGCCATTTCGTTTTAACTTTTTTACTTTTTAGGGTTCCGTACCCAAAGGGTAAAAACGGGACCCTATTACTAAGCCTACAATGTCTGTCTGTCTGTCTGTCCGCCTGTCTTACCTATTAACGGCTGTATCTTTCGAAGCGTAATAGATAACCAGTTGAAATTTTCACAGAATATGTAATGTTATGGCGTTGTTATGGGCAGTCATGTTTTTTTTCGTCTGTGTCGGGTTGGTTAGTTTCTCGTTTCGCTTGGTCAAATGTCTTACTAAAATATTAATTGCTAGCTAAGTAATTGAGTTAGAAAACGCTTAAAAATAATCGTTGGTGACAGATGGATCACTACGCTGCTTATTCCGGCGTCCAGTACTCTCCGCTAGATATGGCCGAGTATGTGTTCTGGACAGGCGACGAAATCGGGGTCACCACCGCTGTCGAAGAGTTCTTACAAGAAGGAATGGTGAGTGATGTTCGCCAGTGTATAATTTACAATCAGAAGCACTGGGGCCTTACGCCCAACTCGTTACGCGGTCCCAAACTAACGTTAAAACCGCACAGTTCGGAAAATCACGCGAACGTGAACCTTAACGCGCCCAGATATATACAGTTTGCGGTCGCGCAACATTTTTTCTTCACCTAAGCTGGATTGCTTTAAACAGATAGCTAGGCGTAAGGCCCCAGGGGCCGTATCGTCACCTGTTTTAAGCGATTTAGTTTAAGGTGATTGCAGACAATCACGCGAATGCGCGTCGATATATGGTTTGCGGTCGCGCATCTTTTCGCAATCACCTAAAGAGAATCGCTTAAAACAGGTGACGGTACGGCCATTGTAGTCTTTATAATATGGACTAAGAGATCTCGGGTTATTAGAATATTCGGATTACTGGATTATATTTTTAAGGAAATTCAAGGTAAATAAAATAAAGCATTGCATAAAATTATGTAGGTAGTAGATATGTATTTAAATATTACCTACAAATTTCTTTGACCACTATATATACCTACTAGGGACATGCGATAGGTACTTAGTCATTTGGTTTTTGTGTCCTCGGTCTACATGTTTGTTACTTGTATTTTTTTACGACTAAATGGTAAAAAAAACTTGAAAGTTGGCAAGAATGTACGTACATTAGAAGAACGCACGTCATTTTTTTCCCCGGAAAATGCGAGAAACCCGGAAAAAACGTGGGTAAAATTGTGGTTCTGTGGACATGGGTGAAACCACAATTTTCACCAATTTAATTTAAAAAAATTCAGGATGTCTAGTTTTAATTAGTTTTTGTTTTTGTTTATTCCATCTAAGTATTAATTCTTACTTGGTTTTTGATACTCAGTATGGTTATTTGATGTTTGTGATTTTCTACTAATTAATAGTTATAATTCTACTAATTAATATATATATATATAATAATTATAGACGAATTTAGGATATAAATAATGTCCTTCTAGATTTCAAACCAATTTTTTTATTTGATCTGCGTTCCTACATTATACCTACATACCTACATAGATAATACCTACGTAGATACCAACATAATTTGATCTTATTCAAGATGATTTTTGAAATTTATCCAGATGACGAAAGAGGAAGCGATTGCGTTCCTTCAAGAGATAAAGTTCAATATCGACTATCTTCGAGCGCACTACACACAAAACATGCGAGCTGCTGAGGAATCTGCTCAGCAAGAGAAACTTCGCAACATGCTGATGGAACAGGCAGCTGCTAAGGTAAGAAAATGCGTGAGAAATACGGAAATATTAGGTAGGTATTAAAATTTATATTCCATAGACAACTTTACTCGTGTATGCAGTAAAACAAAAACACAGAGCGCGTCAGCAAACTGAAAATCTTGGACAAGTAAGTACTTCCATTCCGCCCTAGAGCTTCTCAAACAAAAGAATATTAACCAAGCTATTAATTACCTACTAAATTCTTTGAAGATTTTCCGTTTCAAATCAAATTAGCTTCGTGTTCCTTCACTTCGGAAACTCAATCAAGGCGGCATTTACGGCTTTTCAGTCAACGGGTACATATATTTTTCAATTACATCGATACTTTGTTTGAAAGTAGGTCAAGCAGTCTTTCAATCAGTCTTGATCCTTGACCCGTAGGTAGGTACTTAATCTTCGAGTTATGATGTATCGAGTGATTGTGGCTGATTGCAGATAGGAATGGCATGGACAGCGTTTAAAGTTTTAAAAAACCCTTTTTTAAATAAGTTGGTAAGGCAAGGAAACTTGTAATCCTCTATGATTAGCATAGATTAGAAGTCACAATTTATTTTGGAATTTAGAACGTGTTGAAACATCCCATCTACCTATATTAGGTACCTACCTATACGCTTATACCTATTATATAATTATAGTGTAAAGGTAAGTGATCTTTAAATAGGCTACCACTTATTAAAATGGGAAAATGAATGTGTCATGGGAAAGAAGTACCTAATAATTTAGCTTTAGAGTATAAAACGTGTTAAAAATATAAATTCAATAGTACCTACCTAGCTACCTACCTCAGATCAGACAAACAGCGATATGGCTTAGTAAAAATTACCGTTACTACAACGCACTTACAAATTTTTGCTCAAAAAATAACTGATTATACCTAAATTGGTAAGTTAGTTTGTATTTAAATACCTATCAATAATTAAGTTAATTATCCTTAAATATCTTTGCTTGAAGTATTTAAAATATTATTTTCTACTTCGGTGTAGAGTTGGAGTCGTTTTTTTCCCTAAAAATTAACTTTATTTATTGTACGAACTGCTAGTCTGTGGAATGCGCTGCCAGAATGGGTATTCTCCGAGTTACCTACAATCTGGGTATCTTGGAATAAAGAGTGAATCGGTTTCTACTAGGCAAACGTGCTCCATCGTAGACCGCATCATCGCATAACATCAGGCGAGTTAGCGGTCAAACGCAAGCCTATTACTAATATAAAAAAAGCATTTCCTAAAGTCATTTTAGAAAAAAACTAGGTTAGCAGCACCCCATAGTAAAATTTCAAGAACATTGTTTCAAATGTTCGTCTCCATTTACGATTCGCAAACACTCTTGGAAATTCTGCGTGATGGGTTCTGATCGACCTCTGGTTGTTTACATGCCCTTCGCCTGTGTACTCAAGACTCTGCTTGCACGTGATTGTGCTTGATTGGTTTGTTTACGTGATGATATTAGAACGTGATCGTGTGGTGGCTGCGTAATATTATTTCGACGAAAATAAATGCCTTACTCTCGGTCCAAGCATTATTTGTTTCGACAGCTTTTTTATTCTTTAGGTGGCAAACAAGCAGACATATTTCCTGATAGCAGGCAATGTCTGTTGTCACCGTCGCCTCGACGATTCGTCGTGCGGCGGTTGGCAGTCACCGTCGCCTATAAATAGAGGCATCACAACCACGTTGCTCTAGAACCCAATGCTGTAGCTTCCACAAACATAAGTAACAAAACTTCAAAAACAAATAAACTTTATTTTCTTTTTCGTACTTTTCTCAGCAAACTATTTTTATTTGATACTCGTATCATGGGGGTGCATCAAAAATAACTGGTCTGTCATCTTTGGGGGTCCGCCATATTGAATTTCTTCTAGGCAAGCGTGCTCAATCGTAGACAGCATCATCGCTGCTGTCTACGATTGAGCACGCTTGCCTAGAAGAAATTCAATATGGCTAGGTGGCGGTCAAACACAAGTCTATAATTTATTATTAAAAAAAAATTAAGGTTTTGACGTGCTTACGCTTTTATTTCCCGAGTCGACGCGAGAATAGTTGTACCTAATATTTTACAATCTTCCGAGCTGTCACTCCCGCCCGCAAAATGTTTACCCACTGAAGCCAGCCTTAATAACGTTTTCTATGCCGTGAACACAATAAAGATAAAAATAGAACGGGAGCCAGTTAACCAGATATAAATTTTCAGACCGCTGGAGTGAGGAAACTACGGGGTTAAAAATCGCATGTGGCATAACATAAATAAATTAACGAGGTGTTAGATACACCTACGCTAAGCTTTAATACTAGTACTTGGTATACCAAGTACCTACTAGCATAAAAGTTAATTTATACTTAGTAATTTGTTAACTAGGGCACGTACGCAATGTAGGTATCTGCCCTAGTTAACAATAAGATAGGTATACCTACTTACTTACCTCTCTGCGAGTTTTATATAATAGCCAAGCTGTTGGTTACTCTAGTTATTATAAAAATCTTTTGTTTGCAGCTTTTGCAAAATATGTTCACGAAACTAGATAGGTACGTAATTATCAATTTTAATTTAAATATAATAATAATAATACAGTCGAATTGATAACCTCCTTCTTTTTAAAGTCGGTTAAAAAACCGACTTCAAAATTAGGAAATACGCAATTTCGTTTACTTGGACAACATATTTTTTCCACTATTTTGATTTCAAACCCAAACTACTAAAACGAAATAATTTTCTAAATCGGTTTATACCTAAACTAGCGACCCGCCCCTGCTTCGCACGGGTGTATTTTACGTGCAAAGCCCGGGCGGGTCGCTAGTTATATATATATATACCTTCCGTGAAAAATTATCTAACTGGTGGTGAAAATCACATTTAAATCCGTTGCGTGGTTTAGGAGTTAGCGGTTATACAGACAGACAGACAGGCGCGGAAAGCGACTTTAATTTATACTATGTACAGATAGAGACATAGAAGAGAAGATAAGAGATGACAAATTTGATACCTCAGAAAATTTGTTCTGAGATAACAAACATTAAAAATACATCCGAATTGAACCGAGAACCCCCTCCTTTTTTGAAGTCGGCTGGAAACTGATAAGTCTACTTTAGTATAATTTATATGTGGTACGTTTTTGGCATTTATTAGGTAAGTGATATCTTATGGGAAGCCACCGTCGAGAAAAGCGGATGTTTTGTTCTTCTACCCTCACTAAACTTGATCTTGAAAAACGAAAGGTTGTCGCAAATCGCGAAAGTTTGTAAGTTTCTAATATAAGTGTATTGAAAATGAATAGTATCCCTACTTAAGGGGCAAATATAGGTCTGTTGATTTTAAAAAGCTTAATTGTCCTATTCCAGGATTACCAGTACAGAGCCCCGGCCCTCCAATCGTTCCCCTTCGGTAACAGCCCCGATATCATCCGGACCATTGCGTCGAAGAACTGGGAGCTGAACAACAACCTATCTCCGATCGCCGCGCTGCCGGTCGAGATCCGACCCGAACCTGTCAAGCGGTTTGATCCGATGCTGCAGACTAACATTATCGGTAAGTAGGTACTTATAGTACCGAGGTATTAGTGTTTTCAATGCTTGAACCGAGAGTTGGTAAGTAGGTCTTATGGAGAAGAAATGACTGCCACTTCATTGCTGCCACGGCATAAATGCATCGCTGTGCCGTGACGCCGAGATATCGTTCACCATCTCGTCTGTACATAATTTGAAATTATAGCTGTATTCTTATTCCAATTTAGAAGCGGGTCTATTCGATAAAAGATAAATAATAAAACTAATGAATTTGTTAACTGATTCCGCGGGATCAGTAGGTATGTGTCGGGACCAGTTGACGTAAGAGCAATTTAACGACCTCAATACTGTGGTGGTTGTTGGCGGTCGTTATCGCTTGCTTGACTAACGATATAATACATGACAAGAAATAAACAAAAAATACAAAAACAAATAACAAAATCATTTATTCGGACATAATTTATGGTAAGCTATAGTTATGATCACAGGCTCCCGGACTAGTCAGAGACTGTGTGACGGGAGCCAATTAATAATACCAGAATATAACATTTTAAAATTAGGTAAAAAACATTTAAAAGTAATTTAAAATTTTGATTACTATGCCAATAAGTAGCCGAAAGAAAAATAATAATAAGATAAAATAATTTTTAAATCAATAAATGCATCAGTCTGCGTTTTTCTATGCGCAGTATGTGTGTGTGTGTGTTAGTGTGTGTGAGATATGAAAATTAATACCTACCTACCATATACCTACCCATAATATACCTACTCAACATATAACATATACATGGTTACGCATATAGACTGTATTAAGCTGAAAGGAGGTCACTGGACTCATCTTTCAACTTGTACTATGGAATCAACCTTGATATCGCGAAAAAACATCAGTTGTTCCATAGAAAACAACTCATGGTTGGTCCCATAGTAAAAGTTGTTAATAATGATGAGTAGGTACAATGAACTCTTTTCGGCTTAGTAGTCTATATGCGTAACCCTTTATGTATACCTACTCAAACATAAAGACAAAAAAAACAACCATAAACAAGTAGGTATCAAAAGAAAATTTTAAAAAAACCCCGATAATAGAGCTGATGAATCTTCAAACAGCTGAACAGATTTTCTTGAATCATAACGAAGAACACACACGATCAAAATTGGTTCATCCGTTTAGGAGCTACGATGCTACACACACGTTGAACTTAATTATACTTATATAATGTATTTTTCATATTTTTAAATGTTGACATGTAATTATTATTATGAATAAAATTATCATTATCATTATAACACCCCTCTTTTTTGCGTCGGGGCACAGAAGCCAGACATTGCCGAACACGTTTGAAAAAAAAACTTGTTTTAGCTAGAGTTGGTTACCAATAGGTTTCTTTTGCGTCTACTACCAGTGCGCTGTGCGTGCGTAGACCGCACCTTGGTGAGGTAAAACGCAAACCTGCCTATTATATCGAAACAAATATTTATAAATTCTTCAGAAAATAATAAATGGACGACAGATACACATTGACGTTACTTACATAAAGATTGCAATAATATTGTTCTAGGCACGTCAGACTACGACCGAGATGGGCCAATCATCAGTGAGGAGGAGTACGAAGAAATGATGGACAAGCTGAAGGCGGCTGACAATCTTTACACGGAGTACACTCTGGAGGAAATAATTTATCAGCTATCTAAGGTATGATCATCATCATCAGCAGCCAGAAGATGTCCACAGCTGAACATAGGCCTTCTTCTTTAACCTCCACACTAAAGTAGTTTACTGCCATCTGCATCCACTGTATGCCCGCGACTCTCACAATGTCGTCGGTCCATTTAGTGGGAGGCCTGCCTACGCTGCGTCTTCCGGTTCGTGGTCTCCACTCAAGAACCTTTCTTCCCCATCGGTTTTCGGTTCTTCGAGCAATGTGGCCTGCCCATTGCCACTTCAACTTGCAAATTAATTAGATAATTAATTTTTTAGATTTTAATAGCTGTCGGTGGCTCTGGTTCTTTGGCGAATATCCGCGTTCCGGATTCTATTGCTCAAAGAAACTCGGAGCCTTAGAATAACTACTCAGAGAAGGTAGGTTTCCAAACAACGCCTTCTCAAAACGTAAGCTACAAATTCGCTTTGTAGCTTACGTTTCGATTGGTATTTTAAACGATTCAAGCAAGAAAATTAATGGATTACCTGTGGAATGTCACCACAACTCTTATGCTGCTTTTCTGATTTGTTGTGGTACGATTTCACCGCGCAAATTGTCATTAAAAAAAATTATATTTTTTTTGGACCCATATATGACACCATTTGAATGGCTTAAATTTTGCGAATGTAATTGGTTTCTTTGTGTAGTTAGTCTAAGTTAATAGGTAATCGTCAAGGTCTTAGCTAGCAAATTATTTTTTCGGTTTTTGTTGAACATGTCTGCTACTCCAAATCGGTTATATCTCTTGAACTATTGAACTCTAAAATGCTCTAGTCGTTTAAAAATTATTTCAAATTCTGTGCCTGAACGCTGACTGAAAAACACTGAAATTTTGTATATCTATGCCAAATTAATAGATTTTTATCTATTTTATGTACCTAGTAGGTACGTAGGTCTAGATAAAATCTGTCCGACAGAAGATAACGACGAAACTAGATCGGATCCATTTTGCTACGGAACCCTAAAAAATGATACAATGACTTTATTGGTCTGTGAAACTAGGTAATAATATATGTTACATAGGTGACAAAACAGTTGTATGTGCTCTAGCTTCTACCTAGAAAATGGTATACAGACATCATGATGACTATGGCTGTAAAAAAGCTTTCATGAAAGCAGATAGATAGACTTGAAAGAGCATAAGAGAAAAGAACAGAACACAACTTATCAACACATAGGCACCGTGACCGCTCAAAATTGTAATCATTTAATATTATACCTACCTAGCTATTAAAATCCACTAATTGCGAGTGTAGTCAACGCTCTAAACTAAAGCTCGCGGATTGCCGTTACGTCTAGCCACGCCGTCGGCAACGACCACTTCAGACAGGTATTTCGTCACCTGTTGAAAATAATTAGGCAAAAAATCCATAGCAGCAAAACAAAACTCAGGTGCTGCATAGTGCTGCTGCAAGCTTTCTGTGTTACCCACTCGAAAAATACGGATAAAAAATTTGGTGGGAATTTTTCAACGAACTATTTGAATGAGTGTGCCAAAACTACTGACGGACAAAATGGAATCGAAAAATCAAATCGGATTTCACAACAAATAATTTATTAGTATGTAAAGCATCATCATCGTCAGCCAGAAGACGTCCACTGCTGAACATAAGCCTAGAACGCCACACTGAATGCCACTGCCACTGGATACCCGTGACTCTCACGATGTCGTCGGTCCATCTAGTGAGAGGCCTACCTACGCTGCGCTGCGTCTTCCGGTTTGTGGTCACCACTCAAGAACCTTTTTTCCCCACCCGGTCCCATCCATGTCCCACCGGTCCCATGTTCTTCGAGCGATGTGGCCGGCCCTTTGCCACTTTGTTTTTTGTCACACCATAACTCTTATGCTGCTTTTCTGATTTGTTGTGGTACGATTTCACCGCGCAAATTGTCATAGTAAAATTATTATTTTTTGGTATCATATATGACACCATTTGAATGGCTTAATTTTTGCGAATGTACTTGGTTTCTTTGTGTAGTTATTCTAAGCTCAGAGCATAGCTCTCTCCATTGCCCGTTCGTTGGGTTTTTCCAAAAGGCCAACAGTCTAAGTACCAAAATAGTGATCAAGGTATGATCACTATTTTGTAATTACGACCACTTTGAATTAATCGTAGCGCACACGGCTTGACGTCATAACGTGCTATAGAGCGCTCTCCTTCATGAGATTAATATACTTATAACTTGTTTATTTTTGGACAACTTTTAATTTTGTTTTCGTTGATGGGCTATATTTAAGATCAACTTTATTTTAAATAATAAAAAATTGAATTGTTTTTTTATTCTTTGCATATTAGTCGTCAGTATATTTATGTATATACCAATTTATACCCATATTGAATACTATGGTTTACAGATGATGTTCTCTCAGTCGCTGTCCCGCGACCCTGCGTCAGCGCGCGCCGCCACGCAGCGGTTCATGGCGTTCTTGGAACTGGAGGCCGAGAGAGGGCAGCTCTCTCGAACCATTGAGAAGAAGGTTCTTGGTACGTTTGCATCATGTTGATTGGTTGTTGGTGTATGGGGCCATTCAAGTAGGTACCTACGTATTACGTAAGCAAGCACCAAGGGGGGGAGATTCAATATTGCGCAGAGGCGCGCTGCCAGCTCCCCCGGGCGTGAAAAACCACACTGTGCAACAAACATTATTGACCGGTTTGGATTTGCACGTCTGCCTCATGAGGCCCGGGTTCGATTCCCGGCCGCGCAGATTTTTGAATGATGAATTTAAATATCTGGTTTAGGTCTGGATGTTAGTTGTCCTGTTTTTTTGTGCGGGACAAGTTATCCTCGATACAGGGAATCCTAGTTGTGAGCTGAGTGTTATTGCTATAATGGTAGCAATCTAGCCATTGAAAAATTTATAATGAATTGCTGTGTAAATTTTTAGTCGAACGAATCAAGCGGATCGTATGTCTTTTCGAAGTTACTTTACCAATAACTTGTCTTTACAGACGTAATGATTGCGGCGCTTTCGGACACCGTGGGCGATCACCCAGAACTGCTGCAGTCACACGAGACAATTGGATCTAATAGGTACATAATTACTATTTAATTGTCTTCATCATTTTCTTTTACGCTGGCAATGCTCTACCTTGTGAGGATGTTGCAAGCAAGGCTTTTGCGATCAAACATATCTTTATTACACACCGAAATGCCGTCCACCGAAATCTTTATTTCGTCGAAACCGGAGATTCTGTGAGAGCTTGAAAGGCTTTATGGACAGCTGTACATCTCGACACGACAGCCTGTTGTTAGTTCATCTCAGGTCAACATAGCTAAATTAACTGGACACTACACCGAAGACACCCCAGGCATCAGCATGTAAAATATTAGAATGGCTCTAAAACAGCTTAAAAGCAATAAGGCGCCGGTTGACGGAATCACGACAGAACTACTGAGAGCGGGTGGAAAACCGGTACTTTTAGTCTTTATTTATTTCTGTCATACTGGAAGGTACTATACAAGAAGCGGCACAGGAGTGTCATGGTGCTCTCCTTCAAAAAAAGATCTTATTGAAGAATTATAGACCAATCTCACTCTTGAGCCATGTGTACAAGTTGTTCCTCGAGAGTCATTACGAACCGTCTCTAAAGAAGCGCGATAAAATCCGGAATGAGGACATTGGCCGAAGAACTAGTCACCGACATAGCTGCCAAGGTTTGCAAATCCAATGGGGAAGAAATGTTTTTGTGTGGAAACCACAAACCGGAAGACGCAGCGTAGGTAGGTCTCCCACTAGATGCACAGACGACGTCGTGAGAGTCGCGGGCATCCGGTGGATGCAGGCGACGATCGCAATGTGAAATTCTAAAGGAATGTTCAGCAGTGGACGTCCTATGGCTGATGATGATGACACACTGAAAATCAATCAAAATATACGGCAGTAACTAAACGGCCTTATCACCTAAAGCTATTTCTTTCAGGCAACCTTTGGATGAAACAAAACTTCCTATAGCCTATAGCCCTTGTCATTTACCTTTGTACCTAAACATGTAGGTTCGTTTTCAATACCCTTGTTGGTTTCCAGATTGATGCGACAATTCCTGGAAGCGAGCGTGGCGGAGCCGAGCATGTCTCGCGCGATACTGGCCGCCTACAAGGATGAGTTGCTCAAAGGCCCGCTACACAAGTTCTCGTTTGACCGGAATTAACCTGCGCGCGCAATTAATAGTAAACCTTAAACTTTAGGTTTAAACCTTATGTGAACTTAATATATAGCGCTGAAAGTTTCAGCCTGATTATGTTATCAATCACTTATCAATCTCGCCACCGTACACGCGCATGCACGGTATATTTTCCTTGGTGGGCATGTGTAAGCAGTCATTATTATTTATTCTGTGCCATAAAACATGACTCAGTGGGCGCTACCGCTACATTTCTAGGGCGACGGATTATTGGCCACGAACAGATATATTCTAGAATCCGTCACCCATCTATCTATCTGATAGATGTTGCATTTAAATACTGTCTTGGCGTGGCCGAGGTTTTTACAGGCCAGAATACCAGGTGCAGCGATCTCGCTCGCCCATTTTGGGTTTTTAGGGTTACGTACCTCAAAAGGAAAAAATGGAACCCTTATAGGACAGACAGACAGACAGACATCGTAGGTTTAGTAATAGGGGGCGCATAAATATTTTTGCGATATATAAAATTACCGTCTACATTTGAACCTGTGCTTCGTTCAATTTACGAGATTAATAAATGTTAAAAACTCAAAATATTTAGTACAAATTTTTGTTTTATTAATTTTTTTAGATAGATTTATAAACTCTTTATTGTGTACACTAGAGATAAAAATTACAACAAGATAGAAAACACTTACGAGCTAGTGCCACAAGTGGTGGCCTTATCGCTAAAAGCGATCTCTAATAATGACTAGACTTTTATAATGACTAGAATTAACGAAAAAAACTGTTTATCCCACTTTTTGTGCTCAAATAAAAATGTTAAGTGAATTCGCAAAATGGCCGAACCACATTTAATAAAAGTAGACAGTAATTTTATATTTTAAAAAAAACATCACATGTCATGTGCGAGTGAGATAGTGGCGCGCCATATATTGGGCTTTACGTAAAACGATGCTTAAAATTGCTTTGTGAAGTTTTGGCTAAAGGAATTATATCGTAACACGCATAAACGAGACGGCAATTTTCGCCGTTTTTACCTAGAACAATATATGTAAGTTTATAACTACTGGGCCCTTATTTACTAAGTAAAACATGCACGTAACGCGGCGCTTTAAGTTAACCTCTAAACATTTGGTCTCTTCCCTAGGAAATATAGGCCAACTTTTTGAGTAACGCGCCGCGTTACCTGCGTGTTTGTAGTTAGATGGCCCTGGTTGATAAGAAAAAGAATTATTTTCGCGATTTATTTGCGATAAAGTTATTTAGGTATGTAGGCTGGTACCAGAGATTATCAAGGGTGGTATTACACCTAACATTATTTTATTTCGCTGATTATGTTATTATTATAGTACCTTGTAGTTAACCATTAAGTGTTAGAACATATTTTTTTGTTTTGTAAATAATTTGTAGCTTAGAAATCATGACGCTCCATGACTTAGTATTTCATCCATTAGAAAACATTATTTAGGTAAATTAATAATAAGAATATTCAAGAAAAATATAACTATAGTAGCTTTGCATGTTATATACCTCTACACTGTTAGCTTGGTTGGTTATTAAAAGTAAGATAAGAGCTATGTGTAAGATAAAATTCGATGTAAAACGTAAATATAAATAGCTAGTCAAATATTTCTTCATATTTTTCTACAAAATCTATGACAGTGATGTGCAATTTGACCTTTAAAGAAAAATTGTTGTCTTCCGTATGTAGTAAAAACGAATGAGCTTCAAAGTCATAAAAATAGAATGGCATATCAAGTTGATCAAAAACATATCTATCGAATATAATTCGTAGAAATTCGTGTAACACTACAAATTAGCGCATCATACAATTTAAATAATAAATAATTTAACCTAAAAAAAAAACATTTTAAATCAACAGTAACAAAGAATCACTGAATTAACTATTTTTAATAATGAAATAGGTTAGAAGGGTTATCAAAACTTATCATAATTATTTAAAAATCGATACTTTGAAAAAAAAAGCCATGAAACGCCAATCAGAGTGAATGACGTCACAATTCATGGAACCAAACCCCGTAGAAAGTTCAGCACTGTTGAAATTGAGTGTTCGTGATTCTGACGTCATAAGCAGACGCCATCGACTGCATTATTAAAACTATTTTAGTAATTAAACACAAATTTTCTGCAGAAATAAGTTGTTTTTGGAAATAGAAGATGCGTTAGGAGAGATAGTAGAACTGTTTTTTTCTAATTAGTCATGCCTATTGGGATGAGTCGTTGACAGCAATAGAATGGTCACAAAATAACAATAATAATAAGACAGGACACACATAAATATTATCAGTAAGAGTAAGCGAGACAGATATATATATGTTTTATCCCTTTCGCGTATGGGAAAATCCTACTAGTTTCCAACAAACGCCTTACCTGACTAGTAAATTTATCTATGCTAATAATTATTACTACTCTAGATGTGACTGCCATATTATAATCCTGTCTTCATAAATATCTTGGGTTATAAAACTGCCAACAAACGTATTACCCAACTAGAGTGGATACTATACATGCAATACTATGCATGTTTTACATGCATCGAGATACAATTCCTATATAGTCACAATCTCTCAGTGAAAACAGTCAAAAAACGTCCGAGTGTCATTGTACATACATTGTATCAATTATATAATTCACAATGCCACATTACTCCAATTTAGACGTTATGTTGCTTGCATAGAGTTCAACGTTAGTTGTCCGCTATGTCATCGGAGCTCTGACGTCGCGCGGCGTTGTAGTCGGATCGCGGTTACCAACCAAAAAGTTTGCGCAATTCGTAGCGTGCGCCGAGTTTTGGTTAGGTTTTTTTGGCCCGATTGTGACTTATTGATTATTGTTTTTTTTTTTTTTTTTTTTTTTTATGCCATAGGTGGCAAACAAGCAGACGGGCTGCCTGATGGTAAGCAGTCACCGTCGCCTATGGATACTTGTAACACCAGAGGCATCACAAATACGTTGCCGACCCTTTAGAACTCTATTAATATTATTGTATATCGATGTTTACATGTGACCACTATATTTTATTGCGTTTCATAAATTATTGGGTTATTGGGTCATAGACTATAGCTATTCTTTAGTTATACGCGGACAGAATTTATATTGATCATTCTACTCGTGTGGAAGTATATTAACCCATTTTTACAGACTTCAAAATAGGAGGTTCTATCAACTACACTCTATAATTCGGTTGTATGATGTTTGTTACCTCCGAACTTCGTCATTTATTATTATTGAAAATGATTGATGATTCAATGATTTGGAAATTTCTTTATGTGAAAGGATACATACTTTCTGATTGGTCCCGTAGTCATTTCATCAAAATCGGTTCAGTATTTTGGTTTTGAAATCACAATAACTGGAATAAATATGTCATCCAAGTAAACGAAAATGAGTAATTAATTTAATTTAGTAATTTTGAAGTCGCTATTTTAAATTGATAATTAATTAGGAAACATTTTAAATGATAAGCCGCCAAGCAGGTTTTAGGAATATAGTTTTCTACAAATTCAGTATGTATTAGGTCCGAAGTCACTTTAAAGAAATAATACTTAGTCAAAATGTAGAATTGCACATCACACAATCTTTTATCTATGTAAACTATAAAAATCCTAATCAACAAAATAATCTCTGTAATGATATCCATTAAATATTCTTACCTATAAGACTTTACATTACCTATATTGAGCAAGCATTGTTTGAAATGATGCTTTACAAATGCAGAGGTCATTTAAATTTATTATATTTATAATATTCTTTGAAATATATTGTGGATTTAATAAAAAATTATTTAATGTCATTGGTGTTTCATTTAAAACGCAACCTTATTATAAAGGCAACTGCTCAATCAGGATTAAGTGATTACGCAAGCAATATTTGTTTTTTCTACAAAATAGAAATATATCCCGTTCAAATACATTTTTTTCATTGTATCTCTAAACCACTTGATGCTGCACACTTACAAATTTTTCAAGCATACTATGAAAATTTCAGCAACAACAATGAACATGCAAAAGGGGGGCGGCAAGCCCGTCTGCAGGGCTAGTTGGAATAAAGGCACAAAACATGATATAGGTCAGATAAGTTCGCCACTGTCACACCACCTTGCCATATCTCCCTATTTGTCTGATCTAAGCTCTCAACCTATACATTAATCTAAGGCCGGAAACCAATCTAAGACGAATCTCCTACAACAATGGCAGATTACGCGCAAGGAAAACTTATCAGATCACGTGCCACATCACTTAAGGTGCGTGCAGACGATGCGTGGTACAAGTTGCAAGTAGCTATTACGCATCGTCTTCATCATTTTGCTTAATGCAAGTGGCACTGAAAAAAATGCCAAAAAACGGAAAATGCTACTAACCACTACTACTGCCATTTGCACTTGGCACGAAGCAACTTGTCTTTGTTACTTTTACTACGCATCGTCTGCAAGCGCCTTTAGCTCTGTTTCTGAGCAGGCAAGTAAAAAGAATATAATAGTTTGTAAATTTTTTAATCACATGGATTTTATAGAAATTCGAACAATTACTTAAAAATTACTAATTGTTTAGCTCTGCTAGAGTAATCTTAATACAAACTAGACAAAGGCGGAAATGCATTTTGTTTGCTTACCACAACTTTTTTGTGCTGATAAGAGATGTACCCTTTTATTTTTCCGTCATAAATCAAATTAGCAACAATACATTGAGTTTCTTCCGAATCTACATCATCCTGCCCCATCAACTGTAATGCAGCTTGGAAGTTCACAATGTCGATCAGATGCGAGTTCTCAGCTACATATACTTTTTTAAACAAGTTTCTATATGCTGTAATCTTCAATTTTTCTACTATCAAATATATACCGGCTTTAATAAAGAATCCTTCATGTTCCTCCATTACTGTGTCGATACCTCGCAGGTCCCCCTTCTTCACAGCAGATATGAGGTCCCAGAACTGCATCAGATCATATTTCTCCAGCAAATGCTTAACTGGCATGAAGCCTAGCAACATTTTCACCGGCACAAGGTAAGTCAGTATCAGTCTTTTGTTTTTGCTACTCCTTCGATGGCAGTTTTGAAAAGCGTAAGATAGATATTCGTCTGCTGAACGGTAATCGGAATCAAACATCGCTTTACGGCCTACAAAATATCTGTATGTAATTTCTTGTGCAAGTGGAAACTGATCTTTAAATGGAGACGAATCTATAGCTCGTATAAGAGGTTTGCATAGGTGCAGCTTGTTTATACGGAAATATACCTTGAGGAGTTGGTTAACAAGGTTCAACATGCCGATTCTCTTTGTATCTTCTTCGGACGATCTGTTATCAGATGCGCAGACTCTGAAGCAAGCTAACAAGCTTTCAGCTGCTTTTTCCAAAATTTTGCCATTGCTTTGAGCTGTGAAAATGCAAAACAATCAACATTAATGAGATTCATTGAAAAACAATCCTACATGACAACAGGGCCCCGATTCTACTAAAGAAATTGTCCTTAAATTGTAATTGTTGCGATTTTAATTGTTAAATAACTGCCTCAAAATTGACAGTTTTAAATATTTTTGTATACTAGAAAAATACAACTACCTAATATTTAAACTTAGTATATTTTTTTAAATTAAAAATGACAAATTTGAGGCAGTTATTTAACAATTAAAATCGCAACAATTACAATTTAAAGACAATTTGTTTAGTAGAATCAGGGGGCAGTTTTGAAACTTGAGTGGAGTATGGTCTATACGCCTCCATGGTTCAAAAATGCGTTATTGGTGTGTATTGTCTGTTCCATAGAGAAATGTTAATGACACTCAACAAAATCTATGGAACGGCATATTTTTTTGCGATTTCAACGAGTGTGTTTCCTGCATTAAAAATTGTTCATAATGATATCTCTGTTGTCTAACTGAACTCGCCATATATTAAAGCCTGCATGAACCAGATAATACTGAGTGAATTAGTTTCTTCTAGGCAAGTATGCTCCATCGTATACCACAATCATCTCTTAAAATCAGGCGATGAAGTTATAAGTAAGCAAAAGATAAAAAAATTTGTTCATGTGGAACTAAAGCATTAAATCCTCATCATCATTATCATCTTAGTCCATGAACATAAGCCTCTCGCAAGTGATGCTAATCAGCATTGACTTTTCGCTGGTAGCCACTGCTAGCTGCCATAGGTATATCATCACTGCAAGCCTCAGGGCATCCTACGCTATGTTGTGTGTTTAAGGCTACGTGCGCACTGAGCGACTAGCCGCAGGACGCAGTTGCAATTGCGACTAACCATAACCGGAACTTGGGGTGAGAAACCATCGTGGTTTGTGGTTTATTATAGTTACTATTTATTATATTTACGAGCAACAGATTGGCGGAACAAATGGCGACTTCTAGAGGAGGCCTATAGAAACTAGTAATATTGTAGTAGTTGAGATCAGTGAATTAAGGCTATTTTAGTTTAATTTAAAATATTTACGAGCGTTATATAAAGAAAAGAAACAGAGGTCAAGTGGGTGTAAAAGGTTTCCTTATTTGCGAACACGAGATGAGAGCAGGCATTTTGAACCATGAACTGTTTTTTTAATTTTTTTTTATTAACTAAACAAAATACAAGCTAATACTAACACTACAAATACAGTTAGACTGCCCATAGATCGTTGAAGGTCTAAAGACAATCCAAATGCATGTAACTGCGCCAAAATATCGGGAGCTCATTCCACAACCTTACCACGGTAAATATCCCGTAAATAATCTATAACTTTAAGTATTAAAAGGTTAGAGAAGCATAAGTTTTTAGATTGATAGTTTAGACCTTGGTTTAAGAAAAGGTAGAAATTTGATGACATCAATTTGCGCGAGCTTCGGTATACGAGTGCGCCGTCAATGACGCGCAACCTCAAACTAGCACTTACGCGGTAATTGCTATTAGCGACTGTCTGTCTGGCCGTCAGTTAGGTAGGTCGCAAAGCTTCGAGCGACCAAGCGATAGGCCGCATCACAGTGTGAATAAAAACGATTGTTTCCTACATATTTTAGCTTGCGGTCAACAAAATGGCTGCCGGTGTTCCAGCTAACCGCATAGTGCATAGGTATTCTAAATGTTAAAGTATTAACGTAAGTAATTATTTTTTTAAGTTTTTATGATTTACAACAGTCCTTCTACATAAATTACGTAATTCTACGTAAATCCTAAAGTTTGAACTATAAAATACTTCAAATATAAAAATTGCTTTTAATGTGAGTAATACTTACGACTGCATGCTTCTGCCCTTTGTGCGACAAGCCTTAAGTCAAGGCAAACGGTGTACATTAGCGGCAGAGTCCAGTTCTCTTCTTTTTGTGCTTGGAGAAGTCGGATGACACAGGCCACACATGAGCTTTGGTGGTTGTATGCTTCTACATAATCTCTTGCGTGTAGTGCCTGAAAACCATCACATGAAGGGTAAATTCAATGCAACATTTTTAGAGATGGAATGTATAGCTGTTTTGTCAGACACCGGATTTTCGGCCAACCTTGAAGTAGGAAAGCCAGATATCCGTCTCGACATTGCCGATTGGCGCATGGTAACAAGCAAGCTTGCTTAGGTGGTGCACAAACGATCGGGCGGGCTCTGGTGAATTGGGCTATTTTCGTTCATGACTGACGTGTTTTTTTGGCTTGCTGAATTGATTACAATAACACAATCACTTGAGGTTATTGTAAACTTGCTATTGTAGTAGGTTATTATAAAAGTATTTTTTGCTGTAAAATAAATATAATATGGTGATTATGATAAAAATATAAAGTCCCTCAATTTATCCATGGCCAACTAGTGACAATGTCCAAGATCTTATGAGGTAATATTGATGCACCTGATCAGAGTACTGAACTATGTCGTTTGTATGTTCCCGATAATTACAACAGATGCTGTTGTAACATCACAAGCTGTTTGCAACCTTTGTAAATCAATCTGTTGCTCGGTCGAGATCCACCATACCACTTGTACTCACCGCACTCAATGCCTTTCTCAATTTATGACTTTTTGAATTAGATTGAAATTTTTCATGACATGTAGTTTTGTTTTTAAATTGTATTTTTTATTAACATAATGTGTAATCTTTGATGTGTCACATCACACACGTCTGCAGCCATTGTATGTCCACTGATGGACAAAGGCCTCCCTCTTAAAGATGGGTGTAGCCATAATCCCCATGCTTGAAAGGCGGCTTAGATATCGCAGTATGTTCACCGCGTACTAGTAGGATGCTGCTGCCCCTCCTCCTCCTCCGGTGGTTTTGGTTCCAGTTTTAGAACATAGATAGAAACTCTTTATTGTGTACACCAGAAATAAATATTACAAACAGATAGAAAACACTTATGAGCTAGTGCCACAAGTGGCGGCCTACCTACCCAAGTAATAGGTTATTAATAGGCAAATGTGCTCCATCTTCGACCTCATTGTCTCTTTCCATCAGGTGAGATTGCGGTCAAACGTTAACCTACCTTATTAATAATAAAAAATACCCACTCGACCATGAACTCTCTCAGAGACTGGGTTTATGGTCTACTAACCCGTGCATTGGATATGTAGTTCCCTACAACAGTGCATCTTCTGCATACTTAAAGGCAACTGACTTTAGCAGAAATGCAATAGGAAGAGTGATGCAGAGAACACTGACTCCAGTGAAACACTGGCATTGATAGATTCGATAGGTTGAGCACCTTTCATCCATATTCATAACTAGAAAACCACTTGAATTGATCGATCCCTCAAGGAGTACAATATCCACACAACAAAATCTGTTCAAAAGCAATACAAAGAGAAATCTAAAAAGACTGTTGTGCCTAACCTTGTTGAAAGCTTATACGTCTAGGTAAATAGCAAGCGTTTCCTCAATGGCATCACTCCAGATGGGAGTGAAGAGAGTTCTACCGCAAAATTTACTGGCTAGGGCCAGGGCCAATAACAAATGAAGACTGTTTCGTCCAAATCATTGTGGATATTTAGAATTCCGAGGGTAAATCGGAGTCTAGATACCCCTGAAAATCGGGACGTTCCACGAAAATCTGAACACCTAATAACTTATTAGTCATTGCTCCAGTTGCTCCAAAGCTCATACAGCTTCGGAACTATGTACATAGGTACGTATTATAAGATTATAACTTTCATTTGGGTCCTTCTGTAAAGATTGTATTATTTTAACTTACTCTGAGACACAACAAATGCGCTATTATAATTTCGTCCACAGGCGCGACACAGTTGCCTTCCACGAGTGTTGCGATGTCGCTCGAGCGAAGATTCCTGTTTCCAACATGTTCATCTCTTAGCGATAACAACCGCGACAAAATACTGCCTTGAGAGGTCCTATAAACTCGTTCTACGAACTGAATGTATTGATTTAGGGTGCCGGTAGACATTGAAGCCATTTTCTGCTCAATGCTCATAAACTATACAGACGCTTCAATATAGTGGTTGAACACTTATTTAAGAACAATATTCTAAGAAATAACTCATATTTGAATTGTGTAAAAAACGAACTGAAATTAAATATAAATAATTTAGGTTGTAAAAAAACGCAAAGCAAGCAGAGTGCAGTGCAATCACAATGCAACGCGACAAGACAAATCACAAAACAAATTCACAAAATGACAATGAGTTTGATTTTTCATTTTTTTTTCTTTATTGTTCGCCCATCGGGCAGGCTAAAGTCTTTAAGGCCATACCGCCTGTTCATCTGTTTTGTATAGTCTTATTAGCGTCAAACAAGTCATAGTCAGAGTCAAGCTAAGTAAGTCACGGTCAAGTCAAACTCATGCCTCTGTAAAGTGGTGGGGACTTTACAAGAGGCTCCTATGGAGTTTTGGAAACAACATGACATGAAAAGACACGTTTCACCTCGTTATATCATTTACCCACACTCGAGCACGTTTACGAGCACTTAATGAATAATAATACACCATTTAATTACACATTAGTGCCTCGACTTTTTTTTGTTAAATTTTTCATGACCGTGGATACAAAGTCCTTTAGTCGTTATATTACACATGTTTACATAGTACTAATATCGTCAAATAAGTCACAGTCAGAGTCAAGCAAAGTAAGGCACAGTTAAGTCAAACTAATGCCCCCGTAAAGTGGTGGAGTCTTTTCAAGAGGCTTCTATGGAGTTTTGGAAACAACACAAAAAGACATGTTTCACTTCGTTATATCACTTTCTCACACTCCAGCAAGTTTACGAATACTTAATAAATAATAATTTACCAATATTACACTTTAACACTCGAAAATACACATGTTTTGGAAAATAACGCGAGCCGACTCGTTTTTTTCCATATTGGCGCCAAAACCCCTTATTATTACGTTGTGTTCATTGCGTTTACATTATCTTTGGATTCTTTGATTTGTGACTTCTGTCCATGGGTGGTCCATGGGGGTGTCTATAATGTACAACATGATATTTGCCGACACGATATTCCACGGCATGATAATGTACAGCATGATAATTGGTGTACATGTACATTGAATATCATGCTGTACAATCCATGTCGTACAATACTGGCCGTCAATTATCGGCTCGTGTCTATTAAGTACGGCAAGGAATGCACAGCCAGGATTGTACAGGCAATAATCCGTGTACGTGGGAAAAGTCCACGTTTTATCGGGCTGTACATTATTGTGCCGTACATTATCATGTCGTGCAATACGGGCCGTGTTTTGACGAAACGGGCCGAAAATGTACGACCAATAATGTACAACATGATAAAAGGTGGCATCGCCCGTATTAGCTAATATTCCTGAAATGTCTCTGCTCTTATTGGCTGTTGAGTCTATGACGTCTGTCGATTCCATGCTTCGTTTGAACAAGATAGTGTAAGATAGTCACAGATAAAAAATATGAGAACCATCAAAACTTTTTGATGGTGACGCGGAGTGAGGAGTACAACTGTGTTAGATCTGTCACTCATTTCGAACCTAACCAACTCAAGTCTGACTCCAGGTGGGCTCCCGCCAGAAGCTCTTGCGGTCGCCCCTGTGTATCGCTTCGCCACACTCGACCTTCGCTTCACTACGGAGGTCACCGGCTCGCTTCGCTCGCCACCTCCCCCCTTCGCTCCGCTCGGTCTCGTATGGCTCACTCTCACTCAGGACCTCCCTAGAGCTTCTGGCTCCCGCGCTTTTTATATACACTCTAGGGGTAGGGACCACAAGACTAGGTGGAGTCGGGGTGCTCTGTGTCGGTTCTGTGGCCCATTTCGAACCTAACATACTCAAGTCGGAGTGCTCTGTGTCAGATCTGTCACTAATTTCTACCTAATACACTCGAGGTGGAGTCCGATGTCCAAGTCTAAAGGAAGCTTCAGATTTGAATTTTTATGGTCACCAATTATCGTGCTGTACAATATTGGAGTGTGCATTATTGAACCGTGTCAATAATGTACGGCATAATATTGTACGCCACAATATTGCACAGCATGATAATTCGTGTACTTGTACATCAAATATCATGCTGTACATTATTGTGTGTGCATTATTGGGCCGACCTTATAATGTACGGCATGATAATGCACGACACGATATTGTACAACATGATATTCCATGTACATGTACACCAATTATCATGCTGTGCATTATTATGCCGTACAATATCATGGTGTACATTATCTGTGTCGTACATTATTGCCTCCCGTCCATGGTATATGTGTAATCTATTACACAGTGTAATAGTGTTCCGTGGTTCTGTGCTAGTGTTGTGGTGTGAACTTGTGTGCTGTTTTTGCGAATTTGTTGGTAATTTTATCTGAACCGCCAATAAATAAAATGGAAGAAAATGTAGCTCTAGACACCACTAAACAGAAAAAGTTTGTAAAGTCTATCAAAGGAATCAAAAAGCTTATTAAGGTACCCCATAATTATTATCTCGTCTTGTTTATTTTGCTTTTGAGGTTATGTGTACATGCCTGACTAAGTTCCCACGTTTGGTTTTCTCAGAAAAATGACATTGAAAAGGCCGAAGAAGCTGTTAGCGCAAAACCGAAGGTTGAGAAGCAAAAAAGAAAGCGCCCAGACCGAGGTCTCGTTTACTTGTCGCACATTCCGCATGGATTTTATGAGGTTAGTTCAGTTCGGGACTTTGCTGACTTTCATATCGAATAATTGACCATTTTATATTTCTCTCCTTCTCATTCCAGCATGAAATGACTCAATACTTTAAGCAGTTCGGCTTGGTGACAAATGTAAGAGTGATCCGCTCTAAACGCACTGGCAACTCTAAAGGGTTCGCATTTGTAGAGTTTAAGGAACCTGCAGTCGCTGAAATAGTTGCAGAGACTATGAACAACTATTTAATGGGCAAGAGATTGATTAAAGGTAATAAAAATAGTAGTAATTAGTACTGCAAATTACAATTACCTAAATTAGTAAGTGCCATTGCGACTATCATGTCTAAGAAAGTTTCAGTTAATTTAAAATATTATTTATGATGTTTATAGGTATTTGCTAAATTTTAAGGGTCAGTCCCAAACTTAGGACCCCTTATAGTTATGACATGTCCGTCTGTATGTTACAGTTATTTTATTTAGAAACTGATATGGCTTAAATTTTGTACACACAATTACTTATAGACATTTAAATTAAAGACCATGGGTATAATTTTGTAGGGGCAAGTGGATTTGTTTGTTGTTTTCTACTACTGTGCAGTTTCAGCCTTGTACATAAAGTGAGAAAAATAAAATTTCTGCCCCAATGAAAGGGGCTGAAATGCTTAAGTTTTATACATATTATAGTTCATATAATGTTGCAGTTTGTATCGTTTATTAACCATCTAAGTACACAATTGGAGAATAATATGAATAGACTGACAATGTAAATAAAAAAATGACCTGGATGAATATTAATGAATAGATCGAGATCAATTCTAGAGTGGTCAAGAAAATTTCGGTCACTGAAAATTTATAATAAATTAATTGTAAAACATTGTTATTTTACATAAATTTTATTTGTGTTTTCATAAGCTCATAATTAATTTTGCTATTTCAGCTGCTATTGTCCCTCCTGAAAAACAAAGGCCCAAAGCAATGAGAAAACACTGGAGTCGCTTGAACAACCCCGGGAAAAATGCCCGATTGCAAATGAAAAAAGTAAGATACCAATAAAAAATTTGACTGACAAAAGGAGGAGGTTATCAATTCGACTGTATCTTTTTTTTTGTTACTCGATTACTCCGCTAATTATGAATAGATTTTGATGATTTTTTTAGGGTTCCGTACCTCAAAAGGAAAAAACGGAACCCTTATAGGATCACTTCGTTGTCCGTCTGTCTGTCTGTCCGTCTGTCAAGACCCTTTATCTCAAGAACGCGTAAAGGTAGCAAGTTGAAATTTATACTAAATACTTGGGTCTACGGTTTCTTTCGGCTGTAAAAAAATAAAAGTTGTAAGTCAACGCAATCAAAAGATATGAACGTTTATGTCGCATATTTTGCGATTTCACAGGGGAATCAAAATCTATAGGGTACTTCCCGTTGACCTAGAATCATGAAATTTGGCAAAAAGCAAGGTCTCATAGCACATATATAGGAATAAATCCGAAAGTTATAAATATGAAGGTATATCATTTAAAAATGATTATTTTGCTATTACAAACTTACATTTTGTAGTTGGAATGTATGGATGAACCTTATTGTCAACTACAAACTTAAGTTTGTCTTTCAATATTTTAACATCAGTTAGTTTTTTTTTTGGTCTCGCGTTTTAGGGTTCCTTTATGTCGTATATTTTGCGATTTCACAGGGGAATCAAAACCTATAGGGTACTTCCCGTTAACCTAGAATCATGAAATTTGGCAAGAGGCAAGGTCTCATAGTACATATATAGGAATAAATACGAAAGTTATAAATTTGAAGGTATTTAAAAATACTTATTTTGCTATTACAAACTTACATTTTGTAGTTGGGATGTATGGAAGAACCTTATTGTCAACTACAAACTTCAAAGTTGTCTTCCCAGAGACTGTGGGATCGGCCGATCTGCGAACTAGCATGGAAATCGCTACTAGATACGTGTCCTAGTATTGCAGATCGCGCTCGTATTCTTGCTGTCTCTGTTTGGGAATCGGGACTTTGGTTGCAAGCCATGCCCTCTTTTAACACAGGTAGCCATTTAGATCCAACCGCATTTCGTCTAGCTGTCAGCTTACGCTTGGGTGCAAGGTGCTGTGAGGCCCATCGCTGTCAGTGTGGTACTGCTGTTGACCAGCTCGGTCACCACGGTCTCTCTTGCTCGAGAAGCGCTGGTCGTATTGGCCGACACGCTAGCCTGAACGACATCATACGCAGGGCACTTTCCACCGCCAATGTCGCAGCTGTGCTCGAACCGAGTGGTCTTGCGCGTGACGATGGAAAGAGGCCTGACGGTATGACACTTGTGCCCTGGAGGTTGGGGCGGCCCCTTGTATGGGACGCAACTTGTGTCGATACTTTGGCGCCGTCACATCTTCCTGAGACACAGGGTAGGGCTGGCGCGGCTGCTAATTCGGCAGAGCAGCACAAGCGTCGCAAATATGCTAACCTCGGCAGTGGTTACATATTTGAGGCGTTTGGGGTCGAGACATTGGGCCCTTGGGGACCTGGAGCTCACCTCATTTTCAAAAATCTTTCAGAGCGCCTGGTTAATGCGACGCGTGACCAAAATGCTGGCGTGTTTCTGGCTCAACGCATTAGCATTGCCATTCAACGTGGTAATGCCGCCAGCATGTTGGGTACGCTGCCAACTGGCTGGCTGGCTGGCTGGCTGCCGCTGGCTTGAGCATTTGGATTGTCTTTAGACCTTCAACGGTCTATGGGCAGTCTAACTGTATTTGTAGTGTTAGTTTTAGCTTGTATTTTGTTTAGTTATTAAAGGCACTTGCCCAGTAAAAAAAAACTACAAACTTAAGTTTGTCTTTCAATATTTTAACTTCAGTTAGTTTTTTTTTTGGTCTCGCGCCGGGTGCGCCGCGCGCGGTCGGTTTCCGTCTAACGGAACCCTCAGAGCACGAGTCCTACTCGTACTTGTCCGGTTTTTTTTTGTTTGGTAGTACATACTTCAGAGGTGGTCCTATCTAAATTTTATCAAAATTGATTCAGTGCTTTTTGAAGAAATCCACAAAAACCAAAAATATATACACAGATGACGTTTTGTTTTGTGGTTCCCTTCAGTAAAAGTTCTGAGACGGCTCTGTATAGCCGACAGAGCCGTCAACAGTGCAATGAGTTGTGCTCAGATCGTTGAGAGTAAATGAGTCCTACTAAAAAAGAAAAAAAAACCTCTCGAGTTGTGCATAAAAATGTCATTTTGCATTGTAAAAAATTCATCTCACAGGATTACTTTCCACTCGTTAAAAAGAATTGTATGAAAATTTTAATATAACATGATTGTTTTATTCGCTATATTGACGTTAGCGTCACCGATTCACTGTTGCGCGGTCAATCCGGTTCCAGCTGATGGCCAACACTGTCACGGTCGCACGAATATTATAGTGCTTTGATCCAAGGTAGGCAACACGCCGCCAATGTTCCGGGTATTGTAGGTCTTCATAGGCAGCGGTCACCAATTATACCAATTATCAGGTGGCCCATAGTTTGTTTGCTGCTATGACATAAAATAATGCGAAAGTTTGTTATTGTGTGTGTTATATGTTTATACCCACCTAACTCCATAACAATGATGATTAACACATCCTATTTTTATCCTGGAAAATATATGGTTCCTTTTAGATAGCAGGTGAAATCGCAGAGTGCAGCTTGTGGTACATGATTGTAAAAAAGTCAGAATTTACGCTTATTGCATAGTTATAAGTTAGACAAACACAGACATACATTATAAATAAAAATGCTATAATTAATAATGTTATGTTTCATATTGTTTTGATCTTTATTTTCAGGCCTATAATGAAAACAAGGATGAAAAAGGAGAGCTAAAGAGGGCAAGAAAAATTATATCTAAGTTAGTATACTCATCCACTATTACTTGCTTTGTAGCCTTGGATCCCTAACTGTTCCACTGCTATCTCACCAGTGGGGTTAAACAAGACCCACTTACTGTTAGCGTTAACGCCTGCGGAAAGATGAAATTGTATGAAAATGACATTAACAATGACATCAGCTTGAGAGATGTTATCTCAAGCTAATGTCATTTTCATACAATTTCATCTTTCTGCAGGCGTTAATGCTAACAGAAAATGGGTCTTGTCTAAGGCATTATTGTATCGTTAGAGATTGGAGACTAGCAATGATAAATAGAAACATTTCTATATTCTTCTATATTGTCAATTTTCAGCATAAATAAAACAAAGAAGAAGCTAAGCGACATGGGCATAAGCTATGACTTTTTCACACCAGTGGATGTGCCTGAAGCTTTACAAGATTCATTAAATAAACAAAATGAAGTAAGCAATGAAAGCAAAGAAAACACACTCATAGTTGAAAAGAAATCTAAAAAAGATAAAAAAGCTCAGAATGTTGATATTAAAGATACAAAAGAATCTTTGAAGAAAAATAAGCTTGTAAAAGTCGAAACCCAAGTCAAGATAGAAAAGAATAAGGCAGTAAAAGCTGAAGTGCCAAAAGAATCAGCTGTAAAGATTGAAGAAAAGAAATCAAACAAATCAAAAAAAGATAACAAAAAGAACATAGTATTACAAGAACCTGTTGTAAATAAGAAAGAGCAGAAGAAAAAGCAACAGAAACTCAAGGATGCTGGTGTCAATCCACCGGAAAACTTTATCAAAGTTCAAGAAGAGTCCCAACATAGTGACAGCTCTATGGAGTTCGATTCAGATGAATATGAAAAAATGCTAGAAGATGATTCTGGTGATGATAGTGAAGTTGATGAGGGTGATGACGGTGATGATTCTGATGAAGCAGGCAGTGATGAAGATGATGAAAGGTATCTAAACTATCAAAAATATTGTTATACTTTTACCACTAGCGCAATGTTTAAACACATCCATACATTGTCAGTGTTTGCCGAAAGGTTGTTTTGGGTAATTTTTTCTGTTTTTGTACTTTCGGTTTTTTACCTGTTTGGCTTAACAGCATAATGTTTATGGTATCATTATTTAAAATACAAAGGTTGAATTTCAAAATAAAAAAATAAAAATTTGATAAAGTTTTTGCGATAACCAACAGACATCCATAATAAGCCAGTTGCTCTGTTCCTTAATTTTTCCCTGAGCTAGCTTTTTTGCATGCTTATCATGCGAACTGCTATAACATTTTATCCACTCGTTTTGTCTGGCAAAGAAAAAAACATGGATCCATATCTATTTTCGTCACGTTGACAAACTTTTATCGTGGCATAATGCTTAAAATAATGCTTAATTAATGTAATTCCAGTGATGATGATGATGATGAGGAAGAAGAAGAAATAGTCCCACCAGTGAAGAAAGGAAGTAAAGGGAAATCGACGGTACCAGCAGTACCACAGAAGCAAGGAAAGAAGCAAAAAGGGCAGGCACCCGAACAAAACAAACGGAAGGCGCCACAAAGTGAGAGAAATCTTATACATTTTAAGGCAGATTAGCTGCGCCCAATAACAATCATGAGTATATGCTTCTAGTTTCTTTCATTTTAATTATCCTTATATCCATTGTCACAATGCAGACTACTTTGCCTTTCATATATAGATCAGTTTTTTATTTTACTTAATCACAACCTCACCTGATGTTAAGCGATGATTTACTCGTGAATTGAAGACACCTAAATTGTAACTATCAGATAACACTCATTTAGGCAACGCATTCCACAGATTAGCAGTTCGCACAATAAAAGTGGAATCAAAGCGCTTTGTACGGGTTTTCGGAATATCAACCATTAAGCGGTGTCGCCTTTTCGTGCCCATCCTGGCAGTGCAATAGTAAGATAGCCCGGAAGGAATTAGATCATGTAGATCCTATGCACACTCTAAAATTACTACCCCCCACTATTAAAACGATTCAAATGACACCTCACATGTCGAAATCCATTAAGCCGTTTAGACTGTAGGTCGTGCAAAAAAAACAACACTCCTTATATCGCAGTCGGATCAAAACGGTCAAAATCTTGAGTATTTTATAGTATTTTTCTCCTTGTTTCAGAACCCCCAGTTGCCGCAAAGAAGCCCAAGTTCGAAAAACAGACGCAGCAGCCTATGAAGAAACAGTTTAAAAAGAAGAAGTAATAAATGTTAAGAAATACTAACCAGTCTCACAGTGTTTTAATTTTGTTTTAAATATAAGATAAAGGTTTAGGCATTTTTTATTGTTAGTGGATTTGCTCAGCCCGTGAGATTTGCTCGTTTTTACCAAAAGGTGCATTGCCACGGAAATCCACATGAAACTGAGGGCGCGCTCCGAATCAACGTCAATAGCGATAATGAAAACCGCTGCTCGAAGAAAATTCGCAATCAAAATCATTGGAGCTGTTGGCGTGATTTGGCACGCGTCCTAAAACGCCCGTGATTGTGAAAAATCAAACAATAATGACAGGTAGGTACACTACACAATTATTTATTAATTTAAACATAAGTTTAAAAATTATTTATTGACCTCAAGTGGCTTTTTTATTAGTCAAATTGACATGGGTTCTACAAAACAAAATCTTCATACACCATGCAGAGATTTCAATACATTTAGATTTAATTTTATTAAAAGACAATGATAATAGATTTATGTGCTTAGAAATTAATAATTATCAATTCATTGTAATATCGAAGATTGGACCTATCAAATGTACACAGTACACAATACAGGGACATCTACTCAAGCTGAAGATGTATTAGAAAAAAATTTGTAAAAATACAAATAGCAAACGAAACGCACAGTCGGCGGAATGTCCCACTTTCGCTCTATCTTCTCATTTCTCTCGCCCACAGTTTTTATGGCCCAGCCAAGTCAAATTCCGTCGAGCCTTATCATGGATGTGATTCCGATCATCTTATAAAACGAAATGGAAAATGTAACTATAGGCATAGCGTGCTTCACACAAAAAAATACAAGAAAAAAATAGTATATTCCCAGTCGTCGCCATTGGCTTGGCGACCAATGGGAAATCCCGTACAGTTTCACTGACGATAAATGGAAAGAAGTTCCAGATCGTTACCAGTGGTGACGAGTGGCACAATATATGTGATTTCCAGTTATTGGTATAATTCAATTTTCAATTGAATATAACAATCACATCATTCACAAAAAATATTTTTAGCCAAGTAAGACTTACGAACTAAAATCCTGATTATATTAAAAAATAAATCACAAAGAAATGCATTAGATTATTTTTCCCATTTGTCGTCAGTACCCGGCAATGCTCCAAGCCCCAAGCCGCCTGCCAAGCGTGGGGATTATGGCAACACCCCTCTCTACGAGGGAGGCCTTTGTTCAGCAGTGGACGTTTACAGGCTGATGATGATGATGACCCGGCAATGAGTAAAGTCTTCCATAAGCTCATTGGTACCCGGTGGCGACAACTGGGAATATGCGGAGAAAATACCTTTTTATAGTAGTTGTGTAAAGACACCTACACATAAACAAACCGAAGGAAACACCAAGTAACACTTAAATATGTAGTACTATTTATTGTGTCTTGGCCAACGAGATACAATTCCTATATTGTATCTCGATATCTCGATGGTCTTGGCTAATAAGTTTGATAAAATTCTGTAACTGACTGAGTTCTTATATTTGTTCTATAGGTACTATGATTAATCAAGGGCGTAGCCATGATTTTATTCAAGGGAGGACAGTTAGAAGTTAATGTAACATTGCTTAAAATTATTTATTCTTCAGTACTGGAACTTATTGAACGAGTACTAACACACACCCTGTTAGATGGGGGCTGCTGTCCCTTCCTGACTACGCCCTTGTGATTAGCACACAATGATAATTATCATATTTTGAGTTTTTGATTATGGTTATAGATGGGATGCAATCTCAGTTCAGACAAACAAGGGAGTTATGATAAGATGGCGGCTGCGGGTGTGTGTATCTGGCCTAATCAAGCATGCTTTATGCTTTTACTTTTAGTTGAACTCACCCAGCAGACGACGTTGTCGTCCTTTTTTATTCATGTGGACTATTACTTAGTTCATTGGTGTCGCTACAAGGTTTTTAGTGTGCGTAGAAAATGAGTAAGTGAGCTGTACTTACAGTTCCCGCGGTAAGCGGTTTAGCGATAAAGTGATTAAAAAAAAAGAGATTTGAACATAAACGATAATTGTCCTAAGGCACATCTCCCTTGTTTGTCTGATTTGAGGATGCAATATTGCAGCCCTGGGGCCTTACGGCCAACTGTTGACGCGGTATCAAACTAACGTTAAAACAGCGCAGTTCGGAAAATCACGCAAACGTGAACCTTAACGCGCCCAGATACAGTTTGCGGTTGCGCAAATTTTTTTTTATCACCTAAATTGGGTTGCTTTATACAGCTAGCCGTAAGGCCCCTTCTGGTGTGGTCGAGACTACCGGTCACCCTTTTAAAGATTTTTAGGTACTTATCATCACTGAACGACTGCGACGGGGTTAGGTAATCCTAACCACGCCAGAATAGAATCCCAGAACGATGTAGTACCTATTGTATTGTAGCATTAATTTTTGCTCAATTATTTAGAGAAAATGACTGAGCTAAACACTACTATTATTTATTAAATTAATCTGAAGATCGTCACTCTTCGGTGGGTGGCAAAAAATGGCCTTGGCCAGTAATGTTTCAATCGTTATTGAACTCTAATTCATCGCAAAACAATCAGCTACACCCAATTAATCTGCATTTTCATCTCCCAAATCATCGTCCAATTTCACCACAACTGGTTGTTCGTCATCCTCATCGCAATCCAATCCTGTGAAGTCCCACTGCAGTTTCGCTGTGAGATTCTCCTGAAACCTTTCAATCATAGTCAGAAGCCGACCGTCAATTTTGCTCACGTAAGCCGTCCGGAAAAATTCCCTCAGTTTCTTGTAGATGAGATTTTTGTTCATCACAATATCGGCTAAGAAATCCTCCGGCATTTCCTCGATCTGTATTTCCAGAGTTCTTATGAAGTGGAAGAATACGGTTCTGTATTTGTGAATGGCGTCATCACATGAGCACATCAGGATGACTAAGTTCTTCCAGTGTTCGAAGCTTTCGAGCGAGTGGCCAATCAGGAAGCACAGGTATGCGAACTGTAGTTCTCCTATGATGTGGAGGGGCCTGGAAAAAGTAAATCATTATCATTTCTATATTAATATTTAAATAGCGGCAGGATATGGATTTGAATCATTGATTGTTATACATACAAATTTTACTTTAGGACCTGGGACACAGGCCTTTACTCAGAAAGAGAGTTATTTTTGTTACATGGCTTCGGTTAAGCCGTTTCCGAGCTACGATGCCAGTCGGATACACACGTAACACACCTCTGTTTGGGGGTTAAAAATGTTTAGAACAGCAGATTTTTTTTTATCTAGATATAAAAAATTATGCATAGAAAAAAAATCTGCTGTTCCAAACATTTTCCCAGCAGTGGGAACCCATTTTTTTGGCTGTTGACCATTAGTCATTTCATTGATGTTGCTGCAGGTTTCTTAGTGTGCGTGAAAAACGAGTAAGTGTGCCATACTTACAGTTTTTACGTTAAATGGTTCAGCGGTATAGTGTTTAAAAAAAATTTAACATTGAGATATTTAAACACGAAAGATAATGTGTGAAGGGCATATCTCTCTTTTTGCCGGATTTGAGCCTGTATTTTTATAAATTTAAATGTCTACTTGCGTTTGCGGAGTAATGCTGGATGACTGGGAAAACGCAGGTTAAACCGCAAGGCTTAGCCAAACATTTTCTGTAATATTTCTTTCCAATACTTACTCGTCATGTTGTGCAATCATAAGTTCCAGAGAATATGACTGGTCCAAGTAGTGTTTGGTGATTTCCTCTGGTGTAGATCCGGGCGGATATTTATCTTGGGGTATTTCAGTGAACCTCATAGCTGCACCTGAAAAAACAACATAATATTTGTATAGCAATATGCAATGATGTAAAAATAAATTATCATATTAATAGGCGGCGGTTTCTGCTTACCATGAGGCGGACCGCAAGCTTGATTGCCGGTCTTTTTATAATAAAAATAATTAAATTTTAATATTACGATAAACCAGCTGATAATCTTCAAACGAAAACAGATTTTCTTGAATCATAGCTAAGAACATTATAGATCAAGGCATCTTTTAAACAAAAAAAAAAAAACTAATTCAAAATCGGTTCAGGCGTTTGGGAGCTATGATGCCACAGACAGATACAGATACACACGTAAAACTTAAAACACCTCTCTTTTTGCGTGGGGGGTTAAAAATTACATCATACAACCTAATGTTGTGGCTAACAACTAGTAATAAGACAAAGTTAAGTTTGTGATTTTTTTACCTGGAGCTGGCTTCAAATCTGGCAACATTGAATCTTCTTTTTCTGCTCTAGTCACCCTCTTTGCCCTTTTAGCATCTGACTGTCCCGATGTAGATTCCTCTGGTGTCCCGGGATCCTTGGGCGACTCTTCAGTGCCGGATTCTTTGCTCTCTGTGGACGCTGAAGGTTTCACTCCTCTTGGTCTATCTTTATCAGTTGTAGACATCAGCTCTACTGAGGCTCTGATGACACCACTCTCTGGTGATAGCTTAACGGCTAATTGAGCTGTAATAGATTTTTCATTTTGAGTTAAGGAAAACTAAAAGATCATTGAGAGATTACTTAAGTTTATTGATGAGAGTACTGTGAAAAACCATATTGTTAATGGTTCAGGATTATAATTCATAATTTGCAGAATGTTTAGTCTTTAATTTATTTAGACAAAGGAGCGACAATTCTGCGACATACTGAAATGCGTGACGGCACCGGCAGGCATGCAGTATCATAAATTGACAGACTTAGGGCATCTCGGCGAGAGTGAGGTGGATGAAAGATAGAACTGGAAAGCCACATAACTCGAAAGACGGCAACACATCCCGAATGTAAAGACGATACATGCTGACGATATGATATTATAGAAGACACAAACCAGAAATTTGTGAAGACAATAGTTTCCACTTCTGCCATATTTCGTATGGGTATGGACCAAGGTGTCGGTCTAGATTCAGCATGTTGTCCTTCAGCCGTTGAATGCTCTCTTCAGTGATTTCATCCTTACTCATGTCTTCTGTGTTTTTATCCCACATCTTGACGAGAAACTCTTTCTGTTGAAAGTAGTGCATGAAGCCTGATCTGTGGATATTTTGGGAATAATATAAGTCATACAAAGTTACTCATAATCATAAATTAGACGAAAATTATCATTTTCTAAATATTTCATTGAAAAGTTTTTGCACTGTTTAAAAATTGCACGTTGGCTCCAAACTTGGCTCAGCTTAAACTTTATCAGGATGGAAAATTCAAGCACGTTAATAGTTGAAAACCCTGCATGGTGCATTTTTTGTACCAACTATGTTGTCACAAGAGCAATTTAGTGGTATTTTAACTCCAATCTCATGGCCAACTGCTTTCAAAGAGTTTTTCCAGTTTCCTATGGTAAATAAATTTTTATATTGGTTTCTGACATGCTACTGATTTATGTTGAAGCATTGATCCAACTTTTGACAGGAACCACACACAAAAGGGGTAAACTTCCGGGGTCTAAAATTTTTAATTTGAATCTATTGTAATAAAATTCTGTCACTCAGCCTATGGTCTTGATGTTTATCTGGAGATATTAAACATGCTTACAATGTGAGTTCTTTGAAAAACCCAGTAACTAAATACAGTTCTCTCTCGCTAATCCGCCACTCGACTATCCGATTATTATAATCTGCCGAAGTTTGTCTTGTAAGAATCTGTAATCCACCAGCAGCAGAGTACTGAAATCGATTCACAGAAAATGTGCAAAAATACAATTCACCTCGAATTGAAAACTTTTTTAGCTAAGGCTGGAATACACAAATAGGTTGGACCAAGAAACTCTATCCAATTGTATACAACTTATGTTTCTTTAAAGTAACAGTAAGTAAGTTCTTTGATTATATATTTACAGTAGTTAGGTTATGCATGTATACCTATTAGAAGAAAAACATAAAAACCCGATGGCAATAATATGTAGATGTAACTTTTAAACTTTTTCGATTTGATTTTTTTAATCCCCCTACTGGAACTTTTGCATAGAGCGGTCCATTGTAAAATGGTGCACGTTATCAACAGCATTATAAGTTCCAAAAGGCTAATAAAAACATGCAATATGTAGGTTAAGACACTCTAGAGATTAAGACAAATCGAACGATACCTCATACTTAAAATCGGTTAATTAATTTAGGCTACAGGAGGACAAACATACCACCTGAATAACATTACCCTCCTTGGGCAGTCAGGTAGTTATAGTAGTTACTTTATAAAAACTAACCAAAACCGGTAGAGTACAACATATTATAATGGATTCAAATAGGTAGTCTTGATCGATGAGTTTTGTTTTTGTACTAATCAGTATGTTTTCATTCATAAATAGGGAAATAAAGCAACATTTACAGGTCATCTTTTATCTGAAATTGGTAGCTGTTCCCTCGTTAATTATATTAAAAACTAACCTTGGCGACACATCTCCGGTACCCTTGCTCACACCAGAGTAATGAATATAGTGTAATCCTGGCGGGATCATCTTTATACCCCGGAAATCTTCTTCAGTGTTCCAACACTGCATATCTATGCCAAATTGAGTTTCTTGTGGCACCCCAAGGAAAACAAACGTTCCACCTTCCACTAAAAGCTTTTTTGCAGTTTCCTGATCCATTTTGACTTAGACCCTTTGCCTTAAATCAATAAAATGTGATAAAAATAAGTCCGATCGATACTGTTTACATCCAATTGGAAAATGACGTTGTTGACATTGACAATAATTGACATTAGAGAAACGTTCTTAACATAATTTTTTTTATTTTGTGTTCAGACATCTTGTCTATTTAGCCAGTGACATGCATTAAATATTTATGAAACGAATGAAATTAAATTTATTTATACCTATTGCAAAGTAGGTACGTACCAAAGTACCACAGAACAGTAGGTAGAGAAGGTCAGCTGCATACATCGAGCGTGAACAGGCGCACGCACACAAAGACACGCACTTAAATCGATCTCGGATCGAATCAGTCGACGCCAGTCGCGAAGGCACTATACGTAATTATAGTTTTGCTCGATAATTCGCCCGATAAATACAACATTGTAGTTGCTTTGCCAACCATAGCGCTACGACAAGAAGGTAATTAAAATTTTGGTTAGCCGGACGGAGCCGACTTTCTGTACTTACCTTTATATTCTGTGAAAGTACTTACCCACAGTAGGTATATATTTAGGTACTTAAGTAGGCAGTTAGGTCATAAGTAGGTATCTACGTAATTTATTCCCCTTCCATACAAAGTGTGATTATTCCGTGTGATTATTTACATATTACGATACTACCTAAAGATAAGGATGTTTGTTGCCAATGATGACTATGGTAGGTAGATTAGATACCTACTGAGACGTGCGTGGTACTTTTTACTGCTGGTCTTTTGGAAAAATCAGAGTTGCACAGCGGGTAATGGAAAGAGCTATGCTCGGAGTTTCTTTGCGCGATAGAATCCGGTAAAGTAAAGTAAAGTAAAGTAAAGTAAAGTAAAATTTTATTGCATAAACTGTGTACAATGATGGAACAAATGCTTAGTGTTTCAACAGTCTGTCCTAGCGGACGTGCAATATTTTTGTATTAAAGGTACATAAATTAGCAGTAGGTACTACTATTTAACCTACATTTATCTATTTAACCTATGTATCCATATTTACAAAATATAAATAAATCAATAAAAAATACAAAACAAGCAGCAACATATTTCTAATCTAGTAAAATATTTACATAATAAAGTTAGCTAGATAAAATTTGCTTGAGATATATATTATGGTATAACAGGTGCCTTAAGTAGAATTGTGTGTAGGTATAACATCATTTTCTATAATATAGGTATGGCCCTGATTGGTGTGTACAGGCATAAAATTCGTCCATATCATAAAATACTTTTTCTATAAGCCATTTCTTTAGACAATTTTTAAATTTATCTCCATCCAATGATTTTATATGAAGCGGTAAATCATTGTAAGTATTTATAGCAGTCATATAAGTGCTTCTGTAAAACATTGCGTTGTTCGCTTGTGGGATTTTGATGTTAGACTTGTGTTTGCGACGTAAGCTTTCTGAACGGACAGATTTTTGTTCAAAAAAATAATTCTGGTTATTTTTTACAAACATACAGATTTCGAGTATAAATATGCTAGTTAGAGTTAACAGTTTGTTTTCTTTAAATACACTTCTTACCGAATCTGTACTACGAAGCTTGTATATGGCTCTTAGACAACTTTTCTGCAATAGAAATGTACTTTTAACATCTACTGAGTTTCCCCAAAACATTATACCATATGTTAAGTGAGGGTAGACGTAACCGTAATATGCATCTTTTGCGATTTCTCTCGAAGAGGTGTTGCTCAATATAGAAAGTGCATAACGATACTTGGATATTTTTGCGTTCGTTTCTGAGACATGCTTTTTCCAGTTTAGGTGACAATCTATGGTCACGCCTAAGAATTTCGATTCACTTATTTCGCTTACTTTCAAGTTATTATATACAATATTTAGTTGTAGAGGTTGAGTTCGATAGTTTCTAAACTGTATTATATTCGTTTTATTTATGTTTACTTTTAAATTTATGTATTCTAAGGTATTCACAATATTTTTTAATGTGGTTATAATCTCATTTTCGAAATCTACTTGATTTAATTTATTTTGAGGTATGTAGATTGTGGCATCGTCTGCGAACATTACACAGGTATGTTTTGTTGCTAAAGGCAAGTCATTTATATAAATTAAAAAGAGTAACGGGCCAAGAATGCTGCCCTGAGGTAATCCTAGTAATATATTTTGGAAATCCGATTTTACTTTTTCAATAGTTTTAGTTTGGTGGTTATAAAAATCTATACTTGTGCATTGACTTCTGTTTGTTAAATAACATTTGATCAGGTCTAAAGCTATTCCACGAATTCCTACACTTTCCAGTTTGTTAATTAACGTGTTGTGTTGAACGCAGTCGAATGCTTTTGACAAATCTAATAATAGCGCTACACCTTTCTTTTTTTGGTTCACGTCTTCCCATACCTGTTTAAGACATTTGAATATTGCCGAAGTAGTATTTTTACCTTTTTGGAAACCGAACTGATTGCAGTTTAAAATATTATTCTCTTCCATAAAAGAGACAATTCTGCTATAAATGACCTTTTCGAAAATTTTCGAAAAGCAAGGTAAAATTGCTATGGGTCTGTAGTTACCCAATTCGTTTGTAGGCCCCTTTTTATGTAAAGGTCGTACTATGGCTTTCTTTAAGTCACTAGGGAAACAGCCAGTTTCAAAAGACAGGTTAATTATATAGGCTAGTGGTTCCGCTATTGAATTTATGGCGCTTTTGATCACTTGAACGGGTATGTTATCGTGACCTGTACTCTGTTTGTTCTTTAGCTGTTTTACAATATTTTTAATTTCTTGGGGACTGACTGGATACAGAAAAATGCTTTTATAGTTATTTTGAGACGCAGAATTCTGTTTTGAATTTTTACTGGAAGTGTTATTCCGGTTTATAAAATAATCATTGAATGTTTTGGCCATTTCTAGCTGGTCTTTAATTTCTGTGTTATTTATTTGTAAACTTTTGATAGTTGCAGGTATTGTATTTGTTTGAGAAGTGTTTTCTTTGATAACTCTCCAAGTAGCTCTGCTTTTATTTGCACTTCTGGTGATGTAATTTATATTTGAAATTTTCTGTGAGGTTGTAATTGTTTTTTTCATTGTTTTACAATATTGTTTATATTTGGCCACATGCTCTTTATTGTTGCTTGATAAGGTTTTTAGATAAATCTGCCTTTTCTTTTTACTTGATATTATAATGCCCCTTGTTTTCCAATTTACTTTCCTTTTATAGGTAACTCTTATCCTTTCGGAAGGAATGCATAAGTCGAATATCAGACTAAATAGTTTAATAAATTCACCGTAAGCTATTTCTGCATCTTGATGTTTGTACACTTCGAAGAAATTTACCTGTTGAATATATTTGAGAAATATATCTAAATATTTTTCCGTATTCCGTTTTATTACAAACCAGAACTTTTCTTGGAAACTAATACTGGTTGGTACCTTAAGTATTTGTGCTGTATGGTCGCTAAAATCTGGTTCTACCTTTATTATTTCTGTTTTGTATCTTTTTATGTTAGTTATGATATTGTCAATGCATGTCTGAGATTTCTTGTTAATTCTTGTAGGTTCTTGAATTGCTGGGTGTAAATTAAATGAGCGCAACGAGTTTAAAAATAGGTCTGTTCTGCTATTTTTATCGAGAATGTTAGTATTGAAATCACCTAGTATAAATATTTTTTTCTTATTATATCTGTTTCTTCTCGTCAGTTTCTGTAGCAAAATTTCGAGGCTTTCTATAAACAGTTTAAAGTTACTTTTTGGCGATCTGTATGCACAAATAACAATATAATTTAGCTCGTTTAAATTTATGCCACACACTTCAAAATGTCGCTCTATACTCATTTCCGCTACCCAGTCTAGTTTGGTAAATTTTATTGAATTTTTGACATAAATGCAAACACCACCTTTTGTTTGTTTTTTACGAGAAAAGTGCGCAGCTTTTTGGAAGCCATCAATTTGCAACACTTCTGCTTCTTCGTCTCTTAAGAAAGTCTCACTTATGCAGCAGATGTCAATTTTTTGTTCGTCTATGAGTAGTTCAAGTTTGTCTGATTTTTTTCTAATACTTCGAGTGTTAAGGTGCATTATTTTTAAGTTATGTTCTGTATCACTGTTTTTACTAACGAAAAAGCTGAGGCGTGCTCGTCACTATATCGATTTTTTTCGCGGGTGTTTTTTTCATAATCTGTTTGAAATAAAACGGTATTGTGCCAGGTTGTGGTATGTTTGCAGTGTTGTCGTTTGGTTTAGCTATAGGGCTGGATACGCATGTTTGAAGTTCAGGTTTTTTGAAATAGTACGGAATAGTACCCGGTCTATTTTTGGATTCACATTTTTTTCTGACTAAGTCTGGTTTTGTTTGGTTATTTGAGTTGAACTTAGACATTCGTGTTATGTTTGGTCCTAGATAACAGTTTTTGTAGTCGCATGAGTTAATCAAAAGATTAATGCTTTTGTTATTTGTTGTGGGCAAATACTGGCAATTTTCCAAGTTGTTTGCAATTGTTTTAAGGTTACGGTTTAGTTTACCCTCACTTAGATATGGATTATACATAATCCCTGATACAATAATTTGTGGTTCGTTAAGTTTTTTTAGCAATGATGATATTTCTATGAGAAACTTTGTAGGGTTTGTGTCATTTGCGCCTGTAGATAGTATTAGCCAGTCTTCTTTATTTAATTGACGCTCGGTTATTTTAGATTTTTGCACAATGTAGTCAATTGATGCATTTGGATATGTTTCACAATTGATATTGTATTTTTTGGCATTTTTGTGTTTGGCTCGTAGCTTAATAAGCGAAGAAGCCAAATTCCTGCAGCTCTGGTCACCAATAATGATAATTTTTGGTTGATTTTCTGTCTTTCCCAAAGTCACGATGTCATTTTTTGACGTGTCAAAGGTTATTTTTTTATCTTCTTTGGTCTGGACATATCTAGTATCATTGAAATCATCACTTTTGCTGACTTCTTTCTTTCTCTTTAGTTGCTTAGCTTTTCTTGTTTCAGTTTGCAGCTGTGTTTCAGCGCCACTTTCGTCTTCAGTTACCGCTGACGTCTTTTTTTCTATGTTATGTTCTTTGCTTATTTTCATTTTACAACCACAATCCAGGTTATTTGTGTATGCTTCAATAGCTGCCATTTTGTTAGTCAGTTCAATATTCGTTGTGTACAGTAATTTTATTTCTTCTTTTGCCTTAATGAGTTGCCCAGTCAAATCTTCATTCTCTAGTTTCAATTCTTTTATTCCTCTATCTGTCATTTTTAAGTCTGTTGTTTCAGATAAGCTGACAGAGCTACTGCATAAAGTTGCATATTCGGAGTCATTTGTTAAATCACCTACACTCAAATCTTTTGCCGTTGGCTGTGGCAACACTCTTGGCTTTCTTATTGTTACGTTGTCGTTATTCTTCATATTTATGTCGTGATTGTTTGTACTTGGCATGACCTTTTTAATTACTGAAGAATATTTTTCCGTTTCTAAATATTTTTTTCGAAGGCACCATTGGCATGCCCAAGCAGATTTATGGTCACGCGTCATACGTAAAAATCTAGCAATAGAAACATTTCCACAAGTTAAATCGAATGTAACATCGCATATAGAGCATTTTAAAAAATCTCTATTCAGGATTTTCGTAGAACATTTTCCACAATCACGAGGTGTTGTTGGTATCCTAGGCGCCATCTTGTGGATAGATGCGGTATTATAACACCTCTCCTGTACTCAAAATCACTCGATATACTATTGTAGTATGCTGTAGTCTTTGCCTAGTGCTAGTGACGCTATTTTCTAAGAGATGGCGCTATTGCAATGTTCACTCAAAGTTTTCATAATTTATTATCTTGAAAAGCCACATGCAAATAATTTCATTATTTTCACGGGAATCACACATACGCGATTATAGCAGCGTTTTAGGTTAAGAATAACTCACCGTCGAGATATGCACGTCACTCAGTGTCCTTTAGGTTTCGTGTAAGTGCGGATATAGTTCGCGAGGCAGGGGTCAACAGAGGTCAACAAAAACCAAATAAGCGATGCGATGTTTAATTGTTGTACTTTTAAAATCACTTATTTTTTCTTTTTAAGAAAATTATACGTATTTACACACTTTGCACTGTATTGTCTTTTATGCTGGATCGTTCAAAGGGTTCTTCTTACAATTTACAATTTATTCGAGTTCACTTTTCAAATTCAAAATACCGGTAATTTTTATAAAACACAGTTTTAGTCAGTTTCGTTTTATATTAGCTTTGATAACACTCACTGTGGTTGAATAAAAGTTTGTTATGTCGATAAAACATTAATAGAACCTTTAGGGTGGACAAAATACATTTTTAGGGTTCCGTACCTCAAAAGGAAAAAACGGAACCCTTATAGGATCACTTCGTTGTCCGTCTGTCTGTCTGTCCGTCTGTCAAGACCCTTTTTCTCAAGAACGCGTAAAGGTAGCAAGTTGAAATTTATACTAAATACTTGGGTCTACGGTTTCTTTCGGCTGTAAAAAAATAAAAGTTGTAAGTCAACGCAATCAAAAGATATGAACGTTTATGTCGCATATTTTGCGATTTCACAGGGGAACCAAAACCTATAGGGTACTTCCCGTTGAGCTAGAATCATGAAATTTGGCAAAAAGCAAGGTCTCATAGCACATATATAGGAATAAATCCGAAAGTTATAAATATGAAGGTATATCATTTAAAAATGATTATTTTGCTATTACAAACTTACATTTTGTAGTTGGAATGTATGGAAGAACCTTATTGTCAACTACAAACTTAGATTTGTCTTTCAATATTTTAACTTCAGTTAGTTTTTTTTTTGGTCTCGCGCTCTTAGGGTTCCTTTATGTCGTATATTTTGCGATTTCACAAGGGAATCAAAACCTATAGGGTACTTCCCGTTGACCTAGAATCATGAAATTTGGCAAGAGGCAAGGTCTCATAGTACATATATAGGAATAAATCCGAAAGTTATAAATTTGAAGGTATTTAAAAATAATTATTTTGCTATTACAAACTTACATTTTGTAGTTGGAATGTATGGAAGAACCTTATTGTCAACTACAAACTTAAATTTGTCTTTCAATATTTTAACTTCAGTTAGTTTTTTTTTTGGTCTCGCGCTCTTAGGGTTCCTTTATGTCGTATATTTTGCGATTTCACAAGGGAATCAAAACCTATAGGGTACTTCCCGTTGACCTAGAATCATGAAATTTGGCAAGAGGCAAGGTCTCATAGTACATATATAGGAATAAATCCGAAAGTTATAAATTTGAAGGTATTTAAAAATAATTATTTTGCTATTACAAACTTACATTTTGTAGTTGGGATGTATGGAAGAACCTTATTGTCACCTACAAACTTCAAAGTTGTCTTCCCAGAGACTGTGGGATCGGCCGATCTGCGAACTAGCATGGAAATCGCTACTAGATACGTGTCCTAGTATTGCAGATCGCGCTCGTATTCTTGCTGTCTCTGTTTGGGAATCGGGACTTTGGTTGCAAGCCATGCCCTCTTTTAACACAGGTAGCCTTTTAGATCCAACCGCATTTCGTCTAGCTGTCAGCTTACGCTTGGGTGCAAGGTGCTGTGAGGCCCATCGCTGTCAGTGTGGTACTGCTGTTGACCAGCTCGGTCACCATGGTCTCTCTTGCTCGAGAAGCGCTGGTCGTATTGGCCGACACGCTAGCCTGAACGACATCATACGCAGGGCACTTTCCACCGCCAATGTCGCAGCTGTGCTCAAACCAAGTGGTCTTGCGCGTGACGATGGAAAGAGGCCTGACGGTATGACACTTGTGCCCTGGAGGTTGGGGCGGCCCCTTGTATAGGACGCAACTTGTGTCGATACTTTGGCGCCGTCACATCTTCCTGAGACACAGGGCAGGGCTGGCGCGGCTGCTAATTCGGCAGAGCAGCACAAGCGTCGCAAATATGCTAACCTCGGCAGTGGTTACATATTTGAGGCGTTTGGGGTCGATACATTGGGCCCTTGGGGACCGGGAGCTCACCTCATTTTCAAAAATCTTTCAGAGCGCCTGGTTAATGCGACGCGTGACCAAAATGTTGGCGTGTTTCTGGCTCAACGCATTAGCATTGCCATTCAACGTGGTAATGCCGCCAGCATGTTGGGTACGCTGCCAACTGGTAGTGGGCTTGAGCATTTGGATTGTCTTTAGACCTTCAACGGTCTATGGGCAGTTTAACTGTATTTGTAGTGTTAGTTTTAGCTTGTATTTTGTTTAGTTATTAAAGGCACTTGCCCAGTAAAAAAAAACTACAAACTTAAGTTTGTCTTTCAATATTTTAACTTCAGTTAGTTTTTTTTTTGGTCTCGCGCCGGGTGCGCCGCGCGCGGTCGGGTTCCGTCTAACGGAACCCTCAGAGCACGAGTCCTACTCGTACTTGTCCGGTTTTTTTTGAATTTATTTCAACGAGAGCGCGCGAAAACCTTGTACTCCGCTGGGCGCGTACTATTCGCCGAAGAACGAACTGACATACCTATAGCTATTAAAATTTGCAAGTTGAAGTGGCAAAGGGCCGGCCACATCGCTCGAAGAACATGGGACCGGTGGGACATGGATGGGACCGGGTGGGGAAAAAAGGTTCTTGAGTGGTGACCACAAACCGGAAGACGCAGCGCAGCGTAGGTAGGCCTCTCACTAGATGGACCGACGACATCGTGAGAGTCACGGGTATCCAGTGGCAGTGGCATTCAGTGTGGCGTTCTAGGCTTATGTTCAGCAGTGGACGTCTTCTGGCTGACGATGGTGATGCTTTACATACTAATAAATTATTTGTTGTGAAATCCGATTTGATTTTTCGATTCCATTTTGTCCGTCAGTAGTTTTGGCACACTCATTCAAATAGTTCGTTGAAAAATTCCCACCAAATTTTTTATCCGTATTTTTCGAGTGGGTAACACAGAAAGCTTGCAGCAGCACTATGCAGCACCTGAGTTTTGTTTTGCTGCTATGGATTTTTTGCCTAATTATTTTCAACAGGTGACGAAATACCTGTCTGAAGTGGTCGTTGCCGACGGCGTGGCTAGACGTAACGGCAATCCGCGAGCTTTAGTTTAGAGCGTTGACTACACTCGCAATTAGTGGATTTTAATAGCTAGGTAGGTATAATATTAAATGATTACAATTTTGAGCGGTCACGGTGCCTATGTGTTGATAAGTTGTGTTCTGTTCTTTTCTCTTATGCTCTTTCAAGTCTATCTATCTGCTTTCATGAAAGCTTTTTTACAGCCATAGTCATCATGATGTCTGTATACCATTTTCTAGGTAGAAGCTAGAGCACATACAACTGTTTTGTCACCTATGTAACATATATTATTACCTAGTTTCACAGACCAATAAAGTCATTGTATCATTTTTTAGGGTTCCGTAGCAAAATGGATCCGATCTAGTTTCGTCGTTATCTTCTGTCGGACAGATTTTATCTAGACCTACGTACCTACTAGGTACATAAAATAGATAAAAATCTATTAATTTGGCATAGATATACAAAATTTCAGTGTTTTTCAGTCAGCGTTCAGGCACAGAATTTGAAATAATTTTTAAACGACTAGAGCATTTTAGAGTTCAATAGTTCAAGAGATATAACCGATTTGGAGTAGCAGACATGTTCAACAAAAACCGAAAAAATAATTTGCTAGCTAAGACCTTGACGATTACCTATTAACTTAGACTAACTACACAAAGAAACCAATTACATTCGCAAAATTTAAGCCATTCAAATGGTGTCATATATGGGTCCAAAAAAAATATAATTTTTTTTAATGACAATTTGCGCGGTGAAATCGTACCACAACAAATCAGAAAAGCAGCATAAGAGTTGTGGTGACATTCCACAGGTAATCCATTAATTTTCTTGCTTAAATCGTTTAAAATACCAATCGAAACGTAAGCTACAAAGCGAATTTGTAGCTTACGTTTTGAGAAGGCGTTGTTTGGAAACCTACCTTCTCTGAGTTCTAAGCCTATTAATTATTTCTAACATAGATTACGAACACTACCACGAGCATGTCACGGCAAACTCTTGACAATTTATTTACCTCAGTATGACCATGATACCTAATTGAATTTTAGAATTCCTGAATACTAAGTTTTTGTGGATACATGTTATTGGTAGGTAGTTAGTTGAGTTACGAGCAAAATTAGATTTATGCACTTCAATTTGTAAATTTTGCTTAAAAACAGACCAAACAAATCTGCTAACAAAGCGACTTGCCCTGAAGATCGATTTGTTATCTTATTTTTTGCATAACATAAAAGTACCTAATGAAATTACTTTTTACATTTCAACGGCCACGGTTTTGATGTTCGATTTTTGATACTGCTGACGAATAGTATCTCTGGTTCTCGCTAGGGAAATTAGGATGTAAATTTCCATTCGCCCGATCTCGCGAACCTATATTCGCGGATTCTTTGTTTTCATCGGAAATTTAAGGATGTGAATCCTCAGGGGCGTATCCGATATATGGAGCCTCCGCCACTCGGATGAAAGTGGAAAATATACCACTGAACGTAGCTTTTATGATTGGTTTTATTTTCAGAAGGACTACGTTACCTCCTATAGCTTTGACACATGTACCATGTACCTTATTTAAGCCTCCTAGCTTTTGCCCGCGACTTCTTACGCGTAAACTTTTATATAAAATTTCAACCCCCAAAGGAAGCTCCTAGCTAGGGGATAGCCGCCCTTAATGAATTAAGGGCCTTTTCGCAAAATCCTTCTTAGCTTTCTTAGCGGACCTATAGAACGAATCTACCGCAATGTTTCAGCTTGGTAGGTCAAGTAGTTTTCCAAGAGTTCATGATGAGTCACTGAGTGAATGTGTGAATGTAGGGGTGTGTGTATGACTGTGAAATAACTGATATTTCGCTTACATACACACACACACCAAAGATTTAAATATAGAAAGAAAAATAAAATTTGTAACTTCCGATTATTTATTTTTTAATTGACTTCAAAATAGGCAGGTTCCCCATTCGATCCGTATTCTTTTCATGTGTTAATGTGTAATAAACTATTATTAAAATAAATAAAATTGGATTATGCAATCGATAACGAGCACGAGTTTAGAAGTATAATGCAATGCCGTATGTGTCTTTCTCCCTAGATTTGGAAACAACACAAAGCTTCTTGTAAAGTTTTCACCACCTTATTTAATATAGGTACCTATTTATAACAAACTTTTTCGAATTGACACTGAATTGCAGAGTAACGAGAATCCTTGTGAAGAGCGATGGTGGCCCTGCGATAGCTTATGCGGTGTGCAATCTGACGGCACCCGGTTCGATCCTCGGCCCTGCACTAATGACTTATTTGTTACCTAAATAAATTATGTGCAGTTTCTGTGCAATCACTCAAAAACAGCGAAGGAAAAACATTTTGAAGAAACCGGTATGTCCATGAACATCAAAATTTCAAAGAAATATGACATTCACCAACATGCAATGGGCCAGCATGGTGGATTAGGGCCCATCCTCTCTCTTTCTCTCTCTCTCTCTCTCTCTCTGAGAGAAGGCCTGAGTCCCAGCATTGGGAATATGCTGAAATGATGATGATGATGATGATGATGAGAATCCTTGTGTTGTAATATACTATCACTACTACTAAAATATTACAATAAATCGAATCACTAAAGTAATGCACAAGATGTGCCATCCGTAGATTATCGTAGCCGGTCGTAGCGATAGCTACGGGCATCTGCTACGGCCTACGAACTCTACAAGTATAAATTAAAACCTATTCGGAAAGGAGCACATAACTTTTAAACAGCTTAGCAGATTTTGATAAAACATAGCTAAGATCCACCATATGAAACTTGCTTTTAAATAATAAAAATTGCATTCAAATCGGCTGGACCATTTTGGAGAACCACCACCAGGGCTGAACAATTTTGCGGCTAGCATTTTGGAACCATGCACACGGGCAGCGGTTTATTAGATTAGTTTAGTTAAGTTTGTGTCTTTATTTAAATTTTGCTAAGTTTATTATGATACCAAATATGTATACTTTTCTTGCCAAAATAAATATTGTATTTAACTAAAGGAATTAAAGATAATGCCACCTATTAACACAAACGCGTAATTATTCCTTCTCCGTTCCGTCGTGGGTATAAATGCGGTGCTACATAATTAACACCATATATTACTATACCTCTCAAATTTAGAAACAAAAAAAACCGTTTCGTTACACTTTGAGGTGTTACCCGTACATGGCTAAGTTTCTTGTTTACAGTACCTCTGCATCACGTCAATGCCCAAGGGACACGAACACTATTAAAAGTTGTGCTAACTCCGAAGACACAACTAGTTTGTTAGTCTATCGGAACACCAACAGCAACTGACAAACGTGTTTTGTGTTGTACTATACCAATGAAAACGGACAAGTTATCAACGAGTAGGGATTTAGTGGAACGGAAATAATAGGTACAGGGCGATTCTCGGTAGGTAATATTTTTTATGCCATAATAATATGTGGCTAACAAGGTAACGGGCCACCTGCTGGTAAGCGATCACCGTATTCACCGTTGCTTATGGTTACCTGTAACACCAGGGGCATCACAGGCACGTTGTTTACCATTAAATAATAACAGTCTTTTGAAGATCCCAATTTATTTATCAAAATACATGTAGAAATATGATAGAATAACTCGTAGTAATAATTGAGTAGGTATCGCGAATAAAATACGCCATAACTTAATTTCCAAGTTCTTTCGTATTGTAGCTGTACTACAATAACTTTGTTTATAACTCTGAGATCAACTACTCGTGTATTACGTCAATCTCCTGGGAGATTTGAGTTCCAGTGTAGTGTAACTAGTTATAACTTTATCATAACTTAGTCTTAGTAGGTACATAGGTACGTGAGATTGCGAGAATGCGTGAAATGCGCGGATTTTCGGGAACTAACGGACTGTTCCGTTTCAAGTGCTATAAGGCGTATTCTAGGTTTACTTAGGATTAGTTTGCTCATATTTTATTTATTAAAAAGTTTTTTTGGTCAAAAACTATTATGAATTAACTGTGCTATGCGATTTCACCCACCCCTTTCTTTTAGGAATTGTATTTATTTAGCCTGTGTGTTAATACAAGATATAAACTACCACAAATCCATATAGCCGTTATAGAGTTGACTGAGTACATACATACTAACACACTCTCATACTAATACACTCATGAATTTGTAATATTTCAGTATGATGTGATGTGTTTCATAATTTTTTGTGCATAATATCCAATTTCTCCTTAGGTCTCTGGTCTGAAGTGTCGGCTCTAAGTTTCCAGTGTCACATTAACTATACTCCTTGGACGGTTTACATTATACATAGCTGATACAGAGTTGGTATCTTGGTCACTGGAAACGCGCGCGGAACATTTAACTTTATTAATGAAACTTGGTGTACACCCCAGCATGTGCACCACTGAAGTGCTTTTAGAGGGTTACATCTCCATAATACCTACTGGGACTAATAAGGGGTTATTAAAAGGTAACTAGGTTATTCTGAAAAGGTATACTGCTGCAGCTCTGGTCGTAGCCTTAATTTGATCAGGAAAGAGCGAGATTGAGGTCTTTCGGCGCGCTTCATTTCTGAAAACTAACGTACAGGAATCGATTCCGGGACAAAAAGTACTCAATGTTGTGCTACCCAGGATATAAACAATTTTTGTCGATATTCGACCACTCCCATAAATCTATTTACAAATATTAAAACGTAACTTAGGGATCACCTAAAGTATCGTGGCCTAATGATGTATAAGTACCTGGTACTCACATCAAAATTTTATGCTGTCTACAAACCCACCCCGCTGCTTGTCACTCCGCGCCCCCACCCGGTGGTACGAGGCGCCATCACAGTTTTATTTTCCGCTCGATTTTTTTTCCGTATTAAAATTTGTCATTTTGGCGCCCCTTGCTATCTGGCGCTTAGAGCGGTTCTATAGGCACTCTACCCACAATGGCAATGAGCCTACCCTAGGGGCAATGAGTAACTGTCGCTGTACACTGCCGAAAGGGGCTCATTGCACTCATTATTATGAACAGCTTATAGTATAGAACCAATCTCGATAAAAAGACAGCTGTTCGAAAGATGAAATACTTAAGGTAGCCGGCCGTGGCTGGCAGTGAAAAGCCAAAGATTGAGCTGAGTGGCGTGCCTTGGGAGAGGCCTATGCACAGCACTGAACTTAGGCTGAACATGATGATGATAAAAAAATTATATAGCGATACTGAAAATCTTTGACCAAAACATCGCGTCGTTGAATGAGATTACCGACTTTACGGCACACACGGCACGAAAGTGAATATAAATATAACCCACTTCACAAGATAAATCCTTATATACCTATCAGTTTAAAATATCCTTCTGTTTTCCCAATTAAGAGCTTCTAACAATAAACTTAATCTTTCCTGCTGTATTATCTTACGTTTATTTATCTTCTGACAAAATATTTAATTTGCTAAAACAATTTCTCAGCCTTAAACAAATGATTTTGATATAATAATAGATAAGTAACACCTTTTGCCCAGTAAAAGTGATTAGATAAAACAATAAAACACAAAAATGTACAGGGCCCTAATTCCGTATGAAACCACAACATGCCAATAATACGCCGTAAACGTGTTATAACACTGTAATCATGATTACAAATAACGCGGTAACCATGGTTAGGTAGGTATAAATTTAAACATTTCAAACGCGTGTCTTCTGATTAGATACTATATTCTCTTGATAAACGTGCACGTGACACGCTAGCTGGCTCCACGTTATTTTGTCAATTCAAAACGTTTAACGAACAGATTGTTTGTGAAACGTTTAACAGATTGTTAATTAATTCATAACTTCATCATCATCACCCAAAGCACGTCCACACTGAACGACAGCCTGCCACCTGGATCCACCGGGTGCCCGCGACTCTCATAACATTCTCATAGCAAATTATTTGAAATTCAAATGTTGAATTTTAATTTTTAATTACCACCTATTTCTAGCGAATCTAGAGTAAAAATCATTGGAATTGTACCAATAACCAGAGCTAATTAATTTCCAAGTATTAAACAGTTCTGATACAATCAAGATGTTGGAGATTGTTTTATTGAGAAGTTTTCGAGTGTCACCGACCCCAAAGTGGGTTAATAATAGGCTACTATAGTACAAATAACATGCCAGCCTAATAAAAGTGAGAATCGACATTTTTGCAAAGTTTTATTACGTTGACTGCCCCGGTGGCCCAGTTGGTAGTGACCCTGCCTTCTGCGCTTGGGCATGGGTTCGATTTCCACCTAGAGCAAATATTGAATTTGTCTCGCTCTCTCGGCTAATGAGAGAGCAAGACAAAATTCAATGTAAGGATATTATAAGACGACATTGTGAGAGTCGCGGGCATCCAGTGGATGCAAAAGGCAGGCTGTCGTTCAGTGTGGAGGTTAAAGGGGGAGGCATATGTTCAGCAGTGGACGTCTTCCGGCTGATGATGATGATGATGATATTATAAGAATGTTTTTGAGATTATGAGGCATCCGATCGCGCTGGTTAAGCTATCTACCTTTAATAACTTTGTTATTAAGTATACGATCTTACTTGTAAGTCTAAGTATGTAGGTACAACTAATATCCACGGGGTTACCCGCGGATTTCCAGTTTATTTTTCCCGCATTATATTTGGGGGGAAATATCTTCCTGCCAAAATTCGTTAAAATTGGCATACAGAGAAACATAGTTACTTTAGATTTTATAATATTAGTTAGGATGTAGGGTCTAGTTTACACAGATATGAAAAAAAATTTATCACGTCTGTATTACGTCTCATCTATACTAATATTATAAGGAGGAAAGATTTGATTGTTTGTTTTTTTGTTTGCATAGAATAGGCACCGAAACTAATAAACCGATTTAAAAAATTATTTCTCTGTTGGGAAGCTACATTATCCCCGGGTGACATAGGCTATAATCTATGCCCGTGCGAAGCCGGGGCGGAACGCTAGTAGGAATATAAAGATAGTATAATGCAAACACAGTAAGTAATTTCTCGACGTTACTCCAATTCGTACTCGGTCTCTACCATTCTTCCATCTTAATTTAGCCAAAACGTTTTCCCCTGCGGCATGAGGACTGTACCTGTATTTTAAATTAAAACGCAGACGCAGTAGGTAAATACAATGAATATGTGAATACAGTTTTGAAATGTGAGTGCCTACCTAGTTCGAAGTATATTCAACTGTGAATATACTTCGAACCAGAGTCGGACGACCCAGTTTAAAAGTTAACTGGATTGAGTGGAGAAATAATAATAAATTGGTCTTGGACAATAAGGTTCAAAAATGGCGATAAAGTTAATTAGTAGAATAAAAACAAGAACCGACTTCAAGACTATACCTACAGTTAAAACAGGACTTTCAAGTCATCAAAACTTTTGCTGAAGGGAAATACAAACCAAAATGTCATTTGTGTATATTTTTTTGCCTTTATTGAATTTTCAAAAAGCGCTGAACTAATTTCGATGAAATTTATATGAGATCAACCTCTGAAATATGACCTACCACTGCATAAACGTCAGGAATTAAAGTAATGTAAAATTCACGCGATAAATTCGTAGCGTTTGATTACAATAAGTACCTACCTATATATACCTAGTTTACAAAATAGCTGACCAATATTTTCTTGTGAAAATATGCTTCTAGAAATAAATAATAAATAAATAATAAATATTCGGGACATCTATCTATTCGGGCTTCTAGAAATGTTTCATTATGTGTTGTGTTTCAATAAGAATTACCTATTTTGTAGGCATCTGGTGAAATAATTTTCCTGCAGAGACAAAAGGACGAAATGCTTTTCAATCTGAAATACCTATGGAGGCCTAAATTCCATACATTTTCACAAATGAGATCTGCCAGAGATTTAGACATTATTAGGTTTTGATATTACAAATAACTCAGTATTTGGTATTTGGAGCGTTTGCATTATCTCTATTTTGAGTTAACTAGTGAAATAAGTGAAGATTTTTAAAACCTTTTTTAAATAGAATACAGAAAAAGATTTTTGAAAAGTTCTTGAGGAACCAACTTCTATGACTAGTCGTTATTAAAAATTGCTGTGATATTGATATTTTTATTAAGAGTACTTAAGAGTATTAAGAGTATTTTAGCCTCATGTACGTGGTGTTTGGTAATAGTAATTAAAATCGTTGAAAAAGGGCTACGATGGTGATGAATTTTAAGAATACCTACCTAAATAATAAGGATTATAATACCTCAATACCTATTTTAAGTATTGTGACGATATTGAAAGAATACAAATATAATAGGAGAATATTATAATAAAATAGGCATGAATAATATTTTTTTATATCCTTGCATAAAAATCTGGCCATAAATAGCCCATCAACGAAAACAAAATTAAAATTGGTTCAAAAATCAATATGTTATAAGTATTTTAATTTCATGCTAGACCGTGAGCGCACATTACTGAGTTATAACGTCGCGTCAGGCGCGCCATACAAATGCTATACTAACACACGCTTTGCGAGAAAAATAGTAGTAGGTACATAGTCTGTATTACCGATAATTTTATGCTCTATAGCTCAACAATTTTTTGCTAAACTTAGTTGATCAGTACGTCATTCTATATTTTAACAAGTCACAACAAGTCAGTTTTTAGGGTTCCGTACCCAGAGGGTAAAAACGGGACCCTATTACTAAGCCTAAGATGTGTCTGTCTGTTCGTCTGTCCTACCTTTAAACGGCTGTACCTTTCGAACCGTAATAGATAACCAGTTGAAATTTTGAAAGAATATGGTATTGTTACGGCGGATTAACTAATAAATAATTAAAAAGTCAAAAAGTAAATACCAGAGGGTATAATATAACAAACGTATTTTTTTTCGTTTTTATGTCATCATCATCATCATCATTACAGCCATCGTACCTATTTATGTAATTGCTCTAGTTTAAAAACGGTAATACGTAAAAGTGTCAAACTTGGTATGATTATAGTACACACTCTAAAGTACCATTATGTTTTTTTTTTGGTTTTTTATGCCATAGGTGGCAAACAAGCAGACGGGTCGCCTGATGGTAAGCAGTCACCGTCGCCTATGGATACTTGTAACACCAAAGGCATTACAAATACAAGATCAAGTGAGGGTAGGAGAACAAAACACCCGCTCTTCTCGCCGGACTCACCCGCAGTTTTCAGTCAGCTCGTGACCACGGCCATTGTAACATGGTCGAAACGTCGAGCGAAAGGTACATATTTTTTACCTAAATTAAATAATACGTGATAAGTTCCGATAAACGTTTAAAACATTACAAATACGTTGCCGACCCTTAATTAATTTGTGTATACCGATTTTTAAAAGAGTTCTCTTCTTCCAAGTTTTTTTCCTAGTCTGTGAAATGGCCCAGTTTTCCAATACAGTACTGGAATTGCTAGAATTGTTGCAGCGACACGTCCGGTTATGACCTGAGTTCTTATTTGTTGGATGTTCCAGCTTTAGCGGAGTCAGCGTATTTTTAGAAATTTCAAAGGGTGTTGGAAATTGGGGTACGGATACATTTGTACAATTTTTATTACAACTCAAGGATGTATTATTTGTTTCATTCCTCATTCATATTGATAATACCCGGGTGAGTTCTAAAACTGCGACCAGAACCACCGGAGTATAGGCAGCAGTCCTTATAGTATACGGTGAACGTATTGCGATCCCGTCGCCTGCCAAGCGTGGGGATTATGGCAACACCCCACTCTAAGATGGACGCCTGGAGTTTTGGCGCCAACGCGGAAAAAACATGTCGGCTCGTTGGATTATTTTCCTAAACTTGTGTATTTTCGAGTGTTAATGTGTACTAAATGGTGAATTATTATTCATTAAGTGCTCGTAAACGTGCTCGAGTGTGGGCAAGTGATATAACGAGGTGAAACGTGTCTTTTCGTGTTGTTTCCAAAACTCCATAGGAGCCTCTTGTAAAGTCTTCACCACTTTACAGGGGCATGAGTTCGACTTGACCGTGACTTACTTAGCTTGACTCTGACTGTGACTATGACTTGTTTGACGCTGATAAGACAAAATGAACTGTTTAATATTACGAGTAAAGGACATTGAATCCACGCTCATGAAGATTTTAACAAAAAAAAAAAAGATGGACGCCTTTGTTCATTAGTGGACGTTTATTGGCTGATGATATATATAATTAGACAATACAAATTTTGATAGCAGAACTCGAACCTGCGCAATGGTAAACATTGCCCCCATTGCTCTAGCTTTTAGCCACAGTTGATTTTAAGGTACTAAAGTCCTGAAAAATTTAGTAAATTTTATTGAGAAATGCTGACCTTTTAAAACCCTAACGAATACTTAATCGACTTATAAAATTAATTTGAAGTAAATGGAAAATAGACTCAATTAAATACTGCAACATGAAAGTTAGTTACTGAAATCTCTAGAATTGACTCATCATCATCATCATCCTCATTTTAGCTGTAGGACGTCCACTGCTAGACATAATGCCTCCCCCATCGACCTCCAAAAGGGCCGGTTGCATTCGGCCTGCATCCAGTGTTTCCTTGCGGTCTCTTTAAGGTCTTCTGTCATCTCAGAATTAAGTACTTTTACTAAAAGTACGAGTACCCAACTGAAACAAAGACAATAAACAAAAAAGCATTGAGGGATTGATTAGTGAAATGGTACAACGGTTCGCTAACGAACTTATTTGCTTTTGTGTCACCATTTTTACTGTATATAAACAGGGTAAAAACCCGGTAGGAAAGGAATTCAAATGCAAAAGAGCTCTAAAATAAAGAAACTTGATCAAGTTAATTAGTGAGCACGTTTTGTAGGACACTAATTGTGTATTTTTTGTGTCAGTGGTCTTTTGTAGGGACACAAGTTAAAGTAGATGAGGTCATTAGTGGGGAATAGTCTTAGGGAGATTTTCTTTCATTTACTTGGCTTTATACAGAAAACTTTAAAACAAAACGTGTTTCCAACGTTGTTTTGCTTTAAAGTTTTCTGCTTACATATAGTTACCCATTGACTAGGCTTAAGTACCTAATTGCCTAGGTTAGGATGACACATTATAGAAAGCCTTGATCTGCATCTAAACATCTTGGGACATGTTTACGTTACTCTACCACAAGCATTTCTCGACTCGACATGCACATGGATACTTATTTAATTATAAAAAATATATAAAAAAAACGGTCTTCTACTATATTTTAAATAGTTTCCTAGGTTAATTTTAACGAGCTTTCCACATAGTAACAAGAATTACTAACTAGGTAGGTAGTTATATCTGATCTAGAATTAGATTATTTGTTTGTTTTTCTTTGCAGACTTACTTTCGGCCATTACATTATTAAAACAATCGTTAACGACTGTTGAATCATTAGTTACATCACTATAATTGCCACTTCGCAATTGAAAACTGGATTTGGATTTTAGCAAAATCCAATATCTTAGGTGTGAAGTGGCATGCTATTTGAAAAGGACTATAGACGAAAACAAAACAAATCTTTTCGTTAACGCTGGTAGGTACGCTTGTAAAAAATATAACAGCCAAGATCTTCGGTAGGTAAATCTATCGTTTGGCAATATTTACTTACTAAATATATCTGTTTAAATAATGTGTCTAGACAAAGTAAACTATTATTTTATTTGTTATTGGAGAGAATTCAATAGTCGATAGATATTGAATTTAACAGTTTCGTGTACCAAAGCATTACTGCAAAAGCAAATAAATATATTTTAATATGAGCCCAGACAACCATAATCTTATTCGTGGACTGAAATACACCAGCCAACGGTTGTGATTACAGGTTTAGGTTTGATAAATATTTTTTCAAAACTAAACAAGCGATAATATAGGTAAGTGCGTAATAAGAAAAAAGGAATGTTTATTTTAACTAAGGATTATGGCAGTAAATTGCGGTTCAGCATTTTTATTAACTAATCCAGAGAGTACCTTTTGTCTATACCACTGAGCTAGTATAATAGATATCACTTGTAGAGCAGTTCTCAAATATTATACTTTCCACTTTTCTTTGACTTAAGTCAAACATCAGTCAAAGTAATGTTTTAATTTAATAAACCAAATTATATAAAAACGGCTTGATTTTCTAATAGTTTATAATGAATCCTTAAGCGAGCTTTGATGAAATGTTATAATTAACTCTCCAGAGTTAGATTACAGAGTTAGATTAGAAACGATCTAACCATCGTAAACAATCCTCGTCGTGGACGTGGTAGTTTTCTTCTTCGTCTAGTCTTTGTTATTTTCGTCGTGAGTATTGAACAAGTACTAATTACTAAAATTGAAAAAAAAAAAATAACGTCTAAGACCGAGTGCTAAGATAATGTGACGTTGAAAAAAATCGACACTAACTATAGCGGAGTTGTTAAAAAGACACTCGTAAATCTTGTATTACTGAAGTAAATCCGAACAACCGATAAAACTCCTCACAAATATTATAATCTAATAAAGCAAGATCTACACCGCACTCCACAAAGCGGTCGTGTCGAGTCTCAATAAGCTATCCCAAACTCGTCTCGTCTCGACCCTCGAAGCCTCGAGATAGGGCACAATCCCTCTGTACGCAGCCCTCTAGTGCCCCTTATTATACCCTCTTTTGTCCTTTTGCTTTGCTGAACAACCTTGGCACCTGACTTGGCTGGAACGACGCGTTGAAGTGAGAGGAGTGGATTATAAATACCTGACACGTCGAATTCAGGCTTTTTAGGCTTGCTATGCTACACTGCGTTTTTGTGTGTTGCAATGAAAAATAAGATTTATTCTTACAGTCAGTTCAAGCTCATCAGCAATGAACCCTTAATTCGGACTAAGCTTCTTAGTCTTGAGCATCGACGTAAAGTTGCTAGTCTATCGGCTTTTTATTGGATACATTTCCGAGAGTGTGCATTGGATCTGCACGACCAGTCTCTCGGACTGCCAGAGCGGGCACGAAAAATCGTCACCGCTTTATGATTGATATTCCGGAAACCCGTACGAAGCGCTTTGATTCCATATTTATTGTCCGAACTGCTAGTTTGTGGAATGCGCCGCCTGAATGGGTGTTCCCCGATGGTTACAATCTGGGTGTCTTCAAATCACGAGTGAATCGGTTTCTTCTAGGTAAGCGTGCTCCAACGTAGACCGCATCATCGCTTAACATCAGGCGTGATGGTGGTCAAACGCAAACCTATTATTTATTAATAAAAAATTGCCTACAAATTATCAAGCCTGCTCTAAAGTAGAGTAGTTATTCCATCTTCTTTTTCTGCTGTGGTTGGAGCTCCCGATATTTCGGTACAGTTACATGCACCATGTTTACGTGAAGTCTGAAGAGTGCGGGTGGTTGGAAAAGTTCAAAGTTAGGTGCAGACAAAACGATCTACCCTCTTTCTTAGTACTTATTTTGCTACGGTTATCAATGGAACTCGAACTCGAACCTAAGTTTTGATAAAACACACTGTATCAGTCAGTCAGAGTATTGTCCCTTTTACATACTTCGACAACGTGCCTATTATGGTTAATGTTAGCAACACCGTTGTTATGTTCACCTTTGCGGGGAAGATAATCATGCAATCAGTTGAAAACTGTGACCTCACGACACAGGTTATCCTAGTGTGGGGGACAGTGTTCCACTAAGGTACATAATTGTTTGTTTATTCTCACCTCTCTTCTTACAACATTTTGTATACATATAACTACCTACTTAAGATCTTTATGTACCTATAGCCCTTTAATGAATATCAATAAACGTTTTTGAATTTGAATTGAATTTAACAAATCCAGAGAGCTATGATATAGATTTATGTTATGTTTTATGTTGGTGTTATGTTGGTTATATTATAATGTTGGTATTGGTCATATTAAGTTGGTATTATGTTATTTATTTTATGAATCGTGTATTTTTACTTTTAAGGCTATCTAACCTGGATTCCACGCGCCGGCGAGTTGAAAACGATCACCATGACTGAAATTCCGGAATTTTAAGAACTGAATAGTTGCCTTCACCAGGCTTGGTACCTATCGTATATATAGTGCTGCTCGGTGGACAGGAAATATCCCGAATAACTATAGTGAACGACCACGATAGTTTGTAACAGTGTAAGTGTCTACCTCATCATCATTGTATGTTCACTGTTGGATGTAGACCTCTCTTAATGTACTCGTATTTTTTATATCCAGTGTTTTATATTATCAAGGGGATGAGATAAAATCACAATTAAAAAAATGCAAAAATGCGTCTTTTTATGAGAGTTTTGTACTAATACTCGCAATTAACACATGACATTTAAGGTAGATAGATAAAATGGAACCCTACTACCTTCACATTGTTTTGTTACTTGTACGTACTTTCCAGAGCGCTTTTTACCTAGTGGTTCTTTATGATCCCATGAATTATAAAGGGCGCTTTACAGTTTTATGGCACGACGAGACGTGGATAAAATTTTAATTATTCATTTATTTTCCGTCCACAGAATACAAAAGTTACGGGAGATTTTATATCAGCTATATATACAGGGGCCTGAAACGTTGGAGAGATCGGTAATAAACTATAAAGTACAAAGTTAATATTATACAATCCGTTGGAATTTATCAATCTGAATAAAGGATTATTATTTGTAGACGAAGTATGAATATTTCCATATCGAATTAAATACAAATTTCTATTTAGAAATTCAAAGTTTGTATGAAATTTGATACGTATTTTAAGCAAGGAAATAATTTTTTTTTTTAAATTTATTAATATGCTTGCGTTTGACCGCCAACTCGCTTGATGAAAAGCGATGATGCGTTCTACGGTGGAGCACGCTTGCATCGAAGAAACCGATTCACTTGTGATTTGAAGACACTCAGATTGTAACTAACGGGGATCACCCATTCAGGCAGCGCATTCCACAGACTAGCAGTTCACTCAATAAAAGTGGAATCAAAGCGCAAGTATTTCTCCTACTGAAGCTACATTAAGGTCACCGTTCATTTATCGCCTCAGCACCAGAGCAGCGTCACCTCGCCTCAGAATCGACTAAATTAAAAACTGAGTTAAGCTGTGTGGCATCAATTTAGATTTGTAACTGAAAATAGTGGATAACGCGAGGAAGCTGTTAAGTCCACATGTTTTTTTTATTTTTTTATGAACATCAACTTGATGTAGTTCCTTGCTTTACATGACGAAGACAAGGCACAAGAAATAAACTAAACGCCACTGTAATTATAGGTGCAGACTACATGCTATTAAAATAACCGGCCAAGTGCGAGTCGGGCTCGCGCAGTTATAACTTGATAATGAACAGAAACTTATCACCGACTCGCACTTGGCAATTTTTTATTATTTGTTGTTATACTTTAGAATATGTGTTATAATCATGTTAAGTTCGACGCTTGTCAGTATTACCGTTTTTACATTAGAGTTAATACAATAATACGTAAAAAAACCACGATTGTTGTATGGGGACCCCCCTCCCCTTTCGTTTTTACTTTTTGGCTTTTTTTATTATATTTTGTTAGTTAACCCGCCGTAACGTTACATATTCTGTGAAAATTTCAACTGTATCTATTACGGTTCGAAAGATACAGCTGTTAATAGGTAGGACAGACAGACAAACGGACGGACGGACACACAGACAGACATAGAGACAGACAGACATCGTAGTCTTAGTAATAGGGACCCGTTTTTACCCTTTGGGTACGAAACCCTAAAAACGGGAGTTTAAAAACAATCGCCTTTATTGATTTGGCTAGTTAACATCGTGATGTAAGCGCACGCCATGCTCGCTGACACTTCATAAGTAGACGACAGCGCACAGGCACAGCATGAACGACGTGCGGGCCGCTCACAGGACGAGCGTGGGCGCCGCGTGTTGACTCCTCTCAAGTTTTGTGTAAAATGCTGTTGCCTGTGGTTTGGCGAACCGGTCGCGCTTATTGACGGCAAGGCCTCATGGACAGTGCGTGGGCACAGGGTGGACAACGCGAGTGCACCTGATAAAAAGCGCGCAGGCATGGCTTACGGCAAACTTTTGATATTTTGCTGATCGGGAGAAGGTCCGGTGCCAAGGCGATGGCGGAAAAAGCAAGACCATTTATTAATCAATAGTAAAAAATAAAAAATCTTTTGAAAAACTCCATGTCATAGCTTCTTGGAAATATCGGGAAAAAGAGCTCATTCTACATCATACAAATATTTTTGTATTGTATTTTTCTAAATTTGCTATTTATTCTCGGTGCTGCCTACCAGTTCACGTATGCATAAATAGCCTGCTAAAACATAAATCGTACGAACACCCCGGAACAGGATATTTCCCTTCAACCGATCCATTAACATTCATCGTTATTCCTCGGACGTACCTACATTTTGACTGACCGGTCTTTCCTTATTCATACACATATTTAACGGAAAATAAACGTACGCAAGCTGAATTTGAATGACATAATTACCCAGTGTTACTCTTATTATATAACTATATACGTTATTCAGGAGCAAAGAGCAGAGTAGGTACTTCCTTCCTATAATGACCATAATAGTAATCCTACTAATATTATAAACGCGAAAGTTTGTATGTATGGATGTATGGGTGTTTGTTCCTCTTTCACGCTGCAACGGAACAACGGATCGACCAGATTTTTTTGCATGGGTATAGATTAAGAGCCAGAGAGTGACAGGCTACTTTTCATCATCATCATCATCACTACGCTGGTGAAACCGCGGGCGCAGCTAGTACAATCATGTACGGTCCCAACCGCACAGACTTTGTACCTTGGCCTAGCAGCCGAATCTGGGACACACGTGTTTCTACCGCGGAAGTAAAAGTTAACCTAAATAGTATTATAGAGTAGCAATTAAGACACCACGCACTATCAAGCAGAGTTTATCTCCGGCACCCACTACTCCATAACAACGCTGTACAGCATCAGCCACACTACGGCAGACTGTACAAATATATTTTTCACTTGGTCTTATACTTTAATAAATTACGTTAGTTGTTTAAATCTAATGGCATATTACAAAAATTTACGTACGTTAATAGATATACGTATCGAAGTCTATAATATAAATTTAGTTTGAATTCGAAATTCAAATTTGTATGAAACTCAATACGTATCCGTAATTTACGATCGTAAATTTTACTTACGTAAATATTCAAACTTGCCCTTTCTTACTTCTACTTGAATCTAATTTAGTTTAGAAGGGGTTTTACTAATAAGTGTTTCTACTAGCCCACAAAATATTTGTGCGCTTAGCAAGCGCGTAAAGTATCCAGAGGTTACCATTACTCTCGAGAAAGGATTTTGGTAACCTTAACACAAATTATATGGTAATTTCGTATTCCTCGGGAAGAAATTCTTGCAAATAAATTGCACATACGATTATGTTATAAACTTACTAGCATACACGTAAACAGAGTGAATAACGCCAAATTATTTTTAAAAAGCGAAATTAACACATAGTTTCTTATCGTTTCGTATTAGAAACATTAATAATTTTGAAAAGTATCGTTGGCCCTTAACCCAAATACACAATTACTAACGAGAAGTAAAAAGCCAGCCCTCGTTAGTTGCGTATTTTATTTCGGAAAGTGTTTCCAAAATCTTTGTTTTCGTGTCAAATTGCTCACGACTTAGAAATTTCCCGCACCTCTGTGTGCCGCACCCCGGGAGTGTAAACGAGGTTACTCATAAAGAAATAACTGGCAAACAAAAAGAGAAAGTAAAATACGAAATAAAAATTCCGGTAATAAAGGTAGGGAATGGCACTTTTGGAGGCATCAAGTCGAGATGGGCGTCTAAATTGTAATGTTTACAAGTTAAATTAGATGAGGGCGGTAGAACTTATTCATAATGGCTGGAGCTCACCTTTTTGTGGCGTCCGTGGCCGTTAGATTACGTACAATTTGTTCTGTGGGTGTTCTTGGGGCTTTCTTTACGACGAGCTTGTTCTTGCTTTTGGTTTTAACTTAGATTCGGTTTGGTTACACGTGGTAAGAATTGACTAGAGTTACAAGAACCTTAACTGTGTTATCTGTCATGTGTCCGATCATCAATGTCCGATAAAAAATACTTTCAAATAAAAATTTATATTTTTATAAATCTGTTCAAAATGACGGAGTTCTAAGGAACAAACAAATAAAGAACCCCCTCTTTTTGAAGTCAGTTAAGAAGTCAAGATTTAAATAAATTCCAAGCAGTTTTCTCGTTGAACGGGTGTAAGTGCGTCTGTAATGTACGGACAGCTTAGTACCGACATCTCGTTTCTCGATGACACATTTAAACGCTTCGGTAAATTCTGGAGAAGCTCGACGTTAAATTGGATTCACGGATAGCTCTGTGCAAATTGGCTTGTTCTCTACTTTGACAATGCGACCGCTCGGCCACCACTGACGATAATTGTATCCGTTACAGACAATATGCTCTTTATGCTAGCTGACCTTTGTTAAAAGTTTCATCCAGGTACGCTACCGGCGACGGTTTCACGAAATGAACTTTAAGTTTAGCCTTTGTGAGGTCATAATCAGAACGTTTTACCGCTCTGAACAATTGTACGAGTTGGGACCAAAACACTTAGATACATAATACCCGTGTATGTATCGGTTGCTTGTATGTCGTTGTACAAAATTTTTGTTGAAAAGGTAGTAGGTATTTTATGAGTTTGAGCTTCGACCAAAATAAAATGTATGGACAGGCCCAGTAAAAGCGCATTTTTGAGATAACAAAATGAGCGCCGGCTCTCATTTCATTTCAGTCTATCTCCTGCCGTAGGAAGTGCAACACGTGTCTATTGTTATGTGATAACGAAACATCTGACAAAATTATGCATTCATATGCTTTCCCGAAGTGTAAATACACAAATAATACCGGGATTTTTTGTAACAAATGTACTGTACATTTTTATAATTAGGTGTTGTAGTATATGTCCGACGGTTTAGACTAGTTTTTACTGAGCAATTTCAATGGTTAAGGCCCGTCCGTTCATTTTATTTTAGTCGAAGAGTTTAAGTACCTTTCTCACATATTTTCGCGGTAAATAATTCTGTTTGCATCTGTAGTAAAGTGGTTTGTCAGCTAAGCGAGAGTTTTGCGTTACAATCATCAAAGCAGAAAGTAAAAAAAAGTTTTGTTCTTTACTATTCTAAATATCTGGCCAAGAGTGTTACGAATTTGGTAGAGTTCCGTAGCCAAAGACATAAGTATAATTGTGGCCACATTCATAGTTTATAAATTGGTGGTTATAGAAAAATACGAACAAACGAAACTCCGTGGCATTAGCCAAATTTCAGAGATGTATTATCTCGACATAACATATACTTTTTATGGTTTAATCAAAAAGAAAAATACTTGGGAAACATTCTTTGCTAATATCATTTTACGAAAAGGTCAATGATGACAGAGAAGCTCTTGAATTTATTACAGTTTTATCTCTCTAACTGTAAAAGTTGTTATCACAAAATATTAAAAACAATTTGGAATAAAGGTTTTTAAGCCTATTTATCAGCATTGCAAGTTACAAGTTTCTTTGTCTAATAGTTTAGAAATGCAGGCCAAACTTTAGCCACGTTGGCAGGCCTTTTTAAAATTGAGATCTATGCCAAAACTTAAATTTTGCAAAGTTTCATGCAATTATCTTTATAACTTTAAATGTTAAAAGGTTCTAAAGAGCCGAATAGACGGACTGAAAAAACGAATTTATAAGGATTCCTTGTAGTACTACTGAATCCTAAAAATTACCGTCTCTTAACAATCAGGTACAATACAATACAGCACAGCGCAGCAGTGCAGAGCAGAAAAGAGAAGAGCAGCAAGAGCACATCATAGCATAATTACAGTACAAAACAAAAATGTGAAAGTCAGGGCTATACTAATAAACAATGACAAGTTTTATTGCCTTTCATTCAGGGTCTGTTTTCTGAAAGCTCTTATTCTGTTTTCTATGAAATAGTTCCCCAACTGCCGTCATTGTTAGTTAGAGCAGTATCAACACCATTTGTTAACTCCGAATGAGTAAAAAAATAACAGTAAAGGGAATTTGAAAGTAGAGCTGTAAAACGTCTATTGCTGGATAGTCCGAGCAGAATGTGTCATTGCCATTAGAAACGGGGTACGTGGACCACTGGAATGGTAGGTGTATTGACCATCAGATATCACTGATATACTACATACAGGTGATCTGGTTAAACAACTTCAACAGCTAAAATATTTGCTCGAGGTATAACCCAAGATTGGTATGGGATGAAGAGAATAATTGGAAAAAAAGGAAAGGAAGGATTATACCCAAGAGTACGTTCTTTAAGAGTGCTGTTTAGTGATTACTTGCACGATAGAATGATGAAGAAGACGTAAAAAAAATATCTGGAAATAAGATTTCGTCACTCATATACCAACCGAACTATGGTTGAAATATATTTAAATATTATAATAAATGGCTACTTGTTACGCGTAGAGCTCAGCCTTCGGCCTCGCTACTATGACACCCTATTCACCATAGAGAACATTATAATTAATAGGGAATTAATCACCTAGCGATATGAAATATACTTTACGACCTGTTGTCATAACTACCAAATATACATACAGAATTCGTAAAAATCGGTCGAGTCGTTTCGGAGGAGTGCGACCGTGACAAACCGAGTCAAACACCGTGACACGAGATTTTTATATATTAGATGAATACGCGTTGACTAGAGAACCTCCTTATTTTTCATTGGTAAACATGGCAATGGTAATGGTATTGTCTGCATTGCTGCATATATAAGTTGAGCTTACGATTCCAAACAATGCGGTGGTTATAACAGAATTTAGCGTTAATGAGTACAGTGCGAGATAAACTAAACAGGTTTATATACAGGTTTATACACTATATACCGGGGGAATCCATAACGGAAAAATTAGGGCGGTACACCCTTTCCGCATAACCCAGTAAAACTTCGAGATAATGAAGAGGGTTAAAAGATATAAAGTAAGATTAACAAACAATATAATTATCACACATATGAAGCTCATGAAATATCTACAATCTGCAAGCTTAACGAGAACTTGGCAAGCAAGCACTAGACAGTAGCCCGTGAGTAGACAGTGTGAAAGCGAGGTCACATAAATTCAATTTAGGCACCTCAGAGAGCTCACCAAATTGCCCATCGGCCAGCTCCCAGAGTTAACCCTTTGATGCCGATCAGCGTCGTCATTCTGTGACACTATAGATCCGGAATGGACATGCGGCTCAAAGGTTTCATAAGTATACAGCATGTATCAAAACTGTCTGATCCTCAAACTGACATAAAGATGTCCAAACATTTTAAAATCATTACAGTATTATTATTAAATAATTTTAAGCAATTATTTTTGAAGTAGTAAGTAACAGTTTTTATTATTATTTAAATATTTGAATCTACAAAAAAAATTGCAGTGTCAGCAAATATTAGTAACATTTTTTTAAATTCTATAATAATTTTGCGTTTGACCGCCAACTCACCTGATGTAAAGCGATGATGGGGTCTATAACAATAACACAAATATCAAACAAACAATATTACTTTACTGTGGCAGCTGTTTGCTTGCAACTTGTTTTTCCCTGTAATAATACCCTTTTAATGTTGGTTTTTCATGGGGTTTTATTTACTATTCACATATCAATACTGGACAAGACCTCGTGGGTCGGACATGAGGTTTAAAACATCCTGTAGAAAATATAGATCCCTTGAAAGAGCCACATTGAATTTAAAATTCTAGATAGGTGCTCTCCCGTCCAGCACTAACCATTACGCCAGACTTGCACTAAAAGTTAAAAGTGTAGATTTTGCCGAAACGGAGATGGTATTAGCATAAAGCAACTGCAGTGGAATAATAGAGAATTGGATTTTTACGCGAAACAGCTCGTCTCGTTTGCATGTTTTATGACTGGAGGAAATTGGGCAAATACAACAAGTGCTGGAACTGGGAAATTGGGCTTGTAAGTGTCGAGGATAAAATGAATTGCATTCAGACTCTTGTTCCATGTAATAAAAATGTCACGTCAGCCGTTTCAGTCTCTGCCTCGTAGATGTATTTATGTATATCGCTAGTTAAATCGAATTCTAATTTGCTTCTGACATTGACGCTGGTTGATTACAAAAATGGTGGCCTAATTCTTTTGTCCAATAAGTTGGACCACGGGCGTATGGAATGGGCAGTCACTAAGTAGACGATTGAAAATGGACCACCACATCATACTGGAGCCCCATGGTACAACTTTATTCTATAGTTCAAAAGAGAACTAAAGAAAAATTATAAACTTGCTTGTTTTAAATGTTTATCGGGAGTTATTGCGAGTTATTTTATTTTGGTAAAAATAGGTAGCTTTCACTCGACGTTTCGACCATGTTACAATGGCCGTGGTCACAAGCTAATCATGCTGTTACAGTTTGCATGCAAACAGCAGCTTGATTGTCATCTGAATTTAAAATATATTTATAATCAAATTAACCGGTAATAAAATCTAAATTAAACACCAAGAATGTTTATCTTCACGCCACAGTAGTATCAGCAGCTGCGTACACAATTCTCATAGTATTTGTGAACCCTGAACCCTGTCTCCAGCCAGAGATGATGGCAAGAGGGTCCCCGATCCGAACAAACCCGCGCTCCATAGCCCATTTAGAGCAAAAGTTGACACGCTTCTCGAGGTCATTTTGCCAATCCGTGTCTGGAGAATCTAGAAACAAGTTAGAAATTAATAGATTCTTTTGTGAAAGGTGATTTGTTTGGCCCAGACTCTACTTGTCTTGTAGCCATGACTTGGTTAGATGTGTCTCGTGTCAAAAAAAAGAAAAGTTTGTAGATAGACGGAATGCGTAAAATAAGGCGTGAGTGTACAAAAACCTTATTATTATGTTCGCGGTCCGTCTGTCTTCCACATTCCTGTAATTATTCCAATGGATACGGCAGCACGCTCATTGATATAAGTAACATGCATGGTGTCCGCACAAAAACTGGCACCGTTAACACGCATGGTGTTCCCACAAAAACTGGGACCGTATAAAGCGCTCAACACGGAGCATGCGAAGTTGTGCGCTGCGGGAGCGCGAATATCTACTTATAGCTCAGTAGAAATCGACATCAAATAAATTATCTTTTTAAAAACCGACTTCAAAAAACCACAAAACACAAACATTCTAAGTTAACCACTACAAAGGATAAAATAATATTTTAACACGAATGTTGAAGTCAAGCGGGAAATATATTTATTTATCAAAAATTAAAAAAAATTGATGTTCCGACCTGACTTCAAAATCCGTGTAAATTATTATCAATATTATTTGAGCTGGTTTAAAAATCACTGAACCCTAATTAATGAAATTTTTGAAATGATGACAAAAGTAAAAAAATAACAATTCGACATAATTTACACAAAAAAAAACCCATACTAATTAATGAGCGTGTACCTTCATAAACAATAGGTATGATTCCCCTCCACATATGGAGCCGCCTGGCAATTGGGGCGTATCTCGTAACAGCCACGATGGGACACCGAGGCCTGTACTTGGAGACAATCTCCGCAGACTTTCCAGTTGTAGTCACGACTATGATAGCGGCGGCTAAGGAACGCTGGACAGCGAGCACAGCGGCTAAACACGCGCCTGTTGCTTGATCGCATGGTATTGGAGTCTGTCAGAAGAAAAAGGTTATAGTATGGCAACGAGAAAGCAGATAATAGCGACAATAGGACAGGTGCTTGGTTTGTCTATACTAATATTATAAAGAGGAAAGTTTTGATTGTTTGTTTGCATTGAACAGGCTCCGAAACTACTGAACCGATTTGAAAAAAAAATCACTGTTGGAAAGCTACACTATCCCCGGGTGACATAGGCTATATAATTAGCTATACCCGTGCGAAGCCGGGGCGGACCGCTAGTTATAAATAATAGGCTTAGTGAAAAATATTATTAAATGTGATACGTATACTTACTGAATAAATTATTTAAATCAGCTAGTAAGTTCTGAGATATAAGCGTTTTAAGTTTTATCGTCAAACATAATCGCTTGCGCAAACTCAAAATTAGTTCAAAATGGATGCCTTAGAAAAAAAAGCCTATTCATCCAAAATACCTTATCAACGAGATCGTGAAATATCTGCTTCGACCACACGCACGACTCGGCCTCTTTGCAAGAACTGGCCAAACAAGCTACAGCGTCCACAGGGTACATTCCTACAGCGGTTTCTGCAGATAGTACTAGGGCATCAGCGCCGTCCAGGATGCAGTTGGCAACGTCGAGCAGCTCAGCTCTTAGTGGTATCTTCTTGTATCGCATACTGCTGAGAAGAGATGCACACACGCTCACTGGTATGTTGGCCTGGAACAAAATTGTGAATTAAAAACATACACTGGCATTAGATTAAACAGGTTCAGGTGACATGACTTCATAATAAATGTCGTATTATCAAACAATGTAGCGTTTTTTAAATACTACTTTTTATATTCATGTTGCCAATTACCTTGTTTGCCCTAACAATCATATTCTTTTGTGCTATCACTAGCTTCTTTGGCGTGATATCTGAACCCAATTCTTGCCTTGTTATCATGATTCCGTTTGCAACCTGCAAGAATAGTTAAAACAACATTATACTTAAACTAATGGGGTTAGATAATTTTGTCATTGACATTTGACATTTTCCAAATATATAAATAAAACACATAAAAAGGTACATGCAATGCTAGCGTATTTTTTTATCGGCCAATGCTACTATAGTGCATTGAAATAATATGTCAATACATTTGTGAGATTATAATTTTATAATAATAAAATTATTGTTGCTTACTGCAAGAATTTCGTCATAATTGCGAAATCCTTCAATTGTTTGTATGTTGGCTATAATAGACACTTTTCTTCCTTTCTCGCCCAACAACTCTTTCAACTCAGTAATCGCACTTGAAGAGTTACAAAAAGGGGCGACGACAATATCAACCTGAAAATAAAGACACGTAAAACTCATTATGTTCATTCTGTAGTATCAACAATGTGTTACTATTGTATGTCCATTTATTATTACACACGCTTCATGCCAAATTTTAACCAAATCCATTCAGCCGTTACGGAGTTGAGTGGAGCCAAACATCCATACAATAATGTACCCAGAATTCTTTAGATTAACTCCTCATATGGTCATTCGCGTATACCTCGCGCTTATTGGACGTATCCTAGTTCAAACAGTTTTCGTGTGAGACAACTAAAACTTGGATATAAAATGGATATAAAACATCATTTATTTTTACTACATAGAGCTCGCAAATATTTCTAACTGTAAAAATCAATACAGTCGTCATTAAGCAGACAATCTATCATCTATTGTGTACCGCCTGCGACAAAATGTATCGTGAAGACGCAAGTAATGAAGATGGATGAGTGATCTTGGGAATCTATGCTCTCTGAAATAAACTGCGTAGGTATTACTAATCATCTTATCAAACAAGCGCTTGAAGCGAGTACATTAATATAATATATTTCAGCCTCATTACCTGATGACGCACTATCATATCAATATAAGCCACATCTTTCTCACTATAGTTAGGCATATCGAACACCACGTTTGGGACAAACACGTCTTTAAACGACCCTAAAGTTCCACCTCTTTCAATCCTACAAGTGAGCGTAGTTGTCGATATCACTTCCACCACGAGCATAATGCTCTCATTGTCAAGCAAAACGATGTCGTTTTTTTTCATTTGGTCCGCAAAGTACATGAAGTCAACGTAGACTGTATACATAGAACACCGTTCTTTGTAAGTTTCGTCTGTCGTCAGCCTCAAAATTTCACCGGTTCTTAGCTCCACTGATTCATCATAAGTCTGGAAAATTAATTAAATCCACAATTAAATAAATATCTGTTCCTTTTTCCCTATGACAGAACGGAGAAGGTATAAATGCTTTTGGGGTAAGAGGTTATGTTAGTGTGTATATTTGTTACTATTTTCTTTAAGGTGGCTAGACTGATTTGAATGGGGTTTATTATTTTACAGAAGATTTCATAGCCGTAGTCTTTAGTTATGTTTTTATTAAAATCTTTTTAACTGCTTAAAAATATTGAGCACTTTCCCAAATACTGAATTTTCTGATTCTGTTTTTTTTAAATTTAAATTTATACTCATGGCTTGAATATCTTAGATGCAAAGAGATGTGTTTTGGGGTCTAAAACATTTTTTATGTTTGGTGTCGGGTATTTTTGGTTTCTCTATTAGTAAATTAATTATATATTATACTCGTTATCTATTTTTGTTTGTGCTTCGGTCATTTCTAGACCTATAATTATAATTAACAAATAATTGACTTGATTGAATTGCTATAATTGACAAATATAAACCTCAGCTATTTTTCCAGTTCGAATCTTCCTCCCAGGCAACCGTGCAGCAATAGCTAGTGGGTAATTTTTCCCCATATTAACGCTGAAGTTTTTAGCTGCTTGCCTTAACATTTTGATCATATCTATGTGATCATCTTTCGTTCCAAATGTCAGATTCAAAAGCGCCACATTCAATCCGGCTGCCATCATCTGCTGCAATATTTCGAGATCCGCTGTCGCCTTTCCTGTAAGGAGTACCAAATTAAATGGCCACGGCACTTTGCCCAGCAAATTTGAGTCATGTACAAATATATATACTGATTATTTCATGTGTGTAGATTTTCACTAATATTAGATTAGTGAAGCTTTGTTGAATTAAGCTACGAACCCATGAAAGCCATAATGCAAGTCAGCCTTTGAACGCCCGGTGGTGCCTTGATATCCAAGTTTAGTAAATGATCCAAGGGAGTGTATGCATGTGATGAAGGAAGTTGTTGCCCAGGCAGTTGCATGGCATCGAACTGAAAATAATTCGTACACATAGGTTAAAAATACATGTGTATGTATATCATCTATGAAAAAAATTGAACATTTCTTGAATGTAACTTTGAATTCTTGGACAAAAACCAAACAAATGTTTGATTGTGTGAATTGTGAGCCTACTTATGGTATTAAGAGTTTATTACTTAGCCCATTGCAAAAAAGTCTTTGGAAAAAAACATAATTCAATGCAATAGGGTCAATTGTATAATTCACCATACTCTTTGATTATATAACGATACTAACGAAGTTAATAAAAAAATTACCTCTCCAAGTTTTGTATCAAACTCAGTAGGCCATACCATTATATACACTAATTATATATTAAATATGTACAAGAAATTAACTTTAACAATAAAAAAATTACAAATACAAATGCACGGTACAGAAATAAGATGTCCAGCTGTAGAGAAGCCTCAGAATAATAACCAATGAGTATATATAATAATAAAGGAAGAAGCTATTGACTAAAATAAGCAATAAAATAACCTATATCGCAAAATGACAATTTATTTCGTCATTGGCTGAAGGTAAACTCTGCTGACGTTGTCAAATTTCTTCTAAAAAGTTTACTTCTTGCATGAGGTCTTAGAACAATGCAGCCGGTTTACGGTAGCCGCGTTGCTTGGGGTAAAATAAATTATTGACTTTAAGGCACTTAAAGGTCCGTAGTAGCCTATTTGGGAGACCGCTAGACTTGAAAGCGTGAGGTAGCGGGTTCAAACCTCGGGCCCGTACCAATGAGCTCTTTGGAGTTTATGTACGGATTTTCATATCACTGGCTTTTCGGTGAAGGAAAACATCGTGCGGAAACCTGCATACGTACTGAGAAAGAATTCAATGGCGTATGTGAATCCACCAACCCGCAACTGTGCCAGCGTGGTGGATATAATATAATGGCCCAATCACCCTTTAGGGCTAAAAGTCTAAAAAGGCTAAAAGTCCAGCATTGGAATGTTAAAAGGCTGATTATGATGAAAGGCAATTGACCGGAAGAAATACGATAAAGTAGCTTATTTTACGCATACATTAATAAGTTATTGCACTCTTTTTCATTGTCGTTACACAACCTTTGAATAAAACATTTTCAAACTACAAGCTAAGGAACGGTTATTGGTCCTCTAATCGCAAATTAAAACAACAAGATCCCTTAAACAATCACAATTTTATTTATAAGTCCGCAAATCCCCTAAACTGGCTCAGATTTGTTATTGTTAAAACAAAAGTCAGGTGAATCAAGAATCCCGATCGCGGTAAGCTGAATTATAAACAAACGGCGCAGCTGTCTCTAACGACGCCAACGAAAATAAATAAAGCTCAACAAAATAAACAAAGGCAAGTTTTATTTGTGGGAAAACCATTAGGGGATCAAAACGAGACTGGCGAAAAAGATAAATAAGAAAAAATAGACAGGATTTTTTTGTCGGACGCTTGTAAAGATTCGTAATGGGTGCGCTTAGATGGAATTGGTGGTGGCTTAAACTTGTTACGTCATGTTGCAGAATCAGATAAATAAATCTTTTTTGGAACAATTATTTTAAAGTAACTAAAGCTAAAAGCACCGTTGTCCCTATATTTTGGACCAAAGTCTAAGCTCAGTTCAAATTTGGAAACACAATTAGACCTCTATTCGGAATAAATCAAAATTTGAATTATTTCTGTGTTAATAGCATCTCCTTTCTTCTCTTATTCCACAGTAGTTATTAGGGCACTAGGTGGAGTCGACGAAGGAACAAAACGCGGACAGTTACAAGACTATTAACGGGATATTTACTGTGATAAGGTTGTAGGACTGAAGAATGCGGGTGGTTGACAGAAAAGTTCAAAGCTATGTGCAGACAAAACTATTAATATCTGGGGATATTTTTGAACGTGAATACGAAATCGAAGTGTTTGTAAATCAATGTACATCAACAATGAGTTTATATTTCTACTCACCGTTTGTAAAGCCCAATCCACTACAGTTGTTAGCGTAGCTAGTTTTGCGGCTTCTATAAAACCGTGCCTTCAATTCGCCGCACTCGGGTATCCGTTCCCCTGAGGTTCACAATCTATAAAACTCTCGTCCGTCTGATGCGTAAAACCCTTTGTGCTCTCAAACTTGGTCCCTAAAGCCCGCATCGGTGTTGCTAGCTATTTTTAACCGATGATAAAAAAAAGAGGGAGTTTTCAGCTAGACGCGGGTAAGTATAGATCAGTTTGCCATTGTTTCATTTACATATTCAATTTTATTTAGATGGCAATTGCAACATTATAATTGCATTTCTATGAGAAACAATATAACATTAGTATTATGATTCATCTTCATCGGTATGAGTAGAATTTGAAACTAAGTACATGTTTACCACAAAATTTTGTTGTGGTAAACTTGAAAAACTTAAATGGCAACTCTGGCCAGAACGATGCGATACAATTCGATTCACGATGCTGAAATATCAGTGAATATATTCCAAAATATTCAACTTGATTCCACAATACAAGGTTAAGAAAACTAGCAACTTGTCTTATGGGAACTAGGGTAAGAATAATTTGTCATACTTTCCATGACTAGGCTTGGGAATACTGCTTGTTTGTGCTCTGAATCTTGAAAAATTCTTTAGATGAATTTTTAATGCTAAGTTTTTTTTTATTGCCTTGTGTTTGACCGCCCACTCGATAATGCGGTCTTCGATGGAGCACGCTTGCCCAGAAGAAACCAATGCACTCTTGATTTGAAGACACCCAGATTGTAACTATCAGGGAACACCCATTCAGGTAGCGCATTCCACAGACTAGCACAATAAAAGTGGAATCAAAACGTTTCGTACGGGTTTTCGGAAATAAATAAATAAATAAATATTTCGGGACATTTTTCACACACGGTCATCTGACCCCAAACTAAGCAAAGCTTGTGATATGGCTGCCAGAGACTGATATACATACATATATAGTTTTAAATACATACTTAAATAGATAATAACAACCAGATATAGAACAAAACACAAATGTTCATCACATAAATGTTTGTCCTAGGTGGGAATCGAACCCACGCCCCCAAGCTCAGAAGGCAGGTACTTGGCTAGTTCGGGTTTTAATAATAAAAAGAACGGGTAACAAGCATTCGGTCCGCCTATATAGCTAAAACAGTAACCGCTTTTTATGGACACTTGTTACCAAAGGCGTCGCCAGCCCATGGCCCAGGGGAGGCAAATTAATATTATGGAGGATGAGAAAAATATAAATTGTAGGTACAGTCAAGAAGTGATAGTGAATTATTCGAGTTTTAATGTGCGGGATTTATCGGCAAAGCAAGATAATAATAATAATAATAATAACTTTGACCCGCAGGACTTGTTAAGGATTGAGCGGGGCATATTCCAGGGTGACAGTTTTAGTCCATTGTGGTTTTGCCTAGCTCTGAACCCTCTCAGCACTCTGCTGAGGGATTCAGGACTAGGCTATCGACTTCGAAGAGATGGTCAAGTCATCTCTCACCTGCTGTACATGGACGATCTCAAGCTGTTCACACCGAAACGCCAAGACTTGGTGGAGCTGCTAAAAATCACAGAGGTTTTTAGCAGTGCCATCAGGATGGAGTTCGGTGTAGACAAGTGTGCGGTCATGCATGTACAGCGAGGAAAAGTTGTGAATTCTCCAAATTTACAGCTTTCTGAGGTGATGACTCTCAGATCTCTCTCCGAGGCCGAGACCTATAAGTACCTCGGTATGTCAGAGTCGTTGGGTATATCGGTAGAGAACATCAAGAAATCGGTGAAGGAACGCTTCTTTTGTCGCCTTACAAAAGTACTTAACAGTCTTTTGTCTGGCGGCAACAAGGTGCGTGCCTTCAACGGTTGGGTGATGCCTTTGCTGATATACTCCTTTGGCATATTGAGGTGGACTCAAACTGAGCTGGACGCCCTGGACAGGAGGGTCCGTCAACTGCTCACATCACATCGCATGCTACACCCACGCTCGTCTGTTATGAGACTGTACATTCCGCGGAAGTGGGGGGGTCGAGGCTTTTTAAATGCCAAGAACCTACACAACCGCGAAGTGTGCAGTCTCAGGGATTTTTTCCGTAACAGCGAGAGTGGGATGCATCGTGATGTTGTGGCTGTTGACAGGGGCCTCACGGCGCTCTCCTTGGCAAACGAGAATTGGCGTAAACCATCGGTGCTGAGCATCGAAGATCGCAGGGATGTATGGAAGGGCAAGGAGCTGCACGGGCGGTTCTATCGGGCCTTAACAGGGCCCGATGTGGACTTGCTTGCGTCGGTGAACTGGCTACGATTCGGTGATCTCTTTGGGGAAACCGAGGGTTTTGCCTGTGCAATTGCGGACGAAGTTATCAAGACGAACAACTACCGGAAATATATCATGAAGGACGGTACGGTCGACATCTGTCGGGCATGCCACCGTCCCGGAGAATCTCTCCGTCATATCATTTCCGGTTGTTCGCATCTTGCTAACGGCGAGTACTTGCACAGGCACAACCTAGTGGCCAGGATCATCCACCAGCAACTTGCCCTTCGATATAGCCTTGTCGAGTCTGAGGTGCCGTACTACAAGTACGCACCAGCGCCAGTTCTCGAAAATGGTCGTGCTTTGCTCTATTGGGACCGCTCTATCATCACGGACAGGACTATTGTCGCCAATAAGCCTGATATCGTGTTGGTCGACCGATCCCAGCGCCGGGCAGTGCTCGTCGACATCACCATCCCACATGACGAGAACCTCGTGAAGGCCGAGAAGGACAAACTCAGCAAGTACCTTGACTTAGCTCACGAGGTTACCGCCATGTGGGATGTTGACTCGACGATCATTGTCCCGATAGTAGTATCGGTGAACGGTCTTATAGCGAAGAGCCTCGACCAACACCTTAAGAGGCTCTCGCTAGATGGTTGGGTCAAGGGTCAGATGCAGAAGGCGGTAATCCTGGACACGGCACGTATTGTCAGGAGGTTCCTCACTCTGCAGCCCTAACCACCGGTAGCTTGGGCCCTGCCCCGCTGCCGGCGGCACTCTAGGTTTAGGTTTTTTTTATAATATTTTGTTTTTATAGGAAATATTGTAAAAAAACGTAAATTTAAGAAGGAAAATAAATATCTGAATAATAATAATAATAATAATAATTATAATGCCGTGATAATTGCACGGCCTTAGGACTTTGGTTTCTTTGTAGTTGGCTAAATTTTTTTGATCTCTAGGCTGGTGCCTCTCCCTGCCCCCCCTTGGCGACGCCCTTGCTTGTTACACTGGCGGTGTTGTCGATGCTTTGCCAGCCTGAACACTCACTGGACAGGTGGCTGAAGATATCCCTGTGGTAAAGTGTTCTTTTGGATAAAGAGGATTATCAGGTTATTAGGGGTTAATTGAATAAAAAGCCCAGTGAACATACAGCTTTGGTTTGAATTAGCAATTCCGTGAACAAAGTTGGAAGTACAAAAAAGAGCGTGTAGGTACTTATTATAAGTAAAACAACACAATTTGCGGATTTTTTAAACTACTTTTTACAAAACACAGGTAAATAAATACTATTACAAATTATTAATATAATATTAATAAAATAAGCTAAAATACCTAACCACCTTTGTCATATCGTCACCATCGTCATACGACAGGGTTACGCGAAAACGGTGTAAATAAGCCGAAATGAATCCATAGTACCCATAATTATGAACAACTTTTACTATGGGACGGACCATGAAATTGCAACAAAAAAAAAACAACTAATCGATACATGCACAGCAGATTTTTTTTCTATGGCAGCAGATTTTTTTATTTTTTTTTATAATGATGGGTATAGATACTATGGACCCGTTTCGGCTTAATACACCTTTCCCGCGTAACCCAGTATAATTTTATTGATTAGAATTCCGAACTAATTTTTCTCTGATGTTTGACAAAGCTTTCTCTCTTCAAAGTATCATCTGGGCATCTGAAATGTAAAATTTGGTGTTAATATTGTATCTGAATTAGATAATTAAATATATAGGAAGACTATAAAGCAGTTGAAATTGCGAGTCGTCGTTTAATAAACAGATAGGTACTTACGCGGGGCCCACGTAGACGTGATTGACCCGAGATCAAGGGAGAAGAAATGTATATGAAAGTATAAATAATCTCCCTATCCAGCAGTGGGTAGATACATACTTACTATAAAATGAGGTAAAAAAAACAACTTACTCGACCATAGTCTTCTTAGATATGGTGACGCGCCAGATCCTGACCATGTCGCAGAAGGCGCTGTTCTCGGACCCTCGCTGCAGGGTAACGTAGTTGTCTCCGAGCTTCAACCAGCCCATTTTCACTGCGTATTCTACGGCAAACTCCATTCGTGCTTGGACTGCCTTAAACCAGTTCTTGAAGTGAACACCTCCTGTAAAATGAAGTCTAATAATGAAATAGATACCAGTTACTGTTAAAGGAACTATATTTTATAGACTAAAATAGTATATTATTAATTGAAATTTAAATATTCATTTTTTTGTTATGCTGTACAAGAAAATTAAAGCTTAAATGCCTTGTGGTGAGAGGACCGAGCTACTGACGAATATATTGGAAACTAGCAAAGCACCCCGGCTTCGCACGAGTGTAAGTCTTATTTTTTACACCTAGGGTAACATTATTGGAGTTTTAGTAAGCATAGTTATTTTTTTTGAAAATATAGTATAGCCTTTGTCACTCGGGGATAGTGTGGCTTCTCAACAGTGAAAGAATTTCAAATCGGTTCAGTAGTTTCGGAGCCTATTCAATGCAAACAAACAAACAAACAAACAATCAAATCTTTTCCTTTTTATAATATTAGTATATATAGACTACAGAGTTTTTTATCTGCCTAAATAAATATAAAAATTTACGATCACAAATAATAAAAGTTAGTTAGATTATTTTACTCGTTATATAAGTTAGTGCTAGTTTGTTTATTTTAAGTATATTAATATAAATGTTCATTTTTTTCTTACTTGTAGATATGCCTATCACAAATTAGATTTAGAAAAAAGGGAAAATCAGTCGACTGCGAAATTTGTATCCGAAAGCCAAATATTTCTATCAAGTTGATAGGAAATAGGATATATTGAAATATATGAGTGTGTTAGTACATCAATCTTTCGTAATCTCGACACGCCGTGTACGGCACAATCTGTCTGGAGCCTGGTTCGCAGGAAATCTACTTTGGTATCAATATTTACTCTCATTCCATCATGCTGACTTTCTTTTCTGATAAGTTATGTTCCTATACGTAAGCGCTACAACTGTGAGTGTCAGCGTGATGTATTAACATTATTGTTATATTGTCGTTTTTATTTTAGATTTACATTGTATTTTCCAATTCTCATATTATAAGGGCAATTCAGCGTAATTTTCACCAAATTTTAATGAGGCAACACTTGAAAGGTTAAATTTTCATTTTGTTATACTATTCGTTTCGCATACCTAATCAAGTTGAAATTAATAGAAATATAATTACACAAGTAATTATAATTTAAGAAATATAAACTTAATTTAAAGGCTTAATAAGTTACTTTTTGAGGACCGCGTGGCTGGCCTTAATGTCAGAGTTTTATGGCCCCGGAGGCCCCTGGAAACAAACAACTGGGACCTGCAATTTAACGTGTCATCCAACCCACAGTAGCACCCAGTTGTAAATGCCACTCATGGAGACTGGTTGGATCGTGCAATGCTTAACATCAGTGATCCTTAGGGAACCTAGTCAAGCTACGCCACGAGCGCTCCAGGTAATGATTGGTTGTACCAGACCAGTAGATACACTAACCTTGAAACATTAGTGGTACTACGCATCGATATGATTGTAAACGTCTTGTGGCTGACGACTTAGTGCTAACTGTTATCACTAAAGACGCTGGGCGTAGCCACATCAGAGTTTTGGCAGTATACCCCGTCACTGTAGGTATCACAATAATCCGCGACTTAGACTGGTGAGCTGCTGCGGCGCAGGAGATGGCGCAAGCTTCAGCCGCGTTCACTGGTATCGGTATCTGTGATAAGAAATTATTTATTTAATCTGTGGTACAAATGAGAACAAACTAAACATAATAATTGCAATTAATTACCAAGTTAGTAAAATAATAAATACGTTTAACTTCGTTTATCGAGAGCCTTCGACATTCGCGTAAAAAACAGGAATGAATAAAATACTTAAAGTTTGGCACCTTTGGCTAAAGAACGGGACCCTATTATGAAGACTACGCCACGCTGTCTGTAAGTCTGTCCATCAAACTTTAGAAGGGCTGTATTTTTTTAATCAGAAGTATTCGGTTAAATATTTAGAAAATAAGTGTCACTATGGTGGATATTTTACCAATTATTATAAAAAAATCTTTAAAGGAGTCCCTGAATACTTACGATTAGTATATTTTTTCAAGTTCTTTGGTTTTTGATCTCTTGAAAAAACGGTGAGTTATACAAACGTCAAACTTAGGTAATGTAATTATCTGAAGTAAAATAAAATAACGCCAAACAAACCCTAACCTGGCTAAGTGTTAGTCGAACTTTCGCTAATGATCCCAAACTGAATTAAGAAAACACATTTTTTTGGTGAATACAACATTTTATAACTCCTTGCACTTGGTCGGTAATTACTACTGTAAATTTAAATTAAAGACAATAGCGGAACATAAGAGCGTAGCTCGGAAATTTGCCTAAAAACGGTATGAACTTAGATGGCGCTGTAATTTGAGCGTGCTATAGGTTGTCTCGAACTTTCGTAAGCGCTGCAGTCAGATAATGTACGAAAGGGTTCTACAAATTACCGTAGCGGTAGTATCGCAGTCAATTTAAGTTTCGCAAAATTCTTACCCCTTCAATGACTCTCCAGAAGTCTGTCTTACTATTCGTGAGAGGCTCGACGATACAGCACAACTCATTCATGGCTCTTATTACATCAAGAAGAACATCAACTTCATTGCACTCCCTGAGGATGAATCCAGTGGCTCCATCTAGTATCGCATTGGTAATGTCTGCTGTTTCGTTGTCTAAGAATTCGCCTACATCTAGCGAACGTCTAAATATCTCACCCGAGAGAAAAAATGGTTTTCCATGCTAGAAATATTAAGGTGAAGTAAAATTAAAGTTACTTGAGGTATGTTATAGAAATATGAATAATACTATAATATGCTACTGATCCTCATTAAAACAATGGTTCTAACGCATAACGACAAATTAAAAAAAAACTTCGCATTATGTTGTATTTGCATCTTGACGTATCAGCATTTAGGTCAAAACTCAAAACGACGTGAAATACGTGAAATTATCCATCTGTATGGCGACCAATTCACGGCTGGTCTTCTTTTCCTACGAAGTATCTCAGATATTAACACCATTTTGTTGTTATTAATCGGTACAACCAATTACGTAACATGTTACAGGATTGAAATCTACTAATAAGGATTTGTAGGTTTCAATCGATGACGTTTCAATCAGTGGCTCAAATGCGAACATTAGATAATCCGAATTATTTACATTGTAACGAAGGAGTTACTGACCACACACAAACCTATTGAAATTCAAAGTCATTTAATTACTATTTTATCATATTTAATAATGTGATTTGTCAATCTAGCAATTGGTCATTTATGAGTCAAAACCTGATTGGTCATTATACGTATTGATGGTTTAGCGTATTTATGTCATTATGCATATTAGTCATTGAATATTTCGCGTTTATGTGATTGCTCATTAATTAGGGAATGCGTTACACACGTTTTGATCACAAATTTTCTCAACAAAAAATAAATGTCATAGACGTTTTTATAGCATTGTTAAAATATAAAACAAAACAGTTACAGAGTAGGTAATTACTGAAATTATAAACAAAGTTTCCTTAAAAGAAAGACAACAAACTACAGCGTTGACGTTATGGAATACATCCATCAAAGTACATGACATGAAAAGCGTAAAATACGTATCGAATTCCATACAAATTATGAATTTTGAATTAACGTAACGCACGTAAATATTCGTACGACACCATCTACTGACAAGTTCTTAGGCGCGTAACTTGCCGAACATCTCAGCATTCAAAGCATTTGTACACTCGAAGAGCAAAAAAGTCGCACGTATTTCCGTCACATCAGTCGATTCCGGCCTCAGAGCAAACACTACAAACATTTTTTTTTATATGACACGGGAATGACTAACATCTGATTAAGCCTGTTACTCCAACCATAGTTTCAACTGCATTCGGTGCATGGTCTTTTTCTGTTCTTCACTGGTCAGTGCAAAGCGAGACGGAGTCCCGCGCTCGTATTAACCTCGAAAAAGACTGCCGGTTGAAACTATAGTCGGAGTGCGACTGGCTTAATCATACGTGAGTAATCCTCGTGTCATATAAATAAAACGTGTGAAAACCACGTCAGCTTCCGTAGTAAATATTGTACAAAATCTTCGTGATATTATTAAAATGCCACCTGCTGACATTTAGCGCCAACCATTTTCTGTATGTGTATTAGTCGGTATCGGGAAGTATCGTCAAGCTCATATGCTAGAAACTCCCTAGACAATACTATTCCATCGGATTCCTGCAACAAAATTGTAGGCAGTGGTTTATTAGGTTAATGTCATCATTATCAGCCAGAAGACGTCCACTGCTGAACATAGGCTTCCCCCTTTAACCTCCACACTGAACGACAACCTGCTTTTTGCATCCACTGGATGCCGGCGACTCTCACCATGTCGTCGGTCCATTTAGTGGGAGGCCTATCTACGCTGCGTCTTCCGGTTCGTGGTCTCCACTCAAGAAACTTTCTTCCCATCGGTTATCGGTTTTTCAAGCGATGTGGCCTGCCCATTGCCACTTCAACTTGCAAATTTTAACAGCTATGTCAATGACTGATTCTTTGGCGAATATCCACGTGTCGGATTCTATCGCGCAAAGAAACTCCGAGCATAGCTCTCTCCATTGCCCGCTGTGTGACTCTGAGTTTTTCCAAGAGGCCTACAGTTAAGGACTACGTCTCAGTAACATATGTCATCACTGGCAACATACACTGGTCAAAGACCCTTGTCTTTAGCCACTGTGGTATCTTAGACGAGAAGATGTCATGCAAATTCCCGAACGCTGCCCATCCGAGTTGGATTCTTAGGGCGATCTCTTTGCCTAAGTTGGACTTACCTAACTGAACAATCTTTCCAAGATAGGTGTAATGGTCAACAACTTTGAGACTATCGTTACCAACGACTATCGGCACGGGTTCAACATGGACATTGGACATGATTTTTGTCTTGTCCATATTCATTTTAAGGCTATTGAAAGGCTACTGAGGTCGCTGAGCATCGTATTCACGTCCTTCAGCGACTCTGGCCATGATGACCATATCATCGGCAAAACGAAGGTGAGTTGATGTATTCGCCATTGATGTTGATGCCGAATCCGTTCCAGTCCAAGAGCTTGAAAACATACTCCGGTGCGTTCGTGAACAGTTTCGGAGAGATAACATCTCCCTGTCTCACGCCTTTCTGCAATTGGATTGGTGCCGTGCTTTCGTCCTGTAATCGGATCGACATGGTGGCGTTTCTATACAGACACTTCATCACTTCGATATACCTATAGTCGATATGACAACGCTGGAGGGACTGTAATACTGCCCAGATCTCGATTGAATCTAAGGCTTTTTCATAGTTCACAAACGCTAGACATAATGGTCGATTATACTCCTCAGTCTTTTGTATAAGAATATATTAATGTGAAATAGATTAATCTAGTTTAATATAATTATTTATTTTAATTTAGTATATTAGTTATTTCAATAATTGTATTACTTAAGTTATTAGTTAAATTGTAAAATAAATTGCGAACCAGCACCTTTATAATGCCATCAAGGTTTTGAATTCCTTCTATAGTGCAGATGCCAGCTAAAAGAATAGGTCTTTTAATTTTCTTGCCAATATACTCTTTAACTTTCTTTATTGTCTCTGGCTGACGAGAATAGTTTATTATAATCATGTCGATCTAAAAAAGGCATTAAAAATGTCATCTTCATCATTATCACCTGCCACTTTCCCACCTAGGACAAACATTTATGTGATGAACATTTGTGTTTGTTCTATATCTGGGTGTTATTATCTATTTAAGTATGTAATTCAAAATATATATGCATATATGTCTATCAGTCTCTGGCAGCCACATCACAAGTCAGTAGCCATATCTTAGTTTGGGGTCCGTTGACCGTGTGTGCAAAAATGTCCCGAATATTTATTTATTTATTATTATTACTTTACACCCAGAGCTAAGTTATGGTTACGTTATTATCATTTCAGCCGTAGGACGTCTACTGCTCAACATAGGATCCTATCGATCTCCAAAAAGGCCGGTTGGAAGCGGCCTGCATCCTTCAACCACTACATTTAATGAGATAATCCTCAAAAATATTTGGCGGTATTTGTAAATACAGAGTTACGCTGAAAGGGCGTACAAAGCCCAAAAAAGGTTACTATACACATCATTATGAACAACTTATACTATGGGACAGGAAAACAGGCAGGGCACCCTGAAATCACGAAAAAATATGCCTTTCCATAGAAAAATTTCAGTCACAATCAACAAAATGTATGGAACATCTAATTTTTACCGCGATTTCAGGTTTCCCCTTAATAAAGTCGTTCATAATGATGAGTATAATGACCTCATTTCAGCTTTGTACACCTTGTCTGCGTAACCCTGTACTTTTATAACATTTCTACACGTGATTAAAGATGTTAAAATGTCAAACTTATCTGATTTAGGAGGTAATTGCTTTACCTGATAATCCAATGCAAATCGAATGATTTGCAAATCTTTTTTAGTTATCAAAGGTCTGGACGATTTTATCCCTCCTTTCACTGCTACTAAGCACATATTTGTCAATCTGCCAGTTCTAGTTACCACGCATTTTATAGACTTATCATCGATTATCTTCGTACAACGCAGCAAGATTTCATCATTTGAAACGGATATGAACATCCCAACTTTGACATCAACAGAAATGTATGGATTATCAACGAAGATTCTGTGAGCTGTGCACTTATCGAATAATTTCACATCGTAGATTAGTACAGCAGTATGGCCTTCTTTTAACGTAACAAATTGATGGTCCTTAAAAGTAATAAAAATATAATTAATCATACTAATGTTATAAATGCGAAAGTATGTTTGTTTGTGCTTCTTGTACTTCCAGAATCTGAGACTGCTGACTTTGCCTTCCATGTTCATTTATGAATCGGCTATGCTTGTAAGAAATCATATAGATGACTATAAAACTTTGACGGTTAGGCGACACAAAAATGTACTAAGTGCGCCCAAATGCAAAACAGCTTTGTTTAGTAAAAGTGTTTTTGTAAAAAGAGTAGAAATATATAACAAGTTACCAGAAATTATAAAAGAGACTGATAATAATGACATTTTTAAATTTAGATTAAAGAAGTTTCTTATTGACAAGGCATATTATACCATAGATGAGTATTTTAAAGATAAATTATAAAATGTTAATGTATTATGTGAAAATAATCTGTACCTACTATAATTATATTGTAATTTGCACACCTTAGAGGTTGGATATAGAGCGACTTTATTTTAAATTAAGACCTATCATGTACCTATATTCTAGCAAATAAATTATTTTGATTTGATTTGATTTGATTTGATTTGTCCCTCTTTCACGCTGCAACAGAACAACAGCTCGACCTGATTTTTTTGTATGGCTATAGTTCAAGAGCCAGAGAATGACATAGGCTACTTTTTATCATCATCATCAACATCACCATTTTTCATCACTATGCGGGTGAAACCGCGGGGCGCAGCTAGTTATTAATTATCTAAAAGTTACTTTACCATACCAGAAAACCTTGTCGTTACTTACTCCTTCCAGAAAACCTGTCTTCACAATACAAGTTTTTAGCTCTATGCATGTAGTAATAGGCCAGTCGAGAGTTGCGTGTTTCTTGCTCAAAGCAGTCACGGCTTTGTCCAATTTTCCTAAAAGTTTTATTCTTTCCCCTTGAGTGCAACGAGATGCCTTAAACTTTATAATGTTTATACCAAGTTCCAACAACTTTTGAATGTCTTCCGGTGCGATTTTTGGATCAGCTGTTGAAAAACTTACCCATTACAAATATTTGAGTATAAGAAAAAAGGTATGATGTTCGTTTACTGTACAGTCTACAGGCAAAATTTTTCTGTATAAATAGCGCAATGTATATCTAGGCACCATAGAAAATAAATAGAAAATTCTACTACTTTACTGAATATTCGCTACAAATATAAATATACAATTAATTATTGATCGATCTAAGGAGGTCTCAGATCATGATGGGACAAGTCGTTTCAATATCTTTATCATCATCATCAGTATCAGCCTATCATGTTATCACTCATACTGGGACACATGCCTTCTCTCGGAAAGAGAGAGAGAGAGAGAGGGTGGGCTAATCCACCATGCTAGCCCAGTGCATGTATGCAGAGGTCTGGACGTATATACCGGTTACCTCACGATGTTTTCCTTCACCGTTGTTGAGCGATGGAATTGTAACTGCACAGCACATACCTAATTTACTTAAATACTAAGTAAGTCATTGATGCAGGGCTGATATTCGAACCAGGTGCTGTCAAATTGTAAAGCTCATGCTACCACTCAGCCACCATGGCTTTTCTCACGGGGTTCTATATATGTTTATATATTTGTTTATTTGTTCGACAATTACTTGCACATCGTTAATTCTATTTTCACGAAATTTTGTTGCCAAGTATTTCATTCCAATACGATTGTTTGGTTCGATTATAATCAAAATTGGTCCGGTTGCGGAAATATACAGGGTTACGTGGAAAGGATGTACTAAGCCGAAAGAGGTCCGTTATACTCATAATTATGAATTACTTTTACTACGGAATTAAACCAGTAATTTCGAAAAAAATATCAGCTGTTCTATACATTTTTTGAGTAACCGTTTTCTATGGAACAGCAAACAGCTGATAATATTTTGTTCGCAATTTCAGTTTTGCTCCTATAGTGAAAGTTTTTCTTAATGATAGATACTGTTGTATCTATCTATTCTCACCTACTTATGACAGATGACAGCTCTGTCTCCTGCCCCTAGTTAGTGTGTCTGCCGTTGGGAAATAAACAACGTACAAAAAGTAATCCGTCGTATTAATTAATTACATTCAGGATATACATAGACAAAGCATTCGGGATAATAGGAAGCTACAACATTTGGCGACGAGTCGGACTTAAACGTGTGTTCAAAAAAAAAAAAAAAAAGTGATTCAACACATTATGAAACGAAACATAACCTCAAAGAAAACGTGCACTTATTTTACCGGTGTTTCTCTGAAATATTGATTTTTTTTCAAAAATTAATGGAAGAAGCGATAAAAAACATTAGAGAAGGCAAAAAGGCGTGGATACAAACATTGAAGAAAGAAGAACTTGTAGAAATTGCGAACAAATTAATTGGGAGTACCAGATTTACAAACGCAAACTCGATAGATGAAATTCGACAATTTTTGAGAAAATTTATTGATGAAGAAAACACACAACCCTCCCGCATTGTCAAAATGAATCCAATATCAAGCTTGGAAGTATTTTCGGGAGATAATTGGAATGCTTACGAACAACAGCTTGAGTGTTTTATACTCATAAATGACATTCCGGATGAAAAAAAAGTGCCGTTATTAATCACAAAACTTACAACAAAGGTTTACGATTTACTAATTACATTGTGTGTGCCAGTATCTCCGATGAAAGAAACATATGAAAAGATATGCGACAAGCTGAGAAAACATTACCATCCTACCAAAAATGCTGCACTTCATCAGGCGGAGTTTAGACGACGATGCCAGAAATCGGAAGAAACCATTCAACAGTTCATCATGGATTTAAAGAAATTATCAAAAAACTGCAACTTCAAAAGTTTAAATGATGAACTAAAAGAAAGATTGTTGAATGGTACTTTTCAAGATGCAGTACGATTTGAGTTATTGAAAAAAGCAGACCAGTCGTTAGAAGATCTCATTTCAATAGGGAAAACTGCAGAAGAAGCTTACAATTTAGCATTCAAACAGGAGAAACAGCAAGACCAACCACAGATGTTTAAATTACAGGATAAAAACAATTTTAGAAACAAGAGGAACACAAAACCAAACTCATCAAATAAACAAAACATTACCTGTTATTGTTGTGGTAAAAACAACCATATGAAAGCTGAGTGCACACTGCGTGATAAATTTTGTAGTGAGTGCGGGTTTAAAGGTCATATTTACAAAGTTTGCAATAAAAATAAGCAAGTAAGAATGAAAAATGTCAATACAGTGCAAAGTGATAATGTAGATAACAGCGAGACAAATGATCAGGACAAGAACTCAAGTAAAGACTGTGAAGTTTTTGATATTTTCTATTTTAGTGAAAAACAAAAAATACCCCCTGCCTTTTTAAAAGTGTCTGTAAATGGCCAGGTGTTGGAGTTCGAAGTTGACACAGGAGCTGATGTAAGTACCATCACTCTCTCCGAAAAACAAGCCTATTTCCCAGAGTCAGAAATTAAACAAAGAATCATTATTTTTACAAACTTCGATCAGTCAACTTCGACTCCTCTGGGTATGATAGAAAATTTAAATGTAAGCTATAAATCTGTAAGTAAAAACAATCAACGATTATTTGTTGTTAAAGATGGTTTCCCTAAAATCATTGGTAAGGATTGGCTCACAGTACTCCAATTATGGCCTCCAAAATTTGAACAAAAAACATGTAATTCCAAGCCAAAAGAAACACTAGTGAAACAAATTAAAGAAGAATTTAACCAAATTTTTGAGCCGGGTATGGGAGTTTTCAATGGAGAACCAATCCATTTATCAATTAAACCGGGAGTGAAACCCATTTTTATGCCTGCCAGAACAGTACCATTTGCTTTGAAGGATAAAGTCAAAGAAGAAATCAAAAGATTAATAGATAACAAACGTATTGAACCAGTAGAGTACGCTGAATGGGGTACACCAGCAGTGCCCGTGCCAAAGCCCGATGGAACAGTTCGATTATGTGGAGATTATCGTATAACAATTAACAAATACTTGCAAATTGATCACTACCCGTTACCAACAATTGACAACATAATGATGAAATTACAAGGTAATAGCTATTTTTGTGAATTAGACTTACGAGAGGCTTATCTACAAGCCCCTTTAGATAAAGAGTCTCAAAATCTAGTAACTATTGTAACTGAGGAAGGTGTGTTCAAATACTTATATCTTCCGTTTGGTGTTAGCACCGGACCTGGTTCATTTCAGCGCTTAATAACACAGAAGCTGAATGGACTGGACTTAATTGTTTATATTGATAACATTTATGTTTGTGGAAAAACACTAACAGAAACTTATGATAAATGCAAGCTGGTGCTGCAAAGATTACAAGAGTCCGGCTTAAAATTAAAAGCAAGTAAATGTAATTTTTTTGAAGACAAACTGACTGTTTTTGGATTTGAAGTAAACCGAACTGGTGTAAAAGTTATAAAAAGTAAAATTGAACCGCTGCTGTCATTACCACGACCAGAAAATAATAAAATGCTAAAATCATTTTTAGGCAAAGTAAACTATTACAATAGATTTCTTCAAAACATGGCAATAATAATGAAACCATTATACGACTGTTTAAAAAATAAAAAACTGCAATGGACAGAAAAGTGCGAAAGCTCATTTAAACAAATTAAAAGTGCCTTGGCTAACACCTCTTCACTGTCACATTTTGATCATAATTCCCAAATAATATTAACATGTGATTCAGCTGATACAGGAGTAGCCGCTATATTATCTATCAAAGACAGTAACAACGTGATAAAACCAGTAGCATATGCCAGTAAAAAATTGAATGAAACCCAAGTTAAATATCCAATATTAGAAAAAGAAGCTTATGCGATAATTTTTGGAGTCACAAAATTTTATGAATATTTATATGGTAGAAAATTCATTTTACAGACTGATAATGAAGCATTATCTAAAATTCTTGGCCCAAAATATGGAATACCAAAAATGGCAGCAAAGCGATTACAATATTGGTCAATATTTTTGAGTGGATTTAATTATGAAATTCAACACCTCAAATCTGAAAAAAATCCAGCTGACTATTTGTCACGAATTGTCACTAACAGTGATGAGAATGACATCAAAGATGGTGATATCATTAAAAAATCATTTGAATTAAATACTGTGAATTATATAAACAAGTCAAATTTTGAGACATTAAATTGGCAAACTATACAAAATGAAACAACAAAAGAAAAAATATTATGTGATGTTTTAAGATTCTGTAGAGATGGCTGGCCAGAAAAAAATAATTTAGGTGAAGAGTATAATCCATATTTAACAAGACAAAATGAAATTACAATAGAGAAAGAATGCTTATTATGGGGTTATAGAATTATAGTGCCACAAACCATTAGAGAAAAGGTTTTACATGAATTACATGCTAGCCATTTAGGTATCACAAGAATGAAAGAAATCTCACGGTCATATTTCTGGTGGCCAAATATAGATAAACAAATTGAAGAAATAACAATAAATTGCTTAATTTGTTTACAAAATCATAAAAATCCAGAAAAAACAAAATTAACTGTTTGGCCGCAGCCACCAACAGTTTGGCATAGATTACATGCAGATTTTTTAGGACCTTTCCAAAAAAAAATGTACTTGATCATAGTGGATTCATACTCAAAATGGCCAGAAGCATTTGTAATGAATAACATCACAGCAGAAAAAACCATTGAAATATTTAAAAGTATGTTTATTCGTTTCGGATACCCGTTACATTTAGTAACTGACAATGGTCCTACATGGACTAGTCATGAGTTTACAAACTATTGCAAGGCAGTAGGAATAAAACAGAGTTTCACACCACAATATTATCCATCAACAAATGGATTAGCGGAGCGATTTGTTGACTCGTTCAAATCGCACATCAAAAAAATTATACAAAGTGGTCACACAGTAGAATATGCCTGTAATTTATTCCTATTTGATTATAGAAGTACTGTACACAAAACTACTGGACAGAGTCCAGCCAAATTAATGTTGGGTAGAGAGTTGAGATGTCGTTTCTCTTTATTGAGACCAAATCCAGTAACTGATAAAATTCATAATGAACACATAAAACAAATAATAAATAGCAAGAATTTATTTAAATCATTTGAAGTGGGTGAAAAAGTAATGGTCAAAGATCATAGAAAAAACAAAAATAATTTCACATTAGGTGAAATCAAAGAAATTTCGGTGCCAGGTGTATCATATATTGTTGAGGTGGATGGCCTACTTTGGAAACGACATTCCAACCAACTACTAAAGTGTGGTCAAACATTAGAATAAGTACCTACCTACTTTAATCATGTCATTGTAGGGTTGTGGAATAACCAAATAAAAATTAGGGGTTATAATATGGTTATGGTTATGGTATAAGAGTATTATTTTATTTAAGTTTAGTGCTAAATTAGAAAACCTATTTTTTTTCCTATCTATGTATACAGCCAAATATTTTTAAGCGGGGGAGAGTGTTGTATCTATCTATTCTCACCTACTTATGACAGATGACAGCTCTGTCTCCTGCCCCTAGTTAGTGTGTCTGCCGTTGGGAAATAAACAACGTACAAAAAGTAATCCGTCGTATTAATTAATTACATTCAGGATATACATAGACAAAGCATTCGGGATAATAGGAAGCTACAACAGATACTATGGACTCCTTTCGGCTTAGTACACCCTTTTTGCGTAACCCAGTAGACGTCATGACGTCACAGTATAGGGGAACACCCTTCGCCTAAATTAAAATTAATGGACGGGCCCTAACCATTGAAATTGCTCAGTAAAAACGAGTCAAAACCGTCGGACATATACTTCATCGCCTAATTATAAAAATGTACAGTATATTTGTTACAAAAAATTGATCCCGGTATTATTTGTGCATTTTCGGGAAAGCATACGAATGCATAATTTTGTCAGATGTTTCGTTATCACGTAACAATATACACGTGTTGCACTTCGTACGGCTAGAGACAAACTGAAACGAAATGAGAGCCGGCGCTCATTTTGTTATCTTCAAAAATGCGCTTCTACTGGGCCTGTCCATTCATTTTATTTTGGACACCTAGTAAATAACATTGTACCGAGAGTAATCATGAGGGGACTCCTGCGATGTCTATAAGGCAACCGTTCCAAAATATCAGGATTGCCAAAATCAGGGTCTTCATGTATAATGTGGTCTTGCCGCAAATCCATATACATTTTGATGGTGATGCAAATATTAAAACTCTTCAAAAACAAATATTTTATAAATAATGGTTGGTGGCAGTTGGTGGTATAACGTCAAAGTTAAAGCCAACAATGATCACGACAATGATGAAATTGACTTTGTCAAATTCAGTCAGTCTACCCCACAGAATAATAAAGAGCAGTCATAGTCAAGGATATAGGTGGTAGACTCGGTCTTAAAATAATAATAATTACGAAAGTGAGATAACGTATATGAACAACTTCGTGAGAGTGAGCAGGACAAATATTATATTTTTTGTCCCTTACTGGCGTATAGGGTTTTTGTTGTTTGCCATCGACTGATCTGACACTTCAGGTGGCAGGCAAATTGTGACGTCGTTGAAAATAAATGTAAAAGACCCATAGAAAGACCTCATTTGGTTTTTTGTTTGTGACTTTGTAAGTGGATTTAGTGAGCGGTGATGATGAATTGCAGTATAATAGGGTGTAAAAGCCGTAGTGAACGGAATGAACCGAACATATCAGCTACGCGGACGATATGGTTCTCCTGAGCGCCTCGGTCTGCGGCCTCAGGAAGCTGATGAGTATATACGTGGGAGAGCTATGCAGCTGATCACGGGCTTATTTATAACGTAAAAAAATGTCAGTGCATGGTCTTTCAGGGCGGACAAAGAAAGGCTATTGTAAAGCCCCCTATAAAATTAAATGGCTTGTCTTTACAAAGGGTAGATACGTTTAAATATCTAGGCCATTTAGTGACGCCTACCCTAAAAGATGATGCGGATGTTGAGCGGGAGCGGAGGGCGTTGGCGGTCAGAGCGAATATGGTGATCCGCAGGTTTGCACGGTGCTCGACGGAGGTTAAAATAACCTTGTTTAGAGCTTATTGTACCACCTTTTATACCTGCAGCCTGTGGGCTGACTACACGCAAAAATCGTACAGCGCCCTTCGCGTCCAGTTCAACAACGCGTTCAGAATGATGTTAGGTCTCCCCCGGTACTGCAGTGCGTCGACAATGTTTGCTGAAGCCCGCGTAGACTGCTTTTATGCGACGATGCGGAAGAGAGGCACTTCGCTACTGGGGCGGGTGAGGGGGAGCTCCAACAGCATGCTGGCTGCGCTCGCGGACAGACTGGACTGTCCCTATATTAACCAGTGTTGTCGATTGCATGTTCAACACCTATGTGTCTAACATGCAACCGACAACAGCGTATTAGGGACTATTTTATTAAATAAGAATTAAAATGTAATGTGACTATTTTAATAATTTCTGTATTCCTATGAGTCTTGTCACTTGAAATAAATGATTTATTATTATAACCTTTCATCGGTAAGTACTCATGTCGAACTATCGCTATCCCATTTGTATACGCTGAGGACTAGTCTATACCTATCCTTTGACTATGAGTGCAGTCTTTTCTGTGCTTTTTTCTGAGGCGACTGAAAGACAAACAAAAAAAGTTTTAAAATAGACGGTCTTTTACACAGAAAAAAAAGTTATGGTACTTAAGATTTAAAAAAAATTGACTAAAGGGAGAACTACATTGAGCCATAGCAAACGTCTGAGACGTCTCACACGTGTGACGCTGGTGTGCACACTTAACTGACGCGCATGACGCGCAATTGCGAATGAAAAGAGGATTATATGAAGTTGTAGGGTAAAAACAATGATTTTGTATATACCCTAAAGCACAGCCCTAAAGACACCAGTAAAAAAGATAAAGAAAAATTATGTTCGTGCAATGAGTAGTAATCAGAGAATAATAAATAGCTTAGAATCCGTCACGTGAGATACAAAGCGTACAAGGCCGTGTTTTAGTCCTTCTTCTGCAGTAGTAATGGTGGACGCGTGTGATGGTAGATTGCATCGCGTACGTGGCATACGTCGCGTCGGCCTAATGAAGTTCACGCTTGAAGATGGTTCCTTTTGACATTTTGGTAAGGAACATCTAAAAAAAGCTACAAGCTAAAGTAGTAGACACTACAGGCCTCGCATATTTTTGCTACGCAAGGAACCTACGTACCTATTACTGCAACGGGTCAGTAAGGTATTATTTTACCCATTGATCTAGTTTATCTCGTACTCAGAATATTATTCTGAGATCTCGTATAACACCAGTGGTTGATCTTAGCAGTTAATTTTGAAAACATAAACATTTTGTTAAACACAATTAATAAAGTTATATGATTATTTACGGGATATTTATTTACCGTGGTAAGGTTGTGGAATGAGCTCTCGATATTACAATTCTCTTTTTTTTTTTTTTTTGCTATTTTGCTCTTGACAATTAATAAGTTATCAAGAGCCGTTAACCATTCACCGGTAACAAATCCCGTTACCCTTTGGTTTATGTTCTCAAAACGCTGGAATAAAGTGCGCTAGATTGAATAAAGGCAAATTTTTGAAGGTGTCTGCGCCTGCGCCCTTTCTCGAGAATGGAAGACGCGACGGGCATATACTAAGTACTAATACTAAAGTATATAATAAAATCGCAAGAGCTTGAAAACGTCCTCCAATGCGTTTGTGAACAGTTTCGGAGAGATAACATCTCCCTGTCTCATGCCTTTCTGCAATTGGATTGGTTCCGTGCTCTAGTCCTGTAATCGGATCAACATGATGGCGTTTCTATACAAACACTTCGATATACTTATACTCATATTTATAGTCAACATGACAACGCTGGAGGGACTGTATTACTGCCCAGGTCTCGATTGAATCGAAAGCTTTTTCAAAGTCCACAACATTAGGCATAATGGCCGACGCCTTACGCCTGCCTACCCGATGCCTTGACGATCACAATTAACTAATTTATTAACCAGTTTTTTAGTCTTTTTAATAACCCAAACCACTCATACGTTGGACGCTTAGACCAAGATTGGACGTAACAAAACAATGTCTTTGTACCTTCTTTTCTATATTTGCCCTGTTAGCGGGAAGCTAATGGGCAAACAAGGGGCGCCACTGTTGATTTTCAGTTAGCCTCCATCGTGTCACAGTGTGTTAACTAAACAGATGGAAAGTATTTAAATGTTGCAACAATGATAAAAATAAATTGTTCAGTCGATCGCTATAGCACAAATACTGATAATAATTTATTTTTTGGCTTAGACTTCTTTTCATCGAAGCAACTAAGTGGGTTGGATATGAATTACACAACAGTTAGTAAAGCAGAATCAATTATTTGAGAGCCCACATTGAACCGTGGTAAGAGATAGTGGTACGCCTTTCATAGTATAAAAATAATTGCTATAAGTTATCTGTATGAGTTCATAGGTTCTATAAACTTATACAGATTTTTTAATGAAATATATACGTATATTTGTATAATTAACTTCCAAAGTAAATCTACTAATAAGTTTATACTGTGGTTATGCCGGCCGGGGAGGCCGTCTTGTATCTTGCAAGATTTATTTACGCGACGTAGCAAGGAAGACGAATCCGTTTTATTTGTCTTCTCGTATGAAAGTTGGTATAAACCTTAAAGTTTTACAAGGTTCGTATTTGTCTTTGATTTGTAAATTATTTTTTCTTAAAGTTTTAGCATTCTTCTCAATAATGCGATCCCAACAGTAAGATTATATAAGTAAGTAGGTAGCCGACTCATGTACGAGTATATGCAAATTTTTAAGTATTTCCACAAAAAATAAATAATCTACTTTGGTACTACCAGACAGGTTTGCCACGGGCAAAAAAATGACGTGATACTCCCAGTAGTACCTACGGTAGTACCACAAACGCCTTAGACGCGCAATATTCATCTTTTTAAAATGTTTACAAAAAATTAAATTGTTTGTACTATTCGTACCAAAGAGCTACAATTTGTATGTTGTCCTTCTTGCTCAAAAATTATAATTGTATAATTATTGGAGTATAATTTCCAAAATTTCTGATCAAGCTGAAATTTTACAGACCTATAAGTGGTTTCGATAATAATTCTTTTTTGCCTTACACCTGCAATATGTGCAATGAGTTCCATCCTGTGGGATTTCCGAGTAGCTTTATCATAGGGTTCTACGAAAGGGCTGTTAATAGTCTTCAAAGGTCGACAATGTACCTGGTTTTACAGGTTCATAAGCAGCGATGATCGCTTTTTTTTTTTTTTTTTTTTTTTTTTTTTTGTTGTTCCACCTGTTCTTCCCCCAACACAAGTCGGGGACATTGTCAAGCTGAACATGTTGCTTTCTGTTTTTTTAAACATTTAATTGACCAATTTAGATAGCCATAATTATACAATATTGTCAGAAGAATAATAAAACATGAATAGATAGATAAATAGGTATTATGTAGCTAGTTAAATAAATAAATTAAATGTAATATCTCTATTTTAGAGTGTAAGTATAAAATAAAGGTTAGTAGCTGTTTCTTTTTTTTTTTTTTTTTTTTTTTTTTTTTATAAATATTATAAATATATATCTAAATAAGTACAGTACAATACACATCTTCGTAAGTGTTAAGCAATTTTTTTTTTTTTTTTATTTGTTTTCTTTTTTTCTCGTTTTTTTTTTTTTTTTTTTTATTACTTAATATCTAGCTCATTATCACGTAACAAAAAAATATCTAAAATGAAGTTAGCATGGTGTAACATGCTTGCGTTCATTTATGACAGTTTAACAGCTTAAGATTAGAAAGAATGCAAATATTAACATCATATTTGCATCCCTTAACATTTTCCTACTTATGTTTTAGAGCGTGTGTACATAAATTTTATTTCTATTATTTATTCATATTAAGGTTATTTATTCTACTGTTCAAGCAAAGGTCTATATGCAAGTAATATATTCATAAATATATCATACATATAGTTTTCACAGTCTGTTTTATTTTTATTACTTCATATTTGTGTATATTTATATTTTGATCTATTATCTAAGCATACTTGCACATAAATTATGTCTTATAATTATTGTCCGTATTGTTGTTTTTTTTTTTTTTTTCCTACTTTCACCCTTTTCCGTCTTTACCTACTTATTTATTCTATTGCATTTTCTAGTTACGTATTTACAAAATTCTAAGAAACCTTCTCTACCATCACTTTGCAGCCACTCATTCAAATTACTCCGTTTTATATCTCTTCCAAATTCTACTTCCAAAAGTGTTCTTTTCAGTATATATACAGAGCAGTCGACGATGGCGTGGATGGTGCTCTCATCTTCCTCCGGATCACAGATGCATCCAGGTGAGGGCTTGATTTTAAATCTATGAAGGTACTGCGCAAATCCACCATGGCCTGTGAATACTTGTACCAACTCCTGGGTAAGCTTGATTGTCTTTAGCAGTCTATGGGCCCCTTGGACATTCGGAAAAAACAGTTTTGTTGTACCTGCTGTCTCCCCTTCTGTATACCTAACCTGCCATTTCAGGATACTTTCACTTCGTAAGACTCGTTTCACATACGACGTGGGACACTTGTCGTAGTGAGCAGCGGTTTTCATTTTTAATGCAGCCTCCTTGGCCAACACGTCTGCACGCTCATTACCTTCGACACCTACGTGTGCTTTCACCCAGTACAGGTGTACTGTTTTACCCTGATCTTTTATTTGTAATAGGTTTTTTCTAGTTTGGAACGCCACTGGGTGAAAAGTGTCGTGATTTTGGAGTAGTTCCAATGAAGACCTGGAATCACTCAGTATATCAGTACAGCGATGATCGCTTACCATCAGGCGGCCCGTTAGCATGTTTGCCAAATATAATATAAAAAATAATTATGATACCACTGAGTGAATTTGTCGACGGAGCAAGAGCAAATGGCTACTGGAACTTCAAAAAAACACATGGTAGACTTATCAAGATACGGGTTATTTTGTTTTATGTGTTACCTTGAGAACTTTTCGTTACACATAAATACGGGGACCCTCTCGGTGACAACGGTCTAATAATCTAGTGCCTAGGCTAGCGCCTTCCGACTAGAATCTAGTTGGAAGGTGCATTGGCACTGAAACTTTCTTATTGCGAAAGTAATGGATAGTTTTGGCTCATATATATTTTTTCAAGAGCTTTTTTAAGTAGTTACTTTATGATAAAACTTGTATATTTTTAACGATTTTCAACTAAGTATTTTACTTAAAACATTTTAGATTTTTATTCAATTAAAGTACGTACTAACTGCAGAATACCAAACTTTAAAACTCAGCGATGCGTAAACCCTAGAGCATTTCGGGAGTACATCTGACAGGCGATTGGACGGTCCTTCAATCAACTGATGGACAGTTAGATTGAATCCAGCGTGGAAACCTATTGAATGACCATGATTGATGCAGGATTGATACTCGGTCAAACGTTGTTTAAAAACTACTGTGGGTCGTTAACAAGCCTGATAAATCTATATATTTTAGTGATTTGAAACCGGGGCATTTTTTTTTTTATTAATTATCAAAAGGCATTTCGCCCTTATTTGGAGAGGTTTTCAAAAAGGCAATTAAAAAAAAGGTAGTAAAAATGCGATAGACGGCGTTGACTTGACATGGACCTGAAGATTTTGCAAAACCACAGACGAAAAAACGTCAAAAAAAAAAAAGAATCATTCGTAGGACTGCACGCCAGAAGTGAGAACTTTAGAAGTATATTCCACAAGAGATGGCGCTGTATTCAAAATTGTGGTTTTATATATCTGAGCGTGACGGTCACGTGAGTTCAGTGCTTTTTTCCCATCCCAAAAAGTACCCAATGTGCCTAAAGAAGTTTTCAATAAAATAAAATAAACTTGCTTATTTATAAAGACAAAATATTTATCTGCCTGTCACTGTCTGTCATGCTTGTTTTTGTGTTATTTTATTTCGTAGTATAGTTAGTTCTTTAGTGGTATTTGAATGTATGGGCTCCGATCCCTTTGCTTTTTTACACAATAAATACGAAAAAAATTAGCATCATGTTTCGTCAGCGCCATCTATCGATGGTTGCAGAACTATGTTCCTCCAGATGTCAGAAACCAGCCCATTAAACTAATGATCTTATTATTTAGTTAGTCTTATTAGTTTAATTGAAGGTTCAGAATAGGGACGCAAATATGAAAGGAGGTACATAGACACAGCTGACGATAGAGCACAGTTAACTGAGTTACACCGAAGAAGTAGGTCAGACGGAAGCGACAGTGTAACTAATAACATAATGGATGTGCGAACTCGGTAGAACATCTCCTGTTTATTTGTATTGACATCGTTGATTACCTACTCCTTGGATGTCTACTCGTTGATCTGTCTGGACCCGATGTATGGACTGTGGTTTTGTGTTTCTGTGTAGGCAACTGGTTAAATATTTTTGTTGTTATTAAAAGACTTTCGCCACTACAAGTTGTTAAGGGCGCGTGTATTAACAACAAATATTGTAAAATAAATAATCTATTTATAAAAAATGATATGCTGTTTGTTGGCGAGCAATTACTAAAAAACTTCGCGATTTTCGTAAAAATACAACCGGAAGTCCAGCGGTCATAGAACTACTTCCGAGTTCATCTTTAATTATCGTATATTCACAAGGTACAAATAACTATTCATATTTTTTGTCAGCTAGGTTATCGCTAAGCAAAGTCAGCTAGGCAAAGTTATCGATATCCGTTGCGCCAAAAATTGTGAATAAAATACTACTATAGTACTACTACTATACTATAGTTTAATTTCTTCCACAATTATCTACAAGTCAATTGATCAGAGAGCTTGGAGTCCTCGTTATCTTCAATCACTAAGCATCTATATACTTGTCAAGATTCTACAGCTATACAAAGCCTTGCAATTAAACTAATAGTTTCACATTAAGATTTATCGGCTGTTACTAATTGATATCAAACTCGAATATCAATGCAACTTAGTTCTAATGTCCAGTAGTTTGTTGGACAACAAATTAAACAGCATGAAACTGCATAACTGGTTCTGAATTGTTCGCAGTTCTGAACAACATGGCGTCGTTGAAACGTTGCTAACTTGCTGCGCGTTTGAGCGATTATTTTCGCGTTTGTTTTGTTGGGCCTAGTTTTGGGTTTCTTTTTCATGTAAATAATATTAGATTAAATAAGTTGCTTCATGCATAGCATTTTTTTCATTCAAAAAACATTTCTTGTAATGCCTTGGTTATAAAGTTGAAACGTTGGGTTTTTCAGACCATGTGCCAACTGTGACTGCGGCTTAAGTACCCGAAAAATAAATAAATCTTACTTTTATGGAGTGATCTCAGGCCACCGCTTCGTACTTATTAGCTAACAGTCACAGATTACTCGCTAAATAAAATATACTTACTCACCGTTTTCTTCTCAAGCCACATTAATTGGCACAAAAGTATAATCAGGGAAGATGTTAACATAAGTACTAAAACTACTTACAAATTTGAACCGAAACATTGAATTTAAAAAACACTCTAGTATCCTTGAAAGAATTGTATGAGTAGTAAAGAAAATGCAAAATTTAATTTTACAGACATGTTGTGTTAGTAATTAACGTTTTTTCGTGCAAAATTCGTAGAAATATCGAGTTTCCTTATTATTTCTGTGAGCATAAAAGCTGTTTAAGATTTGATAAAAATCTGTGATTCTGATGCAAACTCAGCCACTTTAATAAGGAAAGCGTCATCTAGGCCGGAGGTCGTAAGGGCTCGTTCAGTCTTAATCTTAAATATAAAATATTTGTTTTCTTAAAAGGTAAAAAAGTATTATATTTACCAAGTTTTTTAAATGTTTATCGCATTGCCCAGTGAACTACGAATTTTGCATAATGTAATGAATTGCCAAAATTTGTTTGCTTGTGTATCAAAACAACAAATTGGAGGAACTAGACGTTTAGGCATTTGGGCGTTCGGAGATAATAGAACTTAAACGAATGTAATGGCTTCCTAAAAGTTATCGGTACAACTAAGGATAATCTTTAGAATTGAGTAAGCACGTTTGGCACTTTTCTATAGTTGACTGGCTAAGCGTTTGACAACAGCTCATCGGATGTTAAGTACTGGCGTGGTCGAAGATGGTCAACACGCTTAGCGTGGAATGGGAACTGGCTCTCAAGTGGTGCCGCCGGAAGACACCGTTAGGTGCTTGGCGACAGATTTTCAACTTGAGAGTATGGTAGCTAGCCGAGCTTAAAAAAAAGTATTAGTAGACAAACAAGCGCCGGGCCACCTGATCATAAGTAGTCACCATCGCCTATGGATACCCGGGGCATTGGCGGTGCGTTGCCTACCTTTGAGGACTCTATTCACCCTTCATTGAGGTTTATGGAGGAAACTCCGAAGGTGGTAAGCCATTCCACAACTTACAGGTGCGTGTCAGAAACAATCGATCAAATCGAACAGTGCAAGACTTCCACGCATCTATAATATGTGCATGGCTTTTCTGGTGATGGCGGCCGGTTTGATAGTAAAACCACGATGGAGGGATGAGTATTATAAAGAACCACCAATACAAATTACCACCATGCTATTTTGTAATATATGGCCAAAGTGAGATGAAATCATTTTGCGATCTTGCCATTCTAATACTCCCCATAGTTCGTAGTCGCCCATAGTTTCTTCGCGAAGTTTTCCTTCACACAATAACGTGCCAACTACTGAGCTATCACCACTACCATAAAATAATATGTTTACATTGTAAGCACAATCAGATAATTATTCAATGATTTAGGTGTAAAGCCACTAGATCTCCCAAGCCACTTATGTGAGCATGTCTTTACTGAATCCCAAGTCGACGGTGCGAAATTGCTATTAAGGAGATTCACGCCTAATGGCCACGTAATTGGCTGCTCGCAAACTAATGGACAATTATAGCGGAGTATGGATTTTATGATATTCATAACAGTTATGTTGCTTATAGTATTGAAGTTGTGACTTTTCAGCAGGTTCTTAAGCTAAGTTAGCTTAAATAATATTTCTAGTACTTGCTTATTTTTTTGTCGAAAAACAACGGGCAGGGATAGCTACAGTTTTAAAGTTAGGTTTTAATTTAAACATTACATTTACATTTTACATTTCCTTTAAACATTTTATTTTGGCTATTACAGGTTTTAGCTATTACAGATTTCATATTTTATCGAATCGGCCAATTATATGACCAGACTTTTTATAAACAAACTAGTAAAAAAAAAAAAAAACTAATAAACCGCTGTCAGCATGCATCGTATCCAAGATGCTGGCCGCATTGCCGCGTTAATTTGCAATACTAATACGTTGTGCAAAATATCAGCCAGCATTTTATTGGTCACGAGATGCTTCGACCATACGTGTTCCCGACATGTTTAACTTACAATGAAATTCTGATATTTTATTGAGTTACTTCAGGCGACATCATCTGGAAATGCTTTTGGTGGTAAATAAATAGCGCTTCAAACTCATTGCCCATTAGGACTCCCTGTATCGGGGATGTCATGAAACACACACACTAAGACACAAAACTATCACTAAAACCCAGCCCAGATATTCAAATTCATCATTCAAACAGGCCGCGAATCGAACCCGGGACCTCCTGCTCATAAAGCAGACCACGTTACCAATGAAAAACAATAGCGGTTGCCATAATAATACCATTTAATAAAACTTTAAGTGGCTTAAATCTATGACATTAGGACTAGCGACTAAGCCTACAAAAATAAAAAATGGACACAAACAAAACAATCCCAAAGCATTTTTGTTGAAATAATTTTGCAACTACGAATAGTATTGTCTCTATTGAGCTAATAACAAGCATTAAAGGAAAAATCCCGATCTAGAACTCTGTCAACAACTTCTAACGTTAGAGAGGATCCCATGGATACTGGATAGAAGAACTGGAGTGCTGTATCCACACGCCCGTTTGCTTACCGTGTGTGCCGATAAACGGTCATATTTGATCTTTTATGTACATTTGCGACTGCCATGTTTCCGATACGGATCTAGATTTTTCCGATTTGGTTTTACTTTTTTATGTTTTATGTTCGGAATCAATGATAAATATTATATAATCATATACTTTACTTAAATTTGAATTTGACTATAAATCGCTTTCTTCTACAACTTGAAAGTATCGAATATTTGAAAAATCTATACTACTTTAATAATACTGGCTAAATGGACATGATGTCTAAGCCAAAACTTAAATAAAAAAGTTGTTGGACGGACGGACAGACAGACAGACATCGTTGTCTTAGTAATAGGTACCTTCAAAAACGTTAACAATATGTTAACAATATGTTAACAATATGTTAACCTATTAACAACAAAGCAATATTTGTATAGCATTCTAAGTATATGTTATGTATCAAAGCTCATATTTGAATGTGCAATAATCACGCACGACTCGCCGCCACATGTGCGGAACTACCCTCCAGTAACGATATTACCTGCCTATTACTGCGATTATCCACCAGATGTCTGCTATCTAGGGCTCTGGCCCTTGAAATAAGCGTATACAGAATAATTGTTCTGAGAAAATTAGGCTTAATGTCAAGAATAAAGTATATCACTTAAATATGATTTTTAATAATGAGATAGGTTAGAAATATTATAATAAAAATATTTTTTACTAGCTGCGCCCCACGGTTTCACCCGCGTGGATTACTCCTTATAAGATCAGCTACGTGTCAGTGAAGTCCCATCAAAGTCGGTCTAGCTGGTTTGGAGTCCATTGAGAACATACATACACACATCCATTAAAGCAAGCGCGGTGCCCGTAGCAAATTCTTTCAAAGAGCCTTTGATCTACTATGGGTTCTTAAGTATAAAGTGGTAAAAAAAGTTAGTAGAAAAAGTTGTAACGTTTCACGTTTTTGTGACATCAAGTAGCTTCAATATACCACATCTTAATGTGTTTCACTCAAAAAATAACGCTCAGGCAGAGATGAGTGGGTTTAAATATGCGGGGCCCCCTATCGCGCGGGGCCCGTAGCAATTGCTACTCTTGCTACGTGGTCAATCCGGCACTGCACACATCACCTTTTATATTTAAGGAGAAGAAGAGGATATTATAAAAGCAAGATAAATACATCATTATCAGCTTATCATGTTCTCACTGCTGGGATACAGGCCTTTTTTCAGAAAGATATGGGCCCTAATCTACTATGTTGGTCCAGTGCATGTTAGTGTGCCCAGTGCATTTATCAGGAAGCTAGATAAGTTAGTTAATACAACCCTACAAGCTTGTACAACTAAGAAATAACTATATTTCTTAAAACCCTTTTATTGTCCCATAGATTATTTTTATCGGCAAAAGTAATAAACATAAATACACTGACCTGAATAAGTGGCGGCCGTTTCGTTTACAGAAACGCAATTCAGCGTTTTCTCCAAAGCAAAAAATATTTTATGCGTCCCCTAAGATCGATACGGAATGCTTAGAAACTGAATTATCCACTAGGGAAGGAGGGCAAATAAAGCCCACCCCAAATAAATAGGGCTAACAACGTACACGTAGGCAATCATTTCGTTAAGAAAGTACGAGAGAAGTTATTTCTCCTGGGTGTCAGAAGGAAGTTGGGGCAAAGTTGGACTACAAATCACTATTATGCCAAGAGTGGTCTGGAGCTGCAGTGGCCGGGTGCATGGTTTTGATAGTTTTTCAGGCGCGGTTGGGTGAATAGTATGAGATTGCTTGAAAAATTCTTCAAAATCGGTCGTTTCTAAAATAAAATAAAAACTCATCTACCACCTAACGAAACTGAGCAAGGTATTAATTAATCTTCTATCTATATATGTAAAAGCGAAATTCACTCACTCACTCATAACGAAATCTCGAAAACTACTTGACCTACGAAGCTGAAATTTGGCAGGTAAATTCCTTATGGGGGTGTAGAGATCCGCTAAGAAAGAATTTTGTTAAAGGGCCGAATAAAGGGAGAAATGGGGGGGGGGGGGTTAAGTAACTTACAAGGAGTTATCGGGGTATATTTTCTGTGATGTCAATAAAGACCTGTTGTACTGTATATAACTTCCTTCATTTTTTCTGCATAATCTTTTGGAATTTCATTTACTTATGTAGCATAAATAGATATAGTTTATTCGATTGATTACTAAATATTACGTTCACTTTTTAACTACCATCTATTCTGTGTCTCTATTTGCCTTCACAAAAGCTTTAGATCCTATCTCGCAGCTCATTTAAGACTAAAGTACATTACAATGAGCGTTCTCACGGTAGATAAGTACACCTGACATTTCTGAACGGGTTTAAGCCCAACTATAACTAATTACCCTTCTGACGCTCCTCTGGGAGTATACACAGTCTGATGGTGGATGTCGGATAAGTACCAGTGGATGTGGTACATTCTAGGTCACACGCTAGTCCAACACACACTACTGCAATGAATCTAAAAATAATCACACTGATGACGTTACCAAGGCATATCGAGATGAACTGCACAAAAATAAAATTACAGTGTCCAGCAAACACAAAATGTAGTAGAAAACAATTAACTTTGACTGTTCTCGCTGAAATTGGACACTAGCCTTCATAGGTATTAATTTTAGATCCTCATTTTAGAGGTGAAAAATATACAGACCAACCCCATATTCATAGACGTAATAAAGGTCACTCGAATCCTCACGTCACGTCGTATGTTATTTATATGCCAAAACACCACTGTGCTCTATCTCATTTTTGTGTGACGATTTCCGTCAGTGAAAAGTTCATCATCATCATTATGAGCCTATCATGTATCCAATGCTGGGACACAGGCCTTCTCTCATAGACAGAGAGAGAGAGAGAGAGAGAGAGAGAGAGAGAGAGACCACGCTGGACTAGTGCATGTTGGTGAATGTCGCATGTCTTTGAGGTTCTTGGACATAAGTGCTGGTTTCCTCACGATGTTTTCCTTCGCCGTTGTTGAGGGATGGCATCGAAACTGCACATAATTTATTTAAGTACTAAATAAGTCATTAGTGGTGGGCCGAGGAGCCCGAGGATCGAATCGGGTGCGGGAAATATTGTGAAGCGTACATGCTACCGCCCGGTCACCATAGGTCTAAGTTGAAAGAGTAGTTTTATGCATAGTAACGTTTCTATTAAGACCACCCGTGTGTACAATTGGACTGCAAGCTGGAAATGCCTCATCCTTTTCACCCTTACCACATCTTCTTATGTCAGTTAGGTAAGTGACACAAATAGAGTGCCACCTCGGGTTGCATGCGGGCAATATAAAACGTGCTTCCGACTTATTACTTCACATATTGCTTCACAATGGGAGTTTTTGATGCTGCAGGAATCTTGTATGACAATTTAAAATATTTTTGGCTACATGTTGTTAAGCTTGAACATATTTTCTGTTGTTTCGTACCCAGATATTTTACAGAGTTTTGATGGGGTTTGTTTAGGTACATTATGCTTTGGATTATATATACGTATAGTAGGTATAGTAGACTGATAATAATGGCATTATAACAATTAGCTCTACTATCTTTTACACACTTATTTTCAACAATTCTATCTACGATCACAATAATAATAGTAATTAGAGATACTTCTGCAGAGAGTAGGAACGGTTGTAACATAGGTAGATATATTAAGGAACATTTTCACTACGGCAGGAAAGCAGTCGACGAGATTTGCACAGGAGAAGATGCGCTGATGAGAAGACTTAAAACTCAGCAGTGGGTGGAAAATGCTGATGAAAATGCGTATGCTGTAGAAATTGAAGTTATGTAAGGTGCCAAAGATGCTTACAAATTTTCTACTAACCAAGAGAAGTGAGGTCTAAGGTCTACTAGAACAAATTCATCAATAATTTACATAAGATAAGACAAGTAAGAGAAAGATAAGACCATAAGAGAAGAAGAGAGGGGTTCATAAGATTTTAATGAAATTATGTTGGAATGTAGAAATGCAAATATAAAAAAAGAATTGTATTATCTAAGGTACAGAATTAGGTAAAAGAGAAAAAAAAAACGATATTATGAACATGACAAAACGTTTTTTTTAAATATATACTAACTTACATAAAACATTTTCAAGATCTAATCTAAATGAAACCAGAATCCATCAAAGGGTTGTGAAAATATAGGGATAGTGGGTTTTCTGTTCGGGGCGAATGACTATAGTCCTTTAACATACGATTTTTAACTATGACTGGCAAGAAGTTTTCTCACTAATTGTAGTAAGACACTGTCACAATGCAGCTAGGTATTCGTCTAGATAGATCAACAAATTCCCAAGCAAGTCTCCATTCATTAAGGCTCAAGTAAACTGCGACGAAGTTCCCGTCCGTCAGAGTGAGGTAAGTTCGCTGAGCAATTTGTGGCTTCCAAGTCGCTGCCGTTGTCTCGCAAGCCGCAGTCCAACAAGTTCCCTCTATGTACTCACTTAAGTGACGCGTATAGGTACCTACATACCTTAGAATAATTACACAAAGAAACCAAGTACATTCGCAAAATTTAAGCCATTCAAATGGTGTCATATATGACACCAAAAAAAAATATAAAAATTACTATGATAATTTGCGCGGTTATATCTTACCACAACAAATCAGAAAAGCAGCATAAGAGTTATGGTGTGACATTCCACAGGTAATCCATTAATTTTCTTGCTTAAATCGTTTAAAATACCAATCGAAACGTAAGCTACAAAGCGAATTTGTAGCTTATGTTTTGAGAAGGCGTTGTTTGGAAACTTACCTACTCTGAGTAGTTATTCTAAGCTACATACCTACTATAATTAAGTAGATAAATAAAAACTTAACAGATGTGAAAGTAATTGCATACCAGTCTACCTGTTAGTCACTTTTTCATTATTAAACTGATTGCACCGATCTTTAAGAAAATTTTCAAGATAAGTTCTTATATACCTATTTTGTAAGATATTGTAGGTATCGGTAGGATCGAAATATATTGTCTTTTAAATTTTGTTATTGAAGAATTTATTCCGCTGTGATTCTTAACTAAAATGATTATACTATAAAATCATACTTTGTTACTGGTTATTGCAAACTGTGCAAAACCAACAATACCATAAATGGATAAGCTTAGGTACAAACCGCATTCTAATCCGCTTGCGGTCTTTATGAGAGTCATCTTCCATTCATACAGTTATAGAAATATATACTTACGACTAAACCACATATGAAACCAGCATATAATATTCAAACCAGCTAAAGGAACTGGCCAGCATATTCGCATTCTCTTTGAGCCAAGTACTTGTTGTAATAACATTCGTCCAATATTCAGATATTGTTTTTTTTGTAATAGCGCGTTTGACCCCAAATTGCCTGATTTTAAGCGACTATGCTGTCTGCGATGGAACACTCTTGCCTAGAATAAACCGATTCACTCGTGGACTAGGAAATTATTTTTACAACACATTTGCTCAATAAGTGCACTTACGAAGCCTGTATACATCGTTCGAAAATTAAACATTACGCATCATACAACGGAGCGTGCGGTAATGAATTTTACCGCACGCTCCGTTGTATAGCACCGTGCGTGTACTTTACGGTATTTTTTTAATTTCCATTTTTTTTTTCTCGCAAATGTGTTGTAAAACGTTTTATGGCACACGTGCGGAATGGTTATTACAAACTCGTGACTATGGTAAGCCCCCGACTTCGTCTCGGGCTTACATTCGTCTACTCGTTTGTAATAACCAACTTACCGCACTTGTATCATAAATAACTATTTTATCCTATGTCACTTTCCGGCCTTCCAACTATTTTATTGCATAAAATCACATTGATTGCAGGGCCCTTATTCATTATCTAAAACACACAAGTAACGCTGCGTGTTAAGTTAACCTCTAAAAACTTGGTTTTTATTTCTTAGGGAATAGAGGTTAAGTTTTTGAGGTTAACGCACCGCGTTACGAGTGTGTTTGTAGTTAGTGAATCAGGGCCCAGGTGGGTGACAAAAAATAAGGAATCATCTTTATATTAGTAACGAGCTACGCCCCACGGTTTCATCAGCTATCCTTTATAAAGTTATTTCCTAGATTTTCAGAAAAGTTTAAAACGTGTTTTTATTTCCTTAGTAGGTATAGTAATGAAGTTTTGTCAGCGCAACATTAGTTAAATTTTATTATCAAAACCTTACAACTTTTTACAGGGGCTGATTTTCGAAAAATCCTTTGGCATTACTTAATTTTCATAAATAATACACATGCCAACTTTCATCAGCGTAGCAGATTTATTTATTTATTTCCGAATCGTTTCTTTGCCGTGATAACATTAGAGTTTACCATTGATGGGTACTGTGGCAAATAGTACCCGTTAATGATAGAGATTTGATTTTCGAACACTATATTCTTCATTTTTTCGCCTCAAATAGTCTAAATAAACTAAATAAATTTGGAAAATTAGAATTTGGAAAACAAAATTATTCTCTAGAAAATTTAATTAAATTAAAAAATAGTAATTATAATTATTAGTAATTATTTTAAATTATTATTCTCTTAATTTATTATTATTCTAATTTAACACAAATTTTCCAAATTCTTTATTAGTTTATCTAGACTATTTGAGGGAAAAAAATTGAGGAATTTTGTATTTGAAAATCATATCTCTATCATTAACGGGTATCCTATATGGGGTATCTATGCGGGGTTCCTATGTGTAGATTCACAGAAAAACGCTTGTTCTTATATAAATATAGATAAATAAAGAAATAGTAGAGATACTTATATTTACTTAGCAGAAACAGCACTACGTCATCATATACGTTCATTTATAAATATGGAGTTAGCACAAAATGACAAACACATGTACAGCAACGTAAATCACCAGACTTACGGCTCACACAAAATAATTAACCGCCACCAAACATCGTTAAGCTTTTAAAACTGAGGGCAACTTCATTAAAGGGCTCCTAACTTTTGCTACACACGAGATTAGAAGACAAATTAGGGGTTTGGTGCTACTTCAAAGAACCTTCAAGGGGTTCTCTGGACGTTGGCACATAGTTTGAGCAGCTAATCAAATTTGGGACGCATCAAACAATGCTTCGGTAATCTTTCATCTGAGATGCTCTTTGTCTTAGGGATTTGTACTTTTGTTGGCAGTTGTTTGGTAGTCATCATCATCATCATTTCAGCCGTAGGACGTCCACTGCTGGACATAGGCCTCCCCCATCGATCTCCAAAAGGGCCGGTTGGAAGCGGCCTGCATCCAGCGTTTCCCTGCGGTCTCTTTTAGGTCGTCTGTCCATCTTGTGGGTGGACGTCCTACGCTGCGCTTACCAGTCCGTGGTCTCCATTCCAGAACCTTTCGGCCCCATCGGCCATCTGTTCTGCGTGATATGTGCCCTGCCCACTGCCATTTCAACTTACTAATCCGGTGGGCTATGTCGGTGACTTTCGTTCGTCTACGGATCTCCTCATTTTGGATTCGTTGTTTGGTAGTAAATTAACTATATACCAACCAAACAGAAAATAACAAAGCTTTCTTTAAACTCATTGACATAAGCGTCTTTTTTACTGTTACAGCATTTAATTACACAAAGCGAACTTAATTTTGTTTGATTCGAAAATGTGTATTGGTGCTTTATCTTGGTTATATCTCTTAATCTGACAAGAATACCATAACATTCAAAGAAATACGAAACTTTTGTCTATTATAATTATATTAGATCCATCCAGAACATGTTTTTTGTAAATAGTTATCTTGATATTTTAAATATAGTAAATTTGTTAGAACTTATTAAATTTACCAAAAATTTATATAAAATAAATTAATCACAGATGATTACGTTAAATAAAATCAAAAAAATCTAAGTTAAAGTGCATAGTGGCCAATTGCTGAAAGTGGCCATAAATATTTAGTTTTCCCCTACGTACTACCGCACTGTCTCATATTATCATTCTTGTAATCAAAGACTTGCAAATATTTCGAAGCACCATACGGGCGCCTGTGTGTATTTAATTACCTAACTATTGTTTGCACTCGCTTTCTGTTTTGTTTATCAAACGTACGGGTAGTTTGTTGGTAATTAAAAGAGGGAGCATGCGTTGGAAGTTTAATTATGGTAAAAGGACCTTACATTTTTACAAGATTTTGTTTACTCGCCTTGTTAGTTTGGGTCAAATCTTATAATGAAATTTTAATACATTTATCTCTAACCGATTGAACTAAAATTTTGCATGCACGTTTAGTTTGGATGACAATGCATGGTTAGCTATTACGTCATTCTAAATGCAATATGCCAAAAAGATGGACTGCCAAAGATGGCGGACCAGTTATTATTTATTTCAATACAAGCTTGATAAAGCTACCAGTTAGTACAGAATACCGAGGTCGTAGGGATTCGATCAGGGGTCTTACGGACAACAGCTAATTGCGGCTCCTAATCCGCTCAGTTGGAAAATCACGCGAACGTGAACCCTATCGCGCCCAGATACGGTTTGCGGTCGCGTGATTTTCCAACTGAGCGGATTAGGTGCCGCAATTAGCTGTTATCCGTAAGGCCCCAGTAAGTTCTTAGCACCGCCAATTTCTGGTGCCATTCCCTATTCAAGACGATACGCTTGCGCTTTGCCCTGTTCAGATTTAAGGATAACTGGAAAAGCCGCCATCAAAAAGCTTTTGTAGAAAATGACGTACTTTTTTACTTAAGGTATTTTGTTACTTAGCTAATGAGTTAAATCTCTAGACTCAATAAATAAGCTAAAGGTTAAGTACAACCTTAGTAAAACAATCAACCCTTTTTACAAACGCCTGCCAGGTTTTTCTATTTTATCTAAAATCTTTAAACTGTTTTGTAAACTTCTTGCTGCTAAAAATTGTCACGCGCAAAAATATGACAATATTAGTTAAAGCCACAACACGTTTTTTACAATGAAACAATTTTGATTAAAAAAAATGTACTAAGAATAAAAAAAACCTTTAAGAGATAACACGCATCTTTACATTATCATAATCGGCAAACGTTTTACTATATTTGATGTTTAACTTTACTGTCAAAATAACTAATTTTGAGAGCTTTGCCGAATAAAAGTTTTCAAAACCAGTGCAGCCAAAATAAGCACAGGCCTTACTCATAATTTTTATTATAAAATGTTCCTATAAATTTATTTATATTTTCTTCGATTTTCTCGAATCGAAGTGAATATTTTTTTTCTAGTTTTTTTGGTCTCTGTTTTCCTGGTTATGAATAAATTTCTTCTTCTTCCCCCTTCCTTACAACACACACCTTTACAAAAAGGTGTGTTTGTTTGGACAAACACACCTTTTAAAGAAAAATAAGTGTGTTTGTTTAAGTGCAGTGTAGTAAATACTTTTATGAACGAACCAAGTAGAACGTTCCTTCAGAAAAGATTTTACTCTTACAATATTAATGTGATAGTCATGAGATAAATCAGTAAACGTTTCTAGTTTAACTCCAGCAACCACAAAGGCCACAAGATTGGCTATTTTAATATGCATCCAAGGTGTCCGAGAGACTCAACGTTTTAAATTGAGGCATTGCCTTGAATACAAAGCGCAATTTAATTACATTGTCTTTTCCTGTAGAAATGGAACTAGAATAAATTAAAAACGAATGACTCTTTTGCAAAATACGCTGTAAGTTTTTTTTAAACTGCTTTCATGGATGGTTTTCTTATAAAATTCAGTAACGAGACAAGCAGGTATAATTTTCCCGATAGAAGCGTAATGCATAAACTCATTTAATTTTCATGCTACCAGTCTACGTCGTAGCTATATCTCCATGTCTACGGTACTACGTAGTTCGTAGCCTTTACGTTAAACTCGAGATCTTTTGTTGCTAAACAGTATACATTTTGCTCCTTTTATTTTTATTTTTTCTTCTTGATTGTTCATTATCATTACCATCAACCAGAAGACGTCCACTGCTGAACATCCTCCGTGTTAGAACTCCACGTTGAACGGTAGCCTGCCATCTGCATCCACTGGATGCCCTCGTCTATCACGATGTCTATCACGATGTCTATCTGTTATGGTAAACAATTTTCCAGAAATTTTGAGCGAGTTACCATCTTTGGGCACTCTGTAACTTAAAACCCAAATGAGCTATGGTCCAACGCCTGGTCTCAATTTTATTTTATTTAATTAATTGGTTTGTGTCCTAATGGTTCATTTATTAAAAATGTCATACAAATGTCAAGGATATAATACAGGCTTCCCTTCCAGTGCGTTTGGGGGGCCTTGGTATCCGCTCCATTGCTGGTGTGGCTCTGCCCGCTTTCCTGGCCTCAGTTCATAGTAATCAGCTTTTGATTGAAAAAATCCTTCCAGATAGCTTTGTTGACTTATCTTACATGGACGAGGCCAGGGACGCATGGAGAGTAGCGTGCCCAAACACTGATTTCCCTTTGACTCCATCTTCGCAGCGGCTCTGGGATGGACCGATCTGTGAGCGAGCGCGGAAGCAACTTTTAAATACGTGCTTAAGCTCTGCAGATCGGGCCCGTCTCTTGGCCGTCGCGGAACGGGAATCAGGTTTGTGGCTCCAAGCCCTCCCTTCACCCCATACCGGAACATTAATGGATTCTTCCAGTTTCAGAATAGCGACTTCCCTTCGCTTGGGCACATCGTGCTGTGCTCCACACCGTTGCCAGTGTGGCGTTGTTGTCGACCAGCTCGGTCACCACGGGCTTTCCTGCACAAGGAGCGCGGGAAGGATTCCCCGTCATGCCAGCCTTAACGACATCATCCGCCGGGCTTTTACCAGTGCCAACTGCGTGGCCATTCTTGAACGTGGCCTTGTACGTGGTGATGGTAAAAGACCGGACGGTATGACGTTAATTCCTTGGAAGATGGGGCGGCCTTTAGTATGGGACGCTACTTGCGTTGATACCCTTGCACCGTCTCATCTTCCTAGAACGCAAAATAAGGCTGGTACAGCGGCTGAATCTGCAGAAAGCCTCAAAAGGCGCAAATATAGCAACCTAGACAGTGGGTATATATTTGAGCCTTTTGGGGTCGAAACTTTAGGCCCGTGGGGACCGGGCGCTAAAAATATTTTTAAAGATTTATCTAATCGTCTGGTCGAAGCATCTCGTGACCAAAATGCTGGCCGATATCTTGCACAGCGTATTAGCATTGCAATTCAACGCGGCAATGCGGCCAGCATTTTGGGTACGATGCCTGCTGGCAGCGGATTATTAGATTAGTTTAGTTTTATATTTTAGTACTAGTTTGTATGTATTTTTTAGTTGTGTTTTTTATTTATTTATTAGGATATAATTAAATACATTGAGTACACGTACTGAAAAAAATATTGAAGTTGGCTGATCTGAGACAAGCGCTTAAAGTTTTTGGTGGGGATAGAGAGCAGATGCACTGTCCTTCTCCCGTAAAGCGTGGCTTAGATAGCATTTGTAAGGCGCGCGCACGGCATGACGTCATAATGTGCAATAGTGCTCCCTCTGTCTAGCATGAAATAAAAATACTTATAACTTGTTTATATTTAAACAAACGTTTTCGTTCGTGGGCGTTATTTATGATCAGCTTTTTTGTGAGTTATAAGTAATAAAAATTAGGACATTAATTAAAAAACTGACTTCAAAATTAGTAAATACGCAATTTGGTTACTTGGATGACATAATTATTTCTTCCAGTTAGTTTGATTTAAAAACCTAACTGATTGAGATAAAATTCTATGGGACTATAAGGGACTATCTATTTTCTTATAAAATATTTTACAAATCTGTTCATTAATGACAGAAAATCGAGGTAGGAACATTAAAAAGCATGCAACTGAATTGAGAAACTCATCCTTTTTTTGAAGTCAGTTAAAAGGTACATTGAATATCACTACCGCAAAACAAATGAGAATAGATAGCCCGTAGGCCCATCGTCAATTTTCAACATAAAGCTGACTGTACACGAGTGTTCAACAATTCAGCTGTAGAATGCTACTTACTATGCTTTACGCTATATAATAACAGTATGGCTTCTAGGAAGGTTACATTATTTCGGTTGCATTAAGCGAACACATTCACACGACGACGATGCACAAATAGCTCGTGTAAACGTATCCGTTCAAAAAAAAAAAAACCGTATCCGTTGAGAAGTTATGACGAATTTTTTGGTCGCGCAGAGTCAATTTTGACGCTCTTTTTTAACCCTCCACTCCAATCAATTTCTATGACGTAGGCGCGTAATAGCGTAAGTGCACTTTGACACAACAATTAAACTCGCAACACTTCTGATCAGATAATAAATAATTAAATAGAATTTAATAGCATGTATGTGCACATTCTCGCATGCACCCCCGAAGAGAACTGGTTCCCATAAACTCAGGGTGTCCTATTGTGGGAGCTAAGGCCTCACATACGTTATAACAGGCAATGTGCAGTGGTCTATTTTAAGAATATGTACAATACTTGGCGAAAAACCCTTGCGTAACAAGATATATTTAAAAAAAATGGCACCAAGAAAAGCCTCTCATCGCTAACTTTGGCAGGACCTTCGTGTGGAAGCCTTTTTAAAAACATCTAAACAACTTCTACTTACGCGTAAGTTGAAACTAAAAACGCACAAGTGTAGATTTTGGCGTGACGTCACAATGAATACGCAATATGATTTGATTATATATATTTCTCTCTTTTGTACGCGTAGGCAGGAGGCATCTTGATGAGCGAAACAAAAATGGATAATTTATTTGTTTAATGTTAGTAACTTAAATGTATTTGCGTATACGATATAAGTGAGCTGTCAAGCTTTTAATAATCGAGCCTATGGCACAGAAGACATAATAGACACCTATAGTACTATACTGTACTCTCTATCGTGGTACTCTCTGCGTTCTAATCCGTATTTATTTCCCCGAAACAGCGGAACAGCTGGCTTCAGTTTGCGTCTAGAATTTATGTCCGGCGCGGCGTCTGGGTTCCGTGGAGCTCACGTGCGGAGGTGATTTTCAGAATCATACTACTGTATTCCGGAATCATGTGTCTAAAAAGACATAAACAAAGAGAAAAAGAGAAAGAGAGAGAGAGACAGATAAAGATGGATTATCGAAATACTTCGCCCCGAACTGTGTATCCTCGATCCCTTTATATCTTTACATCCTTATCTTTTTAGAAAAAGACTACTTGCTTACAACTGAACACAGATGTAGCCGCTCAACATGCGCAGACACGTTGGTACTCTATGTATCATTTATCGCATTTACAACGGGGAATGTTTTGATGAACTTTCTGATCTAATGCTGGCGTCGTGGTTTTACCATCACACTATGGCTAGTGCCACCGCCTGAAAGCTCATATGCACATATCATTAGTTCAGTGGAAATAGCACACTGTGCGATTCACTCGATTTTCTTGCCTCACACCAGCAAAACGTGGATTGAGCGCAAGACTTATTTTCATGGTGTTTTCGAGAAGCTACAAAATGTGGTTCTTCAAAAGGCGAGTTAAAGATGCCTCTGTTGTTACAAGTATCCATAAGCGACGGTGACTGCTTACCATCCGGCAACCTGTCTGCAAGTTTGCCACCGCTTAAAAGAAAAAAACATGATCCGATTAGAAGACAAACACAAACTCACAAACATACATAATTATAGGAACGCCGATCTATTTCCGTGGACTTTGAGACTTTCGCTTCGCTCGGTCAATACATGCGAATGTCTGTTTGTTACTTTTTCACGATCAATGGGCTGAATCGATCTTCACAAACTTTGGCATAAAGGTCGGAATCATGAGGTCAGATAAGTGATACTTAGTGGTCGGGTGGTAGCATGTGCGTTCCACAATCTGACGACACCCGGTTCGATCCTCGGCCGTGCACCAATGACTTATTTTGTATTTACATAAATTATGTGCAGTTTCAATGTCATTGCTGAAAAACGGCGAAGGAAAACATAGTGAGGGAACCGGTATGTCTAAGAACCTCAAAAATTACTTTCCACAATACGCACTGGGCCAGCATGGTGGATTAGGGCCCATTCTCTTTCTCTGAAAGAAAGGCTGTGTTCCAGCAGTAGGAACATGATAGGCTGATAATGATTATGATGAGGATCCCTTTGAATAGGCCTTTTGAACTGATATTAGCTATCAATGATAAACATGGACTTAGTCCAACTTTTTTTTACTTTTAAATTTGTGTGTAGCTCTAAGTGTGTATGGATTTTTGTTACAAATAAAATATTGTCTATTGTCTATTGTCTTACTTGTTATCCCAAAAATGCGGGATTAGGAAGGGGCTGGCAGAAGATTTTGTGGTTTTGCAGCTTAAATAGAAAAAAAAAATATTCTATCTAAAATTGTACCTAGATCCGGCCAACGTCTGAACAACGAACATGTCGTGTTTAGTGAGCGCACATGACAAACGGGGGTTGTCTTTGTGTGTGCCTATGTATACATACACGTGTGTGTATGACAATTGGGTCAAACTTTCTAAAGTAGTTAAATTCTCGTGGTTAGAGATAACGTTAGATTAATGTCGTCTCAAGATGGCGGGGTCGTAATTCTAAATGGGTTATTAATAGCTAGCTTAGATTCAAATACAACATTTTGTTCAAATTATGAATACATAGTTTATGGAACCTTAGAAGAATTTGGGATAACATAATTAACAATTTAAAAAGAGTCTTCAAAATTAGTAAATACGAAATTTCGTTTAAATGAATAACTTATTTCCCCAGTTATTTTGATTTAAAAACAAAACTAATAAAGCAATTTTAAAATAAAATTTCCATGAGACCATTCTCAAAGTACCTACATTAATATCCTGGCAAAAAAATATTTCCATAACCGGTTTATAAAAGAGGGAGTTCTGAGATAACAAACATTTAAAAAAAAACAATTGAATTGAGAACCCCCTCCTTTTTTGAAGTCGGTTAAAATACAAATCATCATCAATCATATTTACCATTGCCACACCATTGTATATACATACCTTACCATTATATATTGTATTTTTGCCACAAATAAATTATGTCTATTGTCTATGTCTATTTAGACCACGGACTGGTAAGCGCAGCGTAGGACGTCCACCCACAAGATGGACAGACGACCTAAAAGAGACCGCAGGGAAACGTTGGATGCAGGCCGCTTCCAACCGGACCTTTTGGAGATCGATGGGGGAGGCCTATGTCCAGCAGTGGACGTCCTATGGCTGAAATGATGATGATGATGAAGATGATGACCAGACGAGTTCGAGACGGACAGACATTGATATATAAAAAAACATCTGCTGATTAAAGAGTTTTATGTTAATTTTTATTAGCCGGACTATAGACAGCAAAAGACAGCAATAAAAAGTTTGTTTTGTTAAGGTTATCTATTTTATAATCCGAGTTGGTATAAAAAGCGTCGCTGTCTCCACGAAAATTATAACGCAAACAACATTCATCGTTTATCAAGCTACGTTTTGCTTCAAAATGATTACTAAATCATGTTCAGTTCAAATTTGGATAAGTTTATTACTTTTGAATTACATATCAGGGCACAGAATTCATAGAAATGTCGAAGACGTAGAAAGCAAGCCTAAAGAAAATACTATCGAAGAATCGGATAGACTGATGATCAATCAAACAGGTAATATTTTAAAGTTATATGATTATTTACGGGATATTTACCGTGGTAAGGTTGTGGAATGAGCTCCCGATATTTCGGCGTACTTAGATGCACCATGTTCACGTGAAGACATGGTCAGGTAATATTTTTTTTCAATATGTATTTATTACCTATGGCTACTTGTGTGCACGATGATGGTACGTATAAGACTTCTAACTAGTTTTGTTGTTGAGCGCTCACTCATGGGTAATATCTACCGACATAGTAGAAACAAAAAAGTATGTTATCTTCATAGAGCCAAAGACAGAGCGGTACATAGCGCGGATTGTTTGCCTGCCCGTCAGTTCGCACGCATATTCTTCAAACCCAGAATAGGCATGATGACTAATATTTTTTTATTACCTCATAAAAAAGCTGATCATAAATAGAGCAACATCAACATAATCAAAATTAAAATTAGTTTAATAATAAATAAGATATAAGCATTTTAATTTCATGCTAGACAGAGAGCGTAGACGTAGCGTAGACTATACTGAGCCGTGACGTCACGGCTCAGGAGCGCCATACAAATGCTATACTAACACACGCTTTGCGAGAAAGGGATAGAACATCCCCTCTCTATCCCCACCTAAAACTTTAAATACTCATATCTCAGAGATTTATCAGCCAATTCAAATTATTTTTCCAGTATGTGTAATGTATTTAGTTATATTCATCGCTAAGCCGGTTATTTGTAATAAATTAAACATGAGGACAAATGCCTGTTATCGTTATTCACGATACCTACAGTACTGAACATAAGAGGTGAGTACAGCGTACGCTAAACTTTGTGGCCGGTTTGAATATATTATTATTTAAAATTATATTTTTACTGGGTCGTAAATAGCAAACTACTGCAAACCTTAATTTATTTAAGACTAGGGGTCCACCCCGGCTTCGCACGGGTATTATTGGAGTTTTATTAAGGATCCCAATTTTTTTTGAAAATATAATATTTTATAGCCTAGAAGCTTTCTAACAGTGAAATAATTTTTCAAATCGGTTCAGTATTTTCGGAGCCTATTCAATAAAAACAAACAAACAAACAATCAAATGTTTCCTCTTTATAATATTACTAGCTGACCTGACAGACGTTGTCCTGTCTTAGAACTGTCAAACACGCAAAGTTAAAGTTGTAAATCTTATTTTTTTACACCTTGGGTTACATTATTGGAGTTTTAGTAAGGATTCCTATTTAAAAAAAAATATAATATAGCGTATGTTACCCGGGGATAGTGTAGCTTCCTAACAGTGAAAGAATTTTTCAAATCGGTTCAGTAGTTTCGGATCTTATTCAATGCAAACAAACAAACAAACAATCAAACAATCAAATCTTTCCTCTTTATAATATTAGTATAGATAATGCACCGAATTATTAACAATCATAAAAACTGTATCCGTATCTACGTATTGTATTTTATTATAATTATACATAAGTACCTATAAAACTCAGAGGTAGAGGTGACCGTGCATATTTGGGCTAGAGTAAGCATTTAAATCTCGTACGGGCCTCGAGTTGACATACTTTTTTGTTTCTACTGTGCTACCGATCTCTGCACTATGTACCGGTCTCTATCTAGCAGATATTGAGTTTTGGTGTTACTGTTTTTAATTTAGCTTTTCACAAGAAGGATACATTTTATTTTGTGGAAATAACGCGTTTTCGTAGAGGTTGCACGAAACGTTATTATACCACGCACTCGCTGGACGTGCTGTGAGATTTTACGCGCACAGGAGTGGATAGTTTTGTCTGCAAAGAAAAAAAAAACATACAAGAGTTATTTGTGTTTTCTAGGTTGCAAGTACCTGACTCTCACAAACGGAGAAAGTGTATTGTTTAAAAAAGACAGCGGAAACTTGGAACACACCACCATGGCTCTCTTATCAGAGGATAAAACAGGACAAACACCGAAATTCGAAATGAATTTTGCCGTTCAATCAGCTTCAGACTTACGCGTATTAATGTTCACTAGACAAAACTATGTGAGAGTCTCTAAATTGCATGCCGATTACAAAATTTGTAAGTCTACAAGGATCATTACTCTTTTGTCTATGGTCTACAGTTTTTTTTGCTTTTCTTCAAATTATATAATTTATTTACTAGTTAAATAACTATAAATAGGGTTTGTCTATAAATAAGGGTTCTTATTTCTAGATCAGACTAAGCTTCTTAGTCTTGAACATCAGCGCAAAGTTGCTAGTCTGTCGGTTTATATCGGATACATTTCGGAGAGTGTGCATCGGATCTGCATGATCTAATTCCTGTCCTGTTGATTTTTCTATTGGACTGCCAGAGCGGGCACGAAAAATCAAGACCGCTTCATGGTTGATATTCCGAAAATTCATAAGAAGCGCTTTAATTCCAGTTTTATTGTGCAACCTGCTAGTCTGGAGAATGCGCTGCCTCAATGGGTGTTCCCCGATAGTTATAATCGGGGAGTCTTCAAATCACGAGTGAATCGGTTTCTTATAGGCAAGAGATAGGCCGAGATTAGGTTGGCGGAACCCAGGCCGCCCGACGATGAGGTGGACTGATGACATCAGAAATACTGTCGGGAACGAGTGGATGCGAATAGCAAGAGACCGGGAAGAGTGGCATAAACAAATGGAGGCCTATACCCAGCAGTAGGTCACTCAGGGCTGATGATATGATAATGATACGTGCTCCACCGTAGATAGCATCATCGCTTAACATCGCGCAAGTTGGCGGACAAACGCAAGCATACTATTGAATAAAATAAAAATCTGATTTAATTGTCATTGGTAAAATGAATGAAATTGGTGGTGATCAATTCTAGGCCTATCCTATATAGGTTTTTTATTATTTTTAGGATCAGCCGGCCATGCACGAGCCGGCTGAGACGTAGGTACCTACCTTGAAAAGTTAGTAAAATACCTTTTAAATTGTTAACAGCTCTTGGAACCAATGGCAATAAGTTTTCGGAGTTCTTTTATACGGCGCTATCAGACAATTCCGAAAATTTTCAGGCTATCGATTTAAAAATCACAAGCCAAATTTTGACATGTGATAAATATCAGAAATTTTACATTACAATAAATGACGGTGAGTAATTAACTATTTTCTTATTTGATAAGGTTAAAGCTTGCATTAGAATATCATTTTAGCATGTAAAAGCCGGATCACACGATGCACTGCGCGTTAGCGACGCGTCGCCTTATATAGTAGTCTTTGCGTCGCCTCCTGAAATAAATGAATTTTGAATTTGAATTGCTGTGCTGCAGTACGTCCTTTTCAAATAGCATGACACTTGACAGGTAGTTTGACAGTACGATAGAATGTAAAATGATTCGTAACATAGATTCAGTATATTCGTAAATATTGAATGAGATGTCACAGAACTAAATTAAAGATTTCCATTTTGCGGCGAAAACATATAGCTAAGCGCTACTTTGAAAACTAGTGGGTAAAACTAGTCTGTAAGTGTAGGTTGTCAAGTGCCATACTATTTGAAAAGGACTTAGGACACGATGCACTTTTGTGCCGTGCCGCAAACAAATATTATTGCAACCAGCAACCAACAAATGATATGGCCAGCTGTATCTACAAATAATAAACATAATTAGGCGATTTTACTTTTAAATAAACAATGATAACCTGTGTAGGCACTTTTATTTATGTTTCTCAAGTTACTTGATAAAGTAAGTTAAAATCTGTGCAGCAATAGACTATCATACAGTTTTTTAAATGTTGTCAGTTAAAAAAAATAACAAACATTGAAAAATATGAATAAATTTAATATGTATGTAAATAGTTATTTGTTATACAAGAGTGCAAAGTTGGTTTTTAACCGCGTGCTCATCTGATAAAAAAACTAGAATCCTGAGCGTTAGTGAGGGAATCAAAAGAGTACGAAGTGAAAAATCTTTGCACTTGAGTGCAACACGTAACTTTTCATCCCACCTCAGCGAGGAAATGACGAAATGAAAAAAAAAAAAAAGGTTTTGCGCATTATTCATCATCAGCCAGAACATGTCCACTGCTAACCTCTACACTGAACGACAGCCTGCCTGCATTATTAACAGTTTCAAATACTCTTATAAAAAATCTAGAGAATGAGAGGAAAAAAAAAAAAAAACATCCCCCACCTCGGAAACGCTACCCCCCTCGCTAACGCTCAGGATTATAATTTTTGAATCCTTCGCTTGCTCGGTCATCAAAATTGAGCACGCGGTTAAAAAGAAACTTTGCACTCTTGTATAACAAATAACTATAAAATCAGCTGATAAAGTCCCGAGATATAAGCGTTTAAAGTTTGTGTTCGGATTAAGAAGGAATTCTCTGTTCCTTTCCCGCAAAGTGCATATCAGTATGGAGTTAGTATGGCGTACTTACCAGTGACGTCATTTGTAAGTATATAGTGCGCTCTCTGTCTAGCAAGACATTAAAATTCTATATATCTTCCTTAATTTTAAACACTTTTTAATTTTGTTTTATTTGATCGGGTCTATTTATGGTCAGCTTTTTATAAGACAACTAGCAACGCACCCCAGCTTCGTACGGGTGTAAATAGATTTTTTTACAAAAAAATCAGCAGTAGGCTAACTAACGTTCTTATTTTGCTGGCCCTGGCCATGCGTGACGCATAAATCTTTAGTTGTCATGTTCGTCCGTCTGCCTAATTTACCAGTCGCGGCGCACTGCAGTAATGTACCTCCTACATGCTTACCCTAATTATGCTGGGGCCTCATACAATACGAATACTCGCGTTACCACGATGAATGTTGTAGAAGACTTCTCATACTGTTAGCGATGTATGTATTCATGCAAAATTGCATCGCGATGTCGCGATGTATGAGTCCACAACATAAGGCGCGAAAAATATTTAGGTGTACGCATATAAAGGTTGTGTTTTTTCAGGTACTTTGAAATATGGCAAGCATTGTGAGCATGAACCAATCTGCTCCACGAATAGTTTAGGGCTTTACAGTCCAGAAATTGTACAAATTTGTTTTGAATCGAAGTCTGAGCATGGAGCAAAGATTTTGTACGATTGTCCATCCAATTTTGCAGGTAAAATTATAAAAGCCTAGAAAAAAAGAGAAACGCGATTCCCATTACCCGATCCGTCTTATGAAAGCCTATAATTATAAAACTTTTTTTTGTTATTCTGAAAGATACCTCATCATTACTACCTACAACTCATCACAAAAACATTAAACAACTTCAATCATCATTCATCATCGAGATAAGAAGTCTTTAGCATTTGTCGCTTCCTGTTCTAAGGCAGGCGCCGATTCGTGCGTATTTCTTCCTGCAGGCGTAGATCGCATATTTTTGTCACTGTTTCTCACAAGGTTTTTTTTTATTGATATACCTGATGACATTTACCTAAGCCTGCTCTGAAAAGAGCAAAAAGGCAATGAGCAATGGAAATCCATCTATTGCAATATACACCTGCTTACAGTGTGGACGAACATGCCACTCCCGCGTTGGTTTATTCAGTTATCAAAAAAGGTATCTTTTAATAATTTTATTTATATATACGGGAATTAGTCACGTATATGATTACGCCGGCTACTTTGACTATAGTTTCAACCGCATTCGGCAGCATTTTTCAAGGTGAGTGCGCGCGCGCGGCACCGTGTCACTTTTCACTGTGATATAAATAAAATGTGTGAAAACCACGTCCGTTTCCATAAGTATCTTTAAAATCCCACACATTGCTTCAATCGTCTGTAATAGACGCAAAGGCTATGTACGAGTATATATATATGGTACATGATCTAAGTTGTATAGCTAAATGTTTGTTTGAAAAACAGCCGCAATGGAAATATACATGTGGCCTGAGAATTCTAGCAGTATACAATATAGCTATGACATTGTTCACTATATAGGTTCACATTCATATTTTTATACGTGAATAACGTATGACCATCGAAAACGTTTTTTTTTGTTTTGACTTTTGAACCGAATTTGTTTAGGTGTCATTAAATAGGTAAGGTATTTATGTTTGTTTCAGCATTTTTTTTTATATTTTCAGTTTGTCCGTCGGGAACGGCATAGACAACTCGCAGGAAGACAAGCTAAAACACAGGAACATTAACGACCATACAAACGACACTTAAGATAATCAATATTTAAAATAACGCTGTCTCATATTTGTGTGAAAGAATTTCCATCAGTAATAAGTTAAAGGCGAAATTTACATTTTTATTAATGCAAAAACCGACCGTGTGTGCAAAAATGTCCCGAATATTTATTTATTTATTTATGTTAATTAACGTTTTTAAGTAAGGCGGTTTTTTTGTACGTTTGAGACTTGAGACCTGAACTAATGTTACTGTGAGGTACTCATTGATTATATTAAAATTATTTGTCGATTTACATTTTTTTATTGTATAATGAACACTACTCATCCTCAGCCAGAGGACGTCCACTGCTAAATATAGGCCTCCCCCTTAAAACTCCAAACTGATCGAGAGCCTGCCATCTGCGTTCACTGGATACCAGTGACTCTCACGACGTCGTCGGTCCATCTAGTGGGAGGCCTAAGTCTTCCAGTTCTTGGTCCGCACTCGGTTATCGGTTCTTCGAGGGATGTGGCTTGCCCTTTGCTACTTCAACTTCAAATAGCTATTATGTCTTTGGTTGTTCAGCGAATTTCCTCATGAATCTATCGCGTAAAGAAATTACGAGGATAAGTATTTCCATTGCCCACTGTGCGACTCTGAGTTTTTCCAAAAGGCAGCAGTTAAAAACCACGTCTCAGTATAATTATTATGTCGTCACAGGCAACACAAGGACCACTTCTCACCGGATGGCAAGTGACAATGTGGTCTAAGATCAAGCACACTTACCTATGAAGTACCTATTCACACTTATCTTAAAGACATCTAGGTTGTCATCGACTCAGAGAGTATTGTGACGCCTTAGCCTAATCGAATGGCGATTGTGATTGCAGACTCAAGTAAAGCAAGTAAACTCAAGCAAGTCATTCATACAATTTGCGCTTAGAATTGGCCCGCTCGAGAAACAGGGGAGGACATCTAGCTGTCAAGTGGTTATATCGTCATTGGTTATATCCATGGACGTAACCACCCTAAAGGTTTTATAACGTCTTTGGTTATATCATGGAAGTAGTATATAGGGTATAAAACGTCCTTGGGTTATATCCATTGTATCACTTGTAAAATACTACATAATGTCAATGTGACAACGCCTACGTATACAATCAAATAAGCAACTAACTCGAACTACGTGAACTAACGCCGTTTTTCCTGTACGCCCTTTTAAAGTCTCCCCAAAACGTGCACCTAATAATTCAATTGATAATGGATCGCCCCGCATTCTCGCTGGAGCTATCGGGAAGACAACATTCTCATTTAAATAGTTTCCGTGGCTCCAAGATACGCTCGTATTCGTAGCTAGTTCATAAATCACTCCCGCACGGACCTCCATTTAAAAAGTTAAGCTGAGATGTTCCTTTTATCTATGGTACTAAAAAACTATAGGAAAGGTTTATTTAAAAACTCTATTCATCAGATACATACTTTCGTTTTGAAAATAGAAACAAAGTAGCACACTACAGTCTTGCCCATCGTTTTATTTATCACCATAGCACGGTCTCTACGATAGAGTTTTATCATCTATAATTTTGCTAGAATGTGGCAAATAGATATCTTTCTACCCTCAAGTTACTTTTTTGAAAGAAACTATTCTGAGTTCATCATCATCCACATCCTTTCTTACCCCACTACAGGTTTTTTCCTTTTGCTATTTCATGCTATTTACCATCGTTTTGTGCTACCTATGTGTATAAATATTACCTTCTCCCCAAGACTCAACCGCTTAACTCAACCAGTTATAGTGCTAATGGAGATATTTTCCACAACAACAACTAGTTATGCCAAACGGTTGTTTCAGTATCATGTATAATAGGTGTGAAACAAAACATACTCCTGCAGCGCCAATATTTATGTAAACATGCCATTCACATTACTAACGCAATTACACGTGTTTCTCGAAAACACTGAGTATATTTTAGATCGATTTTGTTCCAATAGCACTTTTAAGAAAACTTTCGTAAAAGCAAACACAAAATTGACAAATATTGCACACTACTATCAAAATACGAAACAAATGGTTAAACAATTAAACAAAAGAAATAAGGGCGATGACAATAAAATTTAACTCGACGATCTCGAACTCTGCGTCTGTAATGTAACTATGCGTAAGTCTAGAACGCATTGATTACCTTATCTATCTCCTTTGTGATCACTGAATAGATAATAGCAGAGGGTCAAGTCTTTCACCCAGTCTCTTAGATCATTATCTACATTATGTTTGGAAGATGTTTTTATGTGTACGTATAGGATCACGCGCTTATTACTGGTTTCATTTTATCATAATAATTATACTCTTGAAATCAAAGAGCTGGTGGTGGAAATTCAAGTTTATTAAAACTCTATTGCTTCGTATTAAAACTTGACTTAGGCTACAAATTGAACGCTTCGATAACGATCCATTCATTGAGGTTAATGACTTCAAAGGGTTCATTAATTTTTGATTTTGTTATTTTGCATTTAGTATATTCCAGAATTTGTATCAAAAAATCGAATAAGCACTGATACATAGCCAGATTGAAATTATGTAGATGCTTCTTATGGTCACCTGTGGTAACAAGCGTTGCTTAAAAGTGGGAAAACCTCCACTTAAACATTGCACGATTTTAGAAATCTTATATCCAAGTTTACAATTTTTTTAACCGACTTCAAGAGGAGGTTGTCAATTCGACAGTATGTTTTTTTTTAAGTTGACGGACAGGCTTGGTTCTTATAAACAGTTGACATCTTAGCAAATGTCCTTTTTATAAAATTGTGAAGCAGTACTTCAAATACCTACTGCCTCTCTTTGTTCAATCGATTTCTCACTTACACGTGAAGTGTTATCCTCTTGACGTAATAGACCCTCTGCTTATCCGTTTGCTACTTTGCTGTGGAGAAATCGGAGATGAACAAAAAACATTCGAACAAAACTATGTGAAAGGAGTACCTGAAGTTATTGGACTTTTTGAGGCAAGCTACTTTAGTATCTTAGTTTTTTAATATAGCACTTTACATATTCCCTAACTAGAATTCCCTGTGTCGGGGATGTCATGAAAAACATGCAAAGGCAAGGACAATTAACAGAACAGAGCAGAATTTTAAAATTATTATTCAAATCTGCCCGGGTGGGAATCGAACTGGGGACTTCCTCAAGCTCAAGATGTAGATGTGCTAACTTAGTTATACCTCGGTTTTTTATCGGATACATTTTGGAGAGTGCATCGGATCTGCATGATCTAATTTCCTCCTGCCTATTTTTCTACCGAACTGCCAGAGGCAGGCACAAAAAAACAACACTGCTTTATGGTTGATATTCCGAAAACCCGTGCAAAGCGCTTTGATTCCACTTTTATGATGCGCAACTGCTGTCTGTGGAATGCGCTGTCTGAATGGGTGTTCCCCAAAAGTTACAATCAGAGGGTCTTCAAATCACGAGTGAATCGGTTTCTTCTAGGCAAGCGTGCTCCACCGTAGACCGCATCATCGCTTAACATCAGGCGAGTTGGCGGTCAAACGCAAGCCAAAAAAAAAAAAAAGATTAATATAAGAAAAAAAAAAAAAAAAAAAAAAGGTTATAGGGCTAGTTTATTTTTTATATAAATATAAACTGAAATACGCTGTTTTGACCCATTAGAATCTGAAAAGTCTCTTCGCAATGATTACACTTGGATTTACATCAACCTGTGGTTGCTTGAAGCGGACTAGTTTTGGTTTTTGTACGGCCACGAATGCCGAAGCAAAATTGAATAATTTTCATAACTACTAAAATATTAGTTACTAACTAATACTAATATCAGTTCAAGTTAAACAGTATGAACCCGTCCAAGTCCCGCTGCGCCTAATACGTTACCAAACTTGTGAACCGCAAGCTGGTTGTAAAGCTAAGAACGTATGGAAACTATTCCATGCTCGGGGAACAAGGGGTTTACAATGTACACTTGGGTTTAAAAGATTGCGGACCGAACATAAAAGATATTGGAAATATGTTTATGGGTACCTGGAGATGCAATATGAGAATATGTTGTAAAAAGCAATTTTCTTTGTTTCATCACGTAGACGTAAAATTTCCTTTAGTCTTATAATATCTCAATTTGCTGCATTTGTATGTTTGTTTATTAGTTGGAATAGCTGTAGGTGGTGAGGCTAGCCGCTGCTGCTGTATGTTATTTTATAATTGCGTTGTAGATTCATTGATGTTAGTTTAAGTTTCATAATCATCATTTTAGCCTATCATGTTTCCACTGCTGGGATGAGTCCCAGCGGCCTTCTCTCAGAGAGAGATATGATGGGCCTTAATCCATTGCATGTCTGTGAATGTCATAATATGTATTTAAACTTTTCAGGTTCTTAGACAGACTTACAATGTTTTCCTTCAACGCTGTTGAACGATGGCATCGAAACTGCACATAATATATTTAAGTAAGATTTAAGTACTAAATACATCATTGGTGCAGGGCGAAGGATCGAACCAGGTGCTGTCAGGTTGTAAAGCGCACATGCTACAGCTCGGCCGCCATCACTCTCTATGTATATAAGTAAGTGTATTTTTTTAAATCTATACTAATATTATAAAGAGGAAAGATTTGATTGTTTGTTTGTTTGCATTGAATAGGCTCCGAAACCACTGAACCGATTTGAAAAAAAATTTCACTGTTGCGAAAGCTACACTATTCCCAGGTGACATAGGCTACATTATATTTTCAAAAAATAGGGATCCTTACTAAAACTCCAATAATACATTACAAACCATAGTGTAAAAAAAAATAAGGCTTACACCCGTGCGAAGCCGGGGTGCGTTGCTAGTTTATTATAAGTATAGAGATTTTCTGGGGACGAAAGTTGACTTGGCAATATCACCTCTCAATATCTCCAAATGGCTCTAAAGTGTAAGCGCTCCAGAGTAGTAAAATTCATGTACTTTGATCGATCAACGGTGATGATTATTCTCAATGACTATAAAGGCTCTTATCATTGTTAAATAAACATTCATCATCATCATCATCATCAGCCAGAAGACGTCCACTGCTGAACATAGGCCTCCCCCTTTAACCTCCACACTGAACGACAAACATTACTAAATCCTTTTTCCGTTTAATTTGAGCCACTTTTGGTTTATATTATCTTTAATTAATCTAAACAACCCTATCTGATTCTGATTTGGAATGTTCATTTACCAACCCAATGAAATGAACGGAATTATTATCACTGAATAATTTGTAAGAGATCAGACAAACTTATTTAATTAATGTTAAATTATTCTAAAACAACATCCAATCCTATTAAGACGCAGTATCAGGAATCTGGTAACTTTTCGCCTTAAAAGTTACAAAAGAAAAACGCTCTTGGAAATTTCGTCCGAAAATAAGCTGAGACCCGGCGCGATTACCATAAAACTTGTTTAAATGGTAATATTAGAAGACGTCACCCACCACCATCGTCCCTCGAAAGGACTCTCAAATCTATTTCAACAAAACATCTACACTAGCAAATATCGTTAGGAAAAGATTTTTATCTGGGACTTTTCAAACTTCAGTGTTAGGAAACATTCTATACTATGGTTTTACGGCATGACGTTTCGATTTTTACGACTCGGGTCATTTCGATTTCAAGGTTTGCGGTTTTCCGATGTCTGCTCTAATGGTGGTTGTTATAGAATTTTGAGAGTCACGAATCGTTTTAAAGTCGGGCTGGAAGTCACGTAAAGTGGATCTGCTGTGGATTTCAATGGCTCCAATATATCGAGCTTTTTATTGATACCTTTAATATATCTACATGTTTCCTTTTTTAAGAGATTAAATGTCTCCGTCCGCTTCTCAACTCCGCTCCAGACAGGGCCGCCTTACCTTGACAAAGCCATAATTCAAAAAGACAGTTATGTTTGAGTTTAGAAGATATTTTCATAATTAAGGAAGATACTAAAAAAACACTCGAATCAGCTTGCGGGTCAACTCACTATCCCTGAAACCATACGCTGGTTCAAAATGAAATAAATAAAAATAAATAATTATTTTGGGACATATTCGACCAAACTGACTCTACAAAAGAAAGAGCTGGCTCCTCTGGGAGCAGCACCCTCCATGTTAAGAAGCCTTTACCTCATCTGCTTATAGTCAAAAGACTGATCGCATGATAAAAACAAAGAATTTTTTTTATCAATGAAGTAAACCTCTGTGCTGAACATTATTTTGAGATTCATAAGCTTAAAATTGCTCCGGCGTTCATTTGAGAGTAAGATCCCATTCCAGACACAGCGTGTTTGCCAAAAACACTACACGTATTTTTCGAAAACACGGTCACTTAACGTGAGGTGAGGTATGGTCTTACGCCTAGCATGTCACCATAAAACAATGCTCCGTATCATTTTCGCGCATGACAATACGCTTACGGACAGGTGTTTGATTTGCTAAAATAACAGGTCTAATGAAAAATATAACTAAATGATATTACACCTTAGAATAACTACTCAGAGAAGGTAGGTTTCTAAACAACGCCTTCTCAAAACGTAAGCTACAAATTCACTTTGTAGCTTACGTTTAGATTGGTATTTTAAACGATTTAAGCAAGAAAATTAATGGATTACCTGTGGAATATCACACCATAACTCTTATGCTGCTTTTCTGATTTCTTGTGGTACGATTTCACCGCGCAAATTGTCACAGTAAAAGTTTGTTATGCACAACTAAAAAAAAAACAGAAAATTAACGAAAACTTAATAAATAACTAAAAACTAAAACTTAAAATAACTAAATACAAACTAAAAACTTAAACTAAAAGACCATTAGTGGAGGGAAAGGTCCCCAGAATGCTGGCAGCATTGCCAAGTTGAATGGCAATGCTCAATTTCTGGGCGAAATAGAAGCCAGCATTCTGGACACCCGACGCCTCCACCAATCGCCTGGCCAAGTCCCAATAAAGGCCCAAAAAAAGTAAAAAAAAGTAAAAGTTTGTATTTTTGGAGCCATATATGAATCTATTTGAATGGCTTAAATTTTGCGAATGTACTTGTTTTCTATTGTGTAGTTATTCTAAGTATTACACATAATTATACTACAGAAAAACTTGTTAAATTGGTTAATTAAATTTGTCAGATTAGGAAGATGCTCCGTGTCAGTGTCAGTATGGAGTTTTCATAGCGTAGGAACTTACAATTAAGTAATTTGTAATAATTGGAAATAGAGTGCGCTCTATATCTAGCAAGACATTAAAATGTTAATATCTTCCTTAATTTAGAACAGAATGTGTTTTCGTTGATATAAAAAGTTTTTTATAAGAGTATAAAAAAAACAGTTCGGTAAACGTTTTTCCTCATCGGCGAGAAGTAAAAAAAGCAGTTTTAATCTATATATCTTAACTAACGGTTCTAAGCAAGGCCGTAAGTAAATTACAGTGCCATATCTTACATGTATGGATTGAAAAAATACGTATCGTTTTCGACCTTAATATAAGTCGTCCCTAAGTCCTAGCCAAGAAAGTATAGCAATAACAGAGGTAGTAATTAACCTGATAATATCCCGGGGGTGCAATGAGTTACACGCTCGCTCGTGACTGGGATACCGGCCCGGGTGTTGTACGTGACCATAGCGGATGTACTTTTAAAAATATTGGAGTAACAGGTAAATGACCATTGAAAACATTCATATAATGTGGACTTGGATGCTTGATGGAGGGAAGTTGATAGTCTATCGGTTTTTATCGCATACATTTCGGAGAGTGTGCATCAGATCTGCACGATCGAATTCCCTCCTGCCCATTTTTCTATCGGACTGCCAAAGTGAGCACGTAAAATCATTACCAACTTATGGTTGATACTCCGAAAACCCGTACGAAGCGCTTTGATTCAACTTTTATTGTGCGACTTGATAATCTGTGGAATGCGCTGCCTGTATAGGTGTTCCCCGATAGTTACAATCAAGGTGTCTTCAAATCACGAGTGAATCGGTTTTTTCTAAGCAAGCGTGCTCCAACGTAGACCGCATCATCGCTAAGCATCAGGCGAGTTGGCAGCCAAATGTAAGTCTCATAATTTCAACCATATGACGTCCTCTGCTGGACATATGCCTCCCCCATCGATCTCCAAAAGCGCCGCTTGGAAGCGGCCTGCATCCAGCGTTTCCCTGCGGTCTCTTTTAAGTCGTCTGTCCATCTTGTAGGTCAACGTCCTACGCTGCGCTTACCAGTCCGTGGTCTCCATTTCAGAACCTTTTGGCCCCATCGGCCATCTGTTCTGCGTAATATATGGCAGTGTATGTGTGTATGAAACGTAATTTTTTAATAAAAAAATATTTTAAAAAACGTTAGTAAATATTAACCAGATATGAAAGGTGCCCATTGGCGTATCAGAACAACCCATCATCTACACTAATTTAATAACTCAAGAGGAAACAGAAGCACCTCTGAGTATTGTAAAGAGTTAAAGTTTATGACCTAGCTTGTATGTTTGTACGAAGTAATCTCTGGAACCATTGAATCTGTAATTAAAATTATTTTACTGATAGAAAGCTACTCTTTCTCTGAGTGACGTAGGCTATAATACTGATGTGAAACATCTATTGGCGTCCCTTGGCATTAAAAACTGACTCGTATGTCGTGACAGTATCATATAGATTAGATCTACTGTTGCCCATTTAAGCTTTCTCACCTTCGTGGTTTTCTTTTTGGCCTTGTGCGAGCCACATCCATTGCCTTCCGAGATGCTTAACGAAAATAACGTAAAACACTTCCAAAAATAATATAACACTGTTTTAAACTATCACGGTTGTTCACTAAAGTTATATGATTATTTACGGGATATTTAACCTTACCACGGTAAATATCCCGTAAATAATCATATAACTTTAAAAATAATATAGTTCTACTCGATAAACAAAACCACAAAAAAATAACAACTCGTCTAATCAGCCCATCTCGCTGATTAACAACAAACCAAAGCGTCAATAAACAACATTTTATCTCACAAAGGCTCCGTGGAATGGCTAACGACGCAAAATCCCGCGACGGAAATCTCACGATGAGACAAAATCCTCGCGATGAGCCAAAATTCCCGCGATCGCGACAAACAAAACAATTCGCCCGGGGAATTAACGATTTTACTAAGAACGCCTCCCGCATAGTAAAGACGTTAAGAAATTTAATTAGCACTCATTGAGATAATTCACTGGCTCCACGATAGGCTGACGTAGAGAAAACAAAACTTTCTCTACGGAGGACATACTGTGTGGAAAGTTGGCCAGCCGCACTTTGCATAGGGGTATTTACGTTATCGGCTGCGTTTGAACTAATTAAGTCTGTTGTAAGAAAACCTTAAAACAAACCGCTTAACCTTTCACATACAAGTTTAACCCTTGTGGCTATGTTTTTTATTCAAATCGACTACATAAGAAAAGTTTCTTAATTCAACTGTATTTGTATCGCATGGGTGTAATTTACGTGCGAAACCGGGGCGGGTCACTAGTTATATATATATATATAAACCTTCCGTGAACATTTATCTAACTGATGGTGAAAACCGCATCAAAATCCGGAGTTTAAATCCGGTTTAGGAGGAGTTAGCGGCCATACAGACACACAGACAGACAGGCAGACGCGGAAAGCGACTTTAATTTATACTATGTATAGATTATAGGTTATAATATCTTCGCCAGTTGTAAACTGATTGTAATGATTATTTTTTGTAGATTTATTATTTAATTTACTTTAAAAAAAAAACTCCTATCTAAGCCTGGACAATTCAGAGAATGGTTTCAGCCATTTGCCGCGAAGTCGGATAATGTTTTATCTAAGATAAACGAAAAATTTTAGAAAAAAAAGAACCGACTTCATGACTACCTACATTTACAAACTGAAACTAAAAAGTAGAAAATATTGTTTAAATATTACGACTGAAATACTTTGTATCCATGGTAATTTTTAAACTTTCGCGATTTGAACACATGAGTGAGCTCGTGACCACGGCCATTGTAACATGGTCGAAAGGTCGAGCGAAAGGTACATATTTTTACCTAAATTAAATAATACGTGATAAGTCCCGATAAACATTTAAAACATTTGTATCCATCATGGTCATGAAAAATTTAACGAAAAACAACAGGGACCGGTCGCCATGGAGACACTTCTTTGTTTTTTTGAAGTTCTGTTCTAGGAACAGTTCCTCTGTTTGCTATTCAGTTAACAGCATCGCTAGTGGAGAACAAAGAATGAAATTCACCAAGAAATAACTGTAGTTCCAATTTTGCCCACCTTAACAGCTAAGTTGGTGGCAGTGTACAATGTACATTGAATTCGTTGCTCATTGCATGCTCATTGTCATGTTTTTGAAGATTTTTCAAAAAGCGCTGAATCAATGTCGATAAAATTTATGTGGGACCACCTATGACATATGATCTACCAACCAAAAAAAGAATCATCAAAAACAATTCTAAATTGGCGGAGTAATCGCGTAACATACATTTAAAAAAAACATAGTCTAATTGATAGCCTCCTCTTTTTGGAAGTCGGTTAAAAATATAATATAGCCTATGTTATCCTAAAGTTATATGATTGTTTACGGGATATTTACCATGGTAGGTTAGGTTGTGGAATAAACTCCCGATAATCGATGTTATCCTATTAATAGTTACACATCAAAATAATCTTTAAAAATGTTTACATTTTCAATAACAGCATGTCATTCATAGTGTGAAACTTTGGTAGCAACTTTATTTTTCTCTGTAGGTAGTTTTTTTTTTTTTTTTAAGTTTAGTTTTTTGAGTATTTAGGGCTTAATTTGTTTTTCTATGTACATACGTTTTTTACGTTATCTAGCGATAACTTATTAAGTTGAATAACAAACTAAAATTAACAAGGATAATTGTTTTTTTTAAACCTCGTATTTTTTATGGTGGTATTATGTTCAAACGGCTGTTTTTTTCATGAGTCATAGCTAAGTTACTTTTATTTAAAAGTCAAATAAAAAAATACTATAAAATTATGTTCAGCTGGTTACGATGCGCCAGACAGACACAGATACATACGTTAAACTTATAACACCCCTCTCTTCGTGTCTGGTGTTAAAACGGTAATTATGCTTTCAAGTTTTGATTGGTGAAAGCGTTGGAAAATTAGGCACTAATATACGTTCTTACATGGCATTAAAAAAGCTGACAAGGTTTAAGGCCGTGCTGGCCGGAGGACTCGTGCTGGTTTTCAATTAAAAAAAAACTGGGCAAGTGCCTTTATTAACTAAACAGAATACACAAGCTAAAACTAACACTACAAATACAGTTATACTGCCCATAGACCATTGAAGGTCTAAAGACAATCCAAATGCTCAAGACCACTACCAGTTGGCAGCGTACCCAGCATGCTGGCGGCATTACCACGCTGAATGGCAATGCTAATGCGTTGAGCCAGAAACATGCCAGCATTTTGGTCACGTAGGCACCCTGAAAGATTTTTGAAAATGAGGTTTTCAATATTTATTTAGTTTAAAAGACGCACTTAAGACAAACGATACCTTTTAGCATTTTTAAGTCTACAAGTATTATTAAAAGAATTTGTATAGAACAATAAAATCACTTAGTTTAGTCGCTTCACGTAATTCACTACTAGTTCTTTACTAACTGAAAAAAATTATAACAAATATGACAGCATGGTTTTTGAAACCTACAGTTAAATACAAATACAGTTTATGTTATTAAAACGTATCTCCAAAACAAATACAAAATCCATCTTTTTTTTAGCGAAGTACAATAAAATTTGAAACAGTGTGTCACAAACAGTAAAATAACAAAGCCTAAGCCAATTTATTTGGAAAACGAGGGAAGAACAGATAACTACTAAAACTTCTAAACTTCGATCATCGGTATTAAAGGGAATAAAATTGGTACGTAAACACAAATATGTACGTATGTCTCTTATTTACAACTTTCAAGAAGATATACTTGTTTTGCGTATTTTATTAATCTAATGTATTTAATCTAATAACTTTAAACAAGTTGTTCTTGTATATGAATATAACTATACATTTATTTCGCGTATCTCGGAAACGGCTCTAACGATTTGGATGAAATTTTGAATGAGAATTATGAAACTTTTAGACAATATACAAAAAGAAAATAACTTGGCTATTGTTATGAGTGCATGATGATATTGAGTTGGTATATGGTATGAGGTACGGTATATGCTATTAATAAAGTTATATGATTATGTACGGGATATTTACCGTGGTAAGGTTGTGGAAAACCTCAACCTACCTACTACCTACTTACCTTGTGGTAATCATTTAACTTTAGTGAACAACCGTGATAGTTTAAAACAGTGTTTTATGTTATTATTATTTATCTTTATTTCATAGGGTCCTAAGGTCTAACCCGGTCTTTTATACAGTATCAATGGGGCAAAAGCCAACACTGAGAGGCCTTTTTGAGTTAAAAACAAATTGAACTATGTGGATCAGGGTGATGTTGGTAAATGTACTATTAATAGTATGGGGTTATAAATAAACTGAGTTATTGAGGCGAACAACTTGTGTATGGTATAATAGACTTATAGGATGAGAAAAGGCACCTACCTTATCTTGACTCATCTCAAAATACTTTTGGACATTATTATAATTAATACTAATCTATGGAGCTTGTTTGGGCTCCATCACAAACCTCAAACACAAACACGAGACACTTAAGCGTGTTTATTACTTTTTTGAATTATAATAATTATTAAACTTACTTATATCTTCTGGTAGCCTGGTACTATACAAATCTAGCTACAGTTTATCATCTACCATCTAATCCCTGGGATACACAGAACAAGGACTACCCGCATAACTTGGGCCTAAGCCTTTGTCCCAGTAACTTTTCCTATTTAAATAATGAACTAACACCCTTTGTTCTGAGGCTGGCCTGTCTTACCACATCACACGATACGTACAATTTAGGTACAACACATCAAACAACTCTTAATACAATGTACAGTGAATTGTGTTACAACTGAATCCTTTTATTTATGATACAGAGACGAGTAGCTACACAGTCTATAGTGCGTTATTGGTAGTGGACTACAAAACATACATGGATGGTCTTCACCTCAGAAAAACTGTGTAGGTACCTAGCTAATGTTAAATGCTTAGATCAGACAGACAAGTGAGAAATACCTTGATACAATAGGTGTTATTTTTTTTTATTAGAAACTAGCTGGCCTGACAGACGTTGTCCTGTCTTAGAACTGTCAGACACGCAAATTTAAATTGTAAATCTTATTTTTTTTACACCTTGGGTTACATTATTGGAGTTTTAGTAAGGATCCCTATTTATTTTTGAAAATACATTATAGCTTATGTTACCCGGGGATAGTGTAGCTTCCCAACAGTGAAAGAATTTTTCAAATCGGTTCAGTAGTTTCGGAGCCTATTCAAATCAAAAAAACAAAAAAACAAACAAACAATCAAATCTCTTTATAATATTAGTATGGATATGGTTCCGTTTGACCGCCAACTCGCCCGATGTCAAGCGATGATGCGGTCTACGATGGAGCACGCTTGCCTAGAAGAAACGGATTCACGTGATTTGAAGACACCCATATTGTAACTATCGGGGAACACCCCGTTCACCACGTTTTTCAGTTTATGTAATGTATTTAATTCTATATATTATTACTAGCAGCGCCCCGCGGTTTTAATCGAGTTAAAATAGTTTTCTGAAATTTTCCAACTTTCTGCGCAATTTTCTAAATTTTTCTCCCCATAAGAACCTTCTACAAATTATTAAAAAAGTAAAAAAAAAAGATGAATGAAATTGGTAATGTCGTTCTCAAGATATGGCGTGACCAAGCCAAATAAGCTTTTTTAAAATATATAAATACATATTTATACCATTAATATAATACCATTAATCTAACGTTAACTTTTTATCTTATCAGTAACTGCCAGTCATGCTGTGTACGCATATTTTGGGATACTCTGCAGTTCGAAACTGTAATATTTCCAATAAGTTTAGCTTAAGCTGAGATAATTCTGTTTTGTGTGCCTCCTAAATAAAATAAAATAAATATATCTTTCACTAAGCCTGTAATATATATTATAATAAATGAAACATTAGGACCCAAGCCTATCAGGCAGTCTGTAATCTTAAGTAGAAATGTAAAATGTGTAGATAATAATAAAAAAAATTGTAAAACTACGTTTCAATAATACCTGTTGTGGACTCAGGGCTCGTTCCTAGCGTTCCTAAGTCCACTCGGTTCAGTGGACTGTATAAGGGGGGGGTTCTTCGTGGTAGGTCAGAGAAACGTCTTGCTCGGTGGTAGCAGTAACAATGCGTCATTTATTCCATCTTACATCTATTTATACAATTCTAACTTATTATATCCTAACAACTAGTGCACCCTACGCGTCATCCATTGTTCTCGCGGAGGCTGGAAGCGGGCGGCGCGTGCCTACTCGACCGCACTCCGTCTCGCCCCGCTTTCACTTGTCGTCCAGATGTGGCTCGACGTACGCAACTAGCCTATACCCTATTGTTCTCGTGGCGGCGGCAGGCGGGCGGTGCATACCTGCTCAGCCGCATCCCCGTCTCGCCCCGCGCCGCGTCCCGCTGTGGCCTGTCGCCCGGGAAGGGCTCGGCGTCCTCAACATCCTCCCCTCGGCGCAGCTCGCGAAGCCTTCCTCTGGAACCCTCTCGAGGGCGGCGAGCTTGTACCACGGGTGACGAGTAGGTTTCCATCTTCCGACAGTCCGTCTCGCTGCATGGCTCGGTCGTTGGCAGCCCGGCGGATGATCCCATAGTCGGTGCGTTCTCGTTCAAGGTGACTGCGAGCGCCGTCTTGACGGAGCGGACTAGTCGTCCCCTTGCTCCGTCCTGTCTCGGTACTCCAGGCACTATGTTCAGCCATTGCATTCGGTGTCGTAGTCCCCCTTTGATCATTGGGCCGAGCTTATACAGCCGGCTCGCTTTCGATGTCGGGCGAGCGGCTCGTAGCTGTCGAAGCTCGGTACCGAAGCTCTCTCGCTGCGCTCGTTGAAGTAGAAGCTTCTCTGCACGTTCAATGTGTTCCAACTCTAGGCGCGTCGATCGGCGCCGGCATATGTCGATAAATGCCGGCACGCGCCCCACTGTGCGAGCTAATACTTCGTAACGCGAGTATCGTTCGGGTGCGGGCAGCCATTCGTAGCCCGCCTTGTTTTGTTCGTAGACACGTAGCATGTCCGCGTTCTGTTCATTGACATGCAGTATCTTCTCGTTCTGTTCATAGCCGAAGCGTTCTTTCAGCCGTTGGTCCTCCGGTTCATGGAGGAAGCTCGGTCCGCTGAACCACCGGTCGTCTGAGGTGATGTCCGCGCTCGTACACCTCGTAGCGTCCTCCGCGGCATTTTCTGAGGCAGGTATCCAACGCCATTGAGCCTTATCTGTTGCCTCCGCGATCTCTCGGAGTCGGTGAGCGACGAACGACGTATATTGCCGTCGGTCATCGCGTATCCATTGGATGACCGTCGACGAGTCCGTCCAATAGATCGTACGGGTCACTCTCAGCCGATGTTCTTGCAGAATGGCGGTTGCCAACCGTGTTCCAATGACGGCGGCCTGTAGTTCTAGGCGCGGGATACTCTGCGTTTGTCGCGGCGCCACTTTCGCTTTCCCAGCGACTTGTGCTACGACGATACTGCGGTCCGGTCGTATCACCCTCCAATAGGCGACGGTAGCGTAGGCTCCTTCGCTCGCGTCGCACATGACGTGCAGCTCTATGCGTTTGCACGCCCCCAACGCGTAGCTACGCCGTAGCCGTAGACGCTCAATGCTTCGTAGCTGTTGTAGCCACGCATTAAAGCGCTCGGCGTGTTCGTCGGGAATTCGTTCATCCCGTGTCAGCTGTTCTCTCCACAGAGCTTGTAGCAGTGTCCGCCCCCGGATCGTGTAGTTCGTCGAGAGACCGATCGGGTCGTATAGCGACATCACAGCGCTCAGCGCCTCTCGCTGATCGCTTATCGGTGCGCGGGCTTGAGTGCGCACTTTCTCCGGGGCGCGGTTCATTCCGGTGTTCAATCCCAGCTCGTCTTGTTCGGCGTTCAAGGGGAGCCCGAGTATCTTGTTGCTCGTGGCTCCCCCCAGTCGAGTGGGCGCGTTCGTTCGTAGCGTATCCGGAATGCAGCTCAGTACTGCCGGCTCGTTCGGAGTCCGATCTCGAAGTGTGAAGCCGGCCTTAGCGTGCACCTCGCGTACCTCTTGTGTGGCGCTGCGGGCTTCACTTTCGTTGTCGTAACTGTCGATGTCGTCATCCATATAATGGCTCTGTATCATGGCCATATGCGCTCGTGGATGCGTCGCATGAGCGCGCGCGTTATGGTCGCGCACGCTATGTGCGAGGAAGGGTGAGCTCACCGCGCCGAAGATTATGCTCGTCATCTTGTAGGCGCGCGGCGGGCTCTCTCGTTCATTTCCTCGCCATAGCAACTGCTGCGCCGGCTGGTCCTCAGATCGCAGTTTTGTTCGCAGGAACATTTCCTGCATTTCGGCGGTCACGGCAATTGGCTTTTCCTGTAGCGACAGCAGTAGATCAGGGCCTTCCAGGAGCTGGTCGTTGAGACAGACGTGGTTGCTTTGGTGCGCTGCATCAAATACAAGGCGTCGCTTATCGGGCTTGTTCACCGCGAAGTGTGGTAAGTACCCGCCGACGGTACTCTTTGACTCGGTACCGTCGCATGGCGCGGCGTAGCCCTTTTCCAATAAGGTGTCGATCTGCGCGCTGTATTCACTCGCGAAGCTCGGGTCTTTGTCTATCTTTCTTTCTATTCCCTTCAGGCGGTTCAAGGCGGCGCCGTAACTCGCAGGCACGGTGACGTCATCACCGCGCCACGGTAGTCCCATCTCGGACGCGCCGTCGATCTTCTTCACTTTTTTGTTGGACGTTCCTATCACTCGTTCGTCCGCTTCGTTCACGCGGGACTTGAGTGATATGTCCAGTGACTCGATCTTGACGTGAGTCTCGACTAGTTCGTGAAGTCGTTGGTCGTGCGTCTCGCTCTCACGTATACGCTGGTCAGGCGCGTACACGTGCAGGACGCTCTCGTTCTCACATAATGTGAAGCTGTGTGGTGCGGTTCCGTGCACCACCCATCCAAGCTGCGTGCGTGCGGCGGCCGGCTCGTTAGGTGCGCCGACGCGTAGCTCTCTTGACACGATAAGTTCCCAGTAGTCGGCACCCACTAGAATGAGTGGGCGTGCTCGGTCGTAGCACACCCCGTTCCCCGGGTCCTGCAGGTACTCGAGAAGTGATTGCGGCGCCGTCTGTTCTCGAAATTGTAGGTTTCGTACGGTCCGCGCTTCGATCGTGTATAGCGCTGTCTCGCTCTCTCCCTTGAGGCGAATCTTTACGAGCTTGCTGTCTCGCTCGCGCTGGGTCATATTGACGCCGCTCATCCGCATAGGCTGGTTCGGTTCGTCGGCGCCGATGCTCGCAACTAACTCTCGGTCGATTAGAGTTATGGCGGCGCCTTCGGCCAGCAAGGCGTATGAGTGGGCCTCGCTCTTGGGGCCTGAGATCACGACGGGGCACACCTTCAGCAGCACCTCTCGTTCTGGTCCGGTAGCGTTTAAGGTAGCTACCGACAGTACCACTCCGTGAGTGGGCTTCTTTGGTTCGGTGGACCGCGCGGCTGGTTCGATGGAGGCCGGCGCGGACTTTCTCTCCTTATGCAGCGTCGGGTGATGCAAGCGGTGACCCTTGTTCACGCCGCGAAACTTCGTGTTTTCTGTGATCTTGTCGGTGATCGTTCCAGATGATCCGAAACTCTGTTCGAGAGTTTTCATGATGCGGTCGGGTCTGGTGTCCGTCATGAGGTGGGCGGACACCGCTTCCAGCACGTCTCCTGTCAGCGCTGTTTGCAGGTGAAGCACGTTCTCGACGGGCGGGATCTTGAACATTGTAGTTGATTCTCTCGTCGCCACCTTAAAGCGCAGCCATTCGGTCGGACTGCCGCTGAATCTCGGTAGGTCGCAGTTGTAGCATCGCTGCGGTCTAGACGTTCGTTCTAGTGCTTCCGCGATCTGTATTCCGTAGCTACGTGTGCGGCCTGGTGCAGGTGACAGGTCACGACGATCGAATATTCTTGTTTCTTCATGTTCAATGGAGCGCGACAGTTCGTGTCGCTCCCCCCGTGATACTGGTTCAAGTTCAACGGGACGCGGCAGTTCGTGTCGCTCCCGCCGCGATGCTAGTTCAGGTTCAACGGGACGCGACAGTTCGTGTCGCTCCCGAGAGCTTAGCTCAGGTTCAACGGGGCGCGACCGTTCGTGTCGCTCCTCCCGTGTTCTTGGTTCATGTTCAACGGGGCGCGACCGTTCGTGTCGCTCCTCCCGTGTTCTTGGTTCATATTCAACGGGGCGCGACCGTTCGTGTCGCTCCTCCCGTAATACTGGTTCAAGTTCAACGGGACGCGACAGTTCGTGTCGCTCCCGTCGCAATGCTGGTTCAGGTTCAACGAGGCGCGACCGTTCGTGTCGCTCCCCCCGTGATGCAGCCACGCGCTGCCACTCGTTGACGCGCTGGCGCTGTTCTTCCGGGTTCATTGAAGGTTCATCGCGTAGGCTTTCTTCAGCTTCAGCCTTGGCGATCTGGACCGCGAGCCGTTTCGAGATGAGGTCTGATTCGACCTCGAGCATCATGCGTTCGATGGCGGCGAGCTTCTCGGCAGCCTCCAGCTCAGCCAGTCGCACTTGCAGTGAAATCGTCGTACGCCGCGATCGGTGCGAGTGGTTGGAGGGTTGCGGTGAGACAGCTCGTCTCCGTATGTTCGTGGCGGCGGCAGCAGCATGTTCCCCGCCCGGCCCGGTCGGTGGGCCGGTAGCGGCAACTTCTTTCCCCGCCGGCGTCGAGGGTGATGCCGGCCGAAGTCGTGTCTGCCTCCGCAGCCTTTGTTCGATGCGATGGAGCTCTTCAGTGCTCATTTTCTCGGTCTCAGGTCTGTTCATGACCATTGTGGCTGGTCCTTGGTTCCGACGATTGTTCACTGGTTCCGACGATTCTCCTCTGGTTCTTACTGATCCGGCGTTCGAAGGAGCAGAAATGTTGTGGACTCAGGGCTCGTTCCTAGCGTTCCTAAGTCCACTCGGTTCAGTGGACTGTATAAGGGGGGGGTTCTTCGTGGTAGGTCAGAGAAACGTCTTGCTCGGTGGTAGCAGTAACAATGCGTCATTTATTCCATCTTACATCTATTTATACAATTCTAACTTATTATATCCTAACAACTAGTGCACCCTACGCGTCATCCATTGTTCTCGCGGAGGCTGGAAGCGGGCGGCGCGTGCCTACTCGACCGCACTCCGTCTCGCCCCGCTTTCACTTGTCGTCCAGATGTGGCTCGACGTACGCAACTAGCCTATACCCTATTGTTCTCGTGGCGGCGGCAGGCGGGCGGTGCATACCTGCTCAGCCGCATCCCCGTCTCGCCCCGCGCCGCGTCCCGCTGTGGCCTGTCGCCCGGGAAGGGCTCGGCGTCCTCAACAATACCTATAGCTAAAACATAATACAAAGTATTTTTTATAATTACAAAAATATTATATGAATGAGCGAGAAAGCACTACAATTGAAAAAACATTCTTAATAGCTTCAAGCTCCAAGATAAAGGAAGTACAACCGTAATTTGAGATACACCACAATGCACTCGAGTAAGCTTCGTATGAGGAGTTTGAGGATTACGATGGATGTGCCAAATAAATCTTAATTTAGGATAACATGTTGAGGAACGTGATGAAAGCCAAGTTAACAGTGTATGGAAATGAATGATGTGTTTAAACAGGCTAGAAAACCACAGAAGGATACATTCAAATATATGGCAAGCAACGTAAGTTAGAAGTAAATATAACAAATAACAAACAAACCCTTATAAGATTAGTTTTGTCTCAAGAAGTAGTAAAAAAAAAAGCCTTTTTATTATGGACACATTTTTTCCAAAAGGTCCTTCTCTATAAATTTCAGAATTACCAATTACCGGCGTTATTCTATGCAAGTAGAATAACGCAGCGTAGCGTAGACGTAGCTGCGTAGCGTAAGACGCAGCGTAGGAAGGCCTCCCACTAGATGGACCGACGACATTGTGAGAGTCGCGGGCATCTAGTGGATGCAAAAGGCAGGCTGTCGTTCAGTGTGGAAGTTAAAGGGGGAGGCCTATGTTCAGCAGTGGACGTCTTCCGGCTGATAATGATGATGATGATGATGAGAATAACACCGCTCTAGGTTTTTGCTGACAGATCAAAATATAATAGTTACCTACTTTATGAAATCTCCACAGTTCATTTGTTTTGTTAATCACTTTCGAAAAATATGTCTGTCATATTTTAATTTTGGATTTTATTCTGTAATTGACGTTGATAAGTGTATTTTAGATATAGCTGTGGGCCCGAACTAAATTATTTGGATTATTTCATAGCCGTGAGTTCATATCAGACTACATAAATTTGTTCGAAAGGGACCGCGTGCATTTTAAGTATATCTTAAGATTTTTTTATAATAAAAATCTTTTTTTTTTACTAATTTGGATTCAGAATCATTGGTTTAGTATCTAATCTCCAAAAATATTCTATATTATAATTTATATCTAACCCTGTATAATTTATTATATTTTTTTAAATCAAATGTAATCAAAATATCAAACTATTTTTACTTACTTTTCTTTGTTGCCCTATAGTTTTTCTTGTGTAACTTTAAACATTAAATTAACTAAAGGTGGCCATACACGCACTGGGGCCTTACGGACAACAGCTAATTGCGGCACCTAATCCGCTCAGTTGGAAAATCACGCGACCGCAAACCGTATCTGGGCGCGATAAGGTACACGTTCGCGTGATTTTCCAACTGGGCGGATTAGGTGCCGCAATTAGCTGTTGTCCGTAAGGCCCCTGATGTACCTACCTGTCAGATTATTTGTAAGTGTGTAATATTGTCACTGGCGTTTGATGTCTCTGCTGACTCTCTGTCAAATGTATATTTTGAAATTAAACCATGTTATAGGCGCTTGTAGTTTGCTATGAAGTTTTCGAATCCTAAGACTATTTGGCAATTTCCAAGGCTTTGCAGGTTTGTTTGTTGTGTATTTAACAATTTCATTTCATTCATGCTCGTTTTTTTTAAATTCAGGTTTGATCTTAAAATAAAAGTTGTACATAATGAAAAGTATACGTCTTTTTAGGGTTCCGTACCTCAAAAGGAAAAAACGGAACCCTTATAGGATCACTTCGTTGTCCGTCTGTCTGTCTGTCTGTCCGTCTGTCAAGACCCTTTTTCTCAAGAACGCGCAAAGGTAGCAAGTTGAAATTTATACTAAATACTTGGGTCTACGGTTTCTTTCGGCTGTAAAAAAATAAAAGTTGTAAGTCAAAGCAATCAAAAGATATGAACGTTTATGTCGTATATTTTGCGATTTCACAGGGGAATCAAAACCTATAGGGTACTTCCCGTTGACCTAGAATCATGAAATTTGGCAAGAGGCAAGGTCTCATAGTACATACATAGGAATAAATCCGAAAGTTCTAAATTTGAAGTTATAACATTTAAAAATAATTATTTTGCTATTACAAACTTACATTTTGTAGTTGGAATGTATGGAAGAACCTTATTGTCAACTACAAACTTAAGTTTGTCTTTCAATATTTTAACTTCAGTTAGTTTTTTTATTGGTCTCGCGCTCTGAGGGTTCCGTCTAACGGAACCCTCAGAGCACGAGTCCTACTCGTACTTGTCCGGTTTTTTTGGTTTAGCATTTCTTTTTCTAATAACCTAACCTAGCATATTCATTATCATTTTGCCGTCAGTAAAATAAATGAAAAATAAAAATTGGTTTTCATCTTCTTCTTTCGAGTCGATGTTTCGTAGATTATTATTTTGTTTTCAAATTAAGTTTCTAGACCAAAATTTTGGCACCCCAATGACCCTTTCCGTGGCTTCATTCAGGTCGTCTAGTGTGCAAGTTGTGCAAACTTGTGTTTTTTTTCCTTTCCCCATAGAAAGATTTTGGCGTCTTGTTAAATTTTCAAATATTTTTGTTTTAGTACTGTGTGAGTTTTATTTATTTGCAACATTGCTCCATCTTCACTACTGTGTACTATTATTTATTCTGTGGTTACTCTCGCGATAACTTTGTCATCACGAAAGTAAAAACACACAATGTTAAAAGCTGTGCTTAGTTCGTTAAATGTAGTTGTGAACACGAAATCACTTTTTTGGTTTAGTGCAAAGTTGGGTATAACCTAAACCGCAATTTTGCACTAAAGTTAAAGTTTAGTGCCGAGTTGCGGCTTAAGTTTACACACTACGGCAACAACATCATAGTTTACAGTGTTACTTTGATTTAGTGTGGCGCAATATAGCAGGTTGTGCTAAAAGTGGACTATATAACCTACCCTTTATAGTGAAAGCCTCAAAGTCTCCGAGAACAAATCAGCGTTTGTATGTGCGTATGGATTGACGGGAGTTACTTTGAGGTTGTTCATCTTCAAACCTGTGTATTAGACGAATCTCTAGTGTATTTGATTCAATTTAATCAGCTTTCGATCGAAGCGGTTTAAATTGTATGAGATTTAACACGGTCAAGCCAATTACATTAGTATCTCACAAATGAATAATTATGCATAACAATAAAAAATAAGAAAGGAATTAAATTAATTACAAAAACAAGCTCACAAAAAATAAAGAATAAAAATACAAAAATACAAAAGTCAAGAATTTTACAAATGTCAATAAAAATTAAGAATAATTCTAGTCAATAAATTACAAATTTATACACTACGCGGTTATACACTAGACTCTACTCACTGTGTGTTACTGTGTGTAAGTGGCTAGTCTCTCGGTTTTTTATCAGATACATTTTGGAGAATGTGCAACGGATCTGCATGATCTAATTCCCTACTGTTCATTTTTATAACGCGCGGTCTGCCAGAACGAGCACGAAAAATCGATACAGCTTTATTGTTAATATTCCGAAAACCCCCCAATTCCATTTTTATTACGCAAACTGCTAGTCTGTGCCCTGTGGTATGCGCTACCTAAATGGGTATTCCCCGATTGGGAATGACCCCATTCTGGGTGTCTTCAAACCACGAGTGAATCGGTTTCTTCTAGGCAAGCGTGCTACATCGTAAACCGCATCATCGCTTATCGTCAGGCGAGTTGCAGTCAAATCAAGCCTTTTATAAAATACTAGCAACGCACCCCGGCTTTGCACGGGGTTGTCTTTTTTTACACTTTACACCTTGGGTTACATTATTGGAATTTTAGTAAGGATCCTTATTTTTTTTAGTAATATAATATAGCCTATATCACCCGGGGATAGTGTAGCTTCCCAACAGTGAAAGAATTTTTCAAATCGGTTCAGTTGTTTCTGAGCCTATTCAATGCAAACAAACAAACAATCAAATCTTTCCTCTTTATAATATTAGTATAGAAAATAAAAACAAGAGATTCTTCTAAGAAACTGTTTGTATTTATATTTGTGGGTTTGTATATTTGTTAAACAATAACTTGCGTACCTATCGTTAATTCGAACTTTGCGAAACTTTGTAAGCAAGTACCTAACTTATTTCAAAACTAGCTGACCTGACAGACGTTGTCTTGTCTTAGAACTGTCAAACACGCAAAGTCAAAATTGTAAATCTTATTTTACTACACCTTGGGTTACATTATTGGAGTTTTAGTAAGGATCCCTATTTAAAAAATAAAAAATAATATAGCCTATGTTACCTGGGGATAGTGTAGCTTCCCAACAGTGAAAGAATTTTTCAAATCGGTATTGTAGTTTCGGAGCCTATTCAATGCAAACAAACAAACAAACAATCAAATCTTTCCTCTTTATAATATTAGTATAGATAAATAAAAGATCGGTCTAGGGTTGCGAAGATACCAAGATCGAGACATCGAAGATATCATTGCGAGGTCACGAGCTTACATTTCGGGGTCAACTACATTAATTTAATGATTATTCCTTTCAATTTGAAAAATTTATCAAAGTACTTGCTGTTTGAAGTGAAACTCTGCTCTACAAAAGCTGTGAGGAGTTAGGCTTTGTTGAAAACGTCTAATTGTTTCAAAGAAATTGGTCAAAATATGTTTCGATCGAGTTTTGTTTATATAAAATTTCCTTAAAAGAAATATATTTCAACCGAGCCTAGTTTTACACAGGCATTGTAGGCTTCCGTCGTTTTGTTATTCAACACCATGCATAGTTTCCATCAGAAAAATTGAATTGCCTTATGAAAATTAATGTGACTTTCCAATAAAATTTATGCTCTCAATTTTTTCATAGAAACAAAATCAACAAAACTTTTTCTTTTCTTTGTGATAAATCAAAGCCATTTTAATGTATGTACCGCAAAATCTGGGATTACAACCATAATCCAAGTAAACCGGAAAAAATGAGGAACCTAATCAAATATTTCCCGCTGTATGCTGATTCACCTCAACCCGAAATTAGCCGTAGCCGGCAATCAATAGGCTTCTAAGTGTCGTTGAGATGGAGTTAAAACAGACTTTCCTTTATATTGGGAAAGGTCGAGCACCCTCACTACGTAGACGGCTCTTTAGCCAAGGATGGTTCAGTACACGCACATATTACGAGGCTTGCGTAAATTAATAGTATTGAGAAAGCCTGCTAAGTAACAGAAAGCACAAAAGCTAATATATCACAATAAATAACGTTTTACACTTATTAGCTCCTCACAAGGTTTTCCCTGTGTCGGGGATGTCATTGAACACTTCGACCAAAATAAAATTAATGATTAATTCGGGAAAGCACGCGAAGGCATAATTTTGTCAGATATTTCGTTATCATGCAACAATAGTCTCGTGTTGCACTTAATTCGGCTAAAGGCCGACTGAAACAAAGTGAGCGCTGGCGCTCATTTTGTAATCTTCAAAAATGTGCTTCTTCTGGGCCCGTCCATTTATTTTATTTTGGTCGAAGATTAAACACGCAATATAAAACACGGGGAACTAGGTAACATCCAGATCCAGAGCAGATATATAAATTCATCATTCAAACACCTTTCCGGCCGGGAATCGAACCTGGGACCTCATGAGGCTGACATACTACCAGCTAAACCAGCCGTCAATCTCTTCCCTTCTCTCAGTGCCTCTATAGTCAAATTCTTTAAGTTTGCTTTGTCCAGCGCAAGTCTGAACAGTTGTTTACAGTCTTTATCCTTATCCACGAGACACGACACGTTGCGTTTTCCGACCTTACATCCGTCCTTCCGTCTTATTATAGTCACAGTAAAATAATCTTATTCATTCAACCAAAGTGGGTGACCCAAAACAAATGACCCAAAAAATAATGACCATCACTTAAAATTCTGTCCTGTAGCAATTTTGCGGTCGGTCGGAGTAAGTTTACTCAAGAAGCTCATTTTACTAATGGATTTCTCTAACACTACAGCACTTTTTCACTAATAAAGGACTTTATCTCAATGAAAATATTAATAAAATCAACATCACTGATATGAAAGAACAGTGAAAGAAATGTATCACCAATTTTTGCACAACATTTTAACATTTTAAATAACTGCAAACTTATTTTTATTAAGCAAGTAAGTTTGAATTTGAAATAAAATTTGAAATGGCTGGTGTAAGATGAAATAAAATAAAAATAAAAACGATAAAAGAACTGATAAACTTCAAAGGGCTAAACCAATTTTCTTGAATAAGTCAACTATATAACAAAAAAGTCATAATCAATTTAGCCGTTTCGGAGCTACGATACCACAAACAGAGACACAGACACACGTCAAACTTATAACACCCCTATTTTTGCATCGGGGGTTAAAATAATAATTAAGTATTTAGAATCTGAACGTGTACGACGTCTGCTGACGAAGACCACTTGCCAAACTCGAGTGGCGGATGTCTCGGCTTTGTCAAACCCAGCGTGGAAACGCATGAAGACTCGGTAATTCACACGAGCATGTAAATCTACATGTATACGAAACACATGAATTGAAACATATTCTCAAAGAAGTGAGTGTTAGTGAATTATTCACAAAGTGTTCACCGACTTCAAAATGAGTACCTATAATTTATGTACTATTGACTACACACAACTTTGACCCATCAAAACTTGAAAAGTACACTTTTTTGTTCTGTTTTGTTAGCTACTGTCTAGTTAATACAATCAAGGGCATATCTAATAATTATCAATACAAAAACATAGATTTCAATATTAGTAAGCGCTGCAACTAAATTAGTTAATATTGGTAAAAATCAACAGGCGCTCGAACAAAATTAATCAAAGTTAATCAAACTTTCTTAATCAAATTTTTTGCACAATAAAAAAACCAGCCAAGTGTGAGTTGGACTCCCGCACCAAGGGATTCGTATATAAAACATACTAACCGCACAACTCAATTTTTCTATTCATTTAGGGATAGTTAGCGAGAGTCTGACATGCGCTTGACCGGTTTTCAGTATTTGTTGCCAAAATAAAGAATAGACATTTCAAGTTAATAGCTAGTTCACTATTGACCCAGTAACAAAAGGGTCTATAAATGTTAATTTTGTCAAACCCTCATTTCTTTACTTTTGAAAGTTATATTTGTACTCTACTTAACAAGTTCTAGACAATGATACACATGTCAGGGACAAAAAGTGCCTTTTCTATAGTTGATTGAATCAGGCGTTACTTTGCAGGAGTCCATTTGTAATATTTGTATAATTATGACGATAATTTGAGATTTGTATGTGCCTTTTTTATGTATGGTTTTATACCGTAAGACTCACGGTTTTTTTAAAATTTTAGTTCAATATTTGGTTTTGGATTAACATTTTACATAATCATAATTTCAGGTTGTAACGTATTCCGTTTAGTTTAAAAACTAGATATCTGTGATATACTCAGATGGATGATGGACGGACAGACGATAGATTGACAGCAATAGGGCTACGTTTGCCCTCTGAGTACGCAATCCTTAAAAGAACTCCGTAAATCAGTTCACAAATGTCAAAGTAATCAGAGTGGAAACATAAAAAATAATAGAGATTGAATTGAGAACCTGATTCCTGATCATGAAATGAAAATGAAATCAGTCAAATATTATTGAGCAAAAAACCACAGCCACGAATCAGACTTTTTATATTAAAATCCTATTTAACTGTTTCTGAAATTAGTATCGAAAGTATTTATTTTGAAAAGAAAAGCATATGTTTAGATTTTCTCAGACATGATTGAAACAAATCAATTCGTCAGCCACCTTATAATTTTCCAGACATATCTTTACATGCCACTACGTGATCTGTAAAAAATCAGTCTGCATGTCCGAATCCCATCAGATTTTTATTGAAAAGTAATTCATGCGTAAATTTGATGAAGGTTCGACGTATACATGCATACTGAACAAAGTGAGGATTATGCATTTACACTATTCAATCATTCAACTACGACAGGTGGGTGATGTATCAAATTATCGACTTAATAGCTCAAAGGATTGGTAAATTGAAGTGGCAGTGAGTTGGTAATATTTTCCGTTAATAGCTGGGGTAAACAAATTTTAGAGTGGATATTGTGTTTAATGGTGCCAGGTGAGTAATTACAGGATTTAGGTATTAGCTTTGTTACCACTGTCACTTCGGATTGACATAAGTGGGACGGAGACAAAAACAATATTGCTTTACGCATTGACCTGCGTAAAGCGGCAGGCAGAAACTCTACTCAAAAAAGCTATAGATCGAAATCAGTTGCATAAAGGTGGCGTACAATATCCAGCAGCAAAAAACAAAGCATCATCTTCATTGATGATAATCGTGTATATAATATAATATTATTTTATTTATATTACACGGGAATTACTCACGTAAGATTAAACCGGATAAAATGTGTGAAAACCACGTCAGTTTCCATAATAAAATATTATATTATGTAAGTTTTTCAAAGTATATGTAAGCGTGACCACACGCTTGTGATATTTTTTTTAAGTAAAGGCACTACCAATCGTATCGACCCTTGTAAAAATTGTGTTAAGAGTACATACATTTAGGAATTCGGAGGGACATTCAAACTGAATCAGACAGACTACGGTCGCTTGGGCAATCCTCGCAAATAGGTTCTTTGGAAATTTCAGTTGTTTCAAAATTATTGTCAGGTTCATGAATCTCGTTTACGAAGCTTGCAAATCCGTAGTCAGGTTGCGTTTGTGCTATACTTTTTGAACTTGTCAGATGCCCGTGACTCTCACGATGTCGTCGGTCCATCTAGTGGGAGGCTCACCTACTATATAATATACCTATTTTTATTATTATTAAATAATAGGCATGCGCTTGACCGCCACCTCGACTGATGTTAAGCAATGATGCGGTCTACGGCGGAGTAATTGAGTATTAGTTATTTTATCTAGTATCTAGTAACGTTATAAGACGAATTATCTAATAACCAAGTTGTATTTCTCTCAATTACGACTACCACTCGCACCAAGTCAGCATGTGACGCAGTTTACACTGGTGCTTGTGCTTACATAACTATAATGCGAGCACATGTATTATAGTTATGTAAGCATTTGTGTCCTGTGACCACCTTTGTGTCGGTCACAATGGTAGGTTCATTGAAAAAGTTTCATTGACTCGGTCCTTACAAAGTGTTAGTTTAGCCGATGATTTTATAGTAAAGACTACATCATTATGGTCTATGTCAGGGGTGGCCAACTTGATTAGACATAAGATCTACTGTTTACTAACGAAACCCTGTGCGATCTACCACTTACATAATTCTTGGAATCTTAAATGAAACAGCATAGTTTAGTGTTTAGTACACAATCATGTAGTATTTTTTATTGAACAGTCTTAGGAGTTCCTTTTCATATCACATGTGAGATTGTTTCATTAAATTTACTTAATACTTTGGAATGGAAGTCTGAGTTGATGTTTAATCAACATACATAGGTCCATATATTAGTGTGAGCATTGCGTCGCAGCGCAGCATCTTCCACTAGTTTAGCATAATCAAGTTTGTAGTTGGAAATTGCCAACCTTAAAGAATCCAATGTATGAGCGTCTGTCAAGCGAGAACGGTGTTTATTTTTTGTTTGTTTTTGAACCAAAACACGAATGAAGTTGTTCAACACATTTCTTCAAATTTGGATATTTTTCGTTGGAAACCAATGCCCAGAAATCTTGCCCTGAGGATGACCTTGCTTTTAGAAATATGTCGCAGCGCAGAGTAATAATTTCATGTGCTCCATTTGAAATGTATCTGCAAATTTTGTAACCAATTCATAGATATCACTATGATCAATGGAATCATTAAACGGATAACTGATGAATTGAACCAACTTCTCAATTTTTCTGAAATCACTAAAGCGAATTTCGATGTCTGCTATCACTGCCCTAATTTCTGTCGTGTACTACTCAAAAATGAAATTGTAGGTAGGATGTTTTTCCATATGATCCTTGATGTTTACAAATTGTTCAAATTTTTTCTTCTCTATGTCAACTATCATAGACGCTGTTTGACTTTGAAATGCTGCAATAGAACTCATCATTTCTGTTAATGTTTTATTCTTGCATTGTAGACTCAGATTTGATGTACTCAGTTTTCCAGTAAAATCGGCCAAGAAAGCTAAATCGCATTGCCAGTCTAAATCACGCATTTGACATAGACTCTATGTCATACAAAGAAGAATAGATTTATTCCGGTATCAAAATATTTTAGCCGGTACTTATAGTAAGTGTAATACTTATAGTACTGATACGTACTATAAGTATTTACCTACTCAAATAATAATATAAATGACTTTTTATTATAGAAACTGACGTGGTTTCCACACATACCGGTGACCGGCTTAATCTTACGTGAGTAATTCCCGTGTAATATAAATAAAATGAATAAATGACTTTAATTATAATCTGTGATATCTGTTAAACAAAAAACCTTCAAAGCGTTTTAGCGGTTCTTTATAATAAGGAAAGAAAAAGTTAAGCGCGATAAGCGCGCTCGCCTTGAAAATCCCGTTCACTTGACTCAAAGATTAAACTAATTAAACTATTACGGGAAAACTCGATAAAATCCAGCCTCATTTAAGTTATTCTGAACCCTGTAGGTAAGTTTTCAATTGGTTTTGTTTTTATTTTACTGACTATTAAAGGATTAAAAGATTATCACTAGTAAGCTGATGGTATTGATAAGAGTTTTTCTCAAACTTGACATTGAATGTAACCATAATTTTGAGAATAAACTTTTTAAAATTAGACTTTAAGGTCATGAAATTAGCGGCCAATTTTTAGCTCCTCTAATATTTTATGTGTGCATACAGTATATTTATTTGACACTTGCTGACCCGACAAACGTTGTCCTGTCCAAATTCCTAGATAGTAGGTAAATCCGTGGAGCGCAACTGGTGTCTTGATAAAAACTTAAGTGTAGCATCTACCTAAATTAAATATGCCATAACATAATCAAAGTTCGTACCATAAGACTGTCATATTTTTAGGGTTCCTAGCCTTACAAGGAAGGTAAACTCTTTTACATAAACAGTCATTCCAGAAACGCTTTAGCCCAGCTTTTAAAGGCGATCGTAACTTCCGAAGTACCGTTTTAATGACATCTCTTAGTGCTTCGTAATTGGGGTATGCTACTACTTAGTAAATGCTTTATTACAAGTGTAAAAATTTAGGGACAATTATTACGAGTATTACGGTCGTGAAATTTTTGGGATAGATTTGTACCTACTTATTTAGCACTAGCGGTTCGCCCCGGCTTTGCACGGGTATAGATATATAGCCCATGTCACCCGGAGATAGTGTACCTTCCCAACAGTGAAAGAATTTTTCAAATCGGTTCAGTAGTTTCGGAGCCTATTCAATGCAAACACACAAACAAAATCAAATCTTTTCTCTGCATAATATTAAGTATAGAAAAGTTAACTAACATTTTGACCCTAAGTATTTATTTAGAAAAAAAAAAAAAAACAAGAATATTTTTGGCGGATTATATTTCCCAAACGGTTCCCTGAACATTAAATGATGTATCAAACCACACTTTAACTTTGAAATAACTATTCAATGATATTCCGTTATGAAAATTTGTTTTTTCATTCCTACTTTAAATGTCTTCAGTTAAAACTTCACAGTTGTCAAGTAATAAAAAAAAAATACAACCGCCTTTACAGGCAGTTATATAAGCGGCATTTATCCCTAACCGTGTCTGTATACCCCAATGATTGGTCTACCCTTATAGATAGATAGAGACTCTTTATTGCAGAACTAAAAATTAGAGACTACAAACAGATGAAAATACTACACTAGGCAGGAGGTGTACAGGTAGGTAGGTGGATACTGGATATAGATGTTTTTGTTTATTTAATTGGGACCATCCTCTATATTATATATAACCTATTCAATAAAAATAATTACAAAAATTTGTTCACAGTAGGATGTCACGTAACATAACACCAAAAAGTTAGGTATAGAATTTAAAACACATTAATTTTAAATCTGTTGAAATTCAGACTGACGTTAAATTTTGCTGTACAATGAGGCCAATTTTGAAGGTTTAGTTGACAGTTTTAAACCTATTAAAATATTGTTATCTTTTTATTTCTGACTAGCTGACCTGACAGACGTTGTCCTGTCTTAGAACTGTCAAACACGCAAATTTCTTATTTTTTTACACCTTGGGTTACATTATTGGAGTTTAAGTAAGGATCCCTATTTTTTTGAAAATTTTATGTAGCCTATGTTACCCGGGGATAGTGTGGCTTCCCAACAGTGAAAGAATTTTTCAAATCGGTTCAGTAGTTTCGGAGCCTATTCAATGCAAACAAACAAACAAACAATCAAATCTTTCCTCTTTATAATATTAGTATAGACTACGAAATAAAGACAGCAACACTTTTATTTGGTTTAAAACTGTGAACTAAACCTTCAAAATAGGTCCCATTGTATACTTATCACTTTATCACACAAGCCAATAATTTTGTGAAGAAAACAGAGATGTTTATTTTTTATACTCACGATTTTATTTTATTTGAAAAGAAAATGTGAGGTTTGAAATAAAAAAGTATGCAAGATAACATAACGAGCACTTTTTCAATGCAGAAAATTCATATTCAGAAAATCTTTGCGCGCTTGTTAAGGGGTGATACATACATGCATAGAGTGCGAGTCAAAACGTTAAGGGCATAAAATGCAAAGAAAAAATATGTCGGAGAATCCTCGAGGTCCTTGCTATGGTAAGTTTAGTTACATGCATGCTGTATGGTTTCAAGTTTCAGGAATGCTTATGGAAATCTTAAGGCGCCTGCTTTTAATGTTTTGGCGTAAGTACCTAAGAATACGGGCTTAAGTAGGCTCACTGCATGTTTTCAGCAAACAAAATTGAATATGTTATTTCATAAAATGTCTCAAGTATTTATAGTGTACTTCGCTATTATACTACTAAGGTAATATTGTTATTTAAAGTTTTAAGTATTTGGATTTCAAATAATGTTTTGCAAGTCAGATTGATAAAGGTTTATGCTTGGTATTGACAGTTCGGTTTTTCATGTCCATTATAAAGACTTAGATTGACGTTAAGGACCTTTCATTGTTCTTGTGTCATCGAAATGTCCAGGACAATTAACAATGGATGAACGATCAACGGGCCAATTAATGTCAAAATCAGCAAAACCGTGAAAACCGTCGATATCGTACAATACCAAAATAATTTTAATGTTGATGGTTAAGATGAATAAAATATTTTGTATTATAGTGAATTTTTTACCCGAATTTTTTGGTGATAATTTTTTTTAAAATATATGAAAATTTTCTGGATATTATTACAACTGTGCATGTATTTTTTTACAGGGTTATTTAATATTCATGCTTATTATTTTGTTTTATTTAAGTGCCTTTATTAGCTAAACAATATGCAAGTAAACTACTACTAAAACCAATACTACTCAGTCTAATTACCCAAATTATTATGGTTATTTCGATACACTTTGGGCATGGCCACCTATAAGGTTATGTTGTAAGCATTAAATAAACCGGCCAAGTGTGAGTCGGGCTCGCGCACTGAGGGTTCCGTGCCACCACAAAATACAATAACGTTGCCCAAGTAAACGAATTACCAGCATAACGCTTTCCAAAATTGTCGAAGCAATAGCTACGCAGCCCCAGTTAATTATTTTGTTACATGCGCTCGAGTATAACAAAATTATAACTTGGTAATGAACAGAAATTTGTCACCGACTCGCAGTTGGCCATTATTTATTATTTGCTGTTATACTTTAGAGTGTATACTATAATTATGCCAAGTATGACGCTCGTACGTATTATCGTTTTTACATCCGTTAATAGGTGGGACAGACGGACGGACGGACGGACGGAGAGACGGACAGACGGACAGACAGACAGACAGATAGACATCGTAGGCTCAGTAATAGGCTCCCGTTTTTACCCTTTGGGCACGGAACCTTAAAAGACAACCACTGTAACGAAACAAAAACGTTACATATTTATAAGAATATAAATACATTAAAACTATTAGAATACGAAAATTACAAACAAACAAATAACATTATCATTTACAAAAACTTACAGAACAAATAAAATACTATCCCTTATATTTACATCTACCTACCTACGTTGTTTAATTTCTTGCAAATCCGAGCGTGGCTATGCAATTAGCATGTCACATAGATTTGTATTACTCAACGGCCGGCGGGGCATGACTTGAGGTACGAGGGGAGCAAGCCAGTTGAGTGCGCGCCTAGCGGCCATTCGAAGCAACTTTGATTTTGAGACGGTCGACACTTGTCTAGCGTTCTAGCGGACAAGTGTTTTTAAGTTCGCTATAAATAACGATCAGCGATCTAGCTGCAATTTATTGTGTAACCTGCGTGCAGTTTCATGAAAGTGATTTCCCGTTATAGGGTGAGTTTTGAATGGCACATAAAACAAATCATGTCTTGCTTTTATTCATACTGTGTATAATTTTACAAATTGTGTTTAATCATTCATTTCAGTTTTTCTCTGCACTGTACCTATTTGCACGAGTCTAGCTTGCTTATCTATTGGAAATTCCGTTAAAATAACTTCACTTCTTTTTTTATAACTACCTTGTTTTTTTTATTAATTTTACTAAATGTACGCATTTAGAAAGCTTTTACATTTCCAATGAAATCACATTGTTTATTTTAATCATCACTTAGCCTTCAGCTTCTTTATATACTGAAATGTAACTCCGTTCTGATATTAGTTACCACCACGACAAAGCAACTATGCAGGTAACTACCCACATTATTTGTGATGCCGTGGTGGGTCCTCAGAACGGAAGTTAGATGAGCCAAATCTAATTATTTGGTTTGTCGATTCCAGGAACCATCCCCGGATTACCATCCGACATCCCGTAGTCCCATTTGGAGTACACCTTGGGACTGCTACCGGTCCGACCCGAGTGCGGCCGGTTTACACCACCACCTGTCACCATCAACATCTTCGGCTGGTTCAACCTCGCTGCGCGTTCTAGTGCCGAGGCCACTTCCCGTGCTGACCCTGAGGCCACCTACCATCGTCGGCCAACGCACAATATAGGGTAGTACTGCGCTGCGGAAGTAGAAACAGACGGATCTTCAGGTCGATCAACCACGACCCTATAAATTTCATGTGCCTCCTTCTGAGCTATCTACGGTCAATTCTTTAGTCTAAATTTAATCTTCCTTCCACTGTTTATAATTTAACTTCATTTTATTACATCTTTCTTTTAAAATACCTATTACCTTAGTTTTCATTTTCTTAATACCATATTAGGTAAGTTAGAAGCTAAGGGAATTGTAATACGGTACACCACATGCAATGAATAATTAAATAAGTGATTGTTTTTTTTATTCAAACCACAAATTTTCTTTCCTCTAAATCATGAATTGAAAAATGTACCTATAGCTTTGTTTACACTTTTCAGTACGTTAAAAATATTGCAATACAAAATTAACAGCTCAAACTTGTTTACATGAACGAGCATGTACAATTGTACATCTATATCTATATATATATATATATATAAAAGAATGTCGTGTTAGTTACACTATTTATAACTCAAGAACGGCTGAACCGATTTGGCAAAAAATTGGTGGGGAGGTAGCTTAGAACCAGGAAACGGACATAATTTACTTTTTATCAGCATCATCACCATTTTTCATCACTACGCGGGTGAAACCGCGGGCACAGCTATAGTTGTTGATAAAAACCACAAAGGAAACCAAAACTACAAAACGTTTGTACCTGCTTCATTATGTGGCCGATTCCTTTTCTAAAAAAGCTCTCAGTTATACACACGCGAGCGTCGTGAAGGCCTCTTAAAAATTCATCGCCCGTCTGGTCGTTGAATGGATTCCTGCTGCCGACTCCTCAGACGCTCTTGTAATCTGCTTAATAAGTAATCTTACAGAACTCTTAGCATCCTATGTTACGTTTGGCCTTTGTACGGTGCAGTAATTTGTCCTGTTACAAGGAGTTATATCAGTCTTGTACGACTCTTGTTTATAGCCATGGTCCTCACGATTTTGACTTTAGTTCAACATCTATGAGTTTTTTATGGATGAATGTTTGCAATTACAAGTTTAATTTTAATGTTTTTACTACCCGGAATGACAAATAAGTGATATGACAATTATTACGCAAAATATCAACCATGTTATGTCAACTGGGGCAAGTGCCTTTATTAATTAAACAAAATACAAGCTAATACTAAAACAAAACAAAAAACAGTTAGACTGCTCATAGACTGATGAAGGTCTAAAAACAATCTAAATGCTCAAACCCACTATCAGTTGGTAGCGTACCCAGAATGCTGGCGGCATTACCACGCTGAATAGCAAAGCTTATGCATATATGCAAAACCATCACATTTGACATCTGTCAATATTTATTCTGACAGACTTTTTTTTTGGCTACGGCCCCATTGGCTTCTTGGGTTTACTGACAAAGTGAGGTTTCCTTTTCAATATATTTTTTTGTAAACTTGACATGTTTTTGGGATCTAATTTATATTTTGTTAGATTTTTACTTTTAAATTTATTTTGCACCTTGATATCTATATTTTTTACTTATTGACATCTGTTTCAATGACATTTGTATGTTTTTACTATTTTCTGTCACATTAACTGGTTCTGGGTGTTAGGTCTCGTGTCTTGTTTGTATTACATGACACAGGGAATCCTTTGACGAATACCTTATCTAAGAGGGAATGCTAGTTATTATGTTAAATTAAGACGAAATATGCTTCAAATTTGACGATTCGTCATCACGAATATTCAAAAGTAGACCTTCAAAATCGGTCAATTGACATTATTTCTTTATGTTTAATAAATGTTCTTGAAATATGTTATTCGGATGTGTTCTCCGATACACGATTAAAGATATTTTGCTCGATAGAAAAAAGCCGTAAACTTTCCTAAAAAACACCCGTTTTTACGTTCCCTTCAATGAATTGAATCAACTTCATTCAAATACTATAGAAGATATTTATAAAAAAAAAATTGTGTGTTATCCTAACAATCATAGTGGTCGCAGTTTTTTTTAAAGCGTAAGATTATTTGTAGAATATAAAGAAAAAATAAATATTGAAAATATTTGAAAGCGCGCACGCCGCATTACCGTCATACAAGTATACGGTTCTCTTCCATTTCGCCTTAAGAATAATTTTACTGTACAGTTTTTCAAAAGTTGTCTTTGATGGTTACGGGTACAACTCGCATAACGAGTAAACGGCCTTAAATACAAAAATCTAGATTTTATTAACAAGCTCTTAATATAGGTGGGGCAGGTTGTGTCATCGCGTTGAATATTAGACAAGGAGCGTGAGCCGTTGTAATGAAGTGAAATATTCATCAGCCTCCGTCTGGAGACCAACGAGCTTCCGAAAACGCAGCGACGACTACTGGAAGGCATATTCTGGTTGTTATAGTCTTTTTATTTGTGAAATTTAGTCAATCATATCACAATATTATTACTAATTTTATAAATGCGAAAATTTATGTGTAACTTCTACTTTTCCATTGCTATCGCGTATAAGTTGGCAACTGTTGGTAAGTGGCGATGTGGTCAAAAATTAAACACGCAGACCTAGTATTAAATCAGGTATTTAATCTGATCTTTATCGGTATCTACTTTTCTCAGAAAATAAGGAAGCGGGCAGGCAGTTTCTTTGTTGAATGAATTTGAAACGTAGAGTGCTTTTCATGAAAGAAGTCCCCCAGACGCGGCGCTGTCATCGCGTATCAATCACTATCAGTATCATTTCTCGAGTAGAACTTTAACAACTTTTGGCATCGTACACGACTCTTTAACGATGGAAAATTAATAAAAATCTCACTAGCGTCCAAACACAGTAACAACACCTGACAACTACAACATGGAAATTTAGTTCCGCTGTTTGCCGTGGGACTTCTTTCACGAAAAGAACTTTACTTAGATTCCAAAGGTTTTGTCACCATCAAAGAAAAATCCACAGTGTTAGTAGTAGTGGCTAGATTTCCTACTTAAGAGGCGTATTACAAAACACATGCAGGCATAAAATGAAAAAATAATGGCGTTATTGTTAAGATACATATAAAATAAATACTAGTAATAAAACTACTTTTGTAAATTAGTAGTAACCAGTGGATATGTTAAGTTTTTCAATAATCTTAAGCCCCTACTTTCAATAAAAAAAAACCGGACAAGTACGAGTAGGACTCGTGCTCTGAGGGTTCCGTTAGACGGAACCCTCAGAGCGCGAGACAAAAAAAAAAACTAACTGAAGTTAAAATATTGAAAGACAAACTTAAGTTTGTAGTTTTTTTTTACTGGGCAAGTGCCTTTAATAACTAAACAAAATACAAGCTAAAACTAACACTACAAATACAGTTAGACTGCCCATAGACCGTTGAAGGTCTAAATACAATCCAAATGCTCAAGCCCACTACCAGTTGGCAGCGTACCCAACATGCTGGCGGCATTACCACGTTGAATGGCAATGCTAATGCGTTGAGCCAGAAACACGCCAGCATTTTGGTCACGCGTCGCATTAACCAGGCGCTCTGAAAGATTTTTGAAAATGAGGTGAGCTCCCGGTCCCCAAGGGCCCAATGTCTCGACCCCAAACGCCTCAAATATGTAACCACTGCCGAGGTTAGCATATTTGCGACGCTTGTGCTGCTCTGCCGAATTGGCAGCCGCGCCAGCCCTACCTTGTGTCTCAGGAAGATGTGACGGCGCCAAAGTATCGACACAAGTTGCGTCCCATACAAGGGGCCGCCCCAACCTCCAGGACACAAGTGTCATACCGTCAGGCCTCTTTTCATCGTCACGCGCAAGACCACTCGGTTCGAGCACAGCTGCGACATTGGCGGTGGAAAGTGCCCTGCGTATGATGTCGTTCAGGCTAGCGTGTTGGCCAATACGACCAGCGCTTCTCGAGCAAGAGAGACCATGGTGACCGAGCTGGTCAACAGCAGTACCACACTGACAGCGATGGGCCTCACAGCATCTTGCACCCAAGCGTAAGCTGACAGCTAGACGAAATGCGGTTGGATCTAAAAGGCTACCTGTGTTAAAAGAGGGCATGGCTTGCAACCAAAGTCCCGATTCCCAAACAGAGACAGCAAGAATACGAGCGCGATCTGCAATACTAGGACACGTATCTAGTAGTGATTTCCATGCTAGTTCGCAGATCGGCCGATCCCACAGTCTCTGAGAAGACAACTTTGAAGTTTGTAGTTGACAATAAGGTTCTTCCATACATCCCAACTACAAAATGTAAGTTTGTAATAGCAAAATAATTATTTTTAAATACCTTCAAATTTATAACTTTCGGATTTATTCCTATAAATGTACTATGAGACCTTGCCTCTTGCCAAATTTCATGATTCTAGGTCAACGGGAAGTACCCTATAGGTTTTGATTCCCCTGTGAAATCGCAAAATATACGACATAAAGGAACCCTAAGAGCGCGAGACCAAAAAAAAAACTAACTGAAGTTAAAATATTGAAAGACAAACTTAAGTTTGTAGTTGACAATAAGGTTCTTCCATACATTCCAACTACAAAATGTAAGTTTGTAATAGCAAAATAATTATTTTTAAATGATATACCTTCATATTTATAACTTTCGGATTTATTCCTATATATGTGCTATGAGACCTTGCTTTTTGCCAAATTTCATGGTTCTAGGTCAACGGGAAGTACCCTATAAGTTTTGGTTCCCCTGTGAAATCGCAAAATATGCGACATAAACGTTCATATCTTTTGATTGCGTTGACTTACAACTTTTATTTTTTTACAGCCAAAAGAAACCGTAGACCCAAGTATTTAGTATAAATTTCAACTTGCTACCTTTACGCGTTCTTGAGAAAAAGGGTCTTGACAGACGGACAGACAGACAGAAGGACAACGAAGTGATCCTATAAGGGTTCCGTTTTTTCCTTTTGAGGTACGGAACCCTAAAAATACAGATCTGTTTAATACAGAAACTGCATTTTCTATAGGTCTTACTAATTGATAGAATTATTATTATTATATTAGCCTGCATCATCCTGCTGAAGGTCAAAGGCCTCCCTTCCCTCCTTCCATTTCTCTCTGAATAGAATATAGAATTATAACGCCGAAAATAGAGATCCCGATGCCTTTTTTCTTCAAAAAATGTGGGTAATAAAAATGGTAGGATAAGTTCGTTTTACACATGCTGCGTGAAAAAAAATTACCAAATATATGAGACGTTTCTCATTAATAAGAAATAAATTGACCAAGATATATTATGTGAATGTATAACCGATATAAAATCATTTCCAGAATAGGTGTTCCATCTCGCGCTGTTGAATTTTTGAGAGTTTCGTGTGAAACCGGCGCGGCGCATATTTCGGATGAAAATCCTTCCTCGGTGTCGCGTGAAAAAACGCAGACATGTTTGCACACAGTTCCACGGAGACGAGATACATTTGCATTAATTACTTGATGGAATCCTGATTAAAAGAATATGAATGATGGCTACGACAGAAATTAAATTATTTGAGATAGTATCTGAATAGCAAGCTACGCCTGGCGGTTTTACCCGCGCGGATTACATCTTATTACAAAAATACCATACTTAGGGCTAAATTCTTCGAATGAGAATTTAATAGGATATAATGTTTTTTTTTAATAAACGTTCTATGGCTCCTAACGAAATACGTACAGTTTAACTACCTTAAGTACTATAACTCTTATGCATAAACTTTCGATAAGCTACATTCTATGAAAATGTTAATCTTTCTTTTATCACATTTAGCAGGAGGTTGACAGACTATTACAACATAGATACGCTTATTAGGCGTATATAACAGATAATGTTCTATATATGTTTTACATAACATAAATGTACTAGCTGCGCCCCGCGGTTTCGCCAGCGTAGTGATGAAAAATGGTGATGATGATAAAGAAAAGTAGCCTATGTCACTCTCTGGCTCTTCAACTATATCCGTGCAAAAAATCAGGTCGAGCCGTTGTTCCGTTGCAGCGTGAAAGAGGAAAAAACATCCATCCATCTATACATCCATACATACAAACTTTCGCGTTTATAATATTAGTATAGATTACCATGCTTACTATAAATGCTTGTATATTTTGCTAAAGCAATTATATCGTATCACAGCTGATCTAGGTAAACTTGCAAACGTAATTTAGCTGCGAGCCCTAACACCAACTGCTGGCAGTCATTTCACCACAGTTAATGGTGACTGCACTCCATTTTATCTTACAAAATATGTGACTCGTTGTCAGCTAAATACCTTTAATGCGGTTAATAGGGTCAGGACAGAACAAAGCGTCCCTAAGGGTCCGTATTAAGCTCGTAGAGGGGCTCTGACGTCAGCCCTTCGATACTGAAAATGGTAGCACGCGTGTTAATAAACTTATTACTCTCTACCTTCTGGGAAACCTTGACTTGCCTTAACATCATTACAGCGGGTCAAGGTAACCTTACGTGTGACATTTCAAAGTTAAACTTAATGAGGTTTATGGCGTCTAAGGCGTTGACATTTTCGTTTGGGTTAGTATTAAGATTATGTAGTAATGGTTCAGCAAACCGTTTTCAAGAGGTACAATGTTGAGCTGAAAGTTTAATTGGTTTTCCAAAAAAGTTATATAATGTTTACCTTATTTGACTCGATCTCAATATATTCATAAGCTGTTGCCACTCAGTTTCGTCATTGTTGAAGGAATTTGGATGCAAAATATGTAATGAGGTAACTCATTCAAAATTTTTCATCCACGGTGTTTCCGAGAAGGTACAACAGGGGTTAAAAGACGAGTTAGTAGAGTCCTAAAGGGTAGGCAACGTATAGAGTTACATTAGAGCTAATACAAAAATACGTTTGTTGTATGGGGGCCCCTCTTCAGTATTTACTTTTTGACTTTATTATTATTTCTTAGTTAATCCGCCGAAACATTACATATTATTCTGTGAAAATTTCAACTGGCTGCCTATTACGGTTCGAAAGATACAGCATTAATGCATGACTTTGGATTTGGATTTATAGAGCTTGTATCTTGAATTCAAACTTATAAAAAACCCCTTAGGACAATGGATGTCACGGGGGCTGCTAGTCTATACTAATATTATAAAGAGGAAAGATTTGATAGTTTGTTTGTTTGAATTGAATAGGTTCCGAAACTACAGAATAGATTGGAATAATTCTTTCACTGTTGGGAAGCTACACTATCCCCGGGTAACATAGATTATATTATATTCACAAAAAAATAGGAATCCTTAGTAAAATTCCAATAATGTAACCCAAGGTGTCAAAAAATAAGATGTACAATTTTAACTTTGCGTGTTTGTCAGTTCTAAGACAGGACAACGTCTGTCAGGTCAGCTAGTAATATATAAATCAAAAAAAAAAAAACTATTATGCTATAATTATTAGATTTTTTTTATTTGGTTCCTAAAAAAAGCTTCCGTATACTATTCGTTTGTTTTTTTGGTCTAACTAAAGATTATTAATGTAATTGAGCGCAGTCAGCGTCTCTGTGCACCCTTTTCTCTTACGTTTCAAGACTAAAAGCCCCGATTGAACTTTTGAGAGAGAAGAGGTAGCGTTTCCTTGTTGGTCACAATATAATGTATATCAAATCGATTGTACAAGACATTATGCAAATATTTTTAGATTTATCCTTCAAATTATATATTGACAACAGTATTCTGACTTTTCAGGCTATTTGAACATGGACGATGTCGTGTGAGCCATAGAATTTTAGAATGCACTTGTCTGACAGCTCTCTTATAACGTAATAGCCGAAGCATAGATAGCACTTGAATTGCTGCAGTGTATTAATGGAGTAGGGATTATGGGAAAAATAAACTACTCAGTTGCATTGCATAGCACCTGCAGCATAAGATAAGAAGCATAGCAACTGCAGCGCGTAGTTATAACGTCTGTGGTATTTGTAACATAGTTGTAGCGGTGTTAGCGTAACTATACCTCTTGTAGCGTAGTTGTGGCACATGTAGCGTAGCTGTAGTGCTTTTTGAATCCGTAGCACTTGCACTGTAGCTGTGGTGCTTGTAGCGTAGCTGTAGCGCTTTTAGAGTAACCGTACTACTTGTATTGTAGTTGTGTTGCTTGTATAGCATAGCTGTAGGTCTTGTAGCGTAGTTGTGGCACATGTAGCGTAGCTGTAGTGCTTATTGAATCCGTAGCACTTGCACTGTAGTTGTGGTGCTTGTAGCGTAGCTGTAGCGCTTTTAGAGTAACCGTACCACTTGTATTGTAGTTGTGTTGCTTGTATAGCATAGCTGTAGGTCTTGTAGCGTAGTTGTGGTACGGGCAGCAGAGTTTTAGCGCTTTTAACGTAACCATAGGTCTTGTGGCATAGATGTGACACTTGTAACATAGCTGTAGCGTAGCCATTGCGATGAATCATACTCGTAGCTATCACAACTATATTATTTAAAATTTTAAGTTTGTATTTTACACCAAAAACTCAAGATACGTTCGAAAGGTAGAAGCGTACGTAAATTTCATTTACCGCTGGAAAGTGCCGAGCGACGGGCCCGACGCAAACTCCACTTAATTACGCACATAAATTGAAGTGCTCTTCCGTACACGATGGATGTTGCCACATTTTACGTGAAATATCGCTTCTTTAAGGATGCATTACGGTGTGGGCCGTCATCGTCATAGCGGTGGTAGCGGTACGAGTAAATACTCCTATCTGCGCTATTGGCGTAGAATTTTGCTGAACTTTGCTTTGTAAGCAAAATATAAAATATAAATTAGATATTATCTAAATAATTACATCTCTTGATAACTATTGGATAATTATCTGATGTAACTAGTCTGATAATAGGTTCACTTTAAATAAATAATTAAGTTAGTAAAATGTACGATAATAGGTACAGGTCCCACTTGCGCACATTATTTTTATAACAAGCAGACAGTCTTCTTAATGGTAAGGTAACCGCCGCTTTTATACATTTTATGTATTAGTAATAGGCTTACGGTTGACCGCCACTCGCCTGGTGTGCGGTGTACGATAGAGCACGCTTGCCTAGAAGAAACCGATTCACTCGTAATTTGAAGGCACCTAACAACTGCAAAACTAGTGGCTGCCAGTCTGTGGACAATTTTTTTTTTGTTATGTTATTAACTATACTTGATAATTATCGAAGTGCTACTAATGTTATTATTACGTTAATAATTATTTCTAAACTTGGTTGTAACGTTACTTTTACACATTAATCATTGAATCATTTAATCATAGCTTTGGAAAGTGAAAAATAAATCAACATTACAACAGTTTTTGGTTAATGGAAAATTATGACAATAATTCAGTCTCATAAAATATATCTCTGAATTAGACACCTGCAGCAGTTTTAAGTACCAAGTCATGACCGGCCAGCCCGAGGCAAAATATTTAATACGGAACTTCTATTAAGTATTAAAGTAAGCTAATAAATAAATTTAAAAAAAACTGGACAAGTACGAGTAGGACTCGTGCAAAAAAAACTAACTGAAGTTGAAATATTGAAAGACAAACTTAACTTTGTAGTCGACTATAAGGTTCTTCCATACATTCCAACTACAACACGTAAGTTTGTAATAGCAAAATAATTATTTTTAAATGATATAACTTCAAATTTGTAACTTTCGGATTTATTCCTATATATGTGCTATGAGACCTTGCTTTTTGCCAAATTTCATAATTCTAGGTCAACGGAAAGTACCCTATAGGTTTTGATTTCCCTGTGAAATCGCAAAATATGCGACATAAACGTTTATATCTTTTGATTGCGTTGACTTACAACTTTTATTTTTATACAGCCGAAAGAAACCGTAGACCCAAGTATTTAATATAAATTTCAACTTGATACCTTTACGCGTTCTTGAGAAAAAGGGTCTTGACAGACGGACAGACAGACGGACAGACAGACGGAAAACGAAGTGATCCTATAAGGGTTCCGTTTTTTCTTTTTGAGGTACGGAACCCTAACAACGAAGTGATCCTATAAGGGTTCCGTTTTTTCCTTTTGAGGTACGGAACCCGAAAAACGACTTAACAGTAAGTTTAAACGGGATTTATTCCGTAATTTTCAACATTTAAGGTGCAGGTTTTTTCAAATTTAAATGGCTACCTTTAGGTTATAGGTATAGAATATTCAATAAAAACATAGCCTTAAACTAGGATCACAAAAGAAGGAAACATCGAATAACATCCAAAAATACAGTCAAAGTCGGTTGAAAAGAAAGAAAATTAATGGAATACGCAATTCAAATAAAAATCTTATTACGATGAAGAAATTGGTAATGGAAGCTTCTGATGAATTAATTATGGTTAATAGGGACCGCTTTGATGTGAGATCTGGATAAATTAAAATTGATGGGAATAAAATCAATTTTAGATATTATTACTAGGGATTCTAATAATGGAAAATTTGTTACAATTTTTTTTGTAGGAACTGGTACTTGTCTTACTTACGACACACAACACATAATAGCTTAGGTGCAATTTAAAATTTTCGAGGCTAAAATAGTTCTAAATTTAAAAAACAACAACAAATAGGTACGTCATTGTAATTGTCATTTAGGTACTTATAAAACTTTTTCATGTTACTATAACTTTTAAAAATGGCTGAAATGATGATGATGATGATGATAACTTTTAGGCTTCTATTTTCATTTCTTTGCGCTTATTTTTTTTTAAAGTGCCTTTTTCACTAAACAAAATACAAGCTAACACTAACACTACAAAAACAGTTAGACTACCCATAGACCGTTGAAGATCTAAAGACAATCCAAATGCTCAAACCCACTATCAGCAGCGTACCCAGCATGCTGGCAGCATTACCACGCTGAATGGCAAAGAAACACGCCAGCATTTTGGTCACGCATCACACTAACCAGGCGCTCCGTAAGATTTTTGAAAATCAGGTGAGGGCCCCCAAGGGCTCAATGTCTGGACCCCAAACGCCTCAAATATGTAACCACTATATATAAATATGTTAGCATATTTGTTTGTTTTCATTTCTTGATTTTTATAGTAACTGGAAGAAAGATCACTTTTATTCTGAATAAAAAAAAAGAAAATATCATAGCATAGCGAGTGGAATCGCAATGTTTATTAACTTTTATTTATGTTTGTAAACTAGTTAGTAAAAACAATCTAGTTTCAGTAAAACTTTTCTATAGGTATAGTTCTGACATCACGATAGCATTTTCGCAATAATATTCTAGGTGCCTACTTAACCCCTTTTCCCGGCATTCGCTAACCAAATAGCTGTAAAGAATATTCCCACAACACATTAGCATAATGTTATTCCAAGTATTTGAGAGCAGGCGTTTTGCTGGCAAGACCAATACCAACAATCTTCTGAATATATAAAATTAACATTACTGACTGGATGGCAGAAATAATAAATTATTAATAAAATAAAACTTTTTGAAACATGCTTTTTGTATTGTCTTAGCAAACCTTTTTATTTGATACCCATGTCATGATAGTAGAACAAAAAATTGTCCGCAATATTGCTTTGTAGTGTTGTATTCTTTTCAAAAAACCCTTTCATTTCATACCTATATATTGGGGGAGCATAAAATATAACTAGGACCGCTATCTTTGGGAGTCCGCCATATTGATTTTAAAGTGACTTCATTTAGCTAAACATGCATTGTCATTCAAACTAAACGTGTATGCAAAATTTCAGCTCAATCGGTTGGGGATAACTGTTTTGAAATTCAGTTGCAAAATTTGTGCCACATATCATCATCATCAGCCTGTAAACGTCCACTGCTGAACAAAGGCCTCCCTCGTAAAGAGGGGTGTTGCCATAATCCCCACGCTTGGCAGGCGGCTTGGGGACATATACATAGTACATACTAACTAACAGGGCAAGTTAAATAAAAGCTTGTAAAAATAAGTGTATCACTGGTTGTAACAGAGAAATTTGATTGCAAAAAAAATTACTATTTCATACGTCTCAAGTGTCGTAAAAATATTATTATAACACCTACCTACTTATCTCCCTTTAGCCAATAGAAACAGGACTGACTTACGTTATAAGACTTTGTTAATTAAAGATCGTTGACTCAATCTTTGCAGCAGTTTGCAATTTTGCCCAAAATAGAGACAATAGAAAACCAAATCTGCTCCTTGTTTTCCTGATTACTGTGATGCCCTACATTTTCCGCCGCGGGGAAAAGCTGGTACAGAGCATTTTGGCACAGGATCGGTACGACTGCAGTGATCAAGGGTGGAGCCAAATTAGTGGTATTTAATACTGTTTAGTGTAGAAAGTTTTGATGACTGGTATGGACGTGGATACTTTGGCTTAAAATTAAAATGGTAGAATAAATTAAGTTACTTATTATATATATATTATATATATAATATATTTTTTAAACTAGATAGTTTAAAAAATATATTTTTCGATAAGCTTTTGGCTTTTGCAAAGAAAATGTGATCCACCATGACTTGATGACACTCTACTAGGTTATCATAATTGAATGCGTAAACAACATTTCATGTCTATGCTGCTAACCATTGAGGAGTTCCCTAGTCGTGACCCAACCCTAAGTGCAGCAACCATGTCATGGTAAAACCTAAAACCAACTATCATAATAAATTGTGTACAATTAATTTTTTGTGCCTATGATTTTGACTGTTGAACAGTTTCTTTATGTGGAGCTAATCCTGGATGTCAAATCAAGCTAACCATAAATGCATTTTTTTTAAATATATACCTATATAGAATAGATCTAAGTTTACGCATTGTCATTGGAACTGAACCAACATGTCAAAACTCAACTCCATGGGATAAAGAAATGTGGTTCTAATTCAGCTTGCAAGATTTGAGCTAATTAAACACAAAAACATTACAAGTTAAATAAAAAGCTTGTAAAAAAAAGGTTTTACTAGTTTCAACGACAATTTCGGTACTGCTACTCTATTATAATTGTATAGTTATTAGGTATAGTTGCATAAAAATTAGCACACCGTACTAATTGGTCATCGCATACAGGAACACGCGTTTTGATTTAGTCGCGAAAATATCTTTCAATCATTTACTGAACTGATCGTACGAACGAGAGTTTGTACTAATAAAACAATGCGATTATCGTTCGATCGATTGAGCGATGTCCAATTAGACGTCCGCGTCTTTTTTCACAAGTAGGACCAATTTAATAGATCACATTTGATACTTCATCAAAATTCAACAACGTAACCTTGTAACAATATTATTAATTCAAAGCTAGAATGGCACAATTGCTTAAAAATTACAGTTTTTTAAAATTAATGACACACGAAGGCAATTTTACGATTTACTTTGCTAAGACTGAAAGAATAAGTCAAACGTGATCTATTAAATTGGTCCTACTTTAAAACTTTGTTAATTTAAATATATGACAGCGTAAAATTCACTAAAAGCATACATCGAGACGTAAACTCAAACGTCTATGTACCTATGTTGCATCCTTCGTTGAATCAGTAACAATAGTAGCTGCACTCCAGAACTCTAGTACCATCAGCTGCATGACTCTTTTTGGCGCAGTCCTTCAAAGCCAGCTCTCATCTTAATATGCCTGTTTTAGTCTTATTTCACGTGACATTAGCGAGCTCGGTGCGATGGAAGAAAAAAAGCGGGCGTTTTTGCAGCAAAATACACGAACATTTAAATAAATACAGGGTTTTAGAACGAATTTTTATAATATTACATTTATATATATATGTTGAGAGTGGGTATGGAGTTTTAGTAATTACGGCTTTATTATTTTAGTGCCTATTATGTGCTGCACTACCAGCATAATAATCCTTTTTATAAAAATACAAAGTTTGGTTGGTTTTGAATATTACGTCAGGGTTTTAAAAGCTTAGCACAAATGTATTGAAGTGTGTCCAGTGTAAATAAATAAATGACGTATATATTTTCAGTATAACCCAAAAAATTTAGGGTGCATCCAAACGTAAAGGTTTCTCGTCGTGATGCGATATCTCTACATTTTTCAGTCGACGACGTCATAAACATGTCTTATACGATATTTTCCACAAAACCAACGACGTCACGCACGTCGCGATGCGCGACGTGCTTGCACTCCCTTGTACTGGTAATTACCTATGGTCTTTTGATTTTGGTATAGCGGAGAGAGGTAATAATCTGAGGAGTTTAATTAGCATATTTTGGATACTACTTTCGAGAATGCTTGCAACACAGTCTATAAGACAGAAAATAATGTTTTTTTACGAATAATAATGATTTTGTTGTTATTTGTTTTAATTATTAATCATGTGTCACAGCAAAAAAAAAAATTACGTATTGATATTAGTGTTTGTTAAATAACAGTATATGTAAAACGAGTCAGAGAAATATAGACTGATTCATGTCTGATTCGTGTGAGATAATTACGAAAAGCTGAGAAATTATTTTCAACCTATCATGTTCCTACTGCTGGGACACAGACCTACTATAAGAGAGAAAGAGAATGGACCCTAAATTCAACATGCTGGCCTAGTGTGTGATGGTGAATGCCATATATTATGTTTTTGAACTTGGTTCTTGGACATGCCGGTTTCCTCACGATGTTTTCCTTCACCATTTTAAGCTATGGCCACGAAACTGCACATAATTTATTTAAGTAATGAGTCATTGGTGCAGGACCAAGGATCGAGCCGCGATACGTCAGATTGTAAAGTGCACATGCTACCATCCGGCCACAATCGCGCCGAGCATTTGGATATAATAGTCGCTCAATACAGTGGATAAAATTGAGGTGATGGTGGTTAGTCCTTGATGGTTAACATTTTAGAGTGCAAGCTTTAAATTGTAAATTTCAACGGTATACGGTAGACCATAGGAAAAACTTGTGCTAAGACCATATCGAAACAAAATACAGGAAAAGTGGCAACTCCCAAAAGGCGTACCTTTTAACTGCGTATCCTTTGTATGTTTAAATGTCACCAATAAAAATGCAAATGGTAGCGCGTGCGTCCCCATGACACGATGTGTAACAAGTTTATTTAGTTTTAACGGCACTAGTTTGTTTGTTTTGCCCGGAAACGTTTTTGTTATGTACCTATACTTGTCTTGAAGTAGGGGAACAATATTGGAGTAGTTTTTGTCTAACACGAGCTGTTGCCCACGACTTCGTATGCGTAGATTTTCATATTATTATATTTTAACTTTCACTTTAACTTTCAATCCCTCATATGCCTCCTTAATTCAGCCCTTTCGCTTAGCGGGCATCTACATCTCATAAGGAACCTATTTGCCAAATTACAGGTTCGCAGTTGCCTAACATTCAACACAACATTCAAACTCCAATTTTACCGCCTTAATCCGACCTTTTTTGTAAAAATTTGACATCAGTTGTGTATTTATTTTAAATTATGAACATGAATACCAAATTTTGTCTACCAAATATCAAAAACATAGAATTTTTACATAAATTATCAACTTCTATTTGCTCCCCTTATTTTGGCCTTCTTATAAAATATTTTTTTAACGGATCTCTACATCCCATAAGGAAGCTACTTGCCAGCTTTATAGTTGCATAATTTTCAACACAAAAATCTAACCCAAAATTTTTGCTATTTATTTTTGTAAACTTGGTTCTATAATTACATACTTCTTCTCTCTCGTCACAGAGTCGATACAAGTTTAAAAGTTCCATGACTTTCTTTCGATCTAAAGAGAAGTGCAAAGTCTGCGTAGTTTTAATTAGAATTTATGTAAGAAATACTTATGTAAGGTCATACCCTACCAAAGTCAGTGTAATGTTACTTCTATTTTAGATACTAAACGTTTTTTGGTTATGGCCTTATCAAAGTGTTGGAAAAGCCAAATTGAAATCAGATCCACGTACATTGTAAGGCATTGTAAGGAACAGTTGGTATTCTTATCAGACTATATGCATCCCACTTCTGAACATAAGCCTCTCCCAATCTCTAACTTTGTCCACCCAGTTATGGACCATGCAGGTCATCGCAGCCTTTGTGTATTTTACTAGCTGACCCGACAGACTTTGTCCTGTCTTAGAACTTTCAAACGAAATAAAATCGTGGTTAGGTTTTCTGAAATTTTCCAATTTTCGGCGCTATTTTCTTAATTTTTCTTTCCGTAAGAACTTCTTAAAAAGTAATAGAAAACATTTAAAAAAAGATGAATGAAATCGGTAAAGTCATTGTCAAGTTTTGGCGTGACCAAGGTAAATAGGGATTCAATTTTGTGTATATATTATCGTTCTAATAACGACAAGAAAATATCTAAAATTTGATTTGATATGCATACGAGAGCTATTTACTTTTCATAAATACATGCATTATTTAGCCGGAGTGTATCTCTAGACGATGGGTATATTCAAGAATAGCATTGTACTCATCATTTTTAACAACTTTTACATTGCAACCAATTATTTAATTTAAAAAAAAAATACATGTTGTTCCATATAATAAAATCATTAAACTCAACGAAGTGTATGGAACAGTTGTTTTTTTGAACGTTTTTTGTGTTGGTCCATGAAAAATAAATAGGCTGATAGGAATGATAAATTATGAAGAGTTGTATGAAAGGGTGCGATGGTATTAACCCGAAAGGAGGTGATTGCACTCATTATTTAATTATAAATAAATTTTACTAGAGATATACCCCAAGTTATACTGAAATGATGATGATAATGATAGCTAAGCCCAGAAAGCGCAAAAAACTAAATGAAATGTATTATAGTACAGCTGAAATACCAATTTTTCATGATTTCACAACAGCGCTTTTATAGTTAGAGATGTACAATGATCTCTTTTCGGCTCAGAATCATCGTGTTACCCTGTATAGATGTTCAGATGGGCTTATGTAGTAATAAGTAAGTATAAGCAATAAGTATTTGATTACCTTTAAGATACTTCATCAGTATTAAAGTGTATTTAACAACTCCGGTAAATAGTTTTCCGTTCAAGATGGCGACTGATTCAACGTAAAACAGAAATCTCCTTTATAGCAAAGGATGCCACTAAACGAAACAGTTTTAAAAGTGAGTCAAATGACTTAGAAAAGGCTTTTTAGATGTTTAATTTTGAATTTTGAACTTTTTCAATTAAATACCCACAACTTTTTTATAATTAAAAAAATGTAATTGCTTACGTAGATACAATAATACATCGATTTTAAGGTCATAGAACCAGTGGAAATTTTCAAAATTCCTGCCTAAAATTATGGACACTATGTTTTTATACTATAGTTCTTTCCAAATAGCATGGTACTTGGCAACCACCACTAACATACTAGTTTTCACCACTAGTTTTAATAGTAGCGCTCATCTATATGTTTTCTCCACAAAATGTAAATCTTTAATTTAGTTCTGTGACGTCACATTCAATATTTATGAATCACGTTACATTCTATCTTACTGTTAATCCACCTGTCAAGTGCCATGCTATTTGACTATAGAGCATGTTAATGTTTTTGTACTACGACACTATTTATCAATGAAAAAGCGTCAGTGAAATATCTTTCTCTTTTGCACTCAACTCCAAACGCCTCAAACGCTACTCCAAACATTACCATGCGAATAGAGAAAAAGACAAAATATAGTAAACACATCGGTCTTCAATCAAAAGCTTATATTAAAACTATACTACTAAAATCAAAAACCATCTCCACTTTCAACTATCCCGATATATTGCAGCAAAGGATTGAAAGGAGTTTTTAAAGCGACAGATATAATATGTTGCAAAAACAGACCATAAAGACACAGATGCTGGCAACTTCAAAATAAGTTAATGATTTGGAATTATGATATGACTCACTTGCGGTACGGTTTCCTTTATTATGAAACTTTAGTATGTATTTAAAAACTATATATGTATGTATATCAGTCTCTGGCAGCCATATCACAAGCTTTGCTTAGTTTGGAGTCAGATGACCGTGTGTGAAAAAATGTCCTGAATATTTATTTATTTATTATATCTGTAGGTTTGCAAGAACTAGGTAACAGGCAACCCATAATTTTTAAAATGTCTGTATTTTTCTGTATGAAAAGTAATTTGAAATGTATTTTTTTTAATCCTTCACAATGAATTCTTTTAAGCGAATGTCTTGAAGATCTATTTAGTCAAATAGTTATATAAAGTTTTATACAGATTGACTCAAGATGAGTTTCTGGAATGCAATGCCTTGAGGCGCGACGGTCAAAACAAACCACAACCATGAGATGTGTTATGCATCTGTTCTTTACTAATCTGTAACTGTGGATCTGAGAAAACGGAAGGACCAAAGAGGTCGGATCAAATTAAACCGAAGACTCAGCGGAAATGACCGATAGTATCAGTAGCAAAGAAAACTGCAACAAAATACGATGAAATATTATTTCATGGCATAACAATAAAAGAACAATTTAGTTTGAGGTTGGGCTCTAGGTATTTAGAAAATGCGGTTGATATTGTTTCTTAAGTAAAAATATAATTATTATTAAGCTATTATCGGCTCTATGATAATGACATCTACACCAACTGGCAGAGCATCGACAACACCGCTAGTGTCCATCGGCAGTGCGCGGTGATGACCGCTTACCATCAGGTGTACATGCCAGGCTGCCGCTCTTTTTAACCGACTTAAAAAAGGAGAAAGGGTCTCAATATGTTTTTTTTTTAATTTTTGTTGGTCGGTTTTTTTAATCTATATAATTATATAAAAATGAATCCCTATTTACCTTGGTCACGCCATAACTTGAGAATGTCTTTACCGATTACATTCATCTTTTTTAAAAGTTTATTTTATTTATATTTATTTATTTACATTGCCATATAATGCGTTGTAACATTTAAAATGTACTTGATACACATTATACCCTGTTTATAGGGTGTTGCAAACAGTAAATGGTTTTACTTATTCTACTTAAAATTACACTAAGAATAATGTTCATAAAATACTTATGAGATTGAAAGATTTTTCTTGTAAAAACTCGTCTATTGTGTAATAACATTTTTTTATCAAAAATAATTTCAGTTAGTTTTGGAACTTTCCGTCATGTGTCTCTTCTCTTATTTCTTTCGGTAGATGGTTGAATATTTTGTACATCATGTACTGAGGACCTCTTCTGACTATTTCTAGTTTTGGTTCTGGAGCCACGATCTGGTTTTTTCTGCGAGCGTTTGTGTTAAATGTGAATAAATTTGTGTGTTTTTTTACAAAAGTTGCTGCCTCGAGGATATACAAAGATGGGAGTGTTAGGATGTTTTGTTGTGTAAAGTGGGGTCTACAGCTGTCTCGTTGTCGGATGTTCATTATTATTCAAATACATTTTTTTTGCATTATAAATAAGTCTTTTGCATCAGTACTATATCCCCATATTATGATACCGTACTTTAGCCAGGAATGGGCGTACGCGTAGTAAGCGCTTTTAGCTGCTGACATATTTGTATTTGCTTTTAAAACTGATAGCGCGTATGTAAACTGTGACATTTTATTTTTGATGTTTTTAACGTGGCTCTGCCAGTTGAGATACGAGTCCATAGTAATGCCCAAAAGTGTTGCGTTATGTGTTTCGTTTATATTAATGGAACTTGTTAAGGTGGTGAGATTTAAAGGCTTTTTTTGGTATGGATGGAATTGGATTAATTTTGTTTTGTTAGTATTTAATTCCAAGTTGTGTGATGTTATCCAAGATTTTACCCTTGTAAAAGTATCTATTACTTTGATTAGTGCGTTAGTGTCTGACGTACATTTGAAAATTAATGATATGTCATCAGCAAATAATACACATGGGGAGTCTAATATTTTTGGTAAATCGTTAATATATATTAAAAATAGTATACAGGCCAACACACTTTCCTGGGGGATGGACCAGTTAAGTGTCTGTATGTCTGATTCTGCTGTTTGTTTTATGATATTGTTTTTAGTATAATGTTCAATTTGCACCATCTGTTTCCTATTCAATAAATAAGACCTTAGCCAATTGTATGGTTTTCCTCTTATTCCTATTTCGTGTAATTTTTTTTAATAGTATGCTATGTGATATTTTATCATATGCTTTTGTCATATCTAGGAGTAAGCCTATGGTGTATTGTTTATCTTTTATGTTTTCTAATATGTGCTGTGTAAAGTTATAGATTGCGAGAGTTGTAGAGGAGTTTTTACGAAATCCGTATTGGTTTTTATCCAAAAGCTGGTATTTTTCTAAAAAGTTGTAAATTTGGTCTGATACTACGCGCTCAAATATTTTAGATAACGCAGGTAGTAGTGCGATTGGTCTGTACTGGTTAATATCTGTACACTTTCGGGTTTTTTTAAAGATCGGTTTAATCTTGGCTATCTTTAATTTTTCAGGGAAGCATTCCTCATCTATAGATTGGTTTATTAGTTTAGTTAATATTGGTGTCAGTTCTGTAATGCATTTTTTTATTAGTGTTGAAGGCAAATCGTCCACTCCGCAGCTATTTTTGTTAGGGAGAGTCTTAATAATTTAATACTTGTAAATGATTCTTACGGAAAGAAAAATTCTGAAACTTGCGAGAAAACTTTATGATAAATTTTAACTCGCGGGTGAAACCGCGGGGCGCAGCTAGTTGATAATAAATCTTTTTAAACACAAAAATAACATCGTTTTAGTCGTGATCCAATATAAATTGATTGTTATCTTCAAAGAGTAACATCTTTAATTAGAGTCTACCTTCTAATTACATTTACAAGATGTGCTAAAGGAACTTTGCCTATTTAGTTTAAAACCTAATTTCTAACAAGCCTTTATATCCAAAGTGTTATCCTTTTATCCTTATGTTATAAATTAACCTAATTAACCGCTACAAAACACCTGTTTACAAAGTAGGTAAGTAGTGTTTCAGATAAAATTAAATAAACGCGAACAAGTTCGGGTTGGTAATGAAAATCAATGGCTGTAACTCGAGGCAATGAGCCTTGACATAGGCTCGCGAAACTTGCCTGTCGAGATATAAATCACGCTTAGTACGTAGGCCTCTGGTTTTCTCGTGCTTACCTCTTGGGGCCATATTCGAACAAGCAATGATTTTGTCATGAATGTGGTAACATACAACTTAAATGATTTTTTAACTGAACGTGGCTACTGCAAATTGTGGAATGCGCTACCTTCCGTGGAATTTCTGACAAGCTACACCAAGGGGTTCTTCAAACGGCGAGTAAATAGGGTCAGCAAGGAAACGTATTTATACAAGTATCCATAGGCGATGGTGACTGCTTACCACCAGGCAGCCCATCTGCTTGTTTACCACTTGGCATTAAAAACAGTGTTACTCTTGATGCACCAAAGTCGCCCTTAAGAGGTTTTGTGTTAGTTACCTTTGACCCTGTATAACATTAATAGGGAATATGCATGTGTTTTTTTTATATTTTTAATTAACTGTTTACATCGTTATATCATAGTAAAAAATATAATTACAGTTGGAAATGCTCAAATTAATTTTTTAAATAATATTTAAAACATTGAATAAATTTGAGCTGTTTGAACGCCGCAATTTTTCGCGGGCCTTGGATGACGTCATAAGCCACGTTCTGTGTTTGTTTACTATAGACGATACAGTTATTTCACACAGATTTTCAGTTTTATTGATATCCAGACCATGGAAGAAGCTAAAAAACGTTTTTATAGGTATCGACTTGTGCCAAAGTGTACAAACACTATTAGAAATACACCGATAAAGTGTTTTTTTTCCTATTCCAAGAGATGCGAAAATACGTAAACAATGGTGTAAAGTTATGAGAAGAGATGAAGTATCTCCAACATCATGTTTGCAATGTTGTGAAAATCATTTCAATGTGAATATGTTATATTTTGATAGCATGGTGTGAGTTAGAAGTATGTTTCGTATTGAATATTATGCACTCAACAAACAAACAATAAGTAGGTACATTAAGTATTTAGAGTAAACAGTATTCACATTAAAAAAGAAAAACTTAAAAATTCACGGAAAATTACGGAACATAAGTAATGTTAGGTATAATTACTTATAAATTATTATAATATAGATAGTAGAGCAGCAAATTCATAATAATTTTAATGACCCATGATTATTTATAGGTTATGTTTTGGTAATTACTGCCGAGTGCATTTATGGGTAAAAACCTATGTAATGGATTAAAATATATCATGGATTATAACAATTACCTTGCAGCTTTCACTCCTTTGATCTCAGCAACTGTAAAATCCGGATTGGATGCAAAATATGCTGTCATTATGAATGCATCTAGATATTTTTGGTAGATTGTCCGAATGTGCTTTGACAAAACCAGTCTCAGTCATCGTCCTAAATGATCTCTAGTCTCACGAGAATGCTAAAATTACACTAGCTAATGGAAAAAAACTACAGGAACTCAATGTAAAACGATTTTTCTCTCAAACACTACTAAAACAGTATGAATATCGACGCCGCTAAAGGCAATGTTGTGGCTTTTGACGTCACGTTTCGTTTCGACCAATGGTGAAGCGTTTCGCAAATTTGAATTTCCCTCTTATATTTTGCACTTTTTATTTAATATTTTAAGCAATTAAAATGTAAATAAATAAAAAAAAATCTTTTAGATATAAAGTCAGAACAATAAAGATTCGGAAAAAAATTATTTCAACCAAATTTAAACCACATGCATATTCCCTATTGCATATTTTTTTATACTCCCGGCATTATTTAGATATTCAATAAACGTAGTCTATACCATAATTATCACGCTAATAAAAAAAAAAGCCATTTTGTGTGTAAAGCCCGTTGCAGACTCGCGAGTACCGCGCATCACCTGCAGCGAGCTACAACACTTAGCTTAGCGCGAGACTACTAAGCAACTTCCACTGCCACTGACACTAAGCAAAAAGTGTTGTAGCTCATTGCAGGCGATGCGCAGTACTCGGGTTTTAGCCTGCATTATATGTTTGTCCGTACAGCTGAACGGATTAGGATACAATTTGGCATGGAGGTAGTTTATATTTTGAATTTTTCCCGGATTTCAAAGCTTATTTTTCAGACACTAACTATTTATATATACATATACTATCTTGAAAAAAAAAAAAACTGTTCCAGTAGGTTGGCGGGTGAAATTGCAGGACGTAATAGGTATACAATGTAGTATCTTTTAATAGTTTTCATGCAAATTTACCTGTAAAGGTAAATACTTTGTCGACGCAATCACCTAGTGCTCTTGATATATTTCGGTCATTAGCAGTTAATGAATAATTTTGTTAACGAGTGAACTCGGCTCTCGGTTATTGGCTGAATTATTTCTACCTTTTCTGCTTTCAAATAGCATTTCTCCTTAATTGCTGTCTGACTGGAGCTCACTAATTGCTTAAGTTCTGGGATCTCTTCGCTCCTCACTCCAAGTGGCCGACTACTATTAAAGTAAAAATTCCTTAAGACTGTTTTGAACTTCCGCCTGTTCATAATTTTAAAATGCGGTTGGAGTTCAGACGTCGAAAAGTGGAGTTTCGAGTAGCATGTAGGAACGGTTGTAAAAAAAAAAAATTGAACTTAGTTTATATTCCTTTATTTTAGGAAGAAGTTTGATTTTCCTTTTTTTCATCCATGAGGTCAAAAATCGCATAGAAAAGACCTAATAAAAAAAATAACACTGTTCAAAAGCTTAAAAACATTGAATCGCAGTAAATCATTGGATCGTAGTTGGATAAAAGTTGCAGTGACATTCTCAAAACCAGAATGAAAATAATTTCTTATAAGGGTTCTGTACCACAAAGGGAAAAAAGGAACCCTATAGGCTAACTTCGTTGTCTATGTCTGTCTGGCCTTTTTCTCAGGAGCGCGTGGAGCTCACGTTGTCAGGAACGCATCAAGTTGAAATTAATATCAAATATTCAGGTCAGCAAGTCTCAAGAACTCTGAAAAAATCAAACTTCTAAGTCAACGCAGTCAAAAGATGCGGCCGTTAATGCCGTATATTTTGACACTCGCAAAGGTAATCAAAACCTATAGGGTACTCCCGTAGACCTAGAATCATGAAATTTGGAAGAAGCAAAGTCTTACAGCACAATATAAAAGGAACTGTCAGAAAGATGTTAATTTGAAGTAGTATTACATCAAAAAATATTTTTGCCATTACAAACTTACAACTTTGTAGTTGGTATGTAATATAGAGGCACCTGTTTGCCGACTATAAATATAAGTTTATCCTTCAATATTTCGACCTTTTTAACCTTTTTTCGTCGAGACTCGATTCCTGGGATGGATGAAATATCTAGATACATATTTATTAATCAACGAGGAATAATACGTGTCACTGTGAAACGATATTCTAGCGCCTCGCGTATGTCTCCGCTCCGGGAGCGGGTGACCCGCACGGGTCCGTCGTTAAGCTGTGAAACCAGCCTTAGGGGTTTAAATTTATATTTATCTTCCTAGTAAAATAAATAAAAAATGAGACAGAGTTTTCTTTAGAAGGTGTCCGTGATAATTATTTGGGAATTATGTCATAAAAAATAAAATATATTGATCGAAAACCGAAAATTAATTATAAAAAATCACTAAAAGACTCTTGTTTAAGTTTTTTTTCGATCGAGCAAAATATTACGAATCGTGTTTCTACTCCACGCAAGTCTTAGATCAAGATCTGAATAACAATATCATTTTTTTTTTTGTAAGTGACATACGGGACATAATATTAGTATTTTAAACTCGTAGAGAAGCATTCTGGAACTCGGCATCAAGACTATAGCAACAAAATCTAGGAAACATGCAACGTGAAATAGATGAAAGTGGAGCACGAATGAATAGCTCTCGTGTCCTAGAAGCTACAGTTCAGATGCTCAACATTTTATATGGAGGTCTTAAACTTTTATGGCACTGAAGTAGTATTATGGAGTAAGTAGTACGAATAATTATGTAAGTGCAAAGATCTCAAAAGTAAGTATATGCCAATCCGAGCAATTCTGAAATTATTAAAAAAGTTGAGTTTTCTATCAATATCTCTATTAACTACATTGCATCGCTCACAATGTTTAACGACCATTCAACAAAATCAGAGTGCGACTGAGTTCTCACTGATAAGCAATATATTTGTGTTTACCACTGAGTCTGCTTAAATTGTTTGAGACCGTTTGATATCTGAAAAAGTTCAATTGGAAGTCGGTGAAGTCCTTCCGAAGTATAATTATAAGTCGATGTGTAAGTGCCACGAACTTGTACCACTCGAGGCGTAGTTCCAACTAGCCGGTGTAAGCAAATCAGTGAAGCAACGGAGAGTTTGGTCAATCTTCTGAGTATTACTCGTAATTAACATCTAGGATAGGAAACTGTAGGTCCGTTGTTTGTCCTACAACAATCGTTACGCGGTCTGTAAAATATTTTCAATTCGTTTTTAGTCTATAGATAATTTTTACCAGTTCAGCTGACGGCGTTCCTTATATGAAAATTATTCAACTGTACCTCATAGGTCCTCTTAAACATACATCCAATTCAATAATCCAATGTATACTTTTCTATCAATTAATGAATTTAAAAAGATGAAACTCTGTGGTGTTCATACAGTTATACAGTGCTATGAGTATGTTATATTTATCACTAGCCTGACCCGACAGACGTTGTCCTGTCTTGGAACTGTCAAACGTACGAAGTAATAAATTTATTACAGATATATATATCAGTGAACAATAATTATTTTGCTAGGCGCCGTGACTAGCTGACTTTTATGTTTTTGAGGGGGTGAAGCAGAGGCAGTGGCGGCCGACTACAGCGGGGCGCACCGCGTGAATCTCGCAGAAACGTGACGACCTTCACCTATACACAGCTAAAGACAAGTAATTTCGTCGGTCCACAGCAAAGCTCTGTTGGCCTAGTGGTCTGGCACCGCGCTGGTAAACCACGAATGCCCGGTTCAAATCTAGTACTATGTAGATATTTTTGGACTCAATTTTTTATCATAACATTACGCATTATGCAAAGGGACCCTCCCTTTGCATAATGCGTAGTTATAAAAGTCGTACTACTACACGCGCACGGCCCAGACGCACACAGCGACGGGACGACGGAGAACAAACAAACCATAATTCAATCAAACCAACTTGCTAGTTTCAATTATTAAAATTTACTTTCGTCGTACGTTTCAATATTTTATGTTTCTTTTTTGCACCAAATATTTTACCTATTATATTTATAGTTTATAGACTTACTCCTGGTATGATTCTACTAACTTGATGGTAGAGTTCGGAGACTGCTAAAACTGCTAAATAGGGAAAGCGAGATAAGTCTAGGTTGGGCTCGTTTTTTTAGTCTAAGTGAGAATTGTTAGTCAAGGAATGATTTGACTGAGCTGATGGTGGAATTCGGAGACTGCTGCTGGAACTGCTCGACGGGGAAGGCCTGATGTGTCGTGTTTGGGCTGGTTTCATTAGTCATCATGAGATCTTTCTCCGGGAATAATTTGACTGACCTGATCGAGGACTTCGGAGACTACTATTGGAACTGCTAGACGGAAAGAGCTAGAAGTGTCGAGTTTGAGCTCGTTTCATTAGTCATGGTGAGATCTTCTTCTAGGAATATTTTGACTGACCTGATCGAGGACTTCAGAGACTGCTACTGGAACTGCTAGACGGATAGAGATAGAATGGTCGAGTTTGGGCTCGTTTCATTAGTCGTGATGAGATCTTCTTCCAGGAATATTTTGACTGACCTGATCGAGGATTTCGGGGACTGCTACTGGAACTGCTAGACGGATAGAGATAGAATGGTCGAGTTTGGGCTCGTTTCATTAGTCGTGATGAGATCTTCTTCTAGGAATATTTTGACTGACCTGATCGAGGACTTCAGAGACTGCTACTGGAACTGCTAGACGGAAAGACCTAGAAGTGTCGAGTTTGGGCTCGTTTCATTAGTCGTGATGAGATCTTCTTCCAGGAATATTTTGACTGACCTGATCGAGGATTTCGGGGACTGCTACTGGAACTGCTAGACGGAAAGACCTAGAAGTGTTGAGTTTGGGCTCGTTTCATTAGTCGTGATGAGATCTTCTTCCAGGAATATTTTGACTGACCTGATCGAGGATTTCGGGGACTGCTACTGGAACTGCTAGACGGATAGAGATAGAATGGTCGAGTTTGGGCTCGTTTCATTAGTCGTGATGAGATCTTCTTCTAGGAATATTTTGACTGACCTGATCGAGAACTTCAGAGACTGCTACTGGAACTGCTAGACGGAAAGACCTAGAAGTGTCGAGTTTGGGCTCGTTTCATTAGTCGTGATGAGATCTTCTTCCAGGAATATTTTGACTGACCTGATCGAGGATTTCGGGGACTGCTACTGGAACTGCTAGACGGAAAGACCTAGAAGTGTTGAGTTTGGGCTCGTTTCGTTAGTCGTGATGAGATCTTCTTCTAGGAATATTTTGACTGACCTGATCGAGAACTTCAGAGACTGCTACTGGAACTGCTAGACGGAAAGAACTAGAAGTGTCGAGTTTGGGCTCGTTTCATTAGTCGTGATGAGATCTTCTTCCAGGAATATTTTGACTCCTGGAATCCTGGAAGAAGATCTCATCACGACTAATGAAACGAGCCCAAACTCAACACTTCTAGGTCTTTCCGTCTAGCAGTTCTAGTAGCAGTCTCCGAAATCCTCTATCAGGACAGTCAAAATATTCCTGGAAGAAGATCTCATCACGACTAATGAAACGAGCCCAAACTCGACACTTCTATCTCTTTCCGTCTAGCAGTTCCAGTAGCAGGCTCCGAAATCCTCGATCAACTCAGTCAAAATATTCCTGGAAGAAAACCTCATCAAGACTAATGAAACGAGCCCAAACTTGACACTTCTAGCTCTATCCGTCTAGCAGTTCCAGTAGCGGTCTCCGAAATCCTCGATCAGGTCAGTCAAAATATTCCTGGAAGAAGATCTCATCACAACTAATGAAACAATCCCAAACTCGACGCTCCTATCTCTTTCCGTCTAGCAGTTCCAGTAGCAGTCTCCGAAATCCTCGATCAACTCAGTCAAAATATTCCTGGAAGAAAACCTCATCAAGACTAATGAAACGAGCCCAAACTTGACACTTCTAGCTCTATCCGTCTAGCAGTTCCAGTAGCGGTCTCCGAAATCCTCGATCAGGTCAGTCAAAATATTCCTGGAAGAAGATCTCATCACAACTACTGAAACAATCCCAAACTCGACGCTCCTATCTCTTTCCGTCTAGCAGTTCCAGTAGCAGTCTCCGAAATCTTCGATCAGGTCAGTCAAAATATTCCTGGAAGAAGATCTCATCACGACTAATGAAACGAGCCCAAACTCGACACTTCTAGCTCTTTCCGTCTAGCAGTTCCAGTAGCAGTCTCCGAAGTTCTCGATCAGGTCAGTCAAAATATTCCTAGAAGAAGATCTCATCACAACTAATGAAACGAGCCCAAACTCGACACTTCTAGCTCTTTCCGTCTAGCAGTTCCAGTAGCAGTCTCCAAAGTCCTCGATCAGGTCAGTCAAAATATTCCTGGAAGAAGATCTCATCACGACTAATGAAACAAGCCCAAACTCGACACTTCTAGCTCTATCCGTCTAGCAGTTCCACTAGCAGGCTCCGAAATCCTCGATCAGGTCAGTCAAAATATTCCTAGAAGAAGATCTCATCACGACTAATGAAACGAGCCCAAACTCGACCATTCTATCTCTATCCGTCTAGCAGTTCCAGTAGCAGGCTCCGAAATCCTCGATCAGGTCAGTCAAAATATTCCTGGAAGAAGATCTCATCACGACTAATGAAACGAGCCCAAACTCGACACTTCTAGGTCTTTCCGTCTAGCAGTTCCAGTAGCAGTCTCTGAAGTTCTCGATCAGGTCAGTCAAAATATTCCTAGAAGAAGATCTCATCACGACTAATGAAACGAGCCCAAACTCGACCATTCTATCTCTATCCGTCTAGCAGTTCCAGTAGCAGTCCCCGAAATCCTCGATCAGGTCAGTCAAAATATTCCTGGAAGAAGATCTCATCACGACTAATGAAACGAGCCCAAACTCAACACTTCTAGGTCTATCCGTCTAGCAGTTCCACTAGCAGGCTCCGAAATCCTCGATCAGGTCAGTCAAAATATTCCTGGAAGAAGATCTCATCACAACTACTGAAACAATCCCAAACTCGACGCTCCTATCTCTTTCCGTCTAGCAGTTCCAGTAGCAGTCTCCGAAATCCTCGATCAGGTCAGTCAAAATATTCCTGGAAGAAGATCTCATCACGACTAATGAAACGAGCCCAAACTCGACACTTCTAGCTCTTTCCGTCTAGCAGTTCCAGTAGCAGTCTCCGAAGTTCTCGATCAGGTCAGTCAAAATATTCCTAGAAGAAGATCTCATCACAACTAATGAAACGAGCCCAAACTCGACACTTCTAGCTCTTTCCGTCTAGCAGTTCCAGTAGCAGTCTCCAAAGTCCTCGATCAGGTCAGTCAAAATATTCCTGGAAGAAGATCTCATCACGACTAATGAAACAAGCCCAAACTCGACACTTCTAGCTCTATCCGTCTAGCAGTTCCACTAGCAGGCTCCGAAATCCTCGATCAGGTCAGTCAAAATATTCCTGGAAGAAGATCTCATCACCACTAATGAAACAAGCCCAAACTCGACACTTCTAGCTCTATCCGTCTAGCAGTTCCACTAGCAGGCTCCGAAATCCTCGATCAGGTCAGTCAAAATATTCCTGGAAGAAGATCTCATCACCACTAATGAAACAAGCCCAAACTCGACACTTCTAGCTCTATCCGTCTAGCAGTTCCACTAGCAGGCTCCGAAATCCTCGATCAGGTCAGTCAAAATATTCCTGGAAGAAGATCTCATCACGACTAATAAAACGAGCCCAAACTCGACACTTCTAGCTCTATCCGTCTAGCAGTTCCGTAGCAGACTCCGAAGTCCTCGATCAGGTCAGTTAATCCGTTTCTGGAGAAAGTAACATCACGACTTACCAAACTAGCTCAAACTAAACTAAACTAAAAATTGGTGCTGATGATGACGATGATGATGAAAAGCAGCATTTTTTCCCCTCGTTATAACATCAGCTATCTGAGAGTGAAAATCCCATCAAAATCAGTTCAGCCATTTTGGAGTTTATACGTAATATCATCATCATCATCATCAGCCTTCATAGGGAACATACATACATCGCTTTTTATATGTATATAGAAGAAAGATATACTCAAAGAAGACTGTAACACCTTTTTAGGGTTCCGTAGAATTACAAGGAACCCATATAAGTTCGTTCTGCCCATCCGTCTCTGTCTGTCCATCCCAAGTTGTTTAGGATTTCCTAACCATTATAGTAGACTGCGCCCCGCGCATTCACCTGCGTAGTAATGAAAAAATTGTGATGATGATGATGATGAAAAGTTGCTCGAATTTTTTTCAACATCAGCTATCTTACAGTGAAAATCCCATCAAAATCGGTCCTTCAGTTTTCGAGTCTATAAAGAACATTACAGACATACGCACACGACGAAATATTTCAAAAACATAAAAATAAAAAATAAAATGGAAATGTGAGAATTGAACCCGGAGCCTACTGAGTCACAGGAACTAATCCATTCCGTCAACCACTCTTTTAATTGATCTATGACGCAAGCGGTGAAATTATGCTTCTAATCTATAAAATAATATAAATGTACAAAGAAATCGTCACAAAATGTAATTTTCATTCGCCTGCCTGTTTAGTACTAAGTACTTACTTGAAGCCTGACCAAAGGAAGTAAGGGTGAGACCAATTTGTAAATTTTACGCGTAAATTACGTACTTCTCAAGGTATCAACTGGAATGTCTAATTAAACTGGACGGAAAGCTATTTTGTATGATAACGTCGCTGACTGTCCACTTTGTGTGACCTCTGCAAATGCTCGAGACTGCTTTGTTCTTATATTGCCCTGGTACACCGACCACCGATACTTGGAAGTAAATTATTACTATGCCTCTGCACTTATGTCACTCCTCCGTTAGACGGAACCCTCAGAGCGCGAGACCAAAAAAAAAAACTAACTGAAGTTAAAATATTGAAAAACAAACTTAAGTTTGTAGTTGACAATAAGGTTATTCCATACATTCCAACTACAAAATGTAAGTTTGTAATAGCAAAATAATTATTTTTAAATGATATAACTTTAAATTTATAATTTTCGGATTTATTCCTATATATGTGCTATGAGACCTTGCCTCTTGCCAAATTTCATGATTCTAGGTCAACGGGAAGTACCCTATAGGTTTAGATTCCCTTGTGAAATCGCAAAATATACGACATAAATGTTCATATCTTTTGATTGCTTTGACTTACAACTTTTATTTTTTACAGCCGAAAGAAACCGTAGGCCCAAGTATTTAGTATAAATTTCAACTTGATACCTTTACGCGTTCTTGAGAAAAAGGGTATTGACAGACGGACAGACAGACGGACAACGAAGTGATCTTATAAGGCTTCCGTTTTATCCTTTTGAGGTACGGGACCCTAAAAAAGTAGACTAACTGTGCTCTGCGGGTTCACCTGCGAAGTAATGAAAAAATGGTGATGATGATGATGATAAAAAGATGCCAATTTTTTTTCTCCTCATAGAATCAGCTATCTGACAGTGAAAATCCCGTCAATAACAGCCCTACCATTTTCGAGTAAAGAACATTACACACATGCATACAAACACAAACATACACACACCCACGCACGCACGCACGAACATGACGAATTATTTTAAAAACATAAGAAAAATTACAAAAATTAAAATTATTGGTGACTATGAGATTTGAACCCGGAGCTTACTCACAGAGTCGCAGAGAACTTATCCATTGCGTCAAACTATTCGGCCAACTGGACTATGACGATTGTGGTGAAATTATCCTTCGTAAACTAATATATACAAACAAATCGTTACAAAATGTAATTTTCATTCGCCTGCCTTTTTAGTACTTATAATGCAAGAAAACATTGCAGATAAGGTAGGTACTTACTTTACAACTTACGTCAAGGTGTTTTTGTGTCATAAAGTTGAGATTATATTTTGGAGCGGTTAGCGGAACAAAGCGACACACGTCCGTCTAGCAGCGCGCCTCAGCGGTCTCTGTCACATCGCGTAAAAATAAAAGAGAAGTGAAAAGGCGCCGCGGCGGCACGACGTTTCGTTCGACACGTTCGAGCCAATTTATGATTAAATTAATTAATAGATAGAAAAATTGAATTTTAATCAATAAATAAAATTAATGATGTTATTTGTTACAATATTTAACATCATTCTTGTAAATTTTGTAAAGATTTGTTCATTAATACTCGAGATAACATTGTATGCGTTTAGGTAAATTTCAAGGTTAGAGGTTATTTCATGATTTTTTTCTATCGAGAAAATTTATCGGAAACGTGTTTTGGAACTAATGGTACACTCAGAAATATGATCAAGATTACCACATATTTTTTTTACTGCTTTAAAATGAATATATTGTCTTAATATTTTTTTCTGTGAAGCCTTTTTTGTCTGAAAGACCGCCTTAAAAACAAATTGATGAAAACTACGAAGTTAAAATAGTTGAGTTTTTCAATTGTCTGCGCAATTTTCTTATTTCTTTATTTCCGTAAAAACCTTCAACAAAGTATTAGAAAACTAAAAAAATAGATGAATGAAATCGGTAAAGTCGTTCTAGGTTATGGCGTGACCAAGGTAAATAGGGATTCATTTTTATATATGTAGAAGATTATGATCAACTTTTATTACAGGACAAAACTCCAAATCGCGAAAAAAAATATCATCTGTTCCGTAGAAAATTGACATTCAGTCGACAAAATATAGGGAACAGCAGATTTTTTTTGCGATATCCGAGTTGGTCTCACAGTAAAAGTTGTCCATAATGATGAGTACGTACTATGGACGCCTTTTAGCTTAGCCTGCATGAATATTTTCTGCTAACCACCATCTTTCTTCAGTCTTTCTGTGAAAATGGTGCAAATAACTGTGCCGAAAAAATCGGGAGCTCTATCCACTTTTACCACGGGTATATTTACCACGGTAAATATCCCCGTTAATAATAATGTAATACAGTTCTAGAAAGTCATGAATCTCGATAAGTACTCTCGTTAGATTTACTATTTTTCTACTTGCAATGGTCAGGTAATGGAACAAGAAAGTTCACTGGGAACCCCGTCTGTAAATCTTGAAACGTGCTGTGTCTTGTTTCTAACGGATAAGTTTTCAAAGAATAAGAAAAGTGTTTCTAGAGTAACTTAAGATGCAATGGCCTAATGTTATAGGTAATGGTAGTAAATCAAAAAAGAATTTTAAGGTAATAAACCGGCCAAGTGAAAGTCGGGCTCGCGCACTGAGGGTGCCGTACCACCACAAATACAATAATTATCAATTAAAAACCGATTTCAAAATTAGTAAAATATGGGGTACGATTCAGTGAAAGAAATGATAATGATAATGATAAGTCACTGAATTACCAGTTATAACTTGGCAATGAACAGAAACTTGTTGCCAACTCGCACTTGGCCATTTATATTTTTGTATTTTATTTTATAGTGAGTACTATAATTATGCTAAGTTTGACGTTTGTCATTATTACCGTTTTAAATTACAAGAATTACAAGAATACGTAAAAAAATATGTTTGTTGTATTTTGACTTTTTGACTTCTTATTATTTATTAGTTAATTTGCCGTAACATTATATATCTGTGAACATTTCAACTGGCTGTCTATTACGGTTCGAAAGATTTAGCCGTTTAATAAGTAGGACAGAGGGACAGACGGACGGACAGACAGACATCATCGTAGGCATTAGACATTAGTTGGGTACAGAACCCTAAAAACGAAAAAAACAACTAAAAACTGTTTTAGTGTGGCATATAATTGAAATTGAGAGGGTCTACAAGATTTTCTACTAGTTTAGGCGCAATGTAGGTCGAACATTTCTTACTAAAATCATAGTGTGTACTGTATACCGAGTCAAAGAATCCAACAGAATTGAAGGCTTTTGAAAGCAATTACAAAAGTTTAGTTTCTGTGAAATCGAATTGGACATTCAAAAGACCCTAACCGTGGACTCACCACCGTAAACCGTTTTCATAAAAATGCAAATCATCTCCCAACGTATTGCTAGCGGTCGGCGCGACATACGGACTCCATAAACTTTTTTATCTAATTAAAATACTTGCTTGGTAGTCATTTATGTCAACTTGTGGGGTGGGGTGGTTTTAAAGTTTGAGCAAATTATATAAGACTAGATTAACTGTAAATGATTTAATTTAAGATAATTCGCTGGATAAGTGACAATATTTCATAGATCCTCACCGGCCAGAGCACTTTACTCACATTTTTAACATTTTTTAAGATATAAAATCATGGATTGATTGATTTGATTTGATTCGGAGTTGAAAAAAAAATCATTGGGCATTTTTTTTTATATAACATTTCAAATGGTAAAAGCTATTTTCATATTGATATTTTACAGGATGGCGGAGCAGACTGAAAAATAAAACTTGACAAAAAGGAGGTTTATGTCCAGCAGTGGACATCCTATAATGGCTGAAATGATAACGATGATGATGGTGAATGGCAGGAACAAAAAAATCGCCAATATTTAAATTTTTAGATGGTAAAGCTGTTTAGCAGTTATATTTTTACAAAAATAAAATTAAACCATGATTTGCAAAAAAGCATAAATAGCAGACGTAGGTGTATAAGACATCTGTGCTGGCAGCGTCTCAAATAGCCAGCTGGCGTAACGTTTAAAATCTAATTGAAGAAAAATGTTGTCCGCTTCTCATATTTTTACTGCATTAAGCTTAATAACATTTTAAATAGTCTCTTCTGTCAAAGAGAATAAGTAGTCTGTCGTACGAGTACTGTATTATTTTATAAGTTTTTGTTAAAACTGTCTTCCTAGTTTGGGTCAAATTATAAAACTGAATTTTAAAACAGCCATCCCCAACCGATTGAGCTGAAATTTTGCATACGCCGACCAAAATAGTCTAAGCAATTGCTACGCAGTCACATACCTGATTATTTAATACTTTGCTACAGTGAGGTATAATTTGGTAATGAACATAAATTTGTCACCGATTCGCACTTGGCTATTATTTATTATTTGTTGTTATACTTTAGAGTATGTACTATAATCAAGCCAAGTTTGACGCTTGTACGTATTACCGGTTTTACATTAGAGCTAATACAAAAATACGTACGTACGTCCTTCAGACCTGTAGAAGTTGCTTATTGTTGCAATTGTTATGACTTAGAACCGCACACGTATCCTACGAAACTAAATATAAACCCAAAGGTGAAAACGATGAAGCATTAATGTCACACAAATTCATTGCGGTGGCACATGATGGCATGATCATCTCAGTAGAAGGCCACCGATGGAATAAGGGTTCAACAGCACTAGAATTTACCGCACTATGCACCAAGACGCGATCTAACAATATAAGGCACTCCTTAGTTTGTGCTTTGAAGTAGACTAAATGATAGGAGCGATACCTACGTAGAAAAGTCAACACTATCTACGAAATCAAACGTATCATTTACTTTCCATTTTATTTTCAAGCAACAGCTGCTAGTGGCAAGTAATTCATCATTATCAGCCAGCAGACGTCCACTGCTGAACATAGGCCTCCCCCTTTAACGTCCACACTGAACGAAAGCCTGCCATCTGCATCCACTGGATGCCCGCAACTCTCACAATGTCGGCGGTCCATCTAGTGGGGCGTGGCAAGTAATTGCCTTACTTAAAAGCTTGTACTTAAGTTAAATAATTTTAGTAGAAAAAGATGGGATTATTAATTTCAATTAGTGACTCCTACAAGATGGACAGATTAAATAAAATTACTGTTTGGTCTGCTCAATCCTGACATCACAAAGTCTGCAGCAGACAGAAAAATGTGGAAAAGCATAGTTTAGCAAGTAATCAAGGATTAAACCGTGTTGAGAGACGGTCGCGGTTTGATGGTCGTTTGTAGTTAGCTAAAGACTTTCAGTAACGAAGCAAACTACTTTACTAATAAGTAGTGAAGACACACTGTTGATTACATTACGGTCAATAGTCAATGATGTCGAGTCTACACCCCAGAGTATGATGCCATAAGTGAACCACGAGAATGCGTATGCGTATAGCCGTGTCTCAGTTAGTTGCTCTGCATAGTTACTTAGGGAACTATGCCGAGCAACTAACATGTGTGAAATTTGGCATTTTTTTATTTAAATTTTTTAATATATCTTTTCTAACTCACATGCGTATCGATGTCTATGCCTAGTATAAAGAAGCTGCGTAAAATAGAATAATTACCGTTTTTAAGAAATTTAAGTCAAGGGTAATATATGATTATTTTAACACTAATTATTACTACTACTACAAAAAGTTATGTATTAAATAACTATTTGTGTTGTCGAGTAGGTATCGCAGTAAACCTCAGTGTGGTCTTGCCTTAAGACGGATATAATGCCTTGCAATAAAATACGTCGACACATGCGGCATAATTTTCTTTATCTTGGCCCGCCAGCGCTTCCATTTGTCGAGCTCATCGTAAAGACGGGGGAAGATATACATTATTATTGCGTATCACATAGTCACACTAGTCATCCTACCTATACAATAATTTAGTAAGTGATTTATGTAACTATTTGCGATACCAGAAAACCGCAAGTTCATGTGATGCTTATAAATATTAAACCTTTTTGTAAACTTTGATCCAAGCAACGGCATGTATAAAGAGTTTAACCGTTTGAATTCGTCCCCAATTTTGTCCAATCGTAGTACTAATTACTAAAAGGTAGAACTAGTACAAGCCCCAAAAATATATATAGTTTTTCGGCATAGAGATAAAATACATAGAGTCACAAAGTCAAGTCATGTTAAGCAACGACGTACATCATGTTGGTGTTCATTAATAAAATAAAATAAAATCGTGCCAAAAAAATGTCCGAACCAAAACTCGGTGCACGTTACGAATTGTGCAGTTTTTTTTGTTAGTTACAAGGTAACCGCGATCCAAATACAACGCCGCGCGATGCCAATGCTACGATGACATAGCGGACAACTAACGTTGAACACTATGCAAGCGCCATAACGTCTAAATTGGAGTAATGTGGCACTGTGAAGTACATAATTAATACAATGTATGTACAATGACGCTCGGACATTTTTTGAATGTTTTCACTGAGAGATTGTGACTCTATAGGAATTGTATCTCGATGTTTGTCGGTCATTATGTCCTTTAATGTGGTGAAATATATCAGGATTACACAAGCAAATCACATTGAGTAGGTATTAATGTAATGTACAATAGTAAAAACTTAACATGGTCGGGTTACCTTCAAATAAACTCACTTCTATATCTGCCATGTTCAGTGATGGATAGAGTTGGTACAGAAATCTAAACAAAATAAAATGCTACGCTAAAGCTCTGTGTGGGACGGTGAAGGCTTGGGTGGCGGTAGTGGTATGGGGTTGCGGTAGTGTTTGGAGTAAATGTTATCCCAAAAGCGCGCGTGACGTTCCAGGAGTGACTAATGCAGCGGGATCTCGTTGCCGAGTGACATATGCGGTGACCTGTTTGCGCCCACGGCTGGCCATGCAGGCAGTGACGAGACCTCAGCTACTGGTTTTCTAAAAATAAAAATAAAAACATTTGTCATCTCATGACGCTTCGCATGGATATTTCTGGGCTTTTAAGTCCATTAGACTGGGTTTTGTTGCCAAGGGCCAAGTTTTTACATAAAAACAGAAATTTTGTCAAACGACATGATTTTAGTCAATAACACTAATTCCATCTGTCTCAATACAAACTTGCTCAAGATCTTGTTGCAGTCAGATCGGTATATTTGGTTACAATAAAGTAGCGGTACCTTATTATAATTTCCTGACTTTAGAATATCTACTGGAGACTCTCAACATTAGCTCGCTCTACACATGGTGTAAATCCAAATTTTGAGTCAGTTCTATCAATAAATGAGACGCTTGTCAGTAGATAAAAACAAACGTGAAGCCAAAAAATTTTTTCTTCCTATATATCTGTTCTGGCCGGCGGGTATGCTAGCGTAAGGTATTCCTTGGAAAAAGAAAACACCAGAGTCTGGGTCTTGGTACCCGCGCACGGGACCCTGTGCTATATCTACGAGCCAGAACTCCCGCTCGTCTGCGAACGTCCGTGCCAAACACGCGATCACGCACGCACAGAACAACTTGCTGCTCCACATTCCGACTGTACAAATACTTCACTATAAAATACTACACACTCTTACAACATGTGACTTTGGTGTGGCTAACAAATAGAATCGAAGTTATCAAATCAGACCTTTTAATTATATGGTGCAATATGTAACTAGGCAATATAATATCAGATGATAACTACAAGTGTATTATCAGCTACCGCTATGTTATGATTGTGTGACTAATTTTATTTTAATCTTCCTATCTGTATTTATGTGTATTGTCCCTTTATTTTATTTGGTTTTCTTAAATTATCATATTTATCGTTATTATCACTTCAATATTTACTAAAAAAAATTTAATGAGTTAAGTACAGAAATGAGGAGATCCGTAGTCAAACGAAAGTTAGCGATATAGTGCATTGTATCAGCAAGTTGAAGTGGCAGTAGGCAGGGCACATACCACGTAGATCGGATGGCCAATGGGGCCGATAGGTTCTCGGATGGAAACCACTGACCAGTAAACGCAGCGTACGATGTTCACCCACAAGATGGACATACGATCTAAAAGAGACCGCAGAGAAACGCTGGATGCAGGCCGCTTCCAACCTTTTGGAGATCGATGGGGGAGGGAAGTCTATGTCCAGCAGTGGACGTTCTATGGCTGAAATGATGATGATCAACTAAATAGTGTGGTAACATGTTATATATACCAAGTTAACTCCATTAGAAAGCCTCTCTAAATCATTCTTTGTCCCTAATATTGTACTTTCACGAATCTATAATAAACCTTGCTACAAGTTTATAGACCTTTTCTCCGTTTATTGTTAAAGTTTAATAGAGAGTGTATCCGTGAATGGACCAATCAATACTTTACTGTGCCTTCCCAGAGCCTGTTTCAAACTGGGGTCTCAGAATAACAAAATAGATGCTGCGGACAGAATCAAAGCTTTCTAAAATACATTTACCTCAGTTGGCGTAGTAAATTCAAGTACAAATGGTCACGTTGAAGTGTCATTAGACTTGGTGATGAGGGTCTGATGATGGAAAACAAATGAGTGGTTTACAAGTATCCATTAAAGAGTTCCACTGTCCCCGTTCTATCATAATATCAGTATAGTACCAAATTATTGTATTGCCATCCGATATCTTTCTACTATATAAAAATAAGTCGGGTTTTCCTTCATGACGCTATAACTCCAGAACGCACGAACCGATTTCCACGGTTTTGCATTCGTTGGAAAGGTCTCGGGCCCCGTGAGGTTTATAGCATATAAGTTTATAGTAGCGAGGCCGAAGGCCGAGCTCTACGCGTACGAAGTAGCGGGATTCAGCTAGTACAATATAAGTACTTGCAATTTTAAATCGTTACGACAGAAGTAGCTTAAAACATGGATATCCATGGATACCACTGATGGAATTGAAATCAACTCTATTATAAATTAGTTTAAGTTTTCTATAGTGATTTTTATTGTTTAAACATTTTATATTTTTATTTCAGGTAAGGTTAAATTAGCATTATTGACAAATTTCTGTTGAGTAAAACATAAATCATTAATACCTAATTCCTTATTATACTCAATACCACTGGAGATATATTAAAGAAATAATTTTTACCTCCACTTTGTTTTGAAATTGACTTGCACAAAATCACCTATAAGTAGATACGTTTTGTTAGTTATTATTGGCAAAAACTTGAATTTGACTAAATAAGTTAACTTCATTCAAGTAAGAGTTGAAATACTGTTGGTAGATTATATTGTGTCGGGTAGATTTAAGTACAAATTCCGAATCTTTGCTGGGATCGCAAAAGGAAAAACATGGACTTTTATCTGTATAGATACCGCGAGTACGTGAAATTGTATGAACACAGCGTGCCGCATTTTTTGTTTCTAGTATGATGTCACGAGAGCGATGTAGTTTTAGTTTTCAAAAGGCGAGTTAATAGAGTCTTAAAGGGTCGGCAACGCAGTGTGATACCTCTGGTGTTACATGTATCCAGAGTATCCACTATCAGTTGGCAGTGTACTCAGTATGCTGCCAATATTACCACGCTGAATGGCAACGCTTATGCGTTGAGCCAGAAACACACCAGCATTTTGGTCATGCGTTGCATTAACGAGGCGAAAGCCTTTTTTTGTGCTGACCCCATGCAGCTCTGCCAGTGCCAAGGTAGAATACGACCACAGTACATCACTAATATCTACCTACTTGTCGTTAACGACTGCCTACCGTTAGCAACTTAAAAAAAACTTGCCTTCACGAAACAACCAAAAAAAATATAATTACGAAAGAAAAAGTGCTGAAAATCTTAGAAGGAATGAGCTCCCGTCTTTCCAAGTTATAAAAGGTAAAGAAAAAGCTTGCATTTAGTGAATGCCCATTCAAAGTTGTGAAATTCAGACCGCGGTGGCCGAGGACGGTGCACTTTACGAATGCAACCTTGCCTTTGATGAGATTCGTACTTTTTTCGACAATCAGACTCAATGTGGTTTTTTTGCACACCTCTTTAGAGTTGGACAAGATTTCTGTCTGAATTGCAGGCTTTTGAAAATGTTGTGAAACGATGAGAGAATTTTAAGAACTGGATGTTCAATACATCCAGTACTTAAAATTCTCTCATCCCTCATAAGCCTGAATAATTTAATTATACTTCTGAGCGATTGGTTGCTTTCGATAAAGATGAAGTTTGTCACAACAGCATAAGTAAGCCAGTAAGCCGTTTTGTTTTAGTTTATAATGGACCCTCACGCGAGTTTTGATGTGGTCATAACAGTATCCTAAAAAAATGTTGCTTATGATTTACATGCACCTTTATTGAAGCACTAGCAATGCATCGCGGCTTTGCACGCGTGTCTTATTTTTTTACACCTTGGTTTACATTATTGGAGTTTTAGTAAGGATCCCTATTTTTTTGAAAATATAATATATCCTACGTCAACTGGGGATAGTGTAGCTTCCCAACAGTGAAAGAATTTTTCAAATTGGTTCTTTAGTTTCGGAGCCTATTCAATGCAAACAAACAAACAATCAAATCTTACCTTTTTATAATATTATTATTATTGAAGCATTACGTGCAAACGGTGATCAATAATTTATGAGATTATCTCAGTTTTGATTATCGGAACGCTCGGGATGCCTCACCAGTCAAGTGCCTAAACCTACTTACCTGGGGCCATACGGACAACTGCTATTGCGGCACCAAACTTACGTTAAATCCACTCAGTTGGAAAATCACGCGACCGCAAACCGTATCTGGGCGCGTTAAGGTTCACGTTCGCGTGATTTTACAACTGAGCAGATTTAACGTTAGTTTGGTGCCGCAATAGCAGTTGTCCGTAAGTCCCCTGGAGGTAACCAGTGCGTTTACTTACCTGGAGGTAAGTACAGGCACTGGTACCATTGTATTAACATATAATAGCATGTATGTGCACATTCTCGCATGCACCCCCGAAGAGAACTGGCAACAGCGCTAATGAGAACCAACACCGAACAAATAAAGTTTCTTTGAGGCGTATTGGTTCACATTAGCGTTAGTGGCGTTGATTCGGAACGTGCATTAGCTGTGTGTCACTAAAGTTTTTGAGGCTTTAGACTTTAGAGCTATAGGTATACTTACGCTTAAATTTTGTAATAGTTTCAACTAAACCGACGTTCAAAAACTGATTTACTTTCGTTAATGTTAGTCATCATCATCATCATTTCAGCTATGAGACGTCCACTGCTGGACATAGGCCCAAAAGGGCCGGTTGGAAGCGGCCTATATCCAGAGTTTGCCTGCAGTTTTTTTAGGTCGTCTGTCCATCTTGTGGGTGGACGTCCTACGCTGCGCTTACCGGTCCGTGGTCTCCATTCGATAATGTTAGTGCTAACTTCTAATCCGAATGAGTAGAAGTCTTAAAACTTAAAGGCAACTTTCAACAGCGCTTTCACACTGGTACTTTGTAGCCTTTCACTGAACGATTCAAAATTCTCAAGATCAAAAGAGTTTCCAAGTGGTTGCTTGAAATTTCCATTATACTTCTTCAAAAGGTGAATTTACATTGCCCCGTGGAATATTTTGTGATTTAACTTCGACCTGGAGGTTATTTTTGTAGCGAACGCTCGGCATTTTGCAACTTAATCGCGGCGTGGTTTTAAAGTTAATTGCATAATTTATGTAACATTGGTTTTTACTTAACCACGGGCCCCACGGCCCCACGGCAATTAGGGCCCCTAGAAATGAGTGGACTGTATTTTGTTGATTTGAAGAGTGGTACACACAAAACAAAGAGTGGGATTCGGACAGACGGGAACAGCACTTACTTGGTATTCCTCGTTCTCCGCTCCAAAGGTCCAGTGACGCCTTCGACACGTGTCACTATTTAGGCTCTTCGTTTCACACACCACAGTTATATATACGGCGAACCACAATATTGTTATATGCCAGACCACAATGGTCAGCCGGTGAAGTATTAGATCACCTTAGGATGAGTGCATCAAAACGCGAAAGCAGGTCAAAAATTACACCTTAGTGCTATGCGCGCGGAAGTCAATGACACACTGTTTTACGGATGGCTCTAGCACTGCGCGCTAACCTGCATAGGTACATAATGTCCGTTGCAAATATAGTTCACGAAGCAGGTTCTTGTTAGTGCTGTTTGAGGGTAAAGGAGGAACATAGGAAATGCACCAAAATATAAACAATAAAAAATTTAAACTATAATCTGGCGTAACCATCCACCCGCCCTTAAAGGGTCACCTTTAAAACAATTATAAGGCGAGAGATTTAACTCTATTTATTGAAGAGTAAGAATAACGCTCAATGCGTATGAAGCACTAACAAGGAATCCGTAAAACAAAATGGGAAAATATAAAAATAAGATATGGCATAATGCAATATGATATAGTATATAATGTAATATAAACTTATAATATAATTATGTTAACTTAATGTAAAACGCGAAGCGATATTTATTCACCACGACGGCGTACAGGAGTGTAAGCAATGGGTCCTGCAAAGTCGCAACCAGTTTCTGTAAAAGCTTTAACCACTGGACGTGTACGTACACTAGGCAAATCAGCCATTAGTGGGTAAGTCGGACGCGGCTTAAGACGAAAACAAGAGCTGCATTTGTGAACTCTTTGTCTCACTAGGCGGCGTGCCGACAATAACAAAAACCGTTGTCGCAGCAACGACATTAATGTCTCAGGTCCAGCATGCAAGTGTTTTACATGATAATAATCAATGATCATGTTCACTACATGATCATTGCGTGGCAAAATAACTGGATGCATTTGAGCATAGTCCAGCGACGAATTGACAAGGCGACCGCCGACGCGGATCAGACCGTTGTCAATAAAAGGCCTCAAACGATTGAAAGCCGGAGAACAAACCTTGTTGTTTTCAATATTATTATATTCCTCTGCAAAGTACTGACTTTGCAGAGCGCTAAGCATTTTATTTTCAGCAAAATTTAAATCCTCGGCAGTCACTGCAGTAGTGCTGCGGCGAGGTATCAATTTTGCGAATTTACATACGTACGCAATTATACGCAGTAACTTGCCCCACGATGAAGTGCGTAGAGCGAGACCATGTAAAGCGCACTGCTTTACAGGCGTGCACACAGTGTGCGTCAAAACCTTTTCTTCTGGTACGTCAGAAATAGGTTGCCCATCTAGGCTCTTGAGAGGCCACTGAGACGGGTTTAACGAGGCCCACGGAGGTCCATGGAGCCACAGAGGGTGCGAGATGAGTTTCTCGGGAGTCACACCTCTGGACAAAATATCCGCACTATTCTCAACACCGGGACAGTGGAAAAAATTATCAGGTGGAATGTTTTCCGTTATCTGTACGACCCGATTGGCGACAAACGTTTGCCACCGGTGTGGCGAACCTTTTATCCAATACAATGCAACCTTAGAGTCAAGGAAAGCATAAGTCTTGATAGGTATGTGATCGGCGTAATTGTCTTGGACAGTGCGAAGCAACTTGGATAGCAAAAGTGCTCCACACAGTTCAAGGCGCGCGATCGACATTGGTTTCGTAGGCGCAACTTTACTTTTTGCACATACAAGGCGTACATTGTTACCGGCAGCGGAGCTGGTGTGCATGTATACCACTGCGCCATAAGTTCTAAGACTGGCGTCGGAGAGACCCAAGAGGGTGACGTCACAGTCATCCGATACGCCCACATGACGTGGTATACGAAGCTTATTAAGTGCCGGTAACTCGGCGCAGAACTGTCTCCACATATTAATAATGTGTGCAGGTGGAACTTCGTCCCATTCTAAATTTAATTGCCAAAGAGACTGAATTAATATCTTCACGTAAACCACCGTCGGCGCTACGAAGCCCATAATGTCCCAAAGACGGGCGACTGTAGACAATATCGAGCGCTTTGTACAAGTGTCATCACTCGGCGGGGTAACTTTGAAGTAAAATGAATCATCTTCAGTAGACCAATGGAGGCCTAATATTTTATTGGTCGATTTATCAAACTCCACTTCAGTAGGGAGCTTGTGCGTATCCGGAATATTATCCAACACCGCGCGGGAATTGCTGTTCCATTTCACAAGGTCCCACTGTGCGCCCTTGAATAGTTCAATCAGCTCATGTGACGCGGCTACTGCTTCACCCTCATTGGGCAGCGAGAAAGCAACGTCGTCCATGTAGAGTGAAGGTAGTACAATACTACTAGCGAGCGGGTATTTCGCGCCATCGTCTTGGACAAGTTGAGTTACCGTGCGCAATGCATGGTATGGACTCGACGATAAGCCGAAACACACGCGATTGAACTGGTATAGCACGAGAGGATCTTGTGGATTGAACCGATATAAGAAGCACTGATAACGACGGTCAGCTTCACGCCTAATTATTTGAAGAAATTGCTGACGGCAATCCGCGGTCATCGCGACTGCGTGTAGGCGAAAATTTAAAATAATTTTAAATAAATTACCTTGCAGGTTCGGACCGGTATGTAGGATGTCGTTAAGTGACCGTCCGGAAGTGGAACGGCTACTAGCATCCAGTACTATGCGAAGCTTTGTCGAGGCTTTATCTTCGCGAACGACTCCGTGATGGGGTATGACGTAGATCGGCGCAGGGTCCTGCGGATCATACGACGGCGCCGGAGACACGTAATCTTTCGCGAGATAGTCTTTAATGACGTCATCATATGCCGACCTCAATTGAGGCGAAGCTTCTAGCTTTCTTTCTAAGCACATAAAACGTTTACGAGCTGCTTCTATAGAATTCCCTAGGGAATATGGATCGTCCTTAAATGGCAGGCCGACTACGTATCTGCCACTAACAGGATCGCGTGTAGTAGTCGATGCATAAAAATCCTCGCATTCAATATGCGTTGGATGCTGAACGGGAGCAGAAGGAAGTTCTTCTAGTTCCCAGAATCGCCTGACTAACGAGTCAATAGCGGTAGGCTCTTGAACGAGGCAACATGTCAAGGCCATATGTATACTTGTTGTAGGTATAGTGGGTGCTGATCCTATAAGGATATAACCCAGAACCGTGCGCAGTGCAACGGGTATTGACGCCTCGCGCGAAGCATGGACGTCAGGTAATAATAAATGCGGAAATAGGGAAGCTCCAATTAACGCATCAATCCCAGCAGGTACGCCAAAGCTTGCGTCCGCTAGGGGTAGACCTTTCAAGTGTGATAGTCCAGACGTATCTACCACAGCTGTAGGTAATAAATCAGTTACTTTCTCCACCACGAGTGGTGAAATTTCAAAGTTTATATTGTCATCAAATCGAGAATAAAACTTTATATCGATCGAGTTAGTTTGCAAGACCTTCTCCGAACCACCAAAACCTCTAATAATAGTACGTTCCGTGTTAAGAAGTCGGATGCCTAATCGATCGCAACATTCCCTTGTTATAAAATGACTTTGTGAAGCGGAATCCAATAAAGCCCGTATTGTATGACGCTTTCCATCAGAAGCGTATACTATAATTTGAGCAGTCGATAATAAAATAGTATTGTGCGTAGCCTCCTTCCGAATAGATAAGCTAGGATCTTTAGTACCTGCGTTAGTCGTGCACAATGCAACGTCTGAACGCGGGACTGCAGTAGGTATCGAAGCAACAGGTGTCTTGCATGACTCATTCGCCTCCTGCGCCGGCGGTGATAAGACGCTCGCAGCGGGCGCCGTACGTCTAGATAACGGCGGCGGCGGCGCGCGGCTACTGACATCCGTACGCACGAAATGCAATTTCCCATGATGCGCTTTTGCACATACTTTGCAGTTTGGTCTCACTGTACAACTCGAAAGCTTATGGTTTAGTGCTAAACAATTTACACACGCATTATTATCTTTGACGCATTTGTAACGCTCCTGAGGACTTGTAATTTTATTAAAATCAGCGCACTTATATAAGTGCGTGTGCGTCACGTTGGCGCATAGACATTTAAAGGCAGTAGATGCACCAGGCTTATCAATTGTACTTACATAAGCCTGATATTTAGGTACTTTAGAAGTAATGCCAGTGTTAGGTTTATTATTATTATTATTATTTGAAAGAGTGTTTGAAGCGCAAGTAGTTCGTTCAAACACTTTGGCACGAGTTGTAATAAATTCAACGAACTCGTCATATGTTGGCATTTTATTACCATGCTTGGTTTCAAACGCGCGGACCGTTTCTGAATCTAGCTTCTTCAAAGCAATGTGCAATATTATAAGATCAGATAAGTTATCTAATTTTAGATTCTTTAAAGCGCTCACTGCACTTGAGAAGTTATCCATAAAAGAATCGAAGCTAGCTGCAGAAGCGACTTGGAAAGGTTTGAAATCAAACATCTGGGCCAAATAGGCGGAAATAAGCATCCTCTTATCCTCGAATTTATTGATAAGCGTCTGAAGAATCAATTCATAATTTTCAGCACATGGAGTGATGCCTGAAATCGCAATTTTTGCACGCCCAGTTAATTTAGGCAAGAGATAATATAATTTCTCACTTGGCGTTAACATCGGATTTTCATGTACGGTAGATTTATAAGTCGCATAAAACATCGGCCAAGACTTTATATCACCATCAAATTCCAATAGCTGTATAGGAGCCAACCTAGGCCTACCCTTATGCAATGCAAGAGAAGTACCCCTATCATCCCATGATGGGATACCAGGACAGACGCACTGAGTATGTATTCTCTTTATTTTACTATACAGAGACTCAAATGCAAAAAGGCATTTATAGTCTGGCTTCGCTGTTGGAGTTAATAGCAAAGTACGCGTATTATAATCGTCGACAATCTTTTCATATTTATCACGCAACGAATCGATCTGTGAAGACTGATTTAGAAAATGTTCCCTTTTTGCGTCATTCGTAAGAATGTCACTCGCGGAAGCTAAGTCACAACACTGTTGTACTATGTCGAATATCGCTTCGCGTTTTGACAATAACATCGCTATCTTTGCATCGACGATTTCACTACTTGTCGACATTTTTGCTATTTTATATACTTCTACTAGTATAAGTAATTAAAACTGGACACTAAATAGCAGATGATACAAATCGATGCATGGATAAAATGTCACGAGTATACATATTATTAGTATCTTGCGAATCGCTGATAAGAATATGGTAAATGTTATACGGACAAATTATGTAGGTTATTATTAGCAAGCGCGCGACAAGAGCGCTGTGCCTGCGACGGCCGAACTACGCTACGCGGTCGGATAATATCGAATGACTCGCGAGGTTCGAAACGACGGAATCACGTAGACACAACGTTAAATGCACGCGAGGGTAGTTAATAAACTTGTAGTATATGAGTTAAATTTTGGTTATTTTACTTATATAAATGTAATATTTATGTAAAATATATATAAATATGGACAGATAAATATTATATCTGGCTGATTTTATGCCTAGCTCAATGCTTACGACAGGAAATCTTAAGATTTAAGGAGATAAAATAGACGACGCAATGTCACGCTATTTATATCAAAGTAATTTATAATTATATTCGCAATGAATAATAATAAGCTTATTAGGGCCTATAATATATACCTTAATAAGAGAAAAGAAGCCGGAGCGCAATATCCGGCTCGAAGGAACACTATGGTTTCGCCAAGTTACGGTGGGGCAATTAGGGCCCCTAGAAATGAGTGGACTGTATTTTGTTGATTTGAAGAGTGGTACACACAAAACAAAGAGAGGGATTCGGACAGACGGGAACAGCACTTACTTGGTATTCCTCGTTCTCCGCTCCAAAGGTCCAGTGACGCCTTCGACACGTGTCACTATTTAGGCTCTTCGTTTCACACACCACAGTTATATATACGGCGAACCACAATATTGTTATATGCCAGACCACAATGGTCAGCCGGTGAAGTATTAGATCACCTTAGGATGAGTGCATCAAAACGCGAAAGCAGGTCAAAAATTACACCTTAGTGCTATGCGCGCGGAAGTCAATGACACACTGTTTTACGGATGGCTCTTGCACTGCGCGCTAACCTGCATAGGTACATAATGTCCGTTGCAAATATAGTTCACGAAGCAGGTTCTTGTTAGTGCTGTTTGAGGGTAAAGGAGGAACATAGGAAATGCACCAAAATATAAACAATAAAAAATTTAAACTATAATCTGGCGTAACCACACGGCCTTAATAAGATGATAATAAAATTTCAGTCCTTGCTTTAAAATTACTTATAATTCTGGAAATCTAAGTAACAATATAATTGTTAATTTCGATTTTGTGAACTTTTCACAATATTTTCCATTTTCAATTTTTTTTATTTTTTTTTAAACCAATAACCCAGCCAAGTGAAAGTCAGGCTCACGCATTGAGAGTTCCGTAAGACCACATAAAATACAAAAACTTCATATAATAAAATTAAATAATATATTTTATTTAGCTGATTTCTCAAAGAAATAAACACGATTTCAATTAAGACCGCAAGCTACTGAAATTGTTAACTATTACAGTACAAAAAAAAGTAGTGCAAAATGACATCACGCCCATGTACCGACCGCGCCCGTCTTTCGAGAATCGATGGAGAACAGAAATTTGTCACCGAGACGCACTTGGACGGTATTTATTATTTGTTATTTCTAAAGTGAGTAATCTTGCCAAGTTTTACGCTTGTACGTATTACCGTTTTTACACTAGAGCAATAACAGAAACACGTTTACACAAAAACAATTTTTGTACGGGTATCCCTTTAGTTTTTAAATTTAGACTTTATTTATTTGAAAATCCGCAGTAATATTACACATTCTGGAAAATTTCATCTGGCTATCTATTACGGGTTGAAAGACACAGACGTTAAAAAAAATTAAAAGATAGGACAGACAGACAGTGTAGGCTTAGTAAAAGGGGCCCGTGTACACCCTTTGGGCACGGAACCCTAAAAACGAATATAATAAGGCGAAATTGCGACGTCATAACGTCCACTGTCCCAAAACGCGCGATCTTTTGCAACAAAAAGTTTATAACAGTTCAGTGAGTAACATATGAGTAGAACATTCTCTAGAATTGCCAATATACCGTTTCGCTGCAAGCGATGGCTCCCTAGTTCTCAAAAGGGATACCGACGCAGGAAAAATTAGATTTTCGAAACTGAAACGTGCCTGAATATTCTAGAAAGATACATAGGAAATTATCCGATGGACTTCCTGTATTGAGTTACGAAACTAGAAGAAGACTTACAGCTTGGTAGAAAAATTTTGAAAATATAGAAGACACCACTAACGCAAATAATGCCTACTCTAAAATTGATTGTGAGACATAAATAATACTCATCAATAGAAAATCCGGCAAACTGTACGAATAAACTAATTTATATTAATACGCTTCTGGCTTTGGAATCCGAGTTGAGTTAATTTTTAGAAAGGTTTGGAAAGAGACGGGTGACAGTTCCGTTTCTAATCGAAATATCTGCATCGATTTACTGAGTTTCTCCCACTAATTGCTTTGAAGATATGGTACTTAGCACTTTTAAAGAAAGCTTATGTAATAAGTTGAGAACAACTAGTGAGAATAATTTCCAACTTCACGGAATTTCTTGGACTGAACTTGATCCTAGTCCGTTGAATTATATTATACCATCTGTATACACTTAACGAACTATAAGATAAAACGAAATATTTAAATACTCCTCAAAGCAATGTTTGCCATAACGTATCTTTTGTCTATTTTCCATCAATCTCTAGTGTTTACGCAAGAGTGCTGTGTTATAGTTTTCCTTTTCTCTTTCCACAAGGAAATAAATCTACCGAAAGAATCAAACCGAATCCCAGTCAGAAAACGAAATCAGGATCGTTGTGACCTTCCTGTGTTTTCTTAGGACGGTCCATTTAAGTCGTAAATTCCGAAGCCTATTGGAGAATTCTTTCCCGGTTTTTACAAAGAATTCGCTACGTAGTAGATTAATCTGCAGAATGAGAGAATGAATAATTTCGTGGTATAAGAGCATATCAACACTATTTCAAATTTTATAGGAGCGATAAACGTTGGAAACTGCCCTCTTTAATCTTTGAAGTCTTTTAAGTACACCAATAATATACTTTTACCTATAAAAGTATTATAGTTATTATTTTAAAGTATTATTTTACTCACGCATTATCAAATAATTTAGGGTGTAAAATTGTGCAATTGTATATGATACTATAGAACAATTATAGTTGTTTCTTTATTCGTTAGACATACACTACTTTGGCACTGAATTTTATTTGTCTTCCATACGTTATTTGGGAAGTTAAGTTTTGTGTTTTGATTTGTTGAAGTAAACACCTTTGGAAATATTGTTCACCGCCAAAATGATGTAGAAAATAAAGCTTGTACGTTGCTTTGGCTCTTGTTAAATTGCCAACCAAGCAACATTTTACATTTTAAAATAATGTGATTTGATAATGTGGTAACGTGTTTAGGTAAAGTGGTACTTTTTACTATTAATATTTACTAATTTTGACCATATTGTCTAGTTTTGTTTGAGATGCAATTAAGAAAATAATAGCACTAGAGTTTTTTTCTTATTTATGAGGCTTGCTCTTGCCTTAGTGGAGTGGTTTCCAGTCATCCTGATTATCAACGAGCATTTTGACTTAATTGTACGACATGACTTAAATTTTTTTCTCAATTTTGTCTATAAACACTCTCCTTCGACCTCCTTGTTATGTCGTACAAAGCGACTAAACATTTACCTTCTTCTCATTTCTACGAGAATTGTGACCAGTAAACTCCGCTTTTCTTTTACTTGGATCAGAACTTCCTCGTTTATGAGCAAAATTATTATTAATTCTAATTCAAAATGGCGGTGAAGGGACCTACACTGACGTCCTGCTTTTGACGTCATATTGTGCATTTTACTCTGCCATTCTCCGGAAGTCAGTCAAGCTCCTTAAGACTGCGCTCAACGGCCATCTCTTTCGCAGAAATAAACAATATAAATAGTTTTTTTTAAATCTTCAACCTCATCCTATATAACATCGATGTCAAAATAGTTTTATATTATTTGCAATGTTATTCTAAAGTTATTGCCTAATTTTTTTTATAATATCATACAGTGATTTTTTTACCTCAAAAACTTTCAATGCTGCAATGGCTTCTGCGCAGTTCTGTGTTTTAATTATACAGTGCAGTAGCATAATTATACTCCACGGTCTTGTTTTCCTGTAGGCAGCCTTGGACAGATGATATAACAAAACTACTAAGACAAATTAAATAAATAATAGGTTAGTACAAGACTTCGGATTTTTGCAAGTTGAAGTGGGCATAGCACATAGCACGCAGAACAGATGGCCGATGGAGCCGAAAGGTTTTCGAATGGAAACCATGGACCAGTAAGCACAGCGTAGGACGTCCACCCACAAGATGGACAAACGATCTTATAGAGACCGCAGGGAAACGTTGGATGCAGGCTGCTTTCAACCGGCCCTTTTGGAGATCGGTGGGGGAGGCTTAAGTCCAGCAGTGGACGTCTTACGACAAGACTTTGAATTTTGCAAACACTAATGATCCTATTCATCTATCATGAATCTCTGGAGGATAGGTTGTACAAGAGTAACATAATAAGTTGAATTATAAATAGGTGTTCACTACGTCAAGACACGAATCCCAATCCCTGAGCGCTAATGAATAATTGCCACCTATGTGAGGGGATAAATTATTATCGTGTAAATTAATTTCCAGCTAGAACTACAAATAATCTTATTATTTTATGGATCTTTATGATTTCCAGATGTATCTTTTACAAAAACCAACTAAATGCTTTATTTTCGCATAATGTTGTATCCACAGAACAGAGAAGTAAAAAAAAAAAAATACTCTCTTCTGTGGTTGTATCTAAAGTAACCGTTTGATTATGTTAGAGGTTTTAAAATCTGAACTTTTGATAAAATACGAATATGTTTATCATCATCATCAGCCAGAAGACGTCCACTGCTGAACATAGGCCTCCCCCTTTAACCTCCACACTGAACGATAGCCTGCCTTTTGCATCCACTGGATGCCAGCGACTCTTACTATGTCGTCGGTTCATCTAGTGGGAGGCCTACCTACGCTGCGTCTTCCGGTTCGTGGTCTCCACTCAAGAACCTTTCTTCCCCATCGGTTATCGGTTCTCCGAGCGATGTGGCCTGCCCATTGCCACTTCAACTTGCAAATTTTAACAGCTATGTCGGTGACTTTGGTTCTTTGGCGAATATCCACGTTTCGGATTCTATCGCGCAAAGAAACTCCGAGCATAGCTCTCTCCATTGCCCGCTGTGTGACTCTGAGTTTTTCCAAAAGGCCAACAGTTAAGGACCACGTCGCAGTACCATATGTCATCACTGGCAACACACACTGGTCAACTTGTTACTTGTGTAGCGGGCATTTTCCGCAACTAGGCCACTCATTGGCCCATTTTGCGTCTCCCGGTTGCAGCTAATTCAGCCACCCGGTCTCCTCCAGGAAGGCCAGCAGCTCGCTTATGCCTGCGCAGGCCTCCCAGAGCGTCCTCGGTGATCCGAGGATAGTGTTTCGTTGTTCTGCCACGCTGCTGCACTCCAGCAGCAAGTGTGCGGCCGTTTCATCAGTCTCCAGACACCCTCTACATAGGGGACTGTCTGTAACCCCAATTTTAAAAAGGTGTTTGTTTAAGAGGCAATGACCTGTGACAACCCCAACAATTTGCCGGAGTTTTTCACGTTTGAGATTCACCAATCTACGAGAATATCTCGGATTGAGCTCCGGGAAAGCTTCCCTTGACTGTCTACAGGTTTTGGTACTTGCCCAGTATTCTTTGTGGAGTCTTGTAGTACGTTGTCTAATCCAGGATCTGATTTGGCTGAAAGGTAGGGGGATTATCGGCTCGGGCCCTACAGGTCGTATGCTCGAGCCTCTCCGCGCCAGTTCGTCAGCCGCGTCATTTCCCCTGGACCCACTGTGCCCCTTGATCCATTGGAGAGTAACATTATTATGTTTACTTACGGTTTCCAGCAAGTTATGGCACTGTATAGTTAGTCCTGAGGTATGCTCGTTTCGCTGTAATGCTTTCAGCACTGCAGCACTATCCGAGAGAACTCTAATATTTTGGTCGGTTACCTGTCTATTTAGTACTGCTGTTGCCGCTTGGATGATACCTACACATTCTGCTTGGAAAATGGAGTTAAATTCACCCAGGGTAGTTGTTATATGTATATTGAGGTCTTCAGAAAACGTACCAGACCCAGTGCCTCTATCTGTCTTAGACCCATCTGTATAGATCCTTACTTCCTTTATCCCAGAGCTGTCGCTGTATTCTTCATACAATTGAATTTTGTAAGTCCTTGTGAAGATGTATTTCTTTGGTACCCTATCATATAGTGACACCATTGTAGGGTTGCAATCTGCGTAGGTAGCTAGTATGGTGGTATGTTTGGCTAGATCATCCTGTACCCAGAGGCCTAAAGCTCTGAGCCTGTAAGCGGATGCTGCTGCTTCTTGCTGTATGAAAAACTGCAGCGGTGTCAGCCCCAGTAGGGCTTCCAGCGCCACTGTGGGCGCGGAGCTCAAGCAACCGGTCGCCGCTACACAAGCTAATCTTTGTATCGTGGCTAATTTATCCGTTGTTGTACTTAGTTTGGTTCTGGGCCACCATACTACTGCACCATAAGTCAGAGAGGGTCTGACTACGGTATTATATAGCCAAAGTGTTATTTTGGGGTTGAGACCCCATGATTTCCCTATCATTTTCCTACACTGCCAGAATGATATGGTGGCCTTCTTTGCTTTATTTTCGAGATGTTTTGCCCAATTTAGTTTTCTATCTAGTATGATTCCCAGGTATTTAACTTCTTCCGACAAGGAGAGCTGTTGTCCAAAGAGGGAGGGTAGTTTATAAGGTCCCAAACTTCTTTTGTTCGTAAACATTACAAGTTCTGTTTTACCCGGGTTGACAGTGAGCTCATATTCGTTGCACCATCTTTCTACAATTTTTAGTGCATTATTCATGAGGTTGCATGCCACGCTGGCGAATTGGCTTGAGACCAGGATTGTCAGGTCATCAGCGTACCCCACCGTAAAAAAGCGTTCTGTGTTCAGTCTCGTAATTAGGACATTTATTACCATGTTCCATAGGATCGGCGATGCTACGCCACCTTGTGGGCAGCCTTTCATCACCATTCCCCTCGTCGCGCCATCCAGGTCAATCCGCACTGCCCTTAGTCGCAGCATGTTTAGTGTCCATTCTATCAGCGTTGGGTTGGTGTTGTGTTTTTTCAATGCTGTTTCGATGCTATTGAAATTTGTCTTGTCAAAAGCACCTTCTATGTCTATAAAAGCTCCCAGACATAACGCTTTATTGTTGATATCTCGTTCTATGACTTGTACAACTCTATGTAGAGCTGACTCAGTGGATTTCCCTGAGCTGTATGCATGTTGTTGCGGGTGTAAGGGGTTGTTAATCAGAACGTTGTCCCTAATATGCCTTTCTACCAGTCTCTCTAGCGTTTTTAATAAGAAAGATGACAGACTGATTGGTCTGTAGGCTTTAGGATTTGTGTAGTCGCTTTTACCCGGTTTAGGAATGAAGAGTACTCTCACCTCTCTCCATCCAAGTGGAATATACTTAAAGGCTAAGCAGGCCCTGAAGAGTTGTTTTATAGTTTCATTTAGTAAGTGTTCTCCCCATTGTAGGAGACCTGGAAAGACTCCGTCTAGTCCAGGTGACTTGAACGTTTGGAATGATTTTATTGCCCAGGTTAGCTTATCACTTGTAACTACTGACCGTGCGGCCGCCCAGTCTGAGTCTGTTGCTATAGTCCCACTGTTCTCGATCCATGTGGATTGATTACTAATAAGACATCCTGGGAAGTGTGTTTGTAGTAGTAGGTTGTTTGTTTCTATTTCTGTTCTGGTGTAGGTGTTATCGGATCTTTTGAGTGTTCCTATATCCCGATTTGGATCAGCCGCTAGGATTTTCCTGACTCTGTTAGCTGCAGAGTTAGACTCAATACTACTAGTAAAATTTTTCCATGATTGTCGCTTGTTGGTTCTTATGCATTTTTTATATTCTCGCATCGCCATTTTATAATTGTCCCAATCTACATCGCCATAGGTGTTCATGGCGCGATTGTACAGCTTACGTGTCTTCTTCCTTAGCTTCTCTGCGTCCCTGGACCAGCACCGGTTACCTTTACTTTGGCCTCCCGGAGTTGATAGTGGGCACGCTGCCCTGAAGCTTGTGGTAAGGTTGTCTGTCAGTACAGTCACAGCTTGTTCTATTTCTGTAGTGTGCGTATAGGTTGTACCCGGGTGAATAGGGTTAAGGTTAAGTTTTAGGGCTGATATGTAACCTACCTTGTTAGTTCTACGAGGGTTTCTCGTTGGTGTTGACGTTGTCTGGGCCAATGCAAAGTCATACCTTATCCATCTGTGATCTGAGCCGGAGTGTTCGTCTGAGACTCTCCAGTTATTCACAAGGTTGCAGTTGTCTGAGACTAGGGTTAGATCTATAATAGTTCGGCTTTGCCTTGTCACAAAAGTTGGCTCCGCCCCTGTGTTAGTTATAGAGAGATTAGTGGTGAATAAAAAATTTACCAGTTGCTCTCCCCGACCGTTTGATGTAGACATTCCCCACAAGGGGTGATGTGCGTTGCTATCTGTTGAGATAATTAGTTGAAGGTTGTTGCTTTCACAGTAGTTTATCAGATCACATACCTCCTTCGGTGGAGCTGAATCATCACTGGGCATGTAAGCTGAGGCTATAATCACCTCCTCATTTCCACTCCTGATTCTGGCTGCTGCCAGATCTCTAGAGCAGAATTGCGTTACCGATACTGCTGTTGTGTTTCGTGGTACATATATACAAGCTCTATTGTTGTTGCAGGTATAATCAAGTATTAACTTACCCTTTAAGCTTTTGAGACCACACACCCTTCCCATTCTAATCCACGGCTCCTGGATTAGTGCTATGGTCCCCTCGTTTACCTCCAGCTCTCTGCGCAGGTTAGCCGTAGCAGCAGTACAGTGCTGGAGGTTGGCCTGTATGACGTTAGTCACTGGAGGGTGGGTCGCCATCATCCAGGCTATCCATCTCCCTCCCTACCATCTCCATCTCCACCAGATCTCCCCACTCTCCAATCCTAGGCGTTGGCTCTTTGCCTTCTGCCTCCGTTCTTGCCTGCGTGGTAGGCTTCGGGGAGGATTGTGAGGATCTGGTAGGGACAACGCTCATCGCGTCAGTGGTAGTTGTGGCGCCCGTTTCCTTTGTCTCTTCCGGTGTTTGCGCTGCAGCCACAGGTGGTTCATCTTGCAACGAGCCGTCCGCAGCCACAAAGCGCACGTATACATTACCCAGATTGTGGGCAAGTCTCCGGCCTTCCGACATCAGCAGTGGAACAACACTCTCTGGGATACCCAGAGTGAGGAATAGTGCTCCATCTGCTGATGTATTGTGAGCGTACACCGTCCAAGAACGCACCACGGCCCACTGGTTCTGATAGTCCAGAACCAGACTCGTATCCTCCAAAGAGTTTACGCAGTCTGGCAGGACCAGGACCGCCCGTACCTTCCTGCACAGCTCACTCTGCCGTCTCACCAACAATCTAGGGCATGTATCAGTCGGCAGGCTACCCACCGCGTTATTTAACCACTCTAGTGTGGGCTCGTCTTCACACCACAGTTTGAGTGCACCATCATTACTGATGGGCTTACCTCTAAACCGGACGATGGTCGAGCTTGTCCCCTTCTTCAGATCTGCAAGGATTCTGCTTTCCAGGTACCGCTTCACTAAAGTGGCTTGTTCCAGGTTAAGTGGTTGGTCGTCTGCTCTTACTACCGCTACGCAGAGTTTGTTGCCAGCAATATCTGCGTAGCTCGCAGTCGGCCTACGCTCGTTTTCTGTTCGCTGTTTCTTATGGTCTCCTCTCGGCGAGACCGTATTGTCCAATCTAACACGCTTCATAGGTTCGTTATGAGCAGGAGCTTGCGTGGATTTGGAGATGGCGATCTCCACACGCTTCTTCCTATTGAAGCGATTATTGTTTATTGTTCGCATACCTTGGCCTCTGACACCAGTCTCGGTTGTCTTCGTGGTCATATCCACGGCAACTACCGTCGGGTCATGTGGCTTAAGGTTTCGTTTTTCAGTTTCGTTAGCGTGTCGTTTTTGTACAGGCTTCTCCCTGTCGGCTACTCCAACTTGGTTCTTCCTGTAGCTGGTGCTATTGCTAGCTGCCAGTTTTTGCTTCTGTTGCTCTATAGCCTTGCGCTGTCTGTTGAGTCGTTGACTCTTGCTCTTACTGAGTTTGACCCCGGGGACGTGAGCCACCTCGAGGTTCGGTATCCCGGCATTGGACGCTCCGGCCGTTTGCCGTTGCCCCCCGATCCGGTTACCATTCTTAGCCTTGGGCCTTACGACCGTCCAGCCTGCGGTGTCGTCCCCGGCAGCTGCGAAGGCTGCCGCCAGGTTTTCCACCACCTCCCCCATTCTGGAGGGTTCAGCAGAGCTGTGCGCTATATTTTTATTTGTTTCTTTATCATCGTTATCGTTTTTCGGTTGGTTATTTTTCTCCGCCATGGAGTATTTTACAAATTTTCGTCTCGCAGACTCCCCACCCTCCACGGAGCCCGCACCAGGGGGATGTGCCGTTCGCACACCAGGGCTACCTGCAGAGATATAGAGGGGCAAATCAAGAAACACACCGGCCTCGCACGACACCACCGACGTCGATGCCAACCGCTCATCATACAGCACGGCGTGCACCGCGGACCATAGGCCCCATAGATTCACCCCTCTCGCCGGCAGTAGCAGACGGCTGCCTACCATGCTGAATTGCCAATAGTGGCTACCTATCGGCCCCCCGTTTTGGATGAAATTCACACCAAAGAGGAGTGTTGTGATGGGGTGATACCGTAACTGATCACCTCCTCACTCAGCCACCAGGCTCGTTGCATCCACCCGCACGGGCCCCTACGCGCAGCATCAAACACGTAGGTGGTCAGCCCTCCCGCTCACCGTCTTTCATATTAGTCAGCGAGCCCACGATGACCTGACCACTATGACATCGTAGCTGATTTGGGTTAGGATGTGAATGGACGAGAGGCGTGGTAGTGTGCCGGCCCGTGCCACGCCGAAAAATATTCAAATAATTTAGTATGTTGTGTCTGAAGGACCTAAGCATTTTTGGCATTATATACCATGATTATTATAAATAGAGCCAGAATTTTACATACCCAGTCCGATAACAAGTAAACACAAATATTTTTGTAAAAAGATATACTATATGCAGCACAATGAAGACTAAAAAATTTTCGACGCGTAGTTCTAGGAACGTGGTCGATAGGAAATTTTTCTGACAGTACTTTTCTAGGTTATGAAATTAGGGATGTGCCAAATAATTTAGGGATGTGCCAAATTGGTAGGATTAGCAAGAGATCAAGAATCGATTCGATTACGATTATTAGTAAGTTGTCACACTGGTCAATCCATAATATGTTTATGCAGTTATCAAAATATTGTAGGTATTTAGTTTTGTTACTGTTACTGAAATAATATTTACCGTAAAATTGAAAACAATATCTCCAAAATATGAGATAAAATATCGCGAATAACACCCCAAGGACAGATCTTTCCAACTGCACAACGGATGTTTTATATTCATTTTTTTATACTTACAACAAAGAATAAGAGAATCCCAGATAAAATACGGCTGTAGGTAGCAACGCGCGACGTGCTGTAATACACGACAGCTGCTTTATTTATGCCCTCAATATTTTACAAGCCATAAAACTTCTTCGTCTTGAAAATGGGGACGGTTTTATGTTAATAGGTTTTTTGGGAATTCCGTGTTTGGGCGAAATTTAATTGGCAAACTTTATCCGGAGTGAATTATTGGGAGTGAATGGGAAAATCCGCTCGTTGGACAATTGGTTAGATTAAGGAGTTTATCTTACAAATATGCAAGTTCGCTTTTTCGCATATTTTTACGCTTAATATTTTTTATAGTTTGTAGCATGATCTTATTTATTTGCGTAGAATAACTTCTAATGAGACCTATTTTTGTTACAAAAATGTTACTAGGAAAGTAATGTTCTAATTTTTTAAATATGATACAGAATGTTATAAGCAATCTGTTCAGGTATTCTCCAAACATTATGCTTCTCGTATGTTCAAAAATGAATTTCATATTTTAACTTTCAAATGGGACGCTATGTGAAAATTAGGGCTCTCGGGTTTTCAAGTGGCGGTTGATTTTACTAATGAATATGCATGAGTTCTAAATTTTACCAGTATTTACGTACGCCAAGCTATTAAATGATGTATTAGCATATTAAGTATGGATTTTTTTCCATTTTTTGTGTCTAATTGTTTTATAGCGTATCTCTAAATAAACTAGTCTTAGGTGACCACTGGTGATCACACACACTCATATATTCAAACAAAGGCAAAATGCCCTAAGCGTTTGATATTGTTTCAACATTTTCATAGTATTTTTTTGGAAATATAATACCTTTTACCTGCTTTAGCTATACGTTTTGTTCTAGAATATAAACGCACTCCCTTTGAACGTTAGACGTTGATTTTTCCAAAGGCGTAAAAACTCAAACAACTCTATTACAAGCCCCATATTGTCGTGAAAATGAAATGAGTGAAAAGGTGACGCGCGTTTATATGATACGATACGATTTTAAAAAAGGTTGATAATGTTATAGTTACTACAAGACACTTTAAAATTATAATTTCAAATAAAATCTATCGTGAAATAACTTCTGAACCTTAGAATAACTACTCAGAGAAGGTAAGTTTCCAAACAACGCCTTCTCAAAACGTAAGCTACAAATTCGCTTTGTAGCTTGCGTTTCGATTGGTATTTTAAACGATTTAAGCAAGAAAATTAATGGATTACCTTTGGAATGTCACACCATAACTCTTATGCTGCTTTTCTGATTTATTGTGGTACGATTTCACCGCGCAAATTGTCATAGTAAATTTTTTATACATAATATTTATATATATTTATGTTATATATAAATTTTATGTTTTGGTGTCATATATGACACCATTTGAAGGGCTTAAATTTTGCGAATGTACTTGGTTTCTTTGTGTAGTTATTCTAAGTTCTGAACATTTATATTGCTTGGTCTTACGCATGCCGCTGCAGTAAATTTTACATATTCCGCTACGTATATAATATTATATTATAGTAAATACTAACTCTTTTATAAGTTAAGTTTAAGATTATCATGCCACCTAATTCAAATGTGTTTTCGTGTCTTCTAGTCATGTCTCAGCTGATAAACATTTACTTTTAGGCACCACAAACACTTTGTAATATTATTATTTGGTACAAAGAAGTCAGAGGCAGAAGGCGTTTTGCCCGAACAACTATTTTCATTTCTGACTCCTTTTTTTGTATAAACTTTATAAAAGTGTTTGGTTATTTTTTGGCAGATCCAGAATTATCTAACGCATCGTGATATATGAATAATTTTCATATACAGACAGACCTTCTTCATTGAATAAAGGTCACGCTTCTTTGTAGTCCCTTAAATAGATATTCCACCATTCACTCGAATTAAATTATGGACTATATTTTTCGGTTAACTTCCGTGTGGCCTTGGCTTTGTAAAAATACTTTTGTGTGTTCAGTACTTAACCTTTTGCTCATATGCAGTTTAACTATATTTTGGCATGATTGTATTCAAACATTTTAATTTTCTAATAGGTAAGACATTTAGCTGGCTCTGTTTTTACTCGACTGCCAGGATGGTAATGTTTTTTGGGTGTATATACGTATGTGTATCTGTCCATATACAGCCTGACATATAGCTGCTCAGATTTGCAAGTTGAAGTGGCAATGGGCAGACCACATCGCTCGAAGAACCGATAACCGATAGGGAAAGGTTCTAGAGTGGAGACCACAAACCGAGGACGCAGCGTAGGTAGGCTCCCACCAAATAGACCGATGACATCGTGAGATTCGTGGGCATCTAGTGGATGCAGATGGCAGGCTGCCGTTCAGTGTGGAAATCTAAGGGGGATGCCTAAGTTCAGCAGTGGACGTCTTCGGGCTGATGATACACCCTGGCAGATTTTGAGGTGCGAGGTGCTCAGGAAAATTAGGCAATTTTTCGCTAGATTCTCCTTCATTACCAAAATGTCATAGATTACATCTTGCAGTCAAGCAGTTTGGGATTTTGCTCTTCTTTTAATAATAAAAATATAAAATAATAATATAATATATTGAGCCAATATTTTTTTTCAAAGCTGAAATTCTAAATTTAATATCATGATCATCATCATCATTTCAGCCTATTATGTTCCCACTGTTCAGGTTTTGTCAGAGACTGAGAGAGAAAGAGATAATGGGCTCTAATCCACCATGCTGGCCCAGTGAATGTTGGTGAATGTCATGTATTGTCTTTGAACTTTTGAGGGGCCATTTTCTTCACAATTTTTTCCTTCACTGTTTTAGCGATGGTTTCGAAGTTGCACAGGTGCATAATTAAAGTGCTAAATAAGTCATTGGTAAAGGACCGAGGATCGAACTGGGTGCCGTCAGATTGTAAAGCGCACATGCACCGCTCAGCAGCCATCGCAATAAATTAATTAAAACAGGTTAAAAGAGACCTAGCCATCACAATATATTTGCCTCTTATATGTAAAACCACTTGGTAAGCTAACCTTTGCTACACAAATATATTAATAACTAGCGGTCCGCCCCAGCTTCGCAAGGGTATAGATTATAGCCTATGTCACCCGGGGATAGTGGAGCTTCCCAACAGTGTAAGAAGTTTTCAAATCGGTTCAGTAGTTTCGGAGCCTATCCAATGCAAACAATCAATCAAATCTTTCCTCTTTATAATATTAGTCTAGATATAGATTAGCTTAACGACCATTCGTCAGCAGCTATATTACTGACTTCCTTGTACATTATCTTTATAAGGTAGAGTGTAAGGGTGAGGCAATACCTTTTACCTGTAGACCCTTTGAAAGAGATAAGAAAAGAAGTGCCGCCCTGAAATCCTGTATGATTAAAGGAAAATTGAGAGGTTATTGGACAAGGGATGAGGCACGAAAAAATATGATTTTCTTAAGGATAACATGATAGATGTCGGTAGGAAATAATTGAGTGTTGCTATATAAAAGTGATTTTTGTTTTGTTACGATAAAAAGAATTTGTGTGTTTGAGGAGAAACAGCTGTAACTTCCTTGTATTCAAAGCAAGCGATAAACAAAAAAATGGATAAGGCCATGCTTTGTTACTAAAGAATGTTAGCTACATTCTTAGATATATAGATTAACTCTACACTTTAAAATAAATAAACGTAGGAAATAGAAATTGCATATTTACCGTGGTTCTTAAGGTTGTGGAAGGAGTTCCCAATATTTAAAGGCAGTTACATGCACTATGTTCAGGGGAAGACTAAAGAGTGAGGTGGTTAGTCAAAAAGTAAAAAAAAAAAAGATCAATTTAAAAAAAAATATTTTTTATTATGGCCACAAACATGGGATAAACAGATTGTCCCATTCGCTTATCTCCCTTTTATAATCACTGCACCCAGTATTCTGGCCCATAATGTCTATATACTTCGAAGTTAATCATGACTTCAAGAGCACGCATACCAAGAACAAACCATGATGTTAGGTATGAACAACTTTAAGAAAGAAGCGAATAAAAGAGTACATTTGTGATGGGCAGCATTTGGTAAGCTCCGTCAAGTCTTCACGTCGTCCATACCACAGTGCCTTAAGACACAGAAAAATAAAAAAATAAAATTTGTCTACGAAAAATAAAAATGGTAAGAATAATATTTTTAATGTTAAAATTATATTTAAAAAACAAATAGTATGAAATTTTCATCGTGCGAAATTGGGGCAATGATCAAATAATTATGTTAAAATCTGATCAGTGGTTTAGAGCTGTGACACACAAGCATGACGCATGAAAATTCATACACAAATACATGCATAGACATCACATTTATAGTTAATTTACATAGATAAAATTATACATATTTGAAATGTTCTCATAAATACCTTTCATTTGAAACCAGACACTGTATATTTATCTCAAAAAAATAATTTATGCCGTGCAAAATTAGGTTATAAAATCGGCCATAGTGATTTTAGCGTGATGTCATTTTATTTTTCGTATGTTCTCAGCAAACCCTTTTATTTGATACCCATGTCATGGGAGTGCATTAAAAATAATTGGTCCACCCATCTTTGGGAGTCCACCATATTGGATTTAGAATGACGTCATGTAGCTAACCATGCATTGTCATTCAAACTAAACGAGTGTTACAGTTTAATAAATTGGAGATAACTGTTTAAAAATGTAGTTGTATGATTTGACTCATACCAACAAAGCAAGTAAAATAAAAGTTTGTAATAATACAAATATTCTAAGTTTGGAAATTTGATCGGTATTTATTAAACCTTCTGCACACCGTTTACACGACCTAGATTTTCCAATATTGTTATTTTTGTTTGCAGGTAAATGACTTGTGACTTATTTAAGAGAGTGCTTTTAGCTCGCTTGAAAAGACTTAAAGTATAATCTGTTTAATGGAGCAAAATAGAAATAAATTGTAAAGTAAACTATCAGTAGGTATAAAAATAATACTTTATAACTATAGCTAGATATTGGTCATGTACACCATGAAACGTAGGTACAATACTACTTACCAATACTACATTCCGTTCTTAGTATCAAAGATAATTTACTAGAATTAGTATATACGCGCACGTACATACCTAAATGTATTTACGTGTATTTTGTACTTTTATATTTTCGTTAGGCTGAGAAAGAAAGAGATAATAGAGAAATAAAATATGAATACACATACATAAGCCATAAACACCTGCCTAATAATAACGTTCTAAATTTAACTTTCTGCCATACAAGATGTATGTGCATTATATCTTGATTACAGCTGATGTTAGCTTTACTTTCTAAACATACACGTAAACTTAAACGATCACGTAAACTAGACTTCCATCAATAATGAAAATGACTTTACTAATAAGATGAAGAAAAGACACATTGGTGTGCAAATTCTGGTTACACACTAGTGGTTATACAATCCAATGACTTTTTTATTTAGTACCTAGAGCTCTCCTTTTTGTATTTTAGTAGTTAACAATTTATTTGGTGGTACGGAACCCTCCGTGCGCGAGCCCACCTCGCACTTAGGTACTTTTGTTTGCATAGAGAGATGAAAAATAAAATAGGATATTTTTTAACCCGGAAAATTTTATGGTTCTCTGAGAGAATGTGCGCGGGTGAAGCCGCGGTAAGAATAACTAGGTACCTAGTTATTCTAATAAGTATTTTAAATAAATAGAAAAGTGTGAAGCTTTTGGAATAAAGAAACTACAGTTCAAAGGTATACAAAATGTCCCCGAAATACAATTTAGCCAAACATTTAAGCAACCCAGTTCTTTTTAACAAAGTAGCAATTCAGTATCAGAGCTTTAACGAAGCTGTTAACTTCTCGGTTTATGTATTAATCACGGTTACAGCTATTACGTAAAAGTCTTAGCAAGGTTTTTATTATGTTTAAAATTGGATTTTTTTACAAAGAATCCACATTTTATGTTGCAAGGCTGTTGAAACCTTCGCATTTGAGGAGGACCTACATACGGATACTTCTAATTTCACATTTTAAATCAATTTTATGAATCAAAAGTTTGAATGTCATATATCATTAAACAAAACAGAATAAAAACGTATCTACATGAAGACCTTTTTTTATTACGGCCTATATTGAAACTCACAAACATAAAAATAATATAGAAGTCAATTATAATTGCGCCAAAAAACCCAACCTACTAATCCAATGGTCACCCATGATTAATCGGAATAAGAATTTTTATATGGCACAAGAAATGAGTATGACACTTGCCCACTTTTCCACGCAGATTTTACGACCACGATTCCAGAATACGAGCTCGTAAAGTAAATTAACTGCGATCTGAACACCTCCTGAAATTAAACGGATTGCATTATTTGGTGCTAACGGTCGGGTATTTACCCATTTCATGGGGTAGTGAAAGTTTTATTGGCTCCCGATAAGACCGTTTTCACAGCAACTATCATTGACACAGACAGAAACGATGAACTGAGTTCAAAATAAAATATCCCATCATTAAGGTGGGTATCTCAGCGCTTAATTTCCACAACTTTAACTTGACGCAACTTAAAAATTATAAATATTTTAGCTACATTTTGGTATCCTATAGTTCCACAGAGTCAATTGGATAGAGTTGATACTTTATAAATATAGCTTGAATTCGCATCAAACTCGAGCTAGCATCGAAACAAGTCTGCTAAAAAACTAAAGGGGCCACACGTATTGCACACACCGACATAATATTCTTACTAGTTCTACAAACGCACACTTCCATATTGAGCGGCACACAACTGCAAACCAGATGATCAAATGGACGACTAAAACTGGTGTAAGAGCTAAAGGGGAACTGTAGGTATATAAAACTTCTATTTATTTGTTCTGAGAGAATATGTCGTCAACTTGGGTTGCGTTCCATCAATTATTTGTGCGGTTATGGCACACAGTAGGTACCACATTTATATTTTGTTTATAAATAGTTGTGTTTTTTTTTTAAATTTTAACTTTAATGTAATTTTGAAAACATAATTGGAGAAACTTTTCTCTACACAACGATTTTTCGAAAACGGGGTAAAACAGGTTTTTAGTTTTTTCTCCAAATTTGAAAGTTCCTGATAATTCGTTTTCTTTTATGATTTCTGAACATGTTTTCTTGAATTAGCTTAGAAAAATTTTGATCTAGTGATTTTACAAACCAATAAAATAGGTACTCATCTAAATCTGTTCATGCGTTTGGGATCTATTTACAATGCCAAAGATAGACGCACAGATACACACGTTAAACTTATAACACCTTTCTTTTTGCGTCTGGGGTTAAAAAGACTACATGCACACATTGCATACAAAATTCAAACTTCTAACTTGAATATCTAACTTTTTTTTTGTAAATATTAGTTGGTAAAATTATATTGTTTTGCCATGAAAAGACTTAAGACGTAGACTCAAAGTGACCTAATTTTGTTAGGAAGTTGCAAGCAAGGAAACAAAAAATAAATGCAAAACAATTTGCTTGCACAATGCTATTGCTCGGACTTTATAAGGCCAGCGGAGCTTAATTAACTTCATTAGAGGTACTTCTCTCTCCCCACTCGTTGGAAACGTACTTTAGAAATGTCTAATTATAATTGTGATGGCTAGCCAACATACACTTGTCTAAAAATATGACGTTTACGACGATTACGACGTTTATATATTAACGTGTTCCATTAATACAGCACGTCACCCCGTCTTTACCTCCATACCATGTCCATGTCCTCTCCATACTAAGGTTGCCTGGAAGAGATCGCTTATAGCAATAAGGCCGCCAATTGTTTCACTACTTTTTAAGTTGTTTTTGTCTTATGTATGTCATTTCTGGTGTAAACAATAAAGATTTATCTATCTATTTATCTAGGATATAAAATTTAAGCACAAAATTTTCCGTTTTTTTTGGCATCAATACATCACAGCGATTGTATCAGTGCAATCACTCACAGTTCACATCATTATTTCGTCCATGCGTCGTTTCCGTTCCGGACCCGTCACGGCCCCGTCACGTCTCCTCTCACCCGTCATTTTGGACCCTCTTCAATCGACGGCTCCCAAATTGAATTTGATCCGTAACTACGTCACTTGGCCGTTTGTCTCTGAGTTGACGGGTTATTTTTTGCGAATAGAGCATTCTAATTCTGATTAGTAAACATTTCTAAAAAGTACCATATAACTGGCTAAGTGCAGTATAAACACCCATAATATATGGTAGGGTTCCGTGGCCAAAGCCGTTATAATTGCGGTCACATTCATAGTTCAGAAATTGGTGGTATAGCAAAATTTTAACGAACGATACATTTTTATACTTTTGAAATTGAGAAAGAACTAGAACGTACGGACAGACGGACAGAACGAAATATAAAGTGATCCTCGTAGTACTACGGAACCATAAAAATAGCTACGTAGCCCTAACTCTAATTGTAATGATTGAATTGATCTTTGATTTTTCATAACGACGGGGATGATTTAACTTTAAAAAAAACTCGGATTGATAAATTTGTTACGGTAAAGGTATCAAAAATCGTCATGACTAAAATTGGGATTAAAGGTTCTGGGTTTGTACTAAAAAACATATTATGCGAAATAACGGCCTAATAATATGGACTTAGATCGGGGTGAAACCCTATTTACTTACAAATTCTACTTATACTTAAAGTTATAAATGCGAAAGTATTTTTGTTTCTTTTTCACTCAGCAGCAAAGCAACTGATTAACATGATTTTTTGGTATTTTTCATCGGTAGGTGCTTCAAACCAAATAAAATGAATAGACGGGCCATAACCATTGAATTTACTCAGTAAAAACGAGTCAAACTGTCGGTCATAATTACTTAAACATCTAATAACCATGTACAGTGCATTGGTTACAAAAACTAGATAGCGGTTTTTTGTTGTGTATTTACACTTCGGGAAAGCACACGGACACATAATTTTGTCAGATGTTTCGTTATCATGTAACAATAGTCTTGTGTCACTCTTCCTACGGCTAGTGACCGACTGAAACGAAGTAAGCCTCGGTGCTCATTTTGTAATCTTCAAAAATGCACTTCTTGTAGGTCCGTCCACTCATTTTATTTTGGTCGAAAGGTAGTTAGGTTTAGATTTGAGTTGTAGTGTAACATAAGATCACTTTTTACCTGGAACAAACGTTACGGTTTCTGTTAGATTCTCTACGCGGACAAAATCGAAGGGCGCAGTTAGTGGTAACTATAAAATAACAATACTCCTAAACTAACAACATACCTATATTCAACGGCCTTACGCGTTTGAGGGTAGCATAATTCCACATCCTATCCAATCAATGACATTGATATTTCCCCACAAAATCTATCTTGATATTGAGCTCATACGAACCCCCAAGACATTAAAATATTCACACCGGCACCCACATCAAAGTGCCTTCATCACATCGCAGACTTTGATTTCCAGCTTTTTTTACGCTTTTCGACACTTACAGCCCTATCTCAGCATAGATTCAATGTCCCTCGGATAGCGTCTAAATTACACTGTGAAGACACTTCGGAGATTAAAGGGATGTCTGATGCCTGAAGGGTGCACTTGGTACGCTGTAACGCGCTGTATGGTGCATGTGGGCGTGAAAAGCATCTCTTAAATTTTCAGTGATATAATGTGCGTTATATTGTGTTGCAATCCTCGTATACATGACGTATTAAATTATCAAGTTAAACAAATATTATATACTGAGTTTCATTTTAAATGGTTAGATTAAAATTCGAAACTGAATCGAATTATTTGAATATCTGATTAACAAGTTTTTTTTATTGTTCCTTCTATACTTTCTCCGACACATGCCGGAGACATTGTTAAACCAAACATATTGCATAGTAGTTTTCCTTTTTTTTTTCTTCCAATTCGGTAAACTTTTTATGGTTCCGTGCCCGGAGGGCGTAAACAGGATCCTATTACTAAGCTTACGCTTCTGTCTGTCTGTCCTACCTTTAAACGGCTGTGACTTTTGAGCAATAGGTAATAGGTATATAGCCAGTTGAAATTTTAGAGAATATTTAATGTTACGGTGAATTAACTAAGAAATAATAATAAAGTAAAAACTAGAAAGAGTTCTCCATGCAACAAACGTATTTTTGTATTTGCTCTAGTGTAAAAGTGGTAATACGTAGGTACAAGCGTCAAACTTTGCATGATTATAGTACACATTCTAAAGTAAAACAATAAATAATAACTACGTACTTGTATGGGCCTAGGTGTGATGTCTGTATGCACTATTTATTTGTACTTTAATAGTTAACAATTTATGTAGCTTGAAACCTTAATTGAAATCGTGTTTATTTCTTTGATAAATCAGCAAAATAAACAAATAAATATTATAACTTTTTGTATTTATGTGGATGAACGGAACCGCCAGTGCGCAACCCCGGCTCGCACTTGGCAAGTTTTTAATATGTGTACACTGATTACTCCGATATTTGTGAACCAATTTTCGTGTTTTTTTAATTATATAGATGGATGAAGCTCTTAGGGTGGACCCACAAAAATTTAATTAAATTTAAATTTTTAGTTTTTAAACCATCTCTAATGAAGCCAATAATAATTTTCGAGCTCCTGTTGATTGAGCAATATACTTATACTTTTACTTTAATATTATAAATATGAAAGATTTGATTGTTTGTTTGTTTGTTTGCTTGCATTGAATAGACTCCGAAACTACTGAACCGATTTGAAAAATTCTTCCACTGTTGAGAAGTTACACTATCCCCGGGTGACATAAGCTAAATTAAATTTTCAAAAAATAAAATTAGGGATCCTTACTTAAACTCCAATAATGTAACCCAGGGTGGAAAAAAAAAGATTTACACCCGTGTGAAGCCGGGGTGCGTTGCTAGTCTATAATATACACTTACTATTTTTTAATTTTTTTTTGATATTGATAATTATAAAGTCAGTTAAAATTGTGACATGGTAGGAATGAATACTTCCTACTTGCTTCCTACTCTACTTTCGCATTTGACTGAAATTGCTTAAATTTTTAATATAACAGAATCAGTTCACAAGTTGCTGGACTATAACGTAGCTTGTAATTGCTTCGAGTCGCAGTTAAGAGTTCAAGAGGGCATGAGAAGTTGCGAGTTTTGAAGTCTTGTGAGCAACTTGCTTGAGTTACAGTAGAGGAAAATCAGTATGGATAAGTACACCTTTATATTTACTTCTTTTGAATGTTGATTTTACCTTATGATTTCAGCTTATCACGGTCCCACTGCTGGGTCACAAGCCTTATCTCAGAGAGAGAGGATTGGCCCTTATCCACCATGCTGGCCCAGTGCATGTTGGTGAATATCATATACGTCCTTGAACTTTTGAGGTACTTGGAAATACCGCTTTTCTTACGATGTTTTCCTTCACCGTTTTGAGCGATTACATCGACACAGCACATAATTTATTCAATTATTATTATTTAATTTACCAATCACGTCATTGGTGCCAGGCCGAGGACCAAACCAGGTGCCGTCAAAATGTAAAGCGCCCATGCTACCGCCTGGTCACCAATTTTATCTTATCTTGCGTAAACTATTTTTACTTAATATTTCTTTTTGTGGGCAGGCCACGTCGCTCACAGAACCGATAACCGATGTGGTAGAAAGGTTTTACAGCGTAGGTAGGCCTCCCACTGGCCTGTCCTGGCCGGTCCATCTGGACCGACGACATCGTGAGAGTCGTGGGCATCCAGTGGATGCAGATGGCAGGCTGTCGTTCAGTGTGGAGTTCTAAGGGTTTTATGTTCAGCAGTGGACTTCTTCTGGCTGATAAAGATGAATTAATATTTTTTCAAAAAAAAAAAAAAAAAAACTCTTACACAGAAATTCAATAAACCACCCAAATATACACTAATATAAATTTTTTAATAATTTTAATATTATTAAGAGGCAAAGTTTGTATGTTTGGTTTTAGGAGATAAACTCTGAAACTACTGATCCGAATTAAATTTTTTTTATCTGTAAAGCCACACTATAGCTATTAGCTAGCTATTCCTGAGTTATGCTATGTTATGATGAGGTTATGCTATGTGATGATGTATGAGTGAGGCTATGTTAAAAGTGAATTTTTCTATACTAAATAACCGGTAACATAGGATACTATTTATTTCGGAACCATGGAAGGTTCCTAAGAAAATGTTGACGTGGATAAAACGGCGCACCACGCAGCACGGGGCGCAGTTAGTAATAACAAGTTTAAATTTTCTGCCATATATTCCCTACTGGTCATTTTACACAGTGACTGAATAGCCGACTTATAGCTGACAAACATTGAAGTTCGCAGGGTAAGTTCTGGCTCTGACTCCACTGACACTGCTAAATTCAGATAGCATTATCGCCGAGCGCATTTCAGTTTGATGGCTTTGCATGTACTTGTATTGCAAGTTTAAATTCAATTAAGGGTATGACTACACTAGAATACATAACGCGTATTCTGATACAATTCTTATTCTGAGAATTTTCTCAAGAATCAAAATCATACATATCCTCAAATGCTTACACCACTGTACACTTACGTTTTTTACTGGCGTCCTAATTGGGGTGCATTGGCCATTTCCCCTGCTGACGTCTGCAGTCCTGAACCAAACGAGCTCCTTAAAATATCTGAGCGTTGCTCTGGGCCGTTGGCACACCAGCTCCAGTGGTGAGGATGGGAGAAATCAGCGCAAGGTTAAGATAAGGCTGACTGAATGATCCATGACTGAATGATCCAAAACAAAATTACGCTCAAAAATTATGCTGCTGGAAGATGCGTCGATTAGTGAAATGGCCAATTACGGATGCCCTACGAGTGCTAAATAATTGTGCAATACTATCCAGCGCTACGCTTTGGTCGAAATATATTTCAAGCGAAGGAAGGAGGAGTAACTGTTAGACAGCATAAATGCAATCACTAGTTGTGTTCATCTGGCAAATTGAATTAAAAGTTGCGTGACTTATTGAGGAACATAAACTACGCTCGTGTACTTTTACTCTAACATAAAATATAAAATATAAATATAAAAAATAGTTTTATTTATATTGATAACTTAACATCACGCATTTTTTTTTGTTGAGGCGAGGTTTTCCAACTTTTGAGCAACGTTTGTTACTGCAGATGACCTTTAGGTTTAATATATTGTATTAAAGTTACATTTAGTGGAGCACAACCAAGGCACTTACACACAGTCATGCGTTTCACTACTTAAATTTTTGAGGTATTTCTCATATTTTTCGAAAAGTATAATTGTAATGTAAAATGTATCTTAACGGTACTCTCTATTTATGAAATCTTCATATTAAGATATCGTAGACATATACATTTAGTAAACAGGTATTTGAATAAATCCAACAACAACAAAAAGCAGGGAGTAAAGCACAAATCAATGTTACTAATTTTTTTCGATCGAATCTATCGAGCGAAATGTTTTTCTATCGTGTTTCGGTAAAAAAACGAGTTGTGCCATGTATCTCAGTGTGATCTTACCCTAATCATCCACAGTAATTGTACTGCAACTTTGAATACAATTCACTCAATGTTACGTGGTTGATGGATGATTATTCGTTAAAGTAACAGTGAGTATTATTGTTTTAGATTTGTCCTCTGTGATAGATTGGACTATGACATGAGTTAACTCCGTTGGCGGTGAGTAGGTAGTGACACATTGTTTTAGTTTCAACCGGCTTGCACCGCGTATCCGTATTGGATTGTCTACGCGCATTGGAGATGAGACTTATAAGTATTTTTTACACGATTTTTTATTATTATTTTGTAACGATATACCTAAATAATGTTTTAACCTATCACGGTTGTTCACTAAAGTTATATGAAATTTGTTCAAAAATAAATAAGTTATAAATATTTTAATTTCATGATAGATAGAGAGCGCACACGGTACCAAGTTACGGACACACCATACACATGCTTTGCGAGAAAGGGACTGAGCATCCCCTCTTAATCCCCACCAAAAGCTTTAAACGATTATATTTCAGAAATTTACAGAAGCAATTTATAATTTATATGTGCACGAGTCCTACTAGCACTTACCCGGTTGTTTAGTTTTTTTTTTAAACTATAGTAATTAGTTTTGTTATTTTCGTTTTTGAAGTATTTCACAAAATGTATTAACGGCTAAAAAAAATAAGATCTGGTTAAGCGTTTTAGGACTTCAATTACTATTATGCTAATGCTTGAAAACTCTTATCGTAAAGCTTTAAACTAATTAATTAAGCTGAACTTTAATGGAAATTCTTCTTACTTCTTACTTAACCGTCGTATTATAATTTTGTTTTGACTAAACAGAAAATGCTAAAAGCAAAACTGAACAAGCTTAAACCTAAAAGCTCAGGCTAATACAAGCTTATTTTAAATCACAACGAATAGGCGAATAAATAAAATTAATTTAACCAAGCGTTAAAAGCTAGTGCAGAGACTACGAAAATTTAAATTCTGCAAGAAAAAATTAAAGCAGTGGTAAGTTTCTTTCTTGAAATAAAAGCTTAATTCTACATTGTTTATGTCGAATGAGCGAAACAAAGATAAATTTTAACGTAGTGGTCAAAGGAATATTATTTAATATTTCGTCATAATGCTGTTGTAAGCTTTAAAAGAATCGACTTCATTGTTTATTATTTGTGAAGTACGTCAACACAAAAATCGCCATGTATCAAATAACCTTCAAACTGCGTTGTAAATGCAAATTTATCCAATTAATTAACATAAACGATTCTCGTACTTCGCTAAACTGGCCACCTGGTGAGAATGGAGGAAATGGGGGAGAATTGCAATGTCAAGAAGCAGTATCTTTAGAATTCCTAATGGCCGTCAACCAGTTGGCTAACCTATAATATATCTCTAGAAAGATGCTGTAAAGTTTGACTTGCGCGAGCTCCAAGTCACAGGCGAAAGACAGCGCGAGACTGGGACTTACTTTGGGTCGCTGACCCAGTGGAGTAGGTGTAAGTAATGATTCTCATCATCATCATTATCAGCCAGAAGACGTCCACTGCTGAACATAGGCCTCCCCCTTTAACCTCCACACTGAACGACAGCCTGCCTTTTGCATCTACTGGATGCCTGCGACTAACGATTCTCATACTTTTATTGAAATTGAATACAATCAATAGATGCATATACTCTTGCGGAAAGACTGCTGTAAGTAATACAAGCAGATAATACTACCTACACGTTTTAAACAGCTTCACATATCATTAAACTTTCCAAGCCAACAAAGAATAACAAAATTGTGAATACAAAGTTATAATACAAAGTTGTTTTAAAGCTCGCCGCAATATAAGATAAACATGTCGGGAACATTCGTTTTCTCAATCAAAATATAATGAAGTGGGGTTCAAGCAAAGAAAATAACCGACCGCCCCGGGCCAAATGAGATTCATAGACATTAGACTTGCTAACTGACAGAAAATTAATGTGACCCTTACCTCGTCTTTTTGTCGAAGGTTAAGGTTTTAAGCAATTTTACATTAGTATAAACGATGATGGAGGGTGAATGGGTTTTGGATTGTATTTAATAGTCTTTAAAAAAGTTGGATACGCGTGGTTTGATCCGTATTTGGGCATGACATTTTCTCTACAGCAAACACTTGACATAGAATGTTTCAAGCCTAGCACACAGTGCATTTAATCTGCGCAACCAGAGAAGGATGCACGATGCACGTATTTAAGTACATGCATCTTGTTCTCGCGTACGCTCCCTCGTTCTAAGTTGAGCAGTAACATGCTTTGTGGGCCCTTGCTCACAAAGCAAGTCTTAAATTGACTACTGACCGGTAACATTGCTACGTAACGTAACACGTTACAATACGAGTATTTTGTATAGTAGGTAAGTATAGCGAGGAGAGCCGCTTGCCGCTGAGATTTATCAGACCACACGTTCGCTGTGAATGTTACGTTACTATGAAATGCTCTGGTCAGTTGCCACCTTGAAAAGTCACTATTTTTTATTGACAAAGATTATTTAAATAGTCAATTAAAAAAAAATTATAAACAGTAACATTTTAAAAGTTCGATTCTGTTCTAAGGTTTAAAAAACGAGATTAAATTTCGATAGCAGAAAATGTTTGAATAATTATTATGAGCTCGATAAAAACCAACGTAAGAATAGTTTCACCATCTAGGTATCTAGTCACAACCATTCGAGCATGGCAAAACCGTTAGACGCCTTGTTTAACGGCAATAACGGTTCCTTTAAAACTCCTTGATATTCTAGAATCAGACGACTTGGAGTGCCAATTTGAATATTTACATTTAAAGAAGGTTCTCTGCAGAGCTCATCTTACTGCGCAGGTAAAATGTGCAGCTTATTGCTATTACTATTATCACCATAATAATATCATACACTGTAACAGTAAAATCTACATGCTGTGATTTTTGTGTAGAATACGATAGCTTGCATGTTATTTATTTAATGAAGTGTTCTACACTCAAAGTGCCATAAAAATGTTATGGACTTAATTAGCTATAATTTATTAATCCGCGTACATTTGGAGTTGCCAAACGAATGGTGTGTACTGGTAGGGAAGAGGAAAATTACATTGACACACAATTACGTAGCATGCATAATAATGGAATAATTTGAAAACAAAACCACCAGAGTCTCTGTGACCAACGTTAGGTGGTTAAGGGTTAATATGATTTTCTTATAATTATGTTAGTTCTTATGTTATTATAAGCTGCGTCTATGTTTAAATACTCCCTACAAATTCACCTGCTACCCTGCGGGGACTGTATATTTTTACCGAGATTAAAAGTAGCTTGAATCCAGGTAGTACGTTAAACCAGGATAAAAGTCAATTTTTATCCATATTCTTACCACGCTAAGAACAAGTATTAAAAAAAAACCGGACAAGTACGAGTAGGACTCGTGCTCTGAGGGTTCCGTTAGACGGAAACCTCAGAGAGCAAGACCAAAAAAAAAACTAACTGAAGTTAAAATATTGAAAGACAAACTTAAGTTTGTAGTTTTTTTTTTACTGGGCAAGTGCCTTTAATAACTAAACAAAATACAAGCTAAAACTAACACTACAAATACAGTTAGACTGCCCATAGACCGTTGAAGGTCTAAAGACAATCCAAATGCTCAAGCCCACTACCAGTTGGCAGCGTACCTAACATGCTGGCGGCATTACCACGTTGAATGGCAATGCTAATGCGTTGAGCCAGAAACACGCCAGCATTTTGGTCACGCGTCGCATTAACCAGGCGCTCTGAAAGATTTTTGAAAATGAGGTGAGCTCCCGGTCCCCAAGGGCCCAATGTCTCGACCCCAAACGCCTCAAATATGTAACCACTGCTGAGGTTAGCATATTTGCGACGCTTGTGCTGCTCTGCCGAATTGGCAGCCGCACCAGCCCTACCTTGTGTCTCAGGAAGATGTGACGGCGCCAAAGTATCGACACAAGTTGCGTCCCATACAAGAGGCCGCCCCAACCTCCAGGGCACAAGTGTCATACCGTCAGGCCTCTTTCCATCGTCACGCGCAAGCACAGCTGCGACATTGTCGGTGGAAAGTGCCCTGCGTATGATGTTGTTCAGGCTAGCGTGTCGGCCAATACGACCAGCGCTTCTCGAGCAAGAGAGACCATGGTGACCGAGCTGGTCAACAGCAGTACCACACTGAAAGCGATGGGCCTCACAGCACCTTGCACCCAAGCGTAAGCTGACAGCTAGACGAAATGCGATTGGATCTAAAAGGCTACCTGTGTTAAAAGAGGGCATGGCTTGCAACCAAAGTCCCGATTCCCAAACAGAGACAGCAAGAATACGAGCGCGATCTGCAATACTAGGACACGTATCTAGTAGCGATTTCCATGCTAGTTCGCAGATCGGCCGATCCCACAGTCTCTGGGAAGACAACTTTGAAGTTTGTAGTTGACAATAAGGTTCTTCCATACATCCCAACTACAAAATGTAAGTTTGTAATAGCAAAATAATTATTTTTAAATACCTTCAAATTTATAACTTTCGGATTTATTCCTATATATGTACTATGAGACCTTGCCTCTTGCCAAATTTCATGATTCTAGGTCAACGGGAAGTACCCTATAGGTTTTGATTCCACTGTGAAATCGCAAAATATACGACATAAAGGAACCCTAAGAGCGCGAGACCAAAAAAAAAAACTAACTGAAGTTAAAATATTGAAAGACAAACTTAAGTTTGTAGTTGACAATAAGGTTCTTCCATACATTCCAACTACAAAATGTAAGTTTGTAATAGCAAAATAATCATTTTTAAATGATATACTTTCATATTTATAACTTTCGGATTTATTCCTATATATGTGCTATGAGACCTTGCTTTTTGCCAAATTTCATGATTCTAGGTCAACGGAAAGTACCCTATAGGTTTTGGTTCCCCTGTGAAATCGCAAAATATGCGACATAAACGTTCATATCTTTTGATTGCGTTGACTTACAACTTTTATTTTTTTACAGCCGAAAGAAACCATAGACCCAAGTATTTAGTATAAATTTCAACTTGCTACCTTTACGCGTTCTTGAGAAAAAGGGTCTTGACAGACGGACAGACAGACAGACAGACAGACGGACAACGAAGTGATCCTATAAGGGTTCCGTTTTTTCCTTTTGAGGTACGGAACCCTAAAAACTAACTGAAGTTAAAATATTGAAAGACAAACTTAAGTTTGTAGTTGACAATAAGGTTCTTCCATACATTCCAACTACAAAATGTAAGTTTGTAATAGCAAAATAATCATTTTTAAATGATATACTTTCATATTTATAACTTTCGGATTTATTCCTATATATGTGCTATGAGACCTTGCTTTTTGCCAAATTTCATGATTCTAGGTCAACGGAAAGTACCCTATAGGTTTTGGTTCCCCTGTGAAATCGCAAAATATGCGACATAAACGTTCATATCTTTTGATTGCGTTGACTTACAACTTTTATTTTTTTACAGCCGAAAGAAACCATAGACCCAAGTATTTAGTATAAATTTCAACTTGCTACCTTTACGCGTTCTTGAGAAAAAGGGTCTTGACAGACGGACAGACAGACAGACAGACAGACGGACAACGAAGTGATCCTATAAGGGTTCCGTTTTTTCCTTTTGAGGTACGGAACCCTAAAAACAGCTGACAATCTACAAATGACTAAACCAATCTTCATGAATCAAACATACTAAGAACACTTTCGATCAAGTCATCTTTCAAACGAAATAAATCAAAATTGGTTCAGCCGTTTTAAAACTACGATTTACAGACAGATACATATATACAAAGACAGATACATACACACGTTAAAATTATAGCAACCCTCTTTTTGCGTCGGGGGTTAAAACCTAGTCATTCAATAGTACATTTTCTAAAAGACTACAAGTTACGTCACTGAATTTTTCCCATTGAGTTTTAAAAAGAGCGTTTATCCGGGAGACGTTTCCCACGGGACAGTTCATACAATATTCATATCATAGTAGATGTAAAGCTGGGTGCACATATTTGCCTAAGTTCCTCAGTATCGCCTTGTCGATAACAGAACCTCAAGTTCCGTTCTCACTCTTGCTCCTTGAAAGATGTGTCTTGGGACTTCTGACACGGGATAAAAAGGCATGCGTGAATAAATTAGATGATAACGTTACCCTTTCTGTTGATTTATTTGAAGGTTCGAAAAATTTAAGTAAGCAGTAATCGGTAAATGAAATTACTTCTAACTCTAGGTAAAATTAATATTAAGTAGATTTTAGTAAGTTATAAATTGTCTTACAGTTTATTTTAAATAAGGCAACGTTTTTTAAGAACGGTTCTGCATCTAATAATCTAAGTCTTTGCATTTTATGCAAGAATTTTAATGCATTACAAAACCGTAGTAGTTTTAAATAATTTTGATATAAATTATGTAAGTAAAACAACTAAATAGGTAGCGGGTAATTGAAAAAGCCAACGATACCTGCAACCGATTGACTCAAAATCCATTTGAGTTGTTTACAAAACATTTTGTTGGCACGAACAGGAAGTCAATTTTTCGTTCCTTTGCTCCGCTAGTGTACACTCGCCACAATTGTCCCGGAAACGGCCCGTGTGCTCGCGACAAATACCCCTGTTATGTTTCCTTTTGCATGTCAAAAAGCGTTCACAATTCATGTGAATTGATCCCGCCAAACGGCAACTGATACAATGCGCCACGCTTGTATTCAATTCACGATTTTGTTACGTTTCTGTCATATTTTAAATGTGAAACGAGTCGTTTTGTGAGATTTATGCTACTTTTCCTTATTATTCCACATATTTATTTATTTTCTTGCATGTAAGTTTGTTTACAGTACAAAACATATTTCAAATTATATCAATTTATGTCTAATCAAATTGTTGCCGGACTATAAATATATAACCAACAAATAAAAAGGCTGTAGCACTCTGACCACGAAAACTTTGGAATTTTGAGTTTCAGATTTACGAGTCCAATTAATTTTGCCTTAGTTTTTACCTCTACATACTGCATTGCGGCTAAGAAACCGCTTTCAAAATCGTAGGCTTAACCAGGTTTGGGAGGAGGGTGCTGTTTAAATTACAATCGGCGACACGACCAGTTTACCGTATGTCAAAATATTTTGTAGTTATATATATTTATGCACTAGCACACGAAACCATTTCTTTTGTATTTTAAAATCTGAGATCGCACCTACTAAAACACCTTGGTGGCCTTCCTCTGTGCCACCGGAAAGGAGATAGTCATCGTAGCGTTGCATATAGCAACATTCCCGGGAAATGCTGGAAGCATTTCCCCTGGGTTTTTAGTGTTCCGTACCTCAAAAGAAAAAAAACGGAACCCTTATAGGATCACTTTGTTGTCCGTCTGTCTGTCCGTCTGTCTGTCCGTCTGTCAAGACCCTTTTTTTCAAGAACGCGTAAGTATAGGTATCAATTTGAAATTTATAATAAATACTTGAGTCTACGGTTTCTTTAGGCGGTAAAAAAATAAAAGTTGTAAGTCAACGCAATCAAAAGATATGAACGTATATGACGCATATTTTGCGATTTCACAGGGGAACCAAAACCTATAGGGTACTTCCCGTTGACCTAGAATCATGAAATTTGGCAAAAAGCAAGGTCTCATAGCACATATATAGGAATAAATCCGAAAGTTAGAAATATGAAGGTATATCATTTAAAAATGATTATTTTGCTATTACAAACTTACATTTTGTAAAGTTATATGATTATTTACGGGATATTTACCGTGGTAAGGTTGTGGAATGAGCTCCCGATATTTCGGCGCAGTTACATGCACCATGTTCACGGGAAGACTGCAGAATGCGGGTGGTTGGAGAACAGTTAAAAAGTTAGGTGCAGACATAACGATCTACCCTCTTTCTAATAATCATATAACTTTAGTGAACAACCGTGATAGTTTAAAACAGTGTTTTACATTTTGTAGTTGGAATGTATCGAGGAACCTTATTGTCAGCTACAAAGTTAAGTTTGTCTTTCAATATTCCAACTTCAGTTAGTTTTTAGGGTTCCGTACCTCAAAAGGAAAAAACGGAACCCTTATAGGATCACTTCGTTGTCCGTCTGTCTGTCCGTCTGTCTGTCCGTTCGTCTGTCTGTCCTTCTGTCCGTCTGTCAAGACCCTTTTTCTCAAGAACGCGTAAAGGTATCAAGTTGAAATTTATACCAAATACTTGAATCTACGGTTTCTTTCGGCTGTAAAAAAATAAAAGTTGTAAGTCACCACAATCAAAAGATATGAACGTTTATGTCGCATATTTTGCGATTTCACAGGGGAATCAAAACCTATAGGGTACTTCCCGTTGACCTAGAATCATTAAATTTGGCAAGAAGCAAGGTCTTATAGCACATATATAGGAATAAGTCCGAAAGTCATAAATTTGAAGGTATATCATTTAAAAATAATTATTTTGCTATTACAAACTTACATTTTGTAGTTGGAATGTATGGAAGAACCTTATTGTCAACTACAAAGTTAAGTTTGTCTTTCAATATTGCAACTTCAGTAATTTTTTTTTTTGCACTCGTGCTCTGAGGGTTCCGTTGGACGGAACCCTCAGAGCGCGAGTCCTACTCGTACTTGTCCGGTTTTTTTTTAAACAATGGCGTGGGCCTCACCGCGCCTTTGTCTTACCTGAGATCACTTAAATGGAATGTCAGATCTCAAAATCACAAACGAGCTAAAGGCTGTTTTTAATCGGTTTTTATGCGAATCTAAACTTAAATGTGCAATTGTCGTTTTATTTATTGATACGTACTGTAAATAGGGCTTATAATGTTACTTACTTCTGTACTTTAAATAGGGTTTCTGTTTAGGCCCTTGGAGATCGATGGAGGAAGCCTATGTCCAGCAGTGGACGTCCTCTAGCTGAAATTATGATGATGATGATGACGAGGCGTCTGTTTGACCGCTAACTTGCTTCATGTTGCAGTTTACGTTAGATCACGCTTGTCTAAAAGCCAACTTACTCGGTGCCTTGAAGACACCCAGCATGTTGCATTGTTTCCATTCGTCGCATCGTGTTGCTTCGTGTAAATGAGGCAGCAAACTTTGGAAGGTCGATTCAGCGGCTCCTTAATTAGTCGGATAGACCTCCTGCACCTGCGTAGGATTTACGGCTCAAGATGGAGACTTAGGGCAATGTTTATACAGTTTATAATACACACTATTACTTTGCAATTTGTAGTTTAAAGTATCAATCTAAATACATAAAATATAAATATATAAGTCCTGACTGATCACTGACATATCAATGCACAGCCTATGCTGTTGGTTCTAGAGACATTTCATTTGACGTGTCATTTGGAGGGTATATGTTTATAGAAGAGTGAAAGTGCACACTAAGTAAGGATTTTGGAAAATTTGCATCCTAAGAGGTTCAAAAAGAGGGCCAAAGTTATAACAAAAACCTTTACTTTGCTGACACGGTCACGCTAGGCAGTCGAAATTTGGAATATAACATAATTATCCTCTAATATATCCTGAGATAAAATAAACAAACGGACAGACAACGTAGGCTAAGTAATACGATCCCGTTTTTACCCTTTGGGCACGAAACCATACACGGAACCCTAAAAACGACTCAAACCGTGACAGCAAGTATATAATTCTTCGCATTATTAGACACATCAAAGCCCTTTGATCGGAGCGATAAATACCCTAGTAAGGTGTTAATTAAAAATTATTCCCACATTGTGTTATAAAGTAGGTGTGTCCAACTTTGTGCTATACCCAATAGCAGTAATTTTCTATTTGATGGGTTGCGAAAATTTTCACATAAAGATAATTATGTTAGTCTCATAAATTCTTCGGATAAAAATACATGATGCCGCCGCGACAATACAGAAAAAGGTTTTTGGCGTATATAAACAAAGATGATTTTAATAAAGTAGAAGGACAAATAGATCCTATGGATTACCACAGTTTGTTTATTACTTGGGCTACGTTGTTTAGTGTAATAGACTACGAGGAAATGTCAAAAATGTAAGTAAAATTTGATAGTTTCTCACTAGTTAATTAATTGAGACTTAAAACTTAGTGTAACTTAAACCATCACACATCATCAGCCTGTAAACACCCACTGCTGTACAAAGGCCTCCCTCTTAGTGAGGGGTGTTGCCATAATCCCCACGCTTGGCAGGTGGCTTGGGGATTGCAGCACTTTCACCGTGTACTAATAGGACGCTGCTGCCCATCCTCCGGTAGTTCTGGTCACTAACACGGATCGGGATAACAATTACAAGAACTTCTAAACATTTTATTCATTTCCACTAGGTAATATTACTCGAATTGTTTTTAACTGACTTCGAAAAAGGAGGAAGGTTCTCAATTCAGCGCGTCGTTTTTATGTATGTACATCGATTACGCCGGCATCTAAAAACCGATTTGCGTGTTTTTTTTTTTCACGTAGAAGAAACTCGATGTGGTCCCACAAAAATTTCATTCATTCAAGTCAGTAACACCACCTTCACCACCCTGAAGACATCCTTTAGAAAGGAAATACCTACTCTATGGACTATCACGTAAATGAAACAAGTTTTCAATGCCATCATTTTTAGGGTTCCGTACCCAAAGGGTATAAACGGGACCCTATTACTAAGCCTACGTCTGTCTATCTGTATGTCTGTCTGTCCGTCCGTCTGTCTGTCTGTCTATCTGTCCTACGTATTAACAGCTGCATATTTCGAACCGTAACAGCTAGCCAGTTTTCACAGAATATGTAATGTTACGGCGGATTAACTAACAAAATAATTTATTACAAAATAACAAACTTACATGACGCACGCATCCAAATTGAGTTTAAAATCTCAATATTTTGTAGGGTACCGTATTCAAAGGGTAAAAACGGGACTCTATTACTAAGCTTACGATGTCTGTCCGTCTGTCTGTCTGTCCATCCGTCCGCTCGTCCGTCCGTCCGTCCATCCGTCCGTCCGTCCGTCCGTCCGTCTGTCTGTCTGTCTGTCTGTCTGTCTGTCTGTCTGTCTGTCTGTCTGTCTGTCTGTCCTACATATTAACGGCTATATCTTTCGAACCGTAATAGATGGACAGTTGAAATTTTCACAGAATATGTAATGTTACGGCGGAATAACTAAATAACTAACAAATAACAAAAAGGGCAAAAAGTAAAAATAAAAGGGGGTTCCACATACAACAAACATATTATTTTAACGTATTTTTGTATTAGCTCTAATGTAAAAACGATAAAGTATAACAACAAAATATAATAAATAATGGAAAAGTGCGAGTCGCTGAAAATTTCTGTTCATTACCAAGTTATTATACTCGAGCGCCTGTAGCAAACTGCGTAGCAAATTACTTACACAATTTTGGAAGGCGTTTTAATAACTGGTAATTCGGTTACTTGGCCAACTATTTATTGTATTTTGTGGTGGTACGGAACCCTCAGTGCACGAGCCTGACTCGCACTTGACCGGTTTATTTAAATTAAATTCGAATAAATGTTCTTTTCAGAACTATTTATTCAGTTATTGGTCTTCTATAAATATTACTTGGTTTCTTATGTATTTATAGGATTTTGTTTAGGTTATAGCATAGGTATAAGCAGGCGTTTTTTGGTGTAAATAATTAGCTAACCTAGAACATCGCCGGATTGAGTCTGTATTTGTCTAAATTATCTGTCTTTTACCGGATACATTCCGAATACATTTTGTGCAATGCAACTGCACAATTTATTATCCTTCTGATATCATCTTCCTTCCACCAAAAAACGAGGAAAACCTCGGTGACAAGACTCCGTTTTACTGTCGAAATTCTAAAGACTCGCACAAAGCACTTCGCTTCAACATTTATTAGTCAAATAGCGAAGGAACGCTACCGAGTTATTGTCTTCTGAGAAATACAACCTGAAAGTTTTCAAATCCAAAGTAAAAAGCTCCTTTCTTGATAAGAGTGCTTCACCATGAGACAAACGAAACTATGCCCAAGAGCGAATAATTAGTCTGCAGGGATGGCAATCGCGGACGAAGTCGCGGGTACAGCTAGTTGTAACTTAAACTGAAGTTATATGATGGTATGAACATGGTGCATGTAACTGCGCCGAAATATCGGGAGCTCATTCCACAACCTTACCACGGTAAATATCCCGTATATAATCATATAACTTTAGTGAACAACCGTGATAGTTTAAAACAGTGTTTTATAAATAAACTAGTTGTTCACCCCAAACAGAGATAAAGAAGGTTTTAAGCATGACACCACCATATAACAACATATGACAATATTTCGGCGCATTTACATGCACCATGTTCACGGAATGACTAAATAATGCGGGTAGTTGGCAAAAAAAAGTGTTTCACTACAAATTATCTGAGGTCTTGTCTACACCTAACTTTTAATTTTTTGCCAACTACCCGCATTATTTAGTCATTCCGTGAACATGGTGCATGTAAATGCGCCGAAATATTGAGAGTCTATCTACAACCTTATCATGGTAAATATTCCGTTAATAATAATTATAACTGTAGTAAACACGATAGTCAAAAACAATAATATATATTTTTCCTTTATTTAAGGTACATTTCGCCGATTTGTACGGCTATCAGTGCAATTACTGCGGGGACGATATGCTTTATCTCTTGTGTACATTATGTACAGATGTACGATATACATCTAATCACTGAGAATGGGGCATATCTAATAATGATGGTGTATCAACTCCTTATCTTGATTGCTGCATTTAAAGGCAAGAAGTACTATCATAACCTTCTGCGAGCCATGAGAGAAGATTTCCTTTACATATGTACGAAGGGACAAAAATACAGGTTACATGTTTTTTATTTTTCTAGCATCATCTATAATATAAAAAATGTTCACTAAATATTTATGTTAAAAAATGTTGTCCACTCGCTAAGAAGTATTGGTTGTATACAGAATGATTTCAAACAAGGCTAACATTCAGGTGAATTTGAAACCTGTAGTTCCTTAAAAAAAATATATAAATGTTATACCTATAGTTTTACTTTTTGGACTTACTTACACGGCTTTTTTACCGAATTTTGGTCCCTTTATTTTTAAACCGTTTACACGTAAACACATGTAAACACAGACTATGTAAATCTACTGCGTAGCCTGTAAACTATGTGAGTGTGAACCGTTTACACTCATGTAAAGCTACTGCGTAGCCTGTAAACCACGTGAGTGTAAACCGTTTTGTAATGCTCTCGTAAGTTTTGATGAAATGACACGATATATTTTCAAGAATTAGTATGTAAAATGTTACAGAGAGAAATTCTTCAAAAATCAACGGCTTACGTTTAAAGCATGCATTTGCATGATCATAATGTGTGCTACCACTGGCGGGGGTATGATGATGTGCGCTGCCATCACAGTAGCCATTACTGTAATTGGCCAAGAGGATGGCGCAAAAAGACCTCAGATGTTTCCATTTTGGCTCTTCGACTATGATCTACATGCTTCTCCAGTCTACGAGATTATTTTTGTTGCTTCGTTCTGGTTCACAATTTCGTATGCTTGTGTTTATGCTTGTAAGAAATTATTTAATCCCTATTACTTATTAACACTCGATAAGATAGAAATTTCAAGAATAATCTGTTAATTTATTGCTGAGCAGAAGTGTCACGGGTGAAAGCGAGATGTTTTTAGCTGACTTCCGGTTCTTTTTCCCGAACAGTTTTTTGTATCTACGCCAGCGAATTTCACTGTTCTACGTCAATTACTCAAACACATATGAAACTTGGTAGTGCCAAGAAGCCATGGTAGCCCATTTGGGAGACCGCTAGAATTGAAAGCGTGAGGTCGCGGGTTCAAACCCCGGGCCCGTACCAATGAGCTCTTTGGAGCTTATGTACGGATTTTCATACCACTGGCTTTTCGGTGAAGGAAAACATCGTGAGGAAACCTGCATACGCACAGAGAAGGAATTCAATGGCGTATGTGAATCCACCAATCCGCACTGGGCCAGCGTGGTGGATATGGCCCAATCATCCTTTCGGGGGTAGGCTAAAAGTCCAGCAGTGGACTGTTAAAAGGCTGATTATGATGATGATGATATGAAACTTATTTTCGCTTCTTCTTTTTAGAGTTCTGTACCCAAAGGGTGTAAACGGGGCCCTATTACCAAGCCTACGCTGTCTGTCCATCCGTCCCTCTTAGTTTTTAATGGCTGTATTTTTAGAACCGTAATATATGTATAAGAAATTTTATGTTATGTTACGGCGGATTAACTACAAAATAATAATAAAGTCAAATAGTATAAATTATCCTAGCCTAGTATAATTATCTTTATCTTTAGCCCAATACAACAAACGATATTTTAAACGTATTTTTGTTTGCTCTAATATAAAAACTGAGCATCTAAACCCAAGGTTTGTGATGGTTCAGTGCGCGAGCCGGCTTGGATTTGGCTAGTTTTTTTTACTATGCAGAGGAAGCTCTCGAGGTGGTACCATACAATTTTGATACATTTTGGCTCAGTAGTTTTTTTAACAAACTTCAACGAATCTCCCGAAGAATCTGACTCGGATGGGCAGCGTACGGAAAACAGTGGTTAAAAATAAAGGTCTTTAGCTAGTATGTGATGGACATAATTATGGAGAAGTGGTCCTTAACTGCTGGCCTTTTGGAAAAACTCAGAGCCACGAAGCAGGCCATGGAAAGAGCTATGTTCGGAGTTTTTTTGGGCGATAAAATCCGGATTTAGGGTATTAACAGAAGAACTACAGTCACTGACAGCTTCTCAGATTTGCAAGTTGAAGTTGCAATGGTCAAGCCTCATCCCTAGAAGAATCGATAACGGATGGAAGAAAGGTTTTTGAGTAGAGATCACAAACCGGAAGACGCAGAGTAGGTAGGCCTACCACTGGGTATACGGACGACATCGTGAGAACTGCGGGTATCCAGTGGATGCAGATGGCAGGCTGTCGCTCAATGTGAAAATCTAAGGGGGAGGTCTATGTTCAGCAGTGGAAGTTTTTTGGCTGAAGACGATGGTGATTAATGATATGAATAATTTTGTTCTAGTGCCTACTCATTTTGAATTCGGTTTTTATAATAAACAATTATTAAAGAACAGTTTAGTTTATTCTAGCATTGTTTTGTGAACAGCCAGAATAATCATGATACCGTTGATTTTGATTTTAACACAGCATTATTAGCGCCAAAATAATATTTGGATATAATGTAAGCAGTATCTTTAACATTAATTATTGTATTTTGTTTAACAGTCATGACGCAGAGTAACGTTGTATGGATTCGAGAAATCACATGTAAAGCAGATATGGTAACTTGGAATTTAGAAGATTTGTTGGTTGATGTCTTCCCGGCTAAAACGAAAGAAGAAGAAAAACATTATGCAGCGATTATTAAGAGCCGAATGAGAAATATCATTCAAATACACCACTCTATGTTCAAGTTGATGGAGGACTATGCAGCCGTTTACAAGAAGTGTCTATTTTTTGAACAGAAACTGGTAGCATCCCCAGTAATTTGTTTGACGGCATATTGTTTCGCCGAGGTGAGTGAGCAATAGTGGAGGAGGATTTTAGATTTGTTTGTTCAGCGTTGCATTGTAATTTTCATTCTCATGTTCTTATAGTACATACGTAGGATTTGTTAAGGATAGCTGCATGACACAATAAACGTATTATACCTTATTCTGATTGAACAAATACAACAAACAAAAATAAAAATTACAAAAATTATTGAAAAAATAAAAATTCTAATTGTCTTAAGATGACTTTTGAACAGCTAATCCTACATACGTAGTATTTGTTAAGAATAGTTGCATGTCACATTCAACGGTTTTGATTTAATTTGTAGATGGTAATGATTGTTGGAGATAACCCTTATAATTGTGCTTAAATAAAATGTGCTTATAATACAATAGCCTTACATTGAATTTTGTCTTGCTCTCTCATTAGTCACGAGAGCGAGACAAAACTCAATTTAAGATTATTTTTAGAATGTTTTCAATGTTATGGTAGCCCCGCTGTACAGATCTATACTCAAAGGCTAAACGGCTATATAAAACGTTGTAATGATGAGTCAACATAATATAGATAGTAATATTTATCTTTCAGAAATATGAAAAAGGAGAAATACATCTATTATTGCTTTTTCTATGCATTGGGACCATGATAGGGGCGTTTGTTCCCAATTATTTGGGTACTCATTTACTTGAAAAGGTAACTTTATAGCATGTCTTGCAACCTTGCCGATGGAGAAATTTTGAGTCTGATAGGTTATTTGAATTAATCAATAAATTGTACATGGACTGGACAATTAACAGCTGCTAAATGTCAGTCAATGACTGTTTTAAAAGGGGAAGACGCGTGACATACAAACATTGTACCCAATAAATATGGCTCTGTTTCGGCTCGAGTCAGCAGCGACGTTGACGTCTACACTGTAAACAACTTCACCGCTCCATTAGACACTACACTAGACCATAGCAATGACATTTAAAGAAAATTAAGTTAATTGTTTTTAAGTATTTACGAGTGAAAAGTAATCCCGTGAAACTTGTTGTTGTTGTTCTTCAAACTGTTGGCGCACCTTGTGAAAACGCAGGAAGTAATTTTTGCTGCTTTATTTAGACACAAATTTGACAAGTAATTAACGTTCTATCAAAACGGCCTTTCGATTGTGACTGAAGTCTATTAGGCCCATGAGCCTAATTTGTGCGGTCCACGTCAAGAAGTTCATCCCGTATCTTCCCCCTATTTACTTACATCAATGATGTCAGTATATAAAATGTAGTACCCACTACATTTTATATACTGACATCATCAGTATATAGATCAAAAGCAAACTTATTTTACCCAACCCCAAAACTACCTAAAATACTTTTTTTTTTGTATTTCGTACCCAAAGGGTAGGAAGGACAGTAGGACATACAGACAGACGGACGCACAGACAGACAGACAGCGTAGGCTTAGTAATAAAGTTCCATTGACACACTTTGAGTGCAAAACCCAAAAAATGTTCAATTTCGTTATACTGTTTCAGGAGTTGTGATAACTACCAAGTAAGCTTATGTGTGAATTAGTGTGAAGTATGATTTAATATAATTTTCATGTTTGCAGATTGAATCTGTAAGTGACGCGTGCTACGATATACCGTTTTGGAACGCTGGACCTATAATAAGACCTTATCTGATTCTCATCATGCAGAGATCTATGCGGCCACTACCAATCGTAGCCACTGGATTTGCTGAACTCTCTCTCAATACTTATTCCACAGTAACTATCCCAGTTAATTCCAGTAGGACCCATGATTCAACTATTATCTATGTTGGACCACCTAGTTGTTTATATCTTCAAATTTTATTTACTGAAAATAATTGGGTTTGAATAAAAATATATATCTTAATTATAATATATAATATCTTTGGAATGTGGTAGAAGTCCAATTAATAACCAAACTTAGACTCCTGGTATTTCATGCACTCAACTCGTTGGACTGAAAAGTTTGACCACCACGCATCGAGATATTCCTATAGAGTCACAATCTCTCAGTGAAAACAGTCAAAAAACGTCCGAGCGTACATTGTATCAATTATAATACATAGTTCACAATGCCACATTTACTCCAATTTAGACGTTATGTCGCTTGCATAGTGTTCAACGTTAGTTGTCTAGTGCGATGATAAAACCGCGACAACTGAACAGAACACTCTCCGTTGTAAATGCAATAAAACATACTTATAAAGAGACCAAAAAAAAAAATCTCTTCCGCATCAAATAAAAACATATGATGAAACAGTTTTAGCTTTGGAGTTTGATGGCAATTGCAAGGTTCCATACCACGCTACTGCTGTTTTCTCGTGTGTTTGTAATTTGCGGTGTGAAAAATAAAGAGTTTATTTATCTATCTATTTAGAATTTTGTCCGGAATTCTATTTTTAAATTTAAAAAGTGTACAATAACAATGTTTCGAGATTTCTCTTTCTGTTTCAACTTAGTATATAAAAGACTACAGGTTTACTTCATGTCAATTATCGCATATTTATTTGTTTTGTTGCTAAGTATTTTCGGATTATTCTTCCATCTACTGAACAAGTTTTTCCTAGGGTTTTTTTCTTTAATTTTAACACCATGTGGATGAAGTCACGGGCAACAGCTAGTTATGTTATGTATATTCATCATCATCATTTCAGCCATAGGACGTCCACTGCTGGACACAGGCCTCCCCATCAATCTCCAAAAGAGCCGGTTTGAAGCGGCCTGCATCCAGCGATTCCCTGCAGTCTCTTTTAGGTCGTCTGTCCATCTAGTGGGTGGACGTCCTACGCAGCGCTTACCGGTCCGTGGTCTCCATTTCAGAATCAGATTCCATTTCGGCCCCATCGGCCATCTGTTCTTCGTGATATGTGCCCTGCCCACTACCACTTCAACTTGCTAATCCGGTGGGCTATAATATATATTATTTTAATTTATTTTTCAGATAATAAGTCGAGCTTATTCCTGCTTCAACATGCTTCGCCAGGCAGACTTCAATTTTTCGTAATTTGTTATTAAATATTCCACTTCTAGACGCACAATAAAAAAAACTTTATTTCCACTACCTTTTTATGCTTATTCACAATCGCATCATTAAAATAATTTTATCTTAAATCTGTTGTTGCGTCTCAACAAATCATCCTAAGGTAAAGGAGGAAATATATTTTCATAGAATGACTGTACGAATGCCAATCTTGGGGACGGCATATTTGGCCGTTTTATTAACTAACTGTTGCTCCCGACTTTGTACGCTTTCATATAAACTTTCAGTCCCCATTTGCTCTTCTTAATTCAGCCCTTCACAAAATACTTTCTTAGCGGACCTCTACATCCCATAAGGAATCTATCTACCTGTCAAATTTTAGCTTCATAGGTCAAGTAGTTTTTGAGATTTCGTGATGAGACAGTGAGTGAGTGAATGAGTGTGTGAATTTCGCTTTTATATATTTAGATAGATAGATTGAATAGTGTTAACAAAACACAAACAGCATATGGATATGGAGCAAGTTTGCCCAAAAAGAAACAATTCACTCACAAATTGAAGTATTGAATTGAAGATTGATTTACTGACCCTCAGATTGAAATCTATTGAGCATCTATTCCGCCAGTGCACGAGTTCTAGCTGTACATTCAGTAAATGATCTATATTTTACCAAAATGAATAAATGATGAATATTTATTGTGTTTTTCTTGAGTCATTCAGAACCCCAGATATATTACAGTTAGGCTGACATTATACACACACAACAACAAGACACAATAAACACTATGAGTGAAACCTTTGAACTCTATCACTACTCGATAACAGTGGTAGAGTTCAAAGGTACTGCTCGTTGGATGATTAAAATCAAGGCTCATGGCTTAATTTTCAGTTTTGTTTTATATATCTTAGACTTGATATCTAGAAAAATTCTTGTAAGAAAAGATCCCTAATAATTCTGATTCTAAAACGTTCGACCACATGCTTTAATCTGTGTCTTACTGGCTTGTGGGTGGATGTGGAAGTGTTTAGCATATTTTTCGCAGTGAAACAATTGCTAAACACATGTCTAAAGCGTTCTTAAATCTTTTGTGGTAAGACGGCTATTGTCTGTGTACTTCATGGTACTGGTCAGCAGATCGTTGGTATGTAGCAGGAAGAGTGTTGTAGAGAGCATGGACTATTTGATTTGACGAGCAGCTATCAATTACTGTTTGTAACACTTGACCTGAGGAAATCCGTTATCAACTCGCAGAAAATAGCGGGCAGTCTGTCTCATGAAAGCTTGAAAGTAAAGCCACCATGACGAACTCTCTGCTGTCAAAGGCCTTCAAGATGTCTAGGGAAATTGCTAGTTCTTTCCTGTTTCTAGATGGCTTCGTTCCACATGTGAGAAGTCATATTTAAAAAAGCATTTAGTATCAATCATTCTATTAAATTTAACCAAACAATATTTTTGGGTAACCATTCGTAACTTTTAAGAATTTCCAGACATCCACTAAATTTTTGCCACTTTTTGTTAACGATGTTTGATTGTTATTTATAGAATAGCTTTATTAGTTGATGGCGTAACTCCGTGCGCGTAGATTTTAATATAAAAAAAACCACTCCTTTTTGTCCCCCTTAATTCGGCCCTTTCGCCGTATATTTCTTGGCGTACGTCTATCTACATCCCATAAGGGATCAACTTGCCAAATTTTGGCGTCGTAGTCATAACTTTCCACTGCTGAACAAGGCCTCTTAGAGAGAGGTGTTGCCATAATCCTCATGCTTGGCAGGTGGCTTGGGGATCGCAGTGCGTGCACCGTGTACTAACAGGACGCTGCTGCCCATCCTCCGGTGGTTCTGGTCGCAGTTTTAGGACATACCCGGGTTTGTATTTACGTTTATGTGCAGTAGTTAATAGGTAAATTGCATATAAACGTAATATATCCGTAAAGCCCAGCAAATATATTATAATTCTTCGCCTTATCCATCTTTCGCTCCTTCAATCCACCATAGCCCTTTTGTTCGGAGCGAGAAATAAACTAGTTAGGTGTTAATAAAAAAAAATGCTACACTAGCTTTTACACTTGGGTTTACCTGCGTTATTTGAAGAAATAACACTAGGTTTCGTCAGTAGAATATAAACTTTTAAGGATGACGGATAAATTGCCAACATCTCCAGGATATGTGAAACAATAAAAATATACAGTTTAAGTTTTTCCGGGACAAAAAATATTGTACATTATGGCTTATTTACTACCTCTATGTGCCTCCCACTAGACGGACCGACGACATTGTTTGAGTCGCGGGCATCCAGTGGATGCAAAAGGTAGGCTTTCGTTCAGTGTGCATGGAGGTTAAAGGGGGAGACCTATGTTCAGCAGTGGACGTCTTCTGACCGATGATGATGACTATCTCTATACCAAATTTCATAATTATTCAGTGAGCCGTCGTGGAGTTGGTAGGTTGTTCTATCCCACGGGAACTGTCAATATTTCCGGGATAAAAAGAAGCCTATGTCACTACGCGGCCCTTGAATAAAAAACACGTCGATTTTTTGCTCTGTTGCTACTTAAGGAAGAAGGACAAACAAACCAACAAACACACTTTTACATTTTTAATATTAGTAATAAGTATTATTAGTATGAATTAGAAGGTAGATATTTCCAACGTTGTGCTATACCTAATTACATAATAATAGCAATTTATTTTTTTACTTGATAGGTGCGGAAATGGTCACCTAATAAAGGCAACTATGTTAGTCGCATTAATTCTTCGGATGAAAGTACACGATGCCGCTACGACAATACAGAAAAAGATTTTTGACATATATAAACAAAGATGATTTTAACAACGTACAAGGACGAATAGATCCAATGGATTACCATAGTATGTTTATTAAATGGGCTACGTTGTTTAGTGTAATGGACTACGAGAAAATGTCAATGTGGATGTAAGTAAACTTAAACTTTAAAGTAAATTTAATTTTAGTCTTTCTCACTAGATAATAATTAATTGAGACTTAGGTAATCTAACTTAAACAATAAATTACAAGAACTTCTGAATATTTTATTTGGTAGCACTAGGTAAATTGATTTGTTTTTGTAAAGCGTGTCTGATTTATTGAAGTTGCGCACTCGCAAATTCCCAAATTTTATAGGAATGTGTGTTTCCGACGACATTCGATGATTATGGTGCTATTGAGCTAATCGAATAATATTCAGGAGTGCATAAAATAATACTTCTTATTGGCTAGTAACTAGTCCGTCGGGTTTGGGTCCAATCAGTCCTGCGAATGATGAAACCTGAAAATGGTCACTGTCATGGCGTCGGTCATAGCGCAGAAAATGAAAATTTCAAGAAACTTGCTTCGCATTCCATAGCTTCGCTTTATTTTACCTTCGCGCGTTTGAAATTTTGCACCTTTGATGAATGTTAATTAACCAGACAGTAATTATATTTTTATTATATGACATTTAGGAAAACGTCTGTCGGGTCAGCTAGTAAACAATAATTATAGTTTCTTTATTTTAAGGTACATTTCACCGATTTGCACGGCCACCAGTGCATTTATTGCAGGAACAATATGTTTTATCTCTTGCGTACATTATGTTCAGATGTACGATATACATCTTATCACCGAGAGCGGGACGTATGTAATAATGATGGTGTATCAACTACTCATATCGATTGCTGTAGTTAAAGGCAAGAAGTACTATCATAACCTTCTGCGAGCTATGAGAGATGATTTCCATTACATTTGTACGAAGGGAAAAAAATACAGGTTGCATGTTTTTGTTTTTCTAGTATAATTTAGGTATAAGCAACGTTCACTAAATATTAATGTTTAATAACATTTCCCACTCGCTAACAAGGTATTACTTGTGTACATATTTCAAAACAAGAAAAACAACAAGGTGAATTTCAAATCGGTAGTTCCCCTCGGATGAAGAATTATTCTTTCTACCCTCAATATACTTTCTTTTCTTTTTTATTTTGAACTTATTTTGTTTTTACTTTCCTATATGTACTTTTATGTTTAAATATAATTTAAATAAAAAAAATATCATGTCATATTATTTGTATCATGTGTTATGTCTGCCCGCATTTTCATGTTTATCAATGCTTATAAATGCACTTTATTCGAATTCAGGAGAGAGGTTTCACTTTTTTCTTAATTTGGTTTGTTTATTAACGCAAATTATGACATTTTTTTTTTATAAACCACGTGTTTGTCAACCTTTTTGTAAGACTCATCATATTATGCCTGCCTACATTTTACTGTCTGTCTGTTTGTATGTCAACCTGATTTGTCAACTGCTTTTGCAATCATCTGATTTTTAATTGACTGCAGGACAGAGGTTCGCAATTTGCTCCCTATTTATTTATTTTTACATATTTTACATCTTCTCGCGAGTTTTGATGAAATGTTATGATAATATATAATTATTCCAGAAATTATATTTAAAATGTTACAGAGAGAAATTCTTCGAAAATCAACGGCTTACGTTCAAAGCATGTGTTTTCATGATCATAGTGACTGCTATCACTGGCGTGGGCATGATAGTGTGCGCCGCCATCGCAGTAGCCATTACTGTAAATGACCAGAAGGATGGCGCAAAAAGACCTCTACCGTTTCCGTTTTGGCTCTTCGACTATAATCTACATGCTTCTCCAGTCTACGAAGTATTGTTTGTCGCTTCAATCTTCTTCACGTTATGCTTTTCTTATATTTATGCATGTAAGAAATTATTATAAGATAAGCATCTAAATATTATTAACTAATTTGAATAACCGACTTAAAAATTTGTAAATACGAAATTTCGTTTATTGGGGTCACATTTATCTTCTCTAGTTATTTTGATTTGAAGATCAAACTACTGAACTGATTATAATAAAATTTCTAGGAACCAGTCTGAAAAATCTGAAGGATAATTCATGAATCCATAGTCATCATCACGGGTCAGTAGTTTGGTTTTTAAATCAAAATAACAGGAAAAAATATGACACCCAAGTAAACGAAATTGTGTATTTACAAATTTTGAAGTCGGTTTTTACCCGACTGCGCAAGAATAAGGTTTTTTGAATATATATGTATGATGGTTTCTTTGGAAGGCCCTCCAGCCTAAACGGCTTAATGGTTTTCGACAGAATATGAGGTGTCACTTGAATTGTTTTAATAGTAGGAGTGACATAGAGTATAAGAATTCGAAACGGAGTTTGCGAAAAAAAATCAAAGGGAAGAGTTAGGAAGAGTTAGTAAGTTGTGAGGAAACTTTGATAAATAGGCCAATATTGCGATCATTATGTAGATAGAGCTCACTCAGAAAATTTCAAAGTTATACCACTACTAAAACACCATTGAAATACTTAGTAGTTTATGAGATAAAGCAGTATAAAAGAGCTTTGTATCTACTAGGAATATAGGTATAGATAGATTCGCAGCGCACCGCTGTTACTTTTCAGTTCATCATCATCATCATTTCAGCCGTAGGACGTCCACTGCTGGACATAGGCCTCCCTCCCCCATCGATTTTGTAACGGGCCGGTTGGGAGCGGCCTGCATCCAGCGTTTCCCTGCGGTCTCATTTAGGTCGTCTGTCCATCTTTTTTATTTTATTTAATTTTTTTAACGCTATTAAGTCCACGTTTGACCCCCAACTCGCCTGTTGTTAAGCGACGATGTGGTCGAAGATGAAGCACTCAGACTTAGAAGATACCTATTTACTCTGACCTTGAAAAAGTCCAGGTTATATCTCCCAGGAAACAAGGAAGCTGGCAGGTTGTTCCAAACTTTGGCTGTACGCATTAGAAACGTAGAATCGAAACGTGTGGTACGTATCCAAGGAAAATCTACAAATCTCGTGGGTAGACGTCCTACGCTGCGCTTACCGGTCCGTGGTCTCGATTCGAGAACCTTTCGGCCCCATCGGCCATCTGTTCTGCGGGCTGTGCCCTACTTTACTTACTTCTACTTTTCAGTTACTTACCTACTATTCATACAATGCTGTCTGGTTATATATTTTTAATAATTTAAGTAACTTTTTTTAAATTGATAATTATGTCAACAGCAATTTTGCAGTATAATTAACACAATACGAAATTAAAATAAGATGTGTTCAAAATGTACTACTCATAATCAAAATCAACTGTTTTAGCATTAAAAACGCTAAAATAATATTTGGGTTGAATGTAAGCAGTATCTTACTGTATTAATTGTATTTTGCTTACCAGTCATGGTGCAGAGTCATATTATATGGATTCGAGAAATAACCTGTAAAGCAGATATTATTACTTGGAATATACAAAACGTGTTGGTTGATGTACTCCCGGCTAAAACGAAAACAGAAGAAAATCACTATGCAGCGCTTATAAAGCACCGAATGAAAGATATCATTGAAATGCACCAGTCCATGTACAAGTTGATGGAAGACTATGCAGCCGTTTACAAGAAGTGCTTACTTTTTGAACAGATGATAGCCTCTCCAGTAATATGTTTGACTGCATATTGTTTCGCAGAGGTGGGTGAGAAACGGTGGAGAAGGATTCCAGATTTGTTTAATCAGCGTTGCATTGCAATACTCATTCTCATGTTCGCATAGTACGTACGTAAGATGTCACAATCAACGGTTTTGAATACATTTAAGGAGCTAACATATCATGAAAAATAATATTTTTCTATTTAAAACTTTACACTGCACTACAAATCAATATATTAATTACTATGCCTCAATTCTCAAAAACAAAATTTAAAAAATCTAACCAATGATAAAGAAAATAACCCAATAAAACAATTGATACTAAACTTGACTGCCTAATAACAAAAATATTAAATATGAGAGATGATTTTGAGTCGATGACATAAATAACCAACTTGTGTTAAAGTCAAAAAAGCTCTCATAAGGTGTTAAGGTACTCATGCAGTTATAAATATAACTTTTTGGTTATGTTAAGTTTATCTTCATTTGTTATTTGTTTACCACTGACTCAAATTTCTTTTTATGCTTCTTGTTTATTCCAAAGCCAGGTCAAGTTTGTTTGCATAACATTGTGATAATGAGTGAAAATAATATAAATAGTACTACATATCTTTCAGAAATACGAAAAAGGAGAAATACAAGCATTATTACTCTTGTTATGCGTCGGGACCATTATAGAGGTGTTTGTTCCCAATTTTTTGTGCACTCATTTACTTGAAAAGGTATCTATTTGTATCATATCTTGTAACTATACCAACGAAACCATTTTGAGTCTGATAGATTATTTAAATCAGTTAATTAAATTTTACTTAGACATTCGACAACTAACAGCTACTATGCATGTAAGCATAAAATACGGTATTCAAAAGCAAACTTATTTAGCCCAAACTAATCTATTTTTTATATTTTTATTATTAAGGTTATTAACATATTCTTGTCATATTCTTTGAATGTTCCAAAAGACTTAACACCTACTAGTTTTGCCAACGGCATTGCTCGCCCTGTGAACAAAATAGCTTATGCACTCAGTTCAACGGTAATAAAGTACCTATCAGTGAAAGAATAGTGTGAATAATCAAAAAGTAGCTCAAAAAGTTACTTCCTTCAATCATACAAAGTAATTTCCTGTGATTTACCTCTATAATACCTACTATTTTTTATTTTTTTTAAATAATAGTTCTGCGTTTGACCACCAACTTGATGTTAAGCGGCAGGTTACCATAGCCCCAATCAGAGACTGCCTTAAGGGACAAGTTCATGCGCTCGACCATGGCCTCTTTTAGAGACTGGATTTGTGGTCCACTGGTTTGAGCATTGGATAGTTATAATGATAGGTACTACTTTTGGATGGTTTAAAATATACAGCTCTTTAAAGGTAGGATAAATGGAAAAACGTATGATACGTACGTGAACGTATTGTTATTGGTTGTTTGTTGTTATTTGCATAGGTATTTACTTTTTTAGTTATTTCAAAAAAAAAAAAAAAAAAAATTACTTTCCGTGCACGGTTGCCTGGAAGAGATCGCTTTAAGCGATAAAGCCACCTGTTAAAAGCCTATATAATATTTTTATTGTAATGTTCATGTTATCCTTGTTTTGTGGTAACGTATACGGCTTAGGCTCAGTAACAGTCTCATTGACACACTTTGGGTGCGACACCCTAAAAACGTTCAAATTCAGGAGTTGCAACAACTACCAAACAAGTTTAGTGTGAATTATGATTTTGATATTATTTTCGTGTTTGCAGGTTCAATCCGTAAGTGACGCGTGCTGGGATATGCCGTTCTGGAACGCCTCGCCTATTATTAGGCCTTATCTGGTTCTCATCATGCAGAGATCTATGCGGCCACTACCAATCGTAGCCCCTGGATTTTCTGAAATTTCTCTCAAAACTTATTCCACCGTAACTATTCTAGCTGCCTTCAAAAATATATCTTACATTTTATTTACTGAAAGTAGTTGATTTAAATAAAAAATAAAAATATCTCTAAATAAAAGAAAGGTTAAACACGAGCCTTGGTATGGGGTAGACGTCAATTTGAATAATAGTTAGACCATTGAGACCATTTGATTAATACTGGAGTTTCATGGCCCAACTCTTTGGACAGAAAATTTGAACCGCCACCCCGTAATTTTTTATCTAACGAATAACAATATTATTTTGTTTCTTGATTCTTCTGATTTCTGGATTCTCCGCGTTTGGTTTTAAACTGTATGTATGCTGTTTTTAACCGCCAGTATTCCAATATTTGTGAACCAATTTATGATTGATTTGTTATAGCGAAATTTGTAGGCACTCTAGTTATTATTTGAGCTGGCTTTAAAACTACTGATCCCTATTTAATGAAATTTTGATGGGACCATTTTGAGGGTTTCTTCTACATAATTAGAAAAGTAATACGGAAATTGGTTTACAGACGCAGGTGTAAACGACGTACAAAAGCAATAAAAAAGAGGACTGAATTGAGAACCTTCCTCCTTTTTCGAAGTCAGTTAAAATATAAAAATATTTAAATATGAAATTTAAAAAAACATAAAAATATATGTCTTTTTTAATGTGTATGTTTATGATATGTGATTATGCATACTTTATAAGAGTCAAACCCGATTATGATTATTAATTATCATTGCAAATTCTCAGACATTATAAAATTATTCAACAAAACAAGGTTCATCCGATAACTTAATATGATGACATGCTAAGATACCGAATAAAGAAACAGCATAGCATATTCTAATTACATGTAGTATGTAATATATAATATTTAAACTTTTTTTTCCAGACAATAAGTCGAGCTTATTCCTGCTTCAACATGCTTCGCCAGGCAGACTTCAATTTTTCTTAATTTGTTATTAAATATTCCACTTTGTAAGGCACATCATTTTAGTTAGGTATATATACGCTTAAAATTATATTTTTGTTTCTACCACATTGTAACCGTATTCGACTTGGCTTCATTGATGTAATTAAAACTTAAATATGTCATTGCGTACTTTTCAATATACCACCCTAAGGTATAGGCATTAATGCCAGTCTTATGAGGGGCTCGTCTGACTGTTTCACATAGAATTGAATAGTGTAAATATAAGAATGCCTCTTTGAAAAGTAGGGTGCAATGAGCGACAGCTTAAGAGTGTTGTTGCTGTCTTAGATGGAAAACACTTGCTCAAAAGAAACCTATCGGGCATCTATTCTGCCAGCGCATGAGTTCTAGCTGTACGCACAATAAATTATGTATATTCTCACGAAGTATGAATAAATGATGTATTTTTTTGTGTTTTACTTCAGTTATATAGAACCCCAGATAGATTACACGTAGGCAGACACTATACTAGACAAACAACAACAGGACACCAACTTCAACCTTACATAGTGAGAGTTGCGGGCATCCAGGGAATGCAGATGGCAGGCTGTCGTTCAGTGTGGAGGTTAAAGGGGAGGCCTATGTTCAGCAGTAGACGTGTTCTGGCCGATGATGATGATGATGAGACACTATAAAATGTAGTACATACCATACACAACAACAACAATCCACAATGTTCACTGTAAATTACAGCCTATATATGAGTAAAACCTTTGAACTCTATCACTACCTGGCAGTGGCACTACAGTGGCAGAGCACAAAGGATTTGCTCGTTAGATGATTAAAATCAGGGCCCCTGGCTTAATTTTGTATTTTAAATCTTAGATTAGATATCTAGAAAACATAATTGTAATAAAAGTTTCCAAATAATTTAATATTGAACAATTTTATTGGTAACAAAGTAAAAGTATTAGATATTATATATTAGAGTTACTAAACACAATAAAAATAAACCTAACTGTATATATTAGAAATTAGAACTAAATTAAACTGTCTACCTAAACTATAAATAAAAAACTGCATTGAGGTCGCTGTCTTCGGGTAAGGTGTCCAAAAAGCTGGCGACATTACCACGTTGGATGGCCAAACTTATTCTTTGGCCAAGGTAAGCACCAGCTCTTTGGTCACCTGTCACATCTACGAGGCGTCTGGACAACTCTTTAACCAAACCCCGAGCGGCCGGACCCCACGGTCCCATGGTATAAATAATTAACAATAATTTTGATTCTAAAACGTTCGACAACATGTTATATGGCATTTCAGATGCTATGATCTGTGTCCCAATCTATCCTAATTATAAGGAATAGCTTTATTAGTTATATGGGAACTTTGAACATTACAAGCGAGATCTATAGTGATTATAAATATTGGCATAATCATTACTATTTTTGTAACATTATTAGGTGTCACATTCACGTTGTGCACAATCACACAAACACACATTCCATTGAAATTTGCTAACCAAGACGTTCTAGAAATCTTGTTCCGCGGATGCATTTTCACGATAGCGCGTTATGAGAAAAGCTAGCAGCTAATGAGAATGAATTGCACTCTGCGCTCGCTCCAACCGTTGCTTTAGAATTAGTGCATTTTTCACTCCACCTCTTCAAACGATTCATCTTGGTTTAAGCTTGGATTTATATCCGACGCAAATCGGTTTCAATTTGTTTAAATAAATACTTGCTTTCTCATCAAAATAGTTCTAAATTTTTTCTTCAAATCAAATAAAGTTGTCTGCAAAGTCTTGTTATTATTAAAATAATTATATGAAGGGTATTAAAATGAGTGAAATATAACAAAAGTCACGGACCCTGGTGTCCGTGGAGTTGCATATAATAAAAGTGAATGATTATACCTGTACAGAATAGTTATTTTTCATGATTATTTCTCGATGTAATACAAAATGCTGTTATTGAGCCCAAACTAACAACAGTCTATTTGAACATCTCAATTGAGGCAGTTTTTAAAATGAGATATTTTCTCTATTCAAAATTCAATCAATCCCTTCGAATGTTTACTACCAATCAGTTGGTACTCTAGTCTATGTATGCATAAATAAATAGCACATCTTTTATTTATACATGGTTGAAAGAATGTAAAAATAAATCTGGAAATTCAAGGGACCCCAAACTACAGGCTCGGCCTAGTTTGGGCCCACAGTTAAAAGTTAAAAGTATTAAAAGTTACTTAAAAGTTATATGATTATTTACGGGATATTTACCGTGGTTAGGTTGTGGAATTAGCACCCAATTCCGTAAATAATCATGTAACTTAAAATACTTAGCTTAAATCAGCCTAATTAATTTGTAATAATTTGGATATTATTATTAGATCTATAATTTATTTGATTTGATTTGAAACATAGTAATAACTCTTCAAAACTCGCGTAACGATTTATTCGAAATTATTGTAACACCGGCTTACACTCACAATTATGTTTATCAGTCGAGACGATTGACCGGTTTCGGAGCATAAGAGCTCCTTCATCAGGGAATACGCGTGATTCTGGAGACGGTCGCCCGCGTACTGACAAACGTAGTCATTTAACAGTAAAATTTTATTATAAAGGTTATTCATGGGCGAGTTGGTTTAAAAAAAAAAATATAAATATAAAATATATACATATAAAACCAACATCCACGTTTTTAACTTAAATAACGAACTTCCATGCAAACTTTTATCCCCTATTTAGCTTATTTAATGGACGAATTTAAAAAAAACCTTTTTCAGTACTCACTTTTGTTATATAAGGCACACTTGTGAAAGTTTCATGCTTCTAGACTCAGCTGTTTAGGCTGTGCGTTATCTGTCAGCAAATGAATTCAAGATTTTCATTTGGTTATCCTTAACAAACAATTAGGTTCATTTATTCTCACGCACACCGACACGTTTCAGATATTACCGCGCTGATTTCTAATTACTGTTTCAGACGTAATTTTGCACCCGATTCGTTTATGTTAAGCAGTTATTCGACATCATTGATGCTCAAATCAGAAGTAATTGTGGAAGTAAACGCAATCATTATCATTACCATAAACTTTGAACGCGAGGAAGGGCAAAAACACAGGTAAAGGTTTCGCCTTGAAATAAGCCAGGAAAAGGTGACGTCAACAATTTTTAAGTTTAACTGAGTATATCTCCCAAACAGGATTATATAGCTGAACACCCACTAGAGTCAAGATGGTGTAGGCGTTACACTTCTTCCTCGACTGTTCCAATCTCTAGTTATTGATGTATAATTTTGGCATCAACCAAAAAGAGTTTTTTCCTCGGCTGCATGTTCAGACGCAGACCCAGTATTGACTTTTCTTCTCAGGTGAACTTTTATTTTACAGTTCGTTTGTAATTCACAATATATCAGTTCAGCTGTCGTTCTATTTTGTTTCTATGTCATGTTCTATGTTTGGATTATATTTGACATCCAGACAGGGTAGCAGAAAAGTATCAATTTGCAAATACTAACTAAACTCAGTTCACACCAATTGAACGGATTGTATCGCTAAATACTTTTTGTGAATATGTCAACTTGTAAACCATCAATTTAAATGCTATATAAATAAATAAAGCACCATATGGGAAGTGTTTTAGAAGAGACATCGTATAATTTTTTTTTTCATAGAGTACTGTCTCTTTTAAACGCAATCTGTGCATTTAATAGATAGACTATAGTGGAGGCACTATATACAGAGCGTGATCGTTCGAAATACCGTCCCGTACAACACATGGGCCCCGTTCGTCGCACATGTTTATCCAATTTGGCGTAGTCTGCAAAGTTGTGAGCTCGCAACACGTGTGACGCGCAAATTAGAGATTCATATTAATTTAGGGTTTACTGTGACAGCGCTCTGCGGTGCTCGCACTCGGAAAGACGCCGGGCAAACTTTCATTGAATTTTCAACACTTTACCTACGTGCTTGGATTAACTGTGGCTACGTGTTTTATGTAGACTTTCAGTTATTAGAGGGATGTTCTCTGACGTCGCAAGACATAAATTGCACCTGAGATGTGAAGTTAGTTCTTAAGTTTGAGATTAATGTCCCATTTTGCGTGTTCTTTGACAATTCTTGAAAAATATGTTCCGTGACAAAATTTTGTTTTTTTAGATTTTTTTTCTTTCTTTAATATTAATTATCACAAAAAAAAATTTAAAATTAAATGAAAACCTATTTAGCGGGAAGTTCTATTGTACACGCTTAAAGGTGAAATATTTTCTTTAAATTTAAATAAGACCACTTTTGAGATTATCTATCTATATAATATAAGTCAGAGCAGTCAGTGGATGCAGAAGGGCTTAAAGGGCGAGGCCTATGTTCAGCAGTGTGGACGTCTTCTGGCTGATGATGATGATGATGATAAATCCGTAACAGCTGAACGGTTTTAATAAACATTGATAATATATATGTAGCTTATACCCAACACTAATACATACATTCATCCTATAACCTACGGAACCCATAAATTAGTAATTTTTTAGTATGAAGATATTGACCAATCTTAATAAATTCATTGGCGTCTATTCTGTCATACCACTGTACTCACTAAACTAAACCAATCCGACAGGACCAAAATTATCTGCCTCTATTTTCATTTTAATACGTGAGAGAACGATGGCAACAATTTAGAGTTGTCAAATTTAGTTTAGTTTAGAGTGCATCAGAATCGATGCCATTGACTACCTATAAGTTTTAGAATTAGGCGAAATATTACTTTTGTGTTCAAATTAAAAAAAAAAACTAAAACTTCATTGGAATTCTCTAAAAACTATTGCACCAAAGCGCTGCACCTCTTAAGATAGGGACTTGACAGACGAAAATAAATTGTTGCCTTAAGTTGCAAAGTAAGAGCCTTTTTATGGAAGCAAAATCCTATTTGAGAACGTAATAATATGTCATTACTTTTATTTTACAGCAACATTTTAGATGTAATCAACTATCTAATATAAAAATTAGAACAGTTTTACAGATGCTTTGATGTGGACTTAATCAAGTTAAGCTTTAATTTTATCAAATCTAGTGCCTCGCTTCCAATGAAAAATATTTTTGACGAATTTCAGCGCTCTGAAGCGCTCAATATTTTAAGTTGGCTCTAATTAATAAGCGACGTCACGTCATTCACCGAAATAACACTCGGAGCAAAATTTTATCCAATTTGCCATGTGTTGGTAGTCTGGCGAAATTGAGTTAACTTGGTGTTGACGTAAATAAGCGAAATATGGCATATGGTAAAGAAAGTAATACTGTACTTGAATTATTAAGTAAATAAGTTTTTTATTCTTTTTTCTAGATATGATTTTAGCGTCTTTCGTCGTCAAGTATTGAGGTAATTTTAAACTTTAGTAAATATCGTCAAAAATCATGTTCACAGTCAAATACAAGCAATGTATGTCACAGTCAAGTCCAAGTCATGCCCAAGTAAAGTGGTGGAGATTTTACTAAAGGCTCTATCATGGGAAAGGGTAAAGGGGGGGGGGGGGGGAAGGGTCCGGATCCCTCCTTTCGCATACGACAAAAAGAACTATGCGTGGGAAAGGATTTCTGTGTGAAGTTCAGGCAAAACTTTATAATTTTTAATGGTACTTTAGTTATATTTAAAACTTTGTGCTCTAGAAATTTTGCTGTCTTTTTTTTGTTAGCTATGGAAATTTTGCTAAAACACTCTTTTAAGCTATGACGGTTGTTCACTAAAGTTCTTTGTTACATGGTGCATGTAACTGCGCCGAAATATCGGGAGCTCATTCCACAAACTTACCAGGGTAATTATCCCGTAAATAATCATATAACTTTGGTTGACTTTACACTTTTGTAAGATATTTGCTCTTTTGACACTTTGCCATTAAATATATTTTGTCACGTTGCCGTTGGAGCCAAAACACTTTTGTAAGATATTTGCTCTTTTGACACTTTGCCATTAAATAGATTTTGTCACGTTGCCGTTGGCGCCAAAGCTCCATAAATAGTTCTTTTACTTATACAGCTACACAAAAGAGTTTTCTACTATTAGGACATCAATTTTGGACTTGATCCTCATAATAAATTCAATAGCTACACCATGAGCTACATAGTAATGATGTTTATTTAATTTTATTTGTTTACTTCTTTTTAACTTCAAATATTATGTACAAGAAAAAAGTTTTTGTCTGAACACGGTAAGTTTTTTTTAATTACTAACAAATACTCTGTGTATAAAAAATATATTAGTTTAACCTGACTCTGTAAAAGACATCATAAATTCATGGTCGACTACGTTCAATGCTATGGTAATCGTGGCTTGAAATTTTTAAACCAAAAATTTCTTTCCACGTTCATAAAACCACACGAAATTTCCTTTTCCAGCAAAAACGAAATGACATTACACCACACTCCCATCATCAAAGACGGAGCTCGAAACGTACACCCAGAGCTATAATGCAGCGAGAGCATATAGGCGGTAGTCTCGAGAGCCGTCTGGTCTAAAGTATCGCTTAATGACGTGTAACGAGCACGAGCTTCGCGTGCCATTCGCGCACGTGAAAAAAATGACGATACTGTGTCCGTATTATGTACATACCAGTCGCTTTTTACTTGTTTCAAGTGTTCTAGACACAGATATAAGGCAAACGCTCAGCACCTTTCACATTACGCTAATAAAAAGGCTACAAATATTTGCAAAAAAAAATATATATACTTAGTTTATTGAATCAGGCGTCACTTTGCAGAAGTCCACCCTAAAAACAATTTTTCTGACAAATTTCTAGTGTAATTCCGCGTCTACGTCGCTTCAAGTACAATAAGAATTTTGGGATAAAATATTTTACTCCATAGATGCTATTGATGCTAATTTAGCCTAACAAGAAATAAAAAATAATTACATAAAAGAAAAAAATGCTCCATGTCTACGGGATGTTCCCGTTAATACTCATAAAACTTTATAGCCATTTAATTTATTTTTTCTGCGTAAAATGACAAGAAAGCGCTCCCAGATCTGCGCTGTTCCGTGTAACTTTAATGTATAGTGGTACATACATACATACAGTTTCTTGTATTACGACACGTCTGAACCCGCAACCATGCACTGACATGAGTTTGGTATGCAGCGGTATGAAGCCTGTGTTCATGTAAAAGTATGATTGTTGCTGATCACCTCCGTAATGGTTAAGCAGATTTCGATATATTTTGGTATCGGATACGCTTATCCTTAGATTCTCTAGATGATCATATTGAATACTTTCCGGGGGGGGAAATCCAAAAAAGGGTACCGTCTCTGTGGGATAGCTGGTGAAGCTGCGGAACATAGCTAGAGTTATTTCATAAATCAATATAAGTGTGTTTTTCATGCAACTTGTCGTTTACCTTTTCGTATGTACCGATGCACAGATAAATAAAAATAAAAACCAAAACACTGCTATAGAATTTATACATTTATGTTTATTTCCGGGCAGACAGCTTATATCAAACGTAGTTCAGTTAAAAGCAGTACAATAAATACAAAATACTCCTTTGCGCACTTTTTTAAGGCAGCTTTTAACTTCCGGTGATCTTTATCACAATCATTAGAGAATAAATTTTTCTAAGATTTGTCTTCCCAAGCACTTTGGTCCTAGATGATGAGTGGAAGTGGAGTGGCGCCTAGAACGCTCAGGACATAAACCTGGATAGTGCACGATCGATTCCTGCCAATCGTCGACATTTTGAATTTTCTATAACATACATCTTCATCATCATCATTTCAGCCATAGGACGTCTACTGCTGGATATAGGCCTCCCCATCGATCTCCAAAAGGGCCGGTTGGAAGCGGCCTGCATCCAGCGTTTCCCTGCGGTCTCTTTTAGGTCGTCTGTCCATCTTGTGGGTGGACGTCCTACGCTGCGCTTACCAGTCCGTGGTCTCCATTCCAGAACCTTTCGCTCCCATCGGCCATCTGTTCTGCGTGCTTTATGTCCTGCCCACTGCCACTTCAACTTGTTAATCCGGTGCTTATGTCAGTGACTTATAATACATAGACATAATATAAATACATAGTAAATATTTATTTATTTCTATTCAATGATCGTTTTACTCATACTTTCAAAATCGCACAGCCACACAATATGGATACCATTGCAGTAGTGTACGTAATTTGAAACATTTTTTGTCTCTGTTTTTTGTCTACCCAAAGCCTACGTGTCCGTACAATCTCATTATCCCGTCTGCCCTGTCTTGTCGACTTTTTCGACAATTTGCATACGTAATTAATTAACTTCTTTTTTTGAGAATGTTTTTCTTTTTTTGTTGAACAGGTGGACGGATAAAACTGGCTGGTGAGGGTGCTCTGTTTAGTTTTAATTATATTTTTATGGCACGGGCGTGCTGATTAAAAATGTGGGATTAATTAAAATTGGTGATATGGTCTGCGATTTACATGTTTTTTTTTTCTCTTTGCAGATTTTGTGTTAGATGTGTCGAGTGTCTGGTGACCGCACATTAATTAATTAGATTTTTGCGAAAATGCATTTTATAATTTACATTTAGGTATATTATATTTTACATTTTACCTTAAAAAATGTGCTACTCTCACTTACTTGTGTACAGGTGGAAACTTTTATCAAGAAATCAAAAGAAGTCTAAAAAGAAGTCTATTTTTTTCAAGAAAAAAAAATGCCTACCTACGTTTTTGTGGATTGATCCGGGCAATCGAATCGGGGGTTGATTTGGAGGGAGGAGGGAATTGTTGTTGTTTCACGTTTTTTGGTTGTTACGTAAGCTATTTCAGTATCACAAGTCATCCAAATCTATTTATCCATTACAGATATGAGTGGAAACAAACATACAAACTTTAGTTTTTATAACATTAGTATGATTTTGTTTTATGCATATTGCACACTTACTAACACTACTTTCACAAAACAAAATCTACCCTCAGAATTTCGAGTTGAAACACTTATCTGCATAATTATTCAGTAATTAAGGAAACTGCTTCCGTTTTACTACCAACTGCGACTACAAAAGGAGTCCCATACTGATGGAACATTAAAAGCTTCTTAAGGTATCAAGACCCACTTTCACTCCCGGAGGATGTTAAATAATTTAACAAATTGGTACTCGGGACAAGTTTAGGGATCCTTCTGACCGCACGCCCTTTACAGCGGAAGCTTCTAAGTAGCTCTACTATAACGGGATCCATAGAGACCTAATATGGGCCAACTCTTGTTAAGGTATCTGTAGTAGGTACTCAATATTTCAACTATTTTAATTCAATAAAAAATTGGCAAAATCACAAACCTGAACGAATGGAACATGCAAACGTAGACCAGTGCGTCCAGAGGACCAAGCTAGGTGCATTATTCTAGGACCTGTAAAATTGCTGTCACTTTCAGTATTATTTACATAAGTGTGACGGGGACAAAAATAATAGAAGGCCTGTAATGAGTGAAATAAATACATAATACATTTATAACTTTCTTGCAATAATAATAAGTTTTATTGCAAACACATAAGCACATATTATTTACAATATAAAATTAAAATTAATACAAATCAATGGGCTCCACGTAACAAAGAGTAAAAAAAAAATTGCGCCACAGTTAATCGACGTCGCTGGTGATAAGAGAGCTGGCTCATTCCTCGCGCAAAGAATTTCTTTAGCAATTCAACGCGGGAATGCAGTCAGCAGCGTTCTTGGCACTTACCACACGGATACCATCTTGTTTTTGATTTATGATTATATTAGTGATAATTAGTATTAAGTAATAATTAAGGTTTTTTTTATTTTCTTTCTTTGATATACAAATCACAAAAAAATACAAACAATGAGATACATAGTTACTTTTGTATTTATAGTATTACTCTGGATTAAGCTTTCATAAACGTCTGAAATTTATTTTTGGCATAGTACCATAGTGGTAAAAGTCAGAGAGCTTACTTAGAAGTCAGTGGAAAATGTTATGTGATAATATTGTCCAAGTTTCAGTTTTTTTAATGATGATTCAAGATAAATCAAAACCAAGTGTTGAATATAATGTTATTAACGAACACAGCACTCCAGGCTAGAACATGCGGTGTCTGAGCAAAATTACATCGAATATGTTGAATTATTGAAAAGTTTGCGGCGATACCAACGAACATAATCTTGTTAGGAGTTTTAAAATTAGATTTGTGCAGTACTTACTGTAAGTTCGTGCAAGTATGAGAGGCAAATAAATACAGAGTTTTTGTGCAAAGCTGCTGTGCATTTCATGTGTGTGATATATCGCATGTGTGTGTTGCATGTGTGTATCGTGGGTCTTATGTCTTGTGGGAACGTTGTTCTTAGTTTTCTAAATATGCTATATTTTCTAAAGAGCTTAAAATACTTTATAACCAAAAGCCTTTTAATTAGATAACCATCCATTCCACTGCAGAAGTTTAAATTAAACATTCCATCTAATCGCATTACCGGTTATAACAGATTAAGAATAGGCAGATAAACAACTTGAAATAATTCTTATGGTATTTGCGGAAAATAAGCAAACGGGCAGATAAAAATCTATCACTACGCGAGGATACCTACCATAGATACGTTGCCAAAATTTTAATCCCTAATTTGACTTGCTGACTGCTTACCAAAATGAATGCTTACTTTATTCAATTATTTTAATTTTTTGCTATTTTAATCGAATGTTCAATATTCACCCCGGTGATTTATTATTATTAAAGGGTATAATCAGACAACAACTCTTCTGAAAAACTACATACCATAGTTCCTTATAAATAAAAATAACCTTAGTTTTATTTCATAAAAGTTCCAGCAAAATACTAACTGCATTTCAAATTAAGTACACCACAACCTAATAAAATTAGAAGGTTAGGGCAGGAGTTCATTTGCTTTGACTTACGGCTTACTGTTGATACAAAACAACAACAAGCACTAGCAAAAACAACACAGACAGTTAACAGTTAACAAACAGATAAGAAGATGGCGATACGTTATTAGTTCTACAACAAGACTGTGTAACATTGTATGACTTTTATGAAGGGTCAGGACCGTCTTCTAGCACGATTGCGCTTACTCATTTATCACTAGAGTTATTAATCTTTTGCTTTATATTCTGTGCGGCTATTTAATCAATGTTACAAACATAACAGCTTATAACGCTGAGTGATTTGCAGTAGGCGCGTACTTAGGGTCGTTTTACTTGTAGGCGTTTTACTACCGTTTGATAAACTAGAGTTTAAAAGTGATAATTTCTTAGGTTGTTAAACATTGTAATAAAGTAATTAGAAGTACATGGGAAAATCCGTTTAACGCGGCTTATATTAATGGGTAATTCGAAAATAAATGTATTATATTATTTTGAAACAAAATTTTAAGATTTTAATGAAATTTTTTTAGGCTGTTAGGTTTTAATTTAGTCTAACCAGACGAGATAGCGGTCAAGTTAGTCCCATTTAATAAAAAAAAAACCGGACAAGTACGAGTAGGACTCGTGCTCTGAGGGTTCCGTTAGACGGAACCCTCAGAGCGTGAGATCAAAAAAAAAACTAACTGAAGTTAAAATATTGAGAGACAAACTTAAGTTTGTAGTTGCCAATAAGGTTCTTCCATACATTCCAACTACAAAATGTAAGTTTGTAATAGCAAAATAATTATTTTTAAATGATATAATTTCAAATTTATAGCTTTCGGATTTATTCCTATATATTATGTGCTATGAGACCTTGCCTCTTGCCAAATTTCATGATTCAACGGGAAGTACCCTATAGGTTTTGATTCCCCTGTGAAATCGCAAAATATACGACATAAAGGAACCCTCAGAGCGCGAGACAAAAAAAAAAACTAACTGAAGTTAAAATATTGAAAGACAAACTTAAGTTTGTAGTTGACAATAAGGTTCTTCCATATATTCCAACTACAAAATGTAAGTTTGTAATAGCAAAATAATTATTTTTAAATGATACAACTTCAAATTTATAACATTCGGATTTATCCCTATATAGGTATGTACTATGAGACCTTGCCTCTTGCCAATTTCATAATTATAGGTCAACGGGAAGTAACCTATAGGTTTTGATTCCCTTTCGAGTGTCAAAAGATGCGGCTAAAACGGGGATTAACCCGTACGATTAAATAAATAACAATTCAAATTCAAATCAAATTATTTATTGAGAATAAAAAGGGACAAATTCCACTAACATTTATCTCACATACTGTTAAGCTTAAATAGATTTTCTGGTAAAAATAGGAATATTATAAAAAACTAATATAATAAATACAACAAATTGCTGTAAAAATATGTCAACACAAAATCAGTATGTCATACAAATTGTCATCATAGTCATCGGCTTTTTTGCCCGTACCATTGATCAGTTTAGTTTTCACAATAAGTCAAAAACACTTTCGTGACAGTTTTCCAATAAAAGTTCCTAAGTTGTATCATAAAAATGTAGGTATAGGCAAGTGCCTAATGTTTAATTTATTGCAAACTAGCAGACCTGACAGACGTTGTCCTGTCTTAGAACTGTCAAACACGCAAAGTCAACATTACAAATCTTATTTTTTTACACCTTGGGTTACATTATTGGAGTTTTAGTAAGATCCCTATTTTTTTTTGAAATTATAATATAGCCTATGTTAACCGGGGATAGTGTAGCTTCCCAACAGTGAAAGAATTTTTCAAATCGGTTCAGTAGTTTCGGAGCCTATTCAATGCAAACAAACAAACAAACAAACAAACAATCAAATCTTTCCTCTTTATAATATTAGTATAGATAACAGGCTTAGCGATGAATATAACTAAATACATTACACATACTGGAAAAAAAAAATTGGCTGATAAATCTCTGAGATTTATGAGCGCTTAAAGTTTTGGGTGAGGATAGAGAGGGGATACTCTGTCCCTTTCTTGCAAAGCGTGTGTTGGTATAGCATTTGTATGGTGCGCCTGAGGCTTGACGTCATAACTCAGTATAGTGCGCTCTCTGTCTAGCATGAAATAAATATATGTTTAGCTTATTTATTTTAGAACTAAATTTTGTTTTTGCTGATGGGCTCTATTTATGATCAACTTTTTCAAAAGTAATAAAAAAAAATAGTCATCATGCCTGACCACAAGTGTACTCGCATCGCATATCCTGAAAATATCAGGGAAACAAGTGAAACAACGAAACAGTAAGTATGCTTTATTCAATCCATCGATAACGTTGGCAATTACGAATATAGACAAAGCTCTCTTTTAATTGGCACGATTAATTAAAAACTAATTAGATATTAATTAAAAAAATATTGCTTCATTTTATTATAAAGCAAGTAGATATAATTATTGTATAATTGTCGTGAGTATTAACTTATTGTGACGTTGAGACAGAAGCTATAAAAGGTAGAGAAAGGCGAGATTGGTGTTTATTCAGCGAGTTATTGAGTTTGGAGCTGGGTTGTAGCTACCGCGTTCTCTTAGAGTTAAGTTGGCTCTCAAACTAATGCCACTTGCATTTTGACATTGCTGTTGGGTAATTTATACGTTTGTCGTTGCCTTTTTTTACATTTTTAATACTCTATTGCATTCTAGGACAGCTGTAGAAATATAAGAAGACCGCACAGGTATATTTTTACCGGCTTGAAAATAAGAGGTTCTCAATTCGATTTGTATTTTCATTACTTCATAAACTATCTAAAACATAATTATCGCCCTCAAACATAAATATTCAAAGTTTTTGACTCCTTATTTTTAGAAACAAAAACTGATTCTTATCGCATGATATTTTGTAACTTCTATTTTTGTACTGTCATAATTTGTAACTAGCAGGACTTTTTTAGTTGATGAATTGAGACCATGGTCGCATAATTAAAGGCAAACGTTTGTTTTAGTTTCAAACTTTAAATAAATCATCATGATGAAACAATACAAAGAACGGTTAAAAGCGTTTGTAAACAGAGATGCTTTTAATGACATACAGGGACCAATAGATCCATTGGAATACCACAGTGTGTTCGTTTCTTGGGCTACATGGTTCAGTGTTATGGACTACGAAAAAATATCGTTGTGGATGTAAGTAAAAATTATGATTTTCTCATTAAACATTAGTGCACGGAATCAATGACCTATCAAAGTTATCATACAAATATTAAAAACTAGCTGAATCCCGCGATGCTACCCGCAATTTGCCCATATTATATGGAGGAAAAAGTACCCGTCCGTCCTTATGATATACTACGATGATGTATGCGATGTACCTGTCAAATTTCGTTAAATTATGGAGAAAAAAGTACCCTTTTTTTTTTTTTTTTTGAATAACTTACATATTCATTTTATTAGCTTAACTTTTAAAGTTTTTTTACATTAAATATAAATAACATACATATTATTATTACACAACTCTGCCGATCAAATGCAAACTGCAGATCAAATCCGTCCTTATGATAAACACTACGATGATGTATGTGATGTGTCCTGTCAAATTCCGTTAATTTATGAAGGAAAAAGTACCCTAAGTCCGTCCTTATGATATACACTACGATGATGGTTGTGATGAACATATCCTGTAAAATTATGCGAATATAGGATTAGACCCGGTTTTGAAGTACTTTGTCGATGGTTTATCTATTAAACAGTGCTATTGATTCCTTAACTACTATAAGTTAAAAATTCGCTAATTAATCACTAAATTTAATACTAATATTTCTGTGCACTCTGTATCTCACATTGTAACTTTAAACTCTTGATCGTTTAGTATTTTAAATAATGTATACTTATCACGAAGTCGCGCGTAAACAATTTTTGTAACCCGATTGAACCGGGCCACCAAGATACAGGCCTCGCCTAGTTTGGAGCCCATTGGTATAGCACTGACTATGTAACAGAACATTCCTAGCTAAAATAATAACGATTAGGTACTTATCTGCTGTGTCACATAGGAAATGTATTATTTTTATGGAAATAAAAAATTTATTTATTTATTTATTTTATTTAAAAAAAACTTAAAAAAATGCGTTTCTGAACAAGCAATTATAAATTATGGGTTTATGTTTCACGCTTATACTTCGTTTATACTTATATGGCCAGTACTGCCCGTTTATCTATTTGATAAGTATTTCACGTTAGATATTTTAGATTAAGATAGTTGAAAACTAAAGTTACAAAGTTACAGCTTTGTTGAACCAATAGCTATTGATAAGCTATCTATGCACCTCAGACACTAGGCACTAGCCTTGTAGCTAAAACTGACTTCGTAATGAGCCAGTCAGTCAATCAGTGAGTCTAGGTCAGTGGATGAGTGAGTGGTATTACTAACATCACTACAAACACTAGTGGTAAGTATTATTGGTGACGGTTGCCCGCGATTTTGTACGCGACGGCTATCTGCGAAATTCAAGTTAGGGTCAAGTAGTTTATGAAATTCCATGATGAGTCAGCCAGTCAGTGGCAGTGGTATTTCGCTTTAATATATTACTAGCTACGTCCTACGGTTTCACCCGCGTGGATTACTCCTTATAACATCAGCTCTGCCAGTGAAAGTCCCGTCAACATAGATTCAGCCGTTTTGGTGTCCATACATACATAAAAACATTACCTTTTATATATAAGACGACATATTAGCTGCACCCCGTGGTTTCACTCGCGTGGATTACTCCTTATATCAACAGCTATCTGCCAGTGAAAATCTCGTCAAAATCAGTCCAGCCGTTTTGGAGTCTATAGGGGACATAATATACACACATCGCCTTTTATATAAAAGATTATATGGATTTTCGTACATTAAAATAACTGAGTAAATTATTGGATATTGGTAAACGGTCGATACGTTGATTTAGTGACAATTAACGACATAATATCCAGTCAATTGTATGCACTCTTGAAATATATATTTATCCGTTAATTTTTTACATACTCAATATCTTTTTTTCTATTCAAGGTACATCTCGCCAGTTTGCACAGCTACAAGTGCATTTACAGCGGCAACGATTTGTTTCATTTCTTGCGTACATTACGTACAGATGAGGGATATACATCTCATCACAGAATGCGGGACGTACTTAATATTGATGATGTATCAACTACTTACCATATCTTCTGTCATTAAAGGCCGAAAGTACTATCATTACCTTATGCGAGCTATAAAAGATGATTTCAATTATATTTTTACGAGGGGACATAAATACAGGTTAGTTAGTTAGTTTTTAGTTATTTATTTAAGTTTTCGTTAATTTTCTGTTTTTTTAGTTGTGCATAATAAAGAAAAAGCATATTTTTAATACAGGTTACGTTTTAATTTTTTTTAAATCGACATCCAGGATTGGTTCGCGTAAACTCGGTCCAAGCATTTATTTGCTCTGACAGCTGCAACAATAATATAACAAGCTGAATTAAACATTTTCTTATAATAATGCACTGGATTATAGCGGATACCTGCTACAGTCTTAAATGATCAGAGTTCGTGGTTTTCATTAAACTGTTTACAATATTATTACAACTGTTAGAGCTAACAAATGCTTGGACAGAGTTTAGGTTGTTAGTTGGGTAAAACTGAAGCTAATAAGGAGGTGAAAAAATCTTGCTGTTTTATTTTGTATCACGCGATTCACTGTCCATATTTTCATGTCTGCTATCAATGCCTGATTTACCGGCTGTTGTTATAATGTTATGCTATGTGTTATGTTATGTAATATTGTATATGCTTTAAACTTTCGTCGTTTAAAATGTTGCAGAGAGAGATTCTTCGAAAATCAAAAGCTTACATTTCAAGGCGGTATTCTCATGGTCGTTGTGAGTGCTTTCACTGGGTTCGGCATGGCTGCAGGGGCCTTCGTCGCCTTAGGCTTTTCTCTAATTAGTAAAGCGGAAGATGTCAAAAGACCGCTGCCGTTTCCGTTTTGGCTCTTCAATTATGATTTAGCTGCTACCCCTGTCTACGAAATTCTTTTTGTCATTTCAATATACTACACGTTTTGCTATGCTTATCTATATGCATGTAAGTAGTTATTTTAAACCTTCGTCATTAATCAGTTCATCAAAACTTGCGTTAGGATCGCGCCTCGCGTTTGTCACCAACTCATCCATTGTAGTTAAGATAATACAACTTAACAGAACGAGATTAAGTTTAGTTTTAGATTGGCAACGTGTTTGTGATATTTGGTGTAAAGGAAGCGTTCCAATCTTGGCGATCACGGCGACGCACGACGGTGACTGGCGGACCGCGACCCTGGTCGCTTGTCGCCTGGCAACCAGTAGCTATACGATGTTGGCGACCGGCTTCAAGCGCCAACGACTAACCGCCATTTCACTCGTAGTTTTTATTACGAACGTTTGTATTATGTTTTTTTTTTTTTGTTATGTTTGTATTTTGGTTGTTCAATTATGAGGGACTATTTTTCCATAACAAGAAAAAGAGTAGGTACACCAGAAATTGGAAAAAAAAAAAATATTAATTCTCTAATATTTCTTTTGACAGTGTTGTCTCTTTATGTTTTGAGTCTCGTATCCTTCAGATGTGGGTTTTGAGATACTATACAAATAATAATTCACTTGAAATATAATAATTTTGACGTAAAACGTCCCCGGGTCACGCGACTATTACACTGCTCCTGGAGTGGTAGCGTCGCGCAACCGCTGTCACTGGCTGCCCATGTCCACACGTTGTTTGACGCCGTTGCTTGCATTGTTTAGCACGCTATATAAATTCGTACTGAGCTGTGAGTCGCGCGACGCGTCCACGGCCGCCTGTCGCGATCGCCAAGATTGGAATGCTACCTTAACACGTAGCCCAGGTATCCATAGGCAACGATGATTGCTCTCAATCAGACGATCCGCCTGTTTGTGTGATACATATATCATTAAAAAATAAGAACGATAAACTAATCCTACCCGAAAATCAAACACGACTATTACAGCATTAACTTCAAAATTAATGTTTGAGTAAAATGTAAGGTAACTTCAGCATTAATTATATTTTTCTTACCAGTCATGGTACAGAGCCACGTCATATGGATTCGAGAAATCACATGTAAAGCAGATATGGTAACTTGGAATTTAGAAGACTTGTTGCTTGATATCTTCCCGGCTAAAACGAAAGAAGAAGAAAAGCATTATGCAGCGATTATAAAGCATCGAATGAGAGAGATCGTTGAAATACACTACTCCATGTTCAAGTTGATGGAAGACTATGCGGCTGTTTACAAGAAGTGCTTATTTTTTGAACAGTTGATAGCTTCTCCAATAATATGTTTGACGGCATTTTCTTTCGCTGAGGTGAGTGAGCAATGGTAGATTTGGGTTTCAGTTTTGTTTGTTCTCATTGAACTACAATGTCTATGTGTTTTCCTATGTTTCTTTATTGGACTAGAAAGTCAATTAAGGAAGAAAGATTAAGTTCGAAAGGAAGATTAAGTGTTTGAATTTTATATGAAAGTAATTTTTTGTATGGCAGTAATCTTGTTTTTCATTTGTCCAAAAGGTCCAACGTTTTAGTGCATTTTACTTATTTACTTTACAGAAATATGAATCAGGAGAAATAAAAATATTATTACTTCAGCTTTGCCTTGGGAGTATGGTAGTGGTGTTTGTTCCCAATTACTTATGCGATCATTTACTAGAAAAGGTAACAACTTATATTCTTCTTTTTTAACATCATTAAACATTAATGGTAAACTTTCATTATTATTTTCTGAGGCGTGAAGTGTGATGTGATAAAAACTTCGTGTTTGTAGGTTCAATCCGTAAGTGACGCGTGCTGGGATATGCCGTTCTGGAACGCTGGGCCCATAATCAGATCTTATCTGATCCTCATCATGCAGAGATCAATGCGCCCACTACCAATCTCAGCATCTGGATTTTCTGAAATCTCTCTCAAGACCTATTCCAACGTAAACATATTTTTTAATTTAGCAAAAAATATTGCCTATTGTAAGTGTATAAAAATATCGATTCGTTTTCGAAATTCTGATGTGAGATTTAACAATTTGACACGATGTAATATGTCAAAAAAAATCATAAAAAAATTTCTCTTCCTTTTTTGTTATGTTAATTAACGTTATTTAATCTTTTTTTTCAGACAATAAGTCGAGCTTATTCCTGCTTCAACATGCTTCGCCAGGCGGACTTTAATTTCTAAACTTCTTAATGCAAAATAAAACTTAATTCTATTTCCATCATATTAATTGTATTCACCGTGTGTATATTTAGATGATTAAAACTAAAATCTGTCGTTGCGTTATATACTAAGTATGTCCCTATAAACCACCCTAAGGTAGAGGAGGTAATTAATTTTAAGAGGATTACTGTACAAATACCGGGCTAAGGGAGGGCACGTCTGACCGTCTCACGTAGAATTAAACAGTGTAAATAAGAATGCTAGGATGCTCCTTAATAAATCTCTCCGTGCAATTTCAGAGGAAACATGGCTGGCAAAACGGCGCTAGAGAACTACAATGTTAGTCAATTTAAATTGAAGCTTAATTTCTAAATTTTATGTTTGATACTTTAAGATGTGCAGCTATTATCAAGTCAAGTTGTTACCTATTAGGAAACTGACGGTGACAATAGGCCTATGTCCAAATGTTTCATTTATTACAAGTAACAGGCTAAGCAAAGGACATAATTAAATACATTACACACATTTACAAAAATATTTTAAAAATGGCCTATTACATTCCTGAGATGTAAGCGTTTAAAGTTTCTGGCGGGGAAAAGAGCGGATGCTCTGTCTCTCACGTGCAATATGTCAGTATAGCATTTTTATGACACGCGCACCGCTTGACGTCATAACGCGATATAGTGCGTTCTCTGTCTAGCATGAAATTAATTTACTTTTAAATTATAATTTTTTTAATTTTGTTTTCGTAGATGGGCTCTATTTGTGTTCACCTTTCTTAACATGAAGTATAAAATGAGGTAAATTTGAACACAGGATTATTGTACTATTATATTTTCTTCTCTGGTGTTGCCTGGTCATATCTGGTAGACGTGTTGTTGAGTGAAGACCAGGCATCGTTAAACGTAGCTTAGGGTGCCTTGAGACTCGATGGAGTGGCAAAATACATACATAAGCATCTAGCACTGGCTGGAAGCAAAAGTTTAAGATCGGGCTAAGTGGTGTGCTTTGGGAGAAGCCTACATTCAGCAGTGGCCTAAGATAGACTGATTTGGATGACATCTACTTAACGACTGACCCTTATCCAGTCCTTGAATATATTTGAAAATTCTCGGGTAACCAACCCCTGGGAGATATGCCTTAGTACAGGTTGGTACAGGTATCGTTCATGTTCTTAATGTAAATTTTTTTTTTCACTATACTGCTAAACCGCAAATCGCAATGGAGTCGGCCGTCGGTAAGTACGGCTTACTTACTAATTTTTACGCACTCTAAGAAACTTGTAGCAACATCTATGACCTAATAGTCTACACGCAAGATAGGCGACAAGGATGTCTTCTGTAAGTTCGACTAAAGACATCAAACCTGATTTCGGCCAGATGCGTTGCGATCCACCACACTACCTTACCATATCTTCCTTGGTTGTCTGATCTTAAAAACATTACAGGTGGGTTATGCTGTAATATGTATCGATAGCCCGTTGGTCCAGTTGGTAGTGAAGCTAACTTCTGAGTTTGGGGGCGTGGGTTCGATTCCCACCTAGGACAAACATTTATATGATGAACATTTGTGTTTGTTCTATATCTGGTTGTTAATAGCTATTTAAGTATGTATTTAAAACTATATAATATGTATGTATATCAGTCTCTGGCAGCCATATCACAAGCTTTGCTTAGTTTGGGGTCAGATGACCGTGTGTGCAAAAATGTCCCGAATGTCCCGAATATCCACTCATAATGTGTGTGTGGTCAAATAATGTGTAACGTGCTCTTACGTTGCAGAACTAAATCACAAATTAGCTCAAATCTCAAGCTAACAGAGGCCAGAATTAGGTTCTCCCAACTGTCGACAATCCATCTACTCCGATTGATTGAGCAAACTTCTGACTCCTACAACTATTCGTCTTCGACTCTCTACTGTTTGCCAGACCTATCTGAATATACGGAGATCTATTTGAACTTGTAGATTGTGTGGTATGTAAGCGAACTTATTGCTATTCTAACTTGGAACGTTCCTGCCTAATTTGAATAGAAAATTATGTGACAAAATCTTGACATGGTATTAATATCCGCTACCGACTAACCTTCACACTGCTTTGTCACACTGGTGTGATGGTTAGGAAAGAAATTTTGTGACCGTCACATTATTATTAAGGATAGGAATTCACTTTCCTAACTACATCCAGTGAGTGGATGCAGATGGCAGGCTTCGTTTAGTGTGAATTTCTAAGAGGGAGGCCTATTTTTTGCAGTGGTCGTTTTCTTCGTTCGTGGTCGATCCTTGGTTATAGTGTATTTTTTAAAATAATTTTGAGCTCAATGGTTTCTTTTTACCCATGATATAAGTTAATGACAAAGTTTTCTCAGTATTATCATTTATAATCGATATATAGAATTCCGAGAACCATTTAGATTCGAAACAATACAAAGAGTCAGACATAAAAATACAGAGTTTGAGTTAATATTTATAATACACTAGCTGCGCCCCACGGTTAAGCCCGCGTTATATACCTCCTTGAAGCAACCTCCTTGGTAGCAACAGCAACCTTCTTTGATTTAGAATCCAATTTTTTTATTCTTATTTTATTCAGTTTTTATTATATTTTTTTAGTATGTAATATGTCAATGACTTCAATTCTTGGCGTTTCAAACAAAATTTATGGGAAAGTGAATTTACTTCACAAATTTTTTTGCGTGAATTTTTCCGATATTTTCATTCTTATTCTGCATTCTTATTATGCTATAAATCTAACAAATTAAAAAAATCGGTTCAGCTGTTTTTGATTAATAAATGGTGCAACTAACCCAACTATGTTTTACGTATTTACAATAATGGTAACATTAATGTTCATTATTTAAAAACTAAAACTATCTACCTAATTATTATATACAAATTAAAATGAACAATAAATTTTCAAAATCATTAAAAATACTAATCTAAAAGCCCTTCGGTGGAGGGAAAAGTGGCCAGAGTGCTGGCAGCATTGCCACGTTGGATGGCAATGCTAATTTTTTGACCAAAGTAGGCGCCAGCATTCCGGTCACATGTCGCCTCCAATGGTAACATATTTTCAGAATTACACATAATAACACAAAACAACAATACATGAAATGTATGACAGTTTGCTCTTGATACCATTCAAGGCAGAAGATTTATATGGCAGCTTGACACAGTCCTTTCAATTCAAACAAATCTTTCGTAGACGTCGTAGACGAGTTCTACGTCGTAGCTCTCGTAGGCATCATCTCTACAAACGACTTATCGCTATTTATACACAGCTATTAAACTTGCTATAAATAATACAAATAAATGCTATGCAAATTAACAATAATTGTAAGATCATTGTTGCTTACCGGTAAAAAAACAGACACTCACTTAGCTCAGTTAGCTAGAATAGGCTTGACTTAGTGGGCGATTACGAAATGAAAATATATCATCATCATCAGCCAGAAGACGTCCACTGCTGAATATAGGCCTCCCCCTTTAACCTCCACACTAAACGACAACCTGCTTTTTGCATCCACTGGATGCCAGTGACTCTTACTATGTAATTAATGAAAATATAATATATAGATCGATAACTCTTAGAATAAGAATTTCAATAAAAATTTAATTGTCAAATGTTTTCATCCTGCGATAGTATTGCTCAGAGAAACGTTGCCGTAGCGTTTTGTAGAGAGCGCTACGAAGCTTTTTCACCTATCCACTATACAAACAAGGACGCCCACAAAAAACGTTTCTATGCAAATAGGGGCAAATAAACCGGGTGCGAGTCTGATGTTCACGGATCCTATAAAACTAGAAAAGACTAAAACAATTCTAGTCTTATAGCAACATAATCTAGTTTTAGCTGAGCAAATTCAGTTAAAATTAAAGTGCCTTTAAAGCTGGCGTCACATAAAATTTTATCAAAATTTACTACCATATAAAAATACGATGATATTAGATTTGAAAAGCTAAAGCATTTGATTCCAAGATCTCAAAAATAACAAAATGCCCACCTGAACATTAGCGTCGCAGTATGTTGTATTGTGTATTTAATAATTAGCACCGTCTGTCAAAATGTATACTAAATTCGTTGTAGCAAGTCGAATCGATTTGAGTACGATGACTATTCAAAGTTAGCATGCGAACGAGTCTATGATGATGAGAAATATATTTGGTCTCATCATTGGTCAGTTCCATTAGCCCGGTCTTTGTGAAATAACGAAATCACTGAAAATGAATAATAATGTTAACTTTTTACGCAAAAAATATATCGTCGTCAAGCAAAATGGCAATTTTTTGAGTCAGAGGACTAAAAAACTTGCTATTGACTAAAATACTAGTTATTAATTGCTTTTAATCGATGCAAAATTTAATTGAAAGGTGATTATTAAATAATTAATTGCGTAATTAGCTAGTTATGTCTATACGTGCGTCACTATCGTCCCTGACAAACTGAAAGCACGAATAAAGAATTTGATTAATATTTTTTTCACTTCCAGCGTTTCTCTTCATCAAAGCAAACCGCCGTCTCCCGAGATCGCATTTTCGGCGTCGTTTTATACGCGACGCATGCTTGATTCTGACTATACATATTTATGATGCTCGGTTTGGTTACGTGGAAGCGAAGGAATTTTATGGACTCTTAGATAGGTGACCGTGTACGGAATGTTTTGTTTATGTCTCTACCCCCGTAATATTATCATGTGAGGTCCTGCCACAGGAAAGGGAATTTCCGGTTAAAGATAAATGAAGTTAGTGTTAGAAATACAGTCGTTACGTTTCGTGTATTTACTAGCTCACTCCGCTGACATTGCAATTCAAAGTGGCTTTTGGCCTCCGACACAAGATAACGCCATCGGTCCTGGGGCCTAACGTCTACTTCTTAACGCAGGCGCGTGCTCGTAACAGCGCTGAAAAATTGCAGTGCGGAAAATCACGCGAACGTAAAATTTTACGCGCCGTGATACAGTTTGTAGTCGTGCAACTTTTCGCATCACCTAAACAAAATTGCTTAATGTCTCACCTCTCGCACAGTCTCGCCAATTAGCAACTTGGAGCTCGCGCAAGTGCGACTCTACGGCATCTTTCTATAGCGATACCTAGGCTGACGATTCCGTGGCCATTGAATACTACAATGACCATGTTGTATGTTTTGTATGGTTCTTACTATTTGCCTGAAAGAAGCAAAGGTCTATATTTTGTAAGCAAATGCAATTTTAAGTTTGAGAATGAGTAAAATCGGTGAAGCAATCGGGTTCGAAGATATAAGGATCGCAAGGTCAAAGTTTGGAGCGAATAACTAGTACGACTTTCCGTCACTTAGAACCGACACCTTGCGATCCCTATTATCTTTACCACACTTCGAGAATTTTACCACGAGATATATAAACTCGGTAACCCATTTTTTTTTGCACTTTTTGAAGAGTCGCCACATTAATTTGAAGTTGTCTGCACAAAATATTTAAAACAATTAATCTGAATTCTAATATAGTTTTAAATTTACTATTAATATTGTATGAGGTAAACACGCACTGTACACATAATCAATACACACACATGTGCAAAACAAAATCTTTTCCGTATGAACGCATACTAAAATACAATTTGATTACTCAATGTTTTGTGCATACCTATAATATGAGGATAGATACTTCGGCAGAAGAGTATGTCCCGACCCCTCTCATGGTTAATGCTTGAAGTTACGACCATTTTGATTGATTTTGCTTATTAATATTGTATTTTCATGAGCTACAATATTTTAGTCAACGGTGGGTACTTTCAAAAGTTACCGTTGATAAAAACTTATTTTTTGCATTGATTAATGCTAACGGGCCTCCTGATGGTAAAAGATCATCGATACTAACCAACCAAGATAGTTCCTTGCTCGATCAATAAATGGATCATATTGTTTTAATAGTCTCGGACCATTTTGTTACCCAGGCCATTTTTTACCTGTGTAAAAAATACTGACTAAGAAGAAGGAGAGAAAAAATACTGGAAAAATTTGCATGTTTTTTTTTGTACAAAATCGTATCTTAATTTAGGGTTACGTTAAAAAGTTCCACAAAATAATTCCAGCACAAACGATCCCATTGAACTTAAATTTCAGTAAGCTTAACAATTTACCTGAGAAAACATGCAAAGCCCAAACACGTGACTCGACATTTTTTAACTTTTGCAAATGTTTTCACAGACGCGGGCATTTTAAAGGGGGTTGAAAAAAAATACGAAGAATTATGGGGTGACCGCAGACAGGCAATGTATGTATACCAATGTGAATAATTTAAAAGGGTGGCAGCTATATATTGCAGTACCAAACCTCCTTTCGAATTAGTATGCACACAGAGACTATTGTTGCAAATGAAAAAAAGTTGTTAGTATTTATAATAGAAATATTTTGATGTAGGTTTAACAATGTTTGATAATATGCACCATGAAAACTTCTCCACTGAGATCCAATTTGGATCGTTTTAACAAACAAAATACCATCAATATTAAGCAACGCACCGGCATTGCTTCTGTTATTGCAGTTTTCTCTAGGTGGTGACGGCGACCACGTTTTACCATAAAATGGGCCACCAGGTTAGTTACTACTTTCTTTTGTAAAAACGATACTAAGCTTTTACCATTACCGACTTTGTTCAACATTGTTCTGGGGTAGCAACCGCTTGCGACGCTCATGAAGATTTTTGGAACGTGAACTAGCTTGCTATTAAACGGATTTTGGCGTAAATTAGATCACATCTCAAGTAATTTATAAAGTCTTTATAAATCTATATCTATGATAATAAACAGCACCTATGATTTTTCATAATAAAGTTAACTATGGTACTTGTCTTATAAACTAGTCGGAGTAACAATATTTCGGTTTAATATTTCGTGAATAATTCCCATATAATTTAAAAACAATATTTAAAAAAAAATATGTAAACGTTCCCAACGGAAGGTTAAACGGTTGGCTTAGTTACTATTTTGGTCTTAAACACGCAATACGAAATTCACGCTTGGAAAAAGCCCAAAAAATAGAGAGCTGCGATACTGACTGTACTCTACTTTGTGGCATAGTCCTAAGCAAACAATGTTACTTGCGAGCCATCACAGGATGTAAGTTATCGCGCGGACGCATATTTGTGCTGTATAACGCAAGCTTTGATTTACATTGGTTAATTTGGTTGAGTATAAGAGATTTTATCGCACTAGCACTGTGATTGTTGTGGTTTAATATTAACATTATAATAATAATAAATCTATTTTGCATAACTATCAAATAACTTAGATTAGAGATAGAATATTACCGTCTTAGTACAAAAGATTTAACCAACCTTTAAACATGTGTTTAACATATTTTTCACAGGGAAACAACTGCTAAACACATGTCTAAAGCGTTCTTAAATCTTTTGTAGTAAGACGGTTAGAGTTTTGGATTTATTCAGTGTTTTGTTAGTAAAGTCTATGACAATAATTTAGTATAGGCATCTCTACACATTTTTCAGGTTCCGTAGTACTACAAGGATTATAAGTTAGTTCTGTCCGTCCGTTTGTCCGTCCGTCTATAATTTTATTATCTAGTTCGTCTATCTTTTTTTCCTTCTCGTTTTTTTGTTTGTGTGGGTCTCTATATAGTTTAAATTCACGATTTGACCCGGTAGGTAGCGCCGCGAGCAGATTCCATGTTTTTATTTTATTTTCAGGGCAAAATAACGTATGTCGTGACACCTAGTGTAATTATATATTTTTTACATATCGTATATAGCATCACTAATTTATGAACTATGGAATCCTACCATGCATATGCGTGTCTTGACAGGCTCTTGGCCTAATATTTAGACCTAAGCCACGTTAAGCAGCACTTAGTTCATGTGTATTTTTTACCAAATTCTAAAAAAAGAGGAAGGTTCTCAATTCGGTCCGAATTTGTATATAAGAAGCCGACAATATATGAGGTCAATTAATGAAGTAAAATAAATTAATATAAATCCTACTAATATTATAAACGCGAAAGTTTGTATGTATGGATGTATGGATGTTTGTTCCTCTTTCACGCTGCAACGGAACAACGGATCGACCTGATTTTTGCATGGGTATAGTTCACGAGCAAGAGAGTGACGCAGGTTACTTTTCATCATCATCATCACCATTTTTCATCACTACGTGCGTGAAACCGCGGGGCGCAGCTAGTAAATAAAATAAATATTCGGGACATTTTTTCACACACGGTCATCTGACCCCAAACTAAGCAAAGCTTGTACTATGGCTGCCAGAGACTGATATAGATACATATATATTTTTAAATACATAATTGAATCGATAATTACACCCAGACATAGAACAAACACAAATGTTCATCACATGAATGTTTGTCCTAGGTGGTAGAAACCATGATCCATGAAAACAAGGTCTAGCCCTCTGGGAGTTGTACCACAATGACGTCCCTGTCCAGTTGCCACTTTATTGTAACAAACACAGATACTGGGAAACATCTTTTTTAATAATCTATTAAATAAAATACAAAAAGCATTTCAATTGTCATTTGGTTTGTCTGCTCAAGCAAGTTAAGCACGAATTGAAAATATTAAACACAATTTTATCAAAACCACATTGATTTATTGGATTCCCACAGGTAATATACGAATATTGGGGAGTTATAATTTCATGCTACTGTTAACACAGAAAATCATAGAGAGTCCGCCATTGTTTCGTGTATCGTCATCTCTCTCGAACTTGTTGTAAATTACTTATTCTGGTCTTGTTTATGCACGTGTACGTGTATCCATGACATTGATGACATCATTGCGGGACGCCCACGTCACATTATTTCTCGGAGGGGTATACCTGGCGGAGTATATTATTATACCATGTTCAAACCCACATCCCCAGGCAGGCCAGAAGGCAGGTTCACTAGCAACTGGACCACCGGGTCTATCAAAAAATCTATCAAATACCTTTTTAAGCATGGTATAAAAATTATCTTTATAAACTACATGCGTAGTAATTGTACAATATAATTATATTAAAGCATATTGACTTAAATTATATTCTGTAAAGAAGAAGAAAATGTTCACCAAAGCATAATGCCTACGTTTACGATAGTTCGGAAGGTATCAAACTACTGATGAAAATGCACCTTAGGGTAAGGAAACGATAACATTTGCATTCTTATAAGAGGGTACCCGACAATAACTATCTCATGCAATTTTAGCAAAATTTCCGAGTGGTTTGGCCTAAAACAATAGAAAGAAAAGGTAGAATGGGCATTGGTCGTCTAATTCTAACCAGAATAGGTACATAAAAAAACACTATTTTAACGCATAAAACTGAAAAGTTTTTATAAATTCTTTGACAATAAAAACAGATTTTTTGTAAAGTAAGTACATACTTTTATGTGGAATGCTTTATATAATTATCAATCAACAACACATATTTTTTTTATTATTGAACGAATTTAATGTCCAAGATAGTGGTGGTGGCCGAGTAGCATGTGCACTTAACCATCTGATGGCACCTGGTTCGATCCTCACCGGCTCTACACCAATGACTTATTTAATAGTACTTAAATAAATTATGTGCAATTTCGATGCCTTCGCACAAAAACGGTGAAGGAAAACATCGCGAGGAATCCAGTATGTCCAAGAACCTCAAAAGTTCAAAGACATATGACATTCACCAACATGCATTGGGCCAGCATGGTTAATTACGACCCATCCTCTCTCTCTCTGAGAGGAGGCCTGAATCTCAGCAGTTCGGGAACATGATAGGATAATGATGATGATGAATGTCCAATGAAGCACATTAGTTAAATGGTTGGCTAAAAATCCAAAGCGATACAGATTTTAGCACGAAAAAAACATCTTTATCTCCAAACGAAAATTTAATTGCCACGACTATTTCCTTCAGAAGTGGTTATGGTCCATTTGGTCGGATCGTAACTGCTTTATTCGCAGTGTTTTGAAACAACAAAGGGTTCTTAAGATAAAACAAATAAATTGTTTTCCGGACTCTAACTCGAATAGGTATTTGAAAGTTAGGAAGGGCGGAATATCTTGTGCCCCCATTCGGAAATGGCTGGCAAAAATTTGATTTTGCATCGAGACGCGGCAATTTCCTCTGGGACTTCGTAATCAGTTGAATGTCCGATTTCAATCTCTTTCCTAGTATTCAGTTAGTTTTGACCGGTCCCAATAATAGGAGATATTGAATGCATTTTTCTACCTTCCGTGATGTGACCGAAAAGGGATTATCTAGTACAGAGAAAAAATATTATAGTCCACGACACGTTTTTAAGGTTATTGATCCAATTCGTATTTTTATGTAAGCTAATCATTTCGAAATTTGTGGTTATTAAAATAAATCATTTTTTTATGACTTTGTGTCTATAATGTTAGAGAGAGAGAATGCCAGAGAGTGACATAGGCTACTTTTCATCATCATCATCACCATTTTTCATCACTACGCGGGTGAACCACAGGGCGCAGCTAGTATATATATATATGTGTATATATATATATATATATATCGACGGTTAAAAGGCGACTTGATTCAAGCGCCATTTTGATAGTTTTACAGGAGAGCGATTTGAAAATTTTAAAATCCGAAAAAAAATCACTGCATTAAAACTACTTAACATTTAATACCGAAGCTGCTGAATATCAAAACTAAGTGCAAGCTTCCATGATATTGTCTATGGGACATTATCTTAGTAGTATTATTAATTGATATAAATGCTACTTAAGACAAAATGCATTATTTTCTAATCAAGGCGAATTGATTTAAATACCAGAAACAACATTACTAGATTATGGTAAAATAACTGTAATGCCTTATTTACTATAATTTATTCAAGGCAAAACGACTGTTATAATGAGTAGCAAACATACAAATAAAATAAAAAAGATTTAAGTACAACATTTATTGTCTATAGATATAGGTAGAACGATTTAAAAGAAAAAAAATATGTGTTCAGCAAAGGTTAAATACCTGATGAGACACCTTAACTTCAAAAATCAGGGATTCATATCCTTAATTTTGATTAATTTTGATAGTGTTGATCTTTAAGCTATACGAATAAAAATTATAACGCAAAAGTAATTGCTATATAGCAATCTATTATTATAATTTTAAATCTTATATATTTTATAATTTATGTCAACTTTTATTTTATTGATATAGGTACTCTAAAAATGCATTAATATTAGCCTCTTAGTTACTCTTCAGTTTATTAATCTATTTTACTACAGTTAGTGAGGTTCTTCTTTGGTTTCAGATAGTTGATTTTTTTCATTCATTTTCCCCATTTTTCGAATTCTTTGTCAGTATCAATCAAAAATCCCACCCATTTTCCCATTCAATTTGGTAAGCTTAAATCTTTGAGAAAATGTCTTTACGTCCATCGCTCTATATTATGCACTTTTACGTCCTAAGAGTCCTAAGCTTAATTAATATTCTCGGTGAAGTCGGCTTTGCGATGACACCAATCTCACACTTAAAAAATCTAAACAAAGATAAATTCCAAAACAAGTTACAGTAAACTTGATCCCTTTTCTTCACTAACCTCTCCACAATAATTATGGCCACATTTCTTCCCGGCACAAGGGTTTGGTTGCAGTTTTTTTCTGATACCATAGTCTTATCTTTTTTAACATAAGTTTTACCTATATTTTTATCTTATTTTCTTCTAATCTTTTATTTATCTTTCTTTTCTTTAAGCCCTTATCTCCGACTTTACCATCGTTTGACCCCTTATCATGTTTTGATTCTTTACGCAATTTTTTTCGAAACTTTTTCACTTGAAATAGATTCCTCATCGGTATCTTGATGATCTGGAACGGATTCGGCATCAACATCAATGGCGAATACATCACTCAATTTCGTTTTGCCGATGATATAGTCATCAAGGCAGAGTCGCTGGAGGACCTCAATACGATGTTCAGAGACCTCAGTAGCCTTTCCAAACAGGTGGGTCTTAAAATGAACATGGACAAGACAAAAATCATGTCCAATGTCCATGTTGTACCCGTGTCGGTAGTCATTGGGAACGATACTCTTGAAGTTGTTGACCAACATCTTCGACAGATTGTTCAGTTACGTAAGTCCAACTTGGCAAAGAAGTCGCCCGAAGAATCCAACTCGGATGGGCAGCGTTCTGGAAATTGCGTGTCATCTACTCGTCCACACGATATACGATACCACAGTGTCTAAAGACAAGGGTCTTTGGCCAGTGCGTGTTGTTGTTATTCGCCAAAGAAGTCACCGACATAACCAATAAAATTTGCAAGTTGAAGTGGCAATGGGCAGGCCACATCTCTCGAAGAACCAATAACCGATGGGGAAGAAAGATTACTGAGTGGAGACCATGAACCAGAAGACGCAGCGTAGGTAGGCTTCCCACTAAATGGACCGACGACATTGTGAGAGTCGCGGACATCCAGTGGATGCAAATGGCAGGCTATTGTTCAGTGTGGAGGTTAAAGGGGGAAGCCTATGTTCAGCAGTGGACGTCTTCTGGCTGATGATGATGATCGGTCCATGATGCTAGGTCCCAAACAAAATATTCCTCAAGAAAATCAACGTAATTTATTTTTTTAAACCGTTTTTTCCTCTTCTTTTTCTTTGCTTCTGTATCATTTTTATTGTTCGAAGGGATGAATTGAGGCAATTATCACAGATATTATTCCACATGAACAGATGGAAATACTCCGATTTTTTTTAGAAGAAGGAAGCAACGAAATACTATTTACTGCAACAGCATACAGTTGTTTCGGACAGGTACCTTATGGTATTTCGTTGTTTCTTTCTTCTAAAAAAAAATCGAAATATATCCATGTGTCCATGTGGAATAATATCTGTGACAATTGCTTTCAATTCATCTCTATGCCGTGTCCGCGTAAAACATCCACCCCCACTTTTTTGCTGTTTGAAATTTTGTAAATCAGTTTCCGTATCACGTACAGCGCAACAAGCATCTGTCTCAGGGCGTTTTTGAAATTTGTGGCAATCTTGTAACAATAAAGAGTATTCTTCTTCATCTCCTTTTTCTGGTTGAGTCCTCGAGTCGTGTTTTATTACATTTACTATAGGCAAATTATTCACTTTCTGTGATTTGAATTGTGTCAGTAAATTCTGTTTTGCTTGGGGTAATAATTATGTCATTACTATAATGGTCTTCGTTTAAATTATTTTAATTTTTATTGTGCATCACTTCTACCTGCTCAACAGTAGTTTATTTTTCGGTAAAGTATTTTTTCATATACGATTATTCACTTGTTTTGAAGAGTGATCATAATATGTTCGACTTCGATATTAGTCGAAAATTCTTTTGAATTCTACTTGTCTAGAATTATTTATACAGGTTGCTCGCCGACAATTGACAGTTGTGTTGTGACTGTGATGCCGTTTGAAATTTCTGCCCTGTGTTAGGCGTGTGGCCCAAACGCAGTGAACATTTATTTTGTTTAGATTTAAATGACACACAAAAATATGACACTTAAAACTGACAGTGCTTCAATGAGCTTAAATTTATTAGTCGGTATAAAATTAAAAAGGCCTACAAACCAATACAACTTTAATTGTTGTGCTTAAACGTAAGATTCGCAAATAACAAAACATGTGTTAATGGAATTAATGCTTAATTTATTTATTTTATTAAGAAGATAATTGATTCAATCAACACTAACAACATTACTGGTCAACCGAAAAAACGCTTAAGTCTCATTATTTACTAATATAATTCAAAGTAAAAAGAATTAAGCGACACTGAAAAGATTAATCATTCAAAGTAAAATGACTCAAACGACTACCTTTATCAATATTGATCAAAGTAAAATGCTTTATAATACTATGTCAGTTCATTTTAGATTTGGTAAAAATGAATGAAAATACAGCATTATGAAAAAACATAAAAAGCAAATGAATTCAAATCACAGATACCTGTTTTAATGCTTCATTCAAATTGGCTCATATGCATGGTTTAAAAAAAAGGGTTAAAATCAAGTCGCATAAAACCTAATTGTTGAAATTGACCCCCATTTTGGCCATGGAATGAAGCGACAAAAAAGTGCTCCGATTTGAACCAAACTGGGCTTAAACGACGCAGAAAAAATCGCTGATTTCAAATATATATATAACTCATATTCGGTAAAAGTGGCGGTTAAGTCAAGTCGCCTTTTACCCGTCGATATATATATACATATAGTATTAAATAAATAAAATACAATCAGATTTACACCACAAAAGCAGTTGGACTTCCCGTTGAAAATCTAAACACAATCCAAATGCACGCACTACCAGTTGGAAGCGAACTCAGCATGTGACCCATTTTGTTCACGCGGAAAAATTTGTCCGTAATTTTTATTATTTTTTATTACATATCTCTAAATAATATGACTGGAAGACAGAGATGCTACCGTACTAAACCTACTGTGCTAAGCTGAAAGAAACTGTACAGCTGAAAGTATTGACCTACCAAGTTTATCACTATACAGGTAAGTAAGTAAGTCACAACTTTAAAAAAAAAACAATATTATCATCATTATTAACATTATTTCTATTTTACTATAAAATGAAAGATTTATATGCGACACTAAAATTCTCGTTTGTGCTTTTATTTTATAATCCAATTTCGCTCATCTTACAGTATAATGCAATCCGAAAGTCATAAAGTTTGATTTAAAAGCCGCTTATGCAAAGTTTGAACTCAAATAGAGGAGCAACGACAAGATTTTTAGGTCAGTTTATTGAAAAGAAAATTCTCAAAGGAATATTGAATAGCTTGTGTTGAAAACGGCTTATGAATTATTGATTTGGTGAGTTTATTTGCTGGTTTTGAGGTATTATCAAACATATCTGTATTTTTTTTTTTACAAAAATGGATTTTGATTCTCATTACCAAACTTAAAACGGGTAACATAGGTACGTCTTTTTGACCAACTTCAAATAAGAAGGAAATTTCCCAATTCAATCAGTTTTAAAGCTTTTTTATTATATGTACATCGATTACACCGACACCCGTGAACCAATTTACATGATCTTTAAAAAACCGACTTAAACTAAATTTCGAAACATTAATATCTAATTTTGATTATAAGTACTTCCCGCCTGACTACAAAATATTAATTTTGTACTTTGTAGTGGCATTACTAACTTAGAATGTTTGTGTTTTGTAGTTTTTTTAAAGTCTTTTTTAATAATATTTATTTAACAATTGCTTAATTAAAACCATAATGTAACTAACTAACTACATACTTTTATGGGGAATGCTTTATATAATTATCAATCAATACAATTTTACTATTGAACGAATATAATGTCCAAGATAGTGATGGTGGCCGAGTGGCAGCATGCGCACTTCAATAAAAAAATGTATAATTAAAATAAAATAATAAAAAAAAAAAAAAAAAAAAAAATACCTTCATAATATGCATAAAAATACCTTAATTATTATCAACTAGCTGACCCGAGATACGTTATCCTGTCATAGAACAGTCAAACGCACGAAGATAAAATCCTTCTTAAGTTTTCTGAAATTTTCAAATTTTCTGCGCAATTTCCTTAATTTTTCTTTCCATAAGAACCTGCTACAAAGGTATAGAAAAAAAATGCGGTAAATGCGTTTACAAGTTATGGCGTGACCAAGCTAAATAGGGATTCATTTTTATTTATTATATAAATAGATTAACTAAAGAATATCAAACACAAAACTTAAAAAACTAAGCTAATTAATTGAAGATATGTATAAGCAACGAGGGCCTATAGATGCTTATAAGAGGTTAGAATTTTATCACGAATATGATCATGATTGTTTACGTCATGTAACTCGGCAGAGAAAATACGAAAAATAAAGTACTTGGTGTAGATAACAAACCTGGAACCCCGAGTTTGGGTAGGTATATTTTCATAAACAAAAATGAAATGACCACGTCAAAAAGCCATTGTACCTTCCAAATAAACAGGAACTCATCCAAAAAATATACGACCGAACACACGGGAGTATATCACCATTCCGATTTAAATATGAAAGGCCCTAAAATAACAGAGTCCATATTTAAGGAGTACTTTTGTCGGGTCCCTATAAATAATATAATAGTTGTAAAAAAGATAGACCGTTGGTCCTCGGGTGTGCCGTGCCTTAGAACGTATAAATATTGTATGAAGAGACTTAGACGACAGACATTGGATAGTAAACGGTGTTTTATGGGGGAGCATTTATTGTTTTAGCTCTCTAAGCCAAGAAAGTATTCCATTTATACCGTTTCTTATTGTTTATCTGGCATTATTTTTGCAGGACCGAGGTTGATTTATTTGTTTACTTTGGATGTTTGTGTTGTTATTGGTTCGAGAACAGGGTTAATCTTTTCATCCATAAGTGGTCATGTTATATTTATTGTCCTATTATAGGTTAAATACTATTTAATATTTTAATTAAATCAAAACTTTTTCTAATAATAATGTTATTGTTGCTACGCGTAATCACTATTATCAACTTCGTTGTCACCTAATCCTAAAAAAAAAAACCGGACAAGTACGAGTAGGACTCGTGCTCTGAGGGTTCCGTTAGACGGAACCCTCAGAGCGCGAGACCAAAAAAAAACTAACTGAAGTTAAAATATTGAAAGACAAACTTAAGTTTGTAGTTTTTTTTTACTGGGCAAGTGCCTTTAATAACTAAACAAAATACAAGCTAAAACTAACACTACAAATACAGTTAGACTGCCCATAGACCGTTGAAGGTCTAAAGACAATCCAAATGCTCAAGCCCACTACCAGTTGGCAGCGTACCCAACATGCTGGCGGCATTACCACGTTGAATGGCAATGCTAATGCGTTGAGCCAGAAACACGCCAGCATTTTGGTCACGCGTCGCATTAACCAGGCGCTCTGAAAGATTTTTGAAAATGAGGTGAGCTCCCGGTCCCCAAGGGCCCAATGTCTCGACCCCAAACGCCTCAAATATGTAACCACTGCCGAGGTTAGCATATTTGCGACGCTTGTGCTGCTCTGCCGAATTAGCAGCCGCGCCAGTCCTACCCTGTGTCTCAGGAAGATGTGACGGCGCCAAAGTATCGACACAAGTTGCGTCCCATACAAGGGGCCGCCCCAACCTCCAGGGCACAAGTGTCATACCGTCAGGCCTCTTTCCATCGTCACGCGCAAGACCACTCGGTTTGAGCACAGCTGCGACATTGGCGGTGGAAAGTGCCCTGCGTATGATGTCGTTCAGGCTAGCGTGTCGGCCAATACGACCAGCGCTTCTCGAGCAAGAGAGACCATGGTGACCGAGCTGGTCAACAGCAGTACCACACTGACAGCGATGGGCCTCACAGCACCTTGCACCCAAGCGTAAGCTGACAGCTAGACGAAATGCGGTTGGATCTAAAAGGCTACCTGTGTTAAAAGAGGGCATGGCTTGCAACCAAAGTCCCGATTCCCAAACAGAGACAGCAAGAATACGAGCGCGATCTGCAATACTAGGACACGTATCTAGTAGCGATTTCCATGCTAGTTCGCAGATCGGCCGATCCCACAGTCTCTGGGAAGACAACTTTGAAGTTTGTAGTTGACAATAAGGTTCTTCCATACATCCCAACTACAAAATGTAAGTTTTTAATAGCAAATTAATTATTTTTAAATACCTTCAAAATTCAAAATTTTCAAAATTCCTTCCTAATACGAACTGCACAGGAATGGAATGCGCTTCCTGCCTCGGTGTTCCCTACAAAGTACAACCTGGGTCTCTTCAAGACAAGAGTGAATAGGCACCTCATGGGCAAGCGTGCTCCATCTTAGACTGCATCGTCGCTTAACATCAGGTGAGTTGTGGTCAAACGCTTGCCCATTTCATCATTAAAAAAAAAAAAAAAACCTTCAAATTTATAACTTTCGGATTTATTCCTATATATGTACTATGAGACCTTGCCTCTTGCCAAATTTCATGATTCTAGGTCAACGGGAAGTACCCTATAGCTTTTGATTCCCCTGTGAAATCGCAAAATATACGACATAAAGGAACCCTAAGAGCGCGAGACCAAAAAAAAAAACTAACTGAAGTTAAAATATTGAAAGACAAACTTAAGTTTGTAGTTGACAATAAGGTTCTTCCATACATTCCAACTACAAAATGTAAGTTTGTAATAGCAAAATAATCATTTTTAAATGATATACCTTCATATTTATCACTTTCGGATTTATTCCTATATATGTGCTATGAGACCTTGCTTTTTGCCAAATTTCATGATTCTAGGTCAACGGGAAGTACCCTATAGGTTTTGGTTCCCCTGTAAAATCGCAAAATATGCGACATAAACGTTCATATCTTTTGATTGCGTTGACTTACAACTTTTATTTTTTTACAGCCGAAAGAAACCGTAGACCCAAGTATTTAGTATGAATTTCAACTTGCTACCTTTACGCGTTCTTGAGAAAAAGGGTCTTGACAGACGGACAGACAGACAGACGGACAACGAAGTGATCCTATAAGGGTTCCGTTTTTTCCTTTTGAGGTACGGAACCCTAAAAAGGACACGTACGAGTAAGACTCACGCTCCGAGGGTTCCGTTGGACATAACCAACAGGGTGCGAATCAAAACAAAACAAAAAACTGACGTACAGACGGACAGACGGACAGACGGACAGACGGACAGACGGACAGACGGACAGACGGACAGACGGACAGACGGACAGACGGACAGACGGACAGACGGACAGACGGACAGACGGACAGACGGACAGACGGACAGACGGACAGACGGACAGACGGACAGACGGACAGACGGACAGACGGACAGACGGACAGACGGACAGACGGACAGACGGACAGACGGACAGACGGACAGACGGACAGACGGACAGACGGACAGACGGACAGACGGACAGGCGGACAGACGGACAGACGGACAGACGGACAGACGGACAGACGGACAGACGGACAGACGGACAGACGGACAGACGGACAGACGGACAGACGGACAGACGGACAGACGGACAGACGGACAGACGGATAGACGGACAGACGGACAGACGGACAGACGGACAGACGGACAGACGGACAGACGGACAGATGAACAGATGGACATACGGACAACAAAGTGATCCTATAAGGGTTCCGTTTTTTCCTTTCGAGGTACGGAACCCTAAAAATACGGCTTGAATTGAATCAAATCATTTATTTATTTCTAAGTAACATAGACAAAAAAAATATAATAATATTAGTAGCTAGTCACATTACATTAATAATAATTATTACCAATTGAAATTTAAAATAATCAAACTAAAAATGTCAACATTAAAATTAAGTACATTCCTCCTTTTTTTGAAGTCGGTTCAAAAAGGGCCTTCATCAAATTTCCTTAATGGGATTCGCCTAATGATTTAAAAAGTTAGTATTGTACGACCAACAGCATCATTTGAGCAATTTTTTACATGCTGAATTTCGGTGTGTGCACACTCGAGCTACACGACCTAATCCTTTCTTCCCCCTTCTACAACAGGACAAGTTGGAGAACCACACACACTACATAGTCGACATGCCACCGGCTTAAACTAGCCGGTTTGCATTCACCTTTTTAATGCGAACCGTTAGAGACTGGAATGCCTTGCCACCGTCCTTGTTTCCTGAAAACGTTAACCTGGTCTTCAAGGCCAGAGTGAATAAATACCTTCTAGGTCTACGTCCTCCATCTTCGACTACAACATCGCTTTCTATGAAGTGAGTTGGTGGGCGAATGAAGACCTTAGGTATATGTATAAAGTAAGTTTATACCAAAAACACTTTTTCAAAACAAGCTTTTAGTTCAAGCAAAGAAAATGTAATCCGCCATGTCGTATGGTGACACTAAGAATGGATTATCATAATTGAATGCGTATAAAATATTTCATTTTTGTGTTGCTAACCATTGAGGAGTTCCCTAGTCAGGACCGGACCCTGCGTGATACAAAAATGTGGGGTAAAACTTTTAAAAAAATTGTGTCTTTACTGGTGACCGTTCAAGAGCTCCTTTATCTGGAGCTAATCATGAATGTTGATTCAGGTCATGCTTACCATAAAAATATATTGTCATCGGAACTGAACCAATATGTAAAAACTCAACTCCGTAGGATAAAAGAAGTGGTTCTAGTTCAGCTAAAAAAAGAGCCTGTTCCAGTTCTCATCATAGCCGTATTTTCTATTTTCAACCACACTATCACTCAACATGCGGTAAATGTTTAGTCTCTCAATTATAAATGTATATGCTATAATTAACTCTTTTTATGTCCTGAAATACATTTCTATAGTCCCAAATAACCGTATGTATTTCTGTATAATCGATATAAATCAATGCTACTGTTTAAAAAAGGCTTATGATTATTAGAGCTTATTTAACTTCAAATTAAAAAGCCCTTGAAAAACTGCTCTTGATACCATATTTTTCTGGCAAACAAATACACACAAAACTTTTATCAAAACATAGTTAATATTCAACATCAAATAAAAATTTACCACACCCGAATTTCACCCTACAAAAACAAAACTTAAACGCGTTCAGTATGAAAATTTTATTTTAATGTTCTGGAAGTGACGGATGGAAGCAGTTAAAAAATAATGCGCGGGATAACAGCCACCAAATATAGCCCTGTCAACGGCAGCACTGACCTACCGTAACCGGACAGCGTTTTGAAACGGTTACTGTTCACCATTTATACACGTGGAATGGTAATGTGCCAGAAAGGCAGAATGAGGCTGTGTTATTAACGACTTTACTGACAATAAAAATATTTTATTTCATATAGCCAGGTATTAATAGTGATGTGTTTTAAAAATAACAAGGTTATAAATATAAAGTCAGTTGATAGTAATTTGTTGTTGTAATTCACTCTGTGTAGAAATCATATATCAATTCTATTGTTACTAAAAGTATGGATTTGCACAGATGCGTTACGGTATCACCACATAAAAAAAGATAATCGGGGTTTAAATATTGTTATTTTGGGGACATTTTTTGCACACACGGTCATCTGACCCTAAACTAAGCAAAGGTTGTGATATGGCTGCCAGAGACTGATATACATACATAATTATATAGTTTTAAATACATACTTAAATAGATAATTAACAACCAGATATAGAACAAACAAATGTTTATCATATAAATGTTTTTCCTAGGTGGGAATCGAACTCACGCCCTCAAGCGCAGAAGTTAGGTTCACTACCAACTGGACCAACATTGCTTTAGCAAGATGGCGTCTAAAATTTTAACATATTTTATATTTCTTTAAAGATTTAAAGATTTTTTTATTTCTTAAAAAAAGTAACACCTTAAAAATAATAATTTACTGTTGGTCCCCCACACTAGGACAAAGCCTGTCTCGTGGAGGCCATAAAACAAATTAACAAAAAAGATATACTTATATTTTACGAAACTACGACAAGAGCTCACAAGTAATAAAAAACTAGATTAACAAAACAAATAACATAACATTAAGAAATAATTTTAAGAAACTTTTCAGTATTATCATAGGATAAGGATAGAAGCCACTTTTGAACAATGCGCTTTGCCTGGTTAACCGAAAAGTGTTTGACATCTAGCGTTTTAACTATTTTGTTGTAAATGAATGGGAACAGAAAATGAAATGTTATACTTTACAAGTGATTAATGAGAATTCGTAGTACCTAATATTTATTAAATAACTTCAAAGCAATGAGCATTAGAGGACAATCAACGAAGTTATGATTACATATATTACCTACTTATATATATATTTTTTTCAAATAATTATTTCAAATCTATCTACATAATATAAATTATATTTATTTGTTAATTAAATAACATTGTTTAAATTGTTTTTTGTTTCTAGGAGAAACAGGCCCCCGATTCTACTAAACAAATTGTTTTTAAATTGAAATTGTTTCAATTTTAATTTCTAAGCAATAGCCTCAAAATTGTCAGTTTAAAAATATACTAGAAAAATACCACCACCTAATATTATAACATAGTACAAGAAAAAATAAAAAATATCAATATTGAGGCTATTATTAAAATTATTAATTTAAACAATTACAATTTAAAAACAATTTGTTTAGTAGAACCGGGGCCCTGATAAACTTCAATAAATAAAATCTAGTGAAGGATAATTTGAAGTGTACGACAGATTTACTCAGACATGTCCACAAAGGACATGTCTGTGTAAATCTGAAAACAAAGGTGGAATTTAGAGCCAGAAACTCTGTGATCAATTTAAACCCCTTTAATTTTATCCCAAGATAACACTGCGTGTTCTAAACTAAATAACAAATGACTGTCTAAACAATAGAACCAAAAGTTAACTATGACAGAATTTAATTAAATTACTCGAGCCCTAAACCATCAACCCTAATTTAAGTCCACCTTCCAACACCGTTGGACGAATTAGGGACCCAAATCAGACATAGTTATTTTACCTTCTGGTGTTGGAAGGACTAGAGAATAATATAACCTTCACTCTGATATTATAAACACGAAGGCCGAAGGTCTATCTGGTTGTTACCTTTTCACGACTCAGTGGCAGAACAGATTTAGCGAGGAAATACTATAGTGGGCACCATAAAGATGGACACGAGATTCTTCTTATCGTAAGACGCGAAGAAAGACTGAAAAATTGCTAATAAGGTGCAACATAATTTTCATGTCCTTGATTATGTAAAACTAGTTAGTCCAGGAAAATTTGAGGTTTTACCGCAGAATGAGAGATAGTCAGCTATAAACTTGTATAACTTGTATGAGTAAGGTAACAAAATAAAACATAAAAGGTTTACCTATACTATTAAAATTGTGTAAAATTTTGGCGTTTCGTTATTACTTCATCAAAACGCGCTGTGTGGTAGTGGCAGTACCAGTGCATGAGCTACCGTCTCCAGGAGCACGCGTATTCTCTGATGAAGGAGCTCTAATGGTTCTAAAACCAGTCGATTGAATTGACCGATAAAAATAACGTGAGTGTAAGTCATTTTTATAGGTATTTGTTTCGTTATCCTTTCAATATTTAACCACACCACCACACCAATCCACTGACAAATCTTCTGGCAGATTTGCTCACCTAGTCAGCTGACAGATGCTGTCACTTGACAGAGAGGTCAGTGTTGAGAGCTAACTCGCTTCGCATAGCTTTAACCGTTTTTGGGTGCGCGCTCGCGTAATAATCTGTTTTTCTATGTCGACATAGAACCACACACCATCACCATCACAATTTTTTTTTGGATTTTAGAAAATGTTTTTTTTTGTGTAAAATAAAAATAATCTGTGAGTCACACTAAATTCAATATGGCGGACGCCTAAAAGCTTGTATTAAAAAAGCTTTTTTAAAACTAATTATTTTATTGTTGTCTCTAAAAATGTTGTAAATGTGGGAAAAAGACAGCTCTGGCCTGTGTATTTAAAATATCTAGAGATCACATAACATCCCCTTGAACTCAGCGTCATTTTATCCGTAGCACTCCGTGATAATATTTCCAACGGCCTCTCATAAAGCAAAACGGTCGGTGTTTCCTTCGCGATTTATACCGGGATCACCTGGCCGGAGTCATCAATCTAAAACCCCAGGGGCCAGTTCTTGGCTCAGTCTTAACACCGACCGCTTTCATTGTGCAGATGTGGCACTTACGTGAAATACTTCATGAACTAGGTATTGTAAGGTATTATGTACTTAGCAAATTTATACCGGAAACTGGTTTGAGCTACGTGGGAGAAGCCTGTATCCGGCAGATAACTGATGCTGACCGATGTTGACAAAATCACAATCATTCAGTGGATATGGTGCAGATTTTTTTGAGTTACTAGGTAACATACAAGCATTTTTTTATTAAAAAAAAAATAAGTATCCTGTCTTAAATGGAGAACATCGATATTGAACTTAAAATAAATAATCACAATTTTGCTCAACAAACGTAACTCAAGAGAATCGTAACATAAGACCAAACATATTTAAAACTATAGATTTGACTACGAGACAAAAACGTAGCAAAATTCAATGCGAATGAATTCAAGGCGAGAAGCACTCACAGTCTTATCGGGCTGTTTTTTGTAATTTTATACAAAACTGACCATAAATAGAGCCGAACACCGAAAAAAAAAATTGAAAAAGTGTTCAAAATTAAGGAAGATAATAAGTATTTTGATACCTTGCTAGACAGAGTGCTATATCGTACATACTTACGTATGACGTCACTTGTAAAAAAAGTACGCCATACAAACTTCATACTGCCACTCACCTTGTAAAAAAGGGATAGATCATCCCTTCATAATCCGAACAAAAACTTTGAACGTTTATAATCTCAGTACCTTAAGTAAGTACCTTATTAGCCGATATAAATCATCGGATCTGCACGATCTAATTCCCTCCTGCCCATTTTTCTATCGGACTGCCAGAGCAAGCAAGAAAAATCGTCACCGCTTTATGGTTGATATTCTGAAAACCCTTACGAAGCGCTTTGATTCCACATTTATTGTGCGAACTGCTAGTCTGTGGAATGCGCTGCCTGAAAGGGTGTTCCCCGATGGTAACAATCTGGGTGTCTTCAAATCACGAGTGAATCAGTTTTTTCTAGGCAAGCGTGCTCCAACCACAGCTCCAACGTAGACCACATCATCGCTTAACATCAGGCGAGATGGAGGTCAAACGCAAGCCAATTATTTATTTTTAAAAAAGAAGTTTCTTCAGTATGTTTTTATATTTTTCACTAAGCCTGTTATTTTTGACAAATTAAACTACTGCCCAATTGCACTTTTTAGAAATGAGTCGTAACAATAAAGCAAAATGTATTCCAGTTTGTTGGCTATGTTGAATCTATACTTCGTTTTAAATAGCTTTGCATAAGAACCGCGATTTGTAGAAGCCACAACCTGCAATCAAGGTTCAGTAACCAAGCATCCTACGTTATTTATTTACCAGGTGCTACTGAATTCTAAACTTTATATGTAAACACAGCTACTAGCTAATATAAAAGAATACAATGAAAATGCAACGCCCGGATAAAACGCAGATTAATAAGCAAGTTTCAGTCTCTGGGGGATTGTACACGAGAAAACAAGCTTCACAGAGTTATTGCGATTCTGTGGTGAGTTTAATTAATATGGCTTCTACATCTTACGTTTCAAGGTTTCAAGTAGATGTAGATGTTTGTAATTTTATAATTTTTTAACTATAACAGATTAATTCGTTTGTTAGAACTTGTGCTATCATAGCGCAGTTTTTTTTAAAGATCGGCAAACGGGCTTTTGATTCTTCTGATTGTTAGCGATTATTGCCACCTATGAACGGTTTAGGTGTTCATACTAGTGGTGTTTCGATGCTTTGCCAGTACGGCATAGTATCACAGGTGCAGCCAGTAATAGGTATAATTTTTTTTACCACCTCACTAAAGCTCTTTTTGATAATATGAGTATTGATATTCGATGGTACCAAATTAATGTATTGTCACCCAAATCACATAATTATATATATTCTTCTAAACCTTTTATGTGATACGACTATTAGAAGTAGGTTAATCCGAAATACAAGATTTGATTGCAATAGTTCGCTAGTTACAAGTGAAACTAATAAAAGCGTGATAAAAAATGATACAATGACAATAATTCCAGAAATGTATATTTTTATATGATAAATAAAATCCTATATTAAAGATGAGCGTAGGTAATAAATAAGGTAAAGTTGACTCCGGTAGCTCAGTACGGAGCATCGGAGTGAGTACGGCAACTCGTTAAAAATGTTAAAATACCGTGAAATATCTGCAACGACGGACACTCTTGGGAAGATATCTTGTTACGATTTCAAGTAGAAAGGTATTAAATAATTTTATTAACTGAACTGTCCAATAACACTATCAGAGATCGATATTAACTTGGATTTGCATTTTACGGATCAAAACTGTGTTACATGGCATAGCAATGAAAATAATATTCATCATCATCAGCCGGAAGACGTCCACTGAACACTAACCTCCATACTGAACGACAGCCTGCCTTTTGCATCCACTGGATGCCCGTGATTCTCATAATGTCATCGGTCCATCTAGTGGGAGACCTCCCTACGCTGCGAGTTCTGGTTCGTGGTCTCCACTCCAGAACCTTTCTTCCCCATCGGTTATCGGTTCTTCGAGCGATATGGCCTGCCCATTGCCACTTCAACTTGCAAATTTTAACAGCTATGTCGGTTCTTTGGCGAATATCCACGTTTCGGATTTTATCGCGCAAAGAAACTCCGACCATAGCTCTCTCCATTGCCCGCTGTGTGACTCTGAGGTTTTCCAAAAGACCAACAGTTAAGGACCACGTCGCAGTATCATATGTCATGACTGGCAACACACACTGGTCAAAGACCCTCGTCTTGAGGAACTGTGGTATGTTAGAACAGAAAATAATATTGAATAAGTTATAAAAGATACCATCGCAAGTAAAAATTTCACATCGGTTTCAATAAATACTCTTTTCAAATATAACCTACCTACCTATAAGCCTACTTTAAATTCTGGAGTATATTTAAAGTTTCAAGTCATTCGATAGTTGATTCCAAATCGATTTTAAAATTTGTATCAAACAGACAGACAAGAAAACGAGTCGATAAAAACTGGCCAAGAGCGAGTCCGGCTCGCGCACTGAGGGACCTGTAGGTTCCGTACCATCACAAATCTAAAATGTAGTGCAAAAAGACAACATCACGCCCGCAGGTGGTCACCCATCCAAGTACTGACCGCACCCGTCATTGTCTTGGTGGTCAACAAAACTTTGTTACCGACTTGATTTTATTAACTTTTAGAGTGTGTTCTATAATCATGCCAAGTTTGACGCTTGTACATATTACCGTTTTTACATTAGCAAATACACAAATACGTTTAAAAAAAAACATTTGTTGTATGGGGTTCTTTATGTTTTTGTTTTCGACTTTATTATTATTTCTTAGTTGATCCGTTGTAACATAACTTATTCTGTGAAAATTTAAGCTGGCTATCTATGACAGTTCGAAAGATACAGCCGTTAAAAGGTAGGATAGACGGACAGACACACAGACAGACGGACAGACAGACAGACAGATAGACAGACAAACAGTGAAGGCTTAGTAATAGGGTCCTGTTTACACCATTTGGGTATGAAACCCTAAAAACGTAGTAATCATTACCTTGTTAGTTACCATTTGTGTGTGAAAGCTTTTTCATAAAATCTCTAGAAAATCTCGAAAACCTCTCTTCTAAAGAAGACCTGGTCTTCGTTATATTCTACTAACAGAAGATTTTGCATCCTAAACATGGACAAGTTTCGCTTAGGAATGTAATATTGAAATAAAACGCCCACAGGGATCTCTATGAACAGGATACCTACATTGTTTTCTTAGGAATTTTAGAGCAAAATTGTTCATGGAAGATGAAAGCACTGGATTGAAATTGTGACAGGTATAAAATGTAAGAAACTTTTGTATTTTGTGAGCTGTTTGAAAGACAACGCTCTTTTGTATTATGTTGTGTATGAACTTGGTTTTGAGTAAAGTTATATGATTATTTATGGGATATTTACCGTGATAAGGTTGTGAATGAGCTCCCGATATTTCGGCGCAGTTACATGCACCATGACGACAACCGTGATAGTTTAAAACAGTGTTTTTTTTATTTTGTGTGTTGTGTATCTTGTGTTGCGTGTTGTCTTGCGTTTATGTATCCGAATCAAATAATAATTATTCGAATTATGGGTACATTAATATTAGTGAGGAAAATAGAAGAGAATTCATGTTAAAACACTGTTTTAAACTATCACGGTTGTTCACTAAATCTATATGATTATTACAACCACCACAACCACAACCTTACCACGGTAAATATCCCGTAAATAATCATATAACTTTAGAGAATTCATGTTTTTGTTTATTACGTACTTAGAAGCATTGTTTTATAGCGATTTTACATTTAATCAACTCATGGTTTGATGCTTTAAGCTTATTCTGGTCAATGTGAAAAAATGTTACTGGGTCGTATTTTTTACTTCTTTTGCAGGCAGACCACTGAATCGACGTAATTTGGATAAAGATAATTTCAGCCGGTCCGCATCAGAGGATGCTTATGTGAAAATACGGGGTATACAAGGTTATGCATATAGACTGCACTAAGGGGCCATGGACGGTCCCTAAGCAGGTAGGAAGGCAAGAAGAAGAAGGAAGGAAGGTAGGTAGGTAGGCACTGAGGAGGTCATTATACCCATCATCATAAACAACTTTTACTATCGAACCAAACCTGAAATTGCGAAAAAAAAAACATACTATTTGTAGTGTCAATGACTGTTTTCTATGGAAGAGCAAAAGTTATTCATAATGATGAGTACAATGACCTCCTTTTGGGTTAGTATTGCCTTTATGCGTAACCCTGTATAGCGTTACAGGATACCCTACATTATTTTATAACAATTGATAAGGTCATGATTGTCTTCATGAATGTAATGTTTCTATTTTAAATAGTTGATGTGCGCTCGCTCGTCAAACGCTATCACAAATATTATTACCTCTAAAAAACACAATTTTCCGAGAACGTACTAGTGACACGTACGTAACGTTACATACAAGTGATCCTGTTTCCTGACGTAACTCGTAAAGACTCGAGGTTGTAAATCTTTAATTGCAACCAAAGTCATCTCGAAAAAAATTCCCGAGTTGCTCTGACCAAGAAATATTTGATTACCACTCCAATCTTAAACGATATAAAGCCTTATCTTGAATAGGTATTACTAGGTACGTATCTATGAAGAAGCCCAGTTTGCACGTTCAACTTAGAGGGCAACATGTCAGAAAATTACTTTCAAAAGGATGAAAGAGAGTAGCAAACAAAGTACGGACGTGCACAGAATTCACGTTAGCGCGTTTTACAATTTGTTACATCGCTTAAATTGTAATAAAGCTCTAGAGAAACACATATTCTGCTCAGCTACAACCACACAAACACCGACAGTATTTTATTTCAATACCAAACTCTACAATTCAAAGAATAAAGTTGGAAATCATCATAGCAGCGTGCTAGATATGTGATGTTTTTCAATAATGTATTTCAGTGTGAGGTTTATAGAAAGAGGTGTACTGAGAATCCCGGATGGATAGGTACAGTACGTATTTCTATTTACCTTAACAGATGCCGTCATTATTCGTTGAGCATTTCTTCTTAGGACTCGTGCAATTGACAAATTCTGTCTGGATCCTCACTTGTTGTTTAGTTCGGGACAAAATAGCTTCTTCATGTCGAAGAAGGAAGTATTATAAATTATTAATATTGATAATATAAATTATTAATTATTAATAATATTGGAAGTAAAGAGAAGTATTATAAGGCAAATCGTACTTTCAGTTTAATTATATGTAATACTAGCGGCTCTCCCCGGCTTCGCACGGGTATTTAACAAAAACATTGGGTATTTTTTTACCCCTTGAGTTACATTATTGGAGTTTTAGTAAGGATCCCTATTTTTTTTAGATTATATATCTTATGTCACTCGGGGATAGTGTAGCTTCTCAACAGTGAAATAATTTTTCAAATCGGTTCAGTAGTTACGGAGCCTGATCAATGCAAACAAACAAACAATCAAATCTTTCCTCTTTATAATATTAGTATAGATAATTATATCAACAAATAATTGGACAAAAAAGTCTATTATAATAATAATTAAGCTTGAGAAATTTTGTGATAAAATTGATTTGAATACATGATATTCTTACAAATCAATAGAAACATACTTTTTAATAATGGCTCTTACAAAAAAATAGACACCTACAGTACTCGGGGCATTGACAGTACGTTGCCCAGTGAGGTATAATAATAGAGGCGTTATACGAACAACACGGCTTAAAAAACTGACTAAGCGTAGCATATACCATAACATAGCATAGCTTAGAGTGCTTTTCATGAAATAAGTCCCCCAGACGCGGCGCTGTCATCGCGTATCAATCACTATCAGTATCATTTCTCGAGTAGAACTTTAACAACTTTTGGCATCGTACACGACTCTTTAACGATGGAAAATTAATAAAAATCTCACTAGCGTCCAAACACAGTAACAACACCTGACAACTACTGCTGTTTGCCGTGGGACTTCTTTCATGAAAAGGACTCTACCTATGCATGAAAATGTGCATTTTGTGAAATAAGGGAAAGAATAAATGAAAGCCTTTTTACGCTATATCTGTTGTCAGAAAGAGACAAAAATACAATTTGTTGTGGACACTCGGTGTGCGTGACTGAGAGCCAGCTGAACGAAGTCAGGCAGCCATCCTTGCATTCGTCTTGTCAATATGGGCAGAACCTAGCTACAGGTTAAAATGTCTTAGGCGTTGCATACCTCTTAGGATTCCATTTACCCTTTTTTTAATACAAAACGTACATTAAGTTAACATTTACGATTGAAAAAAAAAACAAAACCAAAAGTACAAATTTAAGACTGCTTATTTTCATTCTCCCTATAAACTAGTGAAAATATAAAAGTAATAAAAAGTCTATTAATGGAACCTAGGCGGCAAGGACTCAATGGCCGTTTAATTTGACTTTATTATAAAATGGAATTTTTGATCGTTCTCCCGTCGAGCCGACCTTTTTATTTTAATATCTGCATAATATTAAGTTATTGAGGGCCGGTTAAAATTGCGTATTAATTAAAAGGGAAAATATTTGCAGTTAATTAATCGTTGAGGGCGGGTTATTAAAACAGGCCTCTCGTTTTTTTATAGAATGGACCATGCTTTTTGAGTTTCTGTACTAATTAATCCCACCACAAAAATTAATCGAGGGGACAAAACGATCCCTCTCTCCAGTTATCACTGATACTCGAACTCAAACTTAAGTCCATACAAAACACTCATTGTTTCACTGCATATGGTATTTTTCTAGAGATTTTATCTATAGTTCTGAATAAATAATAAGGGTAAAGGTTTATTCTTATATTCACAGCTTTCTGTTACATTGAAATATGGATAGATGAGTCAGACCCAACAATTAATTAGATTCGTCGTAGGAAATAAACGTTCCCCGTAATGGCGTCTGCGTTTAATTGTCTGAGACTGGAGACTGGATTAAATTACTTATGTACCGTCATTACTTGTATTGTCGTATTTAGTATTTTCAGTGAAAATTTATGACTAAGATAATTTTCTGTCATATTAATGTGGTAAGATAACTCGGCATCCAATTGTATTAATAATGACATCTACACCCAGACCAGACCAGTATGACCCAGTGACAGTACTAAACTCAGTCCAGCATTTTGTCTAGATTTTTATCGAAACAGTTCAAAAGCATTTTGGACCAAACCATTCTAAACTAAGTGTAGGTAATATTGATTTACAAACATAATAGATACCCACATGGAGCGCTGACCCAATAATATTTATAAATAGTATTCAATATATTTGGTTGGTTAGGCAACATTTTATATTTCCATGCACTCTTTTATGAATAGTTTACTCTATTCCACTAAATCACTTCAAACACAAGACAATCTCGGCATTCCCCTTCCAAAGAGTTTCTATTCACGCACAATTATTTCGGATACGATACAATCTATATGACATAGTATTTAATATATTTGGTTGGTTAGGCAACATTGTATGTTTCCATGCACTCAGTTTAGAATAGTTCGCTCTATTCCATGAAATTTTCACTTCAAACCCAAGACAATCTCGGCATTCACCCTTCCAAAATTGTTTACAGCACAGAATTTCTATTCACGCACAATTTATTTCGAATGCGACACAACACATCACAATCGCGTCGATTTGTCGTCACGAAACGTAAGAGAATTCCCGGGAAACTGTACCAAACACACTGTGGGACGCAATTTATCAGCATAACGAGCTTTTTCGAATCTCCTTTAGGTGACACTCGGTTCATTTATTTTTTTCTTATCCGTTTTCGGTTCGATCACATGTTGGGGCATTACTCTCGCGTCGTTCCTTTAAAACGTTATCGTCGACTTGTCTTGAGTGAGAAAAAGATCTATTAGTCAAGTGAGTGTAGCAGGGAAATGCGTGGAGCCCTCCGGGGCCTGTTGGTCCTGGACGAAGTTTAGAACAGCATTAGAAGCATTTGTTGACCTTATACAGGTCATTGTATTCATCCAAATAACTAAATGTATTAATGAACAACCCTTAAAAAATATAAAAAATTGTCTCTCATAAAGCGTCAGATTCGAAAGTACGGAAAGTATAGAGCAAATATGTATGAAGATGCAGCTGTTATATTTTTGCTTTTTTAATAGGTTCTATGGTATTTTAGTAGATCATACTGAAGTATGTCTTGTTTTTGTAAGCAATGGTAGTCTGCTATCAGCGAGAAAGAGCGATTTTGAAAATCGTATTAGCTAAAATAGTCATGAAAATTAACAGTTATAAGCTTAGTACCTATTTAAATAATTTTAATAATGCATCTGAAGAATTCAAAACTTTGAAAGGATTTGTAAGTTATTTTAATAATCTACCAAAGGAGTAGAATTGAAAGTATGGATCAGTCAGTATTAGCATTTATATTCAGATTTTAAGCTAGAAGTTACTTCTTGTTGTTTCAAAATTACTTTGAATCTAGTTTAACGACAAGAGACTTCATCATAATTTATGGAAGTGGTAATGAATTGAGTCTTCATTTTTATTATTGCCTGTATTAACTAAAGAAAATACAAGCTAACTAACACTAAATGACTAAAGTATTTGACTTATAAACAAAAAAAGTTGGACTGCCCATAGACCATTGATGGTTTAAAGACAATCCAAATGCTCCTACCAGTTGGAAGCGTACTCAGCATGTTGGCGGTATTACCACACTGAATGGCATAGCTTATGCGTTGAGCCAGAAAAACGCCAGTATTTTGGCCATATTTGAATATTTGTTTTCCTTTTTTACACATAACATCAAAGTAGATTTAATAAGTACACTTTTTTTCTTTTTAATATTCAAAATTGAAGTAGATATAATTATACGTTTTATGTTTCCACAAACTGCGTCCCGTGGTTTCACCCTCCATAGGAAATGGGAGTCGATGATGATGATGGCGATGAAAGATATACTACAAGATAAATTGTTTATTATTTTATACGTTTATCTTTATTATCTTATGTATATTTACGTACAAGCATATAATGCCTTATGAAACTTAGCACTAATTACGTAATGAATAATGTTTAATTTCTTTCCATAAAATCTAAGCCTCATTACGAATTTCATTTGCACTAAGGTTTCTTGGTATATTTTTCACTGTCTCGTCTCACATTTCTAAGGGTCTGTCTCGACCAATTTCGCGTACAATTAAACGTAAGCATTAATTACATTGACCCCCTCCTCCTAGTCTCAACCCCCTCCCCTCTCTGCCTTATTTCCATTTTGCTTATTCAGTGAGAGGTGTACTACCACTATTGTGTTATTGACTGGATGTGACCAGTAATGAATAGAACAAAACTGTTTTGTCTTTGACAACCTTTGTTTATATTTCTGTAGTCAACATAACTCAATAGGTAAATGTCTCTTTGAAACCTAATTGAAAGCTTTGAACACATTGATTTACATGGATGTTAGATCAAGTAACGCATTGTTTTAACTTTTACTGTGCGAACTGCTAGTCTGTTAAATGCGCTACCTGAATGGGTGTTCCCCAATTGCTACAATCTGGGTGTTTTTAAGTCACGTGGGAACTGCGCCTCGTGGTTTTACTCGCTACTCGAAAACGCTACAGGATAAATGGTAGCCTGTTTTAATCTAGGGAACAAGCTAAATCAAAACAAACATACCAAAGTTCAACCAAATCCATCGAATGGATACGTTTTTTTGGAGAATTGTTTGAGAAGAAACATTATTCCACACAAACTTTCGCATTTTATAAAATATTTGCTGAATCCAGGGGAGTTACCTGCGATTTTTTAAATAATTCCACATTAATTTATTTGGGGAAGTACCATAAGTCTCATGAGGCACACTATTCCCGTATAATTTTGTTGAGATCGGCTTAGCCGTTTAATCTTGAACAGCGAACAAACAGACAGAAAGATAGATTTACTTTCGCTTTTATAATATTAGTTAGGATATTAGTGTTATTATGGTTGATATCCAAATAAATAAAGAAAAAAAGTTTAAAAGTAAGGAGAGAAGTGTAAGCATGTTTGCTCATATTTGTCTAATCGATTAACACATTGATCAAATTAGTACTTATTAATCTTAAGGTAACTTAGGTAGGAGAGAGAGAGAGAAAGCGAGACAGAGAAAAGTTAATAAGAGACCCCTGTGTAGTCTTAATTAAGCTCCTTCCATTATTTAAACTCCTGTGTAGCGTTACGATTTTATTGTTGGCAATTTACGGTGCGATATACGAGTCTCTAACGCGGACCCTCGTATAATTTGGATTGTGGGACTAATAAGAAAGAAACAATGCTAATGAATTAATACTTGCTATTGATGAAGTTTACGAAAGTTATTTTTATACATGAAGTAGTGTTCCACAATTTAGATTTTACTTTTTTCAAGCAAAAAAGTTTGAATTTGGGGGCCCACAGGAAAGTGACCGCAGCTTAGTAGAAAGGGCTCTCGTGGCGTAAACCCGGATGTGCGCAGGTTCAAAACCAGTCGATCGTATTTTTTTTTAATTGTCTGTGCCTTTTTAAATTGTACCTCACGATAATATCTAGCTAAGAAAATTTACAATATTGGATCAATATTCTATTTGTGTAAAATAATGTTAAGATGCCGACTCTTTGATCTTTCTCCATCCCAGTTTTACCATCGAACTGGCCGCCATTGCAAAAATGCCATCCACACATTATAGCATGTGAAGTCTCGCACTGACCAATTTAATCGATTGTTTCTACTACTTACCTTCGTTACTTTTAAGTTGTGGAACACTTTACCACTTTTGTTTATATTACTCGAGAATTACTCACGCATGATTAAGCAGGCTATTCCGACTATAGTTTCAACAGCATTTGGCGGTCTTTTTCAAGGTGAGTTTACAGCGTGACAGCGTCTCTCATTTCACAACAACATTACAAACAATTTTTATTATGAGATCAACCCTGAAACAGTAAAATAAAAAATCAGCGATTCCGTACATTTCTTTAAGTGTTAATAACATTTTTCCAGGGAACAACATTTTTTTCGTGATTTCAGTGTTGTTCCCGTAATTTTTTTTTTTTTTTTTTTTTTTTATTAAATATTTTATTGCACACTGACAAATTATGTAGACATGTACTACAAATGGAGGACTTAATGCTAAACACTTTCTACCAGTCATCCACCAGGTTGGAACAAATGGTACGAACAAAGACAAAGAAAATAAACAAAAGGACAAAAATTTTACAAGATATATACATATATAGATATATAGATTTTAACCTAGATAGATAGATATCAAATATAAATCTGACTTAGGTAAATTATATTATATCAATACAAAATAATATAATTACATGATTTTACTACATATTATTACCCAAATTGTAATTACTATTATACATATAAAAAAATATACGATATACATATATACATGTAAGTAAGTAAGTGATTATAGATACGTATAGTTAGACACTAGACACTGATGCTTTTAAATAGTGTTCACGTAAAAGTCACTTAAAAATTGCTTTTGATGGCGCTTGTCGAATAATTAGAGGGATCTCATTCCTCAGTCGCACTGCTACAACTCTAAAACAGTCACCTACAAACGAAGTGCTGTGACTAGGGTTTTTGAAAAGCAGAGTACTACTAGCTGTAGAGGGATTGATGCGAACGTCCGAGAAGTAGGTAAAGGAGTCTTTAAGATTTGAAGGTAATGTAGGATCATTTAAGATGGAACACAGTAAGCCAAGGATCCTGGCGTTTCTATTTTCGCGAATATTGATGTTGAATATTGATTTTAAATTATGGTTATAATGATATTTTCGTATATATCAGTCATCTCGTGATATAACCGGGATAAAAAAAACCAGAAACTAGATAGTGTTCGTCACAGCTTAAAATTATGCTTTGTAAGATTCCATTAGAAAAAATTTGTGGAAAAAGTAACAGAAAAAAACATTTTATATTCAAAATCACCGTTAAATCACAGTGATTAAGGACATTAGTTCAAATTATTTGCTACCGCACAGGCATATTAAACCTTGCGCAGTAACTGCCAACTCACATGCAACGTTCCTTTATTTGGTAATGCTCTACATTTCTTACAATTTAGGGTCAGAGTGACCTTTGATCCTGGTCGCTTCAGGGGTAGTTAGTTTTAATGTGTTATTGAGATATCTAAAGCGTTGGTATTAATTAAATAAAAAACATTGTGATGCAATACTAAGACGACATTTATGCTAGTATTAGAAAGTTACTACAACTTTCTAATATAAAATCTCAGAGCCTACATATCGTGTGGCTCCATCATCAGATCAGCTTAATAACCAAAAAGAATATAACTGCTAAGGCTGAAAAGGAGGATTCTTTCCATAAAGGATCTTTTCCATAGAGACATTTTTTTATGTCACGGGTGCGACACCTATTATTGAGACACATATTAAAGACAAGTTTATACGTTAGATTTGTGTAAAAAACTTAGACGTTTGATTTCGCAGCCATTTCATACATTCGAGAAGTTGTATTGAAATCGCGCAATACTGTTAATAACCATTATCATCTATTGTCATCGACCGAATACTTGTAAAGCAGAACAACGCATGTTAAATACTTAAATGCTTATAAAAAGGTACAATACTTACGTGTAGCGTCATGTGTATACTTCCTTAACCACTTTTGGCAATAAATCATGTCCCTTGGGCGAGTACTGGCCTAATTGTATTAATATTTATGACCCTCCAGGCTGTATTTGTAGTGTTTACTGGATCGTTCAAACAAACCTTAGCTTTGTTTGTTTTCTGTATGAGTTAGATAAGGTAATAATTATTGTTTAAGCAGCGCCCATGAATTTTGCTTTCTATTCTTCCATTCAACCATTTTAGGGAGTCTGATCAATGCCATAGATTGACGAGGAGAGTGGTGTGATGACTGGTAACTAGGACCTACCTAACTATTTTTTAGCTTTTAGTACGTTATCAACATCATTATTATCTTACTTTTCAATGCAACTATTTAACTAAAAAACAACTTTTTTACATATTTTATTTTGAAGGTTTTAGTTTTTTTTCGTTACTTAATATTTAATATTGTATTAAGGGATTGTGAACAAATATGAAATCCACAATTTTTTACCGGAAGCCATATTAGATTTGGAATTTTTCATTGTGTACTGTATTCTACTATTCAAGCCCTTTCATTTGATACCCATATAATGTTGTGGCTGTGAAATATTATGTAATCCGCCATTTTGTGGCGGCGGCCATCTTGGATTTACAATGATACTGAATTAAGGACGTTTTATGTATACAACGTTCTTGTAATGAATATATTCTATTGTATTGTCATCAGAACTAAAGGTGTGTATCAAATATCAGATTAATCTGACAAGGGGAAAGAGGTAAAGTTTCAAAAAAAAAAAGATACCCAAAAAACAAACAAGGTAAGCTAAATAAAGCCGTTTAATAAAACCGTTTAGAAAAGAGCTCTAGGCAAAAAAAAACATGAAGGTATAGGCACGGCTGTTTCGTAGCAAAGATGGCGTGATGAACTTGGCAAAGACTGGCAGAAGCTAGCACAAGATCGACTAAAATGGAAAAGCCTAGGAGAAGCTTTTGCAAGAACAATTCTTTTTTCAAACTTTAATTTAGAGTGAGCTTGTAAAATTCCACTGTCACTGTGTCACAAGTAGGTACAGTAAAGTCGGTATGCACGATTGTGCTTACTCACCGCGCTCAGTTGCGGTTGCGATAAGGCGCCCGGTGGCGACGCTGCTACCGTCTCAGAAACGCTCATTGTGTCATGTCTCGAGCACGAGAAATGTAGTAATTTGCTCTTGGATTTAGGATTTGGATTCTTTGAAATGTAGTGAATGAAATCTTCAAAGTGTACCTACTTAAAGTGTAGTTCACCTATAAATTACCTGATTGAATAATAATTATAAACATACAAAGTATTATACAAAATTTACTTAAGTGATCAGCTACATAGTAATATGTTGATGAACTATGACTAAAGTCTCACACACTAGAGGCTACTTACTTACTCCGCAGACGCAGCGACTCGAAGTGAGTCTTGGCTACTGACACAAGTGAACACCACGTGTCTCAGTCTCGCGCTGTCTTTCGCCAGTCGCCACACACCAAAAGTTGCTTTAATTATTATTTTCTGTAACATGGTATGGTGGTCGTTTCCTGCAATTGGTCATAGTACAAGCCATAGCCATATGGATAACCTTTTTTTCATGGTTTGGTTTGCTAGGCAACGTTATAATGAAATTTGAAAATATTTGTGCAAATGTTTACGTGAATATTAATGTAATGTTTTAGAAAAGTATGATTTGCCTTTACGGCAACTGAGCATTAAAATTTATGAACTCATGTATGTTGGCCTCGGATACTCTTCGGCCCACATTTTTACGTTCTAGAAATAGTTTTGTTACCAGCCGGTGCAATATTGTACTATATAAAATTACAATTACAATATGAAATTTACTCAGTTTTAAACTTCTTTGAATACGATTGCTAGGTACTGTAACTCAGGAGAGGAGAATCGTCTGTTGCAAAAAAATAACTGCAGTATGTTTTAAGCTGTATGAAATACAACTAAACTGCACAAAAACTATAACCCTGATGTATTATAGCGCAAAAGTTTTCCTCTGTCTATCACTTAATAATGTATTTAAAATCGCAACGAGCCTTTCTTCACATAACACGAGTACAAAATGACGCACATGAGCCTTTTATCTCCCGAATTATGCCCAAAATTATCCCCAACGTATCAAGAGACGAAATATCTAAGGCAAGAATTCGGTTAAGTACTTCGCTTATTAAATTTAATATCAATATCACGCTTGGAGGCACCCCACCTAACCTTCGCGACTAATTAATAAGGGTTAAAATACTCAATTTGTCGATTAAATCTAATTACATTCGAGTTAAATTGTTTTTCGTGTGAGCAAAATGTCCCGTTTTTTTAATAAAATTGTTTGGAATGTATATTAATTTGTGCTGAAGTTTTTATAATTATTGGAGGAGTTGATGCATTATTTTCTTGTTTGAGCTTCATTCTTGTTTGGAATGACAACGGTTTATAAATTCAATGTGTCATAAATTTAATCCAAACATGATACATTTTGATTTGTCTAAGTCTAAAATATGCAGTTATTTAATTTGTTCTCAGACTTGACTGTGCTTCTTCTGTATAAAAAGCCTCTTTTCACTATTTTAACAACTCAAGGTCATAAGTATTTGTGATCCAGCCGTTGCAATGCCAGTCAAGTTCATCTCACCATCTCTTTTTGGACCTGACCGGGCTTTATGATATTTGTTGAATATACTTGTTGTGGTTTTGACCCACAGTCTGTACGTATACGGCAGATGTGTCCGGCCCCACTTCAAACTGCTTTGATGTCCAGGATCTTTGTTTTGGTGCGCAATATTGAGTTTCTGACCTCTCTGAGTATACTACGCTCCATATCTTACAGGCTATTTTAAAATTATAAAATCAGAACGGTGCACATGCATTATCTTTGCTCACAACTAATTTAAAGAACCGTAACTTATACCCTAACTTGAGCTCAGCAATGGAAAACTCTTGTCCTTACTTAAGCTTCATCTTGAAGCATTACTCGATACATTAACTTATCTATTATAATACAAAATAGAAATTACAAGTTCTGCTCTCAAAGCAGATAAGCTCTACCGCTGCTGCAACTTTGATGGGACTTGTGCGGGTACGTGAAGTAACTGGGGAGGTATTTCCTAGAAAATCAAGTAGAAATTCTGAAACTTCTGCTACGTCATCTATACCGGAGATAATAATGTTTTGGCTCGGAAGCAAAATTGATTCTAAATAGATATAGGGTGATTCCAATTTAGAAAGTAGATGAGAATCCTGTATAGTGCAGAAAAGAATACATTTTATCAGAAAAAAAATATTGATCTTCTCATAAGCCTGAGGTTGATTTTTTAAACTAAAATTATAGTAAAATATTTTTATTATTACTAATATTATGTAATCTAGCTGCACCTCGTGGTTTCACCCACGTAGTCATTTCTTCAGAAACTGTTCTTTTTTCCGGGTTAAAAATTATCCTATACTGGGTTACGCGGAAAGGGTGTACCAATTTAAGCCGAAAGGGGTCCATAGTACCTGTCATGAACAACTTTTACTATAGGAACAACACTGAATTCGGGAAAAAATTATCAGCTATTTCATAGAAAACGATCATTCACACTCGACTAAATAAATATTCGGGACATTTTTGCACACACGGTCATCTGAACCCAAACTAAGCAAAGCTTGTGATATGGCTGCCAGAGACTGATATACATACATTATATAGTTTTTAAATACATACTTAAATAGATATTAACTCCCAGATATATAACAAACACAAATGTTCATTACATAAATATTTGTCCTAGGTGGGAATTGAACCCACGCCTTCAGGCTCAGAAGGTAGGTTCACTACCAACTGGACCAACGGGCTGTCAAAATGTATGGAACAGGTGATATTTTTTTCGCAGTTTCGGTTGTTGCTTTTGTAAAAGTAATTCATAATGACAAGAACTGTAGACTCCTTTCGGCTTGGTACACCTTAGGCAACTTAAAAAAAGTTATTTAACTAATAGTAGTACTGGAGTAGTGTTCACAATTTGCAAGATATGCGAAACGCGCTTCTCGCGTAATCTACCGGATTCAAGGAATTCAATTTCCTATGAAATAACAAAATAAACCGCTGGAAACTTCCAATTGAAAATACATTCAAGCGCCGTCTTGCTTAGCGAATGCACTGGTTATTTTTGTACGATAACGTGTTTATTTCTTGAACAAAAATATATATTTTAGTAAGTTGATGAAATTGTTTCCGTGTAATGTGAGATATTAAAGTTTTTTCTTACCAACTTTTAATGTCAGGAAAAAATGCAAAACAAAAAAAAAACCTTTGCAGAAACCTTTTATTATACTTAGAAAATGGCTATGTGACTAAGTGACTTAGCCTTGTGTTTTGCCTGTTGAAACACTATTTGGCAAATACCTTTCCCTGACTTATCCAGTGTTGGCGATCTTGTACTGTATTCCAGCCTCCATTAAAGGTGCAGAGTTCACCGCGCCATCTCATATGGCACCTAACAAGTGGCTGCATCGAGCTGGGTCTCCTCTTGGTTGTGATTTTAGTCCAAGGCTGTTCAAGCCAAGCCCCATTTAGTTTAATTTGAGTAAGTAATTTTTTTGCTAATACATTAATTAAAATTAGATTAAATTAGGTTTATCGGTACTTGGCCAGGCGATTGGTGGAGGCGTCGCGTGTCCAAAATGCTGGCTTTTATTTCGCACAGAAATTTACTGTAAATTCTGGGGATGTTTCCCTCTACTAATGTTCTTTTAGTTTAAGTTATAATTTAGTTATTTTAATTTTAGTTTTTAGTTAATATTTTAAGGTTATTTAATTTTCGATTTTTTAAGTTGTGCATAGTAAAATTATTTTTAAATTAGCCTACAATTAGGTTCTTGTGCTACACTTTTTTTTATAAAATACCTCTTCAAATAATTATAAAACCAAAGTCCAAGTATAAAACGACGTGACTTAATCAAAACTAAAGTTTATACTACCTCAGAACTTGCGGTCGTGAATTTTTCACACCGTAAGGAAGATTTTTACGTGCAAACTTAAATTGCGTATTCCAGTGGTGAAAATTTAGATAAAAAATTAAGATGTAGGAAGCTTCAGTGAAGAAAAAGTTAGGTGTCTGAAACAAGCGCATAGCTCTGGAGTGAAGTCTCTTTTTTAAAGTCACTTAACTAAAATATTATTACAATTTTAGTAGATTCTTTTTCAAGAAATTTACATTATACCTGCGACGATAAAACATTGCTTTTTGTGTCTTGAACAATGTTTTATAGGTAACTAGCTGTTGCCCGCGACTTCGTACGCGTAGACTTTCATATAATATTTATCTACCTGCTAAATTTCAGCTTTGTAAGTCAAGTGGTTTTCGGGTTACTGGATGAGTGAGAGAATTTCGCTTTTATATAATAGAAGATTAATTTCCCATAGACGTTAACCAAAACTGCTCCCATTTAAAAAAGTAGACAGACAAACTTTAATACCGTAAAAAATTGCGAAAAACAATACCTACACTAAATTAAACATCTAAGACAAACTAAAAGAAAACTATATTTGCTTATGTTTACTCAGTTAGAGTTCAACCTTTTTTGAATAAAATCGGATTGGGTTTTTAAACATGACTATGACAAAATAAAATGTAATTTAAATCGAAACCACTATGGAGTATAGATATCAACTTCGAAGAAAATCACCGCCATAATAACTTTCTACCCCTTTTTAACCCCTTTAGGGTATGAATTTCAATAAAATACGAAACACGCCTTCTATTAATTTTGTTACAAAGGGTTTATGCAAAATTTGAAGTAGATTGGACCCAGGAATCACCTTGTCCCATACAAACTTTGCCCCCTTTTTTCACCCCTTTAGGGGTAGAATTTCGGAAAATCCTTTCTTATCGGTTGCCTACGTCATACAAAGAACACACCGTCCAAGTTTCAGGTCTCTACGGTCAGCGGTTTAGGCTGTGCGTTGATCCGTCAGTCAGTCATTCAGGACAAAGCCTTTTGCATAGATAGATAGATGACAGCATTTTTCACTGAGTTTTCAGCGTACTCGTGATATATCCATATTCACATTATAAATGGTAAAACAATTTCTAGCGTTTGTCGTCAGTGACGCTTACCACCAAATCACTTCGCACTCTCGAATCAATGAGACAAATGATCCGTAACCGCACTTAATCCCCATATCACTTTAATCACCACATAATTGCTTGAAGTGACTTACCCAACGTCCAAATTCAGACAATTCCGGACAATTACCGGACCGCAACTACGGGTGCCCTTAAATTATCGGATGACCGCTCGTAATACGCTCTCTGTGTCACGCTCCATCGAAGATCCGGATCGATGGCCTAAATCTATCCATCTATTGAACTGTGACTTATCCTCGATACGTTTGTACGTACAGGAAATAGCTGAATAGTCTGGTCTTATGGAATATTGAAGATCTTTTCAACTATACTATTGAAGTAATAGTAAATCATTAGCTATACAGTGGTATTGGTATTTATAGTTAGGTATGTATGAGCATATTGCCAGCTTTTTTAATACGCACTTTTAAATATTTTAGTTTTAAAATTCCAAACCTAAGCTTTTTCCTTATTTCGAGCCTTATTCCCGGTAACTTTCCTTAGATGTCTTAAAAAACTCGAATTTACTGGGAAACGTCTAAAGGGAAACTTAGGCTTAATTTATTTTAAATCGACTACAGGTTCTCAATTCAGTCCGTTAACTTTTTACAAGTTTTTATTTAACTTGCCTTGATAGTATGAGCCATCTTTGAGTCCACCATATTGGATTTGGAATGACGCCACTTAGCTTACCACGCATTTCATCCTAACTAAACGTGTCTGAATGCAAAATTTCAGCTCAATCGTAATCGGGATAGCCGGAATAATCGGGATCGGGATAATCGTCTCTCTGAAAAGTTATCATTGTTGCAGGAACTTGCGTAGTGCGGATCGTAGCCAAATACATTGGTCATTGACCATAGCGTCAATGTATCAATCAGAGAGCAAAAGTGAAAAAACTATATATATATATATATAATATATAATAGTATAAAACAAGCTTTTGGCATTAGCAAATAAAATGGAAACCGCCATCTTGGAGCGGCAGCCATATTGAATTTAGTGTGATGTCACTTTATCGTTTCCTATTCTTCAAGTTCTTTTATTTGATACCCATATTAACAGTGTTGACAAAAAATATACTGGCCATCCGTCATCTTGTAGCAGCAGCCATTTTGAAATTATTACAATATTGGGTATTGCATATTGCTAGGGATAATGTCTTGGCGCCGGTGTGGGATACTTCAATGATTCTTCTTAAATATTTTGGTTCTTTTATTGGTTTATACAGTTTTTATATTATTGTCTATTTCTTAATTAATTGTAGTATTTCAAAACGGGTGTCTTTTATTTTGACGTAATGGCGGAAGGCCGAAAACCATAGAGAAAGTAGACTGCATTATTTTGTAACCATAGACTTGCTGCGCTTGCTAGTCTGAGCGTGGTGGTGTGTAGATACCACACGCAACGCGATGCCGCGCTTATTGTGTTAGCAGGCTCCCCGGGTGGAACATTTTGTTCCACGGAATCATCAAAGGGCAGAGGGAAAAGCCGGTTGTATCCGGCTCGAAGGACCAACTTGTTAGGGATAATATCTTGGCGCCGGTGTGGGATACTTCAATGATTCTTCTTAAATGTTTTGGTTCTTTTATTGGTTAAATTTTACAGTTTTTATATTATTGTCTAGTTTTTAATTAATTTTAGTATTTCAAAACGGGTGTCTTTTATTTTGACGTAATGGCGGAAGGCCGAAAACCATACAGAAAGTAAACTGCATTATTTTGTGACCATAGACTTGCTGCGCTTGCTTGTCTGAGCGTGGTGGTGTGTAGATACCACACGCAACGCGATGCCACGCTTGGTGCGTTAACACAATACATATTGTAATGTCACTATAAAAAAAGGTGTATGCAAAATTTCAGCATAAACGGTAGGTCAAAGAAAAGTAAAAATATGTCTGGTACTTTGAAACAGAATTCATCTTGACAATATTCGTTCGAAAAAAGATTAAACTTTCTCCATCTTTGCCAGCTCATTTTTGCGTATAAGCACTTTGTTATTAACTTTTATTAGAAAAGCATTTCTATTAGTAAAACAAGAAGGCTCATAATGGACGCCACAGGCAACAGCTAGTTCATTATAATAATGGCACATCAATAGTGTTTATTAGCCGTCATTGTGACCAAATGACGGCTAATAAACACTGCAACCAATGCAATCAATGCAAAGGCCATACTAGATTTTAGCTATTTTAGATGTCCTGTAACATAATGAATGAGTAGAGAATTAACGTGGGATATGAATCTCTGTAAATGAGCAAGTGAAATTACGAGTATTCCTTTCTAGTGAAAAGAATACTTGTAATAATAATTGTTGACAGACAAAATATGGGACAAACAGATTTCTCCATTTATTCAGGTCATTATAACAAATATTACAACAAAGATTTGTTTTCGTCATCATCATCATCATCAGCCAGAAGACATCCACTGCTGATCACAGGCCTCCCCTTGTGACATCCACACCGAACGAAAGCCTGCCATCTGCATCCACTGTATGTCCGCAACTCTCACAATGTCGATCAGTGGTCCATCTAGTGGGAGACCTCCCTACGTCTTCCGGTTCGTGGTCTCCACTCAAAAATCTTTCTCTTCGTGTGACGTGGCCTGCCCATTGCCATTTCAACATGCAAATTTAATAGCTATGTCAGTAACTCTGGTTCTTTGGTGAAACTCCACATTCACGGTTTCTATCGCTCAAAGACTACAAGCATAGCTCTCTCCATTGCATGCTGTGTGACTCTGAGTGAAAATTTGTTCTAAATAATAATATTTGAAATATTAGAGTCGCAAAATGACCTAAACACATTAACACAGTCACATCTAAAGACACAGTCATTTTTAGGGTTCCGTATCCAAAGGGTAAAAACGGGAAAACACGTACAAACACATGTAAAAATGGTTATACGTACAAACATCAAACTTGGCATTTTTAAAGTACATACTCTAAAGTAAAAATAATAAATAATGGCCAAGTGCGAATCAGTGACAAATTTCTATTCACCACCAAGTTAAGCAACGTCGGGCGCGGTCGATACTTTGATGGGTGACCGCTTGGGTGTGATGTTGTCTTGTTGCACTAATTTTTGTATTTTGTGGTGGTACGGAACCCTCAGTGCAGGATCCTGGCTCGCCCGTGGCCGGTTTTATAAGTTAACTTAGTGTTTAATTTCAATATGTAAGCTTCTTTGAATCAAAATGAAAAACTTCATGAAAAACTAATATTTTTTCTATATTTTTAAATTTTGTATTTCCTGCTTAGATTTCGCAAAGAAAAATAAATTATTTTATACTAGCTGCGCCCCACGGATTCACCCGCGAAGTGATGAAAAATGGTGATAATGATGATGAAAAGTAACCTATGTCACTCTCTGGCTCTTGAATTATACCCATGTAAAAAATCAGGTCGATCCGTTGTTCCGTTGCAGCGTGAAAGAAGAACAAACATCCATACATCCATACATCTATACATCCATACATACACACTTTCGCGTTTATAATATTAGTAGGATTTTCACAAATGTTAAAATGCTTGAGCGACGTATAGAGCGCACGAAGCATAAGCTTCGTGCAATTTAATCCCTTGTCTGGTGCCATTACCCGATCACCGAAGTCTAATCAGAGACTCATGACGCGTGTCGTGACCTGATAAATGGATTACACCGTCGTACGCTCCAACCCAAGAAACACTATGTAGGTTGAGAATAAAGATTGATTGAATGTGTATATCGAGTGATCGTTATTATTGTTTGATTGTCAGTTTGTGAATCTAAAAGCTTACTTTTCATATACGAAACTGGTATACAGAGAATTGTACCTTTGCAGCAATTAACTGGACTGATGTACCTAATGATGAAAATGAATGATGGGATGATAAGTTGTGACATTGCGATAAAACTTTGCGCTAATATTATCGCGATGTAATCATTGAGACATTACTACGTATAGAGAAGACGCCACATATCACTAACTGTGTCCCGCTCAACTGCAGACGACCGGCCACACTTCGCTCAGTTGAATGTGTGTAAACGCCATGAAAATAACGGCTCTTTCGACCTTTTGGTCGCGAGAAAGCTAGTTCTATTGAGTTCTAGTTCTAGCGTTGCGTGCTTATACTGTCTGATTAGACGACTAATTATTGTTTCCGAGCTGCAGCGAACTCTTGTTTATACTCAGCAAAATGGAGCATAACTATTGCTAAAGACCTTTTATCTATAAGTAGTAATAATAACTCAATTGATGTAATATGGAAATTATTTCGCGAAGACTTGGTTTTATACAACGCACATCGGTAAAACAAATGTTTGCGTTATCGCAATGATGGTCGCACAAAATTTCATCACGATATCGCAATGTATAAGGTCATAAGGTAGTTTAAATGAAAGGCAAAATGAACGCGTTCTCTACGATAGCGGATGAAACCGCGCGGCACAGCTAATCATGTCAATAGATGGTAATGGCATAATTTCTTAATGATGAATTTCAATATTTTGTCTGGGTCTGAGAGTTAGTTGTCCCTAAATTTGTATGAGTTTCATCGCATTCCCGCCACAAGGAAACTTAGTGGAGTACGGGTTTTAAATTTTATTTATTTATTAATTTATTTAAAATATAGTTGCGTCCCGTGGTTTCGCTTTCTAATCTACAGGAACCATTAAGTATTTCAGGATTTAAAGCCTATAATGTAAATCCGGGCTATTAGCTACATACCATTTCATCCAAGTCTATTCATCAATTACGGAGTTCTCAACTTTTGTATTTATAACATTACTGTGATTTGCATGTCTAAAGATTGTTACTTGGACCAAGCCTTAATGTGACCTATAAAAGATAATTGCACACTGACTGTGACCTTATTATTCAATAATTTGCTTTGAACTATTTAGAACCGATATTATAGACAGCCGATATTGTGTATTGACAGTAATGACATACGGCACTGAAACGTGTTCTCGCACAACGAGCTATGGAGAGGGCTATGCTCAGGGTTTCTCTATGAGATAGAATTAGAATTGAGGAGATTCGTAGACGAACAAAAGTTACTGACATAGCTCACCTAGATTATGATTAGCAAGTTGAAGTGGCAGTAGGTAGGGCACATATCACGCAGAACAGATGGCTGAAGGGGCCGAAAGGTTCTCGAATGGAGACCACGGACCGGTAAGCGCAGCGTAGGACATCCACCTTCAAGATGGACAGATGACCTAAAAGAGACCGCAGGGAAACTCCCCTTTTGGAGATCGACGGGGGAGGTCTATGACCAGCATTGGACGTCGTATGGCTGAAATGATGATGAATGATGATTATAGACAGCATTTGATAGCTGACAGTATTGAAATTAAACTACGATTGTGAAACTATTTTAATAACACTTTTACCTGCCTGCGCACTTAGACCTGCGTTTTATTTAATTGGAAATTAAGAATTTAAAAAATGGTTTCTGTTTTACGATTTTATGTCTCTACCTTTGCGACGGTTAAATGAAAATTTTACGAGCACTTTGTCAATTCTTGATAATACGCGTAATAATGCTTTAATGTAAATTATTATCATGCGAATCTGTTTAACTCGAAGGTTAATATGCCATTACTTATCCATAAAATGAGACTTTAAAACCATTGTTTAAAATATTTACTTACCTACATTTGTGCCTACATTATTAGTACAAGTTTATTGTTTGAAATAAGTATTGGTATTTAAAAAATTAATAATATAAAGTAAAAATAATAATAATATTAAGTATTGGTATTTTGACGCCAATGTGGAAAAATATATATTGTTTTCCAAAACAATTTGTCGAGTATCAGTGCAGTCAGAATTTAGAACTTGGTTACATGTGCTTCCTATGCCTTACCTAGGCAATATTGGATGATTATATTATTAATTGCGTGTACCAGTGGCCTCCGTCTGGGTTGCATGGTTTGTGAACCATACATAAATGCACCTGCGACTCAATTGTGGGAGCCGATGACCATCACATGGTAAATTGTTGTTGCTGTACAGGACTTCCACATGTTTTCGTGGCATATGCTTCACGGATGCATGGAGCTTTTATTTGGGCTAACATCCACAGTGTGTAAGAACCACCTGGCCTCAGTATGTCCGACGGTAAAGGCCAGACGGTTTGACTTAGGTGCCATGAAATAACGGCAAATACATAGAGTGGGATGCTACTTGCGTCAGCATTGTTGAAGTGTCCGCACACCAGCAGCAGTGGTGGAGGATTCCACCTGTTAAAGTAGTCAAAGTACGCAGCAATAGAGCCACATTTTTATTTTGTGTCCATTGCCTTAGAAACTATGGGCAGTTTGGGGCCTGAGGCCAGAAGTTTGGTCCATGAGTTTGTTGCAGGATCAAAGATACTCCAGCTCATTCCTTGTGCAAAGAATGGCAATGGCCAGCCAGTCTAGTAATGCTGTCAGTATTATGGTCACCTTTGCACCCGGACAAGTTAGAGGTGGGTAATTTCGTTTATTCCCAAAAGTTCCGTTCCGAGTAGCTCCGTATTGGAACTATTGAGACTTTTTTCCCACTAGTTCTGTCAACAGTACTTTTGAGAAATGTGTTTCCCACTAGTTCCAAAACAGAACTTCTTGCCAACGCTTCTTAATTTTTGGTAATTTTTAGAACGCAAACGCAAAATGCTGGCTGTCCTGAGTATATAATCTTAGCCTCTTAATTCATTTCTAAGCATGGCTTAGTATGCACTTTTTAAATAAGCAAATATAACGGTTATACAGGAATTTTATATTTTTTAAAATGTTAAAATTTGCCAGCGATATAATAACATTGGTTTTAAGTAAATGGTTTTGTTTTAAATACGTAAGGGAAATTTTAATGTCGTTCAAATAATGTTAAAAAAGCAGTATATTAATGCACGCAGAAATTACTTAGTTAATGAAATTATAGGTTGGAATTTTTCCTCCGACTTAGTAGAAAAAATGTGAAAAAAAAAATTCAATAGAAAACGATTAATTGTATCAAAATTTCACTACAAACGCTTAATTAGGGTTAGAGTGAGTTGTTTAGAGTTTCACTGCTTCGCTTTTTGTAAATTAGTCATCCTTCCAAACGGATGGTTCCAGCTATTCTAACTAAGGGGACTGAATTCGTTAAACGTTACGTAATCAGATTCTCAACTAAAATCTGGTTAACGTACCCGGCAATTAGCTAGGGCAGGTGACTTGTAGTTACAGTGTGCACTTAGCTTTAAGACAGCCATGTTTGTTTGCACTTCGCTGGGGATTGTTTAGAATAGAAAATTAGGTAAGTAGTAAGGACCTAAATAGAAAGTTGTATAAAATACTATGCTAGCGACCGGCGGGTGCAGAAGCGAGTGAAAAGCTTAAACCTCAAAAAAGAGTTCATTGTGAAAAGACCATGTTCCAATTTTTTTATATTTTAGATATTTTATTTTTAGTGACGCGCCGTGTCAGTCGTCCTTCGCCGGCCTCCTGCTTGCCCATGAAGGCTGCACTCTACCAAGAAGGCTGGTGTAGGACGACTGGCTTTATCGCTGCGTGGCCAACAAACTAGATTAACCAGCGAACTACGGGTATGTGCGTCATTTTTCTTATGGTTTTAATTTTGATAACGCGCGGCAATGGCAATTATTACTGCATGAATGCATCAGTTGCTACGCCGAGAGAAAACAATTAAGCTGTACCACAATGAGAAACTCCAACATTTTAAAATGCAAACGGGCCACATTTTTTTTATAAACTAGCTGCGCCCGCGGTTTTACCCGCGTAGTGATGAAAAATGGTGATTATGCTAATGAAAATTCTGTGTCCGTCTCCTAGTTCTAAGCTACCTCCCTACCAATTTTCAGCCAAATCGGTTCAGCCGTTCTTGAGTTATAAATAGTGTAACTAATATTAATCTGGGTGTCTTCAAATCACGAGTGAATCGGTTTCTTCTAGGCAAGCGTGCTCCAACGAAGACCGCATCATCGCTTCTCATCGCGAGGTGGTGGTCAAACGCTAGCCTATCATTTAAAAAATAATAATAATAAGATACCGCTTGTATGATATTTGGCATGTATGATGCGCGGTGCGGTGCATGATGTTAGGCATCTTTCCGCTAGATGGCTCTGTCAGATTTTTCATTATTTAAACTATACAACCGTTTTTTGCAATCTAAAATTGATTTATAGTTTTTAAAGTAAAATAAAAACAGACGCACGTTTTAGTTTCTTGAAGTTGTAGACGTTGTAGAAGTTGAAGAAATACTGAAAACGAGAAGCTTTGGTTAAAAGGTTTATTTTATAAATTCAACTCGTTCCAACTATATTTATACATTTACCGAATAGAGCAGCCTTTATTTTGCTCTACTTCAGAAACATGAGTGCTGACTATGAAATATATTATTCTACAAACTGAAAGATAACAAAGCCTTTGAAAACCTCTCACTTAAGCTCTACAAGTTGAGTACTTAATGAGGTATTATAGTAAAAAGCTGTTTATCACCCAATGTTTTGCTGTTTCTTTAGATAAATACAATTGTTTCATAGAATTCACTTTTTAATTTATATTGCTGCCAACTGGTAGTGGGCTTGAGCATATAGATTGTCTTTAGACCTTCAACGGTCTATGGGCAGTCTGTTTGCATCACAGAAGAGATTTTTTTTTTCTCTTTTCTGTGGTTTGCATAGTGTTAGTTAGCTTGTATTTTGTTAAGTTTATAAACGCACCTGCCAGTAAAAATATTCATATTTAGATTTCAAAAATAATTTCTTTTCTGCCGTAATAAAACAAACTTATTACGGACGTCTGTAATTTTTAATCGACTTCGAAAAGGAGGAGGTTATTAATTCGACTGTATGTTTGTTTATTATAACAATTGATCTGTAGAAAACCCGCTAGGTGAGCTCTTTTATAAAAGTATTGATAGTGCTTAGAATAACTACACAGAGAAGGTAAGTTTCCAAACAACGCCTTCTCAAAACGTAAGCTACAAATTCGCTTTGTAGCTTACATTTCGATTGGTATTTTAAACGATTTAAGCAAGAAAATTAATGGATTACCTGTGGAATGTCACACCATAACTCTTACGCTGCTTTTATGATTTGTTGTGGAACGATTTCACCGCGCAAATTGTCATAGTAAATTTTTTTTATATTTTTTGGAGCCATATATGACACCATTTGAATGGCTTAAATTCTGCGAGTGTACTTGGTTTCTTTGTGTAGTTATTCTAAGTGATAGTGTCAATAAATTCAAAGTGCATATAAGCAAACCCCAGCGAATAAAATTCCAGGAAATGTTAAACTCTTGCCTAAGCTAAGCTGACGGTTAGTTTTGGATATTTGCCAAGTAGCGGAGTTTCCAACCCCGTCCTGACTTTCACGTCGTATATAAAACGTCGAACTGAAAGCACAATCGTCTTCTTCATGCGTTTTTATATCAAAAATTGCAACGGCTGTCTTAGAGACCATCTTTGTCAAGGCAAAGTGGAATTATTTCCTGCTTGAGAGTGTTGGTTAAAAATCTTGAGAAGCGTTTCATAAAAATGCAAATTTATCTGAACGTATTACGTCGAGAGACGCAGTGCGTACGTACATACTAAAGCCTTCATTAAATGTAAATGTTTACGTTTTTGACTCATTTTCGGGTGGTTATAAAGATAAATTAAACGGGTTTGGCATGCAATCATCACTTAACGGTGCCCAGGATAGCCCAGCCCACCCGTATTTTTTGTCTGTAACATGGAATATATTTTCTAAAAATAATCTCGAAAAAAAATTACTTGATTGCCTCGACCGTTGCTATAATAATTGGAGGCCAATTCTGTCTCCTCAGATATTATACGTACGACGTAGTACATATAGGTCAATGTACGTACGTAATGCATTTCAATATGCAAAGAGGTGTTTTTAGGTTTTTTAATAAAATAGTCGAATGCACAGCGGTTTTCCGATTTAAAAAATTCTTTCACTGTTGGGAAGCTACACTATCCCCGGGTGACATAGGCTATAATTTATACCCGTGCGAAGCTGGGGCGGACTGCTAGTACTTAATAAACTAACTTAATTCATTTTCGAAATTGTTAAATCGTTATTGATGACAAAATAAAAAATATATTTCGTCATCGTCATCGGCCAGAAGACGTCCACTGCCGAACATAGGCCTCCACACTGGACGACAGCCTGCGTATTCAGTCAAAAATATTAGTTCCATATTTTATCGTGCACAACGAAATTGTGTTCCTTGCCGCAACATTACCATTACCGTCATTTGAATTCCCTATAAAGGCACTTATCATATCTTATCCCTTTTTATCACTACCGAATGCACAATACTATTCTTTTTCAATGACAAAATTCCGCCGACTGAATAGCAAAGCAGTGAATCTCACTTTTTTCGAGAACCAAGGGTCGTACGTATCGCTTATCGATCTCGTACTGAACGCCACTCGAATGACAATGAAGTTTACGATGAAATTTTCGTAGACATATCCCTTTCCCGAAGTTTTTCCGTTTACGTTTTATATGTAAACGTTTTGATTAGCGTTGACGCTTCTATTTGTTGAAATTGTGATGTTTTTATCTTCATTTAAGCTTTTTTCCAAAACATTATAAATTATTGTTCTGTCAATTTGTTCATTTTGGTGGGACATGAAGTACATAATATTCTTCGACAGCTTTCTTGGTCTCATTTTCAGATCAAACAAACAAGCCTCAGTACAATTATCGTTTATATTTACTTAAATGTTTCCATGTTTCATACACTTTATCCACTATCCCGTTCAACTATATAAAACAAAAAAAAAAAATATGCCGTGCGTACGTAATACCATACGTATTATTTTTTACGCACACAAAAAAAAACTTGCAGGAACAATATGAATTAAACTATCTATATAATGTAATAAAAATGAATCCCTATTTACCTTGGTCACGCCATAACTTGAGAACGACTTTAGCGATTTCATTCATCTTTTTCAAAGTTTTCTAATACTTTGTAGAAATTTTTTGAGGAAAACAAATTGAGAAAATTGCGCAGGAAATTGGAAAATTTCATAAAACAACGATAATTTTAACTTCACCCGTTTGACAGTTCTAAGATATGACAATGTCTGTTGGGTCAGCAAGTAATAAAATTAAGACCGCATGCAAAAAAATAATGGGCGGGAAGATCGTCTGTAGGGTTATTTTAACTAGAGGCATAAAACCTGAATTAGACCAAATGCGTTCGCACCTTCCATATCACCATTACCGTAATATCTCCCTTAGTCTTTTTCTTGATCTGCCATTTGAGTCAGCCCTGAGCTGATTGGGTCCAGATACGAATCATAATGGTGGCGACATCGTCGACTCATCTTACAGCTGGATGACCAACGGTCCTCTTTCCTTACTCGGACACGACTTTGCCAAGCTTTCCTCCACTCCACCTGTCATAAATTTAAATGTTATATATTGTAAGTTCTCTTCTAGTTTATTTTAAAACATTGGAAAACCCTAAATATGCCTATTTCAAGATCAATAGGCGTCATGATTCCACCATTAATACCTAACCGCAGGCCATATTGCTCAAATTTGTACCAATTTCAAAGTTGAAGTAAACTTTGTACCAGAAAATTTGCATGGTACCTGTGATTAAATCGATTTCTGATTGCTGGTGAACAAAATTCCGAAACTGCCGATCAATGTTAGAAATAAATGCTCTCAAGAGAAGTTGAGGCACGTAAAATTCGAAATTCCGAGTTTATTTCGCTTAGCGTTTAAATTTATTCTAGTTCTCGAATTTAGAGGCAGCGGCGATGAGTTAAGTCGAGAACTAGATAGAAAAATGAAACTGGATGCCCCAACTACGAGATGCCAGTTGGAAAATTGTATACAAAATTTTGTGACCTGAAACTTTGTGGTTCATAGATACGTGTCAGTAAAAGTGTTTAGTAAAAAACAAAATGCATGATATAATTCTGTGACGGACTTAATATCCAATTTAAATTGGATATTTGAAATTGTATTTAATATATATATAAATTGTTTTATAGCAATAGTTTGTGAAATCGTATGATATTATCGTATACAACTGTATTTAGCTGGTCAATGTCTCCGACCTTTATCGGAGAAGTAAACACCGAAAATTTATTTTTTGGCGAAGGTTATTCGTTGACCTCTAGCGTCAGCTGATATTTTATTTGCAATACATAGCGAACATTAAAAAAATAATTGTGGTATCGTATCAGCAATCACGAACACTATCACCAGTTTTCATTTTGTGGATTGTTTCCCTTACATTATAATTATTATGAGTGCGATTTGACATTTTCCGAATAAAAAAAACCTTAGTATACGGGTACTAAAGCTATTAGCACCACCAGGTAAAAGGTTTTTACCGGCTACCTCCACATAAATGACACCATCGCATTATTCTTACTTAAAAGTACTTAATAAAATATAAAAAGTCGCATCTAAATAAACAAAATACAAACTCTTCAGCCATTTCGGACAATAATTTCGTTCTGCAACTCCAACCAGGAGTCTCACGTAGCATGGCTCTTGGGAGTCTCGCAGCGATAAGTGAATTGTAGGAGCTCATACGTGAGCCGAAGCTTTCACGCGAGTAAGTTGGCGGAGTGGCCAAATGCTTGTAATTAGATGCAGACTTGTTAATAGTGTGAAATGGAACTAATAGAGAAGCAGGAAGAAAATAGCCAACAAAAAAAGTGGCCTTAATAACTTGGCAGCTATTACAGCAAAGACTGATGGGAGGTGGGTGTCACGACCCTCAGACATAAATTCAATATGAAGATGGCATTTGATGATGATGATGATGACTGCAGCGGCAGATAAGAGATATATCTATGGCCGATCGTTAAATGAGGGCAAACAACATTATATAAATAGGTAGGTAGGTATAACATATAAAAGAGCATAAACATGTCGCCAAATAAGTTTAAGGTCTAGATTAAAAATTTTTTTTTGGTCTGGAAGTGTTCTTTAAATAGACAACAACAGCATGTTTGAAAAAGAAATATTAAAAAAGATAATTTTTAGAAAAAAAAGAACCGACTTCAAGAATATACCTTCATTTACAAACTAAAACTAAAAAGTAGAAAATAATATTTAAATAACTTCAAAGCAATGAGCATTAAAGGACAATCAACGAAATTATTAATACATATATTACCTACTACAACATATATACATATACATACATATTTACAATTTATAATCAGTTAGTTTTGGAGTCAGAAACACAGTCGAATTGATAACCTCCTCCTTTTCGAAGTCGGTTAAAAAATAGTCAAAAAGATGTCAACGTTGATAGTTTTTTTTTTTAATTTAACAATTTTATCGCATGTATTTTACATTAAATTAATAAAAAGCGTTTTTTAACAAAGTTTATGTAAAATCAATGTTTAGAGGCAAATATTCGAGTAGAGCGGTTTATTAATGACACGTATAACAAAGTCACCACTTTTATATGCTTTTATTTATCTGCCACAGGTGCATGCAGCAGATGTATTGCGAGTAGTCCAGTCAAATTACGGCTAAAAACGGGTTAAATAAACATGAGCGAACACAGTTTGGGCATTTTGAGGATTGAAAGGGGGGTGCACCCTGAGCTTAAATTCCAATTTGAGGGGCTGTAGTGAGGTCAGCTCAAGGTCATTTCGACCGAAACGCGTTTAATTCGATATCTCGAGAATGATCACTGTTAGCCAAAAAATTATAGAGACCTTTTCTTTTCCAAATTAAATTTACCAACTTTTTTATTTAAAACTTTTTTTTCTAACATTAATATTTTTCAACTTATGACTCCCGCAAGGCAAAAATTTCATTTTTTTTCCTATTTTTCGTCGTTTTCTCCCCAACCATTGGATTTTATTGAATTTTACCGATCATCAACGTAAAGATCTTTTAATTATGAACAATTTTGTTCTTAAACTTTTTTCTGTAGTGCCAATACTTTCGTAGTTATATATCATTTTACCGAGCGAATTCCGCGCCATTGTCGCAACGTGTATCCACAGACACACTGTTGCGTGTATTAGTGCAAGTAAGGAACATCTGTCCTCGATTTTTATACCTGGGGTAACCCTCGTCCCATGAAATCTATTTTTAGCCTAAGAAAGGGTCGGGGTAAAGGGGAGTGGAAGTGAGCATAACCGTTCAGTTGTTCAGTGTTTTCTTGGCTTCTACGCAGTGAGGATCAAAAATCGTGTATTTTCGGTTTTAGAATGTTGTGCTGCTGTAAAAAATAAAAATGGAACATTGCTTTATATGCAGCAAAACGTTGAGTGAAGGAGAAGTTATAACGGTGCAAAAAAAACGGATACAAACACTTATAAAAGCCAGCGTGATAAGGGGAAATAAGGAACATGAGCGCATGTTAACCTCTCTATCGAGTATAAGGTAATATTCATTATTTTTTGACCGTTATAAAAATTACTTTTCATCATCACAAAATTTTCCAGTATTTACTCCTGGTATTAATTATTTATTAGGGTGCATTCTTCGTGTCAAAGACATTATGGAGACGAGAGAGCTGCGGCGGCTGTTGTACGGCGAAGTCTGTCGTCAGACTCTTCGTCGTCATCGCGGACACCGACACCTTTACCCGTGCCACATGAAGAGGAATTCGATTTCAAAAACTCGTGCTTTATTTGCACCGAAAAGATTCCGGAAAACGTTCAAGAAACGAACCAACGCGTTCGCCTCAAACAACGAATTCGTATAAGTTCGGTAAAATCATTTTCAGCGGTGAAAAAATCCATATTGTCGATATTGGAGGGCCGAAATGATCAAGTGTCACAGTCGGTGAGTGCGCGTATACGAGAAGTTTCTGATGATGTTGGTGCTGGCGCAAGATACCATCACAAATGCTGGCTCGATTTAAAAGTTAAACCGAAAAGGGGAGTAAAAAGAAGACGCAGTTGTGAAAATATCGAAGACATTGTCGACGCAATATACAATTACATGCTATCGAATGATGATGATTGTCAATTTAAACTTTCCGACATAACCCACCAAATCGAGGGTGCTGAAGAAGTAGACTTCCGTACCATAAAAAAGTACTTAATAAACAAGTACCGCGATAATATCGTGATATTCGAACGACCACGTCTTGGCACATTTATTTGCTTAACGAATGCAGGTGCGAAAATTTTGAGCGATTCGTTTTATAAGGCGAAAAAAGGAAATCCAGCAGAAGAGAGATCACGTGTTGTCGAAGAAGCAGCAGGAATAATACTAGAAGATATTCGAGGCCTTTTGCTGCAAGACGAATTTCCTCCGATCGACGATTTCATGAAAAATATTGAGTCGACAATTCCACAATCGCTCAAAGTTTTTCTTCGCACTTTAATAATGAAATACAAGTGTTCAACGACCAATAAGTGGGAAACTATCTGCACTACCATCGCACATGCCATCATGACTGCAGTTCGACCTCGCCGATTTCATTCTCCCCTGCAATTGGGAGTTGCAACATTTCTGTACAGGAAATTTGCGTCAAAACATCTCATCGACATACTGTCAGCTTTTGGATTTTGCTCTTCCTACAATGAAGTGTTATTATTTGAATCATGCTGTATCCAGAATCATTCTCCAAAAATCGGGGTATATGGTTTTTCCCAGTTTGTCTTCGATAATTCCGATTTCAATGTTAATACAATTGATGGCCACAATACTTTTCATGTAATGGGGGGTATACAGTGCGTTACTCCTTGCGAAGCCGTCTCTTACGAAGCACCTGCCTCGCGGAAATCTACGAAATTAACTGCGGCGGAGATAGCAAAGTTCGGACACATCCCTATCGAGACATACGAAAACCGTTGTGGCCCGAATGAACTTTGTGCCCTCAACATCAATTCCATTCGTCCGATAAATCTGACGATTTCTCCAACGCTTGCCGACTTTTTATGGTTGTATGGCAAGTGGACTGTTCGACCCGATATTGGTGGATGGAATGGCTTCATGCAGCAAGTGATAGCTGAAAGATCATTCAAGAAAACGAGGGTGATTCCATTACCAGTCATCGATGCTCCTCCGTCCAAAGAAGACACTATTTATACCGCGTTACGTTTGGCTACCGAAAAATGCAAAGATGCCGGGCAAAAAGGATGTGTTGTCACTTTCGACCTTCCGCTTTTCATGAAAGCTCACGATATTATATCTGGCGTTGATTCGACTTCACCTGTCGGTAAAATAGTCCTCCGTTTGGGCGGGTTTCATTTATTGATGTCCTTCTTAGGCTCAATAGGAAACATTATGGATGGCAGTGGCCTGACAGAGCTTCTACAGACGATATACGCTGGTAACAGCGTCGTCCATATTTTGTCTGGACATGCATATTCTCGGGCTGTCAGAGGACACACACTGGTTCACCAATCGCTAGCCAAGATGATAATTGACAGCATGGAGAGCGAATTTACGGAAGAAGAGCGAGAAGAACTTGATTCGATTTTATCCGGGCCCGAACGATCCTACATCCTCGCAGAAGCCGAGAATCCTGTTGTTGAAGCCGCGTATAAGAAATTCGAAAATCAACTGAAAGTACTTGAAGAGCTGAGCCCGACCGGAAGACTTTGGATACAATACTTTCGTATGGTTACGCTCATGAAAAACTTCATTGAAGCCGAAAGATCGGGAAATTGGAACTTGCATCTTGACACCATCCAAAAAATGTTGCCATATTTCCACGCTAGTGGCCATTTCTTGTACGCAAAAGCAGCACATATATATCTGCAGAGAATGATGGATTTGCAAGATAAATTTCTTGATTTCGAGCTGCAAGATTTTGTTAATGGCTTCTTTACGATGCACTTTACGGACAAGTCGTGGTCAGGAATTATGTCCGACATGGTAATTGAGCAAAGATTAAATCGACCTATGAAAGTAGCTGGTGGACTAACGCAAGGACGTGGGATAAACTCTCACACAACATCCAGATGGATTCTAGGAATGATCTCAATGCTACACGTTTGTGACGAAGTCGAAAATTTTTGCGGCGTATTCAGCGCAACTACTGAGCAGCATGTTGATGCTAGACCGTCGCGCATTGTGCGAGATAACAGCGACTCAGAAAAACTGGACAACTGGTTGAGTGAGCGCCAACCTTTCATCGAGGCATGCAACTTGCGGTCACTAAGTACTGGTGCCATCGGCGACTCGACAATCAACTGTCATCTTTGCGATGAAGTTGGCGCGAAAATGTTGAACGAGATGATCGGAAGACCATTCGCGACGTACAAGTTTCAACGAAAAAAAAAAGTCCTTCCATTAGCTGCAATTACCAACAGCATCCGCGTGGATGACAATGCGCCAGTTGTTCCAGTTCAGCCGCTGTTATTATTCCAACGAATGACTCTGTCTGAAAATTTGCCAACGGAATTAAAAGAAATCTTAAAACACGAGCTGGCACCTTATCCGATGTCGTTATTCACACAGGAAGGAATGCGCCACGGCACAAAATCTACGTTGTATGATTGCTTCCTGCCGTTAAAAACACCTCCGGACTTAGGGCCGAACCCAAAATTCATTATTGACGGTGGATTTCTTCTACACAGGGTTGTGTGGGGCAGCAACGTTACCTACTCCGATATATGCCAGAAATACGTAGCATACACAAAAAAACACTACGGTACAGACGTAGTAATTGTATTCGATGGCTATCCCGAAGATATTTCCAACTTTGGCACCAAATCTGCCGAACGACTGCGCCGATCCCAGTTGAAGCCATGTGTGGATATAATTTTCACCGACAATATGACCGTCACCGCAACTCAAGATAAGTTTTTAGGCAACGAGAGCAATAAGACCAGATTCATCTCACTACTGAAAACGGTTCTCATCAAATCAGACATAGAGGTGGAGCAAGCCGTAGAGGATGCGGATGGTCTAATTATCAGTACGGCTAAGAGAATTTCGCAGGAGTATAGTGCTGCGGTTGTTATTGGTGAGGACGTGGATTTGCTGGTTTTGCTGACTGCAACAGCCGGCGCGTGCAACAACATTTTCTTGAGAAAACCTGGCCGAGGCAAATCGACGGACGCTACATATAGCCCACACTGCCTCAAACCGATATATGGGCCGAATGCCGCAAAAAACCTATTATTTTTGCACGCCATTAGTGGTTGCGACACAACGTCGGCACCATTCAACCTAGGCAAGCTGAAAACAATGACCGCATTGAAAAAATCTCCGGATTTGGTTTCGTTAACTGAAGTTTTTCTGCAAGACAAAGCAGATAAAACAACTATCGCTTCAAACGGCGAACAATTCATTTTGAATTTGTATCGCAAGGCGGGTGACACGAATTGTACAAATCTCAACGAGCTCCGATATAAGGGATATAAAAAAATGGCAGGCAGTGGGAGGGTTAAATTAGAATCCCTTCCTCCTACCTCTGATGCGGCATTTTTTCACTCGCTGAGGTGTTTCTACCAAGTACAATACTGGCTGGAAAATTATCTGGAACCCGAGGAGTGGGGCTGGCGTCGCACCCCCCGTGGATTGGAGCCAATAACGATGTCATTGCAACCAGCTCCGGATAATTTACTGAGATCGATTGCGTGCAAATGCAAAACCAACTGCGGCAAAGCGTGCGGATGCAGAAAGGCCGGCCTCTTTTGCTCAGTTATTTGCAATAATTGCCAAGAGAACTATTGTTCCAATATGGCCAAGATTACCGACGATGATGATCTTGACGTAATGGACGAGGACGACGTATGCCCCGATACCGCCAGGGCCTTTAATATTCACGAATCACTTCCATCGACCTCGGGTGCTTAACTTTCCGAATTTTATAACCTATTTTTTTTATCAATAAATGTGTGAAACAGTTTTAATTGTTAATTTACTTCTTACCCAAATTAACCGAAAAATTTACCCAAATTAAATACCCTATTTTTAAATAGTTTCATCGATTGACCTTTTTATATTGCGACAGTGGCGCGGATTTCGCTCGGTAAAATGATATATAACTACGAAGGTATTGACACTACAGAAAAAAGTTTAAGAACAAAATTGTTCATAATTAAAAGATCTTTACGTTGATGATCGGTAAAATTCAATAAAATCCAATGGTTGGGGAGAAAACGACGAAAAATAGGAAAAAAAATGAAATTTTTGCCTTGCGGGAGTCATAAGTTGAAAAATATTAATGTTAGAAAAAAAAGTTTTAAATAAAAAAGTTGGTAAATTTAATTTGGAAAAGAAAAGGTCTCTATAATTTTTTGGCTAACAGTGATCATTCTCGAGATATCGAATTAAACGCGTTTCGGTCGAAATGACCTTGAGCTGACCTCACTACAGCCCCTCAAATTGGAATTTAAGCTCAGGGTGCACCCCCCTTTCGATCCTCAAAATGCCCAAACTGTGTTCGCTCATGTTTATTCATTTCGTAATTTGACTGGACTAGAGACAGACTTTACAACTTACAAGAATAATCAGACAATCTTGCTATTACCAAACTTAACGAGACACTTACCACGGTTATTGTATCATCCCGACAATATAGCGACAATAAAACTCGACCACCGACACCGAGAAACCAAAGTATACTCATAACAATGTCGCCAACAATAACTGTACGTCATTAAAGTATAACCAGACGAATGCAATAAATTCCAATGCTAGCCCATAATCTAACAAACTAAGCGAAAGTGCACCTAAAATGGGGCATTTAAAATTTATCGTCGGAAAATATTACCCCTTTTGGGCGAAGAAAACGCTAAAGCCGCAAACTTATGTTTCAGACTCCTTTCTATGTGTAAAAAAACGCATGATTGCACTTCGTATAAAAACCAGTTTAGCGAAATAAAATTTAAAGTTATATGATTATTTACGGGATATTTGCCGTGATAGTTTAAACCAGTGTTTTAAATAAAATTTTGTTACAGGTTTAAACAAAACGCTGAATATTTTGTGAAAATGGTATCATAATAACAGTTTATAATTCTATTAGCTGCGTGCCACAGTTTCACTCACGTGTATAATCTCTCAGGAACTGTAGAATTTTATTTTGTGGATCATAGATAGGCTAGGTTTTGTCCACATCTCATCTGATGTTAAGAGGCTTTTAGGGGGCTTTTATTAAGCCTTTATTAACTAAACGAGCTAACTAACGTTTACAAAAACAGTAAGACTGCCAGACCGTTGAAGGTCTAAAGACAACCCAAATGCTTATTCTCAAGCCCTCTACCAGTTGGCTGCGTACTCAGCATGCTGGTGGCATTACTACGCTGAATGGCAATGCTTATGCGTTTTGATGTTAGTTGTCGATGTGGTCGAAGATGTGGTAAACAGACCTAGAATGAGAAACTGGCCCTGAAATGAGGCTGTTGGAATACATCGTTAGGTTAGATGTTAATATTGAGGGTAGTACCTAGCCAGCCGAGCAGTAGGAAGTGCCCTACACAATGCTTTGACAGGAGGACATGAGGAAACGCACTATTTTTCCTTTCACTGGCAGTTCAAGCTTAGTATTGGGATTTGAACCCACACCCTTTTTTCTCCTCGCATTGGTCTTCCCTTCGAACTCAAATTCGTATTCCGCAAGAAAACCCACAAGCAACAACACACAACACTACTGTGTTCCAATGCCAGAACATAATATCATTAAACTTTAAATATTTAATTCAATTACTTCTCTTTTTTGTAGTAAATTCCTTGCATAAACAATAAACAGAAAAGAGAACGCCATTGAGTTTATAATCAAGACTACGCGACAAGCACACTTGCGAATGTAATTATGAAATTAGTGATGATTCTTAATAGGTACTAATAATATTAGATTTTAACTTTATTTGCTTAATATATTTATTACAAAATTTTAAACAAATGATATTTTGATCTGTTCAGCCGTTAGCTATTAAGAAAAGCAAAAATGTTCATGCATAGTGTATTGCCGCCTTAAAATGTTAACATTGCGTACATTAGCCAATGGGCATGCAAATAAACTCAATGTAACTTGAATCAAAACTAGGGTTGACAAAATTTTTAGTTAATAAATTTAAGTAAATTTAAATACTTACATAATATAATAATATGATAGACGTTTATGAGCTATTAGCATGGTTCAAAACTATATGGGATCTAAATATATTATTGATACGCTTGACTCATATATTTTAGTAAAATCAATTAAAATTTTATAGATTAGTAGACTACCTGTAGTTATTATGATTTAAAAAAATTACTTTTCTGTTCCATATCAAAAATTGTTACAATAACATATTGGTTATCTCTGGTAGATACCAAAGATCTAAAGTATATATCGATGGTATAGTGAACAGATGTGGTATGTTTTTTTTAAATAGTTATACTATAATTGATCCTTTTCTTTTGTGAACAATATTATCGTTGGAAATTTCCTGTTTATGCCATAGGTGGCAATCAAGCTGACGGGTAAGCATGATGGTAAGCAATCACCGTCGCCTATGGATACTTGTAACACCAGGGCATCACTAATACGTTGCCAACCCTCTAAAACTCTACTAACATGGCTTTTTTTACTGTCTCCAGACATTCAGAAACGGACGCCATCGAACAGGGCATAAAACCCCACTTCGTAAATCCTATAGTCCGCTCCTCTACATTTGCTTACATCCTCATTCCGGGATCACGCCACTGATATTTATTTAAACATAAGCTTACCTGACGTACGATTACCGCCGCGGCGCACAGCGCCGTAAATATTTGTTAAAAACCATGAACAGAACAAATAGATGGTTCAGATTTTAAACTGATGGAATGGATACTGAAAATATGAGAATTATATGGCTAAAACCCATGCAATTTGAACTGAATTGGTGAGCATATTTAAAAAAGAATTTCTATGTTATGGAAATATAGTAATCAAGACCGGCAATTGCCAGCAAAGTTGATGGAGAAGCATCTTTAAACCATCAGATATAATATATAATGGCCAAAAGCAGAGTAGCTAGCACTAATGTCAGATTTTAAGGCCATCCCCGTGGCCATCCCTTCACATTTGACTTTTTTGGCTTCTGCACTGTGCACTGTTTAACCTTGCCAAAGGGATGTGTCAATTAAAGTAAATTTTAATTCACGTAAATTATTGTTGTAATGTGCCAATTTAGAATATTATTTTTTGAGGCTATGCAATTTTAATGAATTGGGGCGAAAATAACCTTAAAACCAAACTAGTCGTTTGTTGGATAAGATTTCCAAACGGCAACTTCTCAGGAGCGAATTTTATTTTCGTGGTCACTATTCTAAGATAGATAGAAACTATTTATTGTGTACACCAGAAATAAAAAATACAAACAGATAGAAAACACTTACGAGCTAGTGCCCCAAGTGGCGGCCTTATCGCTAAAAGCGATCTCTTTCTGGCAACCATACTAAACATACTAAGAATATAACGGGTTTTTAATATAAAAATGCAGTAAAAACCTATAGGCTGTTTGTAAAAGCCAATTTCTACGCTTCTAATTTAAAATATTATAAATCTCCCATACAAACTTTCATCCCCTATTTAACCCCCTTATTGTATGAGTTTCCAAAAAACGATGATATAACTAACTTTTGCTTAAAACAGAAGTAAAAATATCAACTTCCACGTTTCGAATTTCAAAAATAACGAACTTCCATACAAACTTTCATCTCCTATTTAACCCCTTTAGGGGCGTATTTTCAAAAATCCTTCCGAATTGCTTACCTTTGTTACATAAGGAATATTTGTGAAAAAATTCATGCTTCTAGACTCTGGGAGTCAGGCTGTGCGTTGTCGGCAATGAATTATTTAATTAAAGATTTTTATCAAAAACATTCTATAAATAAATATAATATAATTATTAGTTTAGAAAATAATAGGCCACAATTAACACCAAATCGCTTTTTTTCGATTTACCTAAAATAAACAACTATTTACCATTGAAAATGTCTCCGAAAACATTCCTTTTGATGTAAACTTTCCTTTTGTCTTTCTCCGGAGACAGATTTCCTCTCCATTAGACAAATTGTTTTAAAAAGTTTGCCATTCACGAAGTTACGGGTTTGTATAATGAAGGATATTAATCTGCAAGGACCACTATGTAAACGGAGCTAAATTTTTGTGTTGTTTTTTGATTACAGATGATTCAAATTATAACAATACAAACATTTTGTTATTTCATCATTTTCAGCCATAGAACGTCCACTGCTGGGTCCACATAGGCCTCCCCCATCGATCGTCTGTTTATGTTATTTATTGAAACTTAATTTTTATCTTTATAATATAAAATTTCGGTGTGCATGTGTTTTTTATGTCATAGACCTGTGGTAAAAAAAGTAACTAGTGTTAAGTGATCACCGTTGCCTGGATTTTTGCGTTCGCGTTGCCAACATTTAAAGACTTTTGAAGAAACTCATGGTATAATAATATACTCCGCCAGGTATATCGCTCCGAGAAAAAATGTCACGTGGGTGTCCCGCAATGATGTCATCAATGTCATGGATACACGTACACGTACACATGCATAAACAAGATCAGAATAAGTAATTTACAACAAGTTCGAGAGAGATGACGATACACGAAAAAATGGCGGACTCTTTATGATTTTCTGTGTTAACAGTAGCGTGAAATTATAACTCCCCAATATCCGTATGTACCGTACCTGTGGGAATCCAATAAATCAATGTAGTTTTGATAAACCTGTATTTAATATATTTAATTCGTGCTTAACTTGCTTGAGCGGACAAACCAAATGACAATTGAAATGATTTTTGTATTTTATTTAATAGATTATTTTAAAAAAAGTTTCCCAGGATCTGTGTTTGTTACAATAAAGTGGCAACTGGACAGTGACGTCATTGCGGGACATCTCCCCGCTAGAACTTGTTTTCTTGGATCATGAAGAAACCCATGTTATAGTTACTCGGAAATGCCACTGGAGGGAGTTCATTCCACGTACTACATACAGGTTTAAAAAAAAATTGCGTAAAACGCACGGTGTACGATTTCCAAAGATGTATGATTTTAAATTTTTTTGTTCTCGTATCAGCAATCACCAGCACTATCACCAGTCTTAGATTTTGGTACTGTTTATCTTACATCCTTACACCGTAATTATGCAAAAGATTATAATTTTTATACCCAAGCATAATTAATATTGATGGATTGTCTCATTTTCAACAAGGCACATCCGACAAAATTAATATCGTATGATATGCAATATCCATCTCAATGATTAATCTTCAAAAGATCTGAAACAATTTCGATATAACCAATTCAGCAGTTCCTTTTAAAATGTTAATTGGAATTGCAATTTGTAAATCAATATAGGTTTTCGGATAATCCTCTCCAAGCTGTCGGTCAATGATTGAGTTTTTTGTCCAAATAAATATTTTCATTTTTATTCGATACGGTTTGAAGACTCGAAACCTTTTACGGATTTAAACATTCTGTAAGGTAAAGGTGGAGCAGATTTTTTTTTGTGTAAATAAAATACTCTTACCTAATTTTTTTTTTTTTTTTTTTACAGTTTATTTATAAAAACGGCATAATAAACGAATTATGAAAAACATACAAAAATAAGTTTAGCAAAACCAACAAAAGAAACTTAAGATGCAGTTTCTGTCAGCAAAAAGTTGAATTAACAATTCATTTCCATAATCATTATCAGTCTATCATGTTCCAACTGCTGGGACACTGGGAGAGGATGGACACTAATTCACCATGCTGGCCCAATGCATGTTGGTGAAAGTCTGGGTCTTTAAACTTTTGAGGTTCTTGGACATACCGGTTTCCTCACGATATTTTCCTTGACCGTAATTGAGCGATAGCATCGAAACTGCATATAATTTATTACAACTAAATAAGTTATAGGACAATTTATTACAACTAAATAAGTTATAGGACAATTTATTACAACTAATTAAGTTATAGGACAATTTATTACAACTAAATAAGTTATAGGACAATTTATTACAACTAAATAAGTTATAGGACAATTTATTACAACTAAATAAGTTATAGGACAATTTATTACAACTAAATAAGTTATAGGACAATTTATTACAACTAAATAAGTTAAGGACCCGGGTGTCCTAAAACTGCGACCAGAACCACCGGAAAACGGGCAGCAGGTCCTATTAGTACACGGTGAACGTACTGCAATCCCCAAGCCGCCTGCCAAGCGTGGGGATTATGGCAACACCCCTCTCTAAGGGGGAGGTCTTGTTCAGCAGTGGACATTTTAATGGCTGATGATGTGAAATAAGTTATTGGTGAAGGGCCGAGAATCGAACCAGGTGCCATCAGATTGTAAAGCGCACATGCAACCGCCCGGCCACCATCTGCTTAGCATACTCGTATACTCATCGTCATCATCATTGTTATCAACCTATCATATTCCCACTGCTGGGAGACATTCACAGGCCTTTTATCAGAGAGAGAGAGAGAGAGAGAGAGAGAGAGAGAGAGAGAGAGAGGATGGGCCATACTCGTATACTCGTACGTACTATTTGACTTTTCCTGTTACACGTCGTTTTCGCTTAACCCAAAACACAACGAGACGCCCTTTCCCATTTTCCTCACAAAAAATCGTATGGCTCAATAGCCGAGCACAATATTGTATCGAACACATCAGCCCGCTATTATGTCCACTAATAAGACTGGACCTTACAGACCTCAATTTATAATAAATCGAACTACACTGTTATCGTTTCCCAGCACACAATGAAAATCCGACTTATCTATGGACGCAGGATCCGAGAGACCCAACACGTGACCCTAACACCCTCTGGCTATAACCTTGAGTGATGACCTACGATTTGTTAAGACCCCGTCCTGGTCGTTACGACCTCCTTTCAGTTTTTATTCCCCTTATGATGTTTCATTTTATGATTGTCTGCAGTATTGCTTTGGACGCGTTGGAAGGAAATGGTTGGGATTCTTCTGATGCATTTTATGATGGCTTAGACCTTCTGGTTTATGGAGATTGATACGAAACAAATGTTGTTAATAATGGATGTTTTTGTTTTTGGAAACCACGTCATTGGCGTTTATATGTTTCGTATTTCTGGTATAATTAAGTAAAGAGATTTAACTTTTGGTTTAGAACATCATAAAAGTTGTATTATTTTGGTAAGTTATAAATTTTTTGCATTTAACTATTTATCGATATTTAATAAATAATATTATCAGAAACTCACTGGTTTTCTACAATAAATATAGGCTAATCAGTCTTTTGATATGTAATTTTTAATAGTTTTTAATTTAACGTTTAGGACAATCAGAGCATCAGGATTTGCATCACGCGTAGGTACTCTGCCGTGAGCACCGCCACGGGAAACTCCAAATGCTTTTGCGTAAACGTTTTCTCATCCAAACCAACAACGTCTCGGGATACGACCCAACGTCTCCATAAACGAGGCCTTAGACTAGCTTTCATATGATGATTCTATTTTCTAGCAGCAAAATATGATACCAGAAGTGTTACGGACTTTCCTATTTACATTTTAATTAAGAGTAGGTATAAGATAAACAGAAATTTACTGCGACCTTGAATTTTAATAACAGAGACCTGCCAAAATCCTTCTAACCCTTAACTTTTCCAAATTATCTTTGCTACCAGCTGAAATGCCGTAAAACAATGTGTTGAGAGCGCTCACCGTATATCCGTTTAGCTCTCAGAAAATTGTGTAATATATCATTGTGTTAACACCGCTCGAGTGAGACCGTTTATCAACTCAAGTCCTCTAATAATATCTTGTGAATTCTATTTTACTCCCTCCTAAATAATACAACGTAGTTTCAATGGATTTATAAAAACATTATTTAAGGAGGCTTATTAATGTGTACCTACACAGAGAACGTGCGTAAAATAAACATAACTAAAATATAAGATACCGCAAACTCACCGTCTATATAATTGTAAAAAAAACACATGTTTTAACAATAAAATTGCACACATAAACTACCTGCACCCTCCAATTAGATTTCATGGGACAATTCAAGAGGGTTCCTAAAATTCAATTACAGAATTTCTTTGTATTTTTCTTTGAAACATGTTTTATGAAATATGTTACAGTTTTCCAACAGGGAAAATGTAAATTTTAGGGTTCTCTACAAGGTTATAAGGAAAAGATATGCTAACCTGAAAGGGGTTCGTTAGACTTTGCACTATGAACAACTTATACTATGGGACAAACCCCGAAATTGCAAAAAAATATCACCTGTTCCACACAAATTATAGTTGAGCGTGTTTTTTTTCTTCTATGGAACAGCTGATATTTTATTCGCGATTTCAGCGTTGGTCCCATAGTAAAAGTTGCTCGCAGTGATGAGTATGATGAACCCTTCATCAAAACTCGCGTGAGGATTATACATTATACATTATTATCCAGAATCAAGCGTATTCCCTGAGGAGGCTCTAATGGCTCCGAAACCGGTCGATCGTCTCGACCGATAAAACATAATCGTATGTGCAAGCCGGTGTTATAATAATTTATAATGAACCCCTTTCGGCATTGCATACCTTTTCCTTATAACCCTGTATAACTTGGGGTACCACATGTCATGTTGTGCTATTGGTTTCTTATTAGAAGATTGAAAAGATTTTATGAAAATATAGAAAACTACCTCCGTCCCACGGTTTCACCCGCAAGAAATTTTCCAAATTTTTTGCTCAATTTTCTTAATTTTTCTTTCCGTAAGAACCTTCTACAAAGGATTAGAAAACTTAAGAAAAACAGATGAATGATGACGACTTTACCAATTTCGTAAAATCGTTCTCAAGTTATGGCGTGACTATTGGTCACGCAAAAATTATTGATATACCTATAATTATATAGATTAATAGGTATTACTAGCAGCGCCCGACGGTTACAATTGTTCTCCTACAGGGACTGTTAATTTTTATCGTGATAGAATGTAGGCTTTGTTTTCTTCCAGGGTTTTATTCTTCTTCTTTGTTTTCTTTGTTCTTGTAAGCCATACCAAAGTACTTTTTCACCCAAATCCGTTTAATTGTTAGATACGTAGTAAAATAGGAACAAACATTCACAAATTCACATTATTAATAGTATGATTTTTGTACTGCTCATAAACGTAAATGTGAGCATTAATCACATAAGCATTTAATTACTCACCGGAATAGCAAACGTAAGCAGGTCGCGACCTTTTACTAAAGGAAGCGCCATTCGTCTCTGTCTTACGCAAAATTTAACATGTAGATATTAACGTCCTACATAGCCGTAATGTTATTCCACAAACTATTTCACTTATCCTTGAGATGGACAAAGCTATTTCAAGAGTCTTCAAGTTCAACGTACTAGAGCCAAGTAGCAGAGTGGCAGAAACTTGATTCATCATCATAATCAGTCCCAGTTAGTCCATACTAATAGACACAGGCCCCATCCAATGCCACTACGCCCGATCTTCAGTTTTATGCTTCCAGTAATTGCCACTTGCCCTGCGTATATCGTCACTCTATCTAGTCTACGGTGTCAACGTCCACTGCTTAACATCAGCCTCCCCCGTAGAATGCCACACTGAACGACAGATCCACTGGATGCCCACGACTCTTATGATGTCGTCGGCCCATCTAGTGGAAGGCCTACCTACGCTGCGTCTTCCGGTTTGTGGCATTCACTCAAGAATCTTTCTTCCCCTTCAGTTATCCCCTTCTTCAGTTCCCCTTCTTTTAGTGAAACGGCCTAATCACTGCCACTTCAACTTGCATAACTTAGCAGCTAAATCGGTGACTGTCACTAAAATTGCTGTTTCTTCAGCGTATATCTTCGTTCCGGAATAATTTGGAAGAACTACCTTTATTTAGTAAAATCTCCGCATCCCTTATAAAGAAACAGCGTTTTTTCTTGCTTATAAACGTATTTATAGTCTACTTATTTGTATTTATCCGCAACTATCTTACTACCCCAGACGTGCGAAGTAACACTTCAGAGTCGAGACGTGTCCGCTCACACGCGAAACACCGTTCCCTACTCAATTTGCGAATAGAAAATTGGATTTGATCCTCAACACTATCCGTACGTCGTTTATCTCAATTCCGGGGCAGACAAAGCGCGGTATTGATGAGTTTCAACGATCATAAATAACACATCGATCTCGCGCGAAACAGTGTAATTTGTTAGTGTAGAAAGGTTGATAAACTTGTGATAAAAATTGTAAGCTGCGTCAGTGTACGTAGTACAATGTACACAGAAGTTCATTGATCTATGTCACAACATATTCAGCCACTAGACAAGGATTTATGTTGGTAGGTATTAACGAACAAGGCAAATATATATGTACCTACTGTAGACGCATATAGCTGCCCTAAAAGGAAGGATGTATGATTTTCGGTTTTTCTTCCAATCTCTGATCTGGACTACTACAAACAAAAAGTGAATAGAGTCGTCAAAGGTATAGCCAACCCATTGGAAATGGACCGAGTACAAGTACTCCACCACTTATCATCAAGTGGCCTGTCACTTGTATGTTATTTCTGCTGTATTTTTTTTCTGATTACATAGGAACATACAAAGCCACTTTTAGCCTGCACGAGATGTCGTAGATTAGTCTTTTGGTCCGAAGTATCATAGGCGACATTTTCAGTCGATATTTTTCCTAATTTTACACAGCTTTAACCCATCAGAACATGATGATCGAAGAACGGTTGTACACCGATAATAAAAATAAACGATCCTATTATTGTGTTTTTTTATTAATTTTATTTTTTTGGCTTATTCCCAAATTGGTCCAAACAGCGCAAAAAATTATTGCACCAAGTCCAAGCCTCTGCTAAAGTTAGCAAAAACACTGCTGACAAAAACTTAATTTTTACCTATAGGAAATTTGTGTTTGTGTGTTTCTATAACACAAATTGTTATTTTACAAAAAAAAAACCTTTATTATTATATTTTAAGATTATTGAGTATGTGAATCTATGAGGATGACAAAAAAGTATAAATACTTTTGTTTTGGCAGTACAATTTTGTCGTTGGCGCCGTTATAATATTACTTATCTACTTGCTTAGGCACAAAAAATACAGCCGCCAAAAACCGTACACACAAAGTAATTAAGGTAAAATTGCTGACCAGGCCATGACCCGTGAGCGCGGGCTCCCCAAGATAAATACTTGGAATGGGGTCATTCAAAAGAAAACCAAAAGGTATTCTAAGCAGGTATCAAGCCAAAATGGTAATAGTACGCTGGTGAATTTATCAAATATCTGAATAAACCTTCAAAAACATCAGATTTCGACACCTTGTTTTTTGCAAGACCGGTACAGCTCAGTTGGTAGTTAATGGGTTTAATTCCTAGCAAAGCAAATGTTTTAATAATGGATTTTAATATCTAGGCGACAGTTGTGTGTGTTCTATGGTTTTCCAGACAAAGGTGTGATAGCTATAATGCGTTATTATTATTTTGAAAGTTACAAAATTATGTTAAACACCTTTTTTTTCAACGATGATTCCGTCTGTAGAAAATATAAAAATTTTAAAATATGAATTCGGAAAAGAGCTATTAACGTTTCAGCCTCTGAACAGGTTTTGATTAATACCTAAGTTACAGCAACGAAACCTGCTTTTAAATAAATAAATAAAAACATTGAACCTTTTTACCCAACACAACCTTTTTACCCAAATGCATATACACTTTTTCCGTTCTATCGTGGGTAACAAGGACACGAAAAAAAAAAATCTTGACCATAGGAAGCAGAATCTTGTTCACAGAATACTATTTGATCTGGTTACTAAGTTTCCATGCATAGATCAGCCTGCTTGCTGCTAGCTAGTAACAAGAAGTTCACTGCCTAAGCGTTATACCTTAATGCAAGACTTTTCGTGCTTTAAAAACCTTGAATAATTTGTTAGCAATCAAGGTACTTGGCCCTTGTTTGTTTACACAGCGTTATTAGATACCTTGTGAACGTGACACAATGTACTGAACTAGACAGTACCTAGGGATTTGTATCACTCTCGTTTTATATTACACTAGCGGTCCGCCCCAGCTTTGCACGGGTATAGATTATAGCCTATGTTACCCGCGGACAGTGTAGTTCCCAACAGTGAAAGAATTTTTCATATCGGTTCAGTAGTTTCGGAGCCTATTCAATGCAAACAAACAAACAAACAATCAAATATTTCCTCTTTATAATATTAGTATTAAGTATTATATTAATTAGTGATTACTAACTGTATATTTACACGTAGACATTGATTTCATAATTATTATTGTAAGTTATTTCCAATCTTGGGAGAGAGGTAGTGTTCATCAGCTCGGATGGCTCGCTTCTCAATCTGTCCCAATCGCCATTATTTGCGTATTGATTGATTGATTAACTCTTTTTGTTCACACCATAAAATTTGATACAGAGGACAAAAAACTGAAACACGACGACGACATCGGCGTTTGTATTGACGTCGTCCTCGGGAACATTTTCTTTATCTATTCTGGTCGGTCAAACATAATGGTGATCTGCCGCACAGTCTTGTACCTTCTATCTTACTCTCTACCACAAAGCATTCTTGAAGCGTCATCGGTGACGCTTTAAGAAAAGGTAGGGATACGTGTCCAAACAAGGTTAAGATGCAACTCTTCAACGATGGGTTTCTTGTAGAAAATACTGATTGTATCTGAAATCATTCCACGACACGAATTTAGTTTTATTCCAAGATTCAATACCGTTATAGTCTTAGCGAAATACGAAGATCCGTGAAACCATACATTTAGTGCATGGCTTCCGCATGGAGAATAAAATTTCGCGGTGTCTAGGTGAGAGTAGACAGCGTAAACATAAGTTTCAGAGTAAATTAAAATAATCCTACTAATATTATAAACGCAAAAGTTTGTATGTATGGATGTATAGATGTATGGATATATGTATCTTTGTTCCTCTTTCACGCTGCAACGGAACAACGGATCGACCTGATTTTTTGCATGAGTATAGTTCAAGAGCCAGAGAGTGACATACTTTTCATCATCATCACCATTTTTTATCACTACGCGGGTGAAACCGCGGGGGACAGCTAGTAATTCGTATGTATCATTAGATAAATACATTACAACAAAAAAATTATGCATATCCAACACCGCTGGACGTCTTATCATTACACCAGTAAGTGTGTTCGGGTAAGTCCTAGCTTCTTATTACAAACTGAAACACTGTCTCTGTCTATGGAAGCGATGTCGATCTCAGCCCTGCAGGATACGATCTAAATTGCCTTGTACGTGAATACGTAAGGGCGTGCCTCCCCTACACTATTGAGGTGAGCACAATAACATTGGCATGCAGAAGAAAAACATGTACAAAGATGTTTGGGACGGAAGTTGGCGAATTGGTTTTTTGATTGTTGATGGAATTGTACTAAAAAAGTTAAGCTGTAATTTCGTCACAAACTTCTACAAAAAGGAATAAAAAAGATAATTCTTAAATTGCTAAAATGGACACGAATATTTTTTCTATCGTTGTTTTAAGTACATAGATAGAAACACACACATATGACACACACATATGACACACACATAATATGTACATAGTTACATGAAATGGTTGAAAAAGTACGTATTACTTGTATTTTAACATCACATCACAACGTTTTGTTGGAAAGGCATTCACAAATAATGATTATGTTCATGTGATAAACCTTCAGATAATAATCAACCAATTCAGGATTTCACAGAACGGTGGTACTAAGCCGAAAGGAGCTTCTTTTAATATGGGACCCTAACACTAAAATTGTAAAAAAAAACATAGATATATAGTCATTCGCACACAGCGAAATCTGGAGCAACTTATATCATAATGATAAGCCCAAAATAAATATTCGAAGGAATGTAATCCGCTTTAGCAATTGTAAAATAACAAATTGTAAATATTAAAGGTTCACCTGACCGGTAGGTACAATTTTAATTGGGTAAACCCTTGCACGACGATAATTGGTTCATTCAGCACGCGTAATGACTCGGCAATCGAATGGCTCATTATTGCATTTATTTTGATTCGATTTTCATGATAACTTATATGATGATAAAATAATGTAAGAATCATTGTTCTATCGTCATCTATACTTTCTAAACTAATATTATAAAGAGGAAAGATTTGATTGTTTGTTTGTTTGTTTGCATTGAATAGGCTCCGAAACTACTGAACCGATTTGAAAAATTATTTCACTGTTGGGAAGCTACACTGTTCCCAGGTAACAAAGGCTATAATCTATACCTGTGCGAAGCTGGGGCGGACCGCTAGTCTATACTAATATTATAAAGAGGAAAGATTTGATTGTTAGTTTGTTTGTTTGTTTGTTTGTTTGCATTGAATAGGCTCCGAAACTACTGAACCGATTTGAAAAATTCCTTCACTGTTGGGAAGCTACACTATCCCCGGTTAACATAGGCTATATTTTATTTTTTAAAAAAAATAGGGATCCTTACTAAAACTCCAATAATGTAACCCAAGGTGTAAAAAAATTAGATTTACAATTTTGACTTTGCGTGTTTGACAGTTCTAAGACAGGATAACGTCTGTCAGGTCAGCTAGTCTATACTAATATTATAAAGAGGAAAGATTTGATTGTTTGTTTGTTTGTTTGCATTGAATAGGCTCCGAAACTACTGAACCGATTTGAAAAATTCCTTCACTGTTGGGAAGCTACACTATCCCCGGTTAACATAGGCTATATTATATTTTCAAAAAAAATAGGGATCCTTACTAAAACTCCAATAATGTAACCCAAGGTGTAAAAAAATAAGATTTACAATTTTGACTTTGCGTGTTTGACAGTTCTAAGACAGGACAACGTCTGTCAGGTCAGCTAGTCTATACTAATATTATAAAGAGGAAAGATTTGATTGTTTGTTTGTTTGTTTGTTTGTTTGCATTGAATAGGCTCCGAAACTCTTGAACCAATTTGAAAAATTCTTTCACTGTTGGGAAGCTACACTATCTCCGGGTAACATAGGCTATATTATATTTTCAAAAAAAATAGGGATCCTTACTAAAACTCCAATAAGGTAACCCGAGGTGTAGTAAAATAAGATTTACAATTTTGACTTTGCGTGTTTGACAGTTCTAAGACAGGACAACGTCTGTCAGGTCTGCTAGTATATTATAAAGAGGAAAGATTAGTTTGTTTGCATTGAATAGGCTCCGAAACTAATGAACCGATTTGAAAAATTCTTTTACTGTTGAGTAGCTACACTATCCCCGGGTGACATAGGCTATGTTAATTAATTAAAAAATTAGGGATCCTTACTAAATCTCCAATAATGTAACCCAAGGTGTAAAAAAATAAGACACACCCGTGCAGAGCCGGGGTGCGTTGCTAGTTTAAAATATTCCTAAAGGGGATTTTTTTAAAGAACTTGACTCTTTTGACGTTTGCAATTGCAGTGGCAGGCAACATAAGAATTTATGGACAAGACAAGTCTAGTATGAAAGGTACCTTAATTTAGCATATTGCCTACTTTGTATCTTAAAAGGTTGCAGTGTATTTTGCTTGTAGGAAAAACCACGAGACACAGCGAATAACGCTCGGAGCTCTAAGTTTTCAAGTTTTTGTTATTATCAGGAAGGGATGATCTGTCCGCTTTTCCTACCTTTCCCGCTAAGTGAGTGTTAGTATCGGATTGCTAAGGCATATTCACAAGTGACGTCATTATAAAGCATAGTGCGTTCTCTGTCTAGCAAGACATTACCTCCCTTATTAATAAACGTGGAGTAGTCTTGGAATAGTTACGCCGTGTCTACTTCTCTCTTTCACATTTTGAACTCGATCGAAAAAAGACAAAAGACGAAGTAACTATTCCAAGGCTACTCCACGTTTATTAATAAGGGGGTACATGTATAAATTGAATTTCTTTATAAACCCACGATAAAAGAGCTGGTCGTTTGTTTACAAACAGCTAAACAGAGTTTTTTTAATCAGCTAATAAAAAAATCGGTTAATTCTTTTGGGAGCTACAATATCACAGACAGACACACAGATACACAGAAATACAATGACACGACGACACAAAGATACAACGACACAAAAACACAAAGACACAAATACACAAAGACATCTAGCATCTGATATCTCTGGTTATTCGGTCAATTAACATGAATATATCACAAATTTACTATTTAGTCGCATCTTGGTCTCTAATCTAAGTGAAATAAATAACGGCGTCTGATGCCGCGGTCGCCATCTTACCACCTACCTACGGCACCCACTACGGTACTACGGTACGGTCTGAGTTCCGTATAAAGCCTGGAGCATTGGTTTGTTTATATTTAATTTCTCAACCAGAATGAAGTCAACATTGCTGTATTTCTGAAATTAATTGTAACCTCCGTTTGTCAGCTCGGCGATAGCTCTCTGGAGGCAAAGAGATATAGATTCTAGATAGGGCAACACTAACGCGACGGCCCTGCTTCCGTCTTTAAAGTCTCACTCACACATTTTTATATTAGTGATTACTAGTTGCTCGCTGCGATTTCACATACTATTATACAGGAACCGTATTTTTAAAAATAATAAAGTACTCTACCGGCAGGTCCGGTTACTTCCATACCAAATTTAATCCAAAAAAGCACACGTTCAAACCAACTTTTACATTACCTTAGTGACTAAGGTAAAGTAAAAGTGAGTGTTTTTTATTTGAAAAAACTTAGTTTATGAACTAACTACTAGCTATTTATTACCCATAATTTCGTACTGCGTTTTTTTTTCTTTAAATTTAGGCTGCATAAATTAAATAAATATTTATAATATAGCCTCGCGGATTTGTACAACTTTGCCACTAGCACTACATTTTAAAGCTCGATGCACATGCTCTGCTCTGGGTCACTTTTTTGCTCCATATAAAAGTTTCAAATGTTAGGACGTGTTAAGCGCTTAAAAATTTTACACAAATCATGTGCCATGGAGATAGACATTGCACGTAATCTGAAAATCTGTAAAATGAATTATGTAATACGTAATTTTCCTAGCACGCAATTTGCCACACGTAGCGTTTATTTGCTATGGATGCCGCTTTACGTGTCACGTCTCTGCATCACACCTTAGATAGGTTCTAACAGCTCTTCCAGCACCTACTACCATCTCTGTATTACCAAATGCGGCCGACATGAAAATGCCGCGGGCGGTAAATCGGCGCGCACGTGGCGTCCACGCCGCAAACTGCTTTTTGATAGACAGCCGCGGTGAAGCCCGGACGTTTAATGCCGGGTCTACCGCAACCGGTGATTTTTCATTTAACGGTTATTTTGAACTAATAGCGGGAAAAGTTGACTGTTGGGGTGATGACGGCATCTGGGTGCTATGCTATGGAGTTAGATCATGAATATCTTGTGGTACTATTTAAGAAAGCAAGATCAACTAAGCTGAGAAATGGATCTAGTCTATTACAGAAGCCTAAATTGTTTTACTACAACCTCTGACAAAGACCCATGGAGCGAGCCATGCTCGGAATCAAATTGCAAGACCAGTGAATGACCAATGTTGGAGACGTCGTAAAAAGGTTGACGGAACTTAAGTAGAGCTGGCCAGGACACATCGTCAAATGTGATGATCGGTATATAGTAGTAACCACGTCGTGGCCAAGATTAGCTTGATGGAACCCGGGCCAACAAAGGATGAGGTGGAGCGACGACTTCAAAATAACGGTTGAGAACGAGTGGATGCAACTGGTAACTGGCGAGGAGTGGGTCACTAAGGACTGATGATGATGATGATGTTGACTGTCTCTGATAAGCCTATTACTAGCCTAAATTTAATTGCTAGTAAAATATATAACCAAAATAAACTGAACGACAATCTCAATTTCAAGTTTCTTATCGCTGCGTTAAACTGATATTGATTAAGATAAACCACTTAGATCGACTATCAGCGCTCGAAGCCATCAATCTCAACGCCAATCTAATCGAAGCCTCGAAACAATAAAGTCCATTTCATTATCGTCATTCCGAAAATAAGCTCGGAAGCGTCGAAGCAACGGCAAATATCGCGTTTATCTCAGCCAACATAAACTGCAATTACCAGTCTCCAAACGTTTCTGGAAGGAAACGAACGCTCTCACAAGCTAAAGACGGAAGAAAAGGCTGCGAAGAAAAAGCTAAATAGATATTTTATCACTTTTATAGCCTCTTACTTTGAGCCCCGTTTGAATTACAACGCGTCGACTTTTTACGTATCTGAGCGTTAACGTTCGACGTTTCGCAGTTTCGCTTTGATTTTCCGGAGACTTATTGCGATTGAAGGTTTTTTTGAGCTGTTTTGAACTTATTTTATATTGCTGAAGTATTCGTGAAAGAGATGAGAAATTTAACAAGAAACGCGTTCTATGATGAATTTAGCGTGTCTGTTTGCACATGCGTCGTATTCATAACTCTTGACTTATTGGGTTAAACCAAGGAAGATAGACTAAGAGGAAAGACAATAACGGAATATTAGAGCGTAGCTCGGAAATTTTCCTAAAAATGGTATGAACTTATATGGCGCCGTAATTTGAGCGTGATATAGGTTGTCTCGAACTTCCGTAAGCGCTGCAGTCAGATAATATACGAAAAGGTTCTACAAATTACCGTAGAGCTAGTATCGCAGTCAAGTTTCGCAACATTTCAAGGGAAAGGGAAGGGAAGGGGAAGGGAGGGCTTGACCGGACTAGTTAGCGAGCGCAGAGGGCGTTTGGCAGAACTTGATTGTTTAAGTTTTAGGGCGACTAGCTCAAGGACACCTCGAAGGTACGAACCTCGGCTTAGGCCGTCGCCGGGAGTGTGGATCAGACTTGCCCAGGCACCCCAAAGGGGGTGTGCCCTGAAGCCGTAACGATTTTTTTTACTGGTGATTATTTGGAGAGAATCTAACCAATCTTCTAACAGATCCTATGGGGGTTTACGTTCCCGCCGGTGGGATCGTTGTGTGTATGTGTGCCTCTGGTAACCGGCGCCTGTACCAAAAACTGAGTATTTCCTATTGCAAGGAGCAGTCGGATTGGGTCACATTTTAGATGCGCATTTTTATTTATAATGCAACCCAATACTGGATTCCACGCACTAGTGAGTTGAAAACCATCAAAAACCGTAGTAAACAACCGCGCTAGTTTAAAACAATTTTTTCTATCAATGTCACTATCAAAATACTAGATTTTATCTTTACTGTAAAACCATTTTTTTATGTAAACGAGTTCTAATAATTCCTAACTAAATATTAAGGTAAACTTAGCATGTGTTTCACGTGTTCAAAACACACACTCTGGTACTTCATTAGTGATTTAAATGTCACGTAGAGCTGATATACGTTCACATTTCGCTTAACCTCGAGCGAGCATGAAAGCGGGCTAAGTGCTAATTGAATCATACATTACCGTGGCAACATTTGGATATTTTTTTTTAATCTCTTGTAGTATTTGACTATAAACAGAAATGGGATTTGTGTCCGGATAATTTGACCAGATTAATTTAATAAGCCTAGCTTTCCGGCCAATAAGTGTTTTTTTGGCCGGCAGTGAAAGGCCAAAAAAAAGTTACTAGTAATGCTAGTCACTGTTCGCTAGCATGCTAGGTACCGCTAGTAGTGGGCGTGAGGATTTGTATTGTCTCTATACCTTCAACGGTATATATATGGGCAACAACTGTTTTTGTATAATACTAGTTTAGTATTATGTGTTAGTTAGCTTGTATTGACTAATTGTTTGTATTGTATTGTTAACTTGACCTCGGGTGGTTGGCAAACGCATATGGCGTTGGGCCTCACTTTTGTTTTGGGGCGACCAGCTCAAAGGCACTTCAAAGGTGCCGGTTCAATCAACATATTCTTGATGTTGCTTGTATTTTTTTGATAAATCTGACTTTCAAAAAAACTGGACGCTTGAATTTTAATGTATGTATCCGGCATAATAATACCACGGTAGGAATGTGGTCGCATGTCACATCACCATTTGTAATGTTTGGCCAAATGGTACAATAAAGTACTAAGTAGAGGCTAACCCACTGGATCAATTGCGTTTTGGTCACGCACTAGAGTTTTTATTTTGATTAAAATAAAAATTAGGAAATTGTGCAAGTGGTTTTATTTTAGGAACAAAATACTTAGTGGGCATGCTATTTTGTATTTAGTTAAATTGTTATGTCTTTTTAATGTATTATTGTCGTTATTTCATGCTGTGTCGACATACAGTTAGATGTAAGCGTCCACGCTATTCAGCTATTCGTTTAATTTCTATAGCAGGGTCCTAATTCTGTATAAATCCATACAAAACGCCAATTACACGCTGTAAACGTGTTATCACTGTAAACTGTAACCATAGTACCAAAATTATAAGGCTTCTAAACAATCAGACGCGTCTTCAGTTCGAATAATATATTCTCTTGATAAACAAACACGAGCAAACTTATTCTTGCCGATTCCATGAAGCTAACGTAACGCGGCCGCGTTACGAGTTTATATGGTCATAGAGGCATAGAGTGTTTTTTTCAATTACATTTTCATGTTATAATGTCACGCGTTTATGGCCATGAATCTCATGTGAGATAGAGAATAAGGGCCCAGAAATATTTTCTTAAACGTTAATGTAAAACATTTAAAAAAATGTAAAAAAATATTGGCGGTCAAACGCAGGCCTAATAAAATTACTAATAAAATAAAATAATACAATTTTTTTTATAAAGTTATATTAAAACGATTCCAAGTACAGGCTGAACAGTAACTAAAATAAAGATTTTAGCAAGCACCGCTTTAATTTTTTAAAAATGCTTAATTTCTTCGAAAAAGTATTATATTTATACTGCCTAAGTATGTATTTAACATCTTCGGTATCCAAAAGTTTACATGGACATAATGTATAGGTAGATTTCCCAAGCACAGACTGAAGCTACTAAAATAAATTATAACATAAGAGGTGTTTTTTTTATTTTATTAATTAGCAAAAAATAATAATATGCACATGTATAGAAAATTTATACTTCAATCTAATCTAAGAAATCTTTATCTAATAAACCACTGCCAGCAGCCATCATTCCCAAAATGCTGGCCGCATTGCCGCGTTGTATTGCAATACTGGCACGTTATGCAAAATACTGGCCAGCATTTTGGTTACAAGATGCTTCAACCAGACATGTTGATAATCAATTATATAAAAATCTCGTGTCACGGTGTTTGTGGTAGTGCAATACTCCGAAAACTCGACAGATTTTTATGTTTTTTTTTTTTAAATATATATTTGGTAGGTATGAGAATAGGTCGTAAAGTATATTTCATACCGCTAGGTGATTAGGGTTTTATAGTAGCGAGGCCGAAGGCTGAGCTCTACGCGTACGAATTAACGGGTATCAACTAGTTCTTTATAATTATTTTTAACGGCCGGCCCCACGTTCAAAATAAGTAATTACAGATTTAAAATTGTCAATTTTCTAACAGCATTATAAGGCGAAGGACAAAAAAGAGATAAAACACTTTCCGCTTATCAAATGCTAAAAGACAAGACTATCTAAGGCACCACAAAATGTTCTACTAAAGAGCGAAAATATTAATAAACACGGAAAATGAGAATGAGCCAAAACACATCTGAGTGAGCGGAATACAGAGATATTAGGTCAGAGGGAAATGGCGAACCGTAACATTTGAGGGCATAATTTAACCACCGAACAATGTCCCACCGTCCGGTTTAACAACCACAAAAGACGCAGTGTATATTTTTGGGAGTATCTGAACTTATTGTTGTTACATTTGTTGAAGTTTCTTTATTAAAAACAAAGAAGTCTAAAATAGCGTTTTATTAAGTAAAATCAAAATTACGTGTAAAATGTTTTTTTTTTTGCTACAACCACTTGTGTTGGTTATCGTGCAATACGATATATCTGTATCATCATCATCAGCCGGAAGACGTCCACTGCTGAACATAGGCCTCCCCCTTTAACCTCCACACTGAACGACAGCCCGTCTTTTGCATCCACTGGATACCCGCGACTCTCACAATGTCGTTAGTCCATCTAGTGGGATGCCTCCCTACGCTGCGTCTTCCGGTTCGTGGTCTGCACTCCAGAACCTTTCTTCCCCATCGGTTATCGGTTCTTCGAGCGCTGTGGCCTGCCCATTGCCACTTCAACTTACAAATTTTAACAGCTATGTCGGTGACTCTGGTTCTTTGGCGAATTTCCACGTTTCGGATCTTATCGCGCAAAGAAACTCCGAGCATAGCTCTCTCCATTGCCCGCTGTGTGAGCTTTTCCAAATGGCCAACAGTTAAGGACCACGTCTCAGTACCATATATCTGTATAAATGAGTATGATATATCTGTATAAATGAGGGTAAAGGTATTACACATCACCAACTATTAGTTTAGAAAATATTTCTAACATGTACTATTAGTTTAGCATTACAGTAGAACCTATATATTAAAACTTTTAAGCATTCAAAATTATTTCGAACATTTTCTGATCGTAGCCTTTTTTCAGTTATAGCGATAAAATTGTACCTAATAAACGCAATACGTCCTAGCTCAAAAGTCATTGTGCTTTTCCAAAAAAAAAAAAAAAAACAAGTAGTGCATAGATTCAGTATGTTATGTCGGGATGACACAACTCTGAAATTTGGCTCTGAAAGTCCACATACTCGTAGCTTCGTTCGTTTGAACTTGAATGTGGCCACAATTATATGGCTTTGGCACGAAAACCTACCATATACGTGTCAAGATACGCTCTTGGCCTGCTATTATGGTTCTTAAATTGTAAATTGCGAATAAGAACACTCTAAAAAGATTTATTCTAGTAATAGAATACACCTAATTAAAGAACTGGAATAAAAAAATGCTTTGCTCTTCGTCACTGGTTTCCATCGCGCCTAGTGTAAGAGCCACCAAAGCTTTTTTACACAATGTTTCCTTCCGTCCCTAGTACTCCGTAACTGTAATTGCCATTTGTGGTGCTATGAATAAAACATCTGCTTACTTAGATTCTCCGCATTCGATTCTGGTTAACATATTTCTTGTTTAATGGAGATGGACTGTGGAATACAATATAGGAATCTAAGAACTACTCTAAAAAGTTTATATTATGCATATTATTATGCATTTCTGTCAGGCAGAATAATTAAGACGTTGTTAGGTCTATACTCTACAAGGAGTTTAGTTAATTTAAATAAAAGTATTATTGAAATGCACTAAGGACGGATTCTGGAATAAAAAAATGTCCTAGAGAATATAGTACGTAAGATACTTGACAGTGGCTAGAAGTAAAAAACCAAAGATTGGGCTGAATGTTGTGCCTTGCGAGATATATAAATATCCAGCAGTGGACTAAGATGCGCTGATTATGTTGTTTATCTCGAGGTCTACCCAAAGTTATTGAAAAAATCATTAGAATAGTTTTATGCGGAACATAGGAATAAAATATACATTTAAAAATATAGGTGATAATGATAAACATCAAAATCGGTTCAGTAGTTAAGTTTTTAAGGCAAAATAACTAGAAAATTTTGTTACTTTAATGACAATCCTATTAAGTAGCTAAATTGCCTATTTTGTACTAATTTTGTGCAGTCTGTTTTTAAATTGATCGTTATTTGGGATTCATTGAGAAACGCTATCCTTTAGGGATAGCCAATAGAACAATATATTTTTGGACAGAACAAAGCAAAAATAAACTCTGAAGATTGGACTTGGCCAAGCTGAACTTGGAAAAACGCCAATCTGTTCAATTTTCACTTATGCAGTGGCGCAAACAAATCAACATTAATCTTCATAGATATGATCTAGTGTATGCGTTTATCTTTGTTGTATTTAGGTTGAATGTTTAACTTGCCCCAACTTTATTTAGGTTATAATAATATCCTAGACTTTTTAAGCAATAAAAATAAAAATCTTATATCTATCATGTTTCCGCAGCTGGAATAGTTATCAAAGAGACAAGATGGGCCCTAATCCACCATGCTGGCCCAGCGCATGTTGGTAAATGTCATATATCTTTGAACTTTTGAGGTTCTTGGATATACCTACCAGCTTTCATACGATGTTCTCCTTCACCTATTTTGAGTGATGACACCAAAACTGCATATAATTTATTTAGTTACTAAATAAGTCATTGGTACAGGTCTGAGGATCAATTAACCGGGTGACGTCAGATTGCACACGCCACCGCTTGGCCACCGTCATTCCATAGCTACACTACAGCGAGATCTACTATATCTAAGCGAGATAAAGTAAGCCGTGGAATTAAGGTTTTTAGTAATATCAGTTTTTTTTTGTTTGGGATTTTGGTCTGGCTGCAGAGGCCTTTTGACCACGTCTTTATTTAATATACGTAGTCAGTCATAGTCACATACAGAATCTAGCGAAGTAAGTCACGGTCATATCAAATTCATGCCCAGTAAAATGGTGGAGGCTTTACGAGAGGCTTCTATGGAGTTTTGGAAACAACACGAAAACAAACGTTTGACCTCTCTATATCACTTCCCCCCACACGAGCATGAACACTTAATAAACAATGATCTACCATTATTACACATTAAAACTCGAAAATACACAAGTTTAGGAAAATAATCCAAAGAGCCGACATGTTTTTTTCCACGTTCGCGCCAAAACTTCCGTAATTACAGCTCTTTTTTTTTGTTAAAATTTGTATGACCTTGGATTCAGTGTCCTTTAGTCGTAATATTAAGCATGTTTACATATTAAAAGCTTCAAACAAGTCATAGTCACAGTTAGAGTCAAGCTAAGTAAGTCATGGTCAAGTCAAACTCATGCCCCTGTAAAGTGATGGAGACTTTACAAGGGGCTCCTATGGTGTTTTGGAAACAACACGAAAAGTCACGTTTCACCTCGTTATATCACTCGAGCACGTTTACGAGCACTTAATAAATAATAATTCAGCATTTACTACACATTAACACTTGAAAATACACAAGTTTAGGAAAATAATACAACGAGTCGACATGTTTTTTTCCACGTTCGCGCCAAAATTTCCGTAATTTCAGCTCTATGCCCCGCGGTGTTACCAGCTATACCTATGACAGGACCAAGGTACAAATTTTTCATAAAAAAAGCTAGTATTATTACAGGGTATAACCTACCTCCATCCCAAATTTCATCTAAATAACGTTCAGCCAAGACGTTACGGAGTAGATTGGGAACAAATATACACTCGCACACAAACTATTACATTTTATAATATGAAGTATGCTTTGCTAATCTTTAGTTTTCTTACTATTTTCAGTCATCTTTACTAATAGGCTAGTTTAGTTTGTGAACTTAAATAGCAAATTCAAAATTCAAACGAAACAGTTCCCTTGATTGAGTGACGTAATCAAACAAGACTAACACAAACTACTGGGTAGTTGACACTGGTGCGTGAGGGCCAACTCCCTGTGGTTGGAAATCGGAAAGTAGGTTGTTAAACTCCATTGAAATCGGATAATCTAAACACGCACACAAACGTAGACAACTGATAGGCTTGGCTATGTTAAGCTGTTGCATTGAGAGAAAAAACAGTGAGAGTTGTTGTTGTTTCAACAAAACGTGTATTTTTATTTTAAATCATTGTGATCTTTGATTTTAACTGATTTTACATTTGTCAAGATGTTAGTATTGTGATAAATTAAAAATATACTGTCAAAATAGAACAGGTGGTTATTTTTTTATTGATAAATGTAGATAGATAGATAGAAACTCTTTATTGTGTACACCAGAAATAAAAATTACAACACGATAGAAAACACTTACGAGCTAGTGCCACAAGTGGCAGCCTTATAGCTAAAAGCTATCTCTTCCAGGCAACCATTGGATGGAAAGAATTTACGTAACAGAATCGACGGGGGATGCTAAAACACTTTTAATGATACCATTAAATAGATACTACTGTAAATGTAATAGCTTTTTATATCTTTTGAGCTCTTTGGACGAATTTGCTCATAGTCTAATATAAAAAAATATATATTGTGTGTGTGTGCTTAGCGACAGAGTGTAAGTATATAGTGTTAACGAAATAAAGTGCTCAGCGCGCCTAAAGAAGTTTTCACTTCAAAAATTCATTTTGCATGTACGTACTACGTAGGTATTTACATTCTTACAAAAGTTGTAAGTCAACCAACTGGTGAGGAAGTTATTGTCGAACTAGCATATAAATGGGCAAATAGACTCCAATTGGTTGCAGCCGACTGGACTTCAGTCAATTCTCGTAAAGTCTTGTCTATTAAAAATTCTAGACGTTTAGATTGATTCCAGTTGCTTTCTGGTTTCAAACTCTATCGCTGAGTCCAAGTGACGATCTTGATTCGATATACAGTCCACGATGGTGGTGTGTCAATTGACAAATGGCTGCCGCGTCGCCTAACAAACAACCGCGTTTCACGTAATAGAATTAACTGTTCTGATTAATCGACCCGTGTTTCGTTTGCGGTAAGTGTAATGGGGCGATAGGATCGTTGTTTTATTTTGTATTTGAATCGTGAGGTTCGATTTACAACCATTAATTCATGCTTCAGAATTACCCAAAGGATGTAAAAGGGACCCCATTTCATAAGCCTACACTGCAGCGCTGTCTGTCTGTCCGTCCGTCCATCGTACTTTTTAACAGCTGTATCTTTCGAACCGTAATAGCCAGTTGAAATTTTCATAAAATGTGTAATAGTACGACGGATTAACTGAGAAATAATAATAAGTCAAAAAATAAAAACTAATGGTGGGTTATATAACAAGCGTTTTTTTTTAAACGTATTTTTTTAATGGTCTAATGTTAAATCAGTAATACGTGCAAGCGTCAAAGTCAGCATGATCATAGTAAACACTAAAGTAAATAACAGTCAAGTGCGACGAGCGCGGTCGGTAAGTACTTGGATGGGCGACCGCCTGGGCGTGAGCGCGATGTTGTTTTTTGCACTACTTTTTGTATTTTGTAGTGGCACGGAATCTTCAGTGCACGAGCCTGACTCGCACTTGACTATTTATTACTCAGCTTATGACTAAGACATTACGGATCATATAGTAAAATGACGCATTTTTATTTAACTTCGTATCATGAATGTGAACGATCTTAGTGGTAGAAGACAATGAAACTGTATGAAAATGTTTTATAAGATCATCATCATAATCAGCCTTTTAACAGTCCACTGCTGGACTTTTAGCCTACTACCGAAAGGGTGATTGGGCCATATCCACCACGCTGGCCCAGTGCGGATTGATGGATTCACATACGCCAATGACAGTTTTACTTATATCAATGACATACACCATTGAATTCCTTCTCCGTACGTAAGCAGGTTTCTTCACGATGTTTTCATTCACCGAAAAGCCAGTGGTATGGAAATCCGTACATAAGCTCCAAAGAGCTCATTGGTACGGGCCCGGGGTTTGAACTCGCGACCTCACGCTTTCAAGTCTAGCGGTCTCCCAAATGGGCTACCATGGCTTCTCAATAATTTATAAGATGGGATGCGTAAAATAAAAGTGAACTCAGATATTAACTGTAGAGTACAGACCCTAAACGCCCTAACGGGAAAAGGGTTGAAAGTTTATGAGTTTTAAATTTTAGTTATTGTATTGATTAATCAAGACAAAAAGTCGGTTAAGTTTCTACCACAGAAGCCAATTTTTATTTTCACTCCAAATATAAAACGGTAAAATACAAGACGATATTCTGTTCACTGTGGATTTACAGGCTCGCGTTCAATAATATTGCACCGCGGGGAAACTTATTCAATTTGACTGCGAAGACGTGGAGACAACTGCTGTTGGGCTTGAAAGGCATTGTGCCCCTGGTTCGTTTTTTCATTCTATCTTCTGAACAATACCTACTTTCATTCAATCCATGGACATTAGGCATGCAAGGCACGCGGTGTCGCGACTGGGGTGCAGGATTCGACTAGTTGGAGATCGGCTTTGGTGGTGGAATGAGCGAGGAGCGAGATATGTAGTAAAATGTAACTAAATTAGATAAATACCTGCATATTGCACAGCGGGCAATAGGAGAGCTATGCTCGGAGTTTCTTTGCGCCATAGAATCCGAAACGTGGATATTCGCCAAAGAACCAGAGTCACCGACATAGCTATTAAAATTTGAAAGTTGAAGTGGCAATGGGCAGGCCACATCGCTCGAAGAACCGATACCGATGGGGAAGAAAGGTTCTTGAGTGGAGACCACGAACCGGAAGACGCAGCGTATATAGGTAGGCCTCCCACTAGATGGACCGACGACATTGTGAGAGTCGCGGGCATTCAGTCGTTCAGTGTGGAGGTTAAAGGGGGAGGCCTATGTTCAGCAGTGGACGTCTTCTTGCTGATGATGAATGAGACCTGCACATTGTTCACAAAAAGTCCTATACGACTATCTATACCTACTAGAAGAAACATTTGAATTTAATTGTATTATTTTACAAGTTCTGTATCGCAACTGAGTGTGTTAGTAAGAATGTATTTTTTTTAATGATAGTAGTATTATCTATGATAAGTAAAAAATATGCGTAGAAGTTATCGCTATTAATACTTATATATACGATTGTTTAGCAAATATTTACTTAGGTACAGCCATAGATAGTGGCTAGCTTGCCTTGTTCCTTTATTTTTTTTCTATTATATATTATATATAACTAGCTGCGCCCCATGGTTTGACATACGTGGAGCACTCCTTATAACATCAGCTACCTGCCAGTAAAAGTCTCGTCAAAACTGTTTCAGCTGTTTGTAGTCCAAAGGTAACACACCGCCTTTTATATATATAAGAAGACTAGCTGCGGCCCGCGGTTTCAACCGCGTAGTGATCAAAAATCTTGAAAATGTATCTAACTGATGGTGAAAACCGCATCAAAATCCGTTGCGTGGTTTAGGAGGAGTTAGCGCGGCCATACAGACATACAGACAGACGCGGAAAGCGACTTCAATTTATACTATGTAGATATTACGATTATGAATTTTTTTATATGACAATTATTACCATAAAGTTATATGATTATTTACGGGATATTTACCGTGGTAAGGTTGTGGAAACACCGGTTGTTGAACAACCGTGATAGTTTAAAACAATTATTACCATAATGACTAAATTCATATAATAAAGGTACTAGCTATGATAACGCCATTTTGACTGTTGCAAACCAACGCATAAAGCATTTAGAACCACAACGCTGCTTCCTTATGCGTACGCAGTCTCTGCATTAGTTAACAAAGGATGATAATCCGCTCTTCTGACTACCGCCTCAAGTTCGTGTGAGCATCACACCATTCTATTGGCAAGGGGACGTGCAAATGAACCCACAAACGTATGTTTGTCTTCATACTTTGTCGTTCGAAACTCATACATTATTGATGACCGAATGTTCTGGAAAATCTAGATTCTGCGCTCCAGCTAAATCTACACGTGTATTTCATTGGATCCCCAACTTTCTAGGAATTACGCTTGCATGCGGATGTTACAAACGAACAGAACGTATTGGTCATGTCTTTCTTTTGCCTCTTTATGGCTTCTTTGGTTCTTTGTGAGAAATCGAATGTATTAGACCTCAGAGCAAATAAAAATACAGAGGGACTACCGTGAACACAAAAGTGAAGCCACTTTTTGAAACGTGTGCGTAGTCGAAGTTCGTGTCGTGTAATTCATCAAAATAAGTTATAATATAAATACTAAGTGTGGAAATATTCCATCCTTATTATTTTTTACTTTTGTGGTTTTTTTTTACAGTTCTTAATACTGCAAGAAGTCATTGTTTCTTTTTAAAACGGTTGTTTTCAGTACGACGTTCTGACAAGAAATTCACGTAGTTTTGAATGCGTATGTGTCCGTGAGTCGTGTATTTATTGGGAATTCACGTAGTTTTGGAAGCGATTTTGGCATCACTTTGGCAGTGCGCCGTAGGGACTCTGTATTTTTATTTGCTCTGAGGTATTAGACATTTTGTAAGGTGTGTCTACTAGTGCTTCTGATTCTATATTACCATGAACAAAAATATGTAACTCTTTCTAATTATGCTCCGACATTTAATTACAAAATGTATAAGTACATTTTGTGTAAGGTATATTTTGTAATAGGTCTAATATCTGCCCAGTGCTGATAAAACGCAAAATTAACTTAATAAAGGTGACGAATTTGGCATTCGACAAAATAAGAATGTAATGAAAAACTTTTTGCTTCTGGTAAGTCAGTCAAATAAACTTAATCTGCATTCTAGCTAATGACATCAAAGCTTTCCTACCACTGTTTATCAGAAGCTCACCCTTGATCTTTGACATGAGTTGACTGGGTAACTAAGAGCTAACGAACGCTAGTCTCACCTGTGACCCGCAGTCGCTAATTGCAAATATCTTGCACCGAGGGCAGTGAAAGTGCATAGTTACTGCTACGAGTAGTTGTTTATGGTAGAAAAATATTTAAGCAGCATATTCTCCATAATTTTTTAAACTCAGAATGGAACTTTTGTGTTGAGTTTTTCCTAATACTGGAACTTTGATGGCTCGCTACAGTTTCATCTTTTTGGGCCTGGCATGTTAACCAGGACATAAACCAGGCGTGTTGACATAAAATCAACCCACCATTGGTCTGTTTTTTGTCATTTTCCACGACAAGATCATCCATCAAGTTATCACCGCTTTAGTTTGACTATAGCCAGGTCCAGGTCCATGAAGTTTCATGAGGCTCAAGAAGTATAAGGTCTATTAGCTGATTTCCAAAGTACTCCACCGGTCTGCAGAGTACATCGCTTAAAAGCGCTCGCACTTCTCCTCATACATATTTAAAGGCGTTCTAAACTTACCAACGTCTAAACATTTTACTTTTAGAAATGTAGATAAACCTTAAAATTATTATAAATTGTACGACAATAGCAGAAATCAATTTTGTGCATTTCTTTTACAATTTCACCGGAGTCGTCAGGGTGTATGGCTGCGTCAAAACACGGTGATATATAAACGAATCTCGTGGCTTGCTGCCAGACCTGTCTACGAAGTGACACAGTGGTAACACAATATGTAAGCAAAATGTGCACCAACTTATAAATAACATTTGAAAAAAAAAAGACTAATAATACGAAAAAAGAAAAACTACTAATACCAACTGATTGTTATTAAGCTTTAAGAGCATTTGCTTGTCACATCATCGCCATACTATTTCCCAGGTGAGTATAGAACTTCCACCTCAGTACGCTATCTGTTCCGGACCTATGCCAGTCTCGTCCACTGTTTTTCTTCCGCTTCAACGATTTCGTTTGATCAGCAAGCTCGTGGTATGCCTTCTTCTTCATTCTTTCTACAGATACCATTTTGTGACTACTTTGATCTACCGGTCTTCCCTTTCCATATTTGCATATATTTTATCTAAAGCTCAGTGATACTATTGGGATTGCAAAATAGCTTCTCAATGCTGACTGTAGAATATAATGCGACATTTGACGACCAACAAAATATGTTTATTTACCACGCGAAAAATCACAAAGAATAATGTTCAAAAAAAGAAGAAGACTATACTATTTTATACTATTAAACTAAAAATACAGAAATGTTCTCCTTGGAACTTTTCTGCATTGTTCAGCACTTTTTAAAACCGTATATCGCAGCTTATAGATCCCAGCATAAATCCGCTCGGGAAACGCCAGTACTACGTCGAATCGATGTGTATAGTTTTGGCGCAGATTTAGCCTTGTAACTCATATCGCAATGGCGCTTTTACCATGCCTTGTTCAGCTCAAACATATTGGCGATAATTTCTAATACACAAGCATTGGACTAACCTCCACTACAATGCGAAGCGTGATGTAGTGCGCTGTATATGGACGAAGTGAATTATTCGCTTTAGTTACCTTGGTTTTAGACTCATGTTTTCAGTGTGTAACTAATGTCAAGGTACAGGTTTTTTTTTGTTTGAAAACTATACTACACTTTCATTACATACTCAGTCACATTGCTGTCAGTCATACCTTCTTTATGGCAAAATATTATAATTATGAAATTACGTTATGAAAAAATAATAAGAGTAAGCGTTTGAGCATACCAATATGTATTACAATTTGTTACGGGTATTTATCGAATTATCGGCAGTTTAGGTAGGCCTCCCACTAGATGGACCGACGACATTGTGAGAGTCGCGGGCATCCAGTGGATGCAAAAGGCAGGCTGTCGTTCAGTGTGTAGGTAAAAGGGGGAGGCCTATGTTCAGCAGTGGACGTCTTCTGGCTGATGATGATGAAGATGATTTATCGAATTCAATTGATAAATCTCAAATTCTTCTCAGCATTTCACATCATAATTTTTTTATTTACTTCCTTTTTTTTCTGTAAATAGGTACATCTCTTCATTTTTCCAGCCATTCTGCGTATACAAACTTTCTTTACTTTTACGTATGAACGCCGCGCGCCAACTGGATCCAACCAAACTTACCCAACGTAAACAAAAACTGCATTGTTGCAAAAAAAGTTTACGCAACGCCAAAAACAATTGGAATCCTCACACTCACTATAATAACACGGTTAAACGTCTGACGGTCGGGTCGGAAACGTCCCGGACCATTTCTGTTTATGTGCCGGGTTCCGGGTTGTTGCCGTTACGGCATCGCCCGGTTGCCATAACCGGGCTGTACAGTCGGTGACTGTTTTAAACATCAATAACAGAGTTCTGGGGAATAGCAGTTGTTTGAAGGTTGAAGGCCAGTTGATGGTGTAAAGGTACAAATATACCTTTGCAACACAAGATAAAATGCAATGCAACTTAATTTTTGGATCTACACAAGTACGCTTTTAGATGTTTCTTCCGATACATACGTGAATTGAATGAAAGTGCATGCTTTTATAAAGTTCAAGTTCAATTTATAGGCCGTAGGATCACAAGGAACACAGCTAAAAAAACTTAAATACTAACTGCATGCATCTTAAGTATGAATATAATTATTGCACGCATTAGAGTCTAGTGCATCCATTATTAAAATAAACAATTAACAGTAGGGAAATATTATCGTTGCTGTAAAAAAGCTTACTTTCAAATAAAGAGTTGTAATTTAATATCACCTAGTTTTCCTTTTTCTTCATTAGTCACTAAGTTAAGATTCTTTGACGGCACGTCTTGGCCACATAAAAAATGGCATGTATACTAATAAGGTTCGCCATCCTTGCACTAGACGCTACAAACTAATTAATACTAATCTTGATACAAGCTGAAAGCATAACATACGAAAATTAAACCTTTGAGGTCATCAATAAAAAAAATAAGACTTCACGGAAACTTTAATAGATGGGATTAATTCCATATTTTCCACCCTTAGATATGGAATATTTTCTTTAAATTTAAAAACACCACTATAAAAAGATCGCCAATCGTTCGATTGCTTATTTTACGTAGTCCAATAGTAGATCTTTGTCAAAAGTTTTTAAAACATTAGGAGAGGTGACATTAAACTTAACTTGCATATTATTGGGTTTGAGAATGTCTGAACAAAGCCTTAAATAGTTGCAAAACATAGATGACGTGGATAATAAGCATAAGAAGAGAGCACAAACGGTAAAAAGCATGCTCTTTTACGTTACCTGCAGGACAAAATTCATAGCCCCCGTTGGCCCAGTTGATAGTGAACCTGCCTCCTCTGCTTGGGGCCGTAGGTTCGATTCCCACCTAGGATAAACAATTATGTGATGAACATATGTGTTTGTTCTATATCTGGTTGTTAATATATATTATATGGATGATGATGACGATGGTGTATGTATATCAGTCTCTCTCAGCCATATTATAAGCTTTGTTTAGTTTGGGGTGAGATGACCGTGTGAGCAAAAAAAATTACCGAATATTTAAAAAAAAATACAGAATGTAGATATATTATGCTGTATGCCTTGTTTTCAGACTCCACAACTTTGGTCCTTAGTCCATCTCAAACAGCATCAAAAACAAGGTTTACATTTGCACATTGCAAATTTTTGAACTTCCAAAAGCTGCTCTTAAATTATATTTAATATACAAACGACAACTAACGAGTTCTTGGTAGGTACAGGCTGCAGCCAGGTCTTTGAGAAAGATCTTTGAAAAGAAAATTAATAAAACATTCATTCCCTTTGACAAACTATCCGATTCACAACTCCCAATGGCAGCTTTCTTACCTAACCACAATTTTCGCAAAATAAACTCAGAAATGCGCTATCATCAAAAAGTATGGAGGTAATCGTTCGCGAGCCATCTATGAACGAACCGATTTAAGTTTGCTCCCCACAGTGACTCGCAGAGCAACTTTAAATTGCTACCAAGGAATTTTACTTTGAAAGACTCGATGTCAGCGTGTATCTTACTGATGTTGTAGGTATTTGATTAATGTTGGAGTTATTTAACAACAACATTTTATAGTGCTTCAGGTATCTAAATGAACCTTTTACTGCACATATCGAGGTATTCGAATTCATGAATACTCAAAACATCAAGTTTTTTGCATGAAATGAAATTTTTGAATGATCAAACTTAGATAGGTTTCATCAAATACTTGGACAAAAATCTAAAATGGTTAAAATTTTGCTTAAAATAGCTTTAAATTTTTACAACCTAGCTCGAAAATTCAATCTCCTCACTTTACACTTCAGTCATAGAAACTACAAACAAAACTCCAGGGAATAAAACTGCATGTAGGAATACGTTTCAAGAAGAATGTGTGCGCAACGCCATTGTGGAACCTTCAGCCGCCGACTACATTGTGCGGCTGAGATTGAATTTCTTCACCCACTTCAAGGAAATGTGATCTTGTGCAATCTGCTACGTAACTAGATTCCTTATGATTTATGTTCCGGACTGGAATTCGAGTAAGATGTTGGAAAGGTAAATATTCTGTTTATGTTTATCATTACAAGAGTCATTTTATACAGATAGTTTACACAGAGTTAGAGATAAACAATGTGAAGCTACGTGACACAAGATAAAACTAGGTGAAACAACATGAACCAAAAGAAAAGAAAAAGGTCGAAAGGTTGGTGTGACAAAAGGTAAAACAAGGTTTTTAGATATAAAATAGATCTACGTTTGGCCACCAACTTGCCTAACGGTAAACGACGTGTGGCTGACGCTAGAACACGTTGATCTAAAAGAAATCTATTCAGTCAAGTCAGTCAAGCCTTGAAGACGCCTAGGATGTAATTCTCAGGAAACAAGGAGGACGGCAGGAGTTCCATTCTTGAGCAGTACATATAATCATAAATGACCTAAATCGTAGTTAACGATTTTTTTTAATTTTCATGAGGAACGGGTGGTATCGTGCAGTCTTTCTGCTAGTCCAGTAGTAAAAGGTGGAGGGTGGAATAAGGTCATCAAGGTTTTGCGAACACTCGCCGAAATGTATCCGGTAGAAAATAGATATAGACTAGCTACTTTACGGAGGTACTCGCATTGCAATTTTTTGCGACTAGTTTGTTGGCACCAATCAGCCTCATGGCAAGCCGATCTATCAAATCTAAAGCTTCTAGCTGGTATTTAGCAGCTCCGTGGAATAGGTGGCAGCAGTACTCAACACACGATTGGACTTGTACTTGATACAAATTAAGCAACAGTCCCGGTGAGAAGTACCGCCTATTTTTCTTATTGAATATGCAGAGTTTTTACTAGCCAGTTTAGCCTTAGATTCGAGGTATGCTCCAAAGTTCAGTGTACACGTTAGTCCTAGTAGCTCTAGATCAGGGATTCCCAAAGTGGTCGATAAGTCGATATCGACCCATTGGGATCGAAATCGGGGGTCGACATAAAGTAAAAATGATTTTGGGGGTTAACGTTTAATGTCTATTTATTTTGTAAAATTTTGATGAGAAAATGATGTCAAGTGTACTCACTCAAAGTTTTTAAAATGGTAAGTATTTTGTATTAATAGGTAAAAACTAGAGATAGGATTTTTAAAGTAATTTAACTATGGGGGTTTGAGTTATCAGTTCATTTTGTTAAAGGGGTCTCTTGCCAAATTTTTTTGGGAATCCCTGCTCTAGATGGTCTGTCAGAGGTATGGCTATGGTAGTTAAAAGTTATTAAGTATAATTATATATTCGGGGATAAAGCTTTTTCGTCTTGGAAGACCTAGGGCCTTACGGACAACAGCTAATTGCGGTACCTAATCCGCTCAGTTGGAAAATCACGCGAACGTAAACCTTATCGCGCCCAGATACGGTTTGCGGTCGCGTGATTTTCCAACTGAGTGGATTAGGTGCCTGTAATAGCAGTTGTCCGTAAGGCCCCTGGAATCCCTCGGTGCACTCAGAATTTTAGTAACTTACTCTTAACTCTAGGTTACTTCGTAACGCTTGGGATTTTCAATATGCGCCTGCTGTATCTCCTTGGTGAATAACCTATTATAAAAACGGTTAATAATATTTTAGCTGAAGTGTCTGCTTAAAGTGACATATAAGTAATTGAATTGCATGACTGTACTAAAATATTATCAGTTGGAGCACGGAGACTTGTAAGCACCCGTGCTTCACTCAGGTGGAGAACCTAGGTGAAGCACGGGTCCGACCCCTTATATTCGTAGTGAAATATGAAACACTTATGTTCAACCTTTGATGAATTTGAAATGAAACTCGAAACAATGTAAAAAGTGTAATAAAATGAAGACATTTGCACAATAAAATGATACAAATACAAACATAAAATCTCTAACAAGGTCCCCGATCTCATTGGAATAAAGAGAATAACGTACCTTATGTGCACCCGTGCGATGTAAATGCAAAGAGCATAAAGCGGTGTTATTGCTAAGATACCCTTACTATAGGTTTAGGGGAAACGAGGTTTTTATACAAGACGAGCAAGTTACTCGCTTGACGGTAAGCCCCACGCATGCCTACAAAACATCAGTTCCGCCCAGATTTTAAAATTTTAACAGTTGAAATCCTTGTGTGGTAATGCATTGCTCTCGATAAACGACGTTTTTTTCCTCGTCGATGCTCTTATGTGATAGTACCTATGTTCTATAATTTCACTAAAAATATTACTTCAAACAGTTCCACTGATTTTGGCACGCTACTGTATTGCAGTTGAATAACTGGCAAAATTGTGGTAGGTACTTACCCAGATGGGATCTGCAAAAGAGTCAAAACTACAACTAAAGAGTCGGAAGATAGTAGTTGTGTATATCTGTGATATTAGTAGGAGTAAAATTAAGTCTATTTGGCTATCCTTTGAAGTTTACAATACGTCATAGTTTCAAACATTCGTTACGAGTTTGAACACGACTTTAGTTCAACAGTTAATTAAGACTGTATCGTCGACCTTTAACATTTCACCTCTACATATTTACTCATAATGTCGTAGAGTATACCTAGGTACTGCCAAGTTTCAAGCTATTTGAAGTATGCGATATTTACCAACCCGAAAATGCCTTGTGAACCTACTTCTTGTGAAGAATTTATAAGAAAAGGAAGAATACAACCTACTTGCCTACCTACCTACCTACCTACTTGCTTTGCTTAGTTTGGGGTCAGATGACCGTGTGTGCATAAATGTCACGCATATTCATTTTTATTTTTATTTATACTTTAAAATCTTTGTGTGTGTGTATGGACTCCAAAACGGCTGGACCGCTTTGATGGGACTTTCACTGGCAGATGATGATGTTATACAGAGTACCTACCTTAAGCTACTTTTCTCGAGGGTATCCACGCGGGTGACCGTGGGCCGTGGGGTGCAGCTATTTAATTATATGTAGGTTAAGTTTGTCACTACAGCGTCTGAAATCTAAAAATCTAGATAGAGAAACTCTTTATAGTGAACACCAGAAATAAAAATTACAACACGATAGAAAACACTTACGAGCTAGTGCCACAAGTGGCGGCCTTATCGGTAAAAGCGATCTCTTCCAGGCAACCATTGATATACGTAAAATCTTAATATATTATCGTGGCTTTAAAATTGTTTGGCAAATAAGAAATTTTGTTATAATACTTGTAAAAATATACAATAAATTAATAAATGTAGGTTAGTTGTAAATAAATGTATTAATTAATTATAAATTCTATAGGTACCTACCTACTTGTAAAAACTAAGAATGTGTCCATCAATAGCATGACGTAGGTAAGTAGGTAACCTATCTTATTGTCTCTAGCACTTTAAGCACGTGTTTTTAGGGTTCCGTACCTCAAAAGGAAAAAACGGAACCCTTATAGGATCACTTCGTTGTCCGTCTGTCTGTCCGTCTGTCTGTCCGTCTGTCTGTCCGTCTGTCTGTCCGTCTGTCTGTCCGTCTGTCTGTCTGTCCGTCTGTCCGTCTGTCAAGACCCTTTTTCTCGAGAACGCGTTAAGGTATCAAGTTGAAATTTATATTAAATACTTGGGTTTACGGTTTCTTTCGGCTGTAAAAAAATAAAAGCTTTAAGTAAACGCAATCAAAAGATATGAACGTTTATGTCGCATATTTTGCGATTTCACAGGGAAATCAAAATCTATAGGGTACTTTCCGTTGACCTAGAATCATGAAATTTAGCAAAAGGCAAGGTCTCATAGCACATATATAGGAATAAATCCGAAAGTCACAAATTTGAAGTTATATCATTTAAAAATAATTATTTTGCTATTACAAACTTACATTTTGTAGTTGGAATGTATGAAAGAAGCTTATAGTCAACTACAAAGTTAAGTTTGTCTTTCAATATTTCAACTTCAGTTATTTATTTTTTTTTTTGGACTCGCGCTCTGATGGTTCCGTCCAACGGAACCCTCAGAGCACGAGTCTTACTCGTACTTGTCCGGTTTTTTGTTTGTTTACATTACACTAACTCGATCGTCTTGTTCTCCTTATATCTCCTACCTACCAATGTTTGTATGGTGGCAGAGCTGGATGATCTCGCACAAAATGATGATGAAGCCAGTTTTCGTGAGCTTTGATACTTTTGGATGACATTCTCAACGAACGCTTTGTTAAATACGAAAACTCGCGGTAAGGGTGCTGTTTGTTTTAATGCGACGCCGGGGCACTGTGTTACCGTTCAATGTAATTGAATTCTGTTCACTTGTCCTGCCAGATGTCTTCATTGCTGCTCCACGGTGCACCTTGCTATGAAGTATTTGACAGGCGCACGTTATGAAATGTGTCAGTGTGACAAAATTTATTGTTTTGTTTTGAATTTTTTTTTTAATAATGTTCAAAAGTTTAAGATGACTTTGTACAACAGAATGTAACGTAATGTATTTATAGGTCGATATCGTATTTGTGATGCCTCTGATGTAACGTACTGGGGTCTTACGGCTAGCTGTTTTAAGCCATTCAGTTTAGGGGAAGAAAAATTTTGCACAACCGCAAAATGTATCCGGGTGCGTTAAGGTTCACGTTCACGTGATTTTCCGAACTGCGCTGTTTAGCGCTGATTTGAGAGCGTATATAAGGAATTGGCCGTAAGGCTTCAGGTACTGACGACCGTGATCGCATAACATCAGGACGGGATTTTTGCTATTTGTTTTTTTTTTATATAAACATATAAATGGTAAAATCGCATCACTAATAAAATAAATTAATGACATTCCAATTTTATTTTATAAGATTGATACTGTAATAGTTATTTATGATACAAGTGCGGTAAGTTGGTTATTACAAACGAGTAGACGAATGTAAGCCCGAGACGAAGTCGAGGGCTTACCATAGTCACGAGTTTGTAAAAACCAATCCGCACGTGTGCCATACAACGTTTTACAACACATTTGCGAGAAAAAAAGGCTACAAACGAAACAATTTTAATGGAAATGGAAATTAAAAAAATACCGTAAAGTACACGCATGGTGCTATACATCTGAGCGTGCGGTAAAATTCATTACCGCACGCCCCGTTGTATGATGCGTAATGTTTAACTTTCGAACGAGGTATACAGGCTTCGTAAGTGCACTTTTTGAGCAAATGTGTTGTAAATGCGTATTTTTTAAAGTACCTTTTCACCATAACGCTTACCATTATATTTGTGCGAGAAATTTAAAAAAATCTAACCACTTCTGCATATTTTGTCACAAGTCACGTAGGTATTATACTTACGCGTAGCTATCCAAGAATGCACACCAAAGCAAAAACTATACTCATCATCATTAGTCATAGTCATAGTCATATTTATTTATTTCCATTGGAACACATTAGAGCACTTGGACACGTCAACAAAACAATTCGGTAAATAAAATATTAATAACAACTTAATATGCGGCTGTAAAGGGGCCTTGTCATGGAAAACATACTTATAACTTAGTGGACTGCTTACTACGATTAACAGTTTTTTTAAAGCATTCAATTCGTTTCGTTCAGAGCCAGACAATTTCCAAACATTTTTATCTTCAGTATAATGTTTAAATTTATAATACGCCTTTTTTGCCTATCAGCATTATCAGCCTATCATGCGATGATAAAACCGTGATGCCGGCATCAGATCGAACAGTTCTTCAGAACACTCTCCGTTGCAAATGCGATTAAAGATTATATAGAGAACCAACGTCTCTGCGCATGTTTAGCTAGCTCTAGGTGTTCGGTGAGCTTGGGATAAATATATTATGAACAGAACTAATTCCAGATCCTTTAAATGAGTCACATTTCATCACACTACTAAAACTGTAACCCATCTGTCCATACTGCTCTAATTAGATAAATCAAGGCCAGGTGTTAAACTGCCGTTAACGTTGCGTTAAAGTGTCAACCACTAATTCACGGGTAATTCTCCACTCTTTGACGGATGCCATCTGTTGAACGTGCCTATAAACGTTAAAACCACCCCATTTTGGCTTTTATTGACAGTTCAGTGATTTATCTGTTCAAGCATTTAGAGGCGGGACCGCTTCAATTAGTTAAGCAAAATTGTTACTAAATACGATATAGTACCATTATGGTTAATCTTAGCATTTTTCGATGATTTTTTGCGGTGTTTTGCATTAAATTGCAATGTTTTTCAGAGCAAAATTTTAGAAATTGATATAGCTTGTTACCCTACATCAAGGTTTAACTCTTGATTTCTAGGCAGTAAAGTTGATTTTGGCATAATATTGGCAGGATTTTTACTACGGTTAGTAAATTACAAGCGTGCATAAAGACCCCTCAGTGACAGCGCAACATATAGGTTCGATTTTGTCAACGAATACCTACGTACGAATTCTAATGGTTAATGGTATGGGGATATAAATGTCATGTGATGTTTTACAGTGTTACCCATTTTTCACATTCGTCCATGGACGCCTCAATTACTTGCCGCTGCAGTAATGTATTATTTTAGCTACGCTCCACGGTTTCGTCTGCGATTGCACCAGTACATTTCCGGGATAAGAGTAGGTACATAAGTTAATCTAGAATATAAGCTACATCCATACCAAAATGTATTAAAATCCATTCAGCAATTAAGGAGTTGAGTCGAACCAAACACACACACACACACACACACACACACACACACACACACACACACACACACACACACACACACACACACACGCACGAACACGCACACACACATCGCTCACAAATCCCCCTACTCACTTACATTTATAATAGTATATTGTGATGTGATTATTTTTATTAATCTGCCCCATCCTTCGGTTTCCCATCCTTTATCTCTTCTCGAGGATACGAGTAGGTATAATAGAGAGAATCTCCATTCTGAGGTTGCCTTAAAGGTATCGTCTATAGGGATAAACCTGCCAGTTGTTAGACATTAGATTTAATTGAAGTATTTTTGTTCTATGTAAGTACTGTCTTTTCTGTGGTGAAAAATAAAGAGTTACCTATAGTACAACTAAAAAAAAAGTTTATTGTTTTTTTTAGTCTTTGTCCGCTTTACTTTACCTACCTATCTATTACAAGTAGGCATTTTTTTAAAACCTTTGGTTAAATTTTTTCTATAGTCTTTGTCCACTTTACTAATTTATCTGGTCCATTTAGTACTTGCTCTTCCAAGATAATAACATAAATACATCATCGTTTCCACTTCTGATCTGCCGGGTTAAAATATGCGTCCGTCTATTTGTTTATTAATAATCCAGGAATAATTTGTGGCATTTTTAATAACAGCCCTATTAATAACGTTAACGATGGACATAATTTATGTTCCTCTCATTTTGTTTTATTTTTCGTGCGACTTTGACTTGTATTTTATCTTTTCCTTTGACATACTTTCTGGGTATTTGTTTTAGAAGTTTAATAATAAGGTGTTGAAATGTATTATGTGACACAATGTGGTTAGTTCACGAGGATGAAAAATATAGAATAATTATTTTACGGTGTTTTAATGACTGTCGAATTAGAAAACATTTATCATTGTATTGTTATAAATTTAAAAATTAGCCGGCCAAGTGCGAATCGGTCTCGCGTACGGTTCCGTACCACCAAAAAATAATCCACATGGGGATCGTTAATTATTTCATAAAATATGGTTTGATTAAACAGTGGAACAGTAAAAAATCAAGCATAAGCGTTATAACTAGAGATGGAGCATTATAATATATAATATACCCTAACTATAAAGGATCTTGATGAAAAATTCTCATGACGAAATGATTTTAATAATAGACGCTTTCAATAAAAGTAATTATTGCGCCGTCACGATTGATCGAGAAAAGGATGACGGTAATACAATATTAATAATGGCGAACGAGGAAGAAATTCTGTCTCTTGCGAGACAAATGCCCTATTAATGAGTGCGTCGTTTCAACGTGTTGACAGAGTAGTATGAAAATAGAGAGCAACACAAAAAAAATATAAGAAAGAATATTGAGAAAGACCATAATGCATTATTACTTTCACCGTCACTTAACATGACGTGAGCTGTGGTCAAACGCATAGCCTGTCAACTATAAAAATATTACGGAAGGCTTTTATAATCTGCTACATCTACAGTTCGCGATCATATAAAAAATCTTGACAAATCTAGACCGCAAATATTCTGTCCGTTTTCATGACAAAATTAAACGAACTTATTTTCTAAATTATTATTTGTTAAAATAGATCCAACAGTTGAGTTGTGCTAAAGTAAGACAGCAGATAGAAAAAATCACTTCTATGCTAGATTAATTTTTACTCAAGTTATTTATTTAGACATTATCCATAATAACCTGAGTAGGTATACACAACTTTGCTAATGTTTCAACTTGCAGCGCCCGCAGTTTTACCCGCTCTCTTATAGAGTATTTTTTTTATAAAGCTATTTCCTTATCAAATGCTATCCGTTTAGTCGTAACGGAGTTGAGGGGCAATACGCATACACACATGCGCAAACATACTTATAAACTTTCGCTTATATGATGTTAGTGTGTAAGTGTGATTGTAAGTAGCTCTGATAGATAATTATTATTCTCTGTTTCTTAAGTAATCTACACACGCCGGCGTCCGGCAGAGGGCATTGCGCGTGTGACGTTTAATTTTGTTTGGTAATGATTGATGTTACCTTGTTCATTTTCATACTTTTGTGTTTTGTGTTTAATGTATGGTGGCTAACTTTTGTAGCTATGTTTTCTGCAGTGTTCACATGATAATTAACAACTTATTATAAATAAACATTCGGGACATTTTTGCACACACGGTCATCTGACCCCAAACTAAGCAAAGCTTGTGATATGGCTGCCAGACGATGATATACTTTTTTTTAAATATATACTTAAATAGATATTAACTACCAGATATAGAACCAACACAAATAATCATTACAAAAAATGTGTCCTAGATGGGAATCGAACCCACACTCCCAAACGCAGAAGGTAGGTTCACTACCAACTGGACCAACGGGCTATTGTAAGCTAACAGCAAATACAATAACGATGAAAATACAATAGATTTACGAGTAAGAGGTACATATCACGCTAAATACCTATCAATAAGTAAAATGCGGGCGTGTCACTGTCGCTTAACAATGTTGCACCAAACCTACTTGAACTTGTACTATTGTGTGCTTTAGGTACCTCCAGTATTGTCAGGGTTAGAGATTATACGGGCATTTCTCCACGCTCCGATGCATTATAGATGTCAGTTACAATTAATCATACATAATGGGCTCTATAACAACTGGTATAGGCAGTTTTCAATTGTATTACACTTATTCATTGAAATTAAACACATTTTACGGATTTTATCGTGTGATACATTATTTAATTTCTGACATTTCAACCATTTTACGCAGTGTCTGAGATCACAAGTATCACTGTCTATAGAAAAAAAGTTACGAAATTAGTTACATGTACCGCCAATTATGTTTTAATCAAAACGTTTCCCTATACAGGATTAAAAGGACAAAATGTATGGAACAGCTGATTTTTTCCCTGCGATTTCAGGTTCGGTCCCAGGTCAAAGTTGTTCATGATGAGTATAACGAACCCATTTCGGCTTAGCATACCCTTTGCTTATAACCCTGCAATACGCAGTAGTCGCTCACGGTATCCAGAGGCCTTGCAGTTTTGCGCCGGGCTTGAGATTAAAACCTAAAAGAAACATTATATTACTATTTTTACAGTTATCGTTATGTGTGACTCATCTCATAATTTTTCTGAGGTATTACTATTATTTACTTACAAATGAATTAGGTAACTGTTGATATATCCTTTTCCTTTTTTACTTCCTTTTTTACCCCTTGTCCAATGTATGTAACTGATGGTGTGAACAATAAATAGCTCATCTATTGTTTTTTTTTTTTTTTTCTAAATATTAGGCTTGCGTTTGACCACCACCTCGCCTGATGTAGTCTACGATGGAGCACGCTTGCCCAGAAGAAACCGATTCACTCGTGATTTGAAGACACCCAGATTGTTTATCATTTTCATCTATTTATTGTTTGCATTGCCTTAGGTATGTAAAAAAATCTTATGATATAATTATATACATCATACGCAGTGTAGACAAAATGGCTTTTATTAGCATTATAATAATATAAACGTGTAGCTTCGAAAAGTTGGTTTTCTTGAATAAATTATTTTAAATTTGTCTTATATTATCTGTCGGGCCTGAAATCGAGCCTTGTAGGAACTCCGGCGCAAAAAGATGCTACCAATATCACCTAGCCCATTACGGTCTGTAGAATAAAATTAATCCTAACAATTAAAACAGCCACATTAACTACAAATCTAGTTAATACACAGTAGAACATTAAACAAACAAAATTAAGCAAACACCACCCTTTGACCGCAGCTGACCTTAATTTGACCAAACCGTACGCTAATGACCTGTTCATTAAACCTAAGCCGTGAATTACACTAACATTACATCGAGGCAAAGTAAAACAGTGATTAAAGTAAAGACAAAAAGAAAGGACAGTATTTATTTGCACATTAGGTACAAAATATTATACGCTCACTTGTTATAAAGGGGTATGAAAGTTGTAGGTACTAGGCTGAAAGGATTTAATTGCACGTAATATTATTAACTAACATGTTTTATCTGTTTACGAGTACATTTGGGAATTCAATTTACTATAGAAACTAACGTGATCGTAATTAATAACTATATAACTACTATTTTTAAGCCTTTTCTCAGTGAGTACATGACTGTATCGCATGATAGACAAATAATTATATGACTAAAGGGCTTAATTGAGCCTCTCAAATTTAGACCACAACAAAAGTTTGACCACCAAAACATAAATTCCTTTTGGTTTTATTTCGGCATCCTACTAGTTTTAGTTTTAATTTAGTTTTGCTTTTTGAGGGAAAGCCAAAAAACTGAAGTGGGACTAGGCCGGTCACGTAAATAGAATGTTGGGTGACCTGTGGGTAAACACCAATACCGAATTTTGCCATAATATAATGCCATAGGACCTCTTGGAAGGTACAAAAAAAGATGGCGTGACGAACTTTACTCCCATGCAAAAGACTGGTCCATCATAGCACAGAATAGAGAGAAATCTAAGAAAGGAAGCGACCCTGTAAATGTTTGAACACGGCTGAAATAAACAAAATAAGTTTTACGCTTTTACATTATTAAGAACATCTCGTCATACTGGAAATAGACGAAATTGCAATTTTTGATTATTTTTAGTTTTAGTAACAGCATATAAATGTACGTGAAACACGTTGGATATCAATATAAAATACAAAAAAGTCATTTAAAGTTTAGTGAAAATTTAAGCTTTGAGTGTCCACCTTAACTCAAAAAGGTTATGTTATCACTAACCTTCAGGAGTAACGGTCTATTCTTATAGCAGTAATGATAATTCCGGAGTCTGTTTCAATTGTAGCATTCAACTTAAACAATACGCAAAGTATGATCGGGATACTTTGGTTGAACGAAAATCAGTACCAGTAAATTTGTTGTCATTTAAAAATATTAAAAGAGAGTGTATTGTGAGATTTTATGGGGAATGTTTGAGGCTGCCTCGGCAACAGTATGAGACATATCAGAAGAAACGATACTGCATTGTTATACTAACGATGTAAGTGTGTAAAGGTAGCATTCCAATCTTGGCGATCGCGACCGGCAACCGCGACCGAGGCCAATGCTACAAAAATGCGACAATGCAAGCGACCCAAACGTCACGCGATACGATTGCTTGCATTGTGAATTCATACTGAGCACTGGATCGCACGACGTGGCTGCAGCCACTGGTCGCAGTCGCCAGTCACAGTCGCCAAGATCGGAATGCTACCTTTAGGTCAGTGAGACATAATAAAATAGTTATTTATGATACAAGTGCGGAAAGTTGGTTATTACAAATGAGTAGACGAATGTAAGCCCGAGACGAAGTCGAGGGCTTACCATAGTCACGAGTTTGTAATAACCAATCCGCACGTGTGCCATACAACGTTTTACAACACATTTGCGAGAAAAAAAGGCTACAAATGAAACAATTTTTGTTTATAACTTAATATCAGTCACAACAATAGTTTCTATAATATAATAAGAAAATGACGCGAATATGCAAATAGCGCCACTATCACGTGGTGAAAATTAGAACTACATCTTTCGTCTCATTTTCTCTTTAGTATTAAACTGAGACAAACGTATTGAGCAAAAGCGCTTCCAAGGAGGTTTGATCATTCAGCTTATTTATTCTCGTAATATGAAACTCTTTTGTGGAATTCTTATGTAATTATGATGGAAATTAAAAAAATACCGTAAATCACACGCACGGTGCTATACATCTGAGCGTGCGGACAAATTCATTTCCGCACGCTCCGTTGTATGATCCGTAATGTTTAACTTTCGAACGATGTATACAGGCTTCGTAAGTGCACTTTTTGAGCAAATGTGTTGTAAAATATATTACCTTTAGGCAGCTTGCTTTGATCATACTGAGAGGTGTGTTTTGGGATAGACTAGCTGTGAACTAAGGACCGATAGGTTTAATTTTTGCACCATCACATCGGGTTACCATTGAAATAAAAATAAAATAATTTCATTTTTATTATGTTAATTTATTTCAATTTTGACGTTGTATGTAATAATAAGAAGGAGTGGACGTTTTATGTATTTTTGTACTAAAATAGTCTGGAACTAGTTTTAAGCGGAGACGAATATAAATATTTTAGGAGATATTTTGGCCAAAAAATTACACTGTAATCTGCCTTGCTGATTAGCAGTTTGGTTTTATATACATATTAACTGCGCCCCGCGTTTTCACCCGCCAGGATTACTCTTTATAACATCAGCTATCGGCCATTGAAAGTCCCGCTTAAATTAATCCAGCTGTTTTGGAGTCCACAGGGAACATACATATATAATTATTAATTATACACACATCGCCTTTTATAGGTAAAAGAATATTTAGGTATTTATTTCGATTATATTATAGTGCAAGGACATTAAGGTAGTTTCAAACATAATTTCATTTAAAAACATTGCTGTACTTAGTTTTTATTTTAATCAACGAAATTGCACGATAAAAATATCAGACAGTTAGTTTACTGAACATACGTACAATTTACTGTGTCCTCGCTTCGAAAATGTATTGCAACTTTGACGCTTTTCACTCTGTGTGAGGTATTTTAACTTTGAAGAATATAATCCACAAGTTGCCACTTTATTCAGCTGAGGTGAAATAGGAGCATTTACTTCACACCTAGTATAAAGTTTAGAACGACAAAATGGAAAATTTAAAGCTTAGCATTTTACTTTTATTTTTGACTTTCTTAAAATATTTCGAGATAGAAATAGAATTGCGTACCCTTATAGTAGTTGTATAGTCTTGCGTTTTAGACTAAAGGAAATGGACCTTGAAGGTCATTAACCATAAGCATTGTAATTATTTTATGTATATTTTAGAATGTTTGACTTAAATGGTATAAGAAAAATTCAAATGAACTATCTCTCCAAAAATCTCATTAGTTCAAAGACATAAATGATATTAACCAACATGCACTGGCCAGCATGGTGCATTAGGGCCCACTTATATCTCTGAGCAATTATTATCCCAGTGGTTCAACATGACAAGCTATTAAGGATGTAGTACCTAACATGATATTATTTAATATATTATGTTTGCTCTATGTTTCTGTTACGGAAGCTATAGATACAAGAACACGTTTTAGGTAACTTCACATTCGAGCTCCAAGACACAAGCCTCGTGCTCAGTTTGGGAATCATAGTTAACTTTTAAGAGATTTGTTACACTGAGATGTTCATTCTTTGTAATTTTCTTGTTTTTGTGAATACATTTATTTGTATCTTATATAGATAAAGCCGTGACACTTTTTCTTGATATTAGTACTACCATGTCTTTGTAAGCGAATACTGTTGTAGGTAGATTTCATACTTTTAAAGTACGTACCTAAACTTTACAATCTAAACGAATAAAAATAAAGAACAGTTTTGTTCAGACAGAAGGCAATAAAAACACAGATATAGAATAAAGCCAGATGCATTCCACAAAGGTAACTTTGTGCATCACATTTGATGCGTGAGCACGTGACACCAACAATGGGTTGGATTGTATTGTCGACGCCCACTCGCAAGTTAACGCTAGTAATAGGTTTAATATTTTAATACCAAGCTATAAAAGAATATCACGTTCAGCAAATGTTACAGTAATGTATAGTAATTTGCGACAGGGACAATTGTATTTTGAAACTGCAGCTGTTATGCTTCGAATACAAATAGCAAGGAAAACAAAAAGAATGTAAAGTGTTCTAAAAAGTGTAAAATCGAAATAAAACGGCTTCTTTTCGTGTTGTTTTCGAAGTTCCAAGTCTCTAACAAAGTTTTAGGTGCTTTGATAGACCGTGATACCATAGAGATACTCCCTTGACTCTGATTTGAATATATCATCTAAAATCTTAGAACTATGAGTTCTTACCCACCGTCCACCTCCTGAAATCACCTGGGTGTACAGTGGAAAGTTGTTTTTACAACGGCTCACCTCTATATCGACTCTTTGATTTTTTTTTATTATACTTGACACTAACTAAATAGACAACATTTATATGGAGCCAAAAATAAATAAAACATCCATCACATAGTAAAATATAAAATCTAAATAAGCATCGGATTCAAATAAAATCTAAGTAGGTAGTTGAATACTCGTACCTTTGAATTCAAACACATTTTATTCTTCACAATCTAGAGCTGCTCCAGCATATAAAGCCTATGTTATGTTCTTACTACTCACAGAATTATCTCTGTGATCTGAACAAACAAAATTCAACAGAATTCAGCCTTTCAAGTAGGTACGCTTATCTACAAATAGTTCTGGTTGTCTCTATGCCTGATTAAAGCTTAGTATACACTAGTACGTATAAATATACGTACCTAAGATATATATTTTACCTATAGATAGGTTGTACCCACCACCATATTGACTAGAGGAATGTAAGGTTGGCTGCCCGACTTCGTTCAGCCGTCTCTCAGTCACGCACTCCGAGTGTCCACAACAAATTCTATTTTTGTCTCTTTTTAACAACAGATATAGCTTAAAAAGTGTTAAATATTCTTGCCATTATTTCACAAAATTCACATATTATAGGTGCATAGGTAAGTAGATATATGCTGCGTTTAGTCAGTTTTTAAAGCCGTGTTGTTCGCCTATAACGTCTCTAGTATTACACCTCACTGATAGGTACCGTGTTTATCTCTAGACGACACAGATAAATTCAAGGATATCGTTATATACAAAGTTTACTTTGGAACCCCGAAAACGCGAAAAATACCAGTTTTTCCATACACTTAAAGTGATTGACATTTTACTATGGAACAAAAATTAACCAAATTACAATCAAATGAGCACAATGTTTCAGCTACTTTGCCTAAATAAATACAAAAACAGTTCGGATGCTAAAAAATCGTTGAAGCCAGTTGAAGCTCTAGTGACAATCCAAATGCTCAAGCCCACTACCAGTGGCAGCGTACCCAGCATGCTAGCGGCCTTACCACGCTGAATCGCAATGCATAAACGATGAGTCAGAAAAACATTCTGGTCAAGCGTAAGAATATTTGTACTCATAGCTTATGAAACTCTGATTTATGGTTGTCGGTAGCTACGATACCGAAACAGTTACAATTTTATGTCTGGATTATATTATCGATCATAAAAACGTTTTACGGATCTATAAATACGATGTACGAGTATCGAATATTTCTGTAGCTGTATTTAAGAAATAGATTTGTTTTCTCTGAGTGTATCCCGAGCATTTTGCTCTACTTTCTTAATTTATAAAAAAAACGTTTACACTTATAGCTCCTTAGTAAGATTATGCGTACAACTAAAATAATTATAGCTCAACTAGCTGTAGCCCGTGGTTTCACCGTGTGATAACCTTCCAACTTCTAAATAAATTCAAACCGTTGTTCTATTGTTGTGTGAAAGAGGAATAAAACTGAGAGTAGGTGTTTGGTCACAACTCATAGCAGGGACTAGTTTTGTCCATTTTCGGAATGAAATAAAGCATCCTATTTCCGTGTTCATATTTCGTAGTAAATGTATACTTAAATAAGAAATAAAACAATTACTAGTACTACTGAAAAATACCGGGTTACTTGTACTGACTGATTATCAGCATCCTCTTAAGGGCAGCCTCGGTACATCAAAACAAACTACCTTTGTTCTACGACAGACCAAAATTCGCGATATAAAATTTAAAAAAATATCCACTTCCGAAAAACTGTATGAAACAGCTATGTTTTTTTGGCGTATTTAAACAAGATTAAGAGGATGGAAACAGATTACCAGTAACTCTGTTTACTATTATGTCAATACAAAATATAGCTTACAAATTTATTTTAGTGTTGTATATTGTCATTGGTGACGATGACTACATACTTACCATCCGTGGCCTGCTTTTATACCAATCTTTTGTAAAAAACTTTAAACAAATTGTTTCAGTCGCAAATATAAACTAAAATTTCTGGACATAATCTTCTATTTTATGTAGCTTCATCGGCATTTCAGATAATGAAACAAGCTCCAAACTTATCTTTTAACTTTAAATAATGAATCAATTATCGCTCTGAACGTATCAGACATACTTATCAAATGCCTAAACCTGTTAATCGAATCTACCAAGAGAGTAAATGCAACTCTATTTCTAGAGAAACTAAGTTCTGCTTCGGTTAAAACATCCTGCTAATGTAAAGAACGGTCTGATCGAACTACGTTCACTATCTCTTTAGTTTCGACGGCTAACTTTATAAGTCAGGTCTTGAGATTTATTGTAATGAAATCGTAAGGAAAGCATTATCCTGCTTTAGTTATGGGATAGAGAATTTATGGAGTTAATCTTAAACAAAACTTATAGGCTTACCTCAGTGCTTAATTTACAAACGACTTTGACTCGCAAAAAAAGTATATCCTACTCAATAATTAATTATGTGAAACTACATAATTAAGGAGATGCCGTTAATTAAAATAAATAATTAGAGAGATATTTTTGTGGTGAGACCGTCTGTGGCTGTTTTGTTTTTCTATTTTTTGCTGAAAAATTCATAAAGTAATAGTGCAAAATGACAAAATCCCATCAACACCCAGGTGGTCACCCATCCAAGTACCTACCTACCGCACCCGACGTTGCTTCACTTCGGTGATCGTACGAGAATTGGTGGTGAACAGAAATTTGACACCGACTCGCACTTGGCCTTTATTTATTATTTGTTGTTATACTTTAGAGTGTGTAAAAAGACGGAGAATAAGAACAATAATTGTACTAAAGCACATCTGCCTTGTTTGTCTGATCTGAGGCTAATACCTACATAGTGAACAATTCAAAACCGGATAAACAGTCGTCATATTTCTATTTTGACGTAACGAAATATTGCTAGAGCGCTCGCCTTTTCTGCACGTCGTGTGCCCATTCTTTACTTTGTGACATTCAGTGCAAAAATAAAGGTATCACGTCGGCACTGTACGTGTAAAACCACAAACAATACAACCACAGCCGTAAATAATTACGTAGAACTTTGCAAATTTTAATGCTATTCCCTTTTAGATTTTAGCCATCGCAATGAAATCTTTTCCGGCTTTCTTAATAAGCTCCGGCAATAATAAAATTCACAATTATAAAGAAAGCACACTTTTAGCAAGAATTTTTTCTTCTCTTTTCTATCTTCTCTATCTCTATCTCTACATAGTATAAATTAAAGTCGCTTTCCGCGTCTGTCTGTCTGTATGGCCGCTAACTCCTCCTAAACCACGCAACGGATTTTGATGCGGTTTTCACCATTAGTTAGATACATTTTCACGGAAGGTTTATATATATATAATAACTAGCGACCTGCCCCGGCTTCGCACGTAAATAACACCCGTGCGAAGCCGGGCGGGCGGGTCGCTAGTTTTCTATAATCGCCTCTCTGAAAAGCTCCCAGTCTGATGGCAATTTTTTTAACGTGATGGTGTTATAAGAAATGTTTAGTTCTCTTCATTATCGGTCTAAATTGGCTGCTGTTGGACGTAGGCCTTTAATTTACGTGCTAAGAGCGGCTACACATGAATTTTTAGCTGCAATTGAAACGCAGCAAGCGTTCGTTCATTGCACATGCGCTTGCGTCGCGACACTAGAATTGATGCACACTCATTTGTATCGATGCAGACGAACGTAAAAAGAACGATACGCGACGAACTACTATTGACGAAGAACTATTCTTTAGATATATTTCTTTATAGAATATATTTACTTATGACGCCAATGTCTTTTAAATCTCGACTAAGTTGCGTTTGCATCACGACTGCATCGCGTTTTCATCGCTTCTGTATCGTGATTGCATTGCGACTTTACTTACATATCTGCAAACGCGCTGCTTAAACCGCTCCAGCTGTGTAACTGCTCTATGCTCGGTCATCTCTGCATGTTGTTTCTACCCGCTGCCAGCATCGTCACACCACCTCACCGCATGGCGTCTTTCACTAAATTTGCGTTAACCTACTTAATATATGTGTTTACATTAAAAATGTCCTTTGGTATCCTTCAAGTAAACGTCTATAAAATATTTTACGACGTCACACGATGGACTTGGGTAAAATTTATGCTTTGAGAATTTATCGACGCTCCATTGAATTTATCGTCAGAACTAAAGGTTTTATTGCAAATATTTAAATTTTTTAAAAATGACTCAAAGCCGGAAAGTAAAACAAAGAGAAAATGAATAGCGTTTCGCACACACTCTTAGTCCAGCTCCCAACTGGGTTGCCCTATTTCAGGGGTGCCATGAAATACACGACAAAACAACTTATACCTAATTGGACTGTGGTAGTCCAATTATACTCGTAAGTAAATTTTTGTGCTTAAGTAAGTGCGTTTGCGTTAGTGTTTTTTTCCTATTGTAGATGTGTGTATAAGTGCATGTTTTGGCGATTATTAAACAAATTTAAATTAAATTAAACGCAAATACAAGGAGCCTTACGGACAACTGCTATTGCGGCACCAAACTAACGTTAAATCCGCTCGGTTGGAAAATCACGCGACCGCAAACCGTATCTGGGCGCGTTAAGGTTCACGTTCGCGTGATTTTCCAACTGAGCGGATTTAACGTTAGTTTGGTGTCGCAATAGTAGTTGTCTGTAAGGCCCCAGGCCCCCGATTCTACTAAACAACTTGTTTTTATATTGTAATTGTTTAAATTTTAATTTATTAATAATTGCCTCAAAGTTGTTAATTTTTTAATATTTTTTTATACTAAGTTATAATATTAGGTGGTGGCTTTTTTCTACTATATTTTTTTTACTGTCAATTTTGAGGCCATTATTTACAAATTAAAATTGAAACAATTACAATTTAAAAACAAATTGTTTAGTAGAATCGGGGTCCGGTCTTTAGGCAGTTTGTGTTGCCAGTACAAATACAAATACAAATACAAATCATTTATTCGGGCATAATTTATAGTAAGCTATAGTAATGATCCCAGAGGCTCCCGAACTAGTCAAAGACTGTGTGACGGGAGCCAATGGCTTCTCCTATTAATGTATCAACACACTGTCTGTTGACAGTATACATATAGTTGTTGTTATCATATGACTGAGCAGATCTTATTTAAACAGTTAAAAACAGTCTAGATCAGATTCAAACAAAAAAAAAAAATATGGTTTAGTCGTTTGGGATCTACACCAATAACCAAACGACTAAACCAATTTTTTTTTTTTTTGACAGACACATAGTTACACATTAAACGTTTAACAACCATATTTTAATTTAACTGACCAAATATAATACAGTATTTAGTCAGGTTTCAAACGCACCAAGACCAAAATGTGCATCCTAGCCTACATTTAGCTTAAGTCTTCTCTCCGTTTTCTAAATCCTTACCCTACTCTGGGTAAAGTGCAGATTAGAACCTTTGTTAACAGGCCTTCATGGGGTGTCCTTAGTCTCTGTATGCGTGTGAGTATAAGTTGTATGTGACGAATACTTGGTTAAATAATAAATAATAGTTAGAATAAATTACAATTACTCAGTAAGACGGTGACCTTGGCCCATCATTGTAAGAACTAATATTAGGTATTTTTGGTCTTTCTACAAGGCATCTTTCTATGTGAAGAGAATAAAAAACTACACATTGCATAATGACTTCCATGTTAAATTAAAATGAAATCCAATTACATTCAAACTTTAGTTAGCTTTAACGAACAGAGGTATTTCATTCTCTGACTCGGTGCTCTACATTTAGGTTACTTTATTTGAGTACAATTTGTTTGTTCTATAAGTGAACATGGAATTCCAGATAGAATTTTCATGTTGCAGGTAGATTTTTGAGTGATAGAAATGAATAAAATTACCACATTTTCCGAACGAAGAGTTAATTGCGGTAATGATTTTGCTCTATTTGTTGGTATATTGTTGAATCTTGAAATGCGATACAGACCCCGAATGTCATTTTTGAAGTTTATACTTGTAAGTGTCGCGACTTCTTCGTGTTAAACTTTTTAAGGCACTTGAAGTATCTTGAAGTTTAACACGCATTTTGAAAACGCGCACGAAATTTGTTAACGTGTAAACAGCTCTTAGTACATATAAGTGACAGTCAGCAGTATACGTTTGTAAAATTAATACAACATTACTTTGAAATCAAAACAACATCGATCTGTGACACCAAAACATTTACCGTTACATGAGAACCAATATCGGTAAACCAACAAAACTATATTACTTAAATACACGTACCGTACTAGTATAATATCAACTGAGAAACAACCAATAGAACCACCCATGAAACATCAGAAGCGGATGGAAAAACTCGTTCCTAAATAGTGCATGATGCGGTAGGTGGTGGTTTCTGATTTGCTGCTTGACTTTCCCATTACAAAGTGGACAAACTAAATTAAATTAAAGTACCCTGTAGTTTAATATTTTAATGTCATAATAGTTTGTTACCATAACGTGTAATTTTTTTTTTCTGAAGTATTGGTTAGTAGATTTTTTTTAAATGTGTTTGAAAGATGCTTGATTTATTGTATTCGATAAGTTTCCAGCATTTAAATTAATAAAATATTTTGCTTGCTTATTTTGTGACTGTATATGTTTAAATTTGTAAATAAATACAAAAAATGGCACAAAGACGCAATCATTGGCGAAATAAAATATTCTTTGCTCAATTGCTCATACTTTTAGCGACAGTATTTCAACGCACTTTGCTGTAGTCGTCGTTATTCAGATGCCCTAAGCAACCAATGCTCTTGTTTGCGTTCCCACTGCCAACGTGTTTAATAAACCTTTGTTCAACAGATGACATAGCCGAGGTGGAATAAATAAGCCGACTAGTTTGAAAACTGTTGCTTTGTTTATGGAATTTTGTATGATGAGGTTTTAGTTTAATTGTATATTTAAAATTGTGTTAATTGTATATTTAAAATTGTTGACATTATCGGATTTGACATGAGATTTGGAGTCTAAAACGTGACATAACGCGTGCGTATTTATCAGTAATTTTCATCACACTGCACGTGCAGCTTATGAATTTAGATTTATGTAAAATTATGTTATTTAATAAAACACTTTTGATCATCGGGTTGCTCCGGTGGTTCTGGTCGCAGTTTTAGGACATCCGGGTATGTCTAAAACTGTGGCAAGTACCACCGGAGACAGCAGCATCCTATTAGTACATGGTGAACGTACAGCGATCACCAAGTCGCCTGCCAAGCATGGGGATTATGGCAGCATCCCTTCCTAAGAGGGAGGTCTTCTTTCACTAGTGAACATTTACTGGCTGATAATGACCATCGATTTTGATTACCTGATGTAAGGCATGCATGCTGTGTTCAAATGCAGTATACATACCTAGCCTAGAATCATCATCATCAGCCGGAAGACGTCCACTGCTGAACATAGGCCTCCCCCTTTAACCTCCACACTGAACGACAGCCTGCCTTTTGCATCCACTGGATACCCGCGACTCTCACAATGTCGTCGGTCCATCTAGTGGGAGGCCTCCCTACGCTGTGTCTTCCGGTTCGTGGTCTCCACTCCAGAACCCTTCTTCCCCATCGGTTATCGGTTCTTCGAGCGATGTGGCCTGCCCATTGCCACTTCAACTTGCAAATTTTAACAGCTATGTCGGTGACTCTGGTTCTTTGGCGAATATCCACGTTTCGGATCTTATCGCGCAGAAAAACTCCGAGCATAGCTCTCTCCATTGCCCGCTGTGTGACTCTGAGCTTCTCCAAAAGGCCAACAGTTAAGGACCACGTCTCAGTACCATATGTCATCACTGGCAACAAACACTGGTCAAAGACCCTCGTCTTGAGGCACTGTGGTATCTTGGACAGGAAAAAAAGCTAGCCTAGAATGATGACTGAAACACATACGTTCATCGTTAGGCGCTTAGCGACAGGCTTTTAACTTGGCTAGCCATCCAAGTAAGGTTAAGCATTACTTAACACATCTTTTTTATCAACTTTGTCTTTGAAAGTACTGGTCATGCATTTTGAAACCTGTTTTTATTAATTTTACACTACCTAGACCTTATTACATGAAATCATAGTGATAAGGCCGCCAACTGTTTCACTAGTTTTAAGTTGTTTGCCCCGGTTGGCTGCCCGGTGGCCCAGTTGGAAGTGAACCTGCCTTTTGCGCGTGGGTTCTATTACCACCTAGGAGAAACATTAATGTGATGAATATTTGTGTTTGTTCTATACCTCGGTGTTAATATATATTTAAGTGTGTATTTGTAAATATTATTATATGTATGTATATCAGTCTTTGGCAGCCTGCAGCCGGTAACCCTGCTTAGTTTGGGGTTAGATGACCGTGTGTGCAAAAACGTCCAATTATTTTTTTTGTTTTTGTCTGACAATACATATTGTCATTTCTGTCGTGAACAATAAAGAGTTATCTATCTATCATCATAGTGTACTTAATGTAGAAATACTATTAAGTAAGTACATACGAAGCCTGCAGTTGCTAATTAAAATCTACATAATACAATATCTAATAGCAATCTACAGGTGAATTGGTCTAATGTACACGCAGGACACAGTACAAGGTAATCAATCAAGCGGCGTCCAAACTACGGAATACAATTATGAACTTAGCCGGTGTCACCGGTACGGGCCGTCTGTAGCGGGCCGTGATTAATCACACTGCGGCCCGAATTATGACATTGTTGTTTCGGTTCATTAAATAAAACTTGAAACTAATTTTAATTCTTCGGTATTAATTTATTTTACGCATTCGAAAATAATCACTTTTAAAGACCTATCAGGGCGACTGGTCGAAGCAACTCGTGACCAAAATGCTGGCCTTTGTTTTGCCCAATGTCTAAGCATTGTCATACAACGTGGCAATTCTGCCAGCATTTTGGGAACGCTGCCCACTGGTAGCGGCTTGTTAGATTAGTTTTAGTTTTAGATTAATTTTAGTTTTAGATCACTGGTGAAATACAATGAATGAAATTTCAATTTTCTATTTTACGCAACAACCAGTTTACGCAGTAAACCGCAATTTTTCGCAACGTCGGTCTTTCAGAACGTCAATTTAAAATAATACACAGACAAATATTTGCAGTGTAATGTCAAACAAACTTTAGTTTTTTTTAAGTGTTTCCTGCGCGTTTTTGCTGCCAAGTTATACGTACAGTACTCTATACAGATATTTATCTGTAACATTTTCTGTTGATAGAAGACATAATCGATTTATTAGAACCACTCGTTGCGTTAGCGCATCGCTTATAGCGCAACGAATATTTAAATATGTGAGTTTTTGTTCGATAGTTGGTAATTGTGCTTGAATTTTCAACTTAGGCGTGCATTCTAAAAATCGACTCCCGTAATTATAACATACCCGCTGACCCGACAGACGTTATCCTGCCTTAGAACTGTCAAACGCGTGAAGTAAAAATCTTAACTTAACTTAACTAACTTTTCTGATTTTTATGCGCAATTTTCCTAATTTTTCTTTCCATAAAAACCTTCTACAAATTATTATGGATGGTGTGACCAAGGTATATAGGGATTCATTTTTATATAGGTACATAGATTTTCAATTGATAAACTCAAAGCTTCATTCTCATAGCTAGAAGATAATAATGTTCTCGAGGATGCCATGGAACACACATAAAGAAAAGGACAACATCTAGACCCAGAGCAGATAAATTAATCATTCAAACATCTGACGGGGTAGGAATTAAACCCGGGACGTTCTACTCAAGAGGCAGATGTGCTAGCACTGAGCGTCACGTTCTTCTGTTTTAGTTTGCGATGGACGTTTTCAAAGGAATTTAATATATTCAAATTCAATGGATGTAAAAGTATATATATTATTCAAAAGTATAATGGTTGAATTCTACCTTAGGTGTCACAGATAACCATGGCCAGCTATTTGGTAATTGCTAATCATGTCATACTTATTTTATTCCATTTCTTTTAATGATGAAAACCTGGACCTTATGGATGTTAATTTTCGATGTGGAGACAAGAATTTGTTTCATAACACCGTACTCTATTCACTATTGTTATTTGTGTCATAACATGAGTTTTTCCAAGGATAAAACCTTGTTGGATACATTTTAGCCCCGACATCTCCATACTGTAACATCGACAATCGACATAGTTGGGATTGTTTTCGAGAGATTTCCTCTTTTCCAACTTTATTCTCAAATTTCCCAACTCAATTCACAATTATTTAACTGGTCACACCCATCCACACGCTAGAGCACGTACATCAGCTTTAGCAAAACTAAAATGAAAACTATTGAAACCCCAGCGCTCAAACTTACTACAGACATTGTACAATCCGAATCCACGTTTTGTTCCCAACTCAGTTCCAACCTAATGGAATTATAAATCTACTGAAGTTAAATCAAGAATAACTTGGTAACTTGGCAGCATTAAGCGATATTCACTGGTGTCGCTTTCTTTGTAGAAGAATAGGTTTCAGTCGTTACAGTGCTCATTATGAGATTAGTTAAAGTTAATGTTTAAATTGGATCGTTAGTTGTGTGTAATTACTTGATTCATTATGGTAATGTAATTAGTGTACAGTGTTAGAGTGGGCTGCGCTTAATTAATTGTGTGTCAAGTTTGCAGCAAATCAGTGTTCTGTTGATAGACGAACTTATAAATATGATCAACATCAGTTTAATGTACCTATGTTCAGTTAACCATTGAGCAGATATTAAAGTCTATAGGGTCCAGCGTCAATTCACTAAAGACATATTCTGGTTGCCATGGGCTCCACTTTATAAATTTCACGCCACTGTTTATTTTGTCATGTTGGTATCACAAACAAGTACCTTTGTATGATTGTTTGTATGCATGCCGTAAAATATAAAATTGTTTGACATGATGTATTATTATTATTTAAACGACTTCAAAAAAGGAAGAAGGCACAGATCCGTATTGTTGAAATGAATTATTCATAATTTTTGGGATTTACTTAATTAATTTATCTGTTTTATATATCAATAAATTTATTATTATTGACCGACTTCAAAAAAGGAGGTACTCAATTTGGCCCGTATTTTTTATTTAATTGTTATTTTATATTTATTGACTTGTAAATTGCCATTTTAACCGACTACGAAAAAGGAGTAAGTTTCTCAATTAGGCCCGTATAAGAGAGAGGCCTATTCCCAGCAGTGGGATAAGGAAGGCTGTGGATGATGATGATAAACATAGAATGTTTGTTTTTATTCTGAAGTTTTTTAAAAGGTAATTTATTTATCAATAAATTACTAATTACTTATGACGGGACGTAATTCCAATAAAACTTTGTACTATGTTTATTTATAACTAGCTTCGCCCTGTGGTTTCACCCGCGTTTTACTGGCTGGTTTCACTCGCATAGACGTTCCCTTAGGAACCGTTTGTTTTCCGAGTAGGTACAAAAGTATGCTATGTCATTCTCCGTCATTCAAATTTTTATGCCAAATAAATATCACGGCAACACTTTACCCTATTGTTGCGTAAAAGAGGAACAAAAACACAAACCAACAAACATACACTTTTACGCATAATATTTGATGACATGGTATTTAACCCGCGAATTAAAATTAACGTTAAGTTTTCTGAAATTTTCAGTCGTTATCCATGTATCGTACCGTAAACACATTTTGTAGTAACTAAAGATATCGTATGCATTTAAAAGATTCAAGCCTGTGGCAATGAATATTGTGAGAGATAATTGATATATTTCTTTTTTATTCATTCTTTTTTCACCAATTTTAACTGAATATTGTATTATTTTGTTTATTTAGCGGGTTTTATAGCGTTAGCGTTGGCGTGGAAAGACTCAGAGTCACACAGCGGGCAATAGAGAGAGCTATGCTCGGAGTTTCTTTGCGCGATAGAATCCGAAACGTGGATATTCGCTAAAGAATCAGTCACCGACATAGCTGTTAAAATTTGCATGTTGAAGTGGCAATGGGCAGGCCACATCGATCCAAGAACCGATAACCGATGGGAAGAAAGTTTCTTGAGTGGAGACCACAAAACGGAAGATGCAGCGTCGGTAGGCCTCCCACTAGATGGACCGACGACGTAGTGAGAGTCGCTGGCATCCAGTGATGCAAAAGGCAGATATGCCGTTCAGTGTGGAGGTTAAAGCGGGAAGCCTATATTCAGCAGTGGACGTCTTCTAGCCAATGTTGATGATAGCGTTAGCGTTGATAGCGTTGCATAGCGTTATACAGCATTACACAGAACGGTGTTGCTAAGCTGAAAAGTGGTAAAGTAAATCTTTTACTATGGAATTAACCTTAAAATCGGCTGTTCCACAGTAATGTCATTGACGATCAAATAGATGGCAATAAAAAATAAGTGTTTTGTAATTGGACACCTCTTAAATATTGTTCATAATTATTATTATGAGTACAACGACGTCCAAAAGTTTTGTTTCTATGTTTCTATCCATACGGCCAAGGATTGGAATAACTTGCCGGGCTTCCTTGTTTCGTGCTTTTCAAAGTCAGAGAGTGGCTAATAGGCCTTTTCTAAGGCGGCGTGCTTCATTTTAGACAACATCGTCGCTTACCAATAGGGCGAGATTTGGTAAAACGCGGACTTATTGGCGATAAAAAAAACCCTGTAGTGTCATGTAATTTACTATCATATTATCTGCAATTTTATTTTGAATACTTACCTACATCAGACATTTGTCACATTACAATTCTATGTAGTTGGCATAAATAGATATTGGCCTTCTGATGTATGTTACGTCATTTTAGTTAAACTTTAATCACCCGCGAAAATAAAGAGAGAAAACTACTCGGATCACTCGTACTCTACACATCGACAGAATCAAAGACCCTATTCCACAAAAAGTGCGATTCGTCGTAAAAACAAACGTAACCTTCCGTCATTAGTCGTCGCCCTCGACCTGTGCCCTGTCCTGGGGGAAACGTGATAACGTACCGGGGAAGTACGCAGTGTGGCTATGAAACGGGTGGATTTATTGTCAGCCCGGCGGTCAATGTAAAAAAGGATAAAATTATAAAATAAAATTACCGACTCTTCACGATTGCCTTATTAGCGTAGGTTATTTGGTTCCGTAGCATAACTGAACACTTATAGTTTCACTATAGACAAATTATGATATCATTTCATGTAACTTTATATTATTATAATAGGCTTACGTTTAACCACCAACTCGCCTGAGGTTAAATGATGATGTGGTCTACGATACGATGAAGTATATTTGCTGTACCTATTTGGCTTTGAGAATCTCTACCGCATGAGCGTGATGCCACTTTTATTTTGGTATTCAATTAATTAACCCATGCCAAAAACTGTAACAAACGCAACTTCAGCCAGCATGTAGTGTGGATGTAAATGGGTAAAGATTTATCAACTATCAAGATGAAGACATAACTGAAGAAAAATTTTTTGGACAACAATAAAGGTTAATATTGCAATAGTTTAGTGTTGAAGATAATTCACGGTCACCAAACGGTAATACATATTATACGGTCAGCGTTAAAGTGTGTTAAAAATAAAAACGAACAAAATAATAAACGAATGAATGAAATTTAGGTTGACGTTAAATTTATTTTAGTCTTAGACTTTGTTAATGTGATCAATGACGGACGGGAATGGGAATTTTTATTATAATGAAATAGGTAGACGTTTGACCACATCACATCGACCTAAAATAAATTTGCGATGTAGTTGATGATGGAGCATGCTTGCAAATCACTTTGTTTTGAAGAAACCCTTTTTGCACTTTATATGGAACACTAAGGCAAGGGGGGTCCAATACCTTGCAGTTCATATTGAAAAGGAATTTTTGAAACGATGCGTGCAGACTTTACCAAAGTGTACGACGTAAGGATGGAATGACTGCCTCGATGACCCAGGACAGAAATTAGTTGAAAGGATTAGCTTAAACAGCTCAAGTGCACATTCTGCTAAATGAAGGCGATGTAGTATGGATGGCTGTGTGGGTGTATAGGGTGGGTTATATTTCTTAGTCGCTGATCTCGTAGCCCATCGTTAACACATCGATTAACCATTGGGCCTGATGCGTATTGGATAGTGCAATCGGACGTTTTATTATTGAGTCATGAGTCCAAATAATGTGGATTTAGTGACAAATATCGCTAAATAAAATAGACCTTATATTACAGCTCTCTTTATTTTTGGAGAGGTTAGGGTTCTACGGATATTTTTTTAAAGGCAATGTTGTATTTTCAACATCAGTTATTTTTCTACTGCTATGATATAGTTTCGTTACTAGAACTTGTTTGCGTATAAATTATACGAACTGATACCCAATAACACTGTCAATAAAGCTGTTTACAACGAAAACAAAACACTAAATCCCTGTTAATTAAAAAGCAAACGATTAACCTCGACTAAAGTTAGCAATCAAGGAGTTATAGACTATCAAACCGGAAAATAAAAAAGACTGACATAAATTTTACGAATCTAGAACAGTAAAGACCAGTAAAGTTCCTCCGGGGCTTTAAATCAAGAGCCTGTGCATTATGGCCTATAAAACAAAGTCAAATTATAAAATTTAGCGAAAATTGCGCGCTTAGTAAACAGGCCCTTTGGGTGCTTGTACTACCGATAGTCGCTACATAGTGGTAAATATTTTGACAAGCTTCTTTCTCCTTCTACTTAAAACGTATTCCTCATGTCTGAGGATCGTGACCACCACCTTCCATCAATCTCTCTCTGATGATATCTTTCCATCGTCTTCCATCCCCAGCAACATGGAGTGCGTCGTAAACTGACTTGACAAGCTTCATTGAAACAAAAATACCAAAACATAAAACTTTGTGGGTCACAAACAAAAATCTATACTTATATTATAAAGAGTAGAGATTTGATTGTTTGTTTGTTTGTTTGCATTGAATAGGCTCCGAAACTAATAAGCCGATTTAAAAAATTATTTCTCTTTTGGGAAGCTACACTCTCCCCGGGTAACATAGGCTATATTATATATTTTTAAAAAAATAGGGATCCTTACGGAAACTCCAATAATGTAACCCAAGGTGTAAAAATAATAAGATTTACAATTTTAACTTTGCTTGTTTGACAGTTCTTAGACAGGACAACATCTGTCTGGTCAGCTAGTGTACTATATTATTTTAAATCAGAAATTACTTTCCAAGAGTGCATTTCATATTGTATAATTAATTTCACTGAAATATGTTACCCTAAAGAAAGTGAAAATTTGGACTGTAATGTAAGACTCACTATAGTCTAAATTTTCGCTTTCTTTATAGGTTTCATCATCATTAGCTATGTAATGTACGCCCATTGCTAGTTGAAGGCCTTTTTAGAACGCCTATTGGTACGAACTTATATCTTGAGCATTCACATCCTATATTTATTTTATATTAGGTAGATAGATAGAAACACTTTATAGTGTAAACCAGAAAAAAAAAACAAATGATATATTCTTATGTTTGCACGTTTCAATCTCGGTGTGTCCGAAATAACAGTACCCTATCAAACAGATAGCGATCTATAACGTTTGTTGATAATGCGCTTGAAATACCAGCCTACTGTCGGCTCCGTTGTTCAAACTGCTTGCGATAAACAGCCTAACAACTAGCATTATGTAACGACTAGGGATTGTTTTTTCCGGACACTGAGATGTAAAAACAATAACTTATGTTCGTCCTTTTTTTTTACTAGCATTTGAGTTCGCATTCGCTTAGTATCGAAAATAAAACAAATAAATTTTTATGGTTAAGTTGGTGAAGTTGCTTTTTTGTTTATTAATACCCACTAGAATTTAGAAATACAAGACCCGATGCTAATTCTACGGGTTTAGGAGATATGACAATTCGGGTTTATGAGGTGAGTGAGGACACGCATTTTGCTATTTTTATTTCAAATTATGCACTAGAGAAACTTAACATATGACGTGCCGTTTTACTTAAATTGGAATCAGACTTGTTCAGATCACATTATTGAGCCTTAGACAAATAATACACAGTTTTTTTAATCAGCTGTAAGAAGTTTAAACTAACTTATGTGCCTACAATGTGAAAGTGATCCAAACAAAAATTCAAATATTAGCTAGATATACAACAAACATAATTATATTCCGTGTATGTATGTTTTTATCAAATGTATGTTTACCTACATAACTAGTGTTTATCTTTTTAAACTACAATAATTTAACTACGAGTTTACCAACATGCTTGTATGTAAGTAATAGATTAAGATTATTAAATAAACAATTGATTGATTGATTAAAGTACTCTGTAAGTTTTGTGTGTGCATTTAAAGTTTTCAATCGGTCTAACCACCCATTGCTTCGGCCTCATACACCAAATTTGACGGTTTTAAATCAATTTTATTCAGTTAAATTACAATATTTGAGCTAAAAAAATACATGTCATAGATACATCTGTGTTTGAGTTTATGATTTGGTTCAAAACACGATAGATTAAACTATCCTCGATCAAAAAAAAATCTGAAACAAAGTCGTTTTTTTTTTTTTTGTTTTATGCTCTACTAAAGCTCGTAACAACCTGGAAATTGCATGTACTGAAAGGCAATTTTATTCAACATTTTTTTATTTGGATAGATTTTTGATAGTGAATAGTTTCGTTTTTTAGTGGAATTAAAAGCGTAAAAAGGTCGCGAAAATTTGCGCGCGCCGCGTTCAGTACCGCGCCAGGCGTCATCGAGGTCGGACCTATGTTCGTTTTTGTCGTTGCACTCCCCCCGCGGGCGTCCTGATTCTAGCGTGGCAAAATACATCGTCGCTATAACTTGGGAGCGTTTTGTTGCCTACGCAACTCGGATAACCGGCAACGGCCGGTTATCCGTTATTACCAATTCGTTAATTGGTCTACTGCGCATTTGCCGGCTAAAACTAACAATCCCATCTCTAGTCAGGACCACTAGATCTACAGGTAAACCAGCAGTTAAGAAACACGGTAGATTGTTTAAGGTTCGTTTACAGTATGAGAATTGACAGTGGCCCTTTGATTTATTCATAGTGTCGTAGTTTGAACACTGTTGTCAGGTAGTAATACAGAAACTGATTTTCGTACCATTTGTGTAAAATTGAGATCACTGTTACGTAAATTAGGACCAGTTAACAGCCTCTAAGTTATTTCTACTAGAGTGTGTTTATGATACAAAAAATATGCATACTTTTTTACTTTTAGGTGGCAAACAAGCAGACACATATGAACTCATATGTTGTAAGACGTAATTGTTTGCTTAGATCCATGGGTAGGTAAATTGGGGCCTCCTGTAACTGCCCACCTAATTGTATCTAGTATATAGTATGTATGTAGTATATAGTAGTATTGGTATATAGTATGTTGTTTATATCATGAAGTCTATTTATTGTATATATTAGTATGTAATAATTATTTGTAGTCTATTGATTGTTTGTTGTTATTTGCATAGGTATTTACTTTCTATTTTTTATTTTTAGTTAAGGCCACACTTTTTTAAGTATAATTCCTTTCCGTGCACGGTTGCCTGCAAGAGATCGCTTTAAGCGATAAGGCCGCCTGTTAAAAGCTTATATAATATTTTTGTTGTAATGTTTATGTTACCTTGTTTTGTGGTATTTTAATAAAGAGTTTTGTATTGTATTTTATTGTAGTATCTTAAATCAATAAAATTAAACAACAAATAAAGACTTGTTAATTATGCCTATGTAACACAAGAGGCTTTGATGACTTATTGCAGTGCATATTTTGTTATCTTGATAATCATAAATGGTACGTCTTGGTCATCATCATCATCAGTCTATGTACAAATTCCCACTGCTGGTACCCATAATCCACCTCGATGGCCCAGTTTATGTTAATAATTGACATAATATATATTTGATCTTTTAAGATTTGTGGTACATACTGATTTCCTCACGATGATAACCTCCACCGTTATTGAGCGATAGCACATAATTTATTTAGGTACTTAATAAGTCATTGGTGCAGCGTAAAGTTTCGAACAGGAAGCCGTTAGATTATAAAGCGCACATGCTACCGCTTGGCCACCATCGCTGATTATGTCTTAGTAGTGCTAGTTAAATTTAAATCTACATCCTCAGTACGAAGTAGTACAAACATAGGGTCTAGGGCACACTAAATCCTGCAACACAGGCTTCGCCTAGTGTAGGGTCTAGGGCACACCAAGTAGTTTTTATAATCTAGACTAAGTTTAAAATATTATTTAAGTAAACATTCTTGTAACATTCTTGTCTTACTGAATAAACTTATTATATTATATGTTCTTAAAATATTACACAGAGTTTTATCAGTACCTATTTTAGTACGTTGCGGTTTTACCAAAATGCTACACCAAACATTACCAAGGAAATCTTTTTCAAAACCCTAAAAGGCTCTCAATATAAGGGCTGCGTATTTTCAAACGCATAGCGAAGGGGCTAGACATCATTAGGTTAATTGAATTGGCGATGCTTTTCGATGGATAAGGGTTATCAGTGTATCGCTGTCAGTATCGCTGTCGGGCAAGATCAATCGCCCGGCTCGTTATAGCGACCGGCTTGATGTTAAACTGATGTTATTCTTCAGACTGAATTGATGTGTTTTTTTTTGAGATTTTTCCGTTCAGGTATTTAAGACAGTTTCACAGCTCTACTTAGCTCTAATTCTATTCAATAATTGTAGTTTGGTAGAGCTGGAGAACTGTGTATATATACAAATATAAATATTTGAGTTGTCAAAAATTTAACTGTGTTGTTGCGTAATCGTCAGTGGAGTTCAATGGTGGTCAGTATAAAAATTCAAGTAAATTCGTTAGGCAATTGGAGCACTGACATTCATTAAGTTACGATAAGATATGGTAAAGATACACTTACCTCTATCAAGTGACATCCGTAAGCAGATAATAACTTTTTCAATATCAAGTGGTCTGTCAAGCCAGCCATCTCAAAGGGAAGAAGGGTACCTTGAAAGCCAAGACCGTCGTCAAGAACGGTTTTACTTGACATTGCATGGAATCTTTTCAATTTGAATCAGGATCATCAAACCGATATTGAGGTCTCCGCGGTACCCTCATTTGCATGGAACTTATTAAAAACGTAACTTCGCGAGTTTACTGTCGACCTCGATACGTAAATGGCATAAATTATTTGTTGGAGTTGGTGAAAAATTAAGATCTTGCTCGTGATACCTAGCTGTATTAAATCAAGAGCTGAATTTGGTTTCATGTTATACTCGTATTTGACATGATTTTCATATTTTATGTATTAATTAATAGAGATGGTACTCTTTTTGAACAAAAACAGAGTGCTATAATTTTACCGTGTGTAGGTAAATGTGTGTTTGGCTGTCGGCATCGTCTTCCCAAACGGCTGAGGTGTTTTTTTTTTTTTTTTTTTGATAAGTTACTTAGGTGAGAATATTATTAGCTATGAGTTAAGAAAATCTGTTTATCCAATTAAAGATTATCAGCTTTTGTTATCGGGTGTCAAAAAAAAACCTATTTATACTTGTGTAAAAAAAATTATCTTTAACCCAAAACAAATAATGCTTTATTTTAATAATCTCAATATTAGAATATTTACTAACCATTAATTACTCACTGCACAAAGTTTTCTTTGATTCAGCTGCTTTCCTCGATGATTTGCATCTCTAAATCTACTTCACAAAACTGCGCAGTAGCGAGATCATTTCAAAAACGTTTCATACTCTACATCCCACATTACCTGACGTTATAAGTTCAAATGTTATACATAAACTTCTCATCAACGGGTTCCCTCTATAAATTTAAAAGCTTTCATCCTGGGCGAACCTCCATTATCATAAAATTTCGTGATATCCCTTTCTTTTGATGTGTCGTAAGTAGAAATGCGGTGGATAACAGATTGGCCGGAACAAATATTGCCGGTTGTTTCTGCTGGGTTTTTTTTACCACACCTTTGCTAGTCATTTCTACTTTCAACTATCTATTCTGGTTTGCATTGAAATGTCGATCGACTTAATTGTCTTGTTTTGTTGAGTACTTTTTGCTTTCTATGTACATACAGTGCTGCTATAGTAAATCTAAAAAACTGTCTGGCAACTTAAGTATGAGGTCCATCTCTAAACTACGCACGCTGTAAAACAAAAAAAAAAAACATTGGCTTGGACATGAGGTACGTTTCGGTTTTACCTCATGGAGTGAGGGGTAATTAGTTTTCAGAATACATTTAGTTAAAATTAAATGTGGAACAGCAATGCAACGTGAAATATGCCGTTTATGTCACATCTGCAATTTGGAATGGAACTATTATATTATAAGTAGGTATTTAAATATGCAATTATTATACTAATATTTTTGATAACTCCGTGGTCGGTGTGTTTTTATGCAAGTACTCTGAAAAGGGTAGCTTTAAATCCTTACTTTGAACTTAAGAATAAGAATCAATACATCGTTTTTGGAAGCTATTATTTAACTTGTCTTGTTAGTATGGGTAAAAACTTGCAGCTGAACTTTAAAACAGTTATCCCCAATCGATGCTGAAATTTTGCATACGCGTTTAGTTCGGATGACAATGCATGGTAAACTAAGTGACGTCATTCTAAGTCCAATATGGAGGACTTCAAAAGCTGGAGGACCAGTTATTTTTTCAGTACCCTCATGATATGGGTATAAAATGAAATAAAAACAAAATGACGTCACACTAAATTCAATATGGTGGATGCCTAAAAGCTAGTTTTAAAAAGTTTTATTTATACTAATATTATAAACAGGAAAGATTTGATTGTTTGTTTGTTTGCATTGACTAGTCTCCGAAACTACTGAACCGATTTGAAAAATTCTTTCACTGTTGGGAAGCTACACTATCCCCGGGTAACATAGGCTTTATTATATTTTTTTTTTAATAGGGATCCTTACTAAAACTCTAATAATGTAACCCAAGGTGTAAAAAACAAGATTTACTATTTTAACTTTGCGTGTTTGACAGTTCTAAGACAGGATAACGTCTGTCAGGTCAGCTAGTTTCTAAATATGATCAGCAGACTAAGCTTTGACATGATGGATGTAATTGAAGATGGTAAACACGCTCAGCAATAGGAATAAGAATTGACTCTCAAGTGAGGTAGTTGGAATAAACCATGAGTTGATTGGCGACCGATTTTCAACATGAAGATGTTAGTTAAACTCCCAAGTTAAACAGCCAAGTACTAGAAAATGCCCTACTACCAATGGTTTCTTCACGATATTTTCCTTTGCAGGCAGCTCAAGCTTATTATATCGGGATTTGAACCCGTTCACTACGGTATGGAATTCGAACGCGTCAACTACTGAGTTATCATCGCCACGTACCATATCCATAATAATTACTAGGGTATTTTCTAATGTCCAACTGCTACCCTCAACTTGAAAATGTGTCTTGAAAAGTTGTCAAAAGTCGTTACATTGGTTGCTTAATTAGGTATAGTTTAACCAAAAATATGAGGGAAAACAAACAAATATTATGCACTTGGTAGTAAATATTTCATTTACCTATATGTTAAAAAAAAAAAACAGTATAACAGTTTACACATTTACCGAAAACATCACCGTGGACACGAAATTTCCTCGGCACGTGTTTTCCTTTCAAAATAATGTCACAATACCCAAACATGGAAAGATTAATAATGACCTAATTTCATATGCAGTGCAATAAACCAATAAATAGTGGGGTCACGTGCGAACACTTTCCCGCATTTGACCATTCGTTATGATTATATAACTTATCGGGATTGTAGTTGCAGAGTTAGAGGACATTTCATATACAATCTACCTCAAATTTAGAATAATATGGGAATGAACCAAGTGAATCGGTTTCTTCTAGGCAAGCGTACTAGCCGTATCGTAGACTGCTCAGATTATCGCTTAATTTCAGGCGAGTTGGCGGTCAAACGATACTAACCTTATTTAATAAAAGAATATTCCATAACACAAATAAATTCCTAGCTTGGCAATGCTCATTATTTATGCTAGGAACAACAACAAAAAACGGATATTTAATGACCGGTAACTTTTTAGATACCAAATATATATTATTTTCATTTCAAATTCGGAGGACTCGAGCTCTTAAGCTATATAAGTATCAAAATCCACGAAAATGAGTATAATTCTGACGGGTCACACGCCACCCTCGGTTTATCGGCTTGTTTATACAAAACTCGAAAAACCCCACAATGGCATTTATGTTAGCATCGTAAATAATAATTCAGTCTGTAAGCATCGGATAAAGTACGAAGTGCATGATAGGCAAAAAAGTCTAGTAATTGATATTTTTTAAATCAAACATATTTGCAAGTTATATTTGAAAACAAACAAAAATAGAACCTAAAACTACTTACTTACAAATAAATTTATTAATTATGTTTAAAATTGAATCAACTATTTCGGACTTTTTATTGTCCAATAAACCTAATAAGCTATTACAATTACTTAAAATAGGAGCAATATTTTTTTTTAAAGCTTTACATTTCGTTTTGTTCGTGATTATTGCCGAAAAAAGTATGGGAATAAGGTCAAGTTAAAAATGAAAATCGGTATGCCGACGCGATCGCGTTTAAATATTGTGTGCGAATAAATAACTTCCATGTTTAAATATTTAAGGGGAATTTTGTGTTCAGTGCTAAGTGACAGCTCTGTTGGCGTAGTGACAACGTAATTGCATAAAATGTGCTGGTACGGTATATTAGTTCTCACGCCAGTAACGGGCTTTCCACTTTGTTTTGTGTTGAATAGGAAAAATAAAATGTTTTACTGGACTGCAGAGATAAAGGGTGATACTTAAAATCATATAAACAAAACGCGACTAAAACGCCGCGTTTTTTATTAAGCTGTTTTTATTGTTACAAAAATCATGCTAATATTATATGTATATGCAAACGTTTGTGTGTATATTTGACGCATTCAGCTAACAGCAATCGGATTTTAAAGAAATTGTGTATAGAGGTAACTTATCATCATTATCATCATTTCAGCCATAGGACGTCCACTGCTGTTTTTTGAAGCTTTCGCCAGTTTCAATGGTTGGTTATGATTTAATAGATGATCCCATGTGATCGAATATGTCACAATTGAAAGGGTATTCTGACCTAACGAACAAAAATTTTATATTATTAGTAGCTGCGCCCCGCGATTTTACTCGCGTGGATACGCTCTATAAAAGTAGCCTAAGTGACTCCTTATAACATCAGCTATCTGGCAGTGACAATGCCGTCAAAATCGGTCCAGTCATTGGACGTATACTAGGATGTTTATATAAATAAATAAATAGAATAGGATAATAGAATAGGTTTAATAAATAGATTATTTCGAAAACCAAGTTTTTATGTATAGAATCGTTATTTTTATCCGTTTAAAATGCTTTTGTAAGATATAGCGGGTGTAAGAAAAACGCTCGCAAAAACGAAGACTGGTGATTACTAGGGCCTTATGGGTTCTTCTTAGCGCTGGCTTGAAACATCTCTGAAACAGCGCAGTGCGGAAAATCACGCAAATATAAACCTTAATGCGATGATATACGGTTTGCGGTTGCGCAACTTTTCGCAACAACTTAAACAGAATCGTTTAAAACCGGTAGGTAGCCTACCCGTAGCGTAAGCGTAGTGTAGGTAGCGTAAGGCCCGTGGACCCTGATTCTGTAACTGTAACACGCAGCGTTTCCTAAATTCCTTCCTAATACGAACTGCACAGAAATGGAATGCGCTTCCTGCCTCGGTGTTCCCTATAAGGTACAACCTAGGTCTCTTCAAGACAAGAGTGAATAGGCACCTCATGGGCAAGCGTGCCCCATCTTAGACTGCATCGTCACTTACCATCAGGTGAGTTGTAGTCAAACGCTAGGCCATTCCATCATTAAAAAAAAAAAAAAAAACTAAAAACACGCACAGATTATTTCCTAGGAAATACTTAGAGGTCAACTTTTTAGAGGTTAACATAACGCGCCGCGTTACGTGCGTGTAAAGTTACGGAATCAGGGCCCAGATACGAAACCATTTTTTTACAAATATTATTTTTGATGCTTTATATGACAAAGTGCTAAATTGCATATCTAGACTGTGAATGAAGTCCGCACGTCCGTCCCCTCCGGTCCTCAATATCAGAATGTCGATATATCAGGCTCTCACTGCCATTTGTCAGGAGATCCTATTAATAAAGGGGACGGGATCTACCATTGACACAATGTAACGACAACGTGCGAATGTCTCAGTGACAAGAGTTTTATTAATCACATGGAACTCTCTATACAGGGTTACGCATATATAGACTGTACTAAGCCGCAAGGAGGTCATTGTATTTATTTGATAATAGGCGAGCAGCATATGCTGATGTGCCTACTGCCTATATCACACAGTGTCAAAATTTTGTATTTATTTACTAAGATTATGTTCTTCGTTCTTATCCATCTGTCCAGTTTGTTTTTAAACGCGTTTATTGATTTCGAAGCGACCACCTCCTCGGGCAACTTGTTCCAATTGAAAATGACTTTATTGCTGAAGATGTGGTGTGCAGTGTTGATCTGTGATGGTGCAGGCCACAGTAGGGCTATCTATCATTGTGAATTACTTTTACTATGGAACCAACCATGAAATCGCAACAAAAAAACAGCTGTTTCATCACTCTCAAAACACTCTACAAAATGTATGGAACAGGTGATCTTTTTCGTGATGGGTTGATAGTACAAGTTGTTCTTAGTGATGAGTACCTTCTTTCGGTTTAGTACAGTCCACATGACGTGTAGCTCTGTTCGAACGCACCACAAATTGACATAAACTTCTGGTGTTACAAGTATCCATAGGCGACGGTGACTGCTTACCATCAGACAGCCCGTATGCTAAAAAAAACATCTTAAGGAATTGACACTCCATGGTTTTCATATCTATCTCCTCCGCACATGGCAAGGATATGAATTCGTTTCTAATTATACGACCGACCATGTGTTACTTTGTATGTATGTACTATAAGTACTGACAAATAAATTATTTTGATTTATAGCCTGTGTGTTTTTCGGGTGTATGGAAGAGTAAATTATTTATATATATTTTTTTACCGACTTCCAAAAAGAGACGGTTATCAATTCGACTGTATGTTTTTTTTTTTTTACGCGATTTTTTATGTTTGTTACGCGATTACTCCGCCAATTTAGAATTGTTTTTGATGATTCTTTTTTTGGTTGGTAGGTCATAACTCATAGGTGGTCCCATAATTTTTTTATCAACATTGATTCAGTGCTTTTTTAAAAATCTACAAAAATATCTACAAATTCAATGTACATTGTAAACATTGTACAGTGCCACCAACTTAGCTGTTAAGGTGGGCAACATTGGAACTACAGTTATTTCTTGGTGAATTTCATACTTTGTTCTCCACTAGCGACGCTGTCAACTAAACAGCAAACATCACAGATCTACTACTGACAGACATAGAGGAACAGACTTCAAAAAACAAAGAAGTGTCTCCATGGCTACCATGCCCTGTTTCTTTTTCGTTAAATTTTTCATGACCATGGATACAGAGTATTTGAGTCGTAATATTAAATAGTGTCGTGTATTTAGTATTAAATATTTTATATAGTGTTCAATAGCGTCAAACAAGCCAGTCAAGCAGACCTAATCATGCACGGTGAAGTCAAACTCATGCACCAGTAAAGTGGGTGGGTGGGTCTATGGAGTTTTGGACCCTTATTAGGGTTTATTATTCCTTTTTAGGGTTCCGTATCCAAAGGGTAAAAACGGGACCTACGGGTTAACTGAGCCTACGCTATCTGCATGTGATGTCTGTCCTACCTTTTAACGGCTGTCTTTTGAACCGTAATAGATAGCCAGTTTTTTTTACAGAACTTGTAAATTACAGCGTATTAACTTAACAAATAATAATAAAATCAAAAAGTAATAATAAATAAATATAATATATAATATAATATAATATAAAAATAATATAGATAATTTTTAGAAAAAAAAAAGAACCACAAAAAAGGGAAAGGGAAAGGATTAACCCTTTCCGGGTTAATCCTGTCTTTGTAGGAAAATACTTTTCTACAGTCTACGCGCCAGTCGATGCGCTTCTTTTCAATTATTAGCCTTCGTTCGATTTCTTTTATATTTATCTCTATTTCACATTCATATCATAAATACTAATAGATTAATCAAGTAGGTATCTATTAAGGTTATTTTTGCTTTGGCTGGCACCGACTCCAAAAATAACTGATTATAAATTGTAAATATGTATATAAGTAGGTAATATATGTATTAATAATTTCATTGCTTGTCCTTTAATGCTCATTGCTTTGAAGTTATTTAAATATTATTTTCTACTTTTTAGTTTTAGTTTGTAAATGAAGGTATAATCATGAAGTCGGTTCTTTTTTTTTCTAAAAATTATCTATATTTCAATATTACTTCCTGTAGAGTGTCATTTTCATGCTTAACTTTGAAAGGCAGTAAAGTTTCTATGGAGTAACACCTTTATTTTCTAATCAATGTCTGTACCCAAGTAGGATAATGTACCGGATTTAGATCTTTATCTAAGCCACCGTTAGATAAAGGATCAGTTTCCCATATTAGGCACCACTAATAGCTATTAACACTTCGGACTGATTTAATGGGACATCTAAACAACATTACTAACTTATCTTTAAGGTACTTATTTTAGGATTATCTATACTAATATTATAAAGAGGAAAAAATTTTTGTTTGTTTGTTTGCATTGAATAGGCTTCGAAACTACTGAACCGATTTGAAAAATTCTTTCTCTGTTGGGAAGCTACGCTATCCCCAGGTGACATAGGCTATATTATATTTTCCAAAAAAATTGGGATCCTTACTAAAACTCCAATAATGTAACCCAAAATGTAAAAAAATAAGACTTACACCCGTGCAAAGCTGGGGTGCGTTGCTAGTAGATAATAAATATGAAATGTATTTTTAGTTTACTTATATAATATTATTAATCTATGTAGAGATAAGTTACTTATATACATTATAAGTTGACAGAGGTCACGTTGTAACCATGTACATAAATAAGTACATGATTTATAGAATAATAACTTATTAGCAACATATTTATGTATACTCTCATGAATGTTAAAAAGTCGTTATTTTTACTAACTTTATTAACTTATTTGATTGGATGTGTTAAATTTAATACCAACTCAGCTGTTTGTATTAATAAAATTAAAAATTAATATTCTTTATTTCATTTAACCCATAAGCAACTTTAATTAAAAACTTATCTTAAAATGTAAGTATTACACAACAAAGTAGGTACAGTAAGTAGTAGGTACTAACAAACTAAATAAATCAAGTACAAATATTTGTCTTGCAGTAACAAATATAAAAACAAAAGAAAGAAAGGTTCTTAAGTGGAGACCACGAACTGGAAGACGCAGCGTAGGTAGGCCTCCCACTAGATGGACAGACGACATGTAGAGGTTAAAGGTGGATGCCTATGTTCAGCAGTGGACGTCTTCTGGCTGATGATGATGGTGATAATGAACAAATATAATGGTCCACAGAACTTATACTAAGCAAGACTTGTGTTGCAGGTTTCTGTATCATGAAATAATGAAACATTATGTTTCTGAACATAACTTAGTCATTTCAAATTAGGGCCTATGTAATAGAACTGCTCTGATTAAATACCCACTTTTATCTAGCAGGTTTTCAGTTGTCATCTTTACACTTCCTAATGGGCCATTTACACCAGGTCATTCTACTAAACTAAGTCGTTATTGGCGTTGTGTAAATAAAGATAAGCCTTTATATGGCTGGCTGTAACGGTATGCCATTGGCTTACGAAAATGTCTAATCAAATAGCCTGGTCTAATTTTTGACATTCAGAAACCTCCTATCAACTATAATTTTGTAATCTATCTCCTATAAAATGAGATTGTATAACGTTTACAGTCAAAACTGATTTACCACGATCACTTGTCTTAGGAAAGGACTAACTAACCTCCGGCTATTGCAAGTTAAGGGTAGTTAGCCACTACATAATTATACAATACGTTATATTTCGAAAACGACCATCAAACCCTTAAAACCTTTTGTGGTTTGGAAGCCACACTTTATTTCCGTTCCGAAATGGCGTAATCTAAGTCTTTATCAGTTCACTTACGACATCTTGGATCTGTCAAAACTATTGTTCCACGGTATGTATTAGTAATATGACCTATTAAGTTGTGTTACAGATATAACTACCAGATAAGGCGGTAATGGAGAAGATGGGTGTTAGTGATAATTACTTTGAGGGGCTTTGAATTGGACAAGTAGTGTCGTTAGGCCGTTTTTGGGTCGGATAAATAATTTATAGGCGCGTGAATAACTTTTGTTTGGCTTTGTCTGTTATATTATTTGTGCGGAACAATAAAAGGATTGGTTGTATTTTGTTAAAATGGATTTTATTGAAGTTTGTAAGCCATAATGTAGAATAGGAAACTGGAGCAGCGTGTGGAAAATGAATGAAGGTGATGATGATGTCATAATATTGTTATCAAAAAGCTTTATAATAGCGGTAATTGATATATTGTAGACCCTAAATGTGTAACACAAGTGTCACCATGTACAAGCGAAACGGAAGAGAATAGACCAGTACCGGAGGCAACGGTCGCAGTGCAGGCGGGTGCAAGGGCAGTAAGAGCGGCTGCTATCTCTGCGCGTGTGCGCACCGCCGCCGCGGCCTTGGCATTGCCAGTACGCGGGCAACCTTCTCCAGAAGCGCGCGTATTCCCTGAGGAAGGGGCTCTAAAGGCTCCGAAACCGGTCGATCGTCTCGACCGATAGAAACATAATCGTGAGTGCAAGCCGGTGTTGTAATCATCATCATCATCATTTCAGCCGTAGGACGTCCACTGCTGGACATAGGCCTCCCCCATCGATCTCCAAAAGGGCCGGTTGGAAGCGGCCTGCATCCAGCGTTTCCCTGCGGTCTCTTTTAGGTCGTCTGTCCATCTTGTGGGTGGACGTCCTACGCTGCGCTTACCAGTCCGTGGTCTCCATTCCAGAACCTTTCGGCCCCATCGGCCATCTGTTCTGCGTGATATGTGCCCTGCCCACTGCCATTTCAACTTACTAATCCGGTGGGCTATGTCGGTGACTTTCGTTCGTCTACGGATCTCCTCATTTCGGATTCGATCTCGTAGAGAAACCCCGAGCATAGCCCTCTCCATAGCTCGTTGTGCGACTTTGAGCTTGCTTATGAGGCCCATAGTGAGAGACCACGTTTCAGTGCCGTGGTGTTGTAATAATAATTGGTAATTGATATAGCTGAAAACTTCTTGCAAGCAGTTTTCGTTTGGTCGCTTAAAATAATAATAAGTACTGGCCAATTGCGAGTCAGGTGAACCCTCGGTGCGCGAGTTCGACTCGCACTTAGCCGGTGCTTATATAATTTTTATTTCAGTTCTGTTTGGAAGCAAATTTAAAATTTATGTTATCCTAGCTCACAAAGCACCTACTATTTTTAATTATCCGCCAAAATGGCGAAACAGACATAAACAAATTCTAAACATTAATTTCATCCTCTTTCAAGACAAAACACCTTAAAGACAGCAAACGAATGCCGGAACTGGTAATCCTCCATTAGACCCTAGAAATTAATCAACCCGTAAGAAACATTCCGACTCCCGAGTTAGTGAAAACGTAATCAATACTGCAATAAATTTAGTGAAACGGTAGTCGATTGACTTTTGGTGTGTTTATCGAACGATAAGACAGGAGAAACGTATTATATTTCAAGTAATTCTATATTGCACCAATAAAGCTGTAAACAAATTTTCGGTCGCCTTCGTAAGTCGCGGCTGAAGGACGCAACCTAGTCAATATTTTTAACCTTAAACTGCAATTGTTCATGCTTTCTAATAGTAGCGGACGTGAATTTGGGCCCACCTTCAGGATCTGCGATCGGACGTCCAGAGGCGATCTGGTACAACGGATGTTTTTGTCAATATTACACACGTCCGAACAACCGTGGACATCGGCTTACGGATGCATCACTGACAGTCTGTTTGCAGCCTAAAATGTTATGTTTTGAGTGAAGCAAATAGGGTCATTTATTACTTATTTTTCGTATTTTGTAAATATATCCCCACAATTTTTCAAAGAGTAAATAGACTTACGCTTGACCACTATCTCACCTGATGTTAAGCGATGATGTGATCTACGATTTAGCACGCCTAAAAGAAACCGATTCACTTGTGACTTAAATATATCGATTTCCCACTTCCTAACACATTTTATTTGTGACGCTCGTGGGTATCTAAAAATTCGCCCAATCTAAAAATATATCAAGAATTTGCCATTTTCTCACACATTCACTTCACAAAACAACCGCGCTACTCACAAAATTCGTCATGACAGCTACAAACAGTTTTGTTATATCTGTCAAACTGTCAAAAGTAGTAGTCAAAACGTTGAGGTTATGAATATTTGTAGATTTTATAGCGATGATAGCTCAGTGGCGGGCGCGTTCGGGTTCCAATCCGCAGGGTGTGAGTTCAAATCCCAACAATAGACTTGAGCTACCGGTGAAGAAAAACATCGTGAACAAACGGTGGCATGCTGGTTTAAAGGGCACTTTCTAATATCCGGCTGGCTAGTTCCACCTCAAGTTAAAAATGTGTTGCCAAGCACATGACATGACGGTGTGTGCCACACTTAAGAGCCAATTCCTATTCCAGGCTAGGCAAGCTCATGATCTTTGACCACACCATCACTAAACATCCTAAACAACGCCAACCATAAAAAGATGCCTTGTTTTACATACTGTAGGTACATATCTAGTATAATTTATTCTTTTTGTATGTACTTACCCTAACTTACTCTTAGTAAAATACAAAACAGGAAAATTTCGTGTCAATATTATGAAGTGCTGACACCCAACCCCGTATTTTCTCGCCTTAAACATGCATTTCTTCACCGCAGAACCACAATGGAGTAATATTCTTAAAACAGTAGCCTTCGCAATTACTCTCGGAAGCACTAACATTTTGTTCCAGACAACCATCAGAGGGGAGGGGCAATAAAGCATAACATTCATGGAAGGGAAAGTGTTGCAAAGTACACAAGGGTAACATAGACAGAAAGGCATAGACTATGCATGTTATATTATGACAATAAAAAATCGGAAATCGAAAAGTTATGAACCTGCGCATCAGGTATAGGCTCGGAGTGTTCTATCTGCTAAGCTATGGTCGTTTTTCTGTCAGCCACCAAATTCGGTGTCTTTGCAACCAATCTAAGCATCTATAATTCTTGCCACCTGCAAGTAACTATTCAGCTAACAACATCTATAAAACAACACCACTTCAAACATTCACTTCAAATAAATTAATTACTTATGCAAGTTTCTAAAATAACAAGTAAAATATTTTGAAAAAATATACCTCAAATAATTATATAGAACAACAGAGTTTGGAAACCTGGAAAAGGCGTTGACTTTTCTCAATTTTACTGGAAACAGAAAAGCGCTAGTACATAAATTGTATTCAACCTTAGTAACATTTCTACTTATTTACCTATCTGAAAGATGTCCCCGAAGTTCGTCAATAATTGAAATATAAAGAAAAAACTGACTAAAATAATAATTATGGGCTGCAGTAGGTATTAAGCTGAAACAAGGTCATTGTACTCATCATTGTGAACCAGTTTTGTTATAAGACATACAAAATTAAATAAGAAAAAAAACAGATGTTGTTATTTTGTTGAGTGTGATCGGAATTGCACCTTATTTATTTTTTCTCGGTTTTAGAGTTGGTCCCAAATAAAAGTTGTTAATAATGATGTATAGAAATACCTTTTTTCAACATAGTACTACCATTACGTGTAATCCTGTATTATAGAACATCATGACACACAAGTATGACTTTTTAAACACTCTTTTAAAAGAGCTGATTATCTTCAAATGACTTCAAATGACTTCAAATGACTGAACAGGTAAGTAAGTCACTTTTCTAAAGCAACAAAAATACTAAATTAAAATCTAGTTTACCGTTTGGGAGCTATGATGCTACAGACAGACACACAAATTTACAATTATGCTTATAAAACCCATCTGTTTGTGGCGGGAGCTAATAACTGAAACAAAGACCCATAGAACCAAAGACTTCTATCCCCTTATTAATAAACGTGGAGTAGGCTTGGAATAGTTACTCCATCTTTTGTCTTTTTCGATCGAGTTCAAAATGTGAAAGAGAGAACAAGACAAAACACGGCGTAACTATTCCAAGACTACTCCACGTTTATTAATAAGGGGGCTAAGGTTTACCTGGTCTGTGCATATCAATAAAAAAGTTGTCCGTCACGGGACGCCCGGCAGATGTGAAGTATGGTGGTACAAGAGAGTGTCATGTTGTTTGCCGTCACGGCATACGAGTTGGATTTGCTGCCAAGACATTGGTGCATTGGCGTATGTATAAAATGTTTCACATCAAAAATTATATAGGCGTCGACTTGAGAATCTTCTCCATTTTTTCGTCAATTAAAAATGGAATACATAATTATTCTCTTGCTTAAGTAGCTAAGTTGAGTGTTTGTCAATGGTGGACACTTGGACAGTAAGTTGAAGATCCTAACTATATTGTCTGCTAATAAGTCTATGGCTACATACAATCGGTGCCAATAAAATGGCGCGGACGACACCCTAGCAATAAGCGGAGGCGAAATAGCGCGGAAACATCGGGGGAAACTGTATTAATACTTATGGTTAATTGTGTCGGGGTTCTGGGTGCCTAAAATGATGGTACAAGTTTTGGAGTATAGCACAGCACTGCAACATACTGTACAGAGTAGTACTCTATTATCTATTAATGGTATCTAACGTCAATTTCGATATGAGAAAATTATATCTAATATAGGTACTGTTGGGTGGATTCGTGTCGATCGTAAATTATTTTTCATATTCTATAATACCAGAGATACATTTCTTATACCTAATCACATTTAAGTATATTAGCCTATTAATGAGTAATTTTTTTTTTTTATTGACATCAATAACGTAATACATCAAACAATTTGAACAAAAACATGCAAATAAAGACTCTGACTTTGAAGGCGCTGAGCGGTGGATAACCGAGACTGGATATCCCAAGACCGTAGGTATAAGCCGCACATTCCAACAATTCATACAAACAACAACAATTATAATCATCATCATCATTTCAGCCATAGGACGTTCACTGCTGGCTATAAGTCTGCCCCATCGATCTCCAAAAGAGCCGGTCGGAAGCGGCCTGCATCCAGTGTTTCCCTGTGGTCACTTCTAGGTGTCTGTCCATCTTGTGGGTGGACGTCCTACGTTGTGCTTACCTGTCCGTGGTCTCTATTCGAGAACCTTTCGGCCCCATCGACCATCTGTTCTGCGTGCTATATGCTCTGTCCACTGCCACTTCAACTTGCTAATCTGGTGGACTATGTCGGTAACTTTCGTTCGTCTACGGATATCCTCATTTCTGATTCGATATCGTAGAGAAACCCTGACCATAGCCCTCTCCATAGCTCGTTGTGCAAAAAATTACAATACAACGATAATTCATTGCGAATAGTACAAGCGCAGTTTTAGAGCCCCAAAGCAGTAACTGAAGGGTGAGGTGTCACTACCGTCTTCCCTCCGCGACGTGGCTGGACTCCCGAATGTGTATCTGAGGTGAGAAGCAAGCAGTTCATTAGAGAATGCGTGACTGCCCCTATCAAATGCAATACAGAAGACAATAGCCGGAGTGATTTAGGGGTTAAAGAAAGTAAAATGAACGGATGAAGCACAAAATTCGTTGTTTTAATATTGTTTGATGAACACTATAGAGATTTAATTAAAGTAACCGAAAGGTACTACAGTGTAGGTAGGCCTCCCACTAGATAGACCAATTACACTGTGAGAGTCGCGGGCATTCAGTCGATGCAGATGGAAGGTTTTCGTTCAGTGTGGAGATTAAAGGGGGAGGCCTATGTTCGGCAGTGGACGTCTTCCACTGATTTCATTCCTTCGGATGATGATGATGAACCGAAAGATAATCAAAGCTATCTCTTACGCATATTTTCAACATTTTTACAGATAACAATTTCCTAAGCAGAAATAAAAAGAAACGATTTGGTATTATTTTTAGAATAACATTGCAAACATTATAAAGTAATTTTCATTTTGATGTTTTATTTAACTTTCGCATTTGAACACATGTTTTATATAAATAAAATAATGCATAATCATCATCATCATCATCATTTCAGCCGTAGGACGTCCACTGCTGGACATAGGCCTCCCCCATCGATCTCCAAAAGGGCCGGTTGGAAGCGGCCTGCATCCAGCGTTTCCCTGCGGTCTCTTTTAGGTCGTCTGTCCATCTTGTGGGTGGACGTCCTACGCTGCGCTTACCAGTCCGTGGTCTCCATTCCAGAACCTTTCGGCCCCATCGGCCATCTGTTCTGCGTGATATGTGCCCTGCCCACTGCCATTTCAACTTACTAATCCGGTGGGCTATGTCGGTGACTTTCGTTCGTCTACGGATCTCCTCATTTCGGATTCGATCTCGTAGAGAAACCCCGAGCATAGCCCTCTCCATAGCTCGTTGTGCGACTTTGAGCTTGCTTATGACGAATCGTCTCGATCGCAGGTTCGATGACTTCCAGCCTATCGAACAAGCCGGTTTCCGAAAAGGCTATAGTACCATAGACCACATCCACACGCTACGCCAAGTTATACAGAAGACCGAAGAATATAACTTGCCACTATGTTTGGCGTTTGTGGACTATGAGAAAGCCTTTGATTCGGTCGAGACATGGGCGGTGCTCGAGTCTCTCCAGCGATGCCGTATTGACTATCGGTATGTCGAAGTGTTGAAGTGTTTGTACAATAACGCCACCATGTCGGTCCGAGTACAGGAGCAGAGTTCGAAGGCAATTCCATTGCGAAGAGGCGTGAGACAGGGAGACGTTATCTCTCCGAAACTGTTCACTGCCACAATGGAAGATGCCTTCAAGCTCCTGGAATGGCAAGGACTTGGCATCAACATCAACGGCGAGTACATCACTCACCTTCGGTTTGCCGACGATATTGTGGTCATGGCAGAGTCGATGGAAGATCTCAGCATGATGCTCGAAGGCCTCAATCGAGTCTCCCAACAGGTGGGCCTTAAAATGAACATGGACAAGACAAAGGTTATGTCAAATATCCATGTTGTGCCCACCCCAGTATCAGTTGGGAACTCAGTTCTTGAAGCTGTTGACGCGTACGTCTACCTAGGACAAACAGTCCAACTAGGTAGGTCCAACTTCAAGAAAGAGGTCAATCGGCGAATCCAACTCGGCTGGGCAGCGTTCGGTAAACTACGCAACGTCTTCTCGTCCAAAATGCCTCAGTGCCTTAAGACGAAAGTCTTCGACCAGTGTGTGTTACCAGTGATGACATACGGCACTGAAACGTGGTCTCTCACTATGGGCCTCAATGCATAATAAATCCCGGTAAACATTGAAAACATGTTTTATTAAGGCAGTATAGATCGAAAACAAATATCCATTTTTTCCGTGTTTTTTTTATCTCCTTTGCCGTCCTATAAACATCAATACGAAAATTGGTTAATAATATTTGTATAGTATTCTAGAGAAAACCCATGCAATATTATTTTATATACTCATTTTCTATCTTATATTTTTTTATGTGCGAAATAGATAGATCTTGCCACTGATGTCTACGCTACTTATTATACAAATCCATTAAGAAGGTACTTTTTGAAAGTTTGGAAGTGTTCATTCCCAATCAACTCAGTTATATTAGAAGGTAAAATTAGGTTTAGAACTTATAACCTGATAACAATCAAATCAGTTTATATTATTATTTTAGGGTATGTCAATCTAATTTACTTGTTAACATTTTAAGACACACACAGCGACGTGTTTTGTACAGCAGCAAAGCTTTTCGTTGATACTTGTGCAAAACGGGAGATAGGCGAAAGAGGGAGAAGGTTTATAAATATACTGCAGTTGGCTGAATAAGTTGTTGATGATAGCAATGGTGACATTTTAATACGTAAAATGTACCTACCTAAAGTTTATTTTGGCAGGTGGTTAATACAGCGGGTTTCAGAAAGAAATAATAGTCAAGATACAATAGAGGCTATAAAATTGCTTTTCAATCGAAATCAAGAATAGGATCATATCAATGCCATACCCAAACAAACTGAATCCAATAATAATATTTCAATTACTAAGAAACGAAGTACTCTCTTTCAAGGGGAGAGCTTCTTGACAATGTGTTAAATTAGCTTGATACGTGAATGTCGTTTATTCTGGTTTAAACAAAGCTACACGTCCAAACTAGTAAGGGTAGTTCCTGAATCCGATATGCAATCCAATTTTTAACGACTATATTGTTTTGTGTGTGTATGTTGGGTAAATATATATTTTACTTTAAATCAATGGTTTCACTCAATGTTATGCTAACTGAACTGGTACTATAAGCTATAAGTCTACAACTTACTTTAATTTGTAATAGTGTGAGTGAGTGGCAATGATTTACTCTTACTGTGTATTTATATTTATGTTACGCAGCACGTGAGATGCAGTTACTAACAAACAGATATTCAAAACCGTGTGTGAATAAACAATATTATTCCACATCTTTTCTTCTAAATGGCGAAAGCGTGAGGTGCATGCATTTTGTACCAATTTTTCGACGTCGTATTTATAAAGAATGGCGTACATCTTGCACTTTGTTTTGTGATTTGAAAATCAACTGTTGAAAGAGTTTTTCTTTTGTTATAACACTTATTTCTTCAATTATATATTTTTTTGGGTTGACTTGTGTTTGTTCCGAGCTCACTTAATTAAATACAATGATTGCAAGCTCACAACTTCTTTATAGGTAGTAGAAACGCATGAGCAATGTAACTTATATTGGTAGAATATATTATATAAACTCTTTTGCGGTAAGCTCGCGATATCTCGATGAATATTATCGCGAATATCATCGCGATGTATTAGAAATATTTGCAACAGTTTGGTTATATTGCGATAATGGGAACATTTGCGTTATTATAATGAGTATCTCCTAGCCATTAAAAGTTGTGGTAGGAAGCTTGATTTGTAAACAAATCTTTCACAATACTGTTACGTCACTTAAAAAACGCATCGTATCATTTTTGTGTCCCCAAAAATGTGCCCCTCACCTACCTCCCGTAATAGACATAAAATAGACCTCTGTCTCGTGAACAATATCCATTAGAGAAATTTTATCATTCAAAGCGATAAATTAGTTGTCCCCCTCTTATAAAAAAGCCCTTGTACGCTACTGGAAAGCTATATTTAAACAAACTATATTACTCTTTAATGACCAATTTGGTCGACAATATCCCGAGTTATGCATGATAATTTGATCAGGTGATAGTAAGGGGAAGTCCCTTGAAGGTTATTAAACGAACTAATGGTGGCTTAAGCAAAACAAGCGACGATATTGCACCATAAAAAGATCCATTGAAATGGAACCCCACGTCTATGCCCCATACATACTGTTCTGCACCCCCTCAATTTAAATTTTCTTTTGTTGTTCTCAATTTGAGCGCTTGGAAAACAAAGAGATGTGCTCCAGATTTTAGTTCGTAAAACGTGATTATGCCTGTCTGGATTCCTAAAATAGAGTGAAGAGCTTTGGGAATGTTCTTTGCCGCTGCAACCTGACATTTCAAAAATTCATCTACAGTCCGAGGTGTGTGGCGAAGAATCAGAGTCACCGACATAGCCATTAAAATTAGCAAGTTGAAGTGGCAATGGGCAGGCCACATCGCTCGAAGAACCAATAATAACGTAACGTCTTTTTTCCCAAGATCCAATTTTCTATTACTTGTTTTTTTTTTTTTTTTTTTTTTTTTCGGGCAAGTGCCTTTAATAACTAAACAAAATACAAGCTAAAACTAACACTACAAATACAGTTAGACTGCCCATAGACCGTTAAAGGTCTAAAGACAATCCAAATGCTCAAGCCCACTACCAGTTGGCAGCGTACCCAACATGCTGGCGGCATTACCACGTTGAATGGCAATGCTAATGCGTTGAGCCAGAAACACGCCAGCATTTTGGTCACGCGTCGCATTAACCAGGCGCTCTGAAAGATTTTTGAAAATGAGGTGAGCTCCCGGTCCCCAAGGGCCCAATGTCTCGACCCCAAACGCCTCAAATATGTAACCACTGCCGAGGTTAGCATATTTGCGACGCTTGTGCTGCTCTGCCGAATTACTTGTTTGACATAACGAACATACAAATATTGCATTTTAAAAATATATTTCTTATTTAGAAAACGGCTGTTTTAAACCATTACAAACTGAAATGCAAGGAGTAAGCCGATAAACCCCCTACTAAATGAGTCTTGCTTCAATGTTGTTTAAAAAAAGAAAAATGCAACAGCTTCATTCACGTCTCAAGGACGATAGTGAAGAAAAAGGATACCCATTTATCAGCGAGGGAATATGCTAAGTATGGTGGTAGGTATAGGACTCGCGCCTTCCTCGGTTCGCAGGGACGGCGTCTGTAATAATGGATTACGAGTCTAGACGCAAGACAAAGCCGCTTCGAGCCCTTGACGGGTGTTTGGTTAAAGTTAGAAGAAAAAAGTTAAATAGTTTAAAACCATTATCATACTAATATTATAAATGCAAAAAGTTCGTTTGTTTGTTGGTTTGTTTGTTCCTCTTTCACGCAGCAACAGAGCAACGGATCGACCTGATTTTGTGCAAAGGTATAGTTCAAGGGCCGGAGAGTGACATAGGCTACTTTACATCATCATCATCATCATCGTCATTTTTCATCTCTATTAGGGTGAAACCGTTGGGCACAGCTAGTAATATAATAAACTAGCTGATGCCCGCGACTTCGTACGCGTAGAGAAAGTAAGTAGCGAGCGGACGGTTAGACTGACAAAACAAAATATAGGTAAAGGTTTCGCCACGAAACTATAAATATGCATAAATCCATCAATTATTATTTATGCTGAATAGTATCCTTACTAATATTTTAGAAGCGAATGTAACTCTGTCTCTTTGTCTGGATGTTTGTTCGCTTTTCACGATTAAACGGCTAAAACGATCTTAACAACATTTGGCAGGATGATATTGTATATCATAAGGGCGGACATAGAGTACTTTTCCTTCCTGAAAATGCGGAAAAACAGGAAAATCGCGAGTAGCGCGGGATTCAGCTAGTAATATTATATTATGCGACAGTGTGTTTGTTAATTCGTTTGTGGGTTTGTTGATTCGTTTGTTCATTTCATTCGTTTGGTTTTTCAAGTTCTAATGGTCATTTATATAATGTAATTTAATATAAATTTGTTTTATTTGAAATTAAAATAGTTCTTGAGTAATCAAGGGTTTATTATTTGCCGCTTACGTTATTTAGTTCTGAGGCGGACGCTGACTCGTGCATACAGATCGCATGGATTTGTCACTGTTTCCCGTAACGGCGAAACTTGGATTTGAGCTGACGACGTATCACGTACGTACAGCTGAAAAATATTGCCCTCCTTCTGGGGCAGTCCGGTAAAGCGTTCTGAGACGCACTCCGCGTAAAAGGCCTACTACCATATCATCTGGAGGAGTTAGTGTTATTAGGAGGCAATTTTCCGCTAGCGCGCCATCATCAAGCCCCGCCCTGTTCAACACTATGCGTGCGGCCCGCGACCCACTCCAAGATTGATGGTAGGTTCACATGACATCGCTCGCCCTTACCGAAACTCCCACCCTTTTGATGACTTCACTAACGGTTATTTATGGAGAGGATTTACTCTGATCCCCGTTTAAAATCCTCTCTCTCCAATTTTAAATCCATTTTTAAATAACAACGTTTCCTGAATCCTGACCTGATTGAGGTTGATCTTTGAAATCTCGAAATACCGTTATTTTTTGTATTTTTACGTCGACTGGTTTTATGAAGGATTTGTGTCTGATTGGATTTTAATATACTTCGTATATTTTATAAATTGGTAAGCTTCACTTTAAGCACTTTTGTGGTAATGATCATGTACAGTAGGAACATAATTAATTACCATTTCAAAAAAAATAAATCCAGTAGATTCCATACAAAATCGATCACGTTAACAAAATCGATCGGGATTAAAAAGGTTTAGTGCAACCAAGTATATTTTAACCGACTTCAAAAAGGAGGAGGCTATCAATTCGACTGTATGTTTTTTTTTTTTTGTTTCCAAGTAAATTCAAAAACCTGACATGAAGGCGAACCTAGCGATACCTCGCACTTTAAAATTGACTCTTTACAGAGTTACTCCGCAAGGGTGTACTAAGCCAGAAGGGGTCCATCACTCCATATTACTCATCATTATGAACAACACTGACTATAGGACTAAACCAGAAATCGCGAAAAAATATATCAGCTGTTCCATACAGCTTGTCGAGTGTCAATGACCGTTTTCTATGAAACAGCTGATATTTTTTTCGCAATTTCAGAGTAAATGTTGCTCCCTTATTAAAAGTTGTCCATAATGATGGGTATTTTGAACCCCTTTTGGATTAGTACCCCCTTTCCGCATAACTCAGTATTTAAAACCAGCACCCATTTAACATATACGTACACCCGAAAAATAATACTTACCTACCCTAATTCTGGGTAGTCAGGTAAAAAGAGAAACAATCGGATGTACAAACACATGTGATGTATTTTATAAAGAACGATTGTAAACAAAAGACGAACTAACTTTAAATAGGTACCCGCAGCACATGAAGTTGCAAAATTTCAAATTACAAAGAAAATAAGCAAAGAAGTTTGCTTGAACAGGAAGTTACAGCGTTGTTATGAACTTTATACAGAATTTACGAAGTTGAAATATAAATAACATTTTATCGGTAACTTTTCCAACCCCTTTTGAGCATTACGCGAATTAAACCGGACTTAAAATATATCAAAGAGGATATTTTGTCATAATTAAAGTATGGGTCTGCTGTAAAAATATTTATGGTAAGCCATTATATTGTTTTGGTACTTGCTTGGTATAAATTAAGTTATTGTATTTGTAATAAAAATAAGTGAATAATTTAATAGATCTTATAGGTCTTTGAGTACTTTTCTACTTCAACTAGTATGTATTTTTAAGAAAAAGGTATCGAAATTTAAACTTATTTTAAGTAAACTCAGGAACTGTTTTCTTAATTTTTTAGAAGACATTCATTTGTTTTAAATTCAATGGTTCAAATGTGTATCAAAAGATTAAAATATGATAGAACAATGTTATAATAACATACATTACAGGGCCATTATTCATAAACTTTATCTTGTCGGTTTATGACAGCTTTACCATACCACATCTATAAAAAACCTTATATATTGATGTTAAACCGTTAATATGTAACAGATATCCAGAAACCGAATTGCTCTGACCGAATTTGCCAAAATGAAGTCATCATCATAATTTTTCTAAAACTTTGATCTATCTTTCTCCATATACTTTGTGTTCTTTTAGATGACGGACACATTCGAGGATATCACTGTAAGAGGAAGGGATATCATTGCACTCATCGTTATAAACAACTTTTACTATGGGACTAAAATCTGAAATCAAAATAAGTGTGTAGCTCTATATGTGCGTAGTAAATTTTTTTCATAGAACAACTTGTATTTTTTTCGTGATTTAACTTTTTGTCCCATAGTAAAACTGGTTTATAATAATGAGTAAAATGATATCTTCGAATATGTCCGCCGTACCCAGTATTTATCTCTGCAATATTCATTTCGTCAGAGTACAAAAATGTCGTATTTCGTCATAATTAAAGTATGTTCCCGTTGTTCTGCATTGCCCTCTGGGGAAGCGTTGGGGGAACGTCAGTAACCGCTCTGACATTTGCATGGTTTGCGGTGGAATTCCTTTCGCATACTTCCCTTTCAATGTAGAACTGCGGTTACCGACACAAAATACTTTTATTTGTCTATTTCAAAGAAGAATTACGTAAAAAAATAAATTAAGGAAGCGTGTTAAAAATAAGTTAGTATGAAAATCAAACCAAACCAGTATTTTACCCAATTTTAACAAGGTTAGGATGAATTAGGAAGAATTGTAAAAAAATTACCAAAAAAAAAAATGGGCCTATGTGTTTTTATTATTGCCTTATATTACGATTGTCAGCTCCACAATTTTCGTGGATTGCCAGCCGTATTTGTTTCTTATTAGTTAGTTTTAAAATAGTAGTTTCGTTTCGTTTGGGATAAATCCTCTCAAACTTGACAGGTGGGCACAAGTCTGTGCATCTTTTTTAAGTAGAACTCGCCATTAAGATAAAAATATGAAATAATATTGAATAATTTTTTAAAGGTTACATATATAACTAGCGACCCGCCCGCTCAGCTTCGCATGGGTGTAATTTACGTGCGAAGCCGGGGTGGTACGCTAGTTATATATATAAACCTTCTGTGAAAATGTATCTAGCCGATGGTGAAAACCGCATCAAAATCCGTTGCGAGGTTTAGGAGGAGTTAGCGGCCATACAGACAGACAGACAGACACGGAAAGCGACTTTAATTTATACCTACTATGTAGAGATAGAGATAGAGATAGAGATAGAGATAGAGATAGAGATAGAGATAGAGATAGAGATAGAGATAGAGATAGAGATAGAGATAGAGATAGAGATAGAGATAGAGATAGAGATAGAGATAGAGATAGAGAAGAGATAAACTTCTTAAATTATTACTGTCCTTTTTGTTCCCGACAAGTTTGACGTAGACAGCAATATTTTAGATATTTTACTTCTGTCGTCTAAATTTTAGACTCTAAAACATCCAACATTCACTAGATTATTTACTTATTTTGTTTTTAGACCCTGAGGAAAATTTAGTTGCCATAACTTTACAGAGGCTTGATCTTGAGTGAAAACCGTGTACGGGCAATTTTGAAGCGGTGAAATGATGATCTGGTCAAGGTAGCAAGTAGATCTATGTAGCTAAGTATAAAGGTCATGCCTTCGGGGGTGGATTCTCTAGCAGTAGACCAGCACAAACGAATGACTTACCTGCTACAACTACGCATATAGTTTTGTAGTAGGTATAGATACTAAAATAGACATTAATCATTGTTAGTATCAACTATTCTGTAAAGCCTGTAAATAAACTGTTTATTCACTAAACCTAAACCAATTCATTGTGAACGTGTCACGCCCACCCCTACACGCTTCAAATACTGACATTCTAAAGTTAAAAAACAATCACTCGTTTTTACGATCACTGTTATTTTATGGGTGTTCCGTACGAAAAACATTGGACTGTATACCATTATTTATTCGGTAACTTGTACTTTTAGTATTTTAGAGTGGATTTTGGTCCAATACCTGAGGACGAAAATTATGTTTTTATTATAAAATACTTATTTCAAAATTGCTACTGTCAAAAGCAAGTATCATCATGAAAAGAAAAGAGACCCAAATAATTTCAGTGACGTCAGATCAGTTTCCGGCATTGGTCTACAGTATTAAAATAACCGTATCTACAGAGTTATTTTGAAAGGATATGCTAATCGTAAAGGGTCTCATTGTTCTCATCTTTATAAATAACTTTTACTATGGGACAAATTCTGAAGTCGCAGAAAAAACAGCCGATCCATCCATATTCGTCCTTTTTATCACCTTTTTTACCTTTTTTCAGTTGTTTTTTTTTGCGAATTCAGATTTGGTCTCATAATAAGAGTGGTTCATAATGAGGAGTATTTGTAATGAGCCCTTTTTTCTTAAGAGTTTATTTATGTCGTGAACATGGGTAGCGTTGCATCAATTTACGCGGTTATAGCAAACAGAAACAAATTCATATTTTGGTTCTAAATAGTTAAGTATACAATTAAGTCAAGTGTAATTTTGGAAACATGATTTGGAAACTTTTCTCTATAGAATAATTCGGCGAAAACAGGCTTTCTAAAACACGTTTTAAGTTTTTTCTCCGCGTCTGGAAGTTCGTAATAATATATTTTTTCATATTCCAATGGTCATTTGTATAATGGAATTTAATGTAAATTCTTTTCATTTAAAATTTTAATAGTTATTGAGTAATTTGAAGTTTTTAGCATAGTCGCTTGCGTAATTTAGTTCTGAGGCGGGTGCCGATTTGTGCGTATATCTTCCTGCAGGCGAAGATAGCATATTTTTGACTCTGTTTCGCGCAGAGGCAAAACTTGAATTAGAGCTGACGACATATCGACTCTTAAGATTTCGGTATTAACCATTACATTAACTAGTATTATGTACAGGTTTAAGCATAATTATAGACTACTAAAGGCAGGCTGTCGTTCAGTGTGGATGTTAAAGGGGGAGGCCTGTGTTCAGATTGTTCAGCAGCGGATGTCTTCCGGCTGCTGATGATGATGATGATAGACTACTAAGCCGAAATGTGGTCATTGCACTTATCATTATGAACAACTTTTACGAAAGGACCAAAACCGAAATCGCTAAATAATTGACTCCTGACAAAATAAACATGAAACAGCTGATTTTTTCCGCTGATTTTGAAGTCTTAGAATAAAAGTTGTTTGTTTTGACGAGTTGTTGTTTGAAGCCTCCCTTAGTAGGATGCTAACTTATTACCAGTAAGGGTTACTGGTAACCAGTAAGGGTTACTGGTAATCAGTAAGTGGTATGTATACAGAGTGTATACATTTATACTTGTTTCTATTTCGCATGAGCATTATGGTGGTTAGGCATCTGTAGTGTAGGTAAGCTAAAAAAAGAAGATAAATCTATGTCATTTTTGTATACTTTTCAAATGCGTATTATGGAACTGCGTAGTATAAGTACACTAGATTTGTTACTTATCAAATTTATATCCAAAAGGCCATATAATTAGCTTCTTTTTCTATTAAGTTTTTTTAAGGCCGTTGGTCTTCTTTTGATACAATAAATAAATAATAAATAAATAAATATTCGGGACATTTTTTCACACACGGTCATCTGACCCCAAACTAAGCAAAGCTTGTGATATGGCTACCAGAGACTGATATACATACATAATTATACAGTTTTAAATACATACTTAAATAGATATTAACAACCAGATATAGAACAAACACAAATGTTCATAAATATATAAATAAATAATACGTATTTTACGCACGTGAATATTTGTACTTTGCCCAAAGCACATTTGGTAGTACGGAAAATTTAGTAAATCTTTTAGCACAGATTCAGATTATACTGAAAATATTCTAACGCCTCACTCACACCGTGGCTAAAAAGGGGAGCAATGCGGCCGGCAGTGACAGGCGCGTGGCAAAGCGATAAGTCCACGTTGACACGGCACGCACCGCACCCCTTTGGAGCTCCACGCTTAGTGGCAAGAAAATGGACGTGATTTTACGAGGAAAGCTTAAAAACGCAACAGCAAATAAATACATAAGCACGTAGCTCATAATTTTTCGTATTGCCGAGAAAAGAATCACACTTTAAACTAATTCATGGCCGAGCAAAATCATTAATAGGTACTATTGGAGTTGTTTAAGTTTTTTAAGTAAATATTTTCTGGGAAAGGGAACTTTCTCTATAATAGGTGTAGTAAAAAGTATCACGTAAATCGGGTCACAAGTGGCAGGGTTATTTTTATAAGTATAGACACATAAAACTATTTATTTATTTCCTTTTCATGAAATCTTTCTGATTCCGTTTGTCTGTTCTCAATTTATTTTAAACTCATTATGACATGCAATTACTCCGCCCTAACACTAAAATTGCATCCGCAACCACAGTCTCGTCTCGACCGCCACTGAATTCGGACGTGCATTACGTGAACAGCATGCTCACACAGCTCGTTTGGCGGACAGAATTGGCGTGCACTAGAGCCCATTTCGGATTGCACACGTAGCAAGATAAAGTACGGCTATTGTTATTGACAGCGTCGTATTTGAGATTTCTTATAGATTTCTTGGCACTTGTTTAAAGTTGTCTGTCTGATCTAGAGTCAACATAAGTAGGGGAATCAAAATGTATTGGATGGTTTTAGCTTTTTAACAGTGATTGGATGGAATTGGACTTACTCACGAACCGGAACGCATTTCCCTTCAAACCTTGTGAACTTTTAACCGACTGTCCAAGAAGGAGGATAATAAATAAATAAATAAAATAAATATTCGGGGATTTTTTTTTTTTTTTTTTTTTATGTTTTTGGTTGTATGTAAGCGTGTAGGTAACTATGTTTCTGGGTTTCTGTAGTACTTACCTTCTGTAGCCTAAACGGCTTGACCGATTTTGACAAGTGAGGTGTCGTTAGATTACTCTTTACGTCCAAAAAGACGTATAGGCTGAATCTTCCGATCTTTTTTGAGGTTTTTTGCCGAACCAGAATGACATAAAGGAGAAGTTTTACGAAACGGAACGGTGATTTTACGAACCGGAATGGCGTTCCGGTGCATTCCGGTTAATCTCGAGCACTGAAAGGTTAAATTAGAAGAATATCACTTGACATGTTATTATGGTTGAGCATGGTGGCGCTACTTCGTATGTACTTACTTACCTAGCAACTAATCGTAACTACGAATATTTATTATTTTAAATAACCAACGCATTATCACCACTCTTTTACGATTTGTTCCCATTCCCAACATGCCCCACCAGATCCTGTTAAAATGTAACTCGTTGGGATTTTTCTCACATCGAGCTTTGCCTTTCTTCCGTGTGTAAAAATTGATGAAATTGCATCTCTTTATCTCTGTAAGACGGACTAGTAATCTCGCCCAGCATATATTGTACGCACCATTTAGGCGTGTGCGCAAAAACAAACACTTGTCAGCCCTGCATTTTGCGTACCAAGTTAGTTATACGAGCGATATATGCAGCTTGGTACTGCCATAGCCGCTTTTCCCGCGCGATTGCTCTATCTAGACGGCTTCGTTGGATAACTGTATGGATTTATAGACTGTGATACCTACTATTCGAATTTAAAAATTAGGGATATGCTGATTTCTGTATAATACTCACCTGCTTATAAGGTGCCTTGTCTAAGCATTATTTGTACTAACTTTGCATTGTGGTTGGAACGTCTTGGTTTAATATATTTTAATAAATAAAGTTATCCGAGACAGTCGTACAATCACGTATTATATATCACGTATTTATTGACGTTAAACTGTATAAGAGTACTAAACTTATTCCTTAATATTATTTAATTAGTTAATTATTTATTTTGTATTAATGTTAATTTTAAATTTTAACGTTTCAGTGTTATTTTTGTATTTTATATTTTCTAATAATGAATTAACTAATGCAATTAGTGTAATAAGTTATGGATGCAAATCTGGCAAATAAATTTTTCATTTCATTTCATTATTAATAGCCCCTACAAAGATCCACACCACCGGACAGTGTCTTTTGGGATATGACAGGAAACTGCCAGGCACAGGTATACTAACAAAACAGCATAGCGTGAGAGTACACAGAACGACGTTAATAAGTCGGAAAGAGGTTTTATATTCTTAAATAAGAGCATTTTTTACTATAACTGATGACTAAAATCGCGAAAAACATATGCTGATGTTTCATAGAAAATTATAATTCATTCTTAACGAAATGACGGATGACGTATGGAACGGCTGATATTATTTATCGCATTTTCAGGGTTATTTATTTATTTATTTAATACTTTATTGCACACTTACAAATTATGTGTTATTTTGTTTGTTTTGTGTAGGGTTGGCCCATTGTACACAATATATGTTGTTCACAATGATGAGTAGAGTGACTTCTTTCAGCTTAGTATCGCCATTCCGTGTAGCCCTGGATATAGTATTAGCTGCGGCATACGGTTATACTCACATGGAAAATCTAAAGAGGAGCGTCTGTTACTCACTAGTATATGTATACTAGTGAGTTATATTACTATATTACTAGTGAGTTAACTTTATCAAAATCACGTCAATCCTTGCTTTGTTTCAGCGGATAAACGAACAACCCAAAAACACACTTCCGCATTTATATAGTAACCATTGAAAAGACAATAATAGAGACAGCAAGTAAAAAGGCATGTGCACCCCAAATTTCAGACGCCTATGGAAAATTACTCACTATTGCACAATTTGCATTACGTCATTAGTCCCGAGATAAACCAAAAGCAATTTTCGATACTACAGAAAGGGATCAAAACTCAATTAGCCGCAACTATAGATCCATCCATTTTCTGTTCCATTTTGAACCTTACATATATTATAACAAGGGAAATTATCAATAAATGCTGCAGTACAGAGACTCAGATTGTGACATCTGGCAGTGCAAAAGCTACTTATTAACAACTTGGTGTCATGGGAAAAGGAGACGAAGTTGTAATCATGAATTGGGAGTTTATCTATGCTAATTTGAATGTTCATGCTGAAGACGATGGTTAAAGCTAAACCGTAAGTAGGAAATTAATGTTTTTTTATATATTTTTTGTTGAATAGTCTCGCCTGATGTACGAATAAAGAATCAGATTCACTCAAGACTTAAGACACCCAGATTGTAACTCGAAACATATGTATTTTACATGATTCTGATCATATCTCATTTCAAAGGAATCGAATAGAATGTTCAAAATACGAGTAACTTACACTTTCAAAATTAGATTATCACCAACAGTCAAAATACATTATGTGCATAAGTAGTGTAAACTTGTGGAAAATGAACCACAGATGGTACTTATATCTGAAGTAGATGGAATAGCCATGCTTATCGAAAAGTGTCACAAAAGTATGAGCGAACTAGTTCAAAAAGTGTACCATAATAATATAAAATAAGTTAATTAGCAGTGCACTAACTAGCACTTGAAGTGGCAATGGGCAGGCCACATCGCTCGAAGAACCGATAACCGTTGGGGAAGAAAGGTTCTAGAGTGGAGACCACGAACCGGAAGACGCAGCGTAGGGAGGCCTCCCACTAGATGGACCGACGACATTGTGAGAGTCGCGGGTATCCAGTGGATGCAAAAGGCGGGCTGTCATTCAGTGTGGAGGTTAAAGGGGGAGGCCTATGTTCAGCAGTGGACGTCTTCCGGCTGATGATGATGATGATGATGAAGTTAACTAGGGCGTTCATTCGTAAGGTTTTATTTATTTAGATTTTTTTTCATTTTTGGCTAATATTGGCGAGTAAGTTGTATCATGAGTAAAACAAATTAGCTGGCGTTATTACAATTGACTCGTACTATTGTAATCTCTACTCAAGCTATTTGGACGACAGCTATGCCTATAATTTTTTTGGTAATCTTAAAAAGATTCCTGGCTGGGGTTATTGGGTTACAATCGGCGTATCCATAGGCATTTTCATGACTAGAGTGAATAGATTTCTTCTAGATTGACGTGCTTCGTCCCCTGCCAAACCATCGCTTACCATCAAACAGGCGAGTCGGTGGCCAACGTGAAAATATATCTAATACAAAAGAGTGATATGGGATTATACCAAAAAAAGTCACCACATATTTTTCTATTTTCTGTTATTAAAATTGTTTAAAACTGTCTTTCCAACCATTCCTATAGTTCTGCGATTAGTACCTACGTTTGCGTTATTCATGACAACCCCGCAACCATTGCACCGATGCAATTGTATTCCTGCATTTTGTACGAACGCATTTAGATCTGTGACGCATTCCGATTTTACTTGACAGTTTGAATATTGAAGTGCGACAGGATTGGGTGGGTTTGTTTAGAGATTATCATTGGACCTTTGTTAATATTTTATACTTGTTGGTTAGTTGTTTGCATAAATAGAAAGTCAACCCATTGTAATAAAAGCATTTTAGTTCCGGTAAGCTTCACTAGATGGAGTAACTTCTTATTTTATTTGGATTAGCGCGATGACGCTACTCTCTTCGCAATGTCAAAGGATAGTTCCATAGTTTGCGATAAACGCCGGTATGTAACCGATTTCAACAGATTATAATTGTGCTAGACGGCTTTTTGGTATCTGTCGAGCTAACAGCAACTATTCTTTTTTTTTCAAATCGTCAGTATGAAAGTGTTTCATTATTTTCCAATGTTTACGCGCAGTGCTTTGTAGGCAGTACCTACTTACGACTTAAACATGTATCATACAAAGATAATTCGCCATTGATATTATAAAAAAAAACTGTCTGGGCGCATATTGGTCCGGCCCTCGAGTTATCCTACCCTGACATAATCGGAGATCTCACCTCTCTTCGTTTCTCATCAATTTCTTTTTCATGCCAGTTCTCGCTTTTTTACATAACTTTTATTCTTCTTGTCATTCTTGGAATGAATGTATCCACATTAATGCGACAAAAAAATATGTGCCCACAATGTACCTACCTACCCAGGTCACATAATCAGGCAGTTCTTTGGCAATATAATTATATTGTTTAAGGGACCTTAAATATAATTACCATCCTGTAATGTTCAAACCATTTTTAAATTATCCTAAAGCACATTTACGGCTACTTAACGCAACAAAATGCAATACACCACACCAAATACGCCTAAGAAGGTGTGAAAACATAAAAATGTTGCTTCAAAAACTGTCAACGGGCAAGGACCTACTCTCATATATCACAGGGATTTATTTCCTCGCTCTCGATTTCTTCGTAACACCTTAATTTAATATTAAATTTTGCTCTTTCCCCATTTTCTTGTACAAGCAGATGTCTTTACGTGTTTTGTTATTCATATTTTACTTCGACGGAACACGTTAGGTGTCAAAGGATTTCGAGAAGTATTCAAATAGGTATACATATTTTTAGCTACTGTTGTTCTTGAGAGGGTAATGTTCTTGTTAAGTTGAGCAATACTGAGGGTAGAGTATTAAATATGGTTTAAATTACTAGTCCGTTAGTAGATTTTTGAGCTTCAATACAAAATGCAATGACTTCACTCTTTTAACTACAATAAAGATTACATAAACAATGTCGATAAAAAAATATAGGACCACCTATGAGTTATGACCTACCAACTAAAAAAAGAATCATCAAAAACAATTCTAAATTGGCGGAGTAATAGCGTAACAAAAAAAAAAAAAAAAACATACAATCGAATTGATAACCTCCTCCTTTTCGAAGTCGGTTAAAAAGAAAGAAAGAAAAGAGGCAATCATGGGGACTGCCGACAGAACTGAAAACTAATATGTCACATTAGCATGTCGGTGACGCGAACCCAGAAGTTTTGGTCCTACCGAAAATCGCTCAACGTCAATATAGAAGATTTCACTTAAAAAAAAAGTTTTCTTAGTTTCTATATAATTAGATTCTATGCATAAAAATCTGATTCGTGTAACGAAATAAAACGCCACAAATAAAAAGTAAGCTTATAGGTGTTTACAGGTGTTTACCTAGTTTATACTATACACAAATCATTCGCTTAAATGCGTGTGGGAATACGATTTTCCAACACCAACCAAATTAGTAGGACACGTGCCATTGTATTGACAGATACGCCTTCTGTGTTATAATTACTTGTTTATGGAGGGTCGAGGGGTCTTTCTAAAGTGGTGGAAGTTATTCTCAAGGCGCGGTCGATTGTTAGTCATTATTTTGTTCCGGTTCACTGTCAGCTGTCGCACGCCTCGTCCTGTCATTCAATTGTAACAATTACTGTTTGTCAAAACAATCAGAATAAAGAATAATAGCAAGAAATTAACGACAACATTCATAAAAGCACATGTTGTTATTTCCATGGTACATTACTACCATATTAGCAGTTCTGGTGGGCAAAATTGGAACTACAGTTTTTTCTTGGTGGTTTTCTGCACTAGTGACGCTATCGACTGAACAGCTAAGATGGTGGGACTGAGGAACACTACGTACTTGCGAAGAACGCTTTTGCGAAAAACTTTTTGAATACGACGTCAATGCGAAAACTCATCCTATCGAAAAGCAAACGATCGAAAGACGCTAGTTCGAAGCACGAAAATACGAAATTTTCGGTATTTTGGTGTCACGTTTAACGGCCGGTTATCCGAGTCGCGTAGGCAACAAAACACTCCCTCAGCCCCCGCCAAGTTATAGCGACGATGTATTTTGCCACGCAAGAGTCAGGTGGCCCGCGGGTGGAGTGCAACGACAAAAACGAACATAGGTCCGACCTCGATGACGCCTGGCGCGGGACTGAGCACGGCGCGCGCAAATTCTCGCGACCTTTTTACGCTTTTAATTTCACTAAAAAACGAAATTATTCACTGTCAAAAATCTATCCAAACCAATTTTTTTTAAATAAGATTGCCTTTCAGTACATGCAATTTCCAGTTTGTTACGAGCTTTCTTTAGAGCATAAAATGAAAAAAAAATACTAAATCGACTTTGTTTCAGTTTTTTTTTTGATCGAAGAAATTTTGTTCTGTCGTGTTTTGAACCAAATTATAAACTCAAACACAGATGTATCTGTGACATGTATTTTTTTCCAGCTCAAATATTGTAATTAAACTTTTTTTTATTTAAAACCGTCAAATTAAGTATAAGAGGCCGTTAAGAACTAATCTTTATACGTACCTTCAAGTAAGTTCGTTGTTTCTTACATACATATCTTTAAGTGTTGATATATTGAACAGTTGACTTATTGCGGTTTAATGCTCAGTTTCATTGTAAAAATTTATCATAAAATATAATATTACGAACTTCTTTCGGCTTAGCATACCCTTTCCGAATAATCTAGTACCTATACATGAATATTGGTTAGCTTTTGGTCCTTAGCATTGATATAATTATGTACAGCTACTACGTACGTCCTAAGTAAATACATTAGTAGTTAGAAGTCTTATTTTTAAAGTAAAAATTGTCCTACTCGAAATCGTTTTTTTTTTTCTCTAAATCAAACAAGAGTAGAAAGAAAGCGTAAAAATTCAATATTGAAAATAGCAGTGAATTTTAATCAAAAGAGCATTAGTATAATCGCTTAGGAATGTATGTGAGTAGACGTGCGACACACGGTTGTTTTGTTTATCGAGCAAACGTCTGAGGCACAACTTCACTAGCGAAACAGTTGACTTGTATTGGTCTGCTTAAAAAAGTAGACAGTCTTGCTTCATAGACGAATTGATTTGTTGTCAATTTGTTCAAGAATCCCTCATTCTAAATCAAAATGAACAAAACGCCAAAAATTACAGTCTATGCGTCTATCGCATATTATTATGTCGGCATGCTCAGGGGCTTTCTTGTAGTTGACGATCTTGTCGTTGGTAAGAAATTATGATTTTGATAAAAAGTTGATGCGCAGCGGATGTGATCGTAAACTTACACATGATCACCTTAAATAGAAGTGCCTACTTATGTATTTACAGTTTCACACAAGAAATTTATTCGTTTCAACATTTTGCCTATATGACATAGGACATTTTCATAATTATAATAACTCATAAATAAGGTTAAAAGAGGTTGTATAGTAACAAAAACAAACAGAAAGTGTGTTTTTATTAACTTTGACTCCACACGAGCAGTATATTTTTCCAGTGACAAGTAAAATAATTAATTTACATTCCCTAATATTTGAAATGAAAAGCAGAATGTTTTAATCACGAGAAACGATCTATTTCACGCTTGAAATATAAACAGCTCGTGTGAAATAGATTGCTTTCATCCCTTGGTAAACAATCTACTAATATCACATCATTTCCTAAAATTTGATACATTATAATGAAGAAAAAAGTTATTACGCTAACAGTGTAAAAGTATTGTGTGTAACTTCTTTACCTCACCCTGCCACGTGGCCGTCCAAATCCATAGAATTTAACAGTAGGGCCGCGGATGCAAATCGCGGATTTAAAACTGCTAATAAATAACAGCGTAAATAGCAGCGTAGGGAGGCCTCCCCCACTAGATGGACCGACGACATTGTGAGAGTCGCGGGTATCCAGTGGATGCAAAAAGCGGGCTGTCGTTCAGTGTGGAGGTTAAAGGGGGAGGCCTATGTTCAGCAGTGGACGTCTTCCGGCTGATGATGATGAATAAATAACAGGGTAACTTTTTTTTCTAACTTAATAGATGTATAATTTTTTCACGTTTAAGTTTTGAATTAAGTTACATTTTTCACAATGTCATTCAAAAGTTTATTTTGATCTGTTTTCACACTCGAACTCAAACATTTACTCAAACTTAAAGACCAACTTTTTAAAGGGACAATAAAAATGAAAAAAAAAATTGCGGGATTTGAACCTGCTCCATCGAGTTTCACGTCCCGAGCACTATATTGGGAGAGAATACAGATCCGCTAAGTTATGGTCACTTAGCTTGCTCAGGACGTTTTGAAATTGTCTAGATAGTCTAGAACATTTAAATTTAATTCAAATATTACTTCCAAATATTTTATATTATCATTATTTTAATATATTTTTTATTGTTGCTAGCATTATTCTCTGTGCTGAGGTAACGTGGGCTCCTCTAGGAGCAGATATAATAAACTAATTCATTCAAATGTTTTCAAGCCTGATTTTACAAATGTAACTAAGTATGTCTTAGAGTTCATCTTGATTTTTGAAACTTGCCATTTTGTCGCATATTATACCTATGCCAGTTGTAAGGAATACGCTCCCGAAGCCAAAACGCTGTTATTATATTAGCTAAACATAATCGAATATCAGTGTTCTTTTGCCTTATACTTATTCTTTTAGTGATATTTTTAATGGTTTGGAATGTTGTAAACCCGCAATGTAAAGTGTACAAGCGAGCGCGTAGCGCACAAAGGCGCGTGGCGCGGGTCGTTCGTTGACCTCTAGCGTCAGCTGATATTTTATTTGCAAACACTAAAAAATATTTTAAAACAGTTTTTGGTATCAACAGCACTATGACCAGTCTTAGTTTCCGAGAGCAATTCCCTTACACCCTGTATATACCCTTAAAATGCGAAATTTTTTTTAAACACAACGAAAAAATCCATTTTAAATTGGATACCATCGAGTTGAATACCAAAGAGAGGTTTAATCAGACTTACAAATTGAATATACCGACCACAGAGCGATTGGGGTAGTATCGGTTTAATTTGCATAGTTATTATAAACATGGGTCACTCCTGCATAAACTGGCCGATGACAGCCACCGTCTCTCGAATGCAAATGCGAACGCGGTAAACGGGGTTAGGGAAGATAGAATAGGTACAAAAACACTTGTGAATATCAAAATACTTGACATTGTCAAAACACATAAGACGTGCCATACATTTCTTAGGAGGAAACAAAAAAAAATCCTCTACATTTTCTATAAATTATTCTCATCCAAGAGTTGTTGGATGAGGTGGCTTGTAGCGATAATGCTGTCAATTACATGTACAAAATGACATTATTCTGATATGAACATAAAATGTGCATTTATTTATTTCACGGATAGAGTCTAGCCAGATCTTCTTGAGCTAACTAAGTCATCCCTACCAGAAAAACCAAACGGAAACATGGAAACAACATCAGTTCTTAGACTCAAAATGTTAACAATAGTGAACAGTGCTCACTGCTAATTTTTCTAAACATATTGACTAAAACCTCCACAAAAAGTATACCGTCTAATATTCTGTATATTCTACTGAACATTTAGATCCCTGACATTGAGGGTGCTTTACCGACGCTTCAGGTAAACACGTCCAATTCGAGTAGAGCCGCGATAATGCTTTCAATCACCCCTTTATCCTCTGTAATCTAAAGATTTGAAGGGGAAGGGTGGGTCGTACGTGCTGGCTGAGGTTTATATCAAAGGCTAGTATGGAGTAATCGGGGTGTATGTTCAGGCTTTGTGCTTCGTAATCAGATGCATCACTATAATTGAATGGTGGATCCATTATTATTGTACATAATTGGTTCCTGTGGTATTAGTTTTATCATCATTATAAATAAAAACATTAAAAATCTGCGGAAAACTTCTACGTCTTTTGTTATATACATTTCTAGAAATATCTAGACTAACTTAAGATCTCAGTGCGTAAGCCAAACATTTACCTAATAGCTTGATCCCCAAATCCCATTCACTCGAATTACGTCTCATACGAATTCATGAATGCATCAAAAGTCACCCATCCCATTTCCCACACACATACATACAAATATACACAGCTATTCATAGGTATGTAGATTTCTAACCACGGATAGACTGGTCGATAAGGATTAAGCCGAAAGGTCTGAACTGAATAAACAATGTGACGACCAGGTTGCAGTGTATTTTCAGTATGGGAACTACACTATTTTCATTCGTTTGTTTTGCTCTGACACCTGCAATATCTAGAGCTTGAAAAGTCAACACGTCCTGAGGATGCCTCGTCGAAACATGTGCCGACAAGGTGCAATAAGAGAACGAGTATAATTTGTTTATTTCATTTACAATTAAATTAAATTATATTTATAGTCATTGCACATTACGTGCTGAACTTGCTGAAACGTTTAAAAGTAATGTTTTTTTAATTAATAATTTTAGTATTCCAAATTAGTATAACGAACTTTTTGGTTCAGATTTATTTAATTTTGGTTTTAGGTTAGGTTCATTTTCTCTTTTAATTTGGATATTTTATTTCAGTTTAGACAAAATTGGCATCAAATATCCATAGAGTACAATAATTTATCCCAAATTCCTCATTGTAACTGGAGCGACGTAGAAGCGGAATTACATTAGATTTTCGTCAGAAAAACAGTTTTAGCTGCAATATCATTGTAAAAAGCTGATTAAAAACCATATTCTGATCACTTTTGCTATATTTTTGAACGTAAAACTGTAGCAGGTACCCTATATACTTCAGAGTAATGTTAAAAGAAAAGTTTTTGTTCAGATTTTTTAAGTAGCAAATTTTCAATAGTGAGCTTCTGATAATAAACCCACTGAAATTTTCTAATGACAAACAGATACCTAATACGTCCAATTTGGATGAAGAAGAGCAAAAAAGCAAAAATTTCTGACAACTGGTACAGCTCATTGGTTGCACGTCTACCGCTATAGAAGCTCCTGGGTTCAATTCCCAGCGAGGCAGATGCTTGAATAGTGTATTTAAATAACTGCTCTGGGTTGGTAGGTCTTTTTGTATTTCATGGCATATCCGACACGAAGAAACCTGATGCGGCTATTAGGGTGAATCATTTTCTATTTATCTAATCGCAAATCCATCATGACCAATTTTATGCTTGATAGTGTTTGTTTTGTTATTTTTACCTCAGATCAGACAAACAAGAGAGATATGCCTACAATTATCGTTCGCGTTCAAATGTATCTGTGTTTCATCCTCCTTTTTCAATATACCGCTAAACTATTTAATGTAATGTAAGCTTCTTAGTCTTGAGCATCGACGTAAAGTTGCTGGTCTATCGGTTTTTTCTCGGATACATTTCGGAGAGTGTGCTTGGATCTGCACGATCTAATTCCCTCCTGCCAATTTTTCTATCGGACTGCCAAAGCAGGCACATAAAACCATCACCGCTTTTATGGTTAAATATTTCGAAAACCCGTACGAAGCGCTTTGATTCCACATATAATGTGTGAACTGCTATTCTGTGGAATACGCTGCCTGAATGGGTGTTCCCTGATGGTTACAATCTGAGTGTCTACAAATCACGGTTTCTTCTAAGCAAGTGTGCTCTAACGTAGACCGCACCATCGCTTAACATCAGGCGAGATGGGGGTCAAGCGCAAGACTATTTATAAAAAAAAGTAAACATTGTAAATATGGTCTCATTTTCCACGCTTACTAAGAGACTTGCAGCGACACCAATGAATGAATAGTCCACATGCAAAAAAGAGCGGCAAAGTCGTCTGCAGGGCGAGTTCGACTAAAGGTATCAATCCTTAGGCCTGAAGCGTTCGCACCCGCCACACCACCTCACCATAATTATCTCATACCGTTTGTCTGATCTGCGTGAATTGAAATACTTATAGACCAGTGCAGAAGCCTTTGCAAATGGTAAAAAAGTGAAAAAAATAATAGTAGGATGATGGAAAAGGAAGAAAATATAACAAAAATTAAAGGAAAAATTATTTACAGGTGATCCGAGGTCGGGAAGTGGGGGGGGGGGGGGGGGGGTTTAAGGGTAAAAAACGGTTTATCTCGATTTCCAGCAAAACTAGAAGTCCTATAGAAAAAATTTAAATAGCAAAGTTATAGGTAATAAAAATATCTACAACTAAACATTATAAATTTTTCCATAAAACTTGTAGTTTTGCCGGAAATCGAGATAAACCGTTTTTTACCCTTAAACACCCCTCCCCTCCACTTCCCGACCTCGGATCACCCGTAAATAATTTTTCCTTTAATTTTTGTTATATTCTCTTCCTTTTCCAATGGGTTTCATGCAAACACACAGATCTGATTTGGTCTGGTCTGATCTGATCATTGATCTTTCTTTCATCATCGTTCATTTCATTTCTTACGCCCACACTGAAAAATTTAGGTAAAGTTCTGGCGTACAAGTTCAAGTTCAATTTATTTTCACCATAAGAACACAAGGAACACTTAGATATGTCAAGTCTTTGACTAAAATAAAATGAATGGACGGGCCCTGACCGTTGAACTTGCTCAGTTAAAACGAGTCAAAACCGTCGGACATATACTTCAACACCTTATAAAAAGATACAGTATATATTTGTTACAATAAATAGATACGGGTTTTATTTGTGTATTTACTCTTCGGGAAACCATAAGAATGCATAATTTTGTCAGATGTTTCGTTATCACGAATAGACTCATGTTGCACTTCCTACGGGTAGAGACCGACTAAAACGAAGTGAGCGCCAGCGCTCATTTTGTAATCTTAAAAAATGCGCTCTACTGGGCCCGTTTATTCATTATATTTTGGTCGCAGTGAAGTTACAAAAGTACATCAATTTTCTTATTACAATTAAAATTTAAGTTTAAATTTCAATGCGGCTGTAGTACAAGCGGCATGAGCGCGTCTATGCTCGACTTTGCATCGGGCTATGGACCTTACTGTTCACGAACCGTGGTCAAAGCCTCTCTCATGTAAGTACACCGTGTTAATGTAAAAAGAGACTACGCATTACATATTTAGGGTAGAAACCTTGTTTTAGGGCCCACAAAGAGGTCAGGCGACATTTGTTTCAATTTGGGAAAAAACTTTTATTTTTTTCTCGGTGAGGATAGAATAAATCAATAAAATAGCTTTATAATAAGTAAAAGTTGTTCATAATGATGAGTACAATGACCTCCTTTCGGCTAAGTACAGTCTATATGCGTAACCCTGTAAACCAAATTTATTTCAATCGAATATTACGTATATCACTCAAACTTTAAATTACTTATACCTACCTTTTTCCAAAGTCAAAGAAATAAATGAGACTAGACAATTAACCAAGATCTTATCAAAGGTGGCACAAAACTAGCATATCTAAAGCCAAATCACCGATTAGATCAGGGAGAGGCAATCACAATGTCGTGTAAATTGTAGATTTACGTAAACCATAAATCAGTCAAGGATCTGGGTAAGCCCGCCGATATGTCAAAGTGGCGACCGCGTTACGTGCCACGTCGGTCACTCCGGGATGAAATACCTTTGGGAATAAGAGGGGTACGAATTCCCCTTTTTCTTCTAGGATTTGTTGTTTTACTATCGAAATAATTTTAGTAGATTCTGTTAATACCTGTTTTGAGAGAACCAAGTCGCTTGATTATAATGTAGGTATGTGTATGGTATAGATAAAAGTAAAAATTTAATTTCCCTTTTCTTCTAGGATTTGTTGTTTTACTATCGAAATAATTTTAGTAGATTCTGTTAATACCTGTTTTGAGAGAAGCAAGTCGCTTGATTATAATGTAGGTATGTGTATGGTATAGATAAAAGTAAAAATTTAATTTCCCTTTTCTTCTAGGATTTGTTGTTTTACTATCGAAATAATTTTAGTAGATTCTGTTAATACCTGTTTTGAGAGAAGCAAGTCGCTTGATTATAATGTAGGTATGTGTATGGTATAGATAAAAGTTAAAATTTATTTTCCCTTTTCTTCTAGGATTTGTTGTTTTACTATCGAAATAATTTTAGTAGATTCTGTTAATACCTGTTTTGAGAGAAGCAAGTCGCTTGATTATAATGTAGGTATGTGTATGGTATAGATAAAAGTAAAATGTAATTTCCCTTTTCTTCTAGGATTTGTTGTTTTACTATCGAAATAATTTTAGTAGATTCTGTTAATACCTGTTTTGAGAGAAGCAAGTCGCTTTATTATATTGTATGTGTATGGTATAAATAAAAGTAAAAATTTCGTAGTCTATATCCTCTATTGCACATCCCATCTTCTACGTCTTCTATAAATTCTTTCCATCCTAAGGTTGTCTGGAAGTGACCACCTTTAGCGATAAGGCCTCCAGTTATTACAGTAGTTTTTACGAGTTTTTTGTCATCTGTATTTTGGTGTGAACAATAAAGAGGTAATCAATCAATCAATCAAGATCTATCACCCATTAGAGTGCCACGCAGAATTAAGCACTTCAACATTTTAAAATTCACCAGACGCAACAGGGTTTGGTACCCTAAACGGCCGGTACTACACTATTGCCCGTTGCAGACCATGCACAGTATAAGTAGCAAGTAAACGTAGCAAGTACACGTAACAAGTACACGTAGCAAGTACAAGTACCAATAAAGGTAGCAAGTACCTACTACGCATCGTTTGCAACGAGCCACAATATTCTGTATCTGTATCTGTTTATGAAAATGTTTAAAATTAAAATAGTGCGTATTGCTTCTTTAGTGTGGCAAGACTGGCAAGCTCCACACAAATAGACTACGCAAAATCAAACAACATTACGCTAACAATTTATTTTCCTAAAGTTTAGTCGTGAAGTTAATAATATGTATCCAAACACGGAACTTTCAAACTGTAATGAGGTAGAGAGTGGCGTTCCTTGTTGGAACGAAGTGCGTAATACACATGACAGTTGCCTCGCTGGTCGGCAAACTTCACCGATATTTTATACTTAGCGGATAAAAATAGTAGCTATTGTCAAACCAGTATCAATATTTGCCAATATGCATTTCTTTATTATGACAATGATACAAAATTTTGCTTTAGTTGACTTTAGCAATACTTTAGTTGTACACCTTTCTAAATTTCAAACGAATTTGGATTTCGCAACATAACATTTTTTTAAATTCAAATCTCCAAATCAATAGTCAAAATCAACGTATTTTTTCCCAAGAAAACGACCGGAAAATTAAAAATACCTGAGATTACATCACTGAATTATTATAATATATAGTAGTTTGTAAAACAAAACAACTAATTCAAAATCTTTTATGGACCATTAGATTCAGTATTATCGTCACTAGAATTTTTCATTTTCCTGCTATTTCTTGTGAAAATATACTTACGCCAGCATTATTTTGTGTCCAAGATACCACAGTGCCTAAAAACAAAGGTCTTGGACTAGTGTGTATTGCCAGTAGTGGCATATGGTACAGAGACGTGGTCCTTAACTACTGGCGTTTTAGAAAAAATCAGAGTCACACAACGGACAATGGAGAGAGCTATGCTCGGAGTTTCTTTACGCGATGATACTACGAACCGGAAGACGCAGCGTAGGTAGGCCTCCCACTAGATCGAAGACATTGTGAGAATCGAGGGCATCCAATGGATGCAGATGGCAGGCTGTCATTCAGTGTGGAGGTTAAAGGGCTACCTATGTTTAGCAGCGGACGTCTTCTGGCTGATGATTATGACGATAATAATTTTGTTTTTATAAAAAAACGTAGCTTTTTTCTTACTTGTAGAGAGAGAAAAAGAATCGCAAGTAAAGTACACAAGCACACTACAATAAATCGCGCGGAACGATCAAAAGTTCCAGAGGTAAACGAGAGGACATTTCCAAAGTTAAATGCCGTTGGATGATAAATAAATAATGCATTGAACGCATTTAATGGTAATTACTTCATAATGAGTGCCGCAATAATTATTTATTATTTCGAGTCTGGTGCATCGTTCGTGACGGAAGATGCGTGACTATAATTTTAAAATTCTCTGACACACTGCCGTGTTCTCTGGCAGATATTTTGTAACGAGCTTTATGGTTAAACTGACAGTTGATCATATGGGAGGAGGGGTTTGACATAGTCTATATATGATGATTCATTTTAAACATTAGTAATCATAATTTATTTATGATAATTTAATACATCATACATCATGTATGTTTTATCGTGTGTATGAAGTTTGTGGTGTGAACAATAAAGAGTTTATCTATCTATTTATTTATAATTTCATTTGAATTTCATCAGAATTTTTGAATACTATTTTACTGAACAGTCCAACGGTGTGTCACTACCGCCCAAAGTGTTCCGCAGAGATAGCGTGACAGCACCTCTTTGTAGTTCCATTTTGTCACAACACGCTTCGTAAGTGGATGTAGAGGTTCATGCTCTTCAAAATATCACTTACCTTACCTACAGCAATACTGCATTAAGAAAACAAATTAAACCTCAAAACGACGTTACCCTTCTCTTTATTGATCCCCTTAAGAGACCTATAAAAACTTTATGCATTAAGCTATAATTTTGGATGCATATTTTATGCTAATGCTTTTCTTGTCCTGTCGTAAACTAGGCGCTCGGAGCGGTTCGTATCAAATTATTTGCAATTTTTGGATCGCCACTTTGATGAATTATAGCCGGAGGAGTGCAGAAAAGTAGCCTTAGAGTTTTAGAGGTAATTGCACACTTTTGACGGCGAGTGTTAAAAAAATTAGGGGTACCAAACATGTTATTGTTCTTCAGTCGATCACAAGTAACATCTTTAGATGATATCCTAATTTATAAAAGAAACAAACCTCCCAACTTCTTAGAAATAACGGAAAAATCTTTTTTCTTTGTCGATCCGTAATAGATTGATCAATCCATCAGCTCCGAAGCAAAGCGAATCAGCAAAAATTAGGACACAAAATAATTTATTAGAGGCAATAACCGTGCCAGTAAAGGAGTAAAAAATCGAGAGCTCATTATTTTTGTGGTTGATTAGCCTGATACCCAATCCCCGTCGAATGAAAATAATTTGAATCAGAATTTTGACTCACTTAATGAGGTGTGGAGAAAATGCCGATTGTACCGCATGATCACGTACTTTTTGACAACGATTTGCATATTTTAAACTTCAACTCTACCACTTTTGAAACAAAGTTGATTGTTCAACGTTCGATTGGCATTAAAAGTTTATTTGTTTGTATTAACGGGGTATTTGCATAAAATTACGACCATCAAGAATGGTGTTCGGACACGTTAGGTACCCAAAGGGTCGACCAAAGCGACATCAGCCCACGCTTGGTTGTAATCAGATATTCGGATATGTGACTTGTCCGTACAGAATTTATGTCACTCGATGTTAAATATTGCGAAGGATTCAATTTAAAAAGCCCACAGAATGGAATGTAAATAACAAAAGTTAAAGCAGTTAATAAAGAATCAGATATGAAACTGAATGCAGTCAATATAAATAATATTCGGACATTTTTTGCACATCAATTCTGTTGTACCATTCTCTAAACTAAACTAATCTGACAGGACTAAAATTATCAACGTCTCTTTTCATTTCAATACGTCAAAAAAAGATGTCAACAATTTTAAAGCTGTAATTTAGTTTAGTTTAGATAATGGTGCATCAGAATCGACGTTATTTTCATCTGACCCCAAACTAAGCAAAGCTTGTGATATGGAAGCATTCAGAAGTACTTACAAATATGTCAAGGTATAGACACTATCAATGATGATCAGCAATGGTGTACAATTTGCCATATTTTGTATTTTACAAATTAATATGAAAAGTACAACATAATTATTATTTAGCAGCAACAAACGAGAAAATTTTGGAAAGCGGCTCAAAATTGTTACACGAGTGCGTAAGCCATGTTGCTTCGCAGTTGCTTGGATACATTGCTGTGTATCTAAATGCATTCACTGTACAATAGGGTCGATGGACTAAACAACAACCATTCGACAGGAATCAATAAAGCAACATTGCCTAGTTGAATTACGGTGTCCAGTACGCTTGACTTTAATGACACCGCGTTCACTTGATGCCTATTGAATTGTTGTAGTAACAGAGCTTACATAAATTTTTGGAGTTAGAATAGCTATCTAGTTTTCACATAACCCATCCAGCAATGCCTTAAGACGAAAGTCTTTAACCAGTGCATTTTACCTATCATGACTTACGATGCCGAAATGTATATAGTCCACAAGTTCAAGTTCGTAATCGAAAACTGAAAAGGTACTTGCGAAAATAAACATGAAATGTCCTATATAGGGTTCCGTAGTTATTAGTACTACAAGGAACTCTTATAAGTCGTGCATCCGTCTGTCCGTCTGTCCTAATTCTTTAGAACCTTATAACCTCCATAGTTGTTAAGGTAAGTGCATGAAACTTTGCATAATCACAGTTTTGGTATAGACCTCAATTTTAAAAGTATAAAAACTATAGTTTTGCATTTAAGGGGAGGCTCTGGTACATCTGAATTTGGGATGAAATGTTTTTAGGGTTCCGTACCTCAAAAGGAAAAAACGGAACCCTTATAGGATCACTTCGTTGTCCGTCTGTCTGTCTGTCCGTCTGTCAAGACCCTTTTTCTCAAGAACGCGTAAAGGTATCAAGTTGAAATTTATACTAAATACTTGGGTCTACGGTTTCTCTTGGCTGTAAAAAAATTAAAGTTGTAAGTCAACGCAATCAAAAGATATGAACGTTTATGTCGCATATTTTGCGATTTCACAGGGGAACCAAAACCTATAGGGTACTTCCCGTTGACCTAGAATCATGAAATTTGGCAAGAGGCAAGGTCTCATAGCACATATATAGGAATAAATCCGAAAGTTATAAATTTGAAGATATATCATTTAAAAATGATAATTTTGCTATTACAAACTTACATTTTGTAGTTGGAAAGTATGGAAGAACCTTATTGTCAACTACAAACTTAAGTTTGTCTTTCAATATTTTAACTTCAGTTAGTTTTTTTTTTGGTCTCGCGCTCTGTGGGTTCCTTTATGTCGTATATTTTGCGATTTCACAGGGGAATCAAAACCTATAGGGTACTTCCCGTTGACCTAGAATCATGAAATTTGGCAAGAGGCAAGGTCTCAATGATGTGAGTTGGAATGTATGGAAGAACCTTATTCATCATCCTCATCATCAGCCAGAAGACGTCCACTGCTGAACGTAGGCCTCCCCCTTTAACCTCCACACTGAACGACAGCCTGCCTTTTGCAGCCACTGGATGCCCGCGACTCTCACAATGTCGTCGGTCCATCTAGTGGGAGGCCTACCTACGCTGCGTCTTCCGGTTCATGGTCTCCACTCCAGAACCTTTCTTCCCCATCGGTTATTGGTTCTTCGAGCGATGTGGCCTGCCCATTGCCACTTCAACTTGATATTTTAACAGCTATGTCAGTGACTCTGGTTCTTTGGCGAATATCCACGTTTCGGATTCTATCGCGCAAAGAAACTCCGAGCATAGCTCTCTCCATTGCCCGCTGTGTGACTCTGAGTTTTTCCAAAAGGCCAACAGTTAAGAACCACGTCTAAGTACCATATGTCATCACTGGCAACACACACTGGTGGCGCTGTGGTATCTTGGACGAGAAGATGTCACGCAATTTTCCGAACGCTGCCCATCCGAGTTAGATTCTACGGGCGACCTCTTTGCTTAAATTGGACATACCTAACTGAACAATCTGTCCAAGATAGGTGTAAATATGGTCAACAACTTCGAGAGTATCGTTCCCAACGACCACCAGCACGGGTTCAATATGGACATTGGACATAATTTTTGTCTTGTCCATGTTCATTTTAAGACCCACCTGTTGGGAAAGGCTACTGAGGTTGTTGAGCATCGTATTGAGGTCCTCCAGCGACTCTGCCATGATGACTATATCATCGGCAAAACGAAGGTGAGTGATGTATTCGCCATTGATGTTGATGCCGAATCCGTTCCAGTCCAAGAGCTTGAAAACGTCCTCCAATGCGTTCGTGAACAGTTTCGGAGAGATAACATCTCCCTGTCTCACGCCTTTCTGTAATTGGATTGGTTCCGTGCTCTCGTCCTGTAATCGGATCGACATGGTGGCATTTCTATACAGACACTTCATCACTTCGATATACCTATAGTCGATATGACATCGCTGGAGGGACTGCAATACTGCCCAGGTCTCGATTGAATCGAAGGCTTTTTCGTAGTCCACAAACGCTAGGCATAATGGCCGATTATACTCCTCAGTCTTCTGTATAATCTGGCGGAGCGTGTGAATGTGGTCTACGGTGCTTCCAGCCTTTAGGGAAACCGGAAACCGGGGGTCTGGAAGTCATCAAACCTGCTTTCGAGACGATTCATAATGACTCTGGAAAACAGCTTGTACACATGGCTCAGGAGTGAGATGGGTCTATAATTCTTCAATGAGGTGTTATTACCTTTTTTGAAGAAGATCACCACCACACTCCTGTGCCATGCTTCAGGCGTAGTACCTTCGAGAATGACGGAATTAAATAACTTCTGGAGGACTAAAAGTACCGGTTTTCCACCCGCTCTCATTAGTTCTGTCGTGATTCCGTCATCACCCGGCGCCTTGTTGTTCTTAAGCTGTTTCAGAGCCATTCTAATCTCGTACAAGCTGATATCTGGGATGTCCTCAGTGTAGTGTCGGGTCAGTTTCGCTCTCTTGTCCGGAGCTGAACTGACAATAGGCTGTCGTGTCGAGGTGTACAACTGTCCGTAAAACCTCTCGAGCTCTCTCAGAATCTCCGGCTTTGACGAAATGATACTACCATCCTCGATCTTCAGCTTCGTCATTTGGCTTTTCCCAATAGACGAATTCTTCGCGAACACTTTCGAGCCCTGGTTTCGCTCAATTGCATCCCTAATACACCTTGTGTTATAGGAACGCAAATCGTGTCGCACCGATTTCGAGATTCGTCTATTAAGTTGGCCATATTCCGACATATCAGCTGAATATTGCAGTCTCATCTCAGTCCGGTCCTTCATTAATTTAATGGTTTCGTCTGAGAGCTTCTGAGGTGTTTTCCGGCGTGGGGTCTTAAAGAACTTGGACACTGCTTGGACAATTTCCACCAGCCCATTGTTTATTTCGCCCACAGTTCCGCTTTCGGCTAGGCCCTGGAAGCGATTATGCAGTTCGAGTTGGAAGTCATTTGGGTTTTGGATTTGGGCATGACCAGGACGGAGCGTAGACTTCACCAGACGCGACCTCTCCAGCTTGATGTTGATATTCAATGTGCCTCTGACAATACGGTGATCGCTACCGGTTTTCACCTTGCTGATCACGGAGACATCATTGAATATTCGCTTCTTGGTCGTCATGATGAAGTCGATCTCATTTTTGGTCGAACCACCTGGGCTCATCCAGGTCCACTTTCTGGATGGTCGCTTCTGAAAGAAGGAGTTCATCAAATAGAGTTCCCCCTCCATGAAGTCGACCAGCCGCTGGCCCCTCGGATTCCACCGTCGATACCCATATGACCCCACTTTTAACTAATCGACATTCCGTGTGCCCACCTTTTGCGTTAAAGTCACCCATAACAACGGTGAAGTATGTTTCGGAGGAATGTATGGCTTCGGATATCTCCTCATACAGAGCCTCTACTTCATCGTCAGGGTATGTCGAGGTCGGCGCATATACCTGTATGACCTTCAGCGAATAACGATCAGTTATTCTGAGTATAAGGTATGCTACCCTGCTCGACACACTATCGACCTTAATCACGTTGTTGATGAGTGACTTGCGGATGAGAAAACCAACACCACCCTGGGACTTTCGTTCTCCTTCCCGGAAGAAGAGCATGTTACCGGAATCCAGAACTATCGTATCCTGTCCCTCTCGTCGGATTTCAGATAGTCCTATGATGTCCCATCGTATTTTGCTCAATTCTTCCTCCAGTTTGACAATTTTCTCGTCGGTCCTCAGTGTTCGAATATTGTGCGTTGCCAGGGCCAGATTTTGTTGGGGGTGGTAGCGGGGCAACTGCCGGAGATTTTTAGCACCCCCTACTCCACCGTTACCTGGCCCGCTACCTTGGCCAGGGATAGAGGAGCTGCCGGGGACTGGGGGCCGTCGTTTTTGTTTGTCTGTCATTTGAGGGGGTTGCCATAATCCCCACGCTTGGCAGGCGGCTTGTGGATCGCAGGACGTTCCACCATTTCAAGCAGGAGGATGCTGCTGCCCATCCTCTGGTGGTTCTGGTCGCAGTTTTAGGACATACCCGGGTCCAAACCTTAATTTCAATTTTAACTTCCAAGAACCTTATTGTCAACTACAAACTTAAGTTTGTCTCTCAATATTTTAACTTCAGTTAGTTTTTTTTTGGTTTCGCGCTCTGATGGTTCCGTCTAACGGAACCCTCAGAGCACGAGTCCAACTCGTACTTGTCCGGTTTTTTTTTTTATTGGACCCTTGTGGGGTACCATTGAACTAGTGTTTTGAGAAAGGTCCATTCCTTGCATTTCTAAGCTATTAGACATATAAACTTGTTACTTTCCATGCTGATAATTATCTTAAAAACCTTTGGTCAAAATAACTTCGAACATTCTATGGTTACAACTCTTTGGGTAATAGATGGAAAATAGCGATTAAACTGTAATATATACATTAAAAAATCTAGATTCTATAAGGTATTTGACCTTTCCATAAAAATATCCTAACAAATGGTGTTTTCCAAGTCATTGGCGTCGATTCTGTCATACCACTCAATAAACTAAACCAATCTGACAGGACTAAAATTATCTATCTCTCTTTTCATTTTAATACGTGAGAGAAGGATGGCAACGATTTTAGAGCTATCAAATTTAGTTTAGTTTAGTTTAGAGTGCATCAGAATCCATGCCATTGTCTCTTTAGCTAAAAAATAAAAAGCATAATTATGTATGATACATCATCTCTAAAATTAGACTAAGTCTACCGACTTCGTTTGAAACATTACGCGAAAAGTCTAATAATATCAGCATAACAATAGCACGAATATAGGCAGTATAAATACATTCTAATTGAAACAAAAGTTTGCCGAATCTAAATGACAAAGCAATGCGTAAAAGCTTTCAAATCAACAAAACTTAATTAAGTCGAAACGCAAACTTAACGTAAACTTCACGCTGTAGATATCTCAACTGTTGGTTTTTCTTTAGGAATAATAATTCAATTAGCTAACTCTAAGATTCAACACAAAGAGGCTCAAAACAAAGACCAACAATCTAACAGAAGGTCAATAACATTGGAGTTGGATAAGAAGTTTGATGTAGTTTGGAAATTGGAAAATTGAGGACTATTAAATTGAATCGTTAAGGCAACGTCCATAACTATGCCTTAATTTTTTCTGTTGCATCCCGTTCATTTGTGTGTAAGTAGGTTTGTTCCCCCTCAACTCTTGCAACTGATTCGGTTGAAAATTATTATGGAGAAAGTTAAGACCCTTTATTCTGAAAAAAATAATCAGTTCCTGAAGGGTAACGGGTACGCTTAGCGGAATATACGTACGCGCGCTGATGGTACGCGATAAATTAAGGAAATTAAGATTTGTATTACAAAATGCATCGTTCAAGTTTAGGTATCTGGAATTACGAGAATAAAACAAAAGATAAAGCCATAATTGTCAAGACAAATAAACCATAACATAAAATTAAAATTGTACATTTTATTTAAGTAATTTAACGAAATCCAGTCTAAAACTTTCTTTTCAAGAATTTTAAGATAAACAATTTCTGTAAATTGGATGTAATAAAGGTATTTGATTATTTACGAGATATTTACCGTAGATATGGATTCTGTGACCGCTGTAAGGTTGTGGAATGAGCTCCCGATATTTCGGCGCAGTTTTATGTACTATGTTCACGGGAAGACTGAAGAATGCGGGTGGTTGGTTGAACAGTTCAAAGTTAGGTGCAGACAAAACAATCTGCCCTCTTCCTTAGTCTTTTGCTACGGTTATCGCTGGTATTCGAACCGAACCTAAGTCCCGACAGAAACACTCACTGTATCACTGCGTATAGTATTTTTGCGGTAAATGTCACGTAAATAATCATATAACTTTAGTGAACAACCGTTATAGTATAAAACAGTGTTTTGGAGGTAATAAGTAAATATTATGTTGAGTTATTCAAAAATTTAAAGCCGTTATAAAAATAAAATTATACAAATCAATTATTTACAGAAATTAAATTTTCTATAGGTTTTTTTGTCTTGTTTTCTATTTGATAGAACCATAACGCCAAAAATCGTGTTTAATTAGTTATTTTGTCAAAAAACGTAAGAGGGCTCTTAAGGTTGGGTGAGGGCCTGGGCTAACCAAGTACTCTCACTGCTGACAAGTAAGGCTTAGCACACAAGACTGCACAAGGCTGGTAGACTGGAGCAGAACGACGAAACTGTCACGGAAACTAAAGTGAAGAAAGAAAAAACCCGTACGTGCTAAGGCTAATTCTGTCTTGCACCCGGTGCAAGTAACCTGTTCAACTGAGGCTTCGTTCATATCACAGATGCAGATTGTCAACCAATGACCTGATGAGGTTGATGCGTTCTACTCACTGAGTTTATTCAATTATCGCCTTTATTTCAACCGTTCTCTTTCGCACGTTCTTTATTTGGCAATGTTGTATATGCTTCTAAATTATGACTATATTTTATAGTTACTAAACACTTGTTTGTTGATTTTATTTAATGTTTTACAAGTTACCACAACAATATCGTTGGTGTCGTATAGACTAGTGACAAGCAATTTTGCTCGCACCCTGTGAGCTCATTGATATAACAAATTGTTAATCGAATCCGCCAACTTGTTTCTGGTCCGGTCATCTACACTGTCTCGTTGAAGTGTGAGGCAAAGTAACGGGTTGAGCAGTACCGAAGCTTTTCTGAAAAAGTCACTAAAAAGTATTTGCTCGAAAACGTCATTTATTCTTTCTTGAAAGCAGTAGACTGATGTAGTTGTAAAGAAAAGGAAAAAAAAAACTACTATGCCATCGTTTTGGGAAAACACTTTCACAGGCTCATATATTCAGAGTTTCATGACTCCATTTTTAGCGTTCCGTATTGCAATGTAAATGCGTATTGCGTTTTTGTTGTTTTGTACTGCCTTTCAATGTCAAAATTCTCACCCACTACGCCAATATTTCAATTAACTGCTAATAACTTCGCGGATGAGTTGTGGGGTAAGGTTTAATACATTTAAAAGGCGATGTGCGTATGTATATAGGTGTGTATGTATATTAATTATGTTTCCTATGGATTTTAAACTGCTTGCCCGATTTTGACGGGACTTTCACTAGCAGATAGCTGATGTTATAAGGAGTAATCCACGCGGGTGAAACCGCGGAGCGCAGGTTGTACATTATAAAAATCAGGTTACACATCTGTTGTGGACTTGTGGCATAAAGCAACCTCCTTTGAATGCATGAAGTCAAGGATGTCGTCTTAGAGCCAACCCCGATTTGCACTGCTTGCTTTTGCACTGAAAATCAAACGTACATCCCTATAACACTTTGGTCCAGTTGAATACAGCGACAGCTGCTTGATAATTGAACTGGGAACAATTAGCCATCGAGTGGTTAATATCCGTGGCGCTGTCAATACACGATTGCCGTCCCTTGACGCCGGGCACTCGACTCGAGTGTAAATCGATTCGGAGGATGTAAACTGGAACATCACTAACCTATCGAAATTTGGACTGCTGAAGTTTGGATTAAATTCGATTATAGTTATAGTATAAAATAAATAGTGTGTTTTTAATTATTTTTTATTTAATTCATTTATTTCGGTTCTTAGTTAGGTCTTAGGTCTTTTTCTTTATGGTCCTAATATACACTTAATAAATAATATACATTTGACATCGTTTATTAATAATAATAACATTTTAAAATTAACATAAAACAATACTTAATACAATATCGAAACAGACCTAGATATATGTATGTGGGTACACATTAGTGGCTGTAACGGCTTGTAAATATTTTTGCAATTGTAAATATTCATCAATTATACAATGGTACTTTTCGTAAACTCGGGTCGTCTATTTTTACAAGCTTTTATTTAACCTGCAATGTTTGTAGGTTAGTTTGTTAGTTTTGATCAAATATTAAATACTGCAAATACCCAATATTGCCATAATATTCAAAATGGGCACTGCCACAAGATGGCGGATGGTGTATATTTTTGTCAACCCTGTTAACATGGGTATCAAATTAAATAACTTGAATTCTAGGAAACGATAAAGTGACATCAGACTAAATACAATATAGCTGCCGCGAAAAGATGGCGGTTTAGTAACGAAAAGCTTTAAGCTTGTTAAAAAAAAAAAAAAAAAACTTCTTTTAAATTTAGCTCTAAGTCTTAAAACGCGAACTACCCAGGCATAAAAATGCTCACTCCCTGCAATAAAAAAAGTAATTACTTGAATAGGTAGGTACTTATCTCAGCTGAAGTTTTAAGTTCGGCTATTTTTCATACCCGCTTTCATGCTAACTTACTTAGATTTTACTGGAATTACATAGAATCTGTACCAGCGTAGTGCGTAAGTGTTTTAAAATAAGTGTATTATTAATAGAAAAAGAAAAAAAACTCGAATGCAAAATGGAGTCTGATGACATATCAGGGTTCCGTACCCAAAGGGTAACAACTTAGGATTATTTTAAAGTTTTGGTAAGCTGGTTGGCCGCTTGACAGAATGAGCAGGTACTTGAAGCCAACCTACTTTCTCAATGCGATCCCCTTCGACTTTCTGTAGTGACCCAGTCAGAAGGCACGTACAAAGCATTTGTAAAACCTTGTCGGAATCCAACCTTTTTTGTAGTACCTCCTTATATTAGCAAAGCGCAAGTTTTTGTTTTCAGGATGCATTATTTTGGTACTTTAACACACTTTTATTAGCTTCAGTTATAACTAACTAGCGTACACAAATTTTGCATACAAATTTTGGAAGTTTATTCTATCTGTCGTATAATGGTCGTATTGATTTGAAACTTTGTAAGTATATATTATATATACTTCATCATTCTCCATATTATGTAATCTGGATGACAATACAATAAATTGGTACCATCGAACTGATGATATGATGATAGAGCAAGAAGGTAGATAATGAAACTCTTCAATGGATACTAGCAAACCCTTGAGTATGTGTTCATTTGTTGTCCGTCATTAACGAGTCCCATTCGTAACTTGATGTAGCCAGGAGGTGGATAGTAGTACTGTTCAGAAGCTAAGCGTATTTCATAGTTTTTAAACCAAAATAATTTGTTTAAGTTTTTACACGGTCTTCCAGGGATTTATCATCATCATTTCAGCCATAAGACGCCCACTGCTGGACATAGGCCTCTCTCATCCATCTCCAAAAGGGCCGGTTGTAAACGGCCTGCATCCAGCGTTTCTCTGCGGTCTCTTTTATGTCGTCTGTCCATCTTGTGGGTGGACGTCCTACGCTGTGACTACCAGTCCGTGGTCTCCATTCCAGAACCTTTCGGCCCTAACGGTCATCTGTTCTGCGTGATATGTGCCCTGCCCACTGCCACTTCAACTTGCTAATCCGGTGGGCTATGTCGGCGACTTTCGTTCGTCTACGGATCTCTTCATTTCTGATGATTCGATCTCTTAGAGAAACCCCGAGCATAGCCCTCTCCATAACTCGTTGTGCGACTTTGAGCTTGCTTATGAGGCCCATAGTGAGAGACCACGTTTCACTGCCGTATGTTATCACTGGTAACACTGAATGTTAATATTATAATATTAAGTAATAAGCGTAAATTATTATTTGTTAAGTGAATATAATAGTAGTGATAGTAAACGATTTTGAGTGTACGAAAGTGATTATAACACGGTGAAACATGTATTTTCGTGATATCACCAAAACTACATAGAAACCTCTTGTAAAGTCTCCACCACTAGCTTCACTACATAAGCTAAGCTATCTTCAAGTCAAAATTGGACGAGGAAGTATTTTTTTATGTTGTACGTATCGAACGAGTCACACATACAAACAACTACACTCATTTTCTCACCCATACAACTTATTACACACTTACTTGGCATACAATCTTTAGCACAAAAAATATCACTGTGATTAGTGAATAAGCGCGTTCTCGAATTCTAGAGCTACCAACTTATTTTCTCTCCCAATCACTTCCACGTTCATCTCAATTAGAGTGACATAGCATGGTAGAAATAACATTAATTACTAAGGTAATAGAGGTTTTCGAAGGAACAATTTGCAGGATTAGATTCTGATGTTGGCGTCCGTCAATAAAAATCAGCAAAGATATCCAGACTATCCAGCTTAATAAAATCCAAATTAAAACAGGTTTAGTCAGTATAAGCAGTTTAGTTGAAATAAACCGGCCAAGTACGAGTCGGGTTCGCGCACTGAGGGTTCCGTACCACAAATATCAAATACAATAATTATCAATTTTAAAAACTTTAGTTCTCAAAGTTAAAAGGTAGGATGGACAGACAGACGGACAGACAATGTTGGCTCAGTAACAGGGTCCTGTTTTTACCCTTTGGGTACGGAACCCTAAAAACTTTAAACACCGACGGACCTACAAAACCGCCAAACATTTCGTTACAGCGAAACAAACAAACAATGAAATGAGTAGCAAAGGATACTATGCTACCAGTTCACGCCACCCTAGCCATAAAATTAAATGGGAGTTTTTACGAACGCCTGCAAAAGTGCGACTTTGGTCAACGGCAAGGGTTATGAAAAACGGCGACCGAGTTCCTTTGGGACGTTGAGCAAACGGAACTTTTGTAAGGACGTGCAGCTACTGGTTCCTTTGTAGGTAGAAGCGTGACCGATGTCTAGACAGTTATTTGCGTAGATACACGAAATGTCTGAGTACTTTTGACCGACAAGGGCATTACTTGGTAGCGCTTCAATATCTATAGTAATATTATAAAGAGGAAAGATTTGATTGTTTGTTTGTTTGTTTGCTTTGAATAGGCTCTGAAACTACTGAACCGATTTGAAAAATTCTTTCACTGCTGGGAAGGTACACTATTCCCGGGTGACATAGGCTATAATCTATACCCGTGCAAAGCTGGGGCGGACCGCTAGTCGAGTATAAAGAAACGATAATTACTCATAAAACTGCTATACCTATTTACTGAGGCATTAAGTATTGCTTAATTTTTTTATGCCGTAGGTGGCAAACAATCAGATGGACTGCCTGATGGTAAGCAGTCACCGTTGCTTATGGATATCTGTAACATTATATTTTTATTTTATTTATTTAACAAAATCCACAGCCCTTTCAAAACAAAAGGCGTCAGAAGCATCAAAAATACATTACCTACCTTCAATTCTATTCAATTCAATCAATTTATTTCTAAACATAATTCCATGCATACACAAAATGACAAAAATTAGAATTATTATTGCATACACATAACATAAAAATAAAAATCATCATCATCATCCTTCGTTCATTGTATTTTTTTTTAAACTTTTTCGAGGCATCTTTAAGGGTGTTGTTTTTTTTTTGGCACTTCTATATCATTACCTACTTACATTAAATATCAAAGTATCTAAAAAAAATATACTCCTTTGTCATTATTAAAAGTTATAACTAAGAAATCATGGTACTTTATTTAGCATTCCTTTTAGACCACCTGCGAAGGAGCAATCTGCAACTACCTCGGGTTGCCAATGACTTGCATCTCAGTACACTCGGTTTGGTTGTTTGAAGAACATTTTGTTTGCCAATACTTAGTAATGTTTTATTAGTTAGAGAGTTGTAAAAGCTAAGTAAAGTACCAACCTAAACAAAAAATCACGTTTATTGCAAAATCTACGTATTTAGTTAACGCCCTTCCAGATTTTATAAAATCACTGAGGCGTCCTGTGGTTTTATCCACTGGCCTGAAAGAAATGTTTATTTTTTGTATGTATAAGGCACCTACAAGCAAAATCTCATTTAAATCGGTTTAGCTGTTCAATATCATCATTATTATTTCAGCCATTGGACGTCCACTGCTGGGCATAGGCCTCCCACATCGTACTCCAAAAGGGCCGGTTGGAAGCGGCCTGCATCCAGCGTTTCTCTGCTGTCTCTTTTATGTCATCTGTCCATCTTGTGGGTGACTGCGCTGCGCTTACCTGTCCGTGGTCTCCATTCGAGATCCATCCATCCATTCGTTTAGCTGTTACGGAGCAAGGAAAACATACAGACTTAAAAACAAACTTTCGTATTTATTTCAAATGTTAAGAAGCATTCTGGCCTTTGTAGTAAATTGTAAAGAATTTACTGAAAATTCTTAATTCTGGTCATACAAAGCTTCAAAGAATATTGTAACTGGTAGCCACAATGAAATGAAATGAAAAAAAAAAAAAAAAAAAAATGAATGAATGAATGAAATGTTAGTAAATGAAAAATAAGCATGCAGTATATTTACACAATTTTCTGCAGCTGCCAGAATGCCTCTTAGCCGCAGCTCGAGTAAAGTATGCATAATCAGCCTTTTAATAGTCCATTGCTGGACTTTGGCCTACGAATGAAAGGACGATTGGGTCATATCTACCACGCTGGCCCTGTTGCAGGTTGGTAGATTCACATCACATACGCCATATATATTCTCTGTGCGCATGCAGGTTTCCTCACAATGTTTTCCTTCACCAATAAGCCAGTAGTATGAAAATCCGTACATAAACTCCAAGAGCTCATTGGTACGGGCCAATACTTAATACTTACACGGTCTCAAGTAAAATAGGCTATACAATATAAATCGCCCAATTTTTATAAGCTCTGACTGCTACAGTATAGATCGTAATAAACAGAACCATGGATTCTGATTGGTTTGATTTTTTTTAACGTGCGATTGTAGCTGAAGCCGATAACATTTCAATAAAATATTTGAAGTAAATGTTTGCAAACTTAGAAAATTGTATCGCTACTAACAATTAAAAAAAACTCTGCAGGTAATCTTAGCAGTTGATTTTTACGGTCCTACAGAAAGTTGTTAAGGTTATAATAATTTTTCGTGTAATTTCAAGTGAGCTACGCGTACCAAGGTATTATCTATACTAATATTATAAAGAGGAAATATTTGATTGCTTGTTTGTTTGTTTGCATTGAATAGGCTCCAAAAATACTGAACTGATTTGAAAAAAATATTCACTGTTGGGAAGCTACACTATCCCCGGGTAACATCTATACTAATATTATAAAGAGGAAAGATTTGATTGTTTGTTTGTTTGTTTGCATTGAATAGGCTCCAAAACTAATGAACCGATTAAAAAAATTATTTTACTGTTGGGAAGCTACACTATCCTCGGGTAACATAGGCAATATTATATTTTCAAAAAAAATAGGGATCCTTACTGAAACTTCAATAATGTAACCCAAGATGTAAAAAAAATTGATTTACAATTTTGACTTTGCGTGTTTGACAGTTCTAAGACAGGACAACGTCTGTCAGGTCAGCTAGTTACTAAATAATATTGTATGCACAGTTTTTGTAACTTACGAGCTGAATACTTCCTGTGACTCATACTCATTAGATCAAAGAGCATATATTATATTTATAAGAACATTACACGTATTTGCGTCTATTCTATATATATTACAAGTCAACATAAGCTTTATTAATTTCTGGCTAAGTACTACTTATAGCGAGCTTAGTGTCGCGGACTTTATTATAGATGAGAAGTAATATATAAACAATCTTATATATTTACTGCTGCACCTTGCGGTTTTATCATATTTTATCCTAGAAACCATTTTTATTCGGAACCAAATGTTATTTATTTAAATTTTACCTTAGGTGACATCATCCTTCCCTGTGCTAATTTGCGATATTTCTTGTGTTTTCTTGTTAGTACCTACAAGAAATGGAAGTTGCCAGTTGTTTTGTTTTAAATTATGTTTGTTCTCATGTAAATATTTGGTGTAAACAATAAAAAATTGTCGGTCGAGCTATCTACCAAACTTTTAATTCTGACATCACTCGCAATCTTGGCTGTTAAAATCTTTATTATGAGATCAATCAAAACTTGAAGGAAATTCTATCCTCCTTGTGAGTGAATCCGCAATTGCATCCGCGCCCCAAGCTACAGACAACTGTGCGTGGTAGTTTAAAAATAAAGAGTTAATTACTGTAGACAGGTATACACGGCGGGACACCCGCGTCGTCAAAATGATCACGTCCTGTGTTTATTTTACTACATTTTGTGAACTGCAGATGGGTTCTACGAGTACAATACAAACAAATTCTACGAGTATCTTATACAATACCTAAAAAGGGCAGCCTTGAGCAACCCCATTGAAATTCTTATTAACATTTTAGAATAAACATTCTCTTGTCTTCTCTACTGTATATAGAACGAAAGAAAAACCAACAGTCTGAAAAAGGGAATATAGGTTGGTATTAAAAGATTGTTATGATGTTACTTTCCTCTTAAATTTTTTTTTGGGGTTCTCGTCTATGAAATAAAATGGTATTTTCAACCTTTATTAGATACTAGTTGCTCCCCGCGGTTTCACCTGCGTGGTGATGAAGAAAAAGTAATGATGATGATGGTGAAAAGTTGTCAATGTGTTAATCCAAGTTATAAGTTATCTACAATATACGAGTATTCTATCTAATTTCATTGAAATCCATCTAGCCATTTCAGCGTGAAGGTGAAATAAACATACGCACACACTAACACTCCACACTCACACAAACTTTCGCATTTAGTGCGCTGCGCCGCGTAGTGATGAAAAATGGTGATGATGATGATAAGTAACCTATGTAGTTACATTACCCAGCATTCCCCAGCCATTGAACTATATCCATGGAAAAAATCAGGTCGATGTGTTGCTCTGTTGCTGCGTGAAAGAGGATCAAACAAACCAACAAACCAACAAAAAAACACACTTTCGCAATAATTTATAATATTAGTATGATCGTCAAATAAGTCAGTCACGGTCAAAGTTTATCAAAGTAAGTCACGGTCAAGTTAAAGTCATGTCCAAGTAATGGTGGAGGCTATACTACAGACTTCTATGGAGCTTTTAAAACAATTAAAAGATATCGCTGGTCTAGATATTACTTTTTCTAACCAAGAAGGTTATAAAGGTGAAGGACTAAAAGTTCATAAATACCTATCTAATAAAGAGCTTAACACAGCACCTAATTATTTTGTCACACAGGTTTGATCCGCTGAAACCTTCTATGTAAACTTTTGTTTAATTATAGTGATAATAAATTGTTGTTAAAATAAAATCAAATATATTTTGAAGGATTTTTTTTATTAATAATTTTCAATTAAATTCATGTTTGTAAGTTATTTGTTAAAAAGTTATGAACTGAGTTTTCACCGTTGGGATAAGTGCAACCAACCAATTTTTCACAATCCCTAATCCTCCTAACTCAATCTCTCACACAAACTTCGTTAGCTAACAAGCGCCAGAGTCATTAAGCACCGGCAAGCTAATAGAAAATTTTACAGTGAAGTTATAACGCAGTGTAAAACAAGCAGTAGTAACGATCGAAAAATTCAAAAGCATTTTAAGCGTATTTTCTTAATTTTTTTATGGAAACTATCGTGGTTATGACTAATACTGATGATACTGAAATTGACTGAGAACTTATTGGATTTTTCAAACCATCCACTTACAGTCACCTCCGGTATCGGTATCTTCAAGGAGGTTGCGGTACGCTAAGGGTGCGTTTCCACTGCAGATATATGTAGCAAAGATGAGCGGTAATTTTTTTACGCAAAGGCGCAGTGCGTTCACTGCCGACGGCAAACTCTGCAATGCCCCCCCGCTCCGCTCACATAGCACCGCTTTACTCCGTCCCGCTCCGCACCGCTATACTATAGTCCACTCCTCTCTACTGCACTACTCCGCTACATCCGCTTGCCATACCATTTGATACAATATTCGCTCCGTCTTTATCCTGTATCTATGAATATATATCGACTCCGATATTGCAGTTTCCATTGAAGCGGAGCGGAGACGATAATTATATTATAGATATCAATTAATATAGTCGGTTGATTCTGGCAAGCCTCCGCTCCACTTTACTCGCCTCCGCCTCAGTGGAAACACACTCTTACGGATGTGTTATCTGATGACTCTTACTGAAACTACCAGATGGTTGGAGCTGAAATATTCAAATATCCACTTGAATGAATTTCGATAAATTAAAAAAAAACTCTTCAGTCGACTGTTTTGGCATTAATACAAACATACCTACATTATAAAGCTTAGTCCATAGTTATCCCACTCCTTACACTGTGAAGCTCCGCTATTCCCACGAGTTCTTGCAATTGCCAAGATTTATGCACGCAAGAATTGAAAAATGGACGAAGGTGAATGATAAAAGGCCCACGGCTCGCGCCATAAGTCATCGACGGTTGTAATTATAGCCTCTACTTGTATAACATAAATATATTCATATACCTAGTAAGTAGTAGTAGGTTGTATGAAGGAACCGAAATTTAAAACATTATGTTTTTACACACAGTTACGCTGCTAACTGGTAGTGGGCTAGAGCTTTTGAAAAGAAAGAAAGAAAGAAAATAAATTTGATTCAACACCTTTACAAAAACTAATATCTAAAAGATACAAACAGTGTCGAATTAATTTGAATTGTCTCTAGACATTCTACGGTCTATGGGCAGTCCAACAATTTCGTATAATAGGCCTAATAGTTTAGTTGTTTAGCTTATATTTTAAACTGACTTCAAAAAGGAAGGGTCTTTTTAAAGAACCAACTTCCAAACTAAAGCGCTCGAACAAAATTATTGCTATTGCCAAATCACGAGGTGCCAGTAAAAACAAAATCATACTATTGGAGCTGATGAAAAAACTACTAAGCCAAAGTTAATTAAATTTTAACGGGGCCACCTCGTAGAGGAGAGCTTCCTCCACATATTATAATAAAACCAGCCAATGCGAGTCGGGCTCACACACTGAGAGTTATGTACCACCAGATAACTTGTTAGCTACTAAAGTGCAAAAAAACAGTGCAAAAAGCCAAAATTTCATCAACACCCAGGCGGTCACCCATCCAAGTACCGACCGCGCTCGACGTTGCTTCACTTCGGTGATCGTACGAGAACCGGTGGTGAACAGAAATATGTCACCGACTCACACTTGGCCATTGCTTATTATTTGTTCTTATATTTTAGAGTGCGTAGGTACTATAATAATGCCAAGTTTTACGTTTGTACGTATTACCTTCTTAATAGTTAATCTGCCGTAACATTACATATTCTGTGTAAATTTCAAGTGGATATCTATTACAGTTCGAAAGATACAGCCGTTAATAGGTATTACAGACGGACGGATGGACGGACAGACAGACAGACATCGTAGGCTTAATAATAGGGTCCCGTTTTTACTATTTGTTTACGGAATCCTAAAACCTAAAACAGTCAAATTCCCTAAACTGGCTGAAGTGGCCAGTATAGGGCCAGTATACTGGCTGAATTAAAAATAGTGTTGATGTTTTCTCATTGTCGAATGCCATTTTATAAGCTTTAAAAAAAAAACTCCCCCCCTCCCCTCCCCCCGCCCCGCCTCACCTTATTTTCAGCAAGTAGGTAGGTACGAGTAGTAATATTAATAATTAATATAAATAATAATTATTATAATTATGTAATTATTGATGTACTTAGTATACTATGAACCCGACACTATTGATGCTTGGTCATATTGACCCGAGGCGATTAGAAGTCTCAAGTTTCATAATTAATTATGAAAACAATAGCCTCCCTTTTACTATTTTTTCGCTTCATTTAATCATGTATTTTTAAACAGGGTTATTCATCACAGTATCCAGTGCTTGGTATAATGAAGGCAATTTTTTAAACCCTTGATTAGTTAATTAATTTAGTTATGTACTTTCAAAACAACGAGTGGCTTTTGTTAAAATAATTATACAAAATAAATAAGAACTACATCTAATTTAACCTACTAAAGTAGCAGTTAACAGTAATCAACGAAACCAAACTTTTACGATGTAGGCCATTACATTTTATTATCTTTTTGATTACTCTCCTGGCGCTTTATTTAGGTTATAATTTTAAACTGCTTAATGTTTAAGGGTGCTAATTAATTTAAATGTTATTTTAACTATACCGTTAATGTTTTATTTTATTAAAACAAAACTAAACGAATGATGTGAATTCAGAGTATGTTCAAACAGCAAGACAAAATAACACGGGGTGAAAATCAGAGTTTAAGTTTGATGACTCAGATTTATAAATTGCTAGCTGCGCCCCCCGATTGCTCACGGGGATATTTCCTCAGGAACTGTAAAAATATCAGATTTAAAAAGTATCCTATGTCACTCTCTGGCCCTCCAATTATCTTTGTGTTCAAATTTGTTGCTGCGTGAAGGAGCAACATACAAACACACTTTCACGATTATATTAACATTAGTTAATAGTTAGGTCTGAAATAAGCAAGCTCAAATTAGAACATCGAGCTATGGAGAGGGCTATGCACCGCGTTTCTCTACGAGATCGAATCAGAAATGAGGAGATTTGTAGACGAATGAAAGTTACCGACATAGACCACCAGGTTGGCAAGTTAAAGTGGCAGTGGGCATATAGCACGAAATACAGATGGCCGATGGGGCCGAAAGTTTCTCAAATGGAGATGGAGACCACGTTCAGGTAAGCGAGCGTAGGATGTCCACCCACAAGATGGACAGATGACCTAAAAGAGACCGCAGGGAAACGCTGGATGCAGGCCGCTTCCAAACGGCTCCTTTTGAGATCGATGAGAGAGGCCTATGTGTAGTAGTGGACGTCCTACGGCTGAAATGATGATGAATGATGATCTCTGAAATAAAATGCCTAAACAATTTTTGGATTTATTATTTATTTAGAATCCATGTTTGTAAACAGGTGTTGTAAACTTACAATTAAGAACTGTTTAAAAAATAAAAATATAGCTACAAAAAGACAGTTACTGCAATTATTTATGGCTAACACAAATAAAAATATCTGAAAATGTGTTTTTTACAGCTTATTTGTAATCACGAATCTTAAAACAACTATAATAGCAAAACTATTGAAAATTCAAATCTACCTGAGCATTTAAAATTATATGATTATATTAATAAATTAATAATTAACATTGAAATTGCAATAAAGTTGTTTTTAATATACAATAATTGTCAAAAGAAATATAATAATATGTTCTATCTACAATATACATGTAACAAACATTTATCTATATACATTTAATAGTGGGACTAGTACACAATTGTAGTCAAAAGGTCGTCAAGAATTGTTTTTATACAAATATATACAGAAGGAACACTGCAGGCAGTCGGGCGTTCATAAAAAGTGTAGGCAAGCACTTGCGATTGGTCATATTTCCATAAAAAAATCACAACATTGAACATTTTAAGAAAAACCGGACAAGTACGAGTAGGACTCGCGCTCTGAGAGTTTCGTCGGCCGGAACCATCAGAGCGCGAGTCCAAACAAAAAAATAATAATTTAACGGTAAACTATAACGATAAACTTAACTTTGTAGTGGACAATAAGGTTCTTCCGTACATACCAACTACAAAATGTAAGTTTGTAATCGCAAAACATTTTTGATGATATAACTTCAAGTTAGATATAACTTGAAGATATATGTTAGATATAACTATAAGAATGATATAACTTCAAGTTAACGATTTTTGGATTTTTCCCTTTATTGACGATCATATCTTATAATCGCGTTGTTTTACAAGTTTGATTTTTTCACAGCTGAAAGAGGCCGTAGACCCAAGTATTTGGTATACATTTCAACTTGATACCTCTACGCGTTTCTGAGAAAAGATTCTTGTCAGACAGTTAGACATACGGACAGGCAGACAACAAAGTGAGCCTATAATGGTTCCGTTTTTTTCCTTTTGAGGTAGGAAACCCTAATAATAATTTGTTGTAGTATACATAACTAAAACTAGGTACATAAATAAATGCGTAAATAGCAGAAAATAAGATACGAAAGCGTTTTTTTTAGAACAATATGAAGTAGTTACACAAAAGAATACCTAATGGAAGGGAAAATTTGAAACTCTGTGCGTAGATCCTTCAGTTGAATATCATAACAGCAATTTAACTGGCATGAGGAACGATAGATCTGGGTCATATCCGGCAGAGGTTCAAATTATTATACGACCACGAAACTTTGAGATACTTAAGCCTTTATGTTTTCAATTTAACTGTTATAATCTTGAGACTGTCTTATGCATGGTTATTTTTAGTGTACAAAAATATCTGGTAGGCAACATCATGCCATGCAACAAAAGTTGTTAAATGTATAAAAGATAATATCATTTAGTTTTTGTTTATGCGAATTACAAACGTGAAATTAGGCCGTGTTTTAAAAAAAACACGTCAGTTTTTCCATTACACATTCGTACATAAAACCCAAGCTAAATTAGCAAAAACATTTATTTAGTTTTCGTAATACTGTTATTTGTTCACAAAAAGGCACCGAAACACATATATAAAAATTCCAATAACACAAACGCCTCCAGATTTTGTTACTTCGTCACAATATGTATCTAGTAGCAGTATAGTTGACATACCAGATAATGGTGCTAACACACTAGGATGCAGTAAACGACGACAAGATGCAACAAAATGATTAGGTAGTATTTTTTTCATATATACAGGTTTACCGGTAATCAGTTCAGTATCATCGATCTGTCCATCTTACAGACAAGACAGATGGACAGACGATCTAAAAGAGACCGCAGGAAAACCGCTGGATGCAGGCCGCTTCCAACTGGCCCTTATCGAGATCGAAAGACGATCGGTCTATGTCCAACAGTGGACGTTCTATGGCTGAAATGATGATGATGATGAGTTAGTATCCTCTTATAAGGACTTCAATACGTCAAAACAAACAGCTCTTTTTCTACGGATTACCAAATTCTCAAAAAAACATTCGTTTTATGGCAAATGCATCTACGTACCTAATAGTCATACAGCGTTACGCGTCATGTGTATTACAAATGCAGTTCGAGGTTTTACTCTCTGAGCTTAGAATAACTATATACAGAAACCAAGTACATTCGCAAAAATTAAGCCGTTCAAATGGAGCCATATATGACACCAAACGACGCTCGCGCGGTCAGTGCCCGCTGTAATAGTGTTCCATGGTCAGTGCTCTTAGTCAGGTGATAGTGTTAAGAGCTCCCAAAAAAAATAACTTAATTATTGCCGCATAATTTTTGCGTCTGTGCGCGTGACGAGGCAAGTAAACACAGCATACGTAGCGAATTTGTAGCTTACGTTTTGAGAAGGCGTTGTTTGGAAACTTACCATCTCTGTGTAGTTAATCTAAGTCTCTGAGTTTATTTAATTCTCGCCTTTATTGTAGGTGCCCAAACAAATAGGTCTTAATTCTATTTGATAAACATTTTATCTTTTGTCTCTAGCTAACAAAACATGTGATATGTTGCATATTTAAATAGTAGTATTCATACTTTGGCAGTTTTGTGTTTACTTTTGCGAAAACTTAATAAATTGTGCTTAGAGAGGTTTTCGTTTCGTAAAAATAAATATAAGTGCGTCTATAATGTGAACGATTCGTTACTGCTGAACTATATGACACTTTTATCAGATTATTTGGAAAGGGTATGCTTAACCGAAAAAGTTTCATACTACCACTAATAATTTAACAACTTTTATTATGGGACCTTGAAATCGTCAAAAAGGTCATTCACTTTGCAAGGAACTGAGCAGCTGATGATTTTTTCGCGTTTTCAGTTAGTCGTATTGTCACCAATGCTCATAAAACGAGTACAACGACCTTTAGCTCAGTACACACTTTCATAACAATCCTGTATAGCCTGCTTTAAGCTAATAGCTTCAATGTTTTATTTCATACAAGCATAATAAATACAATATTTATTATGTAGTGTCATAACAGATCCTAGTGTGATCGCGTACGAAGTTTTACGATCTAGCCCACTCACAAGTGCCTCAGTCGTAAAGAACATCATGACTTTGAAGACTCAACGTGAAATTCTGAATTTCACTTGCACTATAACTAATCTGTACAGCATAAAGCTCTCTTACAAAAATTACAAAAAATTTCAACATAATAATTAACCTATCTATAATTTATTTACATTTATTGCTATCAAATATTGCGCTTTTAACGCTCCAGTTATACATTAAACTGGCTTATTGCCTTTACGAATAATAAATAGGATTATAACCTACATTTAAATGATTCTCTGTCAACGATATTTGAAACTAAAGACTCAACATTGATGCGTCACAAACGGCCTCAAAATCAGTGCTTGGAAAGGCCGGAAGCACACACTCACCCAAAGTCACGCATTTGAGAAATTAGTTTTAACGGCAAGCAATATGGTTGGTTTTTGTAATTTATCGGTTATTTAAAAATCGGTCCACTATTGTAGTTGCAGTGTTTTTTTAGTAACTAGTTGATGCTCGCTACTTTGTACGCGTAATAAGGAGTAAGTAATCTTGTCTATAAATCCTTGAAATTCGAATATTGGTTTTATAGAAATAAATTCAGGCAAGTCATTCGTAATGATGTTGATGACATTACCCCTAGTAACTGGTATAGTCAGATATCTACAAATTTCATCATAATAAACCGTATAAAATAAACGGTATCTGAATGACATGACCGCGACATTCAGACATTGGAAATGTCGAATCTATAGCTTTAAAGATCGTTGTGTTTCTGTATTCTGTTCAATAAAAAATTAAAATTAAACCAAACGCGAATTAAAACATGATTTTATATTGCATTGGAAACTTGTTACTTTTTAGTGGACATTTTTACTGAATTTTGAACAGAATACAATATGTAACAAAAACTACTAAATCTACAATGGAAATTTCCACCTTCAATGATATGCCTTATAATTTAAAACGGAATGATACTAAAGTGATTTCAAAATATCACCTAAAATCTCAAATCGTTAACAAGCAACGTAAACATTTTAATGAATATATGCCTCATTTTCCACTCATCGAATAATTTATTTTTTGTCTATTGAACTATTAACACCGAAGTTATATTATCTTTAGAAGAAGACGAGAATTTTATACAAAATAGTCTAGACTACTAACAGTGAGATTGTTCAAAAACTCAGGTCAGTCTTTAAAACCTACGTTCATAAATTACTTTGATAAAAATAATGTCCATTAGTAACTACATAGGCCTTTGTCAAGGTGATTTTATCTCATCAAAGGGATTTATACTATAATTGGAATAGATAAAGACGTCCGTAGATGTATTCAAAACATTGAATCTAAACTCACCGTACCCACTCTAACTGCCAAAATTACGCCACCCCAAAACTATTTAATTGCTATAACAGACATTTGATGATTGATTGATTTATTAACTCTTTATTGTTCACACCATTAAATTTCATATAGAGGACAAAAATCTCTTAAAAACAAGTTTAATAACTGGTGGCCTTATCACTAAAAGCGATCTCTTCCAGGCAACCTTAGGATGCCTGGAAGAATCTTCTTTTTGATGAATGATTTGTGTGATGATTATTGAATCTGTAAATTCAGTCTTATTCCAAACAAAAATATTTACAAACAATCAAAGGCAAAGACAATTTTAACGTAGTATAAAGTGGGGGCTGATAAAGAGGTACGTCCACAGAGCACAGATCAAATCTGTACAGGAGATTTTCTATAAAATTCCTTATTAACCACTTCGCACTTTCGACAAAAATCTTCCTACACGTGCAGGATAGCTGTACACAACTTTCATTTGCTTTAACTTCTTTATGAATCATGTGACGTGATAAAGTCGTACAAACGACACGTCCACGACAGTGAGTCTCGTAGAAAAGCAAATGAAAATCCCACATTATTTTATTACGTTGGAAACTTTTACCAACAACACAATGCTGCGAGAAACGACTAGACGTTTTGAAGTCAAATTCTCTATTGCCCTTGTCTGCATTTGTAAAAAAACTGATTCCGTTCAATGGAAATATTGGTACAATCATTCGGGTGGCGTATTTTCAACTTCAGTGGAGAGTACGGGCGATAGCGCTACTTGCGCTCGCGCCCGCGCTATCTCCTATGCGAGCGCGAGCGCGGAAGCCCTCGCTCAGGGACGGTGTGGATGAGCAGAGCTCAAGGAAGAACTGCTCACGCCAGAATCGCTACTCTTCTCTGAGGCACAAGGCTCTCCACCAGCTACAAACTTAACCACGTTTAACCTGTGATCAGATTCACATGTGTCATCTCTAGCACCTCCTGGGAGACCCCCACCTCTTGTGGCTGTTCGTTCTGGAACTGTTCCAGGGTAGCGTTCAATTCTATCACATTCTGCGTCGTCGGGCTGTCTACGACGAATGGATCTCTTTGCTTGCGGTGCTGGTTCAGGTGGCCTGTGAGAAGGCTCATCTGCCCTATGGACAAGAGGAGAAGTCCTCACGCGCACTCCCCCTACTCCAACTCCCGCCTCGTAGCAGCCTGAGTCACGAGGAAACTGTCTTCTTCCGAAAGGTGAATCTCCACCTTCAGAGCTGGATCCACCTCCATCGTTTTCGGCTTCCGCTTCGCCACCTGAACCAAATAAAAACCAGTTATGTTTAAGTAATCGTGATTGCTCATTGGGAAGAAAGGTTCTTGAGTGGAGACCACGAACCGGAAAACGCAACGTAGGTAGGCCTCCCACTAGATAGACCCACGACATCGTGATAGTCACGGCCATCCAGTGGATACAGAAGGCAGGCTGTTGATCAGTGTGGCGTGCTAAGGAGAAGGCATATATGTTTAGCAGTGGACATCTTATTCCTGATGATGATGATGATGATGAAGAGTTATGATTGCATTTAAAAAAATAAGGTAATTAGACACTCATCATTATGATCAGTTCTTGCAACGGTTCCTCGCTGGGAAACCATTATCAGCTCTAACTATAACCCTGTATAACTTATTAGGACTTACATTCAAGCTGATGGAGAAGTTGTACTGCTGCAAGGATTCTTGTGCGATGTTCTGGTGTCATGATTCCCAAATAATCGAGATCTGATGGTTCAATTTCTTTGAACAGTTCTATATCTTCATATCCATTTCTAGTAAAGGCCACTGTATACTCCGGTAAATCTATCCTTCTTAACAATTCCTCCACTGTTCTCGGGCGCGTTTCCCAAAGTCTTTCACGACTTTTGCACCATTTCAGAGGCCTCGACCTTATTGGTTCTCTTTCTGAAAGGACCTCGACGTTTGCAAATTTGAAATTGCCAATTTTATTGTTCATTACTCCCCGCCATATGCCAGAAGCGTTCATGTTTATGACTTCAATGATGTCTCCTTTCTGTTAACAAACAAAGGGAAGTTAGTAATTTGCTTATAATGGTTTCATAGCGGTACAAGTGAGTTATTACGAGTTCTTACCTTGTATCTGAGGGCATCTTTCTCGTAAATATTGGGTACGTAATCGACGAGTGCTCGAGCCCGGCACAGCATTTGCGGCACGAGCAAACTCCGCCCGGCCGGACTTAATTCTATGTTTTCTTCTGCCGAGAGAGATGAGTGATTACTACCGGCGCGAACCAAAGCTTGTGTGCCTGTACATAAACATTGCTACTCTTAGAACCCTTTAAATGTATCTACCACCAGCACATTATATACCTGAAGATACTTTGATTGACTGCGACTAGACAGGGTTGTTAATTATGTTGATTAGTATAATATTATAGGGTGTGCAAATAAACATGGAAAATAATGATGTGTAATGTGAGTAACAATAAGGGGCGTTATGTTATGGTGTAAAGAAAGGAAAGACACAATATTTACAAAACATTTATATATTAACACAAAACGAATATAGCTCAATAAATCCACTCACTACTGCCTGATCCGCTGGGAAGACTTTCGAATGAACTATTAGAACACGGGAAGGCCTGGTCTCCGCTGGTTCTTCTATCTCCTTCAGGGCCTCGCTCCTGTCTAAGCCTTGAAATTTTTCTTTGAACATCTTGCCTCAGACCCCGCACCTTCCCCGCGAGGTTAGAAACTCCATCACTTTCTTCGGCGGACTGTAAGGAAAAATGTAGAATTGGGCGAATGAGATAAAAAATATTTTGTATGATTTATTGCAGAAATGATTAACAAAGCGATTACAAAATTCTACAAACAAGATTTTAAAATACCTGGTGTACTGTAGCTATATGTTGCGAATCTGTTTCGCTCTCCTGGTCTTCGTAGTCCGATGAGGCAGGAGATAGCGGGTCGGCACCTATCCGGTACCCTGACATTTGCCGGTAACCCCTCCTAGAGTCTCGCTCCGACCGGCTCGATTCCAACGAAATGCCAGATAGCCGCGATCCTATAGATTGGATGTCAGACGCGGCGTAATCCCCGCTCTCCCGATCTCTCGCTGTTCGCAAGGGGATCACGGTGGTTGGGTAGGGGCCACTTTGCGGAATTATTAATCCTCTCCGAGGGGTCCTCGCTAAGCTTATGTCGCCTGCGCTTCTTAAGGATATCACGCCTTCACCTCTCTGCTCGTTACGAAGATTGAGCGTGAAGCAAACTCTTCCGTTCTGGAATGTTGCTGCCGGTTGTCCGCCACTCATCAGAAAATCCTCAGGGTCACTCTCATATGGCGGTTCGTCGTACCAATGTCCCCTTCCGGACAAGCATCTCGCTTCGTCGTCGTACATATACGTGTCGTCTGTAAACGAGTCCTTTATTAGACTTCAGCGTAGCATAACGTAGCCCTCCAGCAATGCAAATAAAAAGGTACGTGCTAACAAAATTGCGAAAAAAGTTTACCGTAACAATGCCTCCCACAAAGTGGTGGTTTCACTGACAACACTGCGATTAAAGCTGTGTACGAACATCGTAAAGCCGTGCGTGGTTGCAAAATATTTTTCCAAAACATGCATTCAGCACTTTGACGCAAAGTAAACATTGATCGGATGAATGGAGATGATCCTAGTTGCTTGCCTACACTCTGGCAGGTTTTGTATGCTTTTTCGATATTCAATATTAAAAAAAATCTATAGGAATCTGCTAACTGAACCACCACTGATTGTCGCAAAATGATACCGGATGAATATATAAATTCAAAGCATATACGCGATAACTTGATGGTTGTCATTCATGTTTTAAATAGGTCCAAGCATTTTATTTTATTTCTGTTTGATAGTATTCACACTCAAAAATCGTGCAAGCATCATGCGGTAAAGATTTAAAAACATTTATATATATATTAATGTTCTAGACGCTTCAATAATTTGATATGAGCAGAAATATTTGTCCAGTTTCATGATTTGAGTCACGCTAGAATCAATGCTTGAAAGAAAAGCCACAAAATGAAAGCATAATTAAATTTTGATTTCAAAATACCAGGAAGCAGCTAGAAATAAAACAATACAATTACAACAATTGATACAAATATTTTTAAAAGCTTAAATAAAACTTTTTTTTTTGTAACGTTGTTAAAGAATTATTATAACGAATCATATAAGACAGTACCTCCAAAAGGTCCTCTGACCCCATCTCGTCCCATGTTCATCAGTCCGTGTCTTATATCTCTCAAAATCTGAAACAAAACCAATTTTCAATTATGTTATAAAAACAATGCAGCTGACACAGACATAACTGGAGAAAGCACTGGCACCCCTTAAATAAGATAGCGTAATTTTAATTTTGAGGGAAAACTGAGCTTGCCATTTTGTAGGGGAAACCGAGCACAGAGATAGGAAATTTTTAATTTAAAAAAATAATAAGCGATTTTCTTCGGTCTGTGTTATTTTCTCCATCAACCAGGCCCAACATTTGAATCTTGTTTTCTATCTACAAAATATATACGCACTGGAAAACAGTCATAAATACGGTGCCTTTAACGCATAAAAAGTTTATGGATTTTTACAAGAAAATAAGGGCACAGTTTATTTGCCTATAATGTTGACGTGCGCTCATATTATACGACGCATGTATTAAAAAGATGTGTTATTTCGTTATTTGCAAGGCCAAGGGATGCGGACCAGAAATAACAAGGGGCGTTATGAAAATCATATTTTAAAGAAAAATATTTCCTCAAATGCGTGAACACGGTGATAAATATTCAGAAGTAGCAATAAAAGCACCGCTTTCTCGTAAGTACAAAAGTATTGAACATTAAGTTAATTTATGCACGCTTTGTTACCAAGACGGGTATGGCTTTACACACGGAAAGGATTTACGTGTTGTTCACTTGAAATGAGATTGTAGCGGTGAATTTCTACTATTCATTAGAGGAAAATTAAAATAATTTGTTATTTAACAACTTCTTCTCAAGGTGCCATCGTTCCTACCAGAGGCTATTCGAATTTTCAGCTCATCTATATAATGATTTTGCACTCAGATTAAATGTCAGTATAACAACATGTCATTCCAACAGTAAATATTAGTGTAATGTTTCTTTACCTATAACATTGTTTTTTCTGTTTTATATGGAGTGTACAGCGGAGTGGACATATTACTCATCATTATTAACAACTTTTACCTTGGGAACAAACCTGATATCTCGAATAAAAATCTGTTGTTCCACAGAAATATTATTGTCATTAACGCTCAACGAAATGTATGGAACTGCTTTTTTTTCACTGATTCTGTGTAAAATTTGTTTATAACGATGACTATTATGATATCATTAAATATGTTCGTTGTCTAGAGATACAACTGTTTTAAGTTAAACAGTAAGTTGGATTACATTCTAAGGATACATTTGGGATTCTAAGCGTAAAAGAAAATAAATATTTGGAACATCTTTAAAACGCTACAAAAATGGACTATAGATTCATTAATTTATTCCGAAAAAGTCGCAATTCAGCCAAGTTCTTAACCAATACAACATTCATTCGGGTGCTAATCGATACCCGCCCCAATTTTTTAATAAATCTACAAAATCGTCTCCGTTCCGGACGGTGTCACCCAAATTCGTGCGGCAAACAGTTTATTGGCGTAGTAAAATTTCAATGTTCAATATACTAAAGTAAGGCATAGTTTTACGAGCGAAATGTGCTGAGAAAGGGCTTCCGAAGTTTCGTTGAGAAGCCGTACAACTGCCGCTAATAGACTTAGCTCGAGATTAGGGCACGATTAGCCAGTGACTCGGCTGGGCAGGCTCGAGCCAGTCAGATTACAAGCAAATGCGATTCTCACATCAGATTAGTTTGATGGGGATTTTCTAAAACAAGGTAGGGGTGAAGAAAATCCAAGAAGGCCAATGATACAACGTTGTCTACTCGACAAAGAATCAAACCGTAGTTACGAGTACCAACTTGTTTGGGACCAACAAAAAAAAGTTACTGAAGTATGATTCACATTTTCCATAGCTGCTGTCTTGGGTATAAGTACAATATTGTATACATCACGATAGAATATTTCGAAGCACCTAAGGGTGTTCTCTCCAAAACGTGAAATAATTAACGCGATTAGGTTTTGAAAAAAATAATATTGATTTTATTTTGATTTTCATGTAAAGATTCGCCTTATTGAAGATGTCGTAAATTTCTCAGCAGATTTATAGATTAATGTATAGTTTTGTACAACCAATGTCTACAACATTGTCTACAATTTCTGTTATTTTAAATTGCATTAACATTTGAAACTTAAATTTAATATCAATGTATCTTTCTAAATTCATTAAGTGGTGGTATGAACATTATACTTCCATGTTTTATTTATATTATACGGGGATTACTCGCGTAAGATTTAGCCGGTTATTCCGGCTATATTATTTGTAAAAGTCAGTAATGCAAAGCGAGAAGGAGCTTACATAGAAAAACTTAACTATGCTTACCTTATTTTGAAACAGACTTCCAAATGTAGTTGAAATAATAGTAGGAATAACCGTCTCAATTTTACGTTATTCCCATAAACAAAACCAGTAATAATAAATCAGTAATAAAATTATTAGCGTGATATTTTTTTTCAATATTAACACTTACCTCTTCCTGTTCTCTCGCTAGCTTGTCTTTCTTCTTCATCGCTTCCTGAACTTTTAACTGGAACAAAGCATTTATTATAATTTAATTTGTTTCACGCGTTCGTATCCTAAAACAATATGAAATTTGTTACTTTGGGTCATGTTATGGAAGATAAACTGATTGAAACATTTTGTACCTATATATAATTCCAATGACTGTACCAAACACTCTATCAATTTCTTTAAAATTGTTGTTGTAGGATTCATTATTAATTTTTATACTACACTCTCGACTCTACGACACTTTTCTTTGAAATTTAACGCCCGCCTCTTTTTTATTTATTTTAGAGCTCTTAGCTATCAGGGTGCACATAATTATGACGGTATTCCAATTAAAATGGTAAAAAATTATAAAAAAAATAATCATTATATCTATTCTGCACTGGATTTTGATGTTATAAATACATTCTGGCTGTAAACTCCAACTGAGAGGAAAGCGCTTACCATTCAACTGAGTAATTTATTTTTGCTGTTCAGTACAAAAAAAAAAAAATGACAAACTAACCTAACCAAACCGTTATCTATAATAAATATTTTATGGTTAAAGCCTAGGCATTTGCGTGTGGTTGAAGATGGTTAACACACGTGACCTGAAATGGGAATTGGCTCTTAAATGACGCTGCCGAACACACTGTTAAGTGTTTGACGACAGATTTTCAATTTGAGTGTAGTAACTAGCTAGCCGTACATTAAATAGTACCCTACCACCATACAAGTAGGTTATGTTTAATAAATAATAAATACATTTATTGAACCAAATTTTTTAAATTGTTTAATTAACAATATTTGTTTTCAAACTTACAAAGAGAAATTGGACATCTTAAACATTACAAATATTGTTGTTTGTCTGAGACTGGCTGGCGCCTGTACTAGTAATTAAATGTTTAGTAGTTAAGAGTATAGCTCTTGTCAGTTTAGTAACTTTCAAGACTTGACGGTCTTCTACCAGCGTTTATACTAGCAAAAGACCGTCAAATCTCTATCATTTAAACCGATTAACAGTCAGGTTTAAAAGAAAAGAAAAATCATTACAAAAAAAATCAACTAAAATTACATAACTTTTCTTCTATTTCTGTGAAAAAGAAAACCAGCATTCTGACATGCTCAAACATGCAATTCTTGGAACTTAACCTACGTGCAAGTGAGTTCGTGCATCACATACCAAGCAGTGCAAAATGTGCCCATGTGACGATAAGACCCATGACATGGCTTGACTTTTATTTATTTGGTGTAAATAATTACACTTAAGTAGTAAACGAGGCGTTCATTACTGGTACACTATTTTCTCACTTTGTTTGTTCAGAAATATGTGAACTATTATGATTTTATTAGTATAAAAGTGCTACTAAGTTTTTACTAAGATAAAGTGACTGTGCCAGTAACTTGCTCAACTTAGCAAAAGGGCGCGCGTGAGAAATTTTGATGCATATATAGTGATACACGCTTCATTCGCTAATGGTTTGAGGTGCCTTGTGCAAGGTCTATTAGATTGAAATATGTACAAGAAGTCGTCCAAGATACCACAGTGCCTCAAGACGAGGGTCTTTGACCAGTGTGTGTTGCCAGTGATGACATATGGTACTGAGACGTGGTCCTTAACTGTTGGCCTTTTGGAAAAGCTCAGAGTCACACAGTGGGCAATGGAGAGAGCTATGCTCGGAGTTTCTTGGCGCGATAAGATCCGGAACGTGGATATTCGCCAAAGAACTAGAGTCACCGACATAGCTGTTAAAATTTGCAAGTTGAAGTGGCAATGGGCAGGCCACATCACTCGAAGAACCGATAACCGATGAGGAAGAAAGGTTCTTGAGTGGAGACCACGAACCGGAAGACGCAGCGTAGGGAGGCCTCCCACTAGATGGACCGACGACATTGTGAGAGTCGCGGGCATCCAGTGGATGCAAAAGGCAGGCTGTCGTTCAGTGTGGAGGTTAAAGGGGGAGGCCTATGTTCAGCAGTGGACGTCTTCCGGCTGATAATGATGATGATGATGATGTACAAGAAGACCTACGATTTTTTTTTAATAAATACAGGAGCATATATTTTAAATAAATCACTGCTATAAATTTTCACGGCTATATACACCGAGACACAATTCTTATAGAGTCACAATCTCTCAGTGAAAACAGTCTAAAAATTGTACATACATTGTATCAATTATATACTTCACAATACCACATTTCCTCCAATTTAAACGTTATGTCGCTTGCATACGGTTCATCGTTAGTTAACCGCAGTGTCATCGTAGCTCTTGCATCGCGTGGCGTTGTAGTCGGATCGTGGTTACCTTGTAACTAACCAACAAGTCTGCGAAATTTGTAGCATGCGCCGAGTTTTGGTTCGTTTTTTGGCACCATTGTTACTAAATGTATTATACCTCGATGGCTATATACCCTGCATTTTTTTATAGCGTATTTTTGTGTGGTGGTAATCTTTCCGTCTGGGAATGAATGAATTATTTTATAAGTAGATAGTCTGTGATCATTTTGAATATCCCACACGCGACTATATACCTACTTAATATTAGTAACGTTTCGAAAGGACTATTCTAATTATTATCATCATCATCAGCCTTTGATAATCTACTTCTGGGAATATCCCTTTGATTATGTGATTCACCTCGATCCCTTGCCAATTGCCTCTATTAACATCCTCCTGCTTTTTAATATGGTCGGACCACCTCATTCGCCTCGCCTCAAAGTTAATATTCTTCTTTTGCCAGTACTGATTACCAAATAGTTAATTAAAAATGTAAGCGGGATATTGGAAACCTTTTATAATATCAATAAAGTTAACACTTCATAAATTCGCCTCCATTCATGTAGAGCATGCCGATTAAAATGATAAAGCCAAAAATACGATATTAAATTTTGAATTTTGAACGAAATCTGTTACGTCTCTGTTGGCACAGTAAATTGACATTGAATGAAGTATGAAAATAAACACAAGCAATAAGTCATAATGTTAAGCATTTCATTTAAATTGTAACAATTTATATTCATTCACTTTGCGGAAAATAAATTATAATCGTTTTTTTATATTAGTAATATAGGCTTGCGTTTGTCCACCAACTCGCCTGATGTTAAGCGACGGAACACAAGCTTTGATTGGTAGATATATCAAAATAAATACAACAATGCAGATTAAATCAAACAAGGATACCAACGCATTAATTTTAATTAATAAAAATAAGAAAAAATTGTACGTTTATTTTCTTGATATAGGCAGGCGAAGTTCAATGATTTTTGCCAAACAGAGCATAATAGATTAGGTAATCTTTACTGCTATACGACTTTTAATAGTGCTTAAAATATAGGTAAAAGAAACAACTATGTAAACTTTGTACAGGTATTTCATTCCATAGAAGGTTTTAAAACTAAAGACGTATAGCAGAAAAGCGGCAGTGGCTCACCCTATGTATAGTTTCTTCGAAGGTGTTAGGGTGGGCGGCGTTCATTTGTAAGAATCTGAGGCGATCATAGTCCCTGGGGTCGACCATAGACCGCAGGGCCGTGTCCGGCCCAGGGCCCAACCCCAGCCCACTCTGTAGCACGCTGTCTGGTGTGTCGACCTGAGAAAAGTTTTAAATTTATCTTTGGGGTTAAACTTTGCCGTTATATCAAACCTTTTTTTGTTTGCTGCCGTCAATTTTTTTTAATAATATTTTTATTGAAAGATCGGCTTGCGCTGGACCGCTAACTTGCCTGGTGTTAAGCAAAAATGCGGTCTACTATAGAGCACGCTTTTCTAGAAAAAAACCCGATTCACTCACGACTTAAACACCCAGATTGTAAAACTATCTGGGAACACCCATACAGGCAACGCATTTCAAAGTTCAGCGGTTCACACAATAAAAGTGTTATCAAAGCACATTCATGTTTTTTGAATATCAATGGTGAACGGTGATAACCATGAAGCAGTGTCGCCACTTTATTTCTGGCCTGGCCGCCCTATACAAAAATGCGCATGAGGGAATGAGGTCATGCAGATCCGATGCACACTTCCCGAAATGTATCGAATAAAAAACCGATGGACTAGCAATTTCACGCCGATGTTCAAGGCTTTGTAGCTTAGCCTATACAAGGGATTCGTTACTGATTGGCACGATTGTAAATGGACTTTGGCTGATCTATCTCAAAAGTACGAGCAGTAGGTACTCCATGCACGATCGAACTTGGGCTTGATACAATGTAAGCAACTGTGTGAATGCAAGAAATGCTTGAATGGTTTTCCTCTTTGTATATATTATTTAATGAGTTTTCTTGATCACTTTACTCTAGATTTTATATATTTTATCCGACTTTGGAGCTTCGTTGATTCGATTTTTTTTCTGTATCCACCATTTTCCAAACTATGATTGTTAACACAATTATGTATATGAATTTGGCTATGGAAAACAGAACCCTACAATATATACGGGTGTCTCAAATCTCGACACGCTCGTGGCTAGTTATTTTAATTATGTAGACGAAGCTCTCGAGGAGGTCCTATAAAAATAATTAATTTTTTGCTCAGTAGATTTTGAAACAGCTCTATTAATACGGATAATTTTATTCGAGCGCCTGGTGATTTAGGAAGATGAAACCATGATGAAACATTTTGTTTGAGTGCTTAATTTGAAGTCAGTTTTTATAATGAGAATTATTTGATTCGTATTTTTTTAATAACCTCTAAGCTTCGAGCTGTCAAACATCATCCACGTATCACACCGATAGGGCACAGATTACTACTAAAATTGTACGTACGTAATATGTGACTCATTCAAAAAGCTATGTTGTTACTATTTTTATTTCCATTTTATGTGTAATAATAGTCTAGACATTTTTTAAAGATACAATAGGAGTAAAAAAAAGAAGTTGCTCACTTTGCGTATCATTTATCAACTTATTGGAGAGTCATTTTTCTCATAAAGATAACACGCAAATGTACCACCTACTCTCTGTCTCTCTCTCTTGAAATTTTCTAACTTTTCCCCGAATCACGGTTGTATGATAAATTATCGTCTATCTGAGAGGCTGGAAAACTTTTTGAGCGATCTTATTTTTAGTTTGACAGCTGAGAGAAACTTTAAAAACTTGAGTCGCCGTGATATCTAGTTTCGTTAACGTTTAGCTGTTGAAGCTCTTAACAGTTTTAAATAGATTAAGAACTGTAATCTAATTATCCTTTGGAGGTATTTTTAAATTTTAATATTTTAACTATATTTTTAGGAATCAAAAATTTTACATCTTCTAATTTCGTAGTGAATGTCTTGTACAAAAAAAAAACTTACGTGACACTACCACACACCAAATGGATATACTTTTTTGTTCTATTGTTCGTCAATATTATTAGTATGAGAAATAGATAATGGATCTTAATATTAAGGTAAAAAACAAAGTTTTATCATTAAAATCATCAAACATGTGCCAGTAAAGCTTCAAACAACATAACCTTTGTTTATTCACAAGCGTAACTTCATTAATAATTCAATATTTCCCATTCATGTACACAAACAAACTAAATACACAAACGCAAAATCACACTACTGGTAATTACCATACGCTCGTATCGGGTGAAATAGAGGCCGTACAAATCTACATACAAGACAGCCATTTATCATATTCACTTAAGCATGGAAAAAGCTAAGGATTTCTGCATCACAATGAGGGTAGGAACGAATCAATTAATCATAGGAGGCACAAAGCTTGCCCATTAACTTCGCACTTGATAAGGGAATAATGCGAATGGCCGACAATGGACGCCTATAATGCGACAAGCCTGCGGACGCCCTTACCCGCCAAATTTATTGGTCCCTTATCAGAAGCACACATTGTCTTCTTTCGATTCAAATTTTATTGAAATTTTCATTTTGAGTAATCGTCTTTTAAAAATTTGGGCAGGCAAAGAAGTTAGTCAATACAACATTTTTTTTTTGTTTCTAATGAAACAGGTCTTATCGACGCGACGTGGTCGACAAGAATTGGCATCTCACCAGCGTTAATGGACTAGAGAGAAGGTCACAGCCAAAAAAAAAATTAAACCACGAATAAAACTATCCATCCAATGGTTGCCTTGAAGAGACAACTTTTAGCAATAAGGCAGCCACTTATGGCCACACCAAGATTCTTTATCAGTATGTAACTTTTTTTCTGGTGTGCACAACAAAGAGTTTCTATCTATCTACAACTGTAGTCATATTATTTCGTACTAGTTTAGCTCATTTACCGGGTGTAAGCAAACACCCTCGAAACCGAAACGCTATTAATATACTATCTAAATACAATCGATTACCATTGTACCTTTGCCATAAGCTTGTTGTTTTAGTGGTATAGTATTTTGCAAACCAGCAATGTAGAGCGTACAAAACTCGGGGTTAATGCACGTTTATGTACAAAAGCGCGCAAGCATTCGCGCGACCATAAAATAGTGCTGACTTTGTATGCATTCAGAAGTCGTTCGTTGACCTCTAGTGTCAGCTGGATATTTTATTTGCATAGCATTGCGGATTTTAAATATATTTATATATTTAGTAATAACATTTGTATTAAACTACCCAAAGTAAATTGTAAAAAAAATTAAAAAAATTGTAGAAACTTCAGGCAGTAATCTCAAGCACTATTAGTATCGTATTTGGGAGCGTTTCACATCCGGAATAGCAAGCGTGTGGACGCATAAAAATGCCTCAGAGTGAGTTCAACATAATACTTTATGCACTTTTTACAACCTGATAAATTTTCCATATTATATATTATGCTAAAATAATGTTATCTGGGAATTAAAATCACATTTTGTCATTGCATGTACCTACTTATGTCAATTCTTCACAACTCTGAGTTTAACATTGATTGACACTCTCGATTTCGATTCAATTGAAGTTGACATAATAATTGACGGACTGTTATGGGAGACATCCAATTATTTTGAGAAATTTGTTGCGTTCAATTATTAACTCCAGCGGTGCTGATTCAAGTAGTTGAGCTAAATTAAACAGTATAATAATTATGTTGGTCCAACTCAAATATATTATTATGTTATAATAAAATGTATTTATTGCAGGACTGGAATATATTGTAAAAAGTTATATAGCCACGAGCATGAATGAGCATTTAGATTGTCTTTAGATCGTCAACATCTACGGCCGTCCAACTGTTTTATGTTATATGCCAAGTAGTTTAGGTTTTAGTGTTAGTTAGGTTGTGTTTTGATTAGCCAAAAATAATATATAAAAATAAAAATAAATTTGAGCATTACATGGCAACTATTATATCATATAAATAATATTTGCATGCCCCGAACTGAGTGAGGCCTCGTGACCGCTTTATCTCTATAACCCTTGGATCGTTTTTCTTCAAATCCAAACTTTTTTTTTTTTTTTTTACACCTTGCGTAACATTATTGTAGTTTTAGTAGGGATCCTTATTTTTTTCTTAAAATTAAAATAACCTCATTAATCAGTGATAATATAGCATTCAAATGGTAAAAGAATTTTTTAAATCGGTCTAGTACTTTTTGAGCCAATTCGTTACAAACTTACTTACATTGGGTCCGCGATACTCAAGTTATCGACAAACAAATATTTAAATGAGCGAATATGGGGCGTTGGTAGCCGACGGGTAGCATGTGCGCTTTTTAATCTGACGGCACCCAGTTAGATCCTCAGCCCTGCACCAATAATTTATTTAGTACTCAGTTAAATTATGTGCAGATTCGATGCCATAGCTCATAATCGGCGAAGGAAAACATCGTGAGGAAACTGGTGGTCCAAGAATCTAAAAAATTCAAAGACATCATGACATTCATCAACATGCACTGGGCCAGCATGTTGGATTAGGGCCCATCCTCTCTCTCTCTCTCTCTTTCTGAGAGAAGGCCTGTTTACCAGCATTGGGTACATGATAAGCTGATAATGATGATGTAATGATAAAATATAGAAACATTGTTTTGTATGTAACAAACGCCGATCTGTTTCCTTAGAATGATATATTCACTCGGTCAATTATTATAATAAATCGGCCTCCTTGATGTGTCCGTCAACGGCGAACGTTCCGGTTATGAGCGCGTATAATATGGCTGGTGAAGCCAGTTTAGATCCAATTGCAAGGTGCACAGTACAATTGACCACCAGCATTGTATCTGTGTGCAGGGCACATATCACATAGAACAGATGGCCGAAGTGGCCGAAAGGTTCTGGAATGGAGACCACGGGCCAGTAAGCGCAGCGTAGGACGTCCACCCACTAGCTGGACATACGACCTAAAAGAGACCGCAGGGAAACCCTGGATGCAGGCCGCTTCCAACCGGCCCTTTTGGAGATCTATGGGGGAGCAGTGGAAATGATGATGATGATTGTATGTGTAGGTGTAGTTAGGATTTGGACGATTCTTAATGATAAGGTGTTTCGGTCTTGTAATTGTTTTCCTTTAAAGTTATTAACAGCAATATGAACAAAATTGCGCCAATAATTATTATATAAGCTGCAATTGTCTCACTGCAGGCCAAAAACCTTTCACTTTACATCAACAATTAATAACATTACACGATTTTACACCGTAATACAAATACTTATTAACTAGTGTAAGCACAACAAAAGTCAACAAAGTGATTTACGTACAAATGCAAAGTTATTCAAAGGAACTAACATAAAACTTAACGTCGCAAACGTGCAAAGAAAGTAATCTGTGTCAAAAACATTGTTATGAATATACAACCTCGGCTAACATGATAAATGTGCCGCAAGGAATAACTTTGCTAGTTGCACCAAACTGGGTAAACTATAATAAAAGGAGTAAGGGTTGATTCACCAGAGCAGAACTATGGCTGCACGAAATCATTTAAAATATTATTGCAATACTAAAATAATCGTTTTTTGAGGAATTGGAGACTATGGCAGTGAAACCTAAAATATATATAATATATTAAAAGAATTTAAGTTTGTAAGTTGTAGGGACTAATCTCCGGAACTACTGAATCAATTTTATAAACAATCATTTTTTTTTTTTTTTTTGTTAACCTAGACTGTTTCACTCCTGGGCAAAGGTCTCCCCCAAACTATCCTTAAGTGAGTTTTAATTTTTTAATTTTTTTTATTTTTTATATTCGGGACATTTTTTCACACACGGTCATCTGACCCCAAACTAAGCAAAGCTTGTGATATGGCTGCCAGAGACTGATATACATACATATATAGTTTTAAATACATACTTAAATAGATATAAACAACCAGATATAGAACAAACACAAATGTTCATCACATAAATGTTTGCCCTAGGCGGGAATCGAACCCGCGCCCCCAAGTTCAGAAGGCAGATTCACTACCAACTGGACCAACGGGCTATCTAAATTACATTACATTACATTACATCTAAATTACATTATTTGCAATTACTTAAGTATATTTTGTTTAAAACGCAAACGAAGCCGCAAGCAGAAGCTTGTAGTTAATAAAGACGTTTTTAAAGATTTAAAAACATTAACTATCGCTACATTGCGGCTATGTTTTATGATTTTTGTCAGTACATTAGAAATCAAAAAAAAAAACTTATCCTCAAAAGTAGAGGCCATAAAGCACTGCTTTGGTTTAGTTTTTGTTCTGTTCTCATTCTGTGGTTTATTCTGGTCTTTGTTAGCTAGCCTTCCCAGTTTTGTTAAATATTTATTCTTTGCGACTGAGTAAAAGTTTTGCTTACGGTAAATTAAATGCTGCTCCTGTTGTGACACACTATTAAACCAATTTGATTTGCGGACTTTTTTATACATAAATACGGCATAATTTTACAATCGCTTTAATTTCGGTCGAGTTGGTTATATTTAAATCTATTTTACACGAAAATCTCTTTCAGTTCATTTGCATATTTCGTGACGACTTGTTACGAATGAATTGGATATTCAATCTGATATAAATTTAAAGCTGTAACTTTATCAAATTATTCAAGGCTATGAGCTTTTCTTGTTGTGTTTATTAATTGACTTCCTAGAATAATGAATCAAATATCAAGCATCATTATTACAAAATTAAATACATTTTAATTGAAAAAATAAAAAAAAAAATTATTCGCTCATTTTCATTTTAGCAAAATCATTAACAAAAACTTAGCAAAATTTTTTTTCGAGTGTCTTCAAACTTTGAACATAAGAAAACGTTAAAGTTAAGAAAATTTATATTTTCGGGTGTTCTAAAATCAAATATGATTCTAGGGACATGAGGAACTATTTAGCGAATTATGTTCTTTAAGGTTATATAATCTCTGTTTTAAAATATTTTGTACGCTTTTGTTTGGTAGCTATTATTTATTTTATATTGTAACTATTTAGTTTTCTTGTTTTTGCTATAGCTCGGCCGTATTTTCCTTTTTGTTATTCAGTATCCACGTTGACTTCCGTACAACGCGGCTTCGTATTGGCACCTTGCCTTAGCTTCTTGTGGTGCTATTATTCGTGTACCGTGGCTTTGCAGGCTTTGGATAAGGCAATAAAACAGCAAACCGTGCTTTTACGGTACTTCCAGCCGTTTCTGAGATCGTAAACGCGTAACATCTTGTACCGATAAATATTGTATTGGATGCATCGATGGCAGGTTGGATGCAGGTTTGGTGTTAGAATATTTTTATTGTGTTAACTTAAACTTAACTCTCTTACTTTGTAGTTTGGTTAAATACTGCTTAATTTTTCATTATTGCTTAAATTTATCCTGATCATACTAATATTTTAAACGCGAAAGTGTATTTTTTTGTTTTATAAGTAGTTCGAGAGAAGGGGAGTCACACACACACTTAAAAAAAATTGGGATATCTACGCCAGTGAATCCGTGGGGTGCAGATAGTTCGGTATAATCATGCCTACCATATAGACACGGGCTGCGTATCAGACAGACCATGTTGAAAAATTACGTAAATTTTACAAACTTTGTGAATACATATTTTAGAGCATCAAAATCTTTATTTAATCAAGAAGGAAAAAAGAACAGAGTTTTTCTTGAAATATTTTTATTCTAACAGTTCCTAACAGTTGTTCCACTAAATTCCGCCGATTACACATAAATTAAATTACATAATTATTATTTGAAACTTTTAATGTCATCATAGAAAGTTATAGCAAGCTTACAGAGCAAGAAAAGGTCATTATTAAAGTAAATTTAACAGTAACTGATTAAATAGCACGCTAGAGAAATTTAAGTATATAAAATTTACAAAATTATAAAAAAATATCTAATGAAATAAAGTGATTAGATGAAGAAGAGCAAGATTAAATTAGCTTTGGGATTATGGTACCTAAGCCGAGTCAATTCTAGCAATATTCAGATTCTCTCAGGGGATTGGAAACAAGATCACGTGATGTAGACGTTGATTGCACAAAATGACGACTTTCACTAGGAATACTCATTGTTTTTGACAGCTAACATACATTACTATATTGGCAGATAATTATGCAAACATTGCCGAAGTGCAGCTAAGAGTTTATGTTACTTAAGGGTGTGTCCTTTCTATAAAATTTCATTATAAGTATTAATCTCGTAGCACGTGATATTATGTTATTTACACTCTACATGAGAAATATTTCAAAAATATATTGATTCACATTTTACGTAAGAATAAATCTATTGTCTTGCAGTTTCTCGTTAGCAAATACAACGGTATGTTACCAAATCTTAGTTTCGAGCGCCTGCGGGTATCTGTCTCTCTATTTTTTTTCATACATTCCTTTTTGCCACCCCGTCTCCCATTATGTAGATCCGGCGCGACGCCGGTCCGCCTTTGACATGCACTCGTTGCAATTAGTATGGAGTCATATGGGGACGTACGAGAACGTATAGAGCTCAACGCGGAATTCGTGACTATTGTTTACAACGCAGGTACGCTGAGGTGAAACGCTCTCGTGAAAATAAAAATTAAGAGAAATTGCAGGTTAAAAAAAAGGTCGCTGATTAAAATGCAAGAAACTTTATAAATAAATAAATATTCGGGAAATTTATGCACACACGGTCATCTGACTCGAAACTAAGCAAAGCTTGTGCTATGGCTGCCAGAGACTGATATACATACATTCTATTTTAAATACATACTTAAATATATTATATTAACGCCCAGATATAGAACAAACACGAATGTTCATCACAATGATGTTTGCCCTAAGTGGAAATCGAACTCGCCCCCAAGCGCAAAAGGCAGGTTCGCTACCAACTGGGCCTAACCCTAACAGTTTTGATTGGATCAGGCGTTATTTTGCGGAAGTTCATCTTCAAAACTGTTTCTAAGACGAATCTCTAGTGTATTTTTGCTTCATTGTAACAAGTAGGTACATAAGAATTTATAGGAATCAATTATTTCACATTACTTTTTTTGGACTCCGTTAGGCTTTGATTTTCTTAAACGTAAAAATTCGGAGGCGCATGGAATAAATCAGCTGGATAGAAAAAATAAAACTAACGAAGAAATTTTAATCTAAGTAAAAGAAAAACATAGTATACCGGCGAAAATATAAATAAATTGGAAAAATGTTTGGCCATCTTGTTGCATATGAAAATTTCGTAAAACAATTTTAGAAGGAAACGTATAAAAAAACAAGAAGACTGTACAGACCAAGGAGAGTGCTTGAACAGCCTAATTAAAATAAAAGGTAAGCGTTAAGTCGTTCAAGGAAACTGGACGCTGGAAACTAATTCACCCACAAAAGCATGGCTTTTAAATAAGTAGAACTGAAGAAGCAGACATAAAAGAGAATATATAAAAGGACACAAGTCAAGCCAATAAACCATGCATGTCAACAGACTCCAGCCGAAGCCTCACATTCTCTCACACAGCCAGCATATATTCAGTAAAACATAAATTCCGCCAGCATCACACAATTAATAACCGAGTTATCAACAGGAGCAACGCACCGCGTGCGCGTATTAGATACGCAACTCATTCCTGCCGAATTAAGTGCTACATTTTTCCACGTCCACCTATATTTATTAATCTCCGTGAAGGGTACGTCACCGCATGCCTTTTGAGAAATGACGGCTGCCAAAGTTAAGTCGGTTGAGCCAAGACGGGGTTGAGTTATGGTCGCTTGTTGGGCCAGCGGATCAGGGCCATTAGAGCGGCGGCCTAATCCTTATCGGCGGACTTGCACTTAGGATTAGTCCCGTCATGAGTTGCTTTTTTCGGTTATTGACCATGCTGAGTACAGCTGCGATTAAGGGATTTGTCAGGGATAAGTTTACGGGAGTTTTCCTGTTTTACTTTCCTAACCAAGCGTCATGAATAGAGAGCCAGAGAGTATGAAGTTGTAACCTGGTGATATTCTGGCTCACTTGTTGGTTATACATTTCATTGCCACTCTCATTAGTCTCTATATCTTCTCTGTCTCTCTCATATGATGAGAGGGACAGAGATAATCTCGAGTGTACCAGAATACCCCTCCTTCTATATCTTTGAATATCAGCCATAAGTTTGTAGTAGTGTTGATTTTGCTTTAATTCACATTAACAAATTTGAAATATTGAATAGTTATTGTGTCGAAACAATATTGACTCTATGAATTAGTAAACAAAATTAAAGAATGATGAAGACCATACTTTGACGAATAAATATTGTATCTTCAGCGTACAAAGAAAATTAGTTCCTCCGCTAACAATATCAGCTATCAGTCATTTCACAGATGAAATTTCACAGATGAAACAAGTCGCCCACGTTCTTTATTTAGCTTGTAATTGCACGCCCACTCAAGTTGCAGATCTATGTTGTTTTTGACAGACTTTGATATTCCGAATTTACTTCTAAAGAAGCTTTCTTTGTGAAAATCTATGCAATAATCCAGAATCTTCATTTGATGTATTTTATTCTCGAAATTGCATTATTTTAAATCAAATTGTATTATAAACTCTAATTTTAATCCATAAATGGTTATTGTACAAAACTTATTTATGCATCATTGATTTGCCTAAATGTTTTTGATCAAGTTGAACCCCAGGAGTATAATATATCACTGAAATTGAAAAGAAGGAGCCTTACCCTCTGAGGAGGCATAGTTTGACGGGGGCTGTGTGAGTGCTTCGGCGAACAGGACCCGTGTTTCTCTTTTCTATGTGACTTTAACCCACGGAGCAGTCTTGAAAAAGTTGTGACTTTCTTCTTCGCGGTGCCGAGGCAGTTATCTGCAAAATATAACAGTTTAGGTAAAAACAGTATCATTGTATTATAAACTAGCGACCCGCCCGCCCGGCTTCACACGGGTGTAATTTACATGCGAAGCCGGGCGGGTCGCTAGTTATATATATAAACCTTCCGTGAAAATGTATCTAACTGATGGTGAAAACCGCATCTAAATCCGTGGCGTGGTTCAGGAGGAGTTAGCGGCCATACAGACAGACAGACGCGGATATTCTCTAATCCATTCAAATTTATTAGAACTTTATATCAACTAGACTTCATTCTATTTGCACTACAAAGTTGATAACAAGCTAATACCTTATAATATTATATATTACCATGTTTAATTACAAAAACTACATTATAAAACTGACAGCAAAATCCATTAGAGTAACCACTTATAAATTTAATATTTAAATCAACTCCAAGAACTTCGAACACATTAAATTTCAATCCGCGCCTCAGTGTGTTTACTTTCATCACATCCTGTTACCGAGTTCAATTTAAATAGTAATTGAGTTCAATCGAAGTTTGCAGACAATTGATAGGCTAACTAAAGTTAGGTAATTATAGCGAAATTACTTGTAGAAGTCGTACGTTAGTTTCACATTGACTATGTCTACAAGGTGATACAGGATGGTCTAGTAATAATTATGGGAACACTAGTTACAGTAAGTGCCACGAATGATGAGAATTGACGAGCATCAGTGGTTGGGAGCCTGCGCAGGTACAGTCGTGTACAAAAACTTGTAGTAGTAAATAGATTATACAAACTTTTTTTTGTACAAAATAACTATCCAGCATTGCAAGTACCGTTCTTTTATCGATCGTCAAATTGACAGTTGAGGTCGTCAAATTCGATAATATGCATTTTTTTCAGTACTCGCTGTGATCGATTCTATGGCATTTTAGTGAATTTAACGATCAATAAAGAACGGTACTTGCACTGCAGAATTTTTATATCTATTCAGGAATTTTTCAATAACTTTCGTATACGTAGGTGTATAGCATTAGTATATTAAGTATAAAAAAAATTTGCAATAAATTGTCAAGTCTCATCTCTGGTGGCACCTAATACGAGAAAAAAATTTTGCCCTCATAGAAAAAGATCAATCACGTGATCCGTTTTGTGTGAATTATTTTTTTTCGAAATAATTGAATAATTTTTCTACAAGTTGTTCACTTTAATGGTTAGATCAACACCCTTATAAATATTAGCACATTTTTATGTAACACCCCGTATAATCCCATTTGATAAAACGGTTAGGTACATTCAATATTCTGAAATTTATTTACATAATTAAATTGAATTGTTATTGTGTATATGAATTGTTATTCTACTGCCATTTTTAAATATAAGCATTCTTTCTTTATAGGTTCAAGTTCACTTTTTGGATAGCTTAAGGCTTATGACTTTTTACACATACCACTATTTCCACGAAAAATCTAGACAGTGGAAGGTTACGAATATGGATGACTTCATTTATTATTTTCGAAACAAAAAACAGAACAAACACTTTAAAAAGTCGTGGTAAATACTTGAAACATTTTAAAAGTCGCTGTGTAACGTTAATCACTTTGAAGTCTAGACTATAAATCATGCACTTAACACCTAACCACTTGAAATTTAATGCCTTTTTTATAAAGTTGCGTGTAGCGAAATTTTAAATAGGTCGTTTAATGACTCAATCATTAAAACCGGTCTTAAATATGGCTACATTTTTATACAATATTTTGGAGCTGTGAAACCATACTATGCAATTTATTTTTATTTTTTTTTGGATAAATATTTATGAAACAGCCCATTAATAAACGATTCAAATTCGTCGCCAACAATAAATAGATGTGAATAATTATGTGAAATAAAGTAATGTTTAATAAAAGCTTTTTCTTTAATATTTTTGTATTTTTTTGAAGTTTTTTTATTAATTCATGAAACAAACTTTGTTAGCTTGTTGTAGGGATGTTGCCTGTGTGAGGTATTGGGTAAATTAAAAATAACCCTGTATTAAGAGATATTAATTCAACTTACCGCTAGGAGGAAATTCGTAAAAATACGCTGATCTTGGACTGAGGCAACTGAAACAAATAAATATCATGAACAAATATGATTGTGTATCATTTTATACTCTACTAGCAACGTACCCCGGCTTCGCACGGGTGTAAGTTTTATTAATGTAAAGAATATTTTAGGTAATTTTTTTACACCTTGAGTTACATTATTGGAGTTTTAGTAAGGATCCCTAATTTTTTTTTAAATATAATATAGTCTACGTCACTCGGGGATAGTGTAGCTTTCCAACAGTGAAAGAATATTTCAAAACGGTTCAGTAGTTTCGGAGCCTATTCAATGCAAACAAACAAACAAACGAACAAACAACCAATCAAATCTTTCCTCTTTATAATATTAGTATAGATAATTTATGTAGGTACTGATATTAATAAAAAATGGGACTTTTATGTTACAAGCGAAAGTGTGTGCGTATATAATATAATTTATTTATTTCCAAGTAACATAGATTCATACAAAAAAAAAATACAAAAAAAATATCAATAGAAAAAATAATAATAGTAGCTAGTCACATAATTTATAATCATAATTAATTTTTAATTATAATTGTTTTATAATTTGTATGTATGTATGTTACCAAACTTAACTCCGCAGAACGGATTTTAATGAAATTTGGTAGGTAGAATAAAAAGATAATAGTACTTATTATCCGGAAAAAATTAAATTATAATATTAAAAATAAAATTTTAAAAACAAGCTTTTTCATATTCTTCTCGGCACACCCTGTTATTTGATACCCATATTAAGGTGTGCATAAAAATAACTGGTACGCCATATTGGATTCAAAATGACGTCATTTAGTCATGCATTGTCATCCAAACTAAACGTGTATGCAAAATTTCAGCTCAACCAGTTGTAGATAACTGTTTTAAAATTTAGTTGCAAGATTTGACCAGGGGCCTTACGGATAACAGCTAATTGCGGCACCTAATCCGCTCAGTTGGAAAATAACGCGAACGTGAACCTTTTCGCGCCCAGATACGGTTTGCGGTCGCGTGATTTTCCAACTGAGCGGATTAGGTGCCGCAATTAGCTCTTGTCCGTAAGGCCCCTGTACTTATAAGGCATGTTAAGTAAAAGCTTAAAAAACATGATTTGTTGAGGATAGCGGGTGAAACCTTCGACCAAAATAAAATTAATGCACGGGTCTAGAAGGAGCGCATTTTGAAGATTACAAAATGAGCACCAGCGCTCATTTCATTTCAGTTGGTCTCCGGTGTGCGACACAAAACTATTGTTACATGATAACGAAACATCTGATCTGCTTTCCCGAAGTGTAAATACACAACAAAAATAAATATCTATTTTTATAACAAATGTACTGTACATGCTAATAATTAGGTGTTGAATTATATGTCCGACGGTTTTGACTTGTTTTTACTGAGCAAATTCAATGGTTATGGCCCGTCCATTCATTTTATTTTGGTCTAAGGGTGAAACAACAAAGTGCTGCCTCCTTGGTGTATTATGTGGCGCTGCTACTAAGGGCAGATAAAAGCGTGAACAATATATAGAAACATATTATGAGATCGACCTACAATTGGTAAGTAAAAAAAGCCTTATTTTAATTCAACTTTATTCATAGCTTGTGTGAGTTAAAAATAACAACCTAAATATTTATTTTTTATTTTTATAACTTGACAAACAGACAATCTACCTGATTTATAAGTGATCACCACTATAATTATCCTGCGATTGATTGATTATATTCAGCTTGAGCGACAGTCAATCAATTCATAATTAAACCGAAATTGCAGATATGCACAAAAACCCACGAACGCCGTTCCGGTATTCGGAAAATGGGAAACTAATCGACAACGACATTAACAATACCTCGCTAATGATAATGATTGTCCGAAAATGAACCTTAACAAACAAAAAACTAGATAGGTGAGGTGAGTCAAAATTATTGAAATGCTGGTCGGCGCATTGTAATAAAGATAAATAAAACTAGAACTAGCAAAGTATTTTCAATTTTAATTACATCTTCTTATTCGTTTTTTTTTTCATACTCACCAGAACCTAACATTTGTGCCATTTAATTGCCATTTTCGCTGCCATTTCAGGAAAGAAAAAAAGAAAGATAGAAAGAAAATAAATTTTATTCGACACCTTTACAAAAACTAAAAGAAAGAAAAAAAGAAGGAATAGAAGAATACTCTAATAAAACAAAATACAGTTAAAGAAATAATTGTCTGCATGGCTCTTTGATAAGTAAAGTTTGTAATGTTTTTGTGTGTAACGCATCTTTCACTTCTGTGATTCATCAAAGAAAATGAGTGTTGGAGTACGGTTGAAATATAATGGAAACGTAAATTCGTAAAGGATTCGTTTTGATGTGTTCGCGTTTAATAAGCTTTGTGGATTCGATCGTGTTTGGTTTGGAATCATTAACTTTTTCTATTTTTATCTTTGAAATGTGTATTTAATATTGTTTTTTTAAACGAAAATATACACATATCACAATTATCATCACCCATTAAACGTCCACTGCTGAACAAAGGCCTCCTTCTTAGAGAGGGATGTTGCTATAATCCGCACGCGTCGCAGTTTTAGGACATACCCGGGTCATACACAGATGCAAGAAATTAAATGTAATCAGTAGGATAAACTTCATTATCAGCCTATCATGTTTCTACTGGACACAGGCCTTCTCTCAGAGAGAGAGAGAGAGAGTGAGAGAGAAAGAGAAGATGGACCCTAATCCACCATGCTGGCCTAGTGCATGTTGTCACTTTTGAGGTTCTTAGACATATCGGTTTCTTCACAATGATTTCACTGTTTTTGAGTGATGGCATCTAAACTGCACAGGTGATCGAACCTGATCGGTGGTGATGGCGTCGGTCGATGTCGATTTGTGATGGAGGATCGAACTGGGTACTGTCAAATTATAAACTTTAGCACACATGCTGCCGCTCAGTCACCATCGCTTAAGAAGAAGATAAGCTTGAGAACTTTAAACTAATTAGTGACTTAAAAAAATTATGTAATATAGATAACTAGCGGTCCACCCCGGTTTCGCACGGGTATAGATTATAACCTATGTCACCGGGGATAGAGAGCTTCCCAACAGTGAAAGAATTTTTCAAATCGGTTCAGTAGTTTCGGAGCCTATTCAACAATACAAACAAACAAACAATCAAATCTTTCCTCTTTATAATATTAGTATAGATAAGTAATGGGTAAGTGGTAAATAGAAACAATTGCTATTGGGGGAGGCATATTATGTCGTCCAGCAGTGGATGTTCTATGGCTGAATGATGATGATGAATCAATTGCATAATTATTATTTGTGGTCCAATATGCTCAATTTTATTATATTGATGCCAATATCAAATTAGTGGTATAATCATTACATTGCTTGCCATTGTTGCATGGCGCCGATGTGATACAGTTTATTCTGATTTATCGTTCGTGCAAATTGTGCTAGTATTGGATTTCAGATAGCAGTGATTATAAACGAAATGGTGGTAAATAAAATAGTGCGGAATTAATCATGAATGTTTATGACAATAATTTCCTTTTTTTAACCTACTTCCTTTTTAAGACTCCAAAAATAACTTATTATAAATTGTAAATTTTATATGTAGGTATATAATTATTTCGCCGATTGTCCTTAATGCTCATTGCTTTGAAGTAATTTAAATAATATTTTCTATTTTTCAGTTTAAGTTTGTAAATATAGGTATAGTCAAGAAGTCGGTTTTTTTTTTATTCTAAAAATATATTTATTTAATGAATCCTGCAATAAGTTAAATTTTTCGTTAATGTAAAACATTAATTAAAATCCCAAGTTAAATATATAAAATATTTTTATATTACGCATATTACAAGGTGCGTAAATTTTACGTGATATCTTCGCTGATAGTGAACCAATTCCAATGGTTTTTTTTTAAATAAATAGACTATAATTATACCCAAAGTGGTTCAAATTTAAAAAAATAACAACAAATAATTAAATGCGAGTTGACGGTAAAATGCAAGCCTTTATTAACGACTTCGAGTAAGCAGAAAGGTTTTAAACTCGGCCCGATAAAAAATTTTTTTTTTACACATCTTAGACTGGTAAATTAGGGGATTTATTCTGTTTATTAAATTTCACCCTCTTCCCGTAAAGTTGGTTTTTTGCACAAAATTACTTTAATCCATCTTTATGTACGACAAAAACTTGTTTTACCTCTACTAAAATTTACAGCTCCACCGCTCGCAGCTTGTTAGTATGATTACAGTCTACACGGTGTTAATTGAGTAACGACTGCGTATTTCGTACTTAATGTAACTTCAGGAGCAGGCTTGAGCGTGTTTTGGGTGCTTTATTTTGCTTGGAATGTCGTTAAGCGTACATTAGTCAGAATTTAGTCTGACTGGAAAGTACAGCGCCACCCAAGGCTAGTCTAGTCTCGCTAATCCGGCACTTTAGTATGTTTTTCTAGCACCGGCTCATCCTGTGGTCTGGAAGTAGAGGGCTTGAAAGAGATGAAAGTATAGAAGTTATTTTTAAATTTTTTTCATATGGAAGATTTTGGCGTCGCACTTCTTGTGCATTTGCCAGTGTCAACTATTAAATTATTATCAAGTTTGATGAAATGTCGTCAAACAAGTCAGTCACAGCCAAAGTCAAGCAAAGTAAGTCACGTCCAAGTCAAAACCATGCTCTAGTAAAGTGGTTGAATCTTTACAAGAGGCTTCTATGGAGCTTTGGGAACAACTCGAAAATACATCATTTTTCACCGTGTTAAATAAATTTTCCACACTCAAGCACGTTCACGAGTAATACTTATAATATTTAATAAAAAAGTCACCTTGGTTGGCACCATAACAAATATTGACGTTAGCCATGTTCAATGACTAATGGATCGCAGTTTTAATATTAAGCTTTTTAAAAATGCTGGTCATCGACAACATGCACCTTACCATTAGGAGAAGAGATTGCCTGCTTTCCTCCCTGTGTAAAATTCCGTAGGAATACGTATAATTACGCGCAATTTTTGCCAATAAAATAAAACGCGATATTGTATTAATATGTATACTTAATTGTTTTGCATGATTTGAACATTCAAATAACTCAGCATTCGGCACCAGTTTTTGTAATGCCGGACTGACCCAAAGCCTAGTAGCAAGTCGAGGCAGTGGCGCATCAGACAGCTTAAACAACAACGATTCAACAGCTGTAGAAAATTCAACTCTTCCCGGTTCACCGTAGATTTAAATGTATCCCACCGTGCTTCCACGCCACGGAAGGGGGGAGGGATGCGAGTCTTTGCCCCGTATCGACACTTCAGTAGGCAAGTAGGCATTACGCCTAATGCATAGAAAAGAAGAGATTTTTTTTAGTGGTAATTTTTTTTTAAATTATGCTTGCTTTTGACCACTTTCTCGCCTGATGTTAAACGATGATGCGGTCTACGTTGGAGCACGCTTGCCTAGAAGAAACCGATTCACTCATGATTTGAAGACACACAGATAATGTAGGTAAATTGTACATGGTGCAACTGCAAAGCGACAGAGCACAAATCTAATGCAATCATAAAAAAATTATGACATATAAACTGATAAGTTCATTCTGAAATAAGTAAAATATTTTTATAATAAACGCTGTTAAAGCGTTCGTTAGCGTCAGTGTTTATTTACACCAATTCAAATACAATTTGTATAATTTAGGCACCATTTACATATTCCGTAGGTTCGTTAGACGAAGTTGGATCAAAATTGTATTTGAAAGGGCTAGACCCAGACATGTCGCATTGGTGTAGGCATTGTAGGTGTTCTCTATGATAATCCAAAATATATTTTGTAGGTATTTCGTTATTTGGTATCATTAAGCAACGTTACATGCTAATTATAATAAATATAATTGTATCGTATTTAATCATAATTATGATTGTATAATATACTAGCGGTCCGCCCCAGCTTCGCACGGGTATAGATTATAGCCTATGTCAGCCGGGGATAGCGCAGCTTCCCAACAGTGAAATAATTTTTAAAATCGGTCCAGTACTTTTTGAGCCTATTCGTTAGAAACTTACATACAAATCTTTCCTCTTTATAATATTAGCATAGATATAAAAAAAATTTAATGTATTAATTCACAATATGTTTAGATATCAATTTAAAAAACCGACTTCAAAATTAGTAAAGACGAAATTTCGTTTACTCGGCTGACATATCTTTTTCAGTGATTTTGATTGAAATACCAATTTACTGAACTGATTTTGATGAAATTTCTATAGAACCAATCTGAACTATAACCTTATAAACCATTTTTCAAAACGGTTATAATTAACGGAGTTCTGAGTAACAAACATGAAAAGAAAACGAATTGTGAACCCCTCCTTTTTTGTTTTCGTAAGAATATAAGTATACCTAAGTTTGGTAGATTATTGTAACTTTATTAAAAAATATATTTGGTTATACGACTAAAATACAGATAGGTATAATAATTTGAAACCATAGGTTAAAAAGATAATTTTTACCTTACACATAACATGAATACCAATATCTAAGGCAGTTGAAGACTGATGCGTAAAAAAGATTTAGCAAAATCATAACACCAACATAGAAATTAGTGTAAGTTTTGACTCATTAACCCAAAGTGCCTTCATTACAAAGAAACTGTAATTAAAAATAACAATAAACAATCATAATAACACAAATTCAAAATGCAATCAGAGTTTTAACTACAAATTTAATACTGCGTAGGTTTCGAATTCCGTTCGTTATTTCTTATCATTACCTATTAAATTTCTCTCGATCTATATCCGATCCGTATCGATATTCAAATGTAGTCAATTTTACTGCTCGATAATAATTTATTCGAATAATCGTATGTTTATTCGATTTATCTTCATATGCAATCGAATACTTTTACAGTGTTATTCATTAGGAAAACTGGTGTGCTTTGAAAACTGAGTATTCGCGTGCTTGTAAAAATTATTTTAGGTACTAAATGATAGATCAACTATTTCATTCAAGGTGACCTCAAATTAATTAAATAGTAATAAAATATATAGAAATTACGATTCGACCCGAATAAAATACAGATTGGATTGAGAACCATTATTTTTTAACCCGGTCAATATTACCAAAATAAGTTTAAAAAAACTAATCTTATACGAAGCCCGTCCCCACGTCCTCTGGGGGTAAAACCTCTTTGGAAACGGACCCAGGACTTAGCTTGACTAATAAAGATTTGCTTACCCTCACAAATTTGGTTGCAAAATTATCTTCAACCATTTTGTAACCAAACCTAAGAAACAAAGGTTATCGTGCATGCTGGTTCTTGAATGGTTGACTTTACTATCAAGAAAGGAAACATGTTGTCCGACCAGAGTGCTCCTGGGCCTAATTAGCATTGCACGACATACCGGATTAGGTGCGTGGGTTCAAATGTAGTCGGACATTACATTGCACTGGGAGAGAGAATTATCTCGAATTTCTGCGTAAATTTATAAAGTTATATTTGCATATTGAGACCACTAAGTGTGTGTACGAAATACAACGGTATTCAATTAAAAAACATTGTTTTGGATTTTCATTATTTTTCTCAGTAGAGGATACAGGATACATGAAAAGGTAGGACTAACCCAAAAAGAGGTCTTCGTTCTCGTTAATATGATAATAATATAATGATCAACTTTTACTATGGGACCAACCCAGAAATTGTGAAAAAGAAAACAGCTATTCCATAGAAAAGTTTTCTTGCGCACTTAATGAAATGTACGGAACAGCTGATATTTTTTTGCGATTCCAGGGTTGGTTCCACATTAAATGTTGTTCATAATGATGAGTCGTAAATTGAAATGTAATTAAATATAGGCACGCGTTAATAGCTTAATAAAGTGCAGAATTAACACAACCTCATTTGAAATCTCCTTCATTCATAAGGTAACTAAACCAATGTACGGTTATAAACTCTAAAGACAAAGTTGACAAAGTAATCTTTATTCAGAGGCTCTTTGAAGACTCCTATTCAAACTGTATCATAAAGTTGATCAAACGACACAAGTAAATTTGCAAACTGTACGCTAGATATCCATACAAATACTTCGAACCCGTATACATAAGGATAATTTCTTTGAAAAGCCCGGACATAGCCATCAGGTGGTTAATTTGAATTTATTTTACTGCGAGCATGCAAGTAATGATACCTTTACATTGCACACATTCATGTGACACACGGTCGTTACGTTTGACGAATATATTGCCGAGCGTTCTAAGAACTCGCCCAGCATGGTGAATTTATGGGCGAAAATGATACGACAATGTTGGAAAGCAATCTCGGTTTTGCTTTTGTTACTATGCTTGGATAATGTATTACATTCAAGGAATCTTCTACGATGTACCTACTGCACCTAACTGGTATCTGATTACACACACAGTAGGTACACTATTAGTACCTTTATTCCAATTAGTTATAGTAGATTTTTATACTTATTTACTTTAGTACCTTGATTACTAGTAACAAATATGACTTGTAATTATTAGTTACCAATAAAATGATTATGAATATGATTTTCATTGTTGTTAGTTATAAGGTATTTTACTATTTCTTTACATTTATTTATACATACTTTTACTGGCATATGATTTGTACATCTATTATAGGAAAGCTATAAACAGGTCTCTCACCCTTGCCAATGTATAAAAACGCAAAAATGTCTAACATTCTTATAACAGTGTGTTCTAATGTATATGTGTAAGGCCACCAGTTGTTTCACTCGTTTATATGACATGTGTCATTTTAGTATGAGTAAGAAACAATGTTTTCCACTATCTATATTTTGATTATAGAATTCTGCTAGTAAAATTTTACTGCAGTGAATATCCAGCACTATTCTCAAATGCGGAGGCCGCGTTTGTTGCCAATCGAATGCCTGATTTCAATTTAGATTAGCGACTTAAACATGCAGCGCAAAGCTTATCTAAACAAGTACACCTGTTAAAGTCGAAATAATTTATGACTACGTCCCATGGCAGCATCGTTAAAGTATAAACCGCGATTTCCTTCTCTTATAGAGGATGGCGGATAAACTAATAGTCTGGGAGTTGATGGTCCGTTCTCTAGAAAGAACCCAATATCGAAACCGAAGGTTTCTGACATGGCTTTATGATTGTTGCTATAAAGCCAGCCCCAGCTTCGTTCAGCTACCTACGTGTAACACGAGTCTTAAGCTTCGTTCAGTACAGGCTGCCATGCGGGCCTTGCGCAATTGTGTGGATATATAAAGTAAAAGGCACACGCATGGAGTCATGGACTGGCGTGGATGCAATAACCGAATGAATTTCGCAGCCTACATGCCTCGTTTCCTTACCCGCATACCCGCTCCATCCCGTTCTCTCTCTCACATTGGTGACTGGCGTAGCGTGGGTCAGCTAACAGTGTATGGCCGCATCGCTACATTGAGACAGGTAGCTCTAGTTGCTTCCTTGGGACCACGCAATCTTCGTTTTCTCCCCCGCTAACCACTCCAGCCCGCTCTCTCTCACGTTAGCGTAGCGTAGGTCAGCTAACAGTTTATTTCCGCAATACTACATAGCTCTAGTACATAGTTGATTGAATCAGGCGTTACTTTGCGGAAGTCCATTTTTAATGTGTATATGAATTTTATGTATTTTTTTATTTTGTAGTACATAGCTCTAGCGTACATTGTCGTACGCAGCTGTCAGTAGCCGGCTAAGACAAACATCTGGGACACACAATTTGAAAAATCGAATTTACAACCATGGTAGTAGTATTTAGTAGTAAATGCTAATTGCAACCATTTAACATTATATTAATAGAAGATTAAATATTATTTTTGTGTACTAACATTATAAAAGTAATAACATTCATCTATCTTTGTAAGTGTAAGTAATTTCTCCAGTGCCTCCCAACCTATTTATCTAACTTCAGATTCCCTAATGGCAGCATTGATTACGAGTTATTGTGATTGCGTTGTTTCAATTCAATGGGCTTTTAGTGCGTGATTTGTGCAGTTTTGAATCGGTATTTATTGCATCAGTGACACAACAAAGGCATTTTATTTCATTCGCTAGTTTTTAAGAGACTGTTTTGTAATGAAAACTATAATTATTAATTATGTAAAACAAATTTTCACGATGTAGATATTGTAACTTATATTATTATTACAAAGTGTTTCCTCTTATTCTTAAGTGGAAAACTTTTAATATCTTATTAGAAAGGTAAATTCTTACAAAATATTTATAAGCTGTGAAACCTTTATTTCATACGCGCACATGTCTTCACTAACCTTTATAACTAAGATCTACGAGTAAATGTTCAGAGTAATCTAATCATGTAGGTCAAATATCTAACTAGGCAATTTTCCACGAAAAGTTATAACATGGAGACTCTATGAAGGATACAAGAAAACTAGTAGATATATATCTACTAGTTTCCTTGTTAAGCCGAAAAGTACTCATAGTCTCCATGTTATAACTTTACGTGGAAAATTATAATAGTAAATTCTCGATGAATACTGTTGTTTTATGAGATTTTGTGAAATAATCATTATACATAATGCCGTCATAAAATGTTGCCTGATGCATGAGACGTTTTGAAGAAGCACGTGAAAAGAGTGAGATTTAGTTCTCCACATTGTATGAGCAAGCCAGCAGTCATTCTGAGAGGAGGCAATCGGTAAAAAGAAAGGTTTACTCATTTGAAAATAACAAAGGCGCGATCCAAAGATTTACGCAGAAAGGGTGCACTAAGCCGAAAAAGGTCCGTTATACTCATTATAAAAAAAAATTACTATGGGACCAACCCAGAAATCGCGAAAAAAATATCATCTGTTCCATAAATTTTGTTAAGTGTAAATTTTCTATGGAACTGCTGATATTATTTTCGCGATTTCAGAATTACTCCTATAGTAACATTTATTCATAATGATGGGTACTATGGACCCCTTTCGGCTTAGTACACCCTTTCTGCGTAACCCAGTATATGCAAAAAGACAACACTTCAAACACAAATCGCCTTCCAATATTACACACAGCTATGTAAATGGCGTCCTCACATGTAGAACTGATCCCGAACTTTCTCTGCTACAATTGGTTATATCAGCCATGAGAGGACGCACAACATAATATATTTACAGCAGTCTCTATGGCCAAAATCGGAAATACATCATCATCATAATATAGCCGAGAACGCACAAAAAATATATGTAAAACACTCACCTCTGATAGTTATGCGGCTGATTGTGCATGAGTGGTTGCGTGGGTTGTGCCAGCAACAATTGTTTCTGCTGCTGTTGCCGCTGCAACATCTGCTTCCCGAACACGCCGTACCCGAAGCCGTAGATCTCGTCCTCCTCCTTGTCGTTCAGGCAGCTGGACGGCTGTAGGGACGAAAACTGTGTTGGTATGTTATTCTTGGACTTTGTTATACGAATTGGAAAGTACAGATGAACAAAAATGACGGTAGATCAAAATAATACACATGATGGACATACTTTGAGAATGTATTTAGTACACCATTCCGAAACTAAAGACGTAAAACATAGGATCTTAGTATTTGACCCAGCTAATCCGCTGACAAATCTGCTGGCTATATTAGACGGGCAAATTTGCTGTTAGTTGTAAGAGATCAGTTTACACGCCTTGCGTCGCTTTGACTGCCATGCTCATATTGCTCATGTTTAATTTATTACACACAAATTTTTGATAACTATTTAGTTTCGGTAAGCATGTACTATCGTAGACCGCATCATTGCTTAACATCAGGCGATTTGGCGGTCAAACAAACGCCTATAATTTAATACAATGTAATAGATTATAAAGTTGTAGGTATATCAGTTAAAATAATTATTTTAACATACCGTGGAAATCAAAATTAATAAATCCTCAAATATTTATATTGTCACACACGGAGGACTGGACTCAAATGCGCAAAACAGGGAGAAATAGTAGGAGGGGAAAAGGCATCAGTGGCTCTAGTTATTTCAGAGCAGTTTATTTGCAATTATGAGTAGTAGAATCATCAGCAAGCCGATTTGTTTTCATCAACCATTTAAATTACAAGCTAGATATAGAAGCTGACTGTCATTTGAATGCAATGGAATTTCAAATGAACTGTGAATATAGAAACTGAATATAAGAGAGATGTGTCATTTGAAAAGTTGAGGTGATGACATTTTTACTGTCGCTGATTTATGTGATGATGACTTAGTGGAATAAGAAAATAATAATGAAATATTCAATACTAGCAGCGCTCGCGGTTTCACTCGTTCTTTTACAGGAACATTTTAAGGAGTAAGCTTATATTTTTAATAGTTAATCCAGGGTATAAGGCCATACCAAATTCCATCCCATTCCATTCAATCGTTACCTAGTTGAATGACAACAAACTTTCAAACAAACTCACAAACTTTCGTACTTGTAATTATAAGTATAGGTAATGGAACCTTTAGTTTGAAAACAATATTATTAAAGCTCTTTACGGTTTATTGAGACTATGTTCAATGGATTTGAAGACCACGTCAGAGGTCTTCAAGTATGGCTGGGTAAACCACGAAAGCCTTCAAAAGTTTCTTCATTATCATCATTTCAGGACGTCCACTGCTGGACATAGGCCTCCCCCATCGATCTCCAAAAGGGCCGGTTGGAAGCGGCCTGCATCTAGCGTTTCCCTGCGGTCTCTTTTAGGTCGTCTGTCAGTCTTGTGGGTGGACGTCCTACGCTGCGCTTAACGGTCCATGGTCTCCATTCCAGAACCTTTCGGACCCATCGGCCATCCGTTCTGCGTGATATGTGCCCTGCCCACTGCCACTTCAACTTGCTAATCCGGTGGGCTATGTCGGTTAAAAGTTTCTTGGTTAGCAGCAAAAATCAACTCACCGAGTATTTTCCAGGCACGTAAATCGGTTGTGAATGCGAGGTGGTGAGATTGCTCAGCGTCAAGGAGCCCGGGCTGGCTGAAGGGGGAGTCTGCGGGGTCCCGGGGCCTCCCAGCACCCGCATGCGAGGCGACATCTCCTCCCACTCGTGGCGACGGAGCTCTTCTAGGTGGTCGAGAACGTCGCCGTAGTGGGTGGAGAAGAGATCTGCATAACGGGAGGCGAGGCCTTCTAAGTAGCCTCTATCACCGTCCTGAGAACAAAAGAAAATTATCTTTGAAGACTTTTGTCAGGAATCATTGAACTTCAAACGGTACTCATAATCATTATCAGCCTATTATGAATTTTTAAGGTTCCGTACTCAAAGGGTGTAAACGGGACCCCAATTACTAAGCCTACTCTGTGTGTCTGTCTGTCTCTCTATCTGTCTTACTTTTTAACGGCTGTATCATTCGAACCGTAATAAATAGCCATGCAGTTGAAATTTTTACAGAACATAATATAAAGTTACGGTGGAAATAATAATAAAGTCAGAAAGTAAAACGAAAAACGGGGGTTGCCATACAACAAACATATTTTTAACGTATTTTTGTATTAACTCTAATATAAAAACGGTAACACGTATAAGCGTCAAACTTGGCATGATTATAGTAGGTACATACTTACTTATAGTACGCACTGACATACAAGTTTGACAGTTGCAAGAGACCGTAGACCCAAGTATTTGATATAAATTTCAATTTGATACCTCTACGCGTTTCTGACAAAAAGGTCTTGACAGACGGACAACAAAGTGATCCTATAAGGGTTCCGTTTTTTTCTTTTGAGGTACGGAATGCTAAAAAACGTCTTTAAATACTTTGAAGGGAATTGGTTAATTTACAAGGATTAAGTATAATAACTAAGCAATATTTATACATAAATGTCTAATAATTATACATACAGCTTGTTTGCATTAAATTGGTTACCTTGGTTACCTAAGGTCTAGATTAATATAATTATTTGATTATAAATGACATAATACAACGAGACAGATCCAAATTCGCACCATACCAATTCTATCAGACTGTAGCTATAAATGTATATATAAATATAAAAATAAAAAAAATAAAAATTGCGAATAATCTAAATTGTTGGCACAGTTTGATGACCTTACCTACTTGTTTTTTTACAATTCATACCTAAACTTCTAAACGAATGTTTTAAAAAGAGTTTATGACTTCGTGTGCTTTAGGAAATTTTATAATACTTAACCCTGGTACAATTATAATATTGTTTTAATTAAAATATTAAAAAAATTAAAATATATGATTTTTAATTATAAATAAAAAATGTTTCAAATATATTTTTTTAATCTTATAACTAAAATAGCCCTTAGTTTAGGGTAGGGTCATATTTTAAAGGTTTGATAAAAAGCAAACACTCGGACTATTAAGGGAACAAAATACTGTAATAAATTCTATGTTTATTTGGTTTTAAATTAAGTATTTCGATTTATACAAAATAAAGATTCTATTTTTAAACAAAATTGAAAAGAAACACGCGATACTTTGGCATTGCCAAAAGATACAACTTTTAAGTTTAGGCAATAACTCTTGCTTGCTGATCTTTATTGCCACCCCAAGGTACATCTATTTTTCCCCAATTTTAAGTCCGAAGCGGAAATCGCGTGGAAGGAAGGGATCACTTCAGCCAAATAGGTCTCCGGGTAAGATAATTACGCTTTTTCCAGTTTGGTAATTTTGCCGTGTCAGCCGGTAATTTCTTTAGTAATTGGGATTAATGACCTTAAGTTTGAAAGCTTAAAAGTTAAAGAAAGATCAATGAATGACGGAAGTTTTCAACGACATGTATTGCTTTTTGCATCATGGAACATTCAAAGTAGCACGCAGGATACGGAAGCAAAGCATATTTATAGTTCTGAATACAGGATAGCCTAATCGACATCAATTACAATTCAACCTCATCGATCGATAAAAAAATCGAGTGTACATCAGTGGAGCACCGCACTTAGAATTCAACTAGCGGTCGCTTCGAGTCAAAGATGGTCGAGGGTTTATTTCCATTTTTAAATGAGAGCGGCTGAGAGCTTTGTCGGCTACGAGTTTGTGCTCAGGGTTTTAAGTGGATTAAATCGCTCCACGCTCGTAAAACCGACAAGTGCTCCAGCTAAGAATTAAAGTAACCGTTCGACTTTTGCATGAGAAAGTGCTCGCGGGACCTCGCTTCGCACTCACTGTGCACAATTTGATGCGGCAAGCTTTTATTTATTTTTCTACGGAACTCCGACGAACTCTTGGCGAACCACAGCTTTGTAAAAACTTGAAAGAAATTCATTAGCACAGTCTGAATAGAGCGATTCAGCGATTACGTCGATGCTTCCCACGCTCGAAGAGACTTTTCTTAACTTAGGAACAGAGAAGTCACAGTGTATTAAGGCTGCGATGTTTTAAAAATACGCTTAAACAATGAAGAGCCAAAGATTTGCTATAAAAGAGACCAATAAATAGCTCATAATGCCGCGCCAGAAGGCATAGTAACTGCTCTTGAATTTAAATAGTATATTTAGACCACGTCCAGCGGTTTAGAGCATAGAAACGAGTTCATTGAATGGTTCGCAATGACAGCCAGAATGTTTGTGAAAAACGACCAACGAAAAGTTAGGTAATAGAAACAAAACATTGAATTCTTGATGCTGTTTTGTTTAACATTCTTTGTGGAATGGAACTTGAATTACTCGGAGTTTCTTTGTGAACGACTTGTTTGAGGCGCGATCACTGGTACTATAAGCACAGAGTAATAGGTTTTCTTGGAACATGAGTTAGACGCAGACTTACTATTTCTGTAACACGAGTACAATGAAATATGCTTTGAATCTATGAAACATTTGGATTTGGAGAACAAACAAACTTTTCAAGACCAATACCTACTTCGGTGTTTCATCAATCTATATATATAAAAGCGAAATTCATCTACTCACTCACTCATTCACTCATTAAACACGAAATCTCGAAAACCACTTGACCTACGAAGCTGAAATTTGGCAGGTAGATTCCTTATGAGGTGTAGAGGTCCGCTAAGAAAGGATTTTGCGAAAGGGCCGAATTAAGGGGGCAAATGGAAGTTGAAAATTTGTATGAAAGTCCTTTGTTTTTGATCTTAGGGACATGAAATTTGGTATTCAGGTTAATGATATAAATATAATAATAGAATAATAGATTTTGCGAAAGGGCCGAATTAAGGAGGACTAAAGGGGGTTGAACGTTTATATTAAAGTCTACACGTACGACGTCGCGGGCAACAGCTAGTTAGAAATATTATCACAATCAAGGTAAAAACGTGAATAAGTCAAGTGAAAAATAAATTGCAACAGACTGAGTAATCAAGCAAATAAATATGGTGTTAATTTTTATTAGGGCAAGTGCCTTTTGAATTTTATCAAAATCAGTTCAGTAGTTGAGTTTAAAATAAAAAAAACAGAAAAAAATACTTCGTCAGAGTAACCGAAATGTAATATTCTGATGATAATTCTGAAATCAGTATTTCAAATTAATAATTATAATATAATATTAGTTAAGATTAGTGTGATAAGTGAGATTTATAACATTTTGAGCGCGTTATTTATATTATTAAATAAGATTAAAAACTAAATAATTACTACATTAATTCGGTAATTCGTACATTACCTTTTTTAATCGACTTCAAAAAGGAGGAGAATATCAATTCGGCAGTATGTTTTATTTTATTTTATTTATTAACTAATCAAAATACAAGCCAACACCAACATAATAAAAATAGTTAGACTGCCCATAGTGCCCATAGACCATTGAAGGTCTAAAGACAATTCAAATGCTCAAGTTAGAGCGTACCCAGCATGCTGATGGCATTACCACGCTAAATAGCAATGTTTATGCGTTGAGCCAGAAACACGCTACTATTTTGGTTTATTAGTATCAGATTTTTTTTGTAGCGGATTATTCAATTACTGGTGTTCATAGTATATTTTTAATTGAAATGAAATTCATACCTTGCTAATTAATTCTGAAAGTTGACGGTACTGAAAATGTGATGAACAGCAAATGACTGGGACCGTTACCTTTTTTGTCATTAATCAAAGAATCGCGAGCATTAAAGTAATCATCTCCAATTTCAGGTCCGAGAAAACGTCTGCGTCGAAGTTTCCTTTAAAATTGGTATAAATTGCAAAACTTATAAAATATTTGCGTCTCTTTTCTACGGCAATTTACGTCGTTTTCCAGTCTTTATTATAAAGCATAGCCTACACGTAGAAAAATAACTCTAATTTCTTTATATTAGAAATTCCTACCCGATAATATGGAAAAATAAGGTAAACAAAATAACATGTATTGTGTAGTACATATGTGTATGTTTTTGTGTTTAACAAAAATGAAGTGATTTTAATATAAATATTTAAAAATTATGTGGCAAAAACATATAGCTAAAATAAATAGTCAATGGTCAATACGGGAATAGAATAAAAGTAATTCTCTATATATACACTTTTCGTAAAAGTGAGTTCATAGATTTGCGGAATCCATCAAAGCTGTGTAAAGCTAGGCTTGATTTTGATTTGTAGGTATCTAATTTATTTTTCTAATTTAATTAAACCATGTGTGTTTAATATTTTTTTTATTTACATGGAAAAAATTTGATACGTAAATCAAGCCTAGCTTTGATATTCTATAATTATCCTATATTCTTTATATTGACCTTCTTTATTTGTACAATTTAAACGTTTCATCCGATCCTAGCTCCACAAAGCGTTGGTGGATTCCCGTCCTAACGCAGTTTTCCAGAGTTTCATTATAACAAGTTTAATTGAAGACCGCGTCCGGTACATAAATTTAAACTTTTGGCATGCATTTTAATCTGCTTACAAGTAGTTAGACGTTTGCGAGGTAATGACCAGTAAATGAGTTTTCAGTTTTAAATTGTTTATCCATTTGCCGGCTATCTAGTTCAACAAATGAAGTGTACTTAACAGGAAAGCATAATATCTCTTTTTCAGGGTTCCGTACCCAAGGCTAAAAACGGGTTCCTATTACCAAAGATTACTAAGCCTACGATGTCTGTCTATCTGTTGTCTATACTGTACATAATATCTCATTGAGATACTCTAAAATTAATAGTATTGCTACTTAACAAATTCAGACTATTTAAAAGTGTGGTCTGCTGTATCATTAATTATAATATAGTAGATATAGTTCTCAGAGTTGCGATTAAAAATAAACTTAATTTAGCTATCTGAATGGTTCAACATTTGCTAATTATGGATTTCTTTTTAAGTTGTCCATATTAATAATCGAAGGCCTGACCAAATAATTTCGTAACTTATAGTGTAAGTAGTGCAATCCAACGCGGCAATGCGGCTAGCATTTTGGGAACGATGCCTACGGGCAGGAGTTTATTAGATTAGTGTAGTACTTATTTTTATTTTGTTAAATTTGTGTCTTTAGTTTAATTTAGGTAAGTTTATTATGATTCCAAATATGTATATCATTTCAAATAAAAAAATTACAATATTTTTTAATTGAATGGCTGATCAGATTTTTTTTGTAGCGGACTCTTAAATTTCTTTCTTTTGTGCGTTTATAATCCATCTTTAGAAACCACACATTACAATAAAAGCATGAATATCTCCTTAGGATAACACATTAGTTAATGGTCCGTTCATTTTAACCAAGTACCGTGATACCAGACTTATTTATTCTCTTTGGTCCACACGAGAGTTCCATGCGAGACAATTTATTTTGGACGCAAGATCTCTACGGACTGATTGGAGTGCAATTGTACTTCAGAGAACAGAAAGTGTATGTAATTTATATTTGTTTGCGTTGTGCAAAATGTGCAAGCCACTTTGTTATTTTTTCCGTGATAAGTCTTCAGGGAATGTATAGGGAATGGAAGTAAAATAGAGCTACTAAAAAAAATACTTGGAAAATAGATGGGATTTTTTTAAATACATTTACTTTTAATTATCTATACGTGTAACACATATGATAAGCATGTTAATTAAGCATTAAAGTAGTGGAATAAAATGATTGTGATATAATATGTATAGACAGACAAGCAGACGGACAGACACATCAAAATGAAGGGTTCCGTTTTGCTACGGAATAGGAACCCAAAAAATATATCACAGTTTTGAGCACCAATTTAACAACCCTTTAAAATGATTTACTACCTATCTTAATGATATACTTCACGAAGGGAATGAAAAGGATTTCACGAGGGCTAGGTCTGTTATTATTTTATATTTTAATTATTTTCGTTTGTTATATTTAGTGAGTATAATTGTTTTTATTGTTTTTTTTTTGTTTTTATATGATCATTCAATGCTGTCGATTCTGGTACCATTAACTGAACGAGACTAAATTGACAGCTTTAAATTTGTTGTCAGTCTTCTTTCACACATTGAAATCAAAAGAGTCTCAGATAATGTTAGTCATGATTCGATTGGTTTCGTTTAGTAAGTGGTATGACAGATCGACAGATCAGCATTTAATATTCCTACCGTTGGGACACAGCCTTTCTCTTAGAGACAGAGACAGGATGGGCCCTTATCTACTATGCTCAACCAGTGCATGTTGGCGAATGTCATAATGTCTTTGAACTTAGAAGGTTTTTGGACATACCGGTTTTCTCACGATGTTTCCCTTCACGGTTTCTGAGAGGTGGCATCGGAACTGTATATTATTTGTTTAGTTTAGGCTCTAAACTAACAAGTCATTGGGCTGAGAATCGAACTGGGTGCCGACAGTTTGTAAAGCGTACATGCTACCGCTCGGCCACAAATGCCACAATCGTCTTTAGGCATGCGTCCTAAAACCTAAACACATCAGTGTTACACATATTTTTAAAGTACCTTTCTAAATAAAAGTCAAACAGAAGAACAGACACAGCAAGCGCACGAAGGGTTTCATTTTTTGGCTACGGTATCCTTCAACAACACTTACGGTGTACATTATTTAATTAATATCCGCGCTCTGCGGATGCAACCGCGTAGATTTTCCCTTAGGAACGGTTCATTTTCCGAGATAAAAAGGGTCTTATGTCACTCTCTGCCTTATCAATTTTTTGCAAAACATCACGTCAACCCTGGCCTTATTTTTGCCTGCTTTTTATTATTATTATGCCATAGGTGGCAAACAAACAGGCGGGCTGCCTGATGGTAAGCAGTCACCGTCGCCTATGGATACTTGTAATACCAGAGGCGTCACAAATACGTTGCCGACCCTTTAGGACTCAACAAACAAACACACTTTAGCATTTATAATATTAGTATGATATAGCTTGTATGTAATTATTAGGTGTTAGAATTGCAGTAAAGTAGCTTCTATTTCCGATACCGACAGAGTTGTATGTATTACATTACCCATTGTTACTTGGAATTCGTGTTTGTTCGTGTCCTCTGGGGTTCAAGTTACATTAGATTCGTGATATATTTATACTATTAAATCGATTCAATGAATAAGTTGCACCAAAGATAGAATTCAGAAAAGCTATAGATAGGTACTAAGAATGGAAGAAAGATACAATAGAAGGTAACTAGGTTATATAGTTTAGGAAGGATTAAAAGTTTGTATTTTTAGGGTTCCGTACCTCAAAAAGAAAAAACGGAACCCTTATAGGATCACTTCGTTCGTTTTGTCCGTCTGTCTGTCCGTCTGTCTGCCCGTCTGTCTGTCCGTCTGTCTATCCGTCTGTCTGTCCGTCTGTCTGTCCGTCTGTCTGTCCGTCTGTCTGTCCGTCTGTCCGTCTGTCAAGACCCCTTTTCTCAAGAACGCGTAAAGGTATCAAGTTGAAATTTATACTAAATTCTTGGATCTACGGTTTCTTTCGGCTGTAAAAAAATTAAAGTTGTAAGTCAACTCAATCAAAAGATATGAACGTTTATGTCGCATATTTTGCGATTTCACAGGGGAATCAAAACCAATAGGCTACTTCCCGTTGACCTAGAATCATGAAATTTGGCAAAATGCAAGGTCTCATAGCACATATATAGGAATAAATCCGAAAGCCACATATTTAAAGTAATATCATTAAAAAAATATTATTTTGCTATTACAAACTTACATTTTGTAGTTGGAATGTATGGAAGAACCTTATAGTCAACTACAAAGTTAAGTTTGTCTTTTAATATTTCAACTTCAGTTATTATTATTTTTGACTCGCGCTCTTAGGGGTCCCTCCAACGGAACCCTCAGAGCACGAGTCCTTCTCTTACTTGTCCGGTTTTTATTGGTATCCAAGTATGGCAAAAGAGGCAAATGGTCCGCCTGATGGTATAAACGGTAATTGTCGCCTATGAACACCTAAAATACTAATAGTGTTGTCGATGCGTTGTCAGCGATGTTTTTAGATATGCTTTTTAAATGCCCCATATTGAAACACGGCAGAAAAACCTTCGCGGGAAGGACATTCAACATCTTATAGGTCTACGTAAAAGAGGAGCGGCAGAAACGAAATGTGTGGGATTTCCAGCTTTACAAAATGTGGGGGTTGTATAAACCGGTAGTTAACAGATACCTATGTATCAGATAATAAAATAAGTGACATTCTATCAACAGGTACGTGTTTCTTTGGATACGACTATGTTATTTTTTTTTGTAAAAAGTTCATTTCTATACTAACAGCTTAGTAAAAACGTTTAAGTATTTAAGGAAATTATATTAACGTAGGACACACTACACCTAAACATCGTGTTAGAACTACCATTTTCATCGCTAAAACTTGTTATTATAATTAAGGTAATGCCACTGAGCGCAGCCAGTAATAACTTAATTGGATCTACCACAAGTAGCAGCCCATCTGACTATATTTGCTACCCAAAATAATGTTAGTGCCGCCCAAAACCTGAATATTTTGCTGACCATTTAAGTCATAGCTTTATTACACGACTGCCCAAAAAAGTATGTTTGTGGATTTCTTAATCCCACCTGGATCCCATGCATGGACAGATTTAAATGTGAGTGGTATCTTACAATCCTTGATCCTTCCAAAAAACAATATTATACGCATCAACTTGTGAACTTCCTCATTTTTGGTTTTACGGTTTCTTTTCTAGGTGAAAAAATCAAACTTGAAAGACAATGTCGCATATTTTCGATTTTACGAGGGAATCAAAACCTATAGGATACTTTCGGTTGACGTTCATGAAATTTGGAAAAAAGCAAGATCTTACAGCACGTGCTGCTATAAAGGTTAAAATAGTACTATAAAATATACAGTAAGTTACTAGAAATAACCACTAGAGTGACGACGCGGCGTATAGAAAATTAGTGAGTTATTCAGGCATTCGTGTTAATTATGGAACTTGTTTTTATTCTATAGCTAGCCAGTCTGCTTTGTAAACTTCTCAACAAACAAATGTAGTCTGCAAGATAGATAGAATCAGCTCCAGAATAACACATCCCGCCATAATAAAACAAAGTTCCGCGTGCCAATACACGACACGAAGTGCTAAACGGGATTTATTTGCTTGTATTTGTTCCTACTGACTGCTGATTGCTTTCATTCAGGCTAGTATTTTGATGCTTAGTCTCTCTTATTTAGCATAATCAGCTTTTAATAGACACAGCTGGACTTTGGTCTCCACGAACCCCCGAAAAGGTGATTGGGCCATATGCACCACTCTGGCACAGTTGCGGGTTGGTGGATTAACATACGCCATTGAATTTCTTATCCGTACAGATGCAGGTTTCCTCACGATGTTTCCCTTCACCGAAAAGCCAGTGGTATGAAATTCCGTACATAAACTCCAAAGAACTCATTGGTACGGGCCCGGGATTTAAACCCGCGACCTCACGCTTTCAAGTCTACCGGTTTCCCAAATAGGCTACCACGGCTTATTTATTCCTCCCCCATTTCCTCTTATTTATTCTCGATTAATCAAAGCACATATCTGAATCAAGTTAGATATCTGAGTCCATCTACTTTGCGTATCTTTAGGTAGCTCGTTGGTCCAGTTGGTAGTGAACCTACCTTCTGAGCTTGGGGGCGTGGGTTCGATTCCCACCTAGGACTAACATTTATGTGATGAACATTTATTTTGTGTTTGTTCTATATCTGGGTGATAATATCTATTTAAGTAAGTATTTAAAACTATATGTGTATGTATATCAGTTTCTGGCAGCCATATCACAAGCTTTGCTTAGTTTGGGTTAGATGACCGTGTGTACAAAAAAACTGAATCTATACAAAAAAATCTCAAATATTTATTTATTTATTTTATTTATTATCTGTTTCCCATCTTAAATTGGATCTGTGCTCCAACTTAATTCAGTTCGATCTTTGTCGTCTTGGCAGTAGCACGTCAGACGTCAAAACAAAAATGTCAAATTGCGTCATATAACTGTTAAAACCTTTCTCCCTCTACGGTAAAAACCCTTCGAAAACAGATGGCCGTGTGAATGGAGCAACTTCCTCTAAATAATTCGCGACGTATAAAAATGCGGCACGCTGGGTACAACATACAATTTGACTTGCTCACTTGATAAAGAAATACGTAATTAATAACTTAGGCACCGAATAATTATTGATAAGTAGCGATGGTAGGCGAGCGATAGCAAGGGCGCTTTACAATCTGATGGCACCCGGTTCGCTCGTCGGTCCTGCACCAATGACTTATTTAGTACCTAAATAAATTATGTGCAGTTTCGACACCATCGCTCAAAAACAGTGAAGTAAAAAATCGTGAGGAAACTGGTATGCCACGAACTTCAAAAGTTCAAAGACCTATGACATTCACCACCATGCACTGGGCCAGCATGGTGAATTAGGACCTATTGCCCCTCTCTTTCTCTCTCTCTCTCTCTCTCTCTCTCTGGGAGAAGGCATGTGTCTCAGCAGTGGAAGAATGAAAGGGCTAATAATAAAGTATATTTAGTTCTTCACTCATCATCTTTTTCCCCCAATCCAACTAGGAAAGCATTTAACCATTGGCTGAATAATTATGGCATTTGGCTCAAAAAATTTGTGCCTAAATGAAAGTGTTCAGACATTTGTCATGTCAGATGTATGTCATAATGTTATTTGATAATGAGCTTGTTATACTCATCATTATGAACACAACCCTGAAATCGTGTAAAAAAACTTCAGCTGTTCCATACATTTCATTGAGAGGAATTGTCTATGTCTATAGAATAGCCGATTTTTTCCCGTTTTCATGGTTGTTCCCATATTGTAAGCGTTGTAGATACACAATGATGAGTACAGTGACCTACTTTCAGCTTTGTATACCTTCTCCGTGTAACCGTAAATGGTTAATTATTCGAGAATCACTCCTTTACGAGACTTACGTCCTTTTAATTATCAACCTTTTCATTATCTCGTACTTGTACGTTTAGATCATAGCAAATTAACGTTCTAACGTAAAGCATGATAAGTACTATTGGATAGAAAACCGTTTATTTTTATGAACCCCAAAAGAGCTTTTATTACATAGTTACGAGTCATAACAAAGTTACGTATTATAGTCATAATATTAAACTAGCCTTCAAAAACTGTGCTTCAAAATAGAGTTGCATAGACTCTCAGTATCAAAGATAAAAGTTTCGATAGGTACTTCTTATTTCTACGTAATCTGTACCTAAATTCAAGACGGTTTCATTGATCTTTCTTACTGTGCTTCGCAAAAACTATGGTTATTATTCTACTATATAAAAATAAGTCGGGTTTTTCTTCCTGACGCTATAACTCCAGAACGCACGAACCGATTTCCGTTTTGCATTCTTTGGAAAGGTCTCGGGCTTCGTGAGGTTTATAGCTGTTTACACTCGTAGGTAGGTTCACAAATAACAACACACTGTATACCGTAGAAAGAAAAGCAATTTTATTTACAAACATTGACATGGCCTTACATTGCCGCGAACGAAACACTTGCGCGATCTAATTTTTCCTATGGCGCCATCTAGCGATATTACTCGGAACTAAATAAAGAATGCCAATAGATTTTACCATGCAATGCGCTCTGGGTTTGGACAATAGCATATAGGTTTATAGTAGCGAGGCCGAAGGCCGAGCTCTACGCGTACGAAGTAGCGGGATTCAGCTAGTATTTATTATAGAACTTGAACAATAGATTAGGTATATGACTATTTAAAGAGTACAATAGTAAAGGCACCTGGCCCAATCGCTCCAAAAAAACTTGAATTTGCATAGAATGAATATCACTGTCTTAATAGTTTTAATTACGGGCTTTAAGTGTTTATAGTCACTAAATATGCAAATTATTGCATGATGTGTGCAATTAGGGTTACCATTCGTCCGGACATGTCCGGACTTTTCGACCTTTGCCGGCTTTGTAATTTTTCGGCTTTTTTGCCTGGTCGATACGAATAAATGTTGAATAAAGTCTCCCTAAACACAAAACATTTTTTTTTGTCATATTAACTAACATGCTAAAATATCAGGGCTTTTATTGAAATGTCCGGCTTTTTCCCAGACTTTTAAAATTTTGTTAATATACGGTAACCATCATACTGAAAACCAAACCAAACTACATAAAAGGTGACGACCTTACCAATTAACTGCCAAACTAACCCAACATTCTCAATGAGGAGAGAACAGACTGGGCGTGTGCTAAGGGTTTCAACAACCAAATTAAACTACGACCATCAAGTCGGGTGGCCAATCCCAGACCGTTTTATGGCAAACATGAGAGAGCCGATACTATTAGCCAAAGATTACCCAAACAATAACCCGTGAAATACATGACTGCCGATACTCGTAAAATTTAATACCGCAACAAATATTGGAAATACGAGTTGGGGGTTGTAATTCAAAATAATGTGAAACTGCAAGTACGTTTTTGACTGATTTTTGAAGTAACTACTTTATGTAAGTAAGCAAAAGATGAAATGTGGGTATAGAATCATTCAAATTTCAAATACAACACTTAAAACTTTTTTTAGGGTTCCGTACAAAGGAACCCTGTAAACGTTAACAGTGTGCCAATGGATGTAAACGTGTAACCTGTTACCAAGCCGACATTGTATGTCTGTCCGTCTTTCCATCGGTCCTACATTTTAACGGCTGTATCTTTCAAACCATAATAGATAGCCAGTTGAAATGTTCACAAAATATACAATGTTACGACGGATTACCTAATATAATAGCCCTTAGTGAGCGAGCCCGACCCGCACTTGGCTGGTTTATTACTTTAACGTTATATTTATTTTGTTGCCATACTAAAATGGTTACAAATGGGTCAGTATATTTTCAATTCTAGTAGTCAAGATTATATAAAATCTACAACAAACGTAACAGACAGATATCGAGTTTTGATGTCATATAAGGAACATGTCTGCTGCACTCTCGCGCGATAATAAAATAACACAGCACTCACATCTTCTTCCATATTTTATGTTTCGTACAATATTGGATTCCAGACATAGATTATAAGTGGAACAGATGTTGCTACACTCCACGTAAACTTTATTAAATATTTCCATATCCAGATTTACTTCACCGGTATTGCTTGGCGTCCTTACGTAATTAAAATATATTTCAGGGATATGAGCAATCACATTAGGTTTTGATTCAATATTAAATTTTCTGCTAGTGGTTGCTTTTTAAATAATTGCGGGACATAAAGATATATAAAGGTAGATAAACTATTCATTGCCTACGCCAGAAATAACTAAAAAGCAGATGAATAAAATATAAGTAGATAGTAGAAAATAATATTTTGTATAATTGATCCTATACCCACGAATAAGGTATATTTTTTTATAATTAATAGGCTTGCGTTTGACCACCATCACGCTTGGTGCTAAGCGATGATGTGGTCTACGTTCCAGCGCGCTTGCCTAGAAGAAACCGATTCACTCGTGATTTGAAGACACCCAGAAAAGAAAAAAATAAGAAATTAGCAAATCCCTAATTTAAGAAAAGCCCAATGTTCTTAGTAAAATCATCATTATCTTTATCAGCCACCAGACGTCCACTGCTGAACATAGGCTTCCCCTTAGATCTACACACTAAATGACAGCCTGCCATCTGCATCCACTGGATGCAATGACATCGTGAGCGATGTCGTTGGTCCATCTAGCTAGAGGGAGGACTACCTACGCTGCGTCTTCAGTTTCGTGGTCTCATGAACTTAACTCATGAATCTTTCTTCCCCATCAGTTACCAGTTCTTCGATTGATCTGGCCTAATGCCCATTGCCACTTCAACTTGCAGATTTTAATAGCTATGTTCGTGACTCTGGTTTTATGGCGAATATCCACATTCCGGATTTTATCGCGCAAATAACTCCGAGCATAGCTCTTTCCATTGCCTACTGTGTGACTCTGAGTTTTTCTAAAAGGCCACCAGTTAAATACTACGTCTCAGTACCGTATGTCATCACTGGCAACATACATTGGTTTTTCCCCGCACCTTCGGAACTTCTGCACTAATAACAACTGAGTAAGAAATATTATATATTTGCTACACAGTCATCACCCGCACAAAATTCTCGAGTATTGGCGCTTGAATATCTTCAGCCACGATATTTCAGATATTGTTCCGACTCCTTTCCCTTCACCTTCTACATTAGTGATGCAATAAACCAAAAATTGGAAAGAAAAACGTGGCCTAGTACCATTCAAACATTATAAATATCAAAAATTTAAGAAATAGAAAGATGGACATTTGTAAAATATAAGGCAATTGGTTAAAATCTCTAGGCAGTTTTCCCACTTTCCGTACACCATATTTTTTTTTTTGCCATATCTTCGTAGGTTTATACGTTCCCCAAAAATGATTTTGTTATATTCCGAAATTGAAGGTTATATAAAAATTCTAACAAACGAAGCTCTGTGCCAAATTTCAGAGATGTATCATCCCGACATCATCATCATCATCATCATCAGCCAGAAGACGTCCACTGCTGAACATAGGCCTCCCCCTTTAACCTCCACACTGAACGACAGCCTGCCTTTTGCATCCACTGGATGCCAGCGACTCTTACTATGTCGTCGGTCCATCCAGTGGGAGGCCTACCTACGCTGCGTCTTCCGGTTCGTGGTCTCCACTCAAGAACCTTTCTTCCCCATCGGTTATCGGTTCTCCGAGCGATGTGGCCTGCCCATTGCCACTTCAACTTGCAAATTTTAACAGCTATGTCGGTGACTTTGGTTCTTTGGCGAATATCCACGTTTCGGATTCTATCGCGCAAAGAAACTCCGAGCATAGCTCTCTCCATTGCCCGCTGTGTGACTCTGAGTTTTTCCAAAAGGCCAACAGTTAAGGACCACGTCTCAGTACCATATGTCATCACTGGCAACACACACTGGTCAAAGACCCTTGTCTTTAGGCACTGTGGTATCTTGGACGAGAAGATGTCACGCAATTTCCCGAACGCTGCCCATCCGAGTTGGATTCTTCGGGCGACCTCTTTGCCTAAGTTGGACTTACCTAACTGAACAATCTGCCCAAGATAGGTGTAATGGTCAACAACTTCGAGAGTATCGTTCCCAACGACTACCGGCACGGGTTCAACATGGACATTGGACATGATTTTTGTCTTGTCCATGTTCATTTTAAGACCCACCTGTTGGGAAAGGCTACTGAGGTCGCTGAGCATCGTATTTAGGTCCTCCAGCGACTCTGCCATGATGACTATATCATCGGCAAAACGAAGGTGAGTGATGTATTCGCCATTGATGTTGATGCCTAATCCGTTCCAGTCCAAGAGCTTGAAAACGTCCTCCAATGCGTTCGTGAACAGTTTCGGAGAGATAACATCTCCCTGTCTCACGCCTTTCTGCAATTGGATTGGTTCCGTGCTCTCGTCCTGTAATCGGATCGACATGGTGGCGTTTCTATACAAACACTTCAACACTTCGATATACCTATAGTCGATATGACAACGCTGGAGGGACTGTAATACTGCCCAGGTCTCGATGGAATCAAAGGCTTTCTCATAGTCCACAAACGCCAGGCATAATGGCCGATTATACTCCTCAGTCTTCTGTATAATCTGGCGGAGGGTGTGTATGTGGTCTATGGTGCTCCAGCCTTTACGGAAACCGGCTTGTTCGGGAGGCTGAAAGTCATCAAACCTGCTTTCGAGACGGTTCGTAATGACTCTAGAGAACAACTTGTACACATGGCTCAGGAGTGAGATGGGTCTATAATTCTTCAATAAGGTGTTATCACCTTTTTTGAAGAAGAGCACCACCACACTCCTGTGCCATGCTTCAGGCGTAGTACCATCGAGTATGACGGAATTAAATAACTTCTGGAGGACTAACAGTACCGGTTTTCCACCCGCTCGCAGTAGTTCTGTCGTGATTCCGTCATCACCCGGTGCCTTGTTGTTCTTAAGCTGTTTCAGAGCCATTCTAATCTCGTACAAGCTGATGTCTGGGATGTCCTCAGTGTAGTGTCGGGTCAGTTTAGCTCTCTTGTCCTGAGCTGTACTGACAATAGGCTGTCGTGTCGAGGTGTACAACTGTCCGTAAAACCTCTCAAGCTCTCTCAGAATCTCCGACTTTGACGAAATGATACTGCCATCCTCGATCTTCAGCTTTGTCATTTGGCTTTTCCCAATAGACGAATTTTTCGCGAACACTTTCGAGCCCTGGTTCCGCTCAATTGCATCCCTAATACATCTTGTATTGTAGGAACGCAGATCGTGTCGCACCGATTTCGAGATTCGTCTATTAAGTTGGCCATATTCCGACATATCAGCTGAAGATTGCAGTCTCATCTCAGTCTGGTCCTTCATTAGCTTAATGGTTTCGTCTGAGAGCTTCTGAGGTCTTTTTCGGGGTGGGGTCTTAAAGAACTTGGACCCCACTGCTTGGACAGTTTCCACCAGCCCATTGTTTAATTCGTCCACAGTTCCGCTTTCGGCAAGGCCCTGGAAGCGATTATGCAGTTCGAGTTGGAAGTCATTTGGGTTTTGGATTTGGGCATGACCAGGACGGAGCGTGGACTTCACCAGACGCGACCTCTCTAGCTTGATGTTGATATTCAATGTGCCTCTGACAATACGGTGATCACTACCGGTTTTCACCCTGCTGATCACGGAGACATCATTGAATATTCGCTTCTTGGTCGTCATGATGAAGTCGATCTCATTTTTGGTCGAACCATCTGGGCTCATCCACGTCCACTTTCTGGATGGTCGCTTCTGAAAGAAGGAGTTCATCAAATAGAGTTCCTCCTTCTCCATGAAGTCGACCAGCCGCTGGCCCCTCGGATTCCGCCGTCCATACCCATATGACCCCACTCTTAACTCATCGACATTCCGTGTGCCCACCTTTGCGTTAAAGTCACCCATAACAACGGTGAAGTATGTTTCGGAGGAATGTATGGCTTCGGATATCTCCTCATACAGAGCCTCTACTTCATCGTCAGGGTATGTCGAGGTCGGCGCATATACCTGTATGACCTTCAGCGAATAACGATCGGTTATTCTGAGTATAAGGTATGCTACCCTGCTCGACACACTATCGACCTTAATCACGTTGTTAATGAGTGACTTGCGGACGATAAAACCTACACCACCCTGGGACTTTCGTTCTCCTTCCCGGAAGAAGAGCATGTTCCCGGAATCCAGAACTATCGTATCCTGTCCCTCTCGTCGGATTTCTGATAGTCCCATGATGTCCCATCGTATTTTGCTCAATTCTTCCTCCAGCTCTACAATCTTCTCGTCGGTCCTCAATGTGCGAACATTGTGCGTTACCAGGGCCAAATTATGTTGGGGGTGGTAGCGGGGCAACTGCCGGAGATTTTTCGCACCCCCTGCTCCACCGTTACCTGACCCGCTACCTTGGTCAGGGATAGAGGAGCTGCCGGGGACTAGGGGCCGTGATATTGTTTTGTCTGTCATGGGGGGGGGGGGGGGGGGGGGTTGCCATAATCCCCACGCTTGGCAGGCGGCTTGGAGATCGCAGAAGGATTCACCATTAAAGTAGGAGGATGCTGCTGCCCATCCTCTGGTGGTTCTGGTCGCAGTTTTAGGACGTGCCCGGGTCCCGACGGGCACATCCCGACATAGCATATACCAATTTTTGTGGTTTATTAAAAGATAAAACTACTAGAGAAACATTCTCAGTTTAGATAATTTTGCGAAAAGGTCAATGACTTTTGATTTAGACCGTCTTATATGTTTTATCGCTCATTAACTCAAAAAGTTGCAATCATAAAATGTTCGAAATCATCCAGAATGAAGATTGTATCAGCATGGCAAGTTACAAACTTTCTGTGTATAATAATAGTTATACACAGTTATAAATAAGAGGGGGAGCAACTTTTTTTAAATTTTGTGGGCTCTATTTCGTTAACTAATTTAGAATTACATTTACTTATCTAAATAACTATAGCAGCTATACTATGTGGTTCCTTGTTTTTAAAGTCCCCTGAACCCTAAATATCAGAAACTCTGTAAAGCAAATTGAGTAACGTTATAGATGAGTCTGCAAAAATATAGATAAAACAGTACATTACAAAATTCACGAAAGAGTAATGGCGTCAGTCATATTGGGTAACTTCAATGAATACCTATCAGTAAAAAGTAAACGCTGACAAACCAGTGATTATTATAATAATTGGGCATATCAACGTGTTTCGAGATTGACAATGACGAATTGTTTCCTCGATATCTCAAAAGTAGATAGAAATACTTGAAAAGTCAGTACGTTTGCTTCTGAGTTCAACTTTATAATTCGGTAGATGACATAAAATGGAGTAAGAACATTTTCTAACTAAGTCTTTCCTGCTATTCTAGAAAAGAAATTAAACCAACCAAGTGCGAATCAGGCTCGCACACTGAGGGTTCCGTATATTTTTTTTTATCTCCACCGCCATCTTATTAAATATCAACACAGCAATTGCTTTATAATATTTGCATCGACATTTTAAAGAAAAAACCAATTGAGTACAATTAGTTTAAATTTTACTCAGTGATTTTGCGTCTTGTAAAATGTTGAAACTGTGCGAAAGAGATAGCTCTCACTGATGAGCGCGGGTGCTAAAACACAATTGCTTCTGTACTGTTCTACGCAGTAGAGGCGCATAAGGTACTGCATTTTAATACAAACGTGGGTGCCCAACACGCCGGGTGATACTATCGCTGTAATAATATGCCTGTGAAGTAACTACATGTCATGAGTCATGAAATATGGACGTATGAATTGGTGACTGAAAGGTTTTACACGCTAACAAAACCGTATATGCATAACGAAGCTATCATCTGCCTGCGTTGGAGGAAGTTAAATGGGAGACATAATATTTAAGATAGGAAGTCTTGAGTTGATGTTATTTCTATGTTAGTTGTGTCACTGTCCGTCATAAAATGCATCAAATGTTTATAGTGCTCTTGAGAAATGTTTAAAAATTCTCTAATTAGATATATCCACGTGACCGTAAAGCTATGGCGTATGTAAACATCTGTAAGGACTTTAGCAACCAAACACACGATATCTATACTATAATATTATAAAGAGGAAAGATTTGATTGTTTGTTTGTTTGTTTGCATTGAATAGGCTCCGAAACTACTGAACCGATTTGAAAATGATTTCACTGTTGGGAAGCTACACTATCCCCGGGTGACATAGGCAATAATCTATACCCGTGCGAAGCTGGGGCGGGTCGCTAGTAATATAATAAATAGATTTTTTACTGTATTATTTCCTTGTATTATGTCATTGGCTGCGACTGGCAATTCGCTGACCTTGACCCCCTCGTTTCGATGGGGGGATTGGGCATTTAAGATGGCCCTGGGGCTTGTTGGGCTGCGTCAGATCGTGGGCCTGTTTCTTTTGCTGTTGCTTTGGCCTGGTTCTTATACTGGTCCTCCAGAGTCCGAACTGGGTTTGGGGGACTATAACTTTTATAATATAATATTATACACAATGATTATTTAAACTATTATACATACTACATATTACCAAAATCATGTCATGTCATTTCAATAAATCTATAAACATTTATGACTGATAAGCTCACCGCAATTTAAATATTCAGTAAAATTTATAATACAATTCACAGATTTGTAAACCGAGACCACGGGCGTATTCTGTAAAGCATAAACCACGAAATTCATAAACAATAGCTTTGGTATGCGTGGGCAGTAGCTGACGTGACAACCGTTGCGTATGGTTGCGTGCTACACTATAGCACTGGCTCAGCCATATCGTAAATATCGAGATTATTCCATAGAATATCATTGTCACTAGTGAAATACACTTCTAAGTCAATTTTATTGACTGAAGTCGATCATATTTTGAAATAACATTTTTATACCAAGAGTTATGTTTGGTCAAGTTTATACTGGCAAGTGCCTTCAAATTACAAGCTAACTAACACTAAAAATCTAAACTTCTTAGCCTATTTTTTTTTTAAATATTGACTTGAATCTACTGTTGGCTTTTTGGCCTCTACAGCTTGATCGGACTAGTTAGCGAACGCAGAGTGCGTTCGGCATAACTTGGTGGTTTAAGTTTTGGGCGACTAGCACAAGGGCACCTCGAAGGTACGAACTTCGGCTTGGGCCGTCGCCGGGAGTGGGAATCAGACTTGCCCAGGCACCCCAGAAGGGGTGTGCCCTGGAGCCCTAACGGTTTGTTGAACTGATTGATTATTTGGAGAGAATCTAACCGATATGTCATCCTAGTAAACAAAATTGTATATTAATGAAGATGGTTTTTAAAATTGATAATTAAATTATTGATCCTCTTCTTCTACTATTAACGTAAAAGGCAGGGTCACAGTGTTTGTAACCTATTTGTGATTCCAATAAATTATGTTTGTTATGTTTGTATCTTTGAAAAACAAAATTAAACGAATTTAACTAAATATTCTATCCGTATACGAGATATGTGTTTTTAAAATGTAATAGAAGACAAACAAAAGACGGAACACCTGATGGTAAGTGGTCACTGCCGCCTATGGACACCTACTATACTTGAAGCTTTGGAGATGCATTGCCTACTTTTACTACTATTCCTTTGAAGCAATTGAGGTCATATTTCAGAGGAAAACCCGAAATTCAGCCCGTTTTACAACTTACAGGTGCGTGCCAGAAACAATCGATCAAATCGAACAGTGCGAGACTTCCAAGCAACTATAATGAATGAATGGTTTTGTCTGGCGATGTTGATCGGTTCGATGGTAAAACCGCAATGGAGGGATAAAACTCCCTCTCTCTAAAAAACATGGCTTAAGAAAACTCCATCATCCATGTACAGTATTTTGCAATTTTTGTAGACTCTAGCCTAAAACGGTTCTATAGAAACTTTTGATTTTTATAAGAACAGCATCGAACGGTATTTTACAATTCTTCCGTGAAAATATTTTTTGTACAAAAATGTATGTGAAAAGTTTTTTCGATTTATAAAGTTTTTAGTCTAACCGAAGTCTTGTCTGTTGATCCATAAAAGGAACAAGGTGGAATGGCATGAAATAAGATTTTTGATAGGAACAATATTTTTCTTGATGACTACATAGTGTACGTTTTATAAATCAGTAAATTGCAATCAAACTTTTTCAAATTTCTGTTGATATTTTTTTTTAAACCAACCAACTTCCAACCTGTATAAATCTAAGCATACTCGAAATTATTTATACTTAGTTAGAAAATCTGTCGAAGCTAACATTATTTTAAATGAATTAGGAACATTATTTACACCAAAATCAAGAAAATACATACAAAACACTAGCTACCTCACTCAAAACGATATTTCTACAACTTCAGTGGAAATGTCAATCTAAGTAAGTAACGGATGTCCCAGATGAGAGAATAATTTGATAGATCGGAATTGACTCGCAATATTTCATTCAAGATTTATTTTCAAAATAAGGGATGAGCGTTCTAAATATAAAACGTCCAATCTGTCAACGGTCGAGCGCGCGTGTTGTGCGACGACGAATGCTTGCAAACGATATTGTGTCTATTTTAAGAATTTCCACCGCTGAGACTACCGTCTGCGCAGGAACTCCACACAACTCTTTTGTCATAGGAATTTCATTAAGAGAAACGTGATTGATACTTCGAAATATCGTCAGCGTATCGACGTAAGTATTCGTCGTTTTTGTTCCGATTCCAAATTGTTTTGATTGAATTTCGTTTCGGAAAGCGGGACTCTAGCTCGGGCTTCCTCGGTTATCGCGCAGCTTTGTACTCAATGCATTAAGCTAATTTGAATGGCGAAGGGCCGCTCTAAAAGCCGTTGTTCGATTCTTCTCTTTAGTCGGGCGGTTGCCGGTTTGATTGTGGGAGCCGCTGGTACACGGATTGCATTCTGTTCGTCGCACAAGAAGACAGCCGCATTGATCATTGCTTTTTGATTTAACCGAACGGCTCCGCCTTGCATTTGCCCCATTTTATCGTACCCATTATTTACACCGGTTTTGTTTATTTTATTTCAACCAATTAAGGTATCAATGAAACGTTTACAGCTTGATTATTTTAATATTAGACATCGTAATTTATGTGAATGTGTTTTGATTAGACGCGGCCAAATTTAGACGCACTCAAAAATATTTCTGGAGACGATGAAATCAGATAATCCGACAATCTCGGGTTGTCATCGTGAGGGTTAGTAGGTGCGTTTTGGAGAAATATCTTCTGTATTAAATGGTAGCTAAGGTTCGAATTGCCGGTGATAAATGTCCAAGTAGAATCCTGCCGTGGGTGAAGCCGGTGACAAATGAGGCGTTCTGTCACATCGGTGATAAATAACTGATTATATTACACTGCATTTTGTCTTTATAATTATGAGATAGAAGAGATATCTAAGCAGTAATCGCAACAGCCAGTTTTGAGCCCAGCGCGAGTCTCTCTGACAATTCATAATTTTCTCACCCATTATAAAATAACAGACAATTATTATCGCAAGCAATGGACGAAATGAAAGCAATTTAAAGCTCTCCACGCTCGCAACATGCACCCTGCGGAGCTGTTTTTTTTGTTTATTACTTTATTATTTTATTGGCGTTGCATGTGATAACTGCCTCTTGTTTTTACGGTTTACTTTTCGACTGTTTTTAAGGCTATAAATTCCGAAAGGTTTGAATGCAGCCGCGAGCCAAAGTAACCGGTGCATTAATATCGGTCGGAATCATTTGTTATTGCCTCCAGTTGTGTATGTACTTCTTGAATGTTAATGAGTATGAATGAAGTCGTTACAACTACTTCGGTCGAACAAATAGTCCATTGGCTTTGAAGTCTGAAAGCGCGTTATAATAATTTGTAGATGAGCACCAATCCAATTTCGTTGACAAAAAAGCGTAAACAGACTAAAATAACGAGCAAAATGATCGTTCACGGGAATAGTTAAGTTTATTTTAGGTTCGTCTGTTGGATAATTGCTGCATTTTTTCCGCGCCTGACTGGCTCGGATTCCGTAATTTGTCTTCCAAGAAATGAGTCGCGTCGTCGAATGCGGGACATGTAGATACGAAGTCACATTTTTTGTGGGTACCCCCAGATTTCGTCCGACGCGGCGTAAATTACCTTTTAGTAGAATACCCTAAGGGAAACATTAGACGGGTTCTTTCGTAATTACTGTTTTAACTGCTGGGACAGAAATGTCAAACGTAACTTATTTTTGTGGGTAAAATTTCCGCTCATGTTAGTTTTTTCCTGTTGGGATATTATTATGAGATTGTTTTTGTTGTCATTTGAAGAACGGTTAGTAATACGTACCTATATAAATTAAAATTAAACAAACCTTGCAGTGAAGTGTAGTTATAGATACGTTATAGGCGAACAATACGGCTTCAAAAACTGACTAAGCGCAGCATAATATATTCACTTATCTATGTGCATATAATTATTATGTGCATTTTGTGAATATCAAAGACTTTTTACGCTATATCTGTTGTTAGAAAGAGCCAAAAATACAATTCGTGACTGAGAGACGGCTGAACGAAGTCGGGCAGCCAGCCTTGCATTCGTCTAGTCAATATAATATCTATCAAAGGAACAGGATTTTTGTTGTTTTCAACGGTTTATTGACATATGTAAGTAATATGGTACGTTACAGAACAGCCAACGATTTGCGCAACCACTGTGTAATTTTTAAATAATTACCCAGCCTATCTACAAGGACAAAAAAACTGTTTAAAATTTGAATTTCCCGCCATAGGTAAAACGTACCACCTATGCTATGAAACTTTTAACCCATTTATTTCGAATTCGTTCAAGTTTATGTAAAATTTTGTTTTGCGTTTCTCACCAGGGGGTCTAGACAATATCCACTTTCTGTTAGCGTTCACGCCAGCGGAAAGATGAAATTGTATGAAAATGACATTAGCTTGAGATAGTTTCTCTCATGCTAATGTCATTGTCAGTGTCATTTTCATACAATTTCATCTTTCCGCAGGCGTGAACGCTAACAGAAAGTGGGTATTGTCTAGACCCCAAGGTATTTAGCTACCACCTAAGAAACATTGTGGAATGCTAAAATAAATGAATATGAATAAAACAAAATTCCTTTTCCAGCCACTGGTGATTGACAGCGTCGTAATATTGGTGACATTCAAAGGCTCGGTGTTCACAATAGACTCGGTAAGATTTACACTTCACTATTCCCTGCTATTTACGCAAACGGCTTTTCATATTTTACGAGTAAGCTCACGCATATTGCGTTGGATTACCGCCGTGGCCGTGACCCACACAATCATAGAAACAAGAAAGAAAGAAAAGAAAAACATTTATTTATGGTTGCCAATGGTTCGCCACGTTGACTTTTATAGTTATTGGAGTAGAACCTATTATCGTTGGGGCTTTATGCTCTACATTATAGCTTCTAATCAAAATAACTTTAATTTCTTCTAAGTTAAAGTTCATTATTTAAAACAAAATGTAATACATTTATATTGACTCCAAAAATGAGGAGGTTTTCAATTCAACTATATTTTTCGTCAATTATAAATTGTTTTTTTTTTTTTTAATATTATTTTAATCCCCGTTGCAAACAGAGGGGTTTTATAAAATTAACGAGTGTATCTGTGTGTCTGCTTAGGGCATCGTAGCTCCCAAATAGATGAACTGATTTTGATTAAGTTTTTTTGTTTGAAATTATTTTAATATATACTTGATATTGAATAGACTATAATCTCGAGGGTGGTTCGATTTAAGGTTGGAGACAATATTCCACCTTTAATTGGAGAAAATTAGACGAGGAATCTCGTATATTGAACTTCATCCACTTCTAGCGAAGTCAGTTTTTATTTTGACTGGTTTCTATGAATACATCAAGCAACACTGACAGAATTAGACTTCCTACCACCTACAACACAATTATGAAGATTTTCTTGTAATATGATTTTTGACACTGAATTAGTGAATCTTAAAATAAGCACGGATTACAAACAGTTACTTAACAAACAACAGAATTAGATATTATAATTGCTTTCAAAACAATTACTGGAGCCATTTTACCATTTCTATTCGTTTGATGTAGACCAGACGTTTGCCAAGTTCTGCCACTCGAAGTGATGAATTATGGCCACTTCAAGTGGTTCTAATGTTTTGTAAGCTTATCTACAAAAGATTATGGTTAATCAAAGCTCGTGTGGTTAGGCTGTGGTATTTGTGGTATTAATAATTTACGTACCAAATTTTTTATGGGAAAAAATCGTTTAAAAGTCATGCATCATCACTTTGGTGTTAAAATATAAAGATTTGAGTGTTGGCAGGTGAGAGTGATGGTGGCCGAACGTAACTTGTGCGCTTTACAATCTGACGGCACCCAATTCAAACCTCAACTCTGAACGAATGACTTATTTAGTATGTACTTACTTAAATTATTTGACAATATGGTACATTATAGGGCCCATCATCTCTGAGAGAAGGCTTGTATCCCTGCAGTGCGAACAAGATAAGCTCATAATGATGATGATACATGTTGAGAAATGATGATAATGAACGTTGATGAATGATTTATCAGTTCCTGTAAGTCATCATCAGCCAGAAAATGTAACTCACTTTACTTCGTTTTCTACTCTTCAAGCTCTTTCATTTGATACCCATTTTAACGAATAGAAAAATAGAATACATCATTCGCCATCTTGTGGCGGCGGCCAATTTGAATATAAATTTGAAATATATAATGTTTTAAAAATAATTATGGGATGTTGCATATTATATTGTCACCAAAGCTAAATGTGTAGGCAAATTTTCAGGAAAATAGGTTAACAGGAACTAGTTCTAATCCAATTTGCAAGATTTGACATAAACAAACAAACTGCCATACAATCATTGCAAGATAATTAAAATCTTGTAAAAAATAACGAGCTGTTGTATACGTTATGTAAAGGTAAAATAACATGTCTTCTATCGATGGCTTAAATTATTTATTACAATTAAAAAAAAATATACCTTTGCACATTGAACCATAACCTTAATTTATCCCAATCGGTTGATGCGTTTAAGCTGTAGGGAAGAACATACATAATCTAATCGTAAAAAATACTACCCTCTTTTTTCCTTTTAGAAAAACGTACTCTTACATCAATATCGGTTTGTGAAATGGTATCAATAAAACTGAAAGACAGACGGTTACTTTCGCAATTACGTTCATTTATAAATCCTAAATGCAACCAGAATAATATGAAAGCCATTAAAAACCATCACTGAGATTTTACAATAATTATAGGTAATTAAGCAAATTGCAATAGTAATTGGTACAGTTAAAAGATGTAGTTACCTTTTATTGTACAAAGGCATCTTCTTAATACTTTTAAGGTGTGTACAGACTGCGCGTTCCACTGAACACGTCGGGTACGCTTTTTCTGGAACGCACAGTTTGTGTGGTCGAAGATGAAATATGACTAGCGTTGAATGGCACTCAAGAAGGCTGCAGGAATACACCGTTAAATTCTTGGCAAAAGATTTTCAACTTTAAGGGCCAGAATTCCGGGTGCAGTAGTTTCGCACGCGCAATTGATGTTTTTAAAATTTAAAATGGCTGTCTACTTGTAAAAAAAAGTGCGTTGATCAATTTACGAAGTTAATATTAATAAAATAAAAAAAGGTTTTAGTAATTTTTATTATGACCATAATAAAAACGAGAATTAATATTTATCCCATTTTTGTTGAAATGACCGAAGCACAAATTTTAAAAGTCGACACAGTAATATATGGCTTAGAAAAAAAAAATGCGCGAGTGAGATAGTGGCGTTCAATATTCTGGAGGTGATAGATGTACAGCAATCGAATACAAAAGAAATTAACTATTATCGTTACACAACACCAAGACACTGTACACTGAAACGCGCAGGTTGTACACACCTTTACACTGCATTTTAATGAAAGTCAATTAACTCCTCCACTGCACCCTGGAGTTATATTTTACAATCGGCAAATTTAATTTGAATAAATACAGGTTCCAATTTAAATAAATTAGTACAGTACAATAAATTTTACCGATACCAATCTCTTCATAATCTACGGTAAGTCAGTGTGACGATTAGCATGCAAAATGTTATGATAAAAATTGGAATTGATATCGACAGAAGAGTTTACATTTAAAAACGAAGACTATGAATTTGAAATTATTGCTCCAATATCCAAGTCTAAGCTATGTCTGGAGGAAGTAAAACATTGCGGCCAAAGCGGCTAGACGCATTAAATATTGAAATATCACCAGGCGTTTCTATACAAGAGTGAAAGAGAAGCAGCACCTGCAATATTCAAGTTTCACTTGGCAGACACCTTAGACGGTCTTATACAATAGTTACCTATTTACGTATATATTGTGCTCCTAACTGAAATAGTTTCGTGACTAGAAGAGTTAAGTCAGGATTTACAAGACGATAAAATTGCATAAAGAATAGAAGAAAATTGCAGAAATTTTTAAAAGAAACATGAGACGTAAATATCAGTTTAAGGCTGGTGTGACCATACAATACGTCTGCAAACAACAAAGAATCAGCATTAAACTCGAAAATTAGTTTTTCGATTACTAGATTTTCACTTCCAAGCCTAGTTTCGATGATGTGCCGTATATCACGTTTTTATGTCTCTGCATTCCAAAATTTGGCATCACTCTATATTTTCTTACATCCAAAAGAATGGCGAAAGGTAATACAAACTCAGCGGAAGCTTTGCCAAATATCTTTAAGTTGTCTCGAAAGTATATAACATTATATAAGAGTCCCAGTCTCCCGAAGGCTGTAAAGCCATAAAGTTATTTGCTTAGAACAATGCCTTGATTTATATACAAAGTTGGGAAGTTTTACGATACAGTAAATGAAAATGTTAGAAGAAAAATGTTAAAAGTCTTAACAGCTCCAATAAATAATACTGAATAGACATAAAGCTAAGTGAACATTCTTGTAAGTATTTTAAAAATCCAAAAATCCCAAAAATTTCATTAACGGAATTAGACACTAAGAAGTTTATAAATGTTTTATGAAATGTATACTATCATATTATCCAAACAATTAGCGAGTTATACTTAAATATTATATCCACTTAATTTATGAATTTTATTTAGAGAATACCTAGTAAAAATACCAGGATAACATATTTACAAGGAGGGAGGCACATGTCTATCGCTTACACCATTAGACCGTCTAGCAAACAAGCGGCAACGTAAATGACGCGAGCAAAGCAACGCGGAGCAATTTGGCACTAGTTCCAAGCTTAGTGCAATAAGAAGACTTCTCCGAACAAAATGCTGTTTTAGTGAGTATTAATATTGATTATGTCACGAAAGAGTCTTGAGAGAATGAGAATGATGGGATTGCTAAGTTTAGTGAAGTTTTAGTATTTATGATAACGAGAAATTCTGAAAGAACGGAAATAGTTTGGAACTATAAAAGTTTTGTGACTTCAATCTGAATTTTATTTAGCGATAAAACTCACAGGCCTGAATACAACAATATAAAAAATGTCTTATCTAATTTGTGGCTTAATTTAGTTCTTTGCCGCTTTCGTTATTATTTTTAAACTGCTGTTTTTGTCGTCAACTGGTGAAAGATCGAGATCGATGGTTTTTCTTGTGTCGGAGGCCAAGACCCACTTTGGGTGGCTGCACCAACAGAGTAAGTAAGTAGTCTATATGTAGGTATATGTTTCATCATCATCCACTCATCAACATGAGCATAGGCCTCCCCTTTAGACCTTCACACGGAACGACAACGTGCCATCTGCATCCACTGGATGCCCGCGACTCTCACGATGTCGGCGGTCTATCTAGTGGGAGGCCTACTTATACTGCGTCTTCCTGTTTGTGGTCTCCACTTAAGAAGTATTTTATCGCGCAAATAAACTCAGAGCATAGCTATTTCCATTGCTCTCTGTGCGACTCTAGAGTTTTTTCAAAAGACTAGCAGTTAAGGACCACGTCTCAGTACCATATGTCACACTGGCATCATACTCTGGCTATAAATATTTACACACAATGTTTAACTAAACTAAATACTAGAAATATGGCACTGTTTTATACTATCACGGTTGTTTACTAAAGCCGTACCGCATTCTTCAGTCTTCCCGCGAACATGGTGCATGTAACTACGCCGAAATATTGGAAGGTCATTTCACAACCTTACCACGGTAAATATCCCCTTAAAAAATCATATAACTTTACTAAAAATATGATTTAATAAGAAAAGCACTACATATATTAAACGTAAGAAAAACGATCTCTGTAAAATGAAACATCATCATCACTCTTCAGACTGTTTTAAATTAATTTATCATAGCTGTAATTAATGATGATTAAGAATTTAATAGATTAACCCTTACAAACGATAAAGTGTCAGAATCACGGTCGTAATTGTTTACGCCTCCAGTTGGTAATTACGAAAGACTTCCATGGGGCGTATTAACTTCAATGGCCCGGATGTTCGCTTCGACGCCGCTTCCTACCTTTACCGGGAATTTATCGACACCTTGTCTCTCTTTGTCATTCTTCTAAGAAAGATTGTGAAGAATATCACTAAGCAGGTGGTTAATTAAATTGTAATGGTTTGACACGTTCAAACAAAATCAATTCGATAAAGATTGTAAAATTTCCTTCTTTTTCCTTCCTTAATTACAAAGCTTTTCCGATCGTTTGGCGTGATCGTGGTTAGTTATTCATGCAGGCGAGTGAGGGGTTTTTTAAACCAGTTCTTTGTTTTTTTCCAAAGAAAATTGCATAGGGTGGGCTTATTAATATGTCTTTGTCAACGTATGTGTTTTATGCATAATTTTGCCTTAGCTAGTGATTTTTATGTACCTAAAACTATATTATTATACATATATATGTAAAAAAAGTACCTACACATTTTACGTTTTCAATTATTCTATATATTATAAAATTTATATCGGACAAGTAGTTTCCTAAAAAAATGTTACTACTTAATACGTTTTACGAAATGTATAAAAATTACTCAACCTCCAGCAAATCTTGATATTGGAAAATGTCTTATATCCTTTACCTCTTTTCAAACTTTTGTAAGAAAATAACTAATAAACATTCTATTGTCTCTATACAAACAAAAGACCAGTTAATTATCCGACTGGATACGATAGCGCTGAACAAAGACGCAGGATGTGTCGTGACACTAACGAGAGTTGGATTGACGTCTCCGAGGGGGTCCTTGATTGTTATGGTTAGATGTTGATATAATACGTGCAAATATTAGGTACCTATTTCAGTATTAGTTCTTTGTCGCAATATTAATATACGAACTTAATGAGTAGGATATTTTTGTAACTTTCATAGCGAAAGTTTTGTCAACTAGACATGAGCAGGTCATCAGAGTGACGATATTGCATACTCCATTTGTTACACTATGACTTATTTTGGTAGTAGGTTGAAAATTAATAGATTGCTTATAGACGAGCTTCACAAAATACATACAACAATAATTTAAAAAAAAACTTTTAATAAACTGACTTCTAAATTTTCTAATTTAACATATGCCACTCAAAGAACAAAATAATATTTTTACACGGGTTTTGAATTCGGGCGGGAACTATATTTTGCTATCAAACTTAGATTAAACATTTCATAATTTATTGTAGTTCTCACAATTTAATTCTCAATTAATTTGTGGTAATAAATTAATTATTTTTAATAAATAATTAATTAAATTATCATTCATTTTTGTCGCCTAACAACGTTACAGCGAATCTATTTGATATTTTACCATGAGCTACAAAAACGACGTACGAGACGTAAAAAGTCAAGAAGTGACCAGAGTAAGTAAAAGCAAATTTTTAATATACCTAATTCTGCCAAACCAGAACCTAAAAAGTATGCCTTTTGTTATTTTTAGCATATTAGGATAACATAATCACGGGCATGACGTAAATTGTTACCTTACTTTAAACTTTTTAATTTAACTCTGTAAATATAATTTGATGACGTAACATTTTGATAAAAGATTCCAAATTTCAGGAAAAATAATACAAAAATCGCTTGTAATAAACCCTCATCAGTTATACCCACAGTATTTTGCAAAAATATGTTTGCACCTCTCAATAGCAGAAATAAATTTGGCACCCGAAACAACCGACCCATAATCTCTTGCACAACAGAGATTTGCTCCAAACCCGACGTGAGCCCAATGGCCCATTTGCAATATTCGCACTCGACCGTACGAATAAAACGCCTTAAGTTATAACTTGCACCGCTTTCAGTACGTGACTACATCGGGATCAATACGGCATCAGAGGAAATGACAATGAATGAACGGGTGTGAAGCACGCTTAGGTGTATCATAATAGTGAACATTTACAAGATAGCGATTGGAATGTGGTAAAAGAAATATTTTTAATTGACGCTTAATACGAGCCGAGAAGCACATTTTTAAGCCGATTGCCATTATAGAATACTAGTTGCGCTCCACGGTTTCACCCGCATAGAATACTCTTTAAATTACCAGACATCTACTAGTGAAAGTCTCATCAAAGTCAGTCTAGCCGCGTCAGAGCGGGAACATACGCACATCCCCTTTTATATTTATATAAGAAGAAGAAGAAGATTCTCAGATTGACAGCAAATAATACAATCATACAATACAATACAATACAACTTTATTACACACCGAAAATACAAATGAAACTTAAACTAACATAAAATAACAAATAAACGGCAGTATAATGGGCGGCCTTATCGCATCTCGCATCATATACATTTTATTTGTAACAGTGGATTATAATTATAGTTTCTTATACACTTAAGTAGGGATAGTCAATAGAGTTCTGTCATCATTATGATTACCAACAAGCTTTTACTACATACTGCTGAGGATAGGTCTCTTACTTTTCTCCGGTTTTATACTAGACAGTTCTAATATATGAGCCACTAACTAACACTACGTTTGATTTATATTCCTAACTTAGCATCGTTATCGTTATGATTTGAAGATTTCAATCTGACTACTCACTCTAACTTACATTTCTTGTTGCTTTGAAGATCAATATAAATTTGATAATTTCCAAGTCTTGTTCAACAACAATTTGAATTTACCTACAGTTACAAAGTTTAATGATTATTTCTAGTACGACACGTATCTCTAAGTACGCGATTACGCATAACATCCGCTGTTAAATTGCGTATCGTTGTTACTTCACTATACGATTCGATGTTCATGTTAATTTTGCCAATATTGGCACAGTGCAATATTGGCGCAGTAGCTTAACTCATGCGAACCATTCCATTCAAACAAAAACTTTTTAAAAACAGAGCCTGTTCTGATTGGTTTCCGAATTCATTCTGAATTGTATACATCGTTATTACTGTTGTTCAAAAAACCCACAAATATATTATTGTCGTAAAACAGATTTTAATATTTCAGCATCTGGTTTGGCCCATTAGTTTTTGGTTTGTGAACGTTATAAACCAGATATTATGGTGTATATTCTATTGGCGGGGTTCAGCGATGTCAAATTGTATAAATACACATTTATTAAGCAGTGCCAATCACGTATTAAATTTACTTTTTTACGTAAATCTATTATACATCTAACTAAATCATGGCTGTAAGTCTGTGGTTATGATTTTTGTGTTCCGATAACCAATAAGGTTTACATATAATACATTTGGATTGTCTTTAGACCTTCAACGGTCAATGGCAAATCAATGGGCATTCTAACTGTATTTGTAGTGTTAGTATTAGCTTGTATTTTGTTTAGTTAATAAAGGCACTTGCCTAGTAAAAAAATATATAATACATTACTTATTTTTTGAGACAGCAGTAAAATAAATTTTCTAATTCAAAGCAACCAAGCGCCCAAAAATTACTGTCATCATTTCAAAAGGTGTCCCAGGAATTAAAATCTCATTACGTGATAGTATAAAATTGCCCCAATTTGGGTGAATTCTGAAAAGAACAATGGCAGCTGTCACCCTCGACTTACAAAAAGGTCATTAAGTACTTTTTACCGGACAGATAATATCAAACGAGTGCTGTACGTTTCTCAGGTGAATTTGAACTAAAAACTACGTAATAAGTGTGATTGTTACTGGCATATCTTCAGACAGGGTTATCAGTATTAGCTAAACAAGCTTTCCTATATCACACCTAACAACTTCAGATTCAAGACTAATTCATCGTTTTTTCTATACAAAAACAAAAATATTTAAATTATAGCTCTAAATAGCAATACCATTACGCCTTTTTCAAATAAAAAGGAACGAGAGAAACCAAGACGAAGCTGATTCTTGTTAAGTATGATGTTGGAAACTCGAATATAATTTCTTTATTTGAAGTGTTGTTACATATTTTAGGATTTATTACTTAAATATTGTAGTAATATTAATAAATGATAATAAAACAATTAATTATTTATCAATAACCATGTAATATTAATTAATTTTCGAAATATAATTACATTGTTGCATACTGATTTTACAAAATATGGAAGTAGAATTAGTATATTAAAATATTATATCTAATTACTAAAGATAAAGATAAATTATTTGCACAAAAGACGAGTAAATAATACACACATTTGAAAACTCATGCACAATACTTAGGTGTTGAACATAGTCTTTTTTATTTTAGTTTAGTCGTAGTATATTAGTCTTTTTTATTTATTATATCATATTTTGCCTATTATTCTCGGTCCGAGCATTTATTAGCTGTGATAGCTGCAATATAATTTTAGAAAGCCGAATAAAAGCCACAATTCTGTTCACTAACACTAGGTTTTGCACGTAAGACGTAGCAGGTGCCAGATATACTTCAGTGAATTATTAAAATAAAAATTATTTTTTCATCAACTTTTTACAATGTTATTGCAGTTGTTAGAGCAAATAAACGCTTGGGCCGAGTTTAGGCGTGCAAATGTAGAGAACATAAAAATACCGTAAATAATAATAAAAACTAGACTTCAATTAAATAGTCAAAATAATTTCAATTATTAAAATATCATGTTATTAATCTAATAAATTTAAAAAACGTTTCTACACTTTGTTTGTTGCAGCTTTACTTGCTGCTTGCTTGCAATATATTGAATAATCCCCATCAATAGATTGGCTTTGGAACCTGCATTGGATATCGATCGATCCGCAGCAAAATCCCATGGGAACTTTTAGCCTTCCGGTTGTCGAGGAGTACTCGTATACTTACTCGGAGATAAGCACGTTTAGTTGAGAACCAGTTATAGTTTAGTATATGAGAAATATAACAGTGTACAACTGTAGAGGCATATGCGTGGCAATTGGATATTATTTATGATTAACAAGATATAATTATAGGGTTACTGGTAATCAGTTAACATCCTCTTAGCTTCAATACTTCAAAACAAATAACTTTTATTCTCATCATCATCATCATCATCAGCCAGAAGACGTCCACTGCTAAACATAGGCCTCCCCCTTTAACCTCCACACTGAACAACAGCCTGCCTTTTGCATCCACTGGATACCAGCAACTCTTACTATGTCGTCGGTCCATCTAGTGGCCTACCTACGCTGCGTCGAGTAAGTAACTTTTAATCTACGACTTATCAAAATTCGCAATTTAAATACAGCTGTTTCATATCATATACTAGCAATTGCCTGCGACTTTGTTTTGCCCCATTAATTCAGCCCTTTCGCAAAATTCTTTCTCAGCGGACCTCTCAGGATATCAGGATTTTACCAGCCAAATTTCAGCTTTGTAAGTAAAGTAGTTTTTGAGATTTCGTGATAAGTGAGTGAGTAGGTGAATTTCGCTTTTATTATATAATACTAGCAACGCACCCCAGCTTCGCACGGGTTTAAGTCTTAGTTTTTACACCTTGGGTTACATTATTGGAGTTTTAGTAAGGATCCCTAATTTTTTTGAAAATATAATATAGCCTATATCCTCCGGGGCTAGCGTAGCTTCCCAATAGTGAGAGAATTTTTCAAATTGGTTCTGTAGTTTCGGAGCCTATTCAATGCAAACAAACAAACAATCAAATCTTTCCTCTTTATAATATTATTAATATAGATAGATTTTGTCGGGACTGAATTCTATTTTGTATGGAACGGCATATAATTTTTCTCCTTTATTTTTATATACATATATAGTCTCAAACATTATTTCGCCTTCACAAGCTATTTTCAGATACACATTACAAAAAATATGTGAAAAAACCCTTAAGCGGGAAACGCATATGTATATCATAAAGAAAATAAAAATTTAACAACTGTATCTAAATACAAACAATAGTGAACATCCATCTCGTGACACGGAAACCATAAAATACCAATTAGACAACGTTTAGTTTCGAATAAATCTCCAGATTCGAAGCTTATCAGAGACGCCGAAAGTCTTGGAAGTGTTATTTATTGTATCAATTAGGGAATTCTTCACACGAATAATAACTGCCATTAGAATAAATGAACCGTTGGATTTGTATTCGAAGTTATATTTGTATCTATTATACATTTAACTGGCTGTGACTAGGTATAATCGGTTACTACCACTGCCCCACGGTTTTACTTGATCCCATACAGGAATTGTTAATTTTTCGGGATATAAAGTAGCCTATGGGTACGAGCTACCTACATATTACATTATATTTGAATCCATCCATCTGTTACGGAGATGAGTAACATACACACACGCATTCTTAGAAACTTTTGCATTTATAACATTTATACACGTATGTGTAAGCGCTTTGATTCCACTTTTATTATGCGTACTACTAGTCTGTGGAATGCGCTGCCTGAATGGGTGTTCCGCGGTAGTTACAATCTGGGTGTCTTCAAATCACGAGCTAATCGGTTTCTTCTAGGCAAGCGTGCTCCATCGTAGACCGCATCGTCGCTTTACATCAGGCGAGCTGGCGGTCAAACGCAAGCCTATTATTAAATTTATAAAAGAAAAGAGGATGATGATGATGATGATATTACACGTATGATGAAATTATCATATGACATATAACTTCCACGAATTAGATAATATTTTTAGTATTAAGTAAGTACCCTTAAATTATGCATGTGTGTGCATCAAAACACACACACACACACATACACACCGTTACAGAACCTGCACAAAAGCCTGAGGAGTGAGGTTCGCTTAAATTGTACACATAATTATTCAGAGACAGCTTGATAATCAACATCACATTTTAACAAAGAAATGAACGGACTTGCTATGTGGAATCCATAAAAATGCATTCGTAAGATCTGACTAGAAAAGGTCTTACAAAGCACCAATGAGATTAGGTGCCCCGGAACACCAAAGAAGCGCAGAGCTGCATTACAATTTCATCGCTCGTACAATCACCCAAGATTTGATTTACGTAGGTAAGGACTTATCCCAGATGAAAAGCCGACTTCTCAAAGATAAAAGGAATAAATCACGTGTCAGACGACCGACTTACGTACGCTGCACGAGACTCCCGGAAAATATCGTTGTTGTAGATTATCGTACACCGTCTCTTGTTATGATTAATTTGATACACGACTAGAAAAAAAATGCATTCAAAATATTCTCGATTTTCTATAGGTATAGGTGGACAATATATAAATGCAAAATTAACATAAAATTGGCCAGGCGATTGGTGGAGGCGTCGGGTGTCCAGAATGCTGGCTTCTATTTCGCCCAGAAATTGAGCATTGCCATTCAACGTGGCAATGCTGCCAGCATTCTGGGGACCTTTCCCTCCACTAATGGTCTTTTAGTTTAAGTTTTTAGTTTGTATTTAGTTATTTTAAGTTTTAGTTTTTAGTTATTTATTTAAGTTTTCGTTAATTTTCTGTTTTTTAGGGTTCCGTACCTCAAAAGGAAAAAACGGAACCCTTATAGGATCACTTCGTTGTCCGTCTGTCTGTCTGTCCGTCTGTCAAGACCCTTTTTCTCAAGAACGCGTAAAGGTAGCAAGTTGAAATTTATACTAAATACTTGGGTCTACGGTTTCTTTCGGCTGTAAAAAAATAAAAGTTGTAAGTCAACGCAATCAAAAGATATGAACGTTTATGTCGCATATTTTGCGATTTCACAGGGGAACCAAAACCTATAGGGTACTTCCCGTTGACCTAGAATCATGAAATTTGGCAAAAAGCAAGGTCTCATAGCACATATATAGGAATAAATCCGAAAGTTATAAATATGAAGGTATATCATTTAAAAATGATTATTTTGCTATTACAAACTTACATTTTGTAGTTGGAATGTATGGAAGAACCTTATTGTCAACTACAAACTTAAGTTTGTCTTTCAATATTTTAACTTCAGTTAGTTTTTTTTTTGGTCTCGCGCTCTTAGGGTTCCTTTATGTCGTATATTTTGCGATTTCACAGGGGAATCAAAACCTATAGGGTACTTCCCGTTGACCTAGAATCATGAAATTTGGCAAGAGGCAAGGTCTCATAGTACATATATAGGAATAAATCCGAAAGTTATAAATTTGAAGGTATTTAAAAATAATTATTTTGCTATTACAAACTTACATTTTGTAGTTGGGATGTATGGAAGAACCTTATTGTCAACTACAAACTTCAAAGTTGTCTTCCCAGAGACTGTGGGATCGGCCGATCTGCGAACTAGCATGGAAATCGCTACTAGATACGTGTCCTAGTATTGCAGATCGCGCTCGTATTCTTGCTGTCTCTGTTTGGGAATCGGGACTTTGGTTGCAAGCCATGCCCTCTTTTAACACAGGTAGCCTTTTAGATCCAACCGCATTTCGTCTAGCTGTCAGCTTACGCTTGGGTGCAAGGTGCTGTGAGGCCCATCGCTGTCAGTGTGGTACTGCTGTTGACCAGCTCGGTCACCACGGTCTCTCTTGCTCGAGAAGCGCTGGTCGTATTGGCCGACACGCTAGCCTGAACGACATCATACGCAGGGCACTTTCCACCGCCAATGTCGCAGCTGTGCTCGAACCGAGTGGTCTTGCGCGTGACGATGGAAAGAGGCCTGACGGTATGACACTTGTGCCCTGGAGGTTGGGGCGGCCCCTTGTATGGGACGCAACTTGTGTCGATACTTTGGCGCCGTCACATCTTCCTGAGACACAGGGTAGGGCTGGCGCGGCTGCTAATTCGGCAGAGCAGCACAAGCGTCGCAAATATGCTAACCTCGGCAGTGGTTACATATTTGAGGCGTTTGGGGTCGAGACATTGGGCCCTTGGGGACCTGGAGCTCACCTCATTTTCAAAAATCTTTCAGAGCGCCTGGTTAATGCGACGCGTGACCAAAATGCTGGCGTGTTTCTGGCTCAACGCATTAGCATTGCCATTCAACGTGGTAATGCCGCCAGCATGTTGGGTACGCTGCCAACTGGTAGTGGGCTTGAGCATTTGGATTGTCTTTAGACCTTCAACGGTCTATGGGCAGTCTAACTGTATTTGTAGTGTTAGTTTTAGCTTGTATTTTGTTTAGTTATTAAAGGCACTTGCCCAGTAAAAAAAAACTACAAACTTAAGTTTGTCTTTCAATATTTTAACTTCAGTTAGTTTTTTTTTTGGTCTCGCGCCGGGTGCGCTGCGCGCGGTCGGGTTCCGTCTAACGGAACCCTCAGAGCACGAGTCCTACTCGTACTTGTCCGGTTTTTTTTTTGTTGTGCATAATAAAGTTCCAGTTACATAAAATTTGAAAAAAATAATGTTTGTAAGTTCGGAGTAAGTTCAGTACTATTGACAATAAATATAGAATGTTTAAGATCGTGACGTCACAAGCAGACGCCATCGCTTCTAAGTGTTTTGACACAAATTCAAAATTTGTTAAAAAAATTAATACATTTTACGGATTTTATTGCATGTATTTTACATTATTTTTAAAAACAGAAGTGTAATTTATTTTTAGAAACTTGGAATTAAAATAATGTAAAATACACGCGATAAAATTTGTAAAAAACTATTTAATTTTAATATGTAATAATCGCAATAAACTAACAATTATTTGTAAAAAAATATCATGATTGCATTGATATACAATACATTCATATAGAGTCACAATCGTGCCTAAAATAATATCCGGACCAAAACTCGGCGCACGCGACGAATTGCGCAGACTTTTTGGTTGTTACAAGGTAACCGCGATCCGACTACAACGTCACGTGACGTCCGAGCTACGACGATATAGTGGACATCTAATGTTGAACACTATGCAAGCGACATCACGTCTAAATTGGAGTAAATGTGGCACTGAAGTATATAATTGATACAATATATGTACACTGATGCTTGGACATTTTTTGACTGTTTTTAGTGAGAGATTGTGACTACAGGAATTGTATCTCGATGCATTATTGCTATTAAAATTATAATGGTAATAAAATAACAATTGCTATTAGTCTTACTTATCAATGGTTTTTATTGACAAAGTTAATGCCTTTTACTAATCATTTCCTCTAATGAAGACATCACATATGAAACGGACGGCGAGTCAGCCAGCTCATTAAAGGCTCACGCTCCAAGATAAGATTAATCCACTTCGGCTCTTTTGCCCTTATCGTCTTGTCAAAATATTTTATGTCCCCCGCGATTACTTGAGCGGACAAAACACTAAAACGAGGGCCATTATTATGATTGTTTTATGATCTGGGAAGAGAGTCGTTGGGGCTAAAAAGGTTACTTATAGTTGCTACTTTATGGCTACTACTTTACTATACTAAGAGCATATAAAGTACAGTTCTCATAATATAATATACTAGCTGACCTGACAGACGTTGTCCTGTCTTAGAACTGTCAAACGCGCAAAGTCAAAATTGTAAATCTTATTTTTTTACACCTTGGGTTACATTATTGGAGTTTTAGTAAGGATCCCTATTTTTTTTGAAAATATAATATAGCTTATGTTACCCGGGGATAGTGTAGATCAACAAACAACAGTGAACAACAACAACAACAACAACAGTGAAAGAATTTTTGAAATCGGTTCAGTAGTTTCGGAGCCTATTCAATGCAAACAAACAAACAAACAAACAAACAATCAAAACTTTCCTCTTTATAATATTATATAGAGTATATAGATCAGACAAACAAGATAATTAATATGGTAAGGTGGCGTGGCGGGTGCGAACTTATCAGGCCTACATCAGGCTTGATATCTTTAGTCAAACTCACCCTACAGATAACCTTGCCGCCCTTTTCGCATGTCGACCTTAAGTTAGTTCATTGGTGTTGCTACAAGGTTCTAAGTGTGCGTGAAAAGTTAGTAAGATGCCGTACTTACCGTTTTTGCGTTAAGCGGTTTATCGGCTTAGTGAAAAAGTTGGTGAAACACGGAAACATTTGAGCATGAACGATAATTACTGTCATCATCATCAACATATCAGTCTATATTGTTCCTACTGCTGGGACTCTGGCCTTCGCATCGCAGAATGCACAGTCACCCATCCAAAAGCTGAGTCGAAGGTTTCATAGTTGAAGAAATCTATGTTATAATTGATCACCATCATCATCTGCCAGAATACGTCTACAGCTGAACATAGGCCCCCCCCTTAAAACTGCACACTGAACGACAGCCTACCATCTACATCCACTGAATACCCAGCACTCTCGCTCAAGATGTCATCAATCTATATAGCGGGAGGCTTACCTACGCTGCATTATCCGGTTCGGAAAGTAATACTTAATTATTTCCTTATAATTTCTTATTACTAATGATAATTCTATGTAATTAGCTTAATATACATTTGTCATTATGATATCTACACTAGCAGCGCCCAGGTTTCACCCGCTATCCTACAGAAATCATGTTTTCGGAATAAACAGTAGTAAACGAAAAAGGCCTATAGGTATGTGCTAGCTGTGCTGGTTTCTCCCGCGCTATTATACCTCCTTGAAACAACCTCGTTTGAGTTAGATGAGAATTTCTTTTTTTTGTCTATGATATATTCTTGTCGTTCCATGTAAAATGTGTGGCATAATTTTTTTGTGAATTTACCAATATTTTTATACTTATTAATAACTTATTCATTAAATCAAAGATCATGAAAATCGGTCTAGCTATTCTTGAGTTATAAATGGCGTAACATACGAATACACGACTTTGTTTTTTTTGTCTATACTAATATTATAAAGAGGAAAGATTTGATCGTTTGTTTGTTAGTTTGCATTGAATAGGCTCCGAAACTACTGAACCGATTTGAAAAATTCTTTCACTGTTGGAAAGCTACACAAGCCCCGGGTGACATAGGCTGTATTATATTTACAAAAAAAATAGGAAACCTTACTAAAACTCCAATAATGTAACTCAAGATGTAAAAAAATTAGATTTACACCCGTGCGAAGCCGGGATGCGTTGCTAGTATATTATAATTATAAAGAAGAAGATTAATCCACCTATCTAGTTCTGAGTTAAGTTATTTTTAACCCAAAATTTATTCCAATCCTTTCAGTTGTTACATAGTGACGTACGTACACACATACACACTTATACATATACCTACATACAAACTGTCGTATTAATAATATTAGTGTGATAATTATTGTATTAATATTATCTATACCAATCATCCCACCAGTCTCATCTTACGATCCATTTGCTTCAGACGACAGTAATTAATATAAATAAATAACGGTCATAAATAACACTGAAGCTACTGCGTAATATGATACACTAATTAATTAACACAATCGAGGTTGTTTCTGAATTCATTGTCAATCAGTTTGATCTTACACAATTTTAGAGACAGTTACAAATTGAGGCAAATAAAGCAAATTCAAAATGTACCACGTAATATTGTTTTGTTTCTGTTACATTGTTTCATGGTAGCAAGAACAATGAAAATACGTCTCAGTAATCGTTTAAATATTTTTTTTAGGTATACTTTTTTATTTCATGTAAATGTAGTAATGGCCTTACTTAAAACTGTTACTCAAGTTAATCTATGCAAAAAATTGCGTTGTCTCATTTTCGCATGTGGTCATCGCCATGTGCGAGAAATTGAGTGAGCTTTTTTTTTTAAAGTGGTATGCTGTATATTAAAGTGGTATGTTGCTATGTTGCATGCTCTACCATTTACACTTACTAGAATTCATAAAATATGAATAGATAATTCTCTTTTGTACAAAAACAGAGTTCACATTTGTAAAGGCTATAATAAAGATTTAAATAAATTTGTTAAATTAAACTTATCAATATAACCATTATATTCTTTTTTTGTATTCCTTTGCTTATTTATCACTACAGCTCATAGAACAAGATAGCTTATCTCATCTTTCATGTAGACTAATTTGGTCGGGAACGTTTTACCGTAATGAAATATTTGTCTCTTCCTGAGACAAAACCAAACTCATTTTGGTGATTGCATATTTTTATCTTAGTCATACTATTTCAAGATTTTGTACGATAAGCCTAAATGTGCTCAAAGTACTTTATCAAAGCTAGCGTTAGAAATTCTGCTGATTTGACAGTTGAGATCATTAAATTCGATAAAATGCATATTCCATAAAATCAGTACTCGCTATGATCGATTCTATGGCATTTACTTGCACTGCTGATTCGTCAAATATTTTAAGGTCGTTTTAACATTAAATCATGTTTATTATAACATTAAGTGAGGCTAATTCAGTGTCACATTAAGTCGACCCGGAGCTGACAAGTGTGTACGATACACTTTTTACGTTTCCCCGTACGGTATTTATTACGTTTGTCACTCCTACAGAGAGATGGCAATAAAGTCAAACATGTCTTATTTTATGTCACGACGATCGGAATTGTATATGTTTACGACTGCTTTGAAGATTATTTATTAGATATCCAATCGAGAATCATAAACACTTTATTTTAAGTAAGCAGTAAAAGTATCATCTTATTAATATTCCACTGCTGGGAAAGTTTCTTCGGCCTAAAATAGGTTTATTAGTGGTGCGGTTAGAGGTGTTAATTGTTATAAGGCGGCATAAACAGATTAATCTACACACAATGTAATAAATTATAATCATAATTTTGAAGTGGGTCTTCTTGTCAACGCTACTTGACTATCTCATACATAATATCTCGGTAAAGTTATGCAATATACAATCACGTCTTTGTTTACAAATAGTGACGTGCCTAAGAAAGCAACGATGAATATAAAATCATTGATACAGTCATAAGTACACAATCCGCCCTTTGTGTAAGTGGATACACTAAAGGATGAAAAAGAATTTCGTCAATACAAATACACTTTCGTAAGAAAGGTCCCGTAAGTGATATCATGTTGACTCGAATGTAGGAGGGACTACAGCATGTTTGCTCTCGCCTCAATCTGAGATTGGTAATAAGATGCGACACATGTATTATCCCGATTAAATCCCCTCGGAAAAGGGGGCTTAAATATAGTGATGTCTTTATGTGATCGTTGTCGATGATATCTAATTCCTTGTCATATCGATGAGCTTTCGACTACATAAAGAATACGATTTTACGACTAAAATAGAGACTTCAACTTATGTTTCACGTCAATGCTAGATATTTTAATATTCACTGACATGCGTATTAACCACACCATGTATGACGTCATAATTTATGGTTATATTATTCTAATGATTATTTCTACCAAAACTATTACTCACAAGTATTATTTACAAAATAACTGTTAAATAATTTGAATCGAGTAGTTAAAGTATCGAATGTTATAAAATATTTATTACAAAAGCAATAAGGAAGCTATTTATTGTTGCCTCACAACGTTAGTAACTGATGCGATACTATCGATAATGTTATCGATAATAAACAAGGTAGGCACATCACTTTGCGATGATTGATCACCGTGCGTCCCAAGCGAGCATGTCAAGACGAAGAATAACATTGTTAGGCCTCTTGTAAACGTCTCACTGCGAAATCCCATTATAGCCGCGCCTATGAAAATATGCATAGTGCATAAAGCGTATTTCGCATATTTATGTGCCTATCAGGTAGGCTAACTAGCGTATCATAATATTTAAAATTTAAAATACAAAAGTGTGTTTTGTTCCTATTTCACGCAGAATCAGATAAACGGGTAGATGTGATTTTTGCACTGAGTTGGAGGGCCGGTAAGTGACATAAGATTCCCGAAAAGGGTTTGGTGCCTGAGGGACTGGAGAGCGTAACTGGAGCAATAATTATAAACAGATTCAAAAATAGGCTCAACGTATATCTTCTTTCGAAATAGTGACATAGCAGGAAGGGACAGACAAAAACGACGGAAGCATAGGTTGCTCATTCCCGATCAAAGAGTGTGTGTATATAGTAATAATGTATACTGTATGGCTATCACCATTTATAATAAATTACCAGATAGTTTTAAGGAATTGAATTATAATGCTATGAGATGTAAATTGTTTAAATTTTTAATTGACAAGTGTTATTATAAAGTTAATGATTTTTTTAAAGACAGGCTAATACAAATTGTGTAATTTAGAGTTTAATTTAGTTTATTTAATTTAGATACCATGACTGACAACAAAAAATTTGTACACCTTAATAAGGTAGAATATTTGTAACACACATTATTGTATACCATCATCTAAGACAATATTCTCACAAATAAATTGATTTTGATTTTTGATTTTGATTTTGAAAGCATACTATTCCCTAGACAACTTCTTAAATGATAGCATAATTATATTTTAGTTTAAAGTTTGACATTATTCGTTGGCAATAGTATATTTTTTTAACACTAACACTGTAGCAATAGTATAATTTAACACTAATAAGTTCACGTTTAACCACCAATTCACCTGTTAGTGACCAAAGATGTGGTCGAAGATGAAGCAGACTTAGAAGATACCTATTCACTCATACCTAATTATATTCTCAAAGATTTTAATAATAGTAATTTTTAGTATTATTTTCATTAATATTCTTGTAATTAGTCGTAGTAGCTTGTGTGCTAGCAAAACGGGACCCGTTTTTTTTTTACACATATACATATAAACCAACTTTATAATCCAACCTGGGTTCAATAAATTGAATTTGACAATGAATTTAAATTTGGAATTGTCTATGTAGTGGAACCGTGGGGACAAGTAAAAAAACAACTTTTCTGTGGGGAACAGCATAAATAAAAAAATACCAAATCCCTTACACAAACAATTTACAAGACGAATGAATCTGACAGTCATCTGTTTTATATTCACTTGTTAGATATTCTGCTATATAATTTTGCATTTTGCTTCGAATGTGTATTGAATTAGCATTGGTAATATTGTGGTGGGCGTTTTAGACGTGTTACATGCAAAAAGCTTTCCGAGATTGGATAAGAGCGACAAGTTTGAAAATGTTTTAAAATTTGAATCATGACAACATAAGTGTATAGAAAAATCTATAACAACTTCCTTCTTATTAACAAAAATGGCTTTAGTAATTAAAATTTGCTGTCTCGTTTTGGCGTGTATCAATTTTCACCATCAAGAAGTTGATAGACCAGTTATAAATAAACATTGACTCAACAGATATTTAAAGATTTTACAATACCGTACTGAAATTATTATAATACGTAATAAGATAAATTAAATGTTAATAGCCATTTAGAGCAATAATTTCGCAATTTATACTGTATAGATTCGAAATTATTAGGTACCCCTCCAGGAAAGGGTTTCCTTGTATTGTGACCAGTTTTGTTGTGACGTCACTAATGTAACTTTCTAATTCAGGTTCTTGCTATTTGACATTGTAAAGAAAAAAAAACCGGACAAGTACGAGTAGGACTCGTGCTCTGAGGGTTCCGTTAGACGGAACCCGACCGCGCGCAGCGCACCCGGCGCGAGACCAAAAAAAAAACTAACTGAAGTTAAAATATTGAAAGACAAACTTAAGTTTGTAGTTTTTTTTTACTGGGCAAGTGCCTTTAATAACTAAACAAAATACAAGCTAAAACTAACACTACAAATACAGTTAGACTGCCCATAGACCGTTGAAGGTCTAAAGACAATCCAAATGCTCAAGCCCACTACCAGTTGGCAGCGTACCCAACATGCTGGCGGCATTACCACGTTGAATGGCAATGCTAATGCGTTGAGCCAGAAACACGCCAGCATTTTGGTCACGCGTCGCATTAACCAGGCGCTCTGAAAGATTTTTGAAAATGAGGTGAGCTCCAGGTCCCCAAGGGCCCAATGTCTCGACCCCAAACGCCTCAAATATGTAACCACTGCCGAGGTTAGCATATTTGCGACGCTTGTGCTGCTCTGCCGAATTAGCAGCCGCGCCAGCCCTACCCTGTGTCTCAGGAAGATGTGACGGCGCCAAAGTATCGACACAAGTTGCGTCCCATACAAGGGGCCGCCCCAACCTCCAGGGCACAAGTGTCATACCGTCAGGCCTCTTTCCATCGTCACGCGCAAGACCACTCGGTTCGAGCACAGCTGCGACATTGGCGGTGGAAAGTGCCCTGCGTATGATGTCGTTCAGGCTAGCGTGTCGGCCAATACGACCAGCGCTTCTCGAGCAAGAGAGACCGTGGTGACCGAGCTGGTCAACAGCAGTACCACACTGACAGCGATGGGCCTCACAGCACCTTGCACCCAAGCGTAAGCTGACAGCTAGACGAAATGCGGTTGGATCTAAAAGGCTACCTGTGTTAAAAGAGGGCATGGCTTGCAACCAAAGTCCCGATTCCCAAACAGAGACAGCAAGAATACGAGCGCGATCTGCAATACTAGGACACGTATCTAGTAGCGATTTCCATGCTAGTTCGCAGATCGGCCGATCCCACAGTCTCTGGGAAGACAACTTTGAAGTTTGTAGTTGACAATAAGGTTCTTCCATACATCCCAACTACAAAATGTAAGTTTGTAATAGCAAAATAATTATTTTTAAATACCTTCAAATTTATAACTTTCGGATTTATTCCTATATATGTACTATGAGACCTTGCCTCTTGCCAAATTTCATGATTCTAGGTCAACGGGAAGTACCCTATAGGTTTTGATTCCCCTGTGAAATCGCAAAATATACGACATAAAGGAACCCTAAGAGCGCGAGACCAAAAAAAAAACTAACTGAAGTTAAAATATTGAAAGACAAACTTAAGTTTGTAGTTGACAATAAGGTTCTTCCATACATTCCAACTACAAAATGTAAGTTTGTAATAGCAAAATAATCATTTTTAAATGATATACCTTCATATTTATAACTTTCGGATTTATTCCTATATATGTGCTATGAGACCTTGCTTTTTGCCAAATTTCATGATTCTAGGTCAACGGGAAGTACCCTATAGGTTTTGGTTCCCCTGTGAAATCGCAAAATATGCGACATAAACGTTCATATCTTTTGATTGCGTTGACTTACAACTTTTATTTTTTTACAGCCGAAAGAAACCGTAGACCCAAGTATTTAGTATAAATTTCAACTTGCTACCTTTACGCGTTCTTGAGAAAAAGGGTCTTGACAGACGGACAGACAGACAGACGGACAACGAAGTGATCCTATAAGGGTTCCGTTTTTTCCTTTTGAGGTACGGAACCCTAAAAAAAAGAAAGAAAAAAACTCCTATCACATCGCTCGCACAAACGTTACAAAAAAATGTTGGTGTTGTTTTCTAATGATAGCTAAATACCTCCGTTAGCTTGTCTGCCACCTATGGCATAAAAATAGATAAGATATATGGAATTAAAACTTTTTTTAAACATGCATGATTGTAAGTCACTTTTTGATGGTAAAACTGGTTGTAGTAATTTTTAAACTTTCTCGATTTTAACACATGATTTAAATGTTTATCGGGACTTATCACGTATTATTTAATTTAGGTAAAAAATATGTACCTTTCGCTTGACGTTTCGACCATGTTACAATGGCCGTGGTCACGAGCTGACTGAAAACTGCGGGTGGTTGAAACTGGTTGTAACTCCATTGAAGCGAGTCCTCGCCAGTTCACTGTCGCTATTGACTGTGACTTTACTCTGCTTGGCTTTGACTGTGACTATACCAAAACTTGATATTATCGGCTTTTTTTAACTGGCTAAATACTTAAGACTTCTAGAGACATAACACAAATAAAACTATATTCATTCTATTCTAAAAACTCACTCCCCATTAATAATCATAGCAATTTTAACCGCAAAAATAAAACTAGTAAAATTCAAATGCGTATATAGTTGTAAAATGGTCGACAATCGTTTACCATAATGGCCGCGCTATGATCCTTTAATATATATATGTGCGTAATGGGTATAGGAAGCCATATGCGAGACGTCAAGTGAATAAAAGGAAGAGACTGGACCACCAGCGGAGACATCAAAGGGAATGTAATCATCGTGTCAAACCTGGAGGTATTAGTACTAGAAATGAACAGTCAGGGAATAAGTAAAAAATATTGGACTTTTCATTAAATGGAATGATGAATTATCAGATATCTCTTCCGAGTCCTGGCGTTAGCTATATAACTTAGTCATTGTACATGTTTAACGGCATTTCTGACACAGGAAAACTTTGTGAGGAGCTGTGTTTGGAATGGTTTACAGCCTTTGCCTGTGGCTATTTTCTCCCCTCGTACGGTAATGGCATATTTCAGTTGCATAATCGATAAAAAGTGCTTCGAAAATAGAACGGTTTTTGTTTTCCATAAACTGAAAAATGCGGTCACCCAGATGTTAGACGTAAAAATTATTGATTGTAAAATATTATTAGGTCATAGTATTTTGTTTACGACCAGGCATTCAAATTTTTATCATATCGTTCTGAATTACAAATTTTTAAAGAATTGATTAAATATATTTTGGTAATGGTTTCGATTCTGTTGTCATTATCAAAACTAAATTTAATTTGACAGCTCTGAAGTTGTTGCCATCTTTCTCTCTCATATTGAAAAGAAAAAAAGACGCAGATAATTTTAGTTTTATCCGGTTGTTTTACTTTAGTAAGTTTAGTGGTATGACAGAATCGACGCAAATCTTTCTTACATTTCTTCATATTGCTCATCCATTAGAATATTAATCTAAAATCCTTGTAATATCTACCGAACTATTTATAATCTACCAATTCATTATGCCAAACATAAACTCACGAAAATACGATTTTTCAATAAAAATACCAATAAAACTATCCATTCAGCAATGAATTCTATTCCTATAAAATTTTAACCTACATTGACAGGTATAATCCTAAAGCTCATAAATTTCGAACAAATTGTAACTCTAAGTCGTAGAGTTGAAGGTTGATATTTCTTTGCAGTATAGTATGGTAGATCTAGTGAGTTTTATAGCCGCAACTTGCTCTTTACAGCTTTTATCAGGTTAAGTTTTAACGTTCCGTAGAACGAAACCACAATTATTCCGCCAACTAATGTCAACCTCCGTCAGTTGTTCCAGGTATATGGCGTTTATTGCAAAATGGCACTAGCTTTTTACCATACGAGACCTACCATAAAAGTGAAATTTGGGAAATATTTGACGTAGAATGAGCACCATCAGCAGCCGCATTCCAACTTCTTTTGATATTAAATATGCCTCCATTCACTACAGGTGAAGTCAAGTTTTTTGAGTTTAGAAGCTGTTTCGAAATACGTCAAAATAAAACGCAGATTCATCGGTGAGAGTAGAGGAAATGGATTTGCTACTGGTCCTTATTATGTGGGTGAGAGTAACGGAACGAGAATGTAAACATAAAAATACTAAAAAGTAAAGTGAAAAGATTTATAAGAAGTCTGCGGATACCGGGAAACCGCTACATCTGCCCTATTGCTCCTCCTCACAGCTCCGCGGCTGGTGTGGTTTGTGTGTCGTTCTGAACTCTACCAGTTATCTCTACTTAGAATATTCTACCTGATCCCATGAATATGAACTACGTCGTCTTCCTAGCACCGACGTCATGAATGTCATAATCAGGGACTCGATTTTTGAATTACTCGTATAATATTTTGCACGAACATATCATGAGAAATAAAAAAAAAACTATGGGTAGAAAGAAAATTCGAATAGTTCAAACCACTTGTTATGCCATATGATCATAATTTGACTTATGATTGGGATTTCATTCGAAAGTCAGTCAATTCGCATGATATTTTAATACAAGCGATTCAAAAATTGAGCCACAGGCGTTTTTTAACTTTATCAAATATCTGTTTCCTATCCACGTACATCATAGGGACTTTAAGTGTATTAAAAGTTTAGTGCCAAAGGTCAAAGGTTTATTTCTGTGTGAGTTCGAAACCTAGAATAGTAAGGGCATACACTTGCAACTTTCTCTTCAACTATGTGTGGCTGGCGAGTCTCTGGCTAGGTGTGGTAAGGTAAAGCCGGGGCCATCTATTTCACTACAAGTTGTACTGTTTTGTTTGTTTTTACCTTATAAATATGATATCGGGACATAACCAAGTTGTGACGTAGATGACTCACCTGAAACAAACAACATTTTAATTATCAATACGTAACTTATACATTTTTACAATAAAATTAAAACTGACTTCACGGGATGTTCAATATATGGGATTCATACCCAAATTTTTTGCCCCTCAAAGTTAAATATGTACTTCAAATTTTAAAGGAACCATTATTGAGATATATGTACTATTCAATAAAAACAGAATCAATCAGATAAATAACACACATAAAATACAGCCAAAACAAAAACCTCCTTTTTTAAAGTCGGTTAAAAACAACCAGGTTTTATATTAATACAAAAGTGAGCCTAAGCATGAAGCAAAAAATATTCACTGTAATTCAGATTAAAAAAACAATTCATTGATACTAAATGCAAAGTATAACTTACTGAAGTATATTTAAAGGTTCAAAAGGTATTTAAACATTCGATCATACAATGCTATATCTGTTTAAATAACGTCAGTCATACAAACTATATTTTAAAGACAAATCATAGCCTATACTCAGATATCCCGCAATAAAACCCACACAGGTAGCACTAAACATAAATGGACTACCTACTTCATATTCTAACATACTCTTACGTTATTTTATTATAATGTCCATGCATTCCAGGTTGGCTCCCCACAAAGACTTTTATGGGCAATGTTGTCTAAAGGCACACGCATACTCTAGAACCAACGGTGGCAACATGCTATGCTAAAGATAAAAGCGATGGACGCATCAAGACTTGTTTTATTTTTCCAAGATTTAAAACCACGGGTCCATGAGAATCGTGTTTTATGTAGGAATAGTAGGAATATTCTGACTGATAATTTTTTGACTCTATGGTTCGGTCGTTGTCATTACTAATTTGCAAACAAATACACTAAGTATTGCTTAAACAGAATTAATCACTAATCACTCATGATCTTAAAAACATTTGTTGATCATAAGTTGTATCTACATCACTTTTAGTAGACTAAAACCTTAGATTAACTACACAGAGATGGTAAGTTTCCAAACAACGCCTTCTCAAAATGTAAGCTACAAATTCGCTTTGTAGCTTACGTTTCGATTGGTATTTTAAACGATTTAAGCAAGAAAATTAATGGATTACCTGTGGAATGTCATACTATAACTCTTATGCTGCTTTTCTGATTTGTTGTGGTACAATTTCACCGCGCAAATTGTCATAGTAAATTTTTTATATTTTTTGGAGCCATATATGACTCCATTTGAATGGCTTAAATTTTGCGAATGTACTTGGTCTCTATGTGTAGTTAATCTAAGACTAAAACATTGTTTTATTTAAAGTGTGGTTCCACACTTAGGATTTATTGTTTAAATGACATAGACAATTAAAAATAAATATATAGTATTATTTTCAGCAAACTCTTTCATTTTAATACCCATATCATGGTATATGAAAAAAGATTCCACTATCTTGGGGCAAATAATGCTTGTTGTGACGTCATTAAAAAATTCGTATTCTTCTCAGCAAACCTTTTAATTGATACTCATATTATAGAGGTGCATAAAAAATAACCAGTCTGCCATCTTTGTGAGTGTGCCATATTGGATTTAGAATGACGTCATTTGGCTAACCATGCATTGTCATCTAAAATAAACGTGTATGCAAATTTCAGCTCAATCGATTGGGTATAACAGTTTTAAAATTCAGTTGCTAGATTTGACACAACTAACAAGGCACGGTAACATAAGCTTCAAATAATTTACGGCCCGCGGGATTCGAGCCTGCGCAGTCCGGGTAAACAGCCCAAGTGCTCTAATCACTATGCGACCGTAGCTCGCTGGTCGCCAATATTGTTTATTGTCTATAACATCTCATTCATACCTTTATTAGTATTCGTTACGATCGTGCATTTACCTTAAACGTCACGTTATACCTACTCTGTTTAAACAGCATCTTATCTCAATGCCGTATTGAAACGTCGAGATCAGGCCTCGGGAGTTGACTTTGATTTTAAATGGACACCGCCTGCAGTCAGACATAGTCAGTATTATGTTTAGTTATAATTATTTACATTAAGAGCTCGATCCCCGGCTGGACCCAGCGGTTTACTTCACGCTTTTCCTATCTTTTAGATGAACTCGAAAAAAAAGGGAAAAATAGTGTCAAACTATTTATATAATTAGTAAACTTTGCCAAAAAGGTCAACATTGCCATCATTATTTAGAGCTCACTCAGCAGATTTCAAAAATATATAACACTACTATCTCGTAAACAACTACTACTATAGTAGTTTACGAGATAAAGCGGTATAAAACTGCTTTGTATCTACTACGAGTATTGGTATAGATGGGTATGCAGCGCGCCGTGGTTACTTTTCAGTTACTTACCTATTTATTCAATGGCGACTGCATTGTAATTTATTTTTTCTTTATTTAATAATTTAAGTTTTGTTTAATGAAATATGTAGTTCAAAATTTTAAAGATGTGCTGCTTTTTCTTTGATGGAAAGCGGGCTCTTACGGTAAGGATTTATTAGTTGCTTTACTTGAGAAGTATAGCTTCATGAAAGTCTACAAAGCTATTTAATTATTCTTCTACCCACTCAAGTTAGATGATTGTAATTATTTTAATAGAAGCATTACTTATATTGCAGTACATTATATTTTGTGCTCTGTACTTTGCAATCCATTAAACATAAGTAGTTATAAAAATAAGTGTAATTTATGCATGCGTTTTTCCAGTAAGGACTTCAGTTTATTATAACAGTACTATGCATAATAATAAGTCTAGCTATATTATAGGAAAATTATATCGTTAGACTTCATAATCATCATCATTTCAGCCATAGAACGTCCACTGCTGGACACAGGCCTCCCCCATCGATCTCCAAAAGGGACGGTTGGAAGCGGCCTGCATCCAGCGTTTCCCTGCGGTCTCTTTTAGGTCGTCTGTCCATCTTGTGGGTGGATGTCCTACGCTGCGCTTACCGGTCCGGTGGCTTGGTCTCCATTCGAGAACCTTTCGGCCCCATCGGTCATCTGTTTTGCGTGATATGTGCTTTGCCCACTGCCACTTCAACTTGCTAATCCGGTGGGCTGTGTTGTACTTTCGTTCATCTACGGATCTCCTCATTCCTGATTATATCGTAGAGAAACCCCGACCATAGCCCACTTCATAGCTCATTGTGCGACTTTGAGCTTGCTTATGAGGCCCATAGTCATCGTTAGACTCATTTTTGTTAAACGTTAAGCAAAAAACATACGAAAATAAATACTTTTTCTCGTAGGTAATTATGTTTTTTTTTTTGTTAGAGTATATAATTATAGTTTAGGCGTCCGACAGGATTCGGACTTACAACGATCCCGGGAGTTCTTTTTGCAAACTAAAAAGATAATTTTTTGAAAAAAAAAACAGGTTTGATACCGTAGAAGGATACTGAATCTATGGTTGATACGCATACATTACGTCATAGCTGTTTTTGACAACGTTGACAACCCATTTAAAACCCTTCATTATGCACAACTTAAAAAACAGAAAATTAACGAAACCTTAATTAAATAACTATAACTAAAACTAAAAGAGCATTAGTGGAGGGAAAGGTCCCCAGAATACTGGCGGCATTTCCACGTTGAATGGCAATGGGCGAAATCAAAGCCAGCACTCTGGACACCCGACGCCTCCACCAATCGCCTGGCTAAGTCTCGATACAGCCCCAAAGCGGCCGGCCCCCACGGACCCATCGTCTCCAACCCAAACGGAGCAAACGACAACGTTGACTAAATCCTTTGGCTAAATCTATGAATTTTTATAGGTGTTACGAAAAATATGAGTGGCATTGTTTACGTTTAACACCAACTTATCGTCAACAATATGTTCGCCTTAAAATTATCCGTAAAGTTCTGAACATGAAACAGAGACGATCGCTTCGAATTTATTAAAATCAATAAAGCCTTCAGAAATAAAATTTGTCGATAAACTCGTAAGCCGTCTTCACAAAGTATCACTTAAGACGGATACCTGGTAAATTTCCTTAGTAAACTCGCGACAGTACATTATATAAGCAAATAATTTTTTTACAACACCTTATCCTGGATAATTTGGACTGAATCGAGGTAGTTACTGGATAACGTTACGAATGCAAATTGACGATTCGCAGAATGGAGCACGTTTTTTCAACCTTAATTTGGTTATTGGGCCCTTTTTTACCGTTGCCGAGTCGCGTGTATAAAACTTTTCAATTTATTTTATTGCGATGCAATCAAAGCATTAGGTCAGTAATGTAATTCATTCAAGTCATTCAATGGTTGCGACAAAGCGTGGGGTAATTTAGAGCACTTTGGTCTAATGAAATGGATTCAGTTCGATTGTTATAGGTTTTTTATTTATTTATTCCTTCCGACCTATATTACTAGTAACTTTACAATTTGGATAAGCTTGCGTATTTTACGTTTCTCTAAATAAAACTAGTACTTGTCACCTTTGGCTTAGATTGTAACTATTATTATCATAGTATATATCATATAACCTACCTGCTGAACATGGCAATTATCATTTGTGTTTTGGTTAACATTATAAATCACAACGATGATCGTAACATCAGATGACTGTATCCCTAGATAGAAGAAGCTTCGATCGTTTTAAAATTTAACCAATAAAAGGCAAAAGAACCCTGTACGGTGTTCGAAAAATAAAACAATCATTGCGTTCGCGTTACTGCGTGCCTTGAATCCGATAGGTAGCCGCAGAACGCAACTGAATAATCCTATAGAACAGTATGGATGAAATTTAATGTATGTAAAAACGTGGTTCAAACCCCCTATTTACTTACATCAATGGGTTCAAAATATTTTTCATTTTTCGTTTTTTGTTTATATTAGCTACTAGCGATCCGCCCCAGCTTCGCACAGGTATATATTATAGCCTATGTCACCCGGGGATACTGTAGCTTCCCAACAGTGAAATATTTTTTCAAATCGGTTTAGTACTTAGTTTCGGAGCCTATTCAATGCAACAAACAATCAAATCTTTCCTCTTTATAATATTTGTATAGATTAATTCTAACAATTATTCCCCAAGACGACTGCCAAGCGTGGGGATTATGGCAACACCGTTTTTTAAGAGGGAGACCTTAGTTCAGCAGTGGACGTTTACTGGCTGATGTGATGTGATGTGATTAATTCTAAAGAATTTAAAAATTGCATTGTGAATTTCAATTATCTACTTCATTGAGAAGTTAATAAAAATCCTTTTTTTCACCGAACAGATATACAGTCAGACAAGGAAACGAGTTTAAAAAAAGGTAGTAATTAATTATAATAAAAGTTATTTATTATTATTTATTATAATCCTACTAGGAGAACATATTTTTTCAGTATGTTCTCCTAGTAGAATTATAATAAATAATAAGTTCTATTATGTACTTCGTTAAGTACTGTTTTATATGATTGCTGTAACAACATAATACTTATTATGTGCTAAGTTATATTGTAAATTGGCGTGTGCTTCTATTGCAGTCAGTTAAGCTATTACGGAGAAAGTCAATTATTTAATGTATATCACATTGTAGCAGTTTTATACATATCTGCATCCTTAAGTCACCTAGAAGAGACCACTCTTGGCGACAAGGCCACCGATTGTTGCACTAGTTTGCACTGTTTTATCGTGTGTATGTAGTTTTGTGGTGTGAACAATAAAGAGTTGATCTTTGCTTAGCTTGGGGTCAGATGACCGTGTGTGTAAAAATGTCCCAAATATTAAATTTATTTATTTATTAATCCTACCAGATACGAGAGCTTCCAAAAGTCCTTACTCTTTCTTCCAATGTGAAACAAAGAAAATAATAAAGGTGCGTTTATACCTGGCGATAATCTCACCGGCCTTTATTGCGGTCCGGAGAGGCGACAAAGCTAATAAAACATTTTCTCCGTCGTTATGGAGCCAAGAAACTGATATTGGTGTACGAAAGAGATTCAATTTTCGTTATGAAACCTAGACACATCTAAATGCAAATGGTATTCTTTTTCTTATTTTTTTTTTAAATATCATCCATGTATTTTGTTGTTCTGTAATTGACTTCATTATTTGGTAAAAAGGATGGTTTTGTATTTAAATTATATTCAAAAATTAATTTAAATTAAAACAGTACGACATTTTTCATCATAAATTCACCATAGACGAATTATTTATTTATTTAACAAAATCCAAAGCCCTGTAAAAACAAAACAATAAACAATAATGGTGCACCTTTATAATTTTTTTCAGCGTTTATAAAGCATATAGCATATTATGCTATAAAATAACCTTATTCAATTGATTTTGACGCACATTAAGTACCTAATTCTTCATTAAAACATTCTCTAGTAATATCTTAACTCCATGTATTCTTTGCAAACAGTACCGCGTAACTGCTTGTTCTTTTAAAAATAACACAGGCATGTAACCCGACTGACTCGAATGCAATAATAAGTGCAAAGAAAAATAAAAAGGAGTAGAAACGCGATTTAATTGGCTTGCCTTCGGAGCGGGTGACATGGACATCGCTTCTCGGTATAGAGAGTAAAACAGTAGAACAATAATCGGTAATGATATACTTAACTAACCGAGATACAATACCTATAGTATCACAATGTTTAAGTAATACAGTTAAAATCGTCCGAGCCTAGTTGTACCTACATACCTAGACAATACATCAGTTATATAGTTCGCAATGCCATATTTACTCCAATTTAGTCGTTATATCGCTTGCATAACGTTCAACGTCACTTGTCGGTTATGTCATAATAGAATTGGCACGCGCGGCATTGTAGTCGATCGCGGTACAACGAACCAAAAGTCGGCGCAATGTTTAGCGTGCGCCGAGTTTTGTTTTGTTTTTTGCATGAAAAATTTCATGCTAAAATTGATGTTATGTCGCGCGTCGAACAGAATAGTTGCTTCACTTTTTAAATTTGTTCGATGCAACAGGATGCAGCACGTAACCAAAATGCTGGTCGCTGCTTTTACGCAAAGGTTGAGCAATTGCTATACAACGTGGCAATGGGGCTAGCACTTTTACAACTGATAGCAGTTTAATAGATATTTTTGTAGTTAGGATTTAATATATTATTTTCACTGTACATAATTTATTATATAGAATAGTGATACTTATTATTTACTTAGCTATGAAATTACTTATCTAAGTACCTACTGATATAAACAAATATTACATAAAATTGCATAAAAATTATTAATTTTCACTTTACTATTCGTTACTTCACTACAACAAACTTTTTTAAAGCTTGTACAATCGTCTCTTTGCTTTCAGGAACAGCATTAATGGTCACACCAATATACCACCAATTTAGATAGCCCGTTGGTCCAGTTGGTAGTGAACCTGCCTTCTGAGCTTTGGGGGCGTGGGTTCGATTCCCATCTAGGACAAACATTTGTGTGATGAACATTTGTGTTTGTTCTATATCTGGTTGTTAATATCTATTTAAGTATGTATTTAAAACTATATATGTATGTATATCAGTCTCTGGCAGCCATATCACAAGCTTTGCTTAGTTTGGGGTCAGATGACCGTGTGTGCAAAATGTCCCAAATATTTATTTATTTTATTTATTTATACGTATTCTGTAAGAAAACTATATTTTCAACCAATTACGGGTTTCGTGCGCCAGAATAGTTTTAAAAGATTACACTTTTTTTTTCTTATAACATTTTCCATAATTATATATAGCATTTGTACGGCACATTCAAGTCAATCTATTTCAATCTATTTAGATAGCCCGTTGGTCCAGTTGGTAGTGAACTTGCCTTCTGAGCTTGGGGGCGTGGGTTCGATTCCCATCTAGTACAAACATTTGTGTGATAAACATTTGTGTTTGTTCTATATCTGGTTGTTAATATCTATTTAAGTATGTATTTAAAACTATATATGTATGTATATCAGTCTCTGGCAGCCATATCACAAGTTTTGCTTAGTTTGGGGTCAGATGACCGTGTGTGAAAAAATGTCCCGAATATATTTATATTTATTAAATCTATTTGGATTCTTGTTTAAGTGATTTTACTTGCTATTAAGTTAATGTAATAAAACTTTGATGCTATCATCATAATCTTTAATATTATCGCAGTATGTCAGAAAAATACGTTTTTTATAACCATTTCGTCAGACAGGAAACTCGACAAAAAGCATGCCTTTTCAACTTATATAACAAGTCGAACGGAGCTACAACGAAAAATTGAAGCTCACCACATGCCAATTCGTACGGAAAACGGTGTTTTCAGTTTGGCAGTTCATTCGTAGACGGACTATATCACCGGTATCGTACACGGCGCTGACTGATTGGATTCCGACGCTCCACCGCTTTCCTTTGCCGTCTCGTGTGAAAATAACACGTCAGTCAAATACAAACGATAATAAATTCAATTTTCCCTCTCTCGAACCGTCGAAATGACGGCCGGACAGGATTAAACGCGTCCCTCTCGTCTTTTGTTCGCTACAATTCCTCCCTTCGAGTTGTATTTTTTTGGACTATTTTTCGTGCGTTAGCTGGGCGGTTCAGATTTTTTTCCGTAAAAAATGAGTTTACGGCTAATGAAATAATAATGATTTTTGGGTCAAAATTCAAGGTTATTTTTCATTATAATTACATTACGTATAAGGATTATATTATTTACAACACAGAGAGAAAGCCTCTGCAAATCTAAACTCTAAGACTTAGAAACTGGTAATTTGCCTAGCCGATAGGTAATTTAAAAAATCATTATTCAAAATTATTTTAAACATAAATAAATTCAAGACATTCTAGCTCAAAGGCATGAACATTTTCATAAATGATGAATTTCGTGAATGATGTTCGTACAAAAAAATGTTTCTCAAGTATAGTTTTCTTTTTGACTATACCATTAAACATTTATGTTATTTTGGGATAGCACATCTCTGAAATTTGTCTTCTCGACTAAGTCCACTGAGTTTGTTCATTATTATGTTTTCTATAACAACCAAATTCCAAACTATGAATGTGATCATAATTATATGGCTTTGGCTACGGAACCCTACCATATGCATGGCTCAACACGCTCTTACCCACTTTCTTAAAACAATGGTTTACACCCTCCATTACGAATCAAAGGCGGAGCTTAGGGGCAGCTCTAACCCTTTATTGCAAGCTAATTGGCTAAAAATGAATGCATTCAAATCACCTACACTTTTATTTGTTTTTATGTTGACGAACGGTAAGTATACCTACGCGGTCTCTCTTTACAATGATAATAAATCAAACTTGCTTCTAGATACTCTATGGAAATTGAAAATGAAATCAAATTTTCCAACTAGCATCAGCATTAGGTACAAATCAAAAGAATGATGCAATTTCAAAGAAAAAGTGTTTCCAACAGAGAGAACACAAAAATGAACAGAGTTTTATACAGACAGATTTACATAAAACTTGTTTAAATGTTAATCTGTTGAGCTTTGGTCGGATTATGACATACCCTCTGACGTACAGAGGTGAACTTTATGCAGTTTAATAATTTACATCCCTTCGGGGATGGGTAACTTTCTAATTGTTTCGCTTGGGATTCGACAGAGGGAAAATGGACCTGTATTCACAAAAATAAAAAAAACTGCGGCACGAGTACGTATTTTGTCGAATAATAATAGCAAATATAAAGCTTACAATCGATTAAATTGTTTTTGTCGGTGGCATAATTTAGTATGTATCATAATTTTTCGTTGGGTAAAGTACTGTATACTGGTGTTGCTGCTGAGTTAATGTTGTTAGATGCTTTTATCATACTTAGTGGTCTCGTCCTATTATGCTAATATGCGTAAAAATGAAGTTTTTTTTTTTCATTAAAACTTAAACCATTTGATTCGTTTTGGTAATTGAGTTTCGTAACTATCTACGATAGATGAACTATTTTTTCATTGTTTCGTAATAAATTATTAAACAAGAATTTTGTTGCTGTTTTGGTAACTAGTTTCGTAATCAGCTAATAGTAGTCTAACATAAAGTATAGGTTGTTGTAGTTTTATTGTGTCAAATGTCGTTACATCTTGTTATTTCAGTGGCATTTTGCGAAATATTTCTGTTTTTGTTAATATACATTAATAAAAATTTACACTAATATCGTAAGCCACAGCGTAGGTAAAAGATTTTGTATATTTTTTGCAGCGAAAGAAGTGATTTTCAATCAGTTTTTCTGTACAGCGTTTTATGCAGATACAGTTGCTTATAATGGAATATTACAAAAACAAATTACAGTGATCTTAGTCAAATTACAGTGGTGAGCAACGCGGTTCGATGTAATTGGACGCAGCCACATGAACGGCGCAAGACAAAAGACAACAGCGATTTTAAAAATTCATAATAAAATATAAATTTCATTATTGAAACTGTTATAATATTATGTATTTTTATTTTTTTTACCTATACTGTCCCACTGCTGGGCAAAGGTCTCCCCCATTTCCATTGCCAACCTCTCCGGAATGAGTCAAGATCGTCACGCCAGTGTTTCTTGGGCCTGTAATATGCATGCATCCTCGCGTATGCATCCCGACCGATGGGCCAGGATCGTCACGCAGTGGATGCCCGATGGACGGCGCAGTCAACGCATTATGTAATTATCTTTTGAAAAAACTGACTTAAAAAAACCACTAAACCCAAACATTCAAGTAAATATGCCATTTCAAGAACAAAACTAATATTTTTACACGGATTTTGAAGCCCTAATCAATGTTTTTTTTGTGGGACTACCGCGAGTGTTTCTTCTATATGATCAAAAAAACACGTAAATTGATTACAAAGGCTGTATTTTTTTTTAAATATTCTCGGAATTTAATTACCTGTGGATGTTAACAGGTTAGTATTTAAACCACACGCTACGGATCTCACGAGGATGCCACAGGTAATGATCATGATCGTTGCCAAATAAATAATGGGCTTGGGTCGTTTGCGCTGATGGATGGACACTCCCGACCAGCGACTGCCTTTCCTGTCACTTAATTGCATTCAACTACCAAATGTTTGATCACTCGAGGTAATTCAAATACTGTCTGACCACAAAAGAAGATGTAACTTTTTAACTTTCTCAATTTGAACACATGCTTGTAATTGCCTATCGGGACCTTTTATTATTATTTTAGCCCGTTTTGTCTTCCCTGCCCATTTTTCATTTATCTCTGTCTAAAATGCAATTTGTTTTCCAGTCTTTAAGGTACGATTCAAATTCCGCCCGCCATCTGTTTCTTGCTCAGCTGGGATGTCGTTTCAATCTGGGAGCCACTGAGTGGTGATTTTCGCCCAAAGAGATGTCCAGCCCAGTATTATTTCAGTTTGGCACCCCTGCCTGACCCCTGACTTATCGCACACTAATATTGTTTAATTTAAAAAAAGCTAGTGTATACCGCGTTGGTACATTCAACGTGGTATGTACACCAGCTGCAGCTTTATCTATCGATACAGTTAGTGTTATGTGCATTTTTGCAAGATCAAGTGCACTCACTTGCACACAGGAAAACAAAACACCCGCGATTCTTGCCAAACTCATCCGAAGTTGTCATGTCGGACAGCTCGTGACGCAACGCAACATGGTCGAAACGTCGAACGAAAAGTATTTTACTTATGTGATAAATCCCGACAGATAATTAAAAACACAAAAGAAGATAATTTACGATCTAACTTAAAAAAACACATTACTGCAGTGGCAGGAAATAGAGAAAATGTGGACTGAGGCGTAGATGAGTCGCAGGCGTAGGCCAGTATACGCTTACATTGCGCTTTCAGGGTTTGTCTCATAATACAAGCTGTTCATAATTATGAGTGACCAATGACCAGCTTTTTTAAATGCCTTATGTGGCAAACAAGCTAACGGGCCGCTTGATGACAAGCAACCACCGTCGTCTATGCTTAGTACCCAATCCTGTATGTTATTAGTTCGTAAAGTTCTTAATAAGTAAAGTAAATTCTTGCTGTAAACTTGATTTGAAACTGAAATGAAAGCAAAATACAATTTTATTGTTGCTCGTATACACTATTCACTGGACGTTCTTATCATAGAAATAGATTTACATATTAAGTGTTATCAAAACCAGTAAAAGCTGTTTACGAACCGACACCTTTATCTAATTCCTGTTTGAATAGGGTAAATCTGTAGATAGGCTATATTGAATCGATAACATTTTGAGTCATATCGATATGGATATGCAGGTGAATCTATAGATCTATACTGGTCGGACAACGGTTAATGAACCATACAATCAATACACTAACCTAACTTACCTAGCTTTGAATATGATAATCAAGGGTACGAGTAGCAATAAATAAATAAATAAACGAGGTAACTAGCAGCACCCGATATTTTAAAGAAATGTTTAAAGGGAAGGTGGGTATGTTCTTTCCCCAAAGTTATTTTCCACCCGAGTTTTAGCATGAAGCGTTTCAAAAAAGGTTTCTACAACTACTTTTCCGGGCTGGCAAAGCATTGACAGCACCTCTAGTATTGCAGTGGCCGTTTACTATCAGGCGGACCACATGGTTATTTCCCGTTATATTTATTAAAAAAAAAAAAAAAAACAGATTGAAAAATTGCATTTGACTATATTAAACCTAGATCTAAGCAACCAGCATAAAAAAAAACTTTGTAGCATTTACAAAAATATAATTTTTTTGAGGTTTTAGTTTAAGATGTGTGTTAATGTATTGAAAGAGAAAATGTAGTTATTAAAAGATGTAAAATTTGAAAACTTTTAGAATTGAATCCGGGACAGTTCTGTAAATTCTCAGAAACCTACAGAAACCCCACATGTTGTATATTCGACGCTGAATCGGCAACTTTAGTTCGACTGCGGAATTTATCCACATTTTAGAGAAATCCACGCTGTTTCTTCACCACATCAGCTGACTCAGTTTATTTCAAAGGAACGAATATTCCAAGTATGTTGGCTAAACTCCGTGACGACAGAATTTTGTTGTTCCATTTGGAGTAAAAACTATAATTAAAGGGCATTAGCATTATGGCGCTAACGTAAAAAAATCATGTCACGAGATGACTTATCAAAACATGTTTTCATTTGACTGTTAATCTGTGTATACATAAAAGCGAAGCCACTTACTGACTGATTGACTCATCATAAATCTCGAAAACTTCTTAGCCTACTTTTTGACACTAAAATTTGGCAGGTAGATTTCTTATAAGGCGTATATATCAGTTTATAAAGGATTTTGCGAAAGCGCCAAGTTGAAGGGGGCAAGAAGGAGTTAAAACTTTGAATAAACGCGTACGAAGTCGCGGACAATAGCTAGTATGTAATATTGGTGGGTTATCAGCCATCTAGGTCGTGTAAGAGCTTAGGCATATGATATAATGCTATAAAAAGTGTTTTTTCATATTATTTCCATAGAAGCCTCAAGTAAAGTTTTCGCCACCTTTCTAGTGCGTGACATAACCTTGGTCGTGACATGCTTGGCTTTGACGGTGACTATGACTTAAAAAGATTTTGACTAAGCTAACATTTGAAACTGTTGACTACTCGAAAATTTTATCATACTTAACACAACCTAAATTGACAAGATATCTAAGACCAAGCTGAAATTCGAGGATTAAATAGGGGTTTTATCATGTACTTTCACAGGTATCGAGATATCTAGAAAATGATGGGTAAAATGACCAGAAACTGATATAGAATATTCAGGTAATTTAATATTAGTTCAAGTGTAGAATATTCAAGTAATTGAAGTAATTGAATATTCTCATCCAGTGGTTGACCCCGTACTTATGATCTATTGGCATTTTGAGTGGGCACTTAATTATACTGGCAAAGTAGTCCCGGGTCAAGCTATTAGATTACTGGTAATCAAATCAGATATAGTATAAACGGAACTGATACATAAAACAATATTTTATAAAGCATTTTCCGTTATTTATGATATCTACAGGGTTACACAAAACGGCACTAAGCCTAAAGAAGCTCATTGTTCTCATTATAAACAGCTTTACTGTAGAATCAACTATAGAATCGTAAAAATATAATTATCTGTTGTTCCATAGAAACAACTCCTCTGCTGATTATCATTCACTTCAAAAAAATATACACGAATGACCAAAAATTTATGCTTTGGCCTTTTTGGCACTTAGCCTCGGAACTGAAAAATGTCATTTACACTCAACGAAATGTTTGCAATAGCTGTTTTTTTTTTTGGGATTATAGGGTCAGTCACATACTAAAAGTTATTCATATTGGTGGGTAAAATGAATTTATTTCAGCTAAGTAACATGAAAATGTAACATACATACATTCCGTACAACTTGTAAACGTGCTAGTGTGTACCTATCATTGTGATGTGTCATCAATATTTGACATAATCATTTATTTTATTTTTTTCTTATCCGTATCTTATATGTTAGTATTTATTTAATTGTGTAATTAAAAGTGTTTGTAACATCCTCATCTAACCTATATGTAAATATTATTCATCCAATGGCTGCATAGAAGAGTTCGCTTTTAGCGATAAGGCCACCATTGATGGCACTAGCTCTTAAGTTTTTTATCTGTAACTTTTATTTCTCATCTACACAATAGTTTATTTCTGTGTATCTATAATTTTTGTTTAGCGATATTGACGTAAACACAAGGCGTCCATGGTCCATGTGGCCATAGATGGTGAATACTAACGTAGGTGTATTGAAACATTTTTATAATGTTTCTGTGTAATCTTACAAACTAGTATTATTCTGCAGAGGGATCTGCAGTGATTTCTGTTTATTGAAATTTTACAAACCACGAGCCACTTCCAGCACTTTACCTCTGACCGCTGACAATAAATTGCTTTGGAAAGCGACCACCGAGTTGTAAATCAATCAGCTTGGTATGAAATACGATCGTTTGTTATTTTATCAATATTGCTCACCGTGTGATTGTTCTTTCATTCTGATTGTTACGTCTTTAGTGCCAGTAACTGTTAATTGGTTGTTATTGACTGTCGTTAATAAGATTTGTGTTACTTTACGGTATAAAAACGTTGCGTATATACGTAATTATATTTAGTTTCCTTAACACCACCCAAAAGATCTTTGTACATGATGCTCACTGCTTTCGCAAGTATTTTCACGCCATCTCACTGCGCTTCCTACAACTAGATTACAGTTACCTATCAGTTCAGTATCAAGAAAATAAACTATAAGATTGAAATTAAACAGCTTTAATGGATTTTATTGCATGTATTTTACAATATTTTGATTCCTGACGTTTTGAACACTGGGAACCGTGGTCACAAACAAATTGCGAAAATCTAAGAAACCATTTATAAGATGCTATTACAGCTTTCATACTTTGCCTTGTAAGTAGATATAATACAATAACTGTTTATTAAAATACCACAAAACAAGAATAACATAAATATTACAGTAACAATATTATCTAGGCTTTTAACAAGCAGCCTTATGTCATTTTTAACCGACTTCGAAAAAGAGGAGGTTTTCAATTCGACTGTATGTTGTATTTTTTTTTTTGTATGTTTGTTACGCGATTACTCCGCCAATTTAGAATTGTTTTTGATGATTCTTTTTTTATATTATGTATTATGTTTTGTTGTAATGGTCCATGGGACCGAAAGGTTCTTGAATGGAGACCACGGACCGGTAAGCCCAGCGTAAGACGTCCACCCAAAAGATGGACAGACGTTCTAAAAGAGACCGCTCGGAAACGCTGGATGCAGGCCGTTTCCAACCGGCACTTTTGGCGATCGATGTGGGAGGCCTATATCCAGCAGTGGATGTCCTATGGTTGAAATGATCATGATGACTATATTCAATAACACCGTCACACAATCAGGTGACCACGAAACACCAAATGACTGACGAAAGCATTTTCACTCTCACAGTACCGTATATTTCATAGGCAACGGTATTTTCTACTACAAATTGATTATTTTCTACCAACACCACTGGACTGGTAATTTGTCAGCTCACAAAGTTATTTATCAACGATAATGAACACCTCGGCTTATCTCGCCAACAATAGTTTTGACGCCAACTTCTGATTTATTTACTTCGAAAGAGTCTGAGGTCGCTGGACTTCTGTTGTTATGTTGTGACTTTTGTTGTTTGTTATTGTTGTTTGGACAGTGTGTTAGTTATGATATGGCCATGGGGTTATTTATGGTGTTTAAGGGATGATCGTTAGTTTATATCGTTACGACTTTCATGTTACTTAAACTGTTGATGTTTGGTTGTAGGTTGGCTTTTTATCTCTTTTCTAACAAAATGGTGATATTACGTACCTACTTGTGATAATTTATGTGTTTAGCGATGTTAGTAGCCAGCTGTTTCATATAAATATTTTGGTCGGGAGTGCATATTTTTTTGTATGGAACCGCTGTATTTTTTTTGCGAATTTCAAAAAGTCGTATACCAAAATTGTTTGTTTTGATGTCGCATATATTTTGAAAATAGACCACTGTACGACTGTACGTTGCCTGTACACTAGAGTTACACAAGTTATTTGGGCATCGTTGTATGGACGTTTACTGGTGCAAGTAAAAAGTTGTGCTACGCCAATTTCACGACAGAAATTTTCACGCAAAACCAATTACGGTAGTGTAGTGATACTATCCACCCCAATTTTTTTATAATGAGAATTCAAAACCTAGCAAAATAATTATCTGATACGTCATAGATATGTACGTCGTAACTTTTGTGGTGGCAGTATAAACCATTTTCACACCGTAACAGTACATCAACTTGTCTAAAACTAATTTTAAGAGAGACCTAACTAAAACCATAACGTTTGTAATTGTATCTTTGTATAACTTTATTATGATATAAATACTTAAAATATTCTAATTTTACAAAGTCAAAAATTACGCTGTAACCAAGTAAACTCATTAACTGGACCTAACGCCCTTCAAATACTTAGTAAAACTGCCACGAACTCACGGTGTAATTAACTATCAAAAACTTTTTCCGACTAAGGGAGCAGAGAGAAGGTTCAAGGGAGCAAAAAAGCAAAATCCTTTAACATGACAATGCGAAAATATTATTTCAACTACAAAGCGCTAAGGACTCACTAACAAATAACCACAGCAAAAACTACGACTAAAATCCAGACATTTTGGCAAATACACTAACTAACCCATATATATTTATTTAGTCTTAAGTGCTCGATAAGCTATTCAATAGCTAATTTATTCTTTAATGTGTCAACTTTTCGCTCACGAGAAGAACAATTTTTTAAACACTTTGGCTTATAAATTGTTTATGCACAAAAAAGTTAAAGCTTTAGACTTGTTTTATCTTGTTCTTTCGCACAATGTCAGAATTTACTAGAATTATGCAAATGCATACGTAAATATTTTCACTGTACAGGGTTACTGATAATTAGCTACTTATCAATCGCATGCAGCTTTTCTCCATCATACTCACAAACTTTTTTCCATGACTTTATACGAAACTTTAAAAAAAAAACCTTTTTTTTAGTTATCACTTCAAGCTTTGAGTACCGCGTTCATTTTAATTTAAAATTGCAAAAAGTCATAGTCATTTTAAGTCCTAATTTAAATGTTATCAATTTAAATATTTATAAAGGAAAATAATTATCACTGATTTTTTTTGCCTATTTTGTGTTTATCTATACTAATATTATAAAGAGGAAAGATTTGATTGTTTGTTTGTTTGCATTGAATAGGCTCCGAAACTACCGAACCTATTTGAAAAATTCCTTCACTGTTGGGAAGCTACACTATCCCCGGTTAACATAGGCTATATTATATTTTCAAAAAAATAGGGATCCTTACTAAAACTCCAATAATGTAACCCAAGGTGTAAAAAAATAAGATTTACAATTTTGACTTTGCGTGTTTGACAGTTCTAAGACAGGACAACGTCTGTCAGGTCAGCTAGTTCAATATAAATTACAAGTAAAATAAAATTATCTTAAATTTAAATATATAACTAAAACTAATCTAAAACTATCTAATTTAATAATTAGATATTTATTTTAAAACCTACTTCAAAATTAGTAAATACGCAAATTAGTTTACTTAGATGGCATATTTTTCCAGTTATTTTGATTAAAACCCAAACTGCTGAACCAATTTTTATGAAATGTCTAATGAACCAACCTGAAAGTAAAAGGTTTCATTTATTATTAAATTATTTTTAAATGACAGAATTCTGAGGTAACAAACACAAATAAATAAATATATATTTTTATATATAAAATACATTTGAATTGAGTAATATATAATACCCCTCCTTATACTTTGATGTCGGTAAAAAGGGCGAACCATTGAAAGTAAACTTATGGAATAAAAATTGTTATGTATGATTTTGAGAAACTGCCTTAGGTTTATAGCTGTAACCCTGTATTATTACTTAGCTGTTTATTTTGACATAATTTATGCTGTGATATCGGTACCTCGAACATGTTTCTACACAATTTTGATTATTCTTAGTTCTCTTATCCTAAATCAATTCTATTGCTTCTGATGTTGAAAACTCAACTCACTCGAAAGAATTCGAATCACACATTTGAATAAACCTCGTTCAATTCGTTCTTGAAAATAGGCAAATTGAAATCTAAGATAGTCGTGTGGTTCAGCGGACTATTCAAATCAATCGCTCGAATTGGAGTCAACTAGACGTATCGAACCTTCCCTGAATATCGTTCGGCTAACAACCGCCTAACACGAACGGACTATCTTTTCAACTCACTTTCCGTACAAGGTGGGCTGAACGATGTCGCCGCAAAGCAAAACATCGACCCCCTCAAACCCTGGATGAGATCGTCTGAGCACGTCACCACGTTTAATTCGCCATTCTAAAGTCACGTAAAACGAAGAGATAAGGTTCAATTTAGTGGATCAGAGGTGATAAGCTAAGGTGGTTGAGTATACGTGCTTCGCAAATCAAGTACGGTGAAGTGCGGATGGGAGACCTCTATGAAAAATCGTGACGGGGGCGACACAATAAGCGAGGAAGGGGGGACACAAGGTGCTTTAATCGGAAATGCGCACAGAGCACATGTTAAAAATATTAAAAAGCTTGCTACAGTAATTTTTCATAAAGCGGGTATTGACTTATCATTATGCCTACCTAGTAATTCAGCACTAATACATGTAAATTGACAAGGTGAAGGTTAAAGTAGCAATTTTCAGCTTATTTCCGAAAAGCTTTTTACCCATACATTGTCGAATTTTCTATGAGTTCACAGCTGAAATACTTCAAGGCGTTTAATCTTTTTATAAATTTAGCTTTTTGTATCCTTAATTGTATTTTATAATGGTATACAAAAAATACATAGCGCACATTAAAGGTATCCATGGAAAATTGTGGTATACAAATGTATACCACAATTAAAAGTAAATGTTAAATTGTAATGTAAATTAATTTAACATTTACTTTCATTGCATTGTCCATATACAGGGTTAGACAGAAAGGTGGTACCTTAGTAAACCAGTAACCTTAGTAGTACCTGTTAATAAAGTTGAGGTCTTTAGGAATAATAATTGTTACGGGACTAAAACTAAATCTTAAAAAAGCTGCTGTTTCATACTTCCCGTTCTTACTGTTCCACTATTTTATAAGGGACAGCTGATTTTTCCCGCGATTTTAGGCTTAGTCTCTTAGAAAAGGTTGTTTATAATAATGACTTAATACCTACTATCAGTCTGCGTAAACCTCTTATCATTGTATCTTCTCTAGAGAAACTAATCATGCATGTTGATACTATGATGAACGTTCTATGAGCATCGAATCAATAGGTTAACAGTTAGTTAGTAACAGTTACGGTGTGTTTATTGTAATCACAAAAGGAAATTTGTACTGAAACAGTGGTCTACATAGGTTTCCCCACAGCCCCACAGCTAATGAATTACTCCGTCAAAGCAAACGCCAGCTGTCAATCTTCGAGTGATACCCACTGTTCATTGAAGGGGGAAATTCCAGTTTAAACTACAATCTAAATTTTATTGCAAGGGATTAAAGTTCAAAGTAGAGTTTGAAAGCGGCAAGTTTGACGTTAGACGCAGTGGTTTTTTTATTTGATTATGCATGTGCTAACGTGTCGTGTAAGATTGGTTTTTAGAAAATACTGAAAAAGACGGTTCTAAATCTAAAGATTTAGGACGGACAGACGGACGGATAGAATGAACTGGGGTCATTCTATCCGTGAAATGGGTTCCTTGTAATTCTACGGAATCCTAAAGGTGAGGGTTTTATTATACCTACTTATAGTTGATTTTTCACTAGAAAGCAAATTACACGTTGTTTCAAATTATAAAAGGTGTATAATAGAGAAACACTCAAAGCCTTTTGTCTTTATAAATGCAATTACCTTGAATAAGTTATATACCTACATACTACTTAGTAATAGAGTAAGTCCACGCTTTGATATGCAAATCCTTGGACAAGCAACATGTGGTGTCAGTCTCAGAGAAAGAATAAACAGATGGGGAATGACAAAGGTCAAAGAAAAAACCAGCAGTCTTTTTGTCTTCTACAATCTTTACGACAGCATTCCTTTTCGAAACATTTTGCTTTTAAGGAATTTTCATGCAGTTTTTTTCAATACACTAAATAAGGATCTAATTGACAAGTTTTATATCATCATTTAGAACACGTGTAGAGCTAGGTAGGTGCTTTTTACGTGTAATGGTAATGGATAATTATATTTCATAACTTTGCTAGAGTCGATGCAGTAGGCAAAGACATATTTGTAAATGTTTGCTTTCATTAGACAATCACATTTCATTAACAGTGCTTACTGTCACTTCTGTGGACTTGTCAATCTTTCATTCTTTGATCTGTGTGTCGGTGCAGGCTCCGTCAGCCGATGTGCGGTGTGCCATTTCGAGCGAGAAATTGCCTTATATTGCAACTTGAAGAGCATTATAGAGTATTTTGTAGTTATTTAATTTTTAGTATATATTCTATGCTTTTATTATTGCAAAATTTTACAATGTTCGCAGTAACTATTGCGTAAAAATAATGCAATAATATTATAGTTTTAGAATTTGCTCAACAAGCTTAACAACAAGACAATAATAATATAATTGGTTAGATTTTCTGGCAAAAACGGTCGGTTTTTATTTGTCTTACAGTCGTACTACCAATTTTTTTTTATTGGACTCTACTATGACTAATGCAAGTATTCTAACGATCTTTGAGGGGTTAGTTGTTCGATGCTAACGGTACTACTCACATCAAAATCAGTCCAGGCGTTCAGGTAACGTGTTACGGTGAAATTAAGAAACCCACATAAGTATGTACCCCCCTCATACTTAAATATATACATGACATTTATTTTTTGAGCAGTCGTGCATATTTATTATACTAGCTGTGTATAAGACAAATATATAAAACTAGCTGACCTGACAGACGTTGTCCTGTCTTAGAACTGTCAAACACGCAAAGTTAAAATTGTAAAACTAATTTTTTTTACACCTTGGGTTACATTATTGGAGTTTTAGTAAGTTTCCCTATTTTTTTTGAAAATATAATATAGCCTATGTTACCCGGGGATAGTGTAGCTTTCCAACTGTTTCCAAATGAATTAAATCGGTTCAGTAGTTTCGGAGCCTATTCAATGCAAACAAACAAACAAACAATCAAATCTTCCTCTTTATAATATTAGTATAGAAATGCGAAAGTGTGTTTGTTTGTTAGTTTTTTGTTCCTCTTTCACGCAGTAACAGAGCAACAGATCGACCTGATGTTTTGCATGAGTATCGTTAGATTAGATTAGATTTAGTTCAAGGGTGGAGTGAATCCTAAAAAAATATTACACTAATTTTTGAGCAGTCGTGTAAATACAATACATAAAAGAACATTTAAAACAAAACATTCCTTTTTTACGGGCGTGTAAATACATACATTCTATCATGAATCTTAAAAACATATATTTTTTTGAGCAGTCGTTCAAATGCATACATACATACTTACATGAATCCTTAAAACATAACACTCATTTTTAGACAGTCATGTAAAAATAGAGTGTGGTTTTGATTTGCATCGAATATTGTGGATTTGGTCGAAATCCAAAATTTGCATCTCAAAGCCTAGATTGGCAATTACATACCTACAAAGCATACGCATTGTATACCGTATACGTGGGATAGTGCCAGCAAATTATGCCCCTTATAATGTGCATGTAAATGAACACTATGTGCGCTGCGTGGACTTGTGCAATGACAGTGAACGTGTCAGTGAACTTGATTGAATAGTACACCGGAGATACCTTGACGTTAATTACAGCTTGAACTTAGAACGTGGTCTAAATTTATAACCAAGTGAAGTAAAAGCTCACACATAGCAGTTATCTGGGGCTCACACTTTGACTGGCTTTTGTACAGGAAATAACTTGTCCTATGGCCGATTTTTCCAATCCTCAGTTAAAGAATCAGATAGGATAAATATTCCATTGATAGCATGATTTAAATTTTTTCAATAGCCAGTGGTTACCTGCGGCGTAAAACCTGTAACTGAGGAGTTCATTTAACTGTCTCTTCATGCCTCAGTTAACAGCTTATCTGTGGAATAAATGAAGTATATGTATATTGACATTTGAATCAACGGTGTCTTTGTCTTTCTTTCATACAACGAGCCGACATGTTTTTTGCGCGTTGGTGCCAAATTGTACGCGTCAAAACCAACGTCAAATGGTTGAAAATCGCTGCTCTCTCTCCAACATCTGCAACTTTTCGTGACTGGGTCACTTTCACACGGGATTACTGTGAAGATAGTAACAAACAATCCACTGATAGTTAGCTATCTGATCGGTAAAAGAGTATTGAAACATCGTAATCTTTTATGTGGTGGTTAAATGAGCAGATACATTTATTGATTTGTTATCTATCAGACCGTTTAGCTGCGATATCTAAGCTGCAGAATACAACTTTAATTGGCACTTGCAAAACTTAAATAAGAAAAGTTGTATACAGAAATAAATTGATGAATTTATAAGTAAGTACAGTAACCAGTAAATACTTGAACTCATATAACTACTTTACGTGAATTTGAGTTCGAAGTGGGTGCGAGGGGATTTTGAGATATTTTGACCGCTCAAATCGGTGCGATTGGTATGTGTGCATATGCAAGTGTACTTTCCTTCACTTCGCAGCTTTTTCCTAAAGATGATATGTACTGATGTTTGCCTGTCACAATGCTCACCAAAGTTGTACAAATCAGTTTACATTGAAATTTTTCCACATCTCAAGGGTTATTTTCGATGTCATGAATCTAAGTTTTAATCTAAAAACTGCTTATACACAACTTGTTCGCACATTTTTAACATTTCTGAAGATAAAAAGCTACTTAGTATATTATTTTTTAATCAACATGAAAATATAATTGTTTTTGTAATGTTATTTTAAAGGCAATACTCAATCGGTTTTTTAATTCCACTCAGTAAGTTTTGATATGAAAATGTGCGAAAAATTTAACTCTGGCCAGGGAGCGGACTCTTAAAGGCCATTGTCTTATCATATTTTTCCTGTCCGTGCATGGTTTCTTGGTACTCCTGCAAGATTTAAAGTGATCCTAAGCTAATAAGCTAATTAGGAGTCTAGTCTAGTCCATAGTACCTATTTCTTGTTGTATCTATTGTCCATTATCGATATCTTTTCACACTTTTGGTCATTTTAGTTCTAGTTTGTCTACTTCCATGGTTAGCCTAAAATTATAAAAATAGTGTCAAGTCAAAATTGCATGTTTTGTTTAGGAAACCTGAAACAAGATTAAGGACATTTCGGTCGATAGAAAAATATATATGAGATAAACACTGATTTGCACTTTTCTCCCATTTTTGGACTCATTCAAATACCTATTTACTAAATGTCTACGATATTTTCATTTACATATTTCATGATTAAAGAGGAAACCGTAAAAATACCTTTACAATACAGCTATACTTTTCATAAAATATGAGTAAAACCTCAAAAATAGAAGTAGCGAAACGCACGACTGTGTGTAAGTGCCATTGTTTTGCTCCACTAAATGCGACTTTAATTAAATATAACTAAGCCATCATCATCGGTAGTAACACGCGTTGCTTAAAACTGGGTAATTTTCGCCTTAATAAAGAGAAATTCTAAGTAAATGCTAATAACAGAACTTGTGAAATTAAAATGTAAAATTTGGAAAAACTCAAACACATGCACACCTGAGCATTAGCTGATTATCCAGAAAGCATAATTTTCCATCAGAATTAACATTATTAACATAAGTTAAGTAGCGGTGAGGATATGTTAATTACTGTATAAACCATTTCTTTCTTACAAAAAAGGGTAAAACATTGCGTGGGAAAAAGTAAAGTATTCATAATGACAATGCCTTATATAATTATGTATTGTCTTGTCTTGTTTTGAGTAGAAACGTTAGTGTCAAAATGTCTTTTGAGTTAAAAATAAATATGTATTTACGCCTACAAAGTGTGGGTGTGAATAGAGAAAAACTTTTTGAAAGATTCTTAATCAATTTTTACTCTTTTTACCCCATTGGCACTATTTCAGAGACAGTAAATATTATTCCTTTCATGACAGTCGGGATCAGAAAGGATGTCGAAGATCAGAAGGTACGCCAAAATGTATAATTATTCAGTTACCATATACCAGCGTGCTTTATATACACATGTCCAGCAATGGACTAAGATAAGTGATAACGATGACAATAAAGACGGTGATCCAACAAAACTGAACAAAGCATGCAACTTAAACTACTAAAGCAACAAAAAAGCGTCACCTTTGCTACATATTGCTGCAAAATTATGCAAAAACAATGTAACAAAAAACGCGACAGTTAAAGCGAAGCCCTACAGGGTGACGGGCGTTCGACTTTGCAAAAGTAATTAATCGCAAGCTCGCGGCTGTCGTCACGTCGTATCGTATCACTTGCCTCTTGCTACCCACTCTCGTGGAAAATTGGACCTGCTACGTCGACTCGACCGCAAAATACAATCGTGATTCGCTGTGGCATCGCACGCGAGACGAGTAGCTATCGAGTGTGCGACAAGCTTTTGGATCATAAATTCTGTAACATGGGAAAAATTTGCAATCAAATCAAAATCACCTATACTAATATTATAAAGAGGAAAGTTTTGTTTGTTTGTTTGCATTGAAAAGGCTCCGTAGCTACTGAACCGATTTGAAAAATTCTTTCACTGTTGGAAATCTACACTATCTCCGGATGACATAGGCTATTATATCAATACCTGTGCGAAGCCGGGGCGGACCGCTAGTTTTTTATAAGACACAAGTTCCATTAAATCTATAGAGTATAAAAAAGCAGAATTATAAAATTATTGTTACACACAACGTCAAAATCGAAATAAATTAGCGCAATGAAATTGTGTTAATTTATTTCAATAGCAACCTGATGGATGCAGTGTGGGTCAATCTCAAACCTATCGGTGAAACAATCAATCGCTTATCGGTCAATACAATGCAGCAAGTTGTGTAGCCAAATAATGGAGTTGCTTAAAAATAAATCATGATTAGAGAATTTTAAAATAGGAGAAAGTAAATTTTGCTGTTTACTGAACCAAATTTTGCTTTACACTGGACCAAATTTTAGTACATATAGTAAAGGTTTTTCCTGAAAATATATTAATTTCCTATCTTTTTTTTAATAATAAGTATACTGGACCAAATTTTTAATAAGAGTACTAATAGAGTAAAGTAAAAACTATTGCTATTTCCAATAAAAATAAAGCTCCGCTACGCTACGCTGTAGCAACGCTAATATTTTCGCACTCGAAGCCCGTCGCGATGCGACGTTTAAATTTTTTGCTTTGGTTTTCACAACAAAACTTAAATTTTATTAATTGCCTCTGTAGACAGTGCGGGGGGACAGTTCATGGAATTAACTTGCGTAATTTATATACCATTGTCGCTTACAAGTAATAAGAATTAAATAGAAATATATCTCTGTCATTTTGTTATTCATATTACATTATCGTATCTTCCTTTTCCAGACGTTTTAAGCGTTGATTATTCAGCGCTATCTCTCTGCACCATCTGGTCGGGTGACGGTACGGAGCTTTTAGTTTTAACATAGCGGTTATAGAGTGTTATTTCGGGTGGTCGAGTTGCAAGAAGGTTATGGAGAAGAGACGTTATTTTGTCACAATAGTCGGTGCCACCCACGCCAGCGGCAACGGCAGCGCGGCTCTGGGTGATGCACTGCTTTGGAAAACGTATAAATTACCGGCGCGGACCGTTCTCAAGACTTCCTTCGCGCACAGTTGCAGTATCTCTTAAAAGGACTGTAGAATAATGTTACCCTGGACAGTTTAAACTGTTCTAAATGTAAATAGTCAAAACAAATGTGAGGAAATGTACTGCGGTGAATATAGTAAAATGTAGTCACTTTAAACAATAGTAGAGGTAATAGACGCGTAGAAGTTAGAAACGGTACTAACCGTGAGAAGCTTTGTAACCACAATGCTCATGGCGTTCTCTAGAAACCGCAAAGAGTGGTAATCTAATACACGAAGCTCAGCGACACTGGCTTTCATGGCCGCAAATCTCGTATTACACGACCGTACGGTTTAACGTCAAAGAAAACTGAAAACAGGCGATAATAGACCTAAGTCCTATGGGATAAATGGTATCGTAAAGTTATTTGATAGAGGCAGTATTGTGGTCACTGGCAGTCGATTCATAGATTGCTTTTTTGTCGAAACTCGAGCGAATAAAAAAGTAGTAACAATCCGCTTGGTCAGCCGCAACGTAGGTGGCTATCGATAGGTATGTAGTGTATCACAAATTTGTACAAAACGTGCAGAAGAATCGATATTTCTAAATTGAATCCTTTCCATCCACCCACGTTACGAGCCGGAACAGGAGGGATTTTATTTACGACATAATAAGATATCGGACAGGTGTTTTATTTCTCAAAAAGAACGTGACAAACGAAAATATAATTTATTGTAAAAAAAAACAAAAAACAATCGGTTTATAAAGTCCTGAGACATAGGCATTTAAAGTATTTGGTCAGACAAGGAAGGGATGCTGTGCCTTTCCCGCAAATTGAGTCAGCATGAAGTTGAACCAGGTGAACTAGGGTCAAACGCCTAGCGGCTATTATCCATAAAAAGGTTTGTATGGCGTACTTACAAGTGATGACCAATAAGTATAGTACACTTTTTGTCTAGAAGATATTAATGCTTATAATATCCTCCTTAATTTTGAACATATTTTAATTGTATTTGCAGTATGTATGGTCAGCTTTTATAAGACAAGATAATATGAATCAGGCTTGTACTCTGTCGCAAGGTGTCTATAAAAATGTCAACCCACTCTAAACTCTAACGACTTGATATAAAGCACTCCAGTATAAAATTGACTTCACATAAAATAGGTAATGAATAAAAAAACAATTTAATTGCAGATGTATCATAAACGGCTCTCTATAATATGATAATAACCATTTACATAATTAAGTTTTTGATACAAAGCCTTGAGAGTTCGCTCAGACTTTTACATACATGAATATAAGATTGCCCATTCATCTACCAGAGAAGATTTATTGCAACTAGACCAGTTCTCGATTTAGTACAGCGTCAAAGACTCGTACGTGTATATTTGTTTATAAGGCATAATAAACTTTAAAAAAATACTTAATAAACCAGCCAAATGCGATTGTCAAGACATTTGTTCAAAATTTCAACATAATGCCTAGACGGTCACCCATCCGTGTACTGACCCCAGAAGTTGGCGCCCGAAGTTTTATTTTTCGACTTTATAATTATTTCTTAGTTAATTTGCCGTAACATTAGATTCTGTGAAAATTTCAACCGGCTATCTATTACGGATCGAAAGATACATTCGTTAAATACAGACAGACAGAGAGACAGACAGAGGCTCAGTAATCGGGTCCAGTTTACAACATCTTTTATGTACGGAACCCTAAAAACGGAATCGGTTACGTAATAGAAGCGAAGGAGAATTTTTTAGATTGTCACTAGAATATTGAATGATAATAAAAGCGACAATTTGTATTGGCAACTAAAAATTAATGAAACAAACAATTTAATTAATATCAATAACCTCTCAAAGACGGGTAATTACAAGTAAACAAACCCTTTCGCTTGACGAGATAACAAAGCAGAGAATCAGCCAAAATTATTTAACCCGAGAATTGGCTTTCAAGGACTGAGAGTCTGTGAACTTCAATCAAGGAGTGAGTTCGCAAGAAAAGCCGGGTCGCTTTAATATGCACCTCACAATAGCAAGGGTCTGAGTTTTGAAGAGGTAAGTCCTTGTGAGGGTACTTTATCTTGCCGCAAGCTCCCATTTTATCGCGAGGGTCGAGCCTGGAGACAGAGGATACGATTCGTTGTCTTAATCTTTCGCAAAATGTCAGATCTTGGTCAGTTTTATCAAGTTTTAAGAATACCCGGAAGCAGGCTATCCAGGTAAATAATTGCTTCGTACATTTTATGCATCTACGCTCGGTAGCTTTAGGTGATAAGTGAGTGTAAAGGACAATTTATGATAGACCGTAGCGGGCACGAGCCGTGAGCGATTTGAAGCATTCTATATACGAATGCTACACCTTCGGGCGTCCGCGTGAAGTACGAGGTTATGCCTTCCACGGACTAGTGTTAATCATTCTTTAATCTTCTATTTATATGAGAAACTGCTAATCTGCTCTTATTTTGTCTCACTTTCTCGCGTGACAGTTTTTGTCATCATTTTATAGCATACATTATCTTACCAAGCCTTTATGCATAAGAGAGATAGCCTGTGATTGATTTCTGTAGCCTAGAAAAAAATAATTAACATTTTCATTCTTACCATTGTTTAGGCTAAGATCTTTCTTCACATTTCATTCAGCTACTTGAAATTATCTCCAGTGATAATCACACGAGATGATAATGTGCCAAAGCAAAAAATGTCAAAGCAAGTTCTTTAGAGCACATGTTGCAAAATTATACTAAGCAGGATAACTGACGACAGATTGCTTTTAGTCTGAATGATACCCTTCGGCAAAACTTCTGTGTTGCCATCATCTGTTTGTTCTCTACTTGCTTACACTCGTACATGATCATCAGTGAAAGGGGTAACAATTGTATATATTTTTTTTTACGTATCTAAAACCTCTCGCTTTTGTTCCATGACGTTTTGCAAGCCTTAATACGTTTAACATAATAAAATTTCTAACTTTATATTATTTTTATCATAGTATTTTGTAGATGCAAGAGTTTCCTCTTACGTAGCTTCATCTGAGACCTCGCGTTTGTTCTCAATTGAGACTGCGAATTTTTTTCTGCATTATAAAAGTTCTCATTAAAAAAAAAAAAATAGAGAAAAAAACGAAAAAAAATCATGAATCAAAACAAGCTTTTAGGCGTCCGCCATGTTAAATTTAGTGTGATGTCGTTTTATTTTTCGTATTCTTCTCAGAAAACCCTTTCATTTCAGTCCGCCATCTTTGGGTGTCCACCATATTGGATTTAGAATGACGTCAATAAGCTAACTATGCATTATCATCCCAACAAAACGTGTATGCGGATAACTGTTTTAAAATTCAGTTCCAAGATTAACTAACGAAAACAAAACGAACTATGCAAGTAAAATCACAGAAAAGAAAATGTTATTTTCATCATCATCATCATTTCAGCCGTAGGACGTCCACTGCTGGACATAGGCCTCCCCCATCGATCTCCAAAAGGGCCGGTTGGAAGCGGCCTGCATCCAGCGTTTCCCTGCGGTCTCTTTTAGGTCGTCTGTCCATCTTGTGGGTGGACGTCCTACGCTGCGCTTACCAGTCCGTGGTCTCCATTCCAGAACCTTTCGGCCCCATCGGCCATCTGTTCTGCGTGATATGTGCCCTGCCCACTGCCATTTCAACTTACTAATCCGGTGGGCTATGTCGGTGACTTTCGTTCGTCTACGGATCTCCTCATTTCGGATTCGATCTCGTAGAGAAACCCCGAGCATAGCCCTCTCCATAGCTCGTTGTGCGACTTTGAGCTTGCTTATGAGGCCCATAGTGAGAGACCACGTTTCAGTGCCGTATGTCATCACTGGTAACACACACTGGTCGAAGACTTTCGTCTTAAGGCACTGAGGTATTTTGGACGAGAAGACGTTGCGTAGTTTACCGAACGCTGCCCAGCCGAGTTGGATTCGCCGATTGACCTCTTTCTTGAAGTTGGACCTACCTAGTTGGACTGTTTGTCCTAGGTAGACGTACGCGTCAACAGCTTCAAGAACTGAGTTCCCAACTGATACTGGGGTGGGCACAACATGGATATTTGACATGACCTTTGTCTTGTCCATGTCAATGTTATTTTATTGTGAGTTAAATAAAAGCTTGTATGAGATGTTTTTGCTACATTAAAAATAAATCTGTAGTACAAGTTGCAATAATGTGTCATCTTACGTAACATGATTCGAATTTTAAAATATAGAGCTAAGACTTGAGCTTATTTGAACTTTTTTGAATAACGTCTTCATAAAAGAGAAACCGTTTTCGTCTCTTTGAATAAAAACGAAGGGTCGTGCTCCAAATTTGGCGGGTCAAACAATGCGACATAAAGGATGTTTTCACAGTGCAAGGGTGACCTGTGCATGTAAAAACATGTTAATGCAATCATGTTTCTGTATTCCCCTGGGGTTGTTACCGTCTTGTTAGAAACGTTGTTAGCCATTGTCAGCTCGTAAATTGGAGGGCCCTTTCTCTGTTTGAATAAGACTAACAGTACAAATTGGTACTCGAAGCTAGCTGGTACTAAATCAATGACCGGTATTTAGCTTACGTACTTGACAGAGTGTCAGGTAATTTCATTAGGGTTGAATTAGTTTGCTAGACGGACAGTAATAAACTATTGACTGGACTATATTGACAGCTATTAAAATACTAGCTTGTTTAGTATATTACTGTAGCCGCGGCGGGCTACAGATACATTTTATTGCCAGCTGCCGAGGCCAGCATACACGAGAACCGAAACCCCAAAATACGCTCAATTGCCGTCAAGGCTTATGTAGTGCTATTCTCTACGTATACGATAGTATTGCATAGAGTATTGAGTAGATGTCATCATCATCATCATCATTTCAGCCGTAGGACGTCCACTGCTGGACATAGGCCTCCCCCATCGATCTCCAAAAGGGCCGGTTGGAAGCGGCCTGCATCCAGCGTTTCCCTGCGGTCTCTTTTAGGTCGTCTGTCCATCTTGTGGGTGGACGTCCTACGCTGCGCTTGCCAGTCCGTGGTCTCCATTCCAGAACCTTTCGGCCCCATCGGCCATCTGTTCTGCGTGATATGTGCCCTGCCCACTGCCATTTCAACTTACTAATCCGGTGGGCTATGTCGGTGACTTTCGTTCGTCTACGGATCTCCTCATTTCGGATTCGATCTCGTAGAGAAACCCCGAGCATAGCCCTCTCCATAGCTCGTTGTGCGACTTTGAGCTTGCTTATGAGGCCCATAGTGAGAGACCACGTTTCAGTGCCGTATGTCATCACTGGTAACACACACTGGTCGAAGACTTTCGTCTTAAGGCACTGAGGTATTTTGGACGAGAAGACGTTGCGTAGTTTACCGAACGCTGCCCAGCCGAGTTGGATTCGCCGATTGACCTCTTTCTTGAAGTTGGACCTACCTAGTTCGACGGTTTGTCCTAGGTAGACGTACGCGTCAACAGCTTCAAGAACTGAGTTCCCAACTGATACTGGGACACGTACAAACTACACATAAATATATGGACGTCATTTTCACATTTCGTTACAAGGTTGCTTAGCAACCAAATTTCAGAAAACATTCACATTTTTAGATGGCTTATGAGCCAATCACAAGACCATCCATCCAGTTTTCGTCAAAATGGGGTTTTCATATACTAAACACAGTGTTCAAAAAATCATACGCAGTGATACAGTGGGTTTTGTCGGGACTTAGGTTCGAGTACCAGTGATAACTGTAGCAAAAGACGAAGAATAATTTTCCTAATTTTGAACTATTCCACCAACCACTGGCATTCTTCAGTCTTCCCGTGAACATGGTGCATGTAACTTATCGGGAGCTCCATCCACAACTTATCATGGTAAAAATCCCGTTAATAATTATATAAATGTATTAAATAATTTGTTCAAGCTAAATTAATTAATAATTCCTAAGAATGCTAATTATTATAATGTAAAAGCATTGGAGAGAAACTCGACCGGCCCAGATGAAGGGTTATGTTTTATTTCATTTTGGTTGGACTCTGCAGAGATATAGTTGAAAGGAGACAACGCACCGAAAGACGCAACGTAGGTAGGCCTTCTACTAGGACCTATACGTGGACCAACGACATCGTGAGAGTCGCGGGCATCCAGTGACACAGATGGCAGGCTATCGTTCACTGTGGATATCTAAGGGGAAGGCCTATGCTCAGCAATGGACGTCTTGATGATGATGATGAGCAGATATAAAGCCTACTGCACGCCTCTTTTGTTTTAGAGCAGCAAATCTCATAATCATATTAATTATTGAATGTATTGTAACGATAGTAAATGACCTGGCAATCGATATCTAATAAACTACACGCAGACTCGGGTTTATTATTGAAACCTAATAATATTAAGGTGGGTTTTGTGGAGATTGGATATCTATGAACAGGAATTATTGTTATTGGTAATCAAAGATATTGGATTTGTACCTGACTGTGATGAATAGATATGAATCAAATAATACTCAGCATTATACCTACCACCGCCTTACATAGAGATTGGTTTATTATTATTGTCCAGAATACATTTTTGTGAAAGTATGGAACTTTTTAGGTACATTCTAGTACTAATTATAGCTTTTTCACTATCATTAGTATATTTATCGATTATTATAACTCTTTATTTATTTACTCATTGTTTTTTAGGGTTCCGTACCTCAAAAGGAAAAAACGGAACCCTTATAGGATCACTTCGTTGTCCGTCTGTCCGTCTGTCAATACCCTTTTTCTCAAGAACGCGTAAAGGTATCAAGTTGAAATTTATAATAAATACTTGGGTCTACGGTTTCTTTCAGTTGTAAAAAAATAAAAATTGTAAGTCAACGCAATCAAAAGATATGAACGTTTATGTCGTATATTTTGCGATTTCACAGGGGAATCAAAACCTATAGGGTACTTCTCGTTGACCTAGAATCATGAAATTTGGCAAGTGGCAAGATCTCATAGCACATGTATAGGAATAAATCCGAAAGTTATAAATTTGAAGCTATATCATATAAAAATAATAATTTTGCTATTACAAACTTACACTTTGTAGTTGGAATGTATGGAAGACTCTTATTGTCAACTACAAACTTAAGTTTGTCTTTCAATATTTCAACTTCAGTTAGTTTTTTTTTTTGGTCTCGCGCTCTGAGGTTTCCTTCCAACGGAACCCTCAGAGCACGAGTCCTACTCGTACTTGTCTGGTTTTTTTTCTCGTTATTTCGGTAAATATTCATATAACTTTAGTGAAAAACCGTGATAGTTTAAAACAGTGTTTCTTTATTTCAACTTATTGACGGGTCTAGCCCGGAGATTTGATAGGCATTGGTGGGACTGAAACGCTGTTGAATACAAAAATACAATTATGGCACGTGTATTTAAAACGAAATATGAAACTATTGTACAGTATATAATTAAATAAATCTGGGCTATTGAGGTGAACAACTAGTGGATAGGAGAACATATCTATAGAATGAGAAATAGCACCTGCTTTATCCTGTCTCATCACAAAATACATTTAGGCAGGTGATGACTTGCCACCCACTAAATGTCCACGATAGCATAGACAAAACTCAGAATTGTATGGATAGTAGATAAAATTTTATTGTAGTACAATAAAACTTTACTAAATATAAGTATTTGTCATCATTATAAAATGATGAGTTTGTCAGATAGAGGTTGTACAATCAAACTCATCATCATCATCATCATCAGCCGGAAGACGTCCACTGCTGAACACAGGCCTCCCCCTTTTACCTCCACACTGAACGACAGCCTGCCTTTTGCATCCACTGGATGCCCGCGACTCTCACAATGTCATCGGTCCATCTAGTGGGAGGCCTCCCTACGCTGCGTCTTCCGGTTCGTGGTCTCCACTCCAGAACCTTTCTTCCCCATCGGTTATCGGTTCAAACTTTATCTACTATCCATAATTTTTTTTTCGATATTATAGTTTCGTCTATACCATCGTTTTTTTTTTTTTTTGCAATTTCTGAGTTGGTCCCTTAGTACATGTGGTTACTCAAACTCATAATTATAAAATGATGAGTTTTTTAGATAGTGGATATAATAACCTCCATATAGATTAACATGTCACAAAAAGCGCAATTGGCTACTACGCGTGGTAAAAAAATGAGACTAATTAATTAAGTCCAGCCAGTGGTCAGTTAGGTGTCAGCAGTTAGCTTATGCAAACAAAAAATCTGAAACTCAATCACAATAAGCCGCATTAACGTCCCCATTCAAGCGCAAAATTAAAATGCTTCGATTTGCATATTCGTAATTAATATAAACATGAGATTGGTAATTGCAGAGACAAAATATATTAAACATACTAGGCAGAATAGGATAAGAAAATTAATTAACTCTATTTGATCCAAAAGATCTCCTAAGTCAAAATAAAAAATTCCTGGTGACAGAACTTGGTCACATTAAAAAGACCCGTAAGTTTTCTTTATCACTCTGAACAAATTTATGGGGTAAGGCAAAACTTAAAGAGGTCAGCATTAATTGGTTGTCGTGATGATGATTTAGTAAAGCGAATGATTGTAAAAGTAATCGTTTTAATTAAACGTAAATGTCAAAGTTAAGTATTATAATGGAACGGAAGAGAAAGGGGATATCTTCATATTTGAGGACGGTTCCCAAGAAATAGAAGCAGTTTATTGTAATTGATAATTTGGACTGTATAATTTATTGGTTGGGAATATATCTATCTTAAAGAGAATTATTGAATTACTTGGATAACAACATCTATGTTTAGATAAATCACTTTAAATGTAGAGAGATGATAAGCAATGCCTTCATAGCTTACGTTACGTTGTTACCAGTCGAAAGAACTATACCGTTAGTTTTTTTTTTCAATCGATCGCAATGTTACATGTTTTTTATTATTGTAATTTTTTATATGAAATACTTAACTGACTTATCTTTACTTCTATACTGATATTATAAAGAGGAAAGATTTGATTGTTTGTTTGTTTGTTTGCATTGAATAGGCTCCGAAACTACTGAACCGAATTAAAAAATTCTTTCACTGTTGGGAAGCTACACTATCCCCGGGTAACATAGGCTATATTATATTTTTTTTTTAAATAGGGATCCTTACTAAAACTCCAATAATGTAACCCAAGGTGTAAAAAAATTAGATTTACAAAAAAAACAGTGTGTGTGTGTGTTTTAAAACAGTGTTTTAGATTTACAATTTTGACTTTGCGTGTTTGACAGTTCTAAGACAGGACAACGTCTGTCAGGTCAGCTAGTAATTAATAATACAATTATTAATAAAAATGTTTATCTGTTTATAAATCAGAATCAGAATAAAGCAGTTTTATATTATCACAAAATATTTAATAGTATACAAAGTAAGACAGACATAAGTACTAAATCATAAAAACAAACCGAAACTACCGATCACAACTTAATACTTTTGATCCAACTATCATCCTGTCATTACAGTATCGTGGAGAAAAATAAAGCTTGAAGACATAAAGCCTTTTCACCGGCGGCGCGCCCTAAAACCGTCGTATCTTGTACGTACGTGATGCTACCGCACGAGAGTTCTAGCTTAGCTCTACTGTGCATCACAGTACTTTAGATTTGACATTGTGCTTAATACAAGCTTTTATTCAACTTGCCCAGTAAGTTAGTATGTATGTGTGAGACAATTAAATCATGCAAATAAATATTAGACCAGTTAGTTTCAACCGATTAAGCTTAAATTTTATAATAATGCACGTTTAGTAGATGACAATGCAAGGCTAGTAAAATGACGCTATTCAAAAGAACTGTCAGCCCGATTTCAAAATCCGTGTAAAAATATTATTTTGTTCTTTGTAGTGGCATATTAACTCAAAATGTTTGAGTTTTTTGAAGTAGTTTGTTTAAAAGATAATTTATTTTAGAATTTCTAGTGATACCTATGATATTTGTAGTATACCGATGAAAGTGGAATGCTTAAAACCTTATTTAACTATGTTCGGTGTGAACTACCTGTGTATTTGTGGATCCAATTACACATTCATGCATTTACCTCCTTGTTTTGACTCGAACAAAACGCCTGAACAAAAGACAAAACAAAAGTATTGTGGTTTTAGTTATATTTGTTATCGTGCAATTCGTAGGCGCTTGAGCAAAATATCCATATTATTATAGTTGGTTTCAAAACTATACTGAGCCCTAATTAATGAAATTTTGGTAGGACCATATCGATAGTTTCTTCTATTGATATGATGATTCTATTCTATTCATTATAAAAAAAGAAACATGCAAATTGGTGAACAGTTACGTAATCGATTTACATACATAAAATTAAAAAAAAAAAAAAAAAAAAATTATACTATACGCACTGAATTGAGAAACTTCCTCCTTTTTCGAAGTCGGTTTAACAAAAACAAGAGACCCAACTTAAAAAAAATAAAAATTGAATACCTTATTTTTGACGGCGATTGAAAAGATTCGGTTGTCCCGAATCTGACGTACTGACTACACAAATACTGTTGCGAATGTTCAAAGGCCGAACTGTACATTCCGTTGGCCGATCGATCCGGATCAGGTTGGCCGTCGGCCGGGCTGAATAAACAATGTGACGAGGAAGCACACCCTTTTAACGAATCCCTCTGCAGCGCGTAAACCTAGTAAGTGTTATTTTGCTTCTTTTGCTTAGCCTTTGTATCTGGTATTTGTTAAGTGCAGGAAATTCGGTGTGAAGTGCGCTGCGTTTGTTTTGGGAGCGACGGTGTTTTATTCGGTTCTACGCTACATACATCTCTTGTTGCCGTGTTTGTAGAAAGATTACATTGTATGCAACTATAAATTGCAAAAGCGAATTAATTTTGGAAACTTTACTGTTATTCACTTACAGGTTTAGGTAGATACAGATATATTAAGAAGTAGACCGGATTGAGTAATCAGCATCAAAAGAACACTTTTTTTTTAAATTAATAATAGGCTTGCTTTTGACCTCTATCACGCCTGATGTTAAGCGATGATGCGGTCTACGTTGGAGCATGCTTGTCTATGAGAAACGTTTCACTCGTGATTTGAAGACACCCATATTAGAAATAGCATGGAATTGCAAGAAGTTTTCTAAACCTACCTCCAAACTTCAACTTGAAGGTAAACACTTGACGATGATAATAGATCTAATGTTTCATTTATTGCCAATTTACAAGCTTAGCGAATGAAATAATAAATAAATTAGACACACTGAAAAATTATTTAAATTAGCTGATAAATTTCTGAGATACCTATATAAGCAATGAGATTATAAGATAATTGCCTATAAGCGTTTAAAGTTTTTGGTGTGGATAGAGAGCTATATCCCACAAAGCGTGTGTTAGTATAGCATTTGTGAGGCGTGCGCACGGTTTGACGTCATAATTTATAACGTGCTATATTGCGCTCTCTGTCAGGTATATATAGCATGAAAGTAAAATACTTATAACTTATTTATTTTTGAACCAATTTTAATTTTGTTTTCGTTGATGGGTTTCGTTTGGTCTCTATTTATAATCAGCTTTTTATCAAATATTAAAATAAACCGCCAAGTGCGAGTCAGGCTCATAAACTGATGGTTCCGTACCACCACAAAATACAATAATTATCAATTTAGAAAACGGTTAAAAATCGTTTCTCAATCGGCGAAGATAATGCGTAACATACAATACAAAAAATAAAGTCGAATCTCGAAGGTTCTCAACCTTCTTTTTTTGAAGTTGGTTGAAAATAACGTTGATACATTATTTTAGGGATGATTCCCAAAAGCTATATACATACAGCAACATAGTATATAGGTTATTCTATTTTAGGTTATTTAAGGCTCATTACAGAGTTCCTTTTGTTAATTACCACTGCACTGACTCACTTTCACTTCGTTTTAGCAGATACTCGAAAGACGTCTCCGACTTACCTGTAAAAGAAAAGAAAAAATAAGTTAATTTAAGGTATGGTGGTGCAGTTTTTAGAGTCTGGCTAATGAAAGTAGAGAATAAAAACGCCCGCCAAATTTAAAAATCCGCATTGCAATCCCAAAATTAATATGAAATGCAAACATTACTGTGTTCTGACTGTGTTACAATAAAAATTAATAACTTACAAGTATCAAGTGAGATTATTCCAGGCATTTCATACAAATTTTTGGGGTTTTGCGCCTTTTCAATCTCTACTTTCATCAGCCAGACTCTAGAACTATTGTCTACCCGGAATAAAGTCACTATTTCCATCACGTGGACCCAACACGTAATAAAATTCACGAGTTTTTTTCCAACTTAGTTTCCGGAAAATCGTAACTTGGCATAATAACTGACACTAAGAAGTAAAAATGTGAAGATAAGTTGAGTAAAACATTTTGGATGATTATCTTTTAAGTTAGTTCTGTAGTATATCTCTAGTCGTCTAGATCAGTGGTGGTGGGAAAATACGGCCCGCGGGCCAATTCCGTCTTTCGAACCGTTGCAATCTGGGCCACAAAAATGCATAATATTATTCTTATTCAATATGGGGGCGATGAGTCCTGCACTGACATCTGGGGATGCACAATACACTTGATGTGTATTGTGCATATGCTTACCAGCATCTATCCGAGCAAAACCAGCTCTTTGAATTCGGTATGTAAAGTTTTTTTTTTGTATTTTTTTAATATTTTTATTTCGTAGATAAGGCTATTTTAAGAAACTAATTTCGATATTTTTGTTTTCTATTGAGTAGTTATTGTAGTTTTAGTAAAATGCTACACCGTGACGTCATTTAGAGGTCAATGAAAGTCGAATGATTTCTTAGTTTTATGTTAAAATAAATGGCATCTTATCGTTTTAAAGGGTCAGAGTAGAAAAATAAGGGTTAGTAACATAAAATCTCGAAATGGTTTTGGAATTGGCATAGGTTAATTTTTTTTAGCATACCGAATTACCGGAGAAAGACTCTGGGGTGCTGCCACAGTTGCTCCAGTGACGTAAAGGCAAAAGTGTAAAAAAAATATGATGTAAAACAGTCTAGCTGTTGTGGTGACCTGGATAATAATGGTGCCTCATGCAACCCGGTAGTGGTTCCAGTTTCTTCTGTAGCTTCACCACGCCACAGCACGTGCTTCACGGTTTTATTCTCCTTCATGCAGCCACGACACAGTGGAATATCCATAGCTCCCAGTTTATACAAGTGACTATTCAAGTTGCTATGACCGGTTATAAACCTAGTAACAGATGAAAGTCCTATCGTTACAACTTCAGTAGGTTGTCAGTGATCTTCCTGTCAAGAATTGGGAAAGCCACTAATGCGTGCTTAGAGTCTTCTTGTCTCACATGCATAATTGTTAAGACATCTCAACTAATAGTCTTGAAACTCACGTTGGGTTCATCATCATCATCATCATCATAATTTCAGCCGTAGGACGTCCACTCCATCGATCTCCAAAAGAGCGTTGGGTTCCTTTTGACAAAAACAAATCTCATCACATATCCTAAATATGAAAATTTGCTTGTAAGTTGCATGCTGGTCCGCACTCAACTCCATTATGTCTGAACGGATTTGGATCCGCTAACGGGATATGGGATACTTTTTCCTAAATTAAAATCTATGTCTAAGCCTCTGAGAGAATGTCCACATGGGTGAAAACGCGGGACGCAGCAAGTAAGTAATAATCATACGCATTTATTACTTTCAGAACAAGTCCGGTGTATTATATTATTTATCTCAAGTTCAGAAGTCAACAATTTGACTAGATCTCATCCGCCAACTATTCAAATGTGTGAGATATCGTAATGGTGGCATTAGCTTCATCTTTCCAACCGAACGAGAATAAGGTCGGGTGTGCTTTATCGTATAGAACCGGAGTACTGATATATAACTAGTTTAACCTAGATGTGGCCAAAACTATTTGTTTTTTTTGTGATGTTACTAAAAATGTTTTTATTTTGCTTGTTTCATGTAGTCTAGGCTAGGCTCTTATTCACAAATTTTCAAAATAACGATTTTTGGCAACTTTGCCTTAAATAAACTAATAAAATTTGTTATTACATCGTCTTTATAAAAATAAAAAAACGGACAAGTACGAGTAGGACTCGTGTTCTGAGGGTTCCGTTGGACGAAACTCTAAGAACGCGAGTCAAAAAAATAAAAAAATAACTGAAGTTGATATATTGAAACACAAACTTAACTTTGTAGTTGACAATAAGGTTCTTCCATACATTTCAACTACAAAATGTAAGTTTGTAATATCAAAATAATTATTTTTAAATGATATACCTTCAAATTTATGACTTTCGGATTTATTCCTATATATGTGCTATGAGGCCTTGCCTCTCTCCAAATTTCATGATTCTAGGTTAACGGGAAGTACCCTATAGGTTTTGATTCCCCTGTGAAATCGCAAAATATGCGACATAAACGTTCATATCTTTTGATTGCGTTGACTTACAACTTTTATTTTTTAACAGCCAAAAGAAACCGTAGACTCAAGTTTATTTAATATAAATTTGAACTTGATACCTTTACGCGTTCTTGAGAAAAAGGGTCTTGACAGACGGACAGACAGACAGACAGACGGACAGACAGACAGACGGACAACGAAGTGATCCTGTAAGGGTTCCGTTTTTTTCCTTACGGTACGGAACCGTAAAAACGTGAACAGGTACTAAGTTTAAGGATGAAACCTTTGCATTTGTTGCGAGCAAATTTAGACATTGTTCTAACAACATGGGATTCAAACTACTTTGTCAGTGTTTTTAATGGTATTACACAGACAACCTTTGTAACTGTTCGATACTGTGTTTTATGTTTACTGAGGGTATTTACTATGTTCAAGCTAAGTTTATCTAGTACTAGCAGTCCGCCCCAGATTTGCACGGGTATAGATTATAGCCTATGTCACCCGGGGATAGTGTAGCTTCCCAACAGTGAAAGAATTTTTCAAATCGGTTCATTAGTTTCGGAGCCTATTCAATGCAAACAAACAAACAAACAATCAAATCTTTCCTCTTTATTATATTAGTATAGATATTTTCATGATTTTCTTCGAACTATAAATAACGTTATTCGTTATCACTTCTATTGTTCTTTTATCGGTGTTGACCGCTTTTTATACCATTCTTGTAACAACCCGACTTCACTTTGCAATTCAAAGGGCAGGGGCTTTGCTTGACTTGAGCAGTTTGGTTGGACATTATGGGCATGGTTTTTTGTAATAGTTTGGGATGTCTTTATTGCCTATCTCTTTTTATTGTTTTATAGGCCAATGGTTTGTGTGACTAATACGTTTCCGAAACTTGTGTCACCGTTTTTGCGAGTAATTGTATTAGAAGTTATAATGAATTGTAGCAATATAAATTTACGATGCAATTAAGCTTTAACATTGACGGTACATATTAGCAACAGCTAGACAGTGACTTAAAGTTAAACAAGTGTTATTTTTAAATTTAACACTTTTATCGCGTGTATTTTACATATCACTTCATCAAAACTGTTACATACAACTGTTACTGTTACATATTACTGTTAATAGTTTTTAGTTTCAATGTGTAATCATCGCAAAAACATAACAAATTGCATTGCACTGTATTATTTATTTCTGTTTTTTTTTTTATCAGCCTAATGGTAAATCCGGTTTGGTCGTCTATTTTTTTCAAAATATGTGGTTATTCTGTATTTTGTTCGTTAAGTAGGTAACACGGCTAATATTTAGTTGTTTTCGCAAAATATGTTTGGAAGTTTACATAGTAGTCTACGCGTACGAAAACGCAGGCAATAGCTAGTAATATTATAAGATTTTATGGAACTCGAGGTCTATCTTTTTAAAATGATAAATTCAACAAAAATATTACTAGCTATAAATACTTCAAGAAACAGCCTTCTGCCAACTAAATCTGAGTTCCAGAACTTTCCTGAAACCGCGCCAGAGCGTGTCCGTATTTAACACAACATTTCGCCATACTTTAAATCGTAACGAATCGTCAAAACTTCGCTTACACAGCAAAAGTTTGACCATTTACAAGGAATTATGCTATCGTCTATTAGAAAATATACCTACTGGAGCTTCTACCCTGTGGCATGTTTATATTCGCATCGCGTGTCGTATCCGAAAGCTCGCGGAGTTTGAAGTAGAAAAATATACCTAAATTTACTACAAATACAATTCAATTTCTGGGAGCCGAATGAGTATAGTAAGCAAAGTTCCGGTTACCGTTATACCTGTCATAGAATTGAAATACTGGTATTGCTGTTGTGTTACTTTTTACAAATAGGGGAAGGTTAGGATTAGTTACCTACAGTGACGATTGAATGAAGCAAATTGTTTAAACTAAGTAGCGCTGTTGAAGTAGAGCGACATTGATAATTTCTAGTGATTGCCGTCAAGGGAGTTGAATAGTAAACACTATTAAGTTATTTTTTTTTTATAATTAATTATTATTTAATTTTATAAATGATCACGCTTCCCGCCCCATCTATCACGTTTGTACATTTTAAACATTTTTGAAGTTAAAAAATCAGTGGGCAAGAATTAAAAAAAACTGATTACCTTTAGATTATGTTTTATACTTTAACTACATTTTGTGTCTATGAAAGACGATCAAATCGTCACCACTGAAAACATATTGTTATATACCGAGAATATAAGATAGAAAACCTTTTAATGCAACAGCTTTACAAAGTACCTATATAACAATATCTATCAAAAAAACAGAAGTGTAAAAAATAAGAACCTATACTTGTTTTAATATATATACACGTTACATTTGGTACATGTACATCAGGCAAGTTGGCGATCAAACGCAAGCCTATTATTTAAAAAAAAAAACCTACCTACTAGCACTCTTAAGTTTTGTTATCAATTCTCTCACGATACAATATTTGATAGTTACCTGTTACTTTCCTGTAGTTGTGTTCTCTGAGGCCAACAACCTTGGTATCACACAGAGCTCTTATACTCCGTATACGTAGTAAGGACTATGGTACTAAAATTGTTATTGATTTTACAACCATAATTACACATCTGAATCTGCAATCTGCATTCAAGATATGATTTGCCTATTTTAAATACTTAGCCATAGTAGCCCTAACCGTATAGCTGAGTATACAGGATTATTCGGAAAGGGTATGATAAACCAACTGCTCTCTGAAGCATCGTGGCTGGAACGAAACAATTCGCCCATAGAGAACAAAAGTCATCGACGTAGATCAACAAATTAGCAAGCTGAAGTAGCAGTGGGGAGGTATCTGTCGTAGATCCGATAACCGTTGAGGTAGACGTTCTAGAATGGAGACCAAAAATCGGTAAACGTATAGTAGGACGTCTGAGATTATATAGTGACGATATACTTAAGGGAGCTGACTGTGACAGCAAATTTTTGGCGATCGATTCGAAGATCGAGAGGCGTGTGTTAGGAGAAACCTATATCTAGCAGCGTATTAAGATAGACTGATGATCCTAAGTCAAAATTACTTCATTAAATAACTTTTGATATGGGACCTGCAATAGCGAAAAAATATAAGCTATTCTATACATTTAGTCGACTGTAAAATTAAATAGCCTTATTCTCTAGAACAGCTAATTATTTTCGTGTTTTAAATACAGGTAGTAAAAGTTGTTCATAATTATGAAGTACAAAAAGCCCTTTCAGCTTAGCGTACTCTTTTCAAATAACCCGGTATTTTGTGTAAATGTGTGTGTAACATACGCGAAGCTTAAATACAATGTCCTTACTGAATTTACGGTTAGTATATTGCAGCACTTGGTTGTAATGAGCGGCGAGCAGATGCCCGTCTTAGATTTCCTTACGGCTGCCTTTACAAGCGTAGTCCGGGAATGTTCCAATTGTAGGAAATAGTAAACACAAGCTTACTAGAGTTGGGCATTAAAATAAACATGCCAAGGAAAGGGTGGTTTCATTGCCTCGCCATGGTCGATATCAACAACTGGAAAACAGGAGCTTACACTGCAGTAGCAATGGATGTAAATACTTCAGTGTGTAATGTTGTACCTGTAGTAGTGTCGAATAAACTTTTTTAGAGTTCCCTACCCAAAGGGTGTAAACGGGAACCTATTATTAAACCTACGCTGTCTATCCGTCCGTCCGTCCGTCTGACTGTCCAGCCTTTTAACGACTGTATCTTTAGAACTGTAATATATAGCGATTTGAAATTTTCGACAGACGGACAGACAGACAGACATCGTAGGCTTAGTAATAGGGTCCCGTTTTTACCCTTTGCGTACGGAACCCTAAAAATTGTAAACTAACACAAACACACTATAATAATTATATGATATAGAAGTTTAATGAAACGTAAACAAAACGAATAATTTAATTTGAAAGACAAACCGTTGCAACCGTTGCTTATGTATAGACTATAAATCTCGATGCACAGATTAGAAACCGGTAGATTGACAGTTTAAAAGATAGAATGATAATTAGCATGTCAAACATACTCGAACGAGGAAATAACAATTAGTAACAGCTTGAAAACATAGATTCGGTATAACCCTCTACGCTTCAAAAGGTTTACTGCTAACATTAAAAAAATATTGTAAAATAGTGCTTTCAAAAAGTTCAAAAACTATGGACATGTCATGGTAATGTCTTTACTATATAGTTTTCTTTTTAAAAGAATAACTATTTATGGTTTCGTTAAGTTGACTTTCTGTTCCATTATAATTTGTGTCTATCTTTAGCCAAGTCCATCAAAGAGCTAGCGGCCGCGAACTTTAAGATAAGAAAACACATTCCTCATTGAGTATTCGAATTATCTCTGCTGTGTTGACACAGTTGTGTTTCGGGTAGAGGGTTGAGTTATAAGCGAATGGACAGCTGCAGTCGCGGGTGAATCAATTTATTTTAAGCAAGCGTGCATCGTAGACCGTATAATCAGGTGAGATAGAGATTTAAGACAAACTTATTAAAGATTTAATAAATTTAATAACAAAAAATATAACCCGACTACTCTGTATAAATAGTAGGCAACTGAAAAATAACAGCAGCGCTCTGTGTACCTAACGATATATACAGAACTCTTTCATACCGCTTTATCTCGTACTACTGATTATTTCATAGTAGTGTTACCTATACCGTTACCTATAACCGTAGTTCTACTACGAGTATGGGTATATGTATATAGGTACGCAGCGTACCGCTGTTACTTTTGTTTGATTTACCTACTATGTACCTATACAATGTACCAGTCGGGTAATTTTTTTAATTTACTTGTTACTAAATATTAAGTATATACGCCGTCAAAAATTTCACAAAGAAAATTCATAATATTATTTCAAATATTTATTAGCTTTATTTAATCCAAAATATTCGCTCTAAGTTTAAAACTGCATAGCCTAAATTAAGAAGATCCCCTTAATTCCTATCAGAGTTGCCATCGGTACATCGAACTGTTATTTGAACAGAAGCAGTTTGTGCATCTCTAAGTTGTGACAAGTCTGTGTAAATAAAGGGATGACTTTCTGACTTCTCCCTGCCTTTAAGTGCAACAAATTAATATAATACGTAGACATACCTAAGTATTCAAAGAAAATAGTATTGTTATACATACTGAATCTTTGAAATAATAAAAATTTACCTCGGGAATTCGTTTCGACGGAAAGAATTCGCTTACAAGGAAAAATAGGTACTGCAAATTCTAGACTAGAGCTTAGGTCAAGATAGGAAAGAACTTGCCAAGATTGAATCTTTTTTACTAGAATTGAGTTCAGAAATTTGTTGCGATTTCTTAGTTAGAAAGAAAAAATATGTTATATTATGATTATTTACGGGATATCAAAAAAAACATAAGTTTAGTGAACAATCATGATCGTTTAAAACAGTGTTTTAAAACATAAGTAATAAAAATCCTGAAGTTTATGAAAAAACATCGTGAAGGTATAAGACAAACACAGAAGACTAAGAAGTTTGAGTTTTAGGGTTATTCACTCATAATATTCTAAAAGTGGTTAGCTATGTTATGCTATGCTATGGTAGGCTAGGTAATTTAAATTTTCAGCACTTCATTTCTTACCTAAATTATAATACTTTTATAATTATTTTTCAATTTAATTTTGATGTTTCTGTCTTGTTATTATCTATTATCGACTAATTAATTAATCATTAATTTACATACCCGCTTTAAGTTCAAGACTTGTTTCTCCGAAATCAAATAGATCTTCTAGCAGTAAATCTGCTGCCTGTATTTATGCAGCGTTGATTTCCGACATCACTGTGTCAACTGCGAAACGATAATCTATGGACATATTAATGACCGGAATGTTTGGTTGATTACAAGAAAAAATGTTTTTGGGGGTTATCAATTATTACATTTTATTCTTATATATCAAATTCCATTTCCATCCATTTTTTTCGGAGTCTAGTAGGAGTAAAACATACTCACCACTTATTACCATTCGGATTTTGATGTAGAACATCTTATAGGCGCACCTTGGCAGTAAAACACGAGTATGCCGTGACTTACGTGACGTTATATGCTCTCTTATGCCGTTATTTTCACATGCTGGGCATCCAGTGATGGCCAACATGTTTAATATTAGATTTATTCTCCAAAGTATCTTAGCTTTATTTTTACTACGGCTAGTGCCTTTATTAACTAAACAAAATAAAAGCTAACACTACAAAAACAGTTAGACTGCCCATAGGCTGTTGAAGGTCTAAAGACAATCCAAATACACAAGCCCACTATCAGTTGGCAGCGTACCCGGCATGTTGGCGGCATTACCACGCTGAATGGTAAGGTTTATGCGTTGAGCCAGAAACACACCAGCATTAACTAATGTTAAAGTTAAATTTATAGTTATTATCATGAATTGCAACAAGTTTAATTGGGTTAGTTGAAAACGCACTAGCTGCGTTCCGCAGTTTTACTCGCGCGGACTTTCCCTCAGAACCTCATTATCCAAGTTGATGAGTCTTGTGTCTGTCTCCAGGGCCCCGATTCTACTAAACAAATTGTTTTTAAATTGTAATTATTACAATTTTAATTTTTAAATAACTGCCTCGAAATTGACTGTTTTTATTTATTTTTATACTAGAAAAATACAACCACCTAAGATTATAACAAAGAATAAAAAAATAAAAAACTGACAATTTTGAGGCCATTATTAAAAAATTAAAATTGAAACAATTACAATTTAAAAACAATTTGTTTAGTAGAATCGGGGATCAGATCTTCAACTAACTTTATGCAAAAATTACGCCAATCCGTTGCTCTGTTAGTTTACGAAAGAAGGACAAACAAACTATCAAACACACTTTCGCAATTATAACATTATTATGGTTAGAGGCAATGTTTAGTGATTAAATAAATCTATTCATTATATATACGCGAGTATAATAAACTTTAAGCTACCAACTTTTACTACAAATGAAACAGAAACGCAAATCCGGATAAATAAACTCCTAAGCACTTTAGGCGGTGCATGTCAGCTCTTAACCTCACTGACCTTATTATGAATCGGTCACTCGAACCATATCGCGTGCGTTTCGCGTTAAACTCTGCCTTTAATAAAACGTATGAAAATATTTCAGGTGACGCGTGCACCGCAGTGGCTCATTAGTCAGATTTATATGGGAGATTACAGAATCGACCACTAATGCGATAAATTTAAACGTGGATTCATTTTTACAGTTACATACTAAGTATATTTTTTTAAGTAGATAAAAAATAACTTTATGTTTGTTTTGTGTATGTAAACTGCACTTCACCACCGCTCACTATGCTCAGTCTGTACATCGTACGTATTAAGTCATAGTAAATAATTTATACTATTCACTAGCTAGATAAATGGATGGAGTGATCAAGGGTAAGACTTAAATGAGGTCGACGCAAGACCAGATAGGATAGTGTGCTGAAGATGATGCTTATGTTTAGCAACGGATTTATATGTGCTGATACATGGTTACACCGCTTCATGGTTGATATTCCAAAAACCCACACGAAGCTCTTGAGAAAGGTGTGCTGAAGATGATGCTTATGTTTAGCAACGGATTTATATGTGCTGATACATGGTTACACCGCTTCATGGTTGATGTTCCCAAAACTCATAAGAAGCTCTTGAAAAAGGTATGCTGAAGATGATGCTTGTGTTTAGCAACGGATTTATATGTGCTGATACATGGCAACACTGCTTAATGGTTGATATTCCGAAAACCCGTACAAAGCGCTTTGATACCACTTTTATTGTGCGAACTACTATTCTGTGGAATGCGCTGCCTGAATTGGTGTTCCCCGATAGTTACAATCTGGGTATCTTCAAATCAAGAGTGTATCGGTTTCTTCTAGACAAGACAGCGAAACAATAACAATGGTCAATAGTAGACCACATCATCACTACTCAGCAAAACGCGTCATTTAATAAATAAATAAATGTTTGCCTTTCTCCAATAATTAATCCTCATAGCTGTTTTGGCATTTTAGTTTGTAGTATTTTCATTTAACAACTTTGCGACTAACCTTTTGATATACAATCATGGTTTTACAAGTTTTATCATTCTAGAGTAACTAACCACTGGCTGCTTCATAGCCTATGGTTTATTAAAGGCTATTAATAACATCACTTATTGTGTAGCCGAGACTATGCAACCGGCAAGACCGGATTCTGTTTTCAAACCGCGTGTTACCTTATACGCGATGCTAGTTTTATATTTTATTTTGAATGACAATGATATGTCGCAATCGGTTGATGGAATCAAATATTAATTTGTCGGGCTCTGTACCATACTACATTAGTAGGAAATTTTTATTTTAATATTATGTCGTTAAAATTTTGGCTAATACTATTTGAGGTGGCTTACACACACACAACTTTGTAACTTTTTTGTCAAGTCAAACTCGTGTGAAAATTATTCGCTGAATTTAGCTCTAAGGTGAGATAATTTTATCAATAAACAATAAACCTATTCAACATGAAAGTTAATAACAAATGAAGCAACAAAAGAAAGTAATACTATGGGTGCTACGCGACAGATAATCATACTTTCGTTTTTGTAGATAGGTTGAAAGTGAACAAGAGCTGAACTTTGATCAAACTTTATTTTCCCAAAGAAAATTATATGCTTTCCAAAGAATAGAGAAACCAACTGACGCGTTAATCAAAGAACCTTGCGATAACTTGGGGCAACTTCTCAGACAAATAACTTTTCTTACGAAAATCTAAAATTACTTATCATAAAATAAACAAGCTTTCTTCTTCAAGTTTTAGTACTCATTCAAACCGGGATGAGAGAAAGAGAATTAATTTCGTGAAGATTCATTTCGGGCTCTTTAGATATATCCCGAATTCTTCCTTACGTACTGTTAACCCAAATCTTTGCGGACCCCTTTGTCTTGCCATGAAAACAATTCGTCAAGAGCCCCACTTTCAGCATTCAAAAGGAAAAATAGAAGGCCAAACAAGCGAGCAACGAGTTAGGCCGTAACAAAATTCCAACAAAGGAATGATTAACGATTTTTTCCTTTCCCCCCAAAACTCATTCAAGCCGCGTCGATATTGAATCCGTTAGAAGGCGTAAAAATGAAAGTTTTTCTCTTTCCTCCAAACACTGTGTGTGATATACGAGACTTACCTTCAAACAACTTACTTATACATCCGAACTTCTGAACTAATCTGCCGCACTGTCTTGCATTTCCACCTTTACTCGTCTTCTCCAAGTAGAAGAAAACACACGTGAATCTAATAGATCATGCTAATTTTGTTTCGGGTCACTTGATGTGACGTAAATTGTTGGCACGACCGGCTATTTTTATCATACTAACGTCAAACAAAGAAACCTTTTCGAATAAACACCGCCCATAAAACTTAATGAATTCGTAAGAGCCACGAGGAAACCTCAATAAAAACTTAATATAATTTTATGTCTACTAAACTGTAAGCCTTATGCGCGGAAAGGTAAACTCCCGTGTGTCTCGTTTGGAACTGGCAATGGAGCATAACTACTGTTTTAGCCACCCTAGTTAGTTTAGAAGTTGCTCTAACGAATGACTTCCATTTTGCAGAAGTGACAGTGACAGGTAACTCGAAGTTTGTGTCGTTGTGGTGTCGTTACAAACTTGAAAAAATCACGAGTCAACTGACTCGATGTCAAAGTAAAAGTAAAGTATTGTTTTAATAGCACTTCGAATAAAGTTTTGTTTCGCGCAGAACAGTTTTCAAGAAATAATTGCTTTGGAAAAGACCGAGGCGAAATTTGAGATATCAATTTTTTTTTCTTTTGCCCCAAATCGCGTCAGAGTTTGGGCTCATTGAGTATATGATCGATGACGGATTTTCATGTAGAACATGTCTCGTTTATGTTGAAACAAAGCCGTCTGTATTTTCTTTATGTCTTTTCAGATGTCAACGCTGAGAGTTTGATCCTGGAGTAATTCAATAGACCGTGAGCTAAGTGGCTGCTGTCGTCTCGACCGCGGTCACATGAGCTCTCGGGTTGCAAATTCACTAAAAAAATAAAATTAGCTCTCCATATTAAGTTTCGCGATGCAGTACGAATAAAAATGAAGCAGGTGTGTTCAGCTCACCTGGCCGGCATATGTTCAAAGCACGTTTACTTAATTATTTCCAACGTAAGCTGCTGAAATTTAAATTCAGACGAACAAGTACCCACGTACCGGAGCTAAATACGAGTTGTTGGCAGATTAAAACAAGTATGAAGTATAGAAGCTTTTATAAAAACCTGTGCATATTTTATCTTTTCAATGTTTGCAGAGAGCGTATTACTTTAAGGCAGCGGGTTATTTAATATAGAAGTTTTCTAAGTACGGGTTACATAAGGCAAGTTTCGGTAAGCCGTATAAATTACAACAAAGCGTGCCTTTACGGCGGTGAAATAGTTAATCAGTTACACGCACGCGCATTGGGCGAGTTAATGACATAATTAAAAATCCCCGGGCCAAGGTAGGAAGTTGCGTCGGGTTAGGGAGCGGCTTATCCTCACAGTAAACCGAACAAGTTGGCCCCGTTGGCTAATCTCCTAAGCCAAGTAACGGGGCGGCGCGAGTGATAAACTTTTGAGATTAGCTAAATCTGCCCTTACGGCTGTATGCCTGTTTAGAGTCGGTAAGAAGCTTTAAAAGGCACAATGTGCTATCAGCACCCAAGGGTTTTGATGTACGCATGTACGCATGTAGGACTAGGATATACTCGTAGCTGTATTTGTATTGTTATCTTTTTACCCACGACGTAATGAAGAAAGGTGTCTAGGTTATAATATGTTAAGAGTGTATGTATGACACCATATTTCTGACAAACAGATTGAGTATTTTGAATGTTTTTTTTAATTACAAAGCTGGTTTAAAAACGGTGGTTTTATAATTGATTTCTGTTTTTTTTTAAATAAAAATATGGTTAAAAAGTTATGAACTCTTTTTTGAATTAGGTGTGGGAACTTTAATTTACTTTGGATCGATTTAATATCTAATATGAACATCATTATATAAATAACTGGCAGCACGGGATGCTGGTTTTACTATGCTATTCTACATAAATCGTTATTGTTTTCTAGGTAAAAACTATGTTTCAATCTAGAACCTAAACTACCTCCGTACCAAATTTCATCAAAATTTATTCAGCCGTTATGGAGTTGAGTGGCAACAAATTTTATACACGCATACTCACAAGTATTCGTTTTCATAACCTTTTTTATAACAGCTTTTAGCGATAAGGCCGCCGGTAAGCGACACTAGTCCTCTGTATCAAATTTAATGGTGTGAACAATAAACATTTAATCAATCAATCAATAATTAGCGTGATAACGAGTCAAAAAAAATTACTTTCAAGTACGTAGTAGTTCTCGCTTTCACTCGTATTTTCGACCACTACCCAAGCACTAGCTTGGCAGAACAACCAGGTACTACACCCACGAATGCCGCCAAGTAATGAGTTTTGTTGTTCAACAGCCACCGCTGGATTAAGGGACACTGCATTGCATACGGCGCCAAATGAAACTGTATTGCTGCCTAAAAAGTTGAAAGTACCCTATCTTTTGATAGGACTTGTCCCAAAACCTGTACTCTATTTGCAAGGCTAACTGCTTTCAATCAGTTTTTACAGTCTCATCGTCATTATCAGCCTTTAATGTTCTCACTGCTAGGACACAGGCCCTCTCAGAGAGAAAAGACGAGCCCTAATCCACCATGTTGGTGAACATCGTATGTCTTTGAACTTTAGAGGTTCTTGGACATACCGGCTTCCTCACGATGTTTTCCTTCACCTTTTTTTAAGCGATGGCATCGAAACTGCAAATAATTAATTTTGGTACTGAAGGATTCATTGGCAGGGTCGAGGTTTGAACCGGGTGCCGTTAGATTGTAAAACGTACATGCTACCGCTCGGCCACCATCGCTCTTATATAATTACATAACAGAAAAAATTACTTTAGTTACTATTTAAAACTTTATGCAACTGATACCTAAATCAAATTATAAATCTACTCTTATAATAATAAATTATCTTTAAAAAACCGACTTCAAAAAACCACAAAACACAAACATTCTAAGTTAATATGCCACTACAAAGAACAAAATAATATTTTTACACGGATTTTTAAGTCGAAATTCGTAGGCGCTCTAGATATTACTTGAGCTGGTTTAAAAACTACTGATCGCTAATTAATTAAATAATGAAATTAATGAAATTTTTGTGGAACTACCTTGAGTGTTTCTTTTGCATGATAAATAAAGAATAAATAACGGGCTGAGTTGAGATCCTTCCTCTTTTTACGAAGTCCGTTAAAAATATAAATAAGAAGCACAATATTTTTGTATAATTTTCTGTTTTCATTTATTATAAGTGGGTTTAGTTTAATTTAAGTTCTTTTTTTATTCTAAAATATATTAAAGTCCTTACGTAAAATAATTTGTACATTATGAAGTGTAAACAAACCAAAAACCCAAAGCAAACAAGAGCCGCAGCCGTTATTAATGAAACTAACAACGTTCGAACACTTTCAACTCCGATCCAAACCATTAATCATATCAATATCGACCGTCCGATTCCGACCCGGATTTTCCGATAAAACCATGTCCGCAAACAATCGGAGGCTCCGGACATATTGTGCGGATCCGGTCCGATCATAATGTACTAAGGAATGTTAATCGAAGCCTCTGGGGTCAACGCTAGACGAGCCATTTAGTCTGGACAAACAATTTTGGTCACGCGCTCAGCTGGGACAAAGTGTAATTTTGCCGAAAATTTTGTTTACACATTTAGGAAAATAGCCGACCTAGACTAATTTTATTATGAATCTCAACGATCGTAGCTATCTCATTTGCAAATTTTATTTCATTTAAGTTTACACCTATAAAATTAAAAAAAAACACATTAAAAGCCCTCCGACAATAGAGTTGATGATCTTCTAATTTATTTTCCAAGAAGGATGATTACATTAGGTTGCAAAAAATTGTCATGAGCAATGGCATTCACGATTTTACATAAATATATGTTTTTACGATTACTGTTCACTATTCATTGGTAAATTCCTCATTTTTGTTTAATAGAACTGAAGAAAGCAATAACTTTAGTCAGCTACAGTAGTGTTGAGTGAATCTAGTGGTCAGCTTTTTATTTGCACTTACTCATTTAGTGCTTTTAGCGTTTCCTTTTATTCCTTAACATTCTCCAGTGACATAATAACAACATTGTTTACTTCTCTTTTCAGCTCCTGAATCGTAAATTTAATCGTAAATGTTTATTTCCCTGCCAAAATAATTCTGCACGCGACTAAATATTTAGTAAGCTCACTACCGATTACGGTCATGCGAAACCGCGTCGAGTCGCATTTCTCAGTTGTTTATTACAACGAAATACAAATTATTGGCATACTTTCACAAAACTGCTATAGTCGTTAAATTAAATGTGTTCCCTTAAACGCTTTTATACACTTTCCATAATTGTATGTACCTTCTCTTACTGCAGATTTATGAACACTAATTGAAGCGACAGTAATTGGCTTTGTAATGAATTATTATTAATTAGTATTACTATGGTTTCAGCACCGCTATGATAAATTTCAGGCTAAAAAAAAAAACTGTATTGGTCATACACACACATATAGCATTTTATTATGGTCATACAATACCATAAAAGTTGTTTGTTATATGAACAATAATGTAAATACATACCTACACTTTATTATTACATTGTCCGAATACTATTCGCATTTTCTAATAAAATTTTCACTTCGATTTGCTCAAAACGATTATACTTTGAATGTTCCACCTAAAAAAAACGTACATTTCAACGGTTTTTTAGACGCGTTTGTTGTTACAATAGCTGTTGTTACCGTATTCCGGGCTTTGGCTATCGCGTTGTTTACTATAAAACAAAACAGTCGTAAAAACAAAACGAAAATCAGCTTCCCTGTTTAATTTAGCGGGGGCTGTCGACAAAAAACATTGGACCTTGTTGAACCTTTTTTGTTGACCGAAGGGAATAGCGTAGGAATGCATTGTTCCCGTTACACTGTCTCTGCCGGCCTAGATGTGAAAGCGTGTATTTCTTTTATTCTGACGCATTCAATATGAGATGCATCACTGTCTAGTTAATATTTAGTTAAGATATACACAGGGAATAAATTTAATTTAGATGCCGAGCCAAAATACTGATGTGATTGATTTTGTTATCTTCTAAAATGAATTTTAGAATTCTTACATCAAATCAAATAGAATTGGTTGGAAAATTTGGATTGATAAGAAAAATTGATTTATCCCAAGTAAGTTGATAAAATCACCCTTAATTTACCTCAAATTACAAGTGAAAAGAGTTAGCTATAAGCAAGGGATCCCTATTCCATTTTCGCTTTAATCAGTTTCTAAGAAACAAAGTGAAAGTTTCAATTTGGGCGTCATTAAGATTCCTGCCGGTGGCCGAAGCGTATCGGGATTGGAGGAGTTTCCTTTTAAATTTCAATACTCGAACGAAAATAAATATCTTGATCAAATATTCGTGAAGATTATTATCAGAAATGAACATGAAAAGCATTCTTAATTGAGTTATATTGAAATTCGTGATGAGCTACGCTTTCCTGATAATATCAGTTACGGAACGGACAAAGCAGCGCGCGACAGTCGTTAAATTGGAAGTTATTAAAAATAAACAGTTTAACTATATGGATACAAATTGAAATGCTTGTAACAAAAGAAGCTAACAAATCAAATGTCAATTTACAGATGTACAATAAATAAATAAAACTATGATCAGGTATGGGTTAAGCGTCAAAGCGATACCTGCTGGGAAGCCGCGGCAAAGGCGCCTGGCTTGATGAATATAAACATAAAAACCTGTATGTATACGCGTCGCCCACACAGGCTATTAACTGAGACGCTTTATCGTCCATTCATGGGAGTAATATGAACCCTGGACAGTTTAACCTCTGAAGGTACAAATTGTGATTATGTGAACTGTCTCTTATATTATGTTACGTGGACAAAATTTTACTTTAAGCAAGATATGGGGAAGTTATTTCAAGTTATCCCTCTATTCAAAACTTATATTTTCAAAACGTCAATACTATAGCTTTACAACGTTTTGTTTTACCATCACATCTAGTCTATCCTTAGTCCACTGCTGGCACTGAGGTATATGTACTACGTACACTGCTGTAAGGCAACTTGATGTTTAGGTTACGTATATCGTCACTCCATCATTATCTTAGCGCATCTTACACATAATTGCCGATTTGTAGACACGTCTCACCTCATGGCTTTTTTGACTATTTTTATGTTAGGAAGTACGTTAAGGAGCTATTTGATTATCAATTTATGTTAAAATTATCTCATAATATTTTTGTTTTATTTTTGTGTAGGTATTTTCTCTTGGGATAGAGACCTAATAAAGTATTTTCCTTGAATGCTTGCGCAATTTTAAATTGTAACCGTTATTAAATTAAGAAAGTGACCCATTACAACCAAAGGAGCATAAAATAATACAATAATGGTCTGGAACACACTAATATTTTGGGTAGCCTATCATTATTTACCAATTTTGTCTCGGGATAAAATTTTGATTCGGTGGTCAAAACCGATCAAGAGTTAATACGAAAATAATAGATTTCGTTTGTTCATCATTACGAGCGGAAACATAATTAGGGTTCGGCATTACGGGGTTAAAATTTCAGTTGAATAAAGGGGATATTTGCTGTTATTTTAGTTCACTAAAAAAGAAACATGAACTGTATCTCCTAAATCTGTTAATATTTTGGCAGAGGGGTCGTGGGCATCAAATTGGATAGGGGCTTATTGCAAGAACCAAGTTCTCAGCCTGCCTCATTTTTTTAGTTGGCGTTAGACCCTATAAAACTTGCAGGTCAAACGTTGCAGGTCCGCAAGAGAAAAACCGAAAAGTGTGGGATTTCCAGCTTTGCAAGATGCTGGGGTGAGCCTTTTGAAGGAGTCGGGATGTGCGGTAGGGAAAATCTGAGCAGGAATGAGTTTAAAACGCTAAAGTTAAATCTGTTCTATCATTACTTGTTTTACTTAAATGAAAAGTACTGTCAAAATGAAGTCAAAATTAAGGATGCCAAAGATGAGGAAGACTAATGCCTTTCTCTTTGAAATAAAATGTGTATAGGTATTGTTTATAAAAAAAAAAAACTTAAATTTTACGTAAGTATTGTTAGTTTCTTCTGAATTTTAACTGTTAATATTTAATAGTTTAATTTTCTTAGAATCAATCATCGTTGGTGTTTTCTTTTTCTAGAAACTACACAAAAATTTCTGAAACGAAGTCATTTACCGATACAAAATCATGATTTACAAATTATCGTCTCTCAGAAATCCCGCTACAATCAGTGACTTCAGCAAATATGTTACACAAACGGAACTAACGCATCTTTAAGATTATTGACTTGCTCGCGTTTGTCACGTGAGCACACATGAGTTTATTTTTTTGGTCGATTTTATTTCAACTTAACATTTTTTTTTGCAAAATCATAATATCCAATATGGCCAAAATGTTCACAGAACGGTCAAAATACACATCATGCTAGAAAGAATTGTTGTTGAAAGTAAATGTCTAAATTAAACACTTAACGGATTTCATCGCGTATATTTGACATTATTTTAATTCCTGGCGTTGACGTTATTTGTGAGTGTTTAATTTCAATAATCGCGAAATCTTAAGAAATTACTAAAGACTAGCGGTCCGCCCCAGCTTTTACTGGGTATAGGTTGTAGCCTATGTCACCCGGGGAGATTTTTCAAATCGGTTCAGTAGTTTCGTAGCCTATTCAATGCAAACAAACATTCAAATCTTTCCTCTTGATAATATTAGTATAGATAACAGGGATAGGCGGTTGAACAAATAAAATCTTAACAGCAATTGCAATAAGTCGAGAATAAAAACTCATTGAGTAAATAACATAAACTTGAGTTTGTAATGTGAACAACGTGTACACGCGATTATACTCGTACCTACGCGCATTACATGTTCAAAGTTTAATCGTTTCCATGCAAAGGGATAAAATTTGATCTAGGCCTGGTCCCGTGGACTAGTAGTTATTTTAGTTACATCAAATAAATAAAAAATACGGTGATAAAATGAAATATAATGCTTAAAAATACTCGGCAAATAGCCGAGTATTTTAAGCATAATGTTAATAATTATTGGGTAATGCAAACAATGAAACGAATACAACAATCAAAAATTATATCAAACGAACTTGCATATAAATGCAACGTAAGCTCTACAGTTCTACAACCTATATTGGATAAAATTTAAAGCTAACGAGAGTGTGAAACAGTGAATAAATGAAAAACTTCCACCCCGCTTATTTTCATTGTTGCCATTTGTAACGTTACGCAGAGCGTGTTCAAGCTTTTTGCTCCATATTATTTTGATTGTCGTCCAAACTCAAAAATTATTTATTCCAAATCTACGCAATTCGCCCATTGATTGAGCACTCCAGTCTTATTCACAAATCTCTATACCTGATCATCATCAGCCAAAAGTCGTCCACTGCTGAACATAGGCCTCTTTCTTAGACCGTCATACTGAACGACAGCCTGCCATCTGCATCCATTGGATGCCCGCTACTGTCACTTTGTCCTCGTTCTATCTAGTGGGACGCCTACCTACGCCGCATCTTCAGGTTGGTGGTATCCACTTAAGAACCTTTTCTCCCCATCAGTTATTGGTTCTTCGAGCGATGTAGCCTGCACATTGTCACTTCAAGAGTCAGAATATGGACCCGGATATGTCCTAAAAGTGCGACGTACCACCAGAGGATGGGCAGCAGCATTCTCAAGCCACCTGCCAAGCAGGGAATTATAACCCCATGACAGATATCTTAATACTACAGATGTAACTATTGTTTTTATAAAGTGTATTAGCCATGCGCCACAACAGTATACTAGAGATTTGTGTTTTCTACTCACCATACCGAATCAAAGCGAAAACTCACATATTAAAAAAACCTGTTAATTCATCGCAATTCCATCGTCACTAACAAAAGCATGTCGATGCCTTGATTTAATAAAATTATATTCAAAAATTACCATCTATGAATGACTGTTCGTAGCTTTATTAAAATAATTATATTTAAGTATTTATAGACAAAGCTTACATACTCAATAGCGCTCTCATCATCATCATCAGCCAGAAGACGTCCACTGCTGAACATAGGCCCCCCCTTTGACCTCCACACTGAACGACAGCCCGCCTTTTGCATCCACTGGATACCCGCGACTCTCACAATGTCGTCGGTCCATCTAGTGGGAGGCCTCCCTACGCTGCGTCAATAGCGCTCTCATCGTTTCTTAATTTACCAAACGTAATTTAGTCTAATAATAGGCTTGCGTTTGACCGCCAACTTGCCTGATGTAAAGCGACGATGCGGTCTACATTGTGTGAAACACGAATAATTCAAACAAACCAAACGAAACACTACTGCCTCTACTAATATTTACTGTTAACAAATAAATAAATATTAGAGAAGTAATAAGTAACTAGAGAGCCGTAGCCACCTAAGAAGCCAAAACAAAAGTTTTAACAGTTTATTTAGGAGCTCGTTTCTTAGAAGGCCTACGTATGTTTGATTAAGAACTCTTGTAAATAATTATTGGTGGTATTGATGTTTGAGTTTATGGATTTCAGTGCAATTTAAACAGTTATTTTTTTGAACAAAATAAAGTAACTATTTTTATGTGTTAGACCTCAATTTTTATGTCAATAAACATAAGAAAGTTATTATGAACAAAAATTCAGATTCTTTTGAAAAAATGCCTCATTATTGGCTAAGCAAAGCAAGGTCTTAGAGTCTACCGAAACAAATCGGCATTTAAAGGTATTAATACTAGCTGTTTCCCGCGACATAGTATAGCCTGTACTTCAATCTGGTCATAGCTAAGCATATTCGTGAAAACCGTGAACAAATACAATCACTGAAATGTTTCCCGTAGATTATAAACTCTGCTTCGCTCTGGTAGTTATTCCGCAGAAACAGCGACAGTAGCTTTATTACAAAAATAGTCATCTGTCAGCAGTCTGTTGACATAGTTATCTCCTGAGCCGTTATTAACATGCCTCAAGTGGTCTTAATAGGTCAATGCATCGCCACTATCTTAAAAGTACTCAACTCAGTAAATAGTACTTAAAACTTTGATGGCAAGTTGTCACCAGCTACTGCCTACGCTATCATCTTCTCAATAAAAATAAACGTTAAGTAGTACTTATCTTGCTTACTTGTTTCCACAAGAGAAAGCTGGGATTTATGTATTTTGATTGAAGACAACAATAATATCCGGTATCACTTACCTACTTATATTGTGGCTTCTTAAGATTTTTATGAGACAGCAATGTGCTTCTATTTTAAGATGTTATTGGCATTGATATTTGAAATAAAATACTAACTTACATCTTGATGAAATACCTATATATTATGTTATTTAGATCTAGTCGTTTTCTTATTTTTACTTTTCAAATGCTTAGAAACGTTTGGTAAGACCGTTTTGGCCGTATTTAGAAATGTTATTAAAGTTAAGGTAATGTTGTTAGTGCGTTCAAACTCTAACTCTAGCTCGTTAAAAAATATCTAAAATTGCATTTTATCGTTTTTGCGCGTGACAATTTTTGTCAGCAAGAAGTTTTCAAATCATTTTAACCCTTGATTACTCGCATGAAGAAAATCCCATGACTGCTTTAAACGAAAGTGTCACTTTTATAGTTAACTAGGAAGCTACTGTTGGTGAAACCGGCGTATCACCGAACAAAGTATAATTTTTTCGCGTGTAAAAGTGCGTTGACCCCTTGCTACTTTCATGGGTTAAGGTAGGGGTTAAGCATTTTATAATTATATCTCTTGTTATTAGTTATAATTTCCTTACATATACATATAATTTAGTTTATTGATATTTGATTAGTTCCCTACGTAAAAATCATGGCTGAACTTACAAAGTAAATTTCACACATGAGAATTTCCTTGACCTTTCACTTCGAGGCTGGTAATCTCAGCAAGCCTGAGTACAAATTTGCTCAAGTTCCCAACACTGTGGATCTAGCAAACATTGGAAGCCCGTTTCACCTGCCGAAGTTCGGCCCGATCTGTTGATGTTGCCTTTATACTTGGGGTTACCATTTATTTAAAGTAAATCTTGAGTTATAAATTAATATTTAGTAGAAACAAAATTGAGGTATAAATAATTACCTACTTATTGATATTTCAATTTTTCCCCAAACCCACTACTTTTCACCCACTACTGGGTGAAGTATTTTTAATTATGGGATTTGGACTTCGGAGTTTTTATTTATATCTATAGCAGTTTTAGTTGATCAGAGGGTATTAACCACTGCTCAACTGTTCATAGTTGAGCAATTTAGCTGAGCAGTGAGGAAGAAGCGTTGTTTGTTCTCTAATTTGACTAAAATTATTATGACAAGAGGCACGAAGAAGCTTGGGTAGAATAAACTAAATGATAGAGTCTGGGTAGCCTAAATAAAGTTTCGAAAACAATCATTTCGTCGAGTCATTTATAACGTGAGGTGAAGTTTTGGGCATCCAGTATAATAACTAATCTAACTGTAGCATTATAAGTGTAGAAGAGTGTAAACGAGTAATAATCTTTTGTGTCAGTTTTATATCTAAATGGTGAGTTTGATGTCTGTTTATATTTTCTTTCAGTGGTAGTGCCTCATTTTGCAAGTTTGAGGAAAGACGTTTTAAGTTCAGAGTAATAGAGTTCAAAATCTGATAAGTTACCCTTGTGAAAATCAGATTAATATTTGTATGCAGTCTCAATACGAGCAAGTCACTCGCTTGATGGTAAGTTTGACTATTGCGAAAAGTAAAATTATTTTTACTATTGCGCATCTACATTCCGTGAATGGTTTTAAACTTAATCACATTTATTTCGTTACCTATATTTCAATTTATTTTGTATTCACTTAAACAAGTATTCTACAAAAAGGTTGTGAAGGATAATGATAAAGGAGAATGAACAAAATTTAAGGAACTTATTTATCTTCTGGGGTTTGTGAGCAATAAAAAGTTATATTTACTGCATACAGTACACTCAGAATATATTATAACAGGCATGTATGAGATAAATTACTAGGCGTACATAAAACGCCAAGCAACCAAGGAATACCAAGGAACCCGGGACACTGCGTGACTTCGCACACATTCATTCAAAGCCACGGAACAGGTAGAAAAACCCGGCCGGGCTGATATTAAACCCTGTTTCAAAGCAAACAAGTCTTTGTACGAAAGCACAATTTTAATTAAAGCAAATATGACACGAGCACGAACGTCCATTCGAACAAAAATTAGACAACATTCCATAACGGTGACGATAAATAACCAACGGAAATTGAAGATGTTGAAACGAAAAACGTCTAATTAAAGACATAAACAAAAGCGCTTACAGACAAAATCTTGTATGATTAACAAAAGCTATTTGGATAGTCAAATAAAAATTCGAAGAAACGGACGCTTTCATTTACCTTGTGGTTTAAGCGTTCGAGTGTTGATTACCCACGCGATGAGAAAACATATCAAATTGTGCCTAACCTCATGTCCAATTGAATTCATTTATAAATGTCTATTGACCTTTATGGTCTTCTTTCCATTAACATACATAAATCCATTCTTATGGGAGCCGTATGTTCATTAATTTAGTTTTCTATCGGTCAAGCCTGTTTACCGAACCCATATTAGCGTATTAAATAGATAGTAGATTTTTCTTCTTTTGATGTGTTTTAATCGAGAGACATTAATATCTTTTACTGGCATTTAAATACGTGTGGCATTTACTCTTGATATCTCTAGTGAACACGTTATAAAAGAGACCGACTCTAATGACGCAACTAACTATGCTTTTACATCTTTATTGATCTTGAAAATGTTTTTGTATTTGCGACTTTTGTATTTGGTGCCCTAAGTACACTTTAGTTACGCCACAGTAAATCTTAATTAGTTTTAAATTAAAACGGGATACTTACTTGTATTACTATCAGATAAGTTAGTGATTTTACAATTTTCTTTATTCTGTACGGCGTTAATACTTCTAAAAGGTTTCACATTAGCTTTGCTACGTTTCTACCAAAATTAAAGTAATTCATCATCCCTGGACACACTACACAATTCTACTAGGTTTGCCAAAGAAAAACTGTATAGAGCTGAATAGTTTGAATCATTAAAATTAGCTATATTCTACCCAAAATTTTACGGTAGAGTGTAAAATTTTGCTCGGTTCAAAACGGATCCGATAATCACAACGGATGATAACAAAAACGATTGGCCATAATAATCGGAACTACGATATCGATACCTCGACTTTGTCAAATCTTTTGTTCAGTTCCGGCGGTAATCACTTTACAAATGGCTTTAGATAAAATGGGATTTTGTATGGCATGTGAACGAATAAAAGAATGCGCCCAGGTAGAAATGGGGGTATATCTGTAACAATATGTATACTGCTAATAGCGAGCATTGAAATAATTCAACTGTGACAGCACGTTCCGTTAATAATGGCGAAATTGATACAAATGGAGACAATAATAGAATCAGTGTCACCGCAGTTGAAATATCCGATTGGATTGGGGAAAATTTTATAGTATATTTTATAGAAAGCGATGATGTGAATAAAACAGAAAAAAAAATTAAGAATAGTAAACAAGAACCAAGTTTTATTTCGTAATATTCTTCGACTTGTCTGAGAGTTTGTGATGCCATCCATACCAGTAGCTTTCTTAGATACTTTTTTTGCTTACGACCCAAAGCTTGCCTGCTCAATGTGAATTCTTGGCGCTCTCGAGATCGAACAGGTTTCAACATGGAGACCGACAACCGGTAAAAAATCGTCAGGTACTTAATTATGGTAGGCTCATCGTTTTAAATAGGTACAATTCAATTCAATTCAAAGTATAATAGGTAAGAAAATTTAAAATATAAATTTATCTTTCAAAGATTAAATTAAGATTAGATTAGAATTTATCTTTTTTTATTTTTTTTTATTTTAATTAAGATTAGAATTTATCTTTCATAATATTAAACTCAGTAACGAAAGGTACTAAGGTAGTTAAAACTACCAGGAATTTTATTTTCTGTAGAATACCTGTTCGTTTAACAGTGTTCTGTCCATTGTGGCGTGCCATTTCCCGGCCACTTGTTAGCGAAATTATTAGAAACAGTGCATTGTGCGACGTTGGAAACAAAGAAATCCTGCAAGTACTAAAAAGTAAGGATTACGGAGAAAAGTAAGTATTTAGCCGTTGAGTTTTACCCAGGAAGCAATAATAGGGAAACGTTCAGGGCCTTCGATAATTCCAAGTACTGAAGAAGTATTTACAAATGCATTAGTAATACTAAATAATGCATAGATAAAATGTGATATCATGACTAAATGTCGAGTTATCTATAGAAAAATCAACGTCCGATAACATTTAAAGAGTAACTCGTGAACCTCTGACGAATATTATAATTTTACACCACACCAAAAGGCGTGCCCTCTCGGTAATATTCCGCCCTCTTAATCACTACCCGCTGGAATAATTAATAACACCTCAATTAAAATATCAACTAAGAGCTTCCGCTCATGTGGTGTAGATATAATTCGCTAGCTACATTTTCTCGTAAATTTTATACTCTTATTGGGTGATTATACTAATGGTCACAGACAATCGTCGTTTAAAAAAATGCTAATTCAAATAACGGAAATAAATAAGGGAGTCATTGATGCTTGGATACCTATTTATGTTTTTGTGATGCATCTCATGGAATTTGATTGGTCTAAGATTTAATTTAGCTACAAGTTTTGTTTACCGTTTTTACCATTTTCGTAATGTGACTTGGTACTTAATTATGAGATTTATTGCATTACAAAAACTTGAAATATGACTGACTATTTCGAACTTTTAATTTTATTGGCACGATAAGCTGTTATTTGTGCAGTTTGTATAGGAACGCAATCTTTGTTTCATGTCAGACCAGTGGTATTACTAATTAAAGCCTCAGGGAGCTGAAACAGGTTTCGCGATTTATCGTTAAACCCAATTTAGAGCCGGGAGGCACGCGATTACAATCTTCTCACGACAGGAAGGCGCGCAAACTCCTCATCTCCAGGGATATCACGCACGCAACAAACTTTATGGCACCACGTCCCGAGGAGCAATCCGCTCGGGGCGGTCCAAGCCCGCACACGGACCAATTCAAAAGAAATAAGACGCGGGCAGTGCCTCGCAGACGGCTCGTGTCATATCCCAAGCACGTCTTACTCCAACACTCCGTACAAATTCATTCATCAATACTCCAATACGACACTTTCACAAACACGTGTGGCCACCGCGAGAACACTGCCCCAAGTTTAGGGCTAACGAAACACTGACCGTTGTAGAATACGGCTGCAAGCTCAGGCGGATTCCATCTTGAGCGAGTCGTTCCCGTAGCAACCGCTTCAGTTGCATCCGAGGTATCTTCACCAACTCCGCTTTTCCTTCCTCGTACTCATCCGCGTACTTGGCTGGTTCCACTTGAGCTGTTGCCTGCTCTTTTCTTACTTCTTCTTCACATCGACAAGATTCTCTCGCTGCTGCCGCTTCCTCCAAAGTGAAGTAAACGGCAGCAGCGCCTTCCTCTCTCAAAGTTCTAACGGAGTGCAGCAGACGCTGGCGGTGTGCTGGGTTGAGAACACCGATGGCATCCAAATCTGGTTCCCCAACTTGTTTGCATATTTCTAAGTCATCATACCCATTGTCTATAAAACTTTCTGCGTACTGGCCCAAGTGGAGCGATCGCAACCACTCGACGACGATGTTGCCGGTCGTGGACGAGGCCATATCGCGTCAAAATTCTCGCATTACAGTGCGTGCTCGCGGCGCGACGGTCGGCGAGAAACTGTCGGCTGCACGCTCCCCTTTGCCCCCCTTTCCCCTCTATAAGCCGCGGTCGCCGCCCCTAGTCCTCGGTGCTTTTGCTTTTTGACATTTTGTAGCTTAATCGTTTCATTTCATAGAGGTGCGCGCCGCACCACGTGATACTTTGAATAATTGTTTACATTCCACCTCGTACAAATAACAGACATTTTTGACATTAATACCGGCAGTAATAGATTCAAATAATTTTTATTTGTTGTAATCTCAATAATTTTTGTTTGTTTTTATTTTGAACGGAGGATTAATGAAAGAAGCGGTCGTGGAGTCAATATTATATTGAACAGCGGGTGGTGTGTTGATGAATGATTTATGTTTGGATTGCAAGCTAATATGGAAGTTGCCTCTCTAGATTGCTGTTAGTAAAAACTGTAGGTATGTTTTAAGCACCAATAAATCATTACCTAATTAAAAATATGTCAATAGTTTTCAAATAAGTAACAAAGTTGGGTACGCTGCCAACTGGTAGTGGGCTTGAGCATTTGGATTGTCTTTAGACCTTCAACGGTCTATGGGCAGTCTAACTGTATTTGTAGTGTTAGTTTTAGCTTGTATTTTATCTATACTAATATTATAAAGAGGAAAGATTTGATTGTTTGTTTGTTTGTTTGTTTGCATTGAATAGGCTCCGAAACTACTGAACCGATTTGAAAAATTATTTCACTGTTGGGAAGCTACACTATCTCCGGTTAACATAGGCTATTTTATATTTTCAAAAAAAATAGGGATCCTTACTAAAACTCCAATAATGTAACCCAAGGTGTAAAAAATAAGATTTACAATTTTGACTTTGCGTGTTTGACAGTTTTAAGACAGGACGACGTCTGTCAGGTTTGCTAGTTTAGTTAATAAAGGCACTTGCATTGAAAAAAAAAGTTACAATAATTAGAAGTTCCGTGTAAGTAATCATTTTGAGAATAGATATAAAAATAACATGGAGATAACGTAAGTACTAAACTAAAATTTTTTTTTAACATTTGAAGTTACTTACATAATTTAAGTATGTGCCTCTAAGTAGGTACCTACCTCTTAATGTTGGGTTTTAGAGCTAATTACCCAACAAGAAGAAACTAGGTCAAAGTTCAGTACAGCTTAAAGCTGTTACTCATTTAACTCCTTGAACCTGTTTTATCTCGTTTTGGCTGCAGCTAGAGGAAGTCTGTTTATTTAAGTTTGCATAAAGCCGACGACGACGCGATGCTTCAGGGGACTCCCAGATATATTAAACAAATAGCACATAAGTAGGTACACTGATTAAATCTGTTGTCTCAAATTTGGGGATTACACAAACATTTAGGTCACATCATCATCACCATCATCATCATCAGCCAGAAGACGTCCACTGCTGAACATAGCCCTCCCCCTTTAACCACCACACTGAACGAAAACCTGCCATCTGCATCCACTGGATGCCAGCGACTCTCACAATATCGTCGGTTCATCTAGTGGGAGGCCTACCAACGCTGCGTGTCCGATTCGTAGTCTCAACTCAAGAACCTTTCTTCCCCATCGGTTAACGATTCTTCGAGCGATCCCACAGCGTTAGGTGACATAAGTAAAGTTTATTCAAATTTTTCATCATCATGTGAGAGTTGATTTATTTTACTTGTTTGTTTAGAGCAATCAATCTTCTTTCGGTTTTCCAAACAGCTCTCTCCGAATATTTTTTTCCTTCTTTTTTTTATATCATCGTTCAAATCAAGTTACTTACATTTAGAACCTATGTACAGAGGTATATATTGAGTTTCGGGGCCAAAATGAAAAAAAACATGTCGTCTCGTTGTATTATTTTCCTAAACTTGTGTACATACTTTGAGTGTTAATGCATAGTAATGGTGGATTATTATTTATTAAGTGTTCGTGGACGTGATCGAGTGGGCAAGTGATATAACGATAAAATAAAAACAAATATAAATAACGATAATTGATAAAACGTGGTATTTTCGTGTTGTTTCCAAAACTCAATAAGAAGCTTCTTGTAAATTCTCTACGACTCTATGACTTTTACTTGACCGTGACGTGACTTACTGTGCTTGACTCTGACTGTAACATGACTAAACTTGTTTGACGCTATGAAGGACTTTGTATGAATGAAATGAAAAAAACTAACAACAGTAGTACTTCTACTATTATCAATTGTTCTGTTTCTAGGGTTCCGTACCCAAAAGGTAAAAACGGGACCCTATTACTAAGCCTTCGATGTCTATCTGTCTTTCTGTCTGTCTGTCCTACATATATTAACGGCTATATCTTTCGAACCGTAATAAATGAATTGTTTAAAATTTTCACAGAATATGTAACGTTACAGCAGGGATTAACTAACAAATAATAAAAAAGTCTAAAAGTAAAAAAGAAAGGGGGGCCCCCATACAACAAACGTATTTAAAACGGTAAACGGTTATACGTACAAGCGTCAAGTTTGGCATGATTATAGTACGCACTCTAAAGTATAACAACTAATAATAAATAATGGCCAAGTGTGAGTTGGTAACAAATTTCTGTTCATTACCAAGTTATTTATAACTGGTAATTGGATTGACCTCGTTTTCTTTCACCGAATCGTTAGCTTGTTTGCCATCTCCAAAAAAAACTGATACCTTATAGGTAAGTAATAACATACCATAAAGTTTCTATAACACCAAAATCATTTGTACTTAGTCATAATTTTTTTTTTTTATTTATACCCCCGAATGCTCGTTCTTCTGTACCTTCTTGTCCCAAGCTGAGTCAAAATACGAAATTGATAAAGGAAACCAGTTTGTAAAACTACTCTGAAAAGCTGCCGATAGACTTGATTATTCCAACCTAATTTTCCACGCTTAAGCTACAAAGATATAAACGTTTTTGAAACGGCATAACAAAAGCGTATTTTTCTTTGCAAACGAAATATCGGCGCTATTCAAAATACAGAAATAGTCTTGTGAACTCTATTATCTATAGGGATATACTGCAAAATTAACAGTCCAGTATTATCTGAAATATTTTTGCACAAAATTTTACGATACCTCTTTAAAACCTACACCAAAAAGAAGAGTTTTGTAATCATAGAACAACAATTGACGATTGACTGATAAATTATACTTTTTCACGATCTGTTGAGTATGTTAGGTAATGGTAGTGACGACTCTACTTAATTTTCAGATCATCGTCATCGTTTATCAGCTTATCATCTTCCCACTTCTGGGACACAGACTTTCTGTCAAAGAGAGGTCCTAATCCACCATGCTGTACAATCCCAGTACATGTTAGTGAATGTCATGTCATTGAACTTTTTGGGTCCAAAGACATACCGGTTTACTCACGATGTTTTCGTTCCTTCACCGTTGTGGAACGACAGTATCGTAACTGCTCATAATTTATTTAAATACTGAATAAGTCATTATTGCAACGCCGAGGATCTAACCGGGTGCCGTCAGATTGGAAAACGAACATGCTACCCGCCTGGTTACCATCGCTCATTGCAGATATTATCATTGCTCATTGCACATTGCAGATATTTAATGTAGGTAATAAATAAGACGTTCTAGGCGATCTTTTCGTAAAATTATCTTAACCCAAGTAGTTTACCCTTTCCTAAGTATTTTTTTCTTTGGCTAAACCTTCGACGCCACCTTGACTCTCTAGTCCACTTTAGGCCTTAGGTACATTAAAGTTGTTGAAAGCGTTTCCAGTATTTTTATAACTGTTATGATTTATCATAAGTGAGCTGGTTCATGAAATTATGCTAGAATATACACTCCAAAACTGCGTTTCAAGTGCTTTTGCAAAATATTGTATTTAATTGTCACTGAAAATGTGTTTCGATAGCTTCCTGCCAAATAGCTTTTCCGGTCGGAATTGCAAACGCATCGGTATTAGATAATAACGGTTAAAGCCAGTATTAATTGAATACTTGTTAATATTAATAACCAGATTGCTGACGTTGATCCTAATACTAAAATAACATTTATTAAGCTATATTGCGGAAATTACTTACGGGACTAATTTTAAGGCCATCGATCTGATTAAAACCGTAGGCTTTTAGTGAAGAGTTAAAGTATTCCAGAGGCATACATTACTGTTGAGTACTTTATCTATGTAATAAGATTAGTAATAGCACTCTAGGCTTAGTTTAATAATAGCTCCAGATTTGTATCTATTTCTCTGCAAATTCAAATAAGTTCAAAGGTTTAAAAAAAACATTTTGTTTTAAACAAGCTTTTGCCTTTAGTAAAGAAAATGTTAACCACCATCTTAGAGCGGTGGCAACCATATTGAATTTAGTGTGATATCACTAATTATATCGTGCTCTACTTTTCAAGTTCTTATATGTTATATTTACCCATAATAAAATAAACAAACAAAAAATATACACCATGAGCCATCTTGTGGCGCCGGCCATTTCGAAAATGGGTATTACAATGTTGATTATTGCACACTGGAACTAAAACTAAATGCAAAATCGGTTGTGTGGAACTGGTTCTAATTCAGCTTGCAAGATTTGAACTAAACAAACTAACAAACGTAGCTAGTAGAAAAAACTAATGTTGGTAAAAAAAAAAATAGAAGATCGTATAAGTAGGTAAGATCAATGTTTTACCCATATTCACATCAAGCTGCCCCGATTTATCGTGATTTAGTTTCAAACCACTAGTAGTTTGTAGTAGTATGTATTTGTGCCAACTTTATTTACTGAACTTGCAGCACAACCAATTGATTTAGTACGAGGGACGCGGTCTCTAAAATAAAATCCTAGAAAACGACAAACCAGTAAACTAAACCACGACGAATACGTCTATCATCTCAATCTGTATTTACGAGCTACATGAAAATCAAATAGCAACCTTACAAAATTCTGTCCCCTTACATAGTTATTTCTACGCAACATATTTCGGCGAACTATTTCCTTGCGCCGTATATACATTATTTCGTTTTACGTCCTATTTCCATACTCGTTGGGCGTGAACGATTTAATGGACCAAAAGATTGCTTCACTCGGCCCCTGAAAAGGTTTTTTAAGCCCTTGTGTCTATGTAGATGTCTTGTTTAGGCTCTTTGCAGTTACTAGATTTATTGTGAGACGTTTTATGGACAAGGAGAAATACTGGGGTCACTTTATGCCCTAAAGTTGCAAATCACATGTAAACTCGATAAGAATGTACCAACAAATTGCTGTTATGCCATTAAAACTTAGAATGTATAAGTATTCCGAGAAAAAAACCGCTAGCAACAAACTAAAGGTACTCCTTCTATCGATATTCCATAAAACCCACGATCGTGCTCTTAAACCAGACATTACCTCTAATTCGCACTCAGCGGAAAACACTCAACAAACTCGATCCAATCCCACCCCACGTCTTCCTCCGGAACTTCATTACGTCACTAACGTAACGTAAAATAATTTATTACCCCGTTGATTTCTTGAAAAACCCTATTCCAGCATTTCGGCCCTTATAAGTCCTTTGCAGTTCCCAAAATCAGTGGCGCTCTAAGGATGTAGATAAATGCGCTTCTTCCAGGGTCCTGACACTTTAGTCGAGCACAGAGCGAATAATGACCTCGTCTAGTCCCGGCTCCTTTCAACTATTTTGTGTGTCCATTTGGGTCAATTGGACCTTCAACCGCTTTGTGCATATTTCGTACTAACACACGGCTGAAAGCTTTTTTGCTCGCATCCAGGACGCGGTTTGTAGTCACCGCTCTTCGTGGGTTATTAGCTTTTGTGAGGACTTATTTTCGACGTAGATCAAAGTTTAGCGTTCTGTTTATATAAGGCTAGATTAAAGTGTACCTTTGAAATATGATGTTTACGCACGTTTATACAGTTTTAGCTCTACGTGGTCTTGACATCACTAGGCTTTCACGATATTTTTATCGAAAAAATGTGTACCTTAAAGCTTGATATAAAATTTTAGGACACGGACTTTATGAGCTGAAGTAACTTCAAGAAACCCTACATTTTAGTATCTTCAACTCGAAAGCAGTGGGATCAAAAAGGAATCCTTGTGACGTTATAAAGGAGTCATTTTCTTAAAGCACCACATTTAATTTAATAGACACTTATGTGGAACCCGGATAAAAGGTGAAAGAGACTCAAATGAAAATTATGTCACGAGACTTAAAAAACCAGGCGGTTCTTTTCTTATTCTTTATCTTACAAATGTTTGTTATATGTTTGAGGGAAATTATTATTTTGGTATAGGAGCGATGTTGGCCGAGCGGTAGCATGTGCGCTTTACAATCTGATGGCACCTGGTTCGATCCACAGCTCTGAATTAATGACTAGTTCGATAAATTGTTATCGAATATTGTTGTCATAAAATGTTGAGTCAATTAATTAATATCATTCATACCTTTATTTCGCATAACTCTCGGGTCTAGCTTGGCCAATCATGCCTCTTTTTAAGATAGGGGGGAAGAAAGGAAGAAGAATGGCGGGTGATAACCCTCACCTATTAAATTACCCCCCCCCCCCCCCCAACCCCCATTATTGTAAGTTTTATTCAACAAAAACATATTTATCATCAGAATCAGCCTATATAATATTATCATGTTCCGTTCCCATTACTGAAAATACAGGCCTACAACTATATGAAACATTGATACAACAAAATAAAACAAAAATGGTACACTGGTCGAGTTTTGCCGGATTAAAGTTGTGTAAAAAATTTGGTGTACCTCAAGACCATAAGTTTTGTAAATTTTAAACACTTTTTAATTTTCAGAGTTCTGGATTGTTATGATAGCTTTTGACTTTCAGTATGCTAAGGGTCACTCTATATACATAAAAGGCAATGTCTGTATGTATGTTCCCTATGGACTCTGGACTAAACGGCTGAACCGATTTGGACGGGACTTTCACTGGCAGGTAGCTCATGTTATAAGGAGTAATCTCTGCTGGTTAAACCACGGGGTGCAGGTAGAAAATAATAAAACAAAAGAAATACGTTTAGGTACTTATTTTTAGTTCAGTTATGTCTGTGTTCCATATGAATGAAATGGAAATTCTTAGGCAATCGTATCATTTTTATGCAAGCCGGTAAATGACAGTGCGCCATGTCATAGCCACGGATAGTTTGCAACGTTCCCTCTGATGACCCGACATCCGACCCCTTGGGCGGCCTAGAGCTGAATTAGGGATGGGATCAGTTGCAAGCTAAATCCATATTATTTTGTCGATAGTGCGTAATATCCACATGTGCGTACATTATTTCTTCTTCTTAGCCAGGCACTTTTGCTAATGTCATCGTGATTGTTATAACAACAGTGCGTCTTTAACGTCATTATTCTTTCCATTAGCGATGGATGATAATGGTCATGTTTATAAATTTGTCTCGATTCAACGCATGATAAGAACAAAAAATTTATTGCAATAAAAGTTGTAAACTATACCTACATTATTGTCATCATTGTTAGTATTTATTTTTAGATTGGTTTATTTATTATTCTATTTTGTAGTGGTGTACTGTATATCTGTTCTTGTACCGAGATATCTTCACACGGCTCCAACGAAAGACTAGCGGCTGGTTAACAGCCGGCATTATGGGGTCCGATTTGTGCCTTATAACCCTTTTAGGTATTAAAAAAACGTTATTTGGTAACAAATTCTTTTTTTCTTTCTTTCTTTCTTCTTCATATAGAAAATGAGTTGGCTTAATGCGTAGAAGACCTGCCTCAAGCCCTCTTTCTGCTACCATCACAGCTGGAAAATATTTTTGCGCCACTCGGTTTCACGTTCTCGTGTTTTGGGTAGACTTAACTGATGAAGCGACCAAGTTCAAAAACACACATCTAGTCTTACAAAGGAGTGACGATTTTGTTATAGAAGAGTGCAATGATTTTAAAATTGAAATTTCATGCGCAATTTTATTTGTGATATATTTTACAATACCTACATTAAGATTTGCAGGTAAGTTAGCAGGTAGATTATAAATGTGGTTTCATGTTATCGATATCGATAGCATACAACCCTTTACCTCGGCAATGCGGACAATTCGGGGACGTGGACAAATGTGCCCGGCGACTCGCCGTGACACGTTCATTGAGCTTTCATTTGGGCAATTTTCGACTAAAGCCCGGCCAATCGGATGCTCAGCTTGCCGACCTAACTGCTAGCCATTTGGCAGAATAAATACTCGCATCGAATCACTATAAACTAGGAAAGCACTGTGATTTTTTAACCTAAAAACTTGAGTTCATTTTAGTCCGTCAGAAGTCCGTGGTGCGATTTTTTTGCATTATCATTTCATGAGTTTATTCCTAATTTGTGTATTATCTACATTCTACACACAAGGAATGATATTCCTGGCCAAACGAACAAGTCATTTGAGTTATTAAACGAGATCAAAATAAGAATACAATATTTACTGTTTAATAGACTAAAAATAAAAATACAGAGACGATTTAAACCAGTCGAGTTAAGTTAAATATACAAAATAACACCAGAGATCCAACTACTGTTTCTACGTAAAAATGAATGAAGTAATCCCACTTAGCTCGTAACCAGGTCTTATCATAACCGTAGTTCAGATACCTTCTCATGATACGTTAACGTTCAACATTATTCTGAAAATATGAAAAAGATAACGACGAAAACAACGCCACAGCAGCTCAAGCATTACCAAAGGATCCTTTTTATATTCTAGAGCACGTATCCTAAATTCCGGCCACAAAAACAATGCCATATTAGCAAACAAGAGGGGCGGAGATAATCAAAAATTCACACATACTATAACTTTTATTTTCTACGCTGGCAAATTGAGCGCCATTTTTCGTGCAACACACGGGACTTTATCAAACATTGGAAGAGACTTGAACATGATTATAAGTGTACGTGCTTCGAATTCAATTCTAAGTCGAAAGGAACTGTGGCACATCAAAGAAACTCGAACACCGCTTTGATTTTGATAAAAAAGTGTTCTTGTTATCGGTGCAGAATAAATTTCCTCTTTGTATGTTCGTTACGTCACTTCCTATGAGATAGGCGGAAAAATAAGCATTGCATTGCTACATTATGTCTTAATGATCATTAATTAATTTAGAACAGATATAATATAATACTATAACCTGGGTGTCATCAAGTCATGAGTTAAGTACAGTTTTTTTGACGTTGCGAAGCGTTTTTTATTGTAGACTACAGTTTGACATTAGATGAATTAACGGCCACATTGGCCCATTTGGAGAATAATAAAAAATAATTAAAAAATAATAAAAATGGCTTTTTTCGTATTCTCTTCAACAAACCCTTTTATTTGATACCCATTATTATGATGGTAGACAAGAAAATTTTGTCCGCCATCTTGGGGCGTCGCCATTTTGAATTTAGAATGACGTCATTTAGCTGACAAATTATATTGCCATTCAAACTTAACGTGTAAGTATGCAAAATTTCAGCTCAATCTGTTGGGGATAGTTGTTGTAAAATTCAGTTGCGAGATTAAACCCATACTAATAAGTAAACTTAGATAAAAGTTTGTAACAATATAATAAAAGCTTGTAACAAAGAAGTAAGTATAGTTTTATAATTAGTTTGACGTAAAAGACACTGTTGGATTTATTGGGATGTTCTTAAACCTAGAGAGATAGAAAATTCCCATTTCCACATACTCATTGTTTTTACACGCGTTTGGGTGTTACAATTTTTAAACTAGCATCCGTATTCAGCCTCTCGTACTATTAACCTTATTAGTTTCTACTGAGAATATTTTTCCACTTGCCCTGAAATATTCACCTCAGTATCTGTAGCATTATGGTCTACTTTCGTGTCACAAAGAGGAAAGTTGTTCTAAGGTTTTTATTGCATAATGTCACGTAAAGATCCCAGGTGTGGAATGCTTTTACGTGGAAAACAGGGGATTACTTGACGCTTGTTTTAGTGTTTAAAAGGAAATGAAATTAGTTAGCCACCATCTATGTGCATTTTAATAATTCACATTCTATTTTGAACTATAAAAGAGGCTTCATAAAGCTTTTAATAAAAAATTACGCACATAAATAGCTTTCATGCCGGAGCTTTTCATATAAACAAGTTGTAATGGTAATCGTACATGCAATTTTGGCATTCAAGAATTAATTGCTTAATTAAAATTACTTCCTTATCGCTGACACTCTATTTCAAAAGTTACTTTGTTTCGATGAATTTTATTCTTTTCTTTGATATTTTAGTATACATAACGTTTTATTAATAGGTAAACACGAATGTAGGAGCATAGATTGTATGAAGATTGAAAATATGTTATAATAAATTATACAAGATAATTAACAATTACTACAAGGTATACTTAATTGATTTATGTTCTAAGCTTTCAGATATCGATGAAAATCCGGTAAGAAGTCGACGAATTAAACTTGTGCTAGCAATATAAGATAAATAACCTTATTGTTACAAATATTTCTAATGATGTTAAAATAATTAACGACTAATAAAGTATTGTAATTACTAACGCGGTACCAACTCCCTGCGAGCGAGGCTTCACCGACCAATTAGAAACGTTAGTGGAAAGAGTGGAGTTAGAGTAGGGTTTACCTCCATAGCAAAGCTGACGTTCCGTAGACAGTTCGGTCCTTGCCTTCGAAACGACTAGTCGCGCTTATTGTATGAATTTTAGCGTAAATGTATAAGTGTAATGTAAATTGTTGGAATGGTAATAAATCTATAAAATGTGAGTATTAACTTGTTATTTTATTGTAGACCAAAGTCAGTATATCTCGAATAGATATTCTAACCAAGAATTAATGTTGTAAGCAGTGGTCATCATATAGCAGACTGAAACTTCATTTGGTGTCTCACGTTACCACTAGCTTATCCCATACTTGTAATACCTGAGCTTATTCGTAAGAAATTATACGCAGGAGTCGGTAAATTCCAATGAAGCAGTCCAAAACATTCACATCACAATACCTACATGGGATGTCACCATGCATAGGGGCTACAAGTAGTTGGTGCAACAAACTTGGTTTCTAATTAAGCATGATGATTAAGTTTCAAAAATTGATATAAGAGATTCTAAAACTTAAAGCATTATCTATTCCCCATTTTTTTTTGCTGCTGAAAATTTTAAAACAATAACCTGAATACCAAATCCATGTCCCATAGATCAAAAACAAACTTTTTAAACCACTATTTGCCTCACTAAATTCAGCCCTTTCGCAAATTCCTTTTGTAGCGAACCTTACAACCTATTAGAAATCTACCTGCTAATTTTCAGCTTCGTAGGTTATGATTTTTTTGAGGTATTGTGATGAGTAAGTGAGTTGGTGAATGATTAAGCTAGTGAGAGAGTAGTATTTTGCTTTTTTATATTTAGAATATTATAAAATTCAATTTAAAATTCAAAACGTCCCACTTCAACTCAACTCCCTAGTCAAATTGTTTTTACACTTCATTGCTTATTCTAATTTCACTGACAAACGGATTGCTTAGTTTATCAGACTTTTAATTTACTCCCCTAAATAATTTAAAGTGGTTATACTATTGTATGTGTCGTATCCGCCAGGTGTAAGCCGCCGAGCGTGAAAAGTCATGTTAGCATTTCGAAATGCCAGGCTCGGTTCTATCGGTGTTGATATATTTTATAACAATTAAAGCTTTTTTAAAATATCAATAATAGGCTTGCGTATGACCGCCAACTCGCCTGATGGTAAGCGATGATGCGGTCTACGATGGAGCACGCTTGCCTAGAAGAAACCGATTCACTCGCGATTTTAAGACAACCAGATTGTAACTATCCGGGAACACCCCCATTCAGACAGCGCTTTCCACAGACTAACAGTTCACACAACACATCCAACGCCCCAAGCTGGTACTTAGCTGATCCATCCCAAAGTTGAGAGCTACTGCTCTTACCACCATGCACGACCGAACTTGTGCTTGTTACAGTAAAAGCAAATGCTCTCATCCAACTTCAAAAAGGAGGTTCTCAATTTGTTTGTATTTTTGTTGTTGCGAATCTAATACGATATCTTCGCCAATCGTGAACCATTTATTTATACTGCGCACGCTTGTACGCTTTACATTGCTGGTTTGCAAAATTATAAACCACAAAAAATAAACGAAATCAACAAATTTAAGGCAAATGGTTATTTATATTGGATTGTATTTAGAGAGTGAAATAATATCGTTTTGGTTTCGCAAGCTTTTCCTTTACACTCTGTATATACTACCTTACATAATTAACTCATATTTCTTCTGTGATTCAACCCCAAATTTTTGACCCATTAAATTGAAATTAATCTCTTATTTTTTTATTTTTTTTACCATGTTTAGAGTACCTACATACTCGTAGTTTGAGTATACATGGCAAAAACATAATAGAGATATTTTTTGTAATTTTTTTTATTTACATTTAATTAACGGCATGTCTTTGGCTATTTGAACCCAGTAGGAAAAAGGAAATAAAAGCTGAAATAAAAAAAAAAATCTTTAAAAAAAAATTGGTGGATCAGGTGAAAATGTGGCATTATGTAACCAATTTAATGTAATTATAGATACTTATAAGTATTTACTTCATCAAATGCTTCATATTAACATATTTAACTTGTCTTTTTTTTTGCGAACTTTATTTAATTTGGCAATCTACGAGTAAATAGTCCTTCAGTTCCTTTTGGTGGGTAACTTCAAGCATGGTAGAGTAGGAAGTCTTGCAGGCGTTGGCTAATTAATGCATGGTCATGCACCGCTGAAGGAGTCGCAAATTTGCTGACATGCATGTTCGGCATGTCGAAAACTCTCACAGCTTTGTTCTTTAATTAAAAAATCAGGAGGTGGCTGATATCACATGATTTTTATTAATATATTCATTTAGTTATGTTCGCAACATAACATGTTCTTCATAATGCGTGAATTTAGAACCATTTACAGAACTTTCAGGTATGAAAATCACAACCCTCTTATAGCTTTCAAATACAATTTCATTTTTAAAATGCAAAATCCGTCCACCTCCACGAATAATCTTAAACTACATTCAAATTTATGAAAGGGTCCCAAAGGAAAATTATTTTCCGCTTGGCTGAACTTGCATTGCATCTTAGGACCACGCTGAGACATAAAGGCAAATGAAGTGGGCAATGTCTTCTATAAACCTCAAGGAGAATAATATTTTACATTTATATGCAAATTACATTACATGCTTTTATTTTTTGTTTCTTATGAAGTACTAGCGACCCTCCTCGGCTTCGCACGGGTGTAATTTACGTGGGAAGGCGGAGTGACTAACTAGTTTTTCACCTTCCGTGAAAAATTATCAAACTGATGGTGAAAACCGCATCGAAATCCGTTGCGTAGTTTAGGAGGAGTAAGCGGTTATAACCAATACAGACAGACAGACGCGGAAAGCGACTTTAATTTTAACTTTTTTATTTGTACCATGTGTTAATTTGTACCATTTTTTTTTCTGTATTTATATGTAGAATTAGAGATAGAGAAGAGAAAAGTAGAGATAATGTACCTATAGAACGTACGTAGCGTAGGTAATATTGTGTTTTATGTACCCAGCAAATAGCCTAAATAAATCTAGAAATTTTTACAGGCTTTTATTTAACTTGCAATGTTTGTTATTCGTTTATTTAAATTAAATTATATTAAATTAAATTAGAACCAATTCCTCCTAACTGATTTTGCTGAAATGTTGCACTCACCTTTAGTTCTGGTGACAATACAATTTACTCGTAGTATCCAATATTGTAGATTAGTACGAGAAGCTTGAGGTAGTTGACGATTACGTGTATCTTGGACATGTTCTTTCTTTTGACAATGAACCTCAGAGCAAAGAGATCGCTAGGAGAATACAGCTTGGGTGGGCTGCGTTCGGGAAGCTGGAAGACATTCTCCGATCAAAAGAGATACCACAGTGCCTGAAGACTCGTCTCTATAACCAATGTGTCCTGCCCACCATGACCTATGGTGCTGAGACATGGACGCTCACGGAGAAGACTGTGCACAAGATAGCCGTCGCACAGAGAGCCATGGAGCGAACCATGCTCGGCATCAAATTGCAGGACCGTATCCGAAACACTGAGATACGACGTCGCACCAAAGCTGCAGACGTCGTAAAAAGGGTGAAGGAACTTAAGTGGAACTGGGCAGGACACATGGCCAGACGTAGCGATGGGAGGTGGTGTACAGCAGTAACTGCGTGGTGGCCGAGACTAGGTTGGCGGAACCCAGGCCGACCGAGGATGAGGTGGACTGACGACATCAGAAATACTGTCGGGAACGAATGGATGCGAATAGCGAGAGACCGGGGAGAGTGGCATAAACAAAGGGAGGCCTATACCCAGCAGTGGGTCACTCAGGGCTGATGATGATGATGATGATCCAATATTGTAATATTTTCAAAATGCCCACCAGAATATGAAACGCATCTAAATTAAAATTAAAAGCATCATCATCATCGTTTCGATTCTACGCAAGGATTGGAACTACCTTGTTTCCTGAGCGGTATAATCTGGGTTTTTCAAGGCCAGAGTGAATAGGTATCATCTTCGATCGCATCGTCGCTTACCAACAGTCACCTGTTGAGTATGTTCTCGTTTGATCACTCAAACGAGAATATATTCGCTATAAAATATAAATAAAATATAGTAAATTTTTAGGGAAAAAAAAAACCGACTTCATTACTATACCTACATTTACAAACTTAAACTAAAAAGTAAAAAATAATATTAAAATTACTTCAAAGCAATGAGCATTAATGAACAATCAACGAAATTATTTATATATTATAAATATACCTCCTTACCTATTTACAATTTATATTCAGTTATTTTTGGAGTCATATGCCAAGGAGTATGGATCCTGCTCCATACTCAAAAGAAAAATCCTAATAGTTTTACGTAATCAAGAAGATTCGTTTAACTGATTAGGGAAAAAAGCTAGATTTTTTTCATTTAGTTTCAGTTACAACTATTTAAATATGTATTTAAATCTAAACTTAGTACCAAAATAAAACAAAGATTATATTTCACATGTCAAATTTGTGCGAAAATTAGGCACTGAGTTTCCGCAAATTTGGCTACTTCAACTTGCTGATAGCTTGAACTTTGACGAGAAGTCAATTTCTTCTCGAATCGAGAGACAAAATTGAGATTAGCATAAAATTAAGAGAAATATAAGACAAAACAGGCGTTATTAAAAAACTTGACGCTACAAATTTCAAAGTCGACGAACATAATACAGAGTTTTCTAATTTTCTTCTTTCGTTCGCTGACACTTTTTAATAAGATGAATTATGTAAACGGGACGAGTGACGTAGCTTCTTTTTAGCAACTTGATCTTTCAAAGTTAGAGTTAATATTCTGAGGCGAAATAATTTATATTGTACCTAAAACTTGGAGCGAAACTGAGTAAAACAACGTTATTTTAAGATAGGAATTACAAAAGTAATAAAAAAGTTAATTCGCATTTATTTATATAAATAAATAAATAATATGGTGCAAACATAATATAGGTTTCACATTTCACTGTATTACTTAAAAAATACTCCAATTTAATTCTTTAAGTATACGCTGGATATTGTACATAGTAATCTGACAACACATCATTAATGCGTGAGAAGTATATTATACAAATTTATTCAATAAAAATTACAAGTAAAATAAAAACTATCTTAAATTTAAATTTATAACTAAATCTAAAACTAAAACTAATCTAACAATCCGCTACCGGTGGGCATCGTTCCCAAAATGCTGGCAGCATTGCCACGTTGTACGGCAATGCTTATTCTTTGGGAAGTATATTATAGAAGTATATTATATCAACTATAACGGCGTGTCCCGAATCATACCAATAGCGCTAATGAGACCCAACACACCGTAATTAAATAATCTTCGTTATGTTGATATGGATTCGGAACAGACCCCAACTATGTAGCTTTCACTTTTAGAATAGTACAATTATTTATTGGGAGATTGTTAATTAACTTAATATAACTCTGATATAAAAGTATAAAAATAACACACACACCAAAATTGTTGAAACCTAATTTTTATACTACTTTAGCGTACTAGAACTTTTAAGTTATATTTTTTAACTATTTAATTACCTACATTCACTTGAGACTCAATCACTATACTTTTCATATAATTTGGCGTTAATCTAATAATTTTAATATTTTCATGGTACATTTATCCGAAACTCCAGTTCCGCGTGGTGGCTGATCCATCCATAATGTGGTCCAACGTCAGTGTAAACGACGTAATACGTTGGATCACATAACTTCCCTCCTGGAGATACACCGCACTTCGACAGGACGCCTCTCAACATCCAACTGACCATGTGATCGGGCTGCAACGCACTTACTATAAGACCACCACCACTGTCACCATTCCGTGGGTTTACAGCTGAAATAGAAAAAAAAATTACGTAATTACTCACACTCCTAATGAACTTCCATCCGGCTCACTCACTCAAATGTTTTATTCCACTCCGTTCTATTCCCACATAGGACGTCAATATTTCATAGGAAATTACAAAGCTCATGTATATCCGTTTCTTAACTTCTTTAGGGGATGAATTTCCAGAAACGCTATAACAGCTGATACTCTTATGTTTTTTACTAATTTAAATAAATAACCTATTTCTATACAAACTTTTATGTCCTATATTTATAATCTCTTTAGGGGATGAATTTTCAAAAGTTAATTCTTAGTCCCGATATTTATTTGCTTCTAGACTCGGTGGCTTAGAAAAAAAATAAAGTTTTTTTTTTACATACTTTCAACCCTTTTTAAGCCCCGCTATAGGATGAATTTCCAAAAAACAATGATACAATTCACTTTTACTTATAAATAGCAGTCTATGTACCAATTTCCACGTTTCTAACTTCAAAAATTACGAACAAAGAACATTTATATAAAATTTCATGCTTCTATAGCAAAGTTAATACAATGTCATGTTCTTACCCAGCGGCTTAGGCTTTAGAGAGTTATGGCGATTTTTGTGGCTTTCATCATGCCTATATTAATTTAAACTACAGAAATTAAATAGAAAATGCATTTTTTTTTAAAGTTCCGTTGTTGTAGTTTTATAATTATATCGAATCTAATTAATTACCATAGTTAGGTCCGAATCCGGCGCAAAAAGTAAATTCGTTCATCAATTTCGTGTATACATCAGGATCAAAGTTAATACACGTGGAATCATTGCGCACTAGTGTGTTCGAGACTCTAAGAATATCTGCATTTGTGTTATTTTCTGTAGATCCAAATCCAACAATCTGAAATTAATTTATAATTATCACAATACTATTATATGCAAAAGTGTGTGTTTAAGTATGTTTTATCGCACTTAACTCCGTAACGGCTGACTGGATTTGGATGAAATTTGGTATGTGGGTAGGTTATGCTTTGGATTAACACATATGTTATATCCTATATCGATAATGAATACTTCTGTATTATTTAATATTAAGTCGATTGTTTATCGACGAACAATAAATGTAGGGCAAATTTTAATCATCAGACGGATCAGTTTCTTTTAACACGTCACCAAATATTACTTCTAACGAGGTATTTTTTTTTTTGTTGAACTTAGTCATAAAATACTTACTGTTGCTTCTTTTCCAAATAGTTCAGTTTTGTCATAGTGAGGTCCCCAAATACAGATAGGCTGGACATATTCCGTGAATCTAAATCCATCTACTATGACAATACCAAGATCAGAAGTGGCTAACACTTCGATATAAGCTGGGTGGAGGATGAGTTTTTGAGCCTAAAACAACACAACTAATATAGTAAGTTCCAGACTAATCTATGCTTCAAAATAGTCTTTCAATTTTCTGCCGACGTATCATGCGTAAAAGCGAGACAAAGTTATTTATAGATTAGATTAGTTTATTCAGTGCAATTCTAAAAGAGAGGCCAATGTTCAGCAGTGGACGTCTTCTGGCTGATGATGATGATGTTATAACTAAATACTTATTAATACTTACTATGAAAACTTGTCTTCCAGTCTGATTGACATTTTTATAATCGTTAGTGCCGGCTATAACTGCCACTCTGTTAGGTTCTAATAATGCGTCGTTTTTGTGAATACAGTGGCCCGCTAGAAAAAAAATGAAATCATCATTTGATTTACGTACATGTGTTTTTGTACTGTATATGTCGTTCACATTACAGATGCAGGTTTAATTTGTTTTGTCTTGACGAATTTACGAAACTTGCAAAACTGAAAATAAGATTCGATCTCGCGCTTTTATTCGCGCGTTTGTATTCTGTTTTAAATAAAATTGTGGTAGTTTTACTTTTCTATTCTTCTTCTCAATTTCCTCGTAGTCCTCGTAGGTATGGTAAAAAACAATACATGAGCACTTGGGAAAACTATAATTTTTAAACTGAATTACGGCCCTCGCTTAGCTCGTGCCGCAAATGGGTAGCGTTTGTGTTTTCGTTAAAATTTTGTTAATAAAATGAATTACGGCTCTCGCTACTCTCGTGCCGCAAATACTACACTTTATATTATTAACAAAAAAATTATGAGGGTAGCATTTCCGATCTTGGCGGTTGCGGCCGCGTCGCTCAACCCACTGCTCAGTCAGTGTTTATATGGAGTGCTAAACAAAGCAAGCCACCCCCACACGTCACGCGATGCGGTCGCTTGCATTGTGTAGCACTCCTAATAAATTGATACTGAGCAGTGGGTCGCTCGACGCGGTCACGACTGCCGGTCATGGTCGCCAATCGTCGCCGGTCGCGGTGGCCAAAATCGGAATGCTAACTTTACCCCCGTGTAAAGTAACGTACTATTTTTGCACTCTATTTTCAATATACAAACATTCAGTAAATTTCAGCAAATTTTTACCCACCCGTAAGCACAGCCTTTCTAGATATAATAGTGCCGCCACAGTCGTATACCCCAATCATTTTCACGGGGTCTTTGACAAGAATAGCCACATGCCACGGCCAGTCTCCAGCCTCTGCTTCAGTTCTCGTTGAGATCAGCTCTGTGTGTTCCATAGATCGTCTTCCACAGACATGGGCGTATTTCTTTCCAGGATGTCTAGCACTGACGTCAAAAGATTGAACAGCATGTGCGGCCTGGAAATTAATATTTCATTTATTGGAGTACGTGGGACATCGATTTTATGGTTCCCGGTGTTAAAACGGCTGTCTTTGTTAAGCACTGTAGAGTAAACAGTTCTTTGCCGTAGGTACACGTATATTTTAAAACTGCGTCATAGCTTTTCATTAGTATTATACAAGTTTTTCCATGGGTAATAACTATTTTAAATCAATACCTTAATTTCATCACTGCAAAGTGTCACTCCATTTAGCATAAATTTGGAGACAGCTGGCACTATGCTATCGTCTTCTAAGACTTCTAAATGGAAGACATAGTGGTTTGGAATTGGTGCTACGTGCTTTACTAGTAAATTGGTAGTTGTAGTTCTCTTTGCATCAAACGATGTCTGGTTTCGCAGCTGCAAATATACATAAAGTTATATAAGACAAATATATAAAACTAGCTGACCTGACAGACGTTGTCCTGTCTTATTGGAGTTTTAGTTAGGATCCCTATTTAAAAAATATATATAATATAGCCTATGTTACCCGGGTTTGTTAGCGTAGCTTCCCAACAGTGAAATATTTTTTGTAATCGGTTCAGTGGTTTCGGAGCCTATTCAATGCAAACAAACAAACAAGTATTTTTTTATCTATAATATAAGATATAATATGATGGAGAAGATAGAAAACGAATTTTTCAATATCCTCTATATCCTCCACCATCCTACTATAGAAAATTTATTTGTAGTAGGTACTATTTGCAATGTTATTTTAAAGTTAATGCCCAATCGTATTTTTTCAACTCACACTGATGATTTTTTATATTTCAAAAACTTTGAAACATCAATTTCCTTTTTATTTTACATCGTTGAATAAAAACGAAGCAAAATATAGACGAATATTATATTTATCAATAATCATATTTAAAATTTTTGTCCATCTTATGCTTATATTTTACTATTTTTTAAACGAAACTCACCATGTATATGACAACTGGAGTTTCAAAAATAATTATTGTATCCACTTCAACAAGATGAGAATACAAACCAAAATGAAGGACACCTTTCCAATAATTATCTTTAATTCTATCAAAATGTATAACTCCTAAGCCGCAAGGGTCATATCTAGTTAAAACAGGTCCTTTGATTGTCATGGAATTCACATTTAACACGCTTAGAAAACTTGACAAAGTAACCAAAAACAAATAATTCTGATACATGTTGATGCTTAGAATCACCAAACCAAACTGTTCTGATTTATCGTATTTTAAGTGTCGTGGAATATAAAAAGTAACAAAATAATCAACAGTTGAAATACAGCGTGTCCGAAACTGAAGAGTACACGCAATAGAATGTGTTAAGGACAAACGTGACAATCCTTTTAAAATAAAATGTTTTTTGTGAGTCATGTAACAAAGTACAGAAAATACAATATCGTTGTTCAAAAACAATTGCCAATTGAATTTTTCTAATTTAGGTCGGTGTACAATTAGTCATATGTACATAATTATATAACAAAGAGATTATTTGCAACCGTGGTTTCAAGGCTTTCATTAGCATCTCAAAGACTTGGTCAGTAGTTTGGTGGCTAGTTATTGGATTTGTTACTTTGACTTCTGCAATGTAAGCATACCTTGATAGTTAGAACAGGGTGTCCTTATATTGCGAGTAAATTAATTTCTTCTAGGCACGGATGCTCCGTCGTAGATCGCATTCATCAGCGCGAGAATGGCGATAATACAAAGATGAATAAAAAAGCAAAAAACATTTATTAAATAATGATCAAAATTTACATTATATAATATTTTTTTGTATTAAAATACAATGTCTTTTTATAAAACACTCTTTTAAACTATCACGGTTGTTCACTAAAGTTATATGATTATTTACGGGATATTTACCGTGGTAAGATTGTGGAATGAGCTTCCGATATTTCGGCGCAGTTATATGCACCATGTTCACGGGAAGACTGAAGAATGCGGGTGGTTTGAGAACAGTTAAAAAGTTAGGTGCAGACATAACGATCTACCCTCTTTCTTAGTCTTTGGCTACGGTTATCACTGGAACGCGAACTAAAAAAAAACACACACATTAAATTTACACATTTATGTTTATTTATTAATAATTTTTTTTTTTTATATATTTTAGTATTTTTTATTTAGTAGTCTATTAATTTTTTTGTAAAAGTACAATTTTTTTATTTGTATTTGTACAAAAGTACCGATACATTCCTATGTCGTTATTTCCTGCAATACTTTTGCAATTTTAAAAACAGATGTTATGAAGTGTAATATCTTAACATTAAAATGACCATTTTGTTATACACAATCATGTTTAAAATGTACCTACACCTAATGATAATAAAATTGCAAAATAGTCATCAAAAATGTATGACAAGCAGCCTTTCAATTGGTTATTGTTCTCTCGACAAACCATGACAATTTCGTTTTAGACACCGTGAAGAACACATATAGCCTCGTATTATTTAAATACTTTTTTTTTGCTTTTAATGTGTTATAATAGTGATAGCCCGTTGGTCCGGTTGGTAGTGAACCTACCTTCTGAGCCTGAGGGCGTGGGTTCGATTCCCACCTAGGATAAACATTTGTGTGATGAACATTTGTGTTTGTTCTATATCTGGTTGTTAATATCTATTTAAGTATGCATTTAAAACTATATATGTATGTATATCAGTCTCTGGCAGCCATATCACAAGCTTTGCTTAGTTTGAGGTCAGATGACCGTGTGTGCAAAAATGTCCCGAATATTTATTAATTTTATTTATTATTTTATTTAATTGTATTTTCTTCCAAGTATGTGGACTTCTGAATTTTTTCTTCGTAACAAAAAATGAGTGAAAACCTCATCAAGGTTGACTGTATCTCTCTCGCTACCTTAGCCGACTGTACCCAAACAAGTATCTGAGCATGACGGTCACGGGAGTTCGTTGATTTTTCCCCATCCCAAAAAGTACCAAACGTGTCTAAAGAAGTTTTTCACTTTAAAAAAAAAATTGTTGATAAGCTACACTCCAACTGTGGCTATCATACTGTGATGAGACGAAACGTGTCTCTTCGTGTTGTATGATGTATTCCAAATACCACAGAAGCCTCAAGAAAAGTCTCTATCACTTTAATGAGGCACGATTAGGACTTGGCCATGACTTACTTTGCCAAAGCACGTAAACACAAAATCGTTTGCTTAGCTTTGACAAAGAAACGCTTGAAAATATTAACTAAAACCAAAAAATATTATACTTGACACAAGCAAAATAAACAAGACGTTTGGCGCCAAATTCGTATTATGAATTCGCGATCAAACATTATCCTGACCTTATCTTGTTGATCTTAATGATTATGATCAACAAGATAAGGTGAGAAGCCTGTGAAAAGGGTTTACCTATAAAATGACAGCAATATCCAACGATAATTCAGTGAAATAGAGAGTCAATGGCGTCGATTCTGTCATACCATTCACTAAACTAAACCAATCTGACAGGACTAAAATTATCTGCCTCTTTTTTCATTTTAATATGTGAGAGAAAGATGGTAACAATTTTAGAGCCGTCAAATTTAGTTTAGTTTAGTTTAGTTTAGAGTGCATCGGAATCGATGCCAATGTCACCAGTAAATTAAAATGTCAAATTCCAGGGATTTGGAGGTGGAAGCTGCATTTTCGTAGCAAATTATTATTTAGATTCGCTTGTTGAAATGTCTATTCCGTATTTTTTTATGTCATTGGTGACAAACAGGCAGACGGGCCGCCTAATGGTAAGCAGTCACCGTCGCCTTATAATCTAGTTGTTAATTCAGATGTTAATAAATACCCCTCTCTAAGGTAGGTAGGCAGCGTAGGTAGGCCTCCCACTAGATGAACCGACGATGTAGTGAGAGTCGCTGGCATCCAGTGGATGCAAAAGGCAGGCTGTCGTTCAGTGTGGAGGCTAAAGGGGGAGGCCTATGTTCAGCAGTGGACGTTTTCTGGCTGATGATGATGAAGAGGGAGGCCTTTGTCCAACAGTGGACGTTTAATGGATGATGATGATGATGTTAATAAATAGAAAATAAAAGTTGTTTACAGCCTGTATATTATAATAGTTCACCGATCAGATGACCCTTGTTTTTATTCATTTCATAGTTCTATGAATGTATGGAGTATTTCCCACCTTATCACGTATGCTTATCACTTATTCGAAATGTTATGGTTCTACGAAATTAATCTTCAAACTAACAATGTTTATTATAATTATTATTGTTTGTATGTGTATTACTTGCAATACTTGTGATAGACGTAGTATATTACTTACCAAATTACTCTTCAAACTAATAATGTTTATTATAATTATTATTGTTTGTATGTGTATTACTTGCAATACTTGTGATAGACGTAGTATATTACTTACGAAATTACTCTTCAAACTAATAATGTTTATTATAATTATTATTGTTTGTATGTGTATTACTTGCAATACTTGTGATAGACGTAGTATATTACTTACGAAATTACTCTTCAAACTAATAATGTTTATTATAATTATTATTGTTTGTATGTGTATTACTTGCAATACTTGTGATAGACGTAGTATATTACTTACCAAATTACTCTTCAAACTAATAATGTTTATTATAATTATTATTGTTTGTATGTGTATTACTTGCAATACTTGTGATAGACGTAGTATATTACTTACGAAATTACTCTTCAAACTAATAATGTTTATTATAATTATTATTGTTTGTATGTGTATTACTTGCAATACTTGTGATAGACGTAGTATATTACTTACGAAATTACTCTTCAAACTAATAATGTTTATTATAATTATTATTGTTTGTATGTGTATTACTTGCAATACTTGTGATAGACGTAGTATATTACTTACCAAATTACTCTTCTAACTAATAATATATACATCCACATAAATTTATAAAGCATTGTCGAGTAGTTACACCATTTATAACTCTAGAACAGCTGGACTGATTTTCATTATATTTGATTTGTTTGATTCCTCTCTACCCGAATAGCAGACTAAGTATTAAATCTCGGAAAAATTCACGAAAAAAAAATGTGTGAAGACAATAAATTTCCCCATACATTTTGTATGGAACGGCAAGAATTGAATTCAATCGAGTTATACTTTGACAGATTTAAATCATAGAAGAAGAAAAAATCATATAAGTCAAAGTATGTTGCTGTCGCTACCAAGAAGATTGCTGACGCAGGTGAAACCGCAGGGCGCAGCTAGCTATTTATATTTTAAAGTAACCATACATAGTAAGTAACCATATATAACCATAAGTGTAAAATATAATGATTATCCCTCTCCAGTTGGGTTCGATTCCCACCTAGGACAAACATTCATGTGATGAACATTTGTGTTTGTTCTATATAATTATGGGTGTTACTAGCTGCGCCTCGCGGTTTCATGGATGACAAATGATGACGATGATGATAATGATGATTGGGACTTAGACAACAAAAGTTGTCTAAGTCACTTTCCAACCTTTGAACCATACCCATGCAAAAAGTCAGGTCAATCCGTTGCTCTGTTGCTGTGTGAAAGAGGAACAAACTAACCAACAAACAAACACACTTTCACATTTATAGTATTAGTATGATTATCTATTTAAGTATGTATTTAAATAAAAAAGTATGTATATCAGTCTCTGACAGCCATATTACAAGCTTTGCTTTGTTTGGGGTTTGATGACCGTGTGTGCAAAAATGTCCCGAATATTTATTATTATTTCATTTTATAAATGTATCTACTATGTAAGAAAATATTAGGTAACGTTTCAATTTTCTACTTACTTATTAAACATAGTAATAATACAGAGTTCACATATCAACGTTGTTTTCGTTTAAAGCCATTCACCGCTAATAGTAAAATTTTAAAACAAACAAGTACCTACATTATCAATTGTTCACATTACATTCACAGGGTTGCCACTACAAAGAAATTATATTTATTCCAACGAGGGGAAATTGCGTCAAAGCATTCCGAGCATGCCAATGTTGAGGGTGCATAATTATAACAATTAAAAATATGTTTGGAATCCGTTTGTGGATAACTTCAAAAAGAATAAAAAAGTTATCTGAATACAGTGTTAAGCATATAGACTGTACTAAGCCGAAAGGAGGCCATTGTACTCATCATTATGAACAACTTTTACTATAGGACTAACCCTAAAATCGCGAAAAGAATCAGCTGTTCCATAGAACGGTCAATTGACACTTGTCAAAATGGATAGAAAAGCTGATATTTTTTCGCGATTCCAGGGTTGGTCCCATAGTAAAAGTTGTTCATAATGATGTTATTCATTGGGATTGCCTGCTACCTATTTCAGACGTAGTAATATTTACTAGCGTATATTTCAAACAATAGGTACGTAATAATCAAACATATTTTTAGGGTTCCGTACCTCAAAAGGAAAAAAACGGATCTCTTATATGATCACTTCGTTGTCCGTCTGTCTGTCCGTCTGTCAAGACCCTTTTTCTCAAGAACGCGTAAAGGTATCAAGTTGAAATTTATATTAAATACTTGGGTCTACGGTTTCTTTCGGCTGTAAAAAATTAAAAGTTGTAAGTCAAAGCAATCGAAAGATATGAACGTTTATGTCGTATATTTTGCCATTTCACAGGGGAATCAAGACCTATAGGGTACTTCCCGTTGACCTAGAATCATGAAATTTGGCAAGAGGCAAGGTCTCATAGCAAGTATATAGGAATAAATCCGAAAGTTATAAATTTGAAGTTATATCATTTAAAAATAATTATTTTGCTATTACAAACTTACATTTTGAAGTTGGAATGTATGGAAGAACCTTATTGTCAACTACAAACTTAAGTTTGTCTTTCAATATTTTAACTTCAGTTAGTTTTTTTTTTTGGTCTCGCGCTCTGGGGGTTCCATCTAACGGAACCCTCAGAGCACGAGTCCTACTCGTACTTGTCCGGTTTTTTCACACCTTTACCCACGACGGCGAACGGAGAAAAAATTTTTTGTGGTAAGAGGCTGTAGTGTCAAAGTGTTATGCGAGTGTGCGTGTTTGTACTATTTTTGTTTGAACGATTTGATTGTTTTATTTTTTTCTTTATTTGCGATTTAATACGACGGGAGGTTTTTAATTTTAAAAATTTATTGTTGTTGGCATTACTCGTACGAAGACTTACGCTGAAGCCTAAAACTTGTACTTACCTTCTTAGTTCTTCCCGCACTTTGTTGGTTTTATGGTCTACATCATTTATTATAAAAATCCCTACCGCTCGTTTCAATGTTTTCGAGTCTCATAAAACAAAGATTCATTGCCATTTTAATTCACGTTTGCAAAGCCGTTTTTGCGTTACGAATATTTATTGCCCAGATGCAAAACTTGGGGCCTTGCTACCGTTCCTTAGAGGCTATGTAACTAATTGACAGTGAATCTACTATTTGTATTGACTGTTCATCCTCATCCTATTTTTTCCGACTTCAAAAAATAAGGAAGGTTCTCAATTCAGCCCATTTTTTTCATTTCATACACTCTGTTGTCAGTTCAGTACAGACTATAACTATGTAAGTATACTATGGAGTGGCGTGGCTGTACTATCATCGCTGTAAAATTTCTGCATTATACAAAACCAGTTTTTGATGTTAAAAGAATTTTCACTCGAGTGTTACTCGCATAAACTCTCTAACTTCCAAAATAGCTGCTAATAATATAGCAAGATGGCCACCCTTGACAGCTGTCAAATCCAACCACAATATCAACATTCAATATTCAGCGCATGCGGGATGGACCGCCGCAAGCGCAACTGTGGCTGACGCCAGTGCGCGGATGACCGTCTCCGGGAATGATAATGTAATAATAATGTACATTAGATTTAGGACCAACTTATAAAATAAAGATTTATTATTATTATTATTCCATTTATTTCAATATAAACACGGGTCTAGCCCGGACATTTGGTAGGCATTGGTGGGGCCGAAGCCAACACCAAGAGGCCCCGTTGAATATAAAATACAATATTATTGAATGTGTATAAAATGGATTATAAAACTATTGTACAGTATAGGATATAAAACGTCTAGGCTATTGAGGTGAACAACTTGTGGATGGGATAACAGATCTATGGTATGAGGTACGGCACCTGCCAATTATGCCTCATTTCAAAATCCTAGGCAGGTGATGACTTGCCACTCACTAAATGGGCCCCCCATAATGGCTGCCGCATATTGGCACCGGAAGGGCAACATTGACGTGGGTGGCTTAGGGTGTCGAGAGGTGTGCTGCACTTTCACTGAGAGCTACTAGCGGCGTTATGCCCTTTAACACTTCCACCCTGGAGCTTAGGTTTTTAGCTCTTGCGGTTTCCACCCCCAGACGGCCGGTTAAGGCAAGCCAGGGGTCTGGGTCTCTGGGGTTTTAGACCCATGGAATCGGGGTACGCGGTGTCGCCACTCACCGACGGCTCGCCATAAAGCCGCCCCTGCGTTATTATTATTATTATTATGTGCATATTCCCTGATGAAGAAGCTCTAATGGCTCTGAAACTGGTCGGGTGCTCGTCTCGACCGATAAAAATAACGTGAGTGTAAACCATTTAGTCATAGTTTAGCAATATGACGTAATGGCAACAGCTGCTCCATAATTTTCCTACCTACCATGTGGGATAAAAAAACATCTAAAAATATCCTGTCTATGTATTTTCAAGAGTTCATCTAGTCAGCTGTTGAAATTTTTTCAAGGTCACGACCTTTTGGCGAAAAGTTTATCGAACCTTTGTAAATAGTAGGTACATATATTTACTAGATTTTTAATTATAATTCTTACTTTTCAACCAAAAAGATGGCACCCGCAGGAGACCAGCATGCAGCAGTACAAAACCACGGTTGATGATGATACTCACTAACCTTCATCACTGTCATAAACTTACATTGCGCTTAAGACAAACGATCCTGTACTTCTCGCTTACATGACAAAGAAGAACTTTGCCAGTCGACATCTCAGAAATATTTCTGTTTGTGTAAACTTTAATCTGAAGTCCTGGAGACGACTCAGGATGTGCTTTTGCGTGATTACTTGTGTTTGTACGTCCCATGTTAAGGTGTTGTGTAAAATGAAATAAATCTGATTAAATTTTAACCAAAATATGTATCGAAGTAATTGCTCCAAATCAAGGACTTTGTGCATCGATGTCGGACGAAATAATTATGTTGATCGAAAAATTGGCTATTAACTGGTCAACTGGTGTGCTGTATGCTTGAGCACACCACTAAGTAAGCAACATTGAAAAAAATCCTTTGAGACGGTACTTATTAATATATACGTCAATGTCTTTGTGGTAATTTGCCTCGTATGTATTAATAAAATAAGATACATGTATTTACAGCCTATTATTAATTATTTGAGTACTATATTCAAATCAATATACAGGGTTATTGATAATTAACTAGCAATTCTCGTAAGCAGCTTCGTAAGCGTCGTAACATGATACAATTCCGATGACTTATAAAAATATAGAAAATAACAATATCTTTTTTTCACTTTTCCTCTGGAAAAGCTTGCTATTCGATTGCCTAATATAACAACAGTATATAATTGTATATTTAATTAAATAAATTTTGTCTCTATAATAAACTAGAATAACTATGACAATATAACTGTTAGAGAATGATGTTAGGAACCTGCTTGCGAGAGGTTGTTAGCTAATTATCAATAACCCTGTATGATAACATAATGCGATTCAATAATCTTAACTTTCAATCAATACAACATGCAGTCAATACATCAATACAATTGATATAATTTTGACCGTGACAACTTTTTACCGATTGCAGGTTCTTAATTCGGTTCTAATTTATAATTTTTATGTTTAAATATATAGCGATTACTTCGAAATTTGTGAACCGATTATTTATGTGTGGTTTTTTTATGGGGAAAAAGAATATAATTAACTTTGGCTCAGTAGCTTTTAACCAACTCTAATAATATGAAGAATTTAATTATTTAAATTATTTATTTAAATTAAATTAAATTTATTCAAGCGCTTCTAATTTGAAAGTCGTTTCTTAGAATTAACAATTTTGTTTTAATGTTCTAGATTTAAGAAACGAGAGTGTTGATCTGATTTAAATTCTCATATTTATCTAAATAATAAAATAATTACTAAACTAACGAATCAATAATTTCACACACGTTTCAGTTTAATCTTAATTATAGTATTAAACAAGCACGTCTCACACGGTATCGAATACGTTAATGAAATAATAATCCACTAATCGAAAGCCGGGAACCCTTCTCAGGAAGATAAGTCTCAATAAGTAAGATGAAACGATACGTGACATCGATATACGGAAGCTGGATCAGACAAGATTCACTTCCTTAAAGCCCAGGTTCTACAGAATTTATTTCATCTTGTTACCTATCGACCTTACTAAAAACTTAACAAACTGTTGCTTAAATTAAACCATGCTTAAAATGGCCACTTTTCACTGACAAATATTAGATAGATAGATAGAAGCTATTGTGCACACCAGAAATAAAAGTTCATCATCATTTCAGCCATAGGACGTCCACTGCTGGACAATGGCCTCCCCCATCGATCTCCAAAAGGGCCGGTTGGAAGCGGCCTGCATCCAGCGTTTCCCTGCGGTCTCTTTTAGGTCGTCTGTCCATCTTGTGGGTGGACATCCTACGCTGCGCTTACCTTAACTTATATTAATTGGAGCTTGTCCTTGAGAACTTCTCGGTATACGTCGTACAACACTCTGGCATCCTGTGATTCGGGCTTGGACAACACACTATTGCAATGCCTCCCAATCGCCAGAGGACATGATCACAGTAAAATAGTTGACGACGCATTTCTTCAAGTATAGGTACTCCATTACAAGAACGGTTCAAAATTATTATTCGTAGGTAAAGATAAGAATTAGAAATGTCGCTTCCATTCATATACGATCGAGTGTTCCTCAATTAACTTGAAGCCGAGAAAGTCCTTAATAGGTGCTTTATGTGTTCTAATACGCTCTAACAACTGGCAAACAGTCTGTCCAATGTTTAATGACTCTTAATTGGTGTGGTTGACAACACAGTTATTGTGTATGAGTGTGACTCTTGCGATGTAATTGCCACACTGATAAGTTAGGTTAGTTTAGTTGTTGACTGCAGGATTCCAAATACGAGTCATATAGACAAGTATGAGTAAGTGTGAGTAATGATATTCAGGGTTATTTTAATAAATAATAGGTGAATACCAGCCAAAAATCTTGCAGGCAGCTTTCTTACATGGTACTAAACGATTTTTTCACAAAAGGTATAAGTGATTTTTTTTAGTTTTGAAACTTTTGTGTGCATTGGTCAGCTCAAATTCCGTATTTTTTTGCACTGCACTACACTGTATTCTATAATATTGTATTGTATATGATATACAAGTTACCTATTTGAGGTTTTTGGTTTAAGAAAATAACCCTGTTTATTAAACCAATGGCGTTTTTAGATTACGCATCGCCTTGACAATCCATTATTCGTAGAAAGTCACCATAATATTATAGGTATATTTGGTTTGAGAATTCAGTTCTGAATTCTGAAAGGGTAGGTATTTGGTTACAAATTTTATAATTTTAAACACAAACAAACCTATACATTTGGGTTTGTTATATATCTGGGTGTTAACTATTTAAGAATGTATTTACAAATATGTATGTATATAGGTCTCTGGCAGCCATAGTTACAAACTTTGCTTATTTTAGGGTCAGATGACAGTGTGTGAAAAAACTCGAATATAAAAAAAGTATACTATAGAGATAGCCCAAAAATTACTAAAATATTTATCCAATTCCTTTATTTATTTATTTATTTTTACTAAACAAGAGCTATACTTATTTTCAGCGCCTAGTCCGATTTAACGTTTTTTTTTTCCAATGAAGTTATTTATTTCTTAAATTATTGTATTTCACACAATTATATTATAAAGTTTAGAACATTCCAAATATTCAAATATTTTTGATTTAAACTTACTTTATTTTATCGATTTATGCAACGAATATAAGAGTAGTACAAAAAAAAATCAATTTCTAAACCTTCTTTGCCTAGCTCTAGGTTCACGATTGTGTGAATTCAGAATTTATTCGTAGCTCACATTCTACGAGCACTAAAGCCAACGTACAACTTTAGTCTGCAATTTTTAGCAGCAACTCACCTCGCTTTTACGTAGCTCTTCACTTAAGCAAGCTGTTCGAGCAATATTTTCCCACCTTTATTGGCCAAGAAAAGATTCAGTTGCCAAGTAACGTCCAGACAGGTGGTAGACGGCACCTATCCGGCACTACGCCAATAAATCTCCTGACTGCTTGGTATTGCGGCGTAGTTCGATACGCCACAGTACGCCAGTATACTCCTGATTAATGGCTGGGTTTGACCGCTCGAGATTGGGGTTGGAAAAATAATTCTGAACTACTATACAAGGTTATAAGGAAAGGGTATGCTAAGCCGAAAGGAGGTCGTTGTACTCATGATTATGAACTACTTTTAATATAAGGACCAACGCTGAAATCGCCTAAATTAACCGGCCAAGCGCGAGTCGGGCTCGCGCACTGAGGGTTCCGTATCACCACTAAATTACCAGTTATAACTTAGTAATGAACAGAAACTTGTTGCCGACTCGCATTTGGCGATTTTTTATAATTTGTTGTAAGTATAAACTTTAGAGTCTGTACTATAATCATGTTAAGTATTACCGTTTTTACATTAGAGCTAATACAAAAATACATTTTAAAAATACATTTGTTGTATGGGGTATAGTTTTTACTTCTTGACGTTTTTTTTATTATTTGTTAGTCAATCTGGATCTGAATCAATTTGGATAGCCCGTTAGTCCAGTCGGTAGTGAACCTGCCTTCTGCGCTTGGGAGCGTGGGTTCAATTACCATCTAGGGCAAACATTTATGCGAAGAACATTTGTGTTTGTTCTATATATCTGGGCGTTAATATCTATTTAAGTATGTATTTAAAGCTATATAATTATGTATGTATATCAGTCTCTGGTAGCCATATCACAAGCTTTGCTTAGTTTGGGGTAAGATGACCGTGTGTGCAAAAATGTCCCGAATATTTATTTTATTTATTTAATCTGCCGTAACATTACATATTCTGTGAAAATTTTAACTAATTATCTATTACGGTTCGAAAGATACAGCCATTAATAGGTAGGACAGACAGACGGACGGACATACAGCGTACGCTCAGTAATAGGGCCCCGTTTTTACCTTGTGGGTACGGAACCCTAAAAAATATCAGCTGCTACTATAGAAAACGTTCATTGACACTAGAAAAAATGTCTGGAACAAGTGTATTTTATGCGATTTTAGGTTTGGTCCCATAGTAAAAGTTGTTCATAATGATGAGTATGTGTTCGAACCCCTTTCGGCTTAGCATACCCCTTTCCTTATAACCCTGTAGATAGGTCCCTTGAACTAGTTACACTCATATTAACGTAGAGTTAGAGTGTTGAAGTAAAATAATACTTATTTACGGGCCGGTGCCTTTGTGAACTAAATAAAATGCAAGTTATTCTCGGTCCAAAATTTAATTTGCTCCGACAGCTGCAATAAAATTGTTGTAAGCTGAATTAAAACCACGAACTCTGATCACTTTCGCTAGGTTTTACCATAACACTTTCTTTTTAAATCTTACCTGCGCGAGAGCAGCTGTCAGAGTAAATAAATGCTTGGATCTAGTTTAACATGTAACACCTAAACTACTAAGCTTATTTATTTTAAAAAAACTGATTGTCATTACACCGTTGAAAGTCTAAAGCAAAGATCTCTTGGTCTAAAGATAATCAAAATAATCGAGCTCAGTTGTACCCAGCATGCTGACGGCAATGCATAAACGTTAAGCCAATAATATTTACAATATTATAGCATTATTTTCAGGTAAGTTACGTGTCGATATTTTTGAAGAACTATGACTTGGGTTTTCTACAATAAGGCGGTTCTGGAATTTTATAAGTTCGAGAATATATCTGTCATACGTTAGGCAACGCTACGGTGGTCGCCTAACGCCATCGCAAACTAAATACGGGTGGATGCTGCAGAATAGGCATGATGACTAATATTTTTTATTAGCTCATAAAAAAGCTGATCATAAATAGAGCACATCGATAAAAACAAAATTAAAATAAGTTCAAAAATAAATAAGATTTAAGCATTTTAATTTCATGCTAGACAGAGAGCGCACTATATTGAGCCGTGACGTCACGGCTCAGGAGCCCCATACAAATGCTATACTAACACACGCTTTGCGAGAAAGGGATAGAACATCCCCTCTCTATCCCCACCTAAAACTTTAAATACTCATATCTCAGAGATTTATCAGCCAATTCAAATATATTTTTTTAGTATGTATAACTTATGGGCAGCGTTCGGGAAATTGCGTGACATCTTCTTGTCCAAAATACCACAGTGCCTAAAGACAAGGGTCTTTGACCAGTGTGTGTTGCCAGTGATGACATATGGTACTGAGACGTGGTCCTTAACTCTTGGCCTTTTGGAAAAACTCAGAGTCACACAGCGGGCAATGGAGAGAGCTATGCTCGGAGTTTCTTTGCGCGATAGAATCCGAAACGTGGATATTCGCCAAAGAACCAAAGTCACCGACATAGCTGTTAAAATTTGCAAGTTGAAGTGGCAATGGGCAGGCCACATCGCTCGGAGAACCGATAACCGATGGGGAAGAAAGGTTCTTGAGTGGAGACCACGAACCGGAAGACGCAGCGTAGGTAGGCCTCCCACTAGATGGACCGACGACATAGTAAGAGTCGCTGGCATCCAGTGGATGCAAAAGGCAGGCTGTCGTTCAGTGTGGAGGTTAAAGGGGGAGGCCTATGATCAGCAGTGGACGTCTTCTGGCTGATGATGATGATGATGATATACATTTTATTATTTGTTATATATACTAGCAAAAATTATTTTAGATATACAGATCATTGTACAAATGAAATAAAGGAAAACTCACCCGTGTACTTCGCAACGAAATAAGGGAAAAGTTTTGCAGTTCAAGCGCCTGAAAAATATTACCCAACTTAAGTTTAATCTCTTGAAAACACTTCAGCAGAACAATTGTAAATAGGAACTGTGCGTTTATACAACGACAACACTGAGACGAAGTTTCTGATGTTATAAATAAAAATATTATTAGTAAACAAAGGAAATTTACTCTGTCAGTAACTTGAAAAAATTAAGAGCACTTAAAAGTGTAAACATTAGTACTTATCTAGAACTATCTGATGCCCGTTTCTTCGTACGCCTAGATTTTTATATAAACTTTCAACCCTTTTTATGTGACATCAAAAAAGGAAGGTTTTAAAGTCAGTAGGTATATAATTATTACATCTTTATTCGTTTTCGTTTATTTTTATTTGATTCATTTCAAATATATACTACTAGCTGACGACGGACGTTGTCCTGTCTTAGAATTGTCAAACACGCAAAGTCAAAATTGTAAATCTTATTGTTTTACACCTTGGGTTACATTATTGGAGTTTTAGTAAAGATCCCAATTTTTTTTTGTTGAAAATATATTATAGCCTATGTTACCCGAGGATAGTATAGCTTCCCAACAGTGAAAGAATTTTTCAAATCGGTTCAGTAGTTTCGGAGCCTATTCAATGCAAACAAACAAACAATCAAATCTTTCCTCTTTATAATTGTTTATGTAATTGGCCTAGTCACCTAATTATTTTTGTTCACTTATGTACTATTAGGCTGTAAGTTTACCTAATCTACACTAATATAGATTAGATTGTTCCCATATACATTTTCACTAAAATTGGTTCAGTAGTTTGTTTTTAAATCAAAATAACTGAAAAGTATATGTCATCCAGGTAAACGAAGTTGCGTATTTACTAATTTGGAAGTTTTTTTTAAATCTTCTATATTATATAATTCATTTTCCCATACAATTTGCATAGAACGGCAAGAATTGAATTATATACATTGACATAATTACATCATATAAAAAAAAAGTCATTTTTAAGTTAAATGAGGTTGCTGTCGCTACCAAAGAATAAAATCGCGAGGCGCAACTAGTTATTTATATTTTTTTGTTTAGTTGGGTTAGTGTTAACTCACCACAAATAAAAACAATTGAATTGAAAAGCCGCTCCTATTTGAGTAACAATAAATATAGGTATAGATGCCTGTCATGCCTTGGTGATTCAATTTTGTGTAAAAATTAGACGCCTTTTCTTCAATTTATACATACTTTTTAAACGATATAAAATCATAATCACAATAACAGTAGCATCCTGGAAGCCAGCGCGTGAGTAATCACGTCGAACGTCGTGCGTCTTACGTCGAAGCGCATTTCACTGTTTGCCATCGACAAGAGTTAATTCCAAGACATAGTCGTGCCCTATTAATTAAATCTGTTTGCCGTTTGACTGACTCTATTTACTTCCGAGTTAATTAACATTCTGGAGCGTGTGGATATGTAATGCTGATTTACTTGTTGTGTGACGTTGAAATTTGCAGAGGGTTGGAGAAAATATGTTTTTCAGGTTTGCAGAGGGCGTTGTATTTTTTGAGGTAAAATTTAAAAAAAAAATGTAGTTACTGAGGTAATATAATTGTGCAAAACAAAATAAAAACAATTTTCGTAAATGCAACGCCCGCTGTGAACCCACTTTCAAAAAAGAGATAAAAAGAGAGAAAAAAGCGGAAAATCGAACGACCGGGTACGAGGATTTATTTCCTATTTTGGCAAAGAAGAGGTAAAAAAAAATGTTAATAAAAAGTTAGAAACATTGTTATGTTTCTTTTTCTTCACCAAAATAGAATAACCGTCCCAAAAAATGCTTTAAAATTTGGGCAATGCTATTATTAATATATTTACAAATAATTATATGAAATAATTTGGCCCTTTTACTAGCTTTGCTTGTAATAAACAAGGTAAACAGATTAACACGCTTTTTTAGCTTCACTTGTAACTAACAATTATTATCAAATCTTGGAAGTCCAGTTTAGCCTATTTCTAACCGTCATATCAATTTGAAACTTTGCAAGTTTATGTAATTTGGATTAAAGTAATCCAATACAATAATTAGGCACCAATCAACTAAATTGACGAGGATCAGGGGCCTTACGGACAACAGCTAATTGCGGCACCTAATCCGCTCAGTTGGAAAATCACGCGAACGTGTACCTTATCGCGCCCAGATACGGTTTGCGGTCGCGTGATTTTCCAACTGAGCGGATTAGGTGCCAAATTAGCTGTTGTCCTTAAGGCCCCAGGAGGTGGATAGTGCGACTCTTCAATGCTGTGAATCACTCTGAGAGAGTCATCTACCGGGAAATACGCCTACTATCGTGACTTGTACGCGCGCGCAGTGCGTGCACCGCTCTCTCTCTGTATATATTTCTTGTATATTACTCGCAATCAAATGGTAGGCTTGGCCACTCTCTTTCGCTTTTCGCTGCCTGCGACTCCTAGTGGTAGCAACGCGCATATTCATATATCAGTTTTGTCACCTCAAACGATGTCAACTGACTAAGTTACAAGTTACTCTGTTTCACTATTTAACGAGTTACATCAACTTTTTTTATACTATAACATTATACACCTTGAAAATGTACGAAAAATATAGATTTGACAGGGATATATTTTTTATTTCTTTTTCTATAAATCTCCTAGCTATGTTAGAGAAAAGTACTATTATAAGCATTGGTGCAAATTTTAACATCTGACTGTCTATCGACTTATTGCTTACCGCTGCAATGATGTAAGTATAACATGAACCTTGTTACAAAAAATATACCTACTTCCTAAAGAGATTCCTCCCCATTGTTCCCAGAGCTATAATTAGTGACGTCATAGGTAGCTTCTGTTGCTAATTGAGTGAACCCAGCGTGAAGACGAGACGGCGACAACTTAAAAATACATTTTCTTTAGCAATTCAGTTAGCGACGTCTCAGTGAATTACATTAACGAGTCTCGGATTATATTTTTTGTGAGTCGATAAAAATGTAAGTAGCTACTCTTAATTACTAAGGTACAACTAAAGTTTTTAGATTAAGTGTTTTAGATTACGTTTTTGTAATTGTCTAGTAGATGATGTTTTATTTTTAATCATCATCATCATCATTTCAGTCGTAGGACGTCCACTGCTGGACATAAACCTCCCCCATCGATCTCCAAAAGGGCCGGTTGGAAGCGGCCTGCATCCAGCGTTTACCTGCGGTCTCTTTTAGGTCGTCTGTCCATCTTGTGGGTGGACGTCCTACGCTGCGCTTACCGGTCCGTGGTCTCCATTCCAGAACCTTTCGGCCCCATCGACCATCTGTTCTGTGTGATATGTGCCCTGCCCACTGCCATTTTAACTTGCTAATCCGGTGGGCTATGTCGGTGACTTTCGTTCGTCTACGGATCTCCTCATTTCGGATTCAATCTCGTAGATAAACCCCGAGCATACCCCCCTCCATAGCTCGTTGTGCGACTTTGAGCTTGCTTATGAGGCCCATAGTAGAGACCACGTTTCAGTGCCGTATGTCATCACTGGTAACACACATTGGTCGAAGACTTTCGTCTTATTCTTAATGGACGTTAGTATTGCTTTGAAAATGAAGATTACTTAGACTAATATTATAAAATAAATCGGCCAAGTGCGATTCGGGCTCGCGCATTGAAGGTTCCGTGCCACCACAAAATTCAATGACGAAATTACCAGTTATAACTTGGTAATGAACAGAAACTTGTCATCGACAAAAATACGTTTTTTGTATGAGCCCCGGACTCACGGACTTAGCTTGTATTTTGTTTAATTAATAAAGGCACTTGCCCAGTTAAATATATATAAAGAAATAAAAATATTTTTTCTAGATTCAGTTTTGGTTTAGGAAATGGGTAAATGTGATTATGAAACTATTGTATAAAGTTATTTCATTATCACATGTCGTATTCCCAATAATTATATTTCTATACTCAACAGGGCCCTTGTTCTTCGGCCCCACCAATGTTCAATTTAGACCCAGAACCAAAAGAAATAAATGAATAAAAAACACTTAATACATGTGTACACATGGTGCTTTAGCAATCCTTTCACCATCTGACAAAAGCTCACACGGTTTGACAGGAACAAAAACCCTATTGTCTCTTATATTGGCCCGAAAACTATTTTTTTTCAGTCTTTGACAGCATCAATTATAAAACAATGCCATAAGTGGCTTCATTCCTTATTTCCTATTCATTTTTCTGTCTGCGACGTGGCAATACAGATTAATTAGTAGCCGTGTAGTTAACGTTCACTGTTCGAGAGCTATTGTGCATTGTGACAGACACCTCATTGTTGAAGCGGTATTGTGAAGTTGTGAAGGCAGCAAAACTATACAGCTGGCTCCAGGTCTAAGTGAAGACACTCACTAGCTTTATTTGAGGTCTTATGTTCCCACTTTTTTTTAATGCATAGGTGGCAAACAAGCAAGCTGATGGTAAGCAGTAACCGTCACCTATGGATACTTGTAACACCAGAGGCATCACAACTACGTTGCCGACCCTTTAAGAATCTATTAACTCGCCTTTTAAAGAACCCAATGTTGCAGCTTCTCGGAAACACCACGGAAGGTAGCTCATTCCATATTTTGCAAGTGTGAGGCTAGAAAGATCGCGTGAATCGCACAGTGTGCAATTTCCACTGATCATGAACTTTCAGGCGGTGGCGGTTGGTGCATGCGATGATAAAACCGCTTCGCCTTGTTGAGCACGCCAAGTTTCTTAGAGGCGAGCTTGGCCTTACTCATCTGGCCTTGTCATCTCAAAATCATATGTTTTATCTAGAAAACCGTAAAGATCAAAACACGATTAAGGACAAATCGCGCGATAGAAAAAAAAAAATGTTTTGCGCCTTTCTCCCTGTTGTTTGGATTAAATCAAATACCTATTTACTACGTGACGTCTACGATATCTTAATATACAGATTTCATAATTATGGTAGGAACCGTAAGGGTACCATATTTTTACTTTACAGCTATGCTTTTGGAAAAAATTAGAAATACCTCAAAAATCGAAGTAGCGAAACACACGACTGCGTCTTAACATAAAATGGTTTTGCTCCACTAACGACTACCACTTACCACTACCACTAACAACTATGCAACTTTAATACAATATATTAAACCTTATGGTTATCTGTAGTAACAAGCGTTGCTTAAAAGTGGGATAAAACTCGCCGTAGCAAAAACTGCAACTTGCAGTTTTACTTGCGAGGTTCAAGTTTATCCACTCTTATCAAAAGTAAAAGTAAAAACTATTCAGTTTTTACACATCGATGTATGATTTAATAATTACGTAAAGTTTTACGTGATTACGTTACGTATCTTTAAGAGTTGGTTAATGCGACGCGTGACCAAAATGCTGTTTTTTTCTTGCTCGACGTATAAGCATTGTCATTCAGCGTAGCAATGATGCCAGCATGTTGGATACGCTGCTAACTGGTATTATTATTTTTAGACCTTCAACAGTCTGTGGGCAATCCAACAGTTTTTTTTTTTTTTATAGAGTTGGCTAGTTTTTGTAATGCTCTATTGCCTAAGATTAGAAATGGTTTACTTCGTATTATCTAGTTGACTTCAACAACAGACTTTGTAATATTAAATAGGTATAAGTAGTTTTTTTAACCATCGCAACCAACTATGGCACTGCTGGACATAGGCCTCCCCTATCGATTTTCAAAAGGGCCATTTGGAAGCGGCCTGCATCTAGCGTTTCTCTGCAGTCTCTTTTAGATCGTCCGTCCATCTTGTGGGTGGACATCCAACGCTGCACTTACTGGGCCGTGGTCTCCATTCCAGAACCTTTCGGCCCCATCGGCCATCTGTTCTGCGTGATATGTGCCCTGCTCACTGCCACTTTAACTTGCTAATCCGGTGGGCTATGTCGGTGACTTTCGTTCGTCTACGGATCTCCTCATTTCTTATTCGATCTCGTAGAGAAACCCCGAGCATAGCCCTCTCATCATCAAAGTCGCACAACGAGCTCCATAGCTCGATGATGATGATGATGATGAACGAAAAATTCGCGAATTATTTTGTTATTCCCACCTGCGTTAGTAAGATAATGTCACGTATTCACGAACTTAAGAACTTGGAGTGTACACTTAGGTGGGAAAAGTTTCACGACTCATACGCGGGGAAAATACTGTTAATATAACTGCGTGGATACCTACGTAGTTTAATTTTGAACATTATAAGAATTTATGTATTTCTTAGCTTGAGTTTCCAGCGAAACTCTAGGAAAATTGCAGTTTACCTTAATGTCAAAAATACTCTAATATTGTGGAAACAGGCGGATAGGAAAGTTTTTGATATTTTTTGGTTATATTTTGTTATGTTTAAAATCTTTCATTATCAGCTTATGATGTTCCCACTGCTGGGACGCCAGCCTTCACTCAAAGATAGAAGATGGGTCTTATCCACCATGCTGACCCACTACTACATGTTGTAAATATCATTACACACCAGGGCTCAGGGCTCATTATCAGGGACCCTGGTCTAGCCTGTCAATTACACATTATTTTTGTAACCCATTATTTCATAAAACGCTTTAGAGACTTTACATTCTACATTTTAGCTACGCTTTATTTTATTTTACCGTCGGATTTATAGGACAGGTTTCTAAAGACGACGCGTTGTCAAGAATAGAGCAAAGTGGAAGAAACAAGTAACAATAAATGATTTAAAAAACATAACCTAACAGCATTGTATAAATAGTATGTAAGTACCTAATTGAAAAGTTAGAGCGGCGCTCTTTGTATTTAACATATACTCCTAGTATACTCGTACTTCTTGTTGCGCAGTCGTGTACAAACAATAATATGGCTTACCCCACCACCATGTGGGATTCATAGTTGGGAAGAGAGAGGAAGAGATTGGACAAAAAGATGTATGGCAGCGGTGGGATTCGAACCCACGCCTCCGAAGAGACTGGTGCCTTAAACCAGCGCCTTAGACCGCTCGGCCACGCTACCGTTGATATAGAGTCGGCATTTTAGACTGATACTAGGTTTAACTAGTTCTGAGAGATAACATTATTTGCAGTATGTAGGTAAGTAGGTAAAATAAAAAATCGGGTCATAAATTACCAATCACTCATAAACATGTGCCTGAATTGTATATTTTAACAAATATATAAAAAAATGTGTTTGATTGATTGTCCCAATACATTTCCCCGTCAATACATTTCATTTACCTTATCCCTTAGAATAACTACTCAGAGAAGGTAAGTTTCCAAGCAACGCATTCTCAAAACGTAAGCTACAAATTCGCTTTGTAGCTTACGTTTCGATTGGTATTTTAAACGATTTAAGCAAGAAAATTAATGGATTACCTGTGGAATGTCACACCATAACTCTTATGCTGCTTTTCTGATTTGTTGTGGTACAATTTCACCGCGCAAATTCTCATAGTCAATTATTATTTTTTTGGAGTCATATATGACACCATTTGGATGGCTTAAATTTTGCGAATGTACTTGGTTTCTGTGACCTTATCCATTTAATTAAGTACCTACTTTTAAAGAGCGAAACCCTTTTAACAATAAGATACTCACCCATTTTCCAATTACGAGTATTTCAATCAAGTACGAACAACAACAAAGAACAACAGCCAAGTGCGAGTCGTCACACCCAAAAATGTTTCTTACATGCAGATCCTCATTAATTTGTAATTTTTTTAATTTTATTATAATTTTTTATTCTTTGAAATTTCAACTGTTATCTATTACGGTTCAAAATGTACATCCCTTAAAAGGTAGGACAGGCAGAAAAACATACAGCATAGGCTAATGTGTAGGTATAGGCATAGTAATGGGGTCCCTTTGACATGAGTATGATACGGAATCCTAAAAGTGTCGATCTTAGTAGTGCCAATTAATTTTAACAAATCATTATGAAAGACGTCAGTATAGTACTTAATGCGCGATAGAATCTGAATCACTAATGTAAAATAAACAGTATTTGTATACTTGATGGTAAAATTTATTTCAGCATGGCTAAATATTACGTTAATCACTATTACAGTCGCAATCAAAAAACCGATAATAGTAAATTTATAGTAGAATTTGACAGTTTCAGGAATATTTGTTTACGATTACTAGTCGCTAGTAGCACTATTGTCTAGGCCAGCTTATTATTATATTTTTCTTCGTTTTTTGGTTTACTGTAGCAATTTTACCGTAAAAACGTCTATGAATATGTAGGTTAGTCCCGTGAGTTAAAAACAAACATAGATATATCATGCCACTTAAATTTATACAATTAAAGTTTGAAAAGCATGCAGGACATAGTGAAGAATTTGTTAGCACTTCAAATGTTTTGGCAAAAACACCGGAAAAACGTTGCCATGAACAGAGGCAATCGCACTCAGCATTGCAATCGAACGCAGCGATTCGAAAATATTGGAATGCGTCCAATAAGTTGATGTAATGAAAACAACTTTACACAGAGGGGCGTCCTAAGTTTGCAATTTCCTAAAGAAATCTTTGTTTCGTTTGGGGCCTGTACACAAATGTAAGGTAGTACAGTTTTTTTGTTTGTTTAAAATGAAAATTTAGTTGTGAATGTGTTAAAAATATGATCTATCTTCTATCTCTGCATCAAAACTCGCGTGAGGATCCGGACCGGACCGGACCAGTTGTTAATCCCTCCCTAGTTGTGATACAGTCGTGCTCATGATTCATCTATGGCCTTCACTTTAAATCAGTCCTTTGTTCACTAATTGCATTATATACTATTTTGCGCAGAATAAAATCCTGCCGTGCGACAAATTTTTGTATTGTGTATAAAATTAAACAATGAGAACTTATGATTGATAGTGTAGACGTGCCTTTCTTGGGCTTGGACAAGACAACGGATGCTTACAGGCGCCGGTGAAGTGCGGCGATGCGCGCAGCTCATTTTACGGTCTGTGTGGACGTGATCCACGTCTATTTGGAATCAATCGACGTGAAAGTGGCAAGACAGCGGTAGTTTTGTAGGCAGTTTTTTTACCCGCAACAGAACAAAGAAGGTTTACGCTTTTGGGGTAAGAGGTTGTGTATTTGAAAGTCTCTTACAATTTTTCTTCAAAACGCCTGGACCGATTAGAATGTGTTTGTTTTTAAGGTTCCGTACGTAACTTTACCGCTGTACCTTTTAGCGGCTGTATATCTTTCTAACCGTAATAGACAGCTAGTTAAAATTTTCACATAATATGTAATGTTATAGCGGATTACCTATGAAATATTAATATGGTCAAAAAGTAATAACTAAACACCATACACAAACGTTTTTTTAAACCTATTTTTGTATCTGCTCTAGTGTAAAATCTGTAATACGTAGAAGCGTCAAATTTGGCAAGATTATTATTACATACTATATAGTAATACAATAAATATTAAATACTGGCCAAGTGTGAGTTAATGATAAATTTCTGTTTACCAAAGTAGTCTAGGCAATGCCTAGGCATTATGTAGTCATTTTGGACAACTTTTTTGTACTTTAGTAGTTACCAATTTATGTGGTAGTACGGAGCCCTCAGTGCGTGAGCCTGACATGGCCAGTTTACATTCAAAACGCCTGGACCGATTAGAATGCGTTTGTTTTTTATTTGAAAGAAGGTTTCATTACCGTGGTGTACTGTTTGGCTCAAATACCTGTTGAACCTGGAAGACCAGTTCAGCCTAGCTGGTTGCCTGACATACACAAATTTTGCTGAAACACATGGATAGGCAAAGGTTAATTCCCCGAATTAGGCTGAATGAGCCAATGATGTTAATTAATAAGTGTCATCGCATCAATTTGTTGCAGCTTATTCTTTAGAGCAGTAACAATTCTTTATGCATGTGAGTGTATTAGAGCCTACTTTGAAGAACATATATTATAACTGTCAGTGTTTGAACAATGTCAGTTAGTTTTGTTCCAACAAACTTTATTACACATTGCCTACATGATTATATTTCAGAATCCAAATCTAGCACACCGGCAAAATCTCATTCCGGGGTAACCTTTCTGTAGTGTATTTCGTTTATACAAAATACTATTCTCTGAATTTATGAACAATAGGTGCGATGGTACAGGAAATGATCAGAAAAACGAGATGGCGTACTATGTGATAAAAAGAAAGAATAGAAGGCAACATTTTCTATTCTACCATGAATTTTTATATTACTCCTCGCTATGTTTGATAAAAGTACTATACAAACCCTGGCGCATGTGGGCATTTATGGATTTACGCCTCCCTTGGCTTATATAGTAAATATTCGCTTTCATCCATAGAATAATGCCTTTATTGCATACCCGTGGAGTGACACCTACTAGTAAAACAAAAGTTGTTATAAAAATCTTCAATTTATTCAATAACTTTAGCAAGTGTCTTGCGGTTAAAAATATTTACAGATCTATGAGTTTAAAAGCGCTTTAAGCATTTTACTATACAGTTTTATTATTCTCTCACCGTAAAATATTTCCCCACAGCCGCCAACAAAACCTATTTCCCATAAGACATCTCGTCAGACAAAGGCGCTCTCAAGATGCTGCTGCAAGGAAGGCCGAAAGACGCATTGAAGAAGCGCTGGGCGCAGACGGCGGCAAAATCTGATACGATTCATTAGCGTAACGAGCTTTTAATATTTAAGGAAGGTTTTTGATTGGAAAGCTGGAGAGTGTGAGCCATAGCCCCGAGGAGGAGGAGCTTTGACGCGACGCCTATGAAGTCCTTTACATCAAATGAGAATTGCCTCTCGACTTTTCGACACTTTCTTGCGCGTTTGGGAGTGTGCTTTTACATTTTTTAAGGAAAGAAAGAAGAAAGAAAGAAAATAAATTTAATTCGACACCTTTACAAAAACTTATATCTAAAGGATACAATCAGTGTCGAATGGGGGAGTCAGGTACAATCAGGGTCGAGTGGGGAATGGGAAGGAGTAGTTTTACGGTTCCGTACCCAAAGGGTGTGTGTGTGTAAACGGGGCCCTTTTTTTAGGAATAGGCTTGCTTGAGACCGCCATAGTGTACAGCTGATGTTAAGCGATGATGCTGTCTACGATGGAGCACGCTTGCTTAGAAGAAACCAATTCACTCGTGATTTGAAGACTTCCAGATTGTAACCATCGGGGAATACAGGCAGCGCATTTCAAATACTAGCAATTCGCATAATAAAAGTGGAATCAAAGCGCTTCTTACGGGTACTCTATTACTAAGCCTACGCTGTCTGTATATATGTCTGTCCATCCGTCCTATACTTTAACAGCTGTATCTTTCGAACCGTAATAGATAGCCAATTGACACATAATATGTAATGTTACAGCGGATTAACTAAAGTAAAACCACAAGTATTAAAAAATTACCAAGTGCGAGTCAGAGTCAAATTTCTGTTCACCACCAAGTTAAGCAACATCGGGCGCGGTCAGTACTTGGATGGGTGACCGTTTGGGTGTGATAATGTCTTTTTGCACAACTTTTTGTATTTTGTGGCGGTACGGAACCCTCAGTCTCAGCGAGCCCGAAACGCATTTGACCGTTTTTTTTTTTTTTAGATTGCTTTTGCCTATGTATAATAACGCAAGGAACATTCAATCTTATCCACGAACCAACTTATTATATTCCAAAACAGTTCGATGTCTTTATTTTTAGATATTTATTCAGTATCAAAATAAAATAATAATTCCTGACCCAATATTTTTTCTCGAATGTTCGTTCAAATTGGCTGAAATTGGTTGATAACTTGATGCCAAGCTGTTTGCTCTGTTGTAAATGTAAAAGATATTTAGTTGTTTGTCAGAAATGTTTTGTTTTCGGTTTTACTCGTAATTTATACACCTGTTACACGATACTATAAAGGGTTGTAAGGAAAGGGTATGCTAAGCCGAAAGGGCTTGCTTATGATTTTTTTACTATATTCCATTACTCCATACGTTTTTTAGAGTGTGAATAAACGTTTTCTATGGAACAGTTGTTTTTTTTTTTTGCGATTTCGCGGTTTGTCCCATAGTACAAGTTGTTCATATTGAATGTAACTAACCCCTTTTAGAATAGCATACCCTTTCCTTATAACATTGTATATCAAACAGGATACGATTACAGTAAATAAATTATAAATATTCGGGACATATTTGCACACACGGTCATCTGACCCCAAACTAAGCAAAGCTTGTAATATGACTGCCAGAGACTGTACATACATAATTACATATATATTTTTAAATACATACTTAAATAGATATTAACACTCGGATATAGAACAAACACTAATGTTCATCACATGAATGTTTGTGCTAGGTGGGAATAGAGCCCACGACCCCAAGCGTAGAAGGCAGGTTCTCTACCAACTAGACCAACGGGGCTATCAAACAATACTTACAATCTGAGTGTTTTCAAGTCGCGAGTAGTTTCTTCTACGGAAATTATTCTTCTATCGTCAACCGCATCATTGCTTAACATCAGGCGAGATGGCGTTCAAATGCAAGCTTAATTTTTTATTAAAAAAATACTGTAAATATACCTAAAAAAGTTACTTGTGCCTGCCAAATGATTTTGACAGATCATTGTTTCTGAATTCAAATTGTATTATAAAATTTCTATGGATGCCAGAATGTAATTCTGCTCCCTCGATGGTTGTTAAAAGGGTTGAATCCTCAGGGAGGTGTCGAATCATTCAAACGACCTCGCTAACTCTCCCAATGGCTTGATGCACCCGAGTAGCACGTGTTCAAGACATAAGATTGAACGAATAATAATCTAAATCAATTGGCGCTTTCCAGGGAAACGATTTAAAATTGAGAACAATTTCTCGATTAAAAATCAATAAAACAATTATTATTATTATTTCAATATAAACACGGGTCTAGCCCGGACATTTGGTAGGCATTGGTGGGCCGAAGCCAACATCAAGAGGCCCCGTTGAATATAAAAATACATTTATGGAATGTGTATAAAATGGATTATAAATCTACTCGTATTGTACAGTATAGGATATAAAAAGTCTGGGCTATTGAGGTGAACAACTTGTGTATGGAATAACAGATCTATGGTACGGTATGGTACGGCACCTGCCAATTATGCCTCATTTCAAAATACTTAGGCAGGTGATGACTTGCCACTCACTAAATGGGCCCCCCATAATGGCTGCCGCATATTGGCACCGGAGGGGCAACATTGGCGTGGGTGGCTAAGGGTGTCGAGCGGTGTGCTGCACTTTCACTAAGAGCTACTCGCGGCGTTATGCCCTTTAACACTTCCACCCTGGAGCTTAGGTTCTTAGCTCTTGCGGTTTCCACCCCCAGACGGCCGGAATTATTGTTATTATTTTTCATTTATTCTGAAACAATTTTCAGTTGACTCGATAGATGTCGCTATAACAGCAACTATCTCTAGCACTTTAAAATTATTACCCGATGGGTTTAGTAATCAACTAATCTCTATTCTCGTATTCCCTAATCTGGTTTATTGGTGAATACACCTAATCAATTTCTTACTTATATTTTTTTCCCTTGAAAGGATGCTGGCATCGCACATCTTGTGCAATACACAAGATGTGCTGTACTAGTGTTTATCTTGATATATACAATACACAAGATGTGCTGTACTAGTGTTTATCTTGATATATACAATACACAAGATGTGCTGTACAAGTGTTTATCTTGATATATACAATACACAAGATGTGCTGTACTAGTGTTTATCTTGATATATACAACACACAAGATGTGCTGTACAAGTGTTTATCTTGATATATACAATACACAAGATGTGCTGTACAAGTGTTTATCTTGATATATACAATACACAAGATGTGCTGTACTAGTGTTTATCTTGATATATACAATACACAAGATGTGCTGTACAAGTGTTTATCTTGATATATACAATACACAAGATGTGCTGTACAAGTGTTTATCTTGATATATACAATACACAAGATGTGCTGTACTAGTGTTTATCTTGATATATACAATACACAAGATGTGCTGTACAAGTGTTTATCTTGATATATACATTACACACATAAATCATGGGTACCCTTAACCATCGAGTGCGAGTAGTTAAGGGTTAAACGCTTTATTCTTGTAACGCATTCGCTCCGCTAATCCAGCGTCTCTCGTGAATATTCCAAAACTGCAATTTCCGTTTCAACGTGTAATAAATACGTAATGCATCATTCTGTATTCACATACATGCAGAACACTATTAACACCTGCATAAATTATATTTAACGTTCGCATTACAGGTTCATGTTTTATACAAAGTTATGCAGTCGAAGGTGACACTTATACCCGTTTTCAATAACCACGAACAAGGCAACGCCTAGGCAACTCCTAATCTAAGCAGGGACTTTTTTATTATTATTTCCCTTTATTTCTTATAATTCTCGGGGCTAGCCCGGACATTTGGTGGGCATTGGTGGGGCTGAAGCAAAAACCAAGAGGCCCGTTGAATAAAAAAAAACACTTAAAACTCAGTCTGGTACATTAGCATGTCAGTGACGTGAACCCATAAGTTTTACCCATACCAAAAATCTCTTAACGCGGCCAAAGAAGTTTTCACTAAAAAAAAATATGGGACCGCCTATGAGTTATAACCTACCAACTAAAAAAAGAATCATCAAAAACAATTCTAAATTGGCGGAGTAAACGCGTATCAAATATTAAAAAAAAAAAAAAAAAAAAAAAAAAAAACATACAGTCGAATTGATAACCTCCTCCTTATCGAAGTCGGTTAAACATCATTAAATTTTATTCACAATTGGCGAAGATATCCCATAGCACATACCCACAAAAAAAGAAATCTAAATGAGAACCCCGTTTTCGGAATAATAAAAGCACGCTAATTCACAGAAGAAGCATACATTACCTTAAATAATGTAGAACAGTAACATTTAAATCAAAAATAAAAATGAAATTGCGGCAGAAATATTCACCACGCTTTATCAATACAGGGAATCCGCGATAAATAATTCAAATACCTATTTCTACTCTAACACTCGAATTCTCTTTTCCATTCAAAATCTTATACAGGAACAGTATCAGGGAAGCATAATTTCCGTTACTGAAATATTTATAACGCTGCGCCGTTAGTAGCGACGTAGCAACGTCTACGGAGCTTCGCTCGTAGCAGGATCTACGACAGCGTTACGGTTGGACAATCTATGGAAATTTGTGAGATGCAATAGGTGACTAAAAGCTGTTTTAGTTATGCCAACGGGCATTTATTGCATCAATTAAGCGAGATTGCGGAAAGGTGGCGTTGCTACTGTGAAGAGCTATACAAAGACCTCTCGCAGAGCACCTGTGACAGTTTTTCCAGCGGTGGTAGTCTAGACAGGGAGCCTGGCATTCTTCGGTCTGAGATAGTAGCTGCGTTAAATTCTCTAAAGAACAAGAAGGCGCCTGGTCCAGACTTAATAACAGCAGAAGTTTTAAAAGCCTTGGGAGAATATGGCGTCGATGCTTTACACGCCATTTGCAATAAAGTATGGGTTAGTTGTGAGTGGCCAAGAGATTGGACAGAGTCCATAATTCTTCCGTTGCATAAGAAGGGATCAACGAAGCAATGTGACAATTACCGTACCTTGGCACTTGTATCTCACGCAAGCAAAATCCTGCTCCACATACTCAACAACCGTATCCGTCATTACCTGGACCAGCAGATTCCTCAAGAGCAGGCAGGTTTCGTCAAAGGCAAGGGCACGCGTGAGCAAATTCTCAATGTAAGGCAGTTAATTGAAAAAGCCTATGAGTACAACGTGCCGGTCGTCATGTGCTTCGTTGATTACAGCAAAGCATTTGACTGTGTCAGCTGGGGCGCTTTATGGCAAGTACTTACTAATCTAGGCGTACCGAAACACCTAATCACGTTGCTTCAGACATTATATAACAAGAGTCACGGGGTGGTCAGAATTGACCAAGTAACTTCCCAACCTTTCTGCTTCAATAAGGGTGTCCGCCAGGGCTGCATTGTCTCGCCTATTTTATTTAATGCGTATGGGGAGTATATAATGAGACATACCTGCGATAACTGGGATGGAGGCGTGAGCATCGGTGGGGTTAAACTCACAAACCTCCGCTATGCCGATGACACATTACTTCTGGCTGCAAGTGAAAATGAAATGGCGTCACTACTGCATAAAATGGAGCAAATCAGTTTGAGCCTAGGTCTCTCTATCAACAGACCCAAAACCAAAATCATGGTGGTAGATCGCGCCGGGACGTTGAACTGCGGCGGTGTGCTAAGTTTTCAGACTGTCGAGGACTTCATCTATCTTGGCTCCAGCATCAACAACAAAGGCTCCAGTGAAGCTGATGTGCGAAGACGCATCGGAATGGCCAAAGGTGCCATGACTCAGCTCGATAAAGTATGGAAGAACAGAGGAATAAAGTTGAAAACTAAAATGAGACTAGTCCGTACTTTGGTATTTTCAATTTTTCTTTATGGAGCTGAGACATGGACTTTGAAAGCAGCGGATCGAGGTCGCATCGATGCTTTTGAGATGTGGTGCTGGCGGAGAATGCTTCGAATACCATGGACAGCACACCGGACCAACGTATCTATTCTACACCAACTCAAGGTCACGACAAGACTCTCTACCATCTGTCTCAAACGTGTCCTTGAGTACTTTGGCCACATTGCTAGGAAACAAGGCGACAACCTGGAAAAGTTGATGGTAACAGGGAAAGTCGACGGCAAAAGATCACGAGGTCGCAGCCCAATACGTTGGTCCGACCAGATTCGCACCACTCTCGACACCTCAGTCTACGACGCACTCCATGTTGCTGAGGATAGAAGACGATGGAAAGACATCATCAGAGAGAGATTGATGGAAGGTGGTGGTCACGACCCTCAGACATGAGGAATACGATTTAAGGAGGAGGAGTAGCACCCGCGTTTTTAAACGACAAACCATGTATTTTTTTCAACAAATCTTTATTTAAATCTAGGGTATGAATTACTATTATCATCGCCTTCAGTGACCCATTGCAGGGTATAGGATTCCTTTATTTAAATAAAATATACAAGTTAGGCGAATCTCTGATCCCTATCCCATGTTATTATTATTATATTAGTATGTATTTGTACCTTAATAAAATAATGCGCGATAAGTCCCGATTGCCCTTACGCTGGACGCTTGAAGAGGAAGATAAACTCTTAGTGGCAGAGAGGAAAATTAAGCGCAAGATTCTGGGTCCAGTACAAAAAGAAGACGGGAGTCGGAGAGTTCGGACAAACGTGGAGATTGAGGAGCATATCGTCGAGTCAATCATCATGGGAGAGACCAAAGCCCTGAGATTCCGCTGGATAGGCCACTTGTGGAGAATATCAAAATGCCAGAAAGCGTATCTTGAAATTCCCAATGGCAACCAACCCGTCCGGCTGGCCTAAATATTGCTGGAAAGAGTCGGACTTGCGCGAGCTCCAAGTCGCAGACTGGCGAGAGACAATGCGAGACCAGGACCGATGCCGTTTTCTTATGTAGGAGGCCAAGACCCACTTCGGGTCGCTGCGCCAGCGGAGTAAATAAGTCCCGGTAGACATTTAAAGCAATTATCAGTTGTTTTTTTTATGCAATGTAAGAAGAAAGGGGGATGTCTAAAAGGATTTTTTTTATTGATTTAATCGCCTTTTCTAATGAACAAACTAGCGTGACACAAAACTGAAGCCATAAAACAAAGCTTGTCAATTTTACTGATGCTTTACCCCCGTTTTACAACAAACATCTGTCATAACGTTTTTATAGTAACAAACCGTAAAACTTTTACTACCCCGGCATTGGTGTAAATCTTTCTTTTATAGCTTATTATGTCACTCGGTTATTGATTTTTTATTTACCTACTTACATTATGTAAGTTAAAGGGTGAATTGTAAAGTTCAATAGTTGATCCTACGTAATTCTACGTAAGCGATGGTGGCCGCGCGGTAGAATGTGCGCTTTACAATCTGACGGCACCCGATTCAATCCTCAGCCGTGCACCAATGACTTGTTTTGTAATTAAATAGCTTATGTATAGTTTCAATGCGATCGCTCACCAACAGTGAAGGAAAACCTCGTGAGGTAACCGAACCTCAAGAACCTCGAAAGTTCAAAGACATAATATGTATGACATTTGAAAGATGAATTTTTAAATACTAGTGGATGAGTCCACTCATGGGAGTGGGAAATGTTTTTTTTTATTACTCATCGAATGCACAGATTTCTAATGAGGTGATTCAGGTGAACCAGTCGGTATAGTCCAACTTTTCAAAGAAATAATGAACTTAGATCTGCTGAGTGTTATTTAGAAAACAACATTACTGTCAAACATTTCATCACGGTTTTCCTGAGGGTTTTTCTTATGCAATCTATTTGGGAGCAAAATACCGAAAAGCTTTTTGGCTCTGTTTTTACTGCATCCAATCTACGTTATAGTTTAGCTAATCACTTGGTTTTGTCCACTTTGCGAAAATGCTTTTACTGCTTGCTAACTAGGTTTCAGCAAGTTTTAAATAAACGTATTTAGTTTTTTGTTCATGCAACACAGCAAACTTAATATAATGTGTGCTAAGGACAAATGTTTTAGCATGAATTATATATAAATTTTTGTACATTGAAATGATATATTCTGTTTTTCTAAATTGACTATTGTCTATTTAGATTTTAGAAGATTTTCAAACAAAGCAGAGAATTTTGTGTTGTACTAAACTACTAACTACTAGTACACAATAATTACATCTACAATCTACTCTACACTATAAAAAATTGCAACAGCGTCTGGCTCTGAAAGCCATTTATATTATTTATTCATTGAATCGTGAATATTGCGCGTCGGAGTGGAAGTGTCGAGTCATTGTGATGCGCTCAATTACCGTCCGCTAACTGGCTTAATTGGCGAACGCTCATTGAGTAGGGGCAGGAGAAGTTACAGCAAAGAGTTTTCTGATAAAGTTTAAACACCAGTACAACTTTTATCACTTTATCAAGCACAGGGTTAGTCGTGTTTGGAGTACTGCTGCCACCTGTGGCATGGGTCTGCCAAGTGCCAGCTTGAGGCTTTGGACTCTATATGATAGAGTGTAACTTATTGGTGGAATCTAGGCTACAGAGCCTGTCGCAAGTTGCTAGACGACCTAATACTTCCATCGACGCATGACGAAGAGACACTCTCTTATGGTGGAAATTCCATTCAGACTCACTAAGCGTTTCCAAACCACTTTCCTGAACAGAACAGCCGTCAGAGGTGTAGAGCTCTTTACCTGTGTCTTTCTGAAAGAGTACAATCAAGGGTTGTTCAAGGATTAAGTGATAGGTATTTCCTAGGCAAGCTTGCTATAGGTATCTTCGACCACATTTTTGCTTCCCATCAGGTGAGATTGTGGTCAAACGCAAGCCTAGTTCGTTTAAAAAAAACACTGTTACAGGAATGACTGCTTCAGAAGGAACATGTTTACACCTTCACCCACGTCTTCAGGTGAGCAGCGGGGAGTAAGTAGTTTAAAAAATAATGAAATAGGTGTCCCTATAAAATAACTTATTATTAAAACCGCCAGTTATCCTTATCTCCACTGTTCTCAAAATTAACGGAAACAATAAAATCATAACTCCAATTTCCTCAAATTATCTTACTGCGGCTTCGAACGAAATTCATTCTTTAAAGAAAATAAGGAAATCACTCTCTCTTTGATGCTATTGCTCCTTCATCGCACACCCTACACTGCGTTAATTTCAAGCCCTCTGCCCTTTGAACTGCTCAAGTCAATCGAAAAGTCGATCCCTTGGTTAAACATGGCGAATGAAAAGTCTTCGGGAATATTTTAAGTAATTGAACGAACGAAAGTGTTTTTAAGATTTTCATCGAACGAACAAAAGGAAGGAGGGGTTTATTCGATGGTATTACATTGATTTAATTTACGGTTTATTTTGTGTAGATTGATTGGCTGTTTTTACCAATGACGGAACCGAGATGGTTTTTAGGTTTCCATACCCAAAGGGTAAAAACGGGACCCTATTACCTACCTACGATGCCTAATATGTCTGTCTGTCTGTCCGTCCTAACATCAAAAGGCTGTATCTTTCGAACCGTAATAGATTTATAACATTATGTTTTGGCTCCAGACATTCTTAACTATTCATCCATTGTTAAATATCATAAAAATTCATGTACTCGTAGATAGTCGATATCATCAAGTTTAAAAAAAAACCTAACTATTTGTCATAGTCACGAGCAAAACCTCGCCCCAGCAAAGATGCAAACTTTGCTATGGGTTTGTATAGAGCAACACAAAAAGACTCGTTTAACTGAATGCGAGTATTATTAGGCATATGATTTAACGATATTATCATATATGCTTATAGTTATACTAGTTATATAAGTAGCTGCACCAGTTATTAAAGCCTTCCTTACCAATGTATTTAATTTCTATTACAAATAATAAATAAATTATCTACCAACCTATCTTTTATACACGTCATAAGCAATCTAAAAACACAAGTTTTGGATATTTCCATGTTGTTTTTACGATGCCTTTACATTATTTTCCCATGTTGATGACCCCCACCCCACAATCACAATTTACAGGTAGGGAAATTTTGGTAGAACATTTCGATTCTATTTTAGCCGACCGGGAATGTCCGGAGATCATTTGCAAGCGCGTATATTATTATAGCCAATGGGATTATATCACTTCCAAAGAATTCCAATGTATCGAAGGGGAACAAAATTTTTGAAGACTAGTAAATTGTAAAACATTGTTTTTTTTTTAAGAATAACTAAATAGCAAGTTACAGCTACTCCAATTCGATTTTTTGTTTACTTAATATGACCACCATTTTAACCACTAAAATTATGATAACTTTTAAAAACTTTCTCAATGAACTAAACCTTAAAATTATTAAGTTTTTATAAACAAAATACAAGTGGATAAGGTTTACGGCTAGTTATAGGAAAAAAAAAACACTTTATTTAGTCACCCTACTCGCAATAAAACATAGAGATGACTCTGTAATTCGAGATAGAATATTATATTACTTGGTTGGTTTGTTAAGAAAATTGGAGAGCATCTGTGATGCAAAGTATGATGAAAGTTTTTCGTGAGACTGAAAGTAATGTTAATAAAAACCTTTATGCATAAACATTGCCGTTTTATGATACTTTCCAAGGGCAGAGCTTTAAGTCAGTAGTATCAGAACTTTGTATTAAGTATTTCAAAGAATATATTCTAAAGAGCTTCAAATTTTAATTTTCAAATATTTTCAAAAATTGCTTCAAAATAATAGAAAAAGACCGTTCACCGAAACGACTATCGGGACAATGATCGTCGAGTCCACATCCCACATGGCGGTAACCTCGTGAGCCAATTCAAGGTACTTGCTGAGTTTGTCCTTCTCGGCCTTCACGAGGTTCTCGTCATGTGGGATGGTGATGTCGACGAGCACTGCTCGGCGCTGGGACCGGTCGACCAACACGATATCAGGCTTATTGGCGACAATAGTCCTGTCCGTGATGATAGAGCGGTCCCAATAGCGCAAAGCACGACCATTTTCGAGAACTGGCGCTGGTGCGTACTTATAGTACGGCACCTCAGACTCGACAAGGCCATATCGAAAGGCAAGTTGCTGGTGGATGATCCTGGCCACTTGGTTGTGCCAGTATAAGTACTCGCCGTTAGCAAGATGCGAACAGCTGGAAATTATATATTGGAGAGACTCTCCAGGATAGTGGCATGCCCGACAGATGTCAACATTATTATTATTATTAATTTCATTGGAAAACTGTCCGACTATCCGGTATAATATACAGTAATGTAAATATGATGAGATTGGATTTCTCCAAAAGAATATAAATATGAATAAATAGCTGCACCCGGCGGTTTCACGCATGTGGATTACTTCTTATAACATCAGCCATCTGACGAACTCTCGTCAAAATAGGTCCAGCCGTTTTGGAGTCCACAGGGAACATACATGCACACATCGATTTTTATATAATATAGATAGATAGATTATCAAAAGAGCTTTCATCTATAGAATTTCTTCTTCGAGTTCAGAATTCTAACATATTGACGCCTGTAGATAGGACTCTTCTTAAAATACCTATTGAATCTAAACTTGAGCAGAGATTACGCAAAAGCCAATTTCCGGAAGATCCGTACTCTAACTTACGCATCTATACGTATATTTGGCGACAGTAAAATGTTATGACGAGATATCAGACTAACTTTTATTTGCCAACCTAATCTTCACTCCACAAAACATAACGATTGCTGAAATATCAACTTTAAATCTGTGGCCATAAGAGTCGTGTATGTGTGAGTTTAGACGATCGAAGTGAAGTATTAATATTGTTTACGCATGAAAATGTTACATCGAAAGGGGCCAAACTTTTTACAACTTGAAATACTGTACGAAAACCGATAAGATCTTATAAACCGCATATTGAGTATGAATACATGAGAAATGTTAGTCTTTCATCCGAAAGCTCTTTGAAAGTATTGAGACGGTTTTAAAAGTTAAATCGTCTGAATATAAATACCCACAAATAACTTTATTCTTATGATGAAAGCATAGAGTGTAAGGAAAATGGAATTTATAGAATTAAGAGACAGACATAGGTCTCCCTTTGAACTCCACACTGAACGACAGCCTGCCATCTGCATCCACTGCGATGCCCGCAACTCTCACGATGTTCGGTCCATCTAGTGGGAGGCCTACCTACACTGCGTCTTCCGGATCGTGGTCTCCACTCGAGAACCTTTCTTCCCCGTAGTTAATCGATTCTTCGAACGATGTGGCAACATTAATTGCCGTTACAATTTGAAAATTTTAATAGCTATGTCGGTGACTGCATCAACAAAAGGAAAAGTTGACTGTAGTTATTTGGCAAATATCCACGTTCCGAAATCTATAGCGCAAAGAAACTCCAAGCAAAGCTCTCTCCATTGCCCGGCGGTGTGACTCTGATTTTTCCCAAAAAGACCATGACTCAGTATCATATGTCATCCTGGCAAGTCACACTGGTTTAAGACCCTGGACTAATTTTATAGTCGCGGATTCATCCACGAAAAAATAATTTAAAATGAAAAATATTTATTCTGGGTAAAGAGATTAAAAAAAATATTTTGTCGAGTTTTTCGATCCCTTTCGGCAACTTAGGAACTTATTGAAATGACGGCCGTGACGGCCAACTTTATTTCTTTCTTAGTAACCTCTTAACCATATCGTTTTTTTTTTTAATACTTAAGGTTGCCTGGAAGAGATTGCTTCTAACGATAAGGCCGCCACTTGTGGCACTAGCTCGTAAGGGTTTTCTATAATATGTTTGTATGTGTGTTGTAGAATGAGAATTAAATAAATAAAATAAAATAAATATTCGGGACATTTTTGCACACACGGTCATCTGACCCCAAACTAAGCAAAGCTTGTGATATGGCTGCCAGAGACTGATATACATACATATATAGTTTTAAATACATACTTAAATAGATATTAACAACCAGATATAGAACAAACACAAATGTTCTTTACACAAATGTTTGTCCTAGATGGGAATCGAACCCACGCCCCTAAGCTTAGAAGGCAGGGTCACTACCAACTAGACCAACGGGCTATCCAAAACTATTAATTACTTGTAAATAAATGGTTTGGTGGTCCAACTCTACTGTCCAACTATATTTGAAGTTGGACCACACCCCCTACCCTCAAATACGTAGTTGTGAGTTGTTCAGTAACATAAGACATTACGTGAATATTCCCAAGTTAGAGTAGTCACTAGTCACATCCAATTTGCGCTACCTCCAGCACTAAACCTACTTAATTTGCGTTAAAGAGCCTGGCGAAATACCCTTGTTCATTTAAAACGACGATTGCTGGCCGCATGGACTTCGCTACGCAGATACTCGAAACCATAATGGAAGTACCTAGCTAAACACAATAACGATACGACCACTTGACAGCTAGTCCTTTCCCCCAGCGATGAATTGATTGCAAATCAGCATAATCTTTTTCGAGCGGGCCATTCCTAGGTGCAAATTGTATGAATGACTTTTGAGTCTCCAATCACAAGTGTCATTTGATCCCTCCCGCGCCCGACGTGACTTACTCAAAAGCAAGGACTTTGTATACCCTAAAGTATTCCATGCTCAAAAGCAGATTTTGACTTCACGCGCGATCGAATCATTATAATAATAATTGTCTTTGAAATACATGTTAAGTATCTACTATCTATTGAAATGTTTTTAAAACGTCGTTCACCGCATCGTCGCTTAACATCAGGCGAGATGGCGGCCAAGCGCAACCCTATCTATTATTTAAATAAAGCCCCGTCGTCATTGCCTCTAAAAAAAACTATTCATGTTCTTTAGATTATTTCCTTTACCAACATGTGCTGTAAGACATTGCTTCCTGTCAAATTTCATGATTCTAGGTCAACGGCAATTACCCTATTGGTTTTGATTCCCTTGTGAAATAGCAAAATATGCGAAAACATGCGACATAAACGGTCATATCTTTAGATCGCGTTGACTTAATTTTTTTATTTATTCACAGCTGAAAGAAACTAACTCCTAGTATTTGATATAAATTTCAACTTGATACGTCTACGCGTTCCTGAGAAAAAGAGCCTTGACTGACAGACGGACAGACGAACAAAGAAGGATCTTATAAAAATTCCTTTTTTCTTTTTGTAATACAAAACCTTAAAAAACATCAAATACGAGAGTGAGACAGCGGCGCACCATATTTTGGGCCTTTTGCGTTATTGCCATGGCACGTTGCATATCAGAAAGTTTGTGTGAATGTGTGTATGTTTGTCGGCTCTCAAAATCATAACAGCCCACAAATGTTAATTATTATTAAATTTCGTATGCAGTTAACTCATATATATAAAATATATACCCTGTAGGATATCGAGTGCAACATTACAGCGGGGTGCTGCTAGTATAGATATAATATATAAAAGAAAGTCGTGTTAGTTACAACTTAACTCAAGAATATATGATGATGATGATATAATATTTTTTTATCATCATCATCATAATTTTTCATCACTACGCGGGTGAAACCGCGGGGCGCAGCTAGTATAATATAAAACAAAGTCGTGTATGTTCATCATCATCATCATCATCGGCCAGAAGACGTCCACTGCTGAACATAGGCCTCCCCCTTTAACCTCCACACTGAACGACAGCCTGCCTTTTGCATCCACTGGATGCCAGCGACTCTTACTATGTCGTCGGTCCATCTAGTGGGAGGCCTACCTACGCTGCGTCTTCCGGTTCGTGGTCTCCACTCAAGAACCTTTCTTCCCCATCAGTTATCGGTTCTCCGAGCGATGTGGCCTGCCCATTGCCATTTCAACTTGCAAATTTTAACAGCTATGTCGGTGACTTTGGTTCTTTGGCGAATATCCACGTTTCGGATTCTATCGCGCAAAGAAACTCCGAGCATAGCTCTCTCCATTGCCCGCTGTGTGACTCTGAGTTTTTCCAAAAGGCCAACAGTTAAGGACCACGTCTCAGTACCATATGTCATCACTGGCAACACACACTGGTCAAAGACCCTCGTCTTTAGGCACTGTGGTATCTTGGACGAGAAGATGTCACGCAATTTCCCGAACGCTGCCCATCCGAGTTAGATTCTTCGGGCGACCTCTTTGCCTAAGTTGGACTTACCTAACTGAACAATCGTGCGATAGCAATCGTGTATGTTACACCATTTTATTTGTAACTCAAAAATGGCTGGACCGATTTTCATGATCTTTGATTTGTTATATTCCTCTCCGCCCTGAATAGCAGAATACCTAAGTATTAAAATATCGAAAAATTCACGAAAAAGGAAATTATGCAGAAAGTTATATTTCCCATATTTTATAAATGAAACGGCAAGAATATCTTACATTGACATTTTACATCATAGACAAAAAAAAACTAAGTCAAAGAGAGTTGCTGTCGCTACCAAGAAGGTTCCTTCAAGGGAGTATATAATACGGGTGGAACTGCTAGTTTTTGAATAAATAATACCTTGATCTTGGAGTTAAAACTTCTTTGACAAGTTCTTTATTTTGAAATTGCCACTTTTAGGTTCTCTTTATCAGTGGAGCACTCACCGCACACTTGTACTCATTGCGGTGTGCAGAGGAGCCACGTAATAGCACGGGACCTCGTCGCCCGTGAATTACAAATAGCTCCTGTAATTATACCATACACAGCGTCGCGTTTCCTCTGGATTTATGTTTTTAATTTCACCTGAATTGTCCAGGAGTTGCAAATTTGAGTTCTGAAATTGTCCTTTTATGAACTTCTGTATAGTATTCATCACACGAATATTTTAAATGGCAAAATTTGTGTGTAAATGGATATTTGTTGCCAGTGCATTTTTTTCTCCGATTCTAGAAGTGTTTGACAATTCGGTCTTTCCGATTCTAATGGTAATTTAAGTCATGTAAACCAATGTTAATTCGTTTATAGCTTAAGTTTGGCCATTCAACGTGGTAATGTCGCCAGCTTTTTAGGCACCTTACCCGAAGACAGCGACCTTAATGCGGTTTTTTATTACAATTTAATTTAGATTTAATATAGTTAGGTTTTTTATTTAGTAAGGCTAGACAAATTTTTGTAATAATTATGTTCTATTTTATAAACTTTAAGTTTAGGATAATACATTTATAAGTAAATTTAGTTCTTATGCCAGTAACACTTTTGTTGATATATATGACTGAATGTATTCGTTTTATTTTAAATTAAAGGGTCTCTTGAGTAATTTGGAGTGTTATCATTTGTCACTTACGTATAGTTTCAAGGCGGGCGCCAACTCGAGCGTATATCTTCCTGCAAGTATAGGTATATCGCATGTATATGTTACCGGCAATGTGTATAATTTAGGTAGGTATTTTATACAATACCTAGGCAATTTCTATTACAGTTTGAAAAATACAGCCGTCAAAAGGTAGGACGGACAGACAGACTGACAACGTAGACTTAGCAATAGGGTCTCTATTACACCCTTTGGGTACGGAACCCTAAAAATATCTACGTTAAAATTAATATCACCAGAAGAACTGCTTAGTTACTATTCATAAAGACGCTTTTGGCAAAACAGTAACCGTCTTACCACAAAAGATTTAATTTTTTTATAGATTTACTTTGTACAAGTTCTACATGAATTATTTATTCTTTATTTCAGTGTAGGTACTTACGTATTGTTTGTCAGTGCGGGGTGAATCTGTGTGCCAAGACAAACCTTCCGTGATTTTTTGGTGCTACATTTTTGTTAATTGTATATAAACAATGTACTAAACAACAATTTAAAAAAAAAGGAAAAAAAAGAACGCTATAGACATGTGTTTAGCAATTGTTTCACTGAGAAAAATATGCTAAACACTTGTCTAAAGCGTGCTTAAATCTTTTGTGGTAAGACGGTTATTTTTTATACTTTCATAGAACCAATAACGATATTATCTCTGCGTGGAACTCATTATCGATCGTAACTCCAAAACAGTTGAACGCCTCAGGGAGTTGCGTGACGCGGTTCTTTGTTGCTACTAATCAGCTTCATTGACGTTTTGGCTACCACAATTCGCAATAACCTTATCACAGTAAAAATCCCAAGACTTGCTTAAGAGTTTAGTAAAAGAGGAAAATGACAATTTCATTTCGACGTGGTACAGTAAGAGCATCATACTATCTGAGCCCTCATTATACTTCGGTTCATTACTTCGTAGTAAGGACTGCGACGTGTCAATCTGGTAGACGGTGGATTAAGTTCGGTTAGTTTAGCGAGATCGTTATCTTTTTCTTGGTTCTTGTATCCTTATGTTCAGTTTTCTTTTTGTACTTTGCGAGTTGGGTTTTGAAGAGCGTCTTGAAAATGGCACGCTGCTCTCCATTGTCTACCTTTGTGGTTTTAGTGTTACTAAAACAGAAAAAAACTGCTAAGTGAGAAACGGGCTAGTGCACTAAGGGTTCCGAACAAATTTAATAAATAATTATGTCATCTTCTTCTTAGTCGTTTCGCTCTTGGCACAGCGGTCGTGATCGTCATGTAGTAGTAGGTATTGGACGGGGCAGATAGGATGCGCTTCGGATAGGATAGGACTCTGTATGTCTGTCTACTCCCGAAAACATTACAGTAGAGTAAAACAGTTAAAATATCGAAGAACAATCTCTTTGAAGAGGTTTTTTTTTTTTGCCATTTTTTCTACGACACTGTCTGTTTTCTAACCACAAAATTTTAGTTTGTAAGGACCATTTCTCAACCATCATCGTCATCAGCCACATTACATCTTTTCGTATTAAAATGTTTTATGTTTTAACTTTAACTTCAATGACAAAACAAAAATCTGCAGATTGGCAGTCTGAGCAGATAATCTATTCTATTATATTCTAATCGAAACTGTGAACTAGAAAGAAGTCGAACCGTCTTACCACAAAAGATTTAAGCACGCTTTAGACAAGTGTTTAGCATATTTTTCGCAGTGAAACAATTGCTAAACACATGTCTAAAGCGTTCTTAAATCTTTTGTGGTAAGACGGTAATTGTTTAAATGAAGCTATTTTATAAAGGAAAACTGGTCAAGAAACCGTTTTATCCACTCTGATGCTCCATGGCTGTCCTACCCTCGCTCGAAATGGTTGCAGCTACTCTGCAAGCCGTGCTCTTCACCTCGCTTGAGTCGGCGTGCTGGCCGCTAGTGGCCAGTGCTGCCCACCGCTGCTTCTATCCTGTGTAACTGACGTATCGTTCAGATTTTTCTCTCTGTGCTTTTAAACTATCAAGTTTTCGTGCATCCTCAATTAGATCCCATATACGCAGAAAGAGCGCACTAAGCTGAAAGGAGGTCATTGTACTCATTACTAAGCATAAATTTTACCACGGGGTCGACACTGAAATCTCAAGAAAAAATCATCTGTTTATGAAAAAAAAAAGTCACACTTAACAAAACGTATGGAACAACCGTTTTTATTTTATTTTGTTATTTCAGGGCCAGTCCTATTAAAAGTTGTTCAGAATTACCTATGAGTATAATAATAAATATGAGTAGGTACCTATAGGTATGAGTAAGTAGTAGAATAAATTTGTATATGTCAATATGTTTGTGTGTTTTCTGTGCAAGTTTGAACTTTAGGATTGGTAGGACCACAGAAAAGAAAAAAAATTGAACGGCATTTTTGTAAGAAAGTTGTTGTAGCCCATTGTAACCGAAACACCCATATAAACGAAACGTCAGTCATTCGAAATGAGTAAGCACCTGTGATGCGGACAAAGAACTTTGAGACCAAATAGGTAAGGTCAAAGTTCTTTGGATGCGGAGACACTCGGACTTGGACGCGTGACTTGGACGCGTTGACATAAATAAGAATGTTTAATCAAGGTTCTGTTCTAATGCCTGGCGACAGATTTTCCTTCTCATTTCCTTTCTATTAACTTCTATTTTCTGTGGGTTCCTATTTAGTCAAACAAGGAAAATATGGAAATGTGGCGTGGTGGGTGCGAACGCATGCAATGCAATGCCTATTTTCAGGTGTTATATATTTTTTATTTTATCCACGAATTTACACTACATAAGTGTCTATTTATTTTTATTTGAAATCCGTTCATAATGCATTATATAAACAAATAGGAAATAAGCAACCAATCTTGCTGTTTTTATTATATTTTATAATATAGCGCCATCTTTGACAAAATGTTTAAACTATCGCTATGTTTAGTCACCTGTCAACTTACGTCACATACTCTCAATTTTGTTTCACCATTGTGGTTTTAAGTTCATGTGTGTTGTACTAGATGGCGCTTTACTCCTTTTTTATGTTTGTTAAATTACACTAGATGGCGTTAGCAGCTTTCAAGATCGTTCCAAAACTCTAGCTAAATTTTATTGTAATAAACTTTCTTTTTTTTTTTACTGGACTTTTGTGATACTGCTACCATTTTTTGATTTTGATTTTCTTTATGTTTAGTTCTGAACATACATATCATATCAACATAATATCTAGTTATGTTAGTAGGTCAATCTGTCTACTGCTTGTCTGGTTACCTAACTTAACCTATACCTACCTTATTCATACGACTAGTAGAATCTACCTAGCCAAAATCAAAACAAAAACAATAACAATCCGTTACGTAATGTCCAATTTTGTAATTTTTATGCAATTCGTTTTCTACTGATGTAAGATTATGAGTAACCAAATTCTCTAGATTGTTTTCCTGTTTAAGAGGTAGGTAGGTTACCTAACTGTTGCTTACTAGATATTGGTTTTCTTTCTTTAATAACTTTATTTTTCTATATCTTTATAACACTGTTTTCTACGGGGTTTTCACAAAAAATAAACAATCAATTTCACTATCATGACGAATTTTATTTCTCATTGCTTCAACGATGGTTACAATTTTAATATTAGGTACTGATATTACATGCCTCATCTACAACGGTTTAGTTCAACAAAATAATAATAATGATGGCTCGTTTGTAACTAAGCTACAAATTTCTTCCACATTTGACTCAATATGAGCCATTTTTCTTCTCGTCGGCCCTTCCTATATTATAATTAAAAGGTAATAGGTAAGAAAATTGAAAATTCAATCTTTGTTTTATCCATCTTTCTTTATTCTTTTTTTTCTTTTATTTATATCACAGTAAGGACCGGGCGAAAATCAGTAAATTACACTACCTTTGCATGCATTTAACATAACATCCAACTACTAGGTCATTTCTAATTCAAAGTGATACATACTGTCAATAATATCAGAAAATAGTTTGATTCGATATGAATGAAATCAGCATTACATATAACATTTAAAATTGTACCTTAATTCAGTCTCACTCACAACACAAATGAATGATACAAAATACCGAATGAAAGAAATGGTTTACAATCAACAACAATAAGTTTAAAAGTACGTACATACATTTGTATATAGCGTCACAAATCTACAAATTTGATCGATGTTCACTAAGAATACGATCTCGTCTAGCTAGAATAAGTTAATGAACTACAAAATGCCCTAATTAGTCAAAATTATATTCAACAAGGCAACATTATTTGTTTAACATAATTATTGGATTTTCGTCACTATTATGCGCGACCGCATCTTCCTAATTCATTCATAACTTTAAATATTAAACTAAATTCGACTATCACTCACGCTCACACAACAACTTCTGCAACGGAACAACACAAACAAACACCAGCTACTAATACTTAATAATACAATTCTAGGCATTTACATCACAAAATAGTGCTGAATGAAAGAAATGTTTTAGAATGATCATTACAATTAATTGGTCAAAAAGATATGTTTTAAAGATATGGCTGTAGAGCCGTGCAGATGTCCACAATTTTGATATTCGAGTTGAATTTTATTACAACCTTTTGAGTGTTGGTTGAAGTCAACAAAACGCGCTTGAAGAGTCCTGCTTGAAGTACGCGTCACTTCTTTAGCTGATTTTCTTAATACACGTATATTTGTTTGAGCTGTGGCTTGAGCTCGGGGGGGATCGTATAAACTTCCTGCTCAGGCTTCTTTTTCACCAGTCGCTTCCAACGACCGCCAATGTTCTTGCGAAGACTGCGGAAACTCGCACGCTCGTTACCGTGCGGCTGCATAAGGTTGTCCTGCAAAAAAATAAAGAATAACGGTAAGTCCAGATATCAGATGCAAACAGAGTTGTTGACCCAAAGGATACGTGGCACGTTTGCGGTTCCGTTACCATAGCATTCACTCCATACATAATAGGTACATCCACTGAAATGTTCCAGCCGTTACACAATACCAAGATCCCTCGCTATGGGTATAAATCTGTTGCTATCCAAACGTCTAAAAGGTCGACCCGAACAGTCAGCGTAAAGTTTTTGTGGCGGTGGTCTCTGATTCTTGCAATAGGATGCCATTCATTATTTGAAGGTTTATTAGCTTTTGTTTTGTGTTAACATTTAGGTAGATCGAGAGACACAGGCGTTTTAAACGAAAGACAATCCGTAGGACGTGTAGGAAGCTAGTAAAATAATCTTGCAAAGTAAACTGTGAGGCCATACGAGAGCGCGGCAAGCCTTGAATACGCTATTCAAAGACACATTAGCATTATCTGCTTCCTGGTGTGCCGTCTCGATATACGATCACAGACATTGTATGTAGTATTCGATTACCAATGAATTGACAATATACAGGTAGGCCTCGGGGAGCGGTTATTAGAGCATGATATTAAGGTCACAGTATTTGAGAGATGGAAATATGGAGGCAAACGTTTGCATTAGCCTCTTTTGTTAGTCAGACAACCTCAGGAAAGAAGGTCGCTATGTTACAACATGCTCGCCTTGTGCAGCTTTCTATTCGGTGAGCGTGTCCCGACATTTAAATTTATTTTGCACTTAGATATCTCAGCCATGCTACGTGTTGAACCAACTCTCTCTCGCGTGGCGGGGAGGGTTGCACCAGTCACGATTTCTTTCGTATTATAATGATGCGTTTGTTTCCCAACTGATAACTTTCATTATTTTTTGTTGGCGCCAGCTAGCGTCATAAGATTTGCAAGAGCTAAAATGCAACAGAACACTGTACTTATTCGTGGATTGAGGTCAAGTATAACGGCTGGGACTGGTTGCGCGTCTTGAAATAGAGATTTAAGTAGGTACATTATATACCCAGTTGGTGTTTGGAAATGCTGTTGGATATTGGTACTGAGTTACTGACCTGATCGTGAGGATAGACGTAAGGCGGGGGCAGCGGCGGTGGGAACTGCCACAGAGGCTGCTGGCGGAAGGCAAGGGGCTCCGGCTGAGGTACAGACGCAGCTTGCAGAACTTCAGCTGGGTGCACCGAAGCGGAATGCTCCTCCCGCTTGCGCAGCTTGCTGTGAACGATGCGAATCGCCATCATAGTACCGTTGTTTCCAACCATGATTCCAAACGGTCCGTCAACGCAAGAATAACCGTTCACACTGGGTTCGATCACAGGTAAATAGTTCCAGTCGGGCAGTCACAACATATTTCAACTTCACAGTTTCACACTCACAGCCGTATCGCGGTCTAATTAACTATTAAACTAATTTAAAATAAATTATCACAATTATTTTGTTTAGAGCTTATTGCACATATCACTGTTGTTAGGAACGCGCGGTAGACCGCGTTACGCGAGCTCCAGCTGCGCGGGTGGGTGACTAGAATATTATCGAGAAGTGTGGCCGGCAGGTGCCTAGCAAAGCGCTCGCTCGTGCCAAACGACCTCTACGGAGTACTCCATGCGTCTGAGTTGAAGTGGAGGGGCGCGCATGACTTTTATAGACGCGCGTGTGACGCGGCACCGGTGTGAGTGAGGGCGCGCGGGGAGGAGCGGTGAGACGGTTGACGATACGACCGTTTTCCGCGAAAACTACGAATGGCGGCGCCTGATCCGACGCTAGCGGGCCTAGTGGTAATTATGACGCACCAGAAGCAGAAGGCCCGACCGTTGTTGGTTTGGCCCGCATAATCATTCATTTAAAAACATTAATCCATATTACAAACAAAATTTAAAATCTCTACGTTTTGACGAAGACTGTGAGCGTAAAATCCGTGGCTTTTTTAAAAATTGTTATTCTTGCGTGTGAACCTGTTTTGTTGTGTATCTGTTTCTCTCTCATATGTACATGTTCTGTCAATAACATGATTATATCGTGATAATGACAGTAATTATTAGTAAGAAATAGAATAAAATAGGTAAGTATAGGTAAGTTATAAGTAAATAACTAAAGCATCTTGGGGATATTCTATTGTGAAAATGTATACTTTTATTAGAATAATAAAAAACGTCATGATCTAATCAATGATAACCTAAGAATTTGATCAAGTACCAACACTTAATACACTAGCATCCTAACTGCTTTAGATAAAAATAATGAAACATGCTCGTATCGATCACAGAGATAGTAGGAGTTCTGCATTTCACCATTAACCGAGTTCAAAGTCCACAACATAATATCCAACCATGGCAATATAATACGCACAGCTGAGCCTGCGGATATAGTAGACGCAGCAAAATTTATTCTTGCATCTCTTTCCGATAAACTTAAATACCCCAATGGTGGCAAGGGAGATGTATATTGTGAGCTTTCGACTACGAAAGGTAAAGTAGGGCTGCAGGGCAAGGGAGAGCGGGAAGGTGCAATGCCCTCAGCAGCGACTAACATAAGCAAAGCTCAGGCCTTTGACTCAAATAATACCTCTCGGGATGAAAAAACACAGGTAGTGAGCTATTGTAAGTCGTTACCCTTGATATCTGTCTAGAGGATACGTTACTACGTAGACAGTAGGGGATACGATTGCATAAATAATATTATATATTGAAATAATGTAATTCTCGTTTAGATACTTGAATTGTATTGTTTTGTAAGCTTCATTAAAGTCCATGGATACGACACGTTCACTCGTTTTAAAACAAAATTCCATGTATGCAAAATCATACTGTGTGTCAAAACTAAAGAGACACGAACGTAAACACGTAAGTACCTGTAAAAATCTATGTAAATGTTATAAATTCGATTTGTAAGACACGTACTACGTTAACTCGTTGGACTTATCAGCGTTAGTAAATTCCGTATTCCATCAATCAGTTTCAATGTTATCAGTATCAGTTAAGTCACGCCTGTCACTTCTTATCTTGACCATTACAAAGAGCCATGTTGTATCGTGTATCGTGAGACTTGAGATGAATTGATGAGAAATATGAGAGTTATTATCCACCACACAACCATTGAATTTTGAAACCTTAGATAATATTCTCCTTTATAGGTTCCAACAACAACGTAGACTCTGTTTAGTCTCATCGATTTTAATAGCTTCTCAGTAAATAACTGTTTTTGAATTGTATATAAGTAAGTCTACCATAATAATTATGTCAAGTCTATCGATAATTTTGGTCTTCAAGTTTAACCACGGGACGGCAAGACAAAGCGTATCTAACCTACTCATCTGCCAATTTTTTTAACCAAATATTATGACCAGGCACTAAACATTATGTAGTTACGCATAAAATACAACCTGCTGGGTCTCTTCAAGACAACAGTGAATAGGTACCTCATGGGCAAACGCCACACCACCCACAACACATCTTAGACGACATCGTCACTTACCATCAGGTGAGTTGTGGTCAAATGCTAGCCTATTTCATCATTAAAAAAAAACAATGAAATATATAACTATGTGCGTTTCTTAAGTCGGTATTAAGTTAAGAGTGTGATATCTATGCGTGCTCTTTGCAAAATGCACCAATTTTTTTTGCAGCTTATAACATTGGCGTATCCAGTACCAAGTTACATGCTTGTATCATTTGGTACAAGTACGTAGTTAATCAAAAAGTGAAAGGTGATGAAGAATTACAAAACTCTCTTAATTAATGAAATCACATAATCGTGCTACGTCATGTCACGATGTTATGAAGTGGGGAATACAATTAAGATAAGTTGAAACGGTACCACCTTGGTAACCAAATATTTTTGACCTCTATTTGCGTCAATTAAAGGCTATCGCCATTATTGTCCATCATTCCATACGTGTTGTGACTCGAGTAAGAATATTTCTATCAGTTAGATATTTGGGATGAAGCAATTTGATTGTTTTGTTTGGTAATGAAAATGAAAAGTAATTGTTTGTTATCAAATATAGTAATTACAAAAATCTGAATCCAAAAGGTAGGCAAATATGCCGCTGGCTCCACTTTGACAGGTGCCAACCCCATTTGCATTGTTATACATTGTTGTTATTGTTATTTCTAATTTGTTAATTCCCACAGATGGGCAAAGGCCTCCCGCTGACTTTTCCAATGTTAATGATCTTGTAGGTACTGATGTATGCCTCTATCGAAAGTGCCGAATTCTAGCCAGTCTCTTAACGGGTCTACTGGGTGGCAGCACCGAGCTGGAACTCCTTTTATTGATTGTTTTGCCCAAAGCACTTGTGGCATGTGGAGCGCTAACATGGCTCACCCAGTTCCACTTTAGCATGGCAACTGCATGAGCTTCATCTGAAACATTTGACGAGCGTTCTAGAGCAGATCCCTGTTTCAGATAAATTCAATTAACCTGACACCAAGGACATGTTGATAAACGAACTAACTTTTCTGTAGTCTCTAGTCAATTTTGAAAACGTTTACTTCTTTGTTTGTTGACTGTGAATGTAGTAATGCGCTGCTTGAATGGGTGTTCCCCGATAGTTACAATTCAAGTGTCTTCAAATCACGAATGAATTGGTTTCTCCTAGGCAAGAGTGCTCCATCGTAGACCGCATCAAACGCAAGCCTATTACTAAATAAATTGTTTCAAGTCCTGTTTCGAAAGTATCATGTATCAAAGTATAATATATAAAAGGCGATGTGTGTATATTTGTATGTTTTCTATGCACTTCAAAACGGCTGGACCGATTTTGACCGGACTTCACTGGCAGATAGCTGATGATATAAGCGGATGAAACCGTGAGGCGCAGTTAGATTTATTAAATTGGAAAGACCTATACGTAAGCGTAAAATAATAGTATCTGTATTTCTTAGGGTTATCTGCAGTAGGTACATCGAGTAACAACTTGAAATAACTTGATCACATTATCCATTCAAATTATTTCTGCACGAGGACAATATCACCAATTAAATGTTGTTTAAATAAGATCTGTGTGACTTTACGTTCAAAGGAATTTTCCAGGAGGTTTCTCTAAAGTCAAATACTAAACAATAAAGAACGTTCGATGTATTGATAAAACGGTTATTAGAAGGTCGATCATTGACGTCAGACTACGATGGGAGTCAATAAGGATGCGTTTTTAATACAATCTATGGAACTACTTAATGAATAATCTATTTGATTACAAACTTCATCAGTTCAATGATGTCCAAGACAAGGCAAGGCAGACAATACTATAAAACTTTTTCATTTCCTCTATTATCTCTCTGTAACCTATATAGTGTTTTATTAACAGCTGCAAATTGACTACATTTATATTAATCTCTTGTAAAAACAGTTTATTTTGGAAAGTTGTAGTTACTTATTTCGTTGCTATTCTTGAACTTTAAAATACAATTCTTGTATTTGTACATTGAACTTAAATAACCCTTAAAACATTCATGGTCAGTTAACTTTTAAAAATTGTTTGTATTTATACGTTCCAGGGGCCTTACGGAAAACTGCTATTGCGGCACCAAACTAACGTTAAATCCGCTCAGTTGGAAAATCACGCGAACGTGAACCTTAACGTTTGCGGTCGCGTAATTTTCGCAATAGCGTTGTCTGTAAGGCCCCAGAACCTTGGTCCTGATATTTTTGCAATTTCATCTGAATGCTGGCGCTACTGGCACGGGATTTGCTTACCTCGCATCACCGTTGTTTATAGACTGAGATAAACATTGGAAGAAAGTCCCCACACATGGCATAATAATGCCTACACCTTAAGTCACTATTACTCAATCTGTGCCTGTAGGTTAACGTGTTCTGATATAGACAGAAGGTTATCATTACAGCCTCGGTTCTCAACAACCTTTTTTGTACCAACTTGTATGGTAATTAGTTTTTACATCAAATTTCCTGTACTTAGATGTTGTGTCTTCCGCATACCTACTACAAGATTTTATTGTCATTTGATATGTTGTATGTAAATTGCATTGCATTGCATGCAATAAAACAGTATTTTTACTAATTGTATCTTATGAGTATGGGTATAAGAGTTGCATTATTGATTCGTTGATTAATCTTGTTAATATTCATTAAAGATAAATTATCAGTTAGTACCTATTCGTTTTGAAGGCATTGTACGACCGGCCACGACCTTGTCGATTCTTTCGGTTCACAGTTCCTGCTGTGGTTAGGCACACTATCTATATTCAGCCAATATCGGTTTTTTGTCCATCACCGCAGTATTCTGACTCACGCCGTACAATAGTTAGTTTTTAAATAGAACGGCACGGTGAATAAAACAACCAATAGCTGAACACGGAAACTTCAGCACTGTACAAAATTAAATGTTTATTCTTGTACCTTTTACATTTATAATCTAAAACTGATACTTATGCAGCATTATGAAGCAGAGACTGGAGTATGGCCAATTGCAAGGAATTTGCCTTGACTACATAGAAGACAACCTTGAAAGCATATTAAATATGTGAGAATAGCAAACGAGTTTTTTCGATTCAGTGAACATATTCGAGTTCGCGTGTAAAAATGATACCGTTCAATGCATCGACATAACCGCCCCTAAATGGGGTATGGCCTGTCATACAATTGCCAGGTTAGTACGCCGATAAGCGGACAAATCAGTTAACGTATCAGGTTATGAACTTTAAATTACCCGCGTTCAAAAGGGTTGTTTCGATCCATCCCGCAAAGGCAGACGATGGTCTTGTTGACTGACAACACGATCAGAGAGTTGTGCTCCAGGACCACGCCAACCTCGCAGTTTTCCTCTTTACACTTCATCGCCTCGACGGCGATTGGAGCGAAGAGCATCGAAACGCTGGCACGGACACTTCACAGCCGCTTTTTGGGTTTTGTCTGTTTGGGAATGAAACCGCGGCGGCACCGAGGGCCGCACAGTCGCACGTTTTGGCGCAGACTGGCAAATTGGCAACGAACAACGAGTTCTGTACATACGGCCGACCCGACGGTGACTATTTGACTGGCGGAGCGTGGCTGGCGCGACTGCCAGCAAGCCTCGCGCAGCGGTGGGTGGCGACCGAGCACGCACCTCTCCCGTTACCTCATTGCTATGTTATGGGGACCTGACCCCGCACTGCAAAAGCCCTACAACGCGCCACTCTAATTTGCATTCGATCGTCACGAATCGCGAAAAGGAAACACGTATCGATCATTTACATTTTAAGGACAACACAGATTCAGCACTAATTATCACATTGTCTCTCTCCAGGTGCACCTTTCGAATTCAATTCATCTCCGGCGACGGCATTGTTAAACGGTGTTCGTGGCCTAACTGAAAACAGTTGGACGTCAACGGATGTCGGTCCCAGCGAGCCACATTCATACATAACAAATATCGCCGTTTGATCCAGACAATCAAACACCCATTGTATGTGTAACACGACTGAATATTTTAAGACTATGTTTGCATTGTAATTGATCTCTTACGCATCATACCTTGGTACTTGAAGAACACAATACTATCATGAGATACTACGCAATAAAACGTTTTCAAAATTAAACGGTAAGAACATTATTGTCATCTACATCATGATCTAACCGATCCTAACATAACTAAGTTGTTTAGCGAAAATTATCCCCAATTTAGGATTGCATGACCGAAGACGATTTGGAAATACATAGATGTTATGCAAAATGTGATAATGTGTTGTATAATGGAGATTAGATAAGGATTAAGTATTTTAAAACATTATTTAAACATTCATACAAAAATCTGTTAACATAAAATTTATAGAAATCAAAATACAGCGTTGGTAAGTACCTACCTATAACGCGTATTTTTGTTTGGGGAAGTCCCTATTTGTACAGAAATATCAAGGAATCGCTGGAATATCATGCATAGTATGAGCATTGACCAATTAAATACCCATGCATTAATTCTCCATACGAAACGTGGGAACGATATAGGCTGTCAGTTCTATGGCCAGTTGCTACCCACAATGGTTGACCTCGCCGTACAGAAACGGGCTAAGTGGATGATGGTGTCACCGATTTCGAAGGAAAGTTAGTTTAATCAAAGTTTTTTTTAACTATAATAACATATAGTGCCTACTGTATCTAAATTTATTCGATTAAGTAATGCAAAGCAAAAGAATGGATCATCTAGCAGTTACGAGAAACCAAATTTTAGAAAGATCAATCTTGGCATGTTAGTATGGTTGTTTGAAATATTTTATGGATTTGGTGGTGGCATATTATTATATAGGTATGCCTGTATGTACCCGATTGAGTGAGTTCTACTCGATCGTGAAAACTTACTGAAAATAAGTTGAGTTTAGAGTTAACCCACGCACTGAAATTTTTACCAAATTGTTAGAGAGATTGTCATTTCGAACGTGAATACAAATATACAAATAAAATAAAGTCTTTGCAAAAAAATACAAAGGAGGTTCTAATAAAATAGTTTCGAATGGGATAAGATTAAACAGCGGAGCAGTGTGATCAATTAATGGTCTTTGCAAAAAAAAAAAACACCGTAGCATTCAGACAGATATCATAATTAGGTACCTACCTACTTAGGCACATCATCGATAGGTATAATGTTTTATAAAAAAATTCAATTGATTCTACAACGCTGGATTGAAAAGCTTTAGGCACTAAAAATGTTCAATGAGTTAGTCGCAGGAAGGAAAAATTGAATGTTTTCCTCCATTGGCTTAGCTAATTCTGCATTTCTGTGTTGTCCTATATATACACAATTACATACCCATACTGATTTTCCATTAGTGGCATCCTGTAATTTTCCATTTTATAAAGTTTTGATGACAACAAAAAAAAACGTTAATTTTGGAATAAGTTGCAGAGAATGATATCAAAATATTCCAAATACGTTCAGGCGTTTGAACGTACAACAAACAATATCTTATTAGAAAATTAGCCGAGGCCAGAAAAAGTAAGTTTATGTCAAGGCTTGTTTACGCAAATATCCACACTATGTCAAAGAAAAAAGTTTGGAAATGTTAATTATTTTTAGCCTTTCAATTCCAAACATAATTTCTGTGCATTCGCCTATTTTAGAGAACTTGAACTGATCTGAGTTTAATTTATTCTCGCAAAAGCACTAGTTTTAAAGTTTTCAACAAAATCAAAGCACAAAGTTACCAATATTTTTTTTTTAAATACAGATTTTAAGGACAATTGAAATAACACGCAAGAGACGCATTGAGTGATTTTACTCTAAATTACTACTAAGTGTACTAGGCACAGAAGACATAATACTAGGTGCGTTATATTTGTTTCATTATTTGATATTAATTTTTAGGGTTCCGTACCTCAAAAGAAAAAACGGAACCCTTAAAGGATCACTTTGTTGTCCGTCAGTCTGTCCGTCCGTCTGTTTGTCAAGACCTTTTTCTCAAAGGTACCAAGTTGATATTTATATCAAATACTCGGGTCTACGGTATCTTTCAGCTGTAAAAATATGACATGTAAGTCAACGCAATCAAAAGATATGACAAATGATGTCGCATATTTCCGCATACTTTGCGATTTCACAAGGGTATTAAAATCTATGGGGTACTTTCCGTTGGCCTAGAATCATGAAATATGGTAAAAGGCAAGGTCTCAAAGCAAATATAAAAGAAAAAATCTGAAAGTTATAAATTTGAAGTTATATCATATAAAAAAATTGTTTTGCGATTACAAACTTTTATTTTGTAGTTGGTATGTATGGAAGAATCTTATTTTCCATTAAAAAAGTTAAGTTTGTCATTCAATATTTCAACTTTCTCATTCCTTTGTGATTGGGATTGCCAAAATACTTAGGGGTCATTTTTCTTCGTCTTTGTTATTGTTATTAGGCAAAAATAACTTATGAGAACGTTTTTAAGTGCCTACAAGCCAAATATGGTACCTAATACCTATTCACAGAATGTCATAATTTTTTTTTTTTTTTTTTTTTAAACAGGTATTCGTCTTGAACTTTTGGTTTTCTATAGATACCTATTTAAATTGACTATAAACATGGCTGATTGTAACAACTTATGTACCTGTTTGAAAATACAAAAAAGAAAATTGAATGGAATTTCAATTGGGTACGTACGTGTTAATATTAAACAAGCAAAACAGTTTTTTTAAAACCTCCGACAAAAGAGCAGAAAACCTTCAAACGGCTGAACAAATTTTCTTCAATCATAGTTAAGAACACAATCCATCAAGTCACCTTTAAAAAAAAAAACTAAATCAAAATCTGTCAGCCGTTTGGAAACTACGTAGATGCCACAGACATACACATAGATGCACAGATACTCACGTTTATCTTATAACATAATTAGGTATATGCCTCTGTTTGCATCTGATGTTAACGACGATGAGGTGACGATCAAAAGCAAAACAGCAGAATGCATGAATGGTATAAAAGGAAGCATAACGTCCAGCAGTGGTCTATCAAATACGGATGATGATGAAAATGAAAAGATCATCAGTCTATCTATACTGTATCGAATACGAGATATACGAGTAGAAACAAGGAACATGTAAAAGTGGAACAAATATCACAGTCAAATTTAAAACTTTTTGAAACCTCGTCAGTATGTTTGCAGTTATGAAAAAAGCGAATGTTCAGTAAAAATAAACAAATTTATTGTAAAAGCAAAATGTCCAGACAGAGAAATTGGCTAGCGTCCAGCTGGTTGATAACGGACCTTGAGTTCTGCGCTATGCGTCAAAAACGTTAACCCGCTAATAACTGCTATCATGAATGCAAACCATTTGCATAATACGCTATACCTACCTTGTTTTAGGGTTCCATACCCAAAGGGTATAAACGGGACCCTACTAAGCCTACGCTGTCGGTCTGTCCACCCGTCTGTCTGTTTGTCCTACCTTTTAACGGCTGTATCTTTCGACCCGTAATAGATAGCCAGTTGAAATTGTCACAGAATATGTATTGTTACTGTTAATTAACTAAGAAATAATAAAAAAGTAAAAACTAACTAGGTACCCATACAACAAACGTTTTTTTTTTTTAAACGTATTTTTGTAATTGCTCTTATTTAAAAACGGCTAATACGTACAAGCGTCAAACTTGGCATGATTATACACTCTAAAGTAAAACAATAAAATATCATAAATAATGGCCTAGTGTCGGCAACAAATTTTTGACCACATCCAAGTAAAGCAACATCGTTCGCGGTCGGTACTTGGATGGGTAACCGCCTGAGCGTGATGTTATCGTTTTGCACTACTTTTTGTATTTTTCTTGTAAGGGACGAATGCTCAATGCACGAATCTGACTCGCACTTGGCCGTTTATATTATTAATCATCTAAAGTTCTCTTTTAAAGTCTTCAACTTAACGTGTCATTTCTATGCACACGCAAGTCAATCAAGTTTGCGAGAATGACTAATTCAGTTTTAAAATATTCTTATCGTATCAAAACCTGTCGCCATGGAATTCAACAAAATACCCACGGATTACGTATCTACTAATTTATTTTAATATTTTCAACGTTTAAATTGACCTTCTAGTCCAATAATTATAAAATATTGTCTTCGTGTGCAAAACAATTAAAATGGTACAGTGCTAATTAGTCCAACAGTTGTTTATAGAGGGATCCCATTGCGGAAACAGTCACTTACCAAAGGACGTGGGATATTAAAACTAATTTGAAGCGGTTTGAATCAGTTTTCACAGGTTTGTTCGGTTCTGGGCGACCCAATATGACTCGCCCATATAGGGTTTCCACTGATACCCTATTTGCGAAGACAACATCGCTCAAATCCTATTACAACATTGACTTTGATCACGTATTTGGCAACTAGTTTAGTTAGTACATTTATGTTAATTATAGATATCCATTTCAGAAGGAAATTGGAGTCCCAGATCAAAATTTATGGAATTTTTATAAATCAAAGTAAAGGTTTTGCCACCATCGGTGTCTAAAGCCCATCACTACCAAATTTTTCTAGAAATTAATTACTAAATGACGTCTCAATATCTAATCCTAAGATTTTTGATCTGATTATTGTACGTGACAGTAGATTTTAGGATATTTTTTTATAAAATCTAATTTATTTACTCGTTCCTTATCAATTTACGTGATTTTTATTGTTAGCACGCAGCATTTATATTACACAGTTATTAATTACTCACATTTTCTTCAAGATTTTCGTAAAAGATGTTTTTATAGCTGACAAAACTGACAGCTTCATATTCGACCTTTGCTATCGAGCAAGCTCAATGGCGTTTTAATTACTTCAGTATTACGTGTCAAAGAAATATTCACATGCGAACTAGGTATCACTCGCTAGGTCCTTAATTCTGAACACAACAATGTTAATCTAGAATTAAATTATTTATTGAGTCAAAAGAGTATTTTAATATATTACAACGACTAAACTGAACAGAAAGCCATGCGCCAGTGTCACTTCAAAATCAAATGCAAGCCCAAAGATTGCAAATTGCCTTAACGATTCCCAACTACCCTCATATTTTTTTTGTTGATGGGATAGTAAAAAAGGTAATTCTTTTGTACGACCAACTTACTTGGAAAGGTATCTAAATGAGGTTAAAAAAAATGTTGACGGGTTTCTGGCAGTGTTGATCAGAAATACGATGGTGGCGTGACGGTGGCTCCATTAAATAATACCAGTTAGTAGAAGGTAGTAGCAGTGAAAAATGATGGTATTTTTGTCTTAGCATAGATACCAGGATTAAATAATCGTGTTTGATGATGACTCATTTAAATACATTGAACAGAAATAAGGCATTTCGCAAAACCTTGAAGTGACCCGGTACCTCAAGCCGTTCTCTTGCCTTGAGAGAATGATTAGGCTTAAAATGTACTATTTGCGCTGTACTATATTCTGTAAGTATCGTTCAAAAATACCTAACCTATACAAGTACACATTTTGGATTAAGATATACTTATAGTAGCCATCGATGTAAAGAATAATGTCTATGATACATGATACTAATTTTGTTATTATGAAACTTAAAACAAGTAAAGGTGCTTTCACCCCTGCCACTCTTACTACTCAGTCACACTAATACAATGCTATTTTTATATACCTAACTAGCTGACCTGACAGACGTTGTCCTGTCTTAGAACTGTCAAACATGCAAAGTCAAAATTGTAAAACTTATTTTTTTACACCTTGGGTTACATTATTGGAGTTTTAGTAAGGATCCCTATTTTTTTGAAAATATAATATAGCTTATGTTAGCCGGGGATGGTGTAGCTTCCCAACAGTGAAGGAATTTTTCAAATCGGTTCAGTAGTTTCGGAGCCTATTCAATGCAAACAAACAAACAATCAAATCTTTCCTCTTTAACATCAACACTTCTTTACGCCGTGGCGTCTAAATAGATTTGAATGTAAACAAACACACAAAAACAAATAACTAAGCAAAAAACACAAGTAAGTAGAAGTTTTGTAAAAAAAACTTTTAGTCTCATGGAATATTAACTTATTTCTAAAGTTATAATGATTATTTACGGGATAAGTATTTACTGTGGTAAGGTTATGGAATGATTAGTGGTTGGTAAGGATGTGTTTAACTTATTTTGTAGGTACACTTATTTTTGTTGTTTTTTGCAATAAATAAGATTAATAAGATTTTTTTATATATTTTTTTAGTTCGCAATATATTTTTCACAGCAATGAAAATATACGGTTTGCTAACATAAATTGTATATAATAAAATAAAATGAATGTAAATATTCGAGGTTTGCTATTTAATATGAATGAATTGTAAACATAGTTATTTAGCTAGCTTGAAACTAAATGCAAAGAAGTGGACTACCGTAGGTATGTATTTTAGGTATAGGCTTGCGTTTGACTGCCAACTTGCCTGATGCTAAGCGATGATGCGGTCTACGATGGCAATGGTCTATGTACTTAGCAACAAACTATAATAATATATAAATAAATTTATTGAACCAAATTTTTTAAATTGTTTGATTAACAATGGGCCCGATTTTGAAGGCACAAGTTAAATTTAGTTTAGCTTTAAAACTTGTTATATTTAAAAAAGCTAATCGGTATTCCAGAGGCACCACTTAAATTATTATAACAACGTCAAAATCAAATTTTTAAATCGAATGAACGTAATGTGCCGTAAACTACTCAATTCACGTTTAAATGCAGTTTTGCTATTCTGAAGGCACATTTTAAATGATTTTAAATCGTTTTAGTTGCCAAAACAGCTGATATTTTAGCTTATAGGTTAGTTTTTTAACAAGGACCATTTGAGGTCCTCTTTAAAATAACTTGAATTTCAAAGTGAGTTTAAACTCATTATTTGTGTTTTTTGCTCAAAAAAACAAACGTGTCCTAATGATCAACATACAGATAAACATATCAAAGACTTAAAATCGTATTGGTTCGACGGGAAATGTGATCAAATGTGGATCAAACATGATCTACTTTTTGCGACTAACAAGTGGCACCAGTAATAGAAAAGTAGATTATACTTATCTGCTTTATGGTTGAAAACAATACAAGACAATACATATTACAAGATCTAGATGCGTGATGGACCCTGAAGGAATTATTATTATGCATCTCGAAGATGCGTTTATTCATTCCAGTGCTGTAAGAAAACTGCATAACATAGAGTTGGAGCTAAGGAGAACACATCAAGGTCAGCACCTACCAATACGTAAGATTCGCGGCGCCCGGCGGTTTTCTATTTTCCTATAATAAATAATGTCTTTTGTCGGTTCGCATAGAGCACATCACTTACTGTTAAATTTAATCAAGATTGGTTCAATGGTCTAGTTATGTTGTGATAAATTGTTGAATAGAGTAGACAGAGTAAAGGGTGTTTCTATTGAAGCAGGGATGAGAGGAGCTGAGATGAGTAGACTTCAGTAGTGGAGACGAACAGATACGTGTAGTCGTGTAGCAGAGACGAGCGGAGCGGGCGCATGATCCAATAGCATAACTTTATACTTCGCTCCTTTCAGCTGCGCTAATCTGCTTGCTTGCTTGGACTGGTAAGCGCAGCGCAGGACGCCCACCCACAAGATGGACAGACGACCCAAAAGAGACCGCAAGGAAACGCTGGATGCAGGCCGCCTCCAACCGGCCCCTCCGGAGATCGATGGGGGAGGCCCACGTCCAGCAGCGGACGCCCCACGGCCGAAATGGTGATGATGATGATGATGAATCTGCTTGCCATACAATTAATTCCCTGTCTCCGTTATGATCCATTGAAGCAGAGCGGAGACCAGATGTGTATTTCAACCAATGTGATTAGTCGATTCCAGCATGTCTCCTGCCCACTGTCCTGGTCTCCGTCTGTGCGAATGTCTTAAGTAGCTAACAGATGAGACGGACTTACTTGGCTGACAGACCGCCGTCCAACAAATGGGAAAAAGAAAAGAAATTTCCTTTTTTCCCTTTCAGTTGGTTGTTATCAAAATACATATGTTTGTTAGTACTTATACATCCAAACTAATAATGCACACTACTACCATACCAAAGGGCATTATAGTAGGATCAAAAAAAGGAACCGAAAGAGAACCCATACTAATTTCATTCATAATAATTCAATGGTGATGAGTAAAGATCTCGCTCTATAACATTACAGAACGGTTACCAATTCTTCGACCAAAATAAAATGAATGGACGGGCTATAACCATTGAACTTGCTCAGTAAAAACGACTCAAAACCGTCAGACATACATTTACTTCAACACTTAATTATAACCATGTAAGTACAGTACATTTGTTACAAAAAATAGATAGGTAGCGGGTTTTTGTTGTGTATTTACACTTCGGGAAAGCACACGAAGGCATAATTTTGTCAGATGTTTCGTTATACACTTCCTACGGCTAGAGAGTGACTGAAACGAAGTGAGCGCTGGCGCTCATTTTGTAATCTTCAAAAATGCGCTTCTTCTGGGCCCGTCCATCAATTTTATTTTGGTCGAAGTACCAATTGGCACATGCGAAAAGAAAGAAATAATGCCCATATGACTGTTCCATTCCTTGTGACCGACCTACACTACACTGTTACAAGTCACACTCACAACTTAATGTGGTGTGGACAGAGTACTTAATAAAAAACCTTAAAATTGTTTTTACTTCCAGGTGCTGCTTAAAGCTACACAATCTCAGCATTGCACGAATGTGTGTCAATCCATCACCCCCATGAAATAGTACTGCAAGGAATATCCTAATACTACTCTACCGAGTAGTAGGTCCGCTGTCCATCAATCTGCTGTGGCTTCAGAGTTATAATGATTTGGGTAGATTCTAGCAAGGTTCAGAATGCAAAATACATAGACTACAATATTTATATAATTGAAAGATGCCATTGATAAGTGGATTTAATAATATTTAATAGGAAAAATGTAAAAGTGTTTCAAAACTTAATCTCTTTGAAATAAATACTACATAAATAATAAAAAATTGTTTATTTCATTTACATTTAAATACGTATGTCAAATAAATCCAAAATATTTGTTATTCACTAATATCTATTCAAATAACCCACCCCTAACCGTTCCCGGCGCAAAGGTACCCAAAACACTCGCTGCATTACCATGTTGGATGGCAATGGCCAACCTTTGCACCAGGAACGAGCCAGAGCGGGAGTCACCACACTTTATCTTGAGCCTGTACCCTATCTCCGAAATGAGCTTCTTGCTCAACGGGCTCGAAATTGTAACGCGGCTCCAACGCTGCGTACTTTTCCCTTTTCTTATCAGCGGCATATTCCGCCCTGCTGACGGTGAGTGGACGGTGCGACTCAGGTGGCTAGCTGCGACAGTGCTGACGCAAGTAGCACCCCATATCAGGCACTTCCCGTTCTTCCAAGGCACGAGAGTCAGCCCGTCCGGCCTGCAGAGCCCGGAGGGAACGTTTGCTGACACAAAGGCTCTCCGTACTATGTCATTGAGTGCATGGATCCATTCATCGTTCTGAAACCAAATAATCTAATTTAATACTTGACAAGATCGAATAGAAAAACAGAAGTCGATAATGGATTATCTTTTCATTTTCAATTGATTCGCTTTGAATTTGTTAGACCTTGCTGACATTTTAAACAAGTGGAAGTGTATTGCGCTGCGAAATTTTGAAAGTGACCCGTTAAAAACTACATTTGCTTTTCACATTCAATAATATTACAAAAGCGAGTTTGTAAATGCGTCTGTTTGGTTTCTACTCACAAAACTGTAGGATAGTGACTAAAATCACGGACACTGCCTGTCCAGTATATATTCTAGCTACGGCCGTTGACCAGAACGACTTAATGCTTTATCATAGTGAGTAAAACCGCGATACACTGCCTATCCAGCATATATTCTAGCTACGGCCGTTTTACCTGATGTTTAGTGATGTTGTAGTGGTAAAACCATGACGCTGCGTCAGCATACTTCCCGCTGTAGATACAATTGATGGCAGCTCTATGCCTGTGATGAATAGGTCAAGAGCCGTAGCATTTTAATCCAACTTCGTTCTAGATTGTGTATTTTCGACTGTCCAGCCAGAGTGGTCGTTGTTTTTTCGGTTATCGTTGACTTGATTCTGTTTTTCTGTGAATTCTGTTGATCCACTGACCAATAAGAGGTTTGTTCATCTTTTTATTTGTGGACACGGAGAGAAATTGAAATAACCAAAAAATTAAATGTTTTTACCAAATGGACGTCATCCGGCAAATTTTTATTTCTTTTTGTGATTATGGATACAGAGTCCTTCAGTCAGAATACTATTGAGGTTTACATGGTATTAATTAATAATGTGAAACGACTCTCACAGGGAGAGTCGAGCAAAGTAAGTTGCGGTCAAGTCCAAGTTATTCCCTGATAAAATGGTGGAGACTTTATAAGAGGCTTCTGTGGAATTTGGTAAACATCCGAAAATACATGTTTCAGGTCAATAAATCGTTTGACTACACTTGAAAACGGTCGATAAAACTTATTAAACAGTAATTTACTATTATTAAACGATAACACTCGAAATAACACAAGTTTAGGAAAATAATACAATCAGGAGACGTTTTTTTTCACGTTGGCGCCAAAACTCCATGAGCCGGCTACATATAATGAATTGCCATAGCTATGAAATCTGAAATCGAGCCTTTATTTTTCCCAAGAATGTGTTATAATTCGCAAACAAATGTCTAACTTTCATTACCTGTGTTTGTTTTCCGTGGCAAAAGTGTCCCTTTGAACTTTAATAAATACATTTACTATGGTAACGAAAACTTTCTTGTACTTTAGTGATGTTTTGTAACAATTGAACTGTATGCGAACTATTAACATGTTTCTCTTAAAAATTAACCTGCAAAATAGCTGTAGCACCAGTCGGATCATCATCATCATCATCATCATTTCAGCCGTAGGACGTCCACTGCTGGACACAGGCCTCCCCCATCGATCTCCAAAAGGGCCGGTTGGAAGCGGCCTGCATCCAGCGTTTCCCTGTGGTCTCTTTTAGGTCGTCTATCCATCTTGTGGGTGGACGTCCTACGCTGCGCTTACCAGTCCGTGGTCTCCATTCCAGAACCTTTCGGCCCCATCGGCCATCTGTTCTGCGTGATATGTGCCCTGCCCACTGCCATTTCAACTTACTAATCCGGTGGGCTATGTCGGTGACTTTCGTTCGTCTACAGATCTCCTCATTTCGGATTCGATCTCGTAGAGAAACCCCCAGCATAGCCCTCTCCATAGCTCGTTGTGCGACTTTGAGCTTGCTTATGAGGCCCATAGTGAGAGACCACGTTTCAGTGCCATATGTCATCACTGGTAACACACACTGGTCGAAGACTTTCGTCTTAAGGCACTGAGGTATTTTGGACGAGAAGACGTTGCGTAGTTTACCGAACGCTGCCCAGCCGATTTGGATTCGCCGATTGATACAACCGTCGGATACAACTAATAATATAAAAATTTATGAAGTAAAATGTTTACTAAGAATAATATCAATAAGCATTTTAGGTAAAAAGCTTGCAACACTTGCTATTTGCCTAATGAGTGACACCACAGGTAATCATGAAATGGGAACGAAATCGGAAGGAATTACCGGTTTTTTAATGATGTTTTTTCATCTGTTAATTCAAAATAAATGAACAAAAGTAACTCAAATTCCGGTCAATATTTTAGTTTATGGGTGCCTCTAGAATACCAATTGTTAGAAGTTAAACTTATAGTTAGAAATTTTAGTTAGCTTTCTAATTTTAAATGGTGCCTTCAAAATCGACCCCAATATTTGTTTTCAAACTATTTTAAGTTAATCAAAACCTAACTCATTTCGTTACATGTTTATTCTAACAGCTTGTCGACTATATATTATGACGGAAATGATGTTAAAGACTGGGAATGTCAGATCTCTGACATTTTGCCAAATGGCCTTCTCTACGTATTACTTATGAAATAAACCAAGTGCAACTTTCTAATTTAAATACAACAAAGTTAATGTTGCCTGATATAAATATAGGCTTAGATTAAAATACCTAGTGGTATTTTAAATTTAAGCCCCACACAAGATAAACTACATTCAAATTTGGTTTGTTTTGAAAAGGTGTTGCCACTACAATCAGATATTTTTCTGGCTTTGTGCCCGGCGCCCGCTGTAAGGTATCCCACAAGTTTATCATAATATATTTTCAGTCAAGACTGACAGATAGTTTAAACGTAAATACCACAGTTTTTTTTTTTTCAGTTTAGAAGCCGCATAAACGTCAAATTGTTTGAAAACCTAGCGAGCCGCATTTTTGGTTGTCGCGATTAGTATTATTAATTTAGTGGTAGTTTAACTGCTGTAGTACGGCCAACGCTTTAGAAGGGTTTTTACAGTTTACTATGGTGCAAATTGTCATTTTTGTATTGACATCTGAAGTGCGACTGTCAAGACGACGGAGATCGTAATGAATCAATGATCCAACTTGAGGCAAGAAACAGACACGCAACTTGCGGCATCTAACCTGATAAAGATCTATGGCACGTGTCTATTTGTATTTTGTCTTTCTCTAAGGTGCTATTTAATTTTATTATTTAGTAACATATTTGTTTCTCAGAACCTGTAGATATGTATGATCGCTAGTCATAAGACATGAACAATTAAGCTAGTAACTGGGATCTTTCAAAGAGTCATATATCGTTATCTAACTTTTTTCCGTTATCACTACGGTATCATTCAGCCTTATGCTAATGTCCTGATGAATCGATCAGCTTAGCTTATCATTTACATATGTATATACTATTAAAACACTAAATAAATAATTATGTATAAATAATTTAAAATTCTATTTAGTAAATAATATGTCATCAATTTCTATTTGGCATTGATATTAACATTACATTTAAATTAATAAATAAAATAATTTAAAAAAACTTTAATAATAGCAATCGCATTCTCAAAACTAATTTAACGATTACAATAAATAATAAGAATTGTCAGGAACAAATCTATTTTTATATAGATCCCATCTCAGGTAAAGCTCGTTTTTTACATCTTTTCATGAACAAATGGAAGTACTTAACTTGTACTTTATTTATATGACACGTGTTTTACTCACGTATGACTCAGCCAGTTAGTCCGACTTCTTGAAAAAGACCGCCCAATGCGGTTGAAGTAAGAGTAACTAGTTTAATCATACGTGAGTAATTACTGTTTCATATAAATAAAATGTGTGAAAACCACGACAGTGTTTCATACAATTATTGGTAAGTTGTACCAAAACAAAGAGGCGAGGAGCGATGGTGGCCAGGTTTGATCCTCGACCCTGCACCGCAATGATAGTACTTAAATAATGTGCATGCACTGCACTTATGTGCAGTTTCAATGCATTGATATCGTTCGGAAACTGCTATGTCCAAGAAGCTCGAAAATTATAAGACAATGACTGCACTGGGCTAGCATGGTGCATTAGAGCCGATCTTTTTTCTCTTTCTCTCTCTGAGATAAGGCCTGTGTTGACATGATAATTATGCTAATAATGACCAATACAAAATTATTACAAACAGCTACCTTTTAAAAGTATTTAAGAGTAACGTTGTTTAAAAAGATATCATACTATTATAAAATCTTTGGTTGTATATTTTGGCACCAGGATTGAATTTAACTCGCAAACGTTTTGATTTATAGCAATCATCTATCAATCTTATCTCACAGTTATGAAAATAATGATTTTTCGACCGTTCTCCGTTTACTTTATGATCACTTTGATTTAACGATAGATAGTAATCGTAAACTGCCAGTAATCGTACTTTAAGAAATATTATTTGTATTCTATATTTTGAAAGAAGGTTTGTTGATTTTATTACTGTCTTTATTATATCGACTTTTATCTCCGGCTGAGATCGCCGTATAAGCTAACTATAGACTTTATTGGGTAACATTTAGAGGTTTTCTACAGAGCTATGATAAAATATATGTTATGAATTCAGTATTTTCGTATGTTTTTGTTTTACTTATCAATTATCTGCTCGGTCTAAACAATACTAATTCTACTACAAGAATAATCAGATTTTCCCGTAACGCCAAAAGGATGTTGGATAGAAAGTTCTAATATCGAACAAGTTCAATGACATGCTATATCATGTTCTGTATAATATCACACTAAGGGCACAGAATCAATGATAGTACAAGTATGATGGATACGCTGAATCACCACGTGTTAAGTTGAGAGCATTTACGTAACCTACTAATGCATACTATGTTTAGATACTTATATAATTATCATCATGGTATAAGGCATGACTGGTATAGGAAATGAGTCATTAACATTGAAATAAAAAAAACGCTGGGTCATAAATTGAAGGGAATGATTGACATTAAGCTGATGGATGATCCATGATTAATGGAATATTTAATATATGCTAGAGATATCAATATTATGTGTAGTACACCTGCATATAAAAAAAACGATGTAAAACCTGTGCCATGGGGAGATATGCATTACTGTTGATTCCTGCCGGAATGTATAAAACGAATCGATGGAACTGCATTGGATAAATCGCTTAATAGTGGGTTAATAAATCCATATTTAGGTTTTGTTTTGGTTGATTTTTGTTTTGAACTGAATCCAACAGGAATTACTGTTAATGAACGTGACTTCATCAATAGAATATATGATACGTATATATGGACATGGATATTCTTTAACTATGTCAATAGTGGCTATAAAGTTTGTCGCAAATTCTACCCATACTCACTTTATAGTTAAGGCCAGCAGGACAATAATCAGCCCAACGAGGGCCATTGCAATGACAACACCGCATATCATGTAATTCGCATCATTCGGGGCATCTGAAACAACAAAAAAATAATCTTAAGCATCTTACAATGAAGCATCATTTCATACTATAGCTCTACCACCATATGTATAATAAATAGGGTAAGTACCTTTAATAACTAAACAATATACAAGCTAATACTAATATTACAAATTCAGTTAGATTGCCCATAGTTCGTTGAAGGTCTAAAGATAATCCCAATGCTCAAGCCCACTTTCAGTTGGCAGCGTATCCAACATGCTGGTGGCATTACCATTATATGGTGGACCTTCTATATATATGTTTATATCTTCTGAGATAATTTGTTGACCTTCTATGGATAAATTGACTGTTTTTTAATAGTCTAGGTATATAATTATTTGGCGTTAGTTTGCTTGTATCTTGATGAGTTATTAAAGGCAAAACAATTGATCGATCAATATTTAGTATTAGAATAATGTAACCATAGAAGATATTTTTATTACACTGTTTCTTAGTGATAATTTTGTTGAATTCCCACACAGACATTTGTATGCAATGTTGACATTCTTTTAATACGTCGCGTACGAGGCATGTCGTTTACAGTTTATGATGCAGCAAAGGAATGGACCGTTTCATAAGCACCCTACTTATTCCATTACAAATGGTTTCATGTTGGTAGATCTCAGGTAGCTATAATTTAATTTATATAGGGTTAAGCTCAAAATATAGCACTATTAGAATAAAAAGCGATATAATTCTCAATTAAGACAGTTTGTGTTCAATTTAAAGCAACAAAATTATTTCACGTGTTGAAATATTCGTTTTATTATTATAACTCCAAATCTAAAACTTCTTACGTAAAGCCATCGTAATAGCAATATATATTTTATGTACGATAAACATACTAACGTCAAATAACGTCTACAAACGTCTTAGTAAACGTGTTCCACCTTCCATCGCAATATAGCTTTCCATCAGGTGAGATTGAAGTTAAACGATACAAATAAAAAAAAACATTATTATGATGCATAATATAATTCTATAAGTATCTACCTATAATATATCTACATTACTAACTTATAATTCATCGTTGTGGAAACGATAACTATGTACCTACCTACTCGTAGTTATTTTATTCTGTATACGTTCTGTTTCTGTTTAATAATTATATAGGTATCAAGTTTATGGAGACTAGATACACTATAAAACTATAATGATCTCGTAACCGGAAAACAAAAATTATTGTTGTGGTAGAAACGATTCAAGTAAATTTATCACCTATCGGCAATACAGAAATAAGGCTTATGATAGAATAGTTCATGTTTATGGTCGAGGATAAAAGCCTGTACAATAATATTAAGGATAATTAGGAAGTGTTGTACTTAGCAGTAAAACGATGTAACAATGTAAACATGAAAATATTCCTTGTGTCAGACGATATTACAAAAAAATAATGCATGCTTTATTTTTTGGGCAAGTAATAGAAGAGCATATTGATATAATATAATAGAAGAGATTTTGGTACAAGCATAATGGTATTAGATATCTTTTAGATCAGTAAAAAGACTTTTGGAATTTTACTACTCAGTAAGTGCCTATTAGGTGCTCGTTTTTTATAGAGTAGATATTATTTAAAATAATTTTGCGCCTGACACATTTTTTATGTAAAATTAATAAGTTATTGTCTCGAAAAAAACTTACTATACAGCTTACTACATAGCTTGGAGGTTGTCGTGAGCGAAAGAAGCAGTTGTCTCGGGAGGAGCCTTAGCGCAGTGCTAAGAGGGCTTTAATGCGTTCATTCCTATGGAGATCCCAGAGCCTTGTCAAGCACTGGCTGCAACCCAAGCAGCCGAGTATTTTTGGAAGATTTCTCCCTCGAAAAAAAAAGTGGTTTGACTAGTGTAAATGTACCAAACGAAAGTCTGGTACATTTATATAACAAACACTTAGCAACAACAAGTTATTAGTGTATAATTATGATATTTTTTATGACGATTGTATTTATCATCAAAGTTTGAAATATTACTTTAATGATTTTTTGATATGAAACGTCTATTGGCGCACCTTGTCAGTAAAACCGATTCATATGCCGTGATGGCAAACGTTATGACGCTATCTTATGCTTCATGTTTCATATCTGCCGGGTGTTCCGTGTTTTTTTAAATATAGCTGAAATAACTAGCGCAATGCTATAATATACAACAGTTGGTTTATCACCACCAGTCTTAATATGCTACAAAACTGTAGTATAACTGTTGAGCGCCAGTTAACGGGCGTGCGTACCACTTCGCCAATTGAACGGTACGCCATCCTTAATTCGTTCCGCTCTGATCGATATGTTGTGGAAAATACCGTGACTGCTGTGGAAGGGTTTGTTTTGATTTAGAAAGAAACTTTTAATACAGTTTTGAACAACAAACCACTTATGACGAAGCACAAAAGTATTTCAAATTCAAAGATCTTTCAATACGAGTTATTAAGTTACTCAGGTAAACATAAAAAAACAATAATAGTAGGTAAATCAATACCCTGGAATCAAGTCACCAGACAAATAATCTGTAAAATAAAACAAAACAAGACTCGAAGTAATCGTAGAATTAGGAGAAAATATTGAGAACAATAATGGTATGGCTAATACAAATTGTTCTGAAAAATATATGTTGTGGTATCGATGTAGTTCCAAAAAAAAACATTAAACAAGTACACTGCGCAACCCACCTATCTTATTGAACTTTCCCAGAACTAATAACACACTAACGAGAGTTCACTGCACTAAACTTATCAGGCGATTTAGGGTAAGCTAACAAATATTTTGGTCATGCAATACGAAAACCGGCTCATTCTACTTAGTTCGAAATTTGAGGTGTACGATCTAGATTCCTAAATACCCAACCTAGTAGAACAGTTGAGAAACAGCGAATGAGTGTTAATAAAATTAGTACTATTATTGGTTAGCGTGGTAAGCATGCATGGTTATAAAAAAAATACGAAGAACATAAATGTACTTAGATTCATGATTCTAAGTAAATTTTATAACATAATTTATTATTGTCTACTGGACGGATGTATTCATAAATTTTAGACAACAGTATTTAAGTAATCTGAAGCCTTTTTAATGTATGTTTTGTCGCAAATAAACTAAAACCATCATCATTAGCAGATTTTGTATCTACGCTGGGTAGGTTTAAGTTCACTTTCGTTATTTACGCCAACCTTTTATTCGACATAAATATATGAAATTAATATCAAAAACAGGACAAATGAAGCGTTTACTCTAATTAATATTATGAATTCCATAACCATCTGCGCAGTATGCAGAATATAGGATTTTCCAGTGATCTAAATGTTTAAATCAATAATTCTAGGTAACATGACATGGGATATCAATAAGGAAAACAACTCTTATATTGTTATTTTAAGTTATTAACTAACATAATGGCGACATCACCAGCCTTGAGAGTAATCATTGCTTGAATTTATTTGTGTTATCGTTTATGATTAGGTTGTCGCGTAGGCACTTGCATTTTTAATATCATCTAGTTTTATTCAAACAAAAACCAGTAAGTATTAACCGTTTACTTTACTATCACTATTATTACCTATACCTACATGCTATTTTGTTTTATATATTATGGCTATACTTTGCAGTTTGAACTGTTAATTTATGAAGTCTCTACTTTGTACTTTGAAAACAGATTTACATCTAAAATTTCCTTGCAAAACATACATTGGTTATGAAAATTTAATTGTACTATTACACACTGTTTCGTAACATAGAATAATATACCAGCAATTAATAAAATATGCCCACATAAACTAACTAGTATTGACTGGAAAGATCAATTTCGATTTCCAACACCATATATTATGTGCGGTGGCCGATGAAAAACATGTTATTTTGCTTTTTACTTAGTTTCTTTGAACGGAAGCGGGGAGATAACAAAACAAGTTGTGCAAGTGTTTCTACGTAATATTAGCATCTGGATAATATTGCCTGCACGACATAATTCTTTAGTATTTCCTTCACTGTCAACACAATAATGACTTGCATCATATCTTGGGTAAGCAGTGCTTCAATGCGAGCTGGTACTTCCTATTGTTGGCCTAGGTTTCCTGGATTGCAAGCAATTGCTAGTGAGGTTACGTCTGCGTGCCGCCAATGACCTCATTGCGGGTTTATAGTACTTACTACAAAATAAAGCCATACGTTGGTTATACAAAAGTTTATATAGTAAATGCATATGATAAATTGTACAGCGGTTTTGTGTCATCGTTTTGTTCGAGTTGTATTTCTGTGAAATACTCACAAACATAATTATTAAAACGATGTCACCTTTGGGGTTTTGCGGTTATCAAAATCCCGATGTATAACGGAAAAAACTAATTTTGCAACTTGATAACCTTATATAAAACTTCTGCCGACCTACACTTTTTCGACGAAATTGCTCGCTTATGAGATCCACGAACTCGAAATCCATTTTCCTGTAAGGTCAATAATAAAATTGTCCGTGTATTTTTTTCGGCCATTCACCCGCAATAAGGTCGAATGACAGAATAAAGAATAGAAAAAGATGAAAAGCTGATACATGCCATAATAACTGGCTAAGTGCGTGTCGAGACTCGAGACACGCTTATGGTACGGTTCTGTTCTTCGTAGCCAAAGTCATATAATTGTGGTCACAATCATCATAATTCAGAAATTGGTGGTCACAGAAAATCAAAAGAACGAAGCTCTGCAAATTTCAGAGGTGCAGCATACCAAGATAACATAATATACTTTTTATGGTTTAGTCAATAAGAAAACTACTTGAAAAATATTCTTTGTTCAGACAATTTTCGAAAAGATCTATGACCTTTGAGCTAGAACGTCATATATCTCATAAAGTTATAATCAGAAAATGTTTAAGATAATTTTAGATGAATGTTTTTAATATGAGCTGTCAGCATAGCAAGTTACAAGTTATGTGTCTTATAGTTTAGAAATGCAGGGCCGACCAACTTTTTGCCAATTTGGCGGGCCATATTTCACAAAACATACACTTGATAAAAAGTTGATGTATGAAACCTATATAGCCTTCATTTTAAAATACCTATTCATAGATATTCTACGCAAGGGTGCAGCGAAAAAAAACATCCCCATTTCATATGTACCAGAGCCCCTAAAACGCAAAATTAAATCTTTTTTAACCGACTTCAAAAAGAAGGAGGTTATCAATTCGACTGTATGTTTTTTTTGTTATACCTGTAAAATTGATATATATATATATATTTATATGTATATAAATACTAAAACTAATTTTGCAAATTTTCAAGCACTTGCCTCAATAACTATAGAAGTTAGAAGGTTCAAAAAAAATTGGACAGACGGAAAGACAGAATTTCTAAATGTTCTTGTCCCGAGCTCTAAAAAGGGTTATACCTATATTTTTTTTATTTTTTTTTGTTAAATTAATCTAGATGTCTCACATCTTACGCAGTTCTTACCTGCAATATCTATGTGTATGTATTTAGCACCATTAATTAGTCCAGAATCCATAGGATATATAGTTACTGTAAGTATGACAAAGTAATTTAATTACATCATTGAAACATTGAAACGCACAGCTACCTACCTACTGAACATTTAAGGAAAACTAGGCTTTTATTGGCGTTTGTGTAAAGGTTTATTTGAGGTTGAATACCATATAATTCAAACTTTTTAATGAAAAAAAAAAATTGCCTCTCAATAGTTTTATGATCCACTGGTTATGTAGTCAGGTGGTTTTAGTGCATCGCACTCGTCAACCGGGTGAATGTACTCTGCTCGCCTTTTTGCCTCTGGGGCAATGTTCCTCGGGATCATACCAGTGTAATTGCTGTAAAGCTGTTGGTAACGGTATAGTGCTAAGCAGAATTGATGTTGGCTGCGGTTACTAAATCCATACCAAGAAATAAGTAAATATCTATCTATCTCCCCCTCCCTCCCGAGCCCCGTTGGTCCAGTTGGTAGTGAACATACCTTCTGCGCTTGGGTGTGTGGGTTTGATTTCCACCTAAGACGAACATTCGTGTGATGAACATCTATTTAAGTATATATTATAATATACATCTGTTAATCGTGCAGCGTCGTCTAGTTTCAACTCTAAAAACTTGATTGAAGACTGCCACTGCCTTAAAGCCTACTAAGTACAAAGCTAAATATAGCATACGCACTACCCCTGTACACCCCAGTTCATCGCTCTAACTAGGACGATGGCATACAAGTTACTAACCTAGTTGTATCCTTTACGTAAACCGGGTTTACTCAGTCTGGCAACTCCATTGTTGTACGTACGCTCATTTAATCATACTAATATGTATTATAAATGCGAAAGTATGTTTGTTTGTTGGTTTGTTTGTTCCTCTTTCACGCAGCAACAGAGCAACGAACTGTCAGTTTTGAGGCAGTTATTTAACAATTAAAATCGCAACAATTACAATTTAATGACAATTTCTTTAGTAGAATCGGGGCCCTGATATTTATGCATGGGTATAGTTCAAGAGCCGGAGAGTGACATAGGCTTTTCATCATCATTATCATTATCATCACCATTTTTCATCACTACGCGGGTGAAACCGCGGGACGCAGCTAGTTACAAATACATTTTATACAATGATTCCTTTTCCCACATCGCTCGAAGAACCGATAACCGATGGGGAAGAAAGGCTCTTGAGTGGAAACCACGAACCGGAAGACGCAGGATAGGTAGGCGTAGATGGACCGACGACATCTTGAGAGTCGCGGGCGTCTAGTGGATGCAGATGGCAGGTTGTAGTTCAGTGTGGGGTTTTAAAGGGGAGGCCTATGCTCAGCAATGCTCATTATGTTGTCTTCTGGCTGATGATGATGATGATGGTTGAATACCGTTAGGCTCATTATCAGTTTACTTCCTAAAAGGTCACCTGACAACTAGCCTCTAAGTTTGCACATTCAGCAATGCTTACACGTGTAGCCTTGCACCTCAAATGGATCGATTGTATGCACATGCTCAGAATACTCACGCAGCGGTTCTTATAGTAGGTACCTACTCTATAATGTAACATTACTTGATTTACTATACCTACACTAAATCATGTTCGAGTCGTTAAAACCTCTTTTATATTTCCACTTTAACACAATTTAAGAAAAGAGCGGTTTGAATGTTTTGCTACATTGTTGACAAACTATTATGAGCCCATGATCCAATAAAACAAGGTCTGGCATTCCGGGAGTGACACAGGCCTACGCCACTGTCCAGTTGCCACTTTATTGCAACAAACACAGAAATTGGGAATTATATTTGTAAATAATCTAATAAAAGACAAAAACCATTCAATTGTCATTTTGTTTGTCCGCTCAAGCGAAGCTATTCAAGTTAAATACGAATTTTGAGATTTGAGAATTGGGCAGTAATGATTTCATGGTACTGCAGCAACTACTGGTAATACAGCGTCGATGAAGAAGGATTCTGTCACCCACATGACCTTTGTATCTCGGAATGCCATACCTGGTGGAGTATATTATTATACCATGGATAAGCAAGTTTTTTGATTTTCTTGATTGGCAACACCCTGACAATGCCCCGGGAAATGTAGTAGGTGTCTATATTTATAGGCAAGCGATGGACCAATTTCCATCAGGTCCATCACATGTTTGATATTTATTTTGTGAAGAGTACTTTACTCTCAGATTGGACATAAAAGGGAGATATGGTAAGGTTGTGTGGCTGAGAACGCACGAACGCATCGATCGAAACTCAGGGTGAGTTCTGTATCTGTTTGTAAGCTTTTATGCTATAAATCGAGCGTTCATAAAATCACGAGATTTTTTATGAACTAGCGACGATTGTAATTTTACTGTGACTGTATTAATTGTATAATGTAACCGTTTCAGATCATACAAATAATGAAGATTATGGTATGGTAGCGTGGCGGGTGTGAACGCATCAGGAGTAAATCAGGTTTGATGCGTTTATTCGAACTCGCCCTGCAGACGACCTTGTCGCCCTTTTTGCATGTTGACTGTAAGTTAGTTTATTGGAGTCGCTGCAAGTTTCTTGGTGTGCGTAAATAAACCGTCCACTTCGCCAGTCGGGCTCGCGAACTGAGGGTTCCACCCCAAAATTCATTAGCGAAATTTCCAGCTATAACTTGGTAATGAACAGAAACTTGTCACGACTCGCACTTCGCCATTATTTATTATTTGTTGTACATAACAACAAATGATATACTAGATATTTAGAGTGTATACTATAACCATAGCAAATTTGACGCTTGTACGTATTACCTTTTTTACATTAGAGCTAATACAAAAATACGTTAAAAAAACACGTTTGTTGTATGGAGACCACTATTCGTTTTGACTTTTTTATTATTTCTTAGTTAATCCGCCGTAACATTACAGATTCTGTGAAATTTTTACTGGCTATCTATTACGGTGCCAATGATACAGCCGTTAATAGATAGGACAGACGGACAGACATCGAAGGCTTATTAATAGGGTCCCGTTTTTACCCTTTGGGTACGGAACCCTAAAAATGGGTAAGTATGCCGTACTTACATTATTGCGTTCAGAGGCTTAGTAAAAAAAGTCATCATCATCATCATTTCAGCCGTAGGACGTCCACTGCTGGACATAGGCCTCCCCCAAAAAAGTGGTGGAAACATATTATATATATTTGAATAAGAACTATAATTGCATTAAGGAATATCTCCCTGGTTTGGCAGATATGAGACCCCACTGGACAGCTGACTGGTGATGATTGGGCTTCACAAAAAATCAAGCTATACATAGGAGCACGGGATCAGAAGTTTTGTTTGTCTGATTCATTGTTTAAGTAACGTATGCTAATTTGAATTACCGAAGTGAAGCTATCACATCACACTCACAAAAAATGCGATAGCAAGTATTTGTATAATATGTTTGTCCGCATTCAAGTCCGTAATGGCTGAACAAATTTGAATTAAATGTCGAAACATAAGCTTATAGGTATCCTATATTACTGAAGAAAAAACATTTCCTGCTGGATAGCGGGTAAAACCGCGGGTGCTGCTAGTCTAGAATATATGTATATATTCTTTAAATCCGATACTGTCTACTCATCTATATCAATTACTTCACTTACTAAGCAAACGTTGAAAAGCGATTTGAACTAGCTTTAAAGTATGTGCGTGTGAAAATTCAATAAAATCATCAATTCTTTTGATTTCTACACGCTCAACTTGAATGAGGGTGTTATGTGTGTGACAAAATCTAAGATGAATCCTTAGACTCACTTCTAATAATCCTTTGAAACTGCAAATGTATGTGACAATAGAATAATATAGGACAACTGAGCCTCTGATTATAGTACTGGAAGTTGGGTAACGGAACGTCTCTTGTCATTTATCGAACCGGCTGCTGCGTAAAAGAGAAACAAACAAACCAACGCATTTAAAATATTAGTATGATTAATTAAAACAACGAAGTCTTAGATAAAATTGTATAGAAGTGACTTGACTGAGAATAACCCACGTCACAGTCTACGCTGGTTGAATTATTGAGAAAGAATTTTAAAAAATCAATTGCAGAACAATGGTGAATGTTATACCTATTTCTTTACACGTGACCATTCTTAGTTCATAAATTATACAATGTTTGACCGTTATAAATTCACGTGACTTTTAAATTATTACAAGCGTCATAAAAAAACATCTAAGCACGTCTGTCGCTGTATACAAGATGTTGCGTCAACGTTCACGCGTAAGCACCTTTTAATCATCATCAACGAACGCCAACAATCGCTCAACAAAGACGTACGGAAGATAAATCTCGATGATGTTGACTTGAGTCAAACTTATATGTACGTCATACGAAGACAAGTAATCGTAAATTCATGAACCGACGAGTTAATGTCAAAATTAAACATTCTGACATTGTTGATATGTCATTTCCTGCTGAATTATCAACGTCATTGTTTCGGTATACCATCATAATTATGCGTAGATGAAACTCGTTCGATAGTTGATGAGATTTCCGATACCTGACAGTTCCAATTTCTGTAATCCCGGATGCGTTGTGTAACTAACGATATCAAATTGACAGTTTGCTTCGAAGAAATATATATAATAAAAAGTCGGCAAGTCTTGAGTAATGTGTTCTTGAAGCCAACTTTCACTGAGTAAAGTCCAATGCTATTATGATCGCACGGAAGCGTGATCCAGTTCCAGAGAAAGCTATAGGAACCGGTGTAGAATACAGTATGCTTGTCAGGTTTTATATAAGGGTTATCTGATCATTACTTAGAAATTTAAAAGTGCGCTGCTAATATTCTTACATACTATACACACTGTACACAATCTTAAACATTAAGATCAAATCAGTAATTTCCAGTTACGATATCAGTGTATTGTCGAATTTTATTTCTTTGCTTAGTTTTAAACCAACCGATAATCGTTATAACGCTAAAATCATTATGCCAAGCATAATGTTGCTGCTCTGATATTTTCCGCTGATTATAACAATCATCTTATATTTTTAATCATTATTTCTTATACGTTCAAATCTTTGACAGTGGCATAGTTCAAACCAGATTCACATTCACACACATTCAGTCTGATCATAGCAACCATTCAATAAAAAGCTGCACTACCTACAACGTGACTCAATACTGTTACCATGTGCATCTCAGTTTATAATCTCGTCTTTGTTTTGTCCCAAAAAGGTTGCAATAAAAGCAACCGGATCAGCGTCTGCGCATGTGAAATCCTTTGTTGGAAATAGAACAGTTTGACTCAGGCATGTTTCTTTGTACGAAATTATTAAGAATATCGTTTTTTATACAAACTGCATTTCATATAATCATGAATTCAATGAAAATTCAAGATCGTGATATTATTAAGATAAGAGCTATCATATTTTCAAAGGGTCAAGTTTCGTCATTAAAAAATCTGCTTTCAAGAAAGTAAATTTGATTAGATCGAATGATAATTTAATTAACTAATTTAACCAATTATATGAATTTAACTTAAAATCAGATAGGTATAAAAAATAAGCATTAAAATATAAAAGCAAACTAATCTAATAAACCGCTGCCAGCAGGCATCGTACCCAAAATGCTGGCCGCATTGCCGCATTAAATTGCAATACTAAAGCGTTGAATTTGTATTTGTTTGTATGCATATAAATAGTGGATTCGAATTAGATTCAACATGCAGTCGTCTGCCATTACAACAATGTAAACGAGAAGTCCGACTCAGACTCCTTTGAAATGCTTTTTACTCATAATCCTAAGCCACGTTGTTTTGTTTATGTTTGTAGTAAGGATATTGATAACTATAGTCGGAGTAACCGGCTTAATCTTACGTGAGTAATTTCCACGTAATATAAATAAAATGACATTGTTCTGTTCTACGCATTAATCCAAAGCTACGATGCGACTCATCTTTGATAATAACACTGATTGTTATGTAACGCATGGTAAATTCAAAATACAGATATTTACACTCCATTTGTACAAATGTACATATTTGTATTTTGGTTTAATCGCATGAAGTATTTATTTCTTTGCGATGTATAAAAATTGTCGGCCTCTAATCACTTATCTATTTATTATTTAAATAGTGTATCTCTAGTAAAAAACATCACCTCTATGAGTAATACCAATAATTGTTTTCAGCTATTGGTATTGGTCTATGGGTTTTCCAAAAGTTCTGAATCCTATTGCTTAGACATTACCGCCAATTTTAAGGTTTATGTTGAAGGAACTAAACTTAAAAATAAAAGATAATTTATATATACAAAACGCGAATAAATCATACTCAACTTTAAAAACGCAGGCACAATAGGTCTTTAAATAATATTATCACTTTGTATCATGTTTTGCCTAGTTATATATAGTTTTGATATGGGTGATTAAACCCAGTTTACGGTTAGCGCAGCAATTGTTTTTTTGTAAAGTACTATTACGAAATAAAGTTATTTGTATTTGTTTGTTTGTTAGTTGTTTTATAGGCGTACAAATCAAACTAAAACAACCACCTACCTAACTAAAATATTAACTGTTTTTCATTACGCTAAATTCTATTAGACCTGGGCAACAACACTTTTTACTCGATTGTACACTGTTTTTTACTTTAGGAGGGTTATGTATTAGAAGCCTTCAAAATTTACTGTATTAACTTAATATGTTTTAACAAATATCGTTTTCAGGTTCCTTATATTGAAATGCATTTTGCATTGTAATATTCCTCTACAATTACCACTCATATGGATCACGACATCGTAAATATTGAATATTCAACAGATTTAAGTCTAAAGTCTAGCTTGTAAATAGTTCACTTGAATTATAAAACATTATGTGTTTGTTTAATGAGCCATAAAGTCTTAATAGTACGAAGATGTTAACAGTGAAGAATTTTCATAGCTATGCATAAAATATTTTATTCGAAAGGTTTATTAAGATGGAGAATGTAAACAAGTGATAACTGCTACAGCCTTTGTAGTAGAGCATTATCGTCATACTGTCTAGTCCTAAAATTTATGATTTACCTGTTTTTTCGAGTAAGGTTAGCACACCTCACTTGAAAAGGTCAATCATGCATCATTTATTGCGCAAGAATATTTGACGAGTGACTCGTATCAAAATCCGTTGAAGGGACGCCTTTTAACATAAAGATTTTACTGTTGCATTCAATTTGGAGTCCTCAAAACAGAAATGACTGTGACTCAATTAACTGGAAATACTGGATGTAGTATCGATGGAATATTCAATAACATTTAAGAGCATCGGTGAAAGTCTTAGAAGATTTGTGTTAATTGAGCCAATTATATCTTTTTGATGCAAAATAGTCTAATGTTAACAAGGCTTTTATCGTAGTTTATTACAAACTATATTAAAGTTCTTGTTTTGTTTGTTCTAAACATTAGTACTTACTCATTTACACTATATGCATTGTGATAAGGTCCAATAACAAACCTATTTCACTAACATCAATGTCGCGTGTTCAGTTTAATAAAACAATTCTGTAATGGACACTCTTTTGTCTTAAAGGTCGAGGTTGCTGGCGCAATCAACGAAAGTTAGACGCCAATATAACTATATTGTTTTCAAAACTGATGAAAACAAAGTCATTCTTGCTCACTGAACAAAGATATTTCACGAATCTAAATGTCTATTGAATCAACTAGAAAGAGATCAGTACAGGCACTTCAAAATTAATGATAATAATTATTTTGCTTGTATAATCACAAAAGACAATAGTACAAGTGTATAGTTGAATTAAGTCAAGCAAACTGTATTTTTAATTTATGAAATCTCGTCAGCACTGTCTAGCCAAATATCAACACAAGCTTCAGAAAGCTAAAAATATAAACAAACAGGTAACTTCCTTAAATTATTTGAACTCAATTCATCAGTAATAGAGTTCAAAACAAATGAGAAGTTAACTGAGCTCGTAACAGTTACTCAAAGTAATGAAAGTGCAATGACAAACGAAGCGAAAGTGAAACCTATTGGTTGGAAAAGTGGGCCACGGCGTATAGGCGAAAAATAACATTGAGCAAATGTCAGTGGGCCTCGTTAACATTGCTAATGAACCTGGTCGTGTTCGAAAGAACTTTTCCCACTATGTTACGGAATCGTAGATGTTCCGTTTTACCATACCTGGCAAACTCGCAGCACAAAAATTATAAAAGATTCCAGAGTTACATAAAATCTGGAAATAGGGATATCAAAAAGTCTACAATTTATTATTGTGCTCGTATCTAATTGTACCGTTAACCGATGGGGAAGAAAGGTTCTTGAGTGGAGACCACCAAATGGAAGACGCAGCGTAGGTAGGCCTTCCACTAGAATCTAGTGGGACGCTTACCTACGCACAATGTGACTCACGACATTGTGAGAGTCGCGGGCATCCAGTGGATGCAGGCTTTTGTTCAGTGTGGATGTTAAGGGGGAGGCCTATGTTCAGCAGTGGACGTCTTCTGGCTGATGACGATGATGATCTAATTGAACTTGAAACTCGTTCAATAGAAACGAAACCGGAATTGAACCCTGAGATTGAAGTTTTTTTGACGTCTCTTAAAAATTAATATTACCTACCTATTTTTTCTAAATTGTACTTACTTCTTGGCTTACATTTTTTATATTAAAATAATACGTGACAATCCATAACACTGTGTTATAACTTCAAAATCGTTACCAATCCACACCAACCCCACCCAATTACTATCACGAACCGCTATTTGCGTTTGAAAAATAATCAATTTAATTGCAACTCTACCGCCGCCAAATAAAGTTGTTTTTTTAATATTTAACAGCTGTTAAATTGTTATATATGTACTTATACTGTATTATGGATCTTATTGGAAAGGAATTAAACTTTTTATTGCTAAGCTTCCATTTGCGGTAGTCTGACTAAGAGGTATATCTTTACAAAATTCAAATATAAACGTTATTTTAAAGCGTATAAAGTTGAAACGTCAAGATTTCATTGTGTTTAAAATTAAAAGAACGGGGCAAGATATTTCCAGTTTTGTCAGAAAGGTGTAAAGCTCATTATTGTTTATTGATGGTGCGTCTACCATCTCCGTCTGTTTGGACTTCCGTCGGCAGTGTCATGCAAAGGCGCCTCAAAGTGCTTTCAAAATGAGGTCGTTGGGTTCAGGAACAGTTATGTACAATGTACATGAGTTTAAATTGATATGTAATAAAAGAAACTTCAAGTTATTAATGCTTAAGAGACATCTTACTATTCATTATACAGATACTGTATACCTATGGTGTACCTATGGTTAGTAATACTTTTTACGCTCTGCAATAGTTAGCCAAACATCTACGAACACACTAACAAAGTTAACAAGGTTCTCTATTGATGGACAGTTCAAGGAGAAAGACATACCTAGATATAGTCGGTCACCCACGACGTTCAACACAAATCACATACTCACAAACCTTCTTAAGTACTTTAATATTAACTATTATAATTATGGCAATGTATATGTCTCTTATGCATTACGAATTACAATAATTAATTAATTATTGGTTGGTATTGTCTTACCCGCCGTTGCCTAATGCTCACCTGCAATCTTTTTCTGAGCAAAGGGGTACTTAGAAACTAGCCCTTCGGGACTTCGCAACAGAGGCACAACGCTAATAGTGTTAACACACGTATGGATTTGGTTGACCTCAACCGCTGTTTGACCAACGGGAGAGAAAGAGATGGAAATATGATATTCTCACTCTTTCTCTCCCGTTGGTTGGACGGCGGTCCGTCAACCAAATCCATACGTGCTGTGTTAACACTATAAGCGTACCTCTATTGCAAAACAACTAACGCACTTTTGTTTCTCCTTATGTTTCAATGTCCATTTTTGTTTGTTTTTTAGCAATAAATATAATACTTATACTTATTATAATAAAATTATAAGTATAGTTTATAATCATCGGTTTTATCACAAAATAAGGTAATCAAAGTTTCAACATGGTTTTAGCCAAACATGTTATTTATTTCTATGATATTTGATAAGACAAGGGATAAAACCGGATTTCTGAGAAAAAAATCGAAAAATCTGCTAAATACTTGACAAAACTGTGTTTTGTTTTCTGAAGTAACACAGCGGCCAAGTTTAATGATCAGAATTCGCTAAATAAAGACAATTTTGTTAGAATTATTTGAGAATTTTTTAGAATTTTGTAAAGCATATACTGTACGTCTCTCAGAGCAGATTTCATAAAATTTCCACATAATTTTTACTTTAAAACGTGATCACAACATATTCCTGAAGCTGATTCAAGTGTTTCAGCGAAACTAACCAGATAACAGACAGAGTGAATCATTAGTAACCTAATTCAACAGATGGGATAGGTAAATTAGGTAAGTGAGCTGGTTACTAAAATAAGAATAAACGTGATGTTTAGAAATGTAGAATCATCTGTTGGTCATAGCGGTTAAATTGTAGCAAGTTGTTTTTATTAATCATATTATTTAATTTTTTAAAGTTTAGGCGTCATTATTGATGGAATCTTTTTGATTTTAGCTGATTTTTATAAGCAATGCAAACCATGATCTCCTGTAATTGGGTGTGCACTCAGCCTAGAATGTCGATGAAATAATGTAATGTAATCTCTGTTGAGGATCAATATTGTTAATAAATAAATAATGTTTGACTTTAACCTCACTATATTTTAACACGTTTTTTTATGTTTTGATACAAAAAACAAACAAAAAACGTGATAACAAGATCAAAATAATGAAAGCCAAAAGATTGAAGGTTCGTAGTTCTTAACCAGGTACATAAACACCTTGTCACTAAGGTCAGTGATGCCATTATTGGCCCTTAAGATTGGCATGGATGACGCCAGTTGGCCATGAAGTAACTCATCATTATAGTTAGAGGGCTTCATCATCAGGAATGTTCAGCAGCAAGCAAACGACTAAAGGAGGAGAATTTTAAAAAAATACTAATATTTTTAACCTGTAACAAAAGGTATCATTGTAGTCAGAAAATGTATCTCTTTCTATGAAAACAAAGAGTACTTATAGGAGTTGTATCAATGAATCCCCATTAAATTCATGCTTAGAATCCATAATGAAAAGCCGGCAAATGAAACCTACGTAATGGATGTCAAGTTCAAAGTATTGGGGCACGGGTTGTTGCAATCACGCGCATTAGTCATGATGAAGATACTATGAAATTAAACCTAAATGTTTACTGCTTAAAGTTCACATTTGAATGGAACTTAGATATAAAATAATAAAATAATTTATAGGAATTTGTTTACCCAAATGTGAGTAATTTGAATGACCCATGTGTAATGCTGAAGGATTTATTATATTAATACTAAAACAATGTACAAAAACTGCACTAAGAATGTTGTGACTTCTAGAAATAATGTTGGTTCTAAAACCATAATAATTGTTAAAATAAAATTTATCTATGACTGAAAACCAAAATTCACGTTTTTATCTAAAACACGATTTAAAACCGACTAAGCATCACGAATCTCTAGCGTGATAGCATGTTGTCTCGGTCCTTGGAGTGTCAAATTAGCAAGAACATGACCAAATGTCGCGCCCATGACACATCAAAAAGTATTCTTCTTATAAGCTCTTGTGCAATGGAGGTGTGTAATGGAGTTCTATTTAATTCGTCGAACACGTTTCGCTAAATAGGCTTATTGAACCTATAATATGAGTATTGAATTTACATAGATCACACAATATTATTATTAAATCTAGTTGCCATTAGCTTCGTCTAATATTTAAATAAATATTCAATCATAACTGAACCATAGACTGAATATTCCAAATATATGATGGACTCACGTTGTCTTTTAATGATAGGCAGTCATAACGACCCTGCAAGTAGGTCTACTGATGTACAGAATGATAGGAAGGCAACAGCTGTGAAATATCTAGCCTTTAAGTATGCCAAGGCGAAAATGTTGTCGCCTGGTGCAGTAGGTACACGAATAGTTATTGTTATTGTGAATACTATATTGCTTTAAAACTTGTACTTATCATTTGAGATAATGTACCCATGCCAGGTGGTCAAGCTCTTGTGCAAACATTGCTACAGATTGTCCAGTTTCCGATGTAGAAAAGTAGCGTGTAAGTATTTACTCGGATATCAAAGGTATCAATTGTTGTAAATTCGCTATAACGGGTATACGCACATACCTAAACTTTTTTTACCTTGTTACATTATTTATTTTAAGTACCTAAATCTTACAAATTGGCCAATCTTCTCCTACAAATGAGTATACGGCCAAAATTTTGTGTTTAAAATATTAAATTGCAAGCTATAAAGATAGCCTCTGATAACCACTATTAAAAATCTGAAGAGTTATTGTAAACCTGCATTATCTATCACGTAGAATTTTTAATGAAAATCTTTTTGCGTAGTTCACCAAACAAAGATAACTACAACCCACTAGTTTGTTGATAGTTTATCACCATGTCACAGTAAAAAATATACAGGTTACCCCTGTAAATGGTGAAAATGTGCAATTAATCTACTTAGACATAATATGGAAACAGAAGGCCAACTGATATGCAGATGCCTATACGTCATGAAGTCGTAATAAAATGCGGAGCAACTCCGCCGGAACTGATTACACCAATATCAGTGATATGAGTTCGGTTAACCAAAGTTCAACGGAAGATACCTAAATACCAGCGCAAATGGCGACGTAAAAGTAAGTTTACTTTCCAAAGAGCTAAAATTTATAGATATCATGGAAGGTGTATGAGAGTGCAGTCTTTGTAACTATCATTTTTACTGACGTATTCTGACTGCTTAGGAATGAAAAGACCAACAAAAACCATTATGCCAAAATATTTCTGAATAAGAATCCAGGGTTTTTATTTACAAACTTCTTTGGTGCACACATTTTTTTTTTAAAATGTATCATACGTATGCAACTGTAGCTGTACCTACTTACTATTTCGAAGTATGTTCAAGAAAGTTAAAAATAAGTAGTTCATGGACGGAAACGTGGATCCATAAGGCACGGAACTTTCAGTCTGGCGGAGATATTAATGCTAAGCTCATTTATATATTTATTGATGTTTTAATTTCGATATTACGTGAAATCGGTATGCTTGTAAACAGAGCGGTAATAATAATGTACTCAGAAGTGGTGAGCTACTTTAAAAAAAATTAAATGGCCCTTGTAGTCTATTATTAAATAGACTAACTAAATTTTAATACAATTAAACTACTTTCAGTGTGTAAAGTTCTGTTGCTTATGACGCTTCTATTATCCCAAATAACAAAACTGATTCTATTTCATTCGTTGTTGCATTATTTGATTTTTCATTTACAAAAAAAAATCTCGTAGAAAATTAGTTATTGTATACATAGTAGTTTCTACATAAAGTAATTAGATATTATCAAAGTTCCACGTGACTAAAACTGCGCAGGCACTGGCGTGGGAAACCAAATAGGCAATTTAATACCACAGCAGCACAGCCGTGACGTAAAAGCACCGATGCAGATGAATGAAAACCGCAATTTGTAATTGAAACCGTCTTCTACAGTAACTGTTACTAGCATACGAGTACAATACAAGTTAATGGCTAAATCAAAATTCATAATAACAACCCAAATACCTAATCGACCAAAAACAGTTTAGTTACAATAGGCCAATTAAAATTCGCTTTAATCGTGATGGAGATAATCAAAATGCCCAAAGCCACTCACCAGTCAGTAGAGAATCAGTATGTTGGTGATGCTAACTGTGAATACCAATGCGTATGATATACGTTGGGATAGATATGGGTACATGATACCCATAGATTTTTAATAGATTTTCAGTTAAACCAGAAACTGAATTGACACTGAATTGATTGATAAGATAACGAGTACATCAGAGAATGAAAGTAAAAGTAAAAGAAGATAAGTAAATCTAGTAATCCACGGGTAAGGATGCTACGAAAATATTTTAAAAGTAAAACTTTGTACCTTCTTTCTATTGTGGGTTTTCGAGGTACATCAGAAAAAGAATTTAAAAAACAAACACTGTTTTATTGATCAAATAAGAATCATCACATGAAAATAGCGTAGAAAAAATAATGACTTTGAATGCTTTGAAGATATCTTTGGTAACTTTTCATTAATTTAATAACATTTTATCTATATTTAGCTTCATCATTATCGACCTATCGTGGTCCCACTGCTAGGATACAGACCTCTCAGAGAATGAGAGAAGGAAGAATGATGGAGAAGGAATGGAAGGATGGAGGATGGGAAGGAGGAATGATGGTGGGGAGATGAGCCATAATCAACCATGCTGGCATAGTGCATATTGAACCTTTTCTTCGCCGATTTTGAGCGATGGCATCGAAAACTGAACATAATAAAATTTATTTAAGCGCTAAATAAATAAGCCATTAGTTTAGGGCCAAGGATTAAATCGGTGACGTCAGATTGTAAAGTGCACAATGTGCACATGCTACCGCTTGGCCACCATCGCCACATATTTCGCGATATTTAACACACAGTTTTTTTTTTAATATGCTCACATAACTGTTTTATATTTTACATACCTACACACCATATAAATTTAGATGATTTGAGTAACAGGACCGGTGGGTGAAGTACGAGTATTCACTACGTAAAATACGTATCGAATTTCATACAAATGTAGAATTTAGAAATTGAAAATTTTGTATGAAATTCGATACGTATTTTACGTAACGAAAATTCGTACTTCGCCCACTGATGAGTTCATATTTGATTCTTAAATTAAATTAAATTGTACAAGTGGCAAACAGGTAGATATCTTTGAAGTATGATTTAACAGATAATAAATAATTGTCACATTTGTTTTTAGACAGGTCAACATGCACTTATTATAATTTATTGTTCAGATGAATAACAATTGAAAATCATGAAAACTATTGAATTTATTACTTCCAGATAAATGTTACCATTGGCTAAGGTAGTATGAATATATATATATATATATATATATTTTTTAATTTTTTTTATTTGTTAGATTAATGTAAAATAATAATATAAAAGAGGCTGTCGCTAGACAATTGGGTCAAGGGTCAGATGCAGAAGGTGGTCATCCTAGACATGAAGTGCGCTATTGCGCATTTCAGATGACGATTTTTTTTTCTTTTATTCATTTGAGGTTCCTCTTGCTTGGGCCTGACCTCGCTGCCAGTAGTTCACTATTTTTTTAAAGTTTTTTATGTATATTTTTTTTTATTTATATTCTTACTGTAGGTAGTTAAATTTAGAAATTAAACCACAAAATAAATGCTTGGAATATAAAATATACATAAATACAACGTGCCGATGTTTCTTTTCTACACTATTCTATAGTTGCAAGTATTATTTAACTACACCGCTTTTTTTGTAATAAATTAGACAATACAATTATTAAATAAAATATTGCATCGCAATAACACTACAATGATTACAATAAAATTTCAGCCATTAATAATAATAAACTAATGTGTAAAGATTTAGATTATATCTGATAGCACTTCTTTTTAGGGTTCCGTACCTCAAAAGGAAAAAACGGAACCCTTATAGGATCACTTCGTTGTCCGTCTGTCTGTCTGTCTGTCTGTCCGTCTGTCAAGACCCTTTTTCTCAAGAACGCGTAAAGATAGCAAGTTGAAATTTATACTAAATACTTGGGTCTACGGTTTCTTTCGGCTGTGAAAAAATAAAAGTTGTAAGTCAACGCAATCAAAAGATATGAACGTTTATGTCGCATATTTTGCGATTTCACAGGGGAACTAAAACCTATACTGCCGTCCGCTATCTATAATGCCGTTAAGCCACTGGTGGTCAATTTTTACTTTTAAACATGGTTAGATAGAGTTCAAAATTGTCTATCGATCTGTCTAAGAATCGCATCCCTATCTGTCTTAGTTTCTGAAATAAAAATAGCGTAAATGCCGCTATGTGACATTTCTTTTTAATTTTACACGCTATTAAAGTCGTTATCCATCATTACTTAACTAAAAAACCGCTATAATCCCATAACTACATAAATATATTGATAATCAACAAATTATTGCCTACCTATAAAGCCGTTAATTGTGTTTAGTATCCTAAAACGTAGTTAAAGTGCTTTAACTGCTTTTAAGTTGAGTTTTGTGATGTTATTATTATATAAATTCCTTAACTAAAATGCTGTTATTAGAAAATATTTTGCATAAACAACGTTAAGGTCGTTTAACCGCTTTTTAGATAAGTATTCGCCTGATTTTATTATATAATTTACTACTCTTACTAGCCATTAATGGAAATTCACAGATGTATCTAAAGATATTTATGTAGGTTTCCTCCACTAAAAAAACGTTAAACAGCATTCCTTCACTAAAGTGCAGTTATTTGCTGGTACCCCGCGCCGTGCCGATATCCCCGCGCCCGCGCGTTCGCGTGGTTTTGGAAGGACTTTCTTTTTTTTGTCTTCAGACTTCAGAAATTGACTTCAGACCTAGCTTAGTATCTACTAGGTCAGCGGTTTTCGAGGAAGCAAACGTCGCGTCGGGGAGTATTCCTGTCAATATTCTTGCCATGGCACTAGGCAATTTTTTTTATAGGCACCAGCAACGCCGGGGTACTAAGTCGTTACACATTTTGGACATTCTATCATACTAGACTAACGTTCACCAGACAACTAACACTAGATAAATACTGCATACAATTCATTAATTATTTTATTTCTAAGTTATTGTGTGAGTATTTTAATCGTAGAGTATTTAGAACTCATTTATTAATGAATTATATGCGCAGCCGTATTCCATGACAGGACCCATTTACGGCAATTTTTGTGAAACACAAACAACTTATAACTCCTATCACATGACTGATATATCCACACATAAACACATTACAAAACATGTTCCCTATGACATAAAATATGTATGAGAGACATATTGATTTGAAGTTATATGATTATTTACGGGATATTTACCGTGGTAAGGTTGTGGAATGAGCTCAAGTGATGCTTTAGTGAACAACCGTGATAGTTTAAAACAGTGTTTTATATTGATTTGACGTGTAAAGAAGTAATGTCACCAGAAAAATCATCCATTTAGTGCTGATCCGCGGTTCCAGGGCATTCCCATGAAAATTTTAAAGAACTTGGAGGGAGATCCTCGGCTTAAACATTTCTAGTGAGGTCAAGGTCGGGGTCACTTAGAGGCCAAAGCTAAACTTGCTTTCAAGAAGCTAGGTGCGCTTAACAGAGTGAAGCGATACTTCACGCTGGTCAGCGGCTTCTTCTTTATTAACCACAAGTACGGCCCCACGTGGAGTATTGCTCCCACCTCTGGAATGGCGCACCAGAATACCAGCTGCAACCTTTTGACTCCCTACAGAGGCGAGCCACTTCAATTTTTGACGATCCCAAGCAAGCTGGATCCACTTAGCCTCCGAAGAGATCTTGGTTCCCTCTGCATCTTTAATCGTTTGTTTTTCGGGGAATGCTCTGAAGACCTTTTTGATCTTATTCATACATCATACTTTTACTAGCGCACATCCCGACACCGTCAAAAAGTTCACCACCACATCTTGCAAAGCTGGAAATCTCACACCGTCCGATTCTTTCACTTCTTTATTCCGGGAACCTGCAAGGTATGGAATATCCTTCCCGCGTTGGTCTTCCACATGAAGCGTTTCAAAGAGGGTTTCTACAACTACCTCTCCGGGCTGGCAAAGCACCATCAACACCGCTAGTGTTGCAGGTGTCTATAGGCGGCGGTTTCTGCTTACAACAGGCGAACCGCATGCCAGTTTACCGCTTTTTTTACTAAAAGAAGGATAAGGGGTAGACGTCGTTTTGATAGAGTATTCTTTTAGCAAAGTCCTTACCTTACCCGTCACTCCTCTATCAATACATAAACAATTTAAACATGAAAATCGCGAAAATTGTAAAGTATATATTTTATATTGTTTATTTGTTACGACTTATTGTGATCTCATATCTACAAGTAGGTACATAATTTATGATAACAATTTGAATTTCATACAACTTGTGATTTTATGCATGTATATTTTTGTTTAATACCTAAGCTTACTTAATTGTGATCTCATTGATACCTAGAGTTATCGAGGTATATAAGGTATTGTTCCTTATTAATTTGTTTAAGGTTTAATCTCTCTATAACCGAAACAGTTATGGGTAAGTATAAAATACATAGTTTTTGTCCAGAATAGCAAATATTCATTGATAAAAAACATCTGTTGTAGAATATTTGCATGGTTTGATTTTAGAAGTTAACTTTAATTTAAATGGTATTCTCAATTATTAAGTAGTAAATGCTTAGCTAAAAAGTGGCTATGTAAAGATTTTCAATATTTAACCGCATTATAGTTAAGTTTAAAAAAAGTTTTAAATTAATTTATCCTTAATTCTTGTCAAAATTGCGACTAAAATTCATTAACGGCTATTTAGCTATGGACAGATCACCACCAAGGAAGTTGTAATGCATAGCTGTATTGCCGTTACCATTCTAAACGGCATTTTATTTAAGTAAAATCAGTTAAATTTATAATACATGCTTTTCAGTATCCAGTTACCTACTAATACTACACTTAAATGTCGTTAAGGTGTACTTAACCGCATTTAAGCGTTTGATTTCTAATGTTAATCCAAATTTAAAGCATAGCTATAACTCAAAAAATGTATTTTACCTATTATAAAATAGATGTTTTAATTTTGAAGTATATCTACTTGAAAGTACGACTAAAAGGCAATATTTTAATATCAATAAATCTTGTATATGTTTCATGGTTTTAAAGTAGCTACAATTTTAAAATTCTACCGCGTTTTTCGCTGATATCTCGAAACTTAGTTTTGAGGCTTAACGGCATTACAGATAGTGGACGGCAGTATAGGGTACTTCCCGTTCACCTAGAATCATGAAATTTGGCAAAAAGCAAGGTCTCATAGCACATATATAGGAATAAATCCGAAAGTTATAAATATGAAGGTATATCATTTAAAAATGATTATTTTGCTATTACAAACTTACATTTTGTAGTTGGAATGTATGGAAGAACCTTATTGTCAACTACAAACTTAAATTTGTCTTTCAATATTTTAACTTCAGTTAGTTTTTAGGGTTCCGTACCTCAAAAGGAAAAAACGGAACCCTTATAGGATCACTTCGTTGTCCGTCTGTCTGTCTGTCTGTCCGTCTGTCAAGACCCTTTTTCTCAAGAACGCGTAAAGATAGCAAGTTGAAATTTATACTAAATACTTGGGTCTACGGTTTCTTTCGGCTGTAAAAAAATAAAAGTTGTAAGTCAACGCAATCAAAAGATATGAACGTTTATGTCGCATATTTTGCGATTTCACAGGGGAACCAAAACCTATAGGGTACTTCCCGTTCACCTAGAATCATGAAATTTGGCAAAAAGCAAGGTCTCATAGCACATATATAGGAATAAATCCGAAAGTTATAAATATGAAGGTATATCATTTAAAAATGATTATTTTGCTATTACAAACTTACATTTTGTAGTTGGAATGTATGGAAGAACCTTATTGTCAACTACAAACTTAAATTTGTCTTTCAATATTTTAACTTCAGTTAGTTTTTTTTTGGTCTCGCGCTCTTAGGGTTCCTTTATGTCGTATATTTTGCGATTTCACAAGGGAATCAAAACCTATAGGGTTCTTCCCGTTGACCTAGAATCATGAAATTTGGCAAGAGGCAAGGTCTCATAGTACATATATAGGAATAAATCCGAAAGTTATAAATTTGAAGGTATTTAAAAATAATTATTTTGCTATTACAAACTTACATTTTGTAGTTGGGATGTATGGAAGAACCTTATTGTCACCTACAAACTTCAAAGTTGTCTTCCCAGAGACTGTGGGATCGGCCGATCTGCGAACTAGCATGGAAATCGCTACTAGATACGTGTCCTAGTATTGCAGATCGCGCTCGTATTCTTGCTGTCTCTGTTTGGGAATCGGGACTTTGGTTGCAAGCCATGCCCTCTTTTAACACAGGTAGCCTTTTAGATCCAACCGCATTAAATTTCGTCTAGCTGTCAGCTTACGCTTGGGTGCAAGGTGCTGTGAGGCCCATCGCTGTCAGTGTGGTACTGCTGTTGACCAGCTCGGTCACCATGGTCTCTCTTGCTCGAGAAGCGCTGGTCGTATTGGCCGACACGCTAGCCTGAACGACATCATACGCAGGGCACTTTCCACCGCCAATGTCGCAGCTGTGCTCAAACCAAGTGGTCTTGCGCGTGACGATGGAAAGAGGCCTGACGGTATGACACTTGTGCCTTGGAGGTTGGGGCGGCCCCTTGTATGGGACGCAACTTGTGTCGATACTTTGGCGCCGTCACATCTTCCTGAGACACAGGGTAGGGCTGGCGCGACTGCTAATTCGGCAGAGCAGCACAAGCGTCGCAAATATGCTAACCTCGGCAGTGGTTACATATTTGAGGCGTTTGGGGTCGAGACATTGGGCCCTTGGGGACCGGGAGCTCACCTCATTTTCAAAAATCTTTCAGAGCGCCTGGTTAATGCGACGCGTGACCAAAATGCTGGCGTGTTTCTGGCTCAACGCATTAGCATTGCCATTCAACGTGGTAATGCCGCCAGCATGTTGGGTACGCTGCCAACTGGTAGTGGGCTTGAGCATTTGGATTGTCTTTAGACCTTCAACGGTCTATGGGCAGTCTAACTGTATTTGTAGTGTTAGTTTTAGCTTGTATTTTGTTTAGTTATTAAAGGCAAAGGAACAGAGGCGTGGTGGTGATGTTCTTTAAGAAAGGTGACAAAACCTTGCTGAAGAATTACAGACCCATCTCGCTTCTGAGCCATGTTTATAAGCTGTTTTCGAGGGTCATCACGAATCGTCTCGATCGCAGGTTCGATGACTTCCAGCCTATCGAACAAGCCGGTTTCCGAAAAGGCTATAGTACCATAGACCACATCCACACGCTACGCCAACTTATACAGAAGACCGAAGAATATAACTTGCCACTATGTTTGGCGTTTGTGGACTATGAGAAAGCCTTAGATTCGGTCGAGACATGGGCGGTGCTCGAGTCTCTCCAGCGATGCCGTATTGACTATCGGTATGTCGAAGTGTTGAAGTGTTTGTACAATAACGCCACCATGTCGGTCCGAGTACAGGAGCAGAGTTCGAAGGCAATTCCATTGCGAAGAGGCGTGAGACAGGGAGACGTTATCTCTCCGAAACTGTTCACTGCCACAATGGAAGATGCCTTCAAGCTCCTGGAATGGCAAGGACTCGGCATCAACATCAACGGCGAGTACATCACTCACCTTCGGTTTGCCGACGATATTGTGGTCATGGCAGAGTCGATGGAAGATCTCAGCATGATGCTCGAAGGCCTCAATCGAGTCTCCCAACAGGTGGGCCTTAAAATGAACATGGACAAGACAAAGGTCATGTCAAATATCCATGTTGTGCCCACCCCAGTATCAGTTGGGAACTCAGTTCTTGAAGCTGTTGACGCGTACGTCTACCTAGGACAAACAGTCGAACTAGGTAGGTCCAACTTCAAGAAAGAGGTCAATCGGCGAATCCAACTCGGCTGGGCAGCGTTCGGTAAACTACGCAACGTCTTCTCGTCCAAAATACCTCAGTGCCTTAAGACGAGTCTTCGACCAGTGTGTGTTACCAGTGATGACATACGGCACTGAAACGTGGTCTCTCACTATGGGCCTCATAAGCAAGCTCAAAGTCGCACAACGAGCTATGGAGAGGGCTATGCTCGGGGTTTCTCTACGAGATCGAATCCGAAATGAGGAGATCCGTAGACGAACGAAAGTCACCGACATAGCCCACCGGATTAGTAAGTTGAAATGGCAGTGGGCAGGGCACATATCACGCAGAACAGATGGCCGATGGGGCCGAAAGGTTCTGGAATGGAGACCACGGACTGGTAAGCGCATCGTAGGACGTCCACCCACAAGATGGACAGACGACCTAAAAGAGACCGCAGGGAAACGCTGGATGCAGGCCGCTTCCAACCGGCCCTTTTGGAGATCGATGGGGGAGGCCTATGTCCAGCAGTGGACGTCCTACGGCTGAAATGATGATTAAAGGCACTTGCCCAGTAAAAAAAAAACTACAAACTTAAGTTTGTCTTTCAATATTTTAACTTCAGTTAGATTTTTTTTTGGTCTCGCGCTCTGAGGGTTCCGTCTAACGGAACCCTCAGAGCACGAGTCCTACTCGTACTTGTCCGGTTTTTTTTTTTAATGAATTTCCTCAATATTTTAATGTTTATGAACAGATGATTAACTTCACGTATTTTCCCCTTTTTATTATCAAAATTAACCAAGTTTTTTATCATAAAATTTTGGGTTGATTAATGGTAATGCGGAATAAATTGAATGACACCTTGGAAAAAGATAATTGTTTTATTTACCTTTGAGGAAAATGCGCAAATTTGTTTTGATGAGTAACATTATAATCTTTACGGCTATATCGTGGCGTCAAATATATATAAAGGCTGATTTCGAAAATCTCGTCAAGAGATAGCGACACTCCGTTGCATTATAACTAAATTGGTTATGAGTCATATTTTGAATTCAACTAGCTGCATCGCGGGATGTTACTGGCGATTTTCCACTTCCAAATTTTAGGATACCAGAATCCTATTATCCATACCTTGGATCACACGGTGCACACTACTAATTTCTTCACCGAAGCTTTTTTTTTTCTAACAGATATCGGTTCTAATAGAAAGTTATATGAAAAAAAATTGTATGCGCATAAATATAACTATTATTGCAGTAATGTACTAAGGTATTTAAATTATCTAAAAACTCGATCAAAATATTAAGAACATTTTAAAGTCTAGACATATTTTTAATATTATCACATTATTATAATTATCGTGACGTAGGTAAAACAGGTAAAATTAATGTATTGTAAAACATATTTTTCCTCATATCCAGAACATTAATTTTAATGTAGCAAAAAACAAATGGTCTAACTCCGAAAAAAGATAATAAAGGTATAATCTTATTTTTTTCTTTTTTCCGCGTTTGTCCACCAACTCGCCTGTTGGTAAGCGACGTATATTAGTAATCCTATGAAATAAGTAATAATAAATAAACGGGACATTTTTTCACACACGGTCATCTGACCCCAAACTAAGCAAAGCTTGTGATATGGCTGCCAGAGACTGATATACATACATAATTATATAGTTAACAACCAGATATAGAACAAACACAAATGTTTGTTCTAGATGGGAATCGAACCCACGCCCCCAAGCTCAGAGGGTAAGTTCACTACCAACTGGACCAACGGGCTATCAAAAAATCAAAACGGGAAATCAATGGTATAATCTTTGTTTTAGCTTGAAAGCGTAGTAAGACCGAATGCAAACTACAGAGTCGAAGCGGTGACGTCGCGTCGTTGCGTAAAAGGGTTGGGAAGTAATGGGTACCGAATGGTAATGCCATAGACAAAAGTGCTAAAGTTATTATAGTTCTTGGTACTTAACGCTTAGGTTCAAAATTGTAGCTAATTTATTAGAATTTACAGCCATCAAGGTGCGGTGGCGCGGCGTGGTATGATGCGGTGCGGAAAAGCTGTGGGACGATGCGGTGCGGAAGCGCTAAGATACGATGCGGTGCGGAAATGCGGCGGGAGAATTTTGAAACTGCGCAGGAAGAGTTGTATTTTCCACGGTCGCTTAAACGATGTGACGTGGTTTGACTCGAGTCTCCAAGGCGTTGGACTTTCAAGTCGTGTGATCTATTTCTATGAAAATTGACATTAGGCAGGTTATAAAAGTGTATAAATATGCGGTAAAAAATTTAAAAAAATTAAATTGCATAAATATTGTCTAACATTTTTCTGTAATTTTTGTCATTACAAGACATGGGTAAGTACCCAGAAAAATCTAGTAATTTCCTCTGGCAATCCATAAATTGAAAAAAAAATGTAATCAGATCAATCTATAAATACATAATATATATTTTAATCAGAAAATCTTGAAAAGTACATAGCTAAAATTTGGTAGGTTGATTCCTTTTGGGGTGAAAAGGTTCCCTTAAAAAGAATTTTGCGAAAGAACCGAATCAATGTGAGGAAACAGGGTTTGAAAGCTAATAATGAAAGCCTACACGTACGCAGTCACGGGTAACAGCTTATATAATAATAAATTAAAGTCACTTTCCGCATCTGTCTGTCTGCCTATATGTCTGTCTGTATAACCGCTAACTCTTCCTAAACCACACAACGGATTTTGATGCGGTTTTCTTTTTTTTTTTTTTTTTTTTTATGCCATAGGTGGCAAACAAGCAGACGGGCTGCCTGATGGTAAGCAGTCACCGTCGCCTATGGATACTTGTAACACCAGAGGCATCACAAATACGTTGCCGACCCTTTAGAACTCTATTAACTCGCCTTTTGAAGAACCCCATGTTGTAACTTCTCGGAAACACCGTAGAAGGTTTTCACCATCATTTAGATAATTTTTCACAAAAGGTTTATATATATAACTAACGACCAGCACCGGCTTCCCACGTGAATTACAACCACGCGAAGCCGGGGCAAGTCGCTAGTTGTTTTATACAAAAAAAGGTAAAACCTGCAAGAAACAACAATAAATCTTATCCGGTTTAAATTCCCAACGGCGTTACAGTAGCAATACTAACATAACTACGACTATCACCTATACTCTTACAGCACGTTTAACATTTACCTATGCAATAATAGATGAAGAAATTTTAACCAAAACTTCCATCCGAAACAATCAAGATAAAGAAAGTACTGAAACCCAGCTACGTTTAATCAACGCGTAATGAAAACAATTCACGCGTCGAGCGTGTGACTAGACGTGACACGTGACGGCGTCATGTATTGTGTCATAGACGCTGAGAGAGTACAGAAGGGTCGTACTGCAAATGTATGCTTACAGTTTTGATAGCCCGTTGGTCCAGTTGGTAGTGAACCTACCTTCTGAGCTTGGGGGCGTGGGTTCGATTCCCATCTAGGACAAACATTTATGCGATGAACATTTGTGTTTGTTCTATATCTGGGTGTTAATATCTATTTAAGAGTGCGTATAAAGCGAGGAAAATTTCTGATTTCACCCGCGCGTCTCGCATCACCCGCATTAGTGTGAAACACAACCACGGCAGCGCGGCAGTCGCGCGCAGCTCCAGTACACATAACTCGCGTAGTCGAACTCGTCATGCGGCAAGGAGTAATAAACACAGGATAAGCATAATGTTGGCGTTTTGGCGATTAGCTGGGTTCGGTCGCGGCGCGCAAAACCGTAAATTGTTTATTTCAATTTTCAAAATTGTGTTTGTTGTATATTTTTAAACTTAATTTTTAAGTTTTCTACAATATCAATATAAAATTAATAAATTATATAAATTAAATTGAAATTGCCCAAATTAATTTTCAAATTAAAATGTTACGCTTGAGACAGAGAGTCAGAGATCGTTAAACATTAAATCAAACTAAACTAAACTAATGCTATGCTATGCTATGCTACGCTACGCTATGCTATACTATACTAAACGAAACACGCGAAACGAAATACCCGAAAGCCCGTTGGTCCAGTTGGTAGTGAACCTACCTTCTGAGCTTCGGGCGTGGGTTCGATTCCCACCTAGGACAAAATTAATGTGATGAACATTTTGTGTTTGTTCTACGAGTATACCTGGTTGTTAATATCTATTTAAGTATGATTTATTTAATTTAATTTAATGTAATTTAATGCAATGCAATTCAATTCCATTCCATTCAATTCAATTTACAAAAAAATATCATCATCATCCTTCACAGAACCTTCCTCATTATTTGAAGTCGGCCTAATATACCTACTGTTTGACCTACCAGTACCTACCCGAGCCAACCCGGCCGGTCTAACAGTAGGTATTACTACTTACCTTTTTATCCGACTTCAAATAAGGAGGAAGGTTCTCAATGCGACTTGTATAATCTTAGTGTCTCTGTCTACTTGGTCCACAGTGTTGCACCGCAGTGTTGTAAAGCAGTGTTGCACCGCAGTGTTGCAACGCAGTGTTGCAACGCAGTGTTGCAACGCAGTGTTGCAACGCAGTGTTGCAACGCAGTGTGGCAACGCAGTGTTGCATCGCACTGTTGCGCCGCAGTGTTGCAACGCACTGTTGCACCGCAGTGTTGCAACGCAGTGATTGATAATTTTATTGCATACCTACCTTGCCAAAAGATTCGCTTTTTTACCAGCTAAGGAAACATTAACTTTTTTCTGAGATTCGCCACTGTCAAGAAACATTTTACTGTTTAAAGGCAAAGTTTATTTTTATTGTTTCATTCAAGAGCAATGTTTATAACCTCAAATAAGCCACAAATGACAGCACCAGCGAAGGTGGCGCCATCTGAGATAAGTTTTGCCGTGGTTTGCCTGTAGCTTCTCATTACCCAAAATGTATGAAAAATACTGCGTTAGTTCCCTAATACTCACCCTGTGAAATCATTTACCACTGAATAAAACTCAAAATATGTAGTGATGGTCAAAATATTTTCGGATTTGAATAGGGTATTTGACTACTTTTGGTAAACTATTGCACATTATTGTCTGATATAAAATAATGTATACTGCATTTATATTTTCTGGATATCTGTCGTATTTGCGATATAAATCGATGTTAAAGTTTGAATAAAAAAATATCGCGCCAAAACGCAGACCTGCGTCATAGCTCCGATCACGTGACTAATTGACGTCACACAAAACAAAACAACTGCAGCCAGGCTGCAAAAGTTTGATGATTAATTAATTTCTAATAGAAGTAATGGTTTATAAATATTGTGTAGTGCCAAAATGTACAAATACTTCCATAAAGACACCCGAAAAAATATTTGTTCCTGTTCCAATGCACCCAAAACTCCCCATAACTCGAAAAAAGTGGTTGGAATCAATCTAAGGTTGGAACTAAGTAGCTCGTAGAGAACCCAAAAGTATTGGAGCTAATTCAAGTGTTTCTATGTGCGAAGATCATTTTGAGGTACATATTTGAGTCTATATATTTCTATTACAATTAGTGTTTTTATTGCATTACTATTTTATGTACTGTTACTTTCTTTTTAAACATTGTAAAGACATAACCTAACAAAATAGTGATATCCACCTACTACAACATACTTTTTGTACAACTTGATTGAATGTTTTGCTTGGAGAACAATTAAAAATTAATACTGATATTGTAGTTTTTACGTTTTGAGTTCTGCAGCGTAGAAACAATGACGTGGATTATTATTAAAGAAATATGCAACCATAAAAACATTAATTTTGGGTAAGTTACTGCTGTCTGCTTGCACAAAATGTTTCTCCATTCTTCTCACATTTAACCTCCGGACTGTTTTTGGTGAAAATTTCTGGATAAATCGCTCTCAAAATAGCTTTACAACATTAAATTCGCAAATATCAATACAAAATCTGTTTGTTTAGATTTGTGTGACGTCACTAGGGATGAAGCCAGTTACAGACCGTTTTCGATCACGTGATCAAATGTCGAAAATACAGTTATTTTAATCGCGTTTTTTACAAAAAATAAGCATATTTTTATCAAAAAATCAATGAAATATGCTTTTTCATTATGTCATGTTTATGGATGGCGTCAATTGGCATAATATTTTTAATACAGTCAAGTACCCTATTAAATAAAGAAATTTCGTTAGTGAAGCTACTTCTCAAAATCTCTGAAATATTGGTGCCGTCGTTTGGCTTTAGACCTCAGCAGCCATAAATCGATGCCACAGACTTAAAATATTCAAGGATGGCTGAAATATTTTCTGATTTAACGTCTTCACTGAAATATTGAAGATGTCTTCTAGTATTAGAACTGAACAATCTATAATCACCGTTACTGATTTAAAATATGCAAGGATGGCAGAAATATTTTACGATACAAGTCATGATTCTCTGAAATATAAGAAACATTTTACTGTTTAAAGGCAAAGTTTATTTTTATTGTTTCATTCAAGAGCAATGTTTATAACCTCAAATAAGCCACAAATGACAGCACCAGCGAAGGTGGCGCCATCTGAGATAAGTTTCGTGGTTTGCCTGTGGCTTCTCATTACCCAAAATGTATGAAAAATACTGCGTTAGTTCCCTAATACTCACCCTGTGAAATCATTTACCACTGAATAAAACTCAAAATATGTAGTGATGGTCAAAATATTTTCGGATTTGAATTAAATAAAGAAATTTCGTTAGTGAAGCTACTTCTCAAAATCTCTGAAATATTGGTGCCGTCGTTTGGCTTTAGACCTCAGCAGCCATTAATCGATGCCACAGACTTAAAATATTCAAGGATGGCTGAAATATTTTCTGATTTAACGTCTTCACTGAAATATTGAAGATGTCTTCTAGTATTAGAACTGAACAATCTATAATCACCGTTACTGATTTAAAATATGCAAGGATGGCAGAAATATTTTACGATACAAGTCAAGATTCTCTGAAATATAAATGCTCTCATCTAGTGTTGGACGCAAATCACGCAAAACCTCACCTAATCCTCAAAAAAAAACTCACCTGTTTCCAACCAATTAGTTCAAAATATTCAAAAATAGCTATTTATTTTTTGATATAACTTCACTTTGCTGAAATACTGGTGGTGCCACCTAGCGTTTGATCTGAGAAACTCGTATTTTATGCTACTGATTCAAAATATTTAAAGATGGTACCGCACTGTTGTACCGCACTGTTGTACCACACTGTTGCACCGCACTGTTGCACCGCACTGTTGCACCGCAGTGTTGCAACGCAGTGTTGCACCGCATTGTTGCACCGCAGTGGTGGACTGCAATTCAACCAGTATAAAAAAATACTGGTCGAATTGAAGGTACTCTAAGGTAAATGAGAACCTTCCTCCTTATTTGAAGTCGGATAAAAAGGTAAGTAGTATTTGACTTTGACTAAGGTAAGTAGTCCCGCTAGTGTATTGTGCATTTCCCCTTACCAGCACATACCCGAGCCAACCCAACTGGTCAAACAGTAGGTACTTATGTTTTTAACCGACTTCAAAGAAGGAGGAAGGTCCTCAATTCGACTAGTATTTTTTTATACCGGTTGAATTGAGAACCTTGCCCCTGTTTTGAAGTCGGTTAAAAACATAAGTACCTATTGTTTGACTTTCCACATTTAAATTTTTTTTTATTAGTAGATGTTTTTTTGCTTCCATTATTACCAAGCTATTTTTTGTCTGTTAAAATTGAGAACCTTCCTCCTTTGCAGAAAGCCGCTTCTCGTAAAAACGTGAGAAAATGTGGATGGAACTCTCAAGTCAAATTAACCATCACATTAATTTAAATGATTTTTAATTTTAATTTTATAAAATTATAATGAATCTAAATTATTTTATAATGTCATTTAATTTTTAGTTTTATCTTTCTGACTCTCTCTCTCTGCTTCTCTCCGTCTCTCTCTCTCTCTCTCTCTCTCTCTCTCTCTGTCTGTTTGTCTGTCACAAAGAAACACTCCGACTCTAATAGTTATATTACTGAGCATACATAATAATGGATTCGTTAGGGCCTAGTCGTATCCATTTTATTTGTATCTATGTTATTTTTTCGTAGTAGCTTTACCTAGTCTGTGCTCTAAGGTCATTGTCACCACTTGGTAGCCGCATCAAGTGGTCGCGTTCGAGCCATCGATTTTTTATATTATCCTTTGTTTGAAAATACAGTAGGTGTTGATATAATCGCACTCGGAAGATAAAACCAAGGCGAAAAGCAAGCGCGTGCGTCCTTCCCCGTTGAGGCACAGTGCGGTACTGAGGTTAAACGGAGCATGTTTCGCTATTTAGATGCAAAGCGCAACAGAATAAGACTGAATATCGGACTTGCCGTTTGACCGAATAGTTGCTTAGAACTAAAGGACGTAAGTCTCAAATCGAATATAATTTATTATGAGAGTACTAATTAATCTAGGTAAATTTTGTCTTAACACTGGAAAACAAACTATATTTTCCTTCGGTGAGTATTTATTTTAGATATGTAACTGAAGTACTTTCCAAGTAAAATCAAAAAAATTAGCAAAAAGGCACCATTTTCAAAACATTAAAGTATCGAGTAAATATCTTGCTATTATGTTTCTGTCTTAATGGCGGAAAGAAAATGAATTGAAAATTCACATATATCAATTATTACGGTGATCGGATATTTGGTTTAGTTAGAATATCATGGCAAATTAGCATAAAATTTCGGTTGCCCCCTCTTAAGTATGTATTTAAAGCTATATATGTATGTATATCAGTCTCTGGCAGCCATATCACAAGCTTTGCTTAGTTTGGGGTCAGATGACCGTGTGTGCAAAAATGTCCCGAATATTTATTTATTTATTTATTTTATTTATTTAGTTCTCACTCAGGCTTGTTAAGAAGCTAAGTAGACAAACTAATTGTTGTGGAAAGTTTGTAGTCACATAAGTAAAAACATGGTGATTGTTTGTAGTGTTTTTGATGATCGCGATTGCAATGTTTTCAGAACGTAGTATAAAGATCACATCAAGTGCCATTGAATTACATCGAAGATGCTTTTGGCAGTTTTAGGGAATTCTTTTCGAAAGTGCAACAGCTGTTTGGCGTTCTAATCATACAAACAGTATCAGTCTATCATGTTCCCACTGCTTGGATACAGGCTTTCTTTCAGAGAGAGAGAGTATGGGCCCTAACCACCAGGCCGGCCCAGTGCATGTTGGTGAATGTCATAGTCTTTGAATTTTTAAAGTTCTTGGTCATACCGGTTTCCTCACGATGTTTACCTTCGCCGTTTTTGAGCGATGACATTGAAACTTTACTTAATTTATTTAAGTACTAAATAAGTCATTAATGCAGGGCCGATGATCGAACTAGGTGCCGTCAGATTGTAAAGCGCACATGCTACTACTTGGCCACCATCGTTTTATATACCCACAAATGTTTAAATATCAAATAATCATAATATTTTTTCATTTTGAAATTTTTGACGTGATAACGTCTTATAAATCGATGAACGCCTGCTGCACGCACGAAAAATTGTCACGTTCCGCTTTAGCCGCGCGTGCAAGCGAGAGCGCGGAACAAGCGATAGAGAGGAACGATCGGCCTAAGAGTTATCACGTAATATTATCGTCCGTAAACCGACTTTACAGACCCCTTTTTGGTCTGATGGATTATAAATATTGCGCCTTTACTTCTCTACCTCGTAATCGTACCATATTATGTAAAGTAATAAATACTAGATACAAGCTACTTTACGCAAAAACATTCTCACTACATAATCTTGTTTATTACATCCAACAACATCATATCGTACCTCAGATCAAACAAACAAGGGAAATATGCTTTAGTACAATAATCGTTCATAATTCATAATTCGTGTTTCATAATTTTTAGGGTTCCGTACCCAAAGGGTAAAAACGGGACCCTATTACTAAGCCTACGATGTCTGCATGTCTGTCTTTCCGTCCGTCTGTCAGTCTGTCCTACTTTTAAACGGTTGTATCTTTCGAACCGTAATAAATAGCCAGTTGAAATTTTCACAGACTATGTAACGTTACGGCGGATTAACTAACAAATAATAAAAAAGTACACGTAATACGTACAAACGTCTAAATTGGCATGATTATAGTCCACAGTCTAAAGTATAAAAAATAAAAAATAATGGCCAAGTGCGAATCGGTGATAAGTTTCGGTTCATTACCAAGTTATAACTGGTAATTTCGTATTGAATATTGTGGTGGTATGGAACCCTCAGTGCGCCGAGCCCGACTCGCACTTGGCTGGTTTATTTTTGCGATTTCAGCGTTGGTCCGAAATATTAAAAGTTGTTGTTGGTAAAAGTTGTCCACTGCCACTTTCACTAAGCAAAACTTTGTAGTAGCTACTTGCGACTTGTACTACACATCGTTTGCAAGCGCCTCCAATGGCAGTGGACTGTGTAAGATGCTTAGTAATCTCGCTCTACGCAAAAAGTGCAGCATTTCGCCCCAGGCGACGCGCAGCAATCGTGGGAGCACCACTCGCGCGAGTTTACTGGGCATCGTCTGCAACGGGCTTAATAGTACCTTAGTAACTATATTTTCACACTCGTAAAGTTTTCGCACTTGTGTACACATCACGTAGGTAAGTATAGTCTAACGTATCGTATGGCCACGTGTACAATTTGAGTGGAATAAACGCGTAAACATTACCTAGCTACCTTTGTTTATAGTTTATTGAAATAATATTAAACAAAGGTTATTCAATTAACGGAAAGCGTGGGCACCCATTATTATTGAAATACAAACAGTTTTATTATCCGCTTAATGTCAAGAAAGAGTTACTATGAAAAAAATTGAGCTTGTAAGCGTACCGTCCTACTGTTATTAGATCTGTGGTTCTCAAACTTTACTGTTTACTCAAGATTTGAGTTTCTCAATCTGGCTATAAATAATTATTTTAGTAAAAAACTACATAACAGGTCTCATCATCATCATTATCATCAGCCAGAAGACGTATACTGCTGATCATATACCTACACTGAACGACAGCCTGCCATCTGCATCCACTGGATGCCAGCGACTGAATGAACCAGCGATTAGAATAACAAGCCTATGTAACTCATAAAACCAATCAAAGGAACCCAAACTCAAGAGGTGTATTGGTAGCTATTGAAGAATTCCACTATATATCATTCGGCTCCAAGACCTTTGTCACTAAGTGTAATATATATGAGACTCGTTATCAACTAACTGAAGCAAAGCTCGAGGGGTTTACAATACAATATACAACAACAAACAACAATATGCTATAAACTGTATTATTTGTGTAAAGTAAATAAATAAAAAACCTTGAAGAGTTCCACTATTCACCTCCTGGCTTCATCATCAGATCAGTTCAATGGTACCAAATTATTGCATTGCTATGGGTTGCGGGGCGAAAATGTATGGAGCAATAACAATGTCTTTTAAAAAACACTTATTTATCTTTTGGTTGTTGTCACAGTATACACGATATTAAAACCACAAAACCAATACTAAACTTTTTTTTACTTTAGTCATCATCATCATCATCATCAGCCAGAAGACGTCCACTGCTGAACATAGGCCTCCCCCTTTAACCTCCACACTGAACGACAGCCTGCCTTTTGCATCCACTGGATGCCAGCGACTCTTACTATGTCGTCGTTTACTTTAGTATACTGATTATAATACAGATATAATTATACCTACTTAAAAGTGTGATTATAAAAACCACATGCATCTGGTATTCAATTACGCAAGAAACAAGGTAAATGTCCCTGGAAATTATTCATAATTATGATATGACGTGATTCAACAAAAATTGCATTATGAATAAATTCTACATAATATAGGTGAGTTTTAACTTATACATTGTAGGTATTAGGTCAAAGATGAACAAAAGAGGTAAATGAGTAAGACGTTGAAGCGCGCGACACAATTCAAAAAGTGATGGATACGGCACTAAAACTTATCAATCATCGCATTATGTGACACAAAATATCTTTTACCCAATATCTTTACCCACAAAAATCACACTAATACTAAAAAAACGAAAGTTTTTATATATGTGTTAAGGCGAGGTTCCAGCTTTTAAGCAACGCATGTTGCTACAGATGACCATAAGGCTTAATAATATAAATTGTATTAAAGTCGCATTTCGTGGAGCAAAAACATGGTGCTTACACACAGTCGTGCGTTTCGCTATTTCTATTTTTGAGGTTTTTCTCATATTTATCGAAAAGTATAGCTGTAATGTAAACGGTTCCTTCTTTATTACAAAATCTGTATATTAAGATATTGTAGACATAATTTAATAATTAGATATTTCATGAATCCAAAAAAATAAGTAGGTAGTTAAGCTCAAAACAGTGTTACTATATAATCATTTATCTTTTTTTCTATCAAGCGAAATTTCCTTAATAGTGTTTCAGTCTTTATGGTTTCCTAGGTAAAACATTCAGTTTTGATAATTTTATGAATAATAAGCTAACCATGGAAGTAGACAAACTAAAACTAGAATGACAGAATGACCAAATTGCTGAAGGCGAGAAAAGAAGGCCTTAAATACATTTTGTGCAGTTTTCGATGCATCCTTTAAAATCGGTAACGGAAAAACATGGTGACGAAACCGGGGTGCAAGTGCCGTTCTTTTAGCGATCGTCAAATTGACAGTTGAGGTCGTCAAATTCGATAATATGCAATTTTTTCAGTACTCGCTGTGATCGATTCTATGGCATTTTAGCGAATTTGACGATCAATAAAGAACGGTACTTGCACTGCCTGTATGTTTATGAACCTCAAAAGCTCAAAGACATTTGATAGTCACCAACATGCACTGGGTAGGCCAGAATGGTGGATTGGGGCCTATCCTCTCTGGAAGTCGATATTTTTTTAAATGAAAAGAAAATCAGCTATATACATTTTAAATTCTCACCATGAAGGTTACATTTTACCATTCCGTGCGGAACTCAACATTTCACTCGTGCCAATGCTCGGATTGTATACCTAATAACCGCTATTCTTTATGTAATTATCGTAAGTTATAAAACTAAAATACAAACTTAGGTTACTTGACAAATCAACTGAGTTGAAACTCGAAGATTGTACTAGTAGACATTGAAGAATAATAATTACACTATATCCACCTCAAGGCTCTATCATCAGATCAGTTTTATGATTCCAAATTAATGCAAAATATCAAATCAATACGAGAATATTAAAAGTAGATAAAATCTACTTCCAAGATTGGTTTACGTACTTAACAAGTACAGCTAATATGAAATCGTGTAAAATTTAATTACAGTCATTAATTTAATGAAACTTATTATTGTTACTTACATCACCATAAAATGACGTTTTAAAAAACCAACAAGCTGAATCACAAGATCAATTAACTACGGCATACTATGCAGTAGAGATAAAAAGGATTGTATTTTCAGTAAATAGCAATAAACATATTAAGCATTTATGACCTGAAAGTGCTCGTATTTTTCCTACCACATTACTACCCCGTGATTTTCACTCACAATGTGCTTATCAGCTTGATTTAGGAGCATGATTTTTTCTTCCTCTATGATCTTATCTGGTAGATTATTTGGATTTGGAAAATTGTGGAATCTTTTGCGCTTCTCGAACGGCTTTTGTGATTGTACTTGCTTTATTATATGTCGTGTGTAGGACGTGTAGGTACTTAAACTTACTTTTGAAATATGGTTCCCTTTGTGGTAGTAATTAAGTGTGAAATTGCAAAAATGTTTTATTTGTTTGGAATAAATTATTTTGTTAAAATTCCTATTCCGTTGCGGTTTAATTTAAAACTAACACAAAAGCGTTTCAAGACAAAGTCTACAGAACACTTGAGTGTATTGATATTTAAATGACGTTGATTGTAAGTGAAGACCAAGTTAGTACTCGTATGAGTATTTAAATAATATTGGAAGAACATTTTAATTTTAAGCATATTAATTTTGAGTAGTTTAAATAAAAGTTATTTAAATAAAATGGCAGGTCATTTAACAAATCAGTCACCTATGCATTTCTGCTTTTAGTGATTGATCCGCAAGCAATGTTAAAGTTAGTAACTAGTTTAATTACTAGCTAAATGTCCGCTATTGTCGTCTAACATAATTTTGTTACTTTTGCATAATGAAGTACTCATTATCTTGCAGATTTTGCTAAAGAGTTTTTCTTAACGCAAATATATGTGGCAAAATTAGTGAGCACACTTGAATAACATCTGCATGTACTTGACACTGGAAAATTCACAAGCCATGCAACGCTTAAATCTTTGTGGAAGGAAAGAAAAAAAAACGTAAGTAATAAAAGAAGAGAAGCCGTTCACAATTCTTAATATTAAATTCACTAAGATTACCAATAGCTGATGGCATAAAAGTAATATAGGTAACATAATTATGAAGACGATGCAAAGTACGTAGTTTTTAAAATTCTTGTCATTTCTACGAAGTTAAAAGTATTAAATGGTTATAATTTATGATGTGCTCAAAAGCAACTAATTAAACAATGATTGATAAGTCTTTGAACCTTCAATGTTAATGAAGACAATTAAGATTGAAACAAAAAGTAAGGTCAGCATTACAAAAAAACTCAAAATTTTCTTGAAGTATGTGTTTTAGCAATACCTAAGACATTAAAGCCGGATTTCGTAAACTAAAATAATTCATTGACCAGACTATAAACTTGGTTGAATTTACAAAATATTATATTATAATTACAGCAGCTGCTACAACTATTATGTCATTCTATCTCATAATAGTATTGTAAAATTTAAAAATGTTAAAATCATTATATTTAATTTCATGTGTTTTTTTCGCGATGGCAATCCAAAATCTTCCATTCATATTTTTTGAAAGATTAGTAACACATCAGGCCGCTATCATCGTCAAACCGTTGGTTTTATAAAAACTTCAAGGGCAGGAGTCGGGGACCCGTAGATTCTTGACCCCGAAACGTGTCTGGGTCCGCATGTACGCAGTTTTTTTCCCCACATTACTAGAACGTTACCCTGACGTTGTTTCCTAACACGGATAGCAGTCTAGACATTATTTCGGCATACAAAATTTAACTTAGCTAAGAATTGTATAAAATATTGGATCAGCACATTCCGCTAAGAATTAAAACAATTACCGAAATTCGCTGTGATGGTTTTGGAACTGGTAGCAAATGAACAATGAAAAAAGCTCTTATGATGACTTTACATTTCTGAAAATCTTTACAGTGATCTATTACTAACATAAATTCTTGTTTACAGTAAGCGTGGTAGAACAAAACATGTAGTTTACTGTTTGGCACCAATCTTCAAGAATATTTTGTTTGAATAGGCGCCAAATGCATATATTGCCAAATGAACGAACAGGCCAGACAGAGCTATGTGATCCTACTTCATTCACAGGTATGTCTCTGAAGTCTGGGACTATATTTTCCCGGGACAAACTTTAATTTGCGCATAAAACTGGCTCAATTTAAGACAAAGAAACCTTTACTGCAATGCAGCTCAACATAAAATCCCATGGCAACTTAATATTAGAATGACATAAGTACGATTGCCAGTGTGGTTTTCATGCTGGTGAAAGAGATGCCAAAGAAGATATTAGTCACAAAACGTTTTGAAAATGTATTCGTTGCAAACATATCAAAACAATATTGTAGCTAAGACGGCATATATGATTATATATCTACGATGATTGATTACAATGCGTAGGTAAATATCCTAAAATAAATGATCTACTTTAACCAGATAAGGACGAGTATTAGGTACATTATTAACTGGAAATGTAGCTCTAACTGAGTCACGGTCAATGTAATTCATACGCGATAAATTTATTACTACATCGAAAATTTATGGCTTAGACCAATTTCATATCAAAATTATTTCTATGATTATTTATTACATAACACTAACTATTATGGAACCGTTTCTATCTACTTAGTTTTGTTACATCACATTGACGTCATAACTGACCGGTATCCTCGATAGAAATGGGTCAGCTTTCCACTTTCCACTTTACGTCAAACATCAAACCGCGATAAAGATGAACCGAATACTTTTTTGCTATTCTTTATTTAAATTGTCGACTTTATTGCCATGAACTGTCTTATGTGAGACTGAATCCATTAACGCGTCAACAGAAATCATAACTTGGCAAAAGATTATCTGTAAATATTATAATGATGAGTTGAATCCAGACGGTACAGTTTTTGCGATTTAGACTAAATTAATAACATTCAGATTCAGTTTATCGGTCACCTTAATTTCACTAAAGTAACTAAATACTTTAGACGTGTTCCATTTTTTTCAGTTCTCGGAAAATCAAACTAGAATTTACGGCTATTCAGAATTTCTTTTTAGAGAAAATTTTGACATGTTTCATGTAACACACGATGTAACAGATGAAGTGTGTTAACTGACTGAATGCAAAAACTAGCATACATTTTTAAATCTTTTGCAAATTTTCTGGTCTTGTAGTTTCAACAAAAGAAGTTATAATATAATAATATTGTTGTAATAGTTATAATATTGTGTTTCTGGTGAAATCTGGTTTATGATAGATATTAAAACGGTTTTTGTAATAATGCAAGCGTACACTTTTGAGGTTTATGTTGTTCTTTAGATAAGTATCTCTTCAAGGTAAATGCACCTCGGTTAGTGTTCTAGTTTCACGTCTAGGTTTATTGGCGTCCTTAATTTAGCGCCCGATACGGAACAACGCAGCTTGTTCAATTTCGCGATAAAATATGACCCACATAATGAAATATGTACCATGATATATTATAGTCTAGTACACGTGAATGCATAAGATTTGATTTAAAATTACTGCAATATTTTTGTTAACGAACAAAACATGTTTCAGCTTAAACTTAAACATATTTAAAAATATATTAACATCTACTACAGATAGTTTTTTTTTATATGAACTCAAGTCTGATATCAATGGCAGAATTAGACGCGATTGTCATGTCTTTGCCAAATCATTACTATTACTACAGTTGCTACCCGGTGGGTCCTCTATATCGTCTTTGACTGCCTACTATTGTTGCTATGTTGGTAATATTCATGGTCTTATCGTTGAAACACAAGGTCAGGTTTTGTTGTTACTAGGTACGAAGTAGTTTACTAAGTAACAATAAATTATGTTTTATAATAATAGATACAGTTAATTAATACCTACTAGTATTTGCAAAACGGAAATTTTCTAATATTTTATTGATTTATAAATAAGCTTCCGTTTGTCTGCCACCTCAACTGATGTTAACCGATGATGCGGTCGCTTGCCTAGAAAAATGGAAGTCATTTTTCAAAACTGTTATCATAATCTGTTACTATAATTTATATGAATACTATTAAGGGTAAGATTTCATTTATGTAATTTTGTACATTGATTTGTCAGAAACCTTATCATTTCTATGCATGCACGCATACATGCCTTTGTATTTTATTTTTTCGAATCAGTAGACAACAAGATCTATTCTTAAACGTTTCTATTCCTCAGAGCGTTAAATAGAGTAATAGCCACAATAGTTTATTTTAAATTCCATTTTATCACTGAACTCTACACGGACGTCACAGTCTGATGAAATGATGGTTATTGTCTCTACATCAAGAGTTTCATTGACTTCTGTTTGGACAGATGTGTAAAGAACACAAGAAGGTTAAATGCGGGAAATCTGTTGCTGTCATTGAGGGTTCTTCTCGTCGTACGGTATTTAAAATATTATTGAGGAAACACGGAAGCTCATTAATTGCGTCCTCTCTTTTTCACAGTTTGTTCACCTTTGTATAGACACAGCTACATGCAACTAAGGCTATTACTACTTGTAGATCCAATGCTGATTAGAGTCAAAATTGCAATGTTAAAAACAAAACTCATTAAAATAATAATAATCAGTAGAAGCATTCCGCTTATCTTTCCCTATACATAAATCAGTCTTATTACTATGGTACAAAACCAAAATTCTATGATGTTTGAATGATTTTGAAATTCAAAAGAAACAAAATACAGAAATATCGCTCACAGAATGTTTGCTTTGAGATTTTTGTTTTGATAAATAATATGATCATTACGACGTAGTGCATGGGAATAAAAATATTATTAAGTACTTCCGTATCTGAATTTGTTTCTCGTACATTTTTATAGTTTGCTCCACTTTCTCATTTGTTGAACTGAGTTCCCATTTTGATATCGCTTAATGATTCCAAAAATACTAAAATATACATTAAATTAAAAAGACTGGACTTTTTTTTAAATTATCCAGTATTTTATTGAATAATGCATTCGATTTGAGTTCAAAGACGCTCAGCCAGCTATGAAAAGAACTATGCTTGGTGCTTCTTTGAAGGTTCGTATCTGGAACGATTTTATTCGCCATACCAAAGTCACCGACATAGACCAGCGTATTAGCAAGCTAAGTGACAGTGGGCCAGTTATATCTGTCGCAGAACCGATGACGGTTGGGGTAGACGTGATCTAGAGGGGAGACCAAGAATTGGCAAACGTAGCGTAAGAAGCCCTGAGACTCATTGGAGTGACGATAAATGTAAGACATCTGGCAATAGCTGGAAGAGAAAAACCTAAGATTGGAAGTTTGAAGGGTAGAGTTGCGGGGCTTGGGAGAGGTCTATGTCCAGCAGTGGACTAGTATCGGCTGATTATTATGAATACGTTTGATACATATGCCATAGAAATAGATCAAATCGTTGCTAAAGTTGGTATAAGAGAAAATACACCAAATCCTTAGATAAGTTAGAGTATTAAATTTATGACAAACTTCACTAAATAAATTTTAAATGCAAATAGTCTAGAAGGCTAGATAATATTCTCATTAATAGAAGTCATCAAAGACTAGGTACGTCACTGGTTTACTCGTGCTAAGAAATCACATGGCGGACAATGTGACTGTAAAACCACCACTATATGGATATAATACAACGAAGATATGCAAAAAGGTAATATTTTATTTACATTTGCACGTGGACAATGAAATGAAGAAACTTAGCCACAATTAACTTATTTAAATATATAAACGAATACACAGTAATTATACTATGACCATGTGATCCATAGAATAAAACTGATTTCAAAATCACTACATCGAAAAGTAATATGATCGACGTACTTGTGCTGTGGTATTAATTGATATAGTGGTTGAAAATTACTATGATGATGAAGAATTATAACCATAATAATTTGTACTTCATGACAAATTTTGAAGTCTCATGACAAAATGTTACATGCGTTGACAAGGATGAGGTTATTATGCTATCATTGTACTAAGATGTAATTGTTGTCACTATGCCATGACAGTCTTTGCACGCGAATGTAATACATACTAGTTTAATAGTTTTCGTTAGACTAGCACTATCCATCGAAGTGTTAAAACCGGTCCGTTAGATGTGTAATAGAATCCAATACTTAAAAAGAACATCAATAAAATAAAGGAAGACCAACAGCATTAAAAAAGTAAAATCGAGAAATAGAAGCAAATTAGAAATTGGATAAGTAACATATCTAGTGTGAGCACTATGCAGTAAAACAATACGTATTTGATGAAACTACAAAATAACACAGATTTAGTATTAGACCTTAACAAATAATCCCCTCCTCTAAGCTGCCTAACCACCACAATCACCGTCGTTGTATAAACCACCTAAGCAGATTTTTTATGTGAGTATTTTTTACACGTGTGTTAATTACATGATTATTGATTTCACAGTAAATATCGTCGTAACTTATATATATATATATATATATATATATTGTATGAAATTTGAATATAGATCACGTTGGTCGTTCACGTGTCTCCTGAATTTTGGAACGATTTCGGTCAATGATTCAGAATATCAGATTGGCAGACGGAAACGTCATTTGACTTTTAGTTTATTTGCCCCAATAACTGTAAGTTGTTGTTGTTGGGATTTTTAATTACAATAGTATTACAAGTTTAATAATTCATCAAGAAATATTTTTTGAAATTACTAGAACTTTTACATGAGTTCATTCTACATTAACATTATAAGAATTTCTTACTAACAAATTAATCGCTTAGTGTTAGTAAGTATCTATAGCATTTACGATAATAAAATTAATTTCTTATAAAAAAAAACGAAAGTAAATTTATAGGAAACATATATGTATGAATTGATTAAATAAGGATTTCATATCTTAGTAGATTCGTTCTCAGGTTTTAGATTATAATGCATGTATTTCAATCAGGTAATAAAGCTACTTGTCTGATTTGAACCAAATTGATGAACATAAATTATTATATTTTATTGAATAATTTTATATTATTACCACCGCTCAGTTCCTCAAAACAGCACTGTATTGCATTATACAAAGTGTCATATTAAAAGTAACAACCAAATGTTTTCATTATTATTTGCATCCACTATTGTTAATTCCTCCGTACCTACTAAGTTTAACAACTGTCTACTGATTTTTTAACCTTAATCATACTGACATCAAATAATAATCACTATCTCACTGACTATACGTTAAAGAAGTTAACTCAATTCAAGACTTTTGATATATTTTTGTATGGCCGCTTACTATTCAAAACTAAAAGAAATTAACAGCAGCTCATTTGTTAGTGAAAAAGGTCACATAAAAGCGTAGCGACTGGCTTCTATTCCATAAAATATTAAATTTAAGTGACACCTTGAACTTGAACTGCAAAGTTATACAATTGAATGAAATGTTTTTATTTATTTCTTGATGTACAAAATGTTATTCTAATAAGTGCGGAATGTGTAGGGCAGAGGGCTAATTTACAAAACACGAGCCTCATTAAGTCATAGTTTTACCTCCATCGATATTTAATCTGAACTCAAACAAATCAATATTATCTGCTTTCTAACTACAATAATTTTAGAAAACTTAAATTGCGCTGTTTTAATATCTTTTAGAAAGTTCTGGAATCATGTCATCTCTTTTCGTTCTTCGAGTAAGACAGCGGATTTTTATCCAGTGTTTATCCAGACGAAATAATAATATCAATATGAACTGCGGCCAAATTTACCACAGATAAATATACAGTTACTATTGACGTAGTATTTATTTAAAGCTCTGTAATTTCTGACTGTATGGTTAAAACCGTAATCTTGGAGGTTCTCCTAATCACCTGAATAAATGCCGTCGCAGTTTAATATATTATCCACCCACCAAAAGTTAAACTTTCTTTATGTTTAAACTTCTAAGAAACAGTTACATACTTTTGTAAAAATATTGTATTTCTTTAATTTCTTACAGATTCTTAAAACTAATATTTTCTTTATTTTCAGATAGTAAAAAGTAATTTAACTACGGTTGTATTAATTGTTTTTCTACTTGTTTATATGGGTAATACAAACCTGAAATAAATTTATTTGAAATATTGTCATTCAAATGATCAAACTTCTTACGTAAACAAAATATATATTCAGAGCTATGATGCCTAGTATTATCTGCAATAGGTAAGATTTGATAACATTTGCATACCAGTGGGTGTATATTCAATTTATGAAGCTTCTAAAAATATTGGTATTGGCCAGCTAACCATTAATATTTTAAACCTACTGGCAAGGCGTGGTAAGCTGTGAAATGCGAAACAGAACTCAAGGTTTAATGTAACAGTACAATTTTCTAAACATATCGAGAAAAAATCCAAGCACTGACAAGTTTTTGACACTGATATAATTTTTGGGCGCTTTTACATCACAATTGGAGTTTTGATTATCTTTTTTCGTGATTAGACCGAAACCGTTTTTACAAATAACTCCTTCCTAACAAGTTACGTTTCTTAAAGGAGTTTCTCTTAATTTGCTGGGATAGCAAGTACTCAATACTGCCAAGCAAAAACTTTACGTAGATGGTTTTTACCCTACCTTCTTATTATGTAGATAATCTGATTATTTCGGGTAAACACCACGAAAACAATTGCATCATACTTTTGTTAACCATGATTATCTTCACTTTTTATCTTTAATATAGGTACTTTGATATACAAGTTAATAAGCACGTCGTCATTATGCATCTCTCCATTGTTATAAATCTAGCCAGTTTTATAATTTCTGTTTACGGAAGTCTAATCAGGAAGAGAAATCAAGGCAGTAATGTTACCGTTAATGGTACATATCAATGCCTTGTTCTGTAAAAGTTATATATTACATATAATTTCATTGTTTTTAAAGAAATCATATTATTTTATTTAAAGAATCGCTATTGATGATCATAATTGCATCGCAGTACGTTCTCCGTGTACTAATAGGATGCTGCTGCCCATCCTCCGGTGGTTATGGTCGCAGTTTGAAGACATACTCGGATCTAGTTTGATGGTTGCCATACCCGTTTCAGTGTTTACTTAATATATTATCCATAGTAGTTAAAGTAATGTCGATATCTTTTTTTATTTATCATTGACATTATCATTGCGATGTTTTTATAAATATAGGTACCTATATTATGTTAATTACGTTAAATGTGTGTGTGTGTGTATATATATGTGTAATTTAAAGTTGAATGAACTAATGAACTGTTAAGCATTGAAGGTGCTACATATTACAAGACTTGTCTCATTATCTCAAATACTTGACAGTTGTTTTATATTCAGATGTGACTGATTATCATCGTAGTTATTACAACAATTTTACCTCAAAAAGATGATATCCATTTATTTTTGACAACTGGCCTAGTTATGGTACAGTTCGTCTAATCTGTAAGCAAGAGGTCCTGTATTGAATTTTCGACCAATCAGATTAGTAAGATGAATTAACTTTTATTCCTGATCTGGGTCTGGATGTTAGTTGTATACGTTTGTTAGTGTTTTCCATGGCATCATCAAACAGGAAAACTTAGTGGGTAGATATGAGTGTAATACATTATTTATTTCTCCGGCTACTTCGCTAACCATTTCCTGATTACATTTAGTTGGAATCCTTTACTAGATCATTACGTTAAAGATGAACTTCTTCATACTAAAGTGTTCTATATTAAACCAGATTACCTTGGAACATGTTTTTAAACAGATCAAAAATAGGTTCAGGAAGAAAATCACTTCCCGCTCAAACAGCTTATGTAATCTCGATTCGTGGATTTTCATTATGTTTATTAATTTCGTAATAAATAAATAAAAAATGTCCAAATTGTCACCCCATAATGTAAAATAATTTATTTCTTCTACAAACATCAGACATTGAATGTCATTAAACTTAAGCCTTTTCAATGAATACCAATGATATTAGCATATTTTTTGTTGCAACAATTACGTAGGGGCATGTTTACTGAGGACACTACTAAGGTTTTAAGACAAAGAAACGGACGGATCCAATCATTTAAAGATTCTGCAGAACAAAAAAAAACAATTTTCTGGAAGACAAATGATATCGTTTTTGTAATATTTTTGAGATCACGCATGGGCCATGGTAGTAAGTTATCTCGTAGCAAATAAGCTCAGAATTATAATATATATTTTTAAAGTTAAATTGGAGATCAAACGAACTGTCCAAATTTTTCTCAGTAATAAGGAAACCCAAATTCTTCTTGAGAGATGTTCCCTTAAAATATCGTGATCAATATATCACGCGAATACATTTATAAAACTGTACAGACTGCGCGTCGGGCCGTTCTGGTTTATTTTGATTATGTTTATGTACTAGATGTTTTATGAGCATCGTTCACTGCAGAAGGAAATTGGAGTGCTTTTCATGTAAATCTCATCTAAAGTGTCAGTTGCACAAGTTGCAGGAAGTCTGATAATATTCAAATGCATTGAGAGTAAACATACTATGCATGAAATTTCGACACAATATCGTAGGAAAATTTAATGCATTTAGGGTTTAGTTGACTAAAAGCCCGATATAGTTTCACACCTCACACGCTTTTCATTTATTTTGACTTTGTCTGTGTATATATCTGTCTTTGTCGTGTTTGTATATAAGTAAACTAGTTGAATCAAGTGTTACTCGCGATTTTCCAGTTTTTAAGCATTTCTGGGGGAATAAGTGTATTATGTCCATCCATATGATGCACACTATCTCCCTGACAAATTATATTATGATCTGAGTCCATACTAAATCGATAAAAATTCTATCGTTACGAAAAATGTGTGCTAGACTCAAAATCATAGCTAACGTGAAACGTGACAAAATTACTAAATTTTACCTTAACAAATAAGAGTCATTTTATTTCATCCTTTCATATAAACTTGATAGTCGTTTCTTTTCTAATCAACTAGTCAGCAACCTAGACAGATATATCATTATAGTCAGTTGTTATAGCCAGTAGCATAGCGGTCACGCTCAAACATAATCCGACAGTCTAATAATTAATGTCACCAATATCACGAGCCATTAAGCTGTTACCACACGCCCAACTAACTATTGTATAATCTGTCTCCCAAGGCCTAAATGTCAGCATTAACGTCACATGGGCGGGACGCTAAATATACATACTCCGCGTGTGGTGTGCGTGACGCCCTCACTCGTGCGATTTTCACTGGCGTATGAAAGGTCGTCGATTACGACCTTTTTCATCGGTGGTCACGTCACGGTGGTGTGAGCGTGACATTAAACGTATAATAATGTACCACGATTAGACAGGTTATGGACCTATTTTGAGCGACGACAACCCACAGTGCTTAATTTAGCTAGTTGCTAACTGCTGGGTATTTGGGCCACTGAATATAAGATAGAGTATTTTTTATTAAATAGAGGGACAAATAAGCAGGTGGAATACCTGATGGTAAATGGTCACCGCTGGCTATAGACGACTGCAACGCCAGAAGCGTTAACGGTGGATTGATTGATTGATTGATTGATTAACTCTTTATTGTTCACACCATGAAATTTGATACAGAGGACAAAAAACTCTTAAAAACTAGTGTAACAACTGGCGACCTTATCGCTAAAAGCGATCTCTTCCAGGCAACCTTGATTGTCTACTCTTCCGTCAATTCCCCGTGCTACTACCAGCCATACTATCAGAAGTAACACAGCTATTTTTTTGTCCGTGTTACTAAAAACTACTCCAGTAGTATCATGGTTTTTATTTTCACAGATATAAACTATATATTTTTAAATATGAAAGATATACCGAAAACCAAGCATTACTTTTGTAAAGTTAAAATCAACAAGAAAACCTATTAGAGAATTGGAATAGAGATACAGAAAAAAGTTAAAAGTTAATAGTAGTCAAATTCAAGTTCTATATTACAATTTTAAAATTATCAGCTTATAAATCGAAAAGTAAGTCTGTTTTCTGTTGTTATTGAAATGTGCAGGAGCTTCTGGTTGAACTGTTGTGTTCGATCATTAGAGCTAAATGGTGTTGAACCTAAAATATTTACTACGTTTTAAAACATAAAATCAACTGCGCAGAATATCCTCTAGACAAAAATATTGAAAGAATATTCACGGATAAATAACTTTCACTGTAACATATTGGCGTATTTAATTTGTATTCAATAAGTTGAAAACTTAAAATTATTAAAGTTTGCAATCCTTGCGCGATAGAATCCGGAATGATTATATACGCCGAAGAACCAGTCGCCGACATAGCTATTAAAATTTTCTAGTTAAAGTGGTAATGTGCACTAATATGCACGCCTAACTGCTCGAAGAACCGATAACCGATGCGGAAGAAAAGTTCTTGAGTAGAGACCATGGACCATGTTGCCATGCCCAATTAGAGTCATTACGCGATACCTATCTTAAACATGATACCTTAGATCTGTATGTGAATGTCATAATATGCAATATATTACTGAGTATTTAATTGAAGACCGGAAGACGCAGCGATGGTATACCACCTCCCACTAGTGACTAGATAGACCGACGACATTGCGTGAGTCGTGGACATCCAGTGGATTCAGATGGATCTAGTTCAGTGTGGAGTTTCTTATGTTCAGCAGTGGATGTCTTCTGGCTGATGATGATGAAGTTAAAGAAATAAGCAATCAAATTAAATAAAAAAGTGTACGTGCATTCATTAAATAATTTTTACTAGTTCTTTCAAACAATATTTTCAGTAATTCTTGAGTAAGAGTTGCGACCAAATATAAATCTGTAGATGTGATCGAATGAGGGAATTAAAATTTTCCAGTCAATATTGTTTAGAAAATGTGACAGTGGCACCCCATTGAAGTTTACAAATTTAATAATTCTTAAGTAAATTTAAGTCATCCTTTACAAATTTTATGGGACAATAAAATACAAAAATATTGACGACGACGACGATATTATTAATATCGCGGGTCCAACCTGGACTAGATTGGCACAGGACCGAGGCAGATGGCATAGCAAGACAGAGGCCTATACCCAGCAGTGGGATAAGGAAGGCTGTGGGTGATGATGATGATGATTGTCATTAAGTATATAGCTATAAACATGACGAAATATTTAACCAAAATAGTTTTTTATAAATAGATGTACCTACTTACTGCATCCCAGAATATCCCAATGGCAAAAAAAGAAACAGAATAGTCTGGCAGCTGAAATAGGGCAGCTTTGACGTCATACCCCTCAAAATGCACCGGGCCCTTTCCTCACCATACACGTGCGTCCTATTAGTTTTATTGAAAGTATACATATAAAAACCTTGGGAAAATGTGCCAACTATAAAATAGGAATATTTATCTATCGTGTAGCACATTATGGTGGTTTTATGGATAGGTTTTCCTTAAGAGAAGGAAATTTTGTCGAAGGTTTCATGCAAAAAGTTGAGGAAGACTGGGGGATTTTCCGCAATGTAGAAAGTTTATATTTGCGGTTAACTATATAAATTGCATAGGTGTTTTAAAGTTTCTTTTGTCATGAATAGTACCAGCGAACAAGCATGAGAAATGTAAGTAAATGGGAGATACCTCAGCAGTGGAATTTAATATATGTGAAAAATGTGTTTATAAGGCCTGATGTTCCTCTAAGCAACACAATATTTTATTACACGCGTAATTTGCAACGCATTTCAACATTTTCAACTTCTTTTCATACTTAAACCATTTATATGAATAGAAAATAACGTGATATCTCGTTATGATCGACATCGAGCCTAAGCGTGAATCAGTTCTATAAAGATAGCTTTGGCAATTCGTCATCATCATCATATCAGTCTATTATGTTCCCACTGCTGGGACACAGATCTTTCAGAGAAACAGGCTGGGCCCTAATCAACCATGCTTGCCCAGTGAATTGGTGAGTTGGTAAATGTCATAATATGTCTTTGAACTTTTGAGGTTCTTGGACATACCGGTTTCAACAGGTTAAGCTGATAATGATGACTTTCTTTCGACACAGTTCTTCTAATACACAAGGTAATTTTGTTCTGTGTTTTATTAATCCATTAAAAATACTAGCTGTTGCGCGCGACTTCGCCAGCGTAGATTTTTCAACTAGTTTTTAATACCATTTTGCCCCTTTCAATACGGCCCTTTCGCAAAATACTATCTTAGCAAATTATCTTCACCTCAAGATAATACTACCTACCAAATTCAGTTTTGTAGGACAAGTAGTTTTCGAGATTTCCCGATGAGACAATCAGTCAGTCAATGTGTGAGTGGTATTTCGCTTTGCATTTGTGGATTTATAGAAGACGTAGAAGCCGGGGTGTGCTATATTGCACACCCCGGCTTCTACGTCTTCTATAAATCCTTTCCATCCTAAGGTTGGCTAAAAGCGATCGCTTTTAGCGATAAGGCCCAGTTGTTACACTAGTTTTTAAGAGTTTTTTGTCCTCTGTATAAAAATAACGAGTTAATCAATCAATCAATCAATATATTATAGGTAAATCCATCATCATAATCATCATCCACTTCCTTCTTTACTTCACTGCTGGGTATAGGCCTCTCTCTTGCTAATCTTGTTATGCCATCTGCCTCGGTTGCATTTTTTGCCTTAGCAGTCACCTTCGCCTATGGATACTTGTAACACCAGAGGCATCACAAACACGTTGCCGACCCTTTAAGACTCATAATCTTTAGTTTTGTTTTTACTGGAACACTTATCTTTTAATTCCAAAACCTAGAAAATGTAAATCCAATTATTCACGTATGCCAAAACCAGCTTTTTTATTCGAAATATCTGAATTTGCTACTTTGGTTTCAACACAACCATGAATCAAGTAAATAAGTTATATTTGCGTTATACCATAGATAAATATTATACCTACAGTAATAAAAAAAATGTGTGACGCAATCTCACTGACAAAACTTAGTTATGAATACAATAATGATTTTCTTGTAAGAAAAAAAAAAACGCACGGAGCAAATAAGCATTAATTGCGGAAACTTCATTAATGAAAGATGACTCTTTAATTTATTTTTTGTGTTTCGAACAGCGAATAGTCAAGGTATTCATTGCAAATCAACGTCAATGTTTCTTAGTACACGGTCGGCACGGCGTCTGCACAATGTCTGTTCATGAGAGTCACAGATTACCAACGAGCTAGTACAGCAGGAACACAGATAACTTAATAGTTTGTATAAGGTAAAGTCACAGATTAACAGTAAGTTTGTGCGGGGTGAAGTGTGATTACTACGTATCAAACCGATGCGTTATTTGGTTTCGTAGCCAGAACGAGTCGGTGCTAATTTTGCGCCAGTAATGTTCGTTTTATAGTATTTGGCCGAGCCAAAACATTAAGCATTAAAGGTACACGAACAATGTTCTCTAAAATCTATTTACATTGAATAGCCTGTATAAATTGGTGAGTATTTAATGAAGCTTAATTCTTTTCTTTTTTTTTCTTCTATTTTTTTATTTCTTTCAAACATAGTTTTGACTTTAACAAAGGTATTGTGTTATCAGACTTTATTCATCATAAGGTAACATCTTTATATTGTAGTATGGAAATTGGTACTATAATCTGCGTTCATTCGATATTGATTATTCAATCCATTTCACTCTTTAAAGTCATTCCTATTTATGTTTAGGGCATCTTAGCCTCTCTTTCCAAAATTTCTGTACGGTATAAAATGAGAATTTACCAGATAAGAAGTCTAATTTTTCAAGGTAATTAATTCAAAATGAACATAATACAAAATATTGAAAGTAATATTGATTCAGGAAGTGCTGTTCCACACTTGATGATTTCAATTTAGATGTTATAGGTAATTTCAAACAATAATAATACAAGAAATATCCTGTTTTTAAAAGATTCAATAAACAACCAACAAATTTAATGTCAAATAAAAAACGAGAAGATATTAGTTTTTTGACAAGTTTATTATGCCTGCAAATTTATGACTATCTGGAAAATTTTAGGCACTTGTAACCAAAATCTAATCAGAGTACCTAGTATGAGATCATGCCCCACTTAATTTACCGTACCTATATCCTATGTCATATCTGTACTTACTTATCTGTAATTTTTTTTAAAACAAATCCATCAAAACATTCTTTTTGCATTATCACAATAGCAGATTCTCAATTTCCTTTATCAAAGATAATAAATAATAAATACGCAAGAGTATTATTTTTACGCGTATCAGATAATAATAACAAAGACTAACGACCCGCCATGGTTACGCACAAATTTAAAATTTTAATTAAATAGGTGAAATGTTTTAATATCAAATTAAATCGATAGAATTAAGTAGGAAAGAAAAGAAGAAAAGAAGACGAATATAAAAAGAAAAATAGAAGAAAGATGTGAAAAAAAAAACAATTAGGCATTAAAATTCCTACACTATTTATGATTTGGTGGTGAAAACTGCATGACAGTGTGTTTGATAACTGGTCTGGTTTAGTTGGTACTACTTCTGCTTTATGAGCCGAGTCTCAGATTCGATTCCCAATCGGTATGCATTTAATTGATGAATTGAAATGTATGCAATGGGTCTGTATATAACAAAGACTGGATGATATTTTTTATTATTTTTTTATTCTTCTGCATAATAACTTAGTTTACGTTGATTCATAATAATTCTAAATAATTGATAAATATGAAAAGATCTTAATGTCATGGGAGACTATTTAATAGCTTCCGCGAAAAGTTTTAAAGGGGTTTTGATTATCGGAGCTAGGTATTTCATTTTTCATTGTAGCGTGACAAGTAAACTACAAAAAAACACACTTTCGTATTAATAATTACATTGTTAGTAATAGTGGGATACGCAATACTTTTTTAAATCGTAAACATATTTGTTTACACAGGTAAAACCGCGTCAAATTCAACGGAATATTTAGACACATTGGAATTTTTTTCCAATGTCGCTGATAAGTATCGTAAATATTGTTTCGGAAGAATTAGAACAAGATTATTTGAAATGGTAAACATTACATCAACGGTTTGAAATTCTAGAACGATTTACGATTTAAATTAGGTTAACCAAAATGATGTAAATGTATTATGACAACAAATCTATAAATATATTGTCTGTATATATGGGGCCGTCCATTAACCACGTGATGTTTATATTTTGCATTTTTAACCTCCCCTCCCCCTTGGTGAGGTTTAGGACCATTGTTTGTGTATTGATTGTGATATTTCGTGATTTATGCTAAACCCCCTCCGCCCCTTTCAAGCCTCACGTGATTAATGGACGGTCCCTATAATATTTTATATTGATTGTATTCATATATTCAAGTTTTTCAACTGTTACTCATTTTTTAAATTTGATTGAAAATAGACAATATATTATGTTGCCCTTTATTAATTTTCTGCATTGGCTTGCTTATTCAAAAATTTATGTTGTATGTTTCACCAAATCTGCGTGCGAAGTAATTTTTTCTTTATAAAGTCATTAGAAAATGGCTATGAATGTGGTTACCATAATAATAATAAATATAAATACAGATGTAACACACTTATGAAAGAAAATTATGTAAGCGAAGGTTGCAAAATACGTAAGCACCGGCCAAGAAGGGGTCAACCCTCAGTCAAACTGGGACTAAAATAACACTCTGTCAATCATAAGATAAACATGAGCTAATGCTCAAATTGTACTTCCGTTTTCTAATATTGTATTGAGATACGAATAGGTCATTCAACGTTTACCTAGGTCAAGAATAACCGGGAAGGACACCGGGAAAACTTTAATAGATTTCTTTTTTTGCTATGAAACCATAAAACGCAGTTTTGAATAGTAATTCTCGCGCACTCGTTTGTTGTTGCTGTTACTCTCATGACCAACTCATTGCGTATTTACTGGTAATGGCCTTCACTTTCCTGAAATCCAGATTCATCTTCATCATCTTTATCAGCTTTATTATCATGATCCCCACAGCTGGGATACAGGCCTTCTCTCAGAGAAGGAGAGGGCTTGTGTCCATCCATTGTCAATCCATCATGGTTGCACAGTGCATGTTGGTGAATGTAATACTTTTGAGTGATGTCATCAAAATTTCACATAATTTAAGTAATTGTTGCAGGGCCAAGGATCGAACTGGGTGCCTTTAGATTGTAAAGCGCAAAAGCTACTGCTCGGCCACCACCGCTCAAAAAGAAACATCATCGGTTAAAGAACCCCAGATTGAGCTTCGTGATAGCCAGACTGGGCTTCATAAAACCCAAACTGGGCTTAATGAAAGCGAATTTTTTTAACAGGAAAGCTACGCAATAAGGAGACATTTTAGTGCAAGTAACCAACTGACAGAAAAAGGTCTAAAAATTATTTGTTAGTAGTTTTTTTATATTCGTTTACGGTAAAATATCAAATTAAATCGAACAAATTCTAACCAATTAGTAAAATCAGCAGTCTTACAATATAATTATACATTTATATTAGGTTGTCATTATAGTATTAATATTTTGCTTATGTATTACATACGGTATTCGGTATTAAATTATGTACATCCTTACTTATATGATAAAAGCAAAAGTAATTCTGTCTCTCCGTCTGGATGTTTGTTTGCTTTTCACGACTAAACGGGTAAGCCAATATTAACAAAATTTTACACGGTGATAGAATACATCATAAGGGCGGAGATAGTGTACTTTGACCTTGAAAATGCGGAAAAACTGGAAAATCGTAGGTAAGAACCGCGGGATTCAGCTAGTACATAATATTTATGCAGTAACTTCTTGTTTTATTATTTATTCTTTGGCTAGACTAACAATGTGAAGTAAGTTTCGCACGAAGTAGTAAATACTGGACAAAGTTGTTTTTATGATTTGGAAATTGCCCGTGTGACGTCTGTTGTAAAGGAAAACAAAACAATTTCAGGCCAAATGAACAATCCATTGTTCTGATTGGGTTGTGGTTATAATACCACCTATTTTTGCCAAAAACGTCATCATTTTCTGAATAGGCATAGCAAAAGGAAATTCTACAATTTCCATTACTCTTAAGAACAAACCATCTTACTTCACAGCGTGTAACTAAAACCTTGTTTGATTCTAGGATGTTCTAGTCTAGACGATTCTTGTCCAGCTTGCCTAGAAGAAACCGATTATACCTTATACCTTCGCTTTGACTGTGACTATAAATTATTGCTTGGCGGTATTTACTAAAAACTTTAAAATATTTAAATAAGTGACGCTGGCAAATGCACGAGACTTGCATCACCAAAATCTTCACGGAAAGAAAATTCCGAAATCATTGGCTTTTTTAAATAGTCTTTGATACAACTTAAAAACGTACTGTACTTGAAACAAACTGAAATCGCTTTCTTTATGGGCTCTTAACCTTTATGTCATAAACAAAAGTGTGTAATAGCAAACATCCTACTCAAACAGACAGCTAAGGTCGAGGTGTGACCAAGGTTTGTTATACTAACTAGGTTTTATTACAAGTAGTCATTCTCGAATTACTCTCGCAAATTACTGTATTTAAACTACATAATAATATATATATATAGATTAAAATAAAAATGTATTCTACCTATGACGAAACGGTGAAAGTACCTACTGCTGTTAGGGTAAAGCCGCATACAGACTAGTGATATGTAACATGCAAATGTTTCAAAACATTTTTCTCTTCGTATAATGTACAACATACAAAACATCAAAATGAGAAGTCTATCCACCAAAATACAGGTGTTGCCACACCTAATTTGGCTGCATAAACTATTTTTAATAAAATAAATATGTGACTTCCAAGTTTATACAATGCAACTCGAAATATCGGATACATCGAAAAAAATTGCCTAGTCTAGACATGTCGTACGCACGAGCCACGCTTTACTAGCAAACACAACGAGCATTTTAAATTGTGTGCGCAGTGGTCCATCAATTATCATTATTTGAGATGAATACAAAAGGATGCGCAGTTGCGCAGAGCAAGTAAAATTTGCGGTTCGTGCGCGCAACGCGTCTTAGATGCAATGTAACATATGACGTATTGAAATGTATCATTTCATGTAACAATTCACAAGACTGTACGCGGCATTAAAGGTTCATGTGTTAGTTTATTTGTTAACATATTTTTTCTCCAAAATGTATGAACCGGTTTGAATGCATTTATATATTTATATCTGAAAATAAGTTCAATTGCGGTGTTTTAGATACGTTTGATTAAAATATATCTAGCTAGCCATTTGTTATGAAGTTGTAAGTTACGAGTTGATTCCGAATCACAAGCGTGACCTTTTAATTGTTAATGCACTTGTAAAGGTTTTAGTTAAAAAAACTGAACTAACTAAAAATATTGTTTTTTGACTTCTTTTAGACGAGGACCGCAACTAATTTCGTTAGTTTGGTCGGACATGCAATTATTCCAGTGCGTTTTACCTGTCATGACTTACGATGCCAAAAGTGAACTCGACAGAAAGTTCCAGGTCGCTTAGCGTTCTATGGAAAAAGCTATGCTTGGTATTTCTTTAAGGGATTGTGTCCGAAACGATATAATTTGAATGTACTATCTGTCGCAGAACTAATAACCGCTGGGGTAGACTTTTTTTAAATAAATGTTGCCTCCAACTCGTTAAGCGATGATGCGGTCTACGATGGAGCACGCTTCAAGGTTGGAGACCACAAATCAGCAAACGTAGCATTAGACACCCTGAGACTTGATATAGTGACGATATACGTAAGGCAGCTGCCAGTGGCTCGAAGCGAAAAGCTGAAGATCAGGCTGAATGGCGTGTGCCTTGGAAGAGGCCTATCATCAGCATTGAACTTTACCAGATTATGATGAATACACATATTATTTTAAAATCGATGTCTTTATATTTGGCATGACCCTGTAACATGACCAACAAAATACCGATGTCACAGTTTTCATTCTTTCTGTTTTTTTTCTTACCTTTTTGTGGTCAGGTCGTAAATTTTCGACTGCAGGTAGATCGACAAATTCTAAAATTTTAACCAGATTTAAAATGTATTAAAATTGTGTTACTTTACAAACACGGAAGCACTTACTAAACAGCTGTTAATTCTGACAACAAAGGTCAAGGCTCGTCCAAGGCTGCTGAACTATTATCTATTGACCTCGTACCTCGTGGGCGTAATCAAGAAGTATCGACCCGTCTAGAAATATGTCTACAATCTACAACGAATGTGGTATACGGCTTACATACTCTTTGATGACGCACAAATCCGTAAGACCCTTCTAAACATATACAACTTTTGACGTTTATACGTAGGAAGATACAATTAAGTAATTGCTTAATGTACGTAATCGTTCTATAGGTGCTTCCACACATATAATCGTCTATTGTAGTACGTTTATAGTGGCACAAAAATAACTACGGTATTGCCCAGTTTGATGCCTTTGACGTAGATTTTACAGAAATAGCCACTTCCTATTGGCAAAGTTAACAATATGACAATTTTGTTTGTAAACATTCGTATGTCTGACTTTAGTGTGTCATCTTAGGGCTTAGAAGAACTGAAAAATAAAATTATTCTGTTTTTATCCGCAAAAATGATTTTTTTCTCGGTATTTTTGTGAACACATATCATATCTTTGATTATGTTAAATAAGAAATATAACTAGATAAAACAAAAAGGTATGGTGACAAATTAAAGAAGACATAAATATATCTGACATTTCCTACGGTTTCTTGAAAAATTGTTATAATGTCTTATAACATAGAACGGAATAAAAACTTCATGAATTCAAAGAATATAATGTGATGACGGAGAGTTTTTTTTAGAAATCTTAATACGTAGCGAGTTCATTGGCCGATTCCATTGCATTTAAACACTCAAAGACAAACATCAGAACTAAAAAACAGTGAGCTCGCCGGACATAAAATATCGTAAAGAATTTATGAATTACGAGTTAGCCATTTGCGCTAAATCATGTAATTAATAAAAGACTCTTTGATCATTATCCATATAAATGAGATCGCATTTGAGACAATCAGGACCAATTTTTTTATTTGACTGTTTTAACTTGTCTAAATGTATATAACCACGTACATATTCCGAATTACTTAATGAAGCTTAGCTCTTTAGCGCTTAGTTTGCAATATATATATGTTTTAGTAGCGATTTTCCACGACATTGTTACTACCATTATTATAGACCTGTTAATGGCTGTACTTTTCAATAATTAAATAAAATTATTGTTTATATTTTAGCTGTTGGTCTTAAATAAAAATAAAATTGAGGACGGCGCAGAAAACTAGTCATAATTATTAAATTGAGTTGAACTAATTCTGTAAACACAAAATGAACAATGTAGCAGAGTTCAGTTGAAAAGCATAAATCCCGAAATTAACATGTCATATACTGTCTCTCAATTGTTTCTAGAACTGTTATACTAACCAGGCGCGAGTAAGGGAGAGAGGTTACTGCCCCTGATTCTTTAAAATGTACAAAGGCCACCATGGATACTAATTTGACCAAACAGCGAATAATTATAACATGTTCTAGAAATCATATGAAAAACGTCACACCCAGTGCTCACTCATACGCAAAAGCTTTGACGAAAATTGCGCAGTTTCCCTATAACTCTTAAACCTAAATGACCAAAATGAAAATGTCTATTATGATCCTAAAGCCAACGCATCTAGCATCATTTCAGATTAGCAAAATTATCAAAGAGATTCAATAACATCAACGGCGTACCGTATAATTGTGTTTCATCACGTGGTCATCTGTGACATTGCCGAGCCGTCTTGCCAACACTATGTGCCTTATTTTCTTTGTATTATAGTTTTATTTTACACTGATGGTATATTGTATTTCATGACATAGCGACACCTACGCTGACTACTGTCCACGTCACCATTTTTAAACGTTTTGTGTAGATTTTCCCTGCGTATGTTTTTGTAAGATGAAGTACTCGTATGACATCGGTGTTGAAGTGAACTGTAAAAATAGTATAAAGAACGTCGACGGGCTTGGCGCCAAGACTTGTGATAGTTTTATTTGAAAGGAAATTTCCTAAAACTATCAGTTTTTTCTCTTCCTAGAATTGTCGGCCCTTTTGAAAGTTTAGAAGTAAAATCTTCACTAGACCACAGCTGGACATACGCCTGTCCCAAGGCACGCCAGTCAACCCGATCTTCGGCTTTTCTGTTCCAACTACCAGCTGCTGCCAGCTGTCTTACGTATATCGTCACTCCATCGAGTCTCAAGGCATCCTACGCTACGACAAAACTCAGATACTTACAGGATATTCAATCATTAGGTACTTTTTTTATTCTTACTATAATTTGGTTTAGTATTGCCACGCAATTGAATTTCACAACGTAATATGAAAAGAAAAGGTTCCAAGAAAAACGTAACCTACGCTTGTGTCAATATTTATTGAAGAATAATTTTATCTAATAGCTTATCAATATCATATTATAATCTGTGCATAAATTTACGGCAGTGGAAAAATCTTATTCTGGCATTGTTATCTAATCATTCTTTTGTGATTTCACAGTGCCATTAATAACATATAAAAATATTGTAATGTCTAAAACCTTCGAATTAGTCTCTACTTAAATTTTTTTTAGGTATACGTTTTGTTTATATACTATACGTACAGGAATTGGTCGTTAACCGCTGGCCTTTTGGATAAACTAAGAGTCGCATAGCAGGCAATAAAGAGAGAGAGAGACAGACAGAGAACTATGTTCGGAGTTTTTTTTCGCGCATTCGATAGAATCTGGAACGAGGATATTAGCCGCAGAACCAGAGTCAAAGACATGGCTATTAAAATTTGCAAGTTGAAGTGGCAATGGTCAGGGAATCGATAACTGATGAGAAAGGAAAGTTCTCGAGTGGAAACCATGAACCGGAAGACGCAGCGTAGGTAGGCCTCCCACTAAATGGACCTATGACATCTTGAGAATCGCAGGCATCCAGTGGATGCAGATGACAGGCTGTCGTTCAGTGTGGAGTTCTAAAGGGGAGGCCTATGTTCATCAGTGAACATCTCCTAGCTGATGATAAAGGTAATGATAAGCGTGTTAAGACTAGTTAAATACTAAAAGTAATAAGAATTTTTCGTAATTGAGTTTTGTAATCAGCTATTCCATCTCTAAATTTTTTCGTTATATTTTTGAATGCACCTTTTGTAGATAGGTGCAAAACTGAGATGTAGTGTGTATCAGTCAGCGACAGCTTGCTGATAGAAGACCTCATTATCTATCTTTTAAATATTCTCTACTTGGGTAAGCACAATACCTGTAATAGCTAAAACAAAGTTCATTGTATTATGAATGTGAATTTGAATGACCGTACTCTGTCATAGGGTTGTTTACACAAATTTTTGTGTTCTTTTTGGTGTCCTTAAGCTATACCTACAGATAATGTCAGACACAAGTGTCACCACATAGTCCGGTCACTGTACTACGGACGAATTATTTCTCTCGAGCTCCAGTCAAAAAATTTAAAAAGCGGTAGAGCAGTCAACTCTACCACGGGTAAAAAAATTACGATGATCAGGGGTTATTCACCCAAAAAGATAAAACAAATTTGATAATATGTATTATAATTTAAGTCGTGGCAGACAAATCAATCATAGATGTTATTCAATGTCATTGTCAATAAATTTTAAATGTATATTAATTTCAATACAGACCCGTCCAGCTTTCTTATATGCTAAATTAACTTTCCATTGCCATAACACAGTGTGTCACATAACACACGGCTTTTGCAAATAAATTTCAAAGACAAAACAAAACTGATGGTTATTAGCACAACATAGACAAAACTTCTTGTTCTATTTTTGTCAATAGCTTATTACATTTAACTGTGCAGTAAACAGTATTAACGCATTGGTACTATATCGAAGTTCCCTTTTCATGCATTCTACCCATTTCTAGTTAAATACAATCTGACATTGTTTTATTTCGACATAATACTAAAACGTCACGTCATATATTAGCTAAAACTATTGATTCAGTAGCTACTACGAAACCCCATGGAGACAGTTTGACGTCAATTGCCTTTGAAGAAATTAGTTTCGGCAACCATTAAAATGGTGGTAAATAAGACATAACGTGTATTATTCCACCTACACAAAGGGAATAAAGCTGAACCAAACGATTTGTTCTGGAGTTATTGTTTCAGAATATGCAATGGTATGGAAAATCACTCTGTTGCTCCGTGATTTTTGTACAAGACTGATGACTTCACCGAGACAGTAGAAATAGTTATCATCAGGCAATGGTAAAAAAAAATTACGTGGCTAATATTAAAACATCTTGATACAATGGAGTTGTTACTCTGTGCATTGTCAGCATTAGCCAATCTACTTATCAATGACAGATTGAAAAAATATTGCAAATGGTTTATTTAGTTCATTGCAATAAAATTCCACACCCGATATAAACAGCAATCTGCCATTGTCTTCAACAGATTAGCATTAAAATATAGATTATACGAAAATAGATTATATTAATCAGACAGTCTGAGACTTCCTGTGAACATTCAGGATTGCAACAAAAATGTGTTCACCTCAAAACGCTAAAGGCTGAGCATTGCGCAAAACTGGCGTATATGCGCAAAAACTACGTAACAGTCACGCCCCTGTATCGACTGCTATACTGCCGTCCACTATCTATAATGCCGCTAAGCCTCAAAACTAAGTTTCGAGATATCAGCGAAAAACGCGGTAGAATTTTAAAATTGTAGCTACTTTAAAACCATGAAACATATACGAGATTTATTGATATTAAAATATTGCCTTTTAGTCGTACTTTCAAGTAGATATACTTCAAAATTAAAACATCTATTTTATGATAGGTAAAAAACATTTTTTGAGTTATAGCTATGATTTAAATTTGGATTAACACTTGAAATCAAACGCTTAAATGCGGCTAAGTACACCTTAACGACATTTTAGTGTAGTATTAGTAGGTAACTGGATACTGAAATGCATGTATCATAAATTTAACTGATTTTACTTAACTAAAATGCCGTTTAGAATGGTAACGGCAATACAGCTATGCATTAAAACTTTCTTTGTGGTGATCTATCCATAGCTAAATAGCCGTTAATGAGTTTTAGTCGCAATTTTGACGAGAATTAAGGATAAATTAATTTAAAAAAAATTTAAACTTAACTATAATGCGGTTAAATACTGAACATCTTTACATAGCCACTTTTTAGCTAAGCATTTACTACTTAATAATTGAGAATACCATTTAAATTAAAGTTAATTTCTAAAATCAAACCATGCAAATATTCTACAAAAGATGTTTGTTATCAATGAATATTTGCTATTCTGGACAAAAACTATGTATTTTATACTTACCCATAACTGTTTCGGTTATAGAGAGATTAAACCTTACAAATTAATGAGGAACAATACCTTATATACCTCGATAACTCTAGGTATCAATGAGATTACAATTAAGTAAACTTAGTACTAAACAAAAATATACATGCATAAAATCACAAGTTGTATGAAATTCAAATTGTTATCATAAATTATGTACCTACTTACTCGTAGATATGAGATCACAATAAGTCGTAACAAATAAACAATATAAAATATATACTTTACAATTAACTTATAAATTTTCACGGTTTTCATGTTTTAATTGTTTATGTATTGATAGAGGAGTGACGGGTAAGGTAAGGACTTTGCTAAAAGAATACTCTATCAAAACGACGTCTACCCCTTATCCTTTTTTTAGTAAAAAAAAGCGGTAAACAGGCATGCGGTTCACCTGATTGTAAGCAGAAACCACCGCCTATGGACACCTGCAACACTAGCGGTGTTGATGGTGCTTTGCCAGCCCGGAGATGTAGTTGTAGAAACCCTTTTTGAAACGTTTGATGTGGAAGACCAACGCGGGAAGGATATTCCATACCTTGCAGGTTCCCGGAATAAAGGAGTGAAAGAATCGGACGGTGTGAGATTTCCAGCTTTGCAAGATGTGGTTGTGAACTTTTTGACGGTGTCGGGATGTGCGCTAGTAGAAGTATAATGTATGAATAAGATCAAAAAGGTCTTCAGAGCATTCCCCGAAAAACAAACGATTAAAGATGCAGAACCAAGATCTCTTCGGAGGCTAAGTCGATCCAGCTTGCTTGGGATCGTCAAAAATTGTAGTGGCTCGCCTCTGTAGGGAGTCAAGAGGTTGCAGCTGGTATTCTGGTGCGCCATTCCAGAGGTGGGAGCAATACTCCACGTGGGGCCGTACTTGTGGTTCATAAAGAAGAAGCCGCTGACCAGCGTGAAGTATCGCTTCACTCTGTTAAGCGCACCTAGCTTCTTGAAAGCAAGTTTAGCTTTGGCCTCTAAGTGACCCCGAACTTGACCTCACTAGAAATGTTTACACCGAGGATCTCCCTCCAAGTTATTTAAAATTTTCATGGGAATGCCCTGGAACCGCGGATCAGCACTAAATGGATGATTTTTCTGGTGACATTACTTCTTTACACGTCAAATCTATATGTCTCTCATACATATTTTATGTCATAGGTAACATGTTTTGTAATGTGTTTATGTGTGGATATATCAGTCATGTGATAGGAGTTATAAGTTGTTTGTGCTTCACAAAAATTGCCGTAAATGGGTCCTGTCATGGAATACGGCTGCGCATAAAATTCATTAATAAATGAGTTTTAAATACTCTACGATTAAAATACTAATACACAATAACTTAGAAATAAAATAATTACTGCATTGTATGCAGTATTTATCTAGTGTTAGTTGTCTGGTGAACGTTAGTCTAGTATGATAGAATGTCCAAAATGTGTAACGACTTAGTACCCCGGCACCAGCAGGTGCCTATAAAAAAATTGCCTAGTGCCATGGCAAGAATATTGACAGGAATACTCCCCGACGCGACGTTTGCTTACTCGAAAACCGCTGACCTTGTAGATACTAAGCTAGGTCTGAAGTCAATTAAAAGAAAGTCCTTCCAAAACCACGCGAACGCGCGGGCGCGGGGATATCGGCACGGCGCGGGGTACCAGCAAATAACTGCACTTTAGTGAAGGAATGCTGTTTAACGTTTTTTTAGTGGAGGAAACGTACATAAATATTTTTAGATTCATCTGTGAATTTCCATTAATGGCTAGTAAGAGTAGTAAATTATATAATAAAATCAGGCGAATACTTATCTAAAAAGCGGTTAAGCGACCTTAACGTTGTTTATGCAAAATATTTTCTAATAACAGCATTTTAGTTAAGGAATTTATATAATAATAACATCACAAAACTCAACTTAAAAGCAGTTAAAGCACTTTAACTACGTTTTAGGATACTAAACACAATTAACGGCTTTATAGGTAGGCAATAACTTGTTGATTATCAATATATTTATGTATTTATGGGATTATAGCGGTTTTTTAGTTAAGTAATGATGGATAACGACTTTAATAGCGTGTAAAGTTAAAAAGAAATGTCACATAGCGGCATTTACGCTATTTTTATTTCAGAAACTAAGACAGATAGGGATGCGATTCTTAGACAGATCGATAGACAATTTTGAACTCTATCCAACCATATTTAAAAGTAAAAATTGACCACCTGTGGCTTAACGGCATTATAGATAGCGGACGGCAGTATAAATAAATCCACATTCATCGCTGGCTTCCTAGTCAGCTGACATCTCAACCTTGGTGGTGAGCAAGCGATGATAATATGAGATATCGTCAAGAGTTAATGCGTTTGCGCATCTGATAACAGATAAATGCGTTAAATCGTGCCCAGAAAAAAATCTCGAGATTTTGGTAAACTTATTGGTCAGGATAAATTTTCTTATACATATATCAAACAGACAAAGACCGAACAATTTCTTCAGTGAGTTTTGAATCAAGGTTCATGATTATTTATTTGTTCTAATTTTAATGATGTAGATATAAGAAAGAGCAATGGTAAATTCTCCGAAAACTACAACAATACTAAAACAATAATTGAACTAGGTATGCAAAAGAATTTGGATACGCTGTCAACTGGTAGCGGAATTGACTTTAGCATTTGGATTGTCTTTAGGCTTTCAATGGTCCAAAACAGTCCAACTGCTGTTTATATCTAACTATTATTATCTAGCTTGTATTTTGTTTAGATAATAAAGGCAATATAATTTTATTACTGAGCCACAACATCCAAAAAGTGGATAGTGTCTTTCTTTAGAAACGTACTACGTTTCAAGACAAATATAGTATAAATATAATATTATATTTCTACCATTTCTGTTAAACGCAAATGGTAGAAATCACTTTACACTACAGTCGCTATGAATATAACTGATTGTGAAATCTATCGGCGTCAATTTTATTGAAACATACAAATCAATTTTAAATATAATTTACACTGATATTGACGTCGATTCTGATGTACCATTCTCTAAACTATACTAAATTTGACAGCTCTAAAATCGTCGCCATCCTTAAAAGAGACGCTGGTAATTTTAGTCCTGGCACATTAGTTTAGTTTAGAGAATGGTACAACAGTATTGACGCCATTGTTTCGTAATTTCAAAATATTTTGTACTGAACTTAGGAAGTGATCATAAAACTAGATATTTCAATTTTTGCGTATGCTGCAAATGTTTATATGATACTTGAAGACAGCTAGTTCCTAGCTATAAATGCGGATAAAGCTGTCAGATTTCTATTTCTGGAAAATTTCATAAATTCTAGTTATGCCGATGCTATCATCAGGTATGTACACACATTGTATCAATATGTTTTATGTTGCAACAATATCAAAAGAAATATGATTGCAACATTACATTGTTTGGGTCACGTTTTGATTGAAAACGAAACACCTATAAACTATCGTACAGTGCAGAACTAAATTCATTTTTATTCTCACCATACTTCACATTCTGTTTCATTTAAGGTTTTTCTGTAAAAACAATTGATAATTATTTAGAAAATTTATATTAATTTAATCAACACGGTTATACCTATTAAATTAATTTAGTCAGTATGTAAGTACAAAAACAATAATGGCAATAATCAAGAGTAATTTACAATAATAATTGATTTAAATAATAATAGTTAACAACACAGAAAAAACAGACAATACAATATTATTTTTCTAAATAACCTAAGTACATTACACATTCAAGACCACAACTATCGTCAATACGTTTCATGATTTCAAACGGATTGGTTGTTTAGATTTTTGCGTCATTAAACATATTGGTCATTTGTTTTGCGTATAGGTACATAATATATGTTTTGAGTATCTATGGACTTAGCTCAAATATAAGAAAAATTTATACCTACCGGTAATATTTCTTACTAGTTCACATTGAAACAGAAATGAAATTTTCATAAACCACTAGATTTCCTGCAGTAGGAAAATCATTTTCCTCGTAATAAACTGTTTTACTTTCGTGACATTGGCAGAAAGATGTGGAAATTGGTGAAATGATAACAATCGTCGGTAATATTCAAAATAATTTAGATAGTTCTATAACAATTTGGGTCAATAGGCTATTAAGTTGTAACAGAAAACTGTAATATACGTACATGCAATACTGCACCACGAATCTGTTGTAATGTAAGTCTTATTGCTAAGGAATAACTTTTTCTATCAGTTCTTACAGTTATAGATAGATCTACTTTTTATTGTTCTCACCACACAAAGGACAAAACTACAAAACCATATCATTGTAATAATTAGCAGCTGGATTGCTAATATGCTGATGCTAATACAACCTTAACCTTAGGATGGAAAGGATTCATAGAAAAATTAGAAAACCCATATCTATTTCTAACACACGGTGTAATGATGGAATGATCTGTGTTGCGCAATATTTCGTACCAAAAATGTAACTGACGGGTAATATAAATACGCGTACTAGGTAAAGGTGGAGTGAGCTAGTTTTGTAGTAGATAAAACTGGTAAAGATATCAAACTAGGTAACAGCTATTTTAAGGAATGGAATTTTACCGTTTTGGTGATAAAAATCAAAATATATTTTTTTGGATAAACTTTGTGTTTTTGATACCAATAATTACAATATAATTGTAACTGATGACGACATGACAGAAAACAAAAGCGTTTCCGTGAATAAAACATGCCAGAAATAACAAGCAATTTCCGCAGAATATATCAAGTAGGATGTTCCTTGTACTTTGTTGCTCAAGTTTTTGGTATCAGAGGAAGTAAAATTTTGTAGGTATTTACGTATAGTCTGACCTTGATATTTTTTCTATACAAAGAGAAAATCGGTCTCAAAGCGTTTTTATGCTACCTTGCCTAAACGATATCCTTTTTATGCTACCTTTTGTAATCAAAACAATTTACCAAAACATTTGATTTAAATAAACAATCGTTCCAATCGTAACAATATCAATCAAGGACGCAGTGTACACTTAAGTGTTCATTTTGCACTGCGTTCGTCGCCCTTTATTGGAGAAAATAATACTTTCTATATTTAGCCAAAATTCAAATTTCAGACAGAATGATAGTGAAACTCGTACAAACAAGTTCATTAACCTTAAGGTGAAGTTTCGTAAAAGTATGTAAACATTACAGTTTATTTAGCTTACAGTATATTTAGCAGTTTATTATGCCCCCGACTGCAAGTTTATTTCACAAGTTTTAAGATCGTGAAAGATCGGTCGTGCGTGCATGAAGTACTGCTCTCACCTTTGGAATAGTTCAGCTAAGAACCAGCTTGGGGGCGTTGGATTCTATTAAGAAATGTTCCAACAGGTTCAACAGCAACGAATTTCTAGTTCTGACTGGAGCATCGGCCCAAAGTTGCTAGTCCATCGGATTTTTATCGGATACATTTCGGAGAGTGTGCATCAAATCTGCATGATCTAATTCCCTTCTGTTCATTTTTCTATTGGACTGTCAAAGTGGGCACAATATCAACACTGCCTCTGGATGATATTCCGAAAACCCGTGTTTTAATTCTACTTTTATTATTCGAACTGCTAGTTTGTAAAATGCGCTGCCTGAATGTTCCCCGCCAGTTATAATCTAGGTGTCTTCAAATCACGAGTAAATCGGTTTCTCCTAGGTAATCGTGCTTCTTCGTAAACTGCATAATCGCTTAACACCAGAATAATTTGTGGTTAAACGCAAGCTCTTAGTAAAAAAAAAAGACATACTAAAGCAGCAATTGCAAAACCAATGCCAAGATTAAATTGATCGTCCTCATAATACTTCTGCGGCCTTTATGATAAGATACGAAACACGAAGCTGATGCGCCATGCCCTAGACACAGTTTTATCCAAAGAAAACCTTGGTATATTTTTGTTTCGACATAACGATCAAAAGAAATTGCAACGTTCAATATCAAAAGTTCTATTTACATGACCAAAAGAAGCAAATAAACCGTAAATCAGACAGTGGAAAAACTAGAAGTGCTGATTAGAAGATAATTTATTTTAACAGTTTCCTGTAACGGGGCTTGTGATCTCTATCAGGTTAAATACCTAGAAGATAGTTGTTTTGGTTTTTAGAAACATTATTTTTATAGTGCAGCTAAAACTGATACACAACTTTTGTAGAAACATCATTTTGATAGCGTTACAAGACTAAAAACAACTGGTTCTTGTATTGTTTTGATGTCAAACATATGAAAGGCAAAAGACAGTAACTGTAAAAACATAACCATATTTTTTTTTATTCTGCCTGCATTAGCTGCTTTCTGCATATATTTGCTGCAGTTATGTTGCTTGTGAAATTTTTATCGATATACAATACATTAAACTATATAATTTAAACACATAAAAAATTCAAAATCTTATAACTATATTATCTCATTAAAGCAAAAAATAATAATGGGATTCCTAAAGCAAAGGCTTCCTTGTGGTCATGTCATTTCTATCAAACCAATTCTCGATTGTACTTGTAATTTTTACATCGCCTTGAAACTGAATTCAATCGAATTCATGGAACGTGTAGAATATTTACTGCGTAGTTCGTCAGATCTTTTTTCGTCTGCGAAAATAATCAAACCGCAATTTTAATTGTTAACTTGATAGTCTTGATACCTTCTGGACAGATTCAACGCGAGCCAAACACCGAGCTGTCTGTTAGCATTAAAAATAGTTAGTTATCCGACAATGATCTTTGGTTTTTCGAAGAAAACACAAGTTTCATTAAATTTTTATTGGCTTTACGCTGAACAAAATACACTGTTTTTTGCTGTAAACAAGGAAATCGGTCAAAATCAAACAGCAAAATTTTATAGACGGGTAATATGTTTCCTTCGGTTTGTATTAATTAGCCGAAATTTCTATATCTACACGACGAGTTACGAGTATAGGTATATAAATTGTAAAAACAATAATTTTTTTTTTTTTAAATCGTGCTTAATTGGTCGAACTATTTATTAAGCATACATAATCTGTGCAGAGCCGAGATTAATTGCTGCCAATTTTTTTAAATAAAAATTTGTGTATCTATACTAATATAATTGATTCCAATATCAACAAACTTATTTACTTTGTAGAAATACTTCGACGAATTTATAAGAGACCATAAAACGCTGCGCATGCTTTCGTCACGTTTGCTGGAGCCAATGATATTGAAATGTGGAAGTTTTCGTTCTTAAGTCAATAGATTAAGGTTCAGAATAACTCACAACTAATTAATGATACCTACCTATGAATATTATGAGGTTTATGAAATTGGCCTATTAAAACTAAGGATGGCATGTCCGAATGAACGGTGCATGTGGCTTGCAATGTGACCGTCTTATAGTACTTTTGTCTATGATTATTTTATGATACCTACTTGGTAGTAAAGTCTTTAAACGATAGTTTCGTTTAAAGATTTTACTGAACGAAAAATGTGAAAGAAAATGAATGCACCTTAATAAATATAAATAAGGCTTAATGTTTTTGAAAATTTATACGTAAAATAAGCTTGCATTTTACGTTCATTATTTCAACTGGAGTGTTATGCAATAATGCAGTCTTCTATTTTATAACATGCATGCTTAGAAGAAACCGATTCGATTGCGACTTGAATATACCTAGATTGTGTCTATCAGGGAATTCCCATTTGAGCAACGCAATCCACAGTCAACCGCTTCGCACAATGAAATTTATTACCAATATTTCTCATTTGGCTTCTAATTAAATTTTAAATTTGCGTTCAATTCCTGCTTTTGCGTTATCAGTAACTCGTGATGTCAAAAGTTTAATTACGTTCATTATTTCAACTGGAGTGTTATGCAATAATGCAGTCTTCTATTTTATAACATGCATGCTTAGAAGAAACCGATTCGATTGCGACTTGAATATACCTAGATTGTGTCTATCAGGGAATTCCCATTTGAGCAACGCAATCCACAGTCAACCGCTTCGCACAATGAAATTTAGTACCAATATTTCTCATTTGGCTTCTAATTAAATTTTAAATTTGCGTTCAATTCCTGCTTTTGCGTTATCAGTAACTCGTGATGTCAAAAGTTTAATTACTCAATTTGTATTTGCGCTTTTCTGATATATTTCGTACATAACATCATCAATGATGACGCCACTACCTTAACGAAATCTGGTTTCCTTGAAATCTTAACAATAATTGAGATAAACATTGCGATGAAAACAAGTTTTTGACAAGATCACGACGCACAACGTAACATAACATTCGCACAATGACGTCTTCAAGTCTCTTCAATATAAACATCGATTGTGACTTTTGTCTTGCTTCTTGTTTCAGTAATCTTCCTTTGTATCCTTTGTACAAATCATTTACAATCACACATAAGACAATATTACAACCTTTATTAATACTTCCATAAGTCACACTTTTGGCAATGTTCCAACTTTTAACCCTTCCTCATGGATCTGAAGTCAATTATAAATAGCACTTTATAGTGTACTTGCCGAGACAAACAAATGGGTAACCGTCAAAATAAACGCACCGACAGTTCATTTACACTAGTTTGGAACTATTGTTTAAAGCTTTGGGATTCCTTGAATGCAGAAGTTTTTTTTTATAAAGGAAAATGGCTAGTAATTTCTTTTAGAAGCTCTCTCACAGGGGTCATTTGGTTAGAAATATTCTTTTTTTTTTCTTCTCATTTGGAAATATATGCTTATATATCAAAACTAGTAAAGCAACTGATCGTCGTCAAATTTACCTGTACTTTTTTTCGTTCAATGTCTTATGGACAAGTACCTACTGAAGTTTAAGTTTCATTGAAAGAATTTACAAGGACACTTTAAGTAGGTACGTTTAGATCGCAAAGTAAATAATCCGTGACTTCATAAAACTTCATATTTCGTCTGGCATACTATAACAATATTGATGACAATGATTGGTTAAATGCCAAAATGTCTGAGAATTTTAAAGACTTTAGGTAAATGGCGTGATCGTTGCACTCTCTTCTTGGAAAAACGACTTTTAAAAACATTTTGCTGATTATTTTTGGTGGTTGCAGCATATTCGAGATTGTCATAAGGATACATATTGAATTACTGACTTTATAAATTTCATTTCGGTTTAGATACTTCAGCAAAGTATATTTCATGAAAAATGATAACAGGCATAATAAAATACAAAACTATGAACCAGAAAAATACTTTTATATCCTCAAAATTTAATTTAGTAGATGTGACTAAGTTAAGAATAGCAAAACTCAAAATATATAAACTTATATTATTGTAAATCTTGTAAGTATATAAGTAACACTCTCACTCATCAAAAATCGTGTCTGTGTTTGTAGATGAAATATAATAGCAAAAGCGTAATAATTTAAGTTCATCATTATCACCATCAGCCCTGAGTGACCCACTGCTGGGTATAGGCTCCTTTTGTTTATGCCACTCCCTGGTTTCTCTCTAGTTGCATCCGAACGGAAAATAGAAACGAGTGGAATTAGAGATAGCTGTAAAAAAATACTAAAACGTAAAAGCACTTTTGTATTTCACTGGAACTAAACAATTTCATTAATTAGAGACGTCGGTGACTAAATACCGCAATTACACTCATGGACCTTAATTGAAGCGCGTGTTTGCAATAGGACACCCAATGAGAACATCCAATTTATTGTATCTTCGAACAATTTGTACACATCAATAAGCAATGTTATATTATTTTAATGGCTCTCAATGAATATGTCTCGTTCATTATGATTTGATAGCTCATTATTAGAATCAATAGCGCTACTGTTGAAAAGGTCACACACAGCTTTCTTGTTCTTGTATCTAAGAATGTAGAAAAAAATGTATATTATACACTATGTAGGACTAATAAATCTTTCACAATTTGTACACGCGATATCGTTAAAGGTAAATAAGATTAAATTAAGTTGGTGACATTCAAAATGCTTCAGGTTTTATCACCAGCATATTTGGTTAATAATTATGTTTAATTATGTTTTGGAAAGAACTGCATCAAACTGAAATTCAAGTGTCGACATCTTTAATTGTATTTTAGATAAATCATTATCAATTACATATATTTTAATTCAAATTCTATTTTAATAATGATTGTTTTGTATGTTCGCTAAAATTCTTAAATAAATATGCAAGTAATTTAGTAGAATGGAGTTCCCATACCAACAAGCTTTATTAAAAAACCTGTTAATGTTAATTTACGATAAAATAAGCACTGGCTTTAATAAAGTAGACAAGTGTTTGTTGACTAGGAAGTCTAGTCTAAACATTACTAAAATGATTGACATATTGACGCGGGAATGTGTTTGCGGAAGACGCCATCAGAATCTTAAGATTTTTTATTAGACGCTGATATACGAGTGTAATTTAGCTCGTGATAAAAACTAAGAAACAGTACGATAGATAAACGTTTACCAGTCGTCTACTTATGAAATTATATTTTTTGACCGTACATAAACTTTAAAACTAAAATACACTGATTATAACAAAAAAATTAAGATATTCCGAGTCACATAACCTGTGGGAGAACGATTTCTATTTTGAATCTTTCTGTTTTGGGTCTTTCTACTTTTTCTACTTGATACTTACTACTACTTTTGGTTTTCTTTTTTTTTTGATTTCGCAGATCCAAAGCTAAACTGTTCATGATAATAGGCTGTGTCCTAATTATTTTTATTACTTCATAAAAAAACTGATCATAAATTGAATAGAGTACATCAATGAAGATTTAATTAAATTTGTTTAAAAATTAATAAGTTATAAGTATTTTAATTTCATGCTAGACAGAAAGCGCGCTATAGCAAATTATGGTGTCAAGCTACAGAATACACATTAGTGGTCAAGCCTTGCGCGCGCCATCCAAATGTTATACTAAATTAACACACGCTTTGCGCGAAAGGGACAGAGCATCCACAAATATCTCAGAAATTTATCAGCCAATTTAAATTATTGTTTCAGTATGAGTTATGTGATTAAATATTTCCTTCGTAGTTTGTTATTTGTAACAAATGAAACATCAGACAAGTAGTTATGTTTATCCACTCGACATACTCGTATAAAGGTAAAAAGAAAGGCAAGGAAAAAATTTACAGAGACGGAACTTTAATTATGTAATAACATGCTTATAAGTGGTAATCTATATCTATGACTATGTCATTTTGTTTTGTACATTGTATTTTGTTACACATTTCGTACTTACTACTCAACAACGGAAACAAATAGTTAAAACCTTCAATCTATCATTATAAGAATGTCAATCTCATACACCATGTCAATACCTACTAAACACGATTGACACTATTCCTTCTTACTTACATAATTATAGATTTCAAAAAAGTCAACTGCAATGTCTGCAATATAAGTTTTATCCATTACCTAATTTTCCTGCCTACGGCTAACACATTTAGTACTTACAATGTTACAAAGGAAACTAATGGTTAAAACCTTCAATCTATCATTAAACAAATGTCAAACTCATAACCATGTCAACACTAAACACGATTGACACTATTACCTCATACTTACATAATTCTAGATTTCTAAATACAGAATCAGAATCAGAATCCATTTATTGTAACACTGTGTACAAATATGCAAGTTTTTTTTTTTTTTTTTTTTTTTTTTTTTTTTTCAGTTAAATATTTATTGGTATATGTTTCTACTACTACTTTACTATATTTTTTAATTTGCTGATTTTTTAATACATTGCTAATTTGGTAAAGATGCAATATGTGAAATTAAAAAACGAGGCGGCAATGGTAAGGAAACAAACCCAGTATTGTTTCCAGATATGAAGAACAATACACGAATCCTAACCAAGAATAGGTATTTATTGTGTCTTACGCCTCGTGCCACGCCAGTTGGTCCAAAACATCCTTTTTATGAAGCCATTATTATCTGTTATTGGTCAGTTAAGGTCGCGCTCACTGACCAGAGCTATTTCTTTAGCACATTTTCAACGTTTAAAACAAAATTCACTAAGTAGGAATAACAAAACGAATAAGGGTTTTTTACAAAAACGTTTAAATGTACTTTTATGTTGACATGTTTCATTTTGGCAATAGTAGGTACCGAAAAAAAACATATTTGTTTGTAAAGATTTTATTTATCTCTTTTGCACCTATAAAATATCAACACTTTAATTGCTCTATACCATTTGCAATATTATTCGTTTTTTTTTGTGTTGAAAATGTGTTAGAAAGATAGCTCTGCCGATGATCGCGGCCTTATATGCGAGTATTAGGGTCATTGTCTAACGAATTGAAGCGTTCCTTGCATTCCATGCCTTTTTCAAGGTTAAATTAACACAAATTAGGGATCCATACAGTTTTATATTCTACAATTCTAACTGGCTTCGTTGCAAAATGTATTTTTTGCAAAATGTCCCCTTCTCAAAACGTCCCTTTCGTAAAACTTTCTAGTATTATCGCATTACTTAATATAGATGTTGAATGACTGCTTTTAATTTTTAACTTGACTGTTACAAGTTTAATTGTCAACCTAATGGTTAGTTTGATAGAATAGTTATTAAAAAACTTAAAATGTAGGTACGTGAAGTTAGGAATCAACTATATATGATATATGACTTACCAACATGCGATAGGCCCGTGAGATCTGATTCTGAAATAAAAAAACGAAAATGTGTGAAAATGATGCGTGCACAAACATAACAAAACAATATTAAAAAGGTTGTTTAAAAGGTTGGGTTTTTTTAAGTAACAAATATCACATCACTAATATTATAAATGCGACCCATAGTAAAAGTTGTTCATAACGATTTCAGCTTAGTACACCCTTTCCACGTAATGAACAGTAATGAAATGTGACAGAATTAAATTGTTTTTAAATTGCCCGTAATCTAAATAAATCTTTCGCTAATGTTTACCAATCAAATTCCATATTGATCAATGACTAACTACTAACCCTGAAAATTAAAACGTAGCAATACGTGTTTAAAGTACGTAAGAGTGTAAATCAATAAAACAAAACAGCTAATCCTATTTGCGAAACAAAAGGATGTTCATGGAAATATAAATCATAAAAGCACAGGTGAAACTTGACGTTTAATTTTCTGTATAAATATTTCCACAGGCTATCTGTTGACGTCAATGAAATTAAACATAGATAACTTGTATTATTGTGATCCATTGGGGGTACGATAAGAAACTCTAATAATAACTGACACACCCTTAACCCAATGACTCGGTTATCTCTAGGCGGTTGATTGGAACGAGGACTATCGACACTCCACTTCCTCTGCAAAGTAGTTACTGCTATTTTTAACTGACTTCAAACAAGGAGGATCTCAATTCTATTGGATTTTCTATATGTTTTTTACCTCAGAATTACCTCCGTCAATTCCGTCCGTCCACCGTCTTTACCTCCGTCATTTATGAACCGATTTAGAAAATGACTTTTTAATTGAAAGTATAATTGAATAATTGGACTTTCAGAATGGTCCCATACAAACCTAATCAAAATTGATTCAGTAGTTTGTCTTTTTAATCAAAATAACTGGAAAATTCGGTTACTTGGATAACAAAATTATGTTTTTTAAATTACGCTTACGTATTTGATCACGTTAAACTTAAATACATCAAATCACAGTCATCATCAGCCAGTAAAATTCCACTGAATAAAGGCCTCCCTGTGTAGGAGGAGGGTAGGAGAGGGGTAAATCGTAAACGTTACGATCTGAACAAAATATGATCAGCGCCATCTAGCGCCATCTAGATGGCTTTGCTCTTACAAATAATACAAATCGAAGTTAACGAATAGATAAACGAAATTGGGAAAACTTGCACTAGGTAGGTACTTTGATGACAGAACTGAATTCGACTGTGGCTCATCTCCAAATCTCAAAAGTGTTAGTAAAGTAAAAACTATAAATATTCCAAATCTCAAAAGTGTTAGTAAAGTAAAAACTATAAATATGGAATAACTAGCAGGTGGATTCACGACAGGTGTTTTTTAAACGTTTTTTTAACCTTCGTGGCAGATGTATATCGTCATCAAGTTTCCGGGACGTTGATGATTTGGATCTTGATTTAAAAGATGAGTGCTCTTTGGCAAGAAACTTGAAAAACACGGTTTTGAAAACTGGCAGTAAAATTTTATTTTATATTTGCCTATTTCAATTAAGCCAAAAAATATTTACGATATTTACATCTTTTTTTAGCAATGATGACAGTTCTGCAGTGCAAGTACCGTTCTTTTATCGATCGTCAAATTGACAGTTGAGGTCGTCAAATTCGATAATATGCCATTTTTTCAGTACTCGCTGTGATCGATTCTATGGCATTTTAGCGAATTTGACGATCGATAAAGAACGGTACTTGGGGTGCTGTTTAGTCAAGTCACAAATGACATCTTTATCAACAAGGTGGACATGGAATACTCCCATGCCCTCTGATCACATTTGAACCGATAACATCTAGATGTTTGTTAAGTAAATTAACGGAATATTTCATCATTAGTGTTTTCTGTTTGTCTGCTGATAGCTTCAATTTGTTATCCCGTTTACATAGTTACAGGCAATATGGGTCTTATTTGATTCTCAGTTTGTTTTCACGCTCTAAAAATCATGTTATTACGTCATTGAACCTTCTTTAACAAATATTATGATAATATTTATAGTGATATTTATTAGCTAAAGAGAGTTCATTATTTAAATGTGGTAGTTATTTATATATTTTTATTAGTATTTAAATCGGACATCAACATAGCAATTTTCAACACGTGTATCTGGATTCTGGATGGTTAATTTTATTACTAACAGTTGCTCTTAATTATTTATCTAGTAAGTAACTGAAGGGAAGAGGATAGGGGATTATGGTATTGTAGTAGGCTGAATCAATTGTCAAGGATAATGATGATGAAGTAAATAAAATAAAAAAGCTCCTTATTTTAAGAAACCAATTCGACGAAAATTGCCATAGACTAAATTTTTTATAGAGTTGAGAGAGTTGAGTTGTTTTCCGTGAAGTTATGTTGAATTGTGACAGTTATAGTTTCACTCATCATCATTTCAGCCATAGGACATCCACTGCTGGACATAGGCCTCCCCCATCGATCTCCGAAAGTGGTTGGAAGCGGCGAATTGACGACAAATTACGATTTAATGACGAATTAAGTACTTCATAACACCTCGTATTTACCTTGTATGTACCTCGACTGTCGGCATAATACGTAGATTACTCAATAAGCGTTGTTATTTTTATCAATATTAATGTTGCTTGTTTGTAAATTTTATACTTTACTAGTAAATGCATATTAGAATAGTAAAATAATATTGATTTTTCTTCTCTCCATTTAAGGCGAAATGGTAGAGAACCGTACACTCGTATGGCGGTAATGCGGCGTGCGCGCTTTCTAATATTTTCAATATTTATTTTTTCTTTATTTTCTACAAATAATCTTACGCTTTTACAAAAAACTGCGACCACTAAAGTATTCGAATGATTTTTAGGATAACACACAATTATTATTTTTTGATAAAAATATCTTCTATAGAATTTGAATGAAGTTGATTCAATCCATTGAAGGGAACGTTAAAACGGGTGTTTTTTAGGAAAGTTTACGATTTTTTTCTATCGTGCCAAATTTATTTAATCGTGTATCGGGAACACATCCGAATAAAATAATTCAAGAACATTTATTAAACATAAAGAAATAATATCAATTAATCGATTTTAAATGTCTACTTTTGAATATTCGTGATGACGAATCGTCAAATTTGAAGCATATTTCGTCTTAACGACAACTCTCAATAACGCAAAAAAATGCGTGATCCCTTAAGTGTCGCTATATAGAGTTTACACTGTAGATAAATTACCATATTTATAAGAATCTATTAATAGATAATATTACGTTATTTTTATTACTGTGAATATGGATTAGTATAAAAAAACATTATATTCAAGAGATCGTAATTATTTCCACTATGGCATGTTAGGTATACTACACAATTTTATTCCATCATACATAATCATTTTATGGAAAACTATGTATTATGAATTCTATGCGAAAACCTATGCATCGCATATGTGCATTTGTCAGTCTGTATTTAGATTTGCCTAGTGATATAACTGCGATTATATTAATTAATTATTACTCCTTTGTAGGAATGACCATTGACCATTGAGCAGTAGGTATACTTACCATGTATGATGAATGCACTGCCTGGGTCGTTATAATGTGGTTTGTCACCAACTGATAACACAGATCTGATACACGTGTGATCAGTTAGTGAAACGCGAAATACATTTATTATTTCGTCAACTGAGCACACGAACATTTTTGCTTGTAATTTTTTTTTTGTTTAGGTGGTGATTTTATACTAAACTAGCTGCGCCCCGCGGTTTCACCCGCGTAGTGATGAAAAATGATGATGATGATGATGATGATGATAAAAAGTCTATGTCACGCCTATGTCACTCTCTGGCTCTTGAACTTATACCCATGCAAAAAATCAGGTCGATCCGTTGTTCCGTTGCAGCGTGAAAGAGGAACAAACATCCATACATCCATACATACAAACTTTCGAGACTTTCTAGTTTATCGTTATTTAGCCCATTTATTCCTACATTTTGCCAGTCACTAATTCTACACGACTTTTATCAAAGTACTTTCCTACTTTTATTATTATAAATGCTTAGCGTGTTTGTTGGTTTGTTTGTTTATTTATCATTCTTCCACGCATCAACAAATCAACGGATCGACGTCATTTATTTGCATGGAGATAGTTGGAGAGCCGTAAAGGGTCATAGAATAGAGATAGGAGATATTTCTTATCCCGAAAAATCAGTTTGCTATGAGATTTTCTACGTGGGTGAAACTGCGGGGCACAAGCTAGTATTTTACCACGTTTCTATGTCTGTTTGTTTGTTGGTCTGGTACAAATTGAAAAGCCGTAAAAAAAAAAACATAATAATATATAATACTAGCGGTCCGCCCCAGCTTCGCACGGTTATAGATTACCTATAGCCTATGTCACCCGGGGATAGTGAAGCTTCCCAACAGTGAAAGAATTTTTAAAATCGGTCCAGTACTTTTTGAGCCAATTTGTTACAAACATACTTACATACAAACCTTTCCTCTTTATAGTATAGTATAGTATATATAGAATGACAAACAAGCAAGCGGTCCACCTGAAGGTAAGTTAGTGGTCAACGCCTGCATACAACTGCAACTCCCGACTCCCGAGGCGTTGCCTATCCTAATTCCTTCAGTCACAAAACGTAGGTATTTACATAATACATGATTGTAAATTGCTATCTACTAGGTAATGCGATACTTCCCTATTTCTGCAGCAAACGCATACTACATGCCGCCAGTAGTCGGCACGTCAATGGCGCTATGGCGCCAGTATACAATTACAGGAGAAACCACAGGCGTCAGCTATAATAGAACCAATGCCAAATGGATATAATTAATTTTGCATCGCACAACAAAATGTTTGAATCAAACATATTAAGTGTTATATTGTTTGCAATAGGTTAGCAAGTCAAAATTGATAGACCAGTTGCTATGCCAGTTGGTTACATTGCGTTAGATTCGTTTTTTTATTTATTTGAATTAATTTATTATTTCTGCTACAAATACCTATTTGATGTGAACATTTAGTGTGAACATTTAGTATTTTTGATAAGACGAATTTAGTGTTTTTTTTTTTTTTGGATGAACGAGTTCATTTAATGATATTTGTCCACAAAAAATATTAGCACTGATCTTAGGCAGTTTATGTTTAGTTATCCTATTTGGATGTGAATTTGGCCATATTAATGTGTAGTAAAAACAATTTTTTTTTTTATGTTTAAATTAATTGAAATTTCAAAAGAAAAGGAAAGTATGCAATTCTATGTTAAATAATATGTAACTATTTGGCACAATATATAGTAGGTACCTGACCTATACAAGCCTTTTCGGCACCGAGTACCTTCTGTCACCGAGTGACTGTTAGTTGGTACTTAGTTACCTAATTTCCAATCTCTCAACATTGATTGTCTTACTATTTATGTACCTAACCTTAAATTCTATAATATAATCGAAAAAATTTATAAATAATTAAATAATTTGTTCGATAAAATGTATCCCGTCTAACTCAAAATTAATCTGTGGTGATATTTTAATGGTCAACATAGGTACCCGTTTTGTGATGGATTTCCCTGAATATATAACTATATGTACTACGTATATAATTACTAAGAGAAATATAAATGTGAAAGGTTGTAAGTGTGTGTGTTTGTCCGCACTCAACTCTGTAACAGTTGAACGGATTTTGATGCAATTTGGTATGGAGGTAGCTCATACCCTTGATAAACACAATAGGCTTGACATTTATTTTAGCCGTGATCGTCCCATTGCAGGGAAGGGCTTCCCATCCTTTTTTTTCCTCTCTCTTCTATACTAAGGTGGACTAGTTTTTAGCGTTAGAGTCAAGCTCGTCCCGCCATCATTTTCTGGGCCTTCCAAGAGGTCGTATGGCATACGGGAGCCATTCGGTAGTGGTTCTAACCCACAGCTCATCTGACATACTAATTACGTGGCCGGCGCAAACCTAAATATTTATAAATTTATTTGTCAGAACATGGTACCACATACCTACATAATTATAAAGTAGCATACATGGTCGTAAGAATGGAGACGTATCTCATGACGTCCTTGCCTGTTACAGCGTGCAAATGTTAGTTATATACCTATATGTATATATTTTTATTAGTGTTTGTCAAACTTCAAAGTTGCCGACCTTTTCGCCAACTTCGGCGATTTGTGTCTTGGAACGCAGTATACTTCTATAACGTACGTTCTGTCAGCTTGACTCCTAAGATGTTGCGCTTCATGGCTACTTATAACCCAAAAAATCGAAGGATCCTGTAGAACAGCGGGTGAAACCGCGAGGCGTTTTTAGTAAGTTTTAATAACATGGGGAATTACGTTAAAATATATATTTAGGCATGAATATTATCGGTTTGTGACGGAAAAATTATATTTAATTAGATTTTTAATTAGGTATTTATTTATTTCAAGGTACCTTTCAACTTAATTAAAACTAATACTTAAAATTATTATTTTAAATGCAAAAGCTTGTGTGTATGGGTGTCTGTAAATGTGTATGTTGACTCACCACTTGCATCACTGACAGCTAAATTTGACTAAATTATGAAAGTTAATAGCCAGGCCACATTATTTTTTTAAATTAGAACGGCTTTCAAGGCATTATTGTAAGAAATTACTTGTAGCCAGTTGTACCCATATAAACAAAACGTCAGTCATTCGAAATGTTAGCAACTGTGATGCGGAGTTCGAGGCGTTGATCTAAATAAGTAGGTATATGTTCAATCAAGGTTCACTAATATATGCCTGGTAACAGATTTTCCTTCTCATTTCCGTGAATAATAATTATATAAAAAATATATATATACGTATATACATTATATTTATAATATATATAAGTACAAGCAACTTTTTTTTTCATAGTAAAAGTAACAGTTCCGGAGCGCAGGGGCTTTACGTTGGCGTTACGCCAGCTTACATGATGAAAAATAATGCACGACCGCAAACCGTATCTGGGCGCGTTAAGGTTCACGTCCGCGTGATTTTCCGAACTGCGCGGTTTTAATGTAAGTTTGAGACCGCGTAAAGAGTTGGGCGTAAGGCCACAGGTGTTATACAGGGTTACACCGAAAAGTGGTACTAATCCGAAAGGAGATAGGTAACTTCAATGAGGTTTTATATATTTATATAACATCATTGAGTAGATAACTTGTAATTTTTATCAAGAACAACTTTTACATAGGGACCAATCCTAAAAATGCTAAAAAAAATACTGTTTCATTGAAAATTTTCTGCTAAATTTATAGAACAGCTGATATTTTTTATTCATGACTTCAATGCTGGTGAACCACACACAACTGTGAACACTGTGGTGAACAGTGGTGGTTCAGTGGTGGTGGCTGGTGCGGTTCAGTGCTGGTTCGTAGTGTAAGTTGTTCATAATGATGAGTATAATGACCTCCTTCCAGCTTTGTATCACCGTTTCATGCATGATACCCAGTATAGATAAGAAAGTATACCTTTACTCTTCGACCAAAATAAAATTAATGGACGGGCCATAACCATTGAACTTGCTCAGTAAAAACGAGTCAAAACCGTCGGACATTTACTTCCATGTACCTACAGTATATTTGTTATAGAAAATAGATAGCGGTTTTTTGTTGTGTATTTACACTTCGGGAAAGCACACGAAGGAATAATTTCGCCGATGTTTCGTTATCATGTAACAATAGTCTTTGTCGCACTTCCTACGGCTCTCTAGCCCTACCGACTGAAACGAAGTGAGCGCCGGCGCTCATTTTGTAATCTTCAAAATGCGCTTCTTTTGGGCCCGTCCGTTCATTTTATTTTAGTCGAAACCTTCACTTGATCTTACCTACATAAAATTGTTTTACTACACGTTGACTAGCGAGTACTTTGTAAGTACGTTGATGAAATATGTACTTATTAGTGTCGGAGTTTACGCTGAGGCCTTACGATACGGCTACCTCTTAACGCGGTCTCGAAACAGCGAAGTGCTGAAAATCACACAAATGTGATCCTTAACGGTTTTCATTCGCGCAACTTTTCGCAATCACCTAAACATCGTTTAAAACAGGTAGCCGTAAGACCCAAGGTAAGAAAATTAAATTATAATGTAGGTAGTAGGTACCCCACCAAATCACATAACGTTGTGAAACATGAGAAATCGAGAAAACTGAGGAAAATACGCGAGCAAACATTTATCTCTATCTCTACATATACATACATACATATACATATACATATAGGTATACATAGTCTGTCTGTCTGTGTGGCCGCTAACTCCTTCTAAACCACGCAGCAGATTTTAATGCGGTTTTCACCATCAGCTATAGATACATTTTCAAGGAAGGTATAAATATTTAACTAGCGACCCGCCCCGACTTCGTACGCAAATTACACCCATGCGAAGCCGGGCGGTATTCTGCCGTCCGCTATCTATAATGCCGTTAAGCCACAGGTGGTCAATTTTTACTTTTAAATATGGTTGGATAGAGTTCAAAATTGTCTATCGATCTGTCTAAGAATCGCATCCCTATCTGTCTTAGTTTCTGAAATAAAAATAGCGTAAATGCCGCTATGTGACATTTCTTTTTAACTTTACACGCTATTAAAGTCGTTATCCATCATTACTTAACTAAAAAACCGCTATAATCCCATAACTACATAAATATATTGATAATCAACAAGTTATTGCCTACCTATAAAGCCGTTAATTGTGTTTAGTATCCTAAAACGTAGTTAAAGTGCTTTAACTGCTTTTAAGTTGAGTTTTGTGATGTTATTATTATATAAATTCCTTAACTAAAATGCTGTTATTAGAAAATATTTTGCATAAACAACGTTTAGGTCGCTTAACCGCTTTTTAGATAAGTATTCGCCTGATTTTATTATATAATTTACTACTCTTACTAGCCATTAATGGAAATTCACAGATGAATCTAAAAATATTTATGTACGTTTCCTCCACTAAAAAAACGTTAAACAGCATTCCTTCACTAAAGTGCAGTTATTTGCTGGTACCCCGCGCCGTGCCGATATCCCCGCGCCCGCGCGTTCGCGTGGTTTTGGAAGGACTTTCTTTTAATTGACTTCAGACCTAGCTTAGTATCTACAAGGTCAGCGGTTTTCGAGTAAGCAAACGTCGCGTCGGGGAGTATTCCTGTCAATATTCTTCCCATGGCACTAGGCAATTTTTTTATAGGCACCTGCTGGTGCCGGGGTACTAAGTCGTTACACATTTTGGACATTCTATCATACTAGACTAACGTTCACCAGACAACTAACACTAGATAAATACTGCATACAATGCAGTAATTATTTTATTTCTAAGTTATTGTGTATTAGTATTTTAATCGTAGAGTATTTAAAACTCATTTATTAATGAATTTTATGCGCAGCCGTATTCCATGACAGGACCCATTTACGGCAATTTTTGTGAAGCACAAACAACTTATAACTCCTATCACATGACTGATATATCCACACATAAACACATTACAAAACATGTTACCTATGACATAAAATATGTATGAGAGACATATAGATTTGACGTGTAAAGAAGTAATGTAACCAGAAAAATCATCCATTTAGTGCTGATCCGCGGTTCCAGGGCATTCCCATGAAAATTTTAAATAACTTGGAAGGAGATCCTCGGTGTAAACATTTCTAGTGAGGTCAAGTTCGGGGTCACTTAGAGGCCAAAGCTAAACTTGCTTTCAAGAAGCTAGGTGCGCTTAACAGAGTGAAGCGATACTTCACGCTGGTCAGCGGCCTCTTCTTTATGAACCACAAGTACGGCCCCACGTGGAGTATTGCTCCCACCTCTGGAATGGCGCACCAGAATACCAGCTGCAACCTCTTGACTCCCTACAGAGGCGAGCCACTACAATTTTTGACGATCCTAAGCAAGCTGGATCCACTTAGCCTCCGAAGAGATCTTGGTTCCCTCTGCATCTTTAATCGTTTGTTTTTCGGGGAATGCTCTGAAGACCTTTTTGATCTTATTCATACATCATACTTCTACTAGCGCACATCCCGACACCGTCAAAAAGTTCACAACCACATCTTGCAAAGCTGGAAATCTCACACCGTCCGATTCTTTCACTCCTTTATTCCGGGAACCTGCAAGGTATGGAATATCCTTCCCGCGTTGGTCTTCCACATCAAACGTTTCAAAAAGGGTTTCTACAACTACCTCTCCGGGCTGGCAAAGCACCATCAACACCGCTAGTGTTGCAGGTGTCCATAGGCGGTGGTTTCTGCTTACAATCAGGTGAACCCCATGCCTGTTTACCGCTTTTTTTTACAAAAAAAAAGGATAAGGGTAGACGTCGTTTTGATAGAGTATTCTTTTAGCAAAGTCCTTACCTTACCCGTCACTCCTCTATCAATACATAAACAATTAAAACATGAAAACCGTGAAAATTTATAAGTTAATTGTAAAGTATATATTTTATATTGTTTATTTGTTACGACTTATTGTGATCTCATATCTACGAGTAAGTAGGTACATAATTTATGATAACAATTTGAATTTCATACAACTTGTGATTTTATGCATGTATATTTTTGTTTAGTACTAAGTTTACTTAATTGTAATCTCATTGATACCTAGAGTTATCGAGGTATATAAGGTATTGTTCCTCATTAATTTGTAAGGTTTAATCTCTCTATAACCGAAACAGTTATGGGTAAGTATAAAATACATAGTTTTTGTCCAGAATAGCAAATATTCATTGATAAAAAACATCTTTTGTAGAATATTTGCATGGTTTGATTTTAGAAATTAACTTTAATTTAAATGGTATTCTCAATTATTAAGTAGTAAATGCTTAGCTAAAAAGTGGCTATGTAAAGATGTTCAGTATTTAACCGCATTATAGTTAAGTTAAAAAAAAATTTAAATTAATTTATCCTTAAATCTCGTCAAAATTGCGACTAAAACTCATTAACGGCTATTTAGCTATGGATAGATCACCACAAAGAAAGTTTTAATGCATAGCTGTATTGCCGTTACCATTCTAAACGGCATTTTAGTTAAGTAAAATCAGTTAAATTTATGATACATGCATTTCAGTATCCAGTTACCTACTAATACTACACTAAAATGTCGTTAAGGTGTACTTAGCCGCATTTAAGCGTTTGATTTCAAGTGTTAATCCAAATTTAAATCATAGCTATAACTCAAAAAATGTTTTTTACCTATCATAAAATAGATGTTTTAATTTTGAAGTATATCTACTTGAAAGTACGACTAAAAGGCAATATTTTAATATCAATAAATCTCGTATATGTTTCATGGTTTTAAAGTAGCTACAATTTTAAAATTCTACCGCGTTTTTCGCTGATATCTCGAAACTTAGTTTTGAGGCTTAGCGGCATTATAGATAGTGGACGGCAGTATTGTGGTCATGGCAGAATCGATGGAAGATCTCAGCATGATGCTCGAAGGCCTCAATCGAGTCTCCCAACAGGTGGGCCTTAAAATGAACATGGACAAGACAAAGGTTATGTCAAATATCCATGTTGTGCCCACCCCAGTATCAGTTGGGAACTCAGTTCTTGAAGCTGTTGACGCGTACGTCTACCTAGGACAAACCGTCGAACTAGGTAGGTCCAACTTCAAGAAAGAGGTCAATCGGCGAATCCAACTCGGCTGGGCAGCGTTCGGTAAACTACGCAACGTCTTCTCGTCCAAAATACCTCAGTGCCTTAAGACGAAAGTCTTCGACCAGTGTGTGTTACCAGTGATGACATACGGCACTGAAACGTGGTCTCTCACTATGGGCCTCATAAGCAAGCTCAAAGTCGCACAACGAGCTATGGAGAGGGCTATGCTCGGGGTTTCTCTACGAGATCGAATCCGAAATGAGGAGATCCGTAGACGAACGAAAGTCACCGACATAGCCCACCGGATTAGTAAGTTGAAATGGCAGTGGGCAGGGCACATATCACGCAGAACAGATGGCCGATGGGGCCGAAAGGTTCTGGAATGGAGACCACGGACTGGCAAGCGCAGCGTAGGACGTCCACCCACAAGATGGACAGACGACCTAAAAGAGACCGCAGGGAAACGCTGGATGCAGGCCGCTTCCAACCGGCCCTTTTGGAGATCGATGGGGGAGGCCTATGTCCAGCAGTGGACGTCCTACGGCTGAAATGATGATGATGATGATGATGAAGCCGGGCGGGCGGGTCGCTAGTAATAAATAAATTAAAATTATTGTTTTTTAAAAACACCGCTAAAAACTAAAACACGTCGATTAGGTCTGAAAATATTCATCGCTTATTCTTACTAAGTAGGTACACGGTTACGCAGAAAGGTAAGTACTAGGCCGAAAGGGGTTCATAGTTACCCATCATTATGAGCAACTTTTACCATTGGACCAACCCTGAAATCGCGTAAAAATACATTTTGTCGAGTAGGAATGACCGTTTTCCACATTGGCGGATCCAGGCCATGGGGGCCATGACCCCCCAAAACACCTAGCAATTCCATACATTCTACTCAATTTTTCGATTTGATTCCTTCGAAACTTGTCAGAATGCCCCCCCAATGAAATCCTGGATCCGCCCCTGGTTTTCCAGCTGGTATTTTTATCGCAATTTCAGAGTTGCTCCCTTAGTAAAAACTATGAACACCCTCTCTGTATAACCCAGTATAAGTATAACAGTGATTTACAACTATAGTAAACGCATTATCATCAGGGGTGCAAGTACCGTTCTTTTATCGATCGTCAAATTGACAGTTGAGGTCGTCAAATTCGATAATATGCCATTTTTTCAGTACTCGCTGTGATCGAATCTATGGCATTTTAGCGAATTTGACGATCGATAAAGAACGGTACTTGCACTGCTGAGTCGTCAGGTCATAAATCATTGTCTGTCCATCTCGCTCGCACCCACATGTCATTTCTGTCTATCTCGCTCGCACTTACAGGTCTTATGGTATGACGGACGTTTATTGCTCGACGACTCAGTTGGTAACGCGGTGACTATAGTCATACCGATGAATGAGTTTCTTCTATGTGTGAGTATTCTAGCTATAGGTTCTATAGTGGTTCTATAGTAAATGTTAGATATAAGTAGATAGACGATGACTCAGCCGGTGTATAAAAAGTGAACCTTATTCTTTAGCCGACACAGTTAAAAATGATCAAGTACCTAGAGATGTAGAAGCCACTAAGTACTTGTCTTACTAAGTATATTCCTAATTGGAAGATTGACGTCATTAGTAAAATGTTGGGGAAATCATCTGGAAACCCAGTTAGCTTTAAAAAAAACTAGGGCTATTTTCAATATAAGCTGGTGCTACTTTACATCTTTATTATTGGTGCTGTAATCAAAGTATTATAATGTAAGCGATAAAAGGCAAATCGAAATTTTATAATCATATTTCCTAGTTACTAAAATAGGTAATAATGTTAGGTAGGTATTACGTGCCACCACCTTCGCAGGAAACTTTTTTTTCTTATGATATTATTATATTATGGCGTAACGTACTCTATTATAATTTTTTCAAATACAAATACATTTTGAGAACGCAATGACTAGTAACGCCATCTCAATAGGTTACAGAAAAATAAAACGAACAGCACCATCTAACGGAGCGCCATCTAACGGATTAACCTCCAACTACTACAAGTTATGACTTGCTGTTGCGCTAGCTGTTTCTGTAGTGTACAACTATATCGATAGATGGCGGTATCAAATTTAAAGTATCGCGCCATCTATAAAAAACTGTCAGAACTTACTAGTCCTGAAAACCTCATAGATGGCGCGATTCACAAAAGGTGCAAAATATTTGTTAACCCTCTTAGTTAGTTTTCAGGACTGTCGGAAGATGTCAGTTCATTGGTTAGAGTTGAAAAATTAAAACTATTTTCATCATCTTACCGGTATCGTTGAGCAAGGCATTGATGTCCGTCGTCGAGCCATCGGCCGACATTGCTGTAACAAAGAAAATAGATTTTGGTTACAATGTCGCCATGATTCTTTCTAATTAAAACAAAAGACAGCTCTTAATTCTATGAAAATCATTAACAAGCCAATGCCTTCTTAACATACTTTTGTCGTTTTTTGGTTGGTTGTCTTTTTGCTTGTTTTTTTTAATACACTAGGTACCTCTACCTACTGGGTCTTGCTACTAGGCGGTTCAAAAGCTTTTAAGTATTGCAGTGTTTCAGCGCTAATTTGAGCCCGGGTTAAGAGTTAGCCGTTAGGTCCCAATACTGTAATGGTTATGGCGTAGGTAAGGTAGGTATATTATTATAGACCCATTGCCATTACCGGGTATGTCGCATATAATTTATTAGGTGTGACAAGCTTCACGCGGAATTTAGGCCATGCATTATCGGGAGCACTTTATAAACTACCTCGGCGATCACGTAGCTTCGATCGTAGCAATCGTAGCATCGCTGTTATCACCGGGTTACGGCTGAAGTGTAGAAATACAAATACAAACTGTAACTACGTTCAGCTTCGAGTACGTTTATTTGATTGTATGAATTTATTTATTAATATAGGCTTGCGTTTGAATGCCAACTCGCCTGATGGCGGTCTACGATGGAGCAAGCTTGCCTAAAAGAAACCGATTCCCACCATATCCCACGGCCCGGCCGGCGGTGGCACTACTAACCTGCACTACTAATACCTACTAACTACGAAGTAGTTACATAGGTTACTTTTTTGCGAATAAAAAATTAATATCGAACTAAATAAAAAACAAATAAACATCGAAAAACCAAGCCGACTAAAAAATTTATGTTCGTAGTGTCGTGAGGAATGAAGGATTATATTACCTACCGCACTTTTTTCGGTAGGTATATTACCTAAGTACAACTTTTTTTTCCCCGTCATTCGAGTATTTGCTTACTATGACTGTACCTACGTTTTAACTGTATTTTATTAGGCTGTATGAGAAGTCTGTACAATTTCCCGCGGAATTTCCCGGAACTAACACTCACAGTTTTCAATTTTAGCGTAATAGAAAATATGCGGCTTCAGCGTTGAGTGTGCGGGAAAAGTTAATTTGGATAAGCACGTAGCTCTCTAGAGCTGTCTCTCTGCATAATAATTTTCTCAGTGACCCGAGGCAAAAGCAACAGAAGTAGTGTTTACAAAAATTATATAATTTCAATCGGTTAGTAATCCGATAAAGGCCGTGACAGACGGAGCGCGACGCCGCCGATGACGGGGTACCACGGTCGGCGTGACCGCGGCGAGATTGCCCGATTTGTTATCATTCACTTCGATTGGTTACCTAGGTACTTATATTCCTTGTTCAGTAAAATTGTTGAACACACCAGCCTTATTTACATTAGCTTTATATTTTTTACACACTTTCAAAATTTTTATAGATAAAAAAGTAGGCATTCTAATAACATTACAAATATTTCAAATTATTTTGTTAGTTGGCGGAAAAGATTTAAAAAAAACGAGTATTTTAGATCCTCCGCCATTACATAAAATTTCGATACATAAATTACTTTGTACCATTTGCTATTTTTATTTTAGCTCTTTTTTGCATTGGAACTATCGCTGCAAGTCTCTTACCCCCTTATTAATAAACGTGGAGTAGTATTGGAATAGTTACGCCGTGTTTTGTCTTGTTCTATCTTTCACATTTTGAACTCGATCGAAAAAGATAAAAGACGGAGTAACTATTCCAAGCCTACTCCACGTTTATTAATAAGGGGGTTAGTGTGCGTGAAGCGTGAAATAATGAATACTTCAGTGTGCCGTACTTTTCTATGAGTAGTGAAAACACATGCACATCTCCCTAATCTCCCTTGCTATACAAATCAATGTCTGATTGATTTTATGATAGAGTATCAGAATTGTTATGACAAGTGCTAGAATAATTATCCTAACCTAAATAGCTCGTAGGTGAGTAATAGCATAGATAAAATACTAGAAATTGGTAATAGATAGTAGATATGGTAAATAGAATAAACGTACACTTAGGTGGCCTGGACGAGCGAACCAAGATTATAATATCGGGAGCTCATTCCACAACTTCACCACGGTAAATATCCCGTAAATAATCATATAACTTTAGTGAACAACCGTGATAGTTTAAAACAGTGTTTTAAGATTATAATCATAGTGAGAAGCTTCGACCAAAATTAAATGAATGGACGGGCCCAGAAGGAGCACATTTTTGAAGATAACAAAATTAACGCCGTCTCTCATTTCGTTTCAGTCGGTCTCTAGCCGTAGGAAGTGCAACACGTGTCTATTGTTACGTGATAACGAAACGTCTGACAAAATTATGCATTCATATGCTTTCCCGAAATGTAAATACACAAATAAAACCGGGATCTATTTTTTGTAACAAATATAATGTACATTTTTATAATTAGGTGTATGTCCGACGGTTTTGACTCGTTTTTACTGAGCAATTTCAATGGTTAGGGCCCGACCATTCATTTTATTTTGGTCGAAGTAGGAAGGTAATGAAAATGTACGCGCTATCTGCGGCTTAATTGTATATATGCGTACGAGAAAATTAACAGAATGCTGTGGTTTTGTATTCAATTTTACATAACCTGACAAACCACAAAATAAATTTGATAAGACAAGTTAAATAATTTATTTTATTGCTACACTAAGTGCATACTGGCAGAATTCATTTAGAATTATTAGATTGATTGATTGATTAACTCTTTATTGTTCACACCATTAAATTTGATATAAAGAGGACAAAAAACTCTTAAAACTAGTGTAACAAACTGGCGGCCTTATCTCTAAAAGCGATCTCTTCCAGGCAACCTTAGGATGGAAAGGATTTATAGAAGACGGGGTTTGCAATAGAGGCTATATTATTAAATTTTTCTTATACCATACACAATATACTCATACATATTTGTTGACCACTAGCAACTTATCAATCTATTTCATAGAGAAATTTGTTTCCAAAGCCTTTTAGGGTTCCGTAGTATTTATTACATTGTATAAGTTCGTTCTGTCCGACCGTCTGACTGTTTGTCTGTCCGTCCTAATTCTTTAAAATTTGGTAGGTAACAACATTTTGAATTAGATCGGTGTGGTGCGTCACGTTTTAGCCTAGAAACCAAACCCTATTATAGGATATTTTTAGCATTCCAATTTAAATAATTACACGACCGGCGAATAGCTTAATAACTACATAATATTATAACCTATTTAGAATCCAGCCTTGAACCCCAAATACGAAGCCTCCACAGTGCCGAAGGTCATGCATTGTTTGCAAACATAATACAACATAACACTGATAATAAATATTTATGATGTTTTATTGGAAACCTCTTTGATGCCACATTCTTTTTAAAGACTAGCGATTAATTTAAAAATAAACATGGATGCTCATAGATTTTTGCGTGGCAAAAAAATTCGAGGTCTGTGTCTGTGTAATTAGCTGTGGGTGGGAGCTTACACTTGAAAACATATATTTTTATTTATTTTGAAAGCTGCAATTACTCCATAATCAAGTAGGTACTTAAAGTTATTTATTTACATATTTTTACAATACATACGTTTATGGCTCTACAGGAAACATGATGGTATCAAAGATAGATAGATAAATAGAAACTCTTTATTGTGTATACCAGAAATAATAATTACAAACAGATAGAAAACACTTACGAGCAGGGGCCTTACGAGCAACAGCTAATTGCGGCACCTAATCCGCTCAGTTGGAAAATCACGTGAACGTGAACCTTATCGCGCCCAGATATGGTTTGCGGTCGCGTGATTTTCCAACTGAGCGGATTAGGTGCCGCAATTAGCTGTTGTCCGTAAGACACCTGGTAATTAATGGTAATGGTATCAAAATTGATAGCAAAACATTTCTTCCCTTCCCACTCAGTGATTTAATTTTATCATCAAAAATGTTAAAATGCGTGAGCGAAATAGCCATGCGCTTTTAGATGCCCCTTTTGTTTTTCTTCGTACCTACATACTTTTTTCTGTTATTGTAGATCCATAATTCATAGCAATCGGTCTCCCACAGATTCTATGACTAAAGGGGGCCACCTCGAGAGTTCATACTAGAGTATAAAAAAAGAAACAGGCATATCGGTTTACATACATAAAAATCTAACAGGAACTCTAAGAAATCTAACAAACTGAAAGACCTTCTACAGTTTCTTCACACTAACTACAAGTTTAAGGCCACTAGACTCATCCAGTCGGAAGTACAAAACGAAAACAAACTAAGAGGTCAATTATGACAATTTGTATTCAATACCACAAGTCATGCGGCGAGGAACAGCCACTTATAGGTGCTAACAATGATCCGCGGCATTATAAGGACAGGCTATTGTTTGATTTAGGCATCCAGGTGCCTACAACAATCACAATATGTTAGACACAGCTCCAGAGCTATCTTTGACATGTGATTAAGAACCCTGATGTGTTAATCTATAAGAATTTTTAATACAAATGAAATAAAATGAATCGATATGAATAAATTTTCAAATGAGTACCGTTGGCAAGCTAGTCCGTGTTGGAAAAGTATCTTTTTTTATTCTTTCCTTCTGCAAGGGTCTTGGTGTCGCACGTTTTGTGCGTTTTCCAGTATCAAGTATTGAAATATCAAGTTTTATTAGATATCGTCAAACAAGGTATCGTAATTTAGATGCGCATGACGACGTTTTATTTTCCATACGGATGCGTCATTCGCCAGCATCGTTGCATAAAAAACAGCGTAATAGCACTGACACTAGGGACGTCCAGCTGTGACACTAATTCGTGTGTAACAAAGCGAATGCCAGGTGATTACTTTGCTTTTAAATCTACACTAATATTAGGTACATCTAGAGGTAAAGTTTGTGACGTTGTGTTGTTTGTAGGAGGTAATCTCTGAATCTACTGATTACATTGTAAAAATAGTTTCACTGACAGTAAGCTACACTATCCCTGAGTGACATAGGCTATTTGGTTACTACACGGGCGATGCCGTAGGCTAAAGCTAGTTGTTAGTATAGAGCGCGGTCAACATGCAAAACTTATCCGTTAAATACCAAAATCGGCATGGATAAATCGTAAATTATGTAGTGCAGACAAAATAAAAGACAACAAAAAGTCACAAGATATCCTAGCTATCCAAATGTTTGACCTTACCTATTACATTACACATACAAAATTCAGCATACGTACGTCCTATACCAGAAACAAAAGAGGATATTTAAAACCCAGGCCGGAAACATCCCCTACCTTACCCATATAGAGTTTCCATTTTAAACCGTTCAACAATATTTAAAAAAAAATACGATAAAAAATCGTTTAATAAAATAAATGAAACTAATTTCATTGAAAGTTCACTAAACGATATTAATTCCCTAATATTCTAAACTTAGAAACCTGAGTGAGAGTGGATTATACCATAAGTTATTCGATATTTAAGTATCAATTCAAAAAAATTACTTAAAAATTAGTAACATATGCACTTTTGTTTACTTGGATGACAATAATATTATGAGATCCAAATAACAAAATTTTCCTGTTATTTTCATTTAGTAACTAAACTATTGAACCGATTTTGATGTAATTTCTATGGAACAAATCTGAAAGAATATCCTTTCAAATCAAAAGATAATTTTCCAAATCGGTTTATAAATGACGGAGTTCTAAGGTAACAAACATTAAAAAAAAAACGGATTACGAGCCCTTTTTTATCGGTAAAAAAAGTTAAAATCATTTCACAATGGAATTAATCAAATTTGCTCATTTTAATAATAACAACGTCACTCGCTGATGTAGCGATACACTCAAAGCTGCTGGCAGAAAATAACAGAAGATTGCTGATTGATATAGGCCTCTAGGTCCTTAACTGTTGGCCTTTTGGAAAAGCTCACAGTCACACAGCGGGCAATGGAGAGAGCTATGCTCGGAGTTTCTTTGCGCGATAAGATCCGAAACGTGGATATTCGCCAAAGAACCAGAGTCACCGACATAGCTGTTAAAATTTGCAAGTTGAAGTGGTAATGGGCAGGCCACATCGCTCGAAGAACCGATAACCGATGGGGAAGAAAGGTTCTGGAGTGGAGACCACGAACGGGAAAACGCAGCATAGGGAGGCCTCTCACTGGATGGACCGACGACATTGTGAGAGTCGCGGGTATCCAGTGGATGCAAAAGACGGGCTGTCGTTCAGTGTGGATGTTAAAGGGGGAGGCCTATGTTCAGCAGTGGACGTCTTCCGGCTGATGATGATGATGATGATAGGCCTCTGCAAGGAATATTCTAAAACACGGTTCTAAACTAACCGTAGCTGGAATAGTAACCTAACCGTAGCAAAGACTAAGAAAGAGGCTAGGCCGTTTTATATGCACCTAAGCTTGAACTTTTTTGTCAACCATACATTTTTCAGTCTACTGTTAACATGGTGCATATAACTGCGCCGAAATATCCATCCACATTATAACACTGTAAATATCCCGTTATTAATAATTTAATTCAAAGATTACGCTATGATTATGATTATAAATGTTTATTACTTGTGACGTTTTTGCATTGCTGTTAAATTAGTAGCTATTGTTATAGTTTACTATTGTATCTGCCCACTCAATCGTGCAAAAAGCTGGTACTTATTACGTAGTAGCTACTTCTATCTTCTATTAGCTTTATTTAAATGAGGAATATTTTGCAAGAACACGACTAGACTACCCGGAAGATAATCAATGCAGTTTCTATCTGAACTTAATTATGTTGTTAGAGTGCGATAATGTCAGATTTATTGAGTAGGGTCATCGTCCACTTGACTAAAAGTTTATCGATTAACAAATATGCACTAGAAATCAGAGGTTAATTAATTAGAGGGAGATAATAATTAGAGGCCACATATCAAAACATGATTGTTGTTGACTAATCATTTTCAAATTAGACGTCAATTATACTTGTTTGACAGCTCTTCCCACAACAATCGTCATATTGAGAAGAGCTAGCGAATTTTAAACATGCAAGTTTTCCATTCGTCATCCCACTCCACTGCTTTTTTATACTCATATCGTATTAATATAATTACTTTTGTAATTTCATCTGTTTTAGGTTTAATTTATTATAAGTTATAAAGTGAACTAAAAATAATTCTACTTAGCTCAATTGTAAAATTAAATAGATAAATCATCAGATATACGATGATGAGTGGTAAAAGTAATCGTCAAAAGTGTACAAATGAACAGGAAGTTTAATTCAATGTGGAACGAACAATTGTCACAAACATTAGAGATACATTTCTGCACAAACTTTTTAATGGTAGTCTCTGGTCTGGTCAAGATCTGTTTAGTGCGCAATCACGCTCAGACACCAATATAATTATACCGTTCACGTTTAGATAGGAAAAGATCTAAAAAGTTGTGTAACCCACAACTTGTCCAAGCGAGTAACGGATACTAATTGACGTTCATTAGAGAATAAATTGCTTGGACGATTTTGCTACTTTTGCGTTTGATTTTTTTGCATTTGCTTTTTTTTTATCTTATAGTAGGTTTCAAATAACATTTCGATATAAATTATTATAAATACTTATTTAATGTTTCAGAGGTTAAACGACATTGTCACGCATATCACAAGGCAATATAAGAGGCTCGCTCAAGACCAGAAAGAATGTCTTGAACGAGGGAAGATCTAAACCTGTAGCAGAGACTAAAGACAGGCTGAATAAGTGGAAAGATAGGTGGATAAATATTTTTAACGAAACGGTACTTTGTAAGATAGTAGAAAACTAGAAAATGCGATTAAAATCGCGGGATGTAGTTACTTAGTACCTACATAGTTTATCTTATCTAATCTATGAAAATAAATTTGAAAACTAGCACACCTTCACAGAGTGAAGTGAAGAAAAGAGTAAAGAAATACCTACCGATGAGGCAATCGATTTCGATTATCAGGACTCGATCAGCTATCGTTATCTTGACAAGCCGAGATGCCGGCAATGGTCAGCGAAGTGTTACTTACTGTTTATTGTAGAATTACTCACTGTTGCACGTTACTGTCATATATCTCCTCCTCCTCGCGTCGTGCTCAGTCTCTCCTTTATGATTTTACGCCATCTTCCCCTATCCTCGGCGACATGCAGCGCATCGTATACTGATTGTCTAGGGTGGTGCGAATCTGGGGTGCAAGTACCGTTCTTTTAGCGATCGTCAACAAATTGACAGTTGAGGTCGTCAAATTCGATAATATGCCATTTTTTCAGTACTCGCTGTGATCGATTCTATGGCATTATAGCGAATTTGACGATCGATAAAGAACGGTACTTGCACTGCATGTCAGACCAACGCATCGGGCTGCGGCCTTCCATCGACTTTGCCTGTTACTATTATTATTTTTTCTAGATTGTTGTTGTCTTTCCTGGCAATATGGCCGAAATACTCCAATATTCGCTTGAGACAAATGTCATACTGTCATATATCTAAGTAATATCATATTATAGGTAGGTAGGTGACACTGGGGCCGTGGTTTTCCCAAGAGCCGACCTTTGGGTCGTAAGAGCTAAGATTTGGGGCTCTAACATCCCGTTCAAGCGACCCCGAAAGACAATGGCGTGTTGTACCCTGTGCGGCTAATATATTGTAGATAATGTTTTAATAGGTGTAATCTTACATAACCTAGTATCACAATATTTTTTTCATCCCCGGAAAGAGTATTTTTGCTCTTCGATATCTGAGTGCAAAGGCCGTTTTTATCCGCTAGAGGATAAAGTAAAATTGAATTTAGAACATCGTGTGCACTAAGTTTGTGAATTCAAAACAGCATTAAACCTATTAAATTTTAATTTGTTAAAAACTCAGACTCGGAACCTTCTTGGAGTACTTTTTTTAAATTTTCTTTGCGCGTGCCATTTTCGTTTCACGTCACGTTATTAAAACCTTAGGTTAAAAACAAGAAACTTGAAAAAAATTCATGAAAAACCTAAAATGAGTGATCTTAGCGACGAGGAAGTTTATTTGACGCCAACAGAGTTGACTGAAACTGTTAATAATGCGCAAATGTTTTTTTTTTTTCATTTAGTCATTTCCTCGCTGATGGGATGAAAAGTTACGTGTTGCACTCGAGTGCATAGATTTTTCACCTCGTGCTCTTTTGATTGCCTCGCTAACGCTCAGGATTCTAATTTTTGAATCACTCGCTACGCTCGTCATTCAATTTAAGAATCCTTCGCTTGCTCGGTCATCGAAATTGAGCACGTGGTTAAAAAGCAACTTTGCACTCTTGTATAACAAATACTTAACTATTGTCGTCTTGCCCTCACCCCGTGTGGCGGGCGAATCTTGACTTATTCGGCCGGCCTACTTAAATCAGAGGTTAATTAACTGGGGTTGAAATGAGCGTTGTTAACGATCATTAAAGAAATCATTCTCAAATCAGATGACAGCTACATAGACCGGTTTCTCAGCTCGTCTCACAACAAGTTCTAATCTAACTAGTAATTATAGCTAACTAGATGTGTCGCGTCTTCATTTTTCGCGTCTTTTATTTTTTCTGTGATATAAGGTGAGGTGGGTTTATATTCGTTCTTCCTGCGATTTACAACTTTCACTAAGAAGTTCAGTTAAGAGGTTCAGTTGTCCATTTGTAATAAAACTTCTTAAATAAAAAATAAATAAAAAAAGCTTATAATCTTTAATCTTCTGAACAGATTATCTGGAATCATAGCTAAGAAAATTCTCAAACATGTCATTTTTCAAATAAATAAAAAAAAACAATATCAGATCATCATAGATTCAGTATACTGAATCTATGCAGATCATCCATTTGCAAGCTTAGGATTCATGCCACATACAGATACACACCCCCATCTGTTTGCTTCGGGGGTCAAAGAAGTAGGTAACGTACGTAAGGTAACAGTCAAGTGTCGATAGTTAGGTTATCAGATTTGATCAATAAAAGCGAGAAACGCCACGCTCGCTAATAACAGTAGTAGTGTCTCTAAATGCTTTTAATATTTTCACTTACGATCCCTGGGATATTAGATGCCTTGTAATTTTGCATTCCTCTCGACTCACGCTACTGCCGGAGCGATTTCATGCCATTGACTTTATATACCTAAACATACTTCTCAGCAAAATAGACCTCCATCTTTAACGAGAAGCCTATACTTATCTGAGAAGCACTGCATAAAACTTAGTTACCCATTCTTTAAATAGTTCATCGATATTGCAAACACGTATTGAAATAATACGAGATATTAAAAATATGCCATATATCCAAAACATATTTTCCCTTACATCTACATAATTACAGAAGCTATCGTTGTCGAAAATCAATACTAGCGTCTGGTGCTGTCTGGAATAGTAAATAGGCTACGATTTATACCATTGTAATTTTTCAAGTGTGGTTCCGTGACTTTTCTGGCACCGAAGATAAGCAACTGATGACCTGGTCAGTTCTGATGGGTCACGGCACCGCGAGTGGTGCGCTGCCGGGGTCAAATTATCGTCATCATCATCAGCCTATACTATTCCAGTGCTGGACATAGTCCTCTCCCAAGGCACGCTACTCGATCCGATCTACGGCTTTTCTCTTCCAGCCACTTACGTATATCATCACTCCAATGATTGTCAGGAAGTCCTATGCTACGTTTATAGATTCGTAGTCTCTACTCTAAAACACGTCTACCGCAACGGTTAAAAAATCTGGGGTCAAATGATACTTATAAATTGTAGGTCCCGATATTTTGTTGTTTTGTTGCTTGAATGCTGAACACCAATATACGATCGTTCTTTTTTACTACTTGAGAAAAACAGGTCGTACACTTTATGTACTATGTTGTTATTTTTGTTATTAAACCAGAACAAATTCCAAGTAAAGGCTCATAGTATACCAACTAGAAAAGGGCTTTTGACAAAGAAAGGATGCAAGTACTTCACAAACATTCCGGGTTTCCCGCCGTACGGTGTTGCAAGACATGCCCTGCATTTGATATGAACATTTAAGAACGCTGGCAATTGGTTTGAATAATGTAGTTGTACAGTTGTACTAAAAACTATTTTGACTAACTGAGGAAAGAGACGAACAAGTCGCTCGCCTGATGCTGCCACACGTGCCTTAATACATAAAAAAAAATCGAATTATCGTATGTGTCTATAAAAGGAGTCGGGGTATACCTCAGTTCTTACGACAATAGAATTGTTGTTGGATTTATCTAGACAATGTTTGGCCAAAATTTATTTTTGTTTTGAAAAATACTTATCACACAGTCGATTATTTAATTGTTAATCCTAGCTAATATACAACATTATATATACCTAGGACCAAAATTAATAAATTAAAAAAGATTAATATTAAAATTCATTAAAAAAATTGTGCAGGCATGAAAAGCAAGCATTATGATGTTTCTTTCCATTCACAAACAAATTATATTACATATTTTTCGTATTCTTCTCAGCATACCCTTTCAATTGATACCCATAATTATCATGATGGTAGATAAGAAAATTATGTCGGCCTTCTTGGACCGTTCACCATATTGAATTGAATGTGACGTTATAAATTTTTTCGTATTCTTCTCAGCAAACTCTTTCATTTGATACTCATATCATGGGGGTGCATAAAAATAATTGGTCCGCCATCTTGGAGAGTCCACCACATTAGATTTAGAATAACGTCATTTAGATAACCATGCATTACAAAAGAAAACAAGTAAGCAAAATTTCAGCTCAATCGTTTGGGGATGTTAAAAAAAACTATTGTAAGATTTGACACTTAATAGGCATAATAACAAGGCAATTTAGACAAAAGCTTGTAAAAAAACAACTAAGGTGGTTTTTTATTACCGTTACGTTGCTCACTGTACATGAGAATGCGGTTCATCGTGGTTTGTGTGCTAAGTGCTGCAAATAAGCACCACGAGATTCTTATTTGATTAGGGATTATTGACAACTACTTAGAGAAATAGTTTATCAATAAGACTTTTTTTAGTAGCCTTACCAAGATAAATTACCTTAAGGCGAAATGGTAGAGAACCGTAAACTTGTATGACGGTAATGCGGCGTGCGCGCTTTAAAATATTTACAATGTTTATTTTTTCTTTATTTACTACAAATAATCTTACGCTTTTACAAAAAAGGGCGACCACTTAAGTATTTGAATGATTGTTAGGATTACACACAAATTTTTTGATGAAAATATCTTCTATAGAATCCGAATGAAGTTGATTCAATCCATTGAATGGAACGTAAAATCGGGTGTTTTTTTAGGAAAGTTTATGATTTTTTTCTATCAAGTCAAATTTCATCAATCGTGTATCGGTGAACACATCCGAATAAAATATTTCAATAACATTTATTAAACATAAAGAAATAATGTCAATTAATCGATTTTAAAGGTCTACTTTTGAATATTCGTGATGACGTATCGTCAAATTTGAAGCATATTTCGTTCTAAGATGGGAACGGAGTTGGGGATTTTATACTTTTCATACAAACTTAATAGTTAAATATTTCTGATACTACTAACATTTTGTAGAAACTTGATGTAAATATTAAATTCTAACAATAAATTTATAAAGCGATTCATCTTAAAAAAAACAAAAGTTTTAATGGGTTAAAACAATACCGTGTATAAATTCATATTTACAATTAATATATATGTACCTACTTACTATCAAAACCCAAAGAGTAGTTTAACCGACATTTTAACCTTTTTACATCTAATAAAAGGCATACGCTTGATGCCATCGTGAGGTGGTGGTCATGATCAAGCGCCCACGGTGGAGCACAATTGCCTAAAAGAAATTGATTTACTAGCGACTTGAAGACATTTAGATTGTAAATATTGGGGAACTAGTGTGGAACACTTCTATATAAAATTGCGTTCGTTTTGACCCATTCTACGATCTAGAGTTTACCACAAAGTAAATTTGTATGAAATGTATGAAAATAACCTGAAAATGCACCTACTCGATCGTTAACATTAACGAAATCGAAAACGCAACTGGAAAAACTCGCATATGGCACTCTGATGTCCAGGACGCCCTTAAGGATATGAAATACTCTTTTGAATATAAACTGCAATTTGTAAATTAATTGCAGTTCGTCTTAGAATTCATTCTAAGAACATCAATGTAATCTAAAGCCAAGTTTCAATGACCTTCATTCAAACGTCTCGATTGTCATGCATTTGATAAGAGATAATAAGACAATGGCTGCAAGGTATCTTGTCTATTTGTCTAATAGACGGAGACTCATTGGTTCGATAAATTACTCATGCATATAAAACTTTAACTTTGCAATTTTTTGTTGGCCACCAAGATACAGATTTTGCCTATAGTTTGGGGTACGTCAGTACAGCACAGACTATACCTACGTTAAAATATAATTACGTACATGATAATTAGTCACCATTTAAATATACTGCCGGCAAGGAACTGCCGACCGAGCTCAGTGGCGTGCATTGGGAGAGGCCTATGTCCAGCAGTGGACAATTAGAGGATGATGATGATGATTTAAATATAATAATTTTGCATTTCTATCCTAATAATTTTACGTAATTATTATTTTCTTCTTTCGTAATATTTAACCTTACGTAATTGTTTAATCGTTTTTGTGTATTTTTATTCATGTTAATGTTATAATTATCCGCCTAATAAGTTTCCACTGCTTACTAAAATTAATTATGTGCAGTTTCGATGCCATCGCATAGCAACGGTGAAGGAAAATATCGTGAGGAAACCAGTATGTCCAAGAACCTCAAAAGATTAAAGACATAATAATGACATTCACCAATATACTCTGGGCCAGCATGGTGGATTGCGACTTTTTGGCCTATCCTCTTTCTCGCTGAGAGCCGTGCAATGAACTACAAAACATATTATTTTGTCTAAGATACAAGTGAGATTATTACAAAATAATTATTCTAAAATGCGAAAATGTTTGTAATACGGTGCAAAAACGGTTTGTTTCTTTCAATTTCACAGATAAACTTAGATCAACGGATCGACGTGATTTTTACTTAGAGATAGTTTGAAAGCCGGAGATACATCGTACCGGTAACATAGGATACTTTAAAAGAAACTGTGGGACACAGCTTGTGAGGCATAATTTCATTATAGGTTTACCACATTATCCAAACGAAGCATGCATCATACTGTGCCACAAAAAGGGTTCGTTTTACAATTCCAAGGTTTGATTACTTTAATGACATTTTAATTAAGTACCACCAAATAAAGGTTGTTTCTCAATCAGTAAATGTTTTAAATGTTCATCAGGCCTTATCACGAATTATTTTATGTTGTTTTATTGTTTTATGTTCTAATTACGTTTTTTTTCTTCGTGTGTTTAAATCGCGAAAGTTAAAAAATTACTAGTAATTAAATGTATCAGAGGCACCTTTACTAGAGGGTTTAATTATCAGCTTATAGTAGTTAGAATCTTGAATAATTTATTATGACTTTATCTTTGTTCCCGATTCCTATTGTATTCATTAATTTCTAAGAGCACGAGAAGCTAGCGCCTTTTATTATGGCATTAATATCAATATGAAAACTGTTTATAAATCACCACTAAAGTATCCACATGTTTGTTTGAACCTTTTTATATTATAACCAGTACATTTTGTCACAAGGAAATAGTAAAAATAGTTTATAATTAGCTAAAATCATATTCATGTAACTAAAATCATATTATTTTGAAGGTCATTCATATGAATGTCCCGCCTCTTGCATTGTTTTTGTTAAACCCTCGATAATATATCTTATCAAAAAACTCTCGATCAACATACCTTTCAATATAAAAACAATCAAAATCGATTCAGTCGTTTAGGAGCTACGATGCCACAGACAGACACATAGTATATTGTTGGTGGTTGAAATCAACACAATCGGTAAGGAATTTCATTACAGCGCATTCCAGCGCACCTGACGGAATTCAGCCTAATTCAAATGTTAAAGAAACAGGATATTTACCATAGTATTTCCATGTATTAAGTTCTCCATGCCTCGACACCTGTACTGTTAGAACCACCATGACCACAGGAAAACTGAACAAAAATTCTATCGGCTTCTTTAATTATAGTTCTGCGAACATATCTATATAACCAGTATTTGATGGTAAAGTCCAAAAGTTCGTTGCTGATTGTAATTTTTTTGCGACTAGATTGGATGGACTTTGTAATTATTTTTTCTATGGGAATGATACTCAGAATTTGTTAATTGCACGTAAACAGAATGAATTGCAAAAGCTCCGTGGACTTTAGTCAATTAGATTTGCTTACGTTGGCTGGCTAGCTAGGGTTATCGTCTAGCTAGTTCAAGGTCGACTTTTTACCCAACTGCTCCATAATGAGGGTATATTTAGCTTGTTGTCTGTTTCTTGTGCCTGCTTTCTCCTAAATAGATTTCGAAGTGTCACTTACTATTTTTTGTTGGATTTGTCTTTGATAGTAGTCAGCTATATTTTGTTGTAGGGTTTTTGATTTTAATTGAACTTCACTTCTATTTTGTTTTACTTATATTTTACACTAGCTGTTGCTTGCGGGCTCGCTCACGTAGTCTAAAAATCCACTTTACTCCGTTCCCGCCCTTTTAGTTTTAGTTGCGCATCTGTCTTGCAATCCACTCTACTCCCGTTATGCTCCTTCCGCTCCAAGCCTGAATCTGTCCCATGATCTACCATTCTTCTGTCCTTTACCACGCCAGTCCTGCCTAATTAGTCCTGTAATCTTCTGTACTACAGGCCTGCTCTTTCTAATCTAACTCGGCATCCGTCCCATAATGCACTTTACTCCTTTTTCTGCCCTTTTGCGAACCTGGCGCGAATTTTACATTACTTACTCAATTTTGCTTGTTGTGGTTAGTATGTTTACTCGGCATTCTGTGTAGGTACACCAAACACAACAAGAAACACTATACATACACATTTTTTACACTAACCAGCATTCCATTTTAATATTTTTCTTCCAAATTAACAAAGAGCTAAGAATTTCGACCAAAAATTGGATTTTGAACCACAAAAGTTTTCTTCGTATCTTTTTCACTAAACTTTGGGCACGTTCTCTATGCGTCATCGCAGTTAAGCAAAGATGATGCACGATGACGTTGGTCCTGTTTACCTTTTTTATGGCTGTTGTTTTTATTTACCTACGTCGTACCACAACACAATTGATTGCTGAAAACGCAAAAAATCTATAAACCGTTTTTAATTTTATCAAACTTGTTGGTTTCAAATCTACTTATAAGATCTGTTTAGGCTATGAACACGTATATGCACAAATACCTACTGCAATTTACATTTGATAAATAGTAGTCATTTATTTCTATTGAGATTTTGTTTCTGTTTCAAAATTCCATACGTTATACAAATTTTGGAAATTGCGTATCGTTTCACTACCAAACAAAGCCCAGAACTTAGAATAACTACACAAAGAAACCAAGTACATTCGCAAAATTTAAGCCATTCAAATGGTGTCATATATGACACCAAAAAAAATATAAAAATTTTACTATGACAATTTGCGCGGTGAAATCCTACCACAATAAATCAGAAAAGCAGCATAAGAGTTATGGTGTGACATTCCACAGGTAATCCATTAATTTTCTTGCTCAAATCGTTTAAAATAGCAATCGAAACGTAAGCTACAAAGCGAATTTCTAGATTACGTTCTGAGAAGGCGTTGTTTGGAAACCTACCTTCTCTGAGTAGTTATTCTAAGGCCCAGAAATTATACTATGAAACTGACAGTGAGTTTTGGCGGCAACATGAAAAAACATGTCGTCTCGTATTATTTTTATAAACTTGTATGTTTTCGAGTGCCAATGCGTAATAATGGTGGATTATTATTTATTAAGTATTGGTGGACGTGTTTGAGTGTGGGTAAGTGATATATAACGCGGTGAAACGTGTATTTTCGTGTTGTTTCCAAAGCTCCATAGAAGCCTCTTGTAAAGACTTTGACTTGACCGTGACTTTGCTTGACTCTGACTGTGACTGACTTATTTGACTACATAATATCATTTGTACCTACTCATACAAGTTTAAATAAGTACCTCAGTTTTTACTCGACTGCGCAATTAGGAGGGTTATTTACATTATTTTGTCAACTGTCAAAACGCTTCTTAGTACGGCGCGACTGAGTACGAATTTTATGAAGTGTCGGAGAAATTCAGTTTTCCCTATTGATGTTTCCGTCGGTCTGGAGGGTGAGTAAACCGTTCAATTACTCACACCCCACCCTTGTTTGATTGTTGGCGAATAAAATATACCTACTTTTGAAATGTATACAAAAATCAACTCTAAGCTTTTAAAAATGTTTTTTTAGGGTTCCTTACTTAAAGGGTATAACGTGACCCTATTACTAAGCCTACTCTGTCTGTCTGCCTATCTGTCTGTGTGTCTGTCCGTCTGTCTGTCCGTCGTACTTTTTAACGGCTGTATTTTTCAAACCGTAATAGTCCGAATTATTTCACAGAATAAGTAATGTTACGGTGGATTAACTAAGAAATGATACGAAAGTCAAAAAGTAAAAACTACAATAAAAACATGGGGCTTGCCATGCAAAACAATCGTTTTGTTTATCGTATTATTGTAATTGCTCTAGTGTAAAAACGGTAGTAAACATAACGCACTTCGCGTAATTATAGTTCACACTCTGAAGTAAACCAACAAATAATAAATACTGTTAAGTGCGAGTTGGTGACAAATTTCTGTTCACCACCGCTTCTCGTACGATCACCGGAGTTAAGCAATGTCGGCCGCAGTCGGTACTTCGATAGGTGACCGCCTGAACATGTCTTTTATCACTACTGTTTTGTATTTTGCACTTTACCCTACTCGCACTTGGCTGGTTTATAATATTCCTGATCCTGGTCTTGTAAAACTACCAGACATGATAGCTTGATGTTCATTTGATTCAGATAATCATAGATTGCTTGCTTCAATACAGAGTAAAATAATAATGCAAACTACAAAAGGTCATACATCCGTCTATCGAAAAAAAAACGTTTTTTTTTCCAATTAGTTTTCCACTACGAACTTTTATTAAGTAAACCACGTAAGTAAGGACTTACGGACTTACTACGTACGTACTGAAGAGAAAAGTATGTGCCTACATAAAATAGACTTACGTTTAAAAATATTACTGCTAACTACCTTAATTAACTCAATTTCATTCGGGTAATAACATAGTTCAGTATGTAGCTAACACAGGGTCAAAAACCTTATGATTATATTCTAACATACAATTAAAGGAAAAAAGGTTATTAACCACGAACTGGTTTCCTAAAAAAAAGGTTACTTAGAACTGAAAGTATGGAAATATATACGTCCCTACTTAATTTAATCCACTATACTAAATATTACTTTATATCAAAGTTACAGTGTCAATTCTATCGAGGGGCTTTTTTGTTTAGAAAATATTTTCATCCGATCCCGCCCGAACCGACATTTTGATGTGACTCATTATGAAAATCGGTTAAGGCGAGGTTTTCCCACTTTAAAGCAAAGCTTGTTGCTACAGACTTAACATTTTGTATTAAAATCGCATTTAGTAGAGCAAAACCATGGCGATTACACACAGTCGTGCCTTTCGCTACATTTTTAAGGTTTTTCTTATATTTTTCGAAAAGTATAGCTTTAATGTAAAATAACTGCTTCTACGGTTCTCTCCATAATAATGAAATCTGTATATTATTACATCGAAAACATGATTTAGCAAATAGGTAATTGAATAAATAAAAAAATAAAAGCAGAGAGAATAGCGCAAATCAGTGTTACGTTTGAATTTTTTTCTATCGAGGGAAATGTCGTCAATCCTGCTGTTTCGGTCTTCGCGGTTTACTTGAATTTGAATTATAAACTTAAGCTAACAATGGAAGTAGACAAACTAAAACTAGAATAACCAAAATTGCTTAAAGTGGGAAAGAGAGCCCTAATATAAAATCTATTTTGAGGGCGCTCAGTAGCGCTTTCAAGTTGCGAGCTAATTTAGCCCAGTCGGCTATTATATAGTCAACGTGTAGTTCAGTCCATACCTAGTTATGTCCATACTCATCGTGAAAGCATCGTGAAGTTGACTGGAACTTACCTGCAATAAAAAAAACGATATTTAATTACATATGTAGAAACGTATATTATCATTGTGGCTTTGAAAGTTGCAGAGCTTGTTTGTTATCCGATAATCCCAGAGCAACTGAACGGATTTCGACTAAAAGGTACTTAGTTGTTAGAATCCACCCTGATTGAGAAACCTAAGCCGATTTTTTATTATCATCATTGATAGCTCATTCAGCCCACTACTGGGCAAAAACTTCCTATCTTTCGGCTATTTTCCATGTCTAACGCCAACTACTTGAGGTGTATCCGAAAAAAATTACCTTGTCCAACCATAAGCAATTACGTTTTTATTATCTCTGGAAATTAGCATAAAGGCTGCGCGCCAAAAACCTTTGGCGCTCATCTAATTTAAAATAACCTCGTGTGAAAACTGTCTACTACTCACGGGCCAACGTCCGGAACAGATGATTTTCGTGAACCGGTTGGCAAACCCAACATTTAGTAATAATCGGTCGTTTCCTCTGAATTGCCTCCGTTTGACTGAACGTTATTCAACGTTATGACATTGGTTCCTGAACATGTTATAACAAAATCACATGATGTTAGAGCTTGTAACATACACTCTACTTCAAACTCGGTCATTCTGTTTATTTGCTAAGAGCATTTGGACAATTTCTTACAAGATATTATTCTGGTAGTCATATAAAGTGTAGCTGAGCATAATAGAGTAGAGAGTTATATACATTTCCCAAATATATTTGCGAATATTTGTAGTAAGATGTCAGTGATACGTTACACAATGGTTGAAAACTATATTATATCAAAGATAATTTAATTATATGTATGGTTGGTTGGTTGGTTATTGTTTAAAGAAATTCTTTGTCGTATCATAATACAAAATCAAAAGGTCTTACGTGAGCAACTTGCCTACCGAAAGCCAGTATTTATTCTTGAAAATTATTCTCAAACCAAAAGATATTCAAAAATATAGAGTCAGTACTCAAAATATCCACACCTGACGTAGACTAAAACTATTATGAGTATTAAAGATATTAGCCCTATAGAGATATGGTTATGGTGGTTACTCATGTCGTTACGTAGTAGGATACACATAGTGCCACTAAACAGGTGTACAGATCTGTGTGTAAAAGTTTTTCGGGCTTCATAGAAATATTGTTATATTGATGTAGTAAATTAGGTGTTTAATATAAAAATGGTTAAGGTTATCTATAATTTAGTCTACATTTTTTGCAAGCTAATTAGATGTACAATTTGTCTAATTTAGATTGCGTGCATAACGACATAGGATTTAGGTAAACAAGTTTGTTGGTATTTGTAAAATACTATGTATATATATATATATATAAATATATACTCTAAAGGTAAAATCAGGAAACTCACAGTTACATATCATTTAAGGTATATTTACCGTGATCAAGACACTTATTTAGTTATATATGTTATTAAGTTTTATAGTAGACCCAACATCCACGTTTGTAAATCAATGATCGTACTTACTACTGGTTATATGATAGCGATACAAGAGGTAAAAAGTTACGATATTTTTATAGCAACTGCTTAACGTTGACCTTTCTGGCACGATAGTCAGCGCGACGAACTCAACTCGATTAATCATACTAAATACCTACTAACGTAAATAATATAATTTTGTAGCAGACTAAGAATGAGTGGATACTTATTTAAATAATGTTTACTATTTCTGTCGAGTGCTAAGCAATCACATCTTTGGCAGATATAAGCACTTAAAACTCAGTTATTGTATGAAAATATAAATAAAATTGTAGTTCAATAATATTTAAAAATATGGATATCGGGGAGGCTCTCAAAATATGTACCTAACTAAAGGAAGACTAAAACTCTATTTAGGTAATATGTACGTCATTATTGTCTACATTCGTTGCAAGCTTAATTAAGCATTGGAATAACACCGAACTTAAATAAGTATGTTAGTACTTCTTAAATGTAAAAACATTTGTAAAGGTCAAGACATTTTTTGTATATTTTGTACTATACCCAACATCCATTTCTTTGTATATCAATGACGTGGGTACGAGTAGTAGATTAGTATATTTTTTCTTTTTTGCTCTCACGACATCCCATACCAATTGACTACAACAAACATCAAGAAACACTTCTTGTATTTATCTTACTTTTAGTGAAGAGCAGTTTGAGTAGATACGTATGTTATACCATAATACAACACCTATTTTATATAGCTATACATTATTTTGTATTGTCCCAGCAAACGGTAAATTCGCACACGGCACCAAAGACCATAAAATAAATTGAGACTAACGAACCTCTTCCCATTTTATTGACTCCGCCGATGACAGCGCGAACGTCATGTGTGAAATTTTACTATCCCCACTATCCCAGTACAAAGCATGGTTAATAGCTGGTTGGTACTTAGCTGTTAGCTTGCCTGTGACTTTTCCGCATTTTACACCTATATTGATGACTAAGGCAATCACATATTTTTATTTATTTTTACATTTGTGTATTTACGCAGGTGTGTCCTAATCACTGTGAGAGTCGCTGGCATCCAGTGGATGCAAAAGGCAGGCTTTCGTTCAGTGTGGAGGTTAAAAGGGAATGCCTATTTGTGGATGTCTTCTGGCTGATAATGATGATGATGATAGTTCAAATCAACGCTTTGTTTTAGCTCATTGAAAGCTGAAGATAGGGCTTTCACCTAAGCTTTAAAAAAAATAAGCTATGAAAAGAAGTATCGATATACCTACCTGCTGGAAAAGCGTACTTGGAATTGTGTCTAATGAAAAATTTTCATTAAAACCAAACCGCTTGGCAGAGAAACCTTCACCTTATGAAAATGCATTTGCTTGTGGCAGGCAATGTGGAAAAGCAAATTTAAGAACTTAGTCGTGTTTGCTGAAAGATATTTAACATAATTAATCTACAAAAAATGCACACCCTGTTACTATACAAACACCATGATGTTGTTTTGTAAAAATTCACGAAAAAAGTGTACTGAGTTTACCTGTACATATTTTGATATATTTTGAAATACTGGACCAAGCAATCTATGCCCTATGTCATTATAACAACGTTAAATGTAGCTTGCAATAAACATATTTAGTCTTACTTTTAGTGAAGACATTTTTAAACGCTGACTGGACATCCACCGTCTTACTACAAAAGATTTAAGAACGCTTTAGACATGTGTTTAGCAGTTGTTTTCCTGTGAAAAATATGTTAAACACCCGTCTAAAGCGTTCTTAAATCTTTTGTAGTAAGACGGCCAAAGTTTAAATGTCTTTGACATATCACATCAATTAGTGCCATCCGCACTCGTGAAAAATATATGAATTAACATACTTGATGGACACTAACCTAACTTTATAAGAATATAGCTAATAAACATTGATTATTTTTAAACATTTTGAAATCATTGAGGGGTTAGCCATTGTAGCTATAAAATTCAATCGCATAAAATAAAAACAGGTCCAGTGCCAGTGTCATAAAATTAATCGTATCCTAAAAATAACGTTACTCGTAAATTGATATTTGATCAGTTTTTAGCAATGACAATTTATATTATCTTTGGTTTTTAGATTTTTATTTATTATCCTTTATTTATTTAACGCGACATGGTAAAACTCCAAACGTAAGTAAATGACTTCTGTGTTAATATTGACATGGGTTTTCTGCAGAGTTTTTGTCGCCCGAATGTGGTTTAGCAACATAATACGGTTTTCTTATTCGACGAGAAATATTTAATCACTGTACCCCGCGTCTTCACCCGTATTGACAACCTTTAGGAACGCTAATTATTTCGCGATAAACAGTATCTTATATTTATCTCCGATTTTCTAAATATATCTAGGTATGCAAAATTCACGACAATCGTTTGCTTTGTGTTTTTACGGCGTGAAAAAGGAACAAACATAATATGCTAGCATTTTTATAATATTAGTAGGTATGTCTGTTAACAGTTTGGCGTAAATAGAGACAAAGATAGATATTGGGTGGTTATCACGAGTGCCTTTGTTAACTGAATAAAATACAAGGTAACACTAAAAACCTAAACTAAACAAAAACAAAAACAGTTGGTCGGCCCTTAGACCGGTGACTACCTAAAGACAATCCTCAAGCTCACTACCAGTTGGCAGTATACCCGGCATGCTGGCGGAATTACCACGCTGAATGGCAAAGCTTATGTGTTGAGCCAGAAAATCATGCCTTAAATTAACAAGACGCTCTAAAAGATTTTTGAAAATGAGACGATCTCTTGGCCTCTTAGAGCCTAATGCCTCGATCCCAAACGGCTGAAATATTCACTGCAGAGTTTACTATGTCCAATGTCCTATCCTCAAAATATATTACTTACTCACAACCAGAGCCAAAATGTGTATGTTGTAGAGGGCACGTAAGCAAGGTGCACAGCCAAAAATATACCTACCTTCTATATTGTACTATCGTGTAACAATCGCGTGCGTTGACATTTCCTTCATTGTTCTCTGATATATTTGTCTGACGTCAAACTGTGAATTAGAATGGATGATCGCATGTTGTAAATTAACATTTGCATTAAAAAATTGGCAGATTTTCGGAATACTACAAGACATGTTACAGATCCTATCATACATGGTATAGGTAAATTTCTAACTACGCAGTTTGTTAACCAATTTTTTCATGGATCCAGGAGAGACTTTATAGATGTAATAAGTCTTTTCACTCGTAATATAAATTTGCATCGCATCCTCAAGAATCAAGCTGGAAGGTATAAAACAACAGATATTTTCTGACCGCAAATATATTAGTTCAAGTAACTCTAGTAATTAAACACGAGGCAGCTAGTAAAGTCCTATATATTTTCAACTCATTGTCTACTTCCTCGTCACCATTAGAGCAAGTCCGACTCATAAAATCGACGATTTATCCTCCAGCCGATCACTGACCTAGTCCTATAAGGTACTTCAAAGGACATTACAAAGAGGAAATCAGGTGACTCAAACTATGAATACTTAGCCTCAACTTTTTCCTCTAAATAATTGTAAATTGAACAAGGAAGCGCCTTGGAACTGAACAAGCAAAGGCGAATGCCCAGAAAAAGTAAACAAGATGTCAATTGAATGGAGATAAATATGTTTTTGACATTTTTTTTTTGTGGCAGTGACCTGTGTTTTGTGTCATAATAATTTAAATATATTAAGGCGGTTTTGTGCGTTTACCTACCTTCATAACTATTATCTATAAATACTAGTAGTTCTCCCCGAACTGAGACCACGCAACCCCTATATCTTTGCAACCCTTCAACCGATTTTGCCCATACCCACAAATTTTTATGAAAATCAGACCATACGCAACTTATTGTCAAACAAATATACAAACATACGTGTCATAGAAACGCCGAGTGTCCCATTAGAATTTGAGACCTTTCTTCGCTCGGTCAACTAATCTAGCATGCCATAGTTAGCAAACAAGCAGACAGGCCGCCTGATGGTAAGCAGTCACCGTCGCCTATGGATATTTGTAACACCAGAGGCATCACAAATACGTTGCCGGCCGACCCTTAAGGAAATTAACTCGCCTTTTGAAAAACCCCATGCTATTATTTGCTATGATACTTACCTAGTGCATACATTGTAGGTACACTCTACTTGTTTCAGTTTTATAATAATCTACCTTTCCAAGGTTTAACGGTTTTATAAGGATATTAAGTTTTGTTACAATTAATAAAAAAATAAAAAACTAGTAATATTATTAATGAAAAAGTTTGTGTGTGTAAGTATTTAAAGTCTGTTTGTTTCCATTCAACTGCGTAACTGCTGAACGGATTTGGATAACATTTCATCATCATCATCATCAGTCCAACGACGTCCACTGCTGAACATAGGTCTCCCCTTTTAACCTCCACACTGAACGACAGTGCCATATGCATCCACTGGATGCCTGCGACTCTCACTATGTCGTCGGTTCATCTAGTGGGAGGACTACCTACGCTGCGTCTTACCTTTCTTCCCCATCGGTTACCGGTTCTTTGAGCGATGTGGCCTGCCCATTGCCACTTCAACTTGCAAATTTTACCAGCTATGTCGGTGACTCTGGTTCTTTGGCGAATATACGCGTTCCGGGTTCTATCGCGCAAAGAAACTCCGAGCATAGCTCTCATTACCATAACATTTGGTATACAGATATTGTAGAGTGGTGGCCAAGCCGTAGCATGTACGCTGTACAATCTGATGGCACCCAGTTCGATCCTCGGCCCTGTACCAATGGCATATACTAAATATGTACTTAAAAATGTATGAACAGTGTTGATGTATCTAATGATAACCTAAAATAATATACTGCAATTATTCTTTCTTGATCAATTCGCTTCCTGCCTTGGTGTTCCCTACAAAGTACAACCTGGGTCTCTTCAAGACAAGAGTGAATAGGCACCTCATGGGCAAGCGTGCTCTATCTTAGACTGCATCGTCGCTTACCATCAGGTGAGTTTTGGTCGAACGCCTGCCCATTTAAACATTAAAAAAAAAAAAACTGGTCTAAACACTTGCTCAAGTGAAGGTCAAATATTATTTTTATCTAATCATAACACAAGATCAACTTAAATCCTGTTTTCTTATTCTGATCTTCTAAAAATACTAAAACTTGATAGAGACCTATTTTCCTTATTTACTCTTGCATAACATTGGTGATGCTTCGTGCTCAAATACGTAGCTAAATATACGTATTTTATTTACAGTTGTGAACAATTTGAGGTACTTTACTGAACTATTTATGGATGAAACTCACTTCTAAGATACATAAATTTAACATAATAATGCTTGCTTCTTATATTGCCGTTATTCATTATAAGTTGAATAGGTAATTTGAATTGATAAATTCATGGGTAGGTAAGTGCTATTGACCAAGCAGCAGTGTAAGTACCGCTCTTAATCTATCGTCAAATTCGATAAAATACCATAGAATTGATCATAGCAAGTACTGATCAAATGGCATTTTATCGAATTTGTCGATCTCAACTGTACAATTTGACGATCGATAAAAACGGTACTTTCACAGCTGGGTCGTCACAGTACTAGCAGTGTGGCACATCACTATGAGAGCCCGTTGATTGGAGCCAACGTTTTGGCGCCAACGTGAAAAATACGTCGCCTCATTATATTATTTTCCAAAACTTGTATATGTTTACTGTTAATGTGCAATAATGGTGAATTATTATATAATAAGCGTTCGTGGGTGTGCCCAAAAGTGGGCAAGTGATATAATTAGGTGAAACGTGTATCTTCGTGTTGTTTCCAAACTCCATAGAATCCACAACACTGTTTTTAATTACTATCAAGGTTGTTCCCTACAATAATTATATAATTATTAACAGGATATCCATAGAAGCCTCTAGTGAAGTCTCCACCACTTTACTAGGGCATGACTTGGACATGATCGTGATTAACTTTACTTGAATCTGACTGTAACTATGACTTGAGGATATTGAGGATATTTCATAAAACTTGAAAATGCTTAAATAATTGACAAATGCACAGAATCAGAATCAGAATCAGAATAATCTTTATTGTAAAAACTGTAAAGTGTAAAGCCAAAATCCTCTTAAGACAAAAAAAAGTTTTTTTTATCGTTACATGTTTTCATAAGACTGGCAGGCTTACGTAGGCAGGCACTTATGAAGCGTTTACCTAGTAATAAAAAATTATCAAATTTGCTGTTTTAACACAAAATGAAATGAATCACAGCAAATTCATGTAAAAACCGGGAAGTGTAATATAACAACCTACAATGAGATGATTTGCGCATCTCATTGTAGTTTTTTACATTCAACTTCCCCAATTCCACTAATCCAAAACCACAGAGCGTGTTGACACTATGTCCCATACATTCATCAACAGTGTTCGTGATCACTCATCGCAATCAAGGTTGAGGTCGCATTGTGTTCGCACTTTATTTTTTATGAATAATATACATAATAATTTATGATAGGTAGGTACATAACATAATAGTTATAATGATATTGTTGTTAGGCACACGAACTAGATTCCATACGTTTCTTGCTTGGCGGCAATATAAAAATAAAATAACAATAGTCTTTTTTCTGACCTTTTCAGGACTAATCGGTTGAACTGCTCTAGATGATATTTGGTAAGGAAGTAGTGTGTATACCTACCAGGAGAGCGTGGAACCTTGTACTTGTAGAATTTTCAAATTATATTAAATCTCTTAATTTCAGGAACTAGACTCATATGATACATATAAAGTACTAAAAACTAATTATCAATTTAAAAAACAGACTTCAAAATTCAAAATAAGTAAAATACGCATTTTCGTTTACTTGATGACAATAAATGATGTCATCTAATTAAAAATCAGTTATTTTGATTTAAAAACCAAACTACTTAACGGACTTTGATTTAATTTCTATGGGATCAATCTGAATGTATATCCTATCAAATAAAAATAGATGTTAAAAAAAATCCAAATCAGTTTAGAAATGACGGTGTTCGTAGGTAACAAAAATAAATAAATAAAACGAATTGAGTACGAACTCTTCTTTATTGAAGCTGGTTAAAAAGTTGAATAAAGTTAAAAATAATATACCTACACATTATTTTAAAATAAATATTTATTTTAGCTGATAATTCCAAAGCTAATTAGTGTGATTTGGCATAGCTCAGCTTGTTGGACCAGTAACCAGTTTGCATACAAAAATATTATTTCAAAGTATTACTAAATCATAGATAAACATATACTAGGTATAATTTATAATATAGTACAATATATACTTTATTTATAGGGCCGTGGTAGCCTATTCAGGAGACCGCTAGACTTGAAAGCATGGAGTTGCGGGTTCAAACCCCGTACCAATGAGCTCTTTGGAACTTATGTATGGATTTTCATACCACTGGTTTTTCGGTGAAGGAAAACATCGTGAGGAAACCTGCATACGTACAGAAAAGAAATTCAATGGCGTGTGTGAATCCACCAACTCGCACTGGGCCAGCGTGGTGGTCATGGCCCAATCACCTTTTTGGGGGTAGGCTAAAAGTCCAGCAGTGGACTGTTAAAGGGCTGATTATGATGATGATGATACTTTATTTACATTTTACATTTTTGTAATTTCAAGATCACTGTTGCGACACTGCATTCTTAAACTCACGTTTCACCGGTATGCTAGGTATAGGAATCTAGTTATATTCCCAACATGACTTTACATTAATATGCCGACTATGTAGACACTAGACAGATACCATAATATATATAATTTGTTACTCAATTTGCAATCCGAGTCTATATTTTTGCGATATAAAAGACTGTAGTAACACCAACGTGATATATTAGTCAATTTGAATAAGTTATACAACGGTATTTGAATACAAGTCTCTAACAAATAATTTAAATACATAACTTTCAAGTAATAAATTACTTTGATTTTTCAAACTATGGCCTGAGAAATTAATTACCTATCAATAAATAAACTGACCTAAAATTTGTAAATACGCAATTTCGTTTACTTGGATAACATATTTTTCCAGTTATTTTGATTTAAAAACCAATAATTTGTACTTCCCACTGCTCTGCTCTGCTGCTCGCACTGCTGTTCCCACTGCTGTATCAGAGAGAGGGGACGGGGCATACCAGTTTCTTCACGATGTTTTCCTTTGCCGTTTTTGAGCGATGCCATTGTAATAAATATAACCATCAAACCTAATTGACGACTGTCATATCATTGCTAAAATAAGCTAAAATAATTAATTTAACGTTTTCACATTGTGTTCAAAGTCAAACAAAAAATAAAATACGATCCTTGGACGATATCATAGGTTAATGAATGTTATACGATGGTATTATTTCTTTTTTTATGCCAAACCTCTCAGATTGTGTCTCTGTAGATACTATAATTTAAATTTAAGATGAGACCTGACCTATAATTCCGGTTTAAACTTGATGTTAAGTTCATTACTTTTTCAAGTATTTTTGCGTAGATTGTAAACCAATCTTCTTCTACGTATATATACTTTACGCAATGCATCTATTTATTTCAACAAATATTTGTCTCCAATAAATCTATATAGACATTATTACAGTCGCTGTGACTACCGATCTTCCCTATCACACCATCAATCAATGTAAATTTATCCAACCTTGCATCTCTGCACTCCTGAGTCATGAACTTGGCTCATAGGATCAAGGACTCGGTAAATAGGAGCCTTCCTGATTAAGATCCATACGTTACGGGGACCAAACCTCTACTACAGTTTGATAGTCAGTAGCTTAGATCTAGCGTTGTTTGATATGAAAGCATATTTTCATATAATAATATGAAAGAGCGGCAAAAAGGCAATGTTCCGCGGATACACAGAATACATATTAGTTTAGGGCGATTAGTTTAGGGATAGTAAGGGATAATCTCCGCCTATGAACATCTGCAACACTAGCGACGTTTTCAATGCTTTTCCAGCTCGTAGAGATGTTTGTAGATAGATAGATAGAAACTCTTTATTGTGTACACCAGAAATAAAAATTACAAACAGATAGAAAACACTTACGAGCTAGTGCCACAAGTGGCGGCCTTATCGTTAAAAGCGATCTCTTCCAGGCAACAAAGTTTCTTCAGTAAGTGTATAACATTTTATTTAATTTTTTACTAAGCTTGGTATTTTTGACAAATCAAACACCTTTACAAAAGCCTATTCTTCTCTTTATACATAATTATACATAATTATTCTACTGTGTAAGCTACTCTACATTAAAAAGTAAGCTCATAGGCTGAGTGACCAGCCCTAATGCCAGGGTTTAAAGACTGCCTGAAGGCCTTAGACATGCCTAAATGGTTCTAGTAATAGAACAAACAACCGGGACCTACAATTGAACGTGGTATCCGACCCGACCCTACATATGTATCAGGATATATACGCGGAATCTACAATTTAACGTGTCATATGACCTGACTCTGCATTTGTTTCAGATGACGTACACGGGACCTACAATTTAACATGTCATCCGACCCGACTCTATCGTACATTTGTATCAACCTATGTATACGGGACCTACAATTTAACGTGTCATCTGACCCGACTCTACATTAAGTCAGACCATGTATATAGGACCTACAATTTAACGTGTCATCCGACCCGACTCTACATTTATATCAGATCATGTATATAGGACCTACAATTTAATGTCTCATCCGACCCAACTCTACATTTATATCAGACCATGTTTAAAGGACCTACAATTTAACGTGTCATCCGACCCGACTCTACATTTATATCAGATCATGTATATAGGACCTACAATTTAATGTGTCATCCGACCCAACTCTACATTTATATCAGACCATGTTTAAAGGACCTACAATTTAACGTGTCATCCGACCCGACTCTACATTTAAATCTGACTAGCAGTCCGCCCCAGCTTTGCACGGGTATAGATTATAGCCTATGTTACCCGGGGATAGTGTAGCTTCCCAACAGTGAAATATTTTTTCAGCTCGGTTCAGTAGTTTCAGAGCCTATTCAATGCAAACATACAAACAAACAAACAATAAAATCTTTTTCTTTTCGTGAGTAATTCCCGTGTAATATAAATAAAATGTGTGAAAACCACGTCAGTTTCTATAATAAAATCTTTCCTCTTTATAATATTAAGTATAGACTATGTATTATGTATACGAAATGTTCTTTTAGACTACTGAAATATTGGACTATTTCGTTGTGCTCCTCATTACTAAAAAAAAAAAAAGGACCATCACTGAAACGAAGTACGAACGTAAACACGTACGAAGTCGTGGACGTAAATGATAAATTAAAGAAAAAAATTAATAAGTACTTTACGTGTATAATTTCAAAAGTTCACCTTCTTGCATCTAAACTACATTGCAATACTACAAATCGTACGACTCAAAATTTAAGCCGTAAAACTCAATTTGGATGCGAAACACGTTTTTATTAATGGCGACGGTATCACATATTTCACTCCTAAATGAAATAAATGTTTTATTATCGGTGTCAACGGATTTGGTGGAGGCAAATGAATTAAATAAGTAATTTCTACAAATCTTTATACCTTGCAGATAATTACTAAATAGAAAATGAAAGTTTGCTCACATGTTTGATCTCTGTAGCCAACATGTGGGAAAACATGTCTGTAGATGGGGGCGATAAAATTTAAGGGCAGAATTTAGGCATAGGTCTTCATAATGTGTCCGGCTTAGTCCGCTGCTGGATAGGCATACTAACCAGCACGATCGTTGGCATTTTGCTTTCAGCCACTGCCAGTTGCCTTACATATATCGTCACTCCATCGATTCTCCGAGTCCCAAAACTTAACGGGAAATTAAACTTGTTGTGGGTTCAGCCTATTTTGGGTTTGACAGTGTAAACATATTTTTTGCCCATTTTAATTTAACAGCGCTATAGAACTGAAAAGAAATAAGTGATTTAATAGAACTGCTAACCAATATTAAATTCATAGGACTAAGCTAAAATAAATGACAAGCGGCAATATCAAAAAAGCTTCTTTCGCGGCCATTATAAATAGCTACTCAGGACTTGAAGATTAAAAGTAAACAAGTATTCAACAGGATATCAATACCAGTATTCCTATCAACTATTACTAATTAAATTTTAAATTCATCCCATAAATTTTATGAATGTCCTTTCTACTATCGTGAAATGGAGAATATAAATATTTAAATATACCAGGTGGAAATTTTCTTGATATTCGACTTGATTTAAACGACAAATATTTGCGAAATATCGTTTACAACACATTTGCTCAAAAAGTGCACTTACGAAGCCTGAATACATCTTTCGAAAGTTAAACATTACGGATCATACAACGGAGCGTGCTGTAATGAAACGCATCATACAACGGAGCGTGCTGTAATGAATTTGTCCGCACGCTCCGTTGTATAGCACCGAACGTGTACTTTACGGTATTTTTTTAATTTCCATTTTTTTTATTTTTTTCGCAAATGTGTTGTAAAACGTTGTATGGCACACGTGCGGATTGGTTATTACAAACTCGTGACTATGGTAAGCCCTCGACTTCGTCTCGGGCTTACATTCGTCTACTCGTTTGTAATAACCAACTTTCCGCACTTGTATCATAAATAACTATTGTTGTAAAACTTTACTATCTGAAAGTAATATAAAAAAATCTGGGCAGGTAAAAATACATAACAGGAGTTTTAGGACTGGGGTTTGTACTAAAACTGCGACCAGAACCACCGGAGGATGGTCTGCAGCGTCCTATCACCTAGTACACGGTTAACGTACAGCGATCCTCAAGCCACCTGTCAAGCGTGGGGATTATGGCAACACACAGTCTCTAAGAGGGAAGTCTTTTTTCAACAGTGGACTTTTACTGGCCGATGATGTGATGTGATGATTATACTATTTGCAAAATATTGTTTGTTGAAAAATGTTGCAATCTGAAAGTAATATAAAAAAAATTGGGCTGGTAAAAATACATAACAAGATTAAAAAATCCTAGTCATGTGACATACTGACAAGAAAATTCGCGAATAGTTTTAACACTGTAAGTAATCCATCAAAAGATGACTTTAAGCAAATTCGTGGCTTATATACATTATACAAAGGCGTGTGTAGTCGTAATGCGATAAGAGATTTGGTTATACAATGCTGTCTAAATTTAGATAACGTAATTGTGTAGGTATTAAAACGATACATAACTTATATATTGTGATGATGAGAGAATAGATGAAGTTTATTTTTATTTTTATAATTAATAGGCTTACGTTTGATCACCATCACGGCGATGATGCGGTCTACGTTGGAGCACGCTTGCCTAGAAGGAACCGATTCACTCGTGATTTGAAGACACCGTTGAATTATTTGTTTTATATACATACTTCGGTACTGAATACTTACAGGTATTATGTATAGATATACTTTTTATACGTAATCCAACATTTTGTTTTAAATTCGAGTAGCCTGTTAAAATGACAGATTATCAGTATTCTATCTATTTACTCGTATGAAGCATACTTAAGAAGAAGAACTTGCGAAAAGACGAAACGAAGACGAGGCAGGTATAGCAACCATTAAAAATAAAACCTATAGAATGTAAAAGTATAGCAAATGCAAGTCTAATGTCAAGTTAACCTTGCACTAAATAGACACTCGTTTTACAGCTGATGTAAATGTTACTGGATTTAGCAGACAGAACGACCTTATGTGACACACTGGCAACCCTGTTGCAAAACTATAGTCGTATATCTGCTGTATCAAAATACAATTATTTCAAACAATTTTTTAACCTCACTGACGTACCTACCTACTTACTTTTATTAGTCCCAAGTACTCACCGGTTTGTGGAGGGAATCAATTTGTAATGTGTGTTCTCAAAAGTGTATTTTTTTTTTTCTTCCATAAATAAAAATTTGTCTATTGTCTATTGTCATAGAAGATAAAGGTCGTACCGTCACCTTTTTAAAAAAAATATTTATATTTCATATATATATTTATATGCACATAATTGATCTAAATTAGTATCGAAAAACTAAGCTGTTTGTATCGATACTAAGCTTCACTACACGCACTGATACAAGCGCGACCCTGTAAGCGATTCTGTTTAGGTGGTTGCACAAAGTTGCGTGACCGCAAATCGTATCACGGCGCGTTAAGGTTCACGTTTGCGCGAATTTCCGCAATCACCTAAAATTAATCGTTTAAAACAGGTGACGGTACGGCACCAGATGTAATTAATAAATATGTATTTGAGTTGTTATTAAAAGTATATGAATGTTATGACATTATTATTATAAATGTGATCGTTTGTGTTTTAGTGTGTATATTTGTCCGTATTTAACTCTATAAGATCTGAATGGAATATAATGTATTTGGCTGCGGACGTACCTAATTAGCACATAGGCTACTTTTCGTCCCGGAAAAAGTAATGCTTTCTGTTGAATAGTGCTTAAAACTGCGGTGCGCTGCTAGGTATTAATATAAATCATACTTTATTGAAATTTAAAAGCAAATTTCGAGCTCTAAATGTTTTCTTGTTTCTTTTAAACCATGGAATGTCCAATGCAATATTCATTTAAGTAGATGCGTAAACAGAAAAATTTATAACTACAATAACTAGAACGCTGTATTTACCTACATAGGGTGTGGCTAGTGCAATTTAAAAGCTCATAGTCGTATTTTGCGATAAGCCAAACAGAAAATTGTGCAAGTTCCACTTAGTAATGTTTGGTTTACTACATTTTGGTTCGAATTATTTCGTTTTGTCAATTTTAACCACAAACTGATCTTGTCAAATAAGAGAGACAAAGGAGTACCTACTTAGCCAAAATAACTCCACCGGAAAGCTGAAGCTTCTTCACCCAATTTTAATTGGATGTTTACTATAGGTATTAGAAGTCCATAATCCAGGTTTGACAAAGATGTCAAAATCGCTAAGTATAACAAAATTAAACTTGCGGCCCTGCAGTGGTAGTCAAGTTCGTCTCTTCATCTCATTTTGGGTTTGTGTACAAAAAATTTACGGATTCAGCATTCACATTGCTGCACACACAGTTGCAGAAAATGCCCGCTACACAAGTAACAAGTAAGTAACAGATTTGTCACGTCCTGTTCTCTTTAGTTTGCCAGGCTTTACAAAAAAGTGACCATTCTTAATGCAGTGAGACAAAACAAAACTTTGAAACTCGGAACATTGGCAAGCAACGGTACTCACAATTACGCAGTTCCAAAGCTGATGAAAAGAAAAGTAAAAATATTAAATACTATGATTTATCCATTGAAAACATTTCTTTGAACACTTGAATTAATACTCATAAATATTATTATTATAATAAAATATGACAGCAAATATGTAGTATGTTCTTTATTTTTTACGACGTTTAAGTTTTGCAATCGTAGAATATACTTGTATTTGCTCAGTTAAACAAAACCAGTCCCACTTTAAGTTAGTCCTTCATAATCTGTGTAAAAATTCAATAGTAAATTGGTATACAAACTTCATCCACCATACCAAACAAAATGTTAAATTTATGGCGATTCTAGTTACGAACAGTCAGTATAATATTATTATCTAACCAAATAAAAATTTGTACAATTTTTTATACGAAAACATTATAACATTGTGTACTATTAAATACTTATGTGACAAAGATTTATTGAACAAAAAAAAATAAAAATATATTGGTGAAATTTTTGATTATTACATATTTTAGCGCCACCGTAAAAAAACCACGCCTCATTGTGTTATTTTCCTAAATTTGTATTATTTTGAGTACTAATGTGTAATAATGGTGAATTCTTATTTATTAAGTGTTGGCAAGGATTCATATATTACTTTTGTCTATGGTGTTGGTTAACGTGCTCGACTGTGGGCAAGTGATAAACGAAGTGAAACATGTCTTTTTGTGATGTTTCTATAACTTCATAGAGACCTCTAATAAAATTTTCACCACTTTAATAGGGCATGACTTGGACTTGACCGAAACTTATTTTGCTTGACTCTGACTGTAACTTGTTTGGCTATATTTTATAAAATATTTCAATACTTGACACTGGAAAATGCACAATACGTGGGACGCCTCAACATTCGAACTCAATAACACTCGAAAATGGAAAATAGTATAACGACGGGACGTTTTTTTCAGGTTGGCGCCAAAATTCCTTTTTTAGCTATAGTTACGAAGACGTTACCTATAAGATACATAATGACATTAGACAGAATCGCAAACTAATCCATTTAAAAATATCAATCCAAATCAAATACATAATCGCAATTCCCTATTCGGAACTTAGTTTATCTATACCGACACCGACACGCTTGACCTTTGCGTGTCTGCCTATCATTCGGACCGTGTGTATCGGCCTTGGTGGGGTCGACGAAATGGCTGGGAGAGGCTATAACCTAGGGTTACCGTAAAAATACTGGAAAAGCTAATTGTTATAAAATAAATAGAATTTTTTGTCTTAATAGTTAAAACTCTATGAAATAAAAATACACCATCACATTATTAAAACCCAGAGATTAGAGTGACATTACCGTATATGAAATTGTCTGAAGAAAGCCGTGATTTGGCAATGGGCGCCACGAAGAACTATTTTATTTAAAATTCTGAATGCCATGGCGTTGCTACGGTTTTGACTAGACAAATACTTAAAAGTCTGAATCAGTTTTCGAATGAACAAATTGTTTTTCTCGTCACTTAGTATTGTAAAAACAAGCAAGCAAAATGAGGGCGGGAAAAGCCTTAAAGTCACCCTAGCTGGGAGAGGTTATGACGTAGGCCAAGGTTAGTGGCGATCCATTATAGGTCGGGCCCATCCCTTCATTTGTCTTAGGGACAAGGTGGTGTCAGGTTTTTTAGCCGAGGCTATTGAGGTCGCTTAGCATTCTTTGTTTTACCAAACCCATAGTCAGACACTAGACTGAGTTTTGTCTATGAGTTTGTAACATTGATATAAGAATTTTGTAGGAGTAGATAAAAACTCACGTGGAAGTAGTTCCTAGTTAAATATGGTAAATATTTGTTTATGTTCAGCGTTTCTCTTTTGTATGTAGAATTAAGTAATTTGCCAGAGAACCAAAGTTACCGCACAAGCGAACTGAAGTGGCGGTGGGTCCAATCACATCTGTTGGAGAACTTATATCCGTTGGGGTAGACGCGTTCTAAAGTGGACCATGAATCGGCAAACATAGTGTAGGACTGCCTGAGACTCTACTGGGTTACGTATATAGACTGTACTAAGCCGAAAGGAGGTCATTGTACTCATCATTATGAACAACTTTTACAATAGGACCAACCCTAGAATTGCGAAAAAATATAATCTGTTCCGTATATTTTGTTGAGTAGGGAGATAATTTGTCGAGAGTTATATTTTTTCGCTATTTCAGGGTTGATCCCATAGTAAAAGTTGTTTATAATGATGAAAACAATGTCCTTCTTTCGGCTTAGTACAGTTTATATGCGATACCCTGTATAGAGTAACGATACACGTAAAGCAGTTAGCAGATAGGCTGGTTATGATGATGAGGTATTTATTTTTATTTTATTATGACGTTATTACTCACCTTGAAAATACCGCCGTATGTGATTGAAAGTATAGTCAGAGTAACCAGCTTAATTTTTCGTGAATAATTTCCATACAATATAAACAAAATGTTTACTAGATTGATTATGCAAAGCAAAAAAATTTTACGAAAAGGGACCATTCAGCAGACGTATTTTTGTAGTAGCTCTAATATAAAAACTGTAACACGTACAAGCGTTAAACTTGTCATGATTATAGTACACACTCTAAAGTCTAAAGTGTAATAACACATAATAAATAATGGCCAACATGCAATGGAAACAAATTTGTTCTAAATATTTTGAAATATTAACGTCCTAAAATGATCGAAGCATATTTTTCAAAAGAAGAGAGTAAATTTATATTTTTTTAAATAATATTAAATGTGCGACTGTGTACGATATTACGTTGAGTGCAATTGAAATTGCAAATTATCAACACTCTAACTTGATCTACCAGTTCTTTGTTGATTTCTGGGTCAGTACGAGAATTTAATTACGATGCCTCGTTTTTGGCTTATCGAATAGGTTTTTACAATACCAGTCACTTTGGAATACCTATTAGGAATTAAAGAAAGACGGAAGATGTACTTATTATTTAACTTAATAAATGCTCAGTTAAGGTCTTGAAGTATGGCTATCAAATGGGACTAGTGTTTCTTCTTGCTATGCCTAATTCATTTGCCACAAAAAAAAAAAAAAAATAACTAAATGTTTCCTTTGAATAATTTGTAAAACTAGCTGTACCCGCGCTATAGTTGGGATAAAAGTAGCATGAGCTTCCATGAGCACTTCTTATAACATCAGCTATATAGGTTTATAGACATTTATTCTCATATAAGATGTTACATCACTTCCATGAGAACACTGCTAACAATAAATTTACAGTTCGTCGTCGCAAACATAACTAAATAAATTAACATTACAAACATGTAGAACACAAAAAAAACATACATTCGAATTGATAACCTCCTCCTTTTGAATTCGGTTAAAAATAATATATTGTAATATAGTATACAGTACATAATATCCATCTAATTATTCGTCCAACACATTTGCTTTAATTTTATGTTGTGATAACATGCTCAGCAAGTCGCTTTTTAAATGCGTTGAACGACTTAGTGTTTTTAATTTCCGAGGGTAGTTTGTTATAAAGGCACGCTCCTTCAAAAGTAATCATTGTCTTGCCGTAGTTAGTTCGTATCTTCGGCAGGCAAATGAAGCTAGCGCGGCGAGTGCAGGGCCATATTATATTATGCCAGTAAAAGATGAATACAATGTAACCTCCTTGAAGTAACCTTCTTGGTGGCGACAGCAACCTCCTTTGATTAGATGTATATTTTTTACTATGATAGAACTATTACTATTTTTTTTCTAATATATAGACTCAATTCTTGTTCTAATTTTTTGTAGCTAAAATACAATACTAAAAATATTCTGTTGATCCGATCGCTACTAAACTTCACATTACGTGATCCTATAAAGTTGAGGTTGAACGCTGGCCTAATTTGAGGATTACCTAAAAATTTCATCAATAATGGTCCAGCCGTTTCGGAGTTCACAACATACATATTACATATCGCTTTTGTGTATATAGAAAATAGATAAATAGATACTTAGTTTAGTTACTACTACGATCAAAAATATAACAATTAAAATAAAATAATAACGTTTCACAGTCATAGCTATCCACTGGGATTCCCTGTTTCGGGATTCTAACACACGCAAAGACAAGGGAATACTAACATCCAGACCAAGAACAGATATTAAAATTCAGCATTCAAATATCCGCCTCACCGGGAATCGAATACGGGACCTTCTGCTCACGAGAAAAACATGCTACCACTGTGCTAAACTGGTCGTCGAATATAGTCGATAGCTTTAATTAGAAGTGTTAGTTATGTTAAGCAACGCTCAAAATCACTGAACTTGAAACTTCTCGCCACCAGAAATTGCCACGCGCTAAAACAATCCGGATCAATATTAAGCATTGCTTAACTTAACTTACGTTTCTAAGTATGATTGCAAAGTAGGAAAGCTCTGATATCAGAGCTATCCACTAGCAGTCTAACTTATATTAGGAGTAATTTACAAACACTTATATGCAGAGAAGCATTATATTTTGACAGTAAAACTTAAAATTAATAACATAAAATGTGATATTTGTATCAATCTATGTCAATTATTAAGCCACGCTGTGTGTATTTTTAGACAAACTTGAACATATAACACATATGTTCACAAAGCTCTAGAAAGCTTTTGTAGCGAAAACCCAGAGTTTTGTGATAATAGTAGATTATTCACCAAGTGGATAAAGGCGGGCATCATATTGAATCCCGAGCGTAATGAAGGAGTCGAGGGCTAACTCCCGATAGTTAGATAATTTGCGGGGGTTGGAAGAAAATTTAGAATCCTACATTACGCTCGAGATTCAAGCACGCCCAAGACGATGAAACTTCTATGCCGTAAGACAGTGGTTCTCAATTAGTGGTACGCGTACCCCTAGGGGTACGCGAAGTTGCATCAAGGAGTACGCGCAGCAATCTCCTGACTAAGAGAAATTCTATAAAAGACGTCACACCATATGCAGTCCATTTGTAGTCCGTCTGCAGTCCAACTACAATGTGCATACAGCGTTTCATACTTCACTGGACCTCACTGAGTCTGCACCGGACCGGACGCATTTGGTGAGCTTTAACCCGCTTTCATGAAGTAGTACGCAGGAAAAACTAATTGGAAACCACTGCCCTAAGATAATACCCCATCTACTAAAAAAAGTTTGTTGCTCAACACTACAGCGATTTGCAGTATTCGCATCTTTTTTTCTTCATTGTATTCTAATCGTGATGGCCTGTTAGACTTTTGAATATCTTCTTATAAGTGACTACAAATTTATAGTTCAGGTGTCAAATTATCATAATATTGATCAGCGGGTTATAATGAAATTCAGTACAATAATATTACCCGGCCAGACCGTAGCGCAATAATTACTTACTTAAGGTTTGGTTTGCATGACATTATTATAATTTGGACATTGTCGAGCAGATGATGTGAAAATATGTTTGTGCTCATTTTCAAAACGAAAGACCCATATATATTATATGGATTCGATCGTCTTGAATAAAACAGATAGCACAATAACAAACCCTTCAACTGTTTCAAAAAGATCTTGCATCGATTCGAGATACTCGTATTTTATTAAACAGTTGTTATTGCAAAAACCAACATTATTTATCGTACCTACTTCACACTTTGATAACGCATCCTTGTCATTAAGTATTGTCTCGCTTTTATCGTTGAGACGTTGACAAGGTCATCGCGCCTGCCCTGGCTTAATTGTAGATCAGTTTTTTATTCGTTCAAGGCTGTATGAGGAAAATATGACGATTGCAATCGCAGGGCTAAGATAAAACACCCATTAAAACATGGATACTAAACTGGTTTTTCACTACCGGTTAACTTGTTTAATTTTTAACGTGGAAAAGTACAATTGCCACCGTAATCTACCACCAATCAAACAGCGCTCTTATAAATATGTTTTTTTTTTATCAGAAAGGTTTGAGTAGGTATGATGTTGAAATCATACTTTAAGTATTATAAATCGGAAGTGTGTTTATTTATTGTGTTTTTTGCATGTTACTCAAGCAGCGCGTGATTTTTTGCTAAGAGGTAGATGGAAGGCCGTATAGTGACAAAGGATACTTTTTATCCCGGGAAATGTATGTAAAGTGACAGGACATTTATCCTAAAAAAAATGTACGGATCCAGAGGGAATGTCCACGCGGATGAAACCGCGGAGTGCAGCTAGTATACATATTATCATAATATCAAGAAGTATGGCCTCACGCCTTAAATAATTTCTTAAATAAGCATATTTTATTTTTTTATCCTTTAGGTTTAAAAAAAATGCATGAGAAATTTTTTAAGGCGATATTTTAAGTCAATGCTCTTAAGAGCTTATTTTTAAAACAAGCTTTTACTAAATAATGTATATTTTTAAAAACAAGCGTTTACAAAAAAAAAAAAATTCAAAAATAATAAAGGTTGTAAATTGTTGACCAACAAAAAGAAAAAAAAAAACTTGTTTTTAAAGAGCCCCGTCGCAATTTTTGATGCCAATCATTATTAATTTAAGAAACTCTCTTCAAAATTTATAATAATTGTACCAAATCAACCGAACAATATTTTTCGTATTAGGAGCAAGTTAAAAACTACCTACTGTGAAATATTTGTGTGACTCGAGTTTCCTGTACATAAATAAAAAAACTGGCCAAGTCGGTATTGCGCGCTGAGGGTTCCATACAAATATAATATATACATATGTCATAAATATACACCCGAAGAACATTACCCTCTAGCAAAAAGGTTGAAATCATGAAGGACAAACTTTGCAGTAGAAAAAAAATGCTGTCTCTTACATCGACCTACATCACGGTAGGTTTTCCAACTACAAAATGTGATCGCAAATAATTTACTTTTAGTTACATAAATGATTATATCCTCAAATTACCAATTTAAAAAAAATTCTCTTTACATGTTAACGGGAAGTGCCTACCCTAGAAGTTTTATGTGCTTGCATTCAAAATATTTATGTGTTTTAAATGGTCGTATCTTTGTCTTAGAATCTTGATTTTTTTACACCTTTAGGGCTCCGTATACGAGTTTATTTCATATTAGTTGGTGGCAGATGATGGAGCGATGGTTGCCAAGCGGTAATTTGTGTTTACAATTAATGGCAACTGTTTCGATCCTCGGCCCTACACCAATTACTTATTTAGTATTTAAATAAATTATGTGCAGTTTTCGATGCCATTGCTTAAAAAACGACTAAGGAAAACATCATGAGGAAACCGTCATATTCAAAAACCTCAAAGTTCAAAGACATGACATTCACCAACATGTTGAATTAGGGCCCATCTTTTCTCTCTTTGATCTGATTAGTTAGACGTAGTTAATTTCAACTTAATACCTGTACGCGTCTTGAAAAAAAGGGTCTTGACATACAAATAGACAAGTAAACATACAGACGAATAACAAAGTAATCCTACCTTAAGTATCCTTTACATTTTTATTACAAATCATTTGCATTGTATAGCTTTTGACGTTCAATAGTGTACATAAATGTACCAAACTGATAAAAATAAATGATTGATTGATTGATTACCGTTCCATTTTTTTTACTATTAAGGAACCCTAAAAACAATTACGTAAACCGGTTCACATAGTTTAATGTCAGAGTAATCGGTGTATGTATATACTACATAGTCACCGACATAGCCCACCGGATTAGCAAGTTGAAGTGGCAGTAGGCAGGGCACATATCACGCAGAACAGACGGCCGATAGGGCCGAAAGGTTCTGGAATGGAGACTACGGACCGGTAAGCGCAGAGTAGGACGTCCACCCACTAGATAGACAGACGACCTAAAAGAGACCGCAGGGAAACGCTGGATGCAGGCCACTTCCAACCGGCCCTTTTGGAGATCGATGGGGGAGGCCTATGTCCAGCAGTGGACGTCCTATGGCTGAAATGATGATGGTGATGATGATGATATAATACATACAATACTTTAAAAAAACATTAAAAATAAGGTCTGAAAGAACCTCTCATTCTTTCTTGAAGTTCGGTAAAAATAAAGGACAACACTTAAATAAAGTGATTTAGCGATTTTAGACACTTTAGATGTTTGAAAAATTTATCTTATTTTTTTTTATATTGTGCCATTTGTGATGCACTTACCAATTAGTCATAACTTAATTTTAAATCTGTTTTAAGTCCAACTCGAACATGTATAATTGTATATATTATATACTAGCAACGCACCCCGGCTTCGCACGGGTGTAACTCTTAATTTTTTACACCTTGTGTTACATTATTGGAGTTTTAGTAAAGATACTTTAAAAAAAAAATATATATAGCCTATGTCACCCGGGGATAGTGTAGCTTCCTAACAGTCAAAGAATTTTTCAAATCGGTTCAGTAGTTTCAGAGCCTATTCAATGCAAACAAACAATCAAATCTTTCCTCTTTATAATATTAGTATATATTAAAAAAACGAACTTAAAATTACAATAATTCTCGAAGCGAAAAATCATATGAGCACAAAAAAATAAAGTCAAACAAGATTTACGCAGCAAAAAGTGGTCAAAAACAATGAGTAATATAGGAAAGTTACAGAAAAACGTATGTACCTACCAAACCAACTCGCAGTCATATATGGTTGTTTTACCTACCTTATGGGCTTTATGCTAGGGCCACACTCATCACGATGATTATTATTTGTGTGACAAAAAAAATTCTTTGACTGTGCTACATGCGTTCGTGATATTTTATCGCAATAGAATAGCAAAAAATATAATGGACGACGCCGCGGTCGCTCTATATTTTAATGGTGGAAAATAATGATTACTTACATTTACTGAACTAAACCCTAACTAACTACTACTACTGACTACCCTACTGAAGGAAACCCTAAAGGAAATTCAAATTTTTTTCGACAGGTCTTTGTCGCGTTGCGCTTCTGCAGAGGATGTCGGTGCGATCTTTAATTGGTAGAGAACCGTGCACTTGTATGACGGTAATGCGGCGTGCACGCTTTCAAATATTTTCAATATTAATTTTTTCTTTATTTTCTACAAATAATCTTACGCTTTTACAAAAAATTGCAACGACTAAAGTATTTGAATGATTATTAGGATAACACACAATTTATTTTAGTAAAAATATCTTCTATAGAATATGAATGAAGTTGATTCAATCCATTGAAAGGAACGTAAAAACGGGGTTTTTTTCAGAAAAGTTTACGATTACTTTCTATCGAGCCAAATTTCTTTAATCGTGTATCGTTGAACACATCCGAATAAAATATTTCAAGAACATTTATTAAACATAAGGAAATAATTCAATTCATTGATTTTAAAGGTCTACTTTTGAATATTCGTGATGACGAATCTGACGATTCGATGACGAATTTGAAGCATATTTCGTCTTAAAGAAAACTAAGGTAGAAATTGATTTGAAGGAGTTCCCGCGTTCGCACCCCTTTTTACGAGGCGTCTTTGCGTTTAAGGTAGCAAAGCAGCGCCTAATTTTCACACAATTTTGTAATACCAAAACTTAAAAAGTATTGTTTTTTTTTCATTCCAATAATCATAATCAAGGCCATGTTGCAATCTAAAAAAACCTGCCCTATCTGCCCTCAGAGGAACGTAATGTTTTTCGTGTGTTCGTATGTAATAATCGCACATGTTTGTGTGTTTCTAATTACTTTAGTAGCCTAAACGGCTTGGTGGCATCATCACATTCGTTACAAATATGTGTCACAAATGTGACACTCCAGTCATATATAGCCTTTAAGTTACATTTTGTGTCCGGGTTTTATGTTTTTCTTTTGATATTACGTATACCTACTTGTATAAGTACTAGTTAACTACCTGCTCCGGCACTACCTCTTGAAATTAGCTGTTAATTGTTCCCAAACGTGCAGCAAATGTTTTTCGAGATATCCAAATGCAACCGGGAAAATGAGCCAATATCATTAAATGGGAGTCCACAGATTACTGACGACCCCAAGAGAAGTGGCGTGTCAATCACCATGGCAGCACAACCGACCTCAACTGACAGGAAAGATACCTCAATAAAGATATAAGATATTTAACCCAGCAAAGTTAGGTATAAGGTTACCAAAAGCGCACCAAATGACATCATCAGAGTTAAGGGCCGCTAATAGATAAATCATACTAATATTATGAATGCAGAAGAGTGTGTATGTTGGTTTGTTTGTTTGTTTGATCTTTTTTCACGCAGCAACATAGCAACGGATCGACGTGATTTTTCCATAGAGATAATAAAAGCCGACATAGCCGAAGAGCATAGGATAAATTTTATCCTGAACGGTGAGAAATTTGACTCAATTGGATTTTTAAAATTGAAGGTAAGGCTTGCTCTTTTGCCCGATGTTAAGCTATGATGCGGTCTACGGTGGAAAACGCTTGCCAAGAAGGAACCGATTTACAGACACCCAGATTGTAAAAACCAAAACCAATCGGGACCAAAACCTTCGGGGAAAACCATGACGGATTTATTATATTTGCGGGAACACCCATACTTAAAGGCAACGCATTCCACACGCATTTTACTCGCGTAGATATTTTCGCAAGAAAGGAAATGTCAACGCGAGTAAAACCGTGGGGCTGCACCCCGCGGTTAGTAGACTACCCCGCTAGTGCTAAATAAGATCGAACATTGTCACTTTGTTATTGACATTGACCGATGGTCCTAAACGTGATCGAACGTCACCTGACGCATCGCCGGGTGCATGATAGCTTTGTTTAGTTACGTGCGCAAGCGCATCTTGACGAAAAATACGCTATAATATTTACGTGATAATTGGTAAAGACAAACAAGCAAAATTTTTAGGAGCAATCATTCACTCTCTTATCCGAAATTTACGTGACTTAAATTTATTATGTAGGTATGTTTTAACAACTACATTAAAATCAAATTAAAATACGATTGTGTAGGTATTGAATATCTTTTAAAAGACACCCGAGTTAACATTTCCTTGTCTTACATTTATTTTTTCAATGTAATAATATACCTTTTTAACTTAAAATTATTGTACATTACTGCAACGGCAGGCAATAAAACTATTTCTGGAAAAACGTGAAATGTGGGCTTTTTATTAATACATTGCCTAGCTATCATAATCATTTCAAGATATGTTGTCATGACACCAAGCAAAAGCCATATGTTTTTTTTCTTCCTGTATATTCTTACATAATTTCTGTGCATTCGCATTTTTTTGGAAAAGCGTAATTATCTCATTGAAATATTGAACGCACGAACCTATAAAATGTTAAAGAAGAAAGAAATTGTTCATCAGTAAATTTCTAGTCCAGTTTTCGTCAAAGTAAGTTCTTCAAAGCATGTGTAATTATTTTTTTATGTATGTGAAAATCGTTTACCTATTTTTGTTGATTCCATACTTCATGAAGAAGATTTGATTAATGTTAGTCCATATTGTATGCCCAAAAGTTACGAAACAAAATAAATAGGTACCTATCTAGCTTTTACTTTTTACTATTACTTTCACTGATAACTGTAACTGAATTATTCTTAACTAAACATAAATTTATCTTCATAAGGCGCATAATAAGGAGCAAATATGGAGCGCCATAAAAAAAGTACAATAGTAAATCTCTTTCAAGGGTCATCAATGTCACGTTTTCTCATTTGTGATAATAAGTATTGTATATAAGGTTCGAAGTCATCAATCCTCCAAATAATAAAACTCACAAAATGTCGCAATTTAGAAACAGTGCGGAAGTCAAGATCTCGTAGCTAAATGCCGTTAGTATGTCAAATTTTATTCAGTCTTGCGTATTCTATCACCAAAAAGTTAGTAATAATAAAACTAGAAATAAAATCATGAATGCAAGAGTTTTATATCATACTTTTTATACACTATATATGAAGTAGGACTGGTGTGCGGAAAATTTGCCGGCACAAACAGCGCAAATATTTATTATGCTTACTTCGGCAGAGGTTACATATTTGAACCGTAGATATTGGGCCCTTGGGGTCGGGGAGCTCACCTCATTTTCAAAATCTTTCAGGGCGCCATGACCAAAATGCATGGTTTTGGCTTCACGCCAAAGAATATCCATAAGTATTGTCATTCAGAATGGTAATGCCGCAAGAATGGATACGCTGCCAACTGGTAGTGGGCTTGAGTACTTGGATTGACTTTAGACTTTCAACGGCCTATGGGTAGTCTAACTGTTTTGTAGTGTTAGTTAACTTGTGTTTTGTTTAGTAATACGTAAATGCTAAAATAACTCTCTATATCTATCGGTATGTCTGTTACTTTTCATGACTAAACGATGTCTTCGAATTAAATTAAATTCAGCATATTTATCGCCAGAAAATGCGAATAAAATTGCGCAGCATGACTGGTTTGACATTAAATCTATTCAACCAATTGACAACGGCTAATAATGAAACGCACACTCAGTTCACACTCATTGCTCTCCTCTGGGATTTTCTGTGTCTCGGATGCTATGAAACACACACAAAGTCATGGACAATTAAAATCCAGACTTAGCAAATATTTAAATTCTTCATTCATACATCTGCCTGGACTATAACCATTACGTGTGACGTGGCTAGCGTGCGAGCCGAGCGAGAGCCGAGTGGGCACTACCCTGCCATACACCTGCCCGAATGGCACGTTGGCCGAACGTACCTAAACTGCGAAGTGACACCCCCCTGACCGAATTTAGGATTTCCGACATATAAAGCAGACGAGCTACCATTGAGCCATGCCGACCGTTTCCACGTTGCCGACAAAACACTTTCCTGTATCCTTACTCTTCACGCTGGTTTTACTTTGCGACAAATACCTATACAAAGAAACCGAATGTATTGTTAGTAGTTATAGCAAACTATTATTTTGTTTTATGACTAACTTCTTATCCGAAACGTTATTCGAGACAATGTTAGGTATAGATAGATCACGTAGGTTAGCTTTTAAATAGAGGCGTGTGACAAATGATGATATTGTTCAAAATCACCTTTGAAGATAATACCTCTTAAAATTTCGGTCCGTAAAAACTACAGGTATTATAATTATCTTCAAGAGGAAAAATCAAGTAGATTTCTGGATAATAATAATAGGCTTTGAGTGGTGAAGGAACAGGTTGGGTTTCTACTTTATTCCGATTACGAGTTAATTATGGTAAACTGATCATAATCTGTGCGAATGCAGTTATAAATTCTCATTTGCTGAGGAATTTCAGAGATGTCACTAGCCCATGGTTGAAGGATACCTGTCGCTTTCCGAGCTGGTACCAATATAACTTGAAAGTCATAAAGTAGAGGAAAAATCGAACTCACTTTGTCCTGTTTACATTATCATCTGGTCGGGTTTTCTGATATTAAATACTAACTGATGTCCGTGACTTTGTATGCATAGAGATGAGTAAGCCTTGTCCATATATATCCTACATTAATAAAATAAAAATCTAGAAACAAACTCACCAATAACATCGTTTGTATTGACGACATTATAATTTGTCTATATATATATATATATATATATTTTTGTACGTGAAATCAAAATAGTTGACTTTAATAATTTATTTATTTATTTACGGAAAACATACAGCTTTTTTAATGATAAATAGTCAGTCCACAGTGGATCATGCACAGAAGAAACCTAGCTTACTCTAGATTTGCAGAACTGATTGAAAATAATAATACAGGCCCTGTATTGATCACTTTTGACAGTACAGATTCCAATAAGGTATAACTAGGTATATTTTTTATTTATTTCAGTGTTCTATAAATCTAAATCTGCTAAATCCAATAAATCAAATAAATGTTCAATAACCATTATCGGCTCTTTTAAAAAAAGTAGACGTCATATTAAAATAGTAAGTTCATTACCATTATAACATTTAAACTGTTATAACATAGAATCAACAGCGCCATGACGCCAACAGCGCTGGTGAAAACATTACACAAAGTTTCTTCATTCTGAAACGCGTCTTTGGTAGGTTGGTAGGTAACACAGGAAATATAAGTAAACAGAACGGAATTGAGGAGGATAATCTGTTACCAGGCGTTATGAGTGAACCTTGATTTCGCATTTAGATCAACTCCGTATCACAGTTCCAGTCCGTATCTCAGTTCCTAACTGATTTCGAATGACTGACGTTTCGTTTATATGGGTGCAACTGGCTACAACAAATGACTTACAAAAAGGCCTTGACAGCTGATCTAATTTAAACAAAAAAATATTTTCTGTGGTAGGTAACTTTTGTGTGCAGTTACCAATGACGTGACTCTTCCTTTCTCAAAGATACTTACCGTCTTCAATCGGGATGACATCTGTTGTCAGCTGGATTTCAACTGACACTTCATAAGTGTCGACCTCCAGTTTTTCTTCCTAAGGTTTATCAGGAACGAAGCACGTCAGCAGTGCAGACGTGACGCTTTCATTTCACTTTTCACTTTGATCACTAGTTACTTCATCCAAAAGTACACTTGATCTGTTACACTTAAAGAGCACTGTTGTTAGTCGTAATTGTACTTCTGGTTACCAGACTGCTTTTTTAAAACGTTGTTGTCGTTCGTTACTTTTAAGTCCCTGTTAAAAAAAAAGTTATTAGATCTTTTGGATAAATTAATTATTTTGTAATCGTGTGCTGTTGATTATCGTTAATTTTATTGGATTCCGTTATTTCGATTTCAAAGCAAATGCGAATTTTTCTGGCCTCCTAAATTAATTTTGTTACGCTGTCTCATAATAATATGACAAAAAAATTAATTGACAAAAAAATGTGTAGGAGATAGCTGAGAGCAGCAAGATGATCGTGCAAGTACATTGACTCCGCAGTTAAACCCACAGGCAATAAATCATTTCTTTGATTAATTGATGGCTGACTCTATCGAAGGATTAGAATAAATACATTTTGGCTGTATTGCTATTAAAGTACATCTAGCTTTGCAATACAACATCTTCCTCATAACTAACCTCTGTTATTACTCATCATACTTTTCATCGTGACATCGGATATTTGCGTTCTTATAAATTTGAGCAGTCTCTTCAGTAATGTAAAACAACTTTAGTTTAATCATTTAATGTATAGATGAACTAACAACACCATTATAATGAAACTGTATTGGCGAAGTTCACACGTGTTCGTTGACAGTTGACAGTCTTTTGTCGACTGCCAACGAACACAGTATATAAGTGGCGGTTGCATTGCAATCACCCTCTTTCTTTGCTCGAACCTCGAAGCGATAACAAGTGTAAACGAATTGTGTGTAAAACAGTTTAAAAAGGTGATTTCTTGGCTGAAAAGCTAACAAATCAGAATCGGGATTAATAAGTTACAGATGTCTTCTTATTTTCCCATGTCCACAGAGTGTAATTTGTCTTTTGTTAAGTGGTTCAAAACCTGTTTGCTAGTCATGTTTTTTTTTTTAGAGCCCTAATTAATAGTTATTGTACAAAGTGGCTGTTTTATTCCTTGCGTTTTCTTGATTATAATTTCTTTACTAATGATTAATTTAATACTAATTACTAAATAACTGTGCTCATGTTAAAAGTTCTTCAGATTATATATCCGATTAGTGTACTTATTGTTATATATGCAAATTTCTGCCGCCGATTCTGCGGCTGAGCCTGCCGCTGAGCCTGCTGTCGAGTCTGCGGCTGAGCCTGCTGTCGAGCCTGCGGCTGAGCCTGCCGTTGAGCCTGCGGCTGAGCCTGCTGTCGAGCCTGCGGTCGAGTCTGCGGCGAAGCATACAGTGGAGCCTGCAGTGGAGCCTGCCGCGAAGTCTGCGGCTGAGCCTGCTGTCGAGCCTGCGGCTGAGCCTGCGGCTGAGCCTGCGGCTGAGCCTGCCGTCGAGCCTGCGGCTGAGCCTGCTGTCGAGCCTGCCGTCGAGCCTGCCGTCGAGCCTGCGGCTGAGCCTGCTGTCGAGCCTGCCGTCGAGCCTGCGGCTGAGCCTGCTGTCGAGCCTGCGGTCGAGTCTGCGGCGGAGCATACAGCGGAGCCTGCAGTGGAGCCTGCCGCGGAGTCTGCGGCTGAGCCTGCTGTCGAGCCTGCGGCTGAGCCTGCCGTCGAGCCTGCGGCTGAGCCTGCTGTCGAGCCTGCCGTCGAGCCTGCGGCTGAGCCTGCCGTCGAACCTGCCAGCTGAGCCTGCAGCGGAGCCTCCAGTACACAGTTACGTAAGAGACATTGTACGCAGTTGCGTAAGATCCGGTGTACGTAGTCGCGTAAGAGCCGATGTACGCAGTTGCGTAAGAGACATTGTACGCAGTTGCGTAAGATCCGGTGTACGTAGTCGCGTAAGAGCCGATGTACGCAGTTGCGTAAGAGACATTGTACGCAGTTGCGTAAGATCCGGTGTACGTAGTCGCGTAAGAGCCGATGTACGCAGTTGCGTAAGAGACAGTGTACGCAGTTGCGTACTGACTTAACTAAACCAGATTCGGTTTTAGTCTGATATGATGTGCTTTTCAGTATGCAGTTGCATTCTGATATTATGTAACATAAAACGATAGTATAAGACTTCAAAATAAGATTGTAAAGTACACATTTAATTAACACGTATAATGTCTATTATCATATAATACATGACACGTATACACGAGGACGTGTAATTGAGTCGGATGGCCGAATGTAAAACAACTTTAGTTTAATCATTTAATGTATAGATGAACTAACAACACCATTATAATGAAACTGTATTGGCGAAGTTCACACGTGTTCGTTGACAGTTGACAGTCTTTTGTCGACTGCCAACGAACACAGTATATAAGTGGCGGTTGCATTGCAATCACCCTCTTTCTTTGCTCGAACCTCGAAGCGATAACAAGTGTAAACGAATTGTGTGTAAAACAGTTTAAAAAGGTGATTTCTTGGCTGAAAAGCTAACAGTAAGAAAATTAATAATTCAAGACTATAAAATGTGTTTTTATGACATTTCAAAATCAATTATTTTAAACACATGTTGTTTGAATGTTTTTCATTGATTTTGAATACCTTCATAAAGATGAAAGGCTTTGATTAAACATCATTCACACGGATGTTACCCCTCATAAATTAAGGATAATCATGATATTGTTCTGTTTACCTCAACGTGACATGAATGGATATTGATGCAGAGGCATATTTTGAAGGAAAATTTTATTACGCATGTTTACAATAGGCCTATCTAAATATGATCACGGTCAGGGCTACGGGTGGAGTGTGCTTGATGTTTTGTCAAAAGATAACATCTATATAATTATGGATAATTTTAAAGTAAAAGGTAACCTGGCCAATAATTTCTAGATGGTAACATCCGAAATACGAATTAGGTAAAATGTTAGCTTCTGATAAACAATATAAGCCTATCACGTTCCAACTGCTGGGACACAGGCCTTTCTAAGAGAAAGAAAGAGAGGATGGGCATTCACCATGCTGGCCCAGTGCATGTTGATGAATGTCATGTCTTAGAACTTTTGAGGTTCTTAATTATACTGGTTTCCTCATGATGATTTCCTTAAATACTGCACTAAAATAAATCAATGGTGCAGTGCCGAGGATCAAACCGGGTGTGCCGTCAAACTGTAAACTGCACGTGCTACCGCTCAGCCACTATCGCTTGATAAACGTAGCTAGTACCAAGATGCATTTTAGTTCGCTGCACCAACAAAATCAATTATTATAAATAGTTAGATTTTTTGGCTTGCGTTTGACCGCCACTTTGTCTGATGTAAGTAATAAATGGCACCGATCTCTAGATCATACAAATAAAATGTGATAACTTGAACAAGACATTTTGGGTGTAGCGTGTCACACCAACATTATAATAATATAACCTCAAGCAAGGTCCAATTTCAATGAAAAAATATATATTTTCAATATGTATTTTACATATTTTAACCACGGCCATAGCTTTACATTTTGATGACACAATAAGAACAGAAACTACATTTTCTTTCTCATTCATTTTTCGTTTTCGCGTTTACTGAATGTCAAGTGTTTTGTGAAAATAACGATTTTTCTTTTACTTTTTTCTTGCATGAGTTTGTTGGTCACTATAATCAAATCATTCATCGTTTCAGCCATATGACGTCCACTGATGGATAAAGGCCTCGGACCATCGATCTCCAAAAGGGCCGGTTGGAAGCGGCCTGCATCAAGCATCCAATGCAATCAAATCATTATTGTATTTTATTATATTATATACCAACCGATTATATCAAGTTTTATGTACATATTCAGTAAAATATTGGTTGATTTTTTTTAATGAAAGAAAAATAAGGGTGTTAAAGAAGTGGGAGCCTTTGGCATAAATGTTTTACAAATATGTCAAGGATTAAAATCTTATGATTTACGAATAGTTATCATTAATTAGTCTATCCTTCATACAACAGAGGACTTTTAATATGCAGTAAAATGCAAAGTAACTAAAACATAAGCTTTTACTCCATGCATCAATCACCCAATACTTCCGTAAAAACATAGCACTTCTTCTTGCGCAGTCGGGTAAAAAAGTAACCTACAGGCCTAACACGCCCCGTGGACAAATTGACGTGACGTTAACGTGACAAAGCTAAACGTAACATGCTAAAAGACTGTTTTAAACTATCACGGTTGTTCACTAAAGTTATATAATTATTTACGGGATATATTATACTGTGGTAAGGTTGTGGAATGAGCTCCCGATATTTCGGTGCAGTTACGTGCACCATGTTCACGGGAAGACTGAAGAATGCGGATGGTTGTTCGAACAGGTAAAAAGTTAGGTGCAGACAAAACGATATACCCTCTTGGTATTTTCTAAGTATATTGCTGGATATTATGGTTTTTATTTCTGTCTCTTTCTCGACGAATAAAAACGGTGGAAGGCAATTTGTCTACGGCCCATGCTAGGCTGCTGGTAGATATATCAGATATATAGAACTCTATACCAATCATCCCTATTTTAAGTAAATTTTGGACAAGTTTTGCAAATACTTTGTAATTTTAATCATACTCAAGTAAGTGCTTACTTTAATTTACTCTAGAAGGCATGTGAGCAAATCGTTTGACGGAAGACTAACATCGCTTATCTTATTATCTTACGCGTCAGAGCACTCGTGTTTTTGTCACATGCTATTTACTTAAATATTATTTTTACGCACACATAACAGTATAATTAATTTACCTACCTCCTTAGAACGCGTTATATCTAGCAAAAACTTAATGAGTTTGTACGAAAATAGTGAGAATTTTGCAAATTTTGCCTCCCTTTTTCTCGGAGCTAATGTGCTGAATAATGTAAATTTTGTTTTAATTGTTATTTTATGTGTGAGCTGTCTGTTGAACTCAGTAATTAGTGACTCTACGAGCCGTTTGCGTTAATTTGGACTTGTTGATTCATTTTTGTCATTTTGGAATAGTTTTATCATTGCTAGCAGAGGAGAAAATCCAGATAAATTAATTTTTATTTGTAAATATTTTTTTTTCTTATACGATTTTTTATATAAAGATATGACAAACTCTAACACAACCTGGACAAAACATTAAAACGCAGGTTTTTTCCGGACATCAAATCGAACGATCTATCTCTGACCCACCATGAAAGCACAAAAACATGTAATTATAATGTCAAGGTATTTAGTCAATTAAATGGTGCTATGAGATCACGAATGATAATCGATGTACTTCAAACAAGTTCTTAATGTGCAATAATCGATTAAAACTAAAAGTTATGGTTCATCCAAGTTACTAGAAGTAAGCAATTAGAATTTAATCACCCCTAACAGCTTTAAAGTGAAATTTAAAATTTTACTTTCCTAGAAATTGCAATGTACTCCTATAAAAGGAGAGCCATTAGGTATAGCCATTAGGATCTAGGATATAATTTTATTCAACTCTTTATTCTCGCTAGCTCATTCGCTAGTTAGAATAAGTAGGCAATTACGTCGCTTTGCGCGCGAACGCATCGCTTGCACGTGACCGAACCGGTGGAAAATCGCTCAAGCGCTGTCATCGCCATCCTTGAGATATCGCAAAAAACAAGACGGTCTAATAAAAACCAGCAGCCAGTAATTTACTCTAGTACCCCACAAATTTTTCTTAAGCACTTAAAAGTTTAAACCAACCTTTACACACGCAAATCAGTCACGGCGATAACCACCGCGTAGAAATGAAAAACAGACCTATACCAAATGACAAGGTAATTGAAACGTTATTTCCGCTAATCTCCACTCATTTGTCCTCCCTCTGGCCGACTCTAGAATCACCATAACAATGATTCTTGAACAATAATATGCAGATAACTAGAGTTTTCCGTATAAACAATACAAAAAGTATAAATATTCATGAGACAGCGTAACTAATCGCAGGCACTGCCACTGAAAACCACGGCTGATTTAGAATCACAGAAACTCACAGAACGCGAATTTGCACGACCACGTCAATGTCAAGTGCACCGGTGGACTGTTTATCACTCGCGACTGCAACGCATCAAGATAAGTGCATCTCGTAGGAACAATGAAGCGTAAAAATAGTTAGGCACTCCGATAAGGCACAAAACGTAAACGATCGCGCGTTGATAAGTCCTGGTGGAAATGGTCGGGGTGGAGCGCGCGTGCGGTACGCGCGATGTTCGGAGCACGAATGGCGAGGACCTGTCCGACTCCATTGTTTACTTCGATAATTACATTTTCGTTCCGATCGAGTTTACAGGTCGAAGGCTTCTAGGCGGAAAATCTGGCTGGTGTCCAATGCACGTCACCCGTGGACTGTTGATAAAGAGATTTTGGTGCGATTCTAATACAGCGCGCGACGCGTTCGTAATTCAAGAACGCATTGTCTGTGTATTATTTATTCTGTTGTATTGTTTGTGGTTACTTATTTATTATTTTATAATTTCTTTTGGGTGCTTCAATGTTTTTTTTTTAAATGTTTATTTAAAAAAAGATGTAGGTAGATTAGATTAGATTTTTATTGCTTCCATAAAGTACAAGGTGGTAAAAAACATTAGATTGATTGGTAGATTGTATCTTGATGTCTATTATGTAAGTAGTTTAAGATGCAATAATATAAGAAAACTTATTAATATCAATAGTAGTTATAAGGTAAACTTTATTTTAGGTTAGCTTTACAATTATATATTTTAAATATGTAGTATAGAAAAATCCTACCAGCGAGTGAAAAGTGCCACTATCCACCAACTAGTGAGAGCTTATACTTTATGCCATTTTTTTTACACGTCCCATAAATATTAAAAGCCCACCTGTTTCCATAGACCAGTCACAGCAGCAACTTTACATAATTAAAAACCTAAGGCTTTTAGAATGTCATAAATTAATACAAATTTATATTCTGGTACTGATGAATAATTGTTTCGGACACGGTAGGAAGGTCCTGTTACCCGTACAACACCAAAGATATTTTTTTAAATCCACTATGTACAGTGGATTTTAATTATTTTTTAATAGTATTTTTTATTATCTCTAGTTTGTAACACTAGAGATAATTAAAAACAAACATTTTCAGTGCATGCAAGTGTAACAATACACTACATAGAAAAAATGTAATCCTAACAAATTTTCTAAAAAGCGAAAGTAACTCTGTCTCTCTGTCTGTTTGATCGCTTTACACGACTAAACTAAACCGATCTAAACAAAATTTGGCAGAAAGATAGTGTGAATTATGAGGACCGACATAGGTTACTTTCCCCCGCAGAAATGCGGCAAACTGTACAATCGCAAGTAGCACCGTGGGAGTTGGCTAGTTATATCTTAAATGCAGAAGTGTGTTTTTTTCTCTTTTACGCCGCAACAGATCAACGGATAAACGTGTTTTTTTGTATAAAGATAGTTAGACGGCCGGAAAGTAACGATTTAAAAAAAAACAGTCGCTATTTCAAAATAAAAATAATTTTTGATGGAAGCAGTAATGCTCTATTCGATTTAACTTGTTCCAAACGATTTATAGAAAATAAAAAGACGTAAAATTAAGACTTATCTCAAATAAACTAATCTGAAATTAGAACGAAAACAGGTATCTTCTCAGGCCGTTGGTTTGTAGCCACGTGATGTGACGTAAAAACACGTGTTTTTGTTTTATTGATTTTTAGGGTTCTATACCCAAAGGATGAAAACGGCACACTAATACTAAGCCTACGATGTCTGTCTGTCCGTCCGTCCGTCCGTCTGTATTTCCTACCTTTTAACAGCCTACTTTTTTATCTTTCGACCTGTATTAGATAGCTGGTTGAAATATTCATAAATAATTTATGTAATGTTACGACGAATTAACTAATAAATAATAATAACGCAAAAAGTAAAAAAAATAAGGGATACGTAACCATATTGTATGGGGATATAACAAACTTTTTTTATCGTATTTTTGTATTTGCTGTAGTGTAAAAACAGTAATATGAAGGTACAAGCGTTAAACTTGGCATGATTATATTACACATTCTAAAGTAAAACAACAAATAATAAATATTGGCTAAGTGCGAGTCGGTGACAAATTTCTGTTCACCAAAGTTATGCCACGTCGGTCGCGGTAAATACTTGGATGGGTGTCGGGTGACCATGATAGTGATGTTGTCTTTTTGCACTACTTTTTCGTACTTGAGTAGTTAAAAATGTATGTGGTGGTACGGAACCCTCAGTGCGCGAGCTCAGCTCGCACTTTACCAGTTTATTGATTTAAATCAATTTTACAGTATATCATTAAGTGTCGTTGTAGTTTTCCTTCAATACAATGATTGTATTCAGTATTTGTAGAACAAACGACAATTTATACGGGTCAAACGAGATTTTTTTCAAGTTCGTAAGTTCATTTAATAGAACTCAATCGTAAGCACTTACTTGAGTTCTATATACGGGTGTATAATTACACGTCTGGAATTTATCTATCTGTTTTAATAATTAAACAGTGTTTATGACAAGAACACATTCATAAATGAATTAGAATATTAATTATCAATAAATATAAAAGAATTTTAGATAATTTTTTGAATATTAATCTGGGTGTCTTCAAATTACGAGTGAATCGGTTTCTTCTAGGCAAGCGTGCTCCAACGTAGACCGCATCATCGCTTAACATCAGGCGAGATGGTGGTCAAACGCAAGCTTTATTATATAAATAAATAAATATGAACAAAAACACAATAAATAAATAAATAATAAAAAAACGCATATAGTGGCGAAAAAAGCAACGAAAACTGGTATTTGGCGTTCTGATTCTATCAAATAGAAAGAAATATCTATAGTATTCAATTTCTGTTAAAAATAGATATAGTATGTGTTAATGAAAATGGCTTAGAATTTTGAAAAAAAATTCAACTTAACAACTTGTTGCCTCCAATTTACAAAAGTACTTAGTTTTTCGTAAAGCTCTCCAAAGAAAAGTTTGAGAGTCAATTTCGTTAAATTACTGACAAAATAAACAATTTTAATGATATGGTTAACTTGTTTTATATACGTCTTGACGATTTGTCAGCTTAAATTTTTAGTTTTATGCCTCAAAATTCAGATAACTAAAATTTTACGATAGCATTTTGTAATATGGATAATGAATAAATATGAACAAGATTAAAAAAAAATGGGGGCTAGATCAATCAATAATCTACTAAATATAAATCTTATTGAACAGTCTAAGCAGCTGAGCCTAGAAGAACGAAATTTGTTTAAGTGCACAAAACACCCGCTCTTCTCGCCGGACTCACCCGCAGTTTTCAGTCAGCTCGTGATCACGGCCATTGTAACATAGTCGAAACGTCGTGCGAAGGGTACATATTTTTTACCTAAATTAAATAATACGTCATAAGTCCCGATAAACATTTAAAACTTGTTTAAGTGCTCCTTATAAATATAAGAAAGTAAGAATTACGTTTTTTTTAAATGTATATCTAAAATTCTTTCTACGAACTGCACAGGAATGGAATGCACTCATGCCTCGGCCATCTTAGACCGAATCGTCACTTACCATTAGGTGAGTTGTGATCAAAGGCTAGCTCATTTGATCATAAAAAATCTATTAAACACGGTCCTAGAATTTATTTGCTCTGACAGCTGCAATAACATTGTAAAAAGTTGAATGAAACCCACGAATCCTGATCACTTTCGGAAGATTTTTGAACGTATTACCGTAGCAGGTAGTACCAGATATACTTTAGTGAAATATTAATAAAAAATATGTTTATTCAGCTATTTACAATGTTATTGCATCTGTTAGAGCAAATAAATGCGTAGACCTACTGCCAGACTGAACGCTAAACCCTACGCGTACAAAGTCAAGGGCATTCAGCTGGTAGTTACTCAACAATAAGAGTAAAACTGAGCCTAAATGATAATTTTTAGGGTTCCGTACTTAAATATTTTTTAGGTTTCCGTAGTATTAAAGCGTAAAAATGGGGCCCTATCACATTGTCTGTCTGTCTGTCCTACATTCAAACGGCTGTATCTTTCGAACCGTAAGAGTTACCCAGTAAAAAAAAACACAGATTATTTAATGGTACGGCGGATTAACAAAGAAAAAAAAAGACAAAAAGTAAACGAAACTAGGGTCCTCATACAAAAAACGTATTTGTTTGCGTATTTTTGTATTAACTCTAATGTAAAAACGGTAATACATGCAAGCGTTAATCTTGGCATTATTATAGAACGCAGTCTAGTGTATAATAAACATACAGTAATAAATAATGGCCAAGTAATTATATAATAGTAAATTCGTTATTGAATTAATTTTAATTTTAAATTTGAACTTGAATTTTGTAATTGTACGGAACCCTCAGTTTGTGAGCCCGACACGCACATGGCCGGTTTATTAAATGAATAAAAGCTTCATGAGTGAGTTTTTTATTAGGTAGCTGCTAATGTAAGTGTATATTTTTTTGACTTTGAAAAGTGTTTATGTACGAAAAAATAATAAAAATAGGTATGTTGATGTGTCAATCATTTGAAAAGAACGCCACAGAAGACAGCTCATTGCTTGTGGTTTTATCGACACTTGTAGGAAAGTACTAAATACCTAACTTCTTATCTGGAACAATGGAATTAGAGCACTGAGTGAAACTTACATTTAGAATGTAGGTATTAGGTACTATGCTTCATATACTACTACTTATTTATTGTCTCACCTTGTCTTAGTAAGAAAATATATGCAGTCTGCAAAAAAAAAATATAGAGGTGACCAGTACATATATATATATATATATATATAAAAGAATCTCTATTTACCTAGGTCACGTCATAACTTGAGAACAACTTTACCGAATACATTAAACTTTTTTGTAAAGTTTTTTAATACTTTGTAAAAGGTTCTTACGGAAAGAAAAATTGAGAAAATTGCGCAGAAATTGGAAAACCTCAGAATACTTAACGACGATTTTAACTCGCGGGAGAAACCGCGGGGCGCAGCTAGTAGAGTAAAATATTCAAAAGCCGGCGACGTATCTGTGATGCCTCTGGTTTTATATACGGTGTATGATCTGGCGGCCCGTTAGCTTGTTTGCTACTTATGGCATAAAAAAGAGGAACTTTTGATTATGAACTTTTTATTAGGCTTCACAGATAAAGTCAGAACAATAACCTTCGTTTGTATAGTATGACTTAGAATTAGAACAGTTGGCGCAGCTGCGCTCAAGTTCGAGACGAACAAACATATTTCACAATATATAAATGTATAGATGCTGAATAATATATAAAATTTCAAGTTCAGTGCTTAACCGAAACGAATGACGATTATGATAATTCCAACTTCTCGAAGGTTGAACAATAATCTGCGTCAATGAAACATTTCAAGTGGAGTTTTGACAAAACCTAGCTTTGTGAAAATTTTCGACAGAAATACAGAACCCTCACAAAGTAATGAGGACGTGTAACGAATGTCACACACTGAATAGAATCTTTTTGAAAAACGTGCAGTAAAGTAGCACAAAAAAATGTGCTGGTTTTGGTCCTAGGAGAATAAGAAGTTAGTGGTAACTGATAATATTTAGAATTTACATTGTAACAAAATGATTAGAATTAACTTAACGACCAGAAACAAATTGTCGTTTCTCAGAAATTGTCATTATACAAAAATCACCATCCATTTTGGATCATGCAAACTCGTGACGGGCAAATTACCGTCGGCTTCTACCACCTATAATTTCTTTAATTTGTAATTGTTAAGTTTATTCTTACTTAAAATTTATAGGAATGCTTTTACAGAAGACCCTTCTAATTTGTTAAGGATAAGTAGCACTTAAGGATGGAACTGAGATCCAAATTTACGTAAGGATGTTAAAATAATTACCACAATTTAAATAAGCTTACAAGTATTTTCGTTGAAGTGTTTTTGCAGTATACATTCATTTAGTTTCGTTCTTTTGAATGATGCTAAAAAAAAAAATTCAATAGCAACTATAAGCTGATACTACACAGAATTTACAAATAAGTAACTTTTTACGAGTATGCTCCGATTTATTGAGGAATATTTGACTAGGTTTTAACATTGATGTAAGTAAATTTTAATGTACTATACTTGTAGAGTCAGTACTGCAATACGTACAAGGTAATTTGCTGCACTTTTTACTAGATTTTTTTAAGCAACTGACTGACTGAATCAAGACTTTTGTCTGATGGTAATTGTAGAACTATGATAGTTCAGTGCACCAATAGAACTTCTACAGTTCAAAATCCTGCGCATCGATGCACTGAGATCCTGATAATATATTTTAATGTTAAATCAGTTTTTATCTAGTTATTTTACTGGAAACATTGTCTTTTAATCTAAACACAGTAATGTGTACAAACTACTGCTTGGTGGCAACGGTGTGGTAAGGCGGACTCTGCAAAAGAACCTTACCATTACAAAATATTAACCTATTTACTACCTACTTTCACGATTATTTTTTTAATAAAAAGAGTGGCAAAAATACAATAAGTTCGCTCGACAGTGGCGTAATCTACTGGCGTAATTGACAATTTCTTTGTTTGTAATGTTACGATAGACACCAAGACATGATTTTGTTACTTTTTGGAAATCCACACTCATTGATTTTATATCTTTAATAATGTGAAAATGTGCGAGCGAGTGAGCTGCAGAGGGTATACAGGCCCCTTAAAAGGTAAGTTTTTTAAAACTAACGTCTTCTTTTTGTGCTCAAGTTCCGTCCAGCGTGAAAGATTTGTAATTTCTGACATTCAGAATGTAGCGGAATGGTGGTCCTTTCAGCTCTGGTCGCAACGCATCGCTGCTTCGCTTAACAGTCCCCATCCTGTGATATGAGTATCAACATAAGCACAGATATTTCTTTACGTGCGTCATTTGTAAACTGTGTTTAGTACTTCAGCGTATTTGATGAACAAAGTATCACAAACTGCAAAGTGTTTTTGTTATTTGACAACTGGCTTGCGTGTAATTTGCCTGCCATCTCGCCTGATGTTAAGCAATGATGTCTACGATGGAGCACACCTGTCTAGAAGAAATTATTTCACTCGTGATTATATTAACTTTGACTAGATTAGACTTGACTACGATTGTGGTAGATAGATACACAGGTTGTTAACAATGGGGAACAACTCAGGCAGTTCATTCCAATTTCTAGCGGATGATGAAGTGATGTTGCCTTTTCGTGCCGGCTCTGGCCGTCCGATAGTATATAAAAAGGGCGGCAAGGAATTAGATTATGCAGATCCGATGCACTCACTCCAAAATGAATCCGACAAAAACCAACAACAGTGTTTAAACGCTATGTGTTTTGTAATGATGCAGCGTTGTATAAAATGTATGCCACTATGATATTTTAGAATCAGGGGCTAATTCTTATGGTTTTAAAATATTCTAGTAACCCTGACTAAGCTCTCAACTTACACGAAAAATTAGAGAAAGACACTGTGGTGACTGTGTATGTACTGTGATTGTGAGAGACTTCAGATTATGTCTAAACCTGTATCTATCTGGTCTAGGAATTTTAATTTTCCAGGCCACTTAAATACCAGTGGTCAGCGTACTCAGCATGCTTACGACATTGTCGAGCTAAATATTCATTGCATTATTTTTTCTGCCTGTTTTTGATCCATTAAAAATCCGTCTCAATACCAAAAGGCTAGGAAGATCTGCTCTAATTGATACTTTCAATTTCAGAGAATTCTTATCGCACTCTTTCCGATTCTATTCGGATAACTTCCGAATGAATTCAATCAATCAATAGTTTATTTAATAATCTAATAATTAGAATAAGGTAACCAATTTCAATGCAATCAAAATGCTACCATTCTGGAGCTGATAAGGATCTTAGATTGGTAGGCCAGATTATAAACACCACTATTACTAAGTACCTATTATCCAAAATCCTGTTCACTAAACACAAATCACCGGTGATACTGATGAGCTATATTTCTTGGGAATGCCCAACGCGGTTAATTAATGCGTATATGCGATGTTATAGTTCAAATATTTACCTAAATTAAACAGTGTATAACTTTGACGTATATCGTTTGTATTGTTTGTTAAGGACTTCAAATAAGGATAGACAATACAGATTATTACTGTCGATAAAATACACGAGTCTTATAATGTTTAACCAACCTTGGAAAGAAAATACTTAGAAACAAAACACACTTGAAATAAAACTTGTTAGATCTCTTCGGTCAAAAGTAATATTTTTTTGGTTTGGTGTGAGTTTGGTATTTAAATACATAGCTTTAATTACGTGGGATAAAACTAACAAACTGAAAACAGAAACCAACATGAAAAGAGTTAGTTTTGTTTTCCTATCCTATTTTTAATACTTAATTATTATCCTTATGGCTAGCTTTTTTAATTATTATCCTTTGGCTCCTCACACTACTTTACTTGTACTTAACTTAGTTAACATTTAATAATTATAATATATAGTATTTAAAAAGAAAACGCCTAACTTAAAATTTAAATATACATTTAACTTTTTAAAACTTTTATTAATACCGCATAGGCCGTTGAAGGTCTAAAGAAAATCCTAATGCTAAAGCTACCAGTTGGCAGCGTACCCAGCAGTCTGTCAGTATTACCAAGTTGAGACAGAAAAACGCCAGCATTTTGGTCACGCGTTGCAGGTGCTTTGAAAGATGTAAATAAGATCCCAAGGGCCTGACGTCTCAAACCCAAACGGTTAGAAATTTGTAATCACTGCCGAGGTTAGCATACTTATTTTAAATACAAAATTATTACATTTTGATATATCATTATTTAGATTTACACTTGTAGCAAGCTTATTGTGTAAAGTAGTTGTACTATGCAGATAATAATCACAAATCATATCGTTTTAATAAAGCAGCATAGATAAACGTATAAAAACATTACAAAAATGAGAGGGACGGCAGAAAAACTCTACGTGAATTAGAACGAGAGAGATTTTCCGCCGACTTAGGGTTTGTCGTTTGCAGTAACTCTATTCGGTTTCAATGCGTCTTGTCACATAGTGACTTTGTGGACGTGGTTGCTTATAGTAATAATTAGCCCTCGACCCAAAAAGAGGGGTGTTATAAGTTTTTCACACTACCTGCTCGACAATGTCCAATTATAAGTCATACAAACCAAACCTAAAGTAAGTAATTGTTGCCTTACGGTCTGAACGGCCGTTTACAGATTATCAGCTCTTTTATAGTTTTTTAAATATTTGTTATACTTGTGGCTGTAACACAAATGCCTCGATTATTCTCTGAATCGTTTTCTTGATTTGTTTATTAATTTTATTGATAATCGTCACTAAGTTAACTGTGATTATTTGATTATCAGTGTTAACATGTCGGTAATAAATTATGCTGACTCAAACAAGTTTTCTAACATAACAAACTGGTACACAAAACTTGTTTGAATCAAAATGAAACTTAATATTCTACAGGGTTATTTTTACTTCGCCTAAAACGTCTTGTTGGCAGCTTTTTGCTTACAAGCTACAACAGGGTTACACGGAACGGACGTGCCAAAACGAGAGAAGATACGAGAAGGTATCATAGTACTTATCGTTACGAACAACTTTTACTAAGGAACCAACTCTTAAATCGCGAAACAGCCGCTGTTCCACATAAAAAGGTTATTCACATTACATTCAACGAGATGTATAGAGCTTTTCGCGATTATTGGCTCCATAGTAAATAGTAGATTATGCACTAAGGGAATAAAGCAGTGTCTTACATCGCGGGCGTAATATTGAACCCTGAGCGTAACGAGGGACTCTAGAGTTAACTCCCAAGCGTAGCGAGGGAGTTATATAGAATCCTGAGTGAAGCGAGGGGTTCAAGCTGCTCAAGACGAAGATAGGCTTTATTCCAAAGGAGCATACTCTACTTTTCACATCTTCTGCTAGACTTCAATGACCTGCAACAAACACCGTCTTTTGTTTCAAATTCTTTGTAAAAGCTATTTTTTTTAAGTTCTGCTTATGGTGGCCAGTTCGATTTTCGAACAAACCTCTTTACAATGCCTTTTTTTTTTACTTAGAGTTTTCCACGATTCCCTAGGGAGTTTCATACAACTTTATATACCTTTAGAGATAATGTTTTACTTTACGTTGAGGTTGCATGATATGTAATTGAACATTGTCAAGCAGGTCATGTGAAAAGTTATCCATAATGACAAGTACTTAAGTACAATCCTTGAATAATAAATCGGGGATTTCAATCCTCGAAACTATTTTTATGAGTTTGTATGAATAAGTCCATCATCTTACCGCACACCCTTTATTCTTACCTCTATATGAGTATAATCACTAATATTATAAATGCTACTTTTTTTTGTTGGTTTATTTGTTTCTCTTTCACGCAGCAACATAATAGCGGATCAATGTAATAGATAATTTGCATAGAGATTGTTGGACGGCCGGAGAGTGACATAGGCAATTTTCTTTATCCCTGGAAAATGTATGAAATATCAACGCGGGTAAAACCGCAGACCATAGCTGGTAACGTATAATTATTTAAATCGAATATCTAATAGGCCACGTGTGCAATGTGCATCGTTTATTGACTATTTGCATAATCAATGTTTATTTTCTTCACTTCGTAGTTACATTTAAATGAAAAGGATATTTTATTTACCAGTGAGATAATAAATTTTCCTTTCCTAGTAATAATACCACATTACATTATGAATTATAGTTAGGATACTAAAATGCCTGAATATATTATTAAATCACGCATTTATGTAGATATTTGTAGATTTTTTTTCGAGAAGATTTTGTCATTAGTACGAAACAATATGCATTGATAGAGTTGGAATAAAATAAATGTTGATTTACTAGAAGTATACATTACATATTAGAGTTACTAATAGTTTCCGCGGCTGGTGCAGCAGCGGAACTGGCGGAAAGCCTCAAGTGGAGGAAATATGTATCTCTCGGCGAGGGATACATATTTGCTCCGTTTGGAGTTGAAACCATGGGACCGTGGGGTCCGGCCGCTCGGGGTTTGGTTACAGAGTTGTCCAGACGCCTCGTAGATGAGACAGGTGACAAAAGAGCTGGTGCTTACCTTGGCCAAAGAATAAGTTTGGCCATCCAACGTGGTAATGGCGCCAGCTTTTTGGGCACCTTACCCGAAGACAGCGACCTCAATGCAGTTTTTTATTTATAGTTTAGGTAGACAGTTTAATTTAGTTCTAATTTCTAATATATACAGTTATGTTTATTTTTATTGTATTTAAGAAGTATACTATCTAGTAATTATGTAGGTATTCAAATTTCTTGTATGCAGGATTTTTTATATAAAATATTTTCTAAAAATACATATCATTATAATCTCTCTCAAAATATTGTATACAATTGCGACTAAGTTAGGTGCTGTTAGATATAAATTTACAATAGAAGAACTATAAAGAATAATAATTGTAAACCTTTAAAAAAATCTTTTTATTTTTGTTGCACTTACGTAATTTATCATTATACTTATAATATTACTAGCAGTCCGCCCCAGCTTCGCACGGGTATAGATTATAACCTATGTCACCCGGGGATAGTGTAGATTCCCAACAGTGAAAGAATTTTTAAAATCGGTTCAGTAGTTTCGGAGCCTATTCAATGCAAACAAACAAACAATCAAACCTTTCCTCTTTATAATATTAGTAATAGTAATATAATATCATAAATGCGAAAAGTTTGTTGGTTTGTTTGTTCCTCTTTCACGCAGCAACAGAGCAAGGAATCGAGCTGATTTTTGCATGGGTAGGTATAGTTCAAGGGATCGAGACATAGGCTACTTTTCATCACCGTCATCATCACCATTTTTCATCACTACGCAAGTGAAACCGCGGGGCGCAGCTAGTAATTAATATAATTATACGTCAAAGATTTATTGATAAGCGATTTTTTTTCACTTAATTCACTATCTGGACAGAAAGTAAATATTTTTGATTTGAAAAGCTTGTGTTGCTGGTTGTGTTGTTGAGATCATAATTTCAAAGCTCCTACTTTGATATCTTTCCTAACTACTCGTGCCTGTTTTGCTTTAAAAATAATATCATTTTGCCACACCTTCGTTTTTACACATTATATACCTATAATATTTATTATTATGCAAGAACGCCTCGTATTTTCAAAAACGTAGTATATTTTTTAGCAAATTTGATTAACATCTTTGAGTGAACAAAATTCCTCGTGTCTATTTCTTATAAGTATTCTAAATAACACGTCACAAATAAACTAGTATGTAACAATAAATTCACGATTTTCCTGGTCATTAATTGGTATGGCGCATGTAAATACGTATACTTAGATATTTATCACTATCATCACTTCACTATCACTTCACTACATTGTATAAAACAAAGTCGCTTCCCGTTTTCTGTCCGTCCCTATGTAAGCTTAGATCTATAAAACTACGCAACGGATTTTGATGCGGTTTTCACCATCAGTTAGATAAGTTTTCACGGAAGGTTTATATATGTAACAAGAGTTACACCACAACACTACACAGTTAACAAGTAAGTTACACCCGTGCGAAGCCGGGCGGGCGGGTCGCTAGTATATGATTATATAATAAAAAAATATATATTTTGATACCATGAAAAAAAAGAGAAAGAAGATTTTTTTTTAATTATTATCATGTATCTACTGACATTTTGACAAGTTGATTTTGATTTTTCTCGATGGTGATGTATTTACGTAGCAATAACATTGCCTTTTAGTGAAACGTAATTTTGTTCAACTTTCATTATCACAGCAAACATTGAATTCGCAAAGTTATTTTAGTACAAAACATCAAATGAAACGATCAGGTTCAGGACATAGCTTTTAGCAAAATATTTGTTTAACGAATTATCATTTCGATTTGCAGAGTTGTGTGATGCACGATTCCTTTTGTGGAGTTATTGTTTACTAATCTCCACCTTCGATTTTGCTTGTCTAGATAATATGCCATTGGCCTTACGATGCCTAACCTTTTGGCTCAAATGCACAAAGGTTTTCGGGATTAGCAGAGTTTTACCTTAAATGTTAGGAGAGTATAGATACTGTTTGTACATCTTTGATTATGCGGATCTGGGTGTTCATTGTTCTAGTCTTTCTGTGTGATCCATGCTAGCTATGGTTCCAGGTATCAACAACAAAGAAAATCCCAATAGCTAGGATTGCGAAGTATGTTATAAAGATGTGCGTTAGAAAATATTAGTTTTTAGGGTTCCGTTTTTACTTGGCTGCTGGAGATGGTGATGTTTTTCAGGTGTAAGTATGATATATTTAATAAGTTTTTACGGAACTCTTAATGCGCAAGTCAAAATCGCCCTTGGCAGGTTTTTGAACAAAATATTAACTTTTGAATGTTGTTGACATTATATTATAAAGGAGGAAAACTAACTTCCCTTTTCAATATTTATTCATATCGCCATATCGTCAACATGCCATTGTAGGGCGAACCAGGACTAATAGCTAGAATAGCGCAGGACCAAGGCAGACAGCATAGCAAGAGAGAATCATATTGTAGATGATGATGAATTCCTCACTATAATTTATTTATTATGCAATTGAATGGTATCTTCATCATCGTCATCATCATTAGTCACTGTCCACTTTCACTGTCCACTGCTGGACATAGGCCTCTCCTAATGCACGCCACTGAATTAAATGAGCTAATATTATATCGTATTAAGCTGAGAGTCAATTCGGCGACAATTAATCGAGAAAGTTAGCGCCTAAGGGTTGTTGAAGTTGAGTTAAGGCGACATAGTTCTAATAAAAAATACGGATCGAATTGAGAACCTTCCTCCTTTTTTTGTCGCCGCTTCATTGTTCATATTCCGAAAACCCGTACGAAGCGTTTTGATTCCACATTTATTGTGCGAGCTGCTAGTCTGTGGAATGCGCAGCCTGAATGGGTTTTCCCCAATGGTTACAATCTGGGTGTCTTCAAATTACGAGTGAATCGGTTTCTTCTAGGCAATCGTGTTCCAACGTAGACCGCATCATCGCGCGAGATAGTGGTCAAACGCTAGCCTATTATTTATAAAAAAGGTGGTTAATAAATTTTCTTCTAGGTCTATTAAGTCCTAAGCTTAACAGATGACCTTAAAGTCTAGTCTTCTTAATAAAAAAAGCTAGGCGGCATTATTTAAACTTTAATTAATCAATGAAGTGCGTGATCAGTCAAAACGTTAAATCGTCAAGATTAATGACTTCGAATATGATTACAAGTACTATTATATAGGTACAGGGTTATACGAAATGGTGGTACTAAGCTGAAAGGAAGCCATTGTATTTATTGTTGTAAACACTTTTTACAATAAAAGCAACCTTCATACAGCGAAAAAATATCAGCTACTGCATACTTTTGTTGAGATTGACATTTCTACTGAGTGACTGGTTAGAAATATATATATTCGGATAAATCATATTATACTCATCTCTATGAACTACTTTTACTATGGGGCCAACCCTAATGTCGCGGAAATAATCAGCATTTCCATATAAAATTAATTGACACTCGACGAAATGTATGGGACAGCTGTTTTTTGCGATTTCAGGTTTGTTCCCATAATAAAAGTTATTTCAAAGTAACTGACGTTTCGGACATAATGTATTCGGACACTGTGTCCAAATTGTCATATTTTAATTTTATAAAAAAAATATCAGATGATTCTTGTTTTTTTTTTTAAAGCAGTGTGATATAATGATATTCCCGAATATTTCCACTGTCTAACCAGTCACCTAGTATAGTTAGTAGATTTTTATGGCTATTTCAGAGTTGATTCCAAAGTAAAAGTCGTTCACTATAGTGAGTTCGATGGCCTCCTTTCAGCTTATACCACCATTTCGTATAACCCTGCAGATAATATCAAGGTCTAAGCCTCGCTTCATTTGTTTCTTCTCTATGGTTGATTGTCCTATAGCAACAACATGGCCTTCGGGTAGTCTAAAACTTTGCCATAAGGGGTTAGCCTTTTTGAACTTACTTATCTAATACTAGCAACGCATCCCGGCTTCGCACGGGTGTAAGTCTTATTTTTTTACACCTTGGTATACATTATTGGAGTTTTAGTAAGGATCACTATTTTTTTTGAAAATATTTTATAGCTTATGTCACCCGGGGATAGTGTAGCTTCCCAACAGTGAAAGAATTTTTCAGATCGGTTTAGTGGTTTTGGAACCCATTCAATGCAAACAAACAATCAAATCATTCCTCTTTATAATATTAGATGAAGATCAATCTAATTGCATTCCAATTCCAATTGTAAATTCGATGCATAATATTTAGACTGAATCATTTGATATTGTTTAAACTTTGTATATACTTTTATATTTTGCCTTTTATCCTTTTAGGGTTCTGTACCCAAAGAGTGTAAACGGGACCCTATAACCAAGCCAACGCTGTCTGTCTATCTGCCTGTCAGTTTGTCCGTCCGTCCGTTCTTATAACGGCTGTATCTTTCAAACCGTATTAGATAGCCAGTTGAAATTTTCACAAAACATGTTATGGTACGGCGATAAACTATGATATAATAAAAAAAAACAAAGAGTAAAAACTATAGGTCCCCATAAAACAAACGTTTTTTTTTCTTGGTTTGTTCTATTGATATAGTGTTTTGAGAACAATTTGTTTAGAAATAAATTAATCTAATCTGATTAATCTAATTTGTTTTGTAGAAAAGAATAATGAATAATATATTGTTTTGAAAAAAAAAACAGACTACAATACTATTGCTACATGCACAAACAGTATAAAATGACACTTAAAACAGATATTGAAAGTTCTCATCAAAACTTTAGCTGAATCCCTTCCGAACACAGAAGAGAAAAAAAAAATCGGTTTTTTTTTCTACTCTTTACTGTGCTTCAGAATGTCATCTTCTGTGTATGTCTTAGAATAACTACTCAGAGAAGGTAAGTTTTCAAACAACGCCTTCTCAAAACGTAAGCTACAAATTCGCTTTGTAGCTTACGTTTCGATTGGTATTTTAAACGATTTAAGCAAGAAAATTAATGGATTACCTGTGGATTGTCACACCATAACTCTTATGCTGCTTTTCTGATTTGTTGTGGTATGATTTCACCGCGCAAATAGTCATAGTAAAATTTTCGTTTTTGGAGCCATATATGACACCATTTGAATGCCTTAAATTTTGCGAATGTACTTGGTTTCTTTGTGTAGTTATTCTAAGGTGTATGTATTTTTTGTTTTTGTTGATTTTTACAAAAAACGCTGAAGCAATTTCGATAAAAATTATATAGAACCACATCTGAAGTATGACCTACCAAACAAAAATTCAAATTCAAATTATTTATTGAGAATAAAAACGGACAAATTCCACTAACATTTATCTCACATACTGTTAAAACTAAAATAGATTTCCTAGTAAAAATAGGAATAATATTATAAAATTACTAATATAATAAATACAACAAATTGCTGTAAAAATATGTCAACTTAAAATTAGTATGTCATACAAATTGACATTATAGTCATCGGTTTTTTTGCCCCTGTCCCATTGATCAGTTAAATTTTCACAATAAGTTAAAAACACTTTCTTTACTGTTTTCCAATTGTCACAAATAATATCACAATCAGTTTTGGCGGAAAGGAGTGCATTGAAAAAAAAACCTCTAAATCAATTCGTAATTGGCGGAGTAATCACGTAACAATCATACCCAAAAAACACACAGTCAAATTGATAATCTCCATTTCGTCGGTTAAAAAGTTGTGTTTTTAGCCAAATTTTGTTTTTGTCTCTACTGTAAAATAGGGCTTTGTATTACCACACCTAAAACCTTCACATCAATCGATAAATATGCTACACAAACACAAACTACTTTTGTTGTATGCTACTACAAAGTAGCGCACATAACAAAATAATAGTACCTACTTGCAGCTGTCAACAAAACAATCGTTTTTCATGGTCACACCGATTGCCTTGCATACGCAAGTTGTCCCGATGTCTACTACTTCCGGTGAAAATAATGTACTCACAGAATTTTATAATTTTATTATACTTTAATATGAATATTGTTATATCCACAATTATTCAAGAAACGTATTATAATATGCTCGCATAATTTATAAATACATCACATTACGTATTAAAGTCATGTGTTACGTAATTCATAATTAAATAATATTCGTAATAGAGTCGTGATAGTGCGTTATTTGACTGAATAATGTTAATATAAAAACCACGTTTTTATTCGCCTGCCTGATATTTGCTTTAAAATTTGCTGTTTTTAGTTTGCAGTTACTAAGCGTGGTTTTCGTTACATTTATTCAAATTTTAAATCATCAGTTATCGTCATCAGTGGGACATACGACCTAAAAAAACGCTGTATACTGGCCGCATCCAACCGGTCCTTTTGGAGATCGATGGGGGTAGCGTTTATCCAGCAGTGGAGGTCCTATGGCTGAAATGATGATGATGAAATCATCTGTTTGTGGTCGTAATTATCAAACTATTGTAGTTCTAAATTACCTATTTCTAGTAATCGCAAAAAGACCTTTTTTTGAACCGGTTTTGAACAGATAAGACAAACAAGGGAAATATGCTATGTTACCAATATTTTTCACTATACCGCCTTACTGCAATAACTGTACGTTATTGTTACACTTTACTCATTTTGCACGCAAACTAAGAAACTTGCAGCAACACCAATAAATAAACTAATTAATAGGCCACATTCATAAAAAGGGCGTCAAGGTATTCTGCAGGGTGAGTCCTATTAAAGTCATAGAGCCTAATTTAGACTTGGGGCCTTACGGCTAGGCTTGAAGATAAAAATATAAAAGACATACATACATATAGTAAGTTTTTTAATGCCAAAATATAAATGTGAAACTTACGATACGATAGTAGGTTTTCTACATTCCAACTCAGTTATTTATCTGTAAAAATTTAGAAATGTGCGAAAGAGATATCTTTATCAAGGAGTGGGATCTTAAGCCATCGTTAAGGTATACCTTAACATTATTTAACCTCGAGCATTCATGCTCACCCTCGAAGGCACTTTTTTGCGGCGGCGTCGTGTGTTGGGTCTCTTCCCTCAGATATGGTTCAAGAGGGTGATTGCTGGCACATGAGACATACTGATCAGGATCAGGTGCTGCTTGCGGGTCGCTGGTCTACTCGCGGTGTAGGTACACTAGTGATAACATGACTAAATTGTTTTAACCTTAGATTAAGATCTAACTTTCCTCTCCCAGTATTGTGTGTAGCTTAAGTAAATTCGTTTAAGTTAACAAAATTATGGTCAAAGTCAATATTATTTCGAGATATATTTCGAGACATTTTTGCACACACGGTCATCTGACTCCAAACTAAGCAAAGCTTGTGATATGGCTGCCAGAAACTGATATACATACATGTATAGTTTTAAATACATACTTAAATATATATATTAACAACCAGATATAGAACAATCACAAACGTTCATCACATAAATGTTTGTCCTAGGTTGGGAATCGAACCCACGCCCCCAAGCTCAGAAGTTAGGTTCCCTACCAACTAGACCAACGAGCTATCTAAAGTCAAGGACCCCAGTGTCCGTGGAGTTGCTTAAGTAATAATAATAAATATAATTTATTCTAATATCTTCACTATGAAAGAGGCGGTTATCGAAGTCCTCACTGATCAAAAAACAGTCGCAGGCGGTCCGACGACTTCAATATGGCCATGGAATAGATGGATGTCCTATGGCATTGCCTTATTATGTAAATTATTTTGTTATGTAAATTATTTTAAAATTTTGATCTCAGCATAATATGTAGTTACGTTAGCTGTACTCGTTTTAGTTGCTAATTAAATTAACAGTAGTATTATATAATAAATTGCGCCATATTTTTAATATTATACTAGCTGATACCCGCTACTTCGTACGCGTAGAACTCGGCCTCGGCCTCGCTACTATGACACCCTAGTACCTAGCGGTATGAAATATACTTTATGACCTAATCTCATACCTACCAAATATATATTAAAACAATCATAAAAATCAGTCGATCCATTTCGGAGGAGTGCGATCATCATCATCATCATCATCAGCCAGAAGACGTCCACTGCTGAACATAGGCCTCCCCCTTTAACCTCCACACTGAACGACAGCCTGCCTTTTGCATCCACTGGATGCCAGCGACTCTTACTATGTCGTCGGTCCATCTAGTGGGAGGCCTACCTACGCTGCGTCTTCCGGTTCGTGGTCTCCACTCAAGAACCTTTCTTCCCCATCGGTTATCGGTTCTCCGAGCGATGTGGCCTGCCCATTGCCACTTCAACTTGCAAATTTTAACAGCTATGTCGGTGACTTGACGGAGGAGTGCGATGCGATGTGTTAATAAACTGAAGTTGATTTTGAACCAAGCCTAGATATCGTAGATATGGCTAAAGCAAAGGGAAGGCTATGCTTAGTATTGAATTACTCAGGGCTTATAATGATTATGTATTGTTTTATTTTATACTTTAACCATCATACAATAGAATGCATAACAAACCGCTTGAAGAGAGGCGCGCCTTCGGATATCAATCATAATAGCAGGTGATTAGCAATAAAACTTACAGTAAACAATTTGTTCCGGTGCTAACGAGCCAGTAATTACTTAAGTAAAATGTTACCGGAAGTGTGGCCCAAGTTAGACCAGACACGACCAGACTAGTCTTGTCGCTCGATATCAATCAAGGATGTAGAGACTGACCTCAAAATGTCTTCTTGCCTTCAGTGTCTCACAAAAAAATATCGAAATATATACCAAATTGTGTGCGTATTTGTGATGCAAGCAACTATAATTTTTTTTTGTAAAAAAACAACATAAATGGGTTTACAAGGTAATATGTTTATTGTGATAAATCGATCCAAAAAGTCCGAAAAGCAGGCAACAGTTAACATTTTTTGTGATGTAACATCTCTGGTGGTTACCTTAAATTAAATAGCAAGACTAATGATAAAAGAATGGGTGGAGAACGACCTCAAAAATCTATTCTAATTCATTTTTTTAGTTCAGTTAGCATTTCTTTTTTAGTTTTCCATTGATTTCAACATTGCTTGAGTTGCTTGACCGGCCTGTAAAAACCAAAGTGGTTCGAATTTCACGGCTTTTTGGTTTGTGCGTTGATGTCTAGAAAAACATTTGATATTTTTATTATAGTTGTAGTTGCTATAACAAAACAGTGCAAATGTAATTTAACAGCAACATTTTTTATTGTTTAATTCCCCATAAAAGTTAAAGCTCTATTCCCCAAACTGGGTGCAATAAAGTACCCGTATCTTGGAGATTAGGCCTTCCCGTCAAATTTTCAGTTATTTATTAGTACGAGTAAATTTCGTGACAACACATTACAATAAGTCTATAGTAAGATACTGAAAAATACAGACGGACTTTAGATAGACATTAAAACTTTCTAATTCAAATTCATACGAGAAGATCTGGAAAACGTTAAAAAACGTACTTTCCGTGTACTTTTTTTTTAACACTATACAAAATCGCACCTAATTTGTTTTCGAAAATATCTTTTGCAATGCTGTTAACTTTCACTGTAGTCCAAAAATTGTAACAAAAGACTCACAAGATAAGTTATGGCCAAGAATAATCTCCAAGTTATATAACTTGACCGCATAGTAATATGTAGCGTTAGGTTTGTCGGTTAGTAAGTTACTTGGTTAGCGCCTAATATTTTTTTATGGAGTCAGCCTTGAATCTATTTATGACTAAAATTATATTGTGTAAAAACTTTGCAATTTAGTAGATCTTTTGTTTTTACATCCGTTTATGTTAGTCCCATGAATGCGAAACATAATAGGTTTTTTTTACTTAGAAACATAATAAGCTTTTTTGCCTAAAATGTGTGAATAAGAACTAAAAGGTCATCTATTACAATCTTGTTAGAATACATTAAACAGTATTCAAGTTTTAACTAGATAACTGTTTAATTAGTCCGTAAAAATAGGGGTGTTATAAGTTCATCTGTGGTATTGTAGCTCCCAAGCGGCTGAACCGATTTTGATTTATTTTTTTGAAAGGTGACTAGATCGTAAGTATTCCAAGCTAATCTGTTCAGCTGAACATTATCATAAGTTTAAAGATTATCAGCACTTTTATAGGTTTTTTTATATTTTTTATTTGTACTTATTTTTTATTATAGGCTTGCGTTATACTTCTACTTGTACTTTGAACTTATACTTCTGGGTATCAGTTCATACTTACTTCTTCTCATTTACTTTATCCTTTCCTTCTATGTAAATGGCAACTATTGTCTAGTATTGTCTAAGCGACATAGAAATAAGAGTAGTCAACTGGTGAAATTCTGATATTGACAAGTAACTCGTTAAAACTTTTTAGTAAAAATAAATACACTTATTTAAATACACAAGTTGTTTTTATGCCTTGATTAACTAAACAAAATACAAACTAACACTACAGAAACAGTTAGACAGCCTATAGACCATTTAAGGTATTAAGACAATCCAAACTCTCAAGCCCTTTCAAGCAAAACGTAATTTGGCAACGTACCTAGCATGCTGGCGGCATTGTTGTTTGCTTTGGAATGTGGCCTCACAACTATGGCAACTGTGGCCTATATTGTCACAACCCTTGAATAGACTGTGCTCATATTAAAATGTAAATATTATAATTAAATAAACTAGCCTTCAAAATTAAAATATACAAAAAAAAAAATCCTACAGTCGAATTGATAACCGCCTCTTTTTGGAAGTAGGTTAAAAAATCAGATCAACGAAACGCCAGTAATCGTCGAACAAATGCACAAACTTGGTACAAACATACAGTGTGACATAAATTAATAGAAACTGAACTAACATTGTTATCTGTCAAAACTTAACGTCAGAACGTATTATCTAAAAATATCTATAATGCGCTCGAAAAGTGCGCTGGTATGTTGTGTTTTAACAGCATAAAATAAAAAACCAACAGATTTTCTACTGAACACAATGTACCTCAGGAGCTGTTTTAATATGATATTTTTTTGCAATAGTAGCGTCCCCATTAATTTCTATGCTTTTATGTCACACTGTACATAGAAACGCCGACTTTTTCCATTATACTTATTATATCAGAATCTAAGACCTCTCGTCGCTCGGTCAAATATAATGTAGCAAAATAACTACTCTTTTTTAGTTTTAGGATTATACAACAAAATGTCATAGCATTCCGCTACACTTCTCTAAAAGAAAAGAAAAAGGAAAGATTTTAATCCAAATAGAACAGTTGTAAAACTCCATCACAACAGTCGGTCTGAACGCGATATTCAACTAGATTGACCTAGGATAACAGATAGGAAGTGGTCGTTTGTGTGTCATTTTCCTCTTTGCAAGTGGAAGGCGCGCGCAGATATGTAGAGAAAGCTAGATGTGGCAATTGTAAGAGCCGTAAGAGGTAAGTACATATAAGCCATAGCCATACACGTCACAGAAAATAAATGATAATAAAATTATTTAAAATTATTACAATAATATAAAAGAAATTTCATTTTCAAACAAAACAGAAAAATCATTGTAGGTATATTAATTAATAGTCAAAAATAAAATAAAATAATCAAAAATTAAGTAAATTTTATCTTTGTCACGTCATTGAATTTATAGAATACATGTTCGACAAGCCAATTTTTTAACTAAGCAAATGGTAACCTAGTGCTACTTTGGGTTATTTGATAAATTGGCTACCTATTATTAAATATATAGTATTTTTTATAGGTATATGTAGGGAGAATATACATTATGATAAGCTAAAATCTAAAATAATTTGAATATGTACTTATATTTTACCTACTGAAGTATATTAAAAAGTAAGTGTCTTGCCGACAGGTTTTAACATGTGATTGATGTGATTATTATCTAGTTACCGATAAAATTAATTAAGAAAATACGGCTGCTTAGTTAATTTGAAGTGAACAAAGACATTCCAAAAGCGTCATCACCGTAAACGGGAAATTTTCCGCATTATTTTCCTGCAATTTTACTATCCTCTTTCTAGACATTTTTGAAAAGTCTGAAGTCTGAGTTTATATTTTTACATCAGACGCTTTAAGCACTTATGACACTTATTTAAGTTTTTATTCAAAAACGAATACTTAATTATAGTACTAGTTTGTATGTATTTTTAAGTAGTTTTTAGTTGTTTTTTATTATTATTAGATACTAGTTATGCATATGTTATTATTATTATGTTTTGAGAGAATAAGGGATTAATCAATTAGTTAATAAATCTAATTTATTATTTAAAAAAAAACGAATACTTTAAATAGGTGCGTAACGATATGGTTAAAAAAGTGGCTCGATTTTTTACACAGTAAAGAAACACTTCTATCTTTCTTAGATCCGTGTTAAATTGTTTAACGTCGTAAGCCGGACCCAAGGCAACAGTGCTGCTACCGAATACTAACTCCAATCGGTTTGAACATACTCTCATCATCATTTGCTTGTAGACATCTACCTTGTACTTGCCTATCATCCATATGCCTCAGTCCTGTGTTTGTCTACAATTTTGACAAAGACATCGACTCGTCTCGCTGCTGGACATCCGGCGCTCTAGTAAACCGTACCCTCTACAGCTTTTCTCTAACCTGCACCCTAGCATTGACTCTGAGGCATTATTCACAATATTATTGCTATAACTACAGAAAAGAGAAATAAATAGAACGGAAATGAGAAGGAAAATCTGTTACCAGGCATATTAGTGAACCTTGATTTAACATATTAACTTATTTAGATCAACGCGTCGAACTCCGCATCACAGTTGCTAACTGATTTCGAATGACTGACGTTTCGTTTATATAGGTGCAAATTTCTTACAAAATAACGGATTTGAACATCTTTGAGATAGAAAAACTGTCAACATTTATCATTACAAAAATTTAAAGGACGTTTTAGTTCCCTTTAGGGTATATATAAGATCCTTGAAATTGTTATGAAAAATCTGATTAGGAGCCTTATGTTATAACTATACTAATTGACAATAACGACCTGGCACAAGCGTTACGTAACCTAAAACAACACTTTTAATTAGCAGTGTATTCAAAATTTTAATTTTAATTTCAGAGAGTGGATAATCGTCATTGTATCTATGCCATGCAGAGAAAATGGATTTTAGTCCCTATTCTGTGATGCCAGGCGTGGTGATATGCTTATTACCATAGATTCTAGGCAAAAAATGTGAGGTATGTAACTCATACCGTCAAAAATAGAGAAATAGTTTCAGATCAGTGATCTCTACGCGTTATTTTTACCTTGTCATAATAAAAAACAAATAGCTTAATTATACAGTATCACATGAAGTAACTGTTATTACAATTACCATTCGTGTGATGTTGCTGCAGTCTCAGACATAACTTTGTACTGGGTTGACACCAATACACAAGTAGAGTCATACTAAGGGTAGTCGATCGTAACTTCAAACTTATTCGATGCTATTTCACTTTACTTTCTTCTTCTTCTTTACTTTCACTTTTTTCTCAGAGGTTCAAACTTGGGGTTTGCCAAAGAGCGATGGAGCGCAGCGTCCTAAGAATCAAAAGGACAGACCGAGTCCGAAACACGACGCTGCGCTCAATTACGGGAATTGCTGATGTTGGTATCAAAGCTGCCAAATTAAAGTGGGGTTGGGCGGGACACGTGGCCAAGATGCACCCTGATAGATGGGCCCAGAGGATCACACAGTGGGTGCCTGAAAACGGACGAAGGAGCCAAGGCAGGCCTAGAAAACGCTGGCGCGATGACCTCGACACGTTCCAGATACAGTGGTTAAGTCTGGCGGGTGATCGCACTGTCTGGAAAGAATTGGGGGAGACCTTTGCCCAGGAGTGGGACAGTATAGGTTAACAAAAAAAAAAAAAAAAACACTTTAAATTTTAGTAACTATCACTAAAGTGAGGTTTACTGTAAGTACAGAAATAATAAAAAGACCATGGGTAAGATTACATACAAGATTTGTTTGACTACTTGAGATTTAAATCGTCTAGTAAGATAATAGATTTTTACGACTTAGCCAATCTTCATTGAATATTTAAGAAATTATAAGTTAGATTTCAGGACAATAGATATAAGACAAAATACGTTTTATCCCGGAAAGTTTCGAAAAAAGTGGAAAACTGGTAAAGCAAATAATTATAAATCTGAATTCAATTATGTCTATCTATACAAGTACTTGTCACATTTTCACAACTAAACTTGTACTTTTATTTCTGAATAATCTATACCTACTTATATAGTTGCAAGAAAGTGCGTTATGAAAACATTAATTGCCCCTCTAGTTGCTGCGTGTTGATTTTAGAACCCAATAAAGTTATTTACAAGAGCTTATTGGAATAAAAATGTTTACTTATATACCGTGAAAGATTTCCTGCATTTAGCATACATTGTCTTCCTATTGTTGATTTTATTCATCTTCGTACTCTACGTCATAAAAGACAAACACGCTCTACAATTGAAGGTTAATAGTAACTTGAAATTGCTTACTCTTCTGGCACAGCGACCCAAAGCGGGGTTTGGCCTCTGACACCAGTCCATTGGTCTATTATTAGTCGTCAGCTCGAAGTTCACCCAGGTATGCACGGCGTAATTTGAAATTGAAATACCAAAATCAAATTTTGATATTTCACTTTCAAGTCACTATCATAACAACGTTATAAAAATCGAAACAGAGAATGATCGAAAATATGTAGTAGGCACCATATGCCATCATCTAGCATTAGCATTGGAAATACGCGCGTGTTTAGTTTACATCGAGCAATGGGGTAGGTCAGACATGTGCTTGGATTTAATTTGATTAAGATTATAAGCAGACTAACTACAAGATTTTTTTACAACTTAAATTCCAAAAACGGTATTCGCCTACTTTTGGTCAAGTGGTTTCCGAAAAATTAACTTGTAGGTACTGTATGAAAAGTATTACTATGCCCCAATAATCGTGGTGCCGATAATAATAACTTAGCCATTTTGTACTAATTAAATGTACATAATCCCAACAAATCTATAATTATCTACGGTTATTTCAATTAAAAATCTAATCTCACTAAAATAAACTAATGAGTAAATAATGAAATCTAATGAGGATATAATGAACGTTTGCGAATAACCTGTCGTAGTACCGTTGCAAACCAAAACTATTTTATGTCTGTGATGTCAAACAGAATACAGTATAACCCAGTTCATAAGATCCATCGAAAACATAGTTCACTTCACGCACACTATAGCGCGAGTTGCCTCAACATTGTAGAGGCATAAGTATTCCTTTTTCTATGGTGGAGGTGTTTGAACTTATACAATTATTTTTTAAAGATTTAACACATAAATTGGTTTTGCAAAATAAAGAATATAAACATGTACATACTTCAACTACATTAGATATAAATATTTTGATGCAGCGAACAAGTATTTGCAGAAATGCTTTTTTTTTTTAGCTGTAAAAGTATTTTAGAATGCAATAAAAAACTAAGATGAATTTGAATAATAGAACGTAATGTACCTGAAAAACGTAGGTATGGTTTATTTATAAGGAAAATTGTTTCAATTACAGTAACCAGACTACTTTTTACTCCAGAATAATATTAGCTTAGCGCGTAGACATTATGCTTATAATTTTATGACGTGAAAATCAGAAGGTTAGATTTTTCGTTTCGAGGTTAGACACGTATTTACTACTACCTGTTTACCCGCGGCTTCACCCTTGTAGCTTACAAAGAGCATTGTAATTTAACCAAATGGGTAAATAAGGTAGGTAAGGTCAAAATAATGGTAAAGTGAACAGTACAATGGTTGATTTAACTGAAATCATGTTGTGGTGGTAATAAGGTGAAAAATTGGAAACAAACCAAATACAGAAATTAAGCTAAATGCATTTGCGTATGCTCACGTTTGCTATTTAAACTCGGTCCAAGCATTTATTTGCTCTGACAGCAGCAATAACATTGAAAAATCTGAAAACCATGAATGCTGATCACTTTCGCTATGTTTTTGAACATAAAACTATAGCAGATGTCCGATATATTTCAGTAAAATATTATAAGAAATTGTTTAAGCTTTTATTAGCTTTTGTTAGCTTTTAACAATATTATTGCAGCTTTTAGAGCAAATAAATGCTTGGACCAAATTTAGGTCTGTACACGGCAAACTTGCGTTCCTAAAGCTGAAAATCTTATATACTGATCATTACTGTCACAAAACGGTACAAGCAATTATTACATCGGTTATAATGGCAGAGTCAATAGCTAGCAGGCTAAGTAAGGCCAGAGGGCCACAAATGCGTGTATCTAGAGCAAATAAGTATACTATGCTCATTATGTACGGACTACGGACATACAAGCAAAGATCCATAACGGTAAATGTCTATACGGTGATCTTGTTCAATATAATGGTTAGAGGTCACGAGGATATTTATTTAGATAAAGTCCTTGCTCTAAACGAATTTTAGGAAACTATACGGTAAAACCGTAACTGTTGTAGCATATGGTATTACGTGAATGTCGTGATAGATTTCCATGAATTTGTAATTTTTCACGCTAAAACACATTCTTGTTATGGAGTCGTTAAAGAAAACATTGTTTGAGTTATTGGTGAAATATTACCCTGATGTCATCACAAGTGAATACATTTAATTGGAAATCATGAGGTCTTGAAGATTTTCATTCGGGCCTAAGAAATATGTTTATCTGATAACGCCTCGTTCAATAATTTTATCATGCGGTCAGTTAATAGTTGATTGGTTAGTGACATTTCGACACTGCCTTGGTATTTTGACTTCACTATATACAATGTAGTGCATATATGCATATTATATAGATATCCCTGGTGACTTAAATATTTAAACGTGTTTTTTTTATTCTGCCAAGTGCTTATATTAACACAAAATACAAGTCAAATAACACTAAAAATATAAAGGTATATTATACAAAAACAGTAAGACTGCCCAAATACAGCAAAAGACAAAAGTCTAATGACAAATCCAAATACTTAAGCGCACTACCAATTAGCGACGGCAATGCAGCGTTGAGCCATGCGTAATTTGAGAGCCTGACATCGGCATCCAGTGGATGCAGATAAATAAATAAATAAATATTCGGGACATTTTTGCACACACGGTAATCTAACCCCAAACTAAGCAAAGCTTGTGATATAGCTGCCAGAGACTGATATACATACATATATAGTTTTAAATACATACTTAAATAGATATTAACAACCAGATATAGAACGAACACAAATGTTCATCACATAAATGCCCACGCTCAGAAGGTAGGTTCACTACCAACTGGACCAACGGCCTAACAAGATGATAGGCTGTCGTTCAGTGTGGTGCTCTAAGGAGGAGGCAAATGTTCAGCGATGGACGTCTTCTGGATGTTGATGCGTTGAGCCAGAAAAACACCAGCATATTGATCACGCGTCGCATTTACCAGGCGCTCTGAAAGATTGTTGAAATGTTTTGTACCTGTTATTAGTTATTGTCGTCGAAAGACTGAAAATGTGCCGCAATGTGAAAGCACTGTAATAGGTATACTAAAATAATGTTTTTCTAATCTGTGCATAAAGTATATAGACTAATTGAGTCGTATGATTTTTCAGGCCACGTATATACCTATACCGACTTAGCACGAATTTTGTTCTTCGGAAAAATTTAAAATTTCGCATAAATATTTTTGTATTATATTTCAAAAAGAAAAGAAAAGTTCAGGTTTACCATAGACCTAACTTTTCTTTAATTAGTTAGTTTTTATTATTAGTTAGTTAAGTTGAAAGCGAGGTTTGGTACTAAATTTTTTATTGTATATCAAACATGAGTTTCATTTAATAGATCAATTATATTATGTCCTTGTAATGCTACGTCACATAATGCAGTTTTTTACAAGCATTTATTTAACTTCCCTTATTGGTTTGAAAAATATAAGAAGCGTCATATAATTTTTATCTGGCCACAAATCAACCACATTTCATGTGTGATTTTTATCTTGGCCATGATCTTTTCTTTGAAGTCGTATATAATAGACTTGTCATGGTTTACCAGGTTTTCGTTGTAATTACGTCTATTAAATTTACAACCTTACATGTTCTGATTCATAGAACGCATAAATAAGTCACAGAATCAACTGTAGTTACTTAATAATATACCGAATCCATAGTGGCTCAAATAAAATTTAAATAATAAATGATACCTATGCCTATAAGCTTAATAAAGTTACATAGGTACACCATGGTCTGTTAGATTTAGGTAACTATAGTTATTTTTTGATATTGTCTATCGCGCAATTAATTTTAAAAAAACTTACTAGGAATGATTTCATTATTTCAGCATAACCATGCAACTATCGATTCCAAGTTCTATGAGAATAATATCGATGATTGAATAGGTTCATTAGCGATTATACACTAGCTCACCCTTGCTGTGACCTGTCAAAATTATCATGACAAAGCGAAAGTACACCCATCTGCTTAATAAAAATCTATTTATTTACAGGAAAATATATTGAAAACATTTAAATAAATTATATTTTGTCAAACTTGTTTATTTTATAACGAAACCTAGATTTTTTTTAAAACACTATACAATCTTAAATTCCTTACGGGCGAATGTCAGTTCTAATGTCAAAAATAAATCTATAAATATATATGTACTCAAGCTTAAATTACCTCTAGTTTGATAATGAATATTGTTCTAGTAATTTAATTTTATTGTGGCTATCAATTATTTTTATTTAAATTGTAGTATGTATTGTACCTACTGAACTGTATAGTTATTGTTGAGATATCCAGACAGTCAAATTATCGCCACATCATTCAGTTAAAACATGAAGTTGTGAAATTTTATTTTGGTTTCCTTGCAACGCCTTCGACCCGCCCTTCCACTTGCTGCCAAGCGCAAACTAGAACCGACGCGAATTTTATACCAATTCTGTCCAGGAATATCTGGGAATATCGGTTTCTTCTAGGCAAGCGTGGCTCCGTCGTGAACCGCATCATAGCTTAACATCAGGCGAGTTGGCGGTCAAACGAAAGCCTATTAATATGTTTTTTTAACGTGAGTTTCTTGTATTTTATGGTCTATATACCAAAGCTCACCTGATGTTAAAAGACAGCATGGTCGAGGGTGGTATAAAATGGAATGGAAACTGGCACTCAAGAGAAGCCGCCGGAACACACAGAGATAGGTGCTTGGCGACACATTTTCAACTTGAGGAAGTAGTAACTGGGTATCATCATTTGCCCTACCACCATACTATTAGGGCTGCACTCACGGGCCAGTGCTATGTGTTTCAACGTTTTATAAGTAAGACTAAAATAAAACCAGCCAATTGAGAGTTGGGCTCGCACGATGAAGGTTCCGTACCACCACATAACTTGTTAGTTACTAAAGTACAAAAGAGTACTTAGTGCAAAAATACAACACCCCATCAACGCTCCCATCCCCACTCCCATCACCCCATCAGGCGGTCACCCATCCAAGTACCGACTGTGCCCGACGTTGCTTAACTTCGGTGATCGTACGAGAACCGGTGGTGAGCAATAATTTGTCACCGACGGGCTCTTGGCCATTATTTAATATGTTTTACTTCAGAGACATTATTTATTATGTTTATTATTATGTTTTTATGTTTTACTTGTGTACTATAATCATGCCGAATTTGACGCTTGTACGTATTACCGTTTTTACACTAGAGCACACGTTTGTTGTAAGGGGACAATTTATTTACTGCTTTATGTGAAAATTTTAACTGGCTGTCTATTACGGTATGAAAGATAAAGCCATTAAAAGGTAGGACGGACATACAGACAGACAGAAGGAAAGACAGACAGCGTAGGCTTAGTAATATGATCCCGTTAATCCGCTCCTTAAAGTGCGTATACACTTCTTGGTATTAAAAATTATTGGTACTTATGTCCAGATGTTGTAACTAACTAATAAATTAACCTTGCTCTTGCGGTGTATATAATTGTGTAATATCCTTTTTTTTTTCTCAATTTAACTGTATTTTTTAAAGTACTTTGATACATAGTATTAAAGCCATATTGTAAGCTAATTGTGTACACGGCGGATGATGTTTGCGACAACTTAACAGCCTATGATTATAATAATTGCACTCATGTCTACAGGGGATCGTGTTTAACGTTTCATGTTTTTAATAATAATTGAAATTCTATACAATTATTGTATCAGAGTGACTTCCAGCTTCCTTTTCTTCTGGTGCGATTAAAATTAAGCATATCGCAATTTCCTGTCTCCTGGAGCGATGGTGGCGTAGCGGTAGCATGTGCGCTTTATAATCTGACGGCGCACGTTCGATCCTTATTTCATCATCATCAGCCAGAAGACGTCCACTGCTGAACATAGACCTCGCCCTTTAACCTCCACACTGAACGACAGCCTGCCTCTTGCATCCACTGGATGCTGGCGACTCCCACAATGTCGTCTGTCCATCTAGTGGGAGGCCTACCTACGCTGCGTCTTCCGGTTCGTGGTCTCCACTCCAGAACCTTTCTTCCCCATTGGTTATTGGTTCTTCGGGCGATGTGGCCCATTGCCACTAACTTATTGAGAACCAATAAAATTTTAACCAATGTTTTATTTAGTACTTAAATAAATTAAGTGCAGTTTCTATGCCACACTCAACAACGTTGAATCTGGGTGTCTTTAAATCACGAGTGAATCGGTTTCTTCTAGGCAAGCGTGCTCCAACGTAGATTGCATCATCGCTTAGCATCGGGCGAGATGGTGGTCAAACGCAAGCCTATTAGTTATATAAAAAAACGTTGAAGGAAAACATAGTCAGCAAACCGATATGTCCAAGAACCTCAACAGCTCAAATACATATATTACATTCACCAACATGCACTGAATCAGCATGGTGGCCGGTGGGTTATGGCCTATATATATTATTATATTTCTCTCCGAGAGAAGGCCTGTCTCCCAAGCACTGGGAAAGTGGTAGGCTGATAATTATAATAATTCCAACTCAAAATTAAAACAAACATTATAATTTCAATTGTCATTTAAGTTCTGATGGTCCTATTGCAGGGCTAAAAGGTGTCCCTTCCTTTATTTTAGTCCACTTTATCCTGCGCCATTGTGTACTAAACTTTTATAATTATAGGAGGGACATAACTCTCTCTCTCTCTCTCTCTGAGAGAAGGCCCGTGTCCTAGCAGTGGGAACATGATAGGCAGATGATGATGATGATGATGATGAAACCTGCCTACTATGATTATAAGTCTAGTCCAGCACCAGGATAAAGAGGACTAAAATAAAGGAAGGGACACTTTGCCTTATAATAGGACCACCAGAACTAAAATGGTATTTAAAATAATAAGCATAGCGATGAGTCTACTAACCTAACCTGGTTTAGTTAAGAGTCAGATGTAGAAAGCAGTCATCCTAAACACAGTGCGCATTGTCTAAAGGTTCCTCACTCTGCAGCCCTGACCACAGGTAGCTGGAGCCCTACCACGCTGCCAGCGGCACCCTAGGTGTATTTTCAACTAGATATATGTAGGAAAATACCAGAAATTAAACATACCTACTACAGAATTATCCTGAAGCGTACTTACTTATATTTTACTAGCGGTCCGCCGCAGCTTTGCACGGGTATAGATTATAGCCTATATGTCACCCGGGCATAGTGTGGCTTCCCAAAAGTGAAAGAATTTTTCAAATCGGTTCAGTAGTTTCGGAGCCTATTTAATGCAAACAAACAAACAAACAATCAAATCTTTCCTCTTTATAATATTAGTATAGATATAGATGAATCGATTTTCAAGTAGGTTAGGATTAAAGCTCGAGGACGAGAGTAGAGGCCGTAAAACAATTTTGTTTCAAATATTCGTACTATTTACAATTTTTTTACACGCAAAGCCGCAGGAGGCTTCTAAGTATTGTTTCTTATAAGATTTATATTGATAATACCTTAGTACAGCGGCAGACAACTGAAGCATTTATAGACGAACCTGAAAATTTAGACCAAGGCGTAGCTGAGTGAGTCGATAAATACCTCAGTTGCCGCCGAGGCTTGTATAAAAACTTTTCTGAAACACTGCCCAGTTATTCACGTAAAGTATTTTAGGGTAATTTATTCATTTCATTAAAGCGTTCCCAACAAACTTCAATAAAAAGCCATGTAAATCACAAGACTATAGTAAATAATAAAAGACCTAGCCATAGTCATCTGAAAATGCCAATTATTTGTAGTCTAAGTTCTAACATAACCTCTGTGTACTTGTATCAGTATTTTTTATTGATAAATCGAAATCAAACCTCTTTGTCATTAATTATTGTAGGTACGCACTAATGAGATAAGAAGAGTTGCATGATATTAGTGGACATTGACCACCAATATCTTATCGAATCCTTAGAGTCCAATTTTCGTCGCAGTGAGTTCTACAAATAATACTTTGAGAAAAGTAAATACACATGTACTTACCTACTGTCTCTACAAAATATGTCCTCGTTAGTCACATAAACTGGTTAATTATTCAACAGTCGTAGCGTGGTCAGTTCATTCGTATGAATATTATAATTTAAAGACCTAGCTTTTTCGTCTGATTTAGCAATCGGATACTCCCAGATTTTGTAATATAAAAGGTCGGGTGAGAGGTGTGACATCCATTGCTTGCCCACCCATTCATTACTGCCTTATTTAGGGTTTTGGTAAACCTGATGGCTGTTAGGTCCAACGCATACTGGAAAATTTAGGCGGCGTCGCGGCGTACAAGCGACTTTGGAAAAGTCATCTCTTTTTAATCACAAAATAAACAGTAATAATATAATGAAGCTTAGAACGGTTGAGGAGCGGCGGAGGCGCTAAGCGGCGCGGAAGCGCAACAAGACGAGTTTGAGACCACGCGTAGTCTCTACGCTACGGTTCACTGGGAACTTGTAAACTCGCTTGCAATCCACGACGCTCTTCAGTGGGAGTTAGGCCTTATACCATTTTTCTTGATAAGTATTTATTTCGAAATAGGTGAGTACACCATATATTTATTTTAGTGGGGTTTTTACAAATAAGTATAAGCATGTTGGTATTTTATTTTGTTTCGAATAATCTAATGTGATCCTTTTTGTCATAAACAATTTGTCGCCTATTTTTTTGAAGTACTATAATTACTATTGTAATTGCTTTCTTTAAAAAAAATACGTTGTTTGATACTCATATTTTAATATTGTCAAGATATCGTTAAGCTCAGGTGTATTTTTATGTCCATATAAAAATTAGAATTGAGCTAAGTACTCTTATTTTTTAAAGAATCGTAAGACCGAAAGAGTTCCGAAAGAAGTTTTGCCATGTATAGACCATACAATTAGAGCTTATCTGTGGAAACTAGAATGAAAACTACTACGACAAATGGATAAACGTCTATACTTAATAATAATAAGTACAAAAACTGTTTCAAGAGACTATTACTACAAAAACTATTTCAAGCGACCAGGGATTTTTTTAAGAAAAAAAAATTGTATTAGGTTTCGGCGTTATACATACTGAAAATATATAAGTATATATTCAAAGTTAAAACCTTGTTTCTCAGTAATAAAGCTAAACACCCCGTATAAATCAATAGCCTGCAAGAGTTGCTTGTCGGTTGTTAGCACATGACCGACATTTCAACTCGTCGAGACGGGGACAGCATCGTATCTGCAGATGGCAATTATAAAATTCGCAGAATTTAGCGTAACAGTGAAAGTTTTGACGTAAGAATAGATGTCAACGGAGCTTGCCTAGATTTTAGATTAGTTTTCGAAATACCTTGTATGTGGAGCTTTGTTTCCGTTTGCAGTTCTGCATATTACGAGTATATAGGTTTGTATAAGAACTTTTTTAAATCGTGCATGTGCTAAACGAAATACAAGATAACTAATACTGAATACCTAGTTCTAGTTAGCTTAATATACAAAAACAGTCGGATTGTCCATGGACCGTTGAAGGTATATAGACCCACTAAACCCACTACCAGTTGGCAGTGTGCCCAGCATGATGGCGGCATTCCCACGCTGAATGGCTATGCTTATGCGTTGAGCAAGAAAAATACCAACAATTTGGTCACTAGGCGCCCTGAAAGATTTTTTAAAATAAGGTGAACTCTTGGTTACCTTATGTCCAAAGTCTCGACCCCAAACAGCTCAAACATGTAACCACTGCGCAGGGTAGCATATTGCTAATTTAGAACCTGCTTATTTTGTCATCTACCACAATTTACTAAAACTAAGAGCCGAACCTGCTTGAACCTTTTTTGAACCTGCCAATAGAAAATTAAAAGTATGTACATCTCTAGATATCCCTTGGAATGTTTGCAGTAACGTCTCATTGTTTACTAACGAACTCATTTGCTGAGAATTCACAACATGTTGTAATTTACCTTTCTTCCAAGCTCTAGCTTTAAAATGCATGTTATTCACTTCTAAAGACTTATACTGTACTTACCATGAACAGTTAAACTTGTGCTGCTAGCTCACTCTTTGAGAAAATATCTCAGTGCAAAAAGCCCTACAATGACGTGTCTCTAAAGGAATCCTTTACGCGGTAGAAAGCTAGCGTCTTGAACCCACCGACCACAAACCTGTTTGCAATGTTTGAAAAACATGTCAGATCGTAAGAAATTGCCATCCAATCTTCCTTGTTTGGGCTGATAGGGAACTGCAATCAACGACCCCAGCGTTTCGGAAATATTTTATCGTTTTTGGATGTCTTCTTTAAAGACTTACGGTTCTGGTTTTTCTTTACATAGCTGTAATATTTCCAGAACCATTCTGGGACGACAGGTAACCTATAATTACTGCCAGCAGTCACTCACATTGAGATGAATATGAGATCGTCCATGACAAAAATCATTTCGGGTTTGCCAGAATTGCCACGCTTATATGAAGCTCAAGAGTGTTAAAACTACTGCAATAAATGCGAACTTTTGACACGAAACAGTTAATATTTCCAACGTAACATTTGTCTTATATGTCGCACTAATATCTACAACCCGTCGCTTTGTGTGTATCTGTCCTTAAATTAGAGCTAGAACAGAATATGGCCATTTTATTTGTAACATTTCTGATGGCTAGTTTCATCAGAAAAATCAGTCATTTATTCAGACTCGGCATCTCTAAATTTATTGACATCTAAAACTTAAATTTACTGTACTAAATTTATTTCACTTCATTCGAAATAATTGCTGTATTACAAAATTGCTTTCCCATGCTTTAAAAAACAGGTGTCAGAAACATTGCAAGTATACTTATCTTTTTCTGAGCCATGTGCATAATTCACACGCTAGATTCCTGTTCTGGCACGCATGCGCCTAGTTTATTGTGCAATTATAATGCACGCCTCCCATGACTGGCATGCTATTATAAGGTTATTCTTCTCTTATATGCAACGAGCAACGAACTTATTTATTTGGTACTAGTGCGCCCCGCGACTTCACCCGGGGTGGATATCCCCTAAGGTATATTAAATTTTTCCGGGATAAAAAATTCTTTGAGTCTTCGACCCTCCAACTATCTCAGTGTTAAAATCACGTCAATATGTTGCTGTGTTGCTGCGTAAAAGAAAAATTTATCGGACAAGTGCAAGTCAGGCTCACTCACTGAGGGTTCCGCACCACCACAAAATTCAAAAAAGTGGTGCAAAAAGACAACCTCATGCTTAGATGGTCACCCATCTAAGTACCGACCGTGCCCGACGATGCTTAACTTGGTGGTGAACAAAATTTTGTCACGGATTCGCTTTTTTCATTATTTGTTATTTGTTTTTTGTGTAGTACCTACAGTATACAGTGTGTAGTAATCATGCCAAGTTTGAGGCTTATACGTACCGTTTTTACGGACCCGGGTATGTCCTAAAACTGTGACCAGAACCACCGGAGGATGGCCAGCAGCGTCCTGTTAGTACACGGTGAACGTACTGCGATCCCCAAGCCGCCTGCCAAGCGTGGGGATTATGGCAACACCCCTCTCTAAGAGGGATAGACAAACGGATAGACAGACAGACAGCGTATAGGCTTAGTAATAGGTTTACACACCCTTTAGGTACGGAACCCTTTGGTTATGTAATTTTGGGCGTCGGAGCTCACAGGTCGTGAGTACTGTAAGTGCAGGTGGTATAACCCAGATGAACCTCACGTCGTGATTTTAACAAAAAAATAACCCACTTTAAAACCTGTTGATCTTCAACTTAATACCTACTTGAACGAGTATATTTTGAGATCAATACTTTGCTTTTTAATCTTCCACAGAGAAACATAATTCAATTTGTTTTGTAAAAAACAGCTTCAAACGCAGAAGCAGAGATTGACCTCTACGATCTATATCGACCAATCTGTTGATGTCATAATAATCATACTAATATTATAAATGCGAAAGTGTGTTTGTTTGTTGGTTTGTTTGTTCCTCTTTCACGCTGCAACGGAACAACGTATCGACCTGATTTTTTGCATGGGTATAGTTCAAGAGCCAGAGAGTGACATAGGCTACTTTTCATCATCATCATCATCACCATTTTTCATCACTACGCGGGTGAAACCGCGGGGCACAGCTACTCAATTAATTTTTTCCTCACTTTTCATTTTCAAAATTGATATCTATAACTAAACTGTAATTGTGCAACCTTTCGTCCACTTACCTTAAAATAACTACAGAAATTAGAAGGTTCTAATGGATTAGAACGAACGGCCAGTAGACGGAACGCATTTATAAGGGTTCTTTTGTAGTAGGTGCTACGGAACCCTAATAACCGTCTTCAAAATTAGTAAGTGCTTGAACATCATTATTCGTATTATCAGAGCAAGTAAAAAACTACTAAGCCTAAGTTAATTAAAACTTCACCCAGTGGATATAAAGCTGACGTCATAGACCCTTGACCGTTCACGTACAACGTGCTCATAAAAATGTCATTCTGACCAGCTATTTATAGACATGCGCCAAGTTATATTTGGAGTAAAAAAGTAAAAGTAAACTTTTTTATCACTAGCGCTCGATAAGTGGATCATTGATGACTCAAAATGCTGGCGGTAAATATCACTTATACCATACCTCCCTAGAGAAGTAAATTAATTTAAAAATAGAACTAGTCCCATGTCAGAAAATATCATTGAGCTTATTTTTTTTTCGTCGACCATGTAGGTCCGGACGATGAGGAATTAATGGATTCGACACTAGAGTCTGTAAAATTTGAGGCAAAAACTGTAATTGAAAATATTATGCCACGATCTGTAAAGAAAAATATCTAAAAGCATTTATGAAGATTTTATCAAGTGGCAGCAGCGAAGAAATAACTAAGTGGCAGAGTGAAAAAGGTTAAATCCGTGACAGAAAGTGTAATAAGTGTAATGTGTGTTGCGTAGTTCAATGGTTTATAGAAAAAGCTGAAGTCTTCATGGGGTCCATTTATTTCATACCATAATTTTTAATTTTTAAACTGTTAAAACATAACTCCTAATTTTCTTTGAATTAACAGATTTTTCGCAAGGTTTTTTTTGTCTTAACTTACACTACTGATGAAAAGTAGATTATTTACACACGCGAGTAGATGATCTTTTACACCATCAAACTATTAGTAGTGCCCTAGCTTCGCTCGTCGGGCGCCGAAATATATCTTATGTAAAAGATCACCTACATCCCTTGTGTAAAAATCTACTATTAATTATTATAATAAAATTGGTAATGGCGTCTATTATACACATTTTCAATTTACTAAAAGGATTGTATTCAACTCTATTAAAGAGTTTTTTAATTTTTCTGCGGATAAGTAGACACAACTACGTACATTATTTACATGGATTTTAAAAAGCCGAAATACCGTACAAATACTGATGTAACAAATAATACAGGGCTACACGGAACGATGGTGCTAAGCGGATCTGTTATTTGACTGTTTTTACGATATCATCTCAAATATTATATTATAATAAAACAATCTTGTAAAAGCTTCATAATTTTCAGAATTTTTATTATGAATGGAGAATTCAAATTATTATTCTACTGGTAAACGCTCCCTTTGACTTTTTGGGGCCACGTGATTTTATGACGTCACAAGCAAGAAAACAAGTTCTTACCTGCCATACAATTGTTGGCTCTATTACTTTCCTGTGACGTCATAAGGCCATTTGACCTAAATAGAGCGTTTGAATAGATCAATTAAAAAATTTTTTTTTTTCTGAAACTCAAGACATTATTTTCATGTTTTTAGTAATTAAATAGTGTTTATAAATAATTATCTTCTAGGATTACACCAGCATGAATCATATTTATAATACCCAATTGAGGTTATTGTTAGGTGGTAACAACTTTTACTATAGGACCAACTCTAAAATCGCAGAAAAAAAACCTTTATGTTAATTTTTTTTAAACATTCAACGAAATGTATGGAACCGCTGATATTTTTTTCACAGTTTCAGGGTAGGTCTCTTTGTAAGTAGTTTATAATTAAATTATGAATGCAATTACCTCCTTTCAGTGTACTACCACTTTATTGACTAAGCCTGTATAAAACTATGTGTCATTTTGGTCATAAAACATTATTACTGTTTATTTTATTTATCAGCCACATAAAATCATTTTTTATGAGTTTAAGCGATGGTAATAAGTACTGTTATCGTGAAATGCTTGTTCAGTGTGTCATATTCACGCAATGCACAGGCAAGTACTTGTCCACATTCTATTTTGTACTATGTCAAATAACTAGTGTTCACTTGCTTTGGTATGAAATTAATGTCATACTTTGAACATTATTAGGGTTTCGTACCCAAAAGGACAATTTTACTAAGCCTACGTTTCCATCTTTTTGTGTATGTCCTACTTTCAGAGGGTCGTATTAAAAAAAAACAAGTAGAAAGGGTTTCAATTCTATAAACGTGTTATTTCAACGTTTTTTGTGCTCTATCGTAAAACAAACGGTAACAGATAGACGCATCAAACTTGCTGTGCCTATGTCGCAAACTCTAAAGTAAAACAACAAATAAATACCTACCCAAGTACGAGTAGGGCTCGAGTTTTATAATGAGCCCGAACTGAGTAAAATATTTTTTCTTGTATAGGTATACTTAGCAGAAAAATATTATCTTTAAACGGAACCTCGGCGTACGAGTTAGACTCACACTTGGTCAGTTTTGCTTTGCATAAAGATTCAAGTGTTTTGAATTGGTACAATGCACATTCAGAATTGCTATAGCAAGAATGTTTGCTACAAGTTTTTTTTTAATAACTTACCTATAAGTGTATACCTACTGTATATGTATATACTTACCGAATATTTGCATCAAACAAAATCTTTCAAAATACAAAATATTCATAAACTAATTTTTGCGTTTGGCGTGAAACAACAAAAATCGCCTACTAAATACTCACTAATTATAATTTGATTGCCTTGGTTAAAAGAACGTGGAAGTTGGATATCTACTTTCAATCCGGAACGACTCTAAAAACCAGTAGGTACTTGTAGTTACTGTATAATGTAGGTACAAGAAGGTACCTCTAGAGTGCCTTAAGAAGCACCGCTCCCATACCTTTCAAAAATTAACATTGAAAGAAGCTGCATTGAGAAGTATTTTGAATGCGCCCAGGGCCGGATTTAGAAGTCCAGAGGCCTCGGGGCAACAAAGGAGCGGAGGCCCCCTCGCCCCAAATTATTTTCCAAATAAAGTAAACAATTTTTTTTCAGTCGAGTTTTCAATAAATAATTTATTGTGAAACCAAGTAGATTCCCTTAGTATTGAACAAACACATATAAATATAAACGGAAACAAGAATTATCTGAAATTAAATTTTAGGGTTAACGAACGGAACCTTTCGAGCTTTTTTCGCCGAAAAATCGTTGATGATTTCGTTGAAATCCAATTCTCAGAGTAAATCGCTTTCAATGCTCAGGAGAGAAAGCTTCGATAGACGGTTTTGTCCCATCGTGGTTCGAAGCCTATTTTTTATAATTTTCAGTTTTGAAAATGAGCCCTCTACAGTGCAATACCATCAAAACCAAATACATTCTCAGTGTAATTTTGAGGTTTGGGAATGTAGCTCTGAAATTTTGGTTTTCGAGAATTTGGTAGTAAAAAACTTCCGGCGATTGATCTGTTCCATAGTCCTTTTCCTTTTTGTATGAGTCAATCAAAGACACAAATTGAACCAACTCATTACCAAGACTAGGCTCTAAATCATCCGGATACACTTTCATCAATGCTGCAGCGTTCAAATTTTCAGAATCCATCTTCTCGATGTGATTCAGGAATCCAAATCTCGAACGAACAGCTTCATAGGCATGCAATCTTTCAGTAAGAGAAACAGATAGCTGGTCAACCACTGGGATGAAGGCGGATACTTAGTATTTCTCCTTGGGTGACAGATTTGCGTCTTGTGCTTTCCCAATTTTGTATGACAATCGGAATCAATATTCTTCAATAATTATACAAATAAATTATTACTGACCGACTATGATTTTTTTCAATTTCTTGCGTGCAGTAAAGTTCGTGAATAATTGATGGCATTTAATTGTGTCACAATAATTATTATTTGCCTAACAAACTGCATAAAGAAATATGAAAAAATTTACCAATTTGTCAATAATAATTGATTTATTTAAGAATTTAAGAACACCGATTGTTAATATACTGCAATTAATTTATATGTACATATACATAAGAAAAAAAAAATTGTCGAGACACGGAATCGAATACCCAACCTCCGAGGTTGCGGGCAAGTACCACCCCACTCAGCCATTAAGCGATTGGGGTACTCCCTCAAGATGGGCAGTGAATTGGAAGTGCTTATGAGGGCCATTTGAGATTTTGATATTTCACTGTTATTTTTATTTTTTATTTGCCTGATTGGAGTGAACAAATATAGATCAATGATTTCTGTTATTTAAGATTAATATAATCAAATAATCATGTATGTATAAAATACTGTAGGCTGTAGGAAAGGTGAAAGCGCAAAAAAAAACTAATATCAAAGGAAAAGATGCTTACTAGTGTTAACTAGTTGGAATTTGAAAGATATTTTTTTCTATAAGTCTCTATTGTGGGGGCCCCCCGTTTGTGGAAGCCCCGGGGCTTTCGCCCCGGTTGCCCTCCCCTAAATCCGGCCCTGAATGCGCCACTGTCTAAGCTTTGAGAGGGTTGGGCGACCTTGCAAGTCACACAGATATTTTATTGATTGTCTGAGCATTTTGAAGTTTATTTCCTTTGTCAAATTTACTTGATCTGGGGGTCAAGTCTACAGTGACCTGTAAAAGTTAAACTTCCTAAAAAAAATACAAAATAGATCCCGTTATAATACTTTTAGTTTTGCCTCCAGAAATCTCGTATATTTAGCCAGATGGTTTGGATCTTATTACAATTCGCATGAATTTGAGGAATCTGTGATTTTGGAGGGGTTCAGGGAGTTCGTCTTTAGCGTCCCATTTATAGAGTAAAGTAATATACCGGTCCCAATACATTTTTCGCTGCCGAAGTGAAGTCAGAAATCTTTTTTTTTTTATTTCTGTAATATTGTATGAAAACACTCGCGAATGCGTGAAATGGATCGTAATTTTGACTACTTTTGATAAATTTACGCTGCGGCTGTCAAAATACGTGAAACAAATCGAAACAAAATGTTAGGCCACCATGTGGGCCACCATTTTAATTAGTTGACATACTGTGGTTGACACTAATAGAACTCCTTGCGTTATTTATGGATGGCTGGATGCACTCTGTGGCTGGATGTTTTTGTGTTTTATTTTTTTCGCGTAGGTACGTATGATGCGTTCCGTTTCTTCAGCGAATCAGCGTATGCGAATGTGCTCTTTCATTATTATTTGTTATTTTCCAACGAAGAGGACCCCGGCAAAAGTAGGTTAGGTCAAAATCAGCACAGAACCGACATAGAGACCTCCTATGCCACTGAGTCTTGTGGTTCCTACCCCTAGAGTGTATAATATAAAAGTGTGGGAGCAAGAAGCCCAGGACTTCTCGAAATGTGTCGGCATGAATGTGAAGTACAGACATTAAGATTATGTTATATTACGTTGCTGGATTGCTGGTGCGTTGCTTACTTGTCTGTATGATACGAGACAAATCTTTGAAGTCATGTGACGGAGTTACCCGTGCAAATAGCTCACGTGATTCTAAATGATTACTTTTACAACCGCTTAGTTTCAAGGATATTGCATCTCCATAATTTTGGTGCTTGCAACATTGCCTTCGTTACCATGAAAATAATGGGATTGACAGTGAGGATTTTGGCGTCACACTTCTAATGCATTTGCCGGTGTCAAGTATTGAAATACTTTAAATTTTTGTTAAATATCATCAAACAACATAGTCACAGTCAGTTGAGCAAATTAAGTTACGTTGACCGTCAAAGCCATGAATGCCTAGTAAAGAGGTGTAGTAAGGAAGCTTTACAAGAGACTTCTATGGATTTATGGAAACAACATAAAAAGACATGTTTCACCTCGTTGTATCACTTTCCTACGATCAAGTACGTTAAGAAACACTTCCTAAGTAATAATCCACCATTATTATGAAACTACACAAATTTAGGAAAATACTTTATTGAGGTGACATGTTTTTTTTCACGTTGGCGCCAAAACTCTCCATTGAAAAATAACAAACGTCAAATTTTAAATTTTACAATTAAAACAACCAACATGAAAAAAACATTCACACCTAATTTGAAAATGGCATAATTAATACATTATAGCAAACAAAAAATAACAACCGACTCAACGGGAAGTTGAATAAACAGGATTCGAGCCCTAAATTTCCATCTTTAACAGTAAGTAGAATATTTTTATTTATTTACTGGGATCACCGATCTGCTTGTTTTCGTCAAGGATCTCTCTCAAGATTATAGTCTATTTACCCTATTAAAAAAGAATCATTAAAATTGACGAAGATATTGCGTAAGTTTTAAATTATTATCGGGACTTATCGCGCATTATTTTATTGAGTTAAAAGTAGGTAACTATCGCTCGACATTTCGATGTTACAATGGCCGCGGTCACGAGCTGACTGAAAACTGCGGGCGACTCCAGCGAGAAGTGCGGATATTTTGTTCTTCTACCCTCACTTGATCTTGAAAAATCGCAGGGTTGGCACACAACACTGACTGTATCGGTAAATATCCTAGTGCCTAAACCGAGGTAACATACACACAAAATACACGAGAATTGAGAACCACCTTTTTTGACGTTGGTTTAAAATGTCCAACAATTAGGGCGTCACGATTATCTATCAGAAGCAACAACAAAAGATACCTAACCTACCAACAACCATTACGATTGTCTGCAGAACCTGTTTAGAAACAAAAAGTACTTTCTAGAAACATCCACAAGATCTCTACCTACTTACTTAACTACCTTGACCTAACACTAAAGTTAGGTAGGTATGTAGATTTGCTACCTTGAATTGAGATGTGGATAGTGATAATATTACTTGGAACGAATAAAGCATGTTGTTTTCGCACCTGAAATTATTATTATAATGGTAGGTACTTAATATCGAAAATGAGAATGACGCTGTCTAACAAAATGTGAAGAAGTGAACCAGGCGTGAAATTCCATAATCCCAGCATGCCACATTTGTTTTTATCGGACCAATAATCGACAGTGAAAATGAGCAATCGTTGAGATGAAAGTTGGTGATTCTGAAACTAGTTATTTTTATGTTTGACGCTTGTAATTATTGCAGTTTTAATGTTAAAAATACGTTTGTTGTTTGTAGACCCTCTTTTGTTGAATTCATTATTCGTGTTTCTGGCTCAACGTATAAGCATTTCCATTCAACGTGGTAATGCCGCCAGCATGCTGGGTACGCTGCCAACTGGTAGTGGGCTTGAGCATTTGGATTGTCTTTAGACCTTCAACGGTCTGTATTTGTAGTGTTAGTGTAAGCTTGTATTTTGTTTAATTATTACCTCAGAATGTTTTTTCTGTATTCTGAGGTTATTATGGGACTTGCCCATTTAAAATTCATTATTATTTCTTAGAATAAATCCGTTTTATCATTACACAATACTGTGAACATTTCAACTGGCTATAATATTACGGTTCAAAAGATACATCCGTTAAAAGGTAAGACAGACAGGCAGCTAGGCTTAGTGATAGTTCCGTTGACATTTTGGGCATGAATTTCTAAAAAAACATGATAAATTTCCCCAGCATTCGTTTTGTGTTCTGGCATTTACGTAATAGTCTATCTGAAAGTTTGGCAGAAGTATGCAAAGACGTGAACAAATAGTTAAAGCAAAAGGTTAACGTCGTTGCTTACACGCCAAAGTCTCTAAGCACGTATAGACGTATAACAAGTACTTATAATAAGAGGATATGCTACGCTGATCTACATTGCACTTATTCAAACACTTGTCAGAACTAAGAAGATCGGCGCTGTTATTAATGAATGAAAACACTGCATCGTTTAACAACAGTTACAGTCAAACGCAAGCAAACACAATGAAAAAAGCAGCAAGACGCAGTGCCTAGTATGAATATATCGGCAAATTCCTAGATGGTTCATGACCTATGGTTATGGTGATGGTTATGTTAGATGAACCTGCTTAGAATCAGGTCCATTGCATGTCTTTATCATTTTAATGTTATTTTGCTAGCAATATGTCTTTTAGGATTTTGGCAAATTTATTTTCATTTTCTATGTATTTTATCTGTATTGGTAGTTTATTATACATTTTGATAAGCGTTTTTATAATGATCCTTGAAAAATTACGTCTCATTTTTTCAACCTACTTCCAAAGAGGAGGTTCTCAATTCGACTACATTTTTGTGTGTTTGTTACGTGATATCTTTGCCAATCGTAAATAAATAAATAAACAAATTTTTTTTATAAACTATATTTCACGTTTGTTTTTTAAATCTGAAGAAAATGTTCCACTTCTATGGGTGGAAAGTTAGGGGAGAATTCCCATATGTTGAACTTTTTTTTGTAAAATCGGTTATTTACTTTGTATTTTTTATTCTTTATTTGATCGAGCGCGTTATGACCGCCACAATAGGTGCTCGAATCGAACGTTTGTTATCGTGTTATATTGTGAACGTTAAACTTTTAAAAGAAAAGAAAAGAAAAGTCAGAAAAGTTAAACTTTTTTTTTCTCTTCTGTGTTTCAAACAAATGTTTGATTAGATTTGAATGTATGCTAGGGTGATAGATAGTACAAACGTTTACTATGCCTTCAGGATAAATTCGTGTGTTATATATTTTTTTTTTTTGTAAATGCATGTAATATCTTAAATGCTATATCTATCTTAAATTCACAAGCAATTTTGGTCTTGAGTCAAGATAATAGAAACAGATAAGGTCGAGATAAAGCCGCGAGGAAGTGTAGATTTGGCGCGATATGGAGATTGATCGCAAACTAAAATAGATTGCAGAGTATTATGGAAACTCCCTTTATCATTCTTCTTTCCCAAATGCGCTAATCGGTGAGATAATCAAGGGCCAGTATCTACAAAAATTGTGTGGAGCTAATTCTGGGTTGAAATCTCATATTTCAAAGAATATACAAAACTAGCGACCTGCCCTGGCTACGCACAGGTATAAGTTTTTATTAATATATATGTTTAAACCACAGACTAGGTAAAGCTACTTATAAACCTTCCGTGAAAAATTATCTAACTCATGGTGGAAAACGCATCAAAATCTGTTGCGTTGTTTAGGAGGAGTTAGCGGTTATACAGACAGACAGACGCGGAAAGCGACTTTAATTTTATACTATGTAGAGAGAGAGAGAGGTACGGAAGGAATAAATCGTCGATTTCATTATACAAAAATTACATTTCAACATTGCGCCGCTTTACACTTCCTTGGGTAGTATAAAGATATAAGCCAGCCCAAGGACGTTTAATAATATTGTTTGAAAAAACAAACGTCAAATGCTTAATAATGTGTTGAGCTGTCGCAAAGCTATATGATTGATTTTCAAATAAAAATCATTAGAATCTCGTCGGGCCGTTATTCACAGTTTTAGAAAATTATTCTAACATTATTATCAAAATGTACTCGGAAACGGTTAATAATATCATAGCTGAAGCGTCTGCTTAAAGTGACATATAATTGAATTGCATGACTGTACTAAAATATTATCAGTTGGAGCATGGGGACTTGTAAGCACCCGTGCTTCACCCAGGTGGAGAACCTAGGTGGAGCACGGGTCCGACCCCAAGAATTCGCCTTCAATAGTTACAATATGAATAATCTAAGTGCCGTGATAATTATACTACTGTCGTAACTCTCTCCTTCACTAGAAGATTAAATATAAAATTAATTCTAAAATAAAATGTATCCATTAACTGAGTACCATGACAAACTTACCAATTGCTATCGACTTCGTATCGAATAGGCGTTACGTAATTCTTTTGTAAAGTTTTTTCTTAGAGATACACACATGCAGAAAATTATATGCACGTAACGCTGTACAGGAGACCCTTGCGGTCACCCGTACTATGGAAGACGGGATCTACGCGGAGGCAAGTCCTGCGCGGAACAATCCGCGTCACTATGAAACGATGTTCTACCGCCTCACGTAAATATCTCTGCCCCGGGAGCCCGCACGGGCGACCCGGGTCACCCGTACAGCTGTGAAACTTGCCTCATATAAAATAATGTCTGTCTACTCTACTATGCAAATAACCTGTCTGTTTTTTTTTCCCATAAAAATTATAATAATACTTATAATTGTAAAGGATATACTTATAATTATACAAGTAGTTGTAACCTATGATATAAAATTTAACTGGATAAATTAAACCGATTACATTTTAATGTGATGTTTTTATTTAATTCAATGATTATTATATATTAGTAATAATATAAGATGGAACATATTATTACTGGGTGACTTTACCGGAAGGTAACTTTTTTTTTTAAAATAAATCATATAGGCTTGCGTTTGACCACTATCTCGCCTAATGTTAAGCGGTGACGCGGTCTACGTTGGAGCACGCTTGCCTAGAAGAAACCGATTCACTCGTGATTTGAAGACACCCAGATTGTAACCATCGGGGAACACCCATTCAGGCAGCGCATTCCACAGACTAGCAGTTCGCATAATAAATGTGAAATTAAAGCGCTTCGTACGGGTTTTCAGAATATCAACCATAAAGCGGTGACGATTTTTCGTGCCCGCTCTGGCAGTCCGATAGAAAAATGGGAATTAGATCGTGCAGATTCGATGCACACTCTCCGAAATGTATCCGTGATTCGTCCCGGTAAAGTCAATAGTAGAGAGAAACTGTATTGTATGAATAAAAACTAGTTTTTTTTTCAGTGGAAAAAGTCACCCGTTATGGTCACAATATTTTACTTGACATTTAAATCAAAAATTTATTTAACAGTCTCTATATTAGAACAGTTGCGAAAATTAAAATACGTAACTAAAGAATATTACGTTTACTCTACAACAGTTGAACACACTGCGTTTTAAAACACCAAAACGAACTGTGTTAGCAAGCTGTCTCATCTAGTTGCGTGTGTGTCCCACCATTGCTCAAATCAACAAAGCATGACAAACATCATTCAGGCTTAGCACACCTGTACCCCGCAGTTAACTATGAGAAAAATAATATTGTATCGTCAAAGGAGATACAGCATTTTTAGGGTTCCGTACCTCAAAAGGAAAAAACGGAACCCTTATAGGATCACTTCGTTGTCCGCCTGTCTGTTTGTCTGTTGAAATTTATACTAAATACTTGTGTCTACGGTTTCTATCGGCTGTAAAAAAATAAAAGTTGTAAGTCAACGTAATCAAAAGATATGAACGTTTATGTCGTATATTTTGCGATTTCACAGGGGAAACAAAACCTATATGGTACTTCCCGTTGTCCTAGAATCATGAAATTTGGCAAGAGGCAAGTTCTCATAGCACATATATAGAAATAAATCCAAAAGTTATAAATTTGAAGTCATATCATTTAAAAATAATTATTTAGCTATTACAAACTTACATTTTGTAGTTGGAATGTATCGAAGAACCTTATTGTCAACTACAAACTTAAGTTTGTCTTTCAATATTTTAACTTCAGTTAGTTTATTTTTGGGCTTGCGCTCTGAGGGTTCCGTCTAACGGAAATAAAAACCAGTTGACATGCGAGTACGTACAAGCAGTAGACATTAACAATCGTCGTATCTATTTTTGAATACTTTTTGCATATTTTTTTCAAACAAGTTATTTTTATTCGTAGGTAATAATTTTAAATCTCAAAACACGTTCTCGTAACTATAAAGTAGGTACTTCTTCTAATAGACAGCACAATGATAGTAATTCTTATGGCTTGCTATCTCATAGCAGCTTATTTCTTCTGTTGTGATCACGATTATATTTTATGCATCATCATCGATACTAAGCGCATTGCTTTGGCCTATTACCACAGAAGACAATAGCTATACCTGCAACAACTGTGTTGTCGAACCAACAAACCTTTTTTCTTACTATTTTAATAGTTATCTACTATTTGTGACTTATCGAGATCCTATTCCATCCTATTTCTTTCTTTTCTTTCGAGATTCTATTCGAGAATTATCTACTTCTTCGTCTGTTAGAGATCGCTTTTAGCGATAAGGCCGCCAACTGTGGTACTAGCACGTAAGTGTTTTCAATCTGTTTTAAATTTTTATTTCTGGTGTACACATGAAATTGTTTATCTATCTACTATTAAATTTAGTGTTAAATTGTTCTGGTTACTCGCTGATCTGAAAAGCCTGCGTTATTTGTGTGGTATTGTGGATTTTTAACTATAGATCCAATGTTGGTCTAATGAATGAAGGAATAGCAATGCTATTGTAATGTTAGTACAAATGAAAAATACTAAATGATACGACAGTTTAGTTTAAATAAAGGAATCTAGAAAATAGTAACACTATTAACGCCCACTGGTAAAAATGCTAATACTATTAAATAATTTTGTTTTTTGTATCTCATTCATTTGTCATCATAATAATAGACGATTTTTCATAACCCTTGGCAACTTTACCACTATGTCGTTCTAGTTAACCACGAAACCGTGATTGTTACATAAATTATATTAAAGAAAATATCTTGATGGCAACTGTAAGTATGCTTTTTCATCATCTCGTGTCATACATTTTGTTCTGTTCACGTTTCTAATTATCTGATCTTAACAACGAATGTTCTACCATTGTCATCAATGTTATTTAGTTGTTCACGATATGTAAAACTACAATGTGTATGATTTTATCTCACAATTTTTTTGCTGGCATAACTTATATAAGGGCGGACTCTATATTTAGTTACGATTCTCAGTATTCTCTTCCGTACTGTATTTACTCTTCAGTATTTTCTCGATCTCGCGCATTTACTCAATTTTCGTACTATCATTATCCGACTGACCTTCATAACTATTGGTAACTCTGTTATATACCATGATATTGTTCCAGTTACCCACAAAACCGTGATTGTTATGTAAATAGTCTGATATAATTTGTACGTGAGACCAAACTTGCACTTTCTAACGTAGTACTTTCACAGCTATTGTGTGGCTTGACGCAATCGGTCGCACATCATCGGTGACATCATTGAATTGGACGAAATTGGTATTCTTGAGCTGGGTCATTTATATTTTTCAACTGTTACATAAAACTCATAGTCAAAAAAAGCGTTGACAGTGAAAAATATCTTGCTTTTTGGACTTTAGTAATTTAGATGAATGAGATACTTTTCCTTACATCATACTTTTACTTTTTTTAGATTACGTATATTAAAAAGTAGTAAAATAGTTAACGTTCTAAAATGGTTCAGGATTTTTTTTACCCCTCTGAAATGCAACGCTGTTTGATTGATTGTTGATTTGATATTTGAAATTGATAAGTTCATCGATAAAACTGTTTTTTTTTTCCTCTTCTAAATGGGGGTCATTGTGTTTGACAAATCTAAACACTGATATAAATCAACATATAAATCAACCGATTGTGTTTGACAAATCTAAACACTGATATAAAGCATTTAAGTGATTCGCAATATTTTATTTATTTATTTTTTACATTAGAAATGATTATAGTGGATGTTCAGTTAGATGCCGGACATATTCGAGGCTATTATTGTTTTTTTTTTGTTTTTTTTTTACATCGGTCTAGGCTAACGTTTGACCGCGATCTCGCCTGATGGAAAGCGATGATGCGGTCGAAGATGGAGCACGTTTGCCCAGCAATAACCTATTAACCCTCGACTTGAACACTCCAAGATTGAAATGCTGCGGAAACACAGACAGGGGCAAGGCGTTCCATTGTATGACAAACACAATAATAAATCTTCGAATATAATATATTATGAGCGAATTTTACCCCGGGAGCAACCCTGGAATCGGGAACAACATATCATCTGTTACATAGTGAACAGCGTGTTTCTATGAAACAACTGATTTTATTTAGCGATAGTGGGGTTGGTCCATTGTAAAAAAAAATCGTATTAAGGAACTACAGAGAGCTAAATTACTAAAGATATCCTGGAATATACCTATCCGTCGTCTACGAACACTCCGTTTTATCTAGCCTTTGCTACTCGACAAATATTATGGCATCTACTTACCTACATATAAAATATAGTTTTGTTCCGTAACATTCACAATATTTACTGTCCCCATAACGTTGTAAATATAGTACCATTTTGTTTTAGCATTCTAGTGTAGGCTTCACATGAATCCATATTCTGATGGAAATCAGTAGTTCTCTCCTCATTTCCCACGGATTCCGGCAAGTTTATAAATACGAGGAAGCCACCGACATAACAACCATGATGCAGTTTGTTGGCCGTATAGTAATTTTTGAGTGATTTTATGTTTAAATATTATGACGAGATAATTGTAATTATGTTTTAGTGCTTCCATGTAATGTATTTTTACAGATATACTTATGATGATAAGAATATTATTCATAATCTATGGGAAGACACATGCTTATATTTTATATGAGCTGTGTTTTTGCGTTTTATTATACAGAGAGTTTTTGTTATATGAGATTACATTCCGAGGCTGCGGCTGCATTGCTGCCGCGGCATTGCTGCGTAGCTTGGATATTGATATCATATAAACCTATAGAGATTGTATGGGGACCATTAGGGTTGTGGCAGCATAGTTGCAGCAGCACTATAGCGTGCTGCCGAGTTCAGAATCATACCTTAACTTTTGTTAAAGTAAAATAATATCGCTTATTCTGAACGTTACCTTAGTTTGCAGGCCAACCTGTAAAACTATCTCGATACTGTATATTTTTTATTGCATGCCACAGTACATAATACATCGCAGATACTGCACTGACGTTTTAAGTGAGATTTCTCAATTCCGAGTAAATAATAACTGGCATACAAAACGCAAGAAACAATAGCCATTTTGAATCATTGCAAAATAACTCATTACCATTATTGTTACATACATCTTTATTTGTATGTAAATTATAATATTAATTTGTTGCAGGTAATTGTATTCATCGTATAAAGTACAAAAACGAATAAAAGTCTTTAAAAGCTCTGATAACTATTCATAAGTAGCAGAAGTGTATTGTACAGTCATTACAAAAATAATAAAACAACAAAACTGTTACTTACTACTTCCCAGTTTATAAGATACTAGCGGTCCGCCCCAGCTTCACACGGGTATAGATTTATAGCCTATGTCACCCGGGGATAATGTAGCTTCCTAACAATGAAAGGATTTTTCAAATCGGTTTAGTAGTTTCGGAGCCTATTCAATTCAAACAAACAATCAAATCTTTCCTCTTTATAATATTATTATATTATATTATATCCTATAGACAAAATTTTTACTGACAGAATATATGATCAGAACTGCAATGACTGCACCAATGTCATTTGACCACCTTTTGTCCTTATTACAAAGTGGTAAAGTTCAAAAGTCAGTGCTAGGTTTGCCTTGTGCACACAGAAACAACCAGATATCGAATGTTGAACTAATTAAAGACTAATTATAATTTTAAGTATGCCTATTTAGAACTGTAAATTTCTAACTTGTTAGTTAGTAATTTAGTACCTATAGCTTTATCTATCGAAGCTAGATGTATAAATAAAGCAATATAAAATTTAAAAAACACACTTTACAAAACACATTTTACTATTACTAGCTGAATCCCGCGGTGTTACCCTCTATTTCTAGTTTTTTCACATATAGAAAGTACAAATGTGCGTCCTTATGATACACACTATCTGCCTGCCAAATTTCGTCAAGACCGGGTTAGCCATTTAGTCATGAAAAGATAATAAATAGAGATACAAAGTTACTTTCTCTTTTATAATATTAGTTAGGAAGTTAGGATTTACATAATGAGGATTTTGATAACGATAACGCAAGTTTTACAAATAGATTAATTAATACCTATTACGTTTAGATAAAAGCAGATAAATACCCATTAATAATTATGATTAAATATCCTGTTAGATAGTGAATATATATATCAATGGTTAGAAATGGTGATAAATAAATAAATAAATAAATAAATATTCGGGACATTTTTGCACACACGGTCATCTGACCCCAAACTAAGCAAAGCTTAGTTAAAAATACTGTTATCAAGGTATATATCCCGTTAATAGTCATACAACCGCGGTAATAAATATTTCTAATATCTGCACATTATCAAACTAAAAAGCTTCATGACAAGGTAATATCTATTTAATCTTACAGCTATGCAAGTAGGTACTAGGTACCTATTTCTTGAAGTTTACTAAGAAACGCAGACAATTTATTTATTCATTGCTTTTGGGTGTTTTTTCCGCTCTGAATCTGGTTGAAATGTCGATTTTATAACGTCTATATAAGAAATGACTATCCTGAAACAGGTTGATGGTAGCTTTTATGCAAATCCATACGAGCGTCTAGATTGTATCGGAATGTTTTGCCATTTCTATCAATTCAAAACAAAACAAAACTTTAAAACACGCTTTACCATAAAAATACCTCGTCTTATGAGCTCAAACTTCCACTGAGTTTGAGCTGATAATATATATTTGATAGATATAGGTAGTATAAACCTTCCTCCGGACCACCGGAGGAGCAGAAGCGTCCTATTAATACACGGTGAACGTACTGCGATCCCCAAGCCTGCCAAGCGTGGGGATTATGGCAACACCCCTCACACAGTGAACAACTTCAAATAACGCAACAATATTATTATAATTTAAGCATCTTAATTTTCCCCACACTGTCTTCCAATTAAAACAAAGCATAAATAATTACATGCTGCATAGATACTGCTTAGGTACCATGACGTATAGTGTAGGACGTAAAAACGATCTTTAGGTCAATGTGCCAATGTTCGCAACGTTATTTTATGCGACTAAAGCGTAGGTTCTACATTTCAAATTATTGTAACGGCAGACGAGATAATAATATAATTTACTAAACACTTTGCGAACCGGTTTGCCACACCACATCTATACGGCTTCTTGACATTTTAACCAAAACCGAACCGACATAGTTACGAAACATACCTTATAAAGAAATTAAATAATTAATCGTATTATTAATCATAAACAATATACTAATATTTAAACAAACTGATGAAACACCTTAGTTAGCTATACAGAATATAGAAAATCATGCCATCCTTTTGCCTACTTTTCTAAGCTTCTGGCAGTTTTAGCAAGACAAAATAAATATAAAATAAAAAATTACTTTTGTTTTGTATGTCATTTTGATTTAATAATTATTTAAAAAAGTTCTTATTGTCGTGGGAATCAGTATTTGTCGTTACATTCCATAATTACACTCACATTTTGAGGGTTCTTTAGGGTATACAAAGTCCTTGGAGAACACACCTTCAAAATGTGAGTGAGTGAGTAGTTCTTTAGGGTATACAAAGACCTTGGTGTTCTCAAATTCAGAGCTTCTCTTTGAAGCAAATGTTCCATGTCAATATTGACATTCTTACTATAACCTACTATTTAATTTTATTGTTATTGTATACTACTATACTACATACTGATTCGTAAATTTCCCGATGACTTCGCTAAATGAACAATTATTTTTGTATGTTACGGATCAGACTTTTGTTATGATGCGGTTGCTAAAAACGAAAATTTTCACCTTACTTCTGTAGAGGCACATTCATCTTGCATTACATTTTACAGGTTGGGATCGATAATATACAGCAAAACACTATTGTATTCAAAGGCAATAGCAACGAAAATGAAATACATAATCTGCTTTGATATATTTTGACGTGTTGCAATCTGCCAGAGTCAGGGTGTCCGGCGAAGAAAGCGCTTGATAAACTGCCTTTCACTACAGACTCAGAATTAAAACATTTGTCTAGACCGGTGTCAATGACTCATAAATAATTAAAACTAAACTACGTCGCTATGAAAACAACTACTGATTTGAAAAACAGACTAGATGTCTGGTAGTTTATTATTTATGCATTCAAAATGTTTATAATGGATACTATGCCTGTTGGTTACTGTAACTTGTCGTCAAGATTACTAACTAAAAAAGCATAGATTATTTTGTCGTCATGATAAATGTAACGTGAAAACCAAAAGTCTACAATTATTTTGTCATGATTCAACAAAATAAAGTAAATCAGATACATCAAAATCAACTAACAATTAAATTCTCTTTCAACCAAATCTAGAGATAACAATTCAATATAATAATGGTTTTGTAAATTCCTACTGTTTGTCTCATTATCTTTGCAAGAAATCACATAATTATATTTTACCATAATGTTCGAATACGTCTCCAGCATTGTCATTTAAAGATAATGAGATAAGTTATAACTCTCTATGTTGGACTACTTCACCGGGATACATCAGCTAGTCAGATAATTGATTTACAAAAGACACCACACATTTTGAAATATCTACTCTAGCGTAGAGTAGTATTGAGAATCTAAAATATTCGAAGATCCTGCTCAGCAAACCATATAACTAAAATAAAACATGTACTATTTAGTTTGTAAGGTCGGTGATACCTCCGGTGTTACAGATATCCAGCCATCAGTCATCTTTTGCTATAAGACAGTCTGGTTTGCCATCTAAGGCAAAAAAAAACATACAAAAAGCTCAATTGGCGAACCTTTAGTTTCCAGAATCAGACCTAAAATGAGCATAATATACTTTATTATCGGCATATGTAATGTTTATTATTATACTACTAGATGCTTGTTCATAAAAGGAGGCCCAGGCCTATCGTATTGAACGCCATATTGAGCGATCTTCTGTTTTTCGTATCCAATTGCCACCAGCCACCATTTGCAGGTCGTCGCTCCAGCTCCAGTTTTACCTACTCAACGTTGTCCGATGCGCGGTCTTCACTCTAGAACCTGTCTTGTCTTCCCTATTGGCATGAACAAACAGCCCACCTGTCCTATTAAACTATGTCCTTTATGAGCCAATTAACTAGACAACAGGCTCATTACGAATTCGATTGGATCACGCGTGATTTTTCCCTTGACCCAGTTTGGACACTAATATGACCTTAGGTTCAACAACCGATTTGTTTTGACCTTAGAACCTTTTTTTATATGGCACTTTATGGTCTTGTACTGCCTTAAAACCATATAATTTTTTGTATTTGTACCCAAACTAATTTCTGCCTTGTGTTGTATAAAGATCATTTTGTCCATAATGACTCTATTATCATTAATTATTTAGTTAGTTAATTGCCTGCACTAATTGATTACATCAGAATAACAAATATTTATTATTAAAAAAGTTTTTAGGTACATAATAAGCGCGACCCAAAAATAAAATGCCTGGTCATAGATTAAGAATATTAGCATTCGAAATAAAAAGTTCATAGATGATGGTTAAATAAAATGTTTCGTAGTTTTAATTTACAAAAGTCTTGGTTTTAACACTTTTGAGCCAATTAACTCGTTAATAGCAACTTCATCTTTTTTTATCAATAGCTTCGTATTAGAAACGTAGTTTGTGATTCGATCTTTCTCACGTCACTAGATTTAATCTTAATCAAACATATTATGAAAAAATCTATTCGAAACAAAGAACGGATCAAGTTAACGTCAGTCGACACGATACGTATAAATGAAAGGAACCGCATGAGCGATAAATCCATTGGGTTATTTTTCTTCGCATTCCAGCGTTCTAACTAATTAAGTCTGAGCAATTTTAATCAACGAATCAACAGACCATTTGTAGTTTCTCCGCCTACGTTTCAATTAGGTGTAATTCGCGTCAAAGTCATACAGGGTCACGTCTTGAACTCTGGAATAACTCGATTATCTCTAGAAGGCGAATAAAATATCTAGCTAAAACGCTATATTGAAAACCTCACATTCGTAGCCTGTATTCGGTTTTCGCAAAGAGAAATAGTTTTCCTTTTATAATTTTGGTGAACGTAGGAACTTCTTTGTTCCTGTTTCTCAGTGGTTATTTTTATGTAGAAATAAGAATTTCAACATCAAGGGTGCAGATATATATTTAAAATAATTTCTTCCATTTTGTTCAGATACAGAATTTTGTTCAAGTAGAATTCGCTGATATTATGGTTATTGATATAAGGTTTTTAATTAATACAAAACTACTTGCGTCTATAACTATAGCTATCTACTAGGTGCTATACCTACACTTAAGGCAGTTTTCCAACCGGTCTAATCTAGCAAGACAAGAATCTTTCCGAACCAAGATACTAACTAAATAGAAGCACAGATTGATAACTCGCTAAGGTACACTGTCGATTTTAATGTTTTAACACTATATATGAACTTCTCACCATCATCATTATCAGTCTATAATTTTCCCACTCCCTTGTGCAGCACCATTTTTGTGCAGACAGACCTTCACTCTGATATAGAGTATGTAGCCGAATGTTTGGCGTTCGTTGTTGTGCTTCTGTGCCATTCATACTTTGCATATGAGCTCTTAAGATACCTATACTTACTTCCTTATTACAAATGCGAATTAAGACAACCGTATTTGCAATTCCAATGAAAACTCGTCTTAAACCTCGCAGGTTTGTCAATAATGCCGTATTACTCAATACGAGACTGAATAATTTAATGGAATCGGTTACTTAACCGTGTGGTAGATTTATGGGTTATATTATAATACGCCACTTCAATGGTATCAACAAAAATATGAATTACGATAGCTAAACAAAATTCTCAGGTACATCTACTTATCTATTTGTATGGTTTAGAGACGATATATCAGGCAACCTACATATATTTTTTCACCTCTCACAGTGATAGGCATGAGAGTGATGGGCACTGAAACAATTCATAATTGCTATCCTGACATTCAGTACTATTTTCATTCTTTATCTTTCCAAATAATAAAAATACATTTTAAATAATATAAGCCCCGCTATCTTGTATCGGATGGTAACTTTTTTATTAATACTTAGTAGGCTTTCATTTCCATATTTGTCACATTCAAAAACCGGTCCAAGCACTCTTATTATATAGTGTCAAAACAATAAAGATACAAGTAAACCCAAGCAAAAGTTGACTGTGTTTTGCTTGCCATCCACAACCGGAACAGACGAAGCTTACGTAACTCTACCTTCCAACAGAGTCCGATTGCCGTAAGCGAAGTGAAGCTAAGGAAGGCTCTACCCTGCTCTACTTGTTTACCCTTGTGTTTTAATGTATCAATCATATAAAGCTCAAATAAGCTGTAATTTTTACAAAATGTAGACCCGTGAATACAAAAACTATTAAACCGATTTCCAATAAACAGTAATTGTACAAATGTTACAACTAAATCCTACGTGTTGTTGTTTTTAAATAATAATAGACCGATTCAAATTGGGTCATTTCTTTATTAACTTCTATGCCATAGCCATACAAACCAATAGTACAAGAAGTCAGGGCGGTGACGCTAAGTGATTTTCCTTACATATCAATTCTCTGAAGGACTAGACAAATAAAAGTCGAACGTTCTAGCCTAGTTGGAAAGTATTCTGGTGGGGTGTTAAAAATGGTTCGTTCTTGTGGTATCGGATCTTAGCTAATTCACATAATTTAGTTGTATGTAATGACATCAAGTCAAAATACGATCAAAAATACATTGCTTTACAAATAATATCCATAAATATATGGATGTTGAGTCTAGTAAAAATCCTAGTAAAAAGTGTTCTGAACTCAGATGAAGAATTTCGTTAAACCAGTGTCTAGATTGCGACGAATGTAGACTATAGCTCAGATTACCTTGCTAGTTAGTTTTTACTTGATATAAAAAAAATAATTACCAAAAGTAAATTAAAAGTCTAGTTTTAGTATATTTTTAACGCTGACCCGATATCCTCGTCCATAGACTCGAAAACTTTTGCGATTATGCTATCAGATTTTGATATGCAAGCTTCATGTATAAACAAAACGAATTAATGATTCATAACGTAAAGTAACGCAGATAGTAATTCCATAATAATTTTCAAGTAGGTATCTGTGTAACAAATAAATGAAAAAATTCGAATACATGTAAGTGAACATTAACAGTCGTATTGTCACGGATATTTTCGTAAAGAATAAGGTCACTTGAGTGCAGAATGTATTGGTGATAATGACCTTTTATCAGGCCGTCGTGACAAATAAGATGTCCTGTTATTATACAAACATGCTGCCCAATTTTGGCTTCCTTATTGAACGCAAATATTGGGAGGAAATAAACCATTTGGGCAATTGACTGAATGCAATTCACAAAATGGTAGAATATTTTTTGGTGACCATTGGTGTAGAAAATCCTTAGCGCATATTTAACCTGTTTCAATTATTTTAAAGCTTACAAAAGAATGCATCGAAATAATTATGAATAATTAAAGAAGCTTTCCTGATTAATTTAATGTTTAATCGTTATTATTACATTCCGTATTTATGAAAGATACTTTTCTATTGATTTCTAAAAACAATAAAAAACAAAGAAAACTCAGAACTCGCTTTATAAGCCACATACGAAACTAATTGTGTAACTATTATAATTTTTATAGATCTATTTAAGATATAATTATATGTATCTTCGAATCGTAACATTAATGTATCTACCAGTTAACAAAATAATGTAAAATCAATGGATGGTAGAAATTGTTTAAAATCAGAATCATGGAAATTCAACTTATGTTCGTGAACATAATATTTGAAAGCTTTTGTTTTATTAGGTTCAACCGAGGTCGAGTTACCTAATATCTAGATTTCCAAATAAGATATCACGCTATCGTAATTCCTAATATTGTTAGTTATAGGCATTACCATTTATTCACGCAAATTTCTGGTATTATGATATTTCGATTTGGTTACCCAATTCTGATGCAGAAAATTTTTAGTCTTTGATCTAAGTATGTGAATGGCTGTTATTTGTATGAAAGTTATTAATTTGATAGTTACTGTTGTGTGTATTTTAGACCTATAACTTTAAAACCACTTACTATAATCAGATACATATAGGTTTTAGCCTTGATATTGTTATGTAGGTATTTTAGATTTTGATGTTTTGGTTTGAATATTTTAAAATCAAAGCTACTTAATTTTTTTTCCAGACTGCCCAAGAAGAATTGTGTGCATATAGTAATCAAGTAAGTATGTATAATTGTATATGTTTGTGTATTCCTGATGTTCTTATGTGGTTACATAATTATATTGAACTGCCCTGTAGATTAGGCGAGTTGATTGATTTTGAAAGGTGAAGTGTATTTATATTTTGTTTCAATGTCCAGAGTATCATAGCTATTTTGTAGTCGGGTTTTTGTTCTTCTTTATTTTATAATACTTGTCAGTCTTATAATTTTTTGTAAGAGTTAAGAGAGTTGCAAGACCGGCTTATTTAGCGTAATCTACACAAAATTATTTTAGGACACAGAATATATACGTACCTATAACAACAGTTTTTCTTGTGAATGAAAATTTTCGTTGATATATATACAAGGATATGTGGAAAGGGTGTACTAATCCCTCGGGGCTCATAATACCCATCATATATATTTTTTACTAAAGTAAAATCGCGAGAAAATTATCAGCTGTTTAATAGAAAACGATCATTAACACTTGACAAAATGTATGGAGCAGCTGTTTTTTTGGGACAGGGGTTGGTTCCGTAGCAAAAGTTGTTAATTATAGTCACTTAGATCACTTGAAGCTTATACACCTTTTCCGCGTAGCCCCGTATATTGAAACATTTTCTTGTTTTTTTTTGTTTTTTTTTACCGTAAATCGAAATTCAATTCCCTAAATATTGTAGATAAATTGTATTTGATAATGGATGTATGGTTTCTTCTGTAATTACTTTAGCAACAGGGTATTAGGTATTAGATCAGGACACGATCACTACAAATTAGTTCTTATAATTAAGGCATTAGAACTCTCAATCGCATTACTCAAGAAAATTGAAACAGTTTTAATGCCTAGAAAGTAATATCAAGCCGCCAATGATGCAACTTAGAATAAAGATAGTGGAGTACCTGACGCATATAATATGAGGCAGAAAATATTGTAGCTTTGAGTCTTGTTAAACCACTATGTAATTTTGTATGACGATGGTACTTTACTCATAGTATTTAATATTATATTTTCAGAGATAAATTATCTTTATTACTTAACTTCTGATTGATAAAATATGAAACTAGAAATATCGAGTCTCAATAATTATTATGCATACCTAAGTAATTTGTAAACAAATTTTAACGAGTATATTGTTTATATTTATACAGTCTTGCATTCTACACATAGACTTGAAATCTTATACAAAGACCTTAATATAAATATATTTCTTCTAGGTGGGTATAAACCTAACTATAAGCACAGAAGACTATTAGCAGCTGTACGGCAGTCAACATACCTTCTGCGTCTATGTTATAATGTTTTTGTTATTGAACGATGTGCACCTTCTTATTGATAGAAATAATAATGTTATTTTCAATTATCATTGTTCTATCGACTATAATGAGCCGATTAATAACATCGACCAAGAAGTTGTGTATGAATTTGAAGTCAAGTAGAGCGTAAAACAAGAACGAAGGTAATCACTTGCTAAAACATACAGTAACAGAAGGTTTATGACACCGATATTAAACGGTTATTTGATATCCTATCATTATTTATTTAAAACTGAGGTTAATATTAGCATTATATTTAACTCCAAGGGTATGAAATTTTACCCGAAATCATATAACATAGGAAACTTTACCAAAGCATATGTAAATTAGGCATACAATACTATACCATTAAATGTGACGTTTCAGATATTATTTGCACAAGTGTATGTCAAGATAAAAGATTGTAAAGATATTTGGTTCCAAAACATTATAGCGCAAGCTATTTAGTGAGTATAACACTCATGATTCTATTGACAGATTTGAATGTGAAACTTAGAGCGTTTGTCGGTTCGTTATCCAACGTCTGCAACGAGTTGAAAGAGAAACCGAGTAACATTTGTTTTTACAAATATTTCGTCCATTTCACGACGTCGTCGGTCGTACAGGTTTTGAAGTTGTCCATCCATGTTAACAGAGTGAAAACAGCGAGTCGCAGTCGGCGCGTTACGTGATACCAACACCTGTTCATTGCTGCAAACCTTGTGTGCCGAACTATTATCGCTGAGTTTTGAGCTGTTTGTTATTGTGCTAAATTAAATCGTATTGTTCGCAAAGGTCAAGACCAACTATAGTTACTTAAACGCTCATCGAAAAAAAAACCGTTTACATCATACCATCCGACTAGACTAGCCTCACTCTCGAACGTGAAGGATTCCAAGATGATAGCGCATTACGTTCTCCTCGGTTGTTATTGTTAACAGTCACCGATTGTTCTTAAACAATCTCATTGTGTTCATTGTTCCTATAGGAAGAAGAAATTCATTAACATTCAATGTAGTTCCTATAGAGTTTATGACATACCTGTGTCCTGGGCATTTTGCAAATGATGTATGTGATGCAGGTGTGCATAATAATGGTGGTGGTGCAGGATGCATTCCAGATCAGTGCAGTTCAACATTGTCACAAACTTCAGTCGCGCTCACGCTCCGTGCACACTTTCACAAAACTATTCCACTGGCACCAGCACGTATCGCTGTCACATCACGTTATCTCGGGCACACCGGCACTAGCACACATGGGAACGGTCAGTCGGGAACGGCGCCGGTCGGTCTGTGACGGACGGCGCCCACGGCTTAAGGCATCACGTGTTCACGGTTCAATCCAGCAAATGTTGCGGAGACGTTACATTCATTTCGGAATTTCGCCGCGATCGATAAGGCATTCGATAGGCAGTGCAGTGAACGTCTGCGGGCGCGCAGCACTTGCGGCGTGCGATTGTACACTGAGTGCGTGCGCCGGCGACGTCTGCGGTGCCACCTCCCGGCGGTGGAGCGGCTCCCGGCCGAGGCCGACACCGAGCCCCCGTGGCTGTCATATCGCGCCACCTATTGCCCTCGCAAGGATAATGCACCGTTCAATGCCCGTCGTTATTATCATCTCTTGCGTCAAGATGCACGCCGCTTCTGGAAAATAGCCAACGGTTTTTATCAATAGACCGCAGATATATAAGAAATAAACAAACATAAATATCGTCTATCGAGCGATAAATTATTCAAAAGATAATTGGACATTAACATGCTATGGCATGGCTCAATCACAAACACTGTTGCTTTTACTAAGCATTTGCATCTCATTGGTGAACTTTACTATAGGTATGTGCTTAGTTGAATAAGAGGTTGATAATCTAACCGTGTTTGAATTTGTAAATTGTAATGCAATCGGTGCGACGAATGAATGCAGTGTTCAAACACAAAGCTGTAAAAGTAAAAAGACTTGAGCGCGATTATAACGACAATGATAAAATTCGCGGTTAAATGGCAAAGTGTAGATTTGCGGAAAAAGGGAAAAAACCAACAAGTAAAATATCCGCAGTAGGTTCCAAGGTCGGTACTTGATCGCCGTGAGCCGCTGTACACTTTCAAGATACGAATGCGATGTATGTGCAATGCAAACAGTACTTATTGTTGTGACGCAGGTGTGTGCACTGTCAAAAGTTTGTGTGAAACTCACATGATACCTTTTTTTGTTAAAAAGAGATAATATCATTAAATTAATGACCGTTGGTACAAACTGTACTATGATTTGTTAGAACTGAATCCAGCTAAGGAAATCACTGCAAAATTTTCATTGATTTCCATTTTAAAGGTTCCGTAGTAAATACAAGAAAGATTTGAGTTTGTTCTGTTTGTCCGAATCAATTGGTTGAAGCTTGCATATCATGCTCTATTCTATACTATACCAACATTTTATTTGATCAATTTATTTTAATCCTTGATTCATAGAATTTGAACAGTTACAAGGCCTGTGATTTTATTGATTTATTGACAATTTAAACCTGATCAATTACTATCATAATCACAGACTGACTGTCTTGATCACTAACCTTGCCCTGAATTTGATTTGAATGGTTCGATGAAATAATTTGTCGCTCACGTCTTCGAATAAACAGTGATACAAAACATAAGTAGTCATCACAGCTTAAGCAAACCTGTTAGGAGTCTCATTATGAAATCATTGGACCATTTCAATAGTAATTTTAAGTATTTTTAAGTTAGGTTACATTTCATGATCAGTAATATTTGCAACTGCAATTCAACCAATACATCTACTCTATCATTCTGAGTACGCTGTTAAATGGGTCTGCTTTTGCTTTTTGAATATCTAAGACAGGCCTCAGAAAATGTATTATTTACGTAGGTAACTCAAATTTATTTTATTTCGATCTATAAATACATCATTAAGTAAACAAAATTATTAAAATTAATAGATCATGAAAATTCTCACCATAACAATTATATAAATGTATCATTTGCTATAAAGCAAATATAGTGCATGTACCATAGAGCAATGGTACATGAACAGACTGTTAAACTTATTCGCAAAAACATTTAGGATGATGGAGGCTGGCCTGAACTCTGCACACCAGGGATCCAGAAAAACAAGGAGAAGAAATAGGTAGCACGACAAAAAAAATTCTCAGAGTATTACGGTCAAAATCCTTAAAAGTCAATAGACACTATTACCCTGAACACGCAAAAAAAAAAACTGACATTTTCCGCGTACCTACCTAGTGTCTGCCCTGACCACATTTTCAAATATATCAACAAATCGAACGGTTTTTATATATTAATAATAGCCTTGTGTTTGACCGCCAACACGCCTGATGCCAGGGGTTGATGCGGTCTAAGATGGAGCACGCTTGCCTAGAAGAAACTGATTCACTCGTGATTTGAAGACGCCCAGCTTGTAACTATCAGGGAACACCCGCAACAGGCAGCGCAACTATTATGATGATATTAAGGCTAAAATACTTAGAACGCATTTTTCAGCCGCCAGTAACCAGTACCTATACTAGACCATTAGAATAAAATTTGACAATAAAAAGACTTGTAGCAATCGGTCAGTAAAAAAAAATACGTGTTTTTTTTTGTGTCAGTTGATCTCAGAAACATGTTTCAGAAGAAATTATTTGCTTTTGCTTTGCATTTTATATTTTGAAAATGGACGATGATACGATGAGATATGGTTTTGGTCATGGTGTCTTGTGGTGTGATGGCTTGTCGCTGATGAATACAGAGTATACAGAGTATATTTTTGCTATGACCGCAAGTATATAAAACTAATTCGTAATATACAAATCACAGAAAAGTAAAAAAAATATATTAAAATTAGAACGTCTGTCAAGGCATTTTTGTAAGAAATTTGTTGTAGCCAGTTGCACCCATATAAACGAAACGTCAGTCATTCGAAATTAGCAAGTGTGATGAGGACAAAGAACTTCGAGACCTAACCTAAAAAGGTAAGGTCCAAGTTCTTTGGATGCGGAGTTCGACGCGTTGACATACATAAGATGAACATTCTTATGTATGTCAACGCGTCGAACTCCATCAAGGTTCTGTCATAATGTCTGGCGACAGATTTTGCTTGTCATTTCCGTTCTATTTACTTCTCTTTTCTATGATATGGATAGAGTAGAATCTACTTATAACGATTGCTAACAACCAACCGCTTATAGCAACGTAAACCCAGCCCATTGGCTTTCATTCATACTATCATAAAGTACTATACAAGTTTTTATTTTTCCCAACGGACTAGGCATGCGTTTGACCATTATCTCACTTGATGGGATGCAAAGATGTAGTCGAAGAAGTAGCCAACTTGCCTAGGAAAAATATAATCGCTTTTTTCTTCGACAACCCTGGATTGTACCTGTTCGGAAAGACAGACGCAGGTAAGGAGTTCCACGCTTCTGCTGTTCTGTTCAGAAAAGTAGATTGGAAACGCTTAGTGCGTCTGAATGGAATTTCGTGCATCTGGTACTGTTATTGAAGAATGGTGATGGCAGTATTAATTCGGCAGTTCAAGTGCACACTCGTAATAAAAACTCCGCACCGCGGTTTCGCGAATAAGTCCGCGTTTGACCACCAACTCGCCTGTTGGTAAGCGACGACGTGGTCGAACATGAACCACGCAGACTTAGAAGATACCTATACAATCTGGCCTTGAAAAGGCCCAGATTATATATCTCAGGAAACAAGGAAGCCGGCAGGTAGTTAAAAATAATATTATGTATAAAAAGGTTATAAATAGGTTAAAAAGTATCTCAAGTTACTCTCCAGCCCTGTATCTATGCAAAAAAAAACACGTTAATTCGTTACTCTGTTGCTGCGTGAAAAAAGAACATACAAACACACTTTGAAACGTATTTGTGATGCCTCTGGTGTTACAAGTATCCATAGGCGACGGTGACTGCTTACCATCAGGCGCCCCATCTGCTTGTTTGCTACCCATGGCTTAAAAAAATACACTTTCGCACTTGTAATATGATGACCTCTTTTTCTTTTCTGTGATGTACCTATGTATGATGTAAAATGCGGTTATAAGGACGAAAAGTCACTGATCTTATGTCCGTCTATAAAACCAGATACATTTTATTTACCGTTTAGCAACTGATTTATTGCTTAGTATGCAACTTATATCATAGTTATGTAAGCATCCTACATCCTCTATTGGTTACGGCAATAACGGATACGAAGTAATCAGTAATCACAATTTCAAGATTACTATTGAATATTTAATTATTATTATCCTTGTTGTTAATTAATTTATTACGTATAATATTAGCAATAATATCATGGCAACAATCTTTAAAGATAAATAATTATCTCAGCTTCCTTGTGTAGGAAGGGAAGGTCGACTACCAGAATATTTATATTTGCAACTGTTAAAACAAGTATTGTCGATATTGACAAATCAAACAAAAAATACAAGTTAAATTATAAATGTGAAAGTCTTTGTGTGGCTCTTTGTCTGCTTGTTACATTTTTGCATCAATCATCACCGATCTATAAAAAAAATACAGAAAAATTGCCAGATACAAGGCAATATTTATCTGAAACGGAAACAGTTACAGGACTAGTGCAAGAATATTGATTTGTCGCATTGTTGTGGTATAGTGTAAAAAATATGGATGGATATTATATTGATAGAATGTGGTCATGGTATATAGATTTGAGAAGGTTTCGCTCGACGGTGCGAGTAAAATAATTTCTTACGAAAAATATTTCGCTAATATTTATCTCGGTTTAAATAACGTAATATTAAATATCCAAGAAAATATTATTATACAAGTACAAGTAATTAAAACACAAATATGCTAACCTCGGCAGTGGTTACATATTTGAGGCGTTTGGGGTCGAGACATAGGGCCCTTGGGGACCGGGAGCTCACCTCATTTTCAAAAAAAAATCAGAGCGCCTGGTTAATGCGACGCGTGACCAAAATGCTGGCGTGTTTCTGGCTCAACGCATTAGCATTGCCATTCAACGTGGTAATGCCGCCAGCATGTTGGGTACGCTGCCAACTGGTAGTGTGCTTGAGCATTTGGATTGTCTTTAGACCTTCAACGGTCTATGGGGCAGTCTAACTGTATTTGTAGTGTTAGTTTTAGCTTGTATTTTGTTTAGTTATTAAAGGCACTTGCCCTGTAAAAAAAAGTAAGTAAGTGTTATACCTACAAGTGTTGTGCAGATTATAACTAAAAAGTCTCGAGACTAAGACCCATATGATAAACCACTGTGTATTCTATTTCATGCCGTAGCTAAAGTGCCAAAAGCGTCATGGCTTTTCTGCACTGCCACAACGCGTTGTGGTCGCATATGAAAGACACTACGCGTGGTGGTAGCGCGCTAAAATGTGGTTTTTACTTTATGTGGTTTTTACTTTATAATGGAAACTGACGTGGTTTTCACACATATAAACGAAATATTATACGGGAATTACTCACGTAAGATTATTATTTAAACAAGTATAATATAAACGAAATGCCGCAACGTGTTATGTGCGTTTTTATAAGTGGCTTATCACGAACTTCGCAATGTGGATGTTTTTAACAAATTATAACGCGTCATAGGCTGTTTTTCGATCAATAACCGTTTTATTTCTTTGAGCCTACCACATCTAATTTAAAAACTTTTTTCTTTTAAGCTGTTAGTAAGTACTTTTAATCTGGAGTGAACTGAGGATAAATTTATGTCACACTCGATGGTTAGTGAGAAAAAATCTATGCTACCTACAAAGGGAACTGCTGGGTTCCATCTATTCCTCAAAATCCCATTGGAGGAATATATGAAACCTGCCGTTCTATCCCAGATAATAATAATAATAGATAATCCAAATAAAACCGATATTTTATTTTGTTCAGTTCTTAGGGTTCCGTACCTCAAAAGGAAAAAACGGAACCCTTATAGGATCACTTCGTTGTCCGTCTGTCTGTCCGTCTATCTGTCCGTCTGTCAAGACCCTTTTTTTCTCAAGAATGCGTAAAGGTATCAAGTTGAAATTTATACTAAATACTTGGGTCTACGGTTTCATTCGGCTGTAAAAAAATAAAAGTTGTAAGTCAACGCAATCAAAAGATATGAACGTTTATGTCGCATATTTTGCGATTTCACAGGGAAATCAAAACCTATAGGGTACTTCCCGTTGACCGAGAATCATGAAATTTGGCAAAAAGCAAGGTGTTATAGCATATATATAGGAATAAACCTGAAAGTTACAAATTTGAAGTTAAATCATTTAAAAATAATTATTTTGCTATTACAAACTTACATTTTGTAGTTGAAATATATAGAAGAACCTTATAGTCAACTACAAAGTTAAGTTTGTCTTTCAATATTTCAACTTTAGTTTTTTTTTGGACTCGCGCTCTGAGGGTTCTTTCCAACGGAACCCTCAGAGCACGAGTCCTACTCGTATTTGTTCGGTTTTTTATTGTATTATCAACACGTAAAGAGCCTTTCCATCTGCGGGCTGATTCTTGATCAATCAAAATTGTTTCTATCCCTGTTACATGTGTCCAAATTTACGAAATGTAAAAAAAATAAGCGTAACATACTAAACGTAACTTGGTAAGTATAGATGTGTAAACGTATTTTGGTTATATTCGAGACCGATCCTCAACTTCGTCTACTTCGAATTATAAGTGCCATGTTTCAAAATGAGCCTTACTTTAAATAAGATAGAGTTTCAAATAGCTTAGTAGTGTAGAACAGTACTTTAGTGTGATACAGGTGCGGCACTCCGTTTATGGCGTTTCAATTAAATCGCTTTGATGTGAGGTCGACAACCTAAACCTATAAGAATTTTCTGATACCAAATTGCCCAAGGTTGCCATTTTGCTTCATTTTCTAAGCGCAAAAATTAAGCAGGCCTTTGTAGACTACCCATATTATAAACAATTGTCTGAAAACTTTTGTCATTGCAAGACATTCATCACACATATTATTCAAACCATCCATACAAAAGAATTCTTTTGTATTATAATATTTTTGCTTGATCTTATTTTTGGTAAAGCGGTAAAACGAAAACACGTCCTATTATTCTACCGAACATTTGTGATATACGTACATAGTATGTTAATTAAAGCAATACTATGTATTCAGTAAACGACTGAGTGTCCATGACAGGGGGAATTTTCACAAATAAACCAGCTGCAACCTCCGCGGTGGCCTGCCCCGTATAGCCCCATGATCTCCTCAGACTGCACCGGTGATTTTCCCTGATTCCCAGCGCTATGTCTCTGCTCCTCTTATAGGACTGATAGCCGTTACATACAAACAGATTTATTACGTACTTTCGCATGTAGTTTAATGGCACTGTGGTGTGGATAAGCGTTAATAAATTTTAATTTATTTGATTAACAAACAGACTAGTAGCATTGCTTTCCAGATAGTGGTCACTGGTCACCGCCGCCTATGGACATTTGCAGCCACAGACTAGGTAAAGCTATTAAAGTCTTTGTTTGCAGAGTTGCCAGTGCATTGCTTACACTTTAGAGAAAAGATTCTTGTCTATCAAAAGATCACTAAGATAAAAAAAGGCAGTATTCTATCGAAATACTCTTACTTACGTCTGGCAGTAAAACGCAGGTGCCTTGGCGAAGCGAATCTCTATACCTATCTACTGCTATCGATTCATATGTTCATATAAGATGTGCTTATCGAAGCATTATAAGTGTTATCACATTACACCTTACTGCTTACACTTTTAGCATCATTTTGCAGTAACTCAACATGTAATTCCTACAATTCTTCGAACCACCATCGCCACAGGCCACATTAAATGTTCTTTCCTTAGTCGTTAACGTTGATCGACAACTGCTCAATACTTTACTTTTTTCTTGGGGTATCTGTAAATTATAATTACATCGGCGCCTTTGATCAGCCCTTTACTGTCTCGAAGTCGCTGATCACTCCGCCATTGACTTGTTTGGTCGGCTTTTAGGGATTAAACTTATGGATAGTCCTTTATTGAAGTTTAGTTACTTACCTAGCGGAAAGAATGGTGTGCTAAAGAAGGATCATGATGATGGTGGTTACTAACAATAATTATAGTATTTTATCAATGGACCGGTGCCTAATCAAAATATAAGCTAACACCTAAACTACCTATTATCTTATTTTATCGATCGTTAAAGGTCTTAAGATAATCCAAATGTTCAAGTCCACAAAAAATTTAACAGCCAAGTGCGAGTCAAGCTTGCGCACTGAGGGTTCCGTACCCCACATAAATTGATAACTACTAAAGTAAAAAAAGTTGTGCAGAGACATTACGCCTCAGCGGCCACCAATCCAAGTACCGACCTTTGGTTAACAGAAATTTGTCACTAACTCGCACTTGGCCAGTATGTTTGTTGTTTTACTTTAGAAATTTGGACTATAATCATACTTAGTTTGACGCTTGTACCTATTACCGTTATTACACAAGAGCAAATACAAAAATACGTTAAGAAAAACATTTTTTGTTTAGTTTTTTGTCTTTATTTTTATTATTAGTTGGTACGCCGTAACATTACATATTCTGTGAAAATTTCAACAGAGTATCTATTACGGTTCGAAAGTCTGATACAGCCGTTGAAAGGTAAGACAGACGGACAGACAGACATACAGACAGCGTAGGCTTAGTAATAGGGTATCTATTGTTATTATTTGGACACAGCGTATCCAAAGAGTGTAAACGGGAACACTCTTTGGATACACTTTTACACATATCCCTAAAAACACAATGTCCGCGAAAGAGTTCAGAATTACTGAAGATTTTCTTATTCACAATACATTACTAGTTAATAGTAGATTATTTACTATAATATGTACATAAATAACATTGCACTTACCGTTGTGACACTAGATAAGCCCTTAGAAAATTGACACATTTCACTTGAGTGTGCCAAGCTAAGAAAGCGGCCTCCAGAGAGAGTCGGTCGACGCAGACATCAATGGAAATGATGGGAAAGGCACCTGATGGACTCAATTTACGCGTTCATTGGGCTATAGTTTTATCCCTAGATGTAGGTACCTTTCCATCCCATCCGATTTCTTACTAAAGGTACCAGAAAGCTACTGCTTTATCGCTCTGATATTGTAAATGCTAATCTCTGTATAGGTTTGTGTTTGTTATCTTTTCACGACTAAACAGCTCAACTGATTTTGATAATGTATGAAGAGCAGGACATCAAAAGAACTATCGGATACGAATGGCTGCAACTAGCGAGAGACCGGGGAGAGTGGCATAAACAAAGGTAGGTCTATACTACAGTGGATCATCCAGGGTTGGTGATGATGATGGTGGTGAGCAAGTAATGTGCATCATAAGTACAGTTCAAGGATACTTTTCATCCCCGAAAACGGTGTTTGCGTGAGACTTGATTACCAACAAACTAAAACACGAAATATAAAGCTAAGAAGCTACCCAAGTAAAAGTAACGTTCAGAATTCAGATTTCAAACTTGAGTGTAATTATTTCAAATGGTCTATCGCAATAGGAGAAAGGTCGATCATAACTTTAATGCAAGTAAAGTCAACGACAAAAGTAACTGAGTAATTTCTTACAGCCATTATTAAATACACACGCACTCACAATTGTGTTTATACTGAGAACTAGACGATCTAATGGAAAATATATAACATTTAAGTGTAGTCAGTATTAAAAGTAACTAAACATTTACATCAATTTTATTACACCTGACAGGGCAACTGACGGATCCAAAGAAAATCTACAATGTATGAGACCAGTGGGCTAACTTTCTACTTGTACCTAGTGTAGTACAGGGGCCTTACGGACAACTGCTATTACAGGCACCTAATCCGCTCAGTTGGAAAATCACGCGACCGCAAACCTTATCGCGCCCAGATCTGTAGTACCCCCTTGTAGTACGCCCCTGTAGTAGAAAGAGGATGGCAGAATAAGGTCGAATAGCTCAGATGCCATTCTCTAAAATGGATCCTGTAGAAAAATTACAGACACGCTCGCTACCTTACGGCGGCGCTATACCACTAATTGAAATGCACAAATTCTGTGTTATTTTGTAAGCTAGTACTCAAGTCATTTTTACAGTAGCTGACTGTACCTATGTTTTTAACAAAATATTTTAACCTTTTGTAATGAAGCAATTTTGACATTTATTTTTGATCATTCAACATTATGTGAAACACTTTTTTTTGTAATTTCAAGGATCTGTTGACCCAAAATCACTATTTAATTAATTACGTACTGTGCACAGTTTATCCGCGTTTTTTTTTTATCTCAAAAGCCATTCTCAGTAGTCTAGTTACATCTCCAAGCCGAGTTGCCCCTAACACAACGTAACTGTACATCAAATCCTTTAAATCCTATTTTGCTATGATTGAGTAAACATACACATTTAGCATATTTGTGTGATTGTGCTGCTTGGAAAAAACCCACATACTCATAACATGTTGACACCTAACTTCTACCACTTACTTTACGGTGTCTATGTGCCTCTATGTGCAGTTAGTTGATCTCTCTAAATTTCATCACTAAAAACATCTGCAAACATGTCAATAGAAAGCAATATTTCAATAAACCAGACGCTTTCTTAGCAGAAATATGCAACGCAAATATGTTCGGAGAATGTAGATTACTTATTTGTAAAACAGTTTGCGTCAGAGTATTGTTTTCTAATATATTAAGTGCTTGTTATTGTTACGCATTTTATTTATATTGTATATAGAGTGCATTAGTCGCTTTGTCACAAAAACTTACCTATGAAACAATTTATTAAATTCAAAAGGTGCTGTTTAAAGAGATTACCATATATGTATTATATTTAGACCAGCTAATAGTGTCGGTTCTGTTGTACCATTTGTTTTAGCTGAACTAAGTTTCGTTCCTTTATTTTTTTTACATATTAAAATGAAAAGATATGCAGATATTTTAAGTTCTGTCAGATTATTTCGATTTAGAGAATCGTACTCGAGAATCTACACTATCTCAGGCCAGCAGCTCAGTGCAGTGATGCGGGTTTGAACTGTTGTGGTCTTTGAGAATTTCGAGCATAATAGCGGTTAAAAACGAGATGGTTGAAGTTCAAAGTCTTTCAGCCGGGCATTCTGGGCACTACATCTGTTATAAGCAAGGGTGGGTCTTACCCTTATGCATCACGTGATCAACATGGCGATCACACTTAGTTGAACAAAAAAATTTAGATTGCGTAAAAATAAGTTTTATAAATTTTAAAATTACTTTTTATTAACAAACTTTTTCATATTTTTCTCATTAAACCCTTTCATTTGATACCCATATCATTATGGTAGATAAATACATTTTGTCCCCCATCTTGGGGCGTCCGCCATATTGAATTTACCATCTAGGACCAAAGTGCTTGGGAAGACAAATGCAACGAACCCAAACTCGATGGGGTTACGTCGTTTCGTTTAGGAGTTCCTATAGACACCTTCTGTCTCCATCATTGGATCAGCTTGATGGTGCCATAACATTGCATTGTCACCGAACTTACATAAGTATGTCAAATTTCAGCTCAATCGGTTGAAGATATCTTCTTCAAAATTGAGTTGCAAGGTTCCACCCAAACAAACATACATACATTGCAAGTTAAAGAAAACCTTGTAAAAAGAGCAGTGACAACAATAAAAAAACTTATCTAAAATCCAGTAAAATTGCAATGCATCCACAACCACAACCTACTTTCCCAGAGGCATCGACAGATCGCGAGCCGGCGAGCCAATGACCATCATAATTAGCCTTATTTTACAAGCAATTAGGTATTGAAAAACCAAGTAAAATACGCATTAAATAAAGTGAATCTGTAAGAAAGAGGTAGGTAAGTAGTCGGTACCTGTTGCTTGGAGATTTCATGTTTTAGCTCAAGGCGTCTGGCTAGGAGTAGGTAGCTATATTAAATTTGAGCTATTAAATACTGTTAGACTAATCTACGTCTGCAATACCTTTCATAAATGTAAGCAAAGTTGACTGAAAATATTCTCTTCTCTATTCCGTTCCACGTGGAAATTCAAAAAATTCGTATCGGTATATGCAGCAGTTTTGTTCCACGTTTATTATGCGTACTGCCCAAAAATGGAACTCCCTCCCATTCTCCTTGTTTACTAAAAACTACAATCCTAGACCCGTGTAATTCCCGTGTAATATAAATAAAACAATCTAAACATTTTCAAGGATAGAATGAATAGATTTCTTACAAGAAGATAATATTCTCTGTTTCTTATCTTTTATTATCTTGTATAGTCCTATCTTGTCTCGTCTTGTCTTATCTTATCTTTCTCTTCTCTTATATTTTCTTATATTTGATTTTCTAGAGATTTACTTCCTCCACCCTTCACTCACCGCATCGCTTACCATCAAATGAGTTAGTAGCCAACCGTAGAACTATACCTACTAAAAACGAGGGCCCTAAAAAGATGCTACTGGTATATTATTAAAAACTGAGCCAGAAAAACTTACAACCCGATTGCAAAAATCTAGCGACACTTTACACATCGGTCAGGCGGTTTAGGCCATACGAGGTAGTATGAGTACTTTATTCCTTCTTAAGCAGTCGGGTAATAGGTATAAATAGGTACTCAATCTATTTCTATGTACCTACTAGGCTAAGTAGATTGGGTAGTATTTAGACTATATTACAGAGTATATTTATATTATCCTATAGACGTACCTACCCTTCTTGTGTGAAATTTTTTTCGAGTAATTTTCACATAGTTATGAAAATGAGGAAGTGAAACGTTGATAACACGTCGGCTGCACGGCTGTTTAAATTGTTTCAGTGTTTTTGCGTCAATTTGGAAAAGGTCGAGATTATACCACATTAACATCTTCCTTCCGTCAATGATAAATTACTTTAAGGAAACGTTAAAATGATTATGCATGACTGTATAGCTGTATACGCACGTTTAAGTTAGTGGGAGAAATATTTAAAAGATCCCCGTTGGAACTAGATGCAGTCTCAAGTTATGAAGAATTACTGCACCCCTCGGTGGCTTCGGTTTGGCTCTGTGCCCTAGCGGGGGTAATATTTATGGAAGGAATAAAGGTGCTGGGTACCTACCATGTGAATGCATGTACCTACCATAGTGTTGCCTAGTTTACTCATACGTATATTAGTTTGTTTATACCACCTTGTCTTAGTCGAATCACCTTATTAGTGTTGTTTAATTATGATTTGTTTATATTACTACTAAGTTTGTTTATATATTCATTTTTTTACGTGTTGTGTTACATTGTTGCTTTCTTTCATTTCTCTTGTACTGTGTTAGCCGTATGGGTTAGCTCTGGTTGTTTGCAACCAGCATTATGCCGAGTTAGAACCGGTTTGTGGGGAAAAACAATTTGCAATGTGTGTTTTATAATATTTATCTAAATATGTGTTTTTGACCATAAATAAAAATATTTCTGTTGTCTATTTAAATGTGCTAGTGGCTTTCGTTTTAGTAATATTTTGACGTCAAGCTCTTAACATTGGACCCTTGACCCACTGCCATTGATTTATATCACTCGTGTGATAACGTTGGCTACCTAATTGGACAGGTTGTGTAATACATGAATTATGTTATTTATCTATTTTGTAGTCTGATTGGGCGTCTGAGCTTGAATAGTAGATGATTATCACTTAATTTTATGGCATTATAAATTACCTTTAAAAAAACCGACTTCAAAAAACCACACAAAACAAAACAAACATTTTAAGCAAACATGCTACTACAAAGAAGAAAAATTATGTTTTGATTTTGGAGTTGGGCGGGTCTCGAAGGCTAATGATCAAGACAAGGGTCTTAAACCAGTGTCTGTTGCCAGAGATGACATATGGTACTGAGACGTATAGTCCTTAACTGCTGGTCATCTATAGGCCATAGTTTTTTTGTGCAATAATAACCGAAACGAAGATATTCACCGAAGAATCACAGTCCCTGACAAAACTATTGCGATTGGCCATGCCAATTTAGTAGGCTCTTGAGCTATTATTGGAGCTGGTTTGAAAACTGCTGAGCCGAAATTAGTGAAATTTTTGTAGGACATATATACATTTTATATACATTGTCTTCTTGTTTTAACCCGAACAAGGCGCTCGGACAAAACTATTGTAGCTATTTGCTATGCCAATTTAGTAGACGCTTGAGCAAAATTATTCTTATTATTGGCTTTTAAATACCTAATCCACGGGGTGCATAATCAATTTTACCTATAAGAGGGAAAGGTAGGTACGAAAATTGATAATGTAGAATTATATCTGACTTCACAAAAGCAGCAAAATTTATAACTGTAGAAAAAAGAATTAACATGATTATTTCTCTTTTAGATTTTTCACAACCAAATTAGGACAGCAACGAAACATGATTCAGGCATTTTACCTTGCATATTTTTACTAATATAATTCATTTTGCGAAAGTACCTACTTAACATAAGTACCCACATAAATTTAAAACATCAGATTTTTTTTGTGTCAGGCGTAACCACGTCGGTGTTTTATGTACTTATTTGTAATAAACCACTGGTTTTTTAATAAACAGGAACACAGTCTTCCGCCATAGAGCTACCTTTCTCAAAAAGTTACGTCTACTTTTACCTATCTTATCTTTTTTCTTCATACAAACCGATTCCCTAAACAAAATTGTGAAAGCAAACATCTTGAGAATGCACAATACCTAGTCGATTTTAGGTCGGTTTTGCGGATTGAGGAACAAGGGGATTTCAATTAATTTCAACCGCACATTAGGTAGTTAGTAGATATAAACAATCTATGTGTTCTCATATCACGAGTTTCAAATCAATTTAGTTCCATTTAATTTTCGCCATAGGAACATAAGGAACAAATATATATAGATGTGAAGTTACATAGGTACATCAATTTTCTTATTACTATTAGATACAATTTAAGTTTTAATTTAAACTAGCGACCCGCCCTCCCGGCTTCGCACGTAAATTGCACCCGTGTAACTTCACTACCTATGTAACTTCACATCTATATATATTTGTTCCTTATGTTCCTATGGCGAAAATGTAATGAAACTAAATTGAAATATCAACTATGTTAGGTACCGGTAGACGGTAGGAAGATATAATAGTATGTTCTCAATTGTTATCCTTATTCCTTGTTACAGCATCCGAACTGCTTCCGCTATTGCAAAAGGTTGCTAACAGATGTTCAATATCCATTGATATTTTAGTTAGCAATCAAACAATAACTCGTTGTATGACCGATCGTGCCTAGGTCACCACTTGATCACCTCGAGCGCACACTTTAGTGTCTTTATGCAGTCTAATTAGCACGGCGTTCAATAGCTCATACTTACTCTGTGATTGCGGAAGGTCTACGCTCAACTACGCAATACTTAAAGCTTTGACGAATGAAAATCAGGAAACTGACGGGTTGTTTGGGAGCTATACGATGCCATGCCACGAACATACTGATACACAGATACACAGATAAATACACAGATACACAGATGGCTGACAGAGACAGAGACGGACTATCACTAGGATTTCGTGTATCGGTCGGTATATCGGAAATGTGTATACACTGCACATTTCAACCAAACCATAACCATTGAACTTGCTGAGTAAAAACGAGTCAAAACCGTTGGACATATACTTCAACACCTAGTTATATATCCATGTGCAGTACATTTGTACAAAAAAATTGATAGCGGTTTTTTGGTGTGTTTTTATTTTACATTTCGGGAAAGCACACGAAGGCATAATTGTTTCGTTATCATGTAACAATAGTCTTGTGTCGCATTTCCTACGGCTAGAGACCGACTGAAACGAAGCGAGAGCCGGCGCTCATTTTATTATCTTTAAAAAATGCGCTCCTTCTGGGCCCGTCCATTCATTTTATTTTGGTCGAAGTACACACACAAAAACATGGACAGACCCAGAGCAGATATTCAAATTCATCATTCAAATATCTGTCTCTCAGGAAACAAACCCGGGAGGGTTCAATTCCCGAACCACACGCGTTCGAACAACCGATAAACGATGGATAAAGGTTCTTGAGTAAAGGGACCACGAACCGGAAAACGCAGCGTAGATTGTAGGCCTCCCACTAGCTAGATGAACGGACGAAATCGTGAGAGTCGTGGGAGCATCCAGTGAATGCAAATGGCAGACTGTTGTTCAGTGTAGAGTTCATATTCATATTCATTTATTAATAAAATGTTATTTTACATGTCAAATCAAATTGTTAAAATAATACAAATCAAATAATAAATTATATCAATCAAATAATAAATAAGATCAACCAAATAATTTAGAACTAGACTAAAATAAAAAAATTATATCAATCAATTACATAATAAAAACGAAGTTGGTTATAAAATAAAAATTACAGTTAATGTAATAAAATCCATTAAATAAAAAATAAATTATACGTTTATAAAATTCGTCAAACGTGTAGAAAGATTGCACGATCAGCCATTTTTTGAGACGCGACTTGAAGGAGTGCAGGCTGACGGCATATGGGGAGGCCTATGTTCAACAGTGGACGTCTTTTCTTTAGGATGATGACGCTTCAATGTGGTGATAAAAAAGCCTGATCAAAATGTGTTATTCTGTTTGTGTTTTTTTTCTAAATAGTTCATTGGTTTTTTAAATAAGTATACCTACTTGTATTTTATTGGTGTAAATGCAGCTATAGGTAACTATATACCGAATCGGTTACTGACCCATCGTTCGAGTATTTCATTGATAGCTGAAGGTTTTTAACCTATTGAGATGATCACATCATGCTTATTTGCTTGCAGGCCTTGCAGCATTGTCCGGTCATCAAAACACTTACCTTGAAGTGGAATTATTTTCCTTTTGTATCTCGAGAAGGTTCAATGGTTTGTCGGATTGTGTTTACTATTACATCAAAACAAAGTAATCACTTAAATTGATTTAAACTTCTTGTATTGAATTGTGTTTAGGTACCTACTTCTAAATCAAAGCAAAGTTATCGCTTATTCTTCTGGAATTGTTTTAAACATAATCCGTCTTACCACAAAAGATTTAAGAACGCTTTAGACATGTGTTTAGCAATTGTTTCACTGCGAAAAATATGCTAAACACTTGTCTAAAGCGTGCTTAAATCTTTTGTGGTAAGACGGCTTGTATATATCTAGCAAATATCTCAAAAGCACGATGCGATATACTTACAGGGTTATACGAAAAGGTTGTACTAAGCCAAAAAGAGGTCGTTGTAATTATCATCATATAACACTTTTACTATGGACCTACCCTAAAATCGTAAAAGAATTAGCTGGTCCATAGAAACCCAATAGTCATTGACACCTAACAAAATGTATAAAACAGCTAGTAATTTTTCGCAGATTCAGTGTTGGTCCCATAATCAAATATTTTCATAATGATGAATTGAGTACAATGACCTCTTTCAAGGCTAACCTTAATACCTATATTTACCTAGATACCTATGTACTGGGTGACTGGTTATACAGTGGAAATATTCGGGGACATCATTGTACTTAAATACTCATCTTTATGAATTATGAGCAACTTTTACTAAGGTACCAACCCTGATATCGTGGAAGAAAAATCAGTATATGTATGGAACAGCTGTATTTGGATTTTTTTCAGGGTTGTACCATAGTATAAGTTGTTCATAATTATGAGTATTTATGAGTACAATGATATCCCTAAATATAATTATAAAGTCAATCTTGTCACTCCGTATAAGACATCAGGTAGATAGGACTATTCACGTACAGTGTCCATTCTAAAAATATCGCTCTAATATTGAACAAGGAACAGTCAGAGATAAATGTCCTGCCGTCACAAGAGAATATAAGTGAGCCATTACAGTCATTTCGCGCATCCTCATCTCGATAAAAGGGGTTGAGTTCACAGGTCGGCTGAGAGCGCATCAGATCAGTTCGAGTCACATGACCAAGATACATGTGATCTGATGACAATGGTATTTGTTCTTCATTTGCTGTTGATCCACTTGCGCACGGTAGAGTCGACATAGTGTCTTTTTTTGTAAAAAAAAAAAAAACATAATATTTTTAACTTTAATATTCTCTTCACACCAATGTCTCCTCTCTAGGATTCCGTTTGTGGAGAACGATATGGAACACATACAAAGGCATGGCTAACAAATATTCAGAGCAGATTTTTAAATTCATCTGCCCAGCCGGGAATAATTAACCTTCTAGGTAATAGGTTATGAGGCAGCTATAGGGTCGTCAAACTAAGTAAGTTTAAAGAACCATAAAGCTTAACTTTTCATTTTAAAACAGAAGTATCAAAGATAAATGGTACGCAAATTCAAGAAACACTACTAAGTAATTGTGTTCTTAAAGATTGTATACTTTTTTATGGGGTTGCACTCGGTTGCAGCTTAGAAGAGTTGTCATCTTCATATAATGTAGGGCGACATTATTATTATCATCATTCTAATAGAAATTGGCCGACTTTTATTAAATTTGAATAGTGCAAAAGATACATAGCAGTTGCATCTGGTGCAAACGGTACGTCGGGTCCTAGTCAACCTCTATATACCTTTATACAAATAAGATTGTATGGAAATCATGAATAGATCTTACCAAATTATTCTTATCCACGGCTGTATCTACAACAGAACCACGTTTGTTTGGGTGTCTGCGTTACCCTTTGATAATATTATATAAATTCAATGGTGTTACCATTTTTATCCAAAACGGCTGGACTGGTTGGAATGTATTTGTTTTATTAAAAAACGTTGCGACGTTTTCATTCCAAATTTTTTTTGCTATGATTCTTTGCTATGTTTGATGAAATATAATAAAGTATAAACGATTACAACTTTTGGATACAATACAATAATACTTTATTATGGAAACTGGCATGTTTTTTTTACACATTTTATTTCATTTTATACTACACAGGATTTACTCAGTTACTCCGACTATAGTTTAGTAATGATTGTTAGCATTCACGAATCACGATTCACGATCACAAAGTCAGCTGACCGTTTTTTATTTAGAAAGTGTTTACAGTTATTGCTGTAATCCTCATAAATTAGCATGTAGATTCTAACGTACCTATTACCTACCTTGACCTGCCTTGTAAGATGCAATATTATTTTTAACTGACTTCAATAAAGGATTGTCAATTCGGTAGTTTTTGTGTTTGTTACATCAGAGTTCCATAATTTATAAACCGTTTCGAAAAAATTAATATCATTAATCCCATAGAAATTACATTAAAATCGGTTCAGTGGTTTGGTTTTGAAATTAAAACAATTGAAAAAAATTATGTCATGTAAGTAAACAAAATTGCTTATATATAACTAATTTTAAAGTTGGTTTTTACAATTTATAATTATACCTAATATCATTGTTCAAGTTGATGCATGACGGCATAAGAGCTCGTCGGCATTTCATGTCGTTTGCCGTCACGGCCCACAAGTCGGTGTAACTGCCAAGGCGAGCCAATAGGTAGGTACTCAGATGTTTCAAATCAAAACTCAATGTTTTGGGTTTTGTTTTAAATTTCGCTCCAAACACACGAATAGTGTTCGGGTTTTGTTTGTCACTGACAGTCACTGTAAATCGGTAGAGTCGAGGCCACGTGAGTTCAATAATCTAACATGCTCGCACCATTTGAAAGGAACTGCAAGGCCGCAGGATCAGGCGTAAGTGGTATTTCTAGATGACACGCTATAGGTACTTCTTGTGTTAGTTTTGACCTACTTTTAATCATTACCTTTACAATATAAGGCGAGAGTTGGTTTGCTGAATCTCGACTCAAACAGGCTTTTTAATGAATGAAGAAACGAGATTTTTACTGGAGCAATTAGGCATTTCTCCTTATGGCGTCACGATCGTCAATACTCCATATCAACAGTTCTGAACTTTCTGCAAACTTTCAAACGAAACGGTGTCTGTTTTCATAATCGTGACGTCATTCGCTCTGATTGGCCACCTAGAAAGATTCTACGAATAAAATAAAATTATCACGTAAATCGGTTCACTAATGGCGGAGCAGTAATCGGTGTACATACCTACATAAAATGCATGCCGCCTGGGGCACGGGCCCCTGTTTGCCCTAATTCCACAATAATGAGAAAATAATGAGAAACCAGAATATAGGTCATATATCTGCTCTATCCTGAAGCACTGAAGTGCTAAGTAAGATACAGCTTCCTCGGATTTTCTCGTGCATCTAAATCGACCTCAATTCAAAATCTAGGTAAGTACTTAAAACGATGCCTACCTTATAAACTCAATACCTACACCGCAGAACCTCAGTAGAGTTGTAGTAAGCGTAACATGGCATCTGGTTGTGGAATTAGGCAATAGCTTAGAATGTTTCTCACGTAAAATGCTATGTAAGTACTACCTACGTTGTCTGACAAATAGAATTACGAGATTTAGGCAAAGTAATGGATACTTTAGCCTTAGCTGTGACCTTTTAAACTAATTTACATGAGATTTTGGAAAATTCTCCTAGAGACAGGTATTCAAGAAAATGTTCAGTTTGATCTGTGCTCTACGACCGTGACACTATTTTTGTGATGCAAAAATTATCCTTTGCTGTGCATTATTTTAATTTCACGGGTTTTGATGAAATTGGGCACGGAAGAGGTCGGATATGAGGACCGACGACATTGTGAGAGTCGCGTCGCGGGCTTCCAAAGGATGCAGGTGGCAAGCTGTCGTTCAGTATGGACGTCTTCTGGCCGATGATGATGATTATGATGATAAAGTATATGTAGTTGATATTGATATTTTTATTTATAATTATAAAAAATTACATGTCAAGTTAATCAAATTACAAGTAACATTAAAGGTCATACATTCAATAAAATTATAATAATGTTATTAGTAAAAAATAAAACGAAAATAATATAAATTATTAGATACATCAAAATAGGTAAAAAATGAATGATCAGAATAAATAAAACAGCTTAAGATGTTATTCGATGTTTGGAACGAACTCCTCGACGGTGTATGGTGCCATGTCAGTTATAGAAATAGCTTGAGTCTGTTCTTAAATATGGTTAGAGACTTCGCTTCTCGTATAAACATGGGCAAAGCATTAAATAGTTGAGCACCAATGACTCGCGCGCACTTTTTTGATTTTGATAAGTAGTGTGCTGGGGTAGTTAACCTCAGCGCATATCGGGTCGTTCAGACGGAGTTCAGAGGTCAGTTAGGTAGGTTATCATACAAAAATATAAAATCAGCTGGTGGCAAATGTGTGGTATGGTGTGGTGCAAATTTCGGTGGTGGTGGTGGTATTTTGGTAGAACCTACGAAATATGCAAAGGTAGGGAAATCACACAAGTGAATTATTTTATGGCACTCGCTTGCCTATCAATTTTATGAAATTCTTTCACAATTGTTAGTAGGCAAGCCTTTAGTTTAGTGGAGTAACAAGCTGTGTGCATGACCGGAATATATTATGTAGAAATTGCCAAAGCAATGTCGTCTTTGCCTACATGTACCGGTACTCTTTGGGTTACAAGCTTCGAAGCTAGTGAGATTTTCTGTGCTGTGACCACGGACACAGCAAAGTTGAAACGTCAGGAAATAAATTAATGTAAAATATACGCGATGAAATCCTTTAAAACTGTTTAATTTCAATAGGATAGGTATGTATATTTATCTCTGAATAATTTACAGTGTCACAGCCTAACGGCCTTCGCGTTTGCTAACCATCTCATCAATCTGTCGAGGTGGTCCGAGGCCAGCGACGTAGTCATTCAAAAAAACGGTTCCGCTGGGATTGTCCACGCGGGTGAAATCACGGGGCGCAGCTAAACACCTGGACACCTACACTGGGAAACCTACTGCTGAGTTATTATTCTGATGCGTTTACATTTATTTTATAGATAATTTTCTTTTTGCGCTTGACCGCCAACTCGCTTGCTTGCGGTCTACGATGGATGGAGCACGCTTGCCTAGAAGAAACCGATTCACTCGCGTCGCGGCTATACCTACCTTCACATGCGTAATTTCTCAACATTAATAATATTTTTCATGAGTTAAGTATTAGGTATAGACCTACTTACACGACCAGTTTATAAAACTTAATCATGAGTCATTATGCAAACGCGATCGAATTTTTCATACATTATCTACTTAATTTTAATATGTTTAATTTGTGGTAAGCAATTCATAACACCAATTTATAGACTAACTGTTTAAAGTTCCTCGCCTAATCTATAGGCACAGGTGTTACGCACCCCAAAATAAATAGACACCTCACAATTATTCCATCCTTAAAACACGTATTTAAATGTGTATTGAAATTTAAGCATTGGAGGATCATAATACATTGGTTATTGATACATTACCTTGTCAAGTAACAAAGTCAATAGCGTAACCGATCATAATTATTATAAATAAGTACCTGCTTATCGTAAAGGACATTTATGTTTGTATAATATACAAACACACATACACAGATACACGTTGGTTTTGCTCAAGTAAACACGGTGCAACATTGACCGGATTGATAGTGTATTACATCAAGGACGATTAATAATCCTTGATTAGGTACAGTAACCTAAGTAGCCTAACCTAACCAGTACAGTGGAGATTACAAGGCAGTGGACAGGGTACCTATCTCAACTATTAAGAATAAAAAACTAAATAACTACTGGAATAAAAAAAATACTCTCCTGCGGAGTCCTGCCTTCCAAAACAGATTCCTTCCAAAATAATATAATTATGATGTATTGATATTTCATATTTTGGATTTTTCATATTTTTAGGCAAGTCAAGATTTTTTTAACTGTAGGGAGGTAAATTCCTCCATATTTATAGACAATCCTCTCACCCTTAAAGTTCCCATTAAGTCGTGTTTTGGCATTATAGCCGATAAAATAAGGTCTTTCCTTATTAAGGTTACCTCAAAAAAGGTAAAGGATGTCTACAGATGTAATGACGTCATCTAAGACATTAACGTCATTTGAAGTGGACTGATGGAACTTCGAGAGACGACTTACAATGCCAAACATGAGGCTTGGAGGACCAACAAAGGGAACCTTAGCAAAGTGAGCACTTAAGGTGAGGATTCGAGGTACCTTGGTTAATTGCGAAGGGTTAACCTACTAAATACGATAAATACGAATAGGTACTAAGTAATAAAGTAAGTAATAATGGGCGTCTACTCCAGGGAGTCATCATCATCATCATAATCAGCCAGAAGACGTCCACTGCTGAACATAGGCCTCCCCCTTTAACCTCCACACTGAACGACAGCCTGCCTTTTGCATCCACTGGATGCCCGCGACTCTCACAATGTCGTCGGTCCATCTAGTGGGAGGCCTACCTACGCTGCGTCTTCCGGTTCGTGGTCTCCACTCCAGAACCTTTCTTCCCCATCGGTTATCGGTTCTTCGAGCGATATGGCCTGCCCATTGCCACTTCAACTTGCAAATTTTAACAGCTATGTCGGTCACTCTGGTTCTTTGGCGAATATCTACGTTCCGGATTCCGGATATTTTATTTATTCACTCCAGGGAGTGAATAAATAAAAATAATCGTAGTGTATGTACAAAGCAAAATAAGGACAAACACGATCGACCAAATTCAAATGTATGTTACTACAGCACCGAAAACACCATTGCTAATTAAAGTCCAGCAGGCGTAGTTTACGAGTATGGCACAGCAGCTGCTGCCACCTGCGGCCTTATTATGGTTCTTTGATCGGGATCGAGATTGCATGCCGTCCCGTTCGCATCTATTTACTCACACCACGAGCGTAAGTGAGATGGCACGCGATCGCGATCACGATCCGAATCATCCATAATAAGGGGCCTGGCCCAATCGTACCTGCGCCTAAGCACCTATTGCTTTCTGATAAAATCAAACTGTTTATTGCTAAAAGATCTAGAACAGGCTTGCAGCTACACAGATATACTAGCTTTTTCAGTAGGTACCTTTGACCATAATTATATTATATAGCTTGATTTTGCCTTAAACTCGCGCTAGTACCGAAAAAGGTCTGCCAAAAGCTGAAGGGGGTGAGGTAACGTATTTCACACACTGACATATTCTTACTAGTTAGGCTGTTAGGTGTACAAACGCATACAAAAACACGCAATATTGCACTACAATACCGAATTTCAATATTGAACGGCACACATCTGCAACGAGATGATCAAACGGACGACCGACCGGGGGGTGTAAGAGCTAATGAGGAAACTGTAGGTATAGCAGTCTAGCTTGGACTAGAAGTCTATACAAGTCTACCTTGGCGGTGCCGACGCTGTCTACTTACGATCAGCCAGCTAGTCTGCTTGTTTGCCACCAAAGCAAAAAGTTGTAGGTACCTGCTCTTCTGCTTATAATAAAATTAGTGCTTGTCCGAACTCGTGGCTGGTCCCGATTGCCTGATGTTACCTCTGCTCGAACCTGCACTAGATTGGCACAGGACCGAGGCAGATGGCATAGCAAGAGAGAGGCCTATACCCAGCAGTGGGATAAGGAAGGCTGTGGATGATGATGATGATGATGACCTCTGCTTATCACGGTCGTCAATGGTCGCGCCATAGAGACTTGGTTGTTTACCATGTCATCTCTCACAGTCACGATGGCAACGACAAGCCATCACCGACGTTTTAGCCGCCCACGAGGTCTTGCTGCAGTCCAAGGAAGCACTTAGTTTAGAAGCTGATTGCCTACATAGGCCTCTACAAGTCTGAAATATACCTATCATTCATTTTATATCTAGACAAAAATATGTACCATTAGCATTTTACGTGGGGTGGACTCCAAATTTCATGAGTGTGTTTGTCCGTGCTTATCTCGGTAGCATTAAATTATAATTAAAGTACCTATAGGTCCATACCTAATTAAAGGTGGGTAACTGGGTACATAAGTAATCCTAATGTCACTGTTAAAGTAGGTGACTAAATAATATTTTAAAACAGATAATTTTAATATTTTGTTGACAGACCTTGTGAATTGTTTTATCAGTTGCATCTTGCATCACAGCAACAGAAAAATCAGAGCAAAATAATAAATGTGAAATCTTACTTGTTAACATTGCTAAATCAAAAACATACAAACTCGTCGTTTCTAGAACTTGGTATTGAACTAATCAGAACAACGACCAGCACCCAAGAAACCTCTTTTTTTTAAGTCGTTAAAATGAGTTCATTCGCAAATAAGTATTTTTAAGTATATTAAGGAGGTGGTAGGCTTTTTTAAGAATAAGTCCTTTTAAGAATAAGTCGTTTTAAGAATAAGACTAGTTAAGAATGAGTATTTGTACGAATAGGGTATTTCCCGAATAAGGCATATTGCGAACAGGTCCTTAGAAGACTATATAGGTAGGTCATTTTACGAATAGGTCCAATGTCAAAATAACCCTACCGTACCTACCTATCAACCTAATGTCGAAAGAATTTGTTCCTCCTCTTAGAATTTTAAGTTCCTCCTATTGGTTGTAAGTACTTAGTAGTTATGCACAAAAAATAATAAAGAAGACTAATTCGTTATACTGAGTATACCAAGTAGGTATATCTGAAGCAAATGCCTATCCTCGATAAGATACCTACCTAAATATGTTAGACCTGAAGTAGAGTCTTATTTAAGTTGACTTAGGTCATACTAAATCTAACAACGTACGTACCAACTTATATAGGTAGGTACAGGTACTTCCTCAAGGGCCAACCCAGATGGACAGGACAGACGACCTAAAAGAGACCGCAGGGAAACGCTGGATGCAGGCCGCTTCCAACCAGCCCTTATGGAGATCTATGGGGGCGGCCTATATCCAGAAGTGGACGTCCTATGGCTGAAATGATGATGATGTACCAACAAGCCATAATATAATAAGAAACGCTTTACTTTAGTATCGCGTTCGTCTTTACGTGATATCAAAGATTATATACTAGAGAGGTGAAATCCACATAATTTCGCAATTAAAAATTCATTGTTTACATACAACTATATTCACCCAGTTTCCCATAGAACCGATAAGATAAATTTATTTATTCTATTACAAAGACTACAGATGGTGTAACGCGAAGAATACTATAAAACCATTAGATTCGGTGATCAACATCAGATGAAGAAGTAAGTTGAATCTAAAATGAAATATCTCTCAGTGGTGCTTTTGCTCGTGACCGTGGTAAGTTTATTTTTTTTAGCTATTTTGGTAATTACAATTTTTGTTTGTCTTCCATGTTTAGCTTAAAATTATTGAAATGGTGTCTCAGATAAAATTCAATGTTTTATCTAGAAATCCATAGACAGACCAAGCCCGTTAAAGGACATGTCGCTTAAAAAATAATGAGTGATTACCTACTAAATGATGTCTATGATATCTTAAATTCTTAATATATAGGTAGATGTCATATTTATGGAAGGAACAGTAAAAGCACATTTTACATTACAGTTGTACTTTTCGAAAAATATGAGAAAAACCTCAAAAAGGCGTCTTTGACACGAAAGATTGCTGCATTGCCTGCATTTTGATATAAATGTTGCCGAGCTGTCTTAACATTTTGTATAGTCGTTCAAACAGCTTACCAAGCTAAGTTTAGAAAGCAGAAAATCTACCCCTGGACCCGTAGTGCAAAGCCGGCCGGTTATGCCTCCCACGAACCTCCACCAAGGTTTCGTTTGCCAGCGGTGCGGTTACTGATCTCGTATGGTCTATTCAGTCATAAGCTAAAAGCGTGCTCCAAAAACTTCTAACGGTGCCGTAAAGATATCCAAAGAATTGATGATTGTAATGAAGTAGGTAGGTTACTCATATCATTTTTAGGGTACCTCAAAAGGAAACAACGAAACCCGTATTAGGATCACTTTGTTGTCCGTCTATCCATCTGTCAAGACCCTTTTTCTCAAGAACGCGTAAAGGCATCAAATTGAAATTTATATTAAATATACTTAGGTCTACGGTTTCTTTTAGCTGTGAAAAAATCAAACTTTTAAGCGTTCGCGATTAAAAGATATGACCGTTTATGTCGCATATTTTCGCATATTTTGCAATTTCACAAGGGAATCAAAACCTATAGGGTACTTCCCGTTGATCTAGAATCATTAAATTTTGCAAGAGGCAAGGTCTCACAGCACATACCTATACTCTTAAAGGAAACAATCCCAAAGGTGTTAATTTGAAGTTATATCATAAAAAAATAAAAAATACGATTACAAACTTAAATTTTGTAGTTTGTATGTATGGACGAACATTATTGTCCACTACAAAGTTAAGTTTGTCATTCAATGTTTCAACTCTTTTATTTATTTTTTATTTGGACTTGCGCTCTTAGGGTTCCGTCTAACGGAACCCTCAGAGCGCGAGTCCTACTCGTACTTGTCAGGTTTTTTTGGTCTTTTGCAGGGCTGTTCCCTGTCCACGGCGTTCGTTGCGACAGAGGTGTCCCAAAACTCCCTAGTGCCGATTCAACGTCAGCAGTTAGATTTATATGCGAGCTCCAGGTATGTTGGTATCTGTCAGTCTAGCTAGGTAGGTACCTGGAATCTTGGATCCTTAACAAATAGCACAAACTATAAATGACTAAGCCATAAAGTGAATGAATCATGCAACATGCAACCTTCGACTCGTCGCAGTCTTTCGATAGCTGATTTACGAACTTACCCTTATCAGTTTGTAGTATATTTAGCTATGGTTTGACTAACTGTTGATAACACGTGAATTATCAAAATATTTAAATGTTAAGTCATAATTTGTTTAGAAAATATTCTGATAAAATAAATTACGTATCTTATAAATAAACGCAGCACGTATTGCGATTCACGCTTTTGGTGATGACTATTATGTACTTATTCGATCTTTTTGGGGGGGAAAAACAGGCACTTCGGCTTGAGTAGGTTAAGTAAGTAGCGGCAGCATAACTTCGCTTGTAATAGGTAGATACGTTTAAATCAGATAATAATTAATAATGAAATCGTTCCCTCTCGTCTTTTATTTTTTGGTAAGTAACTAGGTACTTAGGTACTACAATAATTATTATTATAGTTTTAAAAATACCTACGCATGAAACATACCAAAGGATCCCAAACTCGACTCATCGACTCGACGTCTTGGAGATGAAGGGACTGGTGATGGAACCGGGAGAGGGGTTTTTAGTATGGGCACAGAAGACATTGGGATCAACTCGAACCCAAACTCTAGGGGTTTACTGGTAGACGTTGAAAAGTTCCCTATCCACCTCCTGGCTCAATCATCAGATCAGTTTGATAATTCTGATACTCATAGTAAGAACTATTATTTTTATTGAATCGCTTTATGTTAAGCGATGATGCGGTCTACGACAGATCATGCTTGCCTATTAGAGGAAACCGTGAATCGATTTCTTCTAGGTCTAGGTATTTATCCAGATTGCAACTATCGGGAACACCCATGCAGGCAACGCATTCCATAGTATAGCGGTTCGCACAATAAAAGTGGAATCAAAGCGCTTTGTTCTGATTTTCAGACCATTAAACATGAATCGTTTTACTTACAAACACTTGAAAACCGATCCAAAAACAAATTGTTAGTTTTAGTTCCCACAAACCCCATGAAACACTACGTTGAAACTATGCGTGTCTGACCCACACGAAATAGAAGAATTCCTAATGTCTATACGTATTTTACAGGAGACTAATCGAACAGATAATTGAAACTCTCCGCAAGGCTGGAAGAGATGCTTACGATGCTATGGCCAGATTCAGCACTAATGTGCAGGGTACCGCCACATCAGTGAGAGATAGGGTCGTCAGCAACATAGAAAAGTTGAGGGAGCGCGTCAACAGTGCCATTGATACCCTTCGGAACAGGTTGATCGACTCCGGTGTCGCTATTGTCGACTGCATTGCGGTAAGTACTCCTATCTCAGTTATGTCCATCCAAAGGTTGTCTGGAAGAAATAGCTTAAGGCGATAAGGCCGCCTATTATACTACCAGTTTTGTATTATTTTTAAGTTACTTTTGTATTTTTTATTTCGGTGTATAATAAAGTGATATATTTTTATTATTAAGTTATCGTCTACAATACAGAGCGGCCCTTTGGGTAGAGCAAGAGGAGCGGTCACTCTAGACGCCATAATAATATAATAAAGTTTCCAGCTGTATATAACTCTTATGACTGATAGCACAGATCAAAGCCAAAGTATAAAGTACAGCTGCAGTAAGTTGTGATGTTAAGTGCCGTGTGGTCGAAGATATTAAAAGCACTTGAGGTTGATAACTTAGCTAGTTTAACATCTTTAAATCACCGCTTAGACAGGCAGAAGTTTGAAATTGGATCTTTTGAGCTGAAAACGATTCTTGGAATCTAAGTACATATTTAATTAGTTTACAATTTTTACAATGTTTCTTTCAGTCTCATACTGGCGACGCAAACGTGATTTTCAATGACACCGTAACGAAAACCATGTCGTGCGTTGACGAGCGCACCAAAGAAGTGGGAGAACAAATAACAGACATGAGGACTATGACAAACAACGTGATGGACTTTGGCAATAAGGCTTTGGAAGACATGAAGAAATGTACTGATGAAGGTGGAAATTTCCTGGCGACTGGATCCTGTTTGGGGACTATTACAATGCAGACTGAATGGAAAGCGATGGTCTTTGCCACTCAGAGTGCATTTGCAGTAAGATGCCTTTTCATCAATATTTCTTGAAGAGTGGTATCGGGAAATTCAAATTTCAAACAGTTTTTTGTCAGTTTTCAGTGTGTTGTGTAGCTAAGCTAGATGACTATTTTTTTAAACACAATATTTGCGCAAATCGTTGGTTGTTCTTTACATTATCATGTACAGCTATTTAACAGAAACGCACCACATTACTTACATTTGTCAATAAATCGTTTGAAATAGCAAAAATTAGTTTATTGACATATGTAAGTAGGTAATAATGTGCATTAGAATTTATAGATAAATAGGTTTACGTGATTAGGTACATGATTTTGTAAAGAATAATTATCAATTAGCGCAAATATTATGATCGTTTACAATAATTACCCGGCCTGAGGACAAGAAAACTGTTTGAAATTTTAATTAGCCTTAGTTGAAACGTACCACCATAAAAAGTTACCCAGAACAGAAAATATTTTCTGGTGATAATTCAGGAGAAATTCGAAAAGTAATGGATTTTTTTAGGGTATAAACTTAAAAAAGCAAACAAATGTAATCTAGATTGCGCTGTCATCATCATCATCATCATCATTTCAGCCGTAGGACGTCCACTGCTGGACATAGGTCTCCCCATTGATCTCCAAAAGGGCCGGATGGAAGCGGCCTGCATCCAGCGTTTCCCTGCGGTCTCTTTTAGGTCGTCTGTCTATGTTGTGGGTGGACGTCCTACGCTGCGCTTACCGGTCCGTGGTCTCCATTCCAGAACCTTTCGGCCCCATCAGCCATCTGTTCTGCGTGATATGTGCCCTGCCCACTGCCACTTCAACTTGCTAATCCGGTGGATTGCGCGGTCATTGAGCAAATTTTGTCATTCATAGATTACCTATGGATGACGATTCCTTTTCATTATCATGTCTAGCTAAAAAGCAATAGTAATTCTCTGTTCAGATAACTATGTTTGTTGTGTCAACTATCGAACATAAAATCATACATCGGACTGATTTGCTGTTAGGCAAATATGACTAGTATACTCGTTATCGTAAAATAGCTATTTTCAGTGTCATGGCATGACAGATCAAAATGTACCTAAGTACGACAAGACGCTGTAATGACGACACGAAAATTATATTCACTAAAAGTACCTAGTAGGCGCCACGATCAGCACGAATGACTATTATGAGTTTTGCACACGGTGCAAATAACCTGCATGCATGGATGCCAGTGCGCAATGATTCGGACATCATTCTCTAGGTGCGCTTCTTAGATGCGCCGCGTGCAGTGTGCAAAAATCACATGGTTTTATTAGTGCTGTTTTCGAAATCGTACCTACACTAAAGAAATGCACTTTAAAAATGAGTTACAAATAAATAACTAGCCAAGAGCGTGTCGAGAAACGCATAATGATAGAGTTTCGTACCTAGCCAAAGCCATACTCGTAGTCATATTCCTACAATCCTAAGTAGTACAGAAATTGGTGTTATTACTTTTACATAAAAGTTCGAAGGAACGAACTTCAACGAAGCTATATGAACTACGTAAACAAAAGTTTAGTCATAGACATGAAAGCATGACAAGTTTCTAACAAGTTTCTACGTCTAATAGCATAGACAGATGTAGTACCACGTAGTACATTTGTCTGTGCCAATAGTAAAGAAATGCAGGGAGGTCCAAAGTTTCCCATTTTGGCGGGACATACCTGGGGGATTAGACAACATCCATTTTCTGTTAGCGTTAACGCCTGTGGAAAGATGAAATTGTATGAAAATGACATTGATATCTCAAGCTAATGTCAATTTTCATACAACTTCATCTTTCCGCAGGCGTTAACGCTGACAGAAAACGGGTCTTGTCTAACCCCCCCTGAAGTTCGAAAAGGATATACTTACCTACCTAAGTGCCAACTTGATAAATGAGTGATGTATATTTGTCAAAATCTATCTATAGTTACCTACTTTTTTCTCCCAGATTGGGCGCATCAACCTCTCCATGGCGACGCTACCGGCTGCCCTTGAAGTCTGCGCCGGTTCCCGTCTGGTCGATGCAGGAATGAGCACCGCGAGAGTTCTGATGGAGATCGGAACATGCTCAGCAACCTCGGTCTTCACTACTATGACTGGCAATGTCGAAGCTCATACTGAAATCTTTAAATTTTAAATGTATCAGGCACTGTTCACCGTAAATAGTTCGTTTTATAAATGGCTAGTAGACTCAGAACTTTTACCTACCATATTTCTAAAGTTCCAACCTGTGAATTTCAAGTACTTTTCTATTAGACCGTAGGTATCAATTTTTTATCCTAACTAATGGTAATGACTTGAGTTTCGAGGATTTTAAGTTTTAGGTAGTACTAGCTACCAACACCTATCTTTTCTGGTAAGTTTTACTTTCCAAACTTATTATTCTTAAATCAGTACTTATCTACCTACTTAGTATCTAGTATTAGTACCTAAGTAGTATCGTTAATTGTAATTTATGCAAGTTCCTATAGCCCGTCCATAGAGCACCTACGAATTTAAAATAAATTTATTTGATGTTCATATGAATTTTACTCATCATCATCATCATTAGCCCTGAATGACCTCCCTTTGTTTATTCCAAGCTCCTCGCTCTCTCGCAAGTCGCATCCACTCGTTTTCATCCATTATATCACACTTCACAATTATAATATAAATGCGTAAGTTTGTGTGTGTGCTTCATAACAGCTAAACAGATTTGAATAAATTTGGTAGAGAGGTAGCTTATGCCTTGGATAACCCACACAGTTAATTTTTTTATCCTTGGGAGAAAAACATTTCACTGTTGAATTTATAATATTAGTAGGTACCTACTTAAGGACTTTTTACTGGATACTGGTTGGTTTGGTACCCACTGGATCCTGTTTTGGGACGATTACAATGCAGCCTGAATTAGTGCATATTTTCAGTAAGAACCTTTATAAGTTCCTCACATTATTCTAATTTTGACAAGGTACTTACGTCTATAAAGGCTTTTTTTATGTTGACTTGAATTTTACTATACTTTATTTATTCATAGGTATGAATACAAAACATGCTGGAGGGTGAAGATAAAGCGATAAGGTAGGTACCTATCTACTATAAGAAAATGATAAAGGTTACCTTGATAGCTATTGTTTGAATGTAGATAGGAAGGTCTAGGTACCTTATTTTTGGTTTTTACCATACCCACTTTACATTTAACCACTCGAAAATATTAATTTTTGTCTTCTCAGCTATTCATTATCCAACACTTATTTACATTTTTATTAACATTTCAAACTCTTTGCTAATCTTGTCCAATTTTGTTATGATAAAAGTTGTGTAAGTTGTTGTGTTGTGTTGTTGTGAAGTTGTTGTTGTTGTTGTTGTGGTCACCGGGCCCTTTAAAAAAAAATCGTCATTACGGTTTTTGACATCTTTTCCATACCAAATCTATCAAAATTCATAATTTTATCAAAGTAAAATTAAAACGTCGTAACGAAAAATGTGTATCTATGGACCTATATAAATCCCTGATTTGGAGGGCAAGATTTCAATTATGTTTTTGTTTTTTTTAATGTTAGCTTTAGCAACAACCCATTAACTAGGTAACCATAGGTACCCAAATTATATCGAAATTAATATTTATATTTAGGAAGGTACTGTATTAAGATAAAAATACTTAAAAAATATCACAAATTCACAGACAAAATGTAATAGGATTTTTTTATTCTTTATTTTTGAGTCACGACAAATGTACGAACCGTGTAAAACTGAAAAATTTGATAACCATTTTAGAATGTATCATGGAGATTTTTATTGTGTTTTTAATTATTTTAAAACATTTTAACATAATACTATGGACAAAATTCATGAAAAATCTGCTATTTCCTCACATGTATGGTAAAGAGCTTTACATCACTTGTGGGCAAACGACAGCGTTTACTCCCGAGTAATGTAGGTACTTACTATAACTAGGTAGGTATGTACCGAATACGAAAAATCGCACATATTCGCCCTATTTTAAAGATTCAATTTGTTTATATTTAGGTATGTACTACTATGTACCTACATAATCCTTGACCTGATTTGACGTCCATGATTTCAAGAGATGGGTTCAAAAAACGATACATCCAACTCCAAGTAGATTAGTTTTTAATTGTTATTTAATTAAACACTTAAGATTATCTAGTCTATAAAAGGTAATATAACAAAGGTATTCTTTGGAGATGACACCGAGCTGCACAATGAAGTTAACTAAATATTTGATCTGTACTGTGCTAGTGGTCTGTGCTCAGGTAAGTGCTGATAAATTAATCAAAATAAATCGTTTTCGTTTCAAAAACTAAAAAAACACGCTTAGCTATAGAATACTTGCACTATCCACCTACCCGGCTCCATCATCAGACCCTCGTCACCAAGTGTAATGTATGGGACTCTTTATACTGGGTTACGTGGAAAGGGTGCACTAAGCCGAAAGGGGTATTGTACTATGTAGGTAGGTACTGTGGCATGTACTATGGCATGATGAACAACTTTTACTATGAAAGCAAACTTTGCAATACTCTGAAATCGCGAAAATACGAAATGTCAGCCGTTCCATAAAAAACTCATTCACACTCAATATACAGCTGATACTTTTTTCGCGATTTCAGTTTTACTCCCATAGGTAGTAAAAGTTGTTCATAATGATCCAATGGGTACTAAGTATATGGACCCCATTTGGCACGGTACGAGGGTCATGCCAAAAGAAATTAGATACCTACTCAAGTTTCAGTTTATTTAAGTTATCTATTTTTTCAAAGTATTCACCGTAAACACGTATACACTTTTTCATCCGTCTAAACCACTTGGAAAATGGGGAAAAGTGGGGTTATATAAAGGGCTCTGACACCGAATGTCTTTGTGGTGTGAACCCTCAGACAATGACACACTTGATGAACTGTGCAGCGTGTCCTACAACTTGCACACAAGATGACCTGAATGAAGCCACGCAAAATGCCATTGAGGTGGCAAAGTTTTGGTCTAGAAACTTGATTTGAAAATAGAATTGTATTTTGCGGAACATCGACTCGAAAGAAGAAGAAGAAGACTTGGAAAATACTAATGACCACTCTTCTTTAGACACCACAGAAATTTCATAGTTACTACATATAAGCAGCCAGGGCATCTTCTTTGTTCTCAAACCGCTTTCCTTTTATTTTTTCTTAATACATGTACTTATTTTGGAAAAAGGTAAAAATCACAGGGTGCTAGGTCATGGTAATATAGCGGGTGAAGCAGAATAGTGACGTTTTTTGAACTGAAATAGTCAAGTATTCTGGCAGAAGTGTGCGGGGCAGCGTTGTCATGGTGCCAGAGCTGGTGCTGGGTTCCTGACTTCGGCTGCTTGTCACACCAAGCTGACAATACTCTTGAGGCAGAAACTGTCACATACCATTCTGAATTAACTGGCCTTTGATCTTCTAGCACCACCGTAGCAATATATCCCGTCTTCCAGAAAAATGAGGCAACCATTGGTTTCTGTGTGCTTCGTGCTCGGCGAATTTTTTTTGGAGTCGGCTCATCTTAAAATCACCATACTGTGGACTGTCGCTCTGTTTCAGGGTCGTAGTTATATAGCCATGTTTCGTCACCTGTCAGTATATCATAAACGTTTTTTTTTTCTCTCCAGAGTCAAATTTATGTATCATAAATTTGCTATAATCCACTCGACGGTCTTTCTGCAAATCTTTGAGCTTGTGCGGCACCCATCTTGAACAACACTTATGGAGGGACAGTTGATCATGAATGATGGTTTGCAATGTTGCTGATCCAATACCCAGTTCACGCTCAAGCTCTACGTATATGTAATTCGTCGGTTCTCACGAATATTTTTTTCCACAGCTTGCACATTTTCTTGAGTATACCTAACTGCGGTTGGCGGCCGTCCTGTCTTCGCCTCGTCTTCAAACCTAACCTGTCCTCTTTTAAATTCAGCAAACCAATTAAAAACAGTTGCTCGTGAACACGCAGACTCACCAAAAGTCGTGATTAAAAATCAAAACATTCTTGAGGCTTTAAATCTTTTTCAAAGTCATAATAAATCATAACACGAAAATCACGTCGAGTGAGCTCCATTGTTACGGCAAATTCCCGCCAGATAGAACCACAAAAAAAAATTGCTAAGATTTTTCGAGTGTTCCATTTTTAAATTTATAAGTAAATAACCAGCCTTTACAAAGGTGTATAACTTGCTAGTATCAATCAAATTACCATGGAGTATCTAATTTCTTTTGGCATGCCCCTCGTACATCCTTTCCGCGTCAACCTGTATAAAACCAATCAAAAGAGCCCAAACTCGACGGGTTTACTAGTAGCCACCGAAGAGTCATACTATCCACTTCCTGGCTCCATGATCAGATCAGTTCGATGGCACCAAATTTTTATTTTACTATCCGGATTACAAATAATAATCTAATATAAGGTACTTAAGTATTATCGGTATTATCTACTCGATAGAATTAAAAGTAGTTTAAAATCGACTTCGTTCAAGAATTTTATATTTTTTTTTACATTTAAGGGAGCGAATACCTTAACCCTAAGTGTGTTAATTAATAGAAAAGTAAGGTGTATTATTTTTAAAAGGTTTTCAAAATAAGTGTATTTTGTGTATACATACCTACTACCTCTTGTATTTTACAGACTATAGAAGCCAAGAATCTAGAGAAAACTCTGATTGAACGGAATTTGTGTCGAAACAATGCCTTGGCCAATGCAGACCTTCGGGGTATACGAGATGTATGGGGCAAATTAAGAGAAGGCGCAATCGTTACATGGAATTACATTAAATCAGTGGGAGAATATACAAAAGAAAAAATTAAAATATTCATAGGAAACGTTATACAATACGCTAAAGACCTCAAAACAAAATTTGAAGAGAAGTTACAAGAACTTAAAGATAAAGTCAATAATATTATAAGCGATATTTACGGCACTGGAGAGCTCGTCAAACAATGCATGAGAGTAAGTTATTCGCCGATATTTTGTATCCACCCGCCATAATCTAAAATTCGTATAATTTAGATGAAAACGTTTATAGGGAGTAGGTACCTACTACCTACATATTATTGCAATATTTGTTTTTGTTTTTATTAACAGCAGGAACAAGAGCACATGGAACGCATTCTAAAACAAATAATGGTTAATATGGGTCAATGCTTAGCAGAAGAAATCAATCAGCTGGGTTCGTTGCGCAATGATGATCCTGATCCAGTAATGAATGAGACAATGTTCATTAGATACTTAGATGCCAAAAAAGATTTGTGCGAAAATGATATAGAAAATGTCCAAGAATGCCTTTGCACTGTCAGAGAAGAAATCTTTGAAAACTTTACGGACATGGAAGATAAATTATTGCAAAACGTAAGTAAGGTTTAAGCAAACGTATATATTTAAATAGTAAAATAACAGAGCATACCTACATATTGTGCAGACAGACCCACAAGATGGACAGACGACCTAAAAGAGGACGCTGGATACAGACGCTTCCAACTAGCCCTTTTGGTGATCGATTGGGAAGGCCTATGTCCAGCAGTGGACGTCCTATGGCTGAAATTACGTGATGATAATGATGATCATGAGTCCTATTAGGGTGTCTAAAATAATGTATGTGAATGAAAATAGTTACCAAAACACTTGTCTTATGTACCTACTTATAGTCATATAAACATCTGCCTATTTAAAGATAGCTAGGCAGGTACCAGAGAGTAGGCTAGTCGAGTCTCCATGTAAGTACGTACACAAAAAGGATAATTCTCGATAGATCCATTGCTAAGATCGATAATGGATCTATAGAGATTTTTTTCACTCTTTAGATCCCATTTTGAAATTATGGATTATCAAGTACCTACTATATTCAACTCTGTAAGTGCTTTTCTTCTTTGCTTTCACAACTTCCTAAAGCACTCTGCTAAATATATATTTAAACAAAATTATCGAACTATGACTAAAAACATAGAATAGAAAATCTCAAATATGTCATGTAAGTTAATGTCAATTCTTAATTACTTAAACTATGATCTGTCGCTTTATCTGGCTTTGATAAATGTCAAACAAGTAGGATGAATCGCAAAATTCTGCATTATATACTCATTATCTTTTAATTTCAGCATTTCGAAGCAAGAAGCATCACAGATGATATAAAAGGAGCCCTAGTAACGTGTTCTATAAGCAACTTGATAAATGCAACAAACCTAATCTCAACTGAAATTGTAGAGATAGCTCAATGTGTGGTGGAAGCAAAGGCAAATGAGGGAGAACTACTGGAAAAAAACGTAATTTCATGAACAATGTAAATTATATTTATTACCTTAAAATTGTTAGAAATTACAACAAATCGTTGAACGACAATATCCTTATTTATAATTTTGAACATTGTAAACTATTCCATACTCATATAAAAATATATCATCTTGTAAGTAAATAAGTTTCAGATTTACATTATTTGTTGTAAATATAAATAACTCTTTGGGTTTTCATAATGAACATCTGGGGCTTGGGTTTTGGTGTACAAAGAGTAAGTTCCAGATTCCTTATCGAGGACACATAGCATGGCGGCCACCATCAACAGGCAAAGTAGCACCAGTTATATTAGTAGCTCCATCTCCAGCCAAAAACACAATGGTTGAAGAAACTTCGTTAGCATATCCTGGCCTTCCAATGGCGTGAGTTACCTTGCATTTCTCCAAATAGGCTTCATACTCCTGTTCATTCATAGATCCTTTCAGATGAATACCAGTCAATATAGCACCAGGGTTAACTGCGTTTACACGAACTCCTTTAGGACCCAACTCGACCGCCACGCATTTCGTAAATTGGTCCAGCGCTGCTTTCGATATACAGTAGGTTAGAAGATTGGGGAAACACCTTAAGCCAGCTACGCTGGACATGTTCACTATATTTCCCTTTGTCTTGATAAGATGAGGAGTCGCTAACATAGTCAAATGATAAACAGCTCTAACGTTGGTGGTCATTATCCTGTCGTATTGTTCCAAACTCGTTGTTTCAATAGTACCTGACTCTAAAATACCAGCATTGTTGATCAGGATATCCAGTTGTTTCCAGTGTTCGATAGTTAACTTTATTACATTTTCATTGTCTCCAGCCTGATTCACATCAGAAACAAGGGCCAATGGTTTGGATTTATTTGGAGATACCTCTTCACACTGCTTTGCAACTTTGTTCAAGTTTTCTTGGTTTCTTCCTGTTATAACTAGGTTCGCACCTAGCTTCGCAAAGTCCAAAGCAGTTTCAGCACCAATGCCTGCGCTCGCGCCAGTGATAAGTACTACTTTATTCGCGAACATATTGGATACCTGATAGGAAAAAAAACACATTTAAATTATGTATGGCATATAGGTAGGAAGGTAGTTAATAGTAACAGAAGAGTAAGAAAAAATAAACAATATAGACTATAGATATATTATAAATGTAATCAAAATCTGGACTTATATAAAAATGTAAATATATTATGTGTGTATTTCCAAGAATGATCAAAATGGATCCTTGGTATTTCAGATGTAAAAAACGAATTGAATATAATGGAAGGTACTTTCACCAGAACGAATACTCACATGAACCCACAGCAAAATATGAAATGAAAAACTATTGAATAAAAACGAATAAATCAATCAAATAATAACACTATAGTAAACGATGCAAAGAATGTAATGAAATTTTAAGTGTATGTGGATTGTGGACGATGGCATTATCAGCGCGGGCACATTGCATGGCGACCACCATCGATAGGCACAGTTGCTCCCGTGATATTACTAGCACCATCGCTGGCCAAGAAACAAATAACAGAAGCGACTTCTATGGGTTCACCAGCTCGTCCGAGAGCATGCGTATCAGCGCATTTTATCAAAAACTCCGCATATTGTTCCTCGTTCATACTCGATTTCATATGGATCCCTGTGCTTATAACACCAGGGTTTACAGCATTTACACGAACTCCCTTACTTCCAAGCTCAAGGGCCACGCATCTTGTAAACTGATCGAGACTAGATTTGGACATGCAGTATGCTAGAACATTAGGAAATGATCTTAATCCCGTCACACTTGAAACATTGACAATGTTTCCTTTAGTTTCTATAAGGTATGGAACAGCCAGCATTGTCAAATGATACGGCCCGCGGACATTTATGTTCATAACTCTGTCGTATTGCTCTAAGGAAGTAGTTTCAATCGTTCCTGATTCTAAGATTCCAGCGTTATTAACCAGTACATCTATCTTCTGGAACTTATTAATGGTGATTTTAACAATATTTTCAACATCAGTTTCTTTATTCATGTCAGCTATAATGATCAAAGGTTCCAGTTTCTCTGGGGAGTTTTTCTTGCATTGTTCAGAGACTTGTTCTAGATTTTCCTTGTTCCTACCAGTTATGGCTAGGTTGGCGTTTAGTTTGGAAAACTCTACTGCAGTTGCAGCTCCAATGCCCGAGCTGGCACCGGTTATGATAACAACTTTTCCAGAAAACATGGTAATTCCCAAGTACCTGATTGACAAAATGTTTTATGGTCAAATGACATAGTTAATTAGCTTCCGGCTGACTTCACAGTACTATTCCACATTTTACAAGGCCAGAAAATACAGGAGGGCCTAGTAGGTATAGGTATCTAATTTTGTAATCCTAGGTGAAACTATAATCCATCATGATCATCAGCATCATCAATGATCTTTGCTAATGATCTATTGCCCTATCTATTGAACATCATGCGATCCCCAAGCCGCCTGCCAAGTGTGGGGATTATGGCAACACCCTTCTTTAAGAGGGGAGGCCTTTGTCCAGCTGTGAGCCTTTAATGGATGGTGATGATGATGATGATGATGATGAATCTATTGCCTGCTGCTACAGTGACGTAGGCATTAAATAGGCATTTGGTTTTTGTTTCTGGATAAAACAAAGCAGTTTAGGCCATTTTCCCCACTTTTAATAATGTTGGTCATTCTAGTTTTAGTTAGTAATAGTAATTTCTACAACCATGGTTAGTTTAAATTTTAATAAACCAGGCAAGTGAGACTCAGGCTCGCGCACTGAGGGTTCCGTCCCACCACAAAATACAATAATTATCAATTTAAAAAACCGACTTCAAAATTAGTAAATAGGAAATTTCGTATTAACTTCGTTGGAGCCAGGAGGCTTCCACTGTGTGGAGTGGTTAGACAAACACTTTCGACGCTCGATTTCGCTCAATTGTTTTTCAATCATGAGTGTGTTAGATGGTCCAAGGTCGCCTAATACAAAATTAACACACACAAAAACAACTATTCATTAAATTAAATCTATTAAATTATTCAAACATCAGCCATAGTCCAGTCGAATTTGAAAAAAAAGGCGCAAATCCGGAAAAAGTTAAAAGTAGCAATTAGTAGTAATAAGTATTTAGTTTTTTTCGAGTTAGTGTTTGCTTCTAATGATCTAAACTCGGCCCAAGTTTTCCAGGGGGTTTAGACAAGACCCACTTTCTGTTAGCACAACGCTCTCTTCCTGCTAGCGTTAACAGGTTCAGAAAGATGAAATTGCACGAAAATGACATTGACAATGACATTTTGAAATTTTTTTTTGTTTGTCATTTTCATAAAATTTCATCTTTCTGAAGGTGTTAACGCTAGCAGAAAGAGAGTCTTGTCTATCCCAAATGATCAGACAGCAAGAGCTCTGAAAAAAATAATACTATGGCTCTGATCACAGATCTACTACCTATAGATTTTCAATGAGCGTGGCTAGCTCAGTGCCTCTCGCTTCAACAAGGTGTGTTGCCACATTAAAATGATTTGCTATAAGTTAGGGTAATTTACCTACTATGATGGGTAGTGAATCTTCAATGAGTACTTTGGAAACAATACTACCTTTTAAATATTTATATTTTATACACTATCTGCTGCAACCCACGGAGCTACCTGCAATTTTCTGGGAAGAAAAGTACGTTGTCTGTCCTCATGACACACCCTATCGTCCTGACAAAATTTAACTTAGCCCATGATCTAAGAAAACAAGGTCTAGCAATCTGGGAGTGGTCCCGCAATGACGTCACTGTCCAGTTGCCACTTTATTCAATCAGCTGTTACGTGGTGTATCGTCATCTCTCTCGAACCTGTTGTAAATTGACATCATGACATCATTGCGGGACGCCTACGTAAACATTTTTTCTCAAATTGCTATACCTGGCGGAGTATATTATTATACCATGACTTAGCCGTTTCCTCGTAAAAAAAACAGACAGAAAGTTACAAACTTACTTGCGTTTTTATTATAATTATTTGTTAGGATTAGAATATAGTACTAGAAAAAAGGTTGTAAAGTAACCATAGCATGATTTTTTATGATTAATTAAAAATAATAAAAAAGTCAGAGTTAAAACGGAAGGGCAAAGGAAGGGCCCCCATGCAACAAACGTTAAACGTATTTTTGGATTTGTTCTAGTGTAAAAACGGTAATCCGTACAAGCGTCAAATTTAGCGGATTATAGTGAACATAAGTAAAACAACAAATAATAAATACTGGCCAAGTGCGAGTCAGTGACAAATTTCTGTTTACCACTAAGTTAAGCAACGTCGGGCGCGGTCGGTACTTGGATGGGTGACAGCCTGGGCGTGATGTTGTCTTTTTGCACAACTTTTTGTATTTTGTGATTGTAAAGAATTCTCAGCGCGCGAGCCCGACTCGCGCTTGGTCAGTTTAGTTTTTTCATGAATGGAATTATGTATAACATTCCAAACAATTAGATAAATAGACTCTTTAATGTTTACAGTACAAATTTCACGAACAGCGCGTAGCTTTTTGAATCGGTTCGCCGAAATCGCCTTTTGCTTTTCCAGCTTCATAACTGTGGCCTCATTAATATATATTTAATATTAACATTCACCATATTCATATGGGCATAAAAGGGTCGGTATTTTGCACTTCTTGCAATGTGCCAGCTTTTTTCAGCAATGTGACAGGATCAGTTGGAAACCTGCAGAACGAATAATTTATGTTAGTTGCGGTGGGTAATTTCTTTCATAAACTGGCAACATTCATAATTTATTTTCTAAGTGAATAATTTGATAAAATTCATAGAATTAGACCACTAATCGACCTAAAAACTGACTAATTATGAATAAAATATTTGCGAATTGATATCCTGAATTTATTTAGGTGATCGTTACAAGCTTTATATGTTTACTTACGTGTGAAATGATATTTCATCGTATTTTCGCTCACTGCGCTTCTTGCAGCCCAAAATGCTACAACCAACCATTGTAAAATATCTTTTACAATTATTTCTCAGAGGAAACACGCATTTATCACATTTAATCACCAAAAAAAGGCAATAAATATAATTCAGACCCGTTTTGTTTGTCACTGATTATTACAGATTTTGACACTTGAGGTACCAAAAACAGGTCACGCCGATAAGGACAACAAAATCTATTTATGTCCTTTTCGTACTTGTGCTGAGCCATATCAAGTTGTCTCTTTCACTAAAATATATTGCCGATCTGGTTGTGTATATCTGTGGCTCTGATAGTTAAATTAAAACTAATTCTTGACACTTTTGCTAGTTTGAACACAAGAAGCATAAAAGCATAGCTGGTAGCATAAGTAAAATATGAAGATAAATTATGGTTTTAATTTAGATTTACTTATTGCACTTGCCAAAGCTATAAAAATCATTGAACCGAGTTAAATTTAATGATGAGCTTAATTAAGTATTAAAAAGTTAATAAATACCAACGCTTTCAGAAACATTTCTAGAAACATATTGACCCTTAGAATAAAACAGAATGGAGATATAGCTACTACTTCCATTCGTTTATTTGCCCTGAAAGTTGCAATAACATTGTAAAAAGCGGAAAGGCAAGTATAAATAATCGATTTAATGAATCCCCCGATATAAGAGTTACGAACTTCAAACAGCTGAACAGATTTACCTACATGAATCATACATAGCTAAGAACACTATCGATTCAAGTCATCTTTCAAACAATAAACTATATCATAATCAGTTAAGCCATTTGCTATGATGCCACATACAGACACACAGATAGGTACACACGTTAAACTTATAGTTCCCCTCTTTTTGCATCAGGGGTTAACATTATCTTTTAATATTTCACTGAACTAGGTATATTGTATTCGGTCAAATGTAAAAAAACTAGCAAAAATAATCAGAATTTGTGGTTTCATTCGTATAATGTTATTGCATGTGTCATAAATAAATACTTGGACCAAGTTTAGGTAGGTACCATTGATGAAAGCTTCCCCAACCAAACATGCCTTAAAAGCAAAAAAATTACACACACAAGATAACAAATACCAAAGGTCAGATTCAGATCTTTAAAAATTCTAATAATAGGTATAATAATTATTGTATGTAGATAAGTAATAAACTACCTACCTCGATTACACAACAAAGGAGAAACATTACTATACCATAATTATGATTTTCGGTAGGTCACTAGGTAGGTAAGTATTTACCTACTAAACAGAATAATACCTACCTACTTATTATAGTAATACCTTAGAATAAAGTGATACAGAAGTTATGTATCCCTTAGAATACAATATTATGTAGGTATATAATGGGCAATATTATACATCGATGAATGATAATGGGCTTAGTTAATTTGTTATGTAAGTTAAAGTTATTACAAATTTATGAATAATTAGTGGCAAAATACCATTTCTACTATGTAGGTAAAGTATATACTATAAGAAACATGCAGATATTATTACCACAACACGTCCCTAATTCAATGATCTTAAATGGTCTGTTCTGGTGGAAAATCTATTTAAGCTTAACAGTATGTGAGATAAATGTTAGTGGAATATTTCCGTTTTTATTATCAATAAATAATTTGAATTTGAATGGTTACGAACTTACGAATGTCAGCCGGAAACGTTTAAATTAGACTATAATTACATATTACTCTATGCTATAATAATTAAGAATTGTGCCTTTAATACTGTGTACTAAGTTACTAACTGTACTACGGTAAAAACGAGTTTTAACTGAAATAATATAAGAAAACTCATGTACGCACCCTTTTTGTAGCCGGCACGGGACACAGTGACAAACACAGATTACACAGAGTACTTTTTATATACTGGTGACAACGGTGACAAAGAGAATACAATAGCACAGTGACAGTTTCACAGATTATACTTGTCATACTTGTCAAATAACTTTTTTTGTAGTTAAATTTTTCATAAACGTGGATACAAAGTCCTTTAGTCGCAATATTTATCAAGTTTACATAGTATTAATAGCGTTATACAAGTCATAGTCACAGTCAGAGTCAAGCAAAGTCATGGTCAAGTCAAACTCATGCCTCAGTAAAGTGGTGGCCAAGTGGTGGCTACAAGAGACTTCTATGGAGTTTTGCAAACAAAACGAAATGACATGTTTCACCTCGATAAAATATACAGATTTATTTATATTTATATACTTAACCACACTCGAGCACGTTTACGAGCACTTAATAAATAATAATTCACCATTATTACATACTAACACTCGAAAATACACAAGTTTAGGAAATTATTACAACAGCTGACACGTTTTTTTCCACGTTGGTGCCAAAACTCCCCCAGACCAGATAACTCAAGATAACTACGGTACCATCACTGAAGTACGACATTATATTTGTACTACATTTTACCGGAAAAAATACGAAACCTATGTGACCTGTGAAAATTATCATCCTTTGACAGACCCGACGACTGATAAATCGTCTGTCCATCTTCTGGGTGGACATCCTACGCTGCGCTTACCGGTTCGTGGTCTCCATTCCAGAACCTTTCGGCCCCATCGGCCATCTGTTCTGCGTGATATGTGCTTTGCCTACTGCTACTTTAACTTGTTATTCCGGTGGACTGTCGGTAACTTTCGTTCTCTTCATTTCTGATTCGATCACGTAGAAAAACCCCGAGCATTAGCCCTCTCCATGGCTCGTTGTGCGACTTTGAGCTTGCTTATGAGGACCATAGTGAGAGACTACGTATCAGTGCCGTATGTCGTTACTGGTAACACACATCAAAGTAAAGAAATAAAATAATAATACCCCAACAAATATTTAGTACAAAGTAAACTTGTTTAATATTACGAATGAAGGACTTTGTATCCATGGGCATGACAAAAATTTACAACAACAACAGCGTAATTTGTGTGCAACTGTCAAACAGGAGTTTTGGCGCCAACGCGGAAAAAACATGTCGGCTCGTTGGATTATTTTCCTAAACTTGTGTATTTTCGAGTGTTAATGTGTACTAAATGGTGAATTATTATTCATTAAGTGCTCGTAAACGTGCCCGAGTGTGGGGAAGTGATATAACGAGGTGAAACGTGTCTTTTCGTGTTGTTTCCAAAACTCCATAGGAGCCTCTTGTAAAGTCTCCACCACTTTACAGGGGCATGAGTTCCGTCCATCCTAATCCTTCCTATATCCTAATTTTCGCGTATCGTTTCCCTACCTTTAAATTCTAAAACTAAACTCATACGACTTGAATATGGCAACTGCATCAATCATGCGGAGCCAAAAGCCCCAACTCGGGGAAGAAGAAAAAAAAAAAAACTGTCAAACAAAATGTCAATGTAACTGTTGTCTGTACTAACTACTACCTCTATTCTGCCTTTTTTTCGTTCGTATTTAATATACCATCAATTGAATGTCTCGTGCTCTGTGATCGTTTTTCCACAAACAGAAAGTTATAAATCTATCAGTGAATCGTTTTTGATAACTGCAGCTTGACCGCAATTGCGGCGTAAATTAGTCAACGACGTCTACGATGGCATCAACAGCAGCCGCGGCAGAGTCCTTCGATGATTTTTACACTGAGGTACAATATACACAACACAACCCATACTTCTATCCAGTGTCATATCAGACTTCCAATCCAATAATTATAATCATGTACATCATTGTTATAATACTGGAAATTCAAATGTTTCCAGGCATTGTTTTCCTATTACACCTCGCAAAACTTGGGCTCAAATTCACGCATCTGAATACCTGACATAACCCCATGCTTATTTTTTCGTAGTAATTCAACTATATCGAACTAAACAAGTATTTTGTGGATAGGAATCGGTGTACAAAATACTTTTGTATACCTAGTTGGATCGAATCGTGTCCCATACTGCCTGCAGAAGAATATCTATGGCATTAATTTTGTGTAGAATACCTGCTGAATTAGTAAACTTTAATAACTCAGTAGCTACTGGGTTATGCAGAAAGGGTGTACTAAGCCAAAAGGGGTCTAGTACACATAATTATGATTATGAACAACTTTTACTACGGGAGCAACTCTGAAAGCACGAAAAAAGTATCAGCTGTTCAAACAGTATAGAACAGCAAATATTATTTCCATTGATTTCATTAGCTTTCATGAGCTGCAGTTTCCCTTGAATTAACTTGTTGCTTTTGTGTATATTTTTTTAGCTTTAACTCAAAAAATGTCTACCATAGTCTCATTCACATTTCTTGTGGTCTCAAAGGCATCGAATCGGTTCTCCAGCTTTAACAGAAACATTTCAGGAGACATTTGGAAACATTTGGAGTAGGTTCAGAAGGAGTCTGAGACTTCATCAAGTCACATCTTCTCGTGCAAAATACCACAGTGCCTAAAGACAAGTCTTTGACCAGTGTGTGTTGCCAGTGATGACATATTATGGTACCGAACCGAAACATGGTCACTAACTGTTGGTCTAAACTCCGAGTCACACAGTGGGCGATGGAGATAGCTATGCTCGGAGTTTATTTGCACGATAGAATCCAGAACGTGGATATTCACCAAAGACTCAAAGTCGCTGACATAGCTATTAAAATTTGCAAGTTGAAGTGGCAATGGGCAGGCCACTCGCTCGAAGAACCGATGGGGGAAAAAAGTTTCTTAAGTGGAGACCACGAACCAAAAGACGCAGCGTACGTAGGCTGCACTAGGTGAACCGACGATATCGTGAGAGTCGCGGGCATTCAGTGGATGTAGACAGCAGGCTGTCGGTCAGTGTGACGGTCTAAGGGGGAGGCCTATGTTCAGCAGTGGACATTTTCTGGCTAACGATGACGATGATAAAGTTGTATCAAGTGAATACTGTTTTCCTTGTTCATTTTGGGGCGCTTGCATCTCAACATCACAACTCACGACGCAATCACACATACCGAGCAAGCAGCTCTGGCTGGGCTTTTGAGCATGGCCCCCATACCAACACCGAATGGCTCGAGTCGAGGCATGCTTGGTCAAGGCAACAAGCGCCCGAGGCAGCCAGAGCCATGTCCATACCAGCCAAAGCAAATTAGCTAGCGAGCTGCACTCGGGCCATGCTCAGTTTGTCTGGCTGGACCCGGCACTTCAACAGAATCCTTGGATCCGGTCTTTTGCCCTCAATATTGAAGTTTGGCAAGCTTATCGTCCTATCGAAGCCTGACAAGGATAGACGATAGCCGGCCACTTACCACCCCATCACATTACTACCGTACACTGTGAAACTGTTTGAGCGATTGCTGCAGAGACTGCGTCCCCACATCATACCCCGAGATGAGCAGTTTGGGCTCTGCATGAAGCACTCCACTACGCTCCATTCATACGTGTGATCCAACAGCTCACAGACTAGTTCCAAAAGTGAAGCGGTCTGTTGCCTTTGAGTTCCTCTGCACAGGTGTGGCAAGAGGGTCTCATTATCTCCATCCGTCACTCCCCCGCTCTGATCATCTAAACAGCGTCACTCACTAACATTGTTTATTCTCACACGCACCACCTTTTTTAATCTAGAGTATAATACTTCTAATTTAAATAAAGGTTGTCCAATAGTCTTTTTAGGGTTCTTTACCCAACGGGTAAAAACGGGTCCCTATTACTGTGCCTATGCTGTCTGTCTGTCTGTCCGTCTGTCCATCTGCCGTACCTTTAAATGACTGTTTCTTTTGAACAGTAATAGATAGCCAGTTCAAATTTTCACAGAATAATATATGTACTTAATGTTACGGCGGATTAACTGAGAAATAAAAAAGTTAAGCTAACACAGTATTCTTTTGTATTGTTGTAAAAACCGGCTAAATGAGAGTTCCATACCACCACAAAATACAAAAAGGTCATCCAAGTAACCGAATTACCAGTTAATATGACGCCTTCCAAAATAGTCAAAGCAATGTGTGGCTACGCAGCCACAGTTAATTATTTTGCTACAAGCGCTCAAGTAACACAATTATAACTTGGTAATGAACAGAAATTCTTACCCTTTGGGTACGGAACCCTAAAATTATGTACAAGCGTCAAACTTCGCATGATTATAGAACACACTAAAGTATAATAATAAATAATAGCCAAGTGCGAGTGCGAGTCTGACAAATTTCTGTTCACTCTGTTCGGGCGCGGTCGGTACTTGGATGGGTGACAGCCTGGGCATTGATGGGATGTTGTCTTTTTGTACAACTTTTTGGTACTTTAGTAGCTAACAAGTTATGTGGTGGTACGGAACCTTCAATGCGTGAGCCTGACTCGCACTTGGCCAGTTTTATCTCATTCATAATTTCATACCCGGATGTCCTATCTGCTGACCTACTTTTTCCTTATCAATAAAAGAACAGTACAAGTGTCCAATGTGCATTGTGTACGTGATTTGGAGAAAAGGTGGGGTGTACCTATATTAAGACTCGTCTTTCTTTTTCATTTCTTACTCTACGGGTTTTATATTGTTTAATTTTTCCGCATATTTTTGTTTTGTTTCCTAAATTAGATACCTCCAAATAAACATTAAATGTAATAATGTTAAATCAATGAGGTTCCCACGACACGGGCCTAGAGCCTAGTGTAGGGCCACTGCATATTTGAAACCCGATGTTATCTTTTATGAGAATAAAGTCTTGTAAAGTGTTTAAAGACAGTGTACAATCAAATAATAAGAATTTTTAATTTGATTCATTGATTTCCAGGTAAAAGAAATCGAAAAGCGAGATTCCGTTTTGACTTCAGTACAACAGATTGATAGATTACTTCGTCCTGGGTCAACGTATTTTAATCTTAACCCCTATGAGGTTTTGCAAGTTGATCCCGATGCCACAGTAGATGAAATCAAGAAGAAATACAGACGGTTATCCATTCTTGTTCACCCGGACAAGAATATGGTAAGTTCACGTCCCGATAAAGTAGAAAAATTACATTTCATGCTCCTAACGTGAGATACGAGTAGGAGGTTACAGAGATATTAAAACAAAACATCAGGAACATATTTCTAATATGAAAAGATTTCACATACATCTATTACTGTTATGGTCTCAAAAGTATTTTATATAGATAAATAGATGTAAAGTTACTTCAGAATGTTTCCCTAAGAGACCTTGAGAGATGTTTAGGCGGTTATGTCCGTCAATTTTTCCTTTTTATCCACAGATTGGAACTTCCCGGAGGCTGCCTGAGACAGCACATTAGGTAAGGAATAGAGAGAAATCACACGTCAGAACTGCAAACTGTTATGAGTAACAGCTAATATCTCAGAATAACAAGCACAGGGTAATTTTGAACTCCTTAAGGTGGTAACTCAGCGTCAAATTTTCACACAACTTTAACATACAAAACCTTTAAAAGGACAATGGTGTGACCTAAAATGAAATAAATAATCCGGTCAAATGCGAGTCGGGCTCGCGCACTGAGGGTTCCGTACCACCACAAAATTTAATAACGAAATTACCAGTTATAACTTGGTAATGAACAGACATTTGTCACCGACTCGCACATGGCCGTTATTTATTATTACTTGTTATACTTTAGAATGTGTACTACAATACAATACAATAATCAACGCAATAATCATGCCAAGTTTGACGCTTGTACGTATTACCATTTTTACATTAGAGCTAATACAAAAATACGGTAAAAAATACGTTTGATGTATGGGAAACCAATTTTTTTTTCTTTTTTTTCTTACTTAATCCGCCGTAACATAACATATTCTGTAAAAAAAACTGGCTATCTATTACGGTTCGAAAGATACAGCCGTTTATAGGTAGGACAGACGGATTGACGGACAGACAGACAGACAAACAGACAGACAGACATCGTAGGCATAGGGTCCCGTTATTACGCTTTGGGTACGGAACCATAAAAAGAAGAATGACTTTTTCGATCTTTAAAATGTTGAACATAATTAAAAAAGTGAAGTAACTATTCCATGATACTCCTTCTTGCCTCTTTCCCGCCTCTCTTCCCGCTCTCCTTCTCGCCTTCATTAATAAAACCTTAGCCTTTAAAGTTTTGATGGGACAACGCTGTGGGAGAATTAGGCGCTGTACTAAGAATTCTTGGTGCTACCTGCAACTGGTATGCTCTATTTACTGTCAGGCGATCTATTTGCTCGTCCCATCATTCAGTTTTGATAAAAAGAGCACTGTAGTTTGGCAAGAGCATTTCAATAGACAGGATTTGGAACAAGAAATACTTTTATATTAATTTAATGTGTTTTAAGTTTAAGTCAAAGGGGCCTAGGAAATAACAACACACCTAAAATTTAAATTTAATAAACCCACAACAAATTCAGAAAAAAATTATTTATCCCTTAATCAATGGACCGATTTTGATCAAGCCAAAAACAACTGCAATGAAAACTACTTTAAAAAATAAAACCGCATTTAAACCGGTCTAGCTATTTGGGAGAAACATTGGAAAAGTGGTGGACACAATACACACTAACACAATATCTTACACCAAACACCGGAGCTTTCGCCTTTCCGTCGTGGATGAAAACATAAATAAACATATACTAGAAATAAACAGTTGAAAATAAATTACTATGGCTTTAGGCCTATTGTTCATGTGAACTTAGCCTGTTTTAGATACACTATGCTTTGTTTAATTTTCATATTAATACATTATTTATTATTTTATTTATAATTATTTTCTGAATTTTTATTATTTTTTATTTTTATTTTTAGAGTTTTAGAGTCCTGTCACTCATGCAAATTTTAAACATTTAGACTACCAAACTTTTCTTCATTCCAGGATGATGCTGAGAGAGCTCAACAAGCATTTGAAATTGTGAACCGTTCATGGAAAATATTGGAAAATGAAGACACAAGGAAGAAGTGCCTTGATATCTGTGAAGAGGCCAAAGAGCGCACTGATCACATGGTGAGATGTAGCATTGTAACAACATAGATCTAAAATAAATGTTGTATAATTTAGAATTATGTATCATACTAAAATTATAAACGCGAAAGTGTGTTTGTTTGTTGGTTTGTTTGTTCCTCTTTCACGCTGCAACGGAACAACGGATCGACCTGATTTTTTGCATGGGTATAGTTCAAGAGCCAGAGAGTGACATAGGCTACTTTTCATCATCATTATCATCATCACCATTTTTCATCACTACGCGGGTGAAACCGCGGGGCGCAGCTAGTAATCTACAAATCGGGCTGATAGCCTGTTAGTCTAGTTGGTAGTAAACCTGCCTTCTGTGCTTGGGGGCGTGGGTTCGATTCCCACCTAGGACAAACATTCCTGTGATAAACATTTGTGTTTGTTCTATATCTAGGTGTTAACATCTATTTAAGTATGTATTTAAAAATAAATATGTATGTATATCAGTCACTGGCAGACATATTACAAGCTTTGCTTAGTATGGGGTCACATGACTGTGTGTGCAAATGTATAAAAAAAATTACCCCACCGGAAAAGTCGCATCTAAATCTCAGATCAGACAAACAAGGGAGAATATGCCTTAGTTTTTTCTCTACCGCTAAACCGCTTTACGCAAAAACAGTAAGTACAGCTCCCTTGCAAATTTTTCACGCACGAAAAATCTTGTAGCGACACCAATGAACTAACTTATAGTCCACAATCAAAATAAACTGGCCAAGGGGTGCCGTACCACCACAAAGTTCAATAACGAAATTACTAGTTATAACTTGGTAATGAACATAAACTTGTCACTGACTCGCACTTGGCCATTTTTTATTATTTGTTGTTATACTTTAGGGTGTATACTATAATCATGTTAAGTTTGACGCTTGTAAGTATTACCGTTTTCACAGAGCTAATACAAAAATACGTAAAAAAATACGTTTGTTCTATGGGGACCCCTTTTTCGTTTTTACTTTTAGACTTTTTTATTATTTGTTAGTCATTCCGCCGTATCATTACATATTCTGTGAAAATTTCAACTGGCTATCTATTACGGTTCGAGTATACAGCCGTTAAAAGGTAGGACAGACAGACAGACATCGTAGGCTTAGTAATAGGGTCCCGTTTTTACCCTTTGAGTACGGAACCCTAAAAAGGGTCACAAGGTCATCTGCTGGGTGAGATCGACTAAAGGAATCAAGCCTGATTTAGGCCAGATATGTTCGCGCCCGCCACGCCTTCTTACCATATCCCCTTGTTTGTCTTATCTAAAATCTAAACCTATTCTATACAGGCGTAGGATAGAGATAGACCGATCGACTGATTTACAGTTGCATAGTACGCTGAAAGGAAGTTATTGTACACATAATAAAAATTTTAACAACCGTGACTATGGACTATGGGACCAACCCTGAAATCACAAAAAAAAAAACTAAACGATTGACGAATGATGTTTGGAACAGCTCTTATTTTTGCGTTATTTCAGGGTTGGTTCCATAATTACTTGTTCACTATGACCAATGTTGTGGTACTAAGCAAAAGGTATAAATAGATAATAAAATATATCTATAAATAGAGCAACATTATAATATGACTATATTGGTTGTTATATTTTTTTATTTTTTTTATCCTACTACTAATTTGACTTGAAATGCATGTTTCAGATAGAACAGAAACGAAAGAAACTCAAAAAAGAAAATCGCCTAGATGAGGGTATCCCGGAAGATGACCCATTGAAGTACAAACACTCTATTTACGTTATGACTATGAAGGTTAGTATTTTATTAATGGTGCTGTATTTTAATGTAAACTTATTGCAATTGTTTCTTCATATCAAATTTGAACACATTTAATACCATGAAAGCTGTCCTCCGAAATGAAGATTTTGATGAGTCCTATCACTTCTGTAAGGAAACTACTTGTCCAGGTTCAATAGTTTCCGAGATAAAGCACTTTAAAGTTTGACAGCTGTCAGGGATTTAAGCCTGCCAAAAATAAAAAGGACTTTATCTTGGCTAACTAAGATTTTTAAGAGATCTATCACGTCTGTCAGGATGCTAATTATAATTTAGGTTCAATTGTTTCCGAGATAAAGCCCTGTCAAGTTTGACAGCTGTCATCCGAAATGAAGATTTCAACAAGATCTATCACTTTTGTATATAAACTAATAGTCCAGATTCCATTCTATATTTCACATGACTCCATAATACCAAGGAAGATAGACTAAGAGGAAGACAATAGCGGAACATTAGAGCGTAGCTCGGAAATTTGCCTAAAAACGGTACGAACTTAGATGGCGCCGTAATTTGAGCGTTATATAGGTTGTCTCGAACTTCCGTAAGCGCTGCAGTCAGATAATGTACGAAAGGGTTCTACAAATTACCGTAGCGCTAGTATCGCAGTCAAGTTTCGCAACATTCTGTTTCTGTCTGTTTCGCAAGTTTCTGGATACTCATTAATAAGCCCACATAATTATTATGTTTATGATATATTTATTATTATTAAAGTATAATCCCTTACTATCTATTTACACACTAAATTCATTGGAACTATTTTAAAAAGCATTTTGCTATTCTTCCGTAGGGCGTCTCCGATGGCCTCTTAGAATGCATTCACCATTGCTTCAGGGCTTGAAAATCGTGTAAGATTGCTTGCGATTTTCAGAAAAAAATTACTTCGTCTGGTCTGTATGACGGATGCGTCATCAATTCAACATTTGATTTGACATTTTCAAAACTCATTCGTTACCTTAGCGGAATGTGAGGCCGCGTTGTGACGACTTTTGCGAGGACACTTCGCGACCTCTGGGCAAGCACGTACTTACATACAAATCTGCAGTCACTGTCCTTTGGTTTTCAAAAACCAAAAGGACCAAAGGTTTGATTGGAAATCGCAAACTGTGCGTTTTATTCGATCATTTTCCCCCTCCACCTATATGAGGAATGAGGCAATAATATGATGTGGCATTAGTATGTGTGTATTCAATATGTGCCTGCGGCTAGGCATATATGCAGGGCTGTTAATAGATTGTGCATTTGTGATGCCCCTGGTGTTACAGGTATCCATAGGCGAAGGTGATCGCTTACCATCAGGCGATCAGTTAGCTAGTTTGCCACTTATGGCTCTTTTTTGTATGATCAACGCTCTTAGTTTCTGTAAATAAGAGCTAATCTTAAATTTTCCAGTTATTTGCGGACATGGAGCGAAAGAGACAGCACCTTGAAACGAGAGATATGGAGGAGCGGAAACGGAAGCGGGAAGCGGAAATCGAGCAGGAGGAGCAAAGAACGCTTGAGAAGGAGTGGGCCAAAAACTTTGAGGTATGGGCATATTGCACATTGCTGTCACAGTAGGCGTTTAATCGTCCCAACTAAGTAAGAACAGAGTAGGATAAGGCTGATTATCCACCAGAGATATGAGAAGAAAAACCGACCAATAGGATCGCTTCATTTAGTCTCGCCCCGCCTCCTATTGGTTGATTTTTTCCTCGCACACTGCTTAGCTACCTTGCACATTGCTCTGGTGGAAAAGCACCCTAAAAGTGCGTTTACACTGCAGTAAAGATGAGCAAAGCGGAGCAGAGCTGTGAAAAGCGACTACATGTGAAGCGGAGATGAACGAACTTGTAGAGCAGAGCATATTCCGGTACATTTTTATGCAAAGGCGCAGCTGGCCGGTTCGGTAGCTTACCCCGCTGTTTGCTATTATGCTATTATGCCCCTCGTGTGAGATAAATTATAAGGGGCCAAGACCCACTTTGGGTTCACAGCGCCAGCGTAATAAGTAGGTATAGGCCAGTTACTAATTACAATCTCTATTGTTTTCTGTATGGTTTTTGTAGGATAGTGGGGTAAATCGTAGGGCGCGCTGCTATTTGGAAATAAAAAAAGTTAATCAGCAATTTCACTGAATTCCAGGAATCTCGACAAAACCGCGTCGACAGTTGGAAGACATTCCAATCAGGCAGCGGCAAAGAGAAAAAAAAGAAGAAAATACTAGGCTTTAAACCTCCTAAACCCAAGCCGGAGAGCAGATAACTCCTCATTTAGTTACTAGTAGGGCTTCGTTTCCATTAGACTCCTGCAAATAATGCAGCCCCCGTTTGTAATATATTCAGAAATTATAGTGTTACTTATGTATTTCTCACAGCATCCGGGAATCCACCAAAGCTGTAGAGCTAAGCTGGGTTGATATGTACTGTACATATTTTTTTTTTTAATTTCCTAATTTACGCGTAAGAAACATGATGAACTATTTCTTTTAAATTATGTTATGAGCTAATTCAATCCAGTCTAGTTGTTTACGGCTTTGGTAGATTCCCGCCCTTAGCATAAACAGGAGATAATATAGTGCATTACTGTTGAGGCGATCCGTGCGCCCACCGGCTCAATACACCGTGGGATAAGAGGGAAACACTCGAACCGTTCACCCACCATAGGGATGAGGGGGAATTTCCGTAACAGCACATAGCATAGATTGTCTTTGTCTGTCTGTTAAGACCCTTATTCTAAGAAACGCGTAGATGTATCAAGTTGAAATTATCATATCAAATACTCAGGTGTACGGTCTCTTTCAGCTGTGAAAAAAAACAAACTTGTAAGTCAACGCGATCACTAGATATGACCGTTTATGTCGCATATTTTCGCATATTTTGAGATTCACAAGGGAATCAAAACGTATAGGGCATTTCCCGTTGACGTAGAATCATGCAATTTGGCAAAGGAAAAATTCGAAAGTCGTTAATTTGAAGATCGTTTTAAAAAAATACAGTGGTTAGTTCCTTTATTAACTACACAAAATATAAGCTAATACTGATATTACAAATACAGTTAGACTGCCCATAGACCGTTGAAGGTCTAAAGACAATCCAAATGCTCAACCAGTTGGCAGTGGGCTTGAGCAAAACATAATTTAGTTAAATTTATTTTATTTAAATTATGTTTTGCTATTACAAACTTACATTTTGTAGTTGGTATGTATGTAAGAACCTTATTGTCCTCGCAAAGTTAAGTTTGTCTTTCAATATTTCAACTTTTTTTGTATATTTTTTTTGTTTGGACTATCACTAGCCCGTTTTTTTTAAATAATGGACTTCGGTAATTTTGGGAAGTTAATATTTCATAATATTTAGTTTTTTTTTCTAATTATTACCTGGGATAAACAGTTTTTCCTATTTATTCTGGTCATTATAAAAATTTAAACAAAAAGGACACGTTCAAATACGGCACTCTGTCTTTTTCGGATAATTATAATAAAATGTATCAATGGAAAGCTTATTTATCAATATTCTTAAATATTTACATAATATTATGAATAAAATTACTAGCATTTTTTAATAAAAACGGCTTATTAGTTTTCGTAGTAGCTTAATTAGCTGTAATAATATGGGTCGAACCGAACTAGCAATTGTAGATCTACTTTGACAGATCCATCTACAAAAACGATTATTCGAAATCGAATAATCAACGCCGGAACTATCTCATCCCTAGCCCAATTACTAACTCCCTCCGGGTGAGGTTGCCAAGCAAAATGTGGTAATGCCAGTACACTTATTTTTTTTTCTACTACAGCTTTAAAATTAATAATATTATAACTAAAAGCCGATAAATATAAACATATTTTCCGTGCTCAATATTATTCAAAATTATTACACTACGCAATGATATCTATACTAATAATATTATAAAGAGGAAAGATTTGATTGTTTGTTTGTTTGCATTGAATATGCCCTGAAATTACTGAACCGACTTGAAAAATTATTTCGCTGTTGGGAAGCTACGCTATCCCCTGGTGACATAGGCTATATATATCTTTACCCGTGCGACGCCGGGGCGGGCCGCTAGTAAGTTATATTGATGATATCGACGAAGTCCCACCTCCCTTACAAAAAACATCACATTTCCTTTGTTCTAAATATTTTGAAATACTTAGTAACGTCGTAAAATTACCGAAGCACATTTTTCAAATCATTCATCAAATCAAGACAGTCATTTAATATCTTTAAAAATATCAAATGCTCGCTGATCGCTGCTCCCGGTATTCTGGTCCTTAAGTGATCTGCATATTTGAACCGGTTCAGAGCCGTGTTACCCACGGCTACTCGTCAGCTGTATTAATAACTAGCGACCCGTCCCGGCTTACTGGTATAATTTACGTGCGAAGCTGGTGCGGGTCGCTAGTTATATATATAACCCTTCCGTGAAAAATTATCTAACAGATGGTGAAAACCGCATCAAAATCCGTTGCGTTAGGAAGAGTTAGTGGTTATACAGACAGACAGTCGCGGAAAGCGACTTTAATTTATACTATGTAGAGAAGAGAAGATTGTTTGACAAGTCACCTAATATAAGTGACGGATAGCTAACCAGTATATCTTTGCCAGTATACTACCACATATAAAAAATAATATCATTGCTCGTTCAGGCAAATTACTCTAAAAAAAGGTGCCTTACGGCTACCTGTTTTAAGCGATTCCGTTTCGGTGATTGCGAAAAGTTGCGCGACCGCAAACCGTATCTCGGCGCATTAAGGTTCACGTTCGCGTGATTTTCCGCACTGCGCTGTTTCCAGCCCACGTTAAGCGGTAGCTGGTCATTTATGTGAAAGCAGTCAAGGAAGATAGACTAAGCTTAATGCAAATAATTAGAATAATAATTATACGTTAGCTAGTACAAAACACAATTTTCTTTGGGTATCAGAAGCTAGAATTAATTTAGACAGTCGTTCTGCTTGATGATCCATAATTTTAAATAGTGAACTGTATTCAAATGGTAACCTACAGGGTCACACGGAAAAAGAAAAAGCCGAAAGGAGCTTATTTTATCCATCATTATGAACAACTTTTACTAAGGGGTCAACCCTGAAATAACGGAAAAAAATGATATTCCATAGAAAAATAAATTATATGCAGAACTTTTTTTTTTTTTTTTTTTGGTTCACAATTTGGAATATACACATCTTATACTAAAATCTTACACAAAAAAAACAAGTCACGGTGTAATTCCTAACACTAGTGAACACAGCATGTACTCAACAACAATGTATAATTACATATATAGTTTTTTTTTTGCAATAAAACAAATAGAGACGAAATAGAAAGCAACAATGTTGTAAAATGTTGGAACAGCTTATATATTTTTCGCGATTTCAGATTTGAGCCCTCAATAAAGTCGTAATGACTACATTGAGCTCCTTTCGGCTTTCGGTCCTTACAGTGTAACCCTGTTTGTCGTCAATAGTTCAATCTACAATGAAGTGGCCCTATTTTTCTCCTAATTGCTTACCATGGCTTAAGGGCTTATGTGATGTGCATTCACTATCATGCATTCAACATTTCTGATGATATAAAATGACAAAGTACGAACAAAAAATCTAAGAAACAAAAGAAAAAAAAACAAGGTAACATGTTTAATACATCTACAAAAATTGTTGTTTTTTTTTTTGATTCCGTTAGAAACTTAGACCAATGGCAGTTTTCGTACACGTACATTAAGTAGGTACTAATTTCATTTTATCTTCAAAAATATTGAAATGCATAGTGACCGCACTTTGTGATCGCCCCATCACGAAGTACCAGGTCAACATAAGCTGCCAGCAGAACTTTCAGTTTGCAGTTATAGAAAATTGCTCAACCAAGAGTCAGGTCCAAAATACTAAATGAGTTTTTTTTTATAGATCATAATATTATATCATAGTCCTGTATTTTTGTGTTGTCTGTACAATTTTATCTAAAACGGGCTTGGTAGTGTCGTTAATTGTAGACGACACTGCTGGTAGTGCGGCTTTTAGTATCGTTGCCAAAAACGATTTCATTGGTTTAATATTTTGAAAACCAGCAATGTAAAGCGTACAAAACTCGGGGACGCACCGCGTGGGTACAAATCACGCGCTGCCTGTGTGCGTGCAGAAGTTCTTCGTTGACATTAGCGTCAGCTGGATATTCTATTATCTATATCTATACTAATATTATAAAGAAGAAAGATTTGATTGTTTGTTTGTTTGTTTGCATTGAATAGGCTCCGAAACTATTGGACCGATTTGAAAAATTCTTTCACTGTTGGGATGCCACACTATTACCGGGTGACATAGGCTATAATCTATACCCGTGCGAAGCTGGGGCGGACCGCTAGTGCTTATTAAAGCGATAAAATATATAAAGGTAGGTACATTTTTTTTTGTAATAACAATTTTGTATTTAAATCCTCAATGTTAATGTTGCAAGAAAATGCAAAAAATTCATATAATTTTCGTGATTTTTATTTTATTTTAAATAACACAATAAGTTGTCACGGGGACAATTTTTTTGAAATATGAACCTATAGCACAACTAGTTGTGCAAAGTAGTTGGTCCACGGGTATACTACCTGATATTATACCTACCTGATAGAATTACGTATCGGTAATTATTAGCATTGTCACCAATCTTTTGTTTCGGGAGCGTTTTCTACACTTGCACTATAAACGATGAGGAGAAAGGGGGCTATTTCTATTGAACTATCTGACAAACTATTTGTACTTGTTATTATTCTGGGACAAACCGACAGAATTGCAATACAATCATTGCTATCTAAGATGGCGGACAAAGCAATATTGTATAGAAGTGTGGTATGTAATACAATACTTAATATCGACTGTAGTAGGTAGGTATACCATCGAGTTAGTATTTTACCTCATAATGTAACCTGAAACTCAAAGCTGTTTCTATTTTGCTGATAATAAAGTAATGCTCACAATTTTTTTGTTTCTTTGTCATAGTGTTTGTTAAATACTAGGTCCTAACTTCGATCAAATAAAGTGAATGGATGGGCCATAACCATCGAAATTGCTCAGTAAAAACGAGGCAAAACCGTTGGACATATACTTCAACACCTAATTATAACCATGTACAGTACGTTTGCTACAAAAAATTGAAAGCGCTATTTTGATGTGTATTTACTATTCGGGAAAGCACACGAAGGCATAATTTTGTCAGATGTTTCGTAATCATGTAACAATAGACGCGTGTCGCACTTCCTACGGCTAGAGACCGACTGAAACGAAGTGAGCGCGTGCGCTTTTTTGTAACCTACAAGAATGCGCTTCTTCTAAGCCCGTCCATTCATTTGATTTTGGTCAAAGGGTCCTAATCATTGAGATGTTGGGTATATAATCTAAGGATCCTAACATTACGTCACAATATGTTCAGCGCCGTACAATGATACAAGAGGATCATTTTAAGTTTGGCCACGAGGAAAGGAGGCCATTCCTTGTGGTTAAACCAGTTTGACTAAACAGTACGAGGAAGCACAGGTCTAGCGTCTCTCGAAATTTTCCATGGCACTGCTGGTAGTGTCACGCAGTTGTGCCACGGGTAAGTCACGATCTCAACTATGTCGCATAATCTACCGTGCCTATAGATGTTAATTTAATATTATACAGGGTTACGCATAGGTATATATACTGTAACAAGCCAAAAAGAGGTCTTGTACTCGTCATTATGAACAACTTTTACTACACTTTGGTGGGACCAACCCTGAAAACGCGGAAAATAGTGTCAATGACCGTTTTCTATGGAACAGTTGATATTTTTTCGCACATTTCAGGGTTGGTCCCATATAAAAGACGATTTTTTTTCTGTGGTTGGCCCCGTAGTAAAAGTGGTTCATAATAATTATATGGTTATAATTTTTCCTATTTGTTCTATTGGTACAATAAACAAACATATTTCCCGTTTGTTCTATTGGAAGAAACAACCACTACACACTAATAACTTAACACGTGTTTGTTGAGAACAAACGGGAACGACCCGGCAGTGACTAGTGTTCCGCTACGTAGATGGAGTTAGATCACAGAATGTCTAACATTTTTATGACAGGAGAAAATGAAACCCTGGGTCCAGTTAATAAAGTTTATTAGTCATCGCTGTCGTCGCACTCTTCGACCATGTCGCTGGGCGGGCCAGGCTGCTTCGGCGCCTTCCAGTTCAGGTAGAAACTGCCGGTCCAAACCATCATGCCCAATGAGAAAAACCACCTGAAAAGCAGAACATAAATACGTAAGTTTATTTAAATGAATATGCCTTTTAATCCTCCATTTTAAACTGTAGGTCTTCCCGGCTATGTCTAGAGGATGGCGTATATTTTGGACAATATTCTGGGCTCTGGGTTGTCTAAATCGCGTCTCAGGCGTTATAGTGGTCCGTGGAAAAACGTGACACGCCTCTGGCTCTTGAATCGGCTTAGCCATAAGCATAGATGTAGGTAGTATTTCGGATGCTACATAAATCATGTCTTTTAAATGGATATAGATCAATGAAGATTATTACTATGTATAAGCGAAAAACCTTACCACACAATTCCCCCAATAAGAATATTATTGTATATGCTCTGCTTGTCTTTGTACCAGGGATTCCAAGGCGCGCATGGGACCGGGAGCTCGTTCATATGGGCGTCGCATCGTGCTGGAAAGTTAAGGAACTAAGCTTCTACCAAAAGACCTATGTTTTACCCAAGACTTCGCTTCATCTAAAAGTAGGTATCTAGTGTTCTCTAGACAGTAGTCTGAACTACTGACTGGTAAGCGACTGATTACCTAAGTATAAGTATATAGTTATAGGTAATCAATCGCTTCATAGGTTGTCGGAACCTTCCATCGACACGAGCGAGTTAAGGCCGTTGCAGACTATGCGTAGTAGCCACTTGCTACTTGTACCTACTACGCATGGTCTGCAACGGCCTTTAAGCAATGTAGCGGTGTGGTGAAAAAAGTGAGAGCAACATAGAGTAATTTGAACACAAACGATAATTGCACAGAGAAATATCTTCCTTGTTTGTCTGATCTGAGGGCACACCACTGAATCGACACCATTAACAAAGTTCCATTGGGCTTCCTTCCTACATCCTTAAAAATAAGTCAGTGGAGTAGGTGGTGTAGGCGAAAGTAAATACTTTCGTCGAATCCTGGGTATCAGCCTTCGACTTTACTTTCGTCGAATCCTGGGTATCAGCCTTCGACTTTACTTTCGTCGAAGGTATCGGCAACATTTTTCAGCCAGGATACATACCTGGTCTCCCGCTGGATTTTCTAGCTTGAATCGCATTGATAATATTTTTTCGTAGAGCTAATAATTGTAATCTCATTTTGACAGCTCCAAAATAGTTCAAAACCAAAGAGAATATCACAGATATACACAACCAGATCGGCAATATATTTTAGTGAAAGAGACAACTTGATATGGCTCAGCACAAGTACGAAAAGGACATAAATAGATTTTGTTGTCCTTATCGGCGTGACCTGTTTTTGGTACCTCAAGTGTCAAAATCTGTAATAATCAGTGACAAACAAAACGGGTCTGAATTATATTTATTGCCTTTTTTTGGTGATTTAATGTGATAAATGCGTGTTTCCTCTGAGAAATAATTGTAAAAGATATTTTACAATGGTTGGTTGTAGCATTTTGGGCTGCAAGAAGCGCAGTGAGCGAAAATACGATGATGAGCGAGAGGCACTGAGCTAGCCACGCTCATTGAAAATCTATAGGTAGTAGATCTGTGGAGAATATAAATTGTTCAAAACCACTTCAAAGCTGTATGTCATTGTGCGTTATTTTTATTTAATGACATATGACAACTGTGACTTGTTATTTGTTCAGTTATAGGTTACCATACTTACTCAAAAAGAGGTTAATTTTATTTTACTATATTACCCCAAGACTTACCCTACACACTATATACCTAGTTTTTTTTTTTTTTTGAGGGATTAGATTTTTTTTTATTATGCATACCTTAAAAAACAGAAAAAACTAAAACTTAAATAAATATCTAAAAACGAAAACTTAAAAAAACTAAATAACTATATACTAATTTAAAAGCCCCTCGGTGGAGGGAAAAGTGGCCAGAATGCTGGCAGCATTGCCACGCTGATGGCAATGCAAATTTTATGGCCAAAGTAGGCGCCAGCATTCCGGTCACATGTGGTGACCGTATTAATTAACCCTTATTAGTAAAAGAAAATAAAAATAGTAGCCTTGGAGTGCCTTGGAGTAGGCTACTCCAAAACAACCAAACCAAAACACCCATTGGCTACTCGGAGTAGCCAATAGAAATTTAGTCTTTTTCAATTTCAATAATTTAATAAATTATTTTATTATATATTTTAATTATTTTTATTAATGATAATTTTCACTAATCTATTTGAAAGTCTATTGCCCAGTTTCGAGGTCAATGATAGGCCGTTGTAATTACAACAATGTGTTGTACAAACAGCGCTTGGCTTGGTGTGAGAATCACCTTCAATAGACTGCTCTGCTACAACTCAAACATTTGCCCGTAGTACCCCAACACTGTAGGTACAAAACAAACGCTTCCTCAGCTTCTTTCTGGGCCAACTTGATCAGAAAACCATATTTAGTTAAAATATAACCATGAAAAGAAAAAGAAGACCGATGGTGCTTATATACTACGTATAATTAGGTAGGTCGATAATAGACGCGTGACCAAAATGATCCTTAACTGTTGGCCTTTTGGAAAAGCTCAGAGTCACACAGCGGGCAATGGAGAGAGCTATGCTCGAAGTTTCTTTGCGCGATAAGATCCGAAACGTGGATATTCGCCAAAGAACCAGAGTCACCGACATAGCTGTTAAAATTTGCAAGTTGAAATGGCAATGGGCAGGCCACATCGCTCGAAGAACCGATAACCGATGGGGAAGAAAGGTTTTGGAGTGGAGACCACGAACCGGAAGACGCAGCGTAGGGAGGCCTCCCACTAGATGGACCGACGACATTTTGAGAGTCGCGGGTATCCAGTGGATGCAAAAGGCGGGCTGTCGTTCAGTGTGGAGGTTAAAGGGGGAGGCCTATGTTCAGCAGTGGTCGTCTTCCGGCTGATGATGATGACCATAATGATGGCGTGTTTCTGGCTCAACGCATAAGTATTGCCATTCACCGTAATGCCACCAGCATGTTGGGTACGCTGCCAACTGGTAGTGGGCTTGAGCATTTGGATTGTCTTTGGACCTTCAACGGTCTATGGGCAGTTAACTGTATTTGTAGTATTAGTATTAGCTTGTATTTTGTTTAGATAATAGATAGGTAGGTATATAGGTACTTACTTTCGCTATTCAAATACCTATCAAAAATAACTTTTAATATAGGTACCTACTTAAGCAAGTAAGGCAACTTTGCCATCAAATTATGACTTTCATACACTTGTAAAAGTGACATAAAAATGTTCAGATACAGCCTCTCGGTACAATAAAAACTTTGCCAAATTGTAATAAAAATTCTGTGTTACATAGCGTTAAATATTCCAAAAGTTAAGCTATAAAGATGGCCCGTATCGTACCTACTAATGTGTGTGTGTAATGTGGTCTAAAATGGACAACCTACCAATAATGTTCAGATAGGTACCTACGTACGTACTTATATGCAATAAACTTACATAGGCATATATAGAATAGTCTCGATCTCAGTCTGTTGGTTACATTTTCATCACTAAATACTCACGAAACAATTTATATAACAATTGACATCGAAGTTATGTGCATCACTGCGTCACGTGAAGGAACATTCGAAAAGTATTTACTTAGGTATGTACTTATTAACTCGGAAAGTATATCAGATCTGAAAATTAAGATGAGAGTAACATGTAGATAAAAACGAAAATTCATTTCTAGTAAGTACCTAGCTATAAGCATGAGTACCTACCTACCTGAGCTAAAGTTATAATATGATTATTTACGGGGTATTTCCCGTGAACATGGTGCATGCAACTGCGCCGAAATATCGGGAGCTCATTCTACAACCTTACCACCTTAGAATAACTACTCAGAATAACTAAGGTAGGTTTCCAAACAACGCCTTCTCAAAACGTAAGCTACAAATTCGCTTTGTAGCTTACGTTTCCATAGTATTTTAAACGATTTAAGCAAGAAAATTAATGGATTACCTGGGGAATATCACACCATAACTCTTATGCTGCTTTTCTGATTTGTTGTGGTACGATTTCACCGCGCAAATAGTCATACAAAAAATTTTATATTTTTTTTGGAGCCATATATATTTGAATGGCTTAAATTTTGCGAATGTACTTGGTTTCTTTGTGTAGTTATTCTGAGCTCCGTGGTAAGCTCAGAATAACTAAATATCCCGTAAATAATCATAAAACTTTAGTGAACAACCGTGATAGTTTGAAACAGTGTTCTACCTGATCTGTACCTTATATACCACGGAATAGGGAGTTCCCTATTCCGTGTTACCTACTTATATATACGAATTTTCCCGGGGATGAAACCATGCCTACACTAGATCGAATTTCCTATTGGAATTTCTTTTGGATAGGTATTGGTAAGACCGATGGTGGTCGAACAGTAGCATTGCTTTGTAATCTGATGGCACCCAGTTCGATATCCTCGGCCCTGCAACAATTGCAGTTTCGATGTCATCGCTAAAAATCGGTGAAGGAAAACATCGTGAGGAAACTGGTATGTACAAAAAACTTCAAAAGCTCAAAGACACGACATTCACTAACATGCACTGGGCCAGCATGATGGATTATAGCCATCGAGATACAGTTCCTATAGAGTCACAATCTCTCACTGAAAACAGTCAAAAAACGTCCGGGCGTCATTGTACATACATTGTATCAATTATTTACTTCACAATGCCACATTTACGTACTCCAATTTAGACGTTATATCGCTTGCATAGTGTTCAACGTTAGTTGTCCGCTATGTCATCGTAGCTCTGGCATGGCGCAGCGTTGTAGTCGGATCGCGGTTACCTTGTAACTAATCAAAAAGTCTGCGCAATTCGTAGCGTGCGCTGAGTTTTAGTTCGGTTTTTTTTTAGCACAAGTGTGCGTCTATATGTTTTGTATCTCGATGATTATATCCCCTTTCTTTGTCTCTTTATCCCAGCAGTGGGAACATAATAGACTGATAATGATGATGATTGATAATCACTATGAGCTCCCATACAGCGGTATTTCCAAGTACCTAACTATAACATGGGGTTCTTCAAAAGGGCTGTTAATAGAGTCTTTAAGGGTCGGCAACGTATCTATGCCTCTGGTGTTGCAGGAATAGACGACGGTGATCGCTTACAATCAGGCGGCCCGTAAGCTTGTTTGCAATCTATGGCATAAAAAAATACATACATATCTACACTCGAAAAATATAACCCTTCTTTATGCCTAGTCGGGTAAAAACAGCGGGCACATGGCGATTTTCCAGTTGTAGCTTTTTAATGGGATAATAATTATTCTATATAGATTCAAGGAGAGGAATGAAACAACCAAGTAAATTTTGAAAACAATATCAAATTTAATACATAAATAATATTTATGTACTACATACATGTTTTCGCCTATAATATTTACACTGAAACACATAATTTCGTTCTAATTTATCTAAGATTTCACATTTTCATACGCTATTATAGTATTAAGCAACTAAAAAAATTCAACAAAATTAACATTAGGTATTTTACCTACGCCTTAAATAAGAATGATGCAGACATAGAAAATTTAAACATTGTACAAAATAATTTACGAATTTTCTTCAGCGGTTCACGCCCATGTCCCTATAAATACATAATAACTAACATCGCAATAACCATCATCTAATATAAAATATATTATCTATTACGATCTAATTTGAAAACCTAAAGTAGCTAACAGACGCGACGGATTTGGCTGAAGAACCGCCGTCTGACCAACGGGAGATCAAGAGAAAATTTTCTCTTGCTCTCCCTTTGGTTGGACGGCGGTCCGTCAGCCAAATCCACACGTCTGTTAGTACTATAATAGGAAAACTGTCCCATAGGGCTGTGCGCGTTACTGTGCGCACGGTAATCGATCATTCATTTTGTATCGATAATTACAAGTCATTATCAGACCTCTCTCTACAGCACAAGATTTGCTGTAAGTGCGTATCAATTTTACAATATAATTGACACTAACTGGGTTTGAATGGGTTTTCATTTGAACTCCTCTCTCATTGTGCCTCTAGCCAAGTTTTAAACTAGTAACAATAATCTAAACATTTCAAATTCATCCTTCATAAATAGGACAAACATAATGTAGGATTGTCCATTATGCAATTCGCCGATGGAATGAACTAATGGTGCAACCACATGAGCGTATTATAACTGCATAGAATAGATAGTGCTAGTTACGCTCTCAGTAGTTGATCCGTTATAATGTTGTTGTTTAGACTACATTGCACTAATTTTCGACCTTACATTTTCTAATACAAACAAATTAGTTTTTAATTAAGGACACATCCAAAATTATAAGTAATCATACTTTATAATTTTATCTTCTCACGCATAACATCATAAAATAAGGCAGGTACCGAAACGTCTATATAATTTTTTTCATCATTACGGATTTTGAAATATGTGTTTTAGAAAAGCTGTCAAAATCCAGCTAAAGGCAAGCAGCTATCTCACTATAGCATTCCAAATTTTTTTTAAATAAAAAACAACTAAGTTAGAATAAAAAAAAAATAAAAACAGGTTGGGCATTACCTTATTCAGTTTTTAATTTCTTACTAGTAATTTTTTATCTATAAAACGTGCGAAAGACATGTATATGGCTTTTGAGCGCAGCCTTAAGTAGTTACGTTTTTTTTTTATAAATATTCTGTACCTAACTTGCCGAACGAACATATAGGTTCGTACTTGTACTTAGAAAATACTTTTATAAATTAAAAAGTCTATATTTCACTGGGTAAAACAATTAAATATTATGTGTAAGAAGACATAAAAATAAATTGAAAGCATAACACAATGAACACTGACTACACTCATTCACATTAACGCTAGGCCTTAATGGAACATAATTCGGTCCATACTTAATTGACCACATAGATTGACATCAATATTTCTTTACAATTACTTAATTAACACTATAATTATTTCAACAACCATTTAGATATTAACTAACATCCTTACGCTAGTCATGAGTTAACTCCGAAGAGATTGATCAATCGTCTACAACATTCAATACGTATTATCGATAATTATAATCGATTTTCTATTCGATTTTACGTATTTATATTTGGCAAATGGTTCTTACACACACCTCGTGAAAGGCAACATACATTCGATGAAGGTGACTTTTAGTCAAATTAAATGAACTATCTACATAATTAATGGAACATCAGAAGTAACTCTATTCTGCTCATTAATCGCACGACTCGTAAAAGAAATTTAGCATTATACTCGCATATTTTTTGTTTTATAAAATATGAATGTTACAAGTAGAATAGCTATTAAAGCACCATTATCAGCTGCTAATACAAGTGACATTGTATAAAAGCAGTAACGAAATTACAAATGTGGCTTCGAACAGTGGTGGCGAAAACTCAAATAGTGTCTCGGAATTTGTAACTGGACGCCAAAAAGTACAAAATTGGCCTTATAATAATATTATTAAATGAACACTTATCGGCTAAAACTATCACAAACGGTCCACTGAGGTATTTAAGAAATAGCTACACCTATCTAGGCGTAGACACAATGCCCATAACTACAGTTGCAGCACTATCAAGCTGAAAGCGTGGATCATACCATCCAACGTGTAAAGTTTACACCATAGATGGTATTAGTAATAAGTGAGTGTTTACATTGAAAACACTCACTTAAAGCTAAGACACTACACCTGGTAGTCAACAGGCACGCTGTTTTGTTCGTGGGCATATTATTTTCAAAGAATCTATTTAATCGCTCACCAAAAATCTTACTATATCAAATCAATGAAAAATACCAATTACACAACAAAAATAGAACTACGGCAGAAGTTTAGTAGGTCTAGGCGACATCGTGGTCAAACGCAAGCAATTTATAAAAAAAAAAACTCATCAAAACCTAACTAGAAAGCCATAGGTAATTAAGCATAGCTCCGGTTTGCATCTCTCCCTCCTGCATTCTTCTATCTGATTTTGATCTGCAAACGCATTTAATTTGATGGATGGAAATTTATTAAATGTTAAGTATTTTTGATGTGCAGTTAAACATTTCCTTTGCCTTTCCTGGCTACCCCAAACTGTTCTAACACCGAGTAAATCGGAACTTACATTTCCACGAAGCTTACCAAATTATTCGGGACTAGATAATCTGACTACAAGTTTGTGCGTTTGTTTTGCTTCAGAGGTCTGTGAGCGTTTTTTACTTTCAAAAGCAACAGATACTAAAACGGCATCATTTTAAAATTCATGATCAGTTATTTAACCATTCAGGAATCTTGGATCTGTGTGTTAGTGAAACGACTTTCATACAGAAATCAATGGTAGAATAACTAGAATAATAATATCTACTAACGGCCAGAGCCGTTTAGAAGCGTTTGAATTATACATTATTAGGAATATACGGACTTGCAGGTACTAAAAAAAATATGTGCAGTTTCGATGCCATCGCTACAAAATGGTGAAGGAAACTAGGGCCCTGATTCCGTAACTTTGAAACGCGCGTAACGCGGCGCGTTCAGTTAATCTCAAAAAATTTGGACTCTATTTCTTAGGGATTAAAGGCCAAATCTTCGAGGTTAACTAAACGCGCCGCGCGTTACGGGACTTACGCGCGTTTTTGAAGTTATGGAACCAGGACCCAATATGTCCAAGAACCTCAAAATTTCAAAGATATGAAATTCACCAACATGCACTGGGTCAGCAAGGTGGATTAGGGCCCATCCTCTCTCTCTCTCTGAGAGAAGGCCTATCTCCCAGCAGTGGGAACATGATAGGCTGATAATGATGATGATGTGTACCCAAAAGTATTAAAATTATTAGATTTACATTATGTTCTTTTAAATATTTCTACTCAGACAAAAACATTATGGAAGAACGATTATTATTTCTAATATGAAAATGATAATTTTTAATAATGTACACAATGAATTCGTAATACAGGGTTACGTGGAAAGGGTGTAAGCCGAAAGGAGTCTATTATACTCATCACTATGAACAACGTTAACTAAAGGACAAACGCTGAAATAAATTAAAAAAAACAGCTGTTCCATACAATTTGTCAAGTGTCAATGATTTTTTTCAATTTCGTTCGTTTGTTTTTCGCGATTTCAGAGTTGCTCCCATAGTATAAGTTGTTCATAATGATGGGTACTATGGACCTCGTTGGTCTTAGTACACCCTTTCCGCGTATCCCAGTATATTCCTAAACAAACGTTACTCATTAAAACGCAGGGAGCTAGGGCAGTCAGGGGCTTATTCTACCATTGACCATAAGTTCTCTTCTAAAATAAAATTTATGCGCCCTTTTATGTTCCGAGTTGCGGCAAAATTATTCTTGTATCCTTCGACCAAAATAAAATGAATGGACGGGCCCAGAAGCGCATTTTTGAAGATTACAAAATGAGCGCCGGCGCTCACTTCGTTTCAGTCAGTCTCTAGCCGTAAAAAGTGCAACACGAGACTATTGTTACATGATAACGAAACATCTGACAAAATTATTTTTTCGTGTGCTTTCTTGAAGTGTTGACACACAACAAAAAACCGTTTGTAACTAATGTACTTGTACATGGTTATAATTAGGTGTTGAAGTATATGTCCGACGGTTTTGACTCGTTTTTACTGAGCAAGTTCAATGGTTCATTTCGCCCGTCCATTCATCTTATTTTAGGCAGGGTTCTCATTTTTCACATACTTTTATTATGGACTTGAATGTTTCGAGATATTTAGAAAATAACAGCAGCTATATTTGGTTGAAAATGGCTTGGTTGAGATAATTAATATTAAATAGATATAACTACTATGGCATTTGAAATAAACCTATGGATTGGTAGCTAGTAATAACTGCATTCTGATCTATAATTATATGACATCGCTTTTAACAGTTTAAACTGAATGATTGAAACGAATTACTTAAATAAATTATTTCTTATTTACACTTTTTTTTCATAGAGTTATTTAACAATATTGGCCCACCAGAAGAATTTGTAAAAACAATATATCAATTTTGTATATTTTACAATGTACTATAACATGAAAAGCAACATTTTGAAATTTGAATACTTATACACCTCCATAAAGTTTTTTAGTGAGATTTAATGTTAAAAGCCGGAAATATTTTCAAAATCAGTCTGTAGTGCCCAATACACATAAAGTTATAGTCCATGGTTAAACTAAAATCCTCAGGGTACAACTAAAATATTATCTTCAGCGCTCCGTGGACCAATTGAAAAATGACCAATTGGTCTATGGGGAAAATTACAGGTTTCAATCGTCCAATTATTATACCAACTGGGAAACGATGGAAAATATGGACGATGAAAACATAATAATGACATAAACATATGTTTCCATCGTCCAAATTTTTTATCGTTACCCAGTTTCCCAGGACGATGGAAACCTGTAATTTTCCCCATAGTAGACCAATTGGTAAAATTTCATTTGGTCCATGGAGCACCAACGAAAATTATTTATGGAAATTCTTCACAGGGCTTCCAAATCTTCCAATCTTATAGCGAGGACACATTAACAATTTTCTTTTCAACAAATATCACTTCAATGTCACTCTTTGATCGTCAATTTTGGCCAATCAATAGCAGGCTTAGAACACGGATCAGTCTCCATAATTGAACTGGTCGTTACAGTTTTGGTTCGTAATTGTGATGAATCGTTGTTTAATTAAGAATTACTTTGTTACTGGGTGCACTTGACAGCGAGCCCGACGTTTGGTTTAAGCAATGTCCAGTATTTACGTTTGGTGAAAATTTCCAATAATCTGAAAAAAATAAACATTCCATTAATATCTTTAAAAAAATAACCGGCCAATTGCGAGTCAGGCTTGCGCGCTGAGGGTTCCGTACCACCACAAAACACGAAAAGTAGAGCAATAAGACAACATCACGCCTATAGGCAGTCACGCATTCAAGTGCGCCCTATACGTTGTTTAACTTGGTAATAAACAGTAATTAATCGCCAACTCACACTTTGCCATTATTTATGATTTGATGTTATATTGTAGAGTGTGTACCATAATCATGCCAAGTTTGACGCTTGTACGTATTACCGTTTTTACATTAGAGCTAATACAAAATTACGTTAAAAATACGTTTGTTGTCCCCTTTAGACCCCTTTAGTTTTTACTTTTTGACTATATTATTTCTTAGTTAACAATTCATTACATTACATCAATCATTACATATTCTGTGGAAATTTCAACTGGCTATCTATTACGGTTCGTAAGATACAGCCGTTAAAAGGTAGGACGGACAGACAGACGGACACACATACAATGTAGGCTCGGTAATAGAGTCCCGTTTTCACCCTTTTGGTACGGAACCCTAAAAAACTAACGGAGGCTAACTAATTACCTCTCGTAATTAGAGAACACCGCACATGATAGCTCATGTTGCTAAAACATACGACCGTACGATCGCATTACTGACACCGAAGAACATTTACAAACTGATTAACTGCTTAATCGAGTGACTCAAGTTCTAAGAGGTGAGCACGTTAGACCATCACCTGACTTCAATATGAAGCCGAATCGATAAGCGATCGGAAATCCGATCCGAAACCTCAATAAATCCGGTTCAATCCACCCAATCGCCAAACGTCATAAAACAACAGTCAGCCGACGAGCAAATTGTATCATATCCATATCGCGGAGAAACAATTTGCATCTTAATTAATTCCATGGCAATAAAACCGTTTGACAGCGATATCTTAGTAATCTCGATGTGATTCTCGCCAGCGTCTGTGGATGTGGATTATCAGCGTTTCTCGGTTCGGGCGAAGTTTCTGCTGAGTTCGTCGAGTGTAAATCGTAACCTGCCCGACATAGTGACGCCGGCGGCGGCCCCGCGCCCCTCGCCTCGCAGGTGACGACCTCTCCGGGAGGGGAAAATGTCGATGTCGATGCTTTTCAGGTTTATTTCATTTTTGTATTTTCAGCAACGCAGCGGTCGATTTAAACTTCAAGTGAAATAGAAAAGAGACCCGGGTATGTCTTTAAACTGCGACCAGAACCACCGGAGGGTGCGCAGCAGCGTCCTATTAGCACACGGTGAACGTACTGCGATCTTCAAGCCGCCTTCCAAGTTTGGAGATCATTGCAACACCCCTCTCTAAGAAGGAGGCCTTTGTTCAGCAGTGGTTGATGATATGATGCGTCATGTGAAATCGAAAATATTGATTTTAATTTTATTTTTATTTTGACACCTTTTTACGTTGGAAAATGCGATTGCTATACAACCTAAGTATTTATTTCGATATTATTTTTTCGCTACATTTTAGATATTTAGTTCGACTAAATAGTACTAGTACTAATAGTAGTAGTAGTTCGACTAGTAGTATTATTTTGGACAAAAAAATTGATGATTCCTGATATTTTTATGTAGTACTTACTATATTTTTTACTTACTCAGTTTCAACTTCAACGCTATATGGTCTGACAGTATTGATACTTTTACCATCACATTTACATTTTATTTCTATCAAAAAACTTGCTAAGTATTGCATTTACATGTTAAGAACTAAAAACTTTCCCATCCCTAGGAAACCACGATAAATCTGTCGCATATTCAGCGATGTAACGAACTTTCTCTGCCTGAGTCATGGCTCCGAAAAGAGCACTCTTAATTCGTGACGTAGTAATTGGCATACTTATCCCGAAATAAATCCCGTTTAAAATGGACATAGTCTGAACAAACCGTCGGCGACGGTCTTAGATTTGATTGAACAAAAAGGATTGAGTTTACTACATGAAATGAAGGCAATTCTTTTTCATGTCACTTTGTAAGTCTGTAAAAAGTCTGGGCATGTCAGTAAAATCAAAGATTATATACTTGAACACTGAAATTATTAATTAGCAATACCTATATAAAAATAAACCACATTTTTTATGAGCTATATTATATTAATGTTATGACCGTTATAACCTACGCAGGTAATGGTATGTTCTAACCTACTAATATATAAACGAAATAATTATCACTCAAACAACTAAACTCAAAAAAACTTTTAAGTTCCATAAACTTGGATTGAACGGTAAGTAATAGGACGTATACGTCTGCTAATAAAGGATTTTTTGAAAGGGGCGTCCACGGGGTTTGAAATTTGAACGATATTACTAAGGGTTTTCACCAGTTTTCACGAAAGAAACACGGGAGTATTAGGTATAGACTTCACTACGCGTTCGAAGTCGCCGGCAACCGAAGGTGCGTTATAAAGTTAATAATGTTTTGATATTAAAATATAGTTAACTTTTCATTGAAATGGTAAATTGAGCTGTAGTTTGTGTAAGCTATGTATATTTAGGTAGTTCGTTTATAGTTGCTTGTATTTTAACCCCCGATGCGAAAAGAGGGGTGTTATAAGTTTAACGTATATATATATATATATATATATATATATATATATATATATATGTCTGTGTATATGTGTCTTTATGCCTGTGTATCGTAGCACCTAAACGGCTGAACGGATAAAAAAAAACAGAGGTGACTTGATCATGAGTGTTCTTAGCTTATTAAGCCGTTTGAAGATTATCAGCTAATTTATCGGGTGTTTAAATAAAACAATTTCTACTTGTTTTCAGTTAATAGAGGCACTTAAAATCAGATGATAAAATAGTGAATACATTCCATTATGTAAAATCTAATCACACACTTCCAAGTGCTAAAACGAGTGTCAATTTATCTTGAGATACGAGAATACACACTTGATTATTTCCTATTTAATAGAGTAGAATAATTCCTAAGTATTGACCATTCGGTCTAGACTTTGGTATTAATTAGCAGTTATTAAAATGTCAGTAGCTAACTCCGGCCAGCCAGGTGTTAAATGATATCAAGAGCCTAGGTAAGTACTTAATTTTTTGAGTTTTGTAGTATTTTCGTTTTCTCACTATGGGCCTCATAAGCAGGCTCAAAGTCGCACAACGAGGTATGGAGAGGGCTATGCTCGGGGTTTCTCTACGAGATCGAATCAGAAATGAGGAGAACCGTGGACGAACGAAAGTTACCGATATAGCCCACCGGATTAGCAAGTTGATATCACGCAGAACAGATGGTCGATGAGGCCGAAAGGTTCTCGAATGGATACAACGGACCGGTAAGCGCAGCGTAGGACGTCCAACCCACAAGATGGACAGACGTTTTTAAAGAGACTGCAGGGAAACGCAGGGGAGGCCTATGACTAGCAGTGGACGTCATATGGCTGAAATGATGATGATTATCCATTCATCCGGATTGTCAATCTAATATGTGTTATGTGTATCTATTTAAGTATGTCTTTAAAATATGTAAGAGGTAGGATAATTTAGTCTTTGGCGACAAACAAAGGCTGCCAGACTCTTTAAAAATAAAAATAAAACAATTGACTTAGCTAAATTTGTGTCCATATGACCGTGCAAAATGTCCCGAATATTTATTTATTTATGTCTGGATCTGGACTATAATCACAACGATCCTATAAAGGTTCCTTCCTTCATAAAAGCGCCAAAGCACGTGGAATTTTTTACTATTAAGAAAATTGATTAGTACCTACTCGATTTTAAAATAAAAAAGAGGAAAGAATTATGTAAGTATTTTCACATATAATATATGTAAACTATTTTTTTCCCATTGCTCTTTTCGGGGGGTTATCAATATCCTTTAATTTAAAATGTAATCTTATTAATTTGTTTATTCTGTTCATACAACTTTATTTTTAGAAGTGAACCGAATCGAAACTAGCTGCTAATGAAAGCCCCGTCAAGATCGGTCCAGTCATTTTGGAGTCCATAGGGAACATACACACATCGATTTTTATGTAAATGTATTAGATTTTATTTATATTACACGGGAATTACTCACGTAAGATTAAGCCGGTCACTCCGACTATAGTTTCAACCGAAACTAAGTAAGTAAAGTAATAAAGTTAAGTAATTCCCGTGTAATATAAATAAAATGTGTGAAAACCACGTCAGTTTCTATAATAAAAATGTATTAGATCATCGAAATCATAATCATCAACAATTCATAGGACAAATTAAATGATTTCATTTTTTTTATAATGAGAGGACTCCTTTGTAACGGCTAATTTCTATTCCTGGCTTGTTTATTCGAATAATTTTGAAGAAAAAAAAATGATGTATGCGATTGTTTTTTAGTTGTGTTTTCATGCTGACCGTTTTTTTCCAAAGTCTGTAAATGCCATTAAAAATGTCTCAAAAATTTATAATAAAATTTAGGTACGTACCTATTCTACAAGCTTTTATATGCAGGTACCTAGCTATTAAAATTAAAATGTATTTAGCTGCCATTACTAACTGTTCGGAATAACGTTTTCACCACGTGTTTTGATCATCACATATTTTATGATCTTCAATAATCTTCATTGCATATTTTAGTAGAGGCTCAGCTTTGGCTTGGGAGACCTCTCTATTACTTTTCGTTCCATAAATATGGTTGCAAAAGTACCCTATTATACCGTAAACTAAAACAAGGAAAGCGTGATTTCTACACCCTAATTTCTCGGGCCGTGACGATCCTAGTAGGAAACATTCCCCTTTTTTTGGCATGGAACCGTGTGATAATAAATCGTGATTCGGATGTCACGGACTATAAAGCATAGGCGTAGTCGGTTATCGAGAGGATCCGGCTACTACGGCTAGAAGGACCGCAGACTAAATATATTCATACAAGGGGCCTGGCGACCTCTTAACTCTTGTGTTATTTAGGGCACACTTCCTACAGTCATGGCTAGAGGCGATTTGTTATCGACATTTCACGGCGCTTTTAAATACTGGCTTTTTTGGTTATTTATTAGTCTGTAGAGTTCCTGCATTGGCATTGACTTGTTTGCTTTGTATCAATTCCTAGGATTTATGGTTTTATCCAATAACCTCTAAAGTACAAAGACATAATGAAAGTCACCAACATGCACAAGGTCAGCATGGTGGATTAGGCCCACCCTTCTTGTCTCTTGAGAGATGGCCTGTGTTAGCAGAGGGAACATGATAGGCTGGCAATGTTGATGATGATGATGATAGTTCAGTGGATTATCTTTCAGGGTTAGTATGTTTTAGAACTTATCAAGCTCATGTTAATGAAATCCCTTGTTTATCCAAAAATATTTCTAATTGATTTAATTTTTATAGCGTTGAAATTTAGATACTTATTATGAAACTGTCCAGCCTATGCGCCTACGAGTTTCGGGGGTCTACTTAATGTTCCCAGACCATATCGTTTGGATTGATGTGTAATTTTTTACATTGGCTAAGGATATCTAAAATCCTAGATATTTAAGACTAGCGGCCCGCCCCGGCTTCGCACGGGTATAGATATATATCCTATGTCACCCGGGGATGGTGTAGCTTCCCAACAGTGAAACAATTTTTCAAATCGGTTCAGTAGTTTCGGAGCCTATTCAATGCAAACAAACAAACAATCAAATCTTTCCTCTTTATAACATTAGTATAGAATATTTATATTATATTATTATTAGTATAGAAGAGCAAATATCAAAGGGATGTCCCACTAAATTGGGAGTGGTCTTACGTATAAAGAGATAAGTTTTAATAGCAGCTCGGTTTCAGCTTCAGTCGTGAAAGGATTGCTTGTGGCTTGGACGGGCGGGGAGCGCGGGGCGCGGGCGGCACTTGTTGCAGGTAGGCGGGGCGGGCGCCGCCCTACGCCCTCTGTACCACGTGCGACCAACTTTCAAAACTTATCTATAGCTTGATTACTGTGAAAGGATTTCAAACTCACACGTTACTGTTAGACTATATATTCTATATCCACACAACGTGGATAAATTGACTAGTTCATCATACGAATAATCAAATTCAAAAATCGAAGGCTTTTAAACGGTTATTGACAATCAACTAACAACCCGCAAGCACATTCCCTATATCATAAATTATCTAACTAATCTTTATTGCATATTTAGTAGAGGCTCAGCTTTTGCTTGGGAGACCTCTCTATTAATTTTCGTTCCATAAATATGATTGCAAAAGGACCCCATTATACCGTAAACTAATCATATCATAGTGTCATATCATTTACATTTTTCAACTTCGAAAAATGTAATGTTTTTCGAAGGTCTGTAATCAAAACTTGCATGTAAAATTTGACCCACTTCTCGGGGTTTGATTGAGCTGAAATTTAGCATACGTACTTGTCAAGTTCCGATGACAATACAATATTATGGATTTCTCGATGGATAATAGTGGACTGGCTGTGTTTGGGCTCATTTTGATCAGCACACCGTTCCAATCACTAATTTCATAAAAACTTGGATTGAAAAATATATTGTTCAATATAAAAACGTATTTTCCATTCAAAAATGCAATAACGGTTTCAAATAAAATAAAAACGCGGGCTCGAACGTTGCTCAGGAACATATATTTTGGTATTATGTTTTGTAAAAAGTCTTAGAACTATTGTTGGAACCGAAGTTTTATGATGTAGGGAGATCGCTCAGAAAGGTTGTTAGCAATTTATCAATAACCTTATACGGGGTGTAAGGGGAACACTCTCGAAGCCAAAAGAAGGTACTCATCATTATGAACAACTTTTACTATGGGACCAGCCCTGAAATCGCGAAAAAAATATCAGTTGTTCTATTCTCCGCGATTTCAGGGTTGGTCCCGTAGTAAAAGTTGTTCATAATGATGAGTACAATTACCTTCTTTTGGCTTCGAGAGTGTTACCCTTACACCCTGTATACCTACCTATCTATGTACAAAGTACCTAACATAATACAGCTAAGTTAAGAATTATAAAGGCTTTACAAACGTACCTGTTAACTTGCAGTCCGGCCGCTGTGAGAATACGTCTGACAGCTACAATATTATTGTAAAATCCGAATGACGATATTTTCTTTTATTATTTAGTTGTTGTATCGTAAGATTTTAGTTACCAATTACAATTATACGATCGAAGAGATAGTACCAAAAACTGATCAGAATTTACTGTTTACGTTTAGCTTTTTACAATGTTACGGCAACAGTTAGACGCATTTTCACAGCGGCCGCACTTTAGTCGAGAAGGTTTAGTAATTATGTTTACTGCTATCATAAACAAAAACAAATGAACAACTTTAATTTCTTAATACAAAATTACAACATCTCTATCACCATCTCCAAAATTAAGGCGAAACTTGGCACGTCATAATCTCGTGTTTCGGGGTTCCACAATAAAATCATAAAACCGTTAGGGGCGCGTGGTTCCACAGACAGTTAACACGTAATCCAATTTGCGACGACCGACATCCAAGAAGAATGCTAAAGCTGGGCTCTACCAAATTACACACTCATTTTTTTCATCGACTTTTGGAGATTTGGTTTTAAATTTTAGTTGGAATTATCAATTTATTACCTATACCTATGTACATTGCAATATTGCAAAACAACTAAGTTAATTATAGCAAGGTAATTTAGATAGAAAATAATGATCAAGTCGTATTAATAGGTACATCAATTTTAAGAATAATTAGATCACGTTTTTTTTGTTGGAACTATCACTGCCTTGTGTGCGGACAGTTTCAGCTAAGAAAATTACAATGAAACATTTAACTCTTAGTTAAATTATCGAATACACTCGAATGTCGAGGATATTCGATCATATAACTTGTGCGAATTATAATTAGATAAAAATGGATTTCCATAAGAATCTTCCTCAAAGCAGTCTAGTCTAGGTAGTAGTAGTCTAGTCTGCCGTAGACTTGAAGACGTCACGTCTACGGAAGCACCATTGTAAGTAGGTACCTGCTGTAGAATGCTTATTACCAAAACCATTTGGTACCTACGCAAAGTACGGACCAATAACCACCAATCTCTACGCATCAACTTGACGTAATAGACAAGTCAATTTTATCGTCAACTTTGATAAGATAGGATAAAAATTCCACTCGCCTCCTTAAGGCGGTCACGTAAAACTCAAGAAAAATTAACATCCCTTAACCACATTCAGTTAAATTTAAATAACTGATCAAACACCGAAGTGAGATGTCACACAGTAACTAGCTTATGGGATATGACATATTATGAAGTTAGCCGTCATACCTAATTCAAAGAAAAAATCTGACTTAAACCGTGGGCGATAAAAAAAAATCTCCAACGATTCAAGTCAGGTTTTAGTAAGTTTTAGTTAGGTAGGTAATAATAGGCTTGCGTTTGGCCGCCAACTCGCCTGATGTTAAGCGATGATGTATTCTATGACGGAGCACGCTTGCCTAGAAGAAACCGATTCACTCTTGATTTGATGACACCCACTTGTTACAAGAACACCCATTCTGGCAGCGTATTCCACAGACTAGCAAATCGCACAATAAAAGTGGAAACAAAGCGCCTCGTACGGGTTTTCGGAATATCAAACAGCACGGTGTCGATTTTTCGTGCCCGCACTGGCAGTCCGATAGAAAAATGGGAATTACATCATGCATCAGAAAATATATCCGTTAAAAAACTGATACCGATAGGCTAGCAACTTCTATAAAGTAAGAACAATGAGACATTGAAAAGAGCTTTTATGTGCTTAATACTTATACAGACATACTTTTGTGGATCAGTATATACATTTTTTGTCCAATTTAACTGCTAAATAATAATATATAGTAACAATTAAAATAAATACAGAGTTAAAACGACAGAAGAGAAAAAAAAAAAAACGTTTTTTCTGTGGTTAAACCAATTGAAAGTGCAGCGCGTGCCTTCCATAGAAATGTAACCCGGGTTAAATTTTATAAAATACTAGCAGTCCGCCCCAGCTTCGCACGGGTATAGATTATAGCCTATGTCACCCGGGGATAGTGTAGATTCCCAACTGTGAAAGAATTTTTCAAATCGGTTCAGTAGTTTCGACGCCTATTCAATGCAAACAAACAATCAAATCTTTCCTCTTTATGATATTAGTATAGACTAGCGGCCCGCCCCGGCTTCGCGCTGGTATAGATATATAGCCTATATTAATCAGCGATAATGTAACATACAAATGGTGAAAGAATTTTTTAAATCGGTCCAGTTCTTTTTGAGTCAATTCGTTACAAACATACTTACATACAAATCTTTCCTCTTTATAATATTATTATATTATATATAAATAATATATATATATGTATTATATATAGTAAAGATACAATAATGATATCGGATTTGATTATCGAAGTAGATAGGTAGGTAAATTGAAGTACGGGTGCAGGTTATTCCAAACATTTTTTGTTCAATAAAATTACCTGTCGCATGCACAATATTAGACAACCTTGTCATCTTCCTCATGGAATGAAACACAAAATTATAAGACAATAAAAAAATAAAATTACATCTGAAATCACATCATTATTTCATGAAAATTGTTAATATTGTAATAAAAATTCCAAAATAAAATGTTTAATTCATTACTCATCAAAGAAGCCATGCGGCAAATATTTAAAGTACTTACCTATAAGGTTGCAAAGGGAATGAAAAGGGCAAAGGAGCTTTTTATTAAGTAGAAGTGAGCGGGGGACGAATATAATGAATAAATTCCGCGTAAGGTTCCCCTCGTAACGCAATTGAAAACTTTTAACAAGTGCCGGGAAATCGTGTGTAAAGGTGGGCCCGTACCTAATTACGCAGCTACCCGAACGGAATACAAGATGAGTTCGGAAATTTAAACGACGCCTCCCGAACCCGGACACCTTATGAAAATTAGCTCGTTAATATAAACGCTCAATGTTGACCGATGCCGTATTCGGATAAAACGGAATAGAAAATTAACGAAGTGAGCATTTCGGTCCCTCGAAAACTTTAGTGGATTCACGCTCGATTCGAGCGACTTCCTTTTCTTTTTCTTTTTACCGGCCATTAACAGCGAGTATTAAAAAATTAACAAGATTTCGCGTTAGCCGTCTGCGGAGGACGTATTCATTCTTTTGTAACCCTAAAAAACAAGTCATTACCGAAGCGGGTTTAGTCGGGAGATTTTTTCGTGTTCCATTATGTCGAGGCGATCGTTCGAGAGTCGACGGGCACCGTTTACGCTGAAATGATATGATTAATTACTCCGGTCTCTCCCTCATTAGGGCACAAATAGGGTCGTTCATTGGTGAAATTGAATCAGGCGTTGGCGAACCGAGCTGAATCGGCCTCTAATTAATACGTACTAATATTAAACTGAGGGGTTTTACGGTTCGGTTATTGCTGTGTTATATACACCAAATAGTTATAGGTATACACTACAAACAATTAGGTGTACATATGTTACTATAATCGATACTAATATTATAACGAGGAAAGATTTGATTGTTTGTTTGTTTGTTTGCATTGAATAGGCTCCGAAACTAATGAACTGATTTGAAAAATTCTTTCACTGTTGGGAAGCTTCAATATCCCCGGGTGACATAGGCTATATTATATTTTCAACAAAAAATAGGGATCCCTACTAAAACTCCAATAATGTAACCCAAGGTGTAAAAAAATAAGACTTACACCCGTGCAAAGCCGGGATGGGTTGCTAGTAATCTATACTAATATTATAAAGAGGAAAGATTTGATTGTTTGTTTGTTTGTTTGCATTGAATAGGCTCTGAAACTACTAAACCGATTTGAAAAATTCTTTCACTGTTGGGAAGCTTCAATATCCCCGGGTGACATAGGCTATAATCTATACCCATGCGAAGCTGGGGCGGATTGCTAGTAATATTATAAAGAGGAAAGATTTGATTGTTTGTTTGTTTGTTTGCATTGAATAGGCTCCGAAACTACTGAACCGATTTAAAAAATTATTTCACTGTTGGGAACCTACACATCCCCGGGTAACATAGGCTATATTATAATTTCAAAAAAATAGGGATCCTTACTAAAACTCCAATAATGTAACCCAAGGTGTAAAAAAATAAGATTTACAATTTAGGCAAAGTCTGTTTTACAGTTCTAAGACAGGACAACGTCTGTTAGGTCAGCTAGTATGTTATATACACCTAATAGTTTTTGTTTGGTACAAAGAGCTGCATAGACTACGTCTGACCTCTTATATAATAGATATTTAACCATATGCTTGTAAAGTCAAAAGAATAAAAGTTGTATGAATTAATGTTTTATTTAGATATATGATCAGACTGCTAATCCTATGACCCTGATTCAACTCTGAAGCGCCAAATTATTCATAGGGCAATATAATTTGCAAGCAAACGTAGCGGCGTAACCTTAGATTTTTTTTTACATAAAGAAGGAGGGCATCTCGTGTCATAAGACGCGTACAATAGCGTAAACATGAGTGACGTACTTAGCTTTTGTAATACCTAATATCGTAAAGATGAATGTGACAGAGGATTCGTAACTGTAGATTTTTTTCGGGGAAAATTGTGTTACTTTTTGTGGGAGCGCTGTAAAATATGATGAAAGACGTGGTGACGAGGTACCTTTGAGAATAATTGGAACAAGAAAGAAAATGTATGGTTCTACTTTAAATTACATAGCACTAAAAGAATAGCTGATAAATAGCGTTAAACTCCATTGCAGGGCAAGACAAAGATAAAACTTATTTATTTGCAAAACACTAGTAAATAATACACACATTTTAAAACGCATAGGTGTGTTAAAATATTAGTCACTTTGTATCTTGTTTTGCCTAGTTAGTAGGCGTACAAATATATAGTAAGGGCATAAAAATACCGTGAATATGTATATGAAAATTGAGTTAAATTAAATAGTCGAAACAATTTCAATAATTAAATATTATATTATTAATTTAATTATTTATAATAAAAATATGTTTATACAACTAGCCTTTATCTATCGTGTTATTAATTTAACTAATTAATAGATAAGTATTTCTATATTTGCAAAATAAACAATTTCACCTTTGTTCCCCTTCCTTCCCATCATTCCATCCTTCCATCTCTCATGGTGGAGAGCTTTTGTGGTCTAACATCCCCAGTGGGAGTCAAGTTCATCTCGACATCTCTTTTTGGGCCTAGGGTCCTAATAAATCTTAAAATATATAATTTAAATTAAAAACCAGTGTTACAAATCGACAATCAAAAACTAGGCTACTACAAAACTACGAGTTCCTACATCTACACTTCGAAATCGCCATCCAATACTTTTAAATCTTTTCAAGAGTTAAAAATGTCGTAGAAGTTTCGAGAGATATATTAGCGAGCGCTTAGCAATACTTTGTGGCTATAAATTTGGAAATATCAACGTTCTTCGGGAAGTTTCGTCGGTGTCCGATAACTTTTCTATATCGGGGAAACTATGAACTCTATTGTTCCATGAAAACGATGGGGATTGCGTAATATTTCGGTTGTGCGAAAGCTTTATGAGAATGGTGGATGAATGGGGGAAGATCGTTTTTAGATGTTTCAAAAGTTGGCGTTTTATTTGCTAACGTTGCTGAACGACCGAGTTCTCTTCGGTTAATAAAATTGAACTATTAAAAGAACAATTCTTGCTGAAGTGAGAGTTAATGTTCCCTGTTTTATACTGATACTGCGTTTTATTTTAATACGACTTTAATGAAGCAAATATATTTATTTTATTTTCAGGCAGTTAAAGACTATAATCCGGTATTCAAAAACTCTCCTTAAAGTTGTGAAGAAATTGGTACATATTGACAGTACATATTTTGAAGTTGACAATGATACAGGAGGATCATTTTAATAGTTTGACCACGAGGAAAGAGCATTCCTTGTGGTCAAACTAGTTTGACTATGAGGCAGCACCGGTATTTTTCAACTGTCTATACAGACAGAACTGTGTAGGTACCTAAAACAAGTGGAGAAGTAATTATAGAAATAAAAAGATACCAACCTTCTACCCTTTCATCGTCACCCCAGCACCTCGCCCTTAATGAGCCCTACCTATATCACAAGCTTCCACCTAGCTTAACACTAAAGCCCTAATTGACAGCGGTAACGTCCTTAAGCTAAATAAAACTCTAACTAGTTAACATGAATGAAAATCTCGACAACAAAATGTATGTACAAGTAAGTAGGTAACTATAGTCCAAACTTGACTCCAATATCCCGAAACTAAGAGCTTAAACGATTTGACTGAACTTGATCGTAATTTACAAAATAGTATTTTAAGAGGTAGGTCAACTACTGCAAAAAAGCTTTTTTTTAAACTTAACTCACATTGCAAGTTAATGGCTTATTATAAGATTGACATCTATTTTCGCAACCCTTTTTACGAAACAATTAGACCAGGTAGTCCTAGAGATCTGAAGTCTCGCATGAACATCTTTGCTACAGTAGTTTTGAACACTGTTGAACTTAGAACCTACTGAGACATAACCCACATGACTAAATATAAGACCGAAGTTAAGGAGGTGTTCAGTGGACCCATGAAGGCGTTACTGAGTAAGGGGTCCTTGCAGGATTGCCCCCGCCAGATAGGGTGGTCGGAACAGGAGGTGCTGGGGCTACGAATTGGCTTTCTGCTTCAGCGGCCATTGCAGAATGCTGCTGGGGGAAGTTGAAGTCCAAGGTACCATCCATGCTCAATTCATGTTTTATGACCTGTGAAAAGAAAATTTTTGTAAGAACTAGGCCTGTTAAGTTAAAATTAAAAATATCTTTGGGCTTATCAGTGTTCTAGGAGAATCAATAGAAGGTCCTACAGCCTTTAATGTATTCATAACTGCAATAAAGATCTATAATAAAAGCTATAAGGGCTTTAAGAAACTACAGGCCAGAGGCTATTTTGTTTACTAATAGGCTTGCATTTGACTACCATCTCGCCTGATGAAATGCGAATGGTAATTAATATTAAGTATTGCTCTATGAGCCATAAGGACATTATTACTTAATGTGGATGCTTTACAGGGTTACTTTAAATTAGCTTACACTCTCTCGCAGACAGCTTTCCTACGTAATGTTTCACAATTTTTGTTTTTATTTTATCTTTACTGCCATTGAATAATGCGTATTTTATCTACCACTAAATAAGCATAAGAAGTATTTTTTTTAAATGAGTACCTGAATTTTTTATTTATTTCGAGGTTTGGTTGATGGTTTGGTCTATCATTAAAACGACTAAACCATCAACCAAACTTCGAGATATTTTTATATTTTAGAAAAAATTATGTGAAAATTACCCCAAATATTTTTTTTACGTGAATTTTAACGCATAGTACTAAATAAACCTTGGCAGCAACTGAGCATTACAGAGCTCACGTATGCTTGCCTTAGCTACGTCCTGGTCCACATTTTCACGCTTGTCAATATATGCCAATTTTTTCATGGTTCTGAAATGAAAATTGAACGGCAAAACGAATGGCCTTTATAAAAAACCTCACCTCATCAACATTACAGTCAAAGCCGTTAGAGCAGTCCAAGGTCTCGATGTTCAAATTCAAGTCTTCCGCCAGTCCAGCGTTCAACGCTCCCATAATCTGGCCCATGACCGTGGTAGGGCCCATGGCTCCGGTTTGCACCATCATTCCGCCGTTCATTAAAACCGCATCTGATGTCGTTACCATTTGCGTGCTGTTTTCTGAAAAAGAAAGGTTGTGTGAATTGACGAAAACAAAAATTTACTGAAGTTTTATAATAATAATACATTTTTAAAATAACAACCGACTTCACAGAATGTTCAATAAACGGGATTCAACCTCTAATTTTCCACCCATGAGCTCACACTATTCAACAAATAAAATTATTTGTATAATTAAAAAAAAAAAACTATTTAAAAACAAGTTTTTAGGGGTCCGCCATATTGAATTTAGTGTTATGTCATATTATTTTTCGTATTCCTCTCAGCAAACCCTTTCATTTGATACCCATATGAGGGTGCATAAAAATAACTGGTCTGTCATCTTTGGGAGTCCGCCATATTGAATTTAGAATGACGTCACTTAGGTAACCACACTTTGGCGTCTATTCTGCCATATCATTCACTAAACTAAACCAATCTGACAGGACTAACATTATCTGCCTCTCTTTTCATTTTAATATGTGAGAGAAGGATGGCAACAATTTTAGAGCTGTCACATTTTGGTTAGATTAGTTTAGAGTACATCAGAATCGATGCCATTGTCATCCAAACTAAAAGTGTATGCAAAATTTCAGTTGTTTTAAAATTTAGTTGTAAGATTTGACACAAACACACTTAAATAAAAGCTTGTATGAAGAATCATAGAAATAGTTTCACAATTAGATATTGCGTAAAATTAACACTAAATTTAAATTATTCTACTTATTTATAGAGCATAAAAACGGGCAATTCCCTAACATCTCACAATCTGTTAAACTAAAATAGATTTCCTAATAAAAATAGTAATAAATTAAAACTAATATAGAAAAACAACAAACAAATTGCTGTAAAAATATGTCTTTCAACGTAAACTTAGAATGCCATAAAATTGTTATCATAGATGTCTGTCCCATGGTCAGTAAAAAAACAGTTGAATTGAGAACCTCCTTTTTGGAAGTCGATCGAAAAGTTCAATTAATTGAAGTAAATATGAGTAGGTAAATACGAGTACATAATGGATTATAATCCAAGGTTATGTTTGTTAATTATTTACAATTAAAACGATATTTATTAAATTAAGTGAGCAATAACTTGGACAGCTACCGTTTAGTTTCCTGTAGGTAAACCTACGTATGACTTATTTAGGTCCGTCCTCATAAAATTAATTTAATAATTAGGTCTTCTGTGGTAATAGGTTGTCGACTTGTAAAGTTGTAAGTTGTACGCAACTATATTAGGTATTACTAGGTATTATATAAAATGTAATCTTCTTTTAATAAATAAATTAATAATACTGTTCTTTGGAAAGCGTATCACTTGAGAACGGCCGAACTGATTTGGCATTTTTTTGTTGAACGTAATATTCCGAATAAGGTTTTTAGGGAAAAAATAAATATATATAAAAGTTACCCAGAAAATTTAAAACTATGGAATTATGGTACCAATTCAAGATCAAAAATGTTGGTTGTCAAAATCTAAAATTTTATGAAAATTAAGTGCCGAGACGTCTCGAGAAGTTATTCTCGACACGGCACGTATTGTCATGAGGTTATTCACTCTGCAGCCCTTACCACCAGTACCAGTAGTACTGTTATGTATTCTGTTTACTTACGAAAATATAGGCATATGAGTACCATATGAGAAATTTAGTACCATTTTTTTCCTCATAGTATTTCATATTTTTATTACCTGTGTGCATGATGTCAGCCGGGTCGGCGGGTGGCGGCGGGCGCACGAAGTGATCCATCGCGTGCTGGTGCGGGTGCGTGGGGTGCGCGGGATGCGCAGGGTGCGGGTACAACGAGGCGCACGCGCAGCCGCCGTGCGGGTGCCGTGGGCAGCCGTACGACGCGTACCGGAAACTGCCACCCGAGGAAGAGGATGACGTCGTTGGGACGTACCTGGAGATCACATGCCTTTGAACAAGAAGTTATACTTAACTAACGTACCAACCACCAAGTAATTGTATGTTATTTCCGTCTCCGTCGTCTTTTATCTGTTTGTGTCATATAGCCTGTCAGTCAGATCATCCTTCCGTCTAATTTCAATGCCTATGCGATAGATTGAAAATCCATACACTCGAATATCCACCTTATTTCCCTGAGAATTAATAGGATACGTGTAAGACGGAAGTGGGATAGTAAAACATACCTACCCGTGTTCTCGCTCCATATGAATAACAACCTTATTCTCGGGCGTTTATTGCGACTTTACTTTGAAGTAAAGAATCGAGCTGTCTCTGCGACTAATTATAAAAAAATTGGCGAATCCCTTGGTAAAAATACTGTCATCGGTTTGTTATTTGCGTTTTTCATGCAAACCTAAACTAATGATATCGATCAAAATAAACATTTGCGTACTAAACTAAAAGCACTATGCTATCGGTGAATCTAATATTCTAAATCACGAACCAACTGTTTGGTTTCGAAGCAAAGCATACTACAAAATTCTTACGTGCTGAGGAATGGATCGCCACCGTGCAATTTCATGGAATCTGCGAGACTGCCCGCCAACTGCTCTTCTTGTGCGTAGTCAACGTGTGTGTACTCGCTGGGCGTGGAGAAGTCGCCTGCTGGAGTATACTCTGAGGCCCAGTCAGGTTCTGAGGCGATCATCGAGGGGATCGGCGACAGTCGCCCGCACGACGACGCGTTGGACGACGCTCTCTGACGGAAGTCCGGCGACAACTGGAAACTGTTGCTACGCGCAAGCAAAAAAAGCGTAAATAAAAGCAACATTTTAATAATCGATTCCTACTGAACCAAAAAACTAGACGCAAACAATGTATTTATCAGCGGAAAGAAATCTTAAACTACTGTCGTCTAGTGGCGCCTCTATACGATCTCAAAATGGGGATCATGCAAATCTACTGCCTATACCGGTCGCTAACATATAAATTCGTATGCCAAATGAAGCGATCACTATAACGGGGTTCAATGGTCAGCGCAGAAATATCTTTATTCCTACAAACAATGACAAAAATGTTCGGTAAGATATGTGCTTTAGCTTTTGTAGGCCGGTCCGTCGGTCACGTCGATATTATGTGAACAATTCTCATAATCCGCATAAAATAAATCGTCTATAAAAATGTTAAAATATCCGCGCAATGACGACATTCAGCATTCGTATAACTCATCATCTAATGGTTATGATGATTTAAAACCTTTTATCATAAAGTAGCAGAGTTACAATAACTCAATTTTATTAGTCTGGTCAACGCAGCTTTATGCCGATTGTTTTATTATAGACTGCGTGTCATGCGTTGCTCACGGTGTATTCTAGTGTTAATAAAATTTCAATATACGTCTGAGGCTTTACTTAGCTGAGTATTTGTGGTTTTGGCAGAGCATTCGTATCTCTTGCCTGTATGTATGTAATAGTGCGTTTAAAGTCAAATTAGTATCGTAAAGTACTGCGTCGTGGCCATTATCATTATTGGCCGTGTGCCACGATTCACCTATATCTTGGTGGGAATTGGTTTGCGAACTAAATAATGGCTATATCATTAAACATTACTGCTTCAACGCTAACGAAAACTATGCACTTGCCAGATCGGCGTCTCAAAAATGTCTTTTTACCAACAAATCGCTACTATAACATTTAGTAACGTGTGGTTCGAATTCAATTGCACTCTTAAAAGTAGAGTTTTTTTTATAGTTTTTCTCTACTTATAAAACGAAATATTATGTACGTATAGGAAATATTCTGCAGACATTTTCAACAACGGAAGGTAAATTCAAATCTAGCAACATTAGCTACATTATCTAGAATAGGTTACCTGTGCATTGGCGAATCGTCGGGAAAATGGTCCAGACTTTCCGACACAGAGCTACTGGGGCTTGGCGTGGCGTCGGCAGGGCCACCGTTCCTCAATACTTCCGCCTATAAAACCAAACAATAATGACCTAAACAAAAAGGAAATGAAATCATTTTGGCTGTAATTCAACTAGATACAGATTCAGATTAAATTTATTTGCCAAAACACGTAAAAAAATGGGCTGTTACAAAATCATACAAACTAAGATAAAAGAAAACAAAATATAAATAAACCAGTCAAGTGAGAGTCGGGCGCGCGGACTGAGGGTTCCGTGCCACAACAAAATACAAAAAATTGTGCAAGTGGTGTAGTGGAATCAAACGCTTCGTACGGGTTTCGGAATATGAACCATGAAGCACTGTCGATTTTTCGTGCCCAGAGTGGGCAGTCCGATATAATGGAAAGTCTGTTATAGCGGCCTGGTCAAGGGTATGACATTGAGATACAATTCCTATAGAGTCACAATCTCTCAGTGAAAATAGTCAAAAAACGTCCGAGCGTCATTGTACATAAGTACATTGTATTAATTATATACTTCATAATACTCCAATTTAAACGTTATTTAGATTGTATAGTGTTCAACGTTAATTGTCCGCTATGTCATCGTAGCTCTGGCATCTCGCAGCGTTGTAGTCGGATCGCGGTTACCTTGTAACGAACTAAAAAGTCTGCGCAAATCGTAGCGTGCGCAGAGTTTTCGTTTTTTTTTTGGCACTATTGTGATTCTTTATGTATTGTATCTCGATGGGGAATGACCATTTTTTACGTCGTAATACCCAAACAATTCAAACATCGATACAATATTACCGAAATCTAAAATTTAAATTCACTGTTAGTTATAGTTATTTAGGTAATTCTGACCTAAATAAAATTAAAAAAACAGTAGCATTTTCAGCGTATATCCTATTACAAACCAAACGTAATAATGATAACAACAGCCTAAATCATAATATGCAGATCTTTAGTCATAATAGGTACGTCTTATTACATTTTCATAGTCAGAATGAGCCGACAATTTCAATGAAGTTCTTGATTCGGCAGATAACAAAGACATTGACATTTTTAATCACAAGTTTAATCGATTCCAATATCAACTTAAAAGCATTTTGTTTCAATTTTAATGCTGCTATATAATTTACAACAATGCTGATAATTTTTGTAATGGGTATAATTATATTTTGTAAATTGTAATCTAAATTAAAATGGCAACGTAATTGTACATCAATATTACAATTTGTAAAATATTTAGTTACTAATATTAGTTAATAATATTTAGGACACATATATTTCTGGAGAGTAATTTAGAACGTCACCAATATTGTACTTAAGCTAAAGTCCAATTTTTTTAACCGATTTTGTTTGTGCCATGAAATACATGATATGTTCATTTTTTTTATTTTTTTTTTATTAATAAATTACCTCTTTCCCCTATTAAAAGGTAAATCGTGTAATTTCCGAATTACCTTTAAAATTAAACAGTTTATATTAACGTACCTTCTTCTTTACCCTTCCTCTCCGCTTCTCGAATTTGCTAGTCTCCATTGAAGCGGCGCGTCTCCTCACAGACTTTCCAGGCTTCGCATCAGGGTTGATCATCCACCAGGACGACTTCCCAGTGCCTTCATTCTGGACCCTCATGAACCGGTTGTGAAGTGACAAGTTGTGTCTGATGGAGTTCTGGAACAAAGATAATGGTCTTATCAGTCGTGTCGCCTGGCTTTACCCGTAAATAATTATAAGACTTGCCCTATAGATGCTATGAGAGGCAATCAGTAGACGACTCTTTGAGTACTTTAGGTATAGAGCGCGCGTATTGCAACGGTCGCCCGATGCACAGCGTAGGCAAATTAACTATAATTAGTTATATTGAATGACATGACGTGACAATAGGGATGAGCCATTGTGCGCCGCAAGCGCAAGTCAATAAATAGAGTTGAACGGCACAGTACCTATAGAATTGAGGGTGTGCTTTTGAACATTATTTATAGATTTTAAAGTATTTACGTATTGACCATCCACCGTCAGTGATTTAACCGTTTTGGTCACAATGAGTGCGCGTCTTCTGATCGGTATCGCGACAGCCATCGTAGGCCGCGTCTGTTTTGGGTAGGCCCTAGCTTGGTAACTTGGTATGTACATTGTAGTTAGTACATCTTGTAATGTATTCCACCATAATGTTGAGGGTGGAATTCTTTGATGACCAATGTATTTAATATACATAGAAACAAACTGTATGAAACAGTTTGTATGTATTGCCTAAGTTTGGTAAATATTTCTTGTTTGTTATAGTACTTTTTGATTGTCTCTTCTATTTCTTACTTAGAAAAGTTTCAGCGTAGTTAAGCGATTATGTAGTGTCTCGACAGCAAAACGATTATATGTGACGAGAATATAAAAGTTCATAAAATAATATATCGTCACAATAATCGCTGTATCGTTTCGAGATGAATATGAATACTTAGTGACTCTTTATTACCCAGTAACTGCTAAGTAAAGTGGTAGAAACAGCTCGCTGTAAAACATGGAGTTTATTTATCAGGGCTCGACTGTGGTGGTGACCACAAAAAGTAGCTATTTTAATTCCCACAACAGTTTAAACTTAGTGCAATAACGTGTCCTATCTCACACCGGCAATAAAATCCCACAACTTTTTCCCGTAGAAGGAATAAAAGAGACCGCAGGAACGAATGAAGTTTGGCTATAAAAAATACCATAAATAATATTCTGCGTGGCTCGCGAGACGCTAGCGTAGGATTTACTCAACATTATCATACGATTTTTTTAAATTGTCAAATAAAAAATGCAATGTCCCGCTGAAATGAAGAATTTTGTCGTGATTTTCACGGATAATTTAACAAGAATGCGCCATACAGCGGGACACATAAATTTCGGAAACATCTATATTCTATGTAAATCAGTCAAATTTTATGTTTTTGTCTAAAACGTTTAGAGCATGGAGACGAGTGTTTTTGAGAATTATACCTGGGACGACGCGGCGGTCCCGTACCCTCCGTGGAAAATTTTAAAGCGTTATCGATCTGAATTTCAAAATACGCCGTATTAAATTCATGGTGGTCCCGGTATTGTATTTTTAAAGCGTCAATGACACTGTTAGATTATTCATATGTAACTTCCGAAGGTTACGCCAGCGTCGTAGAATATTTAAAATACAAAAATAGATCTAATGGTTATTCTGTCTAACCAAAACCGACCCAACGAAAAAAAATATGGTTTTAAGTTTATTTTACCAGCAAAGAACATAAATACAAATTGCATTAAGTATTTTGTCTATCTTTACCAGGAAATGTGTCTACAAATTTACTGTACACATCTTTGATAATTTTTCCTTCTCTACACACTGAATCCTGCCCAGTTACGGGCATAGATTAACAGAGTGCATATTTAACAGACTCCAATTAACTTAATGTGACGTTCAACAAAGCACGTGGACATAAATCGAGTGGATGTGGACAACTCTCGCGATTTATCAACCGTGAAAACGCAACAAACGACCCGTCGACGGTTTGATGGATTTGTCGCCAGGAGCCCTTACCATGAATTACGTCTGCTATAAAACTGACAAAACGCTGTTGGTTGCGGAATGCGGTCGTTTTAGAATTGAGACGCGTACGAAAAAAGTTGTATGAGAGTTGCGGATGGGAGATGCATCTAAAAATCATGATAGTCGAATCAAAAGGACAGTGGTTGAACTAATTTCTGGTTGAAACACCTTTACTCTCTTATGATATGATTTCGCTTATGATATGGTAAATCACACTTTGATCGATACGTTTTCCAATCAAAAAACATTCAATAAAGATGAATAGGGTTAGTTGACTTTCTTTCCCATAATACTATAGAGCATTAAATATATCCAATATAATAATTCCAGGAGTATAATTTATTGGCAGTAAAGATATATAGTTTGCTGACTGGCAACTGAAGTTAATCGAATTTTCTGCTACTATGACGTCACGTTGGCAGCGAGGTTTTTCATGTAATTTACCTGCTTTTTTGGTATGTATTATGGCTTGTGCGGTCGTATATCTCCTTGGTTCAGTGAAGATTGAACGGGCACAGAAATGTACCCATTTCTGTTGAGTATGACAAAAATATAATCTTCATCGAAGACATGAAGTGGTTGAGAGCAAACTTTAGAAGGCTTATTAAAAAAAAAAACAGTACTGATTTAGACAACTTTAGTATGTATAGCTTGAAATTCGTTTTAAATGTTCATCTGGACTTATCACGTATTATTTTGTTTAGGTAAAAATATGTACCTTTCGCTCGACCATGTTACAATGGCCGTGGTCACCAGCTGACTCGAAACTTGACTTGAAATTTGTTATTAAAGTGTCGTAACAAAAGAAAATCAGAATAAGGCTCCGGGATAATTTTTGTGCAAATACCGATATCAAAGAAGTTTAAATTATTAAAACAATACTATTAAATAGTTTTAAATGGAACCTAGTTTATTTAAATAAATAATCATCTTCTATACTAATATTATAAAGAGGAAAGATTTGTATGTAAGTATGTTTGTAACGAATTGGCTCAAAAAGTACTGGACCGATTTTAAAAATTCTTTCACCATTTAAATGCTACATTATCACTGATTAATATAGGCTATATATCTATACCCGTGCGAAGCTGGGGCGGGCCGCTAGTATAATTATATTACATAAAAGCGAAATACCATGCACTCACTCATTCACTTCATTGATTCATTAAAAAACTACTTGATCTACGAAGCTGATATTTGACTGGTAGATTTCGGAATTATGTAGATTCCGAAATCTACCAGTTCGCTAAGAAAGAATTTTGCGAAAGGGTCAAATAGGCATGTGTCTTAATTTTCCATTTATTACAAATAACAGGCTTAGCGAAGGATAAATAACTTAATACATTAAATATACTGGAAAAAATAATTTAATCTATACTAATATTATAAAGAAGAAAGATTTGATCGTTTGTTAGTTTGTTTTTTTGTTTGCATTGAATAGGCTCCGAAACTACTGAACCGATTTGAAAAATTCTTTCACTGTTGAAAATTAAAATGATCAAAATGAAAGTCTACCCGTACGAAGTCAAGGGCAACTGCTAGTTGTGTATAAATAAATGTTGGGTACATACTTATTAAAGCTGTGAACTCATCGTCTACTGAAAACAAAAAAGAAATAAATAAAAATTAAAACCTGATTTTTTTTTTCACAAATTTCACAATTTCATCCGGCACGGGCAGTTCAAATACAAATGTACCTCTACTTGACTTCCGACTAAACTTTCTATGCATTTACTTTTATAAAAGCAACCCCTATATCAGCCACGGCACTTCCAGCATCTCTACACAAAGTTACAGTCGTTCTACTAAAACCAGGGCGGCATCGGCAAGGCAGCTCGCACTTAGAATTTTGTCTACGACAGGATCCGTGGCGCCAGCGCGACCCTTACTTGGTGAATTAACGTCCCGCCTTCGGTCCCCTTTAATACTGAGCTGAGTTAAATTTTGTTGAATTTCTACGGCTATTATACTCGTAGCTACACCGTGGCTATATTACGCCGGAATGGCGATGATTTCCGCAGTTTATTGCGGCTCCGATCGTTCCGGGATCTGTGAATTGACGAGCCTGATTGGTTACGGCTTTGATGAGATGTACGAGGTTTGTTGGTTTCGTAACAATTAATTTGGTCTTTTTGGCATCGAATATAATCCTCAGAAATTTGTTTTATCGTGGTAGCGTAAGAGTTTTATAAATGAAACTGAGAAAATATAATAAAAATACCCAGGATGTATACATACAAGAATAAACGTAAAATTGTTACTGCATACACATCAGATCATCAGCCAGAAAACGTCCACTGCCAAACAAAGGCTTCCCTCTTAGAGAGGGGCATTGCCATAATCTTCACGCTTGGCAGCCAGCTAGGGGATCGCAATACGTTCACCGTGTACTAATAGGACGCTGTTGCCAATCCTCCGGTGGTTTTGGTCGCAGTTTTAGGACATACCCGGGTCCATCCCGGACCGGATGGACCCGGGTAATTCGTATGCAGTGCATACGAATTTACATAATACAAGCTGTACCCTGCGAGCTCACCCACGTGTTGATGAAAAATGGTGATTATGATGATGATGAAAACCATTTCAGCGTGAAGGAGTAACAAATATACACACACACACACACACACACACACACTCTCTCACAAACTTTCGCTTTTATAATTTAATTAGTGTGATTAGTGTGATTACATCAGTAACAGAAAAGTTAGTTCCATATACCTCATGCTGGCTGAGAAACTAAATAGAGTTCCAACTGTGGAAGCAAAACAAGAAAACCGAAGTATTGAATTATTCAGTGCGATCATTCTCTTAGGGTGACATACTGCGTGCACACATCACGGACTTCACAATGAATTTTAATGTCGATCCGATACAGATTTTATGAATTCTGTTATCATCTAAATATTGAACTGACATTTTGTGAACTTAGAATACGAGTAGTGTTGATTTATAACTCTTTTACTACATTAAATAAGAATATTTAGGTATGGTGAGTGGCCAAATAAAAAAAAATTATCAATAGGGTTTTAACCTGTAGCAATGGATGTTTATAGAATTTCGAAGGTTGAAGGCATCCTTTAATACAAATAGTATATGCAAAAGTAAAAAAGGGTTTGAGAAGATTTCAATCATGCTAAGCGACGTTTTTTTACATAAATTCATTAAAGTAAAGATTTTTTGGATTGTGAATTTTTTGCTTCATCAGCCTATTTGATGTTCGTCCACTGCTGGCCTCTCCTAAAGAACGCCATATATATTTATTTGCAGTATATTTAATGTTATTAAACTATATATATATATATATATATAAGTTTTGTAGTGAAATAATAAAATCCTAACTAATATTATAAAAGTATAAGTAACTCTGTCTCTCTATTTGTCTGATTGTTCGATTTTCACGACTAAACGACTAAGCCGATCTTAACGAAGTTTGACAGGAAGATAGTGTCCATCACGAGGACGGACATAAAGTACTTTTCCCCTTAGAAATACGGAAAACTGGAAAATCGCAGGTAACGCCGCGGAATTCAGCTACTAATATATAATTATATACATTGAAATTTTATGGTGTTTTTGACGTCATTATTGATATTGTGGTAGATAATAAAGTAAGCGTGCCATGAGTACCTACATCTTTAAACGACATAATAATCTATACTAATACATATTATAAAGAGGAAATATTTGATTGTTTGTTTGCGTTGAATAGGCACCGAAACTACTGAACCGATTTGAAAAATTCTTCCACTCTTGGGAAGCTACACTATCCTAGCTATAGCTACACTACATTGTCAAAAAAATTAGGGATCATTACTAAAACTCCAATAATACCCGTGTGAAGCCGGGGCGGACCGCTAGTTATCTATACTTCTATACTAATATTATAAAGAGGAAAGATTTGATTGTTTGTTTGTTTGTTTGCATTGAATAGGCTCCGAAACTAAAGAACCGATTTGAAAAATTCTTTCACTGTTGGGAAGCTACACTATCCCCGGGTGACATAGGCTATAATCTATACCCGTGCGAAGCTGGGGCGGACCGCTAGTGTTATATAAGCTGTTATCATTATGGTGAATAGGTTTTTTTTCTGTATTACCAGATTATGATGACATCATAAATACTTGACCTCTAACCGTAAAGTTATTCTTTATGTTCAAGTGTGAAAATATGAACAGTCTTCTATTTGAATTTCGAAGGTTTTACGTTGATATTATACTTACTTTTTACAAATGTATGTACATTTGTAAAAAAAAAGCGTAAAATCTACGCTATGGCTATTTTTACCACAAATAAATGCGCATACAAAATTCAGTGCTGCTATTAGATGAATGAAATTATGTATCAAAACCTTGGTAGCTTTATGTAATGTGAACGTATTCAGGATCTAATTTGGGAGGGGGTAAAGGCTATTCTCTCTCTGATAGAAGGCCTGAGTCCTAACAGTGGAAACATGATAGGATGAAATGATAATGATGATGAAGGGGTAAGAGAACAATTGAAGACCACGATCTTTTTTTTTAAACTATGAATTGGAACTAGTTAGTGAAGCACACCCAAGATGGACAGACGACCTAAAAGAGACCGCAGGGAAACGCTGGATGCAGGCTGTTTCCAACTGGCCCTTTTGGAGATCGATGGTGAAGGCCTATGTCCAGCAGTGGACGTCGTACGGCTGAAAGGAGGAGGAGGAGGAGGAATTGGGCTAGCATTTTACTTTTACCACAACTCATCTGATGATAAGTGATGATGTGGTCTAAGATGAGGCACGTTTGCACATGAGGTGCCAATTCAATTTTTCAAGACAAGAGTGTCTAGATAGGTAGTACTTACTTTATGGGAAACACCGAGGCATGGAGGGCGTTCCGTTCCTTTGCGATTCGTAATAAAAAAGATTTTTGGAAACGCTGCGTGCGGACTTTACCAAAGTAAAACTTGTCTACTATCTAACGAAATTATTATTCACCATTATTACAATTAATATTATAATATTAAGTCACAAACTATTTTAAATTACATAAATTTACGTCAAATCAAATAACCCGCCCCGCACTGTTCCTGGTGCAAAAGTGCCCATAATACTGGCAGCATTCCCACGCTGAATGGCAATGGCCAATCTTTGCACCAGGAACGAGCCAGAGCGGGAATCACCACTGTCTCGCATTTTGCAGCCAAATTCTGAGACCAAGCTCTAACGAATTATATATTTTAACGAACTACGGAAACAAATCTTAGAAATTGATTTTAACCTTCTTCTAATTGTACCGATTTAAAATTTTACAAGTACATATAATGTATTTCGGATGCCAATAAAATAATTTGGTACTATTGAACTGATTTGATATATTAGAGCCAGGAGGAGTTTGGGCTCATTTGGTTTACAAGTCTCATACATTATACTTATGGACTAGGATCTGATGGGGCCGGGTGGTGGATAATGTAACTTCAATAGCTATCAGTAAACCAAAGAAGAGAAAAAATGTTCGTTCTTTTCTGTGAGTAAACCCCTCGAATTTGGACTTCAAATACGATTCGATTGGAAAATATTAATTTGACATTACCTGTCACGTCACTAAAATGGACATCGGGCTTTAGAAATTAGGAATATAATAATACTCCGTCTTACTACAAAAGATTTAAAAACGCTTTAGACATGTGTTTAGCAGTCGTTTCACTGCGAAAAATATGTTAAACACATGTCTAAAGCGTTCTTAAATATATTGTAGTAAGACGGATTATGTTTACGACAAGTAGTGTAAAGTACATAATATGTAAAGTTTAAACATTTAAATCGACCATCTCTCCTTTCCTATACCGTTGCCAGTTATACTGTTACCCCCCTATTAATAAACGTAGAGTAGCCTCGGAATAGTTACACTGCCTTTTGTCTTTTTCGATCGAGTTCAAAATTTGAAAGAGAGAAAAAGACAAAACACTGCGTAACTATTCCAAGACTACTCCACGTTTATTAATAAGGGGGTTAGAGTTTTAGACCGCCCTTTAGCTTCAGAATTAAAAGCTTCCTAAATACGTCCATGTAATAAGCACTCCTTGTAACCTCGTATCCCCTTTGTTCAATGACGTGTCTGTGTCAATAGAAAAGTTGGGAACATCATGTTATTTTGTCACACTACCCCACAGCTACCCCATTGTCGGGTGATGTAAGTCAAGAAAAAAGGATTGTTTAGGGAAGTCTATTAATATTTTTACGAGAACAGCCGTGGTGAAAGTTGATATGAAGGAAAGTTTATTGGGCGCATGTATAGGCAACATATAACAGGGTTGTTATGAATTGACGAAACTATATAATAACTACGAGAAGTTACAATAGCAAGTTGACTTACTGCCTTACAACAGATTTTTCTAGAAATAAATACATCATTGAACGCAAATATCACACAAAAAATAGTTTAGATTTTCTGTGGTTGCGATCATCACTATTTAAAAAAAAAGTATTTGTAAGTAGTATATTTATCGTGAATTAGGCTGCAACAGGAGTTTTGGCACCAACGAGAAAAAAACATGTCGTCTCTTATATTTTGTTAAACTTGTGTATTTTCAAGTGTTAATGCGTAATAATGGTGGATTATTATTTATGAAGTGTTTGTGGACATGCTCGAGTGTGGAAAAGTGATATAACGCCACTATACATGTATTTTCGTGTTTTTTCCAAAGCTACACATAAGCTTCATGTAAAGTCATCACCACTTTACTGGGCCATGACTTTTGACTTGATCGTGATTTACTTTGCTTGACTCTGACTGTGACTATGACTTGTTTGACAACATTTCATCAAACTAGATAATATTTTAATACTTTACACTGGCAAATGCACAAGAAGTGTGACGCTAAAATCCTTTAAAGAGAAAAGAATACAAATGAATGTGGGTACTTGAATATGACTTCGCATAATATTTTCTATAGTGTTACGCAAAGAATTGTAATGAAAAACTTTCCTTTATAAAGGGAATCTTTTCTAAATAGTTTTGTAAAACAGTTTTGAGCACTAAGTTCTAATTAAGTCAATGGTTTTATCTGTCGCAAAATTATCAATCGATTCAATTCCCTGACGTGATTAAGAAATTGCGTCTCCAACTCCAACCAAGAATTAGAATTGAAAACGTTTCCGAAGAGAGGCGAAGTGTGAAATCAGATAAATAATTCAAATTAGAGAACCACGATTACACAATAGGTGGGGGGATATCGGGTGGTGGGGGGCAAACGTGACGGCCCCGAGAAATTCAGAAGAAAATCCGGTGACGTGTCAACCGCCAGTGACAAATTTAATTATTCAACTTACCGAAACGTTAGCAAGATGACTTTTCGCGGAGCCGATAACTAAGTAAGAATAAATTCACTTAGAGCTGCCGAAGCAAAGTTTAACTTAATAAAACATTGGAATTTTGGTAATTCGATTGTGCCGAGGTCGGATTCAGTTGTCGACCTGATTTGAATACGTCATTACGAATCATTTGTCTCTACGCCTGAGCTGCGGTGAGAGAACGTAGAGTTGCGAAATAGACACATAATTTTTTATCAGAGAGGGGGTTAACTTTTGACATCGCATCGTAACTGAAGATATACTCCAAGTTCACCAATTGTCCCTTATGACATAAGCTTTTATAAAAAAAAAACTAGCTGCCCCACGGTTTCACCCGCGTGGATACCCTCGATAAAAGTAGCCTAAGTTACTCCTTATAACATCAGCTATCTGCCAGTGAGAGTACTATCAAAATCGATTCAGCCGTTTTGGAGTACATGGCAACACAGACACACATACACACATCGACTTTTATATATAAATATATAGTTTTTATCAAGTTCATACAAAACAACTCATTTTTGTGTATTTGTAATATGAACAAAGCCAATACATAGTGGGTGAAAAATTACTCGAAAATAATGTCAAAATGTAAATTTGTAACAATGTAAGTTTTCCTATCTAGATATACATTAGTATTTAAACGAAACGAACGATTTTTTTTTTGAATCTGAGAGTGAAAGAGTATTGGAATTATCTATGTTTAATTTAGTTATAGGTATTATTACCTATTGTTTTGATTTTGAAACGTTATAAGTTTGAAATGAAATTTTATCTGAAATTTTAATGATCTCTCTTGATTGCTATTTAGATAGAAACTCTTTATCGTGTACACCAGAAATAAAATATATCTATACCAATATTATAAAGAGGAAAGATTTGATTGTTTGTTTGTTTGCATTGAATAGGCTCCGAAACTACTGCACCGATTTGAAAAATTCTTTCACTGTTGGGAAGCTACACTATCCCCGGGTAACATAGGTTATATTATATTTTTTTTAATAGGGATCCTTACTAAAACTCCAATAATGTACAAGGTGTAAAAAAATAAGATTTTTAATTTTGACTTTGCGTGTTTGACATTTCTAAGACAGGACAACGTCTGTCAGGTCAGCTAGTATATAATATTTTTGCATTCTGAACAGGATTAGCTGAAACGAAAAACTCAGAAGTAATTTTTATCTAAGTCTTAGCAAGCATCTTAAACGAATGCACTCTTAACTTCGACTATCCACCATAGTCCATTTTCGTTGTACGACCGCAGTATGGTCAAAGTTAAAAGTTACCTCCAAGTTAATGTGACGATTATTCTATACAAAACGCTTAGCGCTGCAAACCTTCATTACATACCTAAACATACTACGAGTATTTCTTCAAAAAAGGTACAAACAAACCCAATCGATAAAACAAAGAATGTGTAGAGAGAGGGATTCGGCACCGTGTCTGCGGATCTCTGGATTTATTTGTGGGTTCCGCGTAAATCACGTTAATGTTCTGGGTAATGTCGTACTCTTGAGGTGCGACTCTACACGAACGTATGCAAGCTCTCGCGTGCCAAATGTGCTTTAAAAATTATCTTTAAATCCTGTATCGTCTTTGTTTTAGAATTTATGTAGTTTTTTACAGTTGCACCAAAGAATCGATATTAATACTTTTTTTATAATTTTTTCGGCCAACCTTGGTTATTATGTCTTTCACGGAATCGAAATTGCATATTTTACTAATATTTTTAAGTCTTTTTTTTATTGATAATTATTGTATTTTGTGGTGGTACGGAACCCTCAGTGCGCGAGCCTGACTCGCGCTTGGAGGTTTATTACAATTTTCATACAGACGTACCTGGCCCATCCTCTCTCTGAGAGAAGACCTGTGTCCCAGCAGTGGGAACATGATAGGTTGAAATGATGACAAACGTACTAGTAAACATTTTCGGAAACTAACCTATTGAAATTTAAAATGATAATTTCTAATATGACAAAAAAACAAAAAAAACAGTTATTATATATTTATTTAGATACTTAGACAACCTGTATTCCGTTGCTGAATATAGAGGTCGCACGAGTCAAATTAAGACACTAAAGCAACCTTAAATCTGTTAATTTACGAAATCAAATATTCATCATCAGCCAGAAGACGTCCACTGCTGAACATAGGCCTCCCCTTTTAACCTCCACACTGAACGTCAGCCTGCCTTTTGCATCCACTGGATGCCAGCGACTCTGTCGTCGGTCCATCTAGTGGGAGGCCTACCTACGCTGCGTCTTCCGGTTCGTGGTCTCCACTCAAGAACCTTTCTTCCCCATCGGTTATCGGTTCTCCGAGCGATGTGGCCTGCCCATTGCCACAACTTGCAAATTTTAACACCGACATAGCGGTGACTTTGGTTTTTAGATCAAATCAAATACTAGCCAGAGCATACCAGGATTTGGCAAGAGCAAGACAATTACTCAAATGGTTCATATTATCTCCTATCATTTCCATATTAATAAACATGTGTCTAATATCTGTGAGGGAACTGAATCCAATTAACATAATTGTAATGCGGATATCAGATACCCCTGATACTAGGACAGACCTCAGCCGGTCATAGGGGTCATATTTAATCATATCTTGGTTGAGATTTCCTTAAGATTGTTATGATAAGATAGGCGATGTCCCGTTATCGATGTAAGGTAAATTGGTTCTTATTGATAAATATATTAATCAATTGTCATTCTCTGTAATTTTATATATGCACTAGCTGACCTGACAGACGTTGTCCTGTCTTAGAACTGTCAAACACGCAAAGTCAAAATTACAAATCTTATTTTTTACACCTTGGGTTTCATTATTGGAGTTTTAGTAAGGATCCCTATTAAAAAAAAATATAATATAGCCTATGTTAACCGGGGATAGTGTAGCTTCCCAACAGTGAAAGAATTTTTCAAATCGGTTCATTAGTTTCGGAGTCTATTCAATGCAAACAAACAAACAATCAAATCTTTCCTCATTATATATTAGTATAGATATAGATGACATATTTTGATGATTACATGCTCTAAAAAAATTGTTTTACAAAAATAAATAAAAAGCCCCGACAAAAGAACTGATGATATTCGAACGGCAGAACAAATTTTCTTGAATTATCGCTAAAACACTCTCGATTAAGTCACCTTTCAAACAAAAAAACTAGATCAAAATTGGTTTATTCGTTTAAGAGCTACGATGCCACAGCCATACAAAGATGCTCACGTTAAACTTATAAAACACCAACTTAATCCCCGACGCAAAAAGAGGGGCTGTAATGGTGGTTTAGAGCAAAATATACCTATTTGTAACTAATCTTGTTTTTAAATACGCTCGTCGATTTTATACCAATGACATGACATGTTTCTTTTTCACCGATTTGATATAAATTATTGATTTCCATTAATTTTTATTGGGAACTGGTGACTAAAAGTCGTTTAACCGGATTTTAGATCTTACTTTTATTTCATAGCCATTTTAAAGTTGTAGTAACCGTAATTTTTTAAGCAGTAAAAGTTGCTGCGTAGCTGCAAAATCTTTAACACATTTTTAATTTCTGATGCAATTTTATCCAACATTGCATTCGGAGAGGCAACTAATGACATTTTAGTGTTAATAAAATTAAAATTTATGAACTCGTTAAATCTCGACCGAAGTTGGTGAGCTTGGCTTGAATTCAGTTTTAAATTCGACCGTCTTGCACTCGACCTCACCTAAGAAATTTTACAGTCGAAACAAATTACGAGGCTTTTTAATGTTTATTTTTGATATATTGTTATTGTTATTCAAAAAGGAAAGATTTCTTCAATGCAACCCTATTTTAAAACCAGACTTGCATTAACAATCTTAACAGAAGATATTTCAGGCGAATGAACACAGAGTGACTAACAATTTCGCGCACTGAAGATCCATTGTCAGCGAATGACGATGGAAGATTAAAACATTTCATTCTCCGCGTATAATAACTATCTAAGCCTAAGTGATCCCGAGGAAACGTTTTTAAAACCCGAGGGGAATGCCTATTTTCCCGCGGTGGAACGCAAACACCTTTTCAATCCTTCAATGGGCCTAACGATGGGAGCGGAGTACCAACTAGCGGTGGCAGTTTCTTAATGGTATTGTAAGACAGAAAAAATACCGGGATCGCCGTACAATGGTGCAAAGAGAAAGATTAATCGTCTCGTCTGAGACGCGCGGGACCGGGGTGCGATCAGTGAGTGGCGCACAGGCCGGGGAGCTGCTTCAGCAAAAATTAATCATTTTAACGCGTCATTGTCGCCGGCCAGTGCCCTCGCACGCGTCACATCTTCCCCGCTAATTAAATTAGAATTAGCGAACCATTTGACAGATTCCCGTCCGATTTTTCATTCGCAAATCACTGCCGAAACGATCTCACGACCACCATAAAATCTGTCTTCTTGATTAATAGACGCACCGGATAAGCGCAAAATTTTATTCCACCTATCCGTCGAGATAACGCAGAAAGAAGAATTACATAAAGCTTTCAGAAAGTGTGATGTAATCTCTACCGTCGTTTCCATAAACTTAATGGCGAAGTATCACAGAACTTACATATCGCTGTTATAACAACCCAAGTTGGCATATTTGTTACCCTCTCAGTCAGCATATTCGCGTGGAATGACCGCCAATTTATGTGAAAACTTCCACACCGGTCGGAGCATGACCTATCTATGTGAATAAAACTTTTCACTCGTCAAGGCGGTATCTGTTTCGGGGGATGCGAGCAGAGTACCTTAAGCAAATATGGCAGGTTAAAGTTTCGCCAAACTTTTGTGTGAGCAGGCGATGTGTCAATTTTTCGATTGAAATATGGGAACGGTTTGGGGAAAGGCGACGCCACTATTTCCGTGTTGTGATGCATTGTGCACGTTAGAAATTTCTACACTTATTTCTATTTTGTGAATAGCAAAGTTTTCCTAAAAAGATTTTAATCTTGATTTTATAACTTTCCAAATCGAAAGTCATTATCATCATTAGCCAGCAGATGTAAACATAGGCCTCTCCACACTGACTGACAGCTTGCCATCTGCATCCACTTATGCCGCCCGCGACTCATGATGTTGTCAGTCCATCTAGTGGGAGGCCTAAATATACGCTGCGTCTTCCAGTACAAAATTCAAAAGTAAACCTTCCTAAGTTCGATACAATATTTGAAAACAAACTTAAAAAAAAAAACTTTTTAAATCTATTTAAATAATACATGTAAAAACTTAAACTTTAAAGTATAAAATGACGGTTAAAACAGAGATTGAAAGTCCTCATCAAAACTTTTGCTGGAGGGAATCACAAACCAAAACGACATGTATATATTTTTGGTTTTGTTGATTTTTTTAAAGAGCGCTGTATCAATTTCGATAAAATTTATATGGAGCTACCTCTGAAACCTAACAAACGAAAAAAGAATAAATAAAAACATAATTGGCGGAGTCATTGCATAACAAACACACAAAAAAAAAACATACAATCGAACTGATAACCTTCTCCTTTCATCGGTTAAAAAGTAGTGTCCGCTTTGATTCCCGATAACAGATGTTAGCTTTTCAGCCAAGAAATCACCTTTTAAACTGTTTTACACACAATTCGTTTACACTTGTTATCGCTTCGAGGTTCGAGCAAAGAAAGAGGGTGATTGCAATGCAACCGCCACTTATATACTGTGTTCGTTGGCAGTCGACAAAAGACTGTCAACTGTCAACGAACACGTGTGAACTTCGCCAATACAGTTTCATTATAATGGTGTTGTTAGTTCATCTATCCATTAAATGATTAAACTAAAGTTGTTCTACATTCGGCCATCCGACTCAATTACACGTCCTCGTGTATACGTGTCATGTATTATATGATAATAGACGTTATACGTGTTAATTAAATGTGTACTTTACAATCTTATTTTGAAGTCTTATACTATCGTTTTATGTTACATAATATCAGAATGCAACTGCATACTGAAAAGCACATCATATCAGACTAAAACCGAATCTGGTTTAGTTAAGTCAGTACGCAACTGCGTACACTGTCTCTTACGCAACTGCGTACATCGGCTCTTACGCGACTACGTACACCGGATCTTACGCAACTGCGTACAATGTCTCTTACGCAACTGCGTACATCGGCTCTTACGCGACTACGTACACCGGATCTTACGCAACTGCGTACAATGTCTCTTACGCAACTGCGTACATCGGCTCTTACGCGACTACGTACACCGGATCTTACGCAACTGCGTACAATGTCTCTTACGCAACTGCGTACATCGGCTCTTACGCGACTACGTACACCGGATCTTACGCAACTGCGTACAATGTCTCTTACGTAACTGCGTACTGGAGGCTCCGCTGCAGGCTCAGCTGGCAGGTTCGACGGCAGGCTCAGCCGCAGGCTCGACAGCAGGCTCAGCCGCAGACTCCGCGGCAGGCTCCACTGCAGGCTCCGCTGTATGCTCCGCCGCAGACTCGACCGCAGGCTCGACAGCAGGCTCAGCCGCAGGCTCGACGGCAGACTCGACAGCAGGCTCAGCCGCAGGCTCGACGGCAGGCTCAGCCGCAGGCTCGACAGCAGGCTCAGCCGCAGACTCCGCGGCAGGCTCCACTGCAGGCTCCGCTGTATGCTCCGCTGCAGACTCGACCGCAGGCTCGACAGCAGGCTCAGCCGCAGGCTCGACGGCAGGCTCGACAGCAGGCTCAGCCGCAGGCTCGACGGCAGGCTCAGCCGCAGGCTCGACAGCAGGCTCAGCCGCAGACTTCGCGGCAGGCTCCACTGCAGGCTCCACTGTATGCTTCGCCGCAGACTCGACCGCAGGCTCGACAGCAGGCTCAGCCGCAGGCTCGACAGCAGGCTCAACGGCAGGCTCGACAGCAGGCTCAGCCGCAGGCTCAGCCGCAGGCTCAGCCGCAGGCTCAGCCGCAGGCTCGACAGCAGGCTCAGCCGCAGACTCGACAGCAGGCTCAGCGGCAGGCTCGACAGCAGGCTCAGCCGCAGAATCGGCGGCAGAAATTTGCATATATAACAATAAGTACACTAATCGGATATATAATCTGAAGAACTTTTAACATGAGCACAGTTATTTAGTAATTAGTATTAAATTAATCATTAGTAAATAAATTATAATCAAGAAAACGCAAGGAATAAAACAGCCACTTTGTAAAATAACTATTAATTAGGGCTCTAAAAAAACATGACTAGCAAACAGGTTTTGAACCACTTAACAAAAGACAAATTACACTCTGTGGACATGGGAAAATAAGAAGACATCTGTAACTTATTAATCCCGATTCTGATTTGTTAGCTTTTCAGCCAAGAAATCACCTTTTAAACTGTTTTACACACAATTCGTTTACACTTGTTATCGCTTCGAGGTTCGAGCAAAGAAAGAGGGTGATTGCAATGCAACCGCTACTTATATACTGTGTTCGTTGGCAGTCGACAAAAGACTGTCAACTGTCAACGAACACGTGTGAACTTCGCCAATACAGTTTCATTATAATGGTGTTGTTAGTTCATCTATCCATTAAATGATTAAACTAAAGTTGTTCTACACAGATGAGGTGTTCGCAGTAATGAATGTGGACGATACATCTCAATACACAAACTGTATGTTTCCGTGCCTTCAGGAGCGGCGGGGGGATAAGTAAAATATTCCACTTAGCGAATTGCCGAGCGAATTGCCACAATTATCATACCGTACCACCGTCAGAACTGGGTGAGACGATTTTCTAAGGAAACTGTTTCTCGTTGAAGCACGGTCGTTTTATTTTGTAAAAGCTAGCACTTTGTTTAACAGGTACGTAATATTAGTGTAGCCCGTTTAGAGTAATATTCTGTCAACATTACGTTTTTAGAAAGGTGTCATAATTAATTTGTTATAACATAAATTAGATTTAAAAATATCGTAGAAGGAATATCGTAGTAGTATAACCGTTTCAGGGTACATGAAACGGTGATACTAAACAGAAAGAAGGTAATTGTACTCATCATTATGAACAACGTTTAATACGGCACCAACCCTGAAATCGCTAAAAAATATCAACAGTGTGTTGCGTGTACGTATACATTTCGACGAGTGTGACTGCGTTCTTATATGGATCAACTAAATGATGAGTATAATAATGAGCATAATGATTACTACCACTGTTCCGTGTAACCCTGTGTAACCTTGGTTTAGTGGTTCTTAAGGCCCACTACAAGGCTAAAATTTAAAAAAGGGTGTCATATCTAAACCTAATATTTTATCTAGGAACCCCCAAAGACGGAAACATGATTAAGGACATTTGGATCGATAGAAAAAATACATGAAAAGGTAACACTTATTTGCGCTCTACTCCCTGTTTTTTTTCTTATTCATTCATGTACCTATTTATTAAATTATGTCTGCGAAATCTTAATATACAGAATTCATAATTATGAAGGAAACCGAAAGAGTACATTTTACATTACAGCTATACTTTTCAAAAAATACGAGAAAAGCCTCAAACATAGAAGTAGCGAAACGCACGACTGTGTTTAAGCGCCATGGTTTTGCTCCGCTAAATGCGACTTTAATACAATAAACCAGGTCATCGGTGGTAATAAGCGTTGCTTAAAAGTGGTAAAACCTTGCCTTAATTCTTCAAGCGTTTAGAATGTCCACAAATTCAAATGTAAAGATTTATTCATTCATTTTGAGTTTTAGGATTTTTGTCAGCAATCACGAATTATCTTGTCGTAAATCTTCTCTTATCTATCAAGAGCTCTCGTAGAAGGTCTACAGCGTAGCACTACTTTCATTTACCAGACATCAAAACCTTAGTACCTATTCATTGGCCTCTACGAAAACAGTATAGATAGGTAGATGTTTGAGCCACAATATAGCATGACAGTAGCTAAACTTCACACAAATCAAAAATAGAACACGGTGATTGAAAGAAGCTTTGCTGACCGACGATAAGAACGATTCGCGTCAAATTTGGTATTTAGCCTAGGTTTTTTAGCTCGATAAAAATATTTACCATGTATTTTTGTGCTCACAGCTAGTAATTTATTTCTATGGTACGTATATAAATTATTTTAGCGTTTCCTCAACTCGGTGCATCAGTTTAAAAAAGATGCAGTTCTAGGTTCCACTATTTAGTAACTATTTAAAACATTTTCATAAACTTTTTGTTTGTATATTACGGTATTTCGTACCTATATATCGATATATCACATGTGACATGACGTAATGAACGTGAGATAAACGACCGGTATAGCTCAGTGGTAGCCCATCTACGTCATGATCAGGAGATCCACGGTTAAGTTCCCAGCTAGAACATGTTTGAGTGATGAATTTAAATGTCTGCTCTGGGTATTACTTGTGAGTTCCTCGCCGTAACAGAGAACGGAGTGGAGAGCTATGATTGCAAATAGTTATTTATGATACAAGTGCGGAAAGTTGGTTATTACAAACGAGTAGACGAATGTATGCCCGAGACGAAGTCGAGGGCTTACCATAGTCACGAGTTTGTAATAACCAATCCGCACGTGTGCCATACAACGTTTTACAACACATTTCCGAGAAAAAAACAAAAAATGGAAATTAAAAAAATACCGTAAAGTACACGCACGGTGCTATACAACGGAGCGTGCGGACAAATTCATTACAGCACGCTCCGTTGTATGATCCGTAATGTTTAACTTTCGAAAGATGTATTCAGGCTTCGTAAGTGCACTTTTTGAGCAAATGTGTTGTAAACGTTATTTTTTACGAAACATCTTCCTCCGCCAAAATATTTATTATCAATATAATTATATACATTGCTTTAAAAAAAAAACACTATATATTAAAGAAAAAAAATGACCTATCGTTTTCTTTTAATAAAATTCTCACATAGTAATTTTAATTTTTTTTAAATGTCGAAAATGTGCGTAAAAGAAAATCACAATGACATGAATTCCATGCAGTTTTAGTATGTTTGTGTGAGAACTTACGATCTATAGCAAGAGCGTAAGTGCTCATACTGGTTTATTACTTACGGTAGAGCAATAAATAGGCGGAAAATCTTATCCGGAATTATATCCGGTGTAGAGACAGTCTCGTTACCCGTATCGTAACAAAGTAGAGTAGTATGGGAGCTCTACAATGAAGTCCGTAGAGAACTTTATGTAGAGATGCCTAACCTAGATAAAGGATATTAGAGGGAATAATTTGCTGACTTGTGGCCTGTCCCGCAAAGAAAAGATGTTACGTAAATTTTTCATAGAGCAGGGACATTTTTTACTGGTTAATGTTTTATTAAAGAAATGATTGAAACTATACATACACTTACTAGTTTTAACTTATTTTGTCCTGTTACTAAGTAACGTTTTTTTTTAATAACTCCTTTAGATATCCAAAAACTTTATCTTTTTAGATTCGAGAAGGTATGCGTTTACCTCAACTTATAGTAAACTATGATAAAATCCAGAGTAAAGCAAGTTTGCTTGTCCTCATTAGATCTTATATGGATTTTAGACAATAATGTACTTAAGGTATATGATTATTTACGGGATATTTACCGTGGTAAGGTAATGAGCTTCCGATATTTCGGCGCAGTTAAAAACAGTGATAGAGCAACCGTGATAGTTTAAAACAGTGTTTTAATAATGTACTTAAATCTATTATTAATCTATTAGAAAAGTTTTCTAAAACCTAGTCGGTAAAAGGAAAAAATCCCAAAACGCTGGTAGCATTTAGTTTGTATACAGGTTCTAGTTCTACTTGTTAGTGGTTTTTAAGTATATATGTTATTTTATGTTTGCCAAAATACTTGTTAATGAACTGTCAAGTAAGTATTGTTACTTCATAATAATAAATAAAAAAGTTGTCGCATCTATGTCGCAGAACCTTTATTATTGAATACTACATCAAACAGCCCCCTAAAAATAGCATTTTCAATGAAGCCATCAATACTTTGAACATCAAAGGGCTTTCGCCAAACCGTTTCAACAGCCTATAAATTTAACTACGAATATTTTATACATATTCTCACATGTTGAATGTAGTCGTTAGATAGGCGTCCGTACGGCGCGACGTCCCAGGTACGACGCTGGCGCCGTACGGGCTTCTGCCAGATTAATGGATCATTGCCCCCTCCCTTGCCCCCTTCTTCCACCCCCACCCCTTACAGATGCGAAGACACGAAAATGCGAAACTACTGTTCGACGACGCACCTCCTTCCTTCACTAGATATATTACACTTATCACTGTTCTTCGTATTCCCTCCATGTAGACCTCGATCCATTGAGTACCGTCACAGGTTAAGCTATAGTCGGTGGCGTGCGTAACTGATATTCCGAATTGGGTCAATTGGCTACGAGGTCAATGAAAAAATAGTGAGTTTTAAGCTCTTCCCTTAGCGACAGTAGAAATTCGCATGGAATAGATATAGTGTATTTATACAAAGTGGTATTGCATGGAAATTGCCGCTTGTCAAGCCTGGCAGGCATTGATGCAAAACTTTATATGTGAGATGTCTCATTGTACTTACACATGCAAGAGAGGCGTAACTGACATTTATCGTGAAGAATGCTATATCATTTTTTATGTTGTATACTCGCATTTGATCTGTACACAAAATTGTTGGAAACAGGGGTAGGAAGTGTAGCACTGCCTTTTAAAATGAATGCAGTGAAAATATCTAGTCTATAAAACAGATTTGACACTAGTAAGTACTCTTATTAGAACTCGACACATGTGTCGAGAATACAAAGACTAGATAGAATAGACTACTGGATAGGTGTTTGATTTGTTACAAATTTACAGGCTTGGTCAAAAATATAATTAAATGTTAGACAACCACTGAAAAAAGTATTTTAATCGGCTAGTAAAGTTCTCAGATTTATGAGCGTTTAAAGTTTTTGTTCGGATTAGGGAGGGATGCTCTGTCCCTTTCCCGTAATGTGAGTGTCTCACAATGTGAGTGTTATATGGTGTACTCACAAGTGACGTGTTTAGGGAGCTCTCTGTCTAGCAAGATATTAAAATGCTTGAATCTTCCTTGGTTTCGAACACATTTTGATTTGTTTTTCTGTAATCGGTTTTATTTATGATCGGCTTTTTCAAAAGATTATTTAAAATATTCAGTCCATTTCCAACAATAGCTTGCATGATGCATTGTAAGTATTAAAATTACTATCAGGTATAGAAAAGTCACTGCCACTGATAAAGAAAACCAGGCACAAAAATATGTCTGACTTTACGAACGAACATTCATTGCCCTACATCCACTGACCATAAAGCTTACAGACGCAAGTGCCAATGTATTTGCAGCCGAGAATATGTAACGGGGACCGCCTATATCGTACAACTCAATAAAACACTGACCCACTGATGTCGATCGTAACATTCCGACCTTCAATCTGACAAGTAGCGATGTAACGTTTATGCTCGATAAAACACTTCCGAAGTGTCTCTCGTAAATCAAGAAAGTTAGCCGCCGAGCACTTAAAGTTTAACAGACAATAATAAGTGTTGAAAAAACGGCCTTCGGTGGAATAAAAAGTAATGTGGCAATAGTGAGGTTCTTAAAGGGCTAAGTTGGTAAGTTTTGAGGGATGTCGTAATGAGCCGCGAGGGGAATCGATAAATTTGAATGTTCGGCGGCGCCACTCTGGAACTTGCAACTTTTTTCGGTGGAAGCGTGGGGAGCGCGCGCCTTGGAGACGCCACTAGTTTAGGCTCGCAGTCGAGTGGAAGCTATAGCTAAGCTACGCAGCAGCTTATGCTTTCAAGTCACGTTTTCGTAAAATACAAAACGAGAGAGTTCTTAACAACAGTTCTAAGTGATTTTCCAGATATGTATTTTTCTAAAGATTTTTAGCTCAACGTAACTGGACAATATTTTCTAATTTGAATTCAAACCATATTTCCAAAGAACAAATCATAATGTGAAATAAAAAAACACACGGGCTGAATTGAGAACCTTCCTCCTTTTTCGAAGTCGGTTAGTAAGTAAATAAAAGCAATCGTAAGAACACATTTTTCAATCCCATCTATCCGAAAAACGATGATTAGTTCCTCAATAAGTGTGCCTAAAATAGATATTTTCTGAAATAACTTTCATAGCTGGCAATGAGTTTTGAATTAGGAACATGAAGTAGTGTTCTGCGAGGTAGATAGAGTACCAGATTTCTGCGCCTACGGTTCTGCAACTAAAGAAATCACATGATTTTAAAAAAATCGTTTGTTTTTTTTAAAGTTTTTTTCGTCTATTTAGCCAGTGTCAAGTTTAATACAATTTTGAAGTTTAAAGGATATCGATATATTATCGTCATAGACAGTCAAATTAAACGCACTATATTTTTTTCTCACATAGACGGAGTTGAAAAGTAGAACGGGAGTTATGGCACTAACTAGATGCTGGCACTTCACATGGCTTATATATGCCGAATAAAAAGGGACGCAACCTGCATATTTATGCTTACTGGCCGTATTTGCTGAATGGGAAGAGCCGGCATGACAAAAAAAAATGTCGCCTCGTTGTATAATGTTTCTAAACATGTGTATTTATGAGTGTTAAAGTATAATAATGGTAGGTTATTGTTTATGCCCATAGATCAGGGTAATATTAAAGAGCCAGACACAACTTTTGTCGAATAAACATTGTCAGTTTTAATTTTAACTAAGGATATATTAATTCGCACAACCATCACCGTTTCATTTCCTCACAATTAAAGTGAAAAGGTGGGGTGTATGACTCGTGCTGAAGACAGCTCCTTTAAATTATCCGTTTAATTGTTTTATGCACTTGTTGTACAATGTATACTATATATATACAATATATACTATATTTAACGAGTTTGTGGCGGAACTCTTTTTCACCAGTGCGACCTTCGCGGTCGCCTTTATTATTTTATTTCAATAGAGTTGTGTTTTGTTTTTTAAGAGAGACAAGAGATCTGTCAAGAGGTGAAAAATAGATGTTTTCGATTCCGCAAAATAAATTGTTTTAATAATAGGAGTAATAATTTCCTAAATTGGTGACCCCGATACGAACACAACATAAATTAAGACGATTCGAACACAAAAAGAGCAAAGGTACGCAAATAGGTACGAGTACCTTCTTTGGTGGTACGAGTGAAGCGACCACGGTCGTCTGATTGTTCGTCGATGAGAATACGAAAACGTAGAAAAAGAAGTGGTGAATTCGACTACGAGAGCTGTGCTGCTGACTGCTGGCAACAATCGCATGGAGCGCGTCAAGACTTGATTCGAAGTATCTTTTGGAAGAACCAGTGTGGACTAAAAAGACAAAGTGTGATTTATATTGTTGTGTGTTTTTATGAGTGTGTATTTAATTTTATTTTGGTGAATTTTTGTACATATTTTTAAGTTATTTTTATACCAAAGTTTTTTGTAGGGCATTCGCACACCACACTCCCACGTTTCTTTTGTTTTCAGTTTTTGTTTTTGAATTTTGTTTTTCTCTTAGCATGGTTTTTCATGACAGCACACGTCATGAGTGACAGTGAGCAGGAAGACTTCAAACCAGCTTCCGCGGGTACGGGTGGACGTGAAATGTCAAGCAGTGACAGCGGATCTGGCACAGGCGGTACGGAGAAGGTAATGATTAACAGAGTATCTATACGTACCCCTCCATTTTGTAGAGATCGCCCGGCCCTATGGTTTGCGAGTTTAGAGGCGCAATTTTCCATCAATAATATTAGCCAAGAAATCACGAAGTTTAATTACGCAGTTGCGCACCTCGATACCAATTGTACTCGCGAAGTAGAGGATTTCATAATCCAACCTCCGAGGGAGCAACCCTACACGAAATTGCGCAATGCAATAATATCTAGGTTCTCAGTTTCTCGGGAGCAGAAAATACGCCGTCTTCTAGAGAAGGAGCAGATCGGCGATCAAAAGCCGTCGTTTTTTCTGCGTCATCTGAGATCATTAGCCGGTGCAGCATTTCCGGAGGATATTCTGAAGACAATTTGGATGAGCAGGTTGCCACGATATCTTCAAACTGTCTTGGCTGCTCAACGATTAGAATCGTTGGCTGAGCTAAGCGAACTAGCGGACAATTTGGCTGAAATTAACGCTCAATCAACTTCATTGGAGGTATGTACTGTTTCGCCTAACTCGAATACTGATCTTGTACAGGAGCTGACTGAAAAAGTTGATGAATTGACCCGTTTAGTAGCGTCACTTTCCTCTGCTGGTTGCAGCTCGCATGTTGGTACGCGTGGTCGTGACTTCAATCGTAACCGTAATCGTAGTCGCAGCCGATCACGTTCACGTAACTATGATTTGTGCTTTTATCATGACCGTTTTGCGACAAAAGCACGTAAATGTGTGCCTCCATGTAAGTGGTCCGGTTCCCCGCCTAGTGATCAGGGAAACCAAAACAGCAACTGTTAGAGGCGACATCCAGTTGCTCGCCAGCTAGTCGCCGCCTTTTCGTGACCGACCGGAGATCCAACCGGAAATTTTTGGTGGACACTGGTTCGGATATTTGTTGCGTTCCTCGTAGCTTTATAAAAGGACGTACGCTTCAGCCATTATCATATAATTTAGTTGCAGCTAATGGCAGTAAGATTATCACATATGGGCTGGTACAGTTGAACTTAAATTTAGGGCTACGACGGGATTTCACCTGGAACTTTGTCGTGGCGGATGTGGAAAGTGGTATTATTGGCGTAGATTTTTTGTCGCATTACCAGCTTTTACCCGATTGCTCAAAAGGTAAGCTGTGCGATAGTAAAACTGGGCTTACTTCGTCCGCGGACCTTTATACCGCGGAACAGCAAAGTGTGAAGGTAGTATCTCTTCCTGACTCGCCATTCACAGCGATCTTGGAGAAATACCCAAGTATAACGCGACCACCTGGTGCACCTAGAATTATTAAACACAGCACCGTACATTATATAAACACTACCGACGGTCCCCCTGTGACATCTAGACCGCGTCGGTTGGCACCATTAAAACTGGGCATTGCAAAGAAAGAGTTCGAAGACATGGTCCGAGCTGGTACTTGCCGACCATCTGATAGCTCTTGGTCATCGCCTCTGCATCTCGCACCTAAAAAGGACTCAACGTGGCGTCCTTGCGGTGATTATCGTGCATTAAACGCCCGGACGATTCCTGATCGCTACCCTGTCCGATACATAGGTGATTATGCGCACAACTTGTCTGGCTGTACCGTTTTTAGTACTATAGACTTGGTCAAGGCCTATCAACAGATACCGGTGAATCCAGGCGACGTGTGCAAGACAGCGATAACTACTCCATTTGGATTATATGAATTTCTGTATATGACTTTTGGTTTGCGTAATGCTGGGCAGACTTTTCAGAGATTTATCGATGAAGTAGTCCGTGGCTTAGATTTTTGCTATGTCTATGTTGATGACATTTTGGTTTACTCAAAAGACCAAATAGCGCATGCGCAGCATCTGGAAATCTTGTTCCAGCGATTGCACGACTATGGCGTTGTGATTAATACAGCCAAGTCCGTATTTGGTGCCGCAGAAGTATCTTTCCTTGGGCATCGAGTCAATGCTGCGGGCACGCGTCCTCCTGAGGACAGAATTCGTTCTCTGGTGGATTACCCGCCCCCAAAGACAGTTCAGGGTATGCGCAGATTCATAGGCATGGTCAATTACTACCGCCGGTTTTTGCCAAGTACGGCTAAGTACCAAGCGCCGTTAATTGAAGCAATCACTGCTATTCAAGGCAAAGGCAATAAACCTTTTGTGTGGACTCCTGAGCTAGAAAAGTGCTTTGAAGAATGCAAGAAAAGCTTGACGTCCGCTACAATTTTAGCACACCCAAATAACAGTGCTGAGGTTGGGTTGTTTACTGACGCTTCAGGAACGCACGTTGGTTCTTGCCTACAACAGCGCGTCGATAATGATGATTGGCAGCCACTAGCCTATTTTAGTAAAAAGCTGACTGCTAAACAGGCTCAGTGGCCGGCGTACTATCGGGAACTCCTTGCGGTGTACGAGAGTGTTCAACACTTCAGGCACCTGTTGGAGGTACAACACGTCACTATCTACACTGACCATAAGCCGCTAATATACGCTTTTGTACAACGACGTGAGAAATTGCCGCCTATCCAATTAAACCAACTGTCTTTCATCAGCCAGTTTACTACAGATGTAGTGTATATTAAAGGGGTTGATAACATCGTAGCTGATGCCATGTCGCGCGTTGAGTCTATTTCTCTTGAAGAGGATTTCGCTGCACTCGCGTTATCGCAAGAATCGGATGAAGAGCTAGCTAGTATGCGTGGGAATTCGTCTTTAAAGCTCGAACCCATCCTCATCCCTGGCACAAAAATCACAGTAATTTGTGATACTTCAACTGAGCGACCACGTCCTTACCTGACACCAGCATTCCGTCGAGCTGCATTCGACAGGTGTCACAACCTCAGTCACCCTGGCGCGCGGGCAACCACTCGCTTGGTAACTGAACGTTATGTATGGCCTCAAGTAAACGCAAATTGCCGTGAATGGGCTCGAACTTGTTTACGCTGCCAACTCAGTAAAGTAACTCGCCATGTTAATTCGCCACTTGGAGAGTTTAAATTACCGTCAAACAGATTTAGGTCGGTGCATTTAGACATTATTGGACCACTTCCTCACTCGAAAGGGTACAATTATTGCCTGACTGCGATTGATAGATACACACGGTGGCCTGAAGTATGGCCTATGTCATCAATCACAGCAGAAGAGGTAGCAGATACATTCGTAACTGGTTGGGTTTCCCGTTTTGGGGTACCAAATATTTTGACAACCGACCAAGGCCGGCAGTTTGAATCTGTGTTGTTTCGCCGTCTAATGGATGTATGTGGTACCAAACGGGTGCGCACGACTAGTTACCATCCTTGCGCAAATGGTATGGTGGAACGCATGCATCGGCAGCTTAAAGCATCTTTGATGTGTCATAATGACACATGGGTAAGAGCTTTGCCGTTAGTTTTATTAGGGATGCGAACGGCGCTCAAAGAAGATTTGAAGGCATCTTCTGCAGAGCTCGTTTATGGAGAGACTCTTCGCTTGCCTGGAGAACTCGTCATACCTCCAATAACATCGCAGAGCCCAAGTGACATTGTAGATTTCGTCCGTGAGCTGCGCAAATATATGGAAGCTCTCCGTCCTGTCCCTGCTACACGCCACGGCCAGCCATCGACTTTCTTATTTAAAGATTTAGCTAAAGCGTCGCATGCCATGCTACGCGATGATACAGTACGAAGACCGTTGCAGCCGCCTTATTCCGGTCCTCATCGTATCATCGGGCGAAGAGACAAAACGATTACTCTCGATATTAATGGAAGGGAACGTACAGTTAGCATAGATCGCGTTAAGCCTGCCCATTTGGATTCAGCGTTTGGCAATTGTGAACCAATTGTGCCGCCTGCGCCAACTCCTGCTAGCAGTTTCACACCTGCGTTGGTCCCTGCACCTACACCAGCTCCTGTCATCACCCGGTCCGGGAGGAGGGTGAAGTTTAGAAATATTTTAGATATGTGATTATCTTATTTATTTATTAATTTTTCAGCTTATTCTTCCTTTCTCCGTGGGGGGGTGGTGTGGCGGAACTCTTTTTCACCAGTGCGACCTTCGCGGTCGCCTTTATTATTTTATTTCAATAGAGTTGTGTTTTGTTTTTTAAGAGAGACAAGAGATCTGTCAAGAGGTGAAAAATAGATGTTTTCGATTCCGCAAAATAAATTGTTTTTAATAATAGGAGAAATAATATCCTAAAAGTTGTATTTATTGAGAGAGTCATTTCTATTTTAGTATTACAGTTTTATTTAAGAACACTTGTATCATCGACGAGGTTATGAGGTCGTTTACACTTATATTGCAATAGTACCTATAATATTCAATATTTACAATGACACTAATATAATTATATACATTATAATATATATAATAATATGTATGCAAAAGTTTGTGAGTTCGTGCGTAAGTATATTGGTTCCTCACTAAACTCCATAATAGCTGAATGCCTTTTTTATTATAATGGAAGATCAACAGCCTTAAATATTAGGAAAAGTAGACTGGTAGTATAATAATAATACTGGACTATCCATATTATGTACGAATATACGAATATGAACCAATCTTAAAAATACATACTTATATATACTTTTTAAGCAAGAGTAGACACGTGGATCAAGTATTAAAAGCTTACTACGTAGTAATTAAAAAAACTTCCATAACGTCTCGGTAATATGACTCACCAGTACAACTATTGTTATAACATTATTAGTAAACATAACTGCAATAGTACAAGTACCTACAAGTACTTATGTATTGAAGAAATATTTATTAGGTTCTAGAATTTGAAACAAAAAAATAATGTTTGCACTCAAAAATTGTGAAGCTTTATTCTGTGAGACTTTTTGAATTAGAACGGTGGTTTCAGAGACTATCTCTTACAAACATCCAAAGCCATACACACACACTTTATCTACGTATAACATTCAGTCATCATCAGTAACAGCCTATCGAAACTGCACATATTTCATTAAATACTAAATAATTCTTTGGTAAATCCGAGGATAGAACCGGGTGCCGTCGGATTGTAAAGCGCACATGCTATCACTCGGCCACTATCGCTAATTTAAATTATCTATCATTACTGTAGATCAGTGTTTTTTAACCTTTTTAACGACGCGACCCCCTTAGTATGTAAAATATTTTCTCGACCCCCTACCCTCCACTGTTTATAATATTATATATTAGAAATATCAAATACCAGTGGCTTTAGATATAGCAGAGATTATGTTTGGCAAACACGAGGTGGAAAAGCTCAAAAATATACGTCTCTCTGACAATTAAGTACTATTCAACGCAGAATAAGCGATACATAGCCAAAACAGATCATCATAATTATTTTTAAACTTTGTTTTTTTCTTCTTTTACTGAGGCTTCGTGGCACCCTTAGAGAGCCTACACCCTGGGGGGTCGCGACCCACACGTTGAAAAACACTGCTGTAGATGTAGATAAAGTATAGCAAATTTAAGAAACAATGTATTTAAGCTATTTCTTTAACTAGCTGCGAGCGCGGTTTCACCCGCGTAGGAACCATACATTCCGGGATAAAATGTATCATGATATTATGTTGCTTTCTGACCCACTAAATAACGCTATGCAAAAAAAAAACACGTCGTTCCGTCGTTTTGTTGCTACGAGAAAGAGAAACAAACAAACATTCCGCATTTATCAGCGTTATAATATGAATACGATTAGTAATCAAAAGTGCCTACATATAAATTCTACTATACAAATATATAGATTCAGGAAAATATTTTAAAGATCAAGTATAGCATTGAAGTGGATTGGTATCCTTACGCAGGGTTGTCGGAAGCGAACGACAAGACTGCAAGTGATTATAAATCGCGGCGTTGAGCGAACTTCATGAATTTATTATAATTTGTTATATCAAATTATTTTCAGTTTCGTGAACACTAGTCATTTTCCACGTTTATGGAGCAGAAAATATTATTTCCCTCGTGAAGTGTGTTAGATAAAGAAATGCATTTGTAACGGGAAAAATGGAGTGGAATATGCCAAAGGAGATAAGATTTCCTCTGACGTAAATACCTATAAGAATATATATTTATCAGAACAGACAAGTTGTTTAAAAACCCAGCGTGCCCCATTTTTCTCTCCACTGTGACGTCACGAAAGCAATTCATTAATAGTTTAACTTCATTCGCACTGCAGTTTACCATGGAATGTTGACATTTTGGTATTGATATCTGACGTGCTACTGCCAATACGATTGAGATCGAACTGAATTATGCGGCGTGCTAATTGGACTTTGATCCAACTTAAGATAGACCACATACACGAAAAATTAGGGAGACGCGGGGTCCATACAGGGGTTGTTTAATATCTCTTATTACAGATTCCCGTTCTTACAGTTGAATAAACATAGGTACAAAATTTAATTAACTATTTACTTAATTTTTTAAACTTAAATTTATAATTAAAATGTAAAAGTATCAATCAGTGTGTAAGTCTTAAGTCTTAAATAATAATATTTCGTTCTATGTAATTTTGTAATAATGCTTATCCATGTTGGTCAACCCTAGAAATGGCAGGTAAGCTCCCGGTATAGGCGAACGCGGAAGTGATAATCTTAAAAGTTAGATTGACATAGTTCTGTCGTATAAAACTGTAGCCAAGTTACAATGTCGACGAATATGTATACATTACCCTGATTTATAGGACCTGGCTCTCTTTCAACTGGTAATTGGGACGAAATACGTAAAAGTACGAAATGGCAAAAGTTTTATCTACAGAGGTACTTCACTGACTTGTATTAGTGTGTAGGGTGTCTTAAAATTCTCCAACCAAATTATGCCCGAAATTATGATATTTTGGTCGTAAGATCGAATTAACAACTATTCGCAAGGCGCAAATTAGATTTGTGCGGTTTTTACGGTAAATTTTTATAGCATTCGATGAAAACACACCGTAAAATTGTTTCGAATGTTTTTTCCTATTTTAGGAGTAGGTACTTAAACGAATTATACTCCTTCATGAAAACAAGCCATAGGTCGCTGTAGGAATTTGATCTAAGTTCTAAAAATGTTATTAAAATATTATAGCGTCTTTGAAAAATTATTTACTTAGAAAGATTAAGAATTAGACTGATGGCAAAGTTTACCAAATTCTATAACATAAAAGTTCATAACATTTCTAAACGCCATAGATTAAAAAGATAGAAGGATTACATCACTGTTGGTAGGAGGGTAAAGTTCTATATCTGGACCCGAATGGTCTTTTCGAACTTCGCACTCACAATAAATTAGAAGTTCCCTTTCAAATGGAATGGATTAAAACTAGTTTCAAAAGTGCGGGCTCTTAGTGGAAGAACTTTCAATTTTTATAATTAACTCAAGTAGAAACTGATTTATGGTTCTTTACGTAGAGAAATTAGAATCTAACTTGATTGTTGCATGTAATGTTTATAAAAAAATAGGTTTAGTTGATAAACCTATAATAATAAAAAAAACATTGCCCTCAATTAATTACCTCCTGGGATGGGCGTTGAAGAATTTAACAACCAATTGTTATATTTGCGATATTTTGGGATTGTTGAATTTATTTGATACACGTATCTGTGATTTGTTTCACAGAATTATATTTCAAACTGCAAGCTAAGCGTTCGAACATTTTTACAAATTCCAAAGTTGCTAACATCGCGGTCGCATTTCGATGGTAAAAAATAGTACCAACTTCCTTGTAGAGTTCGAAAACTTTATGCAAAAATATATTGCATGCGAACGGGGCGGATACAACTATGTTTTTGCAGTTCACAACTCGACTTACGTTTTAAATCTTCCAACCGGTGTCCGTAGCCACGACACCAAATCCCATTACCGATAGCGATCTCGCGACATCGGTGGACAATAAAATGGTTCCATCATATCTGAAAGTTTGCCCCATAATGAAGCGTATGGGGCGGATGCTTTACGACAGCAGTCGACGGATCTTTATTGGTAGCGGACCAATTTAGATAAAAGGAAAGAGCTTTCGCCCTGAAACACCAGAGATAGTAGTCTTAACTATCGCCAAGTTAGGGGTAGTTAATCCGGTGCGTTCGCAGATAAATCAACAGTCCCAGTGATAAATTTTCTTCGGACTGTAATAGGTGAAAACTATTAGGTAGGACGAGTTTGTGCAGCGGAAAAAATATGAAGGCGTTACGGGCGTCTCGGCGCCGGCCGAAAGTTACCAGCGGACTTTAGTAAGTGGCCCAATTTGGGGGAAACTTTGTCATCGATAATCTTTTGAATAAATTAGGCTTACTCTGTTTTATACTTAGCCTTGTAAAAAGTTGGTAAAAGTTGTCAGCTTTGTAATGAAATGGGTTTATCTCAAGAATCCCTACACTAGTAGCTTAAATTAAATTAATCTTTCGTGAAATATAAAGAAATCATGGAAATGCTGTCAAAGGCAATGTGGAGGAAAGCGAGAATGGAACTATCGAGGGACGAATTTTTATATCTGCATAAAATATTCGGTTTCCTTGAAACATTTATTTTGAGGCATCATATCCATTTTGAAGGGGCAATAAACATATCTTACGTTATTGTGCTGCTCTATTTAACATTTAGACAGTCTCGTATATTATTCTAGAAAAATTAGGTTCCCATTAGTTCTACCTACCAATTAATTATGATATTACAGTGTTAGTCATATCTAAATTAAATGAGATATTTTTCCCTATTACAAAGGAAAATGTAGCGCAGCGTGTTCCGCTTGTAGCTATAATAAGAATGTTTCTTTATTACGTCATTAATGTATGAATCTAATTTAATTCGTCAACTTTTTAGAATGATTCAATTTATTTAAAAAGCCACCTCTTGTTATCCTTTCATTCGCGACCAACCAAGAAGACATGGCAATTTACTTAATTGACTTGTCAGAACGAAGTAAAAGGGGTCTAATAGCAATGGATACCACTTTTCCTACCCAGTTTCATCTCCTCGTATTTCCTTCTTTGTCTTGAGCGCTTGATTGGAAAGAGACGGGTTGGTCTTGGGTAAACGAGCTTGGTTTCCATAGTATCCGATTCAAGACTCATTCACTCGGCGGCCGACAGTGACCTAAGGATGTCATGCCGGCAAGTTTTCCGGAATTTTCCAAGAAAACTTCGAGAAATTTCGACACTTGCCTATTAATGTACCAAGCTGAAACAATGAGAAATCAATAGAGATGGAAAAAATTCTTCCAAACTGATAAAGCAGTAGAGTAATTAATACTTTGTTAAATAAAAATTCAAGTATATGATTCAATGAAATGATTAGACCTGTTTGGTTCGATAAATAATGAGACCTAGACACAGTGGGATGACGGGGTGGCTTTAATTTCGAAGAAATAGACCGTGCTAACTAGATTATGCATTATTATGTATTCGTATTTATAGGAATATGTATATCTAACATGTCTTTGGGAATTTCCCGTATTGTGCGCAATTATTGTTAATTAATTATAGTAGACAATTAGCTCTCTTAATTAAACGTTTTCTAGTTAACACTGTTATAGAAAGTACAAGTTTATCATATACGCAATTAGTCGTAACCTCTAGAAAAGATACTTCTACGTATAATATAGGTCTATAAACTATTACAATGAGTTACCACAAAAAATATTAAACAAACGAAAAAGTAAATTCGTTGACATTAAATTAATTAATAGCACTAATTTCTGTAATCTTTTCAAGTTTTAAATTCAGAACCTAAACTAATATGTTGCGAAACTTTTCTCCCAAAAGATATTCCATTCCACGTTAGGAAACAACGTAATCCGCCCCGATTTTAAAGTGGACTTAGCCAAATCGGCGTCTCCCTTTCTTAGCTTGTTATCTCATATCCTAAAAGTTTAAAACGCCGGAGCCATCGAAACGGGAACTTATTAACTCGATGTGATCGCCCCGTAGAAACTGTTCGGTAAAATGTTACAGGAAGGAAAACTTTCGACAAACTGCAAAAAGAAACTGACTAAGTTTAAGAAGGAAACGCTAAATGCGATCTATACTTAGCGTAACTTGAATTGCGTCAGCGCATCGATGTGCATTTTGAGGTGATTACTAGGGTTGAATTAAATGCACGCATACTTTACAAATTTCGGTTTTAAAAACTTCTTTATAAAATGTTCAAATAATTTTTATCAAGATAATATGATCAGATCATATCCATTAATTTAAAATGTTTGGTTAGAAGTCGATCCACCAAAATGAAGCTGGATGAGAGGATATATTTTTTAAATAATACTTTGGTTCGTTTGTCATCTCCACATAGTATAAAAATAAATAATAAATAAATACATAATATAAATTAAAGTCACTTTTCGCGTCTGTCTGTGTGTCTGTATGGCCGCTAACTCCTCCTAAACCACGCAACAGATTTTGATGCGGTTTTCACCATCAGTTAGATAATTTTTCACGGAAGGAACAAACGACCCGCCTCGGCTTCGCACGTAAATACTACCCATGCGAAGCCGGGCGGGCGGGTCGCAAGTTTTGTAAATTCTTGCAATAATTAGACATTTCAGCCCTGTCGTCCCCGCCCCATACAACTTTGGTGATAAGTACCATCTTATGAATAGATGGTAATAATTGCATATGAGCTCAATGAACAACATTTACATGGAACCAACCCATGAAATCGCATTAAAAAAATCATTTTTTTTTTTTAAATGCACAGTAGTCTATAAGAAGTATGGAATAGCCGCTTTTCGCAATTTCATGGCCTAGTGTAAGGGATCATTAGATAATTTTTTATAATTTTTTTTTTAATTTTAATATTTGGTATTAATAGTTTTAGGTTTTAAATATCTGTATTTAAAATATTTTTCGTGTAAATAAAGTACTCTGACACAAAATATCTCTCACGTTTAATTTACCTTAGCATAATTTCTCTGTAAATATTAAGTAGTATTTATGCAGAAATAAAAATACGCACTGAAAATGCCCCGGGTATTGTAGGTGTCTATATATAGGCAGCGGTAACTACTTACCATCAAGGTGCGCGTAGATTCTTAGCCACTAAGAGTATAAAAAAAAAAACATTTTATTTACTAGTTTTTTTTTATCGACTATAATTTTCCTGCATTTTTATCCTCATGTCTTTCGTCTTTTAGAGTTTCTGAGAGAATTAATTCTAGAGTTAGAGTTACACGAGCGTGATTTAAAAGTTACTTTTTCAAGGGACATTTCAGATCGTAGGACAGTAACAAGTTTGAAGCTAAGCAAATATGGCAACTCTTTTTATTGTCCGCGACTATAGGTAAAACTCGCACGGGTTTATACTTGTTCCGTGTAAATTTTTATGTCACTTTGCGATTTTATTCGAATGTCATTTGCCCATATAAAAGTTAAAACGTTTGATATGAGCAAACTTAAATTGGAAAAATTTATTGGAGTTATTAAAATGGGGTAAACATCGCCAACGCGTTACCTTCGTTTGTGACTTTTAGCTGAACATTGGAATCGGTAACAGGAAACGGGGGAAATGGGTTTATTGTGCTTATGTCATATAGATGGAATTTAGTTAAAACTTTTAATCAACTTTTTATTTGTTGCTAACAAAAAGATAAAAATTTGGTAAATAACAGTTTCAGTCAATTGCCATCAGGGGTGCAAGTACCGTTCTTTTAGCGATCGTCAAATTGACAGTTGAGGTCGTCAAATTCGATAATATGCCATTTTTTCAGTACTCGCTGTGATCGATTGATTCTATGGCATTTTAGCGAATTTGACGATCGATAAAAAACGGTACTTGCACTGCTGGTTTGTACAAATTACTAGCTCAAGTGAGAAAGTGTTTATCACAGTTAGGGTGGGTTGCACCATATTATTTTAGCAATAACGAACATCGACATTTCAGTTAGGCAAAAATAATTGCACTATCTGATAATAATTGTTACATGACGTCATAAAATTTTAATTTTCCATTATTAGTAACAAAAACTTATGTTTAAGAATAAATTATTTTAAGGAAGTAATATTTTGCAACACAATACTATTTGTAAAAAAATGCTACAGTAAAAAATTTTTTTTTCGCTATACCTATTCATAGAAAACATTACCTTTGTAAAAACCTGGCACATACATCTTTCATCAACGGATAATAAGTGACCAAAGGTATCCTTGGGACTTTAACTGTCGATTATTTGCATACATTGCAATCCGTAAACGAAACTAAAAATAAGTGCGAGCTTCCGGATGCGGCATCAGCACCGGCAAAAAGTAACTATTATACATATTCTGTGCCGACACTGAGACTTGTGTGGCACGGAAAAATAATTTACGTTTTTGCCTAAGTGCGTCATTTAGTCATTGTTATCTCGCCGCATCCTGTCTGAAATAGTTTGCTATGATTTGAAATGGTCATTCTGTTTTGGAAATTTAATTTTCCGTTTCATTTGCTTGAATTTGAAAAACCGGGTATTCTACAAATGACATTCAATCTAAAATTTATATTTTAGTAAATTAACCTTACCGCACACATAATTAGCAATAAAGATATTCTGTTTTCTGTCTTCTGCAAGGTGTAGATTCATAACCAGAAAAGTAAACACAATTCTGGTGTACCAGTCATTTTACTAAAGTAATCTAACAGCACTAATAAACAATAAACATAAACAGGCCTAGGATCTGCGTCTCTTTTCGTTTGTCTCAATATGTGATAAGAGAATGGCGACAATTTTTGAGATATAAAATTTAGCTTAGTCTAGAAAACTTTACAACAGAATCGACGTCATTATCTACTTTTTAATCTGTATTGCCAAATAGAAGAGATAATAGCGTATTTTATTAATCGACAATTGCAATTACGACATACATTAGTTTATCATTGTTTCATTGTTTTTTTTTCTCTCACTATATTTTATGTTTATAATTTATTTTATTAAGGTGTAAACGCGCGTGATAATTCCGTTAGTATATCCTTTTCAGACCTCAATATACAAGGCTTAGCCTGGTTTGAGAACCTCAGGCAATTGATTGATTGTATTATTGTCTTATGTGAAATAAATAATGTTGTATTTATATTAAAGGCATGATAAGGTGCCTATAGCTCAGATTACATGATATCATTAGCATAGGAGATATCAGATAACGCATCCAGATTTATCTTCTTATGACATTAACGGCATGCAAATGACGAGCCGTGGCGCGCTGCATGTTTCATGAGCAAGGAGCATGCATTCGTAACGTCTCCACCACAGATCTTTATTAGGTCAGATGACACGAGTTCACCTGCTTTGAGTGTCAGTTTTCGGTTTTAAGTTAGATCGGTGTTCAAACTTAATTCAGTCCTATCTCCATCGTCTTAGTAGCAGTGGCACGTCAGACGCCAATACAAAAATGTTAAATTGTGCCGTAGTCAAAACTTTTCGTAAGCATTTGGCCGTGCGCGTCAAGTTAATCGTAACTAAATTACTTTCTCGACGTACAAATAACTGGCCAATAGCGTGTCGAGACACCCATATGGTAGGGTTCCGTGACCAAAGCCATATAACAGTCAATCAGAAAACGATGGTTTCAGAAAAAGACTTAGTCAAATTTCAGAGATGTATCATTGTATATAGCATAATATACTGTTTATGGTGTAATCAGAGAAGACTACAAAACCACTTGCAGATTTTTTTTGCTAAGATCATTTTAAGAAATGGTCTACGACCTTTATGATATAACGTCAAAAGACATAGGTATTCAACTATACAGCTAAGAGGTGCAGCGGTAACAAATCGTCTTTATTTCACAAGTACCAGAGCCACACCTTAAGTAAAAAAATCGCCTTTTTTCATATTTATGATTGAGATCTATACCGTAACAGGTAATTGTGAAAAGTTTCATGCACTTACCTCAATAACAATAGAAGTCAGAAGGTCTAAAGAGTAAGGACGGACGGATGCTGAAGGACGGCCAGAATGAAGGATGAATGAATAAATGAATAAAGATTCCTTGTAGCCTACTACGGAACCCTAATAATGTGGCACGCTGGGTTTTCATACAATTTGACATGTTCGCGGATTCTAACTTGATAAAGATCTGTGGTATCCACGTTAATCGACCAAATTATACAGAACATTTCGATAAGTGTTCGTAATTGTCAGAAAATTGTTTAAATGACTTCGTGGCTTACTTTGGTAGAATTAATTAATTTCTAGCTGTAGTAAAGCAAACTACGAATTAATCACTTGATGGATTCAAATAAAAAAAAAAAATTGAATTTTTTTTTGCATTTGAATGACGAGACAAGCTAGTTGCTAGCCTGATTGAGTCAGGAGATAAGAAACGTGACGGCATAAGAGAGCGTCGTATCGCTTTCCGTAACGGCATACGATTTGATTTTACTGCCAAGGTTACCCAATATTCATATTCACAATTATTTATTAATAAAATATAATTTTGCATGTAAAATTATCCACATCGAATTATAAATTAAGTTAAAATAATACAAACCAAATAATAAATTAGGTCAAATACATAATTATGAAACAATTTTTTTTGTCAAATATTAAATTTATAAAAAATTACGGTTACGTTATTTAATTAAATCACACAATAAACAATTAAAGAAATTAAATTATAAATTTAGAACATTCGTCAAACGCATTAAACAATGATTAATAGATGTTTCACATCAAAAACGCGACCTAAATGTTATATCACTGATAAAATGTAAAATAAATATGACCAAATCAAATCAAATCATAAAATTATAGCGCATCCCGAAATACGAGCCGACAATCTCTAACCAGGCTCTGAGCACCGATGATCCGCATTCACCGGCCGCACTCTATCGGATATGAATCAAAAAGCAATAAAACTGATTTTAACGCTCGTTTTAATAGCGTGTAGACTACACAGTAGCAGATCAGTACCCCTAGTACAAACACTATCGAAAATACTTCGTTACGTATTCGATAGAAAACGTGAAAAATTTAGTTCGGATGTAAAATGTATATCCGAAATACGACACAAAGCAAATAGCGGCTATCACGGTCGCGCATTTCGATATCTTTTATGATGTTAAATTTATGTGTGGTAGAACATTTAAACGAACAACATTTACAGTGTTTGTGGCTACAATGACATACATAGAAAAGTTATGATAATATTTCACAAGTACCCAAATTGAATGGAAAAAATCGAGTTGCGTAGTTGGTAACTTGGTACATAAGCCTCAGAGCGCGAGTCCAACTCAGCGTCATTTTTGTTACGTATGTATCTGTTCTCCTTGGAAAGGATTATCAAAACGAATGTAATTGATAGGGTTGTATAAGGCAAATCCCAAAAAAACGATAATGAGGAAATAGGGATGGCCTTGCCCAGCAGTATGACAAGAAAAGCTAGCAACATAAGATGAAATAATTGACAATAGTTAAAATAATGAAAAATATACGAAGATTTGTTCGATTGCGTTTGTAGTAGCGGTACAGATAGTAACAGACGCCAGCCGGTTCGAGAGACGAACGCTGCTCTCGGTCGGCCTTGACTCTCTGACGATGCTAACCGAACAAATCTGCGAAGATCACTGCATTCCAAATATTGAAATAGAAGATTTTGATGCCGAGAATAATGCTAGATTGAAATATACCCATATCTTATTCTTGATGGTAAATATTTGAAGCATAAAGAGGAGAAAACGAAGGTTCCAGTAAACTTGTTCTACTCACTCTAAAGTCGTTGTCAAACCCATTTTTTTACTATTGATTAATAGTAGATTGTACGAGTACTTAAAACAAGTCATTTTAGCCGAGACGTTTATCAGCCCGAACCGAAGGCGAGGGCGGATATTTAAGTCGAGGATCGCATGTCGCGATGTGTGATAGAGACGCGTCATCATCATCATCATCAGCCAGAAGACGTCCACTGCTGAACATAGGCCTCCCCCTTTAACCTCCACACTGAACGACAGCCTGCCTTTTGCATCCACTGGATGCCCGCGACTCTCACAATGTCGTCGGTCCATCTAGTGATGGGAAGCCTACCTACGCTGCGTCTTCCGGTTCGTGGTCTCCACTCAAGAACCATCATAATAACTGGTAATTCGGTTACTTGGACGACCTTATTGTATTTTGTGGTGGTACGGAATGCTCAGTGCGCGAGCCTGACTCGCACTTGGTCGGTTTATTAAACTAATTTTTGTATCACTCATTATTGGGCAGGCTAACGCAATTAAGACCAAATTTGGCACCGAAACTTTTTTTTATTCGACAAAAGTTATGTCTGGGTCTTTAATAATACCTGTTATTATTAGAGACCGAAAGAAACAACCACCACACAAGTATTACAAACTCTCTTTGAACAATTTAAAGAGGTTCTGTATTATGCACGAATCAGAACAGTTCTGAAACTCTTTGTTTTTTTAAAGAGGTTTAGTTTATCTTTATGCACTAGTGCAAAAAAGTATTTTGTGCACTAGAGCATAAAATGCAATTTTAGTCCGCTTTTGTAAGCGGACTTATGAGCATGAGAAGTGAAAATAAGGATTATTAAGTAATTCAATTTCATTACATTCATCAAACTTGATAATACGTAATTTAATATGTACTTGAAACTGGCAAATACACAAGAGTGTGACGCCAAAATCCTCACAGAGGAATAAAATAAAAAATATAGTTAGTAACAAGTGAAGCTAATAAAAGCGTGCTAATGATTGGAGTTTATTCACCGGCAACAGCTGTTCCTTTGACATTGACGTTCAAACACCTTTAATTATAATGTAACGTTATAATTCATAATTAAATTGAAGAGGGTAATCCATAAAATCGTACGGTCATCGACCCGAAGGTAACCTAACTCGCCAAGGTTGAGGTGACATTGCACGAATGCACACAGTAATGCGCAGGCGACTATGCATATGCATACAACACGCTAGATAATATAATACAATTATGATGTCTTTGATGCATTAGCGTCTTGAGATTTTAGTATCATTTGAACATAAATACGCTTAGTCACTTTTAGCCGACTTCAAAAAAAGGTTTGCAATACGGTGTTATTTTTTTATATTTGTTACCTCAGAATTCCCTCATTAATAAACCATTTTTGTAAGGATATACTTTCTGATTGGTCCCATAGAAATTTAATCAAAATAAGCTCAGTAGTTTAATTATTTATATATTAAAAAAAAAAAAAAAAACATCCAAGTAAACGAAATTGCGTATTTACTAAGCCTGAAGAAGGTTTATTAAATTTAGTTTAGCTTGTAAATAGTTGCTATTAATTATCTAGCCGTTTAACTGTGTAAGCTAATAGTAAAATTATGAGTAAAATTATTTATTCAATTCTTAGATATGAAACATCGAGATACAAGATATATAGAGTCACAATCGTGCCAAAAATTTCCGAACCAAAACTTGGCGCACGCTACGAATTGCGCAGACTTTTTGGTTAGTTACAAGGTAACCGTGATCTGACTACAACGCCGCGCGATGCCAGAGCTACGATAACATAGCGGATAACTAACGTTGAACACTATGCAAGCGAAATAACGTCTAAATTGGAGTAAATGTGGCATTGTGAAGTATATAATTGATACAATGTATGTATAATGACGCTCGAACGTTTTTTGACTGTTTTCATTGAGAGATTGTGACTCTATAAGAATTGTATCTCGATGATATTAAAAGATATTTTTATATTTATTAGCTGGTATGGTATTTAGGTCTGTAGCTCTGACAGCTCCAATAAATTTGTATAACGATCTTTTTTAAATTTTCTCTGTAGTTTAGAGACTACCCGCTACATTATTACATTTAAAATTCTGGGGTTTGATCCAAAAATCTATTCTAGAGACATTATAAATCAAGCCGTCAAAAGCAATTACTGAGCTAGCGAGTATGCAATACGCTGAAATGACATAAATTAATAGGAGCTTGTCGTAAAATTGCTATAATACCTGATATGATAATGTAATGCTGACCTTAACAACTTTTAATTTATCTACCGGCTATAGATATACTTAGATAATTAAAGATAACGAATAAGATTCATGTCATTCCTGTGGTCTTAGCATCATTATCAGAAGTAGTTTTTGCCCACCAAATGGCATAGGTCCTCCTTGTTACACCTAACCACATGTTTTGACCCAGCTTTAGGTAAATATTTCCCAAGAGATTTTCAGTGTCATTAAACCATCTTTATATCAGTTATCCACGTATGCGCTTTTTTATACGGGTCGCCGTTTTGTCAGGGATTTACTCAGCTTGCCATCAACACTGGCCAGCGCCAAGCTCTTTCTTTTTACCTCCGTATTTCTAATCGTGATGCTTATGGCATTTTGTACGAGTTATATCTCAACATATTTTGAGAAACTCTTCCACAAGGAAGGAAAAAATTATATTATATCTTATAATACCTAAGATCTTTCTTATTCTTTTATCTTTTTATTCTTCTTCTTTTATATTATATCTTTCGTCACTTAAAAATATCTTCCTAAAAATTGCTTTAAAACATTTGCCATGTTATTTTAAAGACAATGCTTTTCTTTCTTTAATTAACACTCAGTCAAAGTAAGTATCTTCAACAATGTTAAAAATGTGCGGCTATAAGTTACAACTACCGAATGAATATATTAACAACTTTAACCTTTTCACTTTCGTAAGTCCAACTCTACCACTTAAAAAAAATGGTAAGCAATCTACGAGCCTCCTGATGGTAAGTGGTCACCGCCGCTTATAGACACCTACCGTATACCCGGGGTATTGCCAGTGCGTTGCCTACCTTTGAGGACTCTATTCACCCTTTGTTTGAAGCAGTCCAAATTTTACTTCGGAGGGAAAACAGAAGGTAAGCCATTCTGTTTGCATTGCCCAATACTTATTGACGAAAAGTCTAGATGTAAAACTAAGTAATCGATTAGGTAAAATAAGGTATTATTTGCATAATAAACGAGAATGATTAATTTTAGTTTCACTTGCCTTCAATGTATCAAAGTTTGATGGTATCTTTGTCAAACGTCCTTGGTCTTGTAACTCGTGGTCGTATTTACAGATACAATCTTGACGTCGTATTTACCATACCACCATTAGAGATTTTTATTGAATTACCGGAGGCATTTGAGCCGAATAGGGATATGTGGTTGATTTATTACGGATCGTTATGTAAATATTATGTTGTTTTACAGCACATTTAAGGTTTATGTGGCACTTAAACTTGCACGAGTTACGCGGCCTTTTGTGGGTTGATGTAGTTCACTTTTAATTTATATATTCTGGTTTTCAGGCTGTCGTTCAGTGTGGAGGTCAAAGGGGGAGCCCTATGTTCACTTGAACGTCTTCTAGATGATGATAATTATGAGTAATTGTCAGAAAAAGATACTCGTATTCTAATGCACACGCTCAAATATATTTCTGCCTTCAAAATCCCGTGAGCAATCATCATCACAATTTGCATTGAAACACAATAAAGTGACATAACGCGTTCAAAATCTATGCAGACTCGAATCAGATCTCGAAGAGATTGTAAAAATCCTCTGAAAGTCAAAGGATATCTCTTTATGGCGGTTACAGTATAATGTAACTGGCTAATGTATGCTTTATGTCACTTTTATAAGATTTTTTCTCAAATAATTTTCAAAAATCTTGGCAATAAAGTAGAGGATATTTATGGCTCTATTTGGTCGATTATTTCGATAGTAACTTTTGACTGGTTTTGGTTTCTTTTCCTAAATTTTTCTGTATAATACCGTGACGGAAATCTTTTCCAACTAATAAAACGAGCCTACACCAGTAACCAGACCTAACTACAATTCAGCAAACAACCGGTTTTATCAGGAAAACCATTTAAATTAAGAACAACTTTATTTTTTTTATTATTATTTTCCAGTCTGGTTTAGACTCAGAAAAAATAAATGGAAGTGTTATACCTACAGTTCCCCTTCAACTCTTACATCCCATGGTATAATAATATACTCCGCCAGGTATAGCAATCAGAGAAAAAATGTCCACGTGGGCGTCCCGCAATGATGTCATGATGTCAATTTACAAAAGGTTCGAGAGAGATGACGATACACCACGTAACAGCTGATTGAATAAAGTGGCAACTGGACAGTGACGTCATTGCGGGACCACTCCCAGATTGCTAGACCTTGTTTTCTTAGATCATGTTACATCCCTTCTTGGTCGTCCGTTTGATCATCTTGTTTTCAGTTGTGTGCCGCTCAATATTAAAGTGTGCGTTTGTAGAACTCGTAATAATATTATATCAGTGTGTACAATACGTGTTTACCTAGCCCCTTGGCACACTTTTTTCGGTACTAGCACGGCTTATCCAATCTATATAATATATGATCAAAGGATTTAGACTTTAGACCATACCAATATCGTTACTAGGTCTTTTTAGGGTTCCGTACCTCAAAAGGAAAAAACGGAACCCTTATAGGATCACTTCGTTGTCCGTCTGTCTGTCTGTCTGTCTGTCCGTCTGTCAAGACCCCTTTTCTCAAGAACGCGTAAAGGTAGCAAGTTGAAATTTATATTAAATACTTGGGTCTACGGTTTCTTTCGGCTGTAAAAAAATAAAAGTTGTAAGTCAACGGAATCAAAAGATATGAACGTTTATGTCGTATATTTTGCGATTTCACAGGGGAATTAAAACCTATAGGGTACTTCCCGTTGACCTAGAATCATGAAATTTGGCAAAGAATTTTTTTGGAAATTTGGTTTTTTTTTTTTTTTTCCGAAAGTTATAAATTTGAAGTTATTTCATTTAAAAATAATTATTTTGCTATTACAAACTTACATTTTGTAGTTGGAATGTATGGAAGAACCTTATTGTCAACTACAAACTTAAGTTAGTCTTTCAATATTTTAACTTCAGTTAGTTTTTTTTTTGGTCTCGTGCTCTGAGGTTTCCGTCTAACGGAACCCTCAGAACACGAGTCCTACTCGTACTTGTCCGGTTTTTTTGTTTTTTTGTACATTTAGTCCATTAAATTGTTTTAAATTGACACAAGTATATGGGACAATATTTTGAATCCGAAGAAAAACTGTATGACTCGGTGTATGTCCTCTTTACGCGTCGTATTTTGCCCTTGATAATGCTAGAGAGATCTTGGTGGAGAAGGTCTTGTGCGAGCACTTGGCCATCCCATGGCTCCAAGAGACTGCACACACAGTGCACAGGACAAGAAGAAATGTCGTCTAATAAACGTTGGCCTTAGCTTGCCAAACAAACGTGAATACCAATATGTAGGCAGTCAATTTCCCTAGGCTTGCCATTGCTCGCCTAGCTGGCCCAGTGTAGGCCAGTGCCAACGTGCATACAGCTCGTATGCATGTCGTGCTTTGGCACCACGCTGGATCGCTCGCCACGACTCGACTCACTTCGGATCACTTTCGGTTTTCTGCATCAAAGGGGGCACATTAAAGTCGTCTGCACTCGGCAAGACACGTGTTGACAGAAGACTAGAAGTATCACTCGCCTTGTATTAATTTGCCTACGCTCGCATTGGTTGATGCTCGGTGAGCTATGGCCAACGTTTGTTGCCAGCTTTAGTATTTGAGGCCAGAACTTACTTGGAGTCGATGCGTCACCGTAGTAATAAGTAAAAGACTAGTAAGTAAGTATAAAGATGAAGATACACGAGTGGAATATATTTTCACAAACTAGTGACAATGCGGTACTTTTGACGGATGTATGTAGGTACCTTATCTAAGTGCGGTACCTCGACTACGCATCGGTCTTATGAGTTGACGAATGTTTTTATTCGTTTATGAAAAAACTAATTTACCGCGCTCGTTTCACATTGTACTAATCTTAAACGTTATTCTGTGTTAATACCTATTTACAGTCCTTTGTAGGTTAACTGATAACCTTATCAACTGGTAATTATTGACGATGATTTAACCATTGACCTTCGTAATCTTGCTCTCGAGTAAATAATAATGTAAAATTGTTAATATTATACTCTACTGAAACGAAATATAGCGTCTCCGTCATCATACCAGTATACTAATAATATAATTACAGGCCGTCATCGGTCTATGGGCAGTTCAACTGTTTTTGCATGATAGGCCTTCGAAGGGCTTGATCATTAAAATATATTTTAAGATCCAAGTTTTAGAGTCCCGTAGTAAAAACAGAAGAGATTAGTTTAAGCAATTATTGGATAATGGTTTCAGGACAATTGTAGTTTTCATGACACAAATTATTTGTTTACTATTAAAGTGCTGAAAACGCGGCTTTACAGATGATCTTATGCTGGCCAACAAATGATAATGGCAAAGAAAATTCAAGGGCAAAGTACGAGTAGGCACAAGGTTGTCTAAAACGCAACGAGGAAATCAAGATTCCTTTGATAAGCAGTCGTCAGTTATCAAGACAAAAAATATATCTTCCTTCTTATGTAAGCTTTTTGTGAATATGTTAAGGTAACGTAGTCATATAACAGGTTTGGTTGTAGCCCTTTGATTGTCCGATGGGAACCTTGAAAATTGTGCCGCCACAATTTCCGTATTAACTCAGAATAAATTGTAAGTACCTAAAAGGTATTACGTAAGCTTTGTTTTAACGTGGTAAAATTTAATTATGGAACAGGTAAACGTTAACTAAACCGTTTTCGTTTTAAAGGACATCCTCTTAATTATGTCGTTTGAGGAAAATAGAAGGGCAGGATATAAAAATCAATCTTTCCTACTGTAAGTCCTTCACTTTTCAAGCTCTCCTGCTGTGGAATGCGCTGCCTGCATGCTTCTATCAGCAGGCCAAATCTCTTCCTATTTTAAGAATCAAGTCTATACACATTATTTTTCTTCGTGTTAATTGGTACGTATATATATTATGTATTTTATTTATAATATTTATGGTATGTATGCAGAATTACGTATTTAGTGTATATATGTATGTATATATATTTATTTATATTTTATTTGCACCACCGACCGTTTTTCAACTTTTTTAGCCATGTCCATCTAAAGGTTGCCTAGAAGAAATTGCTTTAGGCTATAAGGCCGCCCATTATACTGCCGTATATATGTTTTTATGTTAGTTTAAGTTTCATTTGTATTTTCGGTGTGTAATAAAGATTTATTGTATTGTATTGTATAAAAATTGTGGTGGTAGCATGTGCGCTTTACAATCTGTCGGCATGCAGTTTGAACCTTAGCCCTGCTATATCAATATAGCTATATATAATATATAATATGACCTATGACTGATTTAGTTCTTAAATAAATTTTGTGCAGTTTAGATGCCATCGTTCAACAACGGTGAAGGAAAACATCATTAGGGAACCGATATGTCCAGGAACCTTAAAACTTCAAAGACATATGACATTCACAAAGTTGCACTGGGCCAGCATGGTGGATTATGGCTCATTCTCCCTCTCTGAGAGAAGGCCTATGTCCCAGCAGTGGGAACATGATAGGCTGGTAATGATGATGATGATGAGGATAACATTCATCGCGTTTTCAGTTGTCTAAATCATTGTATTTACAGAAAGTTAGGGTTGCCATAGACTTCGTTAATTTCTTCGATCTTACGCAAACGTGAATCTTATATTTGCTTGACATTTATCTGTTTAAATACAGATATTCAGAATTAGCGTTGGTCTATCTAAGATATTTTTTTAACAATGCTTTTTGGGTTATTTATAAGATAAACATTGCAACGTTAAGTCGTTTCTAACAATTTGGCAAAGCATATAACCATTCGACTGTTTCATTTTCAAAATCAGCCAAATTTAGTTCACTGCTGTACATAGGCATATCAGCCGAATATTATAATTTTTTTCAACGTGCCGCTAAACCGCTTAATGTAAAAAGTATAAGTAAGGATCACTTACTCTTTTTTCACTAAGAAATTTGTAGCGACACCAATGAACCTACTAATAGTCCACATGCAAAAAGGGCGGCAAGTACGGAATGCAATCTCGCAGCAAAATCTTCAATCTCGGTATTTGCGAGATTCGCTAGACCTAATCTTGCAAGATCTCGCAAATCATGCAGGATCGCGCGTGATTTTGTCTGCAAGATTAATGCAAGATCTCGGTATATCGAGATCTCGGTATACCGAGATTGCATTACCTATTTGTCTGCAGGATGAGTTCGACTAAAGGCCTGATTTAGGCCTAATGCGTTCGGACCCGCCACACCAACTTAGCACATCTCCCTTGTTTGTCAGATTTGAGATGTTACGAATCGGTGAGGTCTAGGATGATAAAATTCTCTAACGGCTTTTTGATATTCCCCATAAGGCATACATTTTTAATCCGATTTCGTTCTTCTTGTGCGCTATTTCCCAGTGTTCCGGGGAAAAAGGGGATATAATTTTATCGGTCATTTTTTTCTCGGTTGCACAACGTGGAGCGCAAATTGAATTTTTTACTATGCCTCACTGGACTAATTCGGCTAATGCGTTTAGTGCGCGTTCCACGTATTCCGCCGTTTTTTGTCTAGAAAATTTACCGCTGCATTTTGAGAATCAATTTTGCAACTATGTACGTACTTGCGATCGGTTGTACTGAGGCAAAACAAAATAAAAATAAACGTATCATCAAATATTTACACCTTTTATATTTTACCAGATATTCGCCGAAATTACGGTTTTGTTTGATGACAGTTAAGTTTGGTACGAAATATTTTTTATACCGGTAATTAATAATACCGGTATAAAACTGTTCGTCCTAACTAAACACTTAAAACATTGTCTATTATTGTTAATTATGAAATAAAAAAATGTTTTAAGTAATAAGCATTTATTTGAAAGATGTTTTAGTAAACACATTCAAAAGCTCTCCTCATAACTTCAGTACATATTTTGAAACAATATTGTTATTATTATGTTAATTAATAGTTGTTTAAACTTTATAAAATCATAAACCATTGTCTCATTGGTGTAATTGGCGCAAGCCGTACTAATTGAATAAACAAATACAAATACAAATACAAATACAAATAAATTTAATTTTTTTGTTTGTTTTAGGGCTTATTAGAAAACAAAAAACATATGTATAGTTAAATATTATTTTTTGCAAGCTAGCTACTTCTAGCGGTAAATTTATATAATTCTGTAAGTAATCTGTGAATAGTGTTGTTGGCTGTTGTACGAAACCCAAAAACTGGTTGCAATAAAACAATCAATTCAGAAAACACCTTGTATTCGATCACACAAAATAACAACATCCAATTAAATCACTAAATCTAATGAATGAAACGCTTGCGCGTTTTAAGGACAGTCAACGCCATCTAGTTAGATTGGAGCGAACTAAATGGCGATAAACCAATACAACTTTAAATAAGATGATATTTAAATGAACAATTAAACATTCCGCCACCCATGGACCACAGGTCCATAATACATGGAGACAAAAAACTTCTAATTTAAGCTCAAACAAACATAAACACAACAACTGTAGTATCCTCTGAGAACAAATTTTGACAAAAATAGAAAAATCATAAGAAACTAGAATTAAAAAAAAAAACATAATTAGTCTATTAACAAACTTAGGTCGGCTACAGGTAATAAACAGAGTTTAGAAACAGGTCGTTTCATAATGGTACCTTTACTACGCAAACTGACAACGCGGGTGACGTTATCTGCACCACTATGCTTCTCCGTTATGATACCAAGGAGCCATCTAGCTGGTGGAAGATTTTCCTCCTTAACTAATACCACGTCCCCAATTTCGAGTTCCCGAGTGCTCTCTCGCCATTTGGTTCGCTGCAGGAACTGGGTCAAGTACTCACTGGACCAACGTTTCCAGAACTGTTGGACCTTTTGCTGAGTTAACTGCCAGCGCCGTAATGAGGAAACACTCGAGTCCAAGAAACTTTCATCTGGGACTAGCACCAACGGTTCCCCGACCAGAAAGTGTCCTGGTGTTAGCGGGCTAGGATCATCAGATCCATCGCACATACGTGATATTGGTCTCGAATTGAGGCATGCCTCAATTTGAGCCAATACCGTTGTAATCTCTTCAAAGGTCAAAGTCGAATTACCGATGACCTTTTTAAGGTGATTTTTTGTGGAACGGACCCCCGCTTCCCATAAACCACCGAAATTGGGACTGTAGGGAGGTATCCTATGCCAATTCGTTCCATTATTTGAGAGCCAGTTAGCGATCTCAACGGCGACAGTAGACCTTTCTGCTGTTAGTAAAGTCTTCAGTTCACGATCAGCACCAACAAAAGTGGTCCCATTGTCGCTCCAGAGATCGGCACAGTGACCACGCCTGGAGACAAATCGTTTAAAGGCTGCCAGAAAAGTCGCAGAGGTGAGATCGCTGACGATTTCAAGGTGTATGGCCCTTGTAACCATACAAACGTACAGGCATATGTATCCCTTCGTAGATCGATGGCCACGACCCTTCGTCGTCCTAACAAGTATTGGACCCGCATAATCTACGCCACTTTGGTAAAATGGTCTATTTGGCGTTACTCTAGCTGAAGGCAACTGACCCATTAGTGGGTGCATGGTCTTAGAAGAGTAACGTACACATGTCACACACTTGTGAATGTAAGATTTCACCAAGTTTCTCAGATTCACGATCCAGTACTTAGCTTGAATATAGTTGATCATCAGGAGCGGACCTCCATGAAGAGTTTTTTCATGAGCATTACCGATGATCAGCTTCGCCAAATGAGACTGGCGTGGTATCAAAATAGGATGCTTTCGGCTCTCAGACAGATCAGCCTGATGCAGCCTACCACCAACACGCCACACTTCGTCATTGTCCTTAAAGAGGTTAAGAGAGGAATATTTTCCTTTCTTATTCTTAAGGTCGTCCGTCAAGTAACGAATCTGAGTTCGTTTGATGCAAACTTGCAATGCATCCTGTAGTTCTTTAGCCGTCAACCATGGCTGCGTAGTTGGACCAGAAGGTAAGTAAAAGCGCCTGCACCAAGCCAACACTCGAACAAGTCTTCTCAAAGTAGAAAACCTTTCAAGAAGTGGATCACCGTCATCAGCGTCACTGGTAAGTACATGACATTTCATAACTTTCTTTTCTTCCAGGTTAGTATCCTTCAGATCTCCCTTACTATATAGAATTTCTTTCAGATGCAGCCATTCTGGACCGCGCTTCCACAAGACATTCTCTACGCACGCCGCCGGCGTTACTCCTCTAGAGGCACAGTCGGCAGGATTATCCTTTGAGGCGACGTGAGACCACTGGTTTCCATCTAAGATCGTAAGTATCTCGGACACTCTATTAGCGATGAAGGTCTTCCAGCGACTAGGGTGGCTGCTAAGCCAGGCAAGAACAACTGTCGAGTCCGTCCACGCATGCAGGTGTTGTTTTGGAATGCTAAGAGTCTCTGCGACTTCATTTAGAAGTTTAGCCAACAAGACGGCACCGCATAATTCTAGGCGTGGAATCGACACTTGTTTAATGGGAGCGACCCTGGTCTTGGAAGTCACCAAACTCACATGCACGTTTCCATCGCTATCGGTAACTCGTGCATATACCACAGCGGCGTAGGCCACATTGGAAGCATCTGAGAACCCTTGAAGTTCTAGGCACGTATCACCCTTGCTCGACTTGATCCATCTTGGTATACGGATTTCCTGAAGTCTCTCCAGATCATTACGAAACTCAAGCCAGTCTTTGAGCAATGGTGATGGAAGTGGGTCATCCCATTCAATACCGGACAGCCAAAGTCTTTGTATAAAGACCTTAGCAGTCGTGATTGCTGGAGCCAGCCATCCTAAGGGGTCATAAAGTCGAGCAATATCTGATATTACTTGTCTTTTGGTGCATGGACCGTCAATTGGAGAAAGCGCAACAGTACATTGAAACGTGTCGGCGTCTCGATTCCAGGTAAGACCTAAAATCTTCATCACTTCATCAGTCTTGAGTTCCAGGTCGGTATCTGATCGACATTCACCACAATGGATATGCTTCATTAGTTCCGGATTATTGCTTGACCACTTCTGCAGAGGAAAACCTCCACGGCCGAGAAGCTCAGTCATCTGTTCATGAATTTGAATTCCTTCACTCACAGAATGACAACCGGTCATGAGGTCATCCATATAGAAGTCAGTCAACACGCGACCTTGTGCTAATGGCATATCTTCACCGTCATCCTTGGCTAACTGCTGCAAAGATCGTACAGCCAAGAATGGTGCTGAAGAGGTTCCAAACGTGACTCTCAGTAGGCGCAGATGTCTCAAATCAGTGTTTGGATCGTCTCGCCAAAAGATACGTTGGAAATCAACATCTTCATCAGCAACCTTCACTTGCCTGAACATCTTGACGATATCTGCAACAATGGATATCGGGTAACAGCGCCAACGCATCACCAAGTCCCTTAACTCCGGTTGGAGAGTAGGACCGGTCATCAAGTCATCATTGATAGAGACACCGTTTGTCCCAGAACAAGAACCATCAAAAACCACGCGCACCTTGCTAGTGGTTTTGTCCTGCCTTACCACTGCGTGGTGAGGGAGGTAGACAGCATCTGGTTGTTCTGTGTCCCTTACCTCTTCGGCGTGACCCATGGTGATGTATTCGTTGACGACGTTCGAATACTCCACTTTGAGTTTAGGATCATTGCACGTAAGCCGTTTTTCTAACATCAGAAATCGTTTTCTTGCAATTATCCTAGAGGTTCCGTACTTGCAGAGAGGGTCTTCCGTCTTGAAAGGAAGACGTACCACGTATCGACCTAAATCGTCTCTCTTGGTGGTTTGAGTGAACCACTCTTCGCATTTTTGATCTTCTAGGGTCAAATACTTTTGTTTCTGAGACGATGGTTCCGCTTCCATCTCCCAGAACTTCTTCAGCAGCTCATTCTCAAACTGCTGATCAGCATGTGCTAGGTGCATGTTCACAACGCTGTGACACTGTTTGCTACGGTTGACGTTAGCAGATTGCACAGTGCCAGATAAGATCCAGCCTAGTCGGGTGTTTTGAGCAATCAACCCAGGCTGACCTTTAACTAGGCCTTCCAGAAGTATCTGGCTATACACCTCCGCCCCCAGTAGCAGATCAATTCGACTGGAGGTACCAAACGATGGATCTGCTAAAGCACTGATCGGAAGTGTAGGCAAGGAATGCACATTGTGCAGTGTTGCACTAGGCAAAAAGCATGTGAGCTTATTCAGCACATGTGCCTTTACCGTGATGGTAAAGTTTGGGTCTAGGCGGGACTGGATAGTTAACAAAACTGTGTGCTTCGACGCAATAGTCGAGCCACGGTCGCCGCCTAGTCCGGTGATTAAACCTGTCTCAAGAGTTTTCTTGAGACCTAATAGCTGCACAGCAGCTTCTGTTAGAAAAGACGCCTGAGACCCTTGATCAATCAAAGACCTTAAAACAACAGTCGTTGACTTATTGGATACCGCCTTTACTAAAGCAGTAGCCAACAGAACTTGACTGGGCGAATTCACATAACAGGTGGTGATCTTTGGTGTATCCAAAATTTTGCATTGGGCCTGTGAACTTGATGAGTCCAACGTTGACGATGTAACAGCAGCGACAACACTCTTGTTCACAGGCTGATCAGCCTTGACATTGTCAATAGTTGATTTCTGGTTTTTTGGGTGCAAAAGGGTGTGGTGTTTCTTTTTACACAAACGACATCTGGTCGACATATTGCATTGATAGACTGTATGGTCAGTATTCAAACAGTTGAAGCATAAGTGATGTGTCAGAGCAAAATTACGTCTAGTGTCGGTGGTTTCTTTAGCAAACTTCTTGCAATTGCAAGTTTTGTGATTCTCTGAACAAAAGGAACAGGATACAAAAGTAGTTGCAACGTGAGCGCAATTGGTTTTGTCAGATTTTTGAATTTTAGGATCTAAAAACTCTATAGACCTGAATCTATTCTCTAAAAATTCAACAAACATAGCCATTGTAGGCAACTCTAGATCAGTCTCAGTTACCTTCAGTTCCCATAGCTTGCGGGACTCAGCATCAAGTTTTTGACTAATCAAGAAAATTACTATCATGTCCCAAGAATGAACATTGACACCTAAATTCTTCAGAGCGCTCAGACATTCTTTGGTTGTGTCTAACAACTGCTTTATCGCACTAGAAGATTCAGTTGTCAACGTCTTCTGAGATGTCAACTTTTTCAGAATGCAGTTTACTAAATGCTTCTTATTATTGTATCTGCTTTCTAACTGAGTCCAGCATACTTGGTAATTATTAGAGGTAACCGGGATATGTCGCAACAATTGTTCAGCTTCACCAGTCACTGAACCTTTTAGATAATGCAACACATTACATGCTGTACATTATCAATACTGCCGTTATTGTGGATCAAGGAAATGAACAGATCCCGAAAACTTGCCCATTCAGAGTATTGACCCGAAAATTTGGGTATTTCAATTTTAGGCAATTTCACGCTAAATTGTTCAGTTCTTTGAGCTGCAGCAGGTACAAAAGCTACAGGATCTGGTCTGAGTTTCATAATAACTTCTTTCAACATAGATTTATATTCCATATACGTTTCTTCAGTCGCATAATATACATCATTCGTAATATATGTAGATTTTTGCAATTCCTCACTCTGAACCTCTGTTATAATTTTACGATGGTTATTTTGAAACTCTTTCCAATGTTGTTCTATTGATTCTAAGCGTATGCTGACATATGATAGGGTTATCCTCTCCTTTGGGGATTTTTTATAATTGACCTGGGACTTATTTATATGTGCCGCTATATTCTCTTGAAGCTTAAAATAACTAGCCGACATCGTGGATAAATTTAAAGGATATCACAAGAATTAAAACTATAGAAACAAACTTTAAAGTTCCGCCAACAAAATAACTAAAATTTTGCTAAGTCGATGGAAATAATTTAAAATATTCTAAGTGTATAGAACCTTGTCGTACTCAACTTTTTGAAATTTGGGCATAGGTTCCCCGTCTAAACACTTTACACAAAATTATTCTAAGTCATGCACACATCATATAAATTTAAATTAACGAGTAAGTCTCTGGAACCTTTTCCAAATAAGTTCCTCATGCACTAGTAATTTCTTCAAAGTTTAAATCTTCAAGACAATAAGGTCGAAAATGTACTCACGATTTTTTACCACCGAGAACTCACATTTAAATAAACACTTCACTTGTAAAGACTTCAACACTGACGTTTCACTTTAATGACGTCAGTTGGACCGCTGCTGCAGTTGGGGCACGATCCGTGATCGGCGGTACCCCGCCCCCGTCGCACACCGGCTGGTGTGGGGCACTTGAGGCGTCACTAGTGACGATGATCTCCCTCGCTGGGGTTTCCCTCCAAGGAACACCCAGAGTTGGAGGACACTTCACTTCTCCGCAGCTATATACTTCCTACCAACCAGTTAGGCTGATAGCCAGGAAGTACAATACTACCACCAACTTTCTGCACTAGTAGCGAACCACTACCTTGTTTAGTGCGTAAAGGTCACAATGCACAGTCAACCACGCGTCGCCGTTTTTCCGGCAATTCGAAGGACCATGTACGAAACCCAAAAACTGGTTGCAATAAAACAATCAATTCAGAAAACACCTTGTATTCGATCACACAAAATAACAACATCCAATTAAATCACTAAATCTAATGAATGAAACGCTTGCGCGTTTTAAGGACAGTCAACGCCATCTAGTTAGATTGGAGCGAACTAAATGGCGATAAACCAATACAACTTTAAATAAGATGATATTTAAATGAACAATTAAACAGCTGTATTATTATTAAGTTTATTAATCTATCCACATTATTGTACATTTTATAATATAGCTGTTTACTGTTCCTTAATAAATAAAATAAAATAAAATATTAGCGTATTTATAAGAATATAGATAGGTACATTATTCTCTACTTTTTAGTTTGTTCAGGTAGTTTTTAGCGTCGATCATCATCGACCCTTTTAAAAATAGGTATCCCTACAGTCTTCAACAAGGTTATCTTGATTTGAAGGACGATTCAAATCAAAGTCATTGACTTCGGTACCTACCTAAAATTATTTTTACGCTGTTCACGTGTAAACTACACGTGAACAGCGTAAAAAACGTGCATGGAAGAGTACCTGTGTAAATATATATATATATACAAATATGAATTAGCACTGTGATTATAGGTATTAATAAAAATTGCAAACAATCTAAAAAGCAGTAGTAGCTTTTAGAATACCAGAATTGTTTTAGTTAAGCTATGAAACAATTTATGTCCCATGAATGTCCAAGAACCTGCCAAGAACCACAAAAGTTCTAAGATATTCACCAACATCTCTAAATCATCATAAATCATCAAACCTAATTAAATTTTAAATTTTTATTTAAAATATTGAATTTGACGTTCATAAGTTGTACACTAATGTACCCCCTGTATGTGTGATATTTGATGAATAAATGAACTGAACTGAATTGAGCATGCACTGGGCCAACATGGTGGATTAAGGCCCACCCTTTCTCTGTGCGAGAAGGCCTGTGTCCCAGTGGTAGGAATGTGATAGGCTGATAATGATGTTGATTAATCAATTTATTATTATTTTCGAAGGATACTAAGCTTCGTACATCAGCGAACCAAACTTTAACTTTTATGCCTTTTTTATTGGTCCTATCAACATAGCTAAAGGCTCTAGCTATGTTGTAACAGTCTATAATTTACACCTAACTGACAATGAAATTCAAATGTAAAAACTTCCAAGCTAGCTTCAGTTGAAGTTCAGTAGTAGAGACACGGCTCAATACTAACCATACTTTGTAGATTTGCCTTGGATACGTACTTACGTACTAATCGTTTTGATTCTACGTTTCTAATCCGTATAGTCTTAATCAACGGTTTCCTTGTTTCCTGAGAGATCTAGGTCGTTTCAAGGTTAGAGTGAATAGGTATCTTCTTGTTCTGCGAATTTAATCTTCGACCACATCGTTGCTTACCAACAGGCAAAGATATATTCATTGCCAACAGGCGAGGTGGTGGTCAAACGCTGACTGTCACGCGATAAAAGTGGACCCTATAGAGCACGTTTCTCAGCATGATGCAACACGGCATAACAGTTCTTACGTGTGAATAGGCTACCAGACTAATTTGTTAAAAATAACAAGCTTAGGGAAAAATATAATTAAATGTACTACGTTCCCATTTTTTTTAAATCGCCTGTTAATGTTCCAATATATACTAATTTAAAGTTTTTGGTCTGATTAGGAAGATATGCTCAGACCCTTTCCCGCATAGTGAATGTCAGTATAGAATTTTTAGGCCGTAATTACAATGTCATTTGTAATTATAGTGTGCTCTCCGTCTAGCAAGACATTAAAATGCTTATAATATGTTTCTTAATTAGGAACACACTTTTTCTGTTTTCGATTATCGGTCAGATTTTTCATAAGTCATTAAAAGAAAATCAGTCTATTGGAGCGCTGAGGTAAAAGGATAAATGGACTTTAAAACATTCTAACTAAAGGTTCTATACCGAACCTCGGCAGCACGCAGCAGTGCTGCCGCAGCACTATAACTGGTCCCCATACATTCTCTATATAGGTTTATATGAGATTAATTTCCAAGGCTGCGGCAGCACTGTTGTGGCAGCACTGTTGCGTGCTGCCGAGTTTGGAATCATACCTTTAATTAATTTCTGAAATTATCTCCCAACACCATCGCGTTATAAGTACTAAGTACAGTACATATAATTATATCGATGCCCAACACTCAATTATTTGCCACTAACTATTCTCTCCACTGGGTCGGTAATCACCTATATTTACCACAATATTTCAAAGACTTAAACATTCCGCCCTCCATGTACGATAATGATGTTCATATCTCTTTTATCAGGTTGTACGATTCCATTATAACCTTTACGACCAGCTGTCAATTCACACGAGTAATCCTACTTGTACGGGTATATTTAGGTAGACATCGAATTCAATATTATTTTGTTTGAAGAATTTTGTACGTTAGACTTACGACAAATTTTAAGTAAACAATTCAGGAATTACTGTGTTTACATTCTTGCTTCTCACATTTTACGAACTTAGTTCTTAAGTGATACGTTTAGAATCATTAAAACATATTTATTCTTAGAAATAAACATACCTTACGTATTTTAACACATAAAGAGAAGCATAAAGAAATAAAGTGCCTTCGTAAAGTGATAATTTTATAAGTACATGAATTGCTCACCAAATCGATGAAATATGCTGTTGGTACATTTTGTTGACGCTGTTTTAACTTACCTGAAACAAAATATTTGATCGTTAGTCATAATAAAGTGGCCAGTAAAGTTAAATGTACATAAACTGCCAAAAACTAAATATTTTTGTGCTACAAAGTATCTACATGACTTCAACTATTTAACTTTCTATCACGTTACATCGGTTGGACAATAGCCAACCGTAGAATGCAGACGTTTTTCAAAGTTTTGCATTAAATACACTTTCGGACGATCTTGACGAATACGGACTTCAAGACAATACTCGTAGATTTGTTGGTACAAAAAAACTCCGGTGTCTGTAATTTTTTAGCGTTGACCAAATCAGAAACTGTGGTCTACAGAAACCAGAACCCATGCAAAAAATATTTATTCATAATTTCAGCAACATTGCGCTAAGTCTATGTATGTTGTTATTCACTACAAACATAAACTACGCGCAATGTTAGGTAATCTTCTATAGAAATGTATGGTGTTAATTTGCAAATTTTACTTCTAACTATATTTACAGAGTGTGCGATAATAGCTTTGGCCATTTAGGTAATTTATAGCTTTTATTGGTCTCTGTCGAAGTTTGAACACTTTTTAAACATATAGGTTTTTGGGGTAAACCTAATGACCTCAACTATAATTTTCTTCATTATCATTATTATCAATCAGCCTATCATGTTCCCACTGCTGGGACACAGACCTTCTCTCAAAGAGAAAGAACGGGACCTAATCCACCATGCTGGCCCAATGCATGTTGATGAATGTCATATGACTTTGAACTTTTGAGTTTTTTTGGACATAGGTACCGCGGTTTCTTCACGATGTTTTCCTACACCGTTTTTGTCATCATAAACAGCCGCTTAACAGTCCACTGCTGCACTTTTAGCCTACACCCGAAAGGGTGATTGGGCCATATCCACCACGCTGGCCCAGTGCGGGTTGGTGGATTCACATACGCCATTGAATTCCTTCTCCGTACGTATGCAGGTTTCCTCACGATGTTTTTCCTTCACCGAAAAGCCAGTGGTATGAAAATCCGTACATCAACTCCAAAAAGCTCATTGGTACGAACCCGCGATCTCGCTTTCAAGTCTAGCGGTCTCCCAAATAGGCTACCACGGCCACCAAACTTTTTTGAGTGATAGCATCGAAACTGCACATAATTTATTTAAGTACTAAATAAGTCATTGCAGAACCAAGGATCTAACTGGGTGCCACCGCACATGCCACCGTTCGCCCACCATCGCTCATATAATTTTCTTACAGCGTTGCAACCACCTAACAGATAACCTTATTTAATTATAAAACTGCTCAAATACTGCAAACACTACAATATCATGGACATTGCACAACCACTTTTGAATGTTTATTACACCCGTCTGTCTGTGGTATCGTAGCTCCCAAACGGCTAAAATCTATAAATTAAACATTATGATTTCTTTTTTTTTTTTGGTATAGTGACTTAATCGAGAGTGTTCTTAGCTGTAATTTAAGAAAATCGGTTGGGCTATTTGAAGATTATCAGCTCTTATATCGGGGGTTAAAATAAGCAATTTAGGAGTGCTACGATGCTGCTACGCGCGCTGCTACAATTGAATGATTCTTACGCCCTTGATTAGGGTTATTATGTATAAAATTGCAATCTGCTTACCTATTTCAATTACTTTTCACTTTTTTTTATCGGTCATAGGAAAGATTTTTTTTTAAATAGAGCTATACGTCATGAAAGCCATCGTACGATTCTAGATTAGATCAGTCATCGTGGAAAATTAATTTTAGCTATTAGTGTTACATAAGTTAGTTTTAAGTAGGTAGCGATATCTAACGTATGCAGTTCAAATAGACGACAGACATACTTTAGGGGTTTTCAGTAAGCGGTTCTGCAGTGCAACTACCGTTCTTTATCGATCTTCAAATTGGATAAAATACCACATCATACACCGATCGCAACTGTCAAATTTGATGATCGACACATTTGTATTTGTTTATTCAATTAGTAAGGCTTGCGCCAATTACACCAATGAGACAATGTTACACAATATTATGATACTTAAGCGAAATTAAAATTAAAAAAATACTCAATTGATAATAAATGTCATTAAATAAGAAATAATAATATGTCAATAACAAGTCCGTCAAGAACAGTACTTTGACAGCTAAACCCAAATAAGTAAAACAAATAATGAATAATAATAAAATTAATTAAGTAATGTAAAATATAAAAAATAAAAAAAAATAAAAAACATACAGACGCCAGATAACCGCCTCTTTTTGGAAGTCGGTTAAAAATCGCCTAAATACCACAGTGCCTAAAGACAAGGGTATTTGACCAGTGTGTGTTGCCAGTGAAGACATGTTACTGAGACGTAATTTGGGGAAAAAACTCACGAGTCACACAGCGGGCAATATAAAAATAAAAATTTATAAATCTATTCTAGATATTGAATCACATTTGGATCTCTTAGCAAAAAACTATGTTGATTAATCTATTACCTTTAAAATCCCACGACTAACTTAAATCGAATGACTTAATATTAACCTACTTATAGATTTCACACACAATGATGACACAATACCAATTTTTACAAGGTTTTTTTAATTTGTTTTATTAGTTTGGGTCAAATCTTGCAGCTAATTTTTTTACAGTTATCCTTAACCGATTGAGCTGAAATTGTGCATACACGTTTTGTGACGGACTCCCAAAGATGGCGGACCCGTTATTTTTTATGCATCCCCAGGGTATTAAAAGATAGGGTTTGCTGATAAGATATGATGTCACACTAAACTTAATATGGAGGACGCCTAAAACCTTGTTTTAAAAAGTAAAAAAAAAATCAGTGACAGAGCTTCTGTTGGGTCAAAAAATATCTCAAGACTCGACAGACCAGACCTAGTCAATGCCATGCAAGCCGTTATAAACTTTAAAAAGTTGAATATTGAAAATAAGAACATAAATAAAAGCGAGCTGATCCAAATAGATTTTATTTTATACTACCCACAGTTTTACCCGCTTGAATTACTCCTCCCAACATCAGCAATCTGCAAGTGGAAGTCCCGTTAAAATAGGCCGTTTGGGGTCCATATAGGGAACATAAGCACATCGCTTTTTATGTATAAGAAAGTTCATCATCATCATCAGCCAGAAGACGTCCACTGCTGAACATAGGCCTCCCCCTTTAACCTCCACATTGCCCACTGAACGACAGCCTGCCTTTTGCATCCACTGGATGCCAGCGACTCTCACTATGTCGTCTGTCCATCTAGTGGGAGGCCTACCTACGCTGCGTCTTCCGGTTCGTGGTCTCCACTCAAGAACCTTTCTTCCCCATCGGTTATCTGTTCTACGAGCGATGTGACCTGCCCATTGCCACTTCAACTTGCAAAGAATAAATTATAAGAAAATTACCTGTGTAATTTAATTTGTAGGTAGATATAATTATTATATAATGTATCCATCTATGATAAAATTATAATTTTAGATATGTATTGCTATCAGTTTGATATAATCTTATTAGTGATTTTATAATCTAATCTTTAATAGAATCTATGTTGTGACGTTCTTTAAAAAAAACAGCATGAGTGAAGTCCTTGTATAGACTTTTTTTTAAATCGCAATTAGTTGACACAGACATGACTACAGATATCAAGAAACTCAGGGTAACCCCTAGCGAGAAACGACCATGTTCGATGCGAAGCAAGTTTTTGGTTTTGGTTATTGACGATGAAGCACGCAGATCCATTTAATTCACACAAATTATATTTTCAACATGAACGTAAATCATAATCATGAAACTCGACGATTTAAGTACATCAGGCATTTGTTTAAGTAATCGCTTCTTGAGTTGAAGGGCGCCAAGCAATAAATTGTATATCGGTATAGCCGTCCGGTACCGCGTCGTATATCTATTCACATAGTATTAAATTATCATTTATGTAGATAGGATTCCACGCGGAAATCATTAACGTACTCTGGCCTTCGGACAGCATGGGTCCACGGTCGACCGACACGACGCTACAAATGAGTAACAGTATTATAATTAACACTATATATAAAGAGTCAAAATGGATGAGTCAAATTGATAATTGGCTATCGGACAGGTGCATGATTTGTTAAAATAATTATCAATTTGATAAACTGACTACACATATTATTTTAAACGAAAACCGACTTCAATACTTTACTACATAGTTAAAAGAGATATTGAAAGCCGTCATCAAAACTTTTGAACCACAAACCAGAACGTAATTTGTGTATATATTTTTGGTTTTTATTGAATTTTTCAAAAAGTGCTAAATCAATTTTGATAAAATATATATGGGACCACCTCTGAGGTGTGATCTACCAAACAAAAACAGAATCATCAAAATCAATAGTTAATTAGCGGAGTAATTGCGTAACAAACATACAGTCGAATTGATAACCTCCTTTCGTCGGTTAAAAATTAGTATAAAATACGCAATTTTGGTTACTTGGATGACCATATATTATTGTCATTTTCCAGTTATTCTGATTTTAAAACCAAACTTTTAAACCGATTTTGGTGAAATTTTTATGGGAACAATCTGAAAGTCAACGATCTAATACGTCGTATAGTATGAAAAATCTTTGCTGAAAGCACATCCTTTCAATTAAAAATAATTTTCCAAACCGGTTCATAAATAATGGAGCTATTTTGAGCTAACAAAAATATACAACCGAATAAGAACCTGCTCCTTTTTTGAAGTCGGTTTATGAAAAATATAATTAAATGTAATGCATATAATATGTACCTACCTATATTGAATAAATTATTTCAATCGGCTTATAAAGTTCTGAAATACCTATATGCGTTTAAAGTTTTCGGTTGGATTAGGAAGGGGTGCTACTATCACTTTCCCGGAAAGTGAGTATCAGTATGAAGTTTGTATCTGGCATTTACGGGACGAGCCATAACATGGCCGACCACCACGTCAGTGATGGAAACTGGCGTGGTTTTCACACACTTTCTTTATATTTCATGGGAATTCGGTATGTAAAGTTTTTTTTGTATTTTTTTAATATTTTTATTTCGTAGATAAGGCTATTTTAAGAAACTAATTTCAATATTTTTGTTTTCTATTGAGTAGTTATTTTAATATTTTTTTGAAAATTTAAATTATGTGACGTCACCATATAGCACAAAATTTCGTTGCGTTGAGAAGTCTAAAAAAGCACCCCATATTGGCAGCCCTGAAAAAACCAGACAGTCAAACCACAGAAATGAAAAAATATTCTATTCTGTGTGACGAACAGTGTGTCAAATGTATAATATTTTTATTCTTAAAAGGCACAGAAAATAAAATGCTACACCGTGACGTCATTTATAGGTCAATGAAAGTCGAATGATTTCTTAGTTTCTTAGTTTTTCTTAGTTTCTTAGTTTTCAAATGGCATCTTATCGTTTTAAAGGGTCAGAGTAGAAAAATAAGGGTTAGTAATATAAAATCTCGAAATGGTTTTGGAATTGGCATAGGTTAATTTTTTTTAGCATACCGAATTACGTAAAATTACGGTTACGTGAGTCATTTCGTGCATAACATAAACATGTGTCTCATATAATTTATATTTGACATTTTATCTCTGAAAAGCAACTTATTGGAATTTACTAGTATCAAATGCTTAGTAAGTTCAAAGATATAAATTTTATACCTATTACCTACCCATGAAATTTATTCACAATAAATCCTAAATATATGGTATTCACCTATTCTAATAACCCACCCCTGACCGTTCCCGGCGCAAAGGCACCCAAAACACTCGCTCCATTACCACGTTGGATGGCAATGGCCAACCTTTGCACCGAAATATCGAAATATTGCATTTTTCTATTTCTTCTGTCATCCTATATTTTATACCTACCTAATATTAACACTAAACTGCTTCATATCATTTGCTTAGGTATTATAGTAAAGATACCCAACCGGTTTTTATAATTTTAATTCTGTGATTTTTTATCTTCAAAATCGTTGAAATGCGCGAGTGACAAATGCTGTGTAACAATCTGAATTTATGCTGTCATAAACAACATACATTCTTTTTTCTGACCTCGACTCAGAAATAAAATTACTAAAAGGAACTTGCCTCCCCCTTTAGATCTTTTGAAAGATCTGCAGGGACAGAAAAAGCTCAGTAGTTCCTTTAAAGGAACTGCTACAGGAACTAATGAGAATTAGTAGTCCCAATGATTCCTTTAGCTCCATTGAAGGAACTGCTGTGTCTAAAAAGACTTAGTAGTTCCTTCAAATTCAAAGGAACTGCTAAAGGAACTACTGAGAACAAACAGCCTTTAGCTGCCCCTAAGAGTTCCACTGCTCATCTACCGGCTCCATCCAACTGCTGTGTGTGTGCAACATGAAAGCCTGTGTGCGTCAATTTAACTTTATACTTTGTACGGATTCTTAATCTTGAGTCACTTGGGCACATTACTACGCCCCATTTTCCTGATGACGTAATGCTACCGACGTAATAAGGTAACTTGCGTTTTAGTGGATTAATTTGATTGAACTCCAAGTTTCTAACCTTTTTGAGCTAGTTTTAAAGGTTTCGTATGGAAAGGTTTTTACTTACAGTATTACCTACACTGATTCTTCGTGTTAGTAAAGAGGTCATGAATTATCGTGGTCATCTTGGAGTAGCAACATTTTAGAGCAGCGGTCACAGGTCCATCAGAATTGATAGCATTTTCCTCGCGAGTAGCTTCACTCGACATCTTATAGCGTAGTCATGATACCAAACCCAAAGCTTACGACCTTGACAGCTCAAATCGAGATCAGTATTTTTTTTAATTTAGCCGCGTTACAAACTCCAGCAGTTTGGTGTAAGTGATTAGATGTTGTTATCTAAAAAAAGGCGCGAAGCTTCCACAGCGGCAGTGGCAAGGCCGCATAGCACGTGGATCAGGCGCTTGTTGCTAGTTGCCCCCGCCCGCACCCCGCGGCGCACACCCGCGACGTTGCCGCTCCGCGCACTACGCTACGGAATGCCTTGTGAATTTGGCTGTACTGTCAAGTCGAGACAGCCAATCATACAACGTTCTAAATTTGAACCCTACAAATCTACAATTAACCGTGTAGGCATTACAATTTTGCACAAGATGCCTACCTATTTATATGTATAATTATACCTTTTTAAATAATTGAATATAAACAAATTACGATGTACCTACGTTATCAAGAATTTGACCTTGGATTAAATCTAGACATACACTGTTAAGTTACACGAGTCGCTTGAGACCATTTAGCATTTAAAGGCACACGCTTAATTTTTCGATAAAATAAATATGGAAAGGAAATTACATGAAATTCTGGATAGCGTTTTTGTGCGAGTATTAGAGTAGACATTGTAGGTGGTATAGTAGAGTGGGCAAAACACTCTGCGATAAAACCGCCAAGAATTAGTAGCATTATAATTTTATTATAAATTTATCTGAATAGAAATAGGTATCACAACCAAATGAGGACGGCATGCGGTAAATGGTAAGGTAAAATACTGATGCTAGGTACTTACTACTTCATAAGGAAATATACTTACTTATACCCTTTATTTTGATGTACTTATTTACACAATAGCTAGGGACCAAGTTGGTTAGGGGTAAAAAATTGCTAATTATTGTCTCACGTAATAAAAATAGCCTATTTTCCCACAACTTTGATTGACGTGATAAAATCCCAGGCAGCCCGTTAGCTTGTTTGCTACATATTATGGCATTAAAAAAGAAACCTACGTCTCTTCGGAGTCTAATTGGTTTTACCCTGTTTACCTTTCCAACATCACACGTAATAATATAATGGATAATAAGAATGGAAAATTTCTCTACCTATAAATATTTTTTTAAATTTCCATAGGTTTACTCATGCACAATAAATCAAAGTTTATATCTTGTGGACATTAGAGGCCAATCACGCCGTCGAATGGGCCATTTATGGTCGATACCTATCGATAATTTTGTCATGATCGTTGTCTGTCACGCGATCCCAACATCACTGTTGACTTTAAATTCCTTTTAACTCCGGGAAAAACGCCAGTTATATAAATAGGTGTTTTAGATGAATTATGTGTATATATGACGTTAAAGGAGTACTTAATAACACCTTCCTTCTTACGTGGAAAGTTAATCACTAGTTAATTAATTTATTCATCGGCCTATTTGATGTTCGTCCAGTGCTGGACGTATGTATCTCCTAAAGAATACCATAGGGCTCTATCTTCTGCTTTTAGTGTCCACTTGCAACCAGCTGCCTTTCGCAAGTTGTCACTCTACCTGGCTGCAGGACGCCCTTCTACAGATATGGCCAGTCCATTGCCACCTGAGCTTGCTAAATTGCTAATCTTTTCAGCTATGTCGGTTACGTTAGTTCTTTGTCGTATAATCTAATTTCTAAATATATCTTTCAAAGGAACCCCAAGTATCGCTCGCTCTATAGCCCGATGGACAAGTTTTGCTATAAGTGTCTACGTTTCGCCGCGTTAGGTTAGTATAAGTATCATGCACTGATCGAAGACTTTCTTTTCGTCGTTTCTAATCACTAGTTTTAGTTACTGCTTTTTTATATTTTTTTTATTGTTGTTTAATACATTGTTCATATACAATTAACAAAAATGTAGCACCAAAAAACCACGGAAGGTTTGTCTTGGCACACAGATTCACCCCGCACTGACAAACAATACGTAAGTACCTACACTGAAATAAAGAATAAATAATTCATGCAGAACTTGTACAAATTAAATCTATAAAAAAATTAAATCTACCCACATTATTCTTTTCTTCTCCAAAATGGTGATGGATGGTCCAACGCTAGGTTTGACAACCTAGCGTCGGACCAGAGGCATTAATAAAATATATGCTGTAAATTGCAATCCAATTTGAACTAAACCTTAAATCATTAATATAAATTACATATATTTTTAATTATTAAAGGAACAAGTATGGCTAAGGACCGAATAATTACGCTAATGGGTTATTTATAATCATTGTATTGGTATATATATGAATACAATTTAAATTTGATTGAAAAAGTAACTTTTAACACCAGTTCATGGCAACACTAGCGTTGCAATTGGAAAAGTCAACGATGAAAGCTCAAGAGATAAATAAACTAGACAGTTGTACATGGTTCATACCTATAAGATGTCTTTATATTACAAAACCAAACCACAATATCCACAATATTACTAATTAAATATTCTAGAATAGAAATACCTATTATTATCTGTAGTTAGAAAATATTTGCGTCATTGTGGTAAATATGACTCCATCAAACACCTCTATATTATACTAGCTTTTGCCCGCGGCTTTGCAAGCATTGAGGACAAAACATAACTCTTGTCACTCAAGAATTAGTGTACCTTTCTATTTGTGAAAAATTTTCGAAATATCAATCCTTTTACTTACAGAACTTACTTCCTTAGTGTAGAAAGGAAATGTGTAAAACATATACTATAAAAGAAAAGCTACTACGTAGGTATTTGGTGCGAAAGTAGCCCGGTATAGGATTATTTAAAAAAATAAGTACTTAGTTTATATTTGATACATAAATGCGCCGTAGAATTTTGTAATTCTTCGAAAGAACTGCGTATAACGTGTGGGTGTTTTCCTGAAGTTATTAGGGTAGTGGAATTTTCCAGGAAACTGGAAGGTATTGTTGAAATATAAATAAACAAAGGCCACAAATTGCCTGAGTAGGACTTAAGAAGTACATAAATATGCAAGTACCTCTTTTATATTATAGCTTTTGGTGTTCTCTAAGTTAAAATGTTAGCAGTAATTTAGTACAAAACAAATTGCCGTAACATAAAACCACTGTAAAACAATAGGCAATAACTTTGGTAGATATGTATGCTAACTGTACCAGTATTAGTAATAATTAATATTACCTAACTGATGTCTCATTCGAACAAGGAAAATTGTTACTCGGCTAGTCAAACATTATGCCAATTTATAATACCTCTGAGCGTTAAGTAAGTTCATAGGCCGAGTGGTTTAACCCTGATGTCAGAGTTTTTAGGCCACCTGAAGTTATCTGACATTATGGTTATATGGTTCTTTATTCATACCAAATATGTTACACGTCAAAAATAATAATCAATAGAATTAAATGCTTATTAAAATTACAATTAATTATTTTAGTAAAATGAGAAATTAAACATTAAATTAAACATTACTTTTTGCTGCACCCACCCGACTTCAAAATCCGTGTAAAAATATTTTGTTCTGTGTAAGTGGCATATTAACTTAGAATGTTTGTGTTTTGTGGTTTTTTAAAGTCGGTTTAATTAAAGATTCTTTATTTGTAACCGTTTGTACTATCCTTGATAGAAAACGAACGATTTGTTGATCGAGTGGAATATAAAAACAAAATATAAATATCATCATGATCATCATCATCAGCCAGAAGACGTCCACTGCTGAACATAGGCCTCCCCCTTTAACCTCCACACTGAACGACAGCCTGCTTTTTGCATCCACTGGATGCCAGCGACTCTTGCTATGTCGTCGGTCCATCTAGTGGGAGGCCTACCTACGCTGCGTCTTCCGGTTCGTGGTCTCCACTCAAGAACCTTTCTTCCCCATCGGTTATCGGTTCTCCGAGCGATGTGGCCTGCCCATTGCCACTTCAACTTGCAAATTTTAACAGCTATGTCGGTGACTTTGGTTCTTTGGCGAATATCCACGTTTCGGATTCTATCGCGCAAAGAAACTCCGAGCATAGCTCTCTCCATTACCCGCTGTGTGACTCTGAGTTTTTCCAAAAGGCCAACAGTTAAGGACCACGTCTCAGTACCATATGTCATCACTGGCAACACACACTGGTCAAAGACCCTTGTTTTTAGGCACTGTGGTATCTTGGACGAGAAGATGTCCCGGAAGAAGAGCATGTTCCCGGAATCCAGAACTATCGTATCCTGTCCCTCTCGTCGGATTTCTGATAGTCCTATGATGTCCCATCGTATTTTGCTCAATTCTTCCTCCAGCTCTACAATCTTCTCGTCAGTCCTCAGTGTGCGAACATTGTGCGTTACCAGGGCCAAATAAATATAATAATAATATTATAAATATTATAATATAAATATGTTAAGTAGCTATCAATATTTTCATCAAGTTATTGCGTAAAATAAACGGAATAACTTTCCATTACGCTCCAAATCTTTCCAAGTCGTAATAGCATGAAGTGGTCGTCATGGCAACGCCTCCTATAAGTTGCCTTTACTTTCATGTCTTTGAGGCTGATTATTTTAACATTTGTGCTTAGAGGAAATACGAGTAATATTATTAGTTTGAAATGATAATACAGTGGGTGCCGTGGTCAGACGCAACGCCGCAGGGTATGGGCTTAAATCCCAACAATAAGCCCAAGGTGCATATGAAGAACAACATCGTAAGCTAACCGTAAAACAGGTGTAGGCTGGTATGACAATTTGTAGGCGCAAATGAAACAAAACATCGTGAGGTAACCATAGAATGGTTGTAGGCTGGTGGAACACTTTGCCTAGATAGTTAATATCAATCTCAAATCAAAAATCTGTCGTCAAGAGCTTGTTTATTCCATCAGTCTTACATGGTTATTCCATCAGTCTTACATGGTTATTCCATCAGTCTTACATGGTTATTCCATCAGTCTTACATGGTAGTCCAGTTCCATTACAGATTTTTTTTTCTGTCCTCTGCCTGTGTACCCCTGACATAATATCAGGGACCTTTGTTAGGCTTAGCTGCCATTCCAGGTTAGGCATGATCTCCATTTTATTCATAATTGGAGAAGTACACAGTAAATATGGTGTTGGGTAAGTAATTTGGAAGACTCTGTAATCTGTAATGGTATGGTTTTGTCATTATTTGCTTAGCACAATATTATTAATTTTTCTCACATAATGTAGGTAGTTCTGGGTGCAATTAGAAGTCCATATCTTGGGAATTAGCCGTCATGCTAAGGAAAGACCCATTTAAAATGAATATAAGGAAATTAGGTAGGTACATACATTCTATTATTTATTTTTTAAAGTGTAGTTACAAATGTCTCAATTCTTAAAGAAACACGTCATATTGAAATTTTGTCATATTTTTTTTAACGTGTATAAGCATGCCTTCTGTGGTATAAGTCCGCTTTTGACCACCAACTCGCCTGTTGGTAGGCGACGATAATAGTAAATAATTATATTATAAATGCAAATGTAAGCATGTTACTTATTTGTATTATCTTTAGACTTTCAATGATTTATGGCTAATACAACTGTTGTATCTATAATAGACAATATAATTTGGGTGTTTAGTATTCGTTAGCATGTTTTTTTTTTTCAATAATAATTTGCCAGTTAAAATAAATGTTGGTTTAACTTACATATTATTCAAGCTAGATACATAGTTGAGTCAATTAATAATGACACTATGAGAAACAACTATAATTGCGAGTAAATTTACGGGCAACAGCAGTTAATTTATTATTAAAACAAGCTGTATTTTGATTTCAGTCAAGGAGAAATCCGATATCATAAGTAGCTTTTCCTGAAACACTTGCCTTAAATGCTTCAAAAAATTATATCAATTAGCGAATAATCTGACAAAAAGTAGGAAGACGGATTCCAGTTGTAAAAATTGTAATACGATGTTTTTATGAAAAACAGGAAAAGCTTGTTAATGAATCGATTTATTGTCAGGAGCAACAAAAAGCTTTAAGTAAAAAAATCTCATGATTTTACGTTTTTTTTAAGACATGCTACCTAATGGTAATAATTGCATCACTATAAGAGTAAAACATTATATAAATACATAATGTATTGTTAAGTAAATAACTTTTGAAGTATCTAATATCATCATTTTCATCAGGCAGAAGACGTCCGCTGCTGAACATATGCCTCCCCCTTAGAACTCCACACTGAACGACAGCCTGCTATCCGCATCCATTGGATGCCTGCGACTCTCACGGTGCCGTCGGTCTCTCGAACTCTAGTGGGAGTACTCTAACCTACGCTGCGTCTTCCCCATCGGATATCGGTTCTTCGAGCGATGTAGCCTGACCATTGCCACTTCAACTTGCAAACTTTAATAGTTATGTCGGTAGCTCTAGTTCTTCCAAATATCCTCGTTTCCGATTCTATCGCGCAAAGAAACTCCGAGCATAGATCTCTCTCTCTCTCTATTACCCGCTGTGCAACTCTGAGTTTTTCAAAACGCCAGTAGTTAAGGACCACGTCTTAGTACCAAATAATGTCATCACTGGCTGACACTGGTTAAAGACCCTTGCCCTTTGGCACTGTGGTATTTAGGGTGAGAAGATGTCATATAATTTCCCGAACGCTACGCATCTCAATTGGATTCTTCGGGTGGCCTCTTTGCCTTAGTTGGACTCACCTAACTTCTCAGTATATGGTATAGTTTTAGTTACAAAAATTTAGGTCTCTGTTGTCTAAAAAGGTTATAAATTGGTAAATCTTCCATAAAATAGAGAATTGTATAATTTCCATGTAAGTAGGTAATAAAATTCGCCGGTTACTTAGTTTTAGGGTTTCCGGTTTTTAATCCTCGACGGAAAAAGGGTGTAAAAGAGTTTAAGCCGTCGGACACCTACAATTCCCGGGGAATCGGCGGCGCGTTGCCTATATGCCTTTGAAGACTCAACTGGCTCTTCGTTTGAAGCAATTGAGGTAATATTTTGGAGGAAAAACAGAAGGTGGTAACCCATTCCACAACTTAACTCGTGACTTAATCGAGAGTGTTTTTATATAGCTATGATTCAAGATAATCTGTTCAGCCGTTTCAAGTTATACTAGTCCATTTGTATTCAAAAAGTCTCTGTATCAATGTGTAGTGGAAAATTACGGCATCGGCGTGGTTTCGCAGTAACTCGTAAGGTGAAGGGCGACAGAGGCGCATGCGTAGACGGTTGGCCTCACTTGTTGCGCCCAGGGTCCACGTGGCAGGGTGTCAAGAACCCCCGGTGGGTGGATGACACCCCCTGTGGGAAAACAGGCGCGACTAACACTTGACATGAAGGACTTGAAACATTTTTCTATTTACAACTCATCTTTGATGGCGTTTTACTTGTGAATCTTGTGATCCACTTACTTGCTACCCACTAAGAGCTTTTACTTTTTCTACTTAAATATTTACTTTCTAGATATTTTTTATAAAAATAAACTTGAAAATAAATAGGTTAGGTTAATAAATACTTATACTAGCTACGAGCTTACTTAGTTACTTACTGAATAGGTATAAGTACAAGGAAAAACTTTTGTCCGAAAGGATTTTCTATTTGTATCAGCTTTTTTTGTTATTAACGATTTTAATATCACGTCATTATGGTGTTTTAAGAGATTCAAAAGTAAGTATTTTTTTGTCATCCTGTTACTTTTACAGCAAAATAAATAAAATAAAAGTAAAAAAATAAATAAAAAACTTAAATATTAAGCACATTTTTTTTTAAAATTAAGGACTCTCCTTGCTACTGAGTAGGATAAAAAAACAACAACAAAATATGGTGAAGTTGTACGGAAATGACTTGCAAAAAAAAGATTTATCATTAAAAATGTAAGTGTAGTAATCGTGGAGGGGTGGGGTGGCAGTTGGCATTCCAACTAATCCACCTAAAAATTTTATAATTTGCAGGACCACCTGTATGATACCACCTGATATCCATAAAATGTAAGATATAGGTAAACTAAGTAAGTTGTTGAGGCTATTAAATGTAAATACTCAATCTAAACATTCAAAATCGAAATAAAAGTCATTCACTGACTTCACGAACTTTTCTGACATCACGAAATCTTACCTAAGAAGTTGGGTTTTTGCGGAAGTAAGATTGCCATCTTTTTGCACTAGTAATAGTGAACAATTTTTTTTTCCACCATTTATATACGCGCGTAGACGCGACAAAGCTAGAATATGGATACATCTGTCTCTCGCGAGATAATAACGGTGGTAAGACATATTTTCCATGCCCCGTGATAGGCCAGATGGTAAAAATAAAATTAACAGTATTTTAGAAAAACAAACAGTATTAAAAAAAACACCTGTATCCCACAAAAACAGCGTTTATAGTCCCCGAAAAATCATTTTTTAAACAGAAAGTGATGATTCAGTAACAGTATTTTGCATACTTTTTCGTTGTTGAACAGTAAACAGTATTATAGAGCTAAAAACAGTATAATACTGTTTTTAACAGCATAGTTGGCAACCCTAGTATAGTAAGTACCTATATAAAGAAAGTACGCATGCGAAGTCGCGGGCACTAGCTGGTAATGTAGTAAAATGTATATTAGGGAATAATTATAACTATTTATTGTAATAATATGTGGTCGGACCTTGAGTAAAGACTGAAGGTCGCGGTACCCTTCTGTTCAAACGTAGATAAGTATTGTGCCAACTTCAGTTACACGTGTCTCAGCGGAACCAATCATTAAAGACGCGCGAAAGGTCACAGAATATTTAACAGTTAATATACGTCAATAAAGGCGTCAGCAAAACGATTATCTTTCTAGATAACGTATTTATCTGAGATTTCTGTTTTTTTTTCGGAATTTAAGAAATTATTTCCGTTATTAGCACACTACATCATCATCAGCCAGGAGACGTTTACCGCTGAACATAGGCCTCCCCCTTAGATTTCCACACTGAACGACAGCCTGCCATCTGCATCCACTGGATACCCGCGATTCTCACGATGTCGTTGGTACACCTAGTGCGGCCTATATACCTACGCTGCGTCTTCCAGTTCGTAGTCTCTACTCGAAAACCTTTCCACTTTTACAATTTTAATTTTCAAAAACAGATAGAGATACAGTAAAGGAAAGTAATACAGTTACCTAGTTTCATATTTATAGCATCTCACTCTTTTTAACTTAAATTTGCTTTGTCTAGTTTTCCCGCATGATAATTTCTGTGACCGAGAAGTTGGCAGATCTATAAATTTTGAGCAAGTACTTATTAACATAAATAACGTTTCTGAACAAAGAGTGTATAAGAGTGCAATGGTTTTTTCATACCATAGTTCGCAAACAATCAGACGGGCCGCCTGATGGTAAGCAGTCACCGTCGCCTATGGATACTTGTAACACAAATACGTTGTTTCCGACCCTTTCATCATCATTTCAGCCATAGTACGTCCACTGCTGGACATAGGCCTCCCCATCCATCTCCAAAGGGGCCGGTTGGAAGCGGCCTGCATCCAGCGTTTCCCTGCGGTCTCTTTTAGGTCGTCTGTCCATCTTGTGGGTGGATGTCCTATGCTGCGCTTACCAGTCCGTGGTCTCCATTCCAGAACCTTTCAGCCCCATCGGCCATCTGTTCTGCTTGATATGTGCCCTGCCCACTGCCATTTCAACTTGCTTATCCGGTGGGCTATGTCGATGACTTTTGTTCGTCTACGGATCTCTTCATTTCGGATTCGATCTCGTAGAGAAACCCCGAGTATAGCCCTCTCCATAGCTCGTTGTGCGACTTTGAGATTGCTTATGAGGCCCATAGTGAGAGACCACGTTTCAGTGCCGTATGTCATCACTGGAAACGCACTGCCGACCCTTTAGGACTCTATTAACTCGCCTTTTGAAGAACCCCATAATGTAGCTTCCATGTTGTTGACTTGATATTAGTGTGAGATAAATATATAAACTCTTAATCGGTCACGTCAGAAATTATATACAAATGGCGAGTAACGAGCCGATAATCTTCGAAAGGCTGAACGGATTTTCATGAACCATATGAAATAATATGAGCTATGAGAACCTCGTTCAAGTCACCTTGACAATCTGGGTGTCTTCAAATCACGAGTGAATTGGTTTCTTCTAGGCAAGCGTGCTCCACCGTACACCGCATCATTGCTTAACATCAGGCGAGTTGGCGGTCAAGCGTACGCCTGTTTTTTTTTTAAATGCCACTGTCAGACACATACACACGCTTTAAACTAATAGTGTTAACACACGTATGGATGTGATTGACGGACCGCCGTCCAACCAACGGGAGTGAAAGAGTGAGAATATCATATTTCCCACTCTTTCTCTCCCGTTGGTCAGACGGCGGTTGAGGTCAACCAAATCCATACGTGTGTTAACACTATTATAACACCCTTCTGTTTGCTTCTGAGGTTAATAACACCTCTCTGTTTGCGTCGGGGGTTAAAATGGTACCATCTTTCGATTAATGCAACAAAAACGTAATGACAATCGAGTCAACTCGGTCGAGTACACTAACAGCAAAAACCTTTATGATAAAAATAGTTATTTCCAGCAGCCATTCTTCGGTTAAGAGCGCAACATCATAAAAAATAAGGAATTCGGTATTTTTAAACATTATTAGATAGATCAGATCATTCAAAGGGGGAAATAATTTACGTATATACAAGAATCAATTAGGAATCAAACAAAAACGTAATGAAACACAAAATAGAGAGAATTATTTGGCCAATACCACTTAAAAATTATGAATTTTAATTGGCAATATTAAATTAGATTTTAATTAAAATACAGCTGTGGCTGTTGTAGTTACCATGCCACTAGTCTAAACTATGCATACAGGGTTACACAAGACCGTGGAACTTAGCGGAAAGGAGTGTTTCTACCATTATAAAAATCTTTTATTATGGAACTGTGGGATATTATGACAATAAAATCGTGCAAAACGCTGCTGTTCTATATAATACAGTCTTTCACACTCAACGAGACGTATGGAATACCTAATATAATTTTTAAGCGATTTCAGGGTTGGTGATAAAAGTTATTCATAATTAGTAAATCGAGATCGATGGGGGATGCCTATATCCAACAGAGGACGTCCTATGGCTAAAATGATGATGGTAATGAATCATCTTGTACAATATCACCGTTCTGTGTAACTCTGTATACAATACAAAGTTTGGGCTAGTGTTATGGTAACTACAAGAGCTACAGGTGTAGTTTAATTAAAATTTAATTTAATAAAGTCGAATAAAATTATTGACAGTACGACCACATCTAGGAGGGTAAACCCCAACTTGTTTTACTAATCTACACAAAAATATGGCAAGAAGAGAGAAGAGTTTGAGATATAAAACACGTATACCTAAACCATCACCTACGTACAAACTTTTGGTGGTTTCTAACTTACAGAATGCCAGAATTATTTGAGTATTTGTGATTTAAATCTGTAAGAATAATATTACAGTTACGCTATTGTCATTGCTTAACTAGTATTATGCACGTAATTAATAGTTTATGTGTATACTAATGAAGGATCCAAGTTTATAAAACTAGACTAGACCCCTAAAAAGGTGTTCGCCATCAACGCTCAAGGTTGCAATTGTGACAAGTCGGCGCCCGCGCACCGATCTCTAATAACTGTTCGGTTCAACGACCTCTCCTTGCCAGTGCGTCAGCTAGCTCTTTATAAAGAGCAAAGCGAGAAAATAAACCGATAACCGCATCTGTACTACTCACAATGAAACTACGGTGAACGAACCAAGTCATAAAGGTCGTAAACCGGTCGAGTGCACAATGCAAGGGTAACCTGACATTAGGGTTAATCGAAGGTCAACCATCAATCTTCGCAAATTCTTCGGAAATCCACAATTTCTCAATCAACTTTCATATTAAACTGTTAATTTATAACCGGATCGGCGTATATGGTGAGTCGGTGCAAGGTTACTGCAGGCAACAAACGTCTAACGAAAGAACAGAGGCGCAATGTCAGTAAAATGTCACAGTTTATGGCTGAACGCTCTAGAACTGAGTTCATGGACTTTGTAGGAGGTAATCGTTGTGGAGACATAGTGAAATATACAGAAGTGATGATAGCATAATTTGTGACACCGAAACGTATGCACGCTTTGATACAGGCATGTTTGCATAGCTTCGCAAGGAAGTGTGCCAGTACGTGACTGGCTTTGGAAGAAACGTAATTTGTACGAAGATTGCCTACTGTCTTAAACTGTGACCAACTAGTTTTCAAATGACATTAAATAGATACGAGTCGATATCCAAATTGTACTTACACTTATTAACATAGAAGAATTCGTTGAAGAGATTTTTATCACAATCTTTATATTCGTAGAATTGCTTTCAGAATATAAGTATGTATTCGTTTGTAAGTTGTCACACAATTTTCGTATGAATATTTTGATTACATTACGGAATAATTTCATGAACTTAGAAATAAAACACGAAGAGTTTGAGAAGAAAGGTGTAACGTGCTTAAATTAGGTTAATGTTGCTCCATTATATAGTTAGTTAATATTGTTACTTTGAGATAATTATTCAAATGAAAAGAAGAAAGACATTAGGAACTGGTTAATATAGAATACGACTGACTAGCTTCACTGGCGTCCCTGTCAAGGTCTTTTACGTAAGATTAACTTCGATCTGGAACAATGGTCCAATTGGCTACATATTTGTCACCAAGGTTGTAACGTTTACCAATTTATGTTTGAGCTTTGTATTGGAAAGGCAAACGAGTTATTTAAGTAATCAGATTAAAATATCAAAACGGGAGCATGATAATGAATTGTGTAATTTGGTGCTTAATAACCTTATAAAAAATTGGGTTATTTTATTGTAGTGTACAATATGATTAACGATAGCGCGTAGAAAATGGCCACAGAATCACACATAATTATTTCTATAGATATTAGTATTTAAAAGCGATGTATTTACCAAAAAGACAAGCATTTCCACTTCAAAGAGGCATACATAATATATCAATAATTGAGAAAAGCTTACATACCATCTACAATTTGCTGTGATAAATGCCTACAGTTCGAGATCCTCGAACAAACTCCTAAAAAGGTACCCACGACCCAATTGCTACGACCTGACAAACCATTATGATTAAAATATCATTGAAACGTCGTTGATGGTTGAGTGCTATAGATGATATCAACAGGGTGCAAATTGGTGTTAATCAAATAGATTGTTCCACAATTAAATTTAATAATAATGATGCGTATATTGGATCTCCCGGGTAAGTTAATTACGTGCGGAGCTAATATAGCAATTGCTATTAATATATCTTTGAGGTAGATACCGATAATCATTCATGTGTGTGTCTCCGGAGAGTGGACCACATAATTTGGGTAGATATTTTTTTACTTTTACGTCATATTCATCAATAGCTCAGCAGCTACGAATCCCTAGTTCAGACTATGCTTCTTAGCCTTGAACATCGACACAAGGTTGCTAGTCAATCGGTTTTTAGTTTACATTGCGGAGAGCGTACTCCAGACTTGTGCTTCAGATCGGCATGATATAATTCCCTCCTACCCGATTTTCTATCGGACGGTCAGGGCGGGCATGAAAAGGTGACGACACACTTTCGTTTGGCATTCAGAAAATCTGTTAGATGCGCATAGATTCCACTTTTATTGTGCGAGCTAATAGAATGTGGAATGCGCTGCCTGAATACTGTTCCTCCATAGATACAATCTGGGTGTCTGCAACTCACGAGTAAATCGGTTTCTTCTAGGCAAGCGTGTTCCAACTTCCATCGTAGATCGCATCATCGCTTAACATTACTACTAAATATTAAAAAACTAACACCTATGCTAGTTAAAAAATATGCTAATATTTTCTTAAAATATGCTAAATGAGACCAACTGCAACAAATAATGGACCCAAAATAAGTAAAAAAATAAAATAAAGGTTATATTTTTTATTCTTAAGGTTAAGTCTTGCTTGAATAAAACATCATTGTTTTAAGCTGTCACTGTTGTTCACTAAAGTTATATGATTATTTACGGGATATTTACCGTGGTAAGGTTGTGGAATGAGCTCCCGATATTTCAGCGCAGTTACATGCACCATGTTCACGGGAAGACTAGGAGCTCATTCCACAACCTTACCACGGTAAATATCCCGTAAATAATAATATAAGTTATAACTGTCTGCACTACTTATGCAACTTTATTTTTTTACATAATGCACTGACCTTGTATATTTTACCTTCATGTTTTATATGGGTACCTCCTTGGAGTTTTAAAAATGTAAAAATAGGATTTAAAAAGCGATTCATCAATGTCGAATTGAAATTGAAATTTGCGACGGAAGTCAACGAGGCAACCTTAAAATAAATACGTATGGATGAGATTTCTTTGTAGTACCTATAAAAAAAGTTTATAAAACTATAAAAAGTTAAAGCCCATACGGAAACCTGAGTTAAATTATATTGAAGCGATTATTCATTTGAATTAAAGTTAATTAAATAATTCAAGCTGGTTAAGGCCTGAAAATTTTAAAATTAATTACTCTAGATCCTTGAACTTATGAAGTCATTTATAGGATGGTCAAAATGTTAAAGTACTGAGAAACATAATGTAGTAAAGGAATTATGTTAATATGTATCGTTGCTACCAAATACAGTGCAAATAAAACCATGAAGTTTACATTCGTTTATAAATATGTGATAAATATTCAACCATAGACTCACGGTGCAAGTGACTTCACAATGTGTGTCTTAATATTAAAAAACAGATGTGTGCTTAAAATAAGTGATCTTCCATAAAATTATATTTCCATTATAACCTGTTCTTCCAGAACGATGACAAAATCACGATTCTTCCAAAAACCACGTCAAGATCATAACCAACCGACGACGTAGATAGCCCTTTATTTGCACAATCGTATTTGCCGATGGATTTATTTGACAAACATTTAAATTTCATCGGGTCAACACCAAATCTATATCGGCTCTTGACTCATCTGCGCAAATACGCTGTTCGTTTAGTCATTCTCGATCCTATAATTATACGCAGATCCTAATTAGCATGCCAGCGTGAACAGGTTCGCCAAGAGATCATGAAGATTTTCAGAAGATGGAATGTTTTGGATTTAAAGATTTATCTTTATCGCTATTTTCATATTCATTTTCTCTCTCTCTCTCTCTCTCTCTCTCTCTCTTTCTCTCTCTATCTCAGATTATGTAGGTACCTATCAAAACTTTCTCATGGTGGTATAATCGGCTTTATTTACTGTTCTCCTTAACTTTGATCTATTTTCAATCCATCCATTTACCTTGACTTTACCTGACCATTCTACACCTGAATTGTATATTTAGCTATGGGAAAGACTAAAGCATAAAATTATTAAATAATACTTAAAATTAAATGTTGATTTTATATTTTTATTTTTTATTTCTTTGAGTTTATTTAGGATGGTTGGTAACCAAGTAAACTGTAAAACATGCGGTTAAATTCCAAGCTTACCTACTTTAACTCATATCATGACGATATAGTTTTACAAAACTGATGGCACATGGTAACTCTATATTTGACCAGACATCCGTTTATAGTGAAACCTAGTGTGTGGTTTCTACGTACACCGTATCGTATCGTGTTTGACCTTCACGTAAATGTATTTTTATAATTTGACTTAGCTCTTTCAAAATTATTACCTTGCGTTCATGTTCAACAGAATTCACCCTCCGTTGTTATTATATTACCAAATTAATGACGTTAACAAGTGTAATGCGTTTGACGATACGAGACAATCCCAGGTGGCCATCAGAATAATCTTAATCTTGAAGCATTTAATAGGCTTTCTACTTTTGTCATTTTTATTTATTTTACAATACTAACTCACTAACTTCATAGTAAAAAGAGAACAAAAGTTGAATGTAAAGATTGAAATAAAAATGTTTTAAGAATTTGTGGTACGGCCCCAGACCACAGAAGACATAATAGGCTGTCCTAAACTTTCTAAATCAAACAAAACTGGCTGATTTACCAGTACCCGTTGAAAACAAACAAAATACATGTACAAACTGAATTAGGTAGGCAGTAGGTACTTATGCATGGCGCACACTTGGCAAGCTACTGAGAAAGTGGCCATGAAATTGAATACAGTCATCTGCAATTTTTTGTTGGTTATAGGACTTGCGCTTGACCACCACTTCGCACGGTTTACGATGGAGATTACCTGCCTAGAAGAAACCAATTCACTCGCAACTTGAAGACACCCAAATCCCAAGGTTGTAACTATTGGGGAACGACCTATTCAGGCAGCGCATTTCGCATCGAAAACTATGTACTTTTACATTCCACTACGCCATAATACGCTTTTCTAAACTATGCTCGTGTTTCTTTTTTAATTATTACATAAGAGCTTATTATGTATCTATCTGGGTACTGATGGTAACATCAAGTAGGTACAGTTGGTGTCATTATCGTAGAGTGTCTGAGATATCGATTAAACATTTGATAGAGCAATTTTCAACACAGTTCAGTCCTACTTTGGCGCCACTACATCCGCCTCTTTAAATTAATGTGATATAATAGTAATTGAATAGACCACGTGTATGCCAACCGTACAAAACTAAGTCTTATTTAGGTGCAATAAAGATCATGTACTGAAAATTTGTCCTATGTGTTTTATGTGTCCTATTTGTTAAATGTGAACTAGTTTCGCGATACACATACCTTTGCATGAAATTGGCGCTAAATTTGTAATGTAACTAAACATTGGTATTTGATTGTACTGCGTGACAGGCAAACACATTGACTAATAATCTTTGAAAGAACTCTTTAAAGATGCTCTATCACCCAAAATTATAAATTACCTTAACGTGATGTATCAAGGGAAAAAAAATGATTGATTATTTTTTAGGGTTCCGTATACAAAGTGTACCCAATACAACTTAGGTATGTATTTTTTAACATATTTTCTTTCTTTGAGCTAGTGGCAAAAAAATTATACAAGCAAACGTCAGACTTTGCATAATCATAGTACACACTCTTCAGTAAAACGAGAAATAATAAACACTGAGCAAGAGTTAGGCGCGCGTTAAAAATCCGGAACTGAATGAAAGAAAACACATTTTCGAGTGCGGAACCCTCGGTTTGCGAGTACAACTCGTACTTGGCCGGTGTTTATTATAATGAATACCTATCATTCTTCTAATTCATTTGTATCAAAATACGACAACTATCAAGTTTTACTCTACACTCCACTCATTAAAGTGTTTCATTGTTAGTAAACAAGGTAGTGTAATGACACTTCCAGTTGTTTACAAACAGAAACATCCACGTTTATGCTAAAATGCAATGGGCAATTAAAACCACACCCAGCTCCAAGAACTAGGTATATTTGATTATCACTGATTGCAATAACATTCCTCATGTCATGAAAATGTTTAATCCTCCACGTGTAAGAGATAGGAGTAATGTTTTAAAATGATTTTGCATGACCGATATGCCCCGCCTGATGTGTGACGTCACTAGTCTCTTGATAAGCTCGATTGTGACCGAGCAGTGCTCATACAAAGTAAGTAAGTTTATGTATAGTAAAAACATGTTCAACTGCTATGCGAAATCTGACCAAACCAGGCGAGCAGTTTTGATCACTTTAAAAAGTTCGAATTAATCGTGCAGTTTTATGATACTGTTTCTCGGAAAATACAAACAAGGGAGATGCGATAAGGTGTCGTACACGCGGCGGGTGCGAACGCATCAGGCCTAAATCAGGATGAATGCCTTTAGACGAATTAACTCTGCAGACGACCTTGCCGGCCCTTTTTTGCATGTGGACTTATTAGTTAGTTCATTGGTGACGATACAAGTTTCTTATGTGAGAAATATGAGTAGATTCGGTACTTCGTACTTACGGTTCAGAGGTATATTTAAAAAAATGGGTGATAAAACACGAATGATAAATAATCATAACTCCCTTCTTTGTCTGATCTGGGGGGTTACACAAGATCCATTGTCTGTTAGCGTTAACGCCCGCGGAAAGATGAAATTGTCTGAAAATGACATTGACAATGACATTAGCTTGAGAGAAATTATCTCAAGCTAATGTCATTTTCATACTATTTCATCTTTTCGCAGGCGTGAACGCTAACAGAAAGTGGCTCTAGACCCCCTGAGGTTTATATAGTGTCTCGTAGGTAGCGACGAGATGGCCGAGCGTGGTACTGTGCAAAAAGTATAATAAAACGCAATAATTTGCAATGAGACGCAATAGAACAGGATTGGGTAGTAGGAAGGCACGGCGCGTGTCCATGACGCGGCGTGACGACTCGTGACGCTTGCACCGCGTTGTCAGTCGAGTAAACAATTTATACTGTTTGTAAACATGAGCCGCAGCCCGCCACAGAACGTAAACAAGACCACGTTGCTGCTTAGAAATGTCAATGGCGACCGATTCGCGGAATCGACGCCTGGTTCGCGATTAACCACTCTACAAAATAAACTGGTACAGAAGGCCGGCTTTGATTGACCTTTAACTACCTACGCCTAATCGTAGCGTTAGGGCTGACAAAGCAACTATAATGTTCTGTGAAAAGTTTTCATTTAAGAGTTTCAGGTAAAAACAATTTATTAGGTATATTTTACTTTAAAACACATTTATTTCTAACTAGCTGACCCAACAGACGTTGTCCTGTCTTAGAACTGTCTAACGAGCAAAGTTAAAATTATCGTTTGGTTTTCTGAAATTTTACAATTTTCTTTGCAATTTTATTAATTTTTCTTTCCGTCAGAACCTTCTACAAAGTTATATGTTTATTTACGGGATATTTACCGTGGTAAGGTTGTGGAATGTGGTAAGGTTGTGGAATGACTCATTCCACAACCTTACCACGGTAAATATCACGTAAATAATCATATGACTTTAGTGAACAACCGTGATAGTTTAAAACAGTGCTTCTACAAAGTAATAGAAAACTTAAAAAAAGATTAATGAAATCGGTAAAGTCGTTCTCAAGTCGTTCGTTGGTCATAAGGCGGGACCAAGGTAAATAGGGATTCATTTATATATATATAGGGTAACCAAATAAAAGTCCATAAATTAGTAGGTACTTTCGTTGATTACGGCACGTACGAAAGGCACAATGTTTATATTTTAAAGTATAATAATGTTGTATTAGAACAACCAAATACACGACAACTCTGGGCCCCGACTCTACTAAAACATTTGGATTAGTAGAATCGGGGCCCTGGTAGTATTTACTTATTGTAAATTATGACAATTGTCACACGAAACTAAAACGACATTTACGTGTATTGTCAAAGCAGAGCCACTCGCGACTGGCGTTCGACCGTGTGTGCGTGCACCTGTTAATACTCCATGTATGGAGCCGGCCTTCTGTACCTATTTATTTTGTAGATTAACTATCGTTGTAGGTGCAGCGATTAGAAAGCCAATAAAATAGATAAGTAGGTACCTTCTTTACCTATAGGTTTTAGCAAGAATAAGTGGGCGTGTTCACTTGTGTTCTGAAACGGAAATACACAAGAATACAGAATGTCACTTACGGAAAGTTTGAAACACCAAATTGAAAGGAGCAAATTTTTAAAAAGATTACATTTTTAGTGTTCCGTATCTACTCAAAGGGTATCAATGGCACCCTATCACTAAAGCTACTGCTGTATAGAGAGATTAAAGAGCTATGTAATGGATACCCGGTTTAAATTTTCACAAAATACATGTTTGTACCTATTATGGTGGATTTGACAAAAGATTAAAAAAAAGTTAATACAGAAGAACAAAACGATAAAATAACGTGTTTTTTTTCGATGTTTTTGATTTATGATTAATGCACCACAAGCGTGGTGATTACACAACTTTGTGTTATTATATTGCTTACTCTACAGTATAACAATAAACAATAAAAACCAGCCAAGTGTGAATTTGACTTATTATGTAAAATGTCTCATTTTTTTGTTGTGGTACGAGTCCAATTCGCTCTTACTCGGTTTTAATTCGACCCATACGATAGACTCGATAGAGCATAGTGAGATACAGTATAAAAGCTCAGCGGATCTTTGTGTCTTTTAAGTTGGCTGCAAGACACTGCGCAGTAGCTATTTTTGTGTCGCAAAGGATGTGATACTTGCGCAATGGTTCGCAAAGCCTAACTTCAGAAACACAAACTATTAGGTAAGATCCGCTGTGCCTATACTGAACCTGCGAAGCAGTAACGTTGACCATCAAGTGAAAAACTATGCTCTTTGCTTTGAGTGCTCTTCTTTTTCATTCAAAAGTATACTTTTAGATGAAGATTATGTTAAGTAATGATTCAATTTCATTGCAAACATGTGAGTAGCTTTAGCTACGTACTTTACGACGTACTTTACCTCTATGCAAATACGAGCAAAGCATTTAATTTGTGAATTTATTCGTAGCTAGTGAGATAATGCGGTGATGATAAGAATTTGCGAAATGCCCACATACATCCATTTATTTAAATGGTTTCTATGAGCCATTTTAAACTTAAGTAGCTAGTATAAATGGATAAATTATTCATTATGGTATCGATTTTGATTTTTTGTTAGATTTATTAGGTTATTGCGATTATTAAACATGGAAATGAAACACCTTATCGGATTTTATCGATATTTTACATTAATTTTATTCCTGACGGTTTGAACAGTTTGCAGTATGCGTGGTCACAGGAAGACTATATGACGGAAGTCTATAAAAATTAATCTTATGAAATTATTCACAAGTACCGCCAATTATTTATAGTAAAAACGTTCAGTAGGTATGTATGCAGTAGACGCCCATGGTGTCTTGAGGTCTTGCAGTTCTACGCCAGGCTTGAGATTTTGTTGATTTGATGACTGGATCCCAAACAAGTGATACTTGCCACCTCTATTAAAATTTGGATGTTTTTTAATTTAATTTCAATAGCCTCGCGTAGCGTCCTTGGTATATACTTACCGGTTCTCCTTGGCGAGAATTTGAGGATTATCAAAACGAATGTAAATTACACGCAATGAAATCCATTTTAATTTCAATGCGCAAAATATATTGTGTTAATTACAATCTTTATTAATTTTGGGCTAATCAAATCATGGAATATTTTGCATACCTACTTAATTACCGCAAGTACCGCAACGTTAGTTTTGTCTCATATCCTTCCTCCCTTGGTACGTTCGGTATGCTTGATAATGTAGCATAGGCTTATAATAACTCCAGTGCGCTAATTCCAGAGCAATATACATTATTTCTGTCCTGGAACAGGTGACCTTCCTGTCTATTCTTCTTGTCTGTCCTGGGATCTTTATCCAAGGCATTGTATAAATCTTTACAGCACATTTGCTCTCTCAGATATGAGGAGATCCGTATATCCGAAAGCTGCCGACATAGCCCACCGGATTAGCAAGTTGAAGTGGCAGTGGGCATGGCACATAGCACACAGAACAGATGGCCGATGGGGCTGAAAGGTTCTTGAATGGAGACCACGGACCGGTAAGCGCAGCGTAGTAAGTTTACCCACAAGATTGAAAGACGAGCTAAAAGAGACTGCAGAGAAACGCTGGATGCAGGCCGCTTCCAACAGGCCCTTTTGGAGATCGATGGAGGAGGCCTATTTCCAGCAGTGGACATCCTATGACTGAAATGATGATGATGACTCTATCTCACACTTCACACTAATACTAGAAATGGAAAACTTAGTGACTAAATGTGCGTTTGTTTGTTCCCAGTCAAATCCGTAACAGCTGAAAGGATTTGGATTAAATTTGATAGTTTATACCCGAGATTAGCATAAAGGCTACCCAAAGTATCCCGATAAAAAATAATTAATTCTTTTGGATAGCGGATGAGATCGCTGATTGCTGCTATAGTTTTTTCGCAAAAGTTTGTGAGTGGTCTATGTATTTTGTTTCCATTGAACTCCGTAGCCACTGAGAAAGGATTTGGATAACAGTTGATTTGGAGCTTGCTTGCACATAGGCTTTTTACCCGACTGCGGTTATGTTTTTCAAGTGTATGTAAGTATGAAGTTTCTTTGGCACGCCCTACAGCCTAAATAGCTTAATGGCGTTCGACATGAAGGTGTAATTTGAATCGATAAGGTACAAGAATTCAAGATGTCGTCGGGGAAAAAAAGAGGGAAAATAATTGTATTTTAGTTACCTACTATTTATACAATGAGGTCAGGTTATATTTTTAACTGACTTCAAAAAGAGGAGGTTATCAATTCGACTGTATTTTTTTTTTGTTACGCGATTACTCCGCCAATTTTTTATAATTTGATTTATCTTGTTTATATCCAAAAATGAACGATTCCTTTGGGATAGCGGATTAAACCGCGGCACGCTGACATCTATACTAATATTATAAAGAGGAAAGATTTGATTGTTTGTTTGTTTGTTTGCATCGAATAGGCTCCGAAACTACTGAACCGATTTGAAAAATTATTTTACTGTTGGGAATCTATACTATCCCCGGGTGACATAGGCTATAATCTATACCCGTGCGAAGCTGGGGTGGACCGCTAGTTTGAAAATAATTAGACAAGTAACTCAGGAACAAGATAATAAATATAATAAACTGTAATAAATTGCAGCTCACAAGTAACCGTAATATTGCAGGCTCTAATAAGTTCGTCACGCGACGTCCACTTGCGTAAGTAACACCTATCACGGCAGAATTCGGCGAATCCCATGAGGCCGCAGTCCACTCCACTGGTTTATATTTAGCGCCAACATAAATACAGTAATATCGTAAAATCCTTAAGATAGTTTCACGCTAATAATTATTCTCGTTCCGAACCTGTCATTGCGTCCGCCCACGGAATTCTTGCGCTTTCGTATTTTGCGGAGACGTAGAAAACCGATACCTTACGATTATTGTAACGTATCATATCATCGAGGCGACGGAATTATCCGTCATGGAAAAAACCACAAACGTGAAATTCTCGCGCATGGCTACCAGCAACCAGAACTATGGCGCATTCTCTCGAATGCCGTTCCATTCGCCCAATCGTTCGCCACCTGTTAATAGAAGCGAATGATTCAATCAGCGCGAGTGGTAATCGAGTTTCTAGATCGAAATTAAACGAGTACCTAAGGTACCTTCACATCACAAATTCACATGCTCCGTCGATCAACTTTCACTCGATGAGAGTAAAATGGCGAATCGCTACCGGCACGAGGTGACCTCGAAACTACTAATCGAATAAATTGAAATCCTTCGGTGTAAATATAAATCTTTGGTATTAAATTTATTTCCGTATTTTAATCGTTTGCTTTTTTGGATGTATTGGAATTATCTATTTTATAGACTATATTATTATTAGACTATTATACCAATAAATCATATGTAGTTAGGTATAGCCGATTCTCAATGCTGAAATTAAAATGTACGCATGGATTTTCTAATGATAATTCAAATAATCTAATGATGTCTTGTTTCAACATTAAATTGTATTTGTAACATTGATTTTTGAGTTGGTTGTGGAATCAGATGTGACAAACAAGGGAGATATTTATGGAGATATGGTAAGGTGGCGTGGCGGATGCGAACGCATCTGGCCTAAATCAGGCTTGATGCCTTTAGTCGAACTTACATATTTTACTAGCTATTATTTAACTTGAAATGTATTTATGTAACTATGTTTGTAGGGTGGAACTTTGCAACTGAGTTACAGACCAGTTATCCTCAACCGGTTGAGCTGAAATTTGGCATACTTCTGTAAATTCGGTGACAATGCAATTTTATGGTACCATCGAGCTGGTCTGATAATGAAGACAGAAGGTGGCCATAGGAACGCCTAAATGAGACGACGTAACACCGTCGAGCTTGGGTTTGCTGGGTTTGTCTTCCCAAGCACTTTGGTCCTAGAAGGACGCTTAAAAGCTTTTTTTTAAATATTTAAAAAAATAATTATTTATTTAAATTTCGTTTACCTAGAAAACATTGTAAGAAAACCGTTACCATGGTAAACAGGAGTCCTTTCTAGCTCTTGCCTGGCTAGTTACGGCTTATAGTAACTAGTACATAAACTGGTAGGACGATATCGTCAGAGCTTCGGAATAACACATTGACAATGACAGTGAAACAGGATGAGAACTTGGATATATATCCAGTCCACCCACTCACTGCTGAGTTTTTTTTCCTATCTATTATACTAATCAGTGAGAGATTAGTAAGAAGTTCCTATGGCCACCATCTGTCTCCATCATCAGACCAGTTCAATGCAACTATAATATTGCATTGTCACCAAACTTTCATATAAGCATGTCAAATTTCAGCTCGATCGGATGAGGATAACTGGACTAAAATTCAGTTGCATGATTTGTCCCACATACACATTATATACGGGGTGTAAGGGGAACACTCTCGAAGCCAAAAGAAGGTGTTTGTACTTATCATTATGAACAACTTTTACTATGGGACCAGCTCTGAAACCGCAAAAAAACATCAGCTGTTCTATAGAAAACGGTCATTTGACACTCGACAAAATGTATCTAGCAAATATCTGTAAATAGCAGATTTTTTTTTCCGCGATTTCAGGTTTTGTCCCATAGTAAAAGTTGTTCATAATGATGAGTACAATTACCTTCTTTTGGCCTCGAGAGTGTTCCCCTTGACCCTGTATTCTAACAAGGCAAGTTAAATAAAAACTTGTTAATAGCCAATGATATTCCAAACAATTTAAAAGTGACGGCTTCATATTTACTTTTTTCTCACAACCTACAACATGGTACAACCTAATAAAAATGCAAATCAATACAGATTTAGCTCGAGAGCTAATATTATTGATTGTTATTTTTTACTTTTTAAAATGGTACTTATTAGTTTCTAACGACTAGGCAAAAAGGTACTCCTTGAGATGTTGCTCAGCTCACATCAAATCGAAAAGTTTTAGAAAAGTTTAAAAAAAAAAGTTGTTCTCAAGTTAGCGTGTTAGTGGCGTGACCAAGGTAAATAGGGATTCATTTTTATGTATATAGATAGATAGATGGCATAACCCTATAAAAAACAATACTTATAGAGTTTCAGAGAGTTTCAGTAAAAGAATGCCAAGAACAAAATCTGGGCCTTTTCAAGGCTAGAGTGAATAGGTATCTTCTAAATCTGCATGCTCCATCTTCGACCGCATCGTCGCTTACCAACAGACGAGTTGGTGGTAAAAAGAGGATATTACGCGTTTAAAAAAAACTTAGGCAAGTTAAATTTTCAGAAACATACCTACATCTAAATAACTTAAAATAATTATAAAAGTGTTACGTAGAGCTATTGGCGCCATAACGCCACATCCTTCGAAACACGGTATGGCCTTCCTCGTGGCATTGCCAACACGGAGGTGGCGCGGCCGCCAGCGTTTTATAAATTAGATATTTTACTCACAATATGCTTCACTGTGAGACCGAATTAGCATAATCGTTGCTCGGCACGACCGGTTATGATAATTGAGCACCAATCGCATTGTAGCGTATGATCGAGAAAAAGATTAGACGTCACTTTAGAATTGAACGCTACGAAAAAATATATGGAATAATTAAAGATGTACTATGTCAGTACAAAATACTTGTTAGGCTAGGGCTCTTACTAGCGGGTGAAGAATAGCGTTGCCACTGTTGCCAGACGTCCCGTATTTCCCGGGACGTCCCGTATTACAGGCATAATTTTAAACGTCGCGCCGGGACAGACTCTGTCCCGTATTTCAACAAATGTACCCCGGATTTGATATAGTGCGAATTAAAATTTAAAAACATTTGTTGACCGTTTAGACCGTTTTCAACTATGATTATAACTGCATTGCATTTTTAAAATATATGAAATTAAACAAAGATGCAACTTTCTTTTATATGTAGCAATAAAAACACATAAATATAACAGCGCAAAATACATGTTTTTCATTTGTCCGAGGGAAAATCTAGTTTATTGCCAAAATGAGCATTTCGTCTCTTACAGGATCCAAAAAAAATACTGGCAACCCTAGTGTAGAGCGTCAACCTATATGATATTATATCCTGTACGTAATCTATGTATAAATAAACAAGTAACTTACATTATTAAAAAAATATTTTCTATCCATACTTCTATCTTCTATCTATACTTATAAAGAGAAAAGATTTGATTGTTTGTTTGTTTGTTTATTTGCATTGATAAGGCTCCGAAACTACTGAACCGATTTGAAACATTCTTTCACTGTTGGTAAGCCACACTATCCCCAGGTGACATAGGCTATAATCTATACCTACCCGTGCCAAGCTGGGGCGGACCGCTAGTCATTTATAACCCGACTGTATTGTATAAATAGTAAGTAACTGAAGAGGAGGCCTTTACCCAGGCTGATGATGCTGATGATGACAGTAGTTTCCTACTCATGAAACTCAGACGGATGCTGGTAATCTTTAAATTAGTAATATCATGATTAGTACGATTATTAAAGACTGCACCAGCGTAATTGAGGTCGTGGCCCTACAATTACGAGTGCTAGATTATACCCCTATATCTATGGTAATAAGAACTGATATAACTGATTGATAGATCAGTGACTGGCAGCAGGCAACAATTCATCGCAATTATATGTAGATATTTTTGCTTTATGCCTCTTAAGGCTCTCTTTTCCGACTTTTAGCAATTTTAATCTTTCTAGTTTAAGTGTGTCTACTTCCATTGTTCATCATCATCATTATCATTATTTCAGCCATAGGACGTCCACTGCTGGACATAGGCCTTCCCCATCGATCTCCAAAAGGGCCGGTTGGAAGGGTGCTTCATCCAGCATTTCCCTGCGGTCTCTTTTAGGTCGTCTGTCCATCTTGTGGGTGGACGTCCTACGTTGCGCTTACCAGTCCGTGGTCCTTAGTTAGCTCAAAATTATAAAAATAGTGTCATATAAAAATTATATGTTTTGTTCTAGGAAACCCCAAAGATGGTTATGGTCAAAGATGATGTCGTAATTAATGACATTTCGCTCGATAGAAAAAAAAATAAAGTATCACTAATCTGCGCTTTTCTCCCTGTTTTTATTTTTTTAATTATTCAAATACCTATTTCTTAAATGATGTCTACGATATCTTAATATATAGATTTAATAATTATGGAGGGAACCGCATAGGCACATTTTACATTGCTAAAATTTAAGAGCGAAACGCACGACTGTGTGTAAGGGCCGTGGTTTTGCTCCACTAAATGCGACTTTAATACAATATATTAAACCTTATGGTCATCTGTAGTAACAAGCGTTGCTTAAAAGTGGGAAAACCTTGCCTTAAGTATTAATGTTACATGCAGCAGGCCGCGGAGGCATTTATGGAGGCACGTGAAACTCTAGGCCGAAGTATAGCAATGGCCTGCATACACGTGTCTAAAAAGGTCTACGTCTTAGTTTTCACCGAGGTTTGTATAGCAGTTTCAGGACAATCACAATATATTTACTTACATTTTTTGTAATTTTCACATTTTATTGTAAAATATAAAACGTTGCCTATTGCCATTTTCAAATGGATGATAGTATAAGTCTATCACAAGACACCATCGATAGTTATCTGGATATGCCAATATATTTATGTTTTTGTCTGTCATTCTAACATAACCCCAGAGTATTTTACTCTTTTCAGTGATAAAATACAATAAAATTGGTTAGCGCATTGAAATAAAATGTATGTACAAGATATTAGAGAGATAAAATACGCCGCCAATTAGGTTTAAGGTATAGACTAGACTGGACATTAAAGTCTAATCTATCTCGAAGTATGTTCTTCAAATAAAAACACTCTAATTACCATGTTTTAGAAAAGGTAATCCTACTAATATTATAAACGCGAAAGTTTGTATGTATAGATGTATGAATGTACCTATGGATATTTTTTCCTCTTTCACGCTGTAACGGAGCAACGGATCGACCTGATTTTTTGCATGGGTATAGTTCAAGAGCCAGAGAGTGACATAGGCAATACGCGTGTGAAATCGCGGGGCGCAGCTAGTAATTAGATAAAAATATGAGTAAAGTATGTTTAGTTTAGGCCAGCTTTAAGAAACTAGGCACTGCATTGACTAATTGAAAGGAACTTGTCATGCAGTTTCTAATTTCATCCCTTCAACACAGTTTCTACTACGCATTCTTTCAAGAAATTTACTGCTGAGGTACTAAATTGTTCTGAAGGAGCAAGCTATAAAAACAGCAACATGCGCTGTGCAGTATATAAACCATTGACTTATTATATAACTGTAAACAGAGAACATACACTAAACGGATGATAAATTAAACATGCGAACTACATACCTACCTACTTAATTATTTCTGTTAGGCGATACCTAAAATATCGGTAAGCCTAAAACATCGGTTAATATAAAATTCTTTACCAGTTATAGATGTTCAAGTTCATGTCCAGAACATGAAGATGAGATGATGGAGGTTCTCAATTCAACAGTTTTTTTGTGTATTTACAGTTCCCTCCCTCCATAATTATTTAATCTCTATAATAATTATAAAGATATCGTAAGCATCATTTAGTAAATAACTATATGAATGAATAAATAAAAAAACAGGGAGAAAAGCGAATATCAGTATTACTTTCAAAAAGAAGAGAGGAAGAGGCCTCTTTGACAGGCCCTCCAGAAGGCTAGAGGGCCTTAACTTGTACAATTAGGGGATGAATGCCGTTTATTGAATTTCTACCACTTTTTCTTAAGCATTTGGTTCAAGTTTGTGAGTAAAAGCAAAGTTTTGGAGTCGGTCTTTTAAAAAATTTGAAATATTTTGGTAATGGGTACGTAAATTTATCATTCCCAGTTAAAGTTTACACCATGTTCTTGCGAATACTCGTACAAGATGACATCGTGTTGTATAAACGCCTGCCTACCTAATTCAAATGTCCCGTGGCGCGTAAAATTTTTGAAACCGGTTCTTCTAGAAACGATAGGTACGTGGTAGTGGAATTTTTTCACTTCGCAGTTTCTTGACATTGTACATTCGATTATACGGTCGAAGGGCTATCCATGTTCGAAACGTGTGAGAAATGTCAGTGTTCTAATTAAAATTATGAGATAACTTATGTTGGAAATTTTAAAACAACTTTCATCACTTTCTCTTTTACTTAAGGGTATTTATTGTCTTTATATAAAAAGTGTATTTTATTACACTAATATTAAAATGACTTTCTTCTTTGCAGACCATTTGATAATTGCTCGTTTTCGTACATGTACATTTAGCTAATAAATTAAATAAAATAAATTTTATAAAAACCCTACTTGTTTATGTCACTGTATATCCATCAACTATTTTTGTTACATGTAGACATGTTGAGTAACTTCCTACTAAAAAAATCGTTCAGCTCTAAAAGATAAAATAAAGATTTAGTCCGCTTTGCAAGTCAAATTCTGAGTCCTTCCTACACACAAACGTCGACTGCGGGCCTCCATTCATGTTCCAGAGAGATTTGCGTGCCTTCACCAAATAGCGAATAGTGCGATCAAACTAAACCAAGTAATCCGAAACATTTTATATTACCCCAATAGGCATAACTGGCAAGCACTGCCACCGCTTACAGCTCGCGCGGTTCATTCCACTAAATCCAATACATTTTTTATTCATGAAACGATTGACGTTTGTATGTTAATTCGCAGCGTAGGTCCCGCCCGAAGGATGAAATATTGAATTATTGCCCAAACTCGGGGATATATAGTAGGGGTCTCTTCGATATTAATCCGTTGGCTGCCCGGGGCTCTGGCAGGAATTCAAATAAATCGGCTCTGTGACAAACAAGACGTATAAATCAATCAGAGAAAGGTGGCGTGCAGCCTCTATTGCAACCACCCCCGTTCAAGACTGGCCATATCAAAAGTCGAACTAATTTGTATCGGAGGATTTATAGCCAAGGTTATAACTAAACTCGTTACGAGTTTTCAGGAGCGATATTTTATTTACAAGTTCTTTTTATGATTTACGGACTTTGGCTAAGGACAATTCGGAGTTGACACATCAGAAACAAGTGTAGTGTGTGTAGTCTTACAAAAGTTATTGTGCAACAGTAATGACTTTGCTATTTTAGTTATAGGAATTAAACTACTTAAAAAAAAAAATGCGCGTGTGTTTTACATTATTTGAATTCCTGACGGTTTAACATTTTGTAGTGTCCATGGTAACAGATAGACCACTAACTGAAAATGAGTAAATTTTAATGTATAACGCGAAAACCTAAGAAATCGGTACTATTTTAAATGCTTTTTCATTACTCATACTCGGAAAGTAGGTCTGAAGTTGCCTGAGGAGCGGGTTGAAAGTAATACATATCAGCCCTAGGGAGAATCACTTTCAACTGATAGTGACATAGACAGACACTCAAATTATTTTAAAAATACTAGTTATATTTTCACATTTGTATTGAATCATGTTCCAACTTTTTTTTCTTTCTCCTCAGAGTATTATGGTCCCGCATTTCTCATGCATTTGCCAGTCAGGACGTTCCAAAAAAAAAAAATTGGCGTGAATCCGATCTTCATTGACGAGTTTTGTTTATTAGCAGATTTGTATTAACACAATGAGTTCATATTATTCCGATATAGATTTAACGCCTGATTACATAAGAGAAGAGGCTAAAGCAGTAGTGGAAAATATCTAATATCAATATACCCGGAAAAAACCTGTAGTAATTGCTCTAATTATACCCGAAAAAAACCGATAGTAATTGCTCTAATTTTACTTTAAATAAATTTCATACCAAAAATGTTGATTTATGTAAAATAAAATTCACTCATAATTTCTAAAGTCAGTTCATGTTTTTATTTTTAATTTCCTTGTATTCGTAATGAAAAGCACAGTGCTTACCTGGGGCTTAAAGACTTATTTAGTCCCGAGACGGGGTTTGGCGTCCGAGCGTAGCGAGGGCGCTAATAGTTCGAGGGAAACTTTCACTAGTTACTTTCACCCCTAGGGTAACAATGTACTATTGACATCAAAGCCTATGACCGCGAGGAATGGAAACAGAGAACGGGTAATAAATAAATAATTCACCTCTAAGGGTGGAAATTAAGGGGATAAATCCCGTTTATTGAACTTTATGTGAAGCCGGTTGTAATTTTTTATGTACTATTATGCCTAACAATTAACGATTCCTGTAAGATACCGGGTGATTCCGCGGGGCGCTGTCTTAACTAATATTATAAAAATGTAAAGTAAGTTGTTTGAGGTGATCTCCAGAACTACTGATCATATTTAAAAACAATATTTTGCTGGTTAATCCACAACATCTCTGAGCAACACAGGATATGTTTTCTATAAAACGCAGACCAAGACGCAAACAAAAGCTAGTTATAAAGTTATTTCAAGAATTTCGAAATGTCTAAATGAATTCAAAATGTATGATGATGATACAGATCGCCTCAAGCTAAGTATAACTATCGAGTTCCGGAGTCAAATTAGGCCTATAATGACTTTTAAAAATGCGATACCAAGGCCGGTTGCTATCCGCTAAAAGACGAGAGCAGCCATACCTTGACCAAGGTTACTTGTGTTTAAATTCATCTTGAAACAAATTTCAGTGCACGATTTACTTTACTGGCTGGAATTTACTAAATACCAAATGGCTTGTACCAATACCGCAATGTGAACTACAATTTAACTGCTAAAATAATGTGGGAAGGGATATAAAAATCACAGTATAGGCATTATCGGCAACGTCACTGGTTGCTAAGAACACTATAAGATACGAAGAAGTATTCATTTAGAGTCGATGGTGGTCAAGTTTATATTAAACTAACTAGTGTTTTGCGTGGGTGCGCGGGCCGCAAGCGGCCCGCGGGGACGTCGTTGACTTAGGTTGGGGTCGTCATTTGTGTTCGACTTGAAAAAACTTGAAGAAAACGGTGAATGTGTGTTGAAAATGGGTAAGAAATCAAAATACATGAGAAAATTGGCTGATGATGATGATGATTTTTGATATCCATGACCGAAAATGAAGATTGAAGTGGAATGGGTACAAATCTCCTAATGGTGGTGGAAACGCAAAAGAAATTTCAAGTTCAGTCGAAGAAACCATATAAATCCACCAATTCAGTATGTTCCGTCAAAGGGGGTACGAGCAGCTCGGCCTACGGCCTCGCACTGAATTCGGCTGGTGACCTCGTAAATGTTAGTAAATTGTCTGTGACTGGTGCAAGGGTCGTGGTTCGGCCTTGCGGCCTCACCACGACCCTTTGCACCAGTGGCTCGGCCTACGGCCTCGCGCCACTGGAACTCAAGCTCGGCCTACGGCCTCGCTTGAGCTCGTGACAAAGGCTCGGCCTGCGGCCTCGCCAACTTGTGCCTGTGACTGGTGCAAGGGTCGTGGTTCGGCCTTGCGGCCTCACCACGACCCTTTGCACCAGTGGCTCGGCCTACGGCCTCGCGCCATTGGAACTCAAGCTCGGCCTACGGCCTCGCTTGAGCTCGTGGCTGAAGCTCGGCCTGCGGCCTCGCCGACTTGTGCCTGTGACTGGTGCGACGGTCGTGGTTCGGCCTTGCGGCCTCACCACGACCTACGCACCAGTGGGCTCGGCCTGCGGCCTCGCTTGAGCTTTGTGACCTCGCAAGTGCCGTGGTTCGGCCTGACGGCCTCACCACGGCACTTGCTCGGTATGGTGAAAAATCCTTTGTATGGCAGCTATATTAAAAAAAAAAAAAAACTTGAAAAAAATTTCAAAAATGCAATCAGCACCTCAACATACCCTCGGAAACAAAAAATCAGCCTCCTAGGACCATTTTGAAAATTTGGGGCCCCTGAACATCCTTTTGGGGGCCCCCGCCAGTTGGGGCCCCCCATTCCCTATGACATTTGTTGAAGCACCCCCCATCGATGTCGAACCGTTTTCGAGTTACGAACGTCCAAAGTTTGTATGGCTTTTTTTTTTTTTGTATGGGAGCCATGTTTTTTTTCATTTCTCTAAAGAGGTCCAAGGTTAACATCCATTTTTAGTTTTAACCGTTTCCCCCCACCTGTCTTACTTTCCGAGATCCGTGGGGGGTCCACGTCGAGGAGTTGACCTTCCGAAGGTCCCGTATTTTTCCTGAGCTTACATTCTCCCCCTCTACAAGACCTCATACTCACATTTCTCCCCATACCTCCCCAAGTCTCCAAACAACTATCTAAGTGAGTGAGTCAGTGAGTGGTAATTAAGCTTTATTTTATATTAAAAAACTAATAATGATGCTTATAAGGAAGCTCATTTCTAAAGACAAATATTATTTGCTAAGATACTAAGACAACATAACATCACATTATGCAGCAAAACTTTTCTTATTAAGTTTGCTCGTCATAAAATATCATCATCATCAACCAGAAGACGTCCACTGCTGAATATAGGCCTCCCCCTTAGACCTCCACACTGAACGACAGCCTGCCATCTACATCCACAAAATGCCCGCGACTCTAACGATGTCGTTGGTTGGTAGTGGGAGGTCTACCTACGCTGCGTCTTCCGGTGTCTTTCTTCCCCGTCGGTTATCGGTTCTTCGAGCGATGTGGCTTGCCCATTGCCACTTCAACTTGAAAATTTTAATAGATATGTCAATCACTCTGGTTCTTAGGAGAATATCCACGTTCCAGATTATATCGCGCAAAGAAACTCCGTATCTAGCTATGCTCTAAAAATATATACAATAAGAATTTTAATAAGTTTTTTGATTTGTATGAAAATGGTTTAGCTGGATAGTCACAAATTGATATGAATGTTATAAATACACATAAATCACTGATAATTTTGAAATTAAATCCCAATGTAGAGCAAGGAGAGTCCTTCACTATTGGCACAGATCTGCCCGTGGGTTAACAAAACTCATTCGATAACCCTACGACCAACAATTATCATGTAAGCATATTTCTTAGAACTTACTAGTTACTACCTAATAGAATAATTATTACTTAGTACCTACAACTAGCCTCCGTATAACTCTAGTATTATTGCGTACTACCTACATTGGCTATGAAGTTCTTGTATTATTCATCGCACCACCATTCATATGTTAAGTGTCACTCACAACCATTTGCTTCCCATAATATGGAATTAGTTAGGTAGTTATACAATCGTACAGCTAGATAATTACTTTATCGATAACTCATCCTTTGTTAATACTAGCTTTGCAAATTCCAGTTTAATAAGCAATAACTTTTAATAAGTGAATATAGCTAAACATTCATAAGCATCTAACACTTATTATGTTTCGGAATCTGTTAACATTATCACTCACCTGCCAAAGGTTCGTATCTTTTTAACACCTTGTGAAAACTCATGCTGTTACTACGATCATCATCGACTTTAATGGTACCACATCGAAAAACTTCATATTTCTTAAGAACTCAAACATTTTACTAAATTATCTCCTTCTACAATTGGATCCTTTTCAATCCTAGAGAATTGTTGGTTATGCATACTTCCCACTTATGTTCTTTGAGGATACTACTGTATATAGTATGTCTATAATATATACTCTATGGTTCTATATTTAGTAAACTTACTCCCGATTCACGTTTAATGCGAAAGTTTTTGGAGAGTGTGATTGTGTGTGCGTGTTTGTGTATCTGTGTGTGTGTTGTGTGTGTGTGTATGTGTGTTATTGTGTGTGTGTGTTGTGTACATGCTTGTGCCCACTCAACGGCTTAATCGATTTCAGTAAAAATTGGTGTGGGTGAAAACTTAAAAGAGCGGTATGAGTCTGACTCCTAATTTGGAGTCCTCACACCCCCTAGTCAGGTACCCTTGCACGGTGTAGTTATCCACACTATAATTATGTAGCCTACTGTATAACAGCTGGTCCATAGAAATATGTCATGCGCATTCAACGAAATATATGGAACGGCTGTATTTTTTTTTGCTATTTCAGCATAGGTACTTCATTATATTTTTTTTTTAAATGGTCTGTATTACTTTAAATTCATTTCAGTGGTACGTTAAGCTCATTTTGGCTAGTACCTTTTAACCTGTTTGCATAGGTATATTGAATTGTTAATTTTACTATAATATGGGTGTTTATAAATGATTATAATTATAATACATATACCTACAGCTATAAATTAAAACACCAAGAATACATAATTTGGAATCAAATCAAACTACTACTTTATTTTACTACTAGTAAGCCGCCCCGGCTTTGCACGGGTATACGGGTATAGATATATAGCCTATGTCAACCGGGAATAGTGTAGCTTCTCATCGGTGAAATATTTTTTCAAATCGGTTCATTAGTTTCGGAGCCTATTCAATGCAAACAAACAATAAAAAAAATCCTCATCATAATATTAGTATAGAAGTATAGATAATTTCCTACTGTTGTATGACAGAACAAATATCTCTCAGTTTAGCGATAAAATACTATAAACCTACAATCTTATCTTTAACAATACGTACTGATATAGTATGCTGTGTTAAAGCATCATACTGACAACATTATCATGAAAGTGTTACCTACCTATGATAGCCATTGATTTATTATACATACAAGTAGGTACTTAGGTTATACAAAAAGTCAAATTCAGTTATTCAATCTTAGAGGTAAGAATCTAAAACCGTTGTAATACCATAATTTACCTTCCATGTATACAAGGTAAACTATGCTATCGATGTCGTGCATGAGGGGATATCAATTATATAATGCAGTGAAACATGTCGTTTCGCACTGTGTTTAACTTCTTAAAAGCTTAACAGAGCCTCCATCATTTTACATGGGCATGACTGGACTTGACTGTGGTATAAATCGCTGTGACTATGAATTGTTTGATCTTCTAAAACTTTAATAATTAATACTTCATCATTATCACCATCATAATCAGCATATATTAGCCCACTGCTGGACACAGGCCGACTTTGATGTAGTATTGTGGTGCTTGTTGTGGCGCCATCTAAATATTATATCTCTTTCTTGTTGGTTTAAAATTACAATGAGGTCACTTTATTGCGGTTCTTGTGAGGTGTCATAATATTATCTAACTCTTTCTTGTTGGTTTCAAATTACAGTGTGGCCACTTTATTGTGGCGCTTGTGGTGTCATAATATGATCTTTTTGTTAGTTTCAAATTACAGTGTGGTCTCTTTATTGTGGCGCTTGTGAGGTGTCATGATATTATCTATCTCTTTCTTGTTGGTTTCAAATTACAGTGAAGTCACTTTATTGTGGCGCTTGTGGTGTCATAATATGATCTTTTTGTTAGTTTCAAATTACAGTGTGGTCTCTTTATTGCGGCGCTTGTGAGGTGTCATAATACTATCTATCTCTTTCTTGTTGGTTTCAAATTACAGTGTGATCACTTTTTTGTTGCGCTTGTGAGGTGTCATAATATTATCTAAATCTTTCTTGTTAGTTTCAAATTACAGTGGGGTCACTTTATTGTCGCGCTTGTGAGCTGTCATAATATTATCTAAATCTTTTTTGTTAGTTTCAAATTACAGTGTGGTCACTTTTTGTTGCGCTTGTGAGGTGTCATAATATTATCTAAATCTTTCTTGTTAGTTTCAAATTACAGTGTGGTCACTTTATTGTCGCGCTTGTGAGCTGTCATAATATTATCTAAATCTTTTTTGTTAGTTTCAAATTACAGTGTGGTTACTTTATTGTCGCGCTTGTGAGCTGTCATAATATTATCTAAATCTTTTTTGTTAGTTTCAAATTACAGTGCGGTCACTTTATTGTCGCGCTTGTGAGCTGTCATAATATTATCTATCTCTTCCTTATCGGTTTAAAATTACAGTGTAGTCATTTTATTGTGACGCTTGTGAGAAGTCATCATTGTTATCTATCTCTTTCTTATTGCTTTCAATGTTCACGAGAGCAATGAGGACACGCGAACTGTGGCTATGTTGATATAATTATGATTCATTTTATAAAAATAATTACTTGGGTTAGTAAATAAATAACATTCAATTTACATTATTATATTCAAATAGGTACTGAATACTGATCAAGTATTGTAACCAGAAAACATCAAAATCATTAAGCGGCATAGATGGAGAAATGTTTGGGCATGTAGGTAGGTACACACAGATTCACATTACAACTAATCGCGTGGACTCGCTAGGTCGAAATCCCCTCGTACACATTTTGGTCCACACAACAGAACTAAAATCGACTATTGCGCAGTTAAAGTCATTATCAAGTTAATTGCTATCTATACTATTATGTTTGAATCAATTTGACGTCATGAATTCGCAATAATATTAAATACTCCAATTGGAAATAAGTTAATAAAACTATTTATCCTGTAATTATGCTCTGTTAGAATAATAATTCAATACAATATTTTTTATATCAACTTTATTTACTTATAGTTAAGTGCAAATTGCCGCAAAAAGAGTGAAGCCGACAATACGAGCAATACAGGGTGTAAGGAAAACTGCTCATGACCACAATTTTATAATGTTACCATAAAATTACAAAGACTTCATAACTTTTAATCATGACTATAGTTTAGGAAAATTCGATGTTTTGACTGTAGATTTTACTAACTATTACTCGTCTGCTTCTTTTACTTTAGGTAACCTAATGGCGTTATTATTTTTGATAAGAACTTAAGTTATAAACTGATATTTTAAAATAGCTACAATAATTATCCATTTAGTTTCTTTTGGAAAACATTGATTTAATTTTATTCCAGTGATATTATTATTAACGGGATATATATTTGCCGTGATTAGGTTATGGATTGAGCTCCAGATATTATGCTGATGTCTGCCCGTGAACATGGTGGTCCACAACTTTATCACGGTAAATATTCCGGTAATGTACCGTGATAATTTAAATGGTTTACTTTTAAATCATTGTTTAAACTATCACGGTTGTGGTCAATAGACAAAATTTAACAAACAAACAGTAAATCAAAAAAGGTCAACAAAAAGTCTATTACATTCCATTGTTATATTAATTTGCTAGCTCGTTAACACGAGGATTTTTTCCTGAGAATTTTAGGCCAATAATTATAGGAAATTCAAATGTGTTTCTGTTAATGTGTCTAGTTTGTCCCCACCGTGGGCTAGGTACGTGAAAAAACCCCATATTGATAAAGTGTCACGTAATATAGGTCAAATGATGTCGTGAGTCAATGGATGCACTCGTAGAGTAATTAGAAGTACTCACTTTATTGCTTTACATCAATGAGTGGAAATCCCTTAGAAATTCTCATTTTCATAGACTTAGATATATACTTAATAAAATGAATGAGACTCATATGGTTTTGTTATCTGACTCGATATACCGCTGTGCAAATACCTACATCGTAGAGCGTTATCACCATTTCCAAGATGGCGACCATGTAAATCAATGTAACCTCAATTACTTATTAAGAAAGGTCTCGGTTGGAATTTTCCAACGAATCGGTATCTCAAGACATATCGAAATTACATAACTATGACTTTATTTATAGAACTACCTAAACCCAAAGGCATAAACATGCTTTGATAGAAAGGCTATCAGTGAACCAAAACAGCTGCAAAAGGATGGCCAAGGGACGGAAAAGACTGCCAGTCATATACCACCGGCTGCCTGGCCGGTCAGTCATCGCAGAAACGGTATGAAAACGGAGGTCGAATTTGGCACAGGAGCAGAACAGACTGAATAAGGATCTCAACAGGAAGAGAGGCAAAAATGGTATATGAAAAAAAATGCTAGACGATTCTTACTCACATACCTACTTCTGACAGTACCTACATAACTGCTGCCCATACAAAATATGTAGTCTAGTGTGTATGTTGAGACACGCTTCATATGGTTCCGTATAAAGACAAGACAAAAAAATACAATATTGGTCACGCATCACATCGGTCAAAAAAGATTTTTGAAAAGAGGTGAGCTCCCCGGTTCTCAAAGGCCCAATGTCTCTACCCCATAAAGCTCAATCGTATTTAGTAAGCCGATCTATTCTTTGTATACTACAGCTGATTTAAATATTTACTTGCTGAATTAATATCCTACCTTTTTTGTAACTATGTAGGTATTTGATGATAAAGTAAATGGAAATCTCTATCTTTCCTCCTTGTTGATCACATACTAAGGTTGACTTTTTATATTGTTTGGTTTATTAAAAGCTTGGCGCAACTATACTGTAAATATCTCTTCTCACATAAAATTAGCAGGATACACGGATTTTGCAAAGGTTTTCTAACGGGCTCTGTAACGGTATAATCCGTTTGCTATTCACAAGGACGCTACATCGGCACCGATACGGTGAATACGAATATTTGCTCCGAAAAACAAGTATTATAACCACGTTCTATTAATAAACTATGTCTATTTGTAGTTAAGTGACTTTTGTATGCCCACTTTTCTTGAGAAAAAAGGCAAGACAACGTGTGATACTAACTAACGATTTTTTAAATAAAAAAATAACATCTTCTTCTAATTTATCAATAGTTAAATTTTAAATAATATGATATATTAACTTATATAACCGGCTTTATATATTGTATACCGGCCACATTTCCCGAAGAACTGATGGGTAGGCGAGTTCTGGAGTGGAGACCACGTTTAGGCAAACGTAGTGTAGAACTGTGGCCAGGTGGAGTGACGACCTGCGTAAAACGGCGGGTAAAAACTAGAGACTGATGATGATGATGATGAACTTAAATAATGAACATTTTAATATTGGTGGGAAAATTGATCTATTTTTGTTCCACAGAGTCCGATTTCTAGCCAAAGCCCCATTTTACGCCCATTTTTAACAGTGGCAAAGGCAGTGTTTTGAAGATATCAAATTGATCAGGTATTTTAATATATATGAATGATTTTAAAGTAATTGCCAGGTTTGATATTTATAAATATTTCACGACTTAATCCGTCTAATCTCAACATTTACATGGATAATGTATACCTATGCTAATATCGAGAACGAAACTCTTCGTGTAATCCTTCGGCCAGATCCAGATGGTTGTATGACTTGTGCGAGCCATTTGATCATGATTTTTGGCCACAGATCATCCGAAATTCGACTGACGTGGCTGGCCCAGTACCACTTCTGTTTGTCAGCATTTAAATACATTATCGACATTTGATAACTACTATTTTTGCTTATGATTATTATGTGAGTCGTCCTTAATATAGGTATGTGCTGCGCACTTTTATAATGTATGATTAATATGAAACCATCATTGTTTATTTTAAAATAAACTTATTCTACGGATATGAGATGCTTCATTTATAGGACTAGGCACATAATTGTATATTTAGTTTTAAATTAATACTAACAAATAAAAGTTAATGTACAATAACTTCCTTTCTTCTAGCATCTTTAAAAAATACAAATATGTCGATTATGTGTTAAGTTGACATAATTAAATAAACAAAAAATTATAGTTTCTTCACACAGATCTACTATTTTTTTTTCTTTTTTAGGGCTTTCAATGGAGTCTTTAAAGGTCAGATACGTATTTTGGACTCCTTTGGTTTGTTTTAATAAGACATTGACATTCACGTACAACGAACTATGGAGAGGGCTATGCTCTACGAGATCGAATCCGAAATGAGGAGATCCATAGACGAATGAAAGTCACCGACATAACCCACCGGATTAGCAAGTTAAAGTGGCAGTGGGCAGGGCACATATCACACAGAACCGATGGCCAATGGGGCTGAAAGGTTCTGGAATGGAGACCACGGACCAGTAAGCGTAGCGTAGGACGTCCACCCACAACATACACAGACGACCTAAAAGAGACCGCAGGGAAGCGCTGGATGCAGGCCGCATCAAATCGGCCCTTTTGGAGATCGATGGGGGAGGCCTATGTCCAGCAGTGGACGTCCTATGGCTGAAATGATGATGATGATGATGAATAAGATATTTAAGCGTTTTTTTCAAAGCTTTTTATTTTATCTGGCCTTGTTAGTTTGGGTCAAATCTTGCAACTGAAATTTAAAACAGTCATCCCCAACCGATTGAGTTGAAACTTTGCATACACGTTTAGTTTGGATGACAATGTATGGCTAGCTAAGCTGTCTAATATGGCAGACTCCCAAAGATGGCGGTCCAGTTATTTTTATGCACCCCCATGACATGGGTATCAAATGAAAGGCTTTGCTGAGGAGAATAAAAAAAATGTCGTCACACCTAATCCATATGGCGGATGCCTAAAAGCTTTTTTATTTAATAGTCATTTTATTTTAGTTTTATAAACTAAATTAATAGTTTTTAATGATGTCATAATAACGCTACTGAAGAATATGCATTCTAAAAAAAAAAAACATACAGGCGAATTGATAATCTCCTCCGTTTTGAAGTCGGTAAAAATATGAAAACAGCGTCAATTGCTTTGGACTGTGTTTGTCAACCGATTAGTATTAAAATTCAATCGGCTGTAACCCACTACATTGATAACAAGAGGGCATTGGCCTCGTATGCTTCCACTCCGATCTTATTCGTATCCTGCTTCTAGGACTCTTGCATGTAGATTACGCGTTATGAGCATGACAAAGGACAATTAAATCTACAAAAAAATGGTTTTCGACCGATGAATAATTTCTTATCATTTGAGTATGCTTATTCGATTAAAGATCTACTTAATTCATTAATTTCACATCAACTTTTTGATATTCAATTTACCTTATCTCTTTTGGGATTTATATTATCTGCTAGTAATATTTTATACGCAAGAAAAAAATGCTAAGGCGCTGTGCATTGCAGGAAAGACAGGGATAATTTTACTTCTGGTGAAGGACCTACTTTCGTTCGTCTACGGATCTCCTAATAGCCCTCTCAATAGCTCGTTGTGCGACTTTGAGCTTGCTTATGAGGCCCATAGTGAGAATCCACGTTCCACAGCCGTATCTAATCGCTGGCAACACACACTGGTCGAAGACCTTCGTCTTAAGGCACAGGTATTTTTGACGAGAAGATAAGAAGACGAGGACTTGCAGGTGTCAAAAAGCTTGCTTTTATATAGCTCTTTATATTTTTAAAAACCTGCTTAACTCCTTTTTACCAAATACCAAGTGAAAGTGAGCCAGAAAAGTAGCGGTGAGCGTTGCTAAGCTATAGATACTCATAGGTACCTTAAGACCTTAGATCAAAATAGGTAGTGCGCCTCGCGACGACGCCTGACCCGCATTCGTAATGCACTTATTTACGGCCGATGAATTTACAAAAAGGCAAACGAAAAAAAAACGCAATACCTGACTACTTTTTAGCTAGGTATCGCGACAAAAAATTACTTAGATTAATTATATTCATTTTACTTTTGCTGTTCTCTTTATTGCGGGTTCTTCGACTGATTTTAATTTCCTGTTTGATTTAGGTAGGTCATTTACTAGTTATCTAAGCAATGCGAAAACAAAAAACATACAGAGGTACTGTCAGCTCCAGAGTAAACTGTCCACCGCAGTAAAAAGAACACCAAACGCAAAAACTTCAAAACGTAAAATTACCAATAGTACTAAAATGTCCCTGTTTCATTGTCCCTAGTGGATCTTGTTTACTAGCCCATGTTCATATACACAATTACAATTTTACATTCTGTGTTTTGTTATTATTTTGCAATTTGGACTATCTGTTTGTTTTCAACTATTATATTTATTTTATTTTATTAACCTATACTGACACTCCTGGGCAACTCCTGGGCAAAGGCCTTCCCCATTTATTTCCAGTGAGTAAAAAAAATATATTATAATTAACATATTTTTATTATTTATTTATTTTTATTTATACATATTCATATTATTTATAATTTTAATAGTCTTATCAATGAGAATCTTTGAATGCCTTGAATGAATAAAAATTAAAACACTAATAAAATCATTAAATATACTTAGGTATTCTTGGATCAAATACCTAATTTTAATATGCACTAGTTGCAGTTACTAATTCACTACGCATTACAGGTGGTACTTAAGACCAAGTTTTAATTTTTACTGACACTTTTAACAGATCTATTTTCCAATAACTTTTTTTACAAATTTAACAACTGCTTTCATGATTATTTTAACATCTCTCTACTGCTTTATTTTATGAGCAACTATCTGTTTTTGAACCGAAAAGTTATTTTTGTAGTAGTATAACCGTATGTACAGTGGAATGCGCAACTCGAAAACCACTTTCAATCATGGGACGTAAGATTTATCTGATTACGAAGAATGTATTAGTGATAATATTAAAACTGGTCATAATGCCTGACGTATAGTTTCAAATAGCTATGCTCAGTTTATAAAATGTATTGAAAAAAGCGTGTTTAAAAATTTGTACGCATATGTTATACTCGTAGTTTACAATTCATTCACCTTACTACGTGTCATATCATCCATCTCTTTCAATAGACTCAAGTGTTATCACGTAAGAGTGTGACGCACTTCTTTAACAATCTGCTAATTAACGCATTAACACCTTTGTAGACGATTCTAATTTCAACTCTATGGTCCTAGCCTTAGTATTTATAATTACGATTACACGTGTACCAGTTGAATGGGCATTGTATGCGTAAGCATTAATCAATGCCATGGGTACGTGAAGGTCACCGTTTTGTGGTATTCAACGCAAATCTTCTGTTACTCATATGAATCGGAATATTTAGTCGTATATAAAAATATTCGTCTCAGAGACGATGTAAAGCAGCGGTGATGTTCTCGCTATAATACTTTTTATTCAATCTCGTATCGTAGCGAAGGCGTGCCGACGTCATGTGACCGCGGGTGTACCACAGCTATATACGTTTTTTGATGTCCACCGGTTCATCGGTAACGCGTGCTTGTCGTTTCAGCGTTGCGTAACAGCAATGGATCAGGATGTAAGCGATACTACCGTTATAACATAGTGGATTGAGCGTGTAATAGTGTTTTTATTATCATTTATATCGTTCGTGTCACTGCCGATTGAGATAACGTGTGCCACTGCGCAGTTCGGTCAAAACGCGTATCTTACTCAGTAATTCGTTTTGATCTGACTCCATCACCACTAAGAATTTGTAGTATTTGCCTGATTTCATCTGTTTGTAACTACATTTAGTATTTTCTAAATTGAAATGGTCGTTGAATGGTCAAATTAATCTTTATTGTCTTTTTTTTTTTTTTGACAGGTATAATTTTAGTCACGTAGTCAGAGAATTTCAAACGCATGAAATTACGAGTACCAACACAATGGCCATTTGCCACACGCTTAAATTTATCAGTCAATTTAATGGACATCGGCCAAATGATTCAGAAGTCTTTCCTTTAAACCGTCCCACGAACGAGTTTTCGCGGATAAACGTCTAGAATTTTGTAAACATTGTTTTTAGACAAGCTTAAAACAATGTTATGATTCTGATAATAAAAACAATTTGAAATAAGCGAATTATTTTTAACTCTTTAACCAAATGGTACTGAATTCTTTCCTACAGTGCACACAAATTTAGTTTTATAGGTACTTTGTAAATATTTCTATTTAGTTGAACGCATTACCTAATAATAATTTCAAAATCTTACCTTCCATCCAGCAGATGAGTTACTATCACCCTTATCCTTAAAATATGGCACGTTCTGGACCATCCACTCGTATATCTGAGATAGAGTGAGCCGATTGTCTTGAGCAGAGGTGATGGCTTGAGTGATGAGATCAGCGTAGGAGAGATTGCCCCAGGCATTGCGCCGAGATGAGTTCTTCTTAGAAGTAACAGCTGAGGAGGGGAGAGGAGGTGCTCCTGAAACAAATATATTTTTAGTTGACTTTGAGAAAATAGCTCAATATCAAATACGATAAAATATATGCAATGGACCTATAAGATCATAAAACATTGCAACATATGAAAATTTTAACAAAATAGTAAGTACAATATGATTATGAATACAGTATTATATAAGTATTATTATAAACACAATTTTTTTATTGTTATATTATACTTCTACTTAACAAATCAAAACGTTATACTAATCTTTACTAATATTATAATTAAGTGAAAGTAACTCTGTCTCTAGCAGGATGATCGCAAGGGCGGACATAGGGTACTTTCCCCTCCCCCCCAGAAAATGCGGAAAACTGGAAAATCACGGCTAACGCCACGGGATTTAGCTAGTACCTATCTAATATATTTAAAATCATAATATAATGCATTAGATATGTCTTTATGGCTGAAACCTGCCAACCCGCAAAGTGATATTACTCTATGGATATTACAGAAGAATGGGCGTTTTGCAATTGTTTGAAGCTCTGACAGAACAATGTTCATTTAGGATGGTGCGGCCCACAGAAAAGAGAAAAAAATTATCTTCTGTGGTGCGGCTTTAGACCAGTCCAAACATGAAATGAAGACAACGAAAAGTTCTCCGAATACTTTTTTTTTTCGTTTATTTAAAACACATAGTACGTTACATTTCAAGTTAGTAAGTTGTTAGATTTATCCAGACAACAGGTTCTCGGTAAGATATTTTTTAAATCTAATTAACATCAGGCTCAGACTGCTTATTGAACACAGTGAGTTGAAGTTACTTACATAAAGAAAAATATTTGTATCCTGCGCAAAATATGAGATATTGAAAGCATTTACTTTCTTCAAAAAAATATTGTTGTTATAAATACTAACAATACTATTACATTATATTCCAAGAATAAGAGTTATCATTGACACGTCAGTATCTTTTACGCCCACAGAAACAAGGTGGCATTTTTAATGCAATGATGAGTAGAAATCTAAAGTGGTCATTGACACTTTATAAAATTCTTTTGATTATTCAAAGTAAATAATTTAGCAATTCATATTTGGTTTTTGCTATTATGATTATGATTTAACTTTAGTTGTGCCAAGGCTTTTCTCAATCAAGTAATACGAGCTTTTTTTCGCATTAACATAATATTATGTATTCTTTACTAGATAATAATGCAAACTAGGTAGGTATGTGTAGGGTCGCAAAAGCATTACAAAATATAAGGAATCTACCTGCCAAATTTCAGTTTCGTAGGTAAAGTGGTTTTTGAGATTTCGTGATGAGTGAATGAGTGAGCGAATGAATGAGTGAGTGAGTAGTAGTAGTTTATATTATTCATTCCACAAAATGACTTGACAAACACATCAGATTTATAATCATTGTCTCTATTTATAAAAATCACATGAAATCATTGATAAGACTAAAATTAATAATAACTGTAAATACAATGATATACTATATAATAGAATAAGCTGGTTTGTTGACTATAATAATTATGTATATATATAGTTATAAAAATTCGTATAAAATAATTTATTCTTTATTTATTTGTTAAAAAGATTATATTTCTTATTAACATGTATTTTTTTAAATTTAAGGACCAAGGTATATCATTCAAAACAAACATGAAAAAGACTTAATAAAATAAAGTTTGCTTAAAAAGTATGCAGAGTATGCATATTGTAAAGTATGCTTCTAAATAAATAACTTATTATTGACATGGATGGCAACAGAGGAGGCAAAAATATTAAACAACGTTACAAGTTTGGAAAACTATTGTACGGCATAATTGAAAGTTCAAGGGAATCAGAGTGCAATGTCCCCAACACTACAATTACGGTGTATCAATGTCCAAGTGATTGAATTGCACCAGGTGTATTCGTAGATCCAATTGGAGTGTGATAATAGCAACACGCTCACGTTACGAAGTGGCATAAAATATTTGCGGTTATTTTTGTAATGTGAAATTGATTGAGATGAGATGTTCTCACTTTTGAATAACGTTTGTTACTACAGAACTATGCTACAGATGACCATAAGGCTTACATTACTTACATTGTATTAGAGTCGCATTTAGTGGAGCAGAACTGTGGTGCTTACACATAGTCGTGCGTTTCGATAGTATTATTTTTGAGGTATTTTTTATATATTTCGAAAAGTATAGCTGTAATGTAAAATTTAGGTAAATTTAGGTTTCCTCCATAATTATGAAAAAACTGTATATTGACATATCGTAGACATCATTTAGTAAATAGGTATTTGAATGAATCCAAAAAACGGAGAAAAGCGAGCTATTTTACTATTGAGCGAAATGTCCTTATTCGTGTTTCGGTCGTTACTGCTTCCTCTAGATATAACATTAAATTTTGAAATGACACCATTTTTACAAGCTTTTATTTAACTTGCAATGTATGTATGTATGTATGTATGTATGTATGTATGTATGTAACTATGCTTGTAAGGGTGGAATCTTGCAACTCAATTTTGAAGCAGATATCTTTAACCGATTGAGCTAAGATTTGGCATACTTGTGTAAATTCGGTGACAATGCAATGCTATGGTACCTTCGAGGTGGTCTGATGATGGAGAGAGAAGATGACCATAAGAACTCCTTAACGAAACGATGTAACCCCATCGAGTTTGAGTTTATTGGATTTGTCTTCCCAAGCACTTTGGTTCTAGATGATAAATTCAATATGGCAGATGCTTCAATATGGCGGACCTAATGTTCACATCATGATATGGGCATTAAATGAAAGGGTTGGCTGAGAATACGGAAAAGCTTGTTAAAAAGATTTTTTTATTAATAAAGCTTATTGATATGAAAGTTATGTATTTCAAAATTAGATATTTTCTAAGTGATTCTCATGTGGGCTTGTAAATATTGTAATTATATCAAGACCATCATATTATATCATCATCATATTATATAATTGTATTATAATTTGTCTAAAAATTCAACAAGAATTTACTAAAAACAAAACTATTATTTTGGTATAAGTATCGTAGATTTGTTAAATAAAATTGAATCTCAATAAAATAATTATATTTGAATTATATTGGAAGACTATGACGTCAAAGACTTGCGTAGGTATTGTTGTTTGATTTGTTACTGTTTTGGTCAGTATATATTTTAATATTCTCTCTATTACGTTAGATTTTTTTTCGAGTAGATTTATCTAATAACTATTGCTATTGCTTTCTATTGCTATTCAGAATAATTCTTTTATCAAAATTTAATAAAAACACTAAATAGTGATATCACCGGTTTTCTCAATTAGTCAGTACACGTTAAATTTAAACACTTTCGACGGATTTATCGCGTATATTTTTCATTGATTTAATTACTGGCGTTCCGGACACTAAAAAACGATTGAAATGCATTTAATTTCAATAAAGTAAATTAGTTACAAAATTATGTCTGAGTTGAATGCAAATCTAACATTTCTAAAGTAAAAGATAATTCGGTATTCCGTTTCATCGCTTATAATATAAAGATTTAGTACCTACCTATTAGGTATAACACTTACGTCAGAGAAAATCCAGCTGAAATTTGTTTTTAAATACGTAACTGTAACATGTAACCCAAATTAAATAAAAATTGGGTTACATGCGTACATCAAAATGGATATTGTAATATCTTACATATATAATATACTAGCGGTCCGCCCCAGCTTCGCACGGATATAGATTATAGCCTATGTCACCCGGGGATAGTGTAGCTTTCCAACAGTGAAATAATTTTTCTAATCTGTTCAGTAGTTTTGGAGCATATTCAATGCAAACAAACAAACAAACAATCAAATCTTTTCTCTTTATAATATTAATACTAGCGGTCCGCCCCAGTTTTGCACGGGTATAGATTATAGCCTATGTCACCCGGGGATAGTGTGGCTTCCCAACAGTGAAAGAATTTTTCAAATCGGTTCAGTAGTTTCGAGTCAATTCAATCAAATCTTTCCCCTTTATAATATTAGTATAGATATAAATATATACATATATAATTCTTCTGTACGTGTGTTTGTCACCTAACTCCTGCTAAACGGCTAGACCGATTTGGATGACATTTTGTGTGTATGGGTTCCTGGATGGGTTGAAAACACAATTGGATTGTAATTTGAAATATCATATTTAATGTGGAGCTTCTTTTCCTGGCAGGACGACGTCGGCCGGGTCCGCTAGTATTCTATAATATAAGCCTATTTCATTATCATCATTGATCTTTAGCAGCTCATTAAGCCCACTGCATTTGCAAGACTAGGGCATCTTTTTTCATATTTTATTCACTATGATAAATATGTTATTAAAAAGTAAAATTATCTTACAAGTAGAATCGTAAATTCCTGTTAATCCTGTTCAAAGATGTGTATGTCGTCAATTGTTCTGAGCAAATGGATTATCAGGTAAGAGTTTAGGTTGTTTTAGATATCATTGTATGAGCTCGAGTAATTTCAATGTGTTGTCTTTCAAATTTGTAGTCTTAAGGTAATATTTACAAAGGATTGGCACAGACAGGAGCTTGGGGGTGCTTTGATAATTATACCAGTTAGATACACCTTGTAAAGTTTGTAATAAATTTTATTTACAATATTCTATATTTTATTTAAAAAATCTTTATTCATAATGAATGTACTAGTACGTATTTAAAAATTTACTTTTGATTTGTATTAGATATTCCCTAATTTGCTTTTTATATACATTGGTAAGTACCTATCATGCTTTCAGTTTTACTTTTGATGAATGTTGCACGTCAAAATAATAATGTGGGTAGTTTTTTTTATAGTTTTACTTTGTACAAGTTCTTTATTAATTATTTTTGTCAACGTAACCTATTGTTTGTAAGCGCGGGGTGAATTTGTGTGCCAAGCCAACCTTTTGTGGTTTTTTAGTGCTAATTTTTTTGTAAATCTTATAAGAACAATGGGTTGATTAAGCAATTATTAAGAAAAGTTTACATAAGTATTACTTACTAGGAGTTGTCGTCCTCCTACCTCCTCTTTTTTAACCAACTTCAAAAAGGAGGAGGTTATCAATTCGAATGTATGTTTTTAGTGGAGAACCTGTATTGATTAAGTATTTGTGCTAAATATATTATGTAAAATTAGAGACAATGATTTATATGTTAAATAAATAATTGCCTCAAATAAGTAGAAACCGACATTGATTTTATCATAAAACTAATTCAGCCTAGGTTTTTGATCAACTAACTGTACATTTTCAAATTTCATCAAATTCGTCAAAAAACTATTTTGAAGATGAACCTCTGCAAGTAACACCCGATTCAAGAACGCTGGGTTCTTGAATCAGGTGTTACTTGTTTATTGATCAAAAACCTGATTTAGTCATACATTTCTGACACTATAGGTACTTCTATAAAATATTCTTATTTATAAATGTAATATAACATGAGAAGTACAGAAATGAAATAACACAAATGTCACCATCTGTTTTGTACTCACATGTGCTAAACGATCATTCACATTTTCGCGCTGTGCGAGCATTGTTTGTTTACAATCCTGTGTTTGTTGTTCTACTTTCAATAAGCAGCGCTATTTTATTTGATAGATATATAAAAGCTTCAGGCTATGATTTAAAATGGAATTCAGATGTAGATTTTGTATTTAATATACCACGTATATTATGCAGGTCTAATTCCTGGCAAAAAATTAAATATATTTTGACATTCGTATTGACAATGTTTTCAAGTTTTTAATTACTTTTTAACCGACTTCAAAAAGGAGGAGTTTATCAATTCGACTGTATATAGTGACTATTTTTGTAGGTATGTTCATTAAACCATTTTAGTCACTTTGTACTCATTACTTTAGGTTAGATATTTTATCAATTTAGATTCTTATATTTGCTCTGACAGCTGTAACATTGTCACCTACCTGTATCGGGTAGTACTTGCTACAGTCTTGTGTTCAAAAACCTAACAAACTATATCAAAATTAGTTTTCAAACAGCTTTTTACAATATCATTGTTGCTGTCAAATACTGTAAGATGAAATAAATAAGTAAAAGGACCGAGAGTAGTATAATTTAAAGAAATTAATTCATCATTGCCTTCCTACTTCGGCCTTCAAATTGAAGTGCTGTTGTTGTCAGTCTTTGGTGGCGATTGGAATATATCTGCACCTATATAGTCTTTTGAATCATATCTATCATCAATTTGTAATTTTGTAATAGTGAAATATCTAAGTAGATTTTGTTATGTTTCTTGTGTGACACCGAAATCAATCTCGCCTGTTTTTATTGAAGTCTGGTAGTTTTGTTCGATGGCATTGTTTTGTTTTATTGGAGGCATGATTTGAATCTATTCTTGAAAATTATGTAGTAGGCGGATGGTGTGACCAAGAGTTGTTTGTTTTTATGTTATGTGTCGTGCTCAATCTAGAATGTTATTTCATACGGAACTGGTGAGTATTTGGGTCAAAATTTTAAATACAGCAGTGGCAAGCAAGTGCCGAGAATATGAGCCATAATTACCGGCTAGATTCTGATTGGAATTCTTCTTGGAGCCAGCATCATCCGGGTCGACATAGTTGTCGGGCCTGGGCAGCGGCCACGTGTTGGAGCGCTGCCGTGTCTGCGGCTCGAAGCCCACTTCCGTGAGCTCGCTGAGTGGGCCCAGCTCACCCATGGCACCGTCCAGCTCAGTCTGCGACGTCCACGGGCTCGGGTACCCTGCGCTCCCCTGAATAGACATCTCGCCGACTTTATCTAGCAGTGAAATTTTTCGGTAGGTGTGCCTATTCAAGGCGCTCAGTAGCGCGTGCCGACGACAGCCGTTACCATCACAAAGCACTCACTTTACCAATTATTTTTGCTTTCTTTTTTTTCTTATCAAGAACGGTCGGATCGGGCCGCGATCCGCAGAGGTTATCTGACTTCTCCTTATCGGCTCTGTTATTCGAAGCCAATAACATGTGGCGTCTCACTAACGTTCATAAACAGCTACGTGCGCGGCGAGCGTCCGTCGGCCGTCGGGCCGCTCCCGAGAGGCGATTTTCGCTAAATATACGCGCGGGCGAGGCGGGGGCGGGGCGCACCACGTGAGCGACTACGCGCCGATTTTCCAATTCATCTCTGGCGGGCTAAAGGCGCGATAACCTTGTAACGTGGCTCAAATCGGTCCGAAACAAAATATCGTATCGCCTACGATCGTCACTGCCGTCGAACGTCCTGAGGAGTTTACCGCTGCGCAAATTCAACCGGCCTTCCTAGTTCTTTTGACACTTTACAACTTTTTCACACTGATAAGAGTTATCACAGAGTGTCCCGGGGGGTCCGGGCGCGGGTGGCAAGCGAAATGAGCGCGGGAAGGCGTCTGGCCGCCGGAACGGTTCGCGAAGTCCACGCGGTCGGCGACTACAACTGCGTAATAAAGTAAGCGCCCGACGCGCAGCAATTCGTCCTCGGCCGCGAGCGGTCGCACGTACACTGAACTGAACTGGGGGAACCGAACCAGTGCGAGTCGCGAGGCGCGTCGCTCGTGCAAATTCCGGTGTTGGGGCGCCGCGCTGGCCGCCCGGCGGCGCGCCGCGGCGCGGGAGGCGGAGGCGCCGCGCTGATAGCGGAGCGGCGGCGGCGTGTGACCGCGCCATCTCGCCCGCACTCGCCTCGCGCTTACCACGCACGTTAACGACGACAACTCACTTTTATAATGGGCCTAAATTCTTCTTCACAGTTTGTCGAAGCATGTTCGAGCCCCCATGGGCCATGAGGCGACCTTGGCTTGGCGCGCCAACTCACTACGCCGACTACGTACGCTGTAGTGGCGACGCGTGCAGGCAGACGGAGCCAAACCACGGACGATATCGCACGCTAGTATTTATCATTCCTATTTCAAGTAGGTGAGTAGGTATGTGAAGCATTTAACGCGCACCTCACGCGACCTGTGTGTGTTACTGACGACTTAGTAAATAGACGCCATTACATAAATTTGTTTATTTTGCTGTGATAAACGAACTTGTGAAGTCAGCGCGCAAATACTACCTACTGATTTGTCAACTAAATATCGTATGAACATTGGCATCAATTGAAATCATATCATCCTAAAAACAATTAAAATACGAAAGTAACTAAGAACGTAGCCTTCTCAGATCAGACGAACAAGTCAGATATGCCGTACAATCTTTGTACGTCTTCAAATGTTCCCTGTGTTTTTACCACTTCTTTTATAATGATAAACGCAAAAACTGAAAGTACGGCACAGTTGCTTATTTTTCCTACACACGCTAAGACACTTGCAGAAACACTAAAATAAACTAACTAATATAGGCCACAGGCATAAAGGGTGTCGAAGCTGTCTATACAATGAAAATAAATCTTTGCGTCTATAGGTTGAGTTCGTCTAACAGCAGTAACTCGCATCAAGTCTGTTTAGGCCTGACGCGTTTGCACCCGCTACGCCACCTTACCATATCTCCCTTGTTCATCTGATCTGAAGTAGCCTCCCTGTCTCTGTCTGTTCGTAACCTTTTTACGACTAAGCGCCTAAACCGATCTTGATTAAATCTGGTAGGAAAGTATCTAGTGTGCAACACGAGGACGAAAAACTAGAAAAAAAACTATTTTTTTCGAACTCTAAAATAAAACATTTATATAAAATTACTATAAAACTTCCTGCGAGTTTTCAAGATCAAGTCACAGGATCTGTTAGAAGATCAGTTAGTTTCTCTCCAAATAATCATTCAGTTCAACAAACCGTTAGGGCTCCAGGGCACACCCCCTCTGGGGTGCCTGGGCAAGTCTGATTCCCACTCCCGGCGACGGCCCAAGCCGAGGTTCGTACCTTCGAGGTGCCCTTGTGCTTGTCGCCTATAAACTTAACCACCAAGTTATGCCGAACGCACTCTGCGTTCGCTAACTAGTCCGGTCAAGCTGTAGAGGCCAAAAGGCCAACAGTAAAAGTCACTCATAAAAAAAAAAACAAGATCAAGTGAGGTTAGATGTACAAAACAACTGCTCTTCTCGCCCGACTCGCCTGCAATTTTAGTCAGCTTGTGACTTCAGCCCAATCGCCGTGGTTACTATTAACTACAAATGTTCAGTAAAATTTTAATTTGCATTCAAACAAAAATTATATGCAATCTTTGTAATGCGATTCCTGAATACTACCCCATAGTTATTATCTGGTTTTACTTTACAAATCGCATGTGAACTGGTTGTTTTTAGGCAAGCGTGCACCACATCGTAGACTGCATCTTCGCTTATATTAACATCAGGCGCGGTAGCGATTAAACGCAAGCCTAATAAAATAAACCTATTGAAAAAATTCAAACATTTTGAAATGTGCGCGGAAAGTAGATCTCATCCGAAGAATGGGCTCTTAAATCCATACAAAATGTAATGTCTACGAATCTCGTAGCAGTAAGCGTAGCCATCGTCGTTAGCCGGGAGCCACGTAGAAGGTAAGCTACGAAAATCCCAAAAAAATCCTGTCGTTGGTTACATAATAGTTATTTCATTACACAGTGGCCCCGCTCCCGAACAGAGCTAATAGCGCATTTTTATTAAAGAAATCGAAAAGTAAGAATAAAAATAAAATTATCTACTAATTTAAAAAAAAAAACAGTGTTTGAAAACAAGTTTCCATGCATTGTTATCCAATCTAAACCCATGTACCTATTTGAAATTATCAACACGATATTTTCCATTTTGCTATTATTCATCATCATGATCATTTTAGCCATAGGACGTCCACTGCTACACATATGCCTGCCCCATCGATTTCCAAAAGGGCCGGTTGGAAGCGGCCTGCATCCAGCGCTTCCCTGCGATCTCTTTTAGGTTGCTTGTCCATCTTGTGGGGGGACGACATACACTGCAATTATTATTATTAAAAAAAAAATCGTTCTTGCCTTCGCTAAAATGGAAAATATTACGAAAACTGCTCTAAAACATTTGCAATAATATTTTAAAGGTTATGCCTGTAAAATTTTCAGTTCATGTAGTGTGTAGAAAAACTCTTGCTGCCAAAAAATGCTTCCATAACTAAAATTTTCTAATTATAATGTTACTAGAATAGTATTTTGAATCAGTTCGTTTTGTTCTTAATTATACTTACTTAAAACGTTTATACTTTACCTGTTATAAACTATATATTTAATGTTAATGCTTGTCGATTAATGTATGGTGGTTTAATAGCCCCATAGATTTTGAGGGTTACCGTCGGGTCCACGATTAAGGATCTTCAATGGGTATTTCGGAAGATTAACTGAGGACAGGTGTTGAGGTCCCTTGAGAGAGGAAATGTGTTAATTGTAATGGTCTTATATAATTATTACATCGTCAGTTGCGTGTATAGAGAAATATTCAACGTAGTTTCTTGGTCGGTTGGTTACGACCGGCTGAGTTCATGAGGAGTTCATTAATTTTTATTTTTGATTAATTGTTTTTTTTTTCCATTGTATATTGTGTTCATTGTATTTTTTTTGCCACAAATAAATTATCTATGTCTATGTCTTCTAAAATCCAGTTGCAAGATTTGACTCATACATAAAAGCTTGCAAAAATACTAGTCGACTACTTTTTTCTTCACTTAAAAACCTGTACCTTTGACTCAAAATATTATACCAGTGAAATATTGGATTAAAATAAGGAAGGACGGCATTTTCAACCGACTTCTAAAAAAAAAGTTTTCAATTTGACTGTATTGTGCATGTTACGCGACATCTTTTGCTAATAAGCTGCCGGACTGATTTTTTATTGTCTTATAAAAAGTTGAACATAATTTGAGCTGAATATCGATAATAAAATTGAAATATGTTCAAAATTAAGGAATATAATTAAGCCTTAGATTAACTACACAAATTAAGCATTTCTTGCTAGACAGATAACAACTATACTTACAAATGATAAGTACGCCATACAAACTATATACTGACACTCACCTTGCGAGAAAGGGACAAAGCATCCCTTCGTAATCCAAACAAAAACTTTAAGCGCTTATTATCTCAGAACTTTATTAAGCCTTTTTGTTTTAAACAAATCAAACACCTTGTCCTTAGCTTATTGTGAACAAATTTTAATGTTTTTATTTTTATTGAATAGGATAAATCTCAAGGTTGGCCTACAAAAAATATTCCACAACTAAGGGTGGAAAATTATAGATTGAATCTCGTTTATTGAACTTTCTGTGAAGTATGTTGTTGTTGTTATCGTTAAAAAGTGTTATTTGTTATCAAATTTTCTACGCTTCAGATATTGGAAAATTCTAGTATTATCTTAAAGAAATAGTCAAGAATATAATAGAATTGGGATGGAGGTTTTGTTTCAATAAAATAATTGGCGTGACGAGACTCGAGACACGCATATGGTAGGGTTTCCGTTTTTCAAAGTCATAGTGATATAATTTTGGTCACAATCATCATAGTCAGAAATTGGTGGTAATAGTAAAAAATCGAAATAACAAAGGTCTGTGGACTTTCAAATTTTAGAGGTGCATCATAACAACATAACATGAATACTTTATACGGTTAAATTAAAAAGAAAACTACTGGTGAAACATTTTTTATCAAGAGAATTGACAATTGACAACAAAAACGAAAAGGTCAATGTCCTTTGATGTAGAACGTCTTGAATTAATTACAGTTTTATCGATATATCTCAAAAAGTTAAAATCAGAAAATGCTTGAAATAATTTTTAATGGAGGTTTTTAATATAGCCTATCAGCATCGCAAGTTACAAGTTTATATGTTTAATAGTTTACATATCCAACTTTTTTTCACTTTAACAGGCCATATTTTACAAAATATACACCTCATAAAAAAGTGATGACACAAACTTTGCCTTTATTTTAAAATACCTATTCAACGATATCCCACACGACCCCTCGTGTAACGATTTTTTTTTTCATCTCCTTTTTACATTAGTTAATTTTAGGGGTACCAGAGCCACCCATAAAAAGCAAAATAATATTTTCTTCCTCCTAAAATTTAGACTTATATATAAACTTTAACTGTGCAAAGTTTCAAATACTCGCCTCAATAACTATAGAAGTTAGAAGGTTCTGAAAAATTCGGACGGACGGACAGACAGACAGACGGACGGACAGATTGAATTTATAAAGATTCCTTGTCGGGCTACGGAACCTTAAAAAGGCAGTCATGGGGACTGCCGACAGAAGTAAAAAAGGAATATGTCACATTGCCATGTAGGTGACACGGTTACATTAACGCTGAGCATTAGCATGTCGGTGACGCGCCCCTATAAGTTTTGCCCTTACTAAAAATCGCTCAACATGACTAAGAAGTTTTCACTTTAAAAAAAAACAACAAGGAATTAATCATTCAATCTACTTAAAATATTTTTTTTTTTTAAATCCATACTACGCATGCGTTGATGTCTTTTGTATCAAGCAAGACGTTATGATCTATTTAGTTATGAGATAGATTTTTTAGTGTAAGAGTCTACATACTACAAATTTTAGCGAAACAAATACAAACTTACTTCATTCAAGTGGTGTGTAAATGAGGCTATTTCATGGTACAGCATCGTAAAGTTTTTATGAGTATTTTCATAAAATCAACCTTACTTATAAAACAAGCTTTTTCAACAATATAAATACTCGCATATGAAACCAAAAGAACCAAACATCGAGGGATTTACCGGTAGCTATTGAAGAGTTCAGTGCCAAGCGAGACGCAGCCGCGCGCGCGCATTCACCTTGAAAAAGACTGCCTAATGCGGTTGAAACTATTGTCGGAGTGACCGGCTTAATCTTACGTGAGTAATTCCCGTGTAATATAAATAAAAAAGCTATTGAAGAGTTCCACTATCCACTTCTTGGCTCCATCATCAGATCAGTTCGTTGGTACCAAATTATTTTAACTTTTAGATTTATAATAATATAGTTGCGAAGTTTTAAATCGATACAACAGTTTAGAAGTAAGTTAAAATCGATAAAAGGTTTGTTAACATAGTTACCAGTGAAGCTTATAAAAATTAACCAGTTATTTTGAAAGTCGCGCACTGAGGGTTCCGTACCACCGGAATTTCCACCGGTATTTCAAAATACAACAATTATCAATTTGAAAAACCGACTTCAAATTAGTCCAATATGGCATTTCAATTCTGTGAAAGAAATCATAAGGTCGTCCAAGTAACCGAATTACCAGTTATAAGTTGGTAATGAACATAAGCCGTCTTACCACAAAAGATTTAAGAACGCTTTAGACATGTGTTAAGCAATTGTTTCACTGCGAAAAATGTGCTAAACACTTGTCTAAAGCGTGCTTAAATCTTTTGTGGTAAGACGGAAAATGTTTTGTTGTTTTTTTAAGTCGGTAAAAAAAAGATAATTTATTTGTTATACTTTAGAGTGTTATAATCATGTGTTGTTATAATCATGCCAAGTTTGACGCTTGTAAATATTACCGTTTCTACATTAGAGCGATTGCAATAATACGTAAAAAATACGTTTTTTGTATGGGGAACCCCCTTTAGTTTTTACTTTTTGACTGTTTTTTTTAAATTCTTTTTTAATTAATCCGCCGTAACATTACATATTCTGTGAAAATTTCAACTAGCTATCAATTACGGTTCGAAACATACAGCCGTTTAAAGGTAGGACGGTCAGACCGACGAACGGATGGACAGACAATGTAGGCTTGGCAATAGGGCCCCGTTTTTACCCTTTGGGTACGGAACCCTAATAATCAAAATCAGACTACCGTGTAAACATTTCTCAGGGAACCCAAGAAATACTCCGATGATAGATTTTCGTACTTGCAGAAATGCAGAGCTCATGGTTTGACGTGGTTTCATCAGTAGATGCTGTACCATGAAAAGCCTCAATTACACACCGGCTAAAGCAATTGAAGTTATTTAGTGTTTAAATTAAATTAAATTATGTAGACTCTTACACTATACTTTTCTACCTCAGAACTAAATAGTTTGTAACGTTTAGCTCGATACAAAATACATCTACACACGCGTAGTTTGGATTCATAAAAATGTTTTATTAAAACCTAAAAGAGACTGCAAGGAAACGCTGGATGCAAGCCGCTTCCAGCCGGCCCTTTTGGAGATCAGTGGGGAGGCCTATATAATTATATCCAACTGTGTCCTATGGCTGAAATTATGATGATGATGAATGTTATAATTGACAATTGTCATAACTCCATTAGTAGATAAAATGCCTTTCAATCTTATAAAATAAGTTTAGGATTGTCTCAGTATCTCGAAAAAATAAATTTGCTACCAGATAGGTTATTACAGTTTATGTCACCATTTCCGTTCCGCCATCCCGTCCGATGTTGCGTCGGATGTAGGAAATAGTTATGATATTCCATACACTTTATCTCAATAATGTTGCCTAAATCGTGTATAGGATACAACGATGACGTATTATAATGTACAACTTTATCGTTTGGTAAATATATAATTGACTTTTGTAGCATAGAATATTGTATTAGTATTAAGGAATTGGAATTCACTTTGATTTTCATTCGGTGCAAAAATTGCGTTGTAAATCGTAAAGTGAGGCGTGAATTAAAAAATAACAGAATCCATTACAAAAAAGTTATTCAATTTTACAAGGACTCACAAAATTACTCATTAAAATTAAATATATATTTGAATTTATTACAAATAACAGGCTTATATTAACTTAACGAAATACAATCTAAAACTAAAACTACAAATACAGTTAGACTGCCCATATAATGCCGCCAGCATACTGGGTACGCTGCCAACTGGTAGTGGGCTTGAGCATTTAGATTGTTTTTAGACCTTCAACGGTCTATGGGCAGTCTAACTGTATTTGTATTGTTAGTTTTAGCTTGTATTTTGTTTAGTTAGAATATATACTCTAATATTATCCATTAAAAAAACTGACTGCAGAAAATAAGTAAAATACTTACGCTATTTCGTTTTATTTAAACGACACGGGAATTACTCACGTTTGAATAAGCCGGTTACTCCGACTATAGTTTCAACAGCACCCAGCGGTCATTTTCAAGGTGGTTCTTTTTCAATTTCATTGTTGTCATCCAAGTAACAGAATTTTCCAGTTATTTTGATTTTCAAACCAAACTACTAAACCAATTTAAGAACCAAAGTACAATAAGTATAATATCCTTTCAATAAAAAATCCAAGTTGGTTCATAAATGGCGGAGTACTGGGGTAACAAAAAATTAAACAAAAAATAATCAGATAAATTGAGAACCAGTGAATAACTTGTGAGATTGATCCAGTTGAAATCGGTTAAAAATGAAAAAGAAAAGAATGAATTATTAGATAATTAAGTAAATTTTACAGAAACTAACATCATGTAACAGGGATAAAAATAAAATATGCTATAAAATAGCCAAATATAAGTTTCCTCTAAAAGAAGGTAACAATTGAGGAACACCAAATTAAGTTTGTGGTTTTAAAATAACACGTCAATTTTCCGGAATTTTCATTTGTCACGCCATCTTTTAAAACTCCGTTAGAACACGTTAGTTGATAGTAAACCACATGGCTATGTGCACAAATCGTTCCGGAAAATTCCGAAAGATGGCGGTACAAACATAGTAAAGTAGTTTACAACCTGGTTCGACATAGCTACTGTAGATGGCACTGAAATTTTTTCAGGAAAAGGTTTTCACGCAGATCATTGTGGGCATCTTTCCCAACGTTGTGCTTACATTGAAAATCTGGAATAGGGGAAAGCGGACCCGGATACGAGTCAGTCGCTTCGGGTCCCTCATAGCGCGAACTTCCTGTCTCCGCTCTCTACCTAACGTGATTCCTCCCTTACAAAGCTCATTTTACCCAGAGCTTAACCCTAGTTTGTTCTTTCTATAGATAGTACAATTTCAGGCAGATTACTAGGTTTTAAGACTTTACTTCAATTGTATCTATCCTTTCTCAAACTTTTAAATAATTATATAAGGTGCGAAGATTCCCGAAGCCGCTTGCCGGATATAATGATCGGTAAGTACATATAAAATAAATTACTTTTAATTGAAGTTTTTCCTGATTTATTGACTTGACATGTATATGATTTACAATTGAAATAGATAGTGTTTGAATGGAAATGGAGGCTCTCGTCGAATATAATGAATGATACGTTGAATCTCAAAATTATATTTTTAGGTAATTCGATGTTTGTTATTGTTGCAATGCATATTAATTGCTAACTTCGAAAAACGGAAGTTTTAAAGGTAGTGTAAGAAACAATAAGAATTTTACTCACTTTTTGCATTTCCATCTCTTCTCTCCGTTTCTTCCGACTTACATTATGAATATAAAAATAATTCAGTCCTTCTGTTTATTTACCTCTTTGTTACTTTTAATGTTAAACAGAAAAACAAGGGAAATATTTCTTAGCACATTAACATTATCATTCGCGTTCAAATGTCTCCGAGTTCAAAAATTTTTACGCTCCGGAAAAAACCTACAGCGACACCAACAAATTAACTAGGTAATAGTCCACATGCAAAAAGGGCGGCAAGGTCGTCTGTAGGGTGAGTTTGATCCTTTATACTCTGTGGTTTGACTTAAGGCATCAAGCCTTAGGCTAGATGCGTTCACACCACAGACCTAATATATAGGTCTGTGGTTCGCGCCCACCACGCCACCTTACCATATCTCCCGTTTGTTTGATCTGAGGCCCAAAAGTTATTGAAGAGTCAAGACTTCATCGCGGCATACAACCGGCAGTAGAAAAGTTAACTTTTTCTAGTATACCGAAGACTTAAATTTGTCCAGCCGGGCTTCTGCATAGTATCACGCCTTCGTCACGCATTGAATGTTCTAAATTCTAGTAAATAAGGTCTAACTTAAAACCTAGTTTTTTAGACTCTGGAGAGTCAAGACAGCGTCGACATTGGTCCTAAATAGCTACCGATCCGATATGGGCAGGCCACATCGCTCGAAGAACTGATAACCGATGGGGAAGAAAAGTTCTGGAGTGGAGACCACGAACCGGAAGACGCAGCGTAGGTAGGCCTCCCACTAGATCATCATCATCATCATCATTTCAGCCGTAGGACGTCCACTGCTGGACATAGGCCTCCCCCATCGATCTCCAAAAGGGCCGGTTGGAAGCGGCCTGCATCCAGCGTTTCCCTGCGGTCTCTTTTAGGTCGTCTGTCCAACTAGATAGACCGACGACATTGTGGGAGTCGCGGGCATCCAGTGGATGCAAAAGGCAGGCTGTCGTTCATTGTGGAGGTTAAAGGGGGAGGCCTATGTTCAGCAGAGAACGTCTTCTGGCTGATGATGATGAGCTACCGATCCAGATAACATTTGGCAGATAACAGTCCTAATTTTTTCCCAATCAAGTATTCGAGAGTCAGAATAGGTAGGCTTGTTTATGCAATAAGACCTATGATTTTCCACAAAATGCCCAACTGTTTTTAAAACAACAGGTAACTACTTCAAGTAATGTATAGTTATAGCAGACGGTATAAAAGCAAGCGGGTGTGTCGTTCCACAATGAATTGTCCAATATTTTGGGGTAACGCCTTTGAAATGTGAGGAGAATTATTTTAAGAAACCTTTCAGAGGTATTCAAGAGGGCTTAGCCTAAGAATAGCCTTTTTCTTTTTCAAAACACACTTGGCTGTAAAATTAATGCTGGCAACAACTGGCAAGCTGCAAAATGTAATCATATTACTATTATAAATGTAAAAGTTTGTGTGTTTGTTTGATTCCATTTATTCCGTAACGGCGGAACGGATTTGGATAAAATGTGATACTTCTTCCATCTGCATCCAGTGAATGCAGATGGCATGCTGTCGTTCAGTGTGGAGGTCTAAGAGATAGGCCTATGTTCAACAGTGGACGTCTTCTGGCTGACGATGATGTGATACTTTTCTTTGTTTGCAGTCTTGTCAGATAGGTTGTAGGCATCGGTTAGTCTGGTGGCTCCGTCTCCGGCCATACCTCACGTATTGACGCCTTTCTCGTGCTCATGTTCACAACAGGACTTTCAAGTTAAATGAAGTGTGGATGCCGCTTTATTAATTGATTAAAAGCATAATTTAATTAAAAGTTTTTATACAAAATTAGCATTTACATTAAGGCTGGCTTGTACCACAAATTAAATCTGGTTTAAATCTAGATTTTACGAAATTTTGCATATGATTTGACATTTTAATTTCGTTAAATTGAGATTTAAATCGGTGGTGCAAGTGGGTCTATGACAACTAGACATATTATTGTGGTCTTAACACAAAAAAAGGAAATTAAAAAAAAACAGTTTTTTTCTGTGGGTTTGCTAGATCAGTGTCTGACGTGTTTTCAGGCGGCGACTTGCGACGGCGACTTGATGTCTCAGTATTAGAGCGTTAAATGATAATTTATAGTGACGTCAACGGGCTTTAGTAATAATCCAAGCAAAGGCAATTTCTAGTTAAACTGGGCCATTCATCTTGTAACACTAATGAATTAATTATACCTACAGGATATTCCTCGAGACGTAATTGATTAACCTGAACTTTGTGTTCTATTGATCGATTGTGGAGACAAATGTTACAAGTTCCATAGGAAATCAATCTATCTCAACATTACAGCATTATTATATCGACAATTATATTTAATTTCGTATATTTCTAAATTATATAAAGTGAAATTTAATAAAAGCTATGTAGGGTTGCTTTTAATACATCGCAACATTGCTTTTTATAATTTTTCATGCTTTCTTGATTTTGTATACTCGCTGTTTCAAAGGGAGAAAATATCGCTTGAATCTCGCTTACAACTTTTATGGACAAGCTAACATTTTGCGTTGACACGTTTTCCTTATCATTATCCCTGGAACTAAAATATCTTTATGTCTGCGCTATATCGCAGGGCAGGCGGAGAGCAAAGCGAAGATATCTATGGCAATAAGGCTCATTCCCAAAGTACCTACCTACTCTATTCTTTTGTTCTAAAAAGATAATATTCTCATACATTAAATCTCAAACTACTTACTCAATTTTTTTATAATAAACCGGCCAAGTGCGTGTTGGGCTCACGGACTGAGGGTTCCATACCACCACAAAATACAATAATTATCAATTTAAAAAACTGACTACAAAATTTGTGAAATATGGTGGGATTTCGATTCGGTGAAAGAAATGATAAGGTCATCCAAGTAACGAAATTACCAGTTTATAACTTGGTAATGAACAGAAACTTGGCACCGACTCAAACTTGGCCATTATTTATTATTTGTTGTTACCTTACAGTTTACTATAATCATGCTAAGTTTGAAACTTGTACGGATTACCATTTTTATATTAGAGCAATAACAAAAATACGTAAAAAAAAAATAGTTTGTTGTATTATGGGGACCCCCGACTTTTTAACTTTTTTATTATTTCTTAGGTAATTCGCCGTAACATTACATATTCTGTGAAAATTTCAACTGGCTGTCTATTACGGTTCGAAAGATACAGCCCTTAAAAGGTAGGATGGACAGACAGATAGACAGACAGACGGATAGACAGACAGCGTAGACTCAGTAATACGGTCCCGTTTTTACCCTATGACTGAGTGACCACAATATTATAATTATATGACTTTGGCTACGAAAAACAGAACCCTACCATATATATGCGTGGCTCGAGTATCGACACGCTCTTGGCCAGTTTATTTTAATACTTCCTTAGATTCCATACTAAACGTTTTATTTTTACGGTTATACCTACGGTCCTTTTTGGACCTTTCGCTTGATCCAAATAGATATAACTTGTTCATTTGGCGCAAATCTGGCGTTTGAGCACACATAATGTACAAATCCAGCGTCTTGTTTTCAGCCTTCGGAGCTTCGAGAAATAGCGTCTGAAATGGCTCTTGTACGTCGTAAAAAAGATTACAAGCTTAAATAAATTTTAGGGTCTGATTACAAAGACAAAAGAAAATAAAACCCCCGATACGATATTTTTATCATCTGGCTCAACCGACAATATTTTTGAGAGATTTCGTATTAATTTGCATAAGTTGCTAGAGTTATTTCTAGCTAAAACTTTTAGTTTAGCAGAATTAACACATATTGAAGGAAGAAGTCAATCTTATGGTGGAAATTCTATTCAGGCGCACTAATCGTTTCAATTTACTTATTTGAACAGAACAGGGGCCTTACGGCTAACTCTTAATGCGTGCTTGAATTAGCGCTGAAACAGCGCAGTTCGCAAAATTACGCGAACGTGAATCTTAACGAGCCAAGATATGGTTTGCGGTCGCACCACTTTTCTCATCACCTAAACAGAATCGCTTAAAACATGTAGCTGTAAGGCCCCTGCATACTTAATCACGTGTGGAAATCCTTACCTTTCCTGCTAAATCCTGATTTTCCGAAAAGGTACAATCCGGGGTTGTTCAAGAAAAAATTTAATAGGTTGATGATTTTTATTAAACAATAGGGTTGCGTTTGGCCGCCAATTCACCTGATGTTAAGCGATGATGCGGTCTGCAATGGAGCATGCTTGCCTAGAAGAAACCGATCCACTATTATAGGTATTTCTTAGGCAAGCATCCTATGTCTTTGACCTCATTTTCGCTTCGAGATTGTAGTCAAACGTATTCTTAGTCCGTTGTAAAAAAGGAAATACAGTGATGCTATAAGAATATGCACATGTGCGGGCTAACGGATAAGTATTTTAATTGTCTTTAAAAAGAAAGGTTCTCAATTTGATCAGAATTTTTTTCAACATTCAGTTTAGAAAATAAAAATTGTTTATTTAAGTATATTTAACAAATGCAGAACTTTTTTAAGAGAGCTGTATTTCTTATTATATTTGACAAGTATCACATCACAATATTATAAATGCGAAAGTGTGTGTAACGGCTAACCGGATTTAGATTAAATTTGATATGGACCTAGGTGCGATGCCAACGTGGTCAAGTTCAATGCCGCTAAGACCCAGGCATACCTGTTCTCTGCCAAAAGGACGCCGTTCCAACTGGCTCCTACTTTCCGGGATGTATCCACTCTGATAATGGACCAGCTTGAGCTTTTGAGCGTTGCTCTGTCTCCTACCCTCAATTTTGGCTCCTATATTGAAAACAAGGCTCAATTGGCTGCCAAAAAGCTGGGTATCCTATCAAAGGTGCGACGGTACTTCACTTCGGAACAATTGATTTCACTGTACCAAGCACAAGTTCGGTCGTGCATGGAGTACTGGTCTCACCTTTAGGATGGATCAGCTAAGTACCAGCTTGGGGCGTTGGAATCTATTGAGTAACGTGCCAAGTGGCTCATCAGCAATTAATCCCTGGTTCAGACTAAGCTTCTTAGTCTTGAGTATCAGCGTAAAGTTGCTAGTCTATCGGTTTTTTATCGGATACATTTCGGAGAGTGTGCATCAGATCTGCATGATTTAATTCCCTCCTGCCCATTTTTCTATGGGACTGCCAGAGCGGGCACAAAAAATCGACACCGCTTTATGGTTGATATTCTGACAGCCCGTACGAAGCGCTTTGATTCCACATTTATTGTGCAAGCTCCTAGTCTGTGAAACTCGCTGCCTAAATGGGTGTTCCCCGTTGGTTACAATCTGGGTGTCTTCAAGTCGAGAGTGAATCGGTTTCTTCAAAGCAAGCGTGCTCCATCGTAGACCGTATCATCGCTAAACATCAGACGAGATGGCAGCCAAGCGCAAGCGTATCTATTATTATTTAAAAAACCGTCAATACTGAGTGATATACTTGTGGATGTTTTTCTATTAAACGGTAATAAAACTTGGTAATTCCAGACGGCCGACGAGTGCTCGTTGTACCTATTTCTACTCGTAGGTTGCTAGACGATTTTCTTCAGTATTATCGTTCCTAACTTCCTAATTGGCGCATTGCTTGTTTTATTGCGTTGTTGTAGCTTTAATAAATTCATAGATTTTTAAATTGTAATTTTATATAGGCATTTATATCTGAGTACCTAAGTTTAACTTGTGTTCTACAAGTTGTTCATGTTGATGGGTCGATCAACATCCTTAAGTATTACTTAACTTACCAGTGCTAAACTCAGTCCAATCATTTATTTGTTCTGAAAGCTGCGATAACATAGTTAAAAGCTGGATAAAACAGTTCTTTCAATATTTCAATAAATAATATCGGGTACCTGGTACAATCTTACGTTTAAAAACCTAGCGAAAGTGATCAGAATTCATGGTTTTCATTCAGCAATTTACCATGTTAGTGCAGCTATCAGAGCAAATGAATGCTCCGACAGAGTTTAATTCTTTCGAGATCATACCCGACACACAATCACAGACTAATTCGGAAGGCTATGGGACAACATAATACGTAAAAAAAATATGTCAACATAAATTACCTACTTTGCTTGTTGGTTAGTATACGTGCAGACGGAAAGTGCTTACACTCATGCCTCCACGTGAGAGCAGGTGGTGACGGCAGGCCGTCGGGCCGGATAAATCTTATTCAGTACAACGGTTATCTTCATCTTCACATTTCCAATTAGGCGGTAGAGTTCACGAGTACCCCAGGCCAGCTGCGTTACGCCGATATCGACGTTATTGGCTCGCCACAATGGCTGCGATAACATCTAATAGAAAATGAGGGAAACCTCGTCGCTAATATTATATTGAAGAACAGTTAGTGCCGTGCCTACGAACCTTTTATACTTTAGACTTGTAAGTCTTTTTTTAGGGTTCCGTACCTCAAAAGGAAAAAACGGAACCCTTATAGGATCACTTTGTTGTCCGTCTATCCGTCTGTGCGTCTGTCAAGAACCTTTTTCTCAGGAACGCGTAAAGATGTCAAGTGGAAATTTATATCAAATACTCAAATCTACGGTTTCTTTTAGCTGTGAAAAAATCAAACTGGTAAGTTCACGCGATCAAAAGATATGACCGTTTATGTCGCATATTTTGCGATTTCACAGGGGAATCAAAACCTATATAGGGTACTTCCCGTTGACCTAGAATCATGAAATTTGGCAAGAGGCTGTCTTACCGCACATATAAAGGAATAAATCTGAAAGTCATAAATTTGAAGTTATATCATTTAAAAATATGTTTTTTTTTCTATGACAAACTTACATTTTGTAGTTGGAATGTATAAAGTTATGACAAAAAAAACCACCTGACAAGTACGATTAGGACTCGTGCTCTGAGGGTTCCGTATGATGGAACCCTCACAGCGCGAGTCCAAACAAAAAAAACAACTAATATTGAAATGTTGGAATATTGAAAGACAAACTTAATAGTAATAGTAGTAGTAGGAATGTAAATTAAATAAACAATTATACCCGTTTCCTCAGTGCACCTTGTCGATACGTGTTTCCTCTCTTCACGAGGCATCCTCAGGACTTGTTGACTCTCCGAGCCCGATGCCGAGAATATAACTAAAAAAATTGCGGAAATACACTAGATATTCGTCATATATATTCAATTTTAGGATTAATCCTGTTGTAAAAGTTGTTCTTAATTATGCGTACAGTGACCACCTTTCAGCTTAGAGTACCACCATTCCGTATGACCCAGTTTTGACCTCAGTTTAGTATACTCGTCGGTAAAGAAGGATCGTAAACAGTACTAATGATGTGGTCGAGGCATCTAATTAGTTGCTAAGTAAAATGTAAGTAGCTACTAGACAATAGACCGTAATACTAGTACCCACAGACCATTACGCACTACAGGCTAAGTTTGAGTGTAACCCTGTGTCTATAATTCACCCGTTTTTTTTTTGAATGGGACTACACTCGTACTTATTGCTCATTCGATAACACAAATATTCAGATCGGTTCACAATCGGCGAAAGTGTCGCGTAAAATACACATAAAATAAGTTTTAAAAATCAGCTTCCTAATGTCACTATTTTGGTCGCTCGAAGTCTTATTCTTTGTGACGGCATTTCTATTCTGTCCTGTACGTGTTACCATCTTTTATAACACCTCAGATAAGACAAACAAGGGAGATATCATATATTAATATCATACATACGTATCTCTCTATACTATACACACCAATAAAGTTTTACGAAAACCATACATTTATATATTAGGAGTAATTTGAAATATTTTTGGGGCTGATAAATTGCTACGTTGTTTGGTCGATTTCCCAAACCACTCATCCCTCAAAATATTTTACGACGCTGAAAATAAGGTTAGAATTCGTTCGCGCATTGTTTTAAAAATAACTATATCGCTATATGGACGCAGAAAATAATCTATTCTAAATGTATATAAAAGCGAAATACCACTGACTAACTGACTCATCACGAAATCTCAATAAGTACTTGACCTGCGAAGCTGATATTGAATAGATAAATCCTTACAGAGTGTAGAGGCTTGCTAAGAAATAAATTTGCAACAGGGCCGAATTAAGGGGGGCAAAAGGGAGATAAAAGTTTGTTGTGAAAGTCTACGCATACGAAGTCGCGGGAAACAGCTAGTCGATAAAAATGACGGAAAGACAACAATGGTGCGAAATTTTATCGAAGTTCTGCTGCTTTTGCAATGCTTTTGTGTGAAGATGTTGCGAGGTCAGTATATTGGCAATAACAATTAGTAACAATGTTTGCTTCATTGTTAGCTATTTTGTGAGATATTATTTACATAAGACTGTTTCAAAAGAAAAGTCGCAACATAGATACTCTGAAATTGTTTATTTTATTACCCATGACCACAGAGAAGAAAAAAAATGTTTTACTTCTCTGTTCTGTGCCCCGTAACCGAGGAATTAATATTTGGTTGTGTAAAAGGTAGATATTTATTTATTTATTTACGTAAAACAAACAGCTTTAACAACATAAGACAGTAAGAAAAATAAGAATAAACAAGCCTTAAAAGTTTTCACAAATAAAACAGAGATACAATCCAGTTCCGTGAATGTTGAAATAACAAATGCAATAAAACAAATAACACACAGTACAAATAACAATTGCAAAAAAAAACTTTTTTTAAATATAATCAATGGTTGAAGCCATATCAATCTTACAATATAAAAAAACAATGTGTAATTATTTGTGTATCTGTTACAAATTTTTGAAATTTTTGGCAATTTCAAAACTGAATCTTTGACGTTTTATATACCAAACATTCCGTTATCATCTCAGCCTTAAGTATTTTCAACAACAAAAAAAATATTTTTTCTTCAGGTGCGCTTGCAAAAGTCGCCAACCTAGCTTAAAGCACAGAAGCTTAAAGTTAGCTTAGAAAGTAATTTAATTATAACTTAAACTTCTAAGCATGTTAAAACAAAAACTTAGAATTGTTCAATTAACACGCTTGTTATTACCTAAATTAAGAGGAAGACAGTTTGATGAAACAACGGGAATACACGAAATAAACTTGTGACGAATTTATTTTACTAGTTGTTACAATTCATTTATCGTCTTTTCCCAAGCATATAGCTATTTATTCTATTCTCTCTGATATCATGAAAATAACGGTAGCTGTAGGAACAAACCGCAGCGTTTATTATTCGAGCCTACCCTCCGGCTGTGGTTGAGAAATCGTCCGTGATCATTCAGATAGCCTACCTGTTAGAGCCGGTCCTAAAGGTTTTTGTTACAGTGCTACTTTTGTTACAATCTATAAATTCACTTACCAAACTTCAATAGATCTGTACCATTTGTATCAAAGACTAGTGGTCCGCCCCAGCTTTGCACGGGTATAGATTATAGCCTATGTCATCCGGGGATAGTGTAGCTTCCCAACAGTGAAAGAATTTTTCAAATTGGTTCAGTAGTTTCGGAGCCTATTCAATGCAAATAAACAATGACATCTTTCCTCTTTATAATATTAGTATAGACTATAGGTACAGGCAAGGGGGCCAGGTACCTTGAATAGTGTGGGTAAGCGCTCGTTCAAGAAGCTTTCTAACTTAAAAGTAAATAATTTTAAATGACGTTACATTTGCCCTCAACTGCCTCCCCCCCTCAAGAAAATCCTGGCTACACCCTTTATTTGTAGCTAAGTGGTTGGCGCGTTTGAAGCCTACGACGTAAGGTGTGGGTTCAAATCCCAACAAAAAACCTGAGCTTGTGGTGAAGGAAAACATCGTGACAAAACCATTGAATGGTATGCTAGATCAGTTAATTAGTTGCACTAATACGCAGCACTAAATAGCATATAGAGTATTTGAATGTGTGCATGAGCGATGGTGGCCAAGTGGTAGCATGTGCACTTTACAATATGCAATATGCCCTGCACCAATGACTTATTAAGTAGTTAAATAAATTATGTGCAGTTTTGATGCCATTGCACAAAAAAAGTATTTCTAAGAACCTCAAAAAAAGTTCAAACATATAATGACATTCACATAACAAGCGCTGGGCCAGCATGGTGAAATAGAGCCCAAAGAAGAGATTTTTTTTCGTTTATCTTCTCTGTGATAGGGCCCATACTTCTCTCTCTCTCTCTCTCTCTCTCTCTCTGAGAGAAGACCTGTGTCTCAGCAGTAGGAACATGATAAATAAACTGATAATGAAGATGATAACTTGTTATCACGACTGGACACTAAACCGTGTAGCAGGATAGCGTTTTGAAAAGTGCCCCCAAAGCTTCAAGTTAGAAACTATGGCTAAACGATACTTTATATAGAGATAACACATGTTCAAAATTACTTATTTACTGTTATAAAACAAAATATAATCGGTTAATGTTGATGTAGCAGAACAAACACCTTACACAAAAATTTAAGGCATCCTACCTAACGCGCCTAAAAACGTCTTATCCCAAAAACACCTGTGGCTGGTCCTTTACGGTCCGAGGATTCTGGAACTTTACGATACTCCTTGCGTATTTCTACCTACCCAATGCGTTCATTCCCTTTTCGTCGGATTTTCACCGATAAAGGAAATTCAGCAATATTGATCAGATTACATTTCCAATTCTGTGAGGCTGTTGATTTAAGGAAAAGCGCTTAGGTATATTTGTGAGGCTTGGAGGATAGTAATGTATTGTGTGGCTTGCTGCAGACAGTGATGTATTCGAGTACGATATATACTATGCTACATTCTGTATACAGCGTAGTATATGCTACAGGAAATTCGCTTGAGGTGGATAAGCTGTCTACTTTGCAAAACAGTTACTCCTGAGATCAGACAAACAAAGGAGACATCATCATCACCATCATCATCATTATAGCCATAGGACGTCCACTACTGGACATCCTCCTGGCCTCCCCAATCGATCTCCAGAAGGGCCGGTTGGAAGCGGCCTGCATCCAACGTTTCCCTGCGGTCTCTTTTAGGTCGTCTGTCCATCTTGTGAGTGGACGTCCTACGCTGCGCTCACCGGTCCGTGATCTCCATTCCAGAACCTGTCAGCCCCATCGGCCATCTGTTCTGCGTGATATGTGCCCTGCCCACTGCCTCTTCAACTTGCTAATCCGGTGGGCTATGACGGTAACTTTCGTTCATCTACGGATCTCATTTCTGAAACACATAAAGGGAGACATGCCTCAGTACAAATAATTATCTTTCGTGTTCAAATGTTTCCGTGTTTCACTCACTTTTTACTATACCGCTTAAGACAATAACTCGGTACACTAACCCCATATTCATAGACGTAAATAAAGTTACCTCGAATCCCCACGTCACCCTCAAGTGGTGTGTTGCCATATAAAAACAACACTTGAGAGTGACGCTAGAATTCGAGGTACCTTTATTTACGTCTATGAATATGGGGGTGTAGATCTGTGGGGGTAACTAATTTTTCACGCAAACTTAGAAACTTCAAGGAACACCAATGAACTACCTAATAGTCTTAAATAAGATTAATATAATAAATGTCACTGTCAAATATTAGACAATAATTCTATATTCTCTGTGCTCTTTCTCTTCCATCCTGTCCAGCGACGAAGTTGAATAAATATTTAATTAATAACAAAAAAGTTTTTTTTGGGGCGATTCGTCCAAGTCTACATGCAAAAGAGGCTGGCAAGGTAGTATGCAGAGCGAGTAATGGCATAAAACCTGACTAAGGCCTGATGCGTTTGCACCCGCAATACCACCTCACCATATCTCCCTTGTTTGTGTAGTCTGAGAGCAACTCCATGTTGGCAGTAGACCCACCAAGTTTAATGGCCTAAGCGAGGAGGGCTTGACGTTGTGAGAGATTATGTGAGGGTAAACCAACAATTAATTATGCAAGACGCAACAATACTGTGCGAAGTGGAAACACAGCCAGGATAGGTACTCGTCAAGTACTCGCACACTATGCGATTTATTCATTGAGATACAGTTCCTATAGAGCCACAATCTCTCAGTGAAAACAGTCAAAAAATGTCCAAGCGTCATTGTACATACATTTTATCAATTATACATATAGTTCGCAGTGCCACATTTACTCCAATTTAGACGTTAAACAGCCAAAAAATGCCTGTGCGTATTGTATCAATTATATAGTTCGCAATGGCACATTTCCTCCAATTTAGACGTTATGTCGCTTGCATAGTGTTCAACGTCACTTGTCGTACTTGTTGTAGTCGGATCACGGTTACCTTATATATAATCTCTAGTATATAATCTTTGATATAACTAACCATAAAGTCTGCGTAATTCATAGCGTGCGCCGAGTTTTGGTTCGTTTTTTTTTTGGCACGATTGTGACTAAACAGTATTATATAACAGTATATGTATTGTATCTCGATGGAATTAGTGCTGTGACAAAACACACTAACTAGACAAGTTAGCGTGTTTGTTTATCATCGTGTAGTGGCAGTAAATCTCGGTCCAATCATGCATGCTCTAACAGCTGCAATAAAATTGTAAAAAACCGAATGAAAACCATGAATTCTAATCACTTTCGCTAGGTTTTTGAACGTAAGACTGTAGCAGGTACCCGATATATACTTCAGTGAAATGTTTAATGAAAATGCCTTTATTAGAATTTTTACAATGTATTGATACTGTCAGAAATAATTAATGCTTGGACCGAGTTAAGACGAGATAGCGTGCTTTTTATAATCGTGTAGGGGCAGTTAAAAAGACTAGTTTCAACACAATTTGGTACAAGCAAATCGCATTACTTAATCACAACGCAACACATTTGGGACATTTTTGCACACATGGTCATCTGACCCCAAACTAAGCAAAGCTTGTGATATGGCTGCCAGAGACTGATATAATTATATATAACTAAGCTAAAGCAGTAGTTTGATTCGGACGTGTTCTTGGATTCAATGCCTACTGTCAGTTACAGAGCTGGGGTTTAAGAAAAATTTCATTGTTATGTACGCTACTTCTACGCTGACGACACACAACTCCCAATGACGCGCCGCGCCCTGCACCAATGTCTTATTTAAGTAATAAAAAAAAGGCCAAGTACGAGTGCGAGTCGGGCTCGCGCACTGAGATGGTAGAGGAAAACATCGCGAGGAAACTGGAATGAAAAACTCAAAGACATATTATTATGACATTTTGACCATCATGCATTGGGCGAAGGCAAAGATTAAGGGCCCATCCTCTCTCTCTCTCTCTCTCTCTCTGAGAGAAGGTATGTGTCCCAGCAGTGGAAACATGATAGACTGGTATTGATGATATATCTACTGCTTTGCAATAGGTAAGTCATTACGTCTCTACGTGATGGATTCCATACCATAGTTCCATATCGTTAGCGTTCTTGCTATATAACACAAAATGTCTGCCTTTTACCTGTACTTTGTATGAAAATATTTACGACATAATACAAAAGCACTTTACATGAGAGCAAACAGCGCATTATAATCTGTCACAAAAACGCTCGCGGCTTACACCAACATACCGATTACCGCTGGCAAACCGGTGAAATTCAAATCTCATTGAAGTTAATATACCTCGCTAATCACAGTGTGCGAACGATACGACAAAAATATTGTATTTGCGGGTTTTTTTGGTTATACGACGGACAAATTCGATGATATATTTGTACTCATCATTATAAATAACTTTTACTACAAGACCAACTATGAAGTCAGGCGTTACCTACGCTGTCAGCGTACAGCGTAGGCTTAGTAATAGGGTCCCTAATCTATAGAATTCCTTAGTAGACGGGATACTATAGATTAGTTTAGTTTTTACTTTTTGACGCGGTAACATTACATTTGTTCTGTTAAAATGTCAACTGGCTTATTATACGCTGTGATTATACGGCTCGAAAGATACAGCTGTCAAAAGGTAGGACGTACAGAAAGACAGCGTTGGCTAACTAATAGAGTCCCGGTTACACCCTTAAGGTACAGAACCCTAAAAATCATACAAAACCGTTCAGCTGTTTAGGAGTTGAATGCAGACTAACTTGCACTAATCATCATCATCATCAGCCAGAAGACGTCCATTGCTGAACATAGGCCTCCTCCTTTAACCTCCACACTGAACGACAGCCTGCCTTTTGCATCCACTGGATGCCAGCGACTCTTACTATGTCGTCGGTCCATCTAGTGGGAGGCCTACCTACGCTGCGTCTTCCGGTTCGTGGTCTAATATAAGTATGATATTTTTTTTACGTTTGATAGCCTTACTTAATAAAATCACTTATGTTAATCAATGCTTAAAATTGCTCTGTCCAATAGATAAGTCTTTGACAATTTCCTTTAGCGAGAAGTAGACTTTGCCAACAACTCGGGCAGTAAGCGGGAGTGGTTTATCTGCGCTTCGCCGAACATTTGTTAGTGTAGCGGAGCTGTGTCTACAGAAAATATCATTTTGACGGGAAATCTAAAGTTTCGAGCGCTATCTCCTATTATGTATTATAAAATTTTATTTAACTTGCCCTCTTAGTGTTTCTGTGACAAATCTTGCAACTGAATTTAGACCAGTTATCTACGACAGATTGAGCTGAAATTTTGCACACACGTTTAGTTTGAATGATAATGCATAATGATAATGCTTTGGTAAATGACGTCATACATAATCTTTTTTTACTGGGCAAGTGCCTTTAATAACTAAACAAAATCAATCAATCAAAATACAAGCTAAAACTAACACTACAAATACAGTTAGACTGCAATGTCTCGGCCTCAAATATGTAACCACTGCCGAGGTCAGCATATTTGCGACGCTTGTGCTGCTCTGCCGAATTGGCAGCCGCGCCAGCCCTACCTTGTGTCTTAGGAAGATGTGACGGCGCCAAAGTATCGACACAAGTTGCGTCCCATACAAGGGGCCGCCCCAACCTCCAGGGCACAAGTGTCATACCGTCAGGCCTCCTTCCATCGTCACGCGCAAGACCACTCGGTAATACAATATGGCGGACTCCTAAAGATGCGGACCAGTAATTTTTTAGGCACTTTCATGATAATAGGTATCAAATGAAAGGGTTTGCTGAGCAGAATACGAAAAGCTTGTCCTAGAAAAGCTTTTTTAAATTAATAATTTTTATCATATCCCAGTTACTATTTCCAGACGTTTGATATTTTTTTAATATCTGTAAATTAACTAAAACATTTTATATTCAGAAAATATTTATCGTAAAATTTACGATACAAATTGGCCATATAAAATTGTTCCCAGTAAATTTACTGGTCATAAACTCTTGGCCTCTCAGGGTTTTGAACGGTTGAAGATCTAAATTTTTAGTGACATGGATCTGTTATGGGCAAGCGTGACGCTTACCATCAGGCGAGCGACACACATATATGTATATTTAACAGGCATATGTGTGTATGGAAATGGGGGAGACCTTTGCCCAACAGTGGGACAGTATAGGTAAAAAAAAAATTTTTGTCGCTCGCACATTACACACAATATGTCCTTATTTTTTTTTTACAAAATAGTTATACATATTTTTATAGTTTTGCTGGGTAAAATTGTGTTAACATTGCCCTTAGCTATTTAAGTATTGTTTTCTTTAACATAGTATATTTTTGTAAGGTTCTAAAGGCAAACTACCTGTAACCTACGCTCCGTATTCTACGATCTTTCGGCCGATTACTCTCCAGGGTCAGTGGGCCGCAGATGGGTCACCTTGAATAATAAACGAGAAGGTGCCCGCTTTTGGTGGTACATTAGTTTGCGGTACACTCCATCCACACTCTGCGTGAAGGCGGAGAATAACATAATAAGATTTCGTTTCTATTTAAGTGAAAAAGATCTGATTTTAAGTTGATTATGTACCAAAAACTGTATTAATAACGTATGTAAGAGGATAAATTAATAATTTTAATGTTACACATAAATAAAGTCAGTGTATGGATATTGCTATTAGTAGTAAATTACTGTACTATTTAGCTACTAATTTAGCAACTAGTACTCGAAGTATATTCCTTACCTAACGACTGCCAAATCATAAAAAATTAATCGCATTATTCATTAACATAACAAAATAACAACAAGAAACAAAACGACAACAAGAAAAAAAACCGGACAAGTACGAGTAGGACTCGTGCTCTGAGGGTTCCGTTGGACAGAACCCTCAGAGCGCAAGTCCCAAAAAAACTAAAGTTGAAATATTGTAAGACAAACTTAACTTTGTAGTTGACTATAAGGGTCTTCTATACATTCCAACTACAAAATGTAAGTTTGTAATAGCAAAATAATTATTTTTAAATGATATAACTTCAAATTTGTAACTTTCAGATTTATTCCTATATATGTGCTATGAGACCTTGTCTTTTGCCAAATTTTATGATTCTAGGTCAACGGTAAGTACCCTATAGGTTTTGATTTCCCTGTGAAATCGCAAAATATGCGACATAAACGTTCATATCTTTTGATTGCGTTGACTTACAACTTTTATTTTTTTACAGCCGAAAGAAATCGTAAAACCAAGTATTTAATATAAATTTCTAGTTGATACCTTCACGCGTTCTTGAGAAAAAGGGTCTTGACAGACGGACAGACGGACAGACGGACAGACAGACGGACAATGAAGTGATCCTATAAGGGTTCCGTTTTTTCCTTTTGAGGTACGGAACCCTAAAAACAACAAGAAATTTATTGAACAACAAAACAAAGACAACACAATAACAACTATATACAACTACAACAGCAAACAACAAAACCAGAAACAAATAAACAGCACAAGAAAAACAGCAACAAGAATTAAACTGATAGAATCTGTCGGTGCTAAACAAAATATCCATACAAGTAGAAAGTGTCTTTCAACGGCTAGGGTGATCGGTACGGTCCCTGACGTACCCTAAATTGTACCACCAAGTTTTTTCATGACTATCATTCTTCTAATGTTAGTTTCATGTTTTTCCAAACGGAAAATCCTGAATTATAATCTCAAGGCTGAAATAAGGATCGGAAGGGCCCTTTAAGGGACGACAAAAGAAAATTGGGTTGATGCGATTTTAAAAAGGTTTAACTGGGATTTGATAGAGTCAATAAGTGATTTACATTAATCGTGTTCCGCTCGAGCCTAGACAAGCTCCGACATGATTAAGACCGTGTGCCTCCTTATATTGTGTCACTAAAACTATATAGGGAGAGCCGAAACCGTGTCGCTTGCAAGACTCACGGTGCCGCTTGGTGTCATTTGAAGTTTTGTTAGGGTTCCGTACCCAAAGGGTATAAATAGGATCCTATTACGCTGTCTGTCTCTCTGTCCGCCCGTCCGTCTGTCTTACATTTAGATGGATGTATCTTTCGAACCGTAAAGATAGCCAGTTGGAATTTTCACAGAATATGTAATGTTACGCGGATTAACTAATAAGTAATAATAAAGTTAAAAATAAAAAACTAAATGGATAAGTACAACAAACGTTTTTATTACATATTTTTGTATTTGCTCTAATGTAAAAAAAAAAATACGTACAAGTGTCAAACTTGGTACGATTATAATATGCACTCTAAAGTATAATAATAAATAATGACCAAGTGAGAGTCGGTGACAAATTTCTGTTCACTACCAAATTGAGCAACATAGGCCGCGGTTGGTATTTGGATGGGTGACCGCCTGGGCGTAAAGTTGTCTTTTTGCACAACTTTTTGTGTTTTGTAGTGGTACGGAACCCTCAGTGCATAAGCCAGACCAGCACTAAGCTGCTTTATTTATTGTAAATTCGTACGTGGAATACATTAGCAGTATACTTGTGCAGCTGCCAGAGCAAACAAATGCTTGGGCCGAGTTTTTTATTTTTTTATAGATTTATTTTGCATAATAGCCAAACATACTCTCGAAAACTTTACTCTTAAAGCTTACAATGATATCGACTTTAAGAAGTTAGCTTGTAGAAGCTAGATTAGTGACGCAAATAAGTTATCAACTTTCCCCAAACAATTATCGCTCCGCAGAATAATACGTAAATTATTCCATCTTACCTTCGATATTCCATTAGGTATAAAATATTCGGGCTTCTGATTACGAAGTGAATCCCTTAAAACGGCTAATAAATATTTTGCCGGCGCGTCGAAGGTGTCAAAACGCCTGAGAGCGGTACCGGGAGGGGTTCCCGGGAGAAAATTTAATTTGACTTCAGGGATAGTGTCGCCAGGTCATTGGGATTTATAGGAAGCGTCAAAAGTTTCCTGACGAAAGCATTTGAAATGCCCCGGTGAAGATAATATGTGTAGGTAATAAAAAGTATCGGTATGATATTTTTAAATTTTTATGCCTTTATGACGTAACTTCTTTTCTTAAAATAACTCCATTCTCTTCAACTCTATTGCTCAATTGATTCAGATTCATTTTGACTGTTTATTCCACCCCAATACAATGGTTGATTTGGACCCCAATTCTCGGAATTTGATGTTTATATCGCACTAGCTGCGCCTCGTAGATTTACCTACTATTTCACAGGAACAGTAAATTTTTCGAGATAAAAGTAGCTTGTATTTTAATCCAGGAAATAAGCTATCTCCACTCCAAATTTCATTGAAATCCGTTTAGCCGTTTCAGCATAAAGATAATAACAAACATACACATTCACATACACAAAGTTTTGCATTTATAATATTAGTCTGACAAACTATCGCATGGTTAATTTAGTCTTATGTGCTACCATAGCATTTTCATATACTCGTATCTTTGAACCAAATATTTTCAGTTAGTCTCGTAATTGAAACTGAGTTTTTTTTGTCGTTTTTCTACCAGCATATTATCTACTTCCTTTTTTGTAACTTTTGCCTCGAGGAAGAGCATTCGCATTTAGATAAGTACTCGCCCCGCATATAAAAATTGTCTATTCAGTATACACTCCTCCCCTAAGTTACTCCGCCATCGGATGTAAGACTACACCATACACAAGGCTGCATGTAAGAACTCTCAAGATAAGATAGGTGCTGATCGATGCTCTCACTTAAGCGTCAGAAGCGCCACTTACTTAATGGCCTTGGAAATAATCAGCGGAAAATTATAGGTACAAGCACGTACGGGCAAATTATTTTGTTTCGATTTACAATAATAGGAAAGTGTCCTAATGTTTAATTTAATACAAATACATAACAAGCTTAGCGATGAAATACATTACACATACTGAAAAATTTAATTAAATTGACTTATAATTTTCTGAGATAAATGAGCGTTTAACGTTTTAGGTGGGGGTGAGATATATACTCTATACTCTGTCCCTTTCTCGCAAATCGTGTGTTAGTATAGCATTTGTATGGCGCACCTGAGGCGTGACGTCATAACTCAGTATAGTGCGCTATCTGTCCAGCATGAAATTAAAATACTTAAACCTTATTTATTTTTGAACTCATTTTAATTTTGGTTTTGTTGATGGTCCCATTTATGATCAGCTTTTTTATGAGGTAATAAAAAAATGTGTCATCATGCCTATTATCAATTTAAAACACATACTTCAAAATTAGTAAACATGCAAATGTAGGAATTTCTGTGTAAACAACACAAACCGATTCCTGTACATCTTGCACATTTTACAAAGTACCAAATTCAATACAATACAAAAACTCTTTATTAAAATACCACAAAACAAGGATAACATAAAAATTACAACAAAAATATTATCTAGGCTTTTAACAGGCGGCCTTATCGCTTAAAGCGGTCTCTTCCAGGCAACCGTGCACGGAAAGGAATTATATTTCATAATTCATAGATTTCCCCAAAATTTCCTTAATTTACATTGCGTTGAGCCAGTTACTAGGTCAAACTACATTTTTGTAGTGTCTTGAAATCACACTCAGTCAATGGCTTCTCCCGAAACCACAGACTTCATTCTCCAATAGCGTACGATCTCGATTCACACAATCACTATTACAAATTACGCGAAAATAACTCTGTCTCTCAGACTCTCCTATTCACTGTCTGTTTTTTTTTTTTACCTTTTCACGGCAAAAGGGTAAAGTTATCTAGATGAAATTTGACAAAGAATTAGTGGATACCATATGGACTACTGTTTTCCGTAAAAAAAACTAAAAAACCGCGGGCAAGCAAGACACAGATAGTATCTATATTATAGCAGTAGGTATAACGAAATACATACATGCATAGTTAATATTAGTAACATGGGTACCCGGTGAGCCGAGAGAGGCATTGGAGTGGCATAATTCATTAGCTTCCGGAAAAACGATCAAAGCAATTTAGAGCTCATCATGGATTGAGGGATGCTTATGGATATATCAGGAGGATTGCTGTAATATTAGCACGTTTTATTATATATTAGAAACACTACCTATCTAAACCGTAAGAAAATATCGTCTTGACAATAATGCTCTCCAAGTAGTTTTTATCCCTTTTGTACCGGATATCTTCAATCTGAAAATTTGATGTTGTTGGAATTTGAGATGATACAAAAAACACATTTTCACGTATGTTAAATTCGTTTTCAGTTTACAGCATGTCCTTAAATATCTTATAAATAATTATAACAAAAAATGGTATCGACGGTTTTATTTGAAGGACACACTTCAAGGACACACTTTAGGATTTACTCACAATTCACCACATACATTGACACACACATTGTAATTTTTTACAATGGGTTGTCATAGCTTAGTGGATAGACCGCTCGGGGCGTATACCAGATGGAGTAGGATCGAATCCAGTCGGTTGTCAAATATTTGATTGTCAATAACTTTTAAATCAAAAATGGTATGCTACTTTTTTACCAATTTTATTCAGTTTCATATCAGCCCATGACAAATTTACGTAGACTATACTGATGGATGTACAAATTGTACAAAATAGAGCTGATAAATAGTCGCAAAGCGATTCAAGCCACAATTTTTTTTAAATTAAAAACTACTTTTCATTTTCTGGTTCTAAGTTGTATGAGTTGAGCTACCACCAGAATACATCCGTTTATTCTGACTACAGTTTATATTCTAAGGAAATAAAAGAAAGAAAGAAAAAAAAGGAACAAAGAAAGAAATAAAGAAAGAGAGAAAGAAATAAATAAAATACATTTTAGTGGATATTACTTCTAAAAACTTATATAGGATACAATCCAATGTGTCCAATGGGTACGTCTCGGCTGCAAAACTACTTTTTAAGCCATTCAAAATTCCTTACTTACATCTACAACCTACATCCATGATTGTTGCGTGGAAGCAGCTAGTCTAGCTTCAAAAACACGTTTCTTGTTTCAACCTTTTCGAAAAGTTTTCAGACTTTATCCTCATAGGAAGACTACAATTACTAAACTTGAAACGCGTTGGGAATATCTGCCCTTATTTTATTTTGCGCTCAGGCCCAGGCGAAGAGTTTTGCAAAAGCTAAATTAAATTGTAAGCCCGACCATTTTTAATTCCTTTTTTATATTCCATGCGAACATACTCGTAGTAACTTGACTAATCATACTATCGTCTATGATTTGTAAGAATCTTTCGTAATCTAATCTGCAGTTAGCAGAGTCTATCAAAGGAGTACACTTCAAAGACTGAAAGTTGGAGAAAATTTAATTATTGATCCGAACCCTGGGCCAAAACCGTGGGATCTATCGATAGATCGTAATGTCAGTTAGTGAAGCCTAGTAGAAATGTATGGTTTGACTACTTGTATCGGTTATCTTGTTTTAGAAAGATGGGAACGTAATTTTACGAGCTTACATTTTAATTTATAGTAGGATCTTGCTTCAGGCGGCTAATTGGAAAAAAATCCTATTAGTATTTCCATAGATAATTAAATATACTTGCAACTAACTTGCTCAGTTACTATTTTATTTTACAGAAAATTTTAATGAACGTTTTTGTAAACCATAAGGATCAGATCGATTTTCTTGCTATTATAGGCAACTGTAAGACGACTCTTTTATAATAACGCTTATATTTTCAGGGCGGGCACGAAAAGCAGTTTTATGGTTGATATTCCGAAAACCTGTACGAAGCGCTTTCATTCCACTTTTCTTGTGCAAACCGTTAGTCTGTGGAATGCGCTGTCTGACTGCGTTCCCCGATACGAACTGGGTGTTTTCAAGTCGCGTGTGATGGATAATCGGCTTATTCTAGGCAAGGGTGCTCCATCGTACACCATATCATTGTTTAGTATATCAGGCGAGGTGGCGATGAAATGCCAGTAAAAAATTTTCTTAGTAATAAAAATTATAAAAACAAATCGGGCCGCTCCATTTAAAATTACCATACCTTAATTAGGTCATTGTGTATAAGTGTCACCTATTTAGCATAATGTGCAATAAATGATTTGATTTAATATTTAAAAGCACCGTTAAAACAAAAGTTTGCAATTCATTACTACATCCTGGATGATGTTAGATGTCAAGCTTTTTGCGGGTTTTAACTCAAAATTTAGAGTCGACGGGAGAGATTCAGCTGATGACATACCTATAACCGTAGCCGTGCCTATAACCGTATAACCTTCTATTAAAACTGTTTCTTTGACGATTATATAGTGTATTTCCACTTCAACGTCGTATCAAGTACAACAAGGAATTAGGGATCATTATCTTCGTTTTACTCGAAAGAAATAACCTATCCTGAAACAAAAATAAATAAAATCTGAAACGAAAAATTCGTCATTCCTGAAACAAATCAGTTATTAATGTGATGAAAGATAATAATTACAAAATAATTAAAATTTAGAAAAAATAACCAAATAACAGCATAGCAGATGGCAGATGGCATAGCAAGAGAGAGGCCTATACCCAGCAGTGGGATAAGGAAGGCTGTGGATGATGATGATGAACCAAATAAACTCTTATTCTTAGAGCACTTTGCGACACGTTTTGCCTCTGCATAATGCATCCTTAGGACGTGTTGACTCTTCAAGCGCTTGGCCGAGAATGAGAAAGCGAAATGAGGAATGTGCAGCGGAAATACACTATAGAGATTCGTCAAAGAAACAATTTTGAAGATGAACTTCCGCAAATTAACGCGTGTTGCAAACAACTAACCTTCTTTTGTTTTCCAGGTATCTGGCATAATCACGAGAACACGGTAGCGCTGTCAGGCAGTGGAGGCGGACGCGGGCGATAGCATCACGGTGCGCCGCGCGCTCGGCACTCGCCGCCGCACCACCACCGCCCTGCAGCCATGGTGCGCGGAGATAAGAAGTCGCCGCACAAGACGGATTCGCAGAAATGTATGTACCTATTACAAACCTTGAAATCTTAATATGTTGTCAAGATTATGGGTATGTTTTTAATTGCTTAGTAATTTATTTACAATAACAGAAGCAAAAAAAAAAAATTACAGAGAAAGTAAGTAAAAAAGTGTCCTTAAGATCACACAAAAATTTAATAACTTCATCAATGTGGACTATATAACTCTCTCTCCCTTATACTCGAGCCAACTTTATCTGTGCGTGATGTTCACGCGAGTTCAGTGATTTTCCTAAAAAATCACATCAAAACTTAAAAAAAATATAAAAAAATAATGGGTCTTATGGCACTTTTCAGTTTTAAAATAGCGTGCCTTTAGTATTATTCAGAAGAGCATGGTAAGACAAAAAAGTTCATTGTAGTTATTGAAGTGAATTACTGGTGTGAATTAGATTTAGACCTGGACTGTGGGCCAACACAGAATTCGAAAAAAAAACCTGATACATCACATATTCCGTCAAATGACAATGTGTAATTTTCTATGGAACAACAAATATGTAAAATCAACGTTTAAAAAAACAAACCCCGTTTAGCCACCATGAACATTTTAACAATGATTTTTGAAACAATGGATTTAGATTACTCTTCTGGGACAAATATTACTAATATTGCCTACTCGCAGATAGGTAAATAAATAAATAAATATTTGAGACATTTTTGCACACACGGTCATCTGACCCCAAACTAAGCAAAGCTTGTGATATGGCTGCCAGAGACTGATATACATACATATATCGTTTTTAAATACATACTTAAATAGATATTAACAACCAGATATAGAACAAACACAAATGTTCATCACACAAATGTTTGTCCTACGTGGGAATCGAACCCACGCCCTCAGGCTCAGAAGGTAGGTTCACTACCAACTGGACCAACGGGCTATCAACAACAATAGAACAACATTACTGTGTAGTAAAATACGTACAGCAAAAGTTGCGCATGAGGCTCATAGGAACCAAAATGACATCCGAGTTTCTACATTAAAACAATTCAGAAGGTCCCAACTTTCTGAACGCTTTGGATCAATCTTGCTGTCGTCTTTTGTCACCCTGACAGCCTCTAGAAGTTTTTTCAGACCTTGGACAATTTATCTTTGTAAAGCTTATTTCACACGATACAATTCGATTGCTAGTCAAATTATATCGTTGTTGCCTTTTTGCTTTTATACCTTAAATCATTATGACGCTCTACCTCTTTTAATTGCATTACTTTAAGATAGAAAAATTCTTATTGTTCACACAAAAATTACAGAAGTACCTACAGAAGGGAAAAAAGGCTTTAAACTAGTGCAACAACTGGCGGCCTTATCGCTGTACGCGATCTCTTCCAGGTACTAAGGTGTGTATGGAAAGGCACACCCACTAGATTGAACTGTACGCAATTAAGATGAAAGATGGTGTGCGTCTTTATTGATTCAACCAAGGTTCTTCTGCCATTACTTTGATTTTCTTATATATCTATAATAATAATATCTATAAATGGTATACCACTCTTGATAACGTATAACATAAAGTATACGCCTTGCAAAAACTGGTTATTAAAGCAGAACAATCTGTACAAGATTCAAGGTCACAAAACTTTATGGAAGAAACAGAATATTTTTGTAATGTAATTAACTGTCCACAGTTTAGTTAACTCCGATCTAATCAGTTGCGTAACTATACGTTGTAGAATCTCATGCTTGACGTCTCATGGATTGGATCAATATGGTCATTAGGCTTGTAAGCCGCGAGATGGATAGTGTGTGTTCTGTCTATCACGCGCGTTTTCTACTTGATGATCACATTCAAAACTGACAATAGGATTGTGTCCTAATGTTTAATTTGTTACAAATAACCAAGGACTTTTCCTTGCAAATAACAGACTTAGCGAAAGATACATATTATAACTAAATAGGTACGTTACACATATTAAACAAATGAAGTAAATTGGCTGATACATCTCTAAGATACGAGTGCTTAAAGATTATGGTGGGAATAGAGAGCGGATGCTCTGTCCCTTTCTCGCAAAGTGTGTATTGGTATAGCATTTGTATGGCGTGCGCACTGCGCAAGGCTTGACGTCATCACGTGCTATAGTGAGCTCTCTGTCTAGCATGTAACTAAAATACTTATAACTTTAATAATGATGACTTGATAGATCACAAAAATAATGCAATAATCTTAGAAAATATATAATTTGCCCATGCCTTGTATGTTCATTTTAAAATTTTATCATATGAATGTTTGCTCCGGGTAGGAATCGAACCTACGCCCCCAAGCGTCGAAGGCAGGTTCACTTCCAACTGGGCCAATGGAGAAATCATATAATAAACAGTTACGTGAAGATCTATATCCGTAAAAAAAAGGTCACAATAAAAAGCCCATCGGCAACTTTAGTAGCCATCTGTTAACAGTTCATTACACACAATGGAGGAAAACATAATAAACGAAAATTATGATGCCCAAAAGTATTAATAAAGTCAGCAAATTATATTCTTAAAGCCTATTTTATTGGGCTTTTATTAGGAAGAGCTAAATAAATACACCTAAGGAAACAATGGAACGTAATGGGGGATACCTCGGACGATAAAATTTTATTATACCTTATTGTGGTGAACAAATTAAACGTTGTTATTTACGTTTAGCTATTGGAAATTTAGATTAAATACAATTATATTGTTGACCGACTTCAAAAAAGGAGAAGCAATTACTCCGCCAATTGTAAATAGATTTGTATGATTATTTTTGTTTGGTAGATCATAATTTCAGAGGTGGTCCCATATGAATTTTATCGAAATTGATTAAGTTCTTTTAAAAAAAAAAAATATATGTACAGATGACTGTTTGAATTTTTTGTTTGGTGGACTTTCAATCTCTGTTTTAACTGTTTTTTTAGTTTGTACATGTAGGTATAGAGTTTATCTATCTATCTATCTATCTATCTCTAGACTTGAAATATTTTTTTTTACTTCTTCTAAAAATTAACTATATTTTAATATTCTCTTCTGCGCAACTTTCTTCCAACGCTTATCACGGATTTTTCTCAGCTATAAATCTCACTCATACTGAATCTAGCCCTGTATAAAAATCTTTCCAGATTCAGTTATCAGTCACGTCTGCCTGTTACAGCAAGAATAGGGTACTTGGAAGGACGTTACGAGGTAGCCTCTACGTGTCGTATTGGCCCCTAACTTCCGCCATAAAAGTTTTTATAAGAAAAACCTTTCGTATAGTTCGATACTTTTTTTGCCAACGGACTATTTTGTGGTAGCAAAGTGAGTTATGGTAGACGGGAAGTTACGACTAAGACAGTCATACGGTTTTCTTTTTCTTGTGTTATCTTGTACTTGCAAGTTTACGAGCTTCTTATTGTAAGGCTTGCCGAACATAAATGTGGCTTAAGTGAAAATTCATGAAGGACTTGAGAACTATTGAATACAAACATGAAAAGGTTTAGCATATTTTTATCTATCACATAAATCTTTACTCAATATCATCATCATCATCATATTCTATACGATAGTCTTTTTTAACTAATTGATATAAAACACTTCACTCTCATATAACTTACTATAATATCATTCGGTGCACAGATTAGACAAGCAAGGGAGATATGCCTTAGTACAATTATCATTCATGTTCAAACGTTTCCGTCATTCATCCACTTTTTTCGTTATATTTACCGCTTGACGCAAAAACTATAAACTTACTAATTTTACACTGGCATTTAGAAACTTGCAACATTAGTGAACTTTCTAACAGTACACATGTAAAAAAAGAGTGTCAAGCTCGTTTGCAAAGACGAGTTCGACGAAAAACATCAAGCCTGATTTAGGCCTAATGCGTTCGCACTCGCCACGCCACCATACCATATCTCCCTCGTTTCTCTAATCTACACTCCTGCTACACTCATTCTCTGGTGCTACAAACCTTTGAGGGCGGATCTTGGCTTCCTCAGCGATCTTCTCTTAGCTCTATCTCTGCTCTATGTCTTCACTCTGCAAAATAACCTATGTATTTTCGTCATTGGTTGATCTCATTGTTACTTTCTTGCAAGGACGTTTTAGTTAGGGTATATATAAGGTCCTTGCTTTCTTGTTATTCGATTGTCAAAACTGCTGGTGTCAAACTATTGTGTCAGGGTTTTATAAACAACTGAACTGATTTTAATGAAATTGATCAATTAACTAGCGTGCAGCATAAGGATGAACTTATAGTACTTTTTGTCCCATGAAAATCTGGTAAATTGGGGTAAAACCACAGGCTGCGGCTAGTATAGCCAAAAATAGCCGGTACTACTAAATCCAGTGCCGGGGTCAGCCGACCTCCGAAACAAGGCCCGCCGAGGGTCTTTAATTAAACACTAATTCCTCTTTAATGTAATCGTGCATTAGTTCACGATGAATATATTCCGTCATTACCAAAATTTAAGCTCAGATTTTATGAGAGTAATTTGAAGCGACGGAATTTGAGATCTCACATTTAGATTTGCACTAATGCTTCTTCACTGGGATTTTAAGGCAATTTTGTAAGCTGGTGGTAACGCTGTTTGGTATAATAATAAGAGGTACTTAGAGTTTTTACAAAGGCATCCAGTAAAAACTGATTTTAACTAGCAAAAATACATTTTAACTAAAAATGCGTTCTAACTAAAGATCATTTTAACTATAACATATATAATAAAGCAAATTCCTTAGCTAAGAGGGCGGCATTGAGTTCTATGGTATAAATTATTACAATGCCGATGTAGCGTTTTGCCAGCATTCATGAAACGGCCCTTCCCATCAGCGAATGTAAATTAACCCATATCATAAATTATTCTACACAATGACACACTATATAATATTCGCGTCTACCTTGATAATTTAGTTTTGATTCGGTGTTTACCAAAACATAAACTAAAATGTTAAATGTAGGTAAGCGTCTGACGGATTTCCTGTAATTTAAGGGGTAGTATTTAAACAAGCGCATATAAATTCTAATTAAAGGTGACAAAAATACTGAATATGACTTATTGAAATACTAAATGGGCGAAAGACTGTGGGCAAAAACACATATTGAAAATGGCTAACATTATATTCAATATTTTACGTATTTTTTTTTTCAAGAATGCTGCGTTATATCCTACTCGAGGTAACCTAACCAACAATATTTGGATATGCCCTGATAGAGAGATCTGGAAGGAAAATTTTGCGTTGTTACAAAAAAAAACACCATACGTAGTAAAATTTGCAAGTACAATAGTACTTCCACTGAAAGAAAGAAAGAAAGAAAAGAAAGAAAATAAATTTTATTCGACACCTTTACAAAACCACCACTTGCACTAAGCAAAACGTGGCATACGATGCGTAGTAGCTACTTACAACTTCTACTTGCTACTTGTACTACGCACTAAGCATCGACTGCAACGGCTTTAACTGAAAAAAAAACGGATCTATCCTGATATTCAATACTCATTTGATATTAAAGTCGCCCACTCAGTAATTCTAGCCGCCCACTTAGATTTTTAATGCATAATTTGCATTGGTAATTTTGATTAACCCATTTTCAACTTTTTTACTTATCAATAAAACTATTAGTCGACTGTTTATATTCTCGCAAAAATAATTAAATACCACCAAAGTAGTATTTTAAGTCGTCAACATAGAGAAAAAATACCATTGGTATTTTTTGGATTTATCGGTATTTACATTAGAGCAAATACAAAAATACGTTAAAAAAAATGTTTGTTGTATGACCCATGTATGTTTCGTTTATACTTTTAAACTTTTTAATTTTTATCTTAGTTTCGGAATTTTCTGATTCTCAGTTAATCCGCCGAACTACATATTTTGTGAAAATTTCAAATGGTTATCTATTACGGTTTGAAAGATACATCCGCTTACAGGTAGGACAGACAGACGGACAGACAGACAGACAGACAGACATCATGGGCTTAGTAGTAGGGTTCCGTTTTTACCCTTTGGGTACGGAACCCTAAAAAGCAACAAAACTAGAAGGACTATATTTTAGATATGTATAGAGTATATTTCCCTTTAAGGAATACTCCGTCAAGCCAACGGATTTAATGCTCTCAAGGGAGGTAGTTATTGTGTTGCCAAGGAAACCGAAGCCAAATTGCCCCTTGATCTCTTTCTCAATTTATAAGCTTGGTGGTTCTAATGAACAAGTAATTTATTATGCGTATGAATATATTTTAGTTCTACGCCAAAGAAGCGACTAATACAAACTGACAAAGTTAAGCAACTGACTTACTTATCTTTTGTCGAACCCACAAAGTGTCGGTGTTTGTGACCGATGGGGAAGAAAGGTTCTTGAGTGGAAACCACAAACCAGAAGACGCTACGTAGGTAGGCCTTCCACTAGATGTACCGACGACATCGTGAGAGTCACGGGCAACCAGTGGAGAAATGGCAGAATGTCGTTCAGTGTGGAGTTCTAAGGGGAGGCCTGTGTTCAGCAATGGACATCTACTGGTTGGTGGTCTGGTTGATGATGATGTTCTATTACGGTTCAAAGATACTGCTGTTAAAAGATTGGACAGATAGACAGACAGCGTGGGCTTAGTAATAAGGTTTCTTTAACATCTTTTTGGTACAGAATCTTAAAAACTATTATTGTAGTACTATCAAAATCGTGACCTCTGTAAAGTGCATATAATCCAAAACGTGATCAAGCTTGCATCCTTGATATTATAAAGAAACGATATACGGTCACGAGCTTCGTCCTGCCATCGAAAAATGATGTCTGGAGCTTTGGCAGTGTACGATGTAGTGAATAAATTTGACAACATATTACGTACGTTGTACGCTTTAGCATTTATTTAGAGCTTTTATATGGCTGCTTGAAATATAGAGCTTATGAATATTTAGTTTGAATCTACCATACATATATATAAGCGACTGAAATTTGGTGTGGAGTTTTACACAGGATTTATATTTTGACTACTTTTTATCAAGAAAGAAAAAAAAAGTTCCTGGTAGCAGGGCCTCTCGGGCCAAAGTTGTTTCTTTCGCATAATTAAATTTTTTGAAGACAAACAAGCACTGAGTTGATGCAAGCTATAACGGGCTCATACATTTTTGCATCCACATATATTTACACCGGTAGGTTTGTTGCCCCTTTGTATAAGCCTTGGTATAGGTACGAGTAACGCAAGTGTTTTAAATTTAAATTGTAGAACCTTCTATTTTCAGAAGTAAAATTATTTTATTCTGTGCTGTAAACACAGAATAAAAGAATTAACGTAGTAACAGACGCCATTGTTAACCAACTTCGAAAAATTTGAGAGATTCTCAATTAGTTCCGTTTTTAAGTGTTATAATTTGATCATTTTCGGCAGAGCAGCACATGCGGCGCAAATGTGACAGCCTTAACAGTGGTTACTTATGAAAGCCGTTCGGGTCGAGGCATTGGGCCTACGTATGGAGCGGGAGCTCACTTAATTTTTAAAGATCTTTCAGGGCACCTGGTTAATGCGACGCGTAACCAAAATTCTGGTGTGTTTCTTTCTTAACGCGTAAGCATTGCCATTCAGCGTGGTAATGCCGCCAGCATGCTGGGTACTCTGCCAACTGATAGCGGGCTTGAGCATTTGGATTGTCTTTAGACCTTCAACGGTCTATGGGTAGACTTAACTGTTTTTATAGTGCTAGTTTGTATTTTGTTTATCATGTAAGCTAATTGAACTAAAGCATATTAAATATTTTGTACCTCTAATCATGAAAGTAACAAGTAGCGTGCCATTCACAGTGTTTCGCCCCACGTTGGGCGCCAATTTCCAAAGCTCAATTTGGATTCTCATTAAAATGCCAAGTTCAATACCCAAACAAGATGGAGAAACTCTCAAATTAGTTGTTCATACGCAAACTCACTTTACAATGTTCTCTGGGGAAGCATAAATATCATTTCGGCAATAGTCAAACCGCTAGTTTTCGGTTGGCGTGAACTTTAAATTGGATTGTGTTTGTATGCTACTGTTTATACAATCTACAGCTAGTATTGGATGACTTTGTACGGATGCAGTTTCGAAGATTGCCAAAACTGAAACTATATAAGCTTGATTTACATTATACCAGGCTTTGTCTTGACAGTAAAATGTAAATCCTTTACATACATACCCACCCTTCTATTTCCTATGTTATGTATGGCATTTAATGAATTAAAAGCCGTATGCCCTGCAGAATTTCCGATCAATTAAATAGAGATTGACGAAGCTCGTACAAACTCTCATCCCTTAACTCATTTAGGGGATTAATTTCCAAAAACGATGCTATAACTATTTTTTACTTATAAACACATGTCTAAATTCCAACTCCCATGATTCTTCTAACTTCAATAAACCGGCCAAGTGCGAGTCGGGCCCGCGCACTAAGGGTTCCTTACCACCACAAAATTCAAAAACGAAATTACCAGTTATAACTTGGTAATGAGCAGAAACTTGTCACCGACTTGCACTTCGCCATTATTTATTATTTTTTGTTATTAAGAGTGGGTACTATAATCATGCTAAATTTGACGCTTATATGTATTACCCTTATTACATTAGGCTACTACAAAAATACGTTTTTTGTAAGGGGACACCCCCTTTCGGTTTGACTTTGACTTTTTTTTTATTTATTTAGTTAATCCGCCGTAACATGACATATTCTGTGAAAATATCAACTGCTATCTATTACGGTTCGAAAGATACAGCCGTTTAAAGGTAGGACAGACAGACGGACGGACGGACAGACAGCATAACCTCAGTGATTGGGACCCGTTTTTTACCCTTTGGGTACGGAACCCTAAAAATGACGAATTTCCATACAAAAATACTGACGCGTTTATAAAAATTGCCCCATGTTGGGGCTATGTCATGCTAGTAGGTAAATGATTAAAATGCTCCTATGATGCTGACTATGATATCATATTAGCATTTTAAACTTTTGGCACAACTACAGACCTTTCTAGGTTAGTTTTACTAGGTTAGATGCCGCAGGTTCACCTACTTTGCGTGTCTGTTTTCCGTCTTAAGTTGGATCAGTGATCAAATTTTATTTATTTCGATCTCCGTCGCCTTGGCAGTAGCACGTCAGATGTCAATACGAAAATGAAAAATTGCGCCTTGTAAACTGTAAAAACCCCTCGAAAGCAGTTGGTCTCGCTAAAGAAGTTACTACCACTAAATTACTCTCTCGACGTACAAAAAATGCGACTCTCTGGGCTTTCATACAATATGACGTGCTTGCGGCTTCTAACTTGATAAAGATCTGTGGTTAGTACTGATAAGTCTTGTTTGTCAGTTACGTTCGCAATATCAACATGACATTCCCAATATCACAGCACCACTGTGATATCGGAATGTATTTGTATTACTCAAATATTAAATTTACTGAACATAATGGCTGTTACCTACCGCTGAAACAAATTAATATTACTGTGTATTATGATTGCATTTGTGTTTGCACCCAACTAGCTGCCTTTATACGGAAATAAAAGATGAAGTGAAGCGCTGTTTACAGACAAACAGGCGCTTCCATTTTGTTGCCTAATTAATTATTAGCACACTAATAGTTGGTACCTATTTTGCTCCAACGCTGGATGCAGGCCGCTTCCAACCGGCCCTTTTGGAGATCAATGGGGGAGGTCTATGTCCAGCAGTGAACGTCCTATGGCTGGAATGATGACGATGAATTAAGTTTTACGTACTACATGAAATTTAAGGCGACAGATTCCACTTCTAGACCATTAAATTATTATTATCTGAAAATAACTCTATACGTAAGCACGTTGCTCAGCTTACGAATTTTTTTATGCGTAACAATTTTCCACTTTGCTTTAATTTTTTTACTCTTTCATTCTGGCTGTGAACCGGCACAAAGTTCAAAACAGAAGCACATGCATTACTATGGGAAACTGAGAGGCTTGTGCTACGAAGGCACATGCACACAGGTCCTACCATTATTTTTACCCGTGAATGGAATCTAAAACTCAAAAGAATGCCACCTGAACCTCTGTTGAAATTTGAGGTTTATAGATATTTCAACCGTTGTATTGTTGAAGCTCAGAACAGTAAAGTGAAGAAGTAGGTACTTATACTTAATACTACTGAAACATGTTGAAATTCAAATTGAGCACATTCGTCAGAGGCCAGCTACAACCCTTAAATAGGACTGTATAAAAGTTGTAAGTGCAGTAACTCAACTACTACTTTAATTAGCAAATTTTCTTACTTATAATAAATAAATAAATATTCGGGATATTTTTGCACAAACGGTCATCTGACCCCAAACTAAGCAAAGATTGTGATATGGATGCCAGGGACTGATATACATACATAATATATAGTTAAATACATACTTAAATAGATATTAACAACCAGATATAGAACAAACATAAAAGTTCATCACATAAATGTTTGTCCCAGGTGGGAATCGAACCCACGCCCCCGAGCTCAAAAGGTAGCATCACTACCAACTGGACCAACGGGCTATCAATAATAATATTATGTTATAGTAGAAATCTGTTATAATGACTTTATCGTTTATACTGTAAACGACTGCTTATAAAGGTGAAACGTGCAGAACCCTCACACACCCTCACGTTTTCAAGCAAACTTATCCTTACATACTCCGTACCGTTATCCGTACTTACAGTATTAATTCGCTTTGTCTGGTATGAAAGTGAGTTTTGGTAATTATTTTGCTCTAGGTATACATGCCGTTTGCGAAATATGGTGCACCAAATGTACCACTGTCTAGTTTTTATTAATTTTAAAGAAAACTGTTATTTCGTAAAATGGTTGAAAACTAAACATTGCGAACAGAAGCCAGTAACTTATAAACATCATTTATTGACATTAGTAGTTCTAAGCTATCAATGAATGTTGAAGCATTGAAGTTGTGTTACTATTTATGTTTCACGTACTGCGTTGACCCTTAGGCCAAACTGCAGAACCATTCCAAGTAATAAATTAGTTGAACGGGTCTCTGGGCTCTCATGAGTAGAAGGTAGCATTTCTTTGCTATCTCTGTTATTGCACGCTTGGCTATGTTTCAGCTTAGGCTGTTTTTCGTTCGAATTTGAACTTAGTGCTAAACATGGTGGGAAATACATTAGTTATTAAATCTTTCGATGATCTGATATAATCATCATCATCATTAGTATCATCAGCCAGAAGACGTCCACTGCTGAACATAGGCCTTCCCCTTTAAACTCCACACTGAACGACAGCCTGCCTTTTGCATCCACTGGATGCCCGCGACTCTCACAATGTCGTCGGTCAACGGATATAAGCATATCATTCTAATATTATACACGCAAAAGCAACTTCAGGAAAATTTGCGAAAAAAATATAGAGTTCAAAAATAGGCTTGCGAATGACCCTGCTCTCACTGTATTACGATAGAGTACGATTACCTAAAAGAAACTGATTTATACAACTTAGTTGGCTTAATTTTATGTATACAGTGATACAGTAGATGAACCGTAAAACGTACTGACACTCTGCATGCGATGTAAGTAGTAAATAAGTAGATTATACAAGGGAAAAAGGGATTTTAATTCGAGGGACTAAGTTGGATAACGAGAGCAGTGAAGGATTCTAGGGGATAATCCTGAGCGGAACGAGGGATACACAAGCCGGGTATTTGTTTCAGGAGTCAGGAGTACTCTACTTTATACCATTGACTGTGAGAAAAAGGGTATTTGATTAATCGATAACAGTGAAGTTTTATTCTCTCGGTGACTAAAAGAGAGTTTTATTCAACGTCACCGCTGAATCAAATGCCCTTTTTCAAGTGGCAATGGCAAAAAAATAACTATTGGGAACCAAGTCTTATAAGACAACCCTCCAAATAGTTTAAATTTAACTCTGGGTATATAAGTAAGCTCCAATTCAATTTGAAAGCTCCCAATTTACGAATTGTTTATCTGACGTACGTTTTCCCTTTGCAGAAACTAAGCAGAAACATAATCATAACTGACTATAAATTGAGTTACTACTCGAAGTTACCTTAGTTAACCTTAGTTAGGACAGAGTAAATGAGGATTTTATTGACGTAGTTTCCAATTAATGTACCACTAGTAAGTCGATTTATTGTTCCTAAGTTCCTGTGTTTCTCAAATTATTTATATGTTAGATGTAGACATGTTACGAAAACTATGTAAAAAAATTCCGACGCTCAACTACCTTTTGGTCTCTATGATATGAAAAAACCTTTTTGGAATAATTTAAGTTCTATTAATCTATTAACCTTTTTAGTACGGAAACTTACGTAATTTTACATATTATGTTTATATTATACCAGAATTAGCCAGTTTTACTGAATAGAGTTTCAACTACATTCAGCGAACTTTTTCAAGGTGAGTAATCCCTGTCTAATTATAATTGGTAAAGGTGAATAATTCCCGTATAATAATATAAACAAAATCTACAGCTAACCTTATTCCTTGGTTGGTCCTCTCTCTTATTATCCAGCTTCCTTGCTTCCTGCGAGATATAATCTGGGATTTTCAAGGCCAGGTGAAATTAGAATTAGAAATTTTTCTAATTAGTATTATTAGTAATTAGTATAAAATTTCTAATTACTCATAATACTAATTAGAAAAATTTGTGCTTCATCTTCGACCGCATCGTCGCTTGCCGACAGGCGAGTTGGTGGTCAAATGCGGACTTATCCACAATAAAAAAACCATCTCTCTCTGTCTCTCTATGTCAATACAGTTATGTTTTATACTTGTCAGTAACTTGTGCTCTTTCCTCCGGGAGCAAAGTTTAAATGTAAAAGTTAGCGATGTGTCAGTTGGGCTTCATAGTGTACCAAGAGAGGGAAAAAAGATTTGATGATTCAGAATAATTTGTATCTGTTTAAATTAAGAGAAAGAGTAAATTACATTTCACATAATTATATATTAAACCTTTTTTTTAAATCCAGAACGTATTACTGCTTTTGAGTCTATGTTGATAGTTTAGTCGGACAACTTCGATATTTATCTCTTTTTTTTTATTAGCATAATGTTTGACCTCCAACTCGCCTGATGTTGATGCGGGCTACGATGGAGCATGCTAGCTTATAAGAAACCGATTCACTAATGATTTGAAGACACCCAGATTGTAACTATCGGGAAACACCCGATCAGGCAGCGCAGGTTAAAAATACATTCACATGTGGAGCGACGTTCGTGGTCAGACACAGGATGCTATTCATCACGCTATTTACGGTCAATATATGTAAATACAAGCCAAAATCCAATAAATCCAACATCAAGCTTGACAATTTAACGCGGTGCGATCAGGATGCTATACAAAGTGTGGTCAAACTGTCCAACACTGGCTGATAGATTGCCTGTCTAATGTCATTTTATAAGCGAGCCCGAAAATACCTCGTCATCGTCGGTTTTGTTTTGACAACGTCAATAGTCATTTGTTGTACCTACTATGCTGCAAAGTTATTTGGCGCGAGTGTCTGGTATTGACACCAGAGCAAGCGAAGGATTCTAAGCTTGAACGAAGCGAAGCGAAGTTCTAAATTAGAATCCTGAGCATAGCAATGAATTCAATTGGCACGAGAAGCAAATAGTTTTTGCACCTGACTGCACACAATTGTTAGGGTTCCGTACCCGAATGGGAAAAATTCCAATAAAAATTACATTTGTTGACACAGACCTTTCATTTTTCTTATTGACTTTTTTATAAAGTTATATGATTATTTATGGGATATTTACCGTGGTAAGGTTGTGGAATGAGCTCCTGATATTTCGGCGCAGTTACATGCACCATGCTCACGGGAAGACAGTCAGTCAGTCAGTTCAGTCTTTTCAATTTACAGCAAGTAATTGAATACTGACTTTTGAGATGTTCGTAGACTTATCTTTTTTGTGGGTGTAATTCTTATACCTATGAATTCAAGACAAAACTAGTGTTTATTTAAATTAAATTTCACGCGTTTTGACTTCGGAGGCTCCTTGACGTGTGGCGGGGCAATCGAAATAGGGTGCTAGTACTAGCACCCTATTTTTGGTATCATTTTACGATACGCTACTAGGAATCTTGTACATATTATATCAATGGGCCAAGTGCTAGTCGGTGACAAATTTCTGTTCATTAAATTTTATACCGAGCGTCACTTACAAAATATTAACTATGTGGCAGCGTAGCAATTGATTTGCCATTTTGGTAGGCGTTAAGTCGGAACAAATAGTTTTTTTTTTTAAATTGATAATTTATGTATTTTGTGGTGGTACGGAACCCTCTATTTTAGTACTTTATTTCCTACTTTATGTAATTCGCCTCGGCCTTATTGTTAGGACCAATTTGCAATTTTTATACCATCATTGATTTATCTCGCCTTTGACGACCTACCACGGTAAATCACTTATTTTCAGTCAATTTACACGCGCGCTTCAAACGAGCTCCGTAAAACGTTCCGCGAGAATTGCCGCATTTTCCTAACGCACGTATAAAGAGAATGAGTGATGATTCATAAAGTTAAAAATTCGTTCTATTTTTAACCTCGATGCTTTTGGAAAAGTTTGAACGATACACGCGCTGGTCATGCATACGCGAGCCAACATGGACCTAACGTTATATTCGTTCTGGGATTCAGGGTTTTTTATTTAAAAAGAGTGGACGCTGGATGACGTGAATGGCAAAGAAAAATTTGAACTAGGTACACAAAACTTTCAAAGGTTTATTTGTTTGTGGTTGGTTCGTTCCAATTGAATATGAAAGCTAGAAATATCTGAATATAGAACACTAAATAACTATAGCCATTCAGCGTGGTAATGCCGCCAGCATTCTATAGTACACTGCTAACTGGTAGTGGGCTTGAGCATATGGATTGTCTAATAGACCATTAACGGTCTGCGGGTCTAACTGTTTTATTAGTGATATTGTTCGCTTATATTTTGTTTAGTTAATAAAGGTACATGACATGTCATTGACTAAATAACAAATAAAAAAAAAAAATATATACTTCTAACACCTAGTTCTAAATAACTACATAATCAACGTTAAATATAGGTACATATAGGTACAAAATAATTATTTGGTTCACTAAATAATTTAAAGTTAGATGAGCCAATGGGTTTATAATAGTTTATATCACCATATTGTAAACGATTTTTTTACTTTTATTAAGCTTTTCGATAATAGGTTCTTATAAAATGGGGATAGAATTTATTGATCTTTAACAGTTTTTTTTTTAAATAACAAATCTCATACTATTTTGTTAATGTTCTTATAACTATGTGCTAACCTTAGCTTCGATTGTCTAGCTTCAAAATTGAATAACTAAATAAAAAAATATAATTTATATCGCACAGTTATATTACGAAACAGAAACACGTATTTATTTTGACTAGCAACTGATATTTGCCTTATTCTGTGGACCCAATCTAGTTAAATTGGTTAAATCTTTTTTGGTTAGTAATTAAGGAACCTCAATTGGGCTTGTCGAGGGCTACTCGGGTTTTCATGAGTTGCTAACAAGATTAAGAATTATAAGGTTAAAGTTGCCTAGAAGTTTGCTGGAATTGGGTAGTCAGCAGACTAAGTTAAAATTAGTGACGCAATAACGACAAGATAGTTTTAACTAAATTACCTAAGTAACGAACGTAGCTTAAACAAGGACAATTAGTGGTTGGCAGTAATGCTTTGCTACAATTTAATTTGAAATATCTTAATTATATATTTTCTTACATATAATTTTGGTTATAGTTAATGGTCCCACGACGTTTGAAATTATTTTCATCATCATCAAGTGTCATCTTTATATTGAAGTTTCTAGGTCAGTAGGCAAAACTCTTTGCGATCCCATGATGGCTTCTTAAGGTGCTGGTAACTCAATCCAGTCCACTTCTTAGTATCATCTAGCCATTTACATCGCTGTCATCCTGAGCTTCTCTTCCCAAGAATTCTCTCCTCGAGGATCAAATGTTTCAAGTCATGGATTCTCTTTCCATATGTCCGAAGAAAGCGAATTTTCACCTCGTGACTGTAGACAATATCTCTCTCTTTTAAAGTTTCTTGGCGTTTGAGATGAAACTAGTACAAGGAATTTTGAATAGTTTGCATCCACATCTCAAACGCCTTTAAACGGCAAATCCCACAAATCCTATAGTCCATTTAAATTGTCCAAAAACTTTAAAGTATAATTATTTTGATAGAGGTAATGACATAAACACACACAGTCACAGTCATACTTAGAAACGTTAGTTATATTAATCAATGCTCTGTCAACTTTTTACGCACTAACGAAAATCTGCGCGAAACGCGCGAAAGCGGAACAGAGCAATTCTAAGCATTGATATTATCAACCAACGTTTCTAAGGCCTAATGAACTCTCTGATACTCTCAGAGTTAAATTCAAAAGTCACACTCGTTTTATCAAATGTCAAAATATTCCATACTAAATAGTGCACACTTGCGAAATTATGTACCGAGTACCGACCTATCAGCAGGTAGTATCAACAGATACTAACGCCTCTTAAATTAAGTTTTGCAAAACAACTTTGGTCGAACTTGCCAAAGGTCAAAGCTTTGGTGGCTTTGGTGGCTTTGGTAGCTTTGGTGGACAAAGGTAGAAAGATTTTTTATTAGTTTGGTATATTATCTTCTTATATATAAAAGGCACTGTGTCTTTTATATGTACCTATGTATGTTCTCTGTGGACTCAAAACGGCAGGAATGAGTTTGACGACTTTTTCTTTCACTGGCAGAAATTTGATAATATCAAGAGTACCTAATCCACGTGAGTGAAACCGCGGGACGCAGCTAGTTTACTATAAAAAACATGAATTAACTCAGTCAACATTGCTGATACTCAAGGTGATAATTATTATAACTTTGGCGACTATAAAATATGATACAGGCAAATTTAAAAGCGGGTTTATGTATAGTGGTTTATCTGTTATAGCAATTAGCACCAGGTTTTATCAAATTATACTCATGTTTCCTTATTATTGCCGTAGTAACTTGTTGCTAGCGGCATTCTGGCTCTGAACATCATTGGCATTCTGCCAAACTGGGTTTTGTTTACTTTATACTTTGGGTTGGGTTGTAGGCTATCAGAGATCTGTTGCTCGATTAAATAGAATTATTCTAGTGTATTCGTTTTAGCCAAAAAGAAAAAATCTTGTTGGACAAGCTATAACTGTTCTTACTCTATCAAATTATCTTAATTTTATTACTTGGCAAAAGATGAGACGCGGTAGTTTTGTATTGATACAAAACCTGTCAGTAAAAAACTAATGATTTCAGATATCAGATTCCGGATTTTATCACATTTTTTTCACATTATTTTAATTCCTGACGTTTCAAATACTCTGTAGTGTCCGTGGTCACAGGTATACTGGATGACGGATGTCTATAGAAATTTGACGCAATTATTTACAAGTACCGCCAATTTGTTCATTGTAAATTTTTAATCAAAGCCTTTTCTATGTACGCCTTAGAATAACTACACAAAGAAACCAAGTACATTCGCAAAATTTAAGCCATTCAAATGGTGTCATATATGAAACCAAAAAATATATAATAATTTTACCATGACAATTTGCGTGGTGAAATCGTACCACAACAAATCAGAAAAGTAGCATAAGAGTTATGGTGTGACATTCCACAGGTAATCCATTAATTTTCTTGCTTAAATCGTTTAAAATACCCATCGAAACGTAAGCTACAAAGCGAATTTGTAGCTTACGTTTTGAGAAGGCGTTGTTTGGGAGCTTACCTTCTCTGAGTAGTTATTCTAAGATGTACGCAGACTTCACAGTACACACACGGTACACACCATGTGTGACACAAGTCACACACGCTGTTCAGAGATCTTGCAGTACTGCGCCGGGCTTGAGAAACCATTTTGATATTAATTTTGAAAACCTAAGAAATAATTTCCTTATACCTAAGAAATAATCATCTATTACGATGGATCGAACTACGGATCCTGTATATATTATGTACATATCCGTATCATTATTATCCTGTTAAAAAAGGATCTGGTCTAAGAGTGTAAGTTAAGTATGTTTAAAGTAAGTAAGGGTAAGTTTGTGACAAATTTATTATTATACAGTCTTACATAAAAACGGGTTTATGTTCTACGTGGAGTTACTATCAAACTGCGAGTAAAAACTTTTAGCAGCTTTCAAAGCGTCCAAAACAAATTGATCCTCACAAGGATTATTGTCAAAGAAAAACGCACCACAGTTCAACTGTTCCGAACAATGGCTATTCATCGTGGCCCCAGCGCAGCAGCCTAGAATCGCTCTAGCGCAAGGTGATAGCACTTTTGGTTCCTTGGTCTCTTCTCCTCGCTTCATTCGAAGGATATACTGCAACTCTTCATAACTCATATTCGCTGGCGACTTTAACGTCTGAACTTGAGTGCCTTGAGGAGCGCTCGCAACCGCAGCAATCAACGCGGCCATTACGATAAATGAGATTCTCACCATCTGCAAAAAAGTTCATTGTATTTTTAGTGTCGTATAAAAAAGGACGTCCGTTACCATACAAGTAGAAATCAAAATATAACTTTAAAAAAAACAATAGGCTTGCGTTTGACTACGTCTCGCCTGATGCTAAGCGATGATGCGCGTTGGAGCATGCTTGCAATGAAGAAATTCACTTCACTCATGATTTGAAGACACACATATATACATCGGACATTGGACTCACGCATAAATCACACTGGTGTGATTTATGCTTGAGCTGTCAACGTCAAACATAAAGCGAGTAGCATCGATTGCTGAGTCAGTTGAACCATTGAAATAGTTCCATTCGGCCGGCCCTTATAATATACGTCATTGAACGTAACGTATACTATACTACGATTTTACGTGTCGGTCAATTATTCGGTTATTAATTGCCTTTCCCATACTATTCTTCAACATAAACTTTTAACCACAACACTGCTCAGTCTAATAAATACTTTGTGGTTTTGGTTAGATGACTTAACTTCGTTCTTGACCCTTTATTTTTCAAGGAATGCTTGACCTTTTGCTTTTGCTTTTAGCACGAAAATGAGCTTTTAATTATAAATATGCCTGCACACGTGAGTGAAAACGTGCTACAATGTGCCAAGTTACTAAACGTGTCTGGGTTTTCCCATTGAGGACATCGTACGTTGCAAGAGCACAGAATACGGGCGGTGGTGTGTCATTGTAGGTACGATTTTTTCAAATGAATACACAAGCGATTTATTGGTGCCTGCATGTGCAACGCCCTCCAGCTACCAACTCATGGCATAAATAGATAAAAGTATGTGGTTTATTTTGCAGAGGCTTTTTTTCGTTTTGGTATGGGTTTGTTGGTCCGAAATTTTAGAGTGCGACCAACCGTAACATTGCTTTGGATTTACTAGATGTATTCAATCAGCAATTTTATTGCCCTTCCTAAGAGTCTATATAGATAGTGGTAATATTTTTCAAATTAACATTACACTATACTTTATTGTTTGCAATACAAGCACAATTAAAATTTACTTCGTGGTATTTGATAAATTTTTTAATATATCTAAATTGCTTAACAATGTTTGAAAGTTAGTGATGGATGAATAGCAAATAAAATTTATAAGAAATACGCATCAGAATAAGGTCAAAATTGTTGATAATCTAGTATGTATGAATACACTCATTACGCATTTATTACCCAAGTCTTTGTGAATATGCGGCATGAATGTATGTTTTATGAGTATCAAGATTTATGCTTAGATTGCTGTTTAATATCATAATTATGACCTTTTCTGGCATACACGCTTGTACAAAGCATATCTTAACTTATCTATGGAAACTTTTATGTTATTATAATACTCACTTTTTCTAATAATATGAACTGCTACTGCACTGTCTTGATGAACTTTTTTCTGTTTTCACTGTTTTACTAACAAATTGTTTCTTTAGAGAAATACGTCTGCTTCCAGCACAAGTTAAGTCACATCTGACTCGAAACATTATAAAATGGTCGTTATTTACATCAGGCTAGCTGAGATCGCGGCCTTTTTTCCTTTCTTGGAGACCAGAGGAACGGGAAATTGCAAATTGTTATTTATTGAATGACGTCGTGTCTTGACGATTAGTTATCATGTTTTGGATATTCCCCAAGTTTTAAGCAATCAATGATACGAATTTATTGGTATCATCTAAATAATGTTGCAAAATGTGATCTTGACAACAACATGGACTTTTTTGTCTGACTTCATAAGAAAATGAAGCGCTATAAAAACAGTTCCAAAGTTTCAACAATCAAAGCATAATAAAGGTTCATGATTGTAATTTTTCTCATATTTATTTATACTTAGTATAACTTTTAGTGATTGTTTTTTTGTAATTAATAACTGATCGACAATTACGGTTTCTAATAAAACAAATACTACTATTGCTGTCAACTATTTATTAGGAACTTAGTTATTTTACAAGAAGGACGTAACTTTTCACTTCATATCATTTTCTATTGTATATAATTTTAATATTTTCAGTTTATTTTCACTCGTATTTTCATTAGATTCTAAAACAAGCGTGTTGTACTTCGCAATCACCTCACGGTTATTTTCTTTTCAAGCTGTGAAATAAAAAAGTCCAATTATCATCCATTTCGTACCCCATAGAATTGCTGATATTTACCTATCACTTTTAAAATTACTAAAGGATCACAAGGATTTCCATATGACGTAGGGTCAGGGCAGCCCAGAACAGCGAAACAGTCATAAGTTATCTGAGGCTGATGGCAACAACTCAGAACAGCTCCATCACACGTCGTTGGAGCTTCCCTTGGATTGTCTACAGAATTCGTAGGATACGGACCTGACGATGCAAAAGACGCTACACCTGCTGCTACTGGAGGACGTGGATCTTTAGGTGGACTTGGTACATCATTACTAGGGGATGGACTAGGGCGTATAGTGGTCGAACTTTGCCCTGGACCCGCCTGATTGCTTCCATGCTCAACTGGAGGTGCTGGTCTTGACATGCTCGTATTCAATACAATAGGATCAAAAGAGATAGGTCTGCTAAAGTCCTCTTCAATAACATCTCCATCTGTTTCATTAATGACTAAGCCCCAGTTTTGTCTCTCGTCTTCCATTTCTGGCCACCTGTTCACAATATCTGGTGAAGTAGTGCCTCCATCTACAGGTGGTTTGGTTGTGGGTGGCGAAGTTTCAGGTTTTGTTATTGGTGTGTTTGTTGTATCAGCGTTAGGAACACACGCACAATACTGTGGTACGAAAATGACGGGGAAGAAAAATGGGAAATGTGTTGGAACCGGTGGTGGTGGAGGTGCAGGCTGCCTAGCAATCGATGCAATCTCCTGCAGTTGCCTGTGTATTTGGCTCAACGGATCTTCTATACCGTACACACCTAGATCTGACGCCTGATCTCGTTTATTGTAAGTAGGGTACTGTACGGGACTTATCGGAGGGAATCCGTATCCATAATGATTATAAAACCTTTTTTGTCGCTGATTATCTGTTGCTTTGTCATCGTTTTTACTTTCTTCTATGGGTGACGGTGGATTATCTAATTTTAATGTTCCATTTTCGATCTTGACTGTGTCTTCCGGTGTTGATATGCTACTTGGGGCTGCACCGACGTATATTTGCAAGATGAGTGTGGCTAAGAAAGTTTGTTGAATGGTCACCATCTGAAAAAAAAAAACTAATATTAATGTTATAATATATTTATCTTAGAAAAGTACATAATATTATTGTACTTCACGAGTACATCATCAGATCGGGGAATCACATCCATCTCAGAATTGTTTTGCATTATCGAGAGTTTACTTTCCCCCAGTAAGTCATTAAACATAATTAAACATTTATTATGCCTACATGCTCATGTATTATTTGATACCACAAAAAGTGTACTTTTGACTAAAGATAAATGTAGGTATATGCATTAAATAAGAGGTACTAGATTAAACACAATAATGTATTGAAATCATTGTATTCAATGTAAATATGCGTTTTACAAGTTATCATAAATAGCTTTTTATACAATTTTAATCTAGGTACGTACTAAAGTTGGGGCATCGCAGTAAATGCCACATATCTCAATTTCTTCACCACAGTTAAGTTTTCTTAGCATTGAACTCTGTCCATTGTCTGGGATTTATCGAACTGTCACTCTGCCTTCTCATTACATGTTATTGTGCTCAAAATCTAACGAATAGGAAATAATAGTTGAATGTTGATTTATTCCTAGTATGAGTATTGAGTACTTACTAAACCTGTGGTGAATAATTTTAAATGCCGTTTTGCAAAACAAAATATAATCTAACACTAAATACGTGTATTTAGTAAGTAATAGTTGACAAAAAAATTATAAGTCGACAAAGGCGACGGACACCGGAGTTTTTGAAACTGCACCAAAAAAAACACCTTTTATACAATAAAAATATAGATGTATTACCAATAGACCGTTAAAGTTCAAAAGATAATGCAAATGTTCAAGCCTGTTGGTAGTGTACATTAAATGGTTAATGTACTCATAACAGTATCGTTAAAATTGACCTATCTATTGAAATGTTTAATGCAATCTCTTCATAGTGCTCATTAGAAAGGTAATGTATTAACTCTACAAAAAACTGTACTGTAACCCAACGGAACCCAACATACCCGAATCCATTTTGCCCTTGACTACTCTTTATTGCGAGTTACAGTGTGTTTTATGTGCTGAGATTATGGAATCTTACAACAATATGAGATAACAATGGGAGTGCTGTATTTGAGAATGGTATGACTCATTTTCCGGTAGTGTTTACTTCACGAAGATTATTCTTCTAATGGTTTCCTTCAAGTTCAAGGGCTATGAGGTCAGCTCTAGTTTTGTTAGCATCCTTATTGTTGGTAACTTTTTTTTAAAATTAAAGCTTCTATCGCGTACAATTTGTTTCGATTTTTCTATTTTAGTTCACGCGTTCATGTAGTCATTAAGTTCTCCGCTTATAACACTTTTCTGTGGTTTATAAAAAAATATATCAAATTTACACATCAATAGTCAAAATAGTACAAATATCCATTCTATTACATACATTCTATATTTGGCTGCGATACTTGTCGCAAGGCATCCTCGGTAGCTTCTATAATTACACTTTTTCATGTAATTATGTTGCAAAATATTTTATGCCGATTGAAGTTGAGCCTTGAATTTTAACAATAGCTATGTCCAATTGTCCATTCCATTCGTCTACATCCACATCCAAAAATATAATAACTATTATTATAGAAAAATAATCAAGACTGTATCGGATTGAACCCGCAAAATGGTTTTGTCTTGAACTTCACGTTTTATTTTATTGGTTTTAAAAATTAACGTTTATGCAAACGTTTATGGTAATATAATTTAACTTTACTATATAATTTTAACTTTATAAGTGTTTAGCTTTTTTATCTGCGTCTTTTACATGAGCATAAAATAAACTTACAGCCGCACTCAGAGACGTTACTTAAGCTAAGGAATACTTAAAATTGCTCTGTCTCGTTTTCATGTGTGACAATTTCCGTCAACGAGAAGTTGACAGAGCAATTTTAAGTATTCCTTAGCTTAAGTAACGTCTCTGAATGCGGCTGTTAGTTTAGTATTTTAAAGTCAATGACGCGATATTTTGCAGGCACTTGACATATTGCAAAATCTATCTTTATAAAGAGATATAGTTAAATTGTGTCAATACGTAAACAAATATGTAAGTGTGTAACATAGTTGCAACTTATTTTTACTGCTTAGAGGCCAAATACATTAATACACAATATAAATTTGTTCGAGACCAATAAGTATGTTCCTTTCTCACAAGATTGACATTTTGTTTTAGTTTTTAGGGTTCCATACCTCAAAAGGAAAAAACGGAACCCTTATAAGATCACTTCGTTGTCCGTCTGTCTGTCCGTCTGTCTGTCCGTCTGTCCGTCTGTCAAGACCCTTTTTCTCAAGAACGCGTAAAGGTATCAAGTTAAAATTTATATTAAATACTTGGGTCTACGGATCCTTTTGGTTGTAAAAAAAATAAAAGTTGTAAGTCAACGCAATCAAAAGATATGAACGTTTATGGCGCATATTTTGCGATTTTACAGGGAAATCAAAACCTATAGGGTACTTCCCGTTGACCTAGAATCATGAAATTTGGCAAAAGGCAAGATCTTATAGCACATATATAGGAATAAATCCGAAAGTTACAAATTTGAAGTTATATCATTTAAAAATAATTATTTTGCTATTACAAATTTACATTTTGTAGTTGGAATGTATAGAAGAATCTTATAATCAACTACAAAGTTAAGTTTGTCTTTCAATATTTCAACTTTAGTTTTTTTTTGGACAGAACCCTCAGAGCGCGAGTCCTACTCGTACTTGTCCGGTTTTTTTTAAAAGGCAAGTGCCTTTATTTACTAAATACTAAATATGTATTGTATATTTTGTGATAAGTTAATAACAGATATAATTATCACAAAAATATAATTCCTATACTACACATAGAAACCAGTCACATTTGTTAAACCAGTGCTGTTGTATAAATCATAGCAAAGGAGAAATACTAAGATTTTTTGCGCATCATTTTTATCGGATGAGCAAGCATAAGTCAGTGAATTCTTTGTCATCAAAAGTCATTTAAAAACCCGATCGAATAGGTGAATGCGATTGGAATAAACCGGACAAGTACAAGTCGGGCTCGCGCATTGAGGTTTACGTACTACCACATAAATTGTTAACTACTAAAGTACAAAAAAGTAGTGCAAAAAGACAACATCACGGCCATCTAAGTAACAACCGCGCCTGTAATACGTACAAACGTCAAACTTGACATGGCATGATTATAGTACACACTCTATAAAGTAAAATAAACTAAAAATACTGGCCAAGTGCGAGTTGGTGACAAACTTCTGAGAACACCAAAGTTAAGCAACATCCGGCGCGGTAAGCAAAAGCAAATACAATAAAAATAAAAATGATAGAGCAAATAGATACAAAAATTAGTTTAAAAAACGTTTGTTGTATGGGAAAATTCCCCTATAGTTATTAATTTAAAACTTTATTATTACTTTTTAGTTTCAGACAGACGGACGGACGGACGGAAGGACAGACGGACAGACAGACAGACAAACAGACAGCGTAGGCTTAGTAATTACACCATTCATTTACACATTCAGGGTCTATTTACACACTTTGGGTACGGAACCCTAAAAACTTGCTCTAGGCACTCTGAAAACATGATGGATAGATCAGCTTCTCTAAGTATGTAATGTACCACACCTTTATGTTAAACTCCGCATATCCTTCATCTTAGTATGTTATAGTTCTAACTACCTACCAACTACTATAAAATCTACCTGTCTATGCGAGGATTTTGTTTCCAATTTTTAGGGTTCCGTACCCAAAGGGTAAAAACGGAAGCTTACTACTAAGCCTACGATGTCTGTCTGTCCGTCTGTCTGTCCTGCCTTTAAACGGCTGTATCTTTCGAACCGTAATAGATAGCCAGTTGAAATTATCATAGAATATGTAACGTTACGGCGGATTACCTAATAAATCATAAAAAGTCAAGAAGTCAAAATGAAGGAGTCCCATACAACAAACGTATTTTTTTCGTATTTTTCTATTAGCTCTAATGTAAAAAGGGTAATAAGTACAAGCATCAAACTTGGGATGATTACAGTAAACAATCTATAGAACAACAATAAATAATGGCCAAGTGCGAGTCGGTGACAAGTTTCTGTTCATTACCAAGTTATAACTGGTAATTTCGTTTTTAATTTTTGTCGTGGTACGGAACCCTCAGTGCGTGAGCCCGCCGAATCGCACTTAGTCGGTTTATTTTTTGTTCATAACATTCAATTGTTTCCTGCGTGACACAGTCTACTCTACTTGTTACATGCCATTGTTTGAAAGCAACAAACCGTATTTGCTTAGAAGGCAATGACATTCTGTCTGGTGAGCTAAACTAAATAGATTGTCTAAAAACTTCTTAGAAAATTGAATTCAGACAAAAACGTTCGGTAAAATGTATTGGTATAATATTGTAATTGATAATTTATATATTTTTTTTTTTTTTACCAGTACTTCTTACTTCTTTAATCTCTTGCTACCGTACAGATAGAGTACGGCCAAACTCAGACTGTAGAGTAGACTCAAAGAAGCGCGGCGCTGCGGCATTTCGGTGTACAAGCGGTCGTCGAAAATTATATTTTAAACCTACGGTGAACCGGCAAGAGTTGATTTTTCCAAGGCCGCTTGTACGAGCGACGACGTCTTGTATAAAAGTGAGCATTGGGCCTAAAATTGGAAAAAAAGACTGTAAAACGTGTTCGGAATGAGAGATGACTTGTGATTATTTTTTCTGTAATTTAGCAGTTTTGCATTATAATTATTTATGCTAATCATTGACTCGATCAACATAGTTAAATCATAAATTTTAGACATTTTAATTATGAGAGTAACTGTTTAATTTTCTAACCTTTTTGGACTTGGGTTTATTCACTGAGCACGGGATCAATGTACTCAGGACAATATGACGCAGAAGCTGTACACAATCGGAATGACGCGATTGTCCAAAATTGGTGGATGTGTGGTTTACGAACCAATCCGCAGAATAATTAGAATTTTAAATGGGGGATTTTACGACCACAACCAAATAAGGACATACGAAAGATAATCAAAGCAGCCAGAATAAGAGTTAGTATTATTTTAACATTAGACACAAAATAAACAATACTTCGTAAATAAAGTCTATAATGTCGAATAGTGTAAAATTAAAAAGAATACTTAGGCTATGCTGCTTATTAAGGGCAACCCTATGCTAACTGTATAAAATTGCCTTATAGGCATTCAAATTGATAATTTTCAGATAAAGACAAACCATAAAAGTCCAATAATTAAAATGCTATGTACAATTTATCCATTATAATTTTTCTGAAAAAAGAAAAGTTAATTAAACTGAATGAATTTTTAATAAGCAAGCAACTGAAAAATTATCTTTGATTTAATGGTTTGAATTAAATCTTTGAACCATGATGATGGAAAATTGAAATATTACCAATGCAAAGGATGTGAAAAACGTAGATTAGATGTTTATTTTAGAAAAATTAGCACAGATAAAATTTAACTCATTCCTGGTTGTTCACATTGAAAAACTGGAGAAAAAGATACAGAGTTTATGTAATAATATATATAAACAGTGCTCTATAGATAAATTAAAAAAAAAAAAAAATATATAACTCCAGTTTCACGGATATTATTATAGTATATTGATTTATTTACGGTTAATAATATAAATAGACAAGTACAAAGAATGTTTTAAATGTTTATCGGGACTTATCACGTATTATTTAATTTAGGTAAAAATATGTACCTTTCGCTCAACGTTTCGACCATGTCACGAGCTGACTAAAAACTAAGTACAAAGAATTTTGAAATCCAAACATCTTTTTTTACTACTCAAAAAATCACAAGTTCCAAACTAAAGTTTAATAGATTTATTTACCCTTGCAAACTAAACGTTTAAAATGTAAGCAATATTATGTTGCAGTTGGTGCAGTTACATTCGAACTCAGGCGCTAAAGTAACGTGTAAAAGTTCAAAACACTAAACAATAATATATCACAATTGTAGAATCGATAAAACCTTATGATTAATATCAGCCGAATGCAAAAGCGATGTAACAAGTAATTGCTATATCGTGAGTATGCAATGAGTAGGCACCCTTCAATACTAACTTTAGTTATGTAAACTATAGGTATTCCTCACAATGATGGTAACTATGCTTGATTTATTACAACTTATTCACGTCACGACTGCATCGCTCTTGACTTTGTTTTAAAGTTCATCGCAGTATAGCTTAGACGTCTATGAACCTATATAGTTTACTATCGTCTAGTCGTGTCTGTACCTATTTGGTGCAGTACCTATAAATGATGTTGCTTTATCCATAATGGATTCAGGTACTTCACTTTGCACGATCTTTTGCATCACCAGAAAATCAGATACTATCAGATCGTGTTTGACTATAGCTACGTCTTTCTGATGGATAAACAAAGAAACTTAATGGAGAGAATAATTCCCAGGGTTAAACCTAAGCTTTTGAATAAAATGTTCATACCAATTAAACATTAATGCTAACTTAAAATTTCTAAGATCATGCCTATGTCGTCATTTTGCGAGCTTATTCTGGCAATAGATGTTAATAATCTCACGTAAGTCTCATTGCACACTTTTAATGATTGCATAGCGGTCTTCTCAATCTCAACAATAAGCTACAACTAGTTATCTACTTCTGTTTTATGCCTATATAACAACCTCATTCAAAATCTAAGTTTGTCGCTCACGAGTATAATATTTATGACACTCATAAATATTATATCTTAGATTTGCATGAACTAAAACACAAATAATATGTAAACCTTAAAATTTGACTTTTAAATAACATTTTATTAAGAAAAATGAATATGAACATAACATAATCAAGTTCATGTGTTCATTCTCATTTTGTTTTGTTTCTTTAGCAAAGTTGTACCTACTATAAAATGTATATGGATTAATTAAATACTATGGTAGTTAGAAACGCAACTTTTTAGTAGGTATCTCAAGTGGTTTACCAAATGGGATTCTTACCAAACGGGATGTACCCGTTTAAATTATCCTACAAATATTACTGGTGGCAATATATGTATATTTATATAAGTATACGTTTTAAATACCTAGAGAACTACTCATCCATATCAAAAATGCGTTATTCAGAAACTATGCTTCCTTTTGCTGTTACTGTACCTAACAGTAGCATCATAATCATAACAATATTCACAGTTAATATAGAGCAGCCTCACATTAAAGCTTACGAGCTTGACCACATAAATGACATCAAAAATAATGGTCACTATTTTGGAGCAAGCGATAAAGAGCATCAGAGAGCTGCCTCGTTGCTTATTTGTAGGTATGTTTCTTTTCGTAGGTATAATAATGTCTAGAATATTATAATGCAAACAAGACTATGAAGTATTGAACAATTCATTCTATAATTGCTTATTTTCAAACAACATTCTAAATCAGAAAACAGTGTTTTAAACTATCGCGGTTGTTCGGGTGTTTATTCTAGATCAGGTTTTTTATTATTACAATATAACATTACCTACTCTATAGTTAGGAGAACTTATGTTATTTGCAGTTTTTTTTTTACTCATAAAATCATACCTGCCCAATGGGTTTTATCTTATGTTTCTTTTGCGTTAATTGGCTGTACTCACGTCAAACTAAAACTTGGCGGTTTTAATCAACATACGATATTTTAAAGACAGGTTTATCTAACTGGCGTCATTGTTTAATTTCCCCTGCATATATAAGTTTAATTTCATTTTGATATTCCTATTTTTACGTATTACGTAACGTCTCTTGTTTGTCTTGTCTATACTAATATTATAAAGAGGAAAGATTTGATTGCTTGTTTGTTTGTTTGCATTGAATATACTATTTGATGAGACTATAGTTTATTTACTCCGAGACTATATGAACCGATTTGAAAAATTCTTTCACTGTTGGGAAGCTACACTATCCCCGGGTAACATAGGCTATATTTTTTTTTTTTTTAAATAGGGATCCTTACTAAAACTCCAATAATGTAACCCAAGGTGTAAAACAATAAGATTTACAATTTTAACTGTGCGTGTTTGACAGTTCTAAGATGGGACAACGTCTGTCAGGTCAGCTAGTATTACATATTTATGCAAAGTACGCAATTAGATAAATCTATATTCCTCATAGAAAGGTGTATACCGAGTAAAACAGCTCAATATCAAGATCAAGTAACTTATTACTCGGTTCTGAGGCATCATATTTAAAAGAAAATTTACTTTCCTTTTTACTAGAGAGAATAGCGTCAGTATTATTCGTTGGTAATTTCGTTTTAAATGCAAGTTAATATCAAGAGAGTTTTTTTTCCTCTGTATCAAATTTAATGGTGTGAACAATAAAGAGTTAATCAATCAATCAATCAAGTTAATATCAAGAGCATTTGGATTGTCTTTAGACCTTCAACGGTCTATGGGCAGTCTAACTGTATTTGTAGTGTTAGTTTTAGCTTGTATTTTGTTTAGTTATTAAAGGCACTTGCCAGAAGAAAAAAAAAAAAAAAAAAAAAAAAAGAACATTGACTTCTTTAAAATTTTAAATAAAACCTTGAAATTTCCAAAACATTATGAAATCTATTAACTCAATGCCAAAAGGCTAAGTACTACAATATTAAGCCATTTTTTTAGCAATGGATAGGTAATTAAGATTGAAGATAACTTTTGACTTTGTATAAGCAATACTAATTGTAGCCTGTACTTCCCGCGTTGTTTTACAATTCTTAACATAAAATTCGTGGCCTTGATTAGATTAGGAAATTACATTGTCTATCAGAATATTCTATTTCTTGAATATAAAAGTAGATATCGCTCTACTGGTATTTTATTTTCTTCCTAACTACAGCATTAAGTATTGAAAGCCCTACTTCACTCTTTTGTTGTAAATTTTTTACCAAAAAAAATTAACGATGATTATTTTTGTTTTCATATTCACTGAGCTCTATTTCAGGGATTTTCAACGCTACACAATACATAATTTAATTAGTGGATGTAAGTGTGCCCTAGCTAAACCCAGTCACTTGCTTGTCATTGTGTTTTAGCTTGATAAATTTATTCAAAAATCGCCTTTTCTATTGAAATTAACTCTATTATATTCCGTTCTATAGTTTAATATATTACATTATTCTATATTCTCATATTGGTGTAATTAATGCCAATTTAGATTGTATGTGCACGATTATTGGGCTCGGTCATTCTCACCTTTTGTTTTATAAATCCTCCAGTATCCAATTTTTCACGTTAAACCACTGTCGAATTTATGTATTATTATCACATAAACACGTGTGATTTTTAATCCTCCTCTTCTTTAGATTAGACGACGCACATGCGCGGCAGAGATTCTCGACTGACACCACGGACGTAACTAAAGTTGTTTATACGTTCTGTAACGTTGTGCCCATCACTTTGACCTAACTACCAATACTAACGCCTTTATCTGCGAAGATATAAAGTTTATTTTAGCACAAAGTTTCATGAGGACTGAACGGGTATGGTAGCACCGTTAGCTGCTACTTTCAAACCGCACCAGGTTCAAGTTTAGTGGCTATGGTACAAAATTAGGTAATATTTATATTATATGCCGATCAGATCATTAACCTTATCGGATTAAGGCAGTAGGTTACGACCTGCATTAATCCATTGCTCTGTTGTTGTGTTTTTGTTTGTTTAGTGTTAGTGCCGCAATTACGCTTTCATTAAATACGAGTATTTATTTCAAAGTCTCCATTCAATATGATTTACACAGTATAATGTCTCGGTTACTGTTCTCATATTGGTGTATTACTTGTATTATTATTTATTAAACCGACTTTAGGAGGGAAGTTATAAATCGTTCGGTTCGTTTTTTTTTTCTTCTATGTATGTACACCGATTACTCCGCAATTTGGTAACCGATGAACAAGATACCTTTTTTTTAAATAATATTCTTGCCTTTGGCCCCCAACTTCCCTGATGTTAAACGATGATGCGGTCTACGATGGAGTACGCTTGCCTAGAAGAAACCAATTCATCTTGATTTGAAGACAGATTATGTAGAGGAAACTCTCGAAGCATTCTCACAAAAATTTCATTAACATTTGCCAAATGGTTTTTAACCAGTTCTAGTAATACGAATAATTTTGTTCGAGCTCCTATTAATTTGGCATTATCAATAATTTTGTTTAAGCGCTAACAAATTTTAAGTAATTTTTTTTATTTGATAATTTTTTTATAATATATTTCAAATAGATAAATAAAAAAAAGCAAATATTTTTAAAAATAAAATAGAAATTGGCAACGTAGTTGTTGTTTTTTTTTGTTAATTATATTATTATTTGATTTATATAGGTACTATAAAAAAACTTTTCGATGTCGGTTCGAGCTCAAAGTTCCAAAAGAATGTACCTCAAAAGCTCCACATTTCTGAACTTTCACCAGCTGGGATGTGTGCTTTTAAAGTCAAATTTCTTTTATTTATAGGTATATATGACTCACTAAGCAAAGTCTGCTCGTAAATTGGCGAAACAAGTTTTATGACTTTGACGACACACCTACTGCTCTCAGTGCGCTCGTTTGTAGGTAAATAGGTATATCGTCTCGATACAGGTTTTAACAGGCGATGATTTTTAGAAAAATACAATATGGCGGATATTGAGACTACACCACAGAAGACATTAGTGACTTTACCCATAATAATCTTTTCAAGAACGTTGATACTAGTATCTAGTAGTAGCTAATAATATTACAGTTATAATTTTAATCAAAATGTGTTTCGTAAGAATGAGGTTTCTGTTATTTCTCTGTGGTGATAATGTAGTGCACGTCATCAACCAGAACAAAAAGTTTGTAAAACAAACGACAATTATTATTAAAATTAAACCTATGCGGCTATGGCAAAGATAATTTGAGCTATAGGCACAGATATACACAGCGCTATATGTATCAACGAAGTAGGTGTTTATTCTGAGATCTACACTATTCACTGGCTTTAACTGTTGTATGTTTCTACAAGTAATATAGGTAAAGTTATTTGAATTAAAAATGCGTGTTTTTGTGTCGACTGTACATAGTGTTGACCAACAGCTAATTTAGCAAATCTCATGATTTCACTAAAAGAGGTTTTGACGAAGTCCAACAACTTCATATGTTTTATCAGTAAACGAGCCAGTAAAAAGATAAACTTGAGCTTTACTTTGACATTTTTATATGCTACTCTCCAGCAATTAGATGGTTTTCTTTTAAATTTGCTCTATCATCAACATAATTAGCCTTTCTTAGGTACTTACCTACTGATGAGCGCTGCATAGGCCTATTTACCTACATAACTGAAATACTTACCTACACACTAAGTAATTTTTTTCAATATGTTTTATAATAATGTTTCCACTAAATCTCTAAGCAAGTAGGTAAGGCATAGGAAAGCTAATTTCATATAAGTGAGGGAAGTAATCCAATACCTACAGCTTTATCTCAAGTGGATGTTCTAATTTCTAATTTCGTTCCATAATAAGGGAATCCTTTAAGGGCATCTGACGGCAAATTGATAAGGATATTGCGTAGGGATATTGAAGTAGGTATTAGGAACGCAATCTGCGTCTTCTATTAAAGCTACGTTTCCTAAACGATTGGACATAGCAATGTAACATGTGGTGCTCGTTATGCAATGAGAAAAACTAAGGCGTTTCTTCTGTATCTATAGATTATGTAAAACGGAACAATTTGACCTCTAAAAACTAAAAAAGTTAGCTTGATCTGAACAAAGCACTGTGTTGACGGCCTTGGACGGTCTAGAAGAACTCACAGGTCTTAGCAAAGCACATCAAACAAGGTAACAAGGTCAAACTTAAACTCTACCTTTTATAGGAAAGAGTGTGACGGGCGCATAGAAAGAAACCAATGGCATCGATTCTGATGTACTCTAAACTAAACTTGAAATTTGAATGCTCTCAAATAGTTGCAATCCTTCTCTCACATATTAAAATGAAAAGAGAGGTAGATAGTTTTAGTCCTGTCAGATTGGTTTAGTTTAGTGGGTGGTATGACAGAATCGACGCCAATACCTACCATATACTTTGCCGATTTATTGTGTTCAAAATTCTTTGTTGTATATTTGCTAGTTTATTTTCACATAACAAAATATTTCTAAACCTGAAAAAAAAAATACTACTATGCCGTTGGCGCCCATTTTTACGTTTCGGTAAAAAAGTGACCCGATATTTCACCTATCAAGTTTTAACTATGCGACATTGAAACTAGATTATAACCGGTGCAAAGCCTGCGTATTCATCGATTAATCAGCTAAATGTAAACAACTAACATTTCTCTAATCAGGAGACCGGTGGAACGATTTTGTTTGAAATAGGTTTCAAAAGATTTGTATAAATGTTAGGGTAGGGACATTTAAAACATATTACTAAATTAATATTGACAAGGTATCTAGGTAGGTGTACGTACCTACTTGTTTAAATAATATTTGATCGCTTCACCTTTTAAATTATTAAGCTGTTTGCCTGGGACAGCTATTATATATACGTACAAGAGCTGCAAAAAACGGCAATATTGCTAGGTAAAAACAAACCTAATTTTATGACGCCATCTCTTAGGTTATGACGAAAGAACTTGGAATATAATATTTTCCAGGATTCTTTTTATCGCGTACTGACGATCTTTATTGGTCGTGCAAATAATTATCGTCACCTTTTTATTAATAATTTAATACAGGATATCAGGTAGGTAAGCTATTAAACGGATAAACGTCTTTAGCTATGCCGTCACTGGTTCTTAAGCTCTACACATGAACTAAATAGTATATAATCTGTGTTACATTAAATTGCAAGATAACAAACAAAATATTAGCAGCGATCGTTAAGGCTCTGTAAAGCACGAAAAAATTATAATGTGTGTGATAACCTGTATTCTCAATCTCAATATGGTTTTTTAACTTTAACGTTTTGACTCGGCTTACTACAGTAAGTAATTGACTGATAATCCTGACAATATGCGCGTAACTATACATATTAAAAACATTTTTCGGGACAAATAAGTAAACTTATGTGCTAATCCAGGGTATATACTACCTCAATATCAATGTTCAATAATGTGCAAATGCGCAGGGGATAGAACTGCGTTTAAAAGCCGCCCTCGGTTAAAAGTTTAGAGCAGAATGACTCGTGTCGAGAACTACTGCAGTTCGCTTATCTCACTTTCTTGCCGAGCATACTTTGTGAAGTCAAATAAAATAAGAGACTAGATTCTGAGACACAGGCTTCGCCTAGTCCAGAGTCTAGCTAGGATAGAGTTTGCTAATCTCCCCCCTCACCATTAAAGTATAAGGGGCTGCTCCTATACTAACTGTTAAACTATAGTTGTGAACTGTGACCTCGCTATCCATTGTACCTTCCCTAGACCGATTTTGTCGAACGCCGAACAAACATAATGAACATATACATACGCCTATTCGTTCCCATACACTAATTAGTCTATATTAATGAATATTAGAATGATCAGTAAAATACAATAAATACCTATTACTGCGCATATCCCCACGAGTCACATTATCATGACGAATTACACGTACGTCTTTATATGGTGGGTGTGTGCATCATCGGAACGAGTTCCCAATATCATTAGCAGGCCAACTTTCCTTATTGAACCTTTGCGGCTTTTAATTTTGCTTTTAGTAACTGGAATTTCCAAGCTATGAAAAATGAAATTTTGATAGTCATCGTGAGCGTAGGGTTACCAAAGAGTTTCCGTAATACAAAGGGGCATGTCAATGTAGAAAAAATGTCTCCCTCAGAAATCTCACATTTTTCAGGATCAAAAGTATTTTATGATCGGCCCTCCAAAATCGCGTCGATACGTTACGCTGTTACTGTGAGAAAGAGGAATCATAATCATAATTTATTCAAAAATATAAAAAGGTCTGACAAAAATACAAAACATAAGTAAACATAATTAGGTCTATAAAACACGTGAGCCTGAACTAGGTAATCCTGTGTTTCAGGCGTGTGTATCAATAAATAAACAAACACACTTTCGCATTTATTTTAGTACGAATATGATTCTGTTTATTAAATAGTCATAGAACAAAGTGTTTAAGTGTGATATAGAGAAGCTACCTTTAAGAAATCTCTACTATATCAGAACCTATAAAAAATAATACTTGTAACCATAATATTATTTCATTTTATATGGCGTCGCTTTTGGCATACCACTCACTAAACTAAACCAATCTGACAGGACTAAAATTATCTGCCTCTCTTTTCATTTTAATATGTGTGTGATGTGAGGGTGGCAACATAAAATGAAAAGAGAGGCAGATAATTTTAGTCCTGTCAGATTGTTTTAGTTTAGTGAGTGGTATGCCAAAATCGACGCCATATAAAATTTCGATTCTGATGCACTCTAAACTAAACTTAACTAAATTTGACAGCTCTAAAATATATGTGTGTGATGTGAGGGCATTGGGTGGCAACAATTTTAGAGCTGTTAAATTTAGTTAAGTTTAGTTTAGAGTGCATCAGAATCGTAGCCAATGTCTTATTTCTTTGATACGACTTTTCCTTTTCAAAATTCTTCATTATCCAGTGTTATTGTTTACCAGTCTTAAAGCACAATGTTACGTTTTACTAACCTACAGACCCGAAATGTGAACAGTGAAGCTGATCCATAGATTTAAAGTCCCTCAGCAAGCTATGCTCGGGCTTTCTTTGCAAGATAGAATCAGAAATGAGATTATCAGAAAAAGAACTCAACTAACCTACATAGCTCAAAGGCACTGTTTTAAACTATCACGGTTGTTCCCTACAGTTATATGACACAACCTCCGTCCACTACCTTAACACGGTAAATATCCCGTTAATAATCATATTATTATAACTATAGCTTAAAGGATTAGCAAGCTGAAGTGGCAAAGGGCTGACTATATCTGTAGATGAACTGACAACCGTTGGGGTAGACGAATTCTGGAGTGGAGATCGCGTATCGGTAATATAACCTTAGAGTAAGTCATGGTACCACGTGGAGCAACGACCTGCCAAAGGCGGTTGATGGCAAGTGGGTGTAAAAAGCAGAAGATTGTGCCTTGTGGAATTATTTAGGAGAGGCATACGTTCAGCAGTTGATGAACATTAAATGGGCTGGTGATGATACTAAAGCACAATAGATTAGGTAAGCTCTATTAGATGTTAAACATACTTCTATTGTGTTTTGTAACTAGTTCAGTAATTTCTGTAACGACTAACGTAAAAGTATGAACTGTGATAGTGGCTTGTCTAAATCTTGAAATTAATCTTAAGCCCATTGTATTATTTTCTCAGCGTTTTAGTTAGCAGTGTAGCAACAAAATGTTATGTGTCTAATGAGCCATATTGATGGGACTAACTATGACATTTACACACAATGATGGTGTAATATTTTTTTGTACAAACCCTAGAATTAAATAAATTCTCCAGCAGATCCATGCCGAGTCAATTGGATGGAGAGGAATTTTATAATTAAAGGCAAACAATTCGCATTTAATTACACGTTGCGTGTTTATTTATTATTAGGCAAGTAACGAAATGTTTATTTATTTTGTAAGTAAGTATGTCTTTATTTTTTACATTTTTGCTGAGTTTCTGGAAGTGTACATTATTTTAGTTAAAATAATTTAATATACATGCGATAAAATCCGTTAAATAAATTATTTTCCAATTTACTATTGGTTGAGTACTTTAATGTTTTTTATTTTATTTTTATAAATTAATAAATAAATAAAATAAATAAATAATCAGTAAATTTTTGCACACACGGTCATCTGACCCCAAACTAAGCAAAGATTGTGATATGACTGCCAGAGGCTTATTTATTACTATTTTTAAATACATAATAAAATAGACATTAACAACCAGATATAGAACAAACATAAATGTTCATCACATAAATGTTGGTCCTAGGTGGGAAACGAACCCACAACCCCAAGTGCAGAAGGCAGGTTCACAACCAACTGGACCAACGGGCTATCTAAAATAAGTAATGGGAAGTTAAGTAGATAGCCCGTTACCTGCACCATAGGAAAAGAAATAATCTCACCTATTTTTATACCTGCTTTCCGACATTTCGCATCATCGGCCGTTGTTATCACAGAAAAGAGAAGTAAATAGAACGGAAATGAGAACGAAAATCTGCTACAAAGCATTATGAGTGAACCTTGATTGAACATACATATTTAGATCAACGCGTCGAACTCCGCATCACAGTTGCTAACAGATGTCGAATGAATGACGTCTCGTTTATATGGGTGCAACTGGCTACAGCAAATTTCTTGCCTTGACAGCAGTTCTAAAACTTTTTGTGGTTGTAACAGTGTTGTTGATTGCACCAATAAACAACAATTATCCAGGAAAGCCACCAACAAATCAGTCACTTTACTGTCGTGCACATTATTCATTTGTTTGTAACTGCATATTGCACTTTTCTAAGTAATTAACTCGTTTTGAATCACACATAAGTACGTAAATTACCTACTTCCATTCACTAAATGAGAACTCCAATGGTCATCTAAACAAAATGCAGGCACAAAATATTTATTAAATTTCCAACTCCGTCCATAAGATCTCTCAAAAATTAAGAACGTTTACAGAATCTAGACAATAAATGCGTAAAGGCATTTTATGGTTAACAGGCTAGGCTACCCGAGTGCCTATATAGTGCTAGTTTTTCCATTCGATCATGTTAACGTTAACTACGATTTGTTTGAAATAAGAGCAGCGCCATCTAGTGTCATCTAAATGGCATTGCGCTTACTTCAACAAATCGTAGCTAACGCTAACACTATCGAAAAGGTAAAAAAAGCAACTGGAAAAACTCGCACTAGGTACGCGCGTAGCCTAGCCTGTTACCCAATATAGGTACCCAATATACATCAGTAAAATGTTAAAAGATAATTAATTATTTAAAAAAATATTACAATGTTATTGCAGCTATCAGAGCCACAGACCTATATCTAAGTGGACTTCACAATCGATCCAAACTGTATGAAAACTAAACGTGTCAAATTTTTCGCACCTAAAAGTGAAAAGAAATATGTTCATTCTGTCGGCCAACTATTTGTGGTATTCTTACAACTCAGTGTTGCACAATTACCTACCCACTTTCGTTTCAAACTGACACATATTGTCACGGCACCGATTGAGCAGACTGATTTTGGCCGGACTCAATTATTACGATTAATAATCATTGTTTAGTAAATATGACATGCAAGGAAGATCGACTTGTGACGTCTACTTGGAAATAAGTCTGTGGTCAGAGCAAACAAATGCTTGGACTCGGTCCAAGCATTTATTTGCATTAGTGCGAAACAAGAAATGCAAAATGAAGTTGTGGGAGCAGACTGATTTTAGCCGGGCTCATATATGACGAGTAATAATAATTGTTTCGGAAATATGACATGCAAGGTAGGTCGACTTGTGGCGTCTACTTGTATATAAGTCTGTGGTCAGAGCAAATAAATGCTTGGACTCGGTCCAAGTAATTATTTGCATTAGTGCGAAACAAAAAATGCAAAATGAAGTTGTGGGCAAAACATTATAGAACTGCTATAAATGTTATCACTCAGCCTTTTCTGATGTAAAATATGGGCACTTAAATAAATCAGTGCCTGAGCTCTGTTTCAAATGTCCTGGATAAAGTCAGAATATTAAAGTCAGACGTTTGTCTTTTCGTTTTTGAGTACCTTCATTAATAACACGATAAAATAAAGAAAACTCTGAGATAAGAAACGGCTTCACGTGCAATCGTATATCGTAACTCTTTTTACTGAGTTAGTACTTGTAGAGTATGTATTTAAAACTAAGGTCTCAACGATTGAGGAACTTCTATTTAACATGAGTAAATTGGCCTCAATTAAACACGATCTGGTTTTACCAATCACGTAATTGAGAGGAGGCAATTCATTATAGGATCTAGTTCGGAAATTCTAGATTTATGGTCTAGACACTTGTGTGGACTTGAACATGGCAACAATTTGATTGAAAAACGCTAGGTCTAATAAAAAAATGCAGATCAGTTCAAAAAGATTTTAAAATAGATTGGAAAACCAATATTTCTATAATGAAAAGATTATTAAGTATTAATAAAACTATACTCAAACTTTACTTCGATAGCTAGCCGCGAGAATCGGGGGCAGTGATGAGCCTTCTATGCCTAGCATCAGACTGATGCAGGCTGGTGAATGTGGTGATCATGATAATGAGTGAAACAAAAAACATGATAAAAGGTAAGTATTTCTAAAAAACCTACTGATACTATCATAGCAAATAAACAATTTCAAAATAGAATACATTACATGGATATTTTTACATTGCTGCAACTATTTATTTTACGGCTTAAAAATATATCACTTAAGAATCGAAACCAATGGTTGTACATTGTGCCTCGAAACATGAAAGCCTTTGTCCAAGTGCGGTCAACGTGTCCACTGTCCAGTGTCCCTGACCCTGTGGTTAAACCCACATCATTGGGATTAATGGCATATGCGCACTCTTTTAAAACAGTTCGGCCATGTAGAGCCATTTCTAGTATGTTATTGATATTGCGTGGCAATTAAATGAGAAGAGTCGAACCTACTGAACTACTGAACCTACTGGGTTTTGAACTTTGACGGTTTAGAAAATAAGCTTAACACAAAACGTGTGTTGGCAAAGTTGATTATCATTTTCACAATCATACTTTTAGCTGTTATCAATTCACAGCTAGTTAATGGTCATAAGCTTCTAAGTACACTATTAAATCTGGCCCTTGGCTGTTAAATGTTTAAAAAAAAACTATACCAATGTATAAAAAGGTAGCCCCGATTTCTTGTTATAAACATCGTATAATGAGTTTTCACCTATGTACTTATGTTAGCTTAACAGCTATAATTATGATTATTAAAGGGATATTTACAGTGAAAAGGTTGTGGATGGAGGTCCCAATATTTTGGAGCAGTTATATGCACCATAATTATTAGTAATTTTTAAACTTTCGCGATTTGAACACATGTTTTAAAACATACCATAATTATTGACTGGGAAAACAATAAATATTAAAAAAAACTTAAATATCCTGTTAATAATCATATAGCTGTAGTAAACAACCGTGATAGTTTAAAACAGTGTTTTGTTGGCCTAAGTTCTTAGCCAAATAGGTGGTGGATTACTAAATAGTAACTAAATGGCAAATCGACTTAATCGGCCTTTGCACATCGTTTCATCGTTTGGTTTTCCATTACACAGTAACCGCATAATAACCGTGATATTTATCACATTTTGACGGACATTGACGTATTCATGTTGCAAGAGGAAATTATCATGGCCTTACAATGATATTGTGCTGGTAGTTTTTCAGGTTATTTAGAGTTGACCATCACGACTCAGGCCTTGTCTAATTCATATCAGTAACGGCTATTGTTAGCAATTGCTCACATAACAATTAAAGTGACATCGTCAAGCTCAATTGATGTTGGTGGCGCCAAAACATTAAAATGAACTGTGATTGATAGCGACGCCACGAAGTGTTTATTATTAACATGTATTTCGACCGATGAGCGCATCTTGGAAGAGTCTGATGACCTGCAAGAAATCTAAATTAATAAGAGGTAAGTACTATCGGCACACAAATACAGAGAACATTATCATTTAAAGTGAAAATACTAGGTAGGTCTTACATCGTTATTTTTTAGCATTGAAATTGCGAGACATTTTGCCACTTGCGTAAACTTACTGTCTATTACGGTAGAGATTACAAATAAACCAACATTTAAGCGATTTTTTTTTCTTTTCTGTGATACCAACCCGTATTTATTTTAAATAAATGCAAAGATAGATACTAGCGCCACTAGAAGCCGGTGGAGTTAATAATAAATGAAACCAGCCGTGCAACTGGCAGAAGTCAATGTCGATTAAAAATTCTAAATTTTAGATTTTTAAATTTCGAATTAATGATTATTTATTGTTTTTTGACAGCAATGATCGCAATTAGCAAATAGTTCCTTATAGTATGCCATCAATTTTTCAAAATGCTGATCATGATAATAAAATAATTGTGTCAAATCCAATCTCGCAAGTGCATTTTTATTATGTTACTAGCTGATACAACCCGCTCCAGGAACACAAAATTTCATCCAAATCGGTCCAGCCGTTTACTCACCGCTTTAACCTTCCCTGAACTTCGACAAAAATTTAATGATCAAAATCAGCTAAATCGGCCCAGCCGTTCTCGAGTTTTAGCGAGACAAACGAACAGCAATTGATTTTTATATATATAGATAGATAGGTAGATAGATAGATAGAAGATAGATAAAATAGACAGACATGCAACTTTATGACGGTGCTCAAGGTTTAGCAACTTTTTGGTGGGTACGAATTGTTTGCTTTTTTGTCTGACTTTTAGTTATATCTTCCTAATTAGTGACTTTGTGAGTCTAGGATATACAATTATACATACACACATCTGCGTCTAAAGACCCACACTTCGAAACGATCAGGTGTAACATCAGGTACGGTACTATCTAAACACAACTGTAGGTAACTGTTTTAGTAATTGCCTTTGTAACTGGACGGCTTTCACAATACAGCGGTGACGTGTTGAAGATAACTGCCGTGTAACCTGAGTCACCTTTGTTATCTATTCAGGACGAACCTATTAATATTGGGGTTTCTATGTCCTTTCCTTATCAAGAAGTAAGATCATGTAGGCCAAGCCCTTATGTCACAGGTTTTAGGCCGCATAAATGCCGCTGATATGCTGATATGGCAAAGTGGTCGTTGTTATAGAAAAAACAACCAGAGCCTACAATTTCGCGTCTCGTGTGTCACGGCAGCGCTCAGCTGTAAATACCCTTCACGGTCAGTATCCAAAGACGCACTGTTCGTTGCTTATCGGTTAATCTACTCTACGTGAACTCTGTCAAGTTGTAGCTGACAATGAAAATCAAAAAAAAAATACTGTGTGGTGAAGATGAATATCAAATTATCGATAAGAAATCATTAAATAAAAATAAATATTTTCACATACATCTTTTAATTAGATTCACTTACTCTTTTAGTATTAATTATACAGACTAGGAGACACTTTACATAACTAATACGTACTTGAATACAATTTCACAGTAAACAGCATAAATAATATGATATGAGTACTCTTTGCAGAGTGCCTATATACGCCTTGAATTGGTGACAAATAAATGCTAAAAAAACAATTACGTCATTATTGTAATTGTGATCTACCTACTTTAAAATAGGTACAAATTAAGCCTTTATATATATGATTCCAAAAATATGCGAGAAAATAGATGGTGGTAATCATTGTAAGCATAAGTACTACGTGGTAGCAGTAGTGAGGCCTATATGTTTTTTTTAACCTATACCGCCTAACAGAAACTTAAAGTGTGCGACTGTACATGGAGTGAGAATATTAAAATTTTCTAAATCTTGTTTAATATAAATGGACAAAAAACTTGTAATATCACTAGTTATGTCATAGGTTTCTATACTATGTAATTATCACACCAATAAAATGTAACTAAGTATAATATAAACTGTGTTGTTATCATAATGATGCACTTTGACAGATTACAATTTCATTAGGAATATATCGGAAACAGCTCATTTTTTAAATCGATTAACTCGTTATTAATTGTATTCTAAATAACAAAAACTAAATAACAATTAGTAGTTTTGACGTACATCTAATTTTATGACACATAAAATTGACAACATCTTCAAAGGTCTGAAGCTAAATATCGTAAAAAGTGCAGACTATAAAACACAAAAAAGTCCAAAATGAGGAAATATTATCGTTGTTTTGCTTGTATGAAATTCGAATTCGATAAAATTGAAAACTTTTTTTTTATAAAAGATCACAGTCAAGAATAAATCTTTGCTATTTTTATTTTACTTTTACCACATACAGACCTTAAATTTCAATGGCTGACTAACAAGTTAACAATATACAACAGAAAATCAGGCAGATGTGCGAAGGAATACTGATAAAGTCTAAACTCTCTCCAGAAGACTTTCAATTCACAGGCGAGTATGCCATCCGGAAAGATTCCAAAGCGTTTTGGATAGATTGTGGGTTGCAAGCGCTTCCGTCAGCAAATGAAGCGCTACAACCGATGTTGCTGAAGCATTGCCCTTGCTGTACCTTATCCATGGACATTCCGCAACAGGACAAGATAGCAGCGTTACACATCCCTGGAACTGGTACGCTAGATGATGATGATAATGGAGCATCATCTTGAAACCTTGGAGCTTGAGTTGATGCTTGTTGAGCCTGAGCCTGAAAAAAAAAAAAACAAAATTAATTTTAAATAAAACACGTGATTCACGGCAGTCAAGCGAGTAAATGAGCAATCCAAATAACTTCAATGAATATGGTGTAAATATGTGGGTAGTGAATAATTTATATCCCTATTCGACACTTTGTTTGGTTTACGTCCTCGACCTACGTTATGTAAATTTTGGGAAACACAAAGTCAATGCTGATGCTGGTATGTAGATAACAAACATTATATAGGGCATTATTATCACTGCGTTTACTGTCATCTAAGCATCGTGGATATAATCGCCACATGGGATCATGAAGTGGAGTTATTTCATGCAAGAATACAACCTCGAAACAATGACCAATAAACAGTCTGATATCTCTCTGTACGCAATTTATATTTTAAAGCATATAGCGGTTGATCATTTGTATCACACAAGCAAACAAAATTGTACGGGCGGTACGGTGTTAAAAGTTAACATTTTATCATCATCATTTCAGTCATAGGACGTCGATTGCTGGACATAGGCCTCCCCCATCGATCTCCAAAAGGGCCAGTTGGAAGCGGCCTGCATCCTGCATTTTTTCTACACTCTCTAAATTTAATAATAATCAACAAATAAGTAAAACATTATCTGGGACAACTGCGGTCAATGTCATACTCTCTACCAATTTATAACTACGAGTAAAAATCTTAGTATAAAAATGACCTAGACTTCTTGTTCTGTTATGAGGTGAAACAAAACAGTATACTTTGGCAAATACCATGTTAGCTAGAGGTATGAGGATAATGATTATAAGAACTTGTTAAAAATTTACTTACAGTAGCTTGAGCACTGCCATGATCTACTTTTGGAGAAGGCCTTTTCATGAACTGCTTCGGTACGATCGGGTCGAAGGATATTGGCCTGGAACCGTCGCTTCCGTCGTCGTAATCATTTTCGTTCGAAACCACCAATCCCCAATTCTGATTGGGATCCATGTCATTAATATTGATCCTTTTTCCAGGCACTGGCAACTTTCCTCCAGTCGCTGATCCATTTTGGTTGTTACAAGAGACACTAGGTATTTGTGGGAAGTTTAAATACATTGGATAAGGAATGTAAATCGGCTGCGGTGGAGGTGGCGGTGGTGGCGGTCTCCGGATATACGCTGATATCTCTTCCAAAAGTCTGGCGATGTGCTGTAATTCTTGGCTATTTCTATCGTAGTCTCTTCTCTCGGCATATTGATAGCTTGGAGGTGGGTAATCGTATCCGTAACCCATCTGCCAACGTCTTTTTCTATGCCGTGCTTGAGCGTTGTGCTCTTTTGGTCTCCTTAACGACTCTTCTTCGTTTTCCAAGTCATCTCCATCTTTTAGGTCTCCAAAGTGTCGGGCGTTCACCGCCACCATACATAATAACACTCCGAACAGCAATGTGAGTTTATTCATCTGGAAAAAACAATGTGTAATTGAGTGTACAGTTACCTTCAATTTTGGCAATGAATACGGAACTGTGAGCGAGATTGCGGTTTCAATTTTTTGAATGGATATCTATAGTTCAACATCTAGCTAGCGTGCTCAGCATTAGCATTATTATGTTTCTTTATTCAGCTCATAGCTATTTAAGAGGAAACATTTAATTTTATAACATTGTGTCTTGAATGCGATGCACTAGTACCTACACAGTGGAATAATATTATTGGCGCCTTCAAACGAGTTTTATAAATTATAATTATTTTATATACAGGTTTATGTACGTATACAATACTTATTTTTTTTTTTTTTATGCCATAGGTGGCAAACAAGCAGACGGGCTGCCTGATGGTAAGCAGTCACCGTCGCCTATGGATACTTGTAACACCAGAGGCATCACAAATACGTTGCCGACCCTTTAGAACTCTATTAAACGTATACTTAGACCTCAGTTATAAATTTTGAGACATTCGAAATTTTCACATGGAACACCAAAACTTATATAGTGACCCAAGTATTGTGTAAAATTTTGATATTAAATATATTACAATACTATGTATATAATTATATTACAAAAAATACGACTGAATTGAGAACCTTTCTCCTTCTTAATTCGGTAAAAAAGAGAATTATTATCATCTGCATGCGACTAGACGGTATTATTAGTTTGACATTGAGTTGAGATCACTGTATTTTGAATTGTAAATAACGTTCAAGCCGGCTGGCAACCACCTTTTGCTATGGTAAACACGAAAAGCCGGTTTTTTATAGAATTATATACACAGATTTTCTAAAAATATTAGCCTCTCGAGCTGTGCCAAAAAAGCCAATAAAATGAAGTTGTATGCATACGTCAAAATGATTGGTAGACTAGTAAATCTAGATGATTATTGGTAATTCAAATTGCCATTATGTTTGGTATGGTAACAAAAGGAGGACATTCAAACCGGTTCTCGTTAAGAACATCATTCCCTCCAAGAACGACTGGATCGATATTAAACGACGCGACGAGTCATATAGAAAGTATACGTTTACCAATAAACATATTTACTGAATATTTATTTATGAGTGTGATCACCGACACAATATCCGTGAATTTAAAAAATACACACCTTGATCTGTTTTAACTTTGAGATTCGCCGCAAGTAATCCTTTTCACTGATTAGTATCTTGCGTTAAAGCTTCACAATTTACAAAACTATTTTAATGATGGCATTTATTTAATTTTCACTCATGTTTTAAAGATGCGTGCGTTCCCCGCGAGAGATTGTACGTAACTGAATACGTAAAAAATACAAGTTTAGTATAGCACGCTCAACCGTGGTAATGAAACGAATGCGCCGGAGCATGCCAAACAGACTTCATTTATATGTACAATCATTCATAGAATACATGAGGATATATTGGTACAAACCAAATACCTATTGATAAGAATAGAATACAAAACGAAATTGTTGAGTATGCAACTGGGAAATGAAATCTCAAGACGGATTCGTCCGGAAATTGGTGACACAAATGATTATATGCTAAAAGTAATGCTAAGAATATCGATGAAGTCAATCAAGATAACTGGAATTAATACGTTTTAATTTTAAACTGGTTTAAGCATTAAAGCAACGATGGCTCGATTGATTTTTAAAAATCATATTTATAAAAAAACCTATTACAGTGGTATATAATTTTATAAAAAGTGCCTAAAATAGCTACTAAGTATTATTATTTAAAAAAAAAAAAGTATCTTACAGGTCATAATAATATGTATTTACATGACACAATACAATATCATTAATTCTATTTTAGGAATGCTTTTATGTCTTGGCGTTTGTCCATTTGACAAATGTAACTACCAATTTCACGCAAGTTTATTTAAATCATAATTATAAAAACTTTTGTATGTACGTAATATCTTAAATTCTATTAAGCAATTGCTATTTGCTACTGATGTGAACATCAAATAACGGGTAGTTAACAGTTATTATTATTATAAATAAATGGTTTGATAAAGGTTCACATGTTCCATCTGCGGTTTGTGGTAATCCACAATTATTATACTCATGATTTGTCCGAAGAGATTAGCTTTTTATTTAGTTTACATGTAGTAGACACACGGTGTCGCCATCTGCACTGTATTTGAGACTTTTTTTTTTTTTTTTTTATGGTATCACTTCAACCTTCCTTTAACCTTCATTACACTTTCAGTGCTCCGCCATTCCGCACGCGTCAAATTGTGTTGCGCATTTATTATTTTCTTATACACAAAAAATCAACATAGTTAAACGTACTCGTGCTGTTTTTCAAAGACAAGTCCATAGCAAATAAAATTAGAACAAAAGTTAATGCGCACACGACGCAGAGATCAACATAATAACATCGTGATCGTCGAGGAGACTGTCAACGTTTTCTTCACCGGACACATCGCGATCGTCATCACGCTCGGGCTTTGTTTCGAGTATACGATCGTTATTAGGTACGGCTCCGCAATATTCGTGCTTCTATCGTGTTTATGGCGCCGCAAAGTCACCGCCGCCGCCGGTGCCATGCTGGAATCAACGCCGCCGGACACGCTATGCATAGAAGGTAAATAAATTTTCAAATACCCACATATACGTTTTAATTCAGTATGTTTGTTATCTTCTTGTTAACAAACTTGTTATCTTCTGTCTTTGACGTTATAACATAGTGTTGCGGGTAGTCCGTGGGACTATCACTTTACTATAATTAACGTGCATAATTAAGTAAAAGTGATGATGCGGTCATTCTCTGGGAATGTCACTTCATTGCTGGTGCTAAAAGACACTAAACAACAGCAATAAATTATATTCATATTAATTTATTTTAGCATTCCACAATTACTAGCGCGTCTGTAACAGATGTGTCTGTAATAAACAGACGTGTCATCTTGTCTTTTACGTTATAACATAGTGTTGCGGGTAGTCCGTGGGACTATCACTTTACTATAATTAACGTGCATAATTAAGTAAAAGTGATGATGCGGTCATTCTCTGGGAATGTCACTTCATTGCTAATGCTAAAGGACACTAAACTACAGCATTAGATTACTAGTGCGTTTGTACGTGACGTGTATTAGTGTGTTTGAACGTGTTATGTTTGTCTTTTACGTTATAATATAGCGCTGCGGGTAATCTGTGGGATTATCAGGTTGCTATAATTAACGTAGTTAATCTTTTACGTTATAGTGTTGCGGGTAGTCTGTGGGACTATCACTTTACTATAATTAACGTACCTACATAGTTAAGTAAAAGTGATGATGCGGTCATTCTCTGGGAATGTCACTTCATTGCTAATGCTAAAGGACACTAAACTACAGCATTAGATTACTAGTGCGTTTGTACGTGACGTGTATTAGTGTGTTTGAACGTGTTATGTTTGTTTTTTACGTTATAATATAGCGCTGCGGGTAATCTGTGGGATTATCACTTTGCTATAATTGACGTAGTTAATATTTTACTTTCTGATGTAGTGCTGCGGGTAGTCTGTGGGACTATCACTTTACTATAATTTTATCAACTTAGGACGATGCGGTCATTCTTTGGAAATGTCACTTCATTGCTAATGCTTATGTACTAAAACACACTAAACAAAAGCATACATAGCAAGCATAGCATAGCAAGCATACATTACTAATGCGGTCAGCTATTAGGCCTGTCACTTTATTAATAATTGCTTAAGTATTAATTTAGAAGGGCGGGCAGCCTTAGGGGCAGTAACTTACCAAAAATATAGGTACTATATCTATGTATACTATTTTAGTCGAGGTCTTTTGGGTAACTTTGGTGTGCCAACACCGTCGACAAGAACCACTGCCACTGTTGCCACCGACACCGCTACCACCGGCGCCGCACTATTACCATCCACCAGTACTGCGGCTACCGTCAAGCTGCTCTCAGCTGGTGCAGTCTCCCCCCCTCGGGGTACATCAGCACCCGCCACCTGCGCCAGAGTTGATCTGGCGCCATGTACTACAAACCCGACACCGAATCTTGAAGATCAAGATTTGATGACGAACTCCTTTTAATAGCTAGGACGGGTTTGCCGAAAGATATTTGCAGTTAACTTACGGATAAGTATATCATCATCATATCAGCTTATCATGTTTCCACTGCTGGGAATCTGGCATTCTCTCAGAGAGTTGAGTGAGGATGAGCCCTAATCGACCATGCTGGACCAGTGCATATTAGTGAATAAGTGGATGGTATGTACTACCGGAAAAATGCACTTTGATTGAAGCACACACTCTCAATCTGGAAGTGGTAGCGGTTGTCTCCGAGGCTGTGCTTAAAACAGACAACGGCAGCGAGGTCAGTATAAATAACGCACAGCTACACTATCAGGCTTAGCTACGGCTCTCTCACTATGTGTGTCGTGAGAACTAAAAATACTGCTCTTATTCAAATATTGAAGGACCTACCTACCTACAAGAATCGCCACTCCAACTCATAGAAGTCGTCGTCGCGTCCGGCGCAGAATCGCAACAGCAACCGCCGTTAGACACGATAAAATACAGGGTAGAATTTAACACTTTCGCAATCATAACGTGCGACAGTATTATACTATCTTGGATAGAGATAGGATTTTTCTCGTCCAGTGAAACAAACAAACGTCCTGCAGCAAGAATGCTTGCCGCTACGGAACAAATTATATACGAACTTGCCATTCGTAATATTTTCACAACTGAAGTCATTGTGAAATGTCAGCTTTTATAAGAACAATTCTTATCTCCTGTATTTTTAGTGCAAAAAAAAAAAAAAAAAAAAAAAAAGTAACGGCAAATATAGATTTACACTAAATTCTAAATCATTAAAATAAATTCATTAACACTTCTCAATTAAAGCTTGAGGATAGAACGGCCTTAAAACATGTTTCCAGAATGTTTCATGAGCACCAGATGCTTATTCTTTTCTACGCATACATGCTGCGTAAAAGAAGTATCTCCGTTTTTTCAATTTGACGAGAAAACAATATATAAATTCAATGTTTTGCCCTTTGGGTCAAGTACAGCCTCGTTCGTTTTCAGGAAGATTAAATTGTGAAACTTCTGATTTTACTGCGATCTTGTGTCCATTTATTAACAATTTTTCTAGATTATACCTCATTAATACCGAATAGTCTAGAATCATGTTTAGAAAACATTCAATGACACAACTAAACTTTTAGAGGCCATAGGTTGTATTATGTCTTCCCGGATACAACATGTAAATTCCTGGGGTTCCTAACCCTATCCTATCCTACCTATAGACTAGGTACTCTAATACTGTAGAATTAGAGAATTCGTTCATCGTTTGGTAAGGATACCTACATCGACCTGCCCAGCCGTCAAACACAGTTGGCCTTATACAAAAGAACTGGAGTGATGTAAATATGTAACCTTGAAAGATGACGAGTATTATGACAACATGAGCATGCCGTCATTAATATTTCCAGGTCTTAAATGGCGGTCTCATACGACAGTTCACCCCAGAACTGACATTAATCAAAATAAGTTTTAAATCTATTAAGATGCCTCAACTACGGGATGGAGAACCTGTAGTGTAGTGTGGGCTAGTGAAATGTGGATGGACAGCGAATTTTTATGACATATGCATGATGAAATAAAAAATTCTGGTTGTCCTTTTCGGATTTAAAACTACAAAATTCTATCATGTCTAACAAATTATTTTACGGATTGACAATACTACTGACGACATTTCTTGCACAACTCGAATGGCAGGTGTCCAGTTCCTTCATATCACAAATGTCACTCGAAAACAAGCAGTGGTGCGAAGAACGCAATCTCATCGTTTTCGCTTTCTACACCAGTTCAGTTGGGAACGATGTCGCAGATGCAGAATCACATGTCCATCGAGACATCGAATGGGATCTGTCAGAAATTGCATTTCAAAAAATATCGTGCAATGCCTTGGCAATCCTAAAGCCGACATATTTGCGGGTAGATTGAGCAAAAAATGTCCCAAATACATATCGTGGCAAAGTTTATTATAAAGACCCTGACGTCTTTACAATAGATACCTACATTTACAAACTCGTGGTCAAATCTTTACTATTTCTACAGCTTTCCACCCTTTTCCATAATTTTAAAAGCATTCCGGAAAATAATTAATGAGACATCGGCCTTGTAAGTCCTCTAATAAGTTGACTATCTCACATTCCAACAATCGATATATGCATCGGAAGATTACTCTGGTTCGGCCGGGATGTTATCAAGCATCACTCTTGAAAAGAGGTGTCAGCAGCTTGTCAGTTAATGTTAACATCACTTACTGAAAATTTTATCAAGCAGTATGACACAATACTGCTGCATACTGTAATATTATAGCAATTATATATGAGTCAGGGTAAAATACCGAACCTTGTATACTTATATAACTTTGTATTTTAGATCAGCATTTTCTCTGATTCTTAGCCAAGAAATAACCAATGATGATTATATTAAGCGCCTTCACAAGGGGTTTGTTTAGATTGCACCCAACATTACTAAAGTATGATATAACTTGGGATACGCCTAATTGTACTCGACACCCTAACAAGTTGGTATCTAATGAAGTATTACATTTAGAAAACATATATACACCAATGTATAAAAATACAATGCTACTTTATTGGCGCTAGCTATAGCACATAAGAGTGCAAACTTTATCAAAAATAAACGCATAATTTCTGTAAAATTGGTTAATATAAAAACTCCAGACCTAATAAAATCTTCTCGTTCTGGGATATCACAACAAGTGCTGATTCTATCCAATTTTCATTTAAAAAATCCAGAAATACTGCAGGGTAGAGCGGTAGCTCCCAAACATTTGCAAAAATTTATAATTTAAATTTAATTCTTAGTGCGAACCATAAGGATACTTTCGCAAGAAATATTATGAGTGATTAATTTAATTAATAAATACTCATAATTGATATTAATTTTTCAATATTACTATTACCAGAACTATATATATATATATAGTTATATTCAATTTGCTACTAAGCAAACGAAACTGATGTTTATTTGAAAGTTGATATTTTCACTCTCAACATCTACATGTAAACTAAATAAAAAGCTAATCTCTTCGGACAAATCATGAGTATAATTAATGATTAAACGAACTTACCTGTACGTGAAGTTCTATCATAATTATACGAGGGATTTGTCCGAAGAGATTAGCATCCCACCCACCCTATTAAGCATTTCCCTATAATGACATGTATTATGTATCGTTAAATAGGTTTACCTACATACATAACATCATTCAAACATCAACATTTACAAAAACATAAGCTCTGAACTAAATGAAGGTTAAAGGAAGGTTGAAGTGATACCATAAAAAAAAAAAAAAAAAAGTCTCAAATACAGTGCAGATGGCGACACCGTGTGTCTACTACATGTAAACTAAATAAAAAGCTAATCTCTTCGGACAAATCCCTCGTATAATTATGATAGAACTTCACGTACAGGTAAGTTCGTTTAATCATTAAATATATCAGTGATTGAACAATCTGCCCGCATGATATGAAATTGAAGTTTATTTGTTTTTGTTATACCGACATCTAACGGTTATAATAGTTGGAGTAGTCCGCAAGTTCAAGATATATGTATGGCGTTTCTCTGAAGTATACCGAGTATCCAGAGCGAAGTTATTCACCAAAGACAGCATATTAGCAAGCTGAAGTGGTAGTGAGCCAGCCCTACCTGTAACTAAACTTACGCAAAACCGATAACCGTTGGGATTGACGTAGTTTAGAGTAGAGACCAGAAACTGACAAACGTAGCTCAGAACGCCTTGAGTCTCGATGAAGTGACAATAATCGTTATACGTAAGGCAATGGGCACTGGCTGAAAGCAAAAAACTAGGGATCGGGTAAAGTAGCGTGCCTTGCTTGGGAGAGGCCTATGTCTAGCAAGTTGACTAGGTAGATAGCAACGGTCTACCTATAAACAAGAAGAACTCTATCATAGTTCATGAGATCTTTTATCCATAACGCGTGTTTCAGTTCTATTTCTACCTTAAAACGAAATATGCCGTGGTATGGAAGTTATGTTAATATCTATTCGTGTGGATCTTTAATATTTATTAAAGAAGAAAAGAAAATAAAGAAAAAGAAAACTTATTACTTGCCACTGATCTTTATATTTTTACATGGACATGGCCATAGTTTACATATTTTAAACTTCGACCAAAGTAAAATTAACGTACGGGCCCAGAAGGAGCGCATTTTTGAAGACTACAAAATGAGCGCTGGCGCTTACTTCGTTTCAGTCGGTCTCTAGTCGTAAGAAGTGCAACACGAGTCTATTGTTACATCATCATCATCATTTCAGCCGTAGGACGTCCACTGCTGGACATAGGCCTCCCCCATCGATCTCCAAAAGGGCCGGTTGGAAGCGGCCTGCATCCAGCGTTTCCCTGCGGTTTCTTGTTACATGATAACGAAAAATCTGTTAAAATTATGCTTTCGTGTGCTTTCCCGAAGTGTAAAAACACAACACAAAACCAGTATCTATTTTTTGTAATAATGTACTGTAACATGGTAATAATTAGGTGTTGAAGTATGTCCGACTCGTTTTTACTGAGCAAGTTCAATGGTTATGGCCCGTCCATTCATTTTATTTTGGTCGAAGATTTTAAATTGTTTATTTGACACTCAATCTGCAAGTAAAAGGATGATGACATGGTATCACTAATAAAAAGTAAACACGGAATGCAAGTATAATAAGAATTTTGAGAGATGAAAAAATGAATCACACACTTAAATACGAGTGAATGTATCGACAAAACGTAATTAAAAGTAGGTTTACTTACGTGCGTCACGAGTTGTTAAACGTTTTAAATATATCTAAAATTTTCCTGGGGATTTCCTTCTTACAATTATAATATTTTCTATTTAGTTCTTTTCAATATTATTTTGTTTCCCTAATTTATTGAGACACAAATAATTCAGCAGTTATGATCAAAGAACAATAGTCGATAGATTCCTCTTAGTTCAATGATGGCCTCTTGGTAGGTGGATGTTAGGTTGCTTGGTAGGTTGGGTTTTTTATCGCGAATGAGTGCGCGATTGTCCTCCAACTCGCCTGTAACAAATACAAGATGGCGGCATGTAATAAAGAAAGGTCCGAATGGAGAACATACTTCCTTTTTCGTAGTCGGTTAAAAAATTTGGTTGTTACCTCATGAGACCTACTTATCATTGAATATAGGTACGTACTTATGTTAAAATGAAAGTAAGTCTTGGTTGGTTGTTGTTCACCATTTGCGAAATATTATGATCGGCCAAATATATCATTGTTAATAGTGCTATTGACATAGTCGCCAAATATTGTAACGTAAGTACCTATAAGTAGGCCTTTTTGTTTCGACATGGCAAAAACCTTGCTCTTGCTTTTCTAGACTATTTGTCTATTTATCTCGTAGTAACGTGGGAAGTCGCCGAGCCTTTCCTTCCTGCCGGGTTTTGCCCACTATTACGGCACACGCGTAGGTCCATTGATGAAATGATTCATCTTAGTTAAAAACTAGAAGATTCTACGAATTAAGACTGCGCTCACCGTTAGAGCTATTTCATTCGCCCGTTTTTAACATTTTGAACATAAAGTATAAATGAGTGAGAATATTAAAAAACTGATTAGGCTGATTATTCTCTAGAATAAAATTGCAAAAAAAGGCAAAAAATTCAAAGCAATTATATTTATTTATTTTTTTAAACAGAAAATCAATCAATCGGATCGACAAGTTTTTTTGCATAGAGATAGCTAGTAAGTCGGAGAGTGGACATAGGCTATTAAGCGGAAGAATGTATACGGTTCCTAAAAAAATACAATGCGGGTGAATCCGCGGGGCGCAGTTACTTATAGTACTAAGCCGAAAAGAGGTCGTTGTTCTATATTCATTATGAAGAACTCAAAAAAACGGATATGAAAATAAAAATATTACTTATTCCATACATTTTGTGACTTTTGCCTTTTACAGAAAATGTCAACGATAATCGCTAAATTACTAATTGTTATGAACAAAGGCCTCAAACTCGTTCTTATGAGATCATTCAATGAATCAAACAAAACGTTTTGACGGTTTGAGATAAAATTAATTTGATGTTACTTAATATAAGTACTTAGTACTTTATTTAAACAAGAAAATTACACATATAATTATGTATTTGAAAAAATACTACAATAAAGCAATACTTACACATAAATATACTCTAAACTGAATTAAAAATTGTCTTCGTAGCTAGTCCTTGTAATTATTGTAAAATGATCATTGTGTTTGCGCTAATTGATGATTATTCTTTACATTATCGTGTAAAATTATTTACCAGTAACGCACATTGAGATTGTGAGAGTCGAGGGCATCCAGTGGATGCAGATGGCAGGTATCGTTGAGTAAGGAGGTTAAAGAGGGAGGCCTATGTTCAGCAGTGGACGTCTTCTGGCTGATGATGATGATGAACACACCTCATTCGTTACTTTTGTCGATAAACGAATGTTTACTATTTCAATCGGCTTATTGACAAATGTGAGTAATAAGGTGAATCACTGATACTACACTACTACTACTGATTACTGCTTTACACGATAACGTGAAGAATAATTATCAATTGTCGCAAACACATTTACAATAATTACCCGGACAAGATACATGGACAAAAAAATCTTTGAACTTCCCGCAATGTGTAAAACATTTATTTTTTTGCTCTTATATGTAGCGCCCCTTAATTTAATTACAATCTAATCTAATGTTAGGCTAGATTATGTTAGGTTTCCATTATTTGGCAATTAACAATTGGACAGACATAATTAGTTCAATGTTTATTCAGTGGTCTTTCCTCTGACCAGCCATAAAACAATACATGAGAAACAGACATGAAAATAGTTAACTTCAGTATTTTGCCTGACGTTATGTAACTTTATTTATGGATTTCGCAATAACATATTGAGGAAACGTCTTTTGCTCATCCTAATTGCCCCATTGTTGACGTGAAAAGAAATACCACAGGAATACTAAACTAAACAAAATATTTATTATTCCCCTACACTTGAAATTTTGATATCAATTATGTAATGGAAGCAAGGGTATCCTAAAAAAATTGTTACTAAAGAGTTACTGAGTTTCTGTTATAAGGAGAAAATTGAAAAAATAAAGATCACCATAATAAAAATACCGCCTTCTTATACCCCTTATAAAGATACATTGTGATTTCTAATAGGCCAATTTAAGGCTCTGCCCTGTGAAGTCAACAAATGTGTCATTTTAAGGCGCCGTAATGTCTCATTAAATATTGTTACCTCATTAGATTATAATCTACATCCGACGAATATGACGTCACCCAATTCTTTCTTACCAATGAATGAATAATAATAAAAAATCTTAAATTTTGTAACAACACACAATATAAGTTGTCACAGATATCCACTTGCCTGTTGTAGCAATTCTGCAAAAAAGCTGAAGTGTTTGTAAATTAATTCGTTATGAAAACCTATATCCTTGATTAATGATACTAGTTGACATTGTACCCAAACAAACAGCAGCATTGTCTAGTGGTAAATGTCAATAATTAGTCGTAATATAAGTGGTAGTGGCAATAAGGCAACAGTTCCAATTTGAAAGAGTTAAACGGTCCTTGATCAATCGAAGATCCATTTGGTTGATAACTTGATTACAATACAAGGTTTTATATCTAATTGATAATAGAAAAATAAAATGAATAAAAGAGAGAAAGGAAAAAGGAGGGGGGAAGAAAGGAAAGAAAGATAAAGGGACTTTGGTTTCACAAGGATTATTCGATAATTTGTAAAAAAAAATACAGTAAACTTCAATATTAATCGTTTATGACTTCACGTACTTGACACATAAACTGTTTACCCACGATACAGCTGTGATACATTTTATAATATTAGCTTTGCTAGATAGAGGATTATCTGTATCATAAATGAGTCAACCTAAATTCCTTCACCGTGAATTATTAATTTCCATTACAGCTATAGATAATTTCAAACGGCTCCAGAATTTAAATTATGTACCATAAACAATCCTTGAACTGTGTGCTTATCTTACATATTGTTTACCGCTAAACCAGGACAGAAAAACCAAATAGTTACACGGTTCTGTTCAAGTATATTTTGTATTCAATAACATGCTAGTTTTTATTTAATGAAGACAATAGATATTAATTATTTCATCGATTAATAAACAAAGCTTATACCATATAGTTTGGCTAGCCAAACCATATTATAGTTCGGTTGTGTTAATGCACAATTTCAATACCTAATTAATGACGTTATTAATTATTTTTCTGTAGTACAGTGTAGACCAAAGGCCAGTCAGAAAACCGCAAACAACACAAAGCGGTAATACCATCGAAAAGAAATGGCACTTGCGTCATTATTAATGGCACTGAACACATAATTATGCATCGAGACAAAACAAAGTACGTAAGCAATCAGAATCCACTTTGTTACATGTATTACTCAATAAGTAATATATATCCTGCAAAGAGTTCACTAACATTACTTCTACAGGATCAGTAAGAACTTGTACTTATGTTTATTATTTTTGGAGTGTTTTCGGGGGCATATAAAGTCTGTCACACATTTGGCCACTAAAATAACTAACTTACCATCGAATCAGTAAACTTGTATTTATGATACTTAACTAAGAGTAGACAAAAAATGACTAAAACGTGTTTTTACTAGTAAGTATATACTAAAGCTTTTTTGAGCCATATAGATGGCAAGCAAGCGAACGAGCTGCCTGAAGGTAAGCCACGGCATTTTCCCCTACCTGTATGAAGATATACAGATAACTCTCAAAACCGCAATCCTAATGCCCCAGTTTGAATTTTAAGCTATTCTACAGATTGTTTCAGTCTAACCCTAAATTTCCTACCAGTTTAACCGCGCAAGCGACCGCAAGCCGCTTGGTCGCGCCGACCCTGAAAGTGTTCCCGTGTAGTTCCTACTTTCTAATACTTTGTACCTCATTTTACTTTACAAAGCTTTATCTTCAGTTTTGCTTGAGTCAGAAAGGTTTATTTGTTGTGTCTCTGATGTTGTAAAACTTGCTTACGTTTACATACGGGATACTACTGTAAGTTTTCATCCTCGAGACTATTTACTATTCGAGATTTTTATTTTATTTTTAAGCTAATATTAAAGTATATAATTTAATTTTTTATGTCTGTTGTCATACTTTAGAGTGTGTACTATAATCATACCAAGTTTGACGCTTATACGTATTACTGTTTCTAGATTAGAGCTAATACAGTATACGTTAAAAAAATACGTTTGTTGTATTGAGACCCCCCTTTTAGTTTTTACTTTTTTATTATTTCCTAAATAATCTGCTATAACATTACATATTCTGTGAAAATTTCAACTGGCTATCTATTATGGTTCGAAAGATACAGCCGCCTGTCTGTCCGTCTGGTCGTCCAATTTTTTTAGAACCTTCGAACATCTATTGATACTGATAGGTCATATTAAAAACCTTCAATCAAAAATATTTCAAGCAATTTCTGATTATAAATTTTTGAGATATTTACGTAAAATTGTCTGAGTAATGAATGTTTCTTAAGTTTTCTTTTTGACTGAACCTAAAAAGTATATAAATATGTAAACATGTTATATTATTATGAACCCTACCTTATGCGTGTCTCAAGTCTCAACACGCTTTTAGCCAGTTATTATTATTTTGTAAAAATGCATTGAGTATAATAAATTATTTTATAATTAATATCATTTTAGATAAATATGTTATCACTTAAGTGACAAATAATTGTCTTAGTGGTAATAAAGTTCTTTAAACCTAAACCTATTAGGATAAATACTACAAAATCAGTATGTGTCCTTACAGAGATATTTAGAAGTGACATTAATTCCCACCTAAGCGTTTTACAAGTAAACGGCTACGTAAGTGGTTTACCACATATCGAGAGGCCTCTCCACTTGACGGCACCTTAAGGCCATTTCAGATGAATTTAGATGGTAGCGCTATTCACAACGACGCCGTGAAGGTAAGTGAAGAGCTTTTACAGGATACAACAGCTTACGGCTATATAACTAAAGAACGAAGAGAACGAAATCAGAAAAAAAGGGGGTATCTCGCTTCGCAAAATTACAACAATAACATTTAATTTTGTTAACCACGTTCTGATATTTTTCATTAATCTCTGATGGCCATTATACCTCATCACAAAAGAACTTGTGAAGTAGTTACCATCTACTTAACTTCTAAAGTTGCAAAATAAACCTTAGTCTCGACGTATAAGTTACCTGTAGTCCGTTCTCTATCCTGATAATTACTGAAAGCTGCAATAGGTACATTGCAAAAAGCTGAATAAAAACATATTTTAAGTCGGGTTAGTTACACCATTTATAACTCAAGAACGGTGGACCGATTTTCATGATCTATGATTTGTTGAATTTCTGTCCACCCAAAATAGCAGAATAAGTATGAAAATATAGGAAATATCCACAATTTTTTTTTATAAAGAATAATCAATTTACCATTCATTTTGTATGGAACGGCAAGAATTAAATGTTCAAAGTCTTTACATTGACATTACATCATGTTTTTTTATCTAAGTCAAAGGAGGCTGCTATCTCTTTTAAGAAGGTTGCTTCGAGGAAGTATATCATCATCATCAGCTAGAAGACGTCCACTGCTGAACATGGGCCTCCCCCTTTAACCTCCACACTGAACGACAGCTTGCCATCTGTATCCACTGGACGCCCGCGGCTCTCACAATGTCGTCGGTATATCTAGTGGGAGGCCTACCTACGCTGCGACTTCCGGTTTGTGGTGTGGTCGAGGAGGTATATAATGCGGGTGAAACCGTGGGGCGCAGCTAGTTACGAATATATTGACTGCAACTTATTGCTTTACGTTAGAAAAACCTAAAATATTACTAAACACTAACCCCCTTATTAATAAACGTGGAGTAGTCTTGGAATAGTTACGCCGTGTTTTGTCTTCTTCTCTCTTTCACATTTTTATTTATTTTTTTGACCGAAAAAGACAAAAGACGGAGTAACTATTCCAAGGCTACTCCACGTTTATTAATAAGGGGGTAAGAATTTTCTTTCACCTTTGGGTAATTAACTACAGCTGTCAGTGATCATCAGATAGCGAACGAACTATAATAGATTTCGCGTCACGTTTTGAAGCAACCTTAAAATCGTGTTCATTGCTCCTGCAACAACCAGATAAACTTTTCAGCTAAACGTTAAAACGTGAGCGGCAAACGAAATAGCGTATTTAACACGGACTGTTTACTATTATCTTCGAGGTTTGCGAAGGCTTGTTATCACGGAATAAGTATTTCTTTTAACGCTTGCGGCACCATTTTCGAGGAACGAAAACAATGGTTTCGTAATAACCGTGAGTCATCGCCTAAATTGGTAAAGTTTTAATGAAAAAATGAATAATTATGCACGAATTCTAATACCCAGTTGTATCCACGTCCACTATACAGGCAAAAAATAATTTTTTTTTTGTTAAAATTTTCGTGACCATGGATTCAATGTCCTTTAGTCGTAATATTAGTCAGTTTACTTAGTCTTAATAGCGTCAAACAAGTCATAGTCACAGTCAGAGTCAAGCTAAGTAAGTCACGGTCAAGTCAAACTCATGCCCCTGTAAAGTGGTGAAGACTTTACAGGAGGCTCCTATGGAGTTTTGGAAACAACACGAAAAGACATGTTTCACCTCGTTATATCACTTTACCACACTCGAGCACATTTACAAGCACTTAATAAATAATAATTCACCATTTAGTACACATTAACACTCGAAAATACACAAGTTTAAGAAAATAATCCAACGAACCGACATGTTTTTTTCCACGTTGGCGCCAAAACTCGCACAAAATCTAAATACAAAGTATGACAATATTTAGCTTTGACAACACAGTTTGACAACGTACATTGTATAAGAAGCATAATCTATACTATCTATACTATAATAATATTTTAAAGAGGAAAGATTTGATTGTTTGTTTGTTTGTTTGCATTGAATAGGCTCCGAAACTACTAAACCGATTTGAAAACTTATTTCACTGTTGGAAAGCTACACTATTCCTGGGTGACATAGACTATTATTATTATTTATGATATTATTTTAAATAAAAAAGGGATCCTTTTGCTAAAACTTAAATAATGTAAAATGTGTAAAAAAATAAGACTTACACCCGTGCGAAGCTGTGGTGCGTTGCTAGTTAAAAATAAGATCATTGCATAATTATAATGTTTGTATCATTTTGAGTAATATGAGATAATAAGAAAAAAAGAAATATGAATAAAATTTAAATGCTGTTCGTTGATCAGCGCATCACTTGAATTTTTGATTGAAAATTGAAAATTGTAGCGTTTTTTTTTTAACTCAAAAAAATAAAATTGACAAGGGGTTTAGACAAGAGCCACACACTGTTAGCGTTAACGCCTGCGGAAAGAAGAAATTGTATGAAAATGACATTAGCTTCAGATAATTTATCTCATGCTAATGTCATTGTCAATGTCATTTTCATACAATTTCATCTTTTTTTTTTTTTTTTTTCTTCCCCGAGTTGGGGCTTTTGGCTCCGCATGATTGATGCAGTTGCCATATACAAGTCGTATGAGTTTAGTTTTAGAATTTAAAGGTAGGGAAACGATACGCGAAAATTAGGATATAGGAAGGATTAGGATGGAATTTCATCTTTCCGCAGGCGTGGCGTGAACGCTAACAGTGTGTAGCTCTTGTCTAGACCCCCAGGACAACATCTATCAGGTCAGCTAGCAGTGAAAAAGAACAGGGGAGCAGTATGCAATTATTTGAGCAAAATGAAACGTCCAGAAATAATATAAATATTTCTAACTTCATCATAGAAACTGACGAAGTGGCATTTTGTTAATATTACACGGAAATTACGAACGTAAGATTAACCTGGTTATTTCACTATAGTTTCAACCGCATTCGTATTTTTTTTTTAATGTTTACGTGGCTCTGTCTCGTTTTATACTGATATAACTATAGTCTGATTAACCGGCTTAATCTTACGTGAGTAATTCCGGTATCATCATCAGCCAGAAGACGTCCATAGGCCTCCCCCTTTGACCTCCACACTGAACGACAGCCTGCCTTTTGCATCCACTGGATGCCAGCGACTCTCATGATGTCGTCGGTATAACATAAGCCAAAAAATATTCTAACGTTGACTTCGTCATATATATTTCAAGCAACGAAATTATCATATTAAACAACAAATCGTGTACAAAAAAATAAGTGCTGTAACTTAAGCTAGCGTCGGAATTTTTCCGTGTAATTTTATGAATCGTGACAAGAAAACACCTTTATGATTACGTGTTTGTTTTATATTTTAGCACTCTTTTCCGGCTTTCTTTTTATCAAAATGACGTCTAATCAAACGAAATGTTTAAAGGAAATAATGTATGAATCAATTACCAAAAACACGAGCTTTTAATATGATTATAACTGACCAAAACTTATTATAACATTTAAATAATCATCATCATTAGCCATGAGACGTCCACTGCTGAACATACGCCTGCCCCTTAGGACGACAGCCTGCTATCTTTATCCACATACAACAAATGTAGCCTATTATGCGAAGACAGCACCACTTTTAGTGAATTTAGATCTGTAAACTAAGACATTCATTATTGGCTTTGGCAAGTTATCAAAATCCTCAAATTAAATTTGAATTAGCACAAAAAAAATCTGAGAACAGAATACCCATTTATATGCAAGGATTTTCGTTTGACAATTTGAACCAATAAGTTTATCCGTAACCAAATCCCCTAAACCTCAGAGGTTTTCAACCTTAAGTCCAGATCTAGAAAACCCTTTTAGCTAAAACATTTAGCATGTTCAAGAAAGATTTTTTCGGGAATTTCTTCGAGATCATTTCACCCAGCACTACCCTGTCCACAGAGTACTTTTTATTGACCCTGTCTCGTTTGTTTCGTTTATCTACAGTCGTTATTACTGTTTAATGCGCTGTAAAATTGCGGTAGATGAAGCGATACAACGTTTTTTATTCAGGCCGTCTGAGAGTTCTTCCTTTCAGAGATCGCGTGATGTTCAGATTAAGTTATGATTATTCGTTACTTGTTTTGTTTCATCCTTAAAATTTAGAAGACGTTTCATTTGTGCTATTTACTTGAATGTTATTGTTACTTCCTGGATCGCTTTTTTGGAATTATAATTCTACAAACTACTATATATAGTAACTACTATATATATAGTGAATAGAGTCCTCAAAGGTAGGCAACGCACTGACAATGCCCCGGGTATTGTAGGTGTCTATAGGCGGCAGTGACCACTTACCATCAGGTGGCCCGTTGCTTGTTTGTCAATTATTCTATTTAAAAATATATATATATATTTAAAACTAGCTGGAACCCGCTACTTCGTACGCGTAGAGCTCGGCGTTCGGCCTTGCTACTACAACCCGTTATAGCCTATGTATTATTCTAATGTATAAGCTATATTATTGTAAACTTTCATTTAAATACATTCGTTAGTTTTTGAGTGAAAGAGGAACAAACATCCATACATCCATACATACAAACTTTCGCGTTTATAATATTAGTAGGATTTGTTTCTCAATAATATTAAGTACCAAAACATACACTATGTATAGTATAGTAGTCTAGAGAATGGGTGCATGATTGAGCGTTTTGAGGTCAAAACTTAAGAAACGCAGGGCCGGGCGCAAAAAAATATTTTTAAAGAATTATCTTCTGGTCGAAGCATCCCGTGACCAAAATGGTGGTCGGTATCTTCCGGAATGGTGATTGCTGGATTTCAATACAGGGGCCTTATGGACAACTGCTATTACAGGCACCTAATCCGCTCAGTTAGAAAATCACGCGACCGCAAACCTTACCGCGCCCAGATAAGGTTTGCGGTCGCGTGATTTTCCAACTGGGCGGATTAGGTGCCTGTAATAGCAGTTGTCCGTCAGGCCCCTGACCAGTATTGCAATCCAGCGTGGCAATGCGGCGATCATTTTGGGAACGATGCCTATATACGAGCAGCGGATTATTAGATTAGTGCAGTTTAATATAATTATTTTAATTTAAGTAAGTTTGTTATAATTCCTAATATTTATAGACAAGAAAGTGTATGTATACTTGCTTGTTTTAATTAATAAATATTATTTTCGTAACTTGATTTTAGGAAACTATATTATGTCCATATGTTATGTACTAACTAACTATACCATCCAAAATGTCAGTTAATATTTTAATACACTCTAACTAAACGTACACATTTTTCACGTTTATTTATAACGTTACTCTACTCGATATACGGGTGCTGACGTAATTTTTAACAGAAGCTATTTTGTTTTCACGGTTTTCAGCATAATATAGGTGTTCCGAGAACATGTGTGTATTCATTGTTTTTCTCAACTTACCTATACTAACTTCTAATGTGTGACTGGCTTCTGGCCAGTAAATCAAAGTCGTAACTCAAAATCTATTCTTACACTTCAGAAGTTCATTGTACTGGTAGGAACTAGGAACCAAAATAGTAATTCGTCATCATTGATGCACACGTAGGTTCATGATCCATTCTTAGACCAGTCTATTTGCTTTTTCTTAATATAAGTAAGAGTTTAATATAATAGACTGACTATTTAAAACCTAGTTGTACATTATGTTGAACCAGATACAAACCAACACCTCAACAAGATATAATTTAAACAGACGGCAAGATAAATCGTTTCTGAAGTTTCTGAACACCGCCATCTGTTTTGCGTCTGCTATCAAGAATTTGTTATTAATCTATGCTTATAATTTAACTTGTACAGTCAACGGGGATGAAGTCCATAGTACTCAGTTTGATAGTTTAAGCAAAAGACAACAGCCAGAGTTTGATGAAGGGGTAACCCCTAAAAGTCATGTTCAAAAGGCAGCGGCATTTTGTAACGAACTTCTTCTATGTATTATTCCATTTATTCCAAAAGCGATGTTTCGTAAAACACTTCTGTTTGCAACTATACTTCTGAAGGATATTTTCGGGACATGATAACAAGGGGATTTACATCACGACATCTTGTCTTAATTGCAATAATTTCGAGAATATGTTTTATGATTAACGTAAAATTTGATGATCCAATGTCATATACCTCAGTTTTGCCTTTTTTATGCCATAGGTGGCAAACAAGCAGACGAGCTGCCTGGTGGTAAGCAGTCACCGACGTCTATATATACTTTCAATACCAGAGGCATCACAACTACGTTGCCGACCCTATAAGAAACTATTAACTCACCTTTTGAAGAACCCAATGTTGTAGTTTTTCGGAAACACCGCGGAAGGTAGCTCATTCCACATTTTGCAAGTGTGAGGCAAGAACGATCCCGTGAATCGCACAGTGTGCAATTTCCACTGATCTATGATAATTATGTTGCTGAGCTTTTAGCTTTCACTAGCCATAGTGCGATGGTATGGTATAAAACCGCGACACCGGCATTAGATCCTGTGGCCCTTTTCTGGGATTGAAAATTCAATTATTTATAAAATGTTTCATAATTTTTTAGGCATTGTTATTTAGTATTGACAAAATTACAAATACTAAATATTTTATTTACCAGTACACTTACTTAGCCTAATTTACAAGAACATGTACAATATTTAATATAAAACAAATTGAATAAATACAGGAACGAGGCAAGCTAATGAAGGTTTCATTACTTGTAGTTCCTGCACTAGGCGAGACGCCTGTGTCGCAGGGCCTACATTCCAGCGGTGTTTCATGTAGTATCGTTATGAAAAACCCGATTGGTATTTTCATAAAAATATTTCAATATCAATATTCGTCCGACAATATTCTTATATTAAATCTGTGTATGTTTATGTCACAGCAAAGGCCCTCCAAATGTTCCCCCTACTCGCACTACATGGAGTACCAGGTATTTCCAGAATTATTTACACACAACTCGAGCTCAGTTACCAGTTATCATAAAGTACTTATTTGTTTACACCCCGTGTAATCTGGAAACTAATTCTTATCACGTGAAGGTTAGGATTGAAATTGTAATGTTTGTAAATCAATACGGACTTGGTGAAATCTGTTCAGTTGAATTCGGAACGTACTTTCGTACTATGTCTAATAACAATATAATTTTCACATGTAATGTATTACCAAAGATTATACTTACTAAAGCTTTTGCACAACCCTCGTCTTTTATGTGGTCACTATCACTCATATTAAAACAATAGAATGAATGACGTGACCATTAGTATTCATTAGTACTCAGGAAGAAGAATTAGTCATTAGTATATCCTGGTAGTTTGACCTGCAGATCAGAATCGTAACACTACTGTCACGATTGTTCATGAAATGATTTCTGATGTGACATCATTGTTAAGATTATCTATGGTTAAATCCCATCTAATCTAAACACACCATTAGCACAGATGCGTGTAGTTACATCGCGTATACAGCTGGTAACCTAAATCTGCATGCCATCTGTGACACACAAATTATAAGTAGAGGTATCTACTTTACTTATCTTTAGTAAAGTTTGGTGTAGCGTAATTAATGTCTGTTCGTTTATATCCTTTTTTACTGTCTAGTACTATTGAAATAATCTTATTTAATTATATTTTTTTCTTGATTTTGATCTAATAAGAATAAATACATTCAAATAGGCATATCTGCTGGTTGTATTTTAGCTAAATAATAATAGCTTTAAAGGGGATGTCGATTTCTACTCGTGCTGGCGATTGGAATTTAGTGTTTCGAATAATTTATAGATTATTTGTGCAGGGCAAACGTAAAAACATGTAAGTAGGTACGTAAAAACATGTCGGTAAGAAAAATTCGAGAGTATAGGTAACTACTCAACTACTTTTGAATACCGGTTTAATCATACGTGAGTGATTCCCGTGTCAGATAAATAAAATGTGTGTAAACCACGTCAGTTTCCATAATAAAACTACTCTCGCTTGGGTAGTAATATTTTTTTATTCCTATCCTATATGTATAATCTCTACAAATTTATTCAAGTCCTGCGCTGTAATGTTTGCTGCTAAATACATAATAATCATCACTGTTATTTCAGCTAAATACATAAATTAAATAGTAAGTAATTAAATAGTATATATAATCATGTTATCACTTTTTCCATCAATTTTCAAAAACACCCCGCTTTTATATTTTCAGAAGCTGTACTACGGGTATTTAAAAAAAAAAAAAATTTAAGCTAAACAGAGCTTTACAATAAAATCTCTTCGCAAGAAGCTCCAATATGATATGAAGCTCAAATATTTGGTTTCCAATGAGTAAGCCACCACAAATGTAAATAAATCATGAGTAATTATACAAAAAATGTGTGTACGTAACTCTCAGACGATATTTTATAAATACCTCCCACTTGATAACTTGATGATATTGACAGGCACGATTCTCAGGACAGTTGATGCGTAGTTTTACAGACAAGAAACTATGCGGAAAACAGAACCTAGACAGGTATTTTAAAGCACTCATTATCGAGCTATGCTGGCCGAGCGGACATCGGGAGCATGTGCGCTTTACATCTGACGGCCAATCTGACGGCACCCGATTTGATCCTCGGCCCTGCACCAATAACTTACAAATTATGTACAGTTTTCGATGCCATCGCTCAAAAAGCGTGAAGGAAAACATCGTGAGGAAACTAGTATGTAAAAGAACCTGAAAGTTCATAAACATATGACATTCACCAACATGCACTAGACCAGCATGGTGGATTTTGGCTCAGCCTCTCTCTCTCTCTCTCTGAGAGATAACCTGTGTCCCAGCAGTGGGACATGATAGGCTGATAATGATTATCTTAAATTTACCAATCCATACCTATCTTTTGCTCAGTACGACCTAATTTCCACCACGCAACTTGTTTTGTAAAAAGTTTATTAAATCAACATGCAAAATTTACTTGTAATGAATATGTAAAGCTATGCGCAATTTACCTCAGACCAGTCCGATAACATGGCGTGATGACGTACACAAATTTTGCCGTAATTTTACGGACAAAATTAGCGCTAAGCAAAAAAAACTGTCAAAAATAGGAGAAGCAAAGATTATATATTATGTACTTTACGAAATCTTTGAGGAGAAGGCTTATACCCTGCAGTGGGTTGGGTAATAGGCCAATGATGAATATTGCTTAGATGTTTAAATGCGGAAGATGCGAAGGATACCAAGAAGGAAGAAGGATGTACTCGAAGCAGTCTGATAATATCTTGATACTATAGTAAATTCGTATAAATTGTATGAACATACAAACTATTTTACATAACACTCAAACCGTATACATTTCTGTTAGCACTCAGCAGGTACTTTTAATTGTTCCATCGTCCTTTGATTGCAAGTTAGCTGTTTACACTAAATCCATGATCATTAGAGGCGATAATTGCTTCAAATATTAATTGTTCTCGAACAATCAAGCTCATTAGCAAATTTAATAATTTTGCTTACGTATGTGAATTTTCGAACGTCTTTCATAATAGCCCAGTCACTAGAGGTTTTTGCCTTGCAAAAGGTGGTGTAGTAATGATTTTCATATATGTTGTTGAGGTCTAGACTCTGATGAAAAATCCAAGTTTTCGACCTTGGGGATGGTAAGCGCAAGCTGCCATATTGGATTTTAGGTGTGAAAAATTGGTTTGATCAAAATAATTCACCAACGGTTTATTTTACGTCAAAAATATCAAAGGCAAAGTTAAAGTAGATAAAATTATTTACATTTTTGTCTCTACACTTTTTTTTGTACGTCCAATAACTATCAAAACTTTCCTTTTTATAATATTAGTATAGATAGGTATAATTTTCCATTAACCGTTCCTTTTCCGGTTAACAAAAAGTTTATGTTTTCGTTATATATTGTGTACTTATGTATTTAATATGCAGTTGAGTAAAGCTTTTTATAGAGATCATTTGTCATACTTTTGAATAGGGAAATGGTGGCGTGTACATTTACCGATTGCATTAAGTCCGTAGCAGAACATGGCAAATGCATAAAGCTTTTAACGTTAGTGGTTTATCTACAACATGCAATAGTAAAGCTCTCATACAAATATAAATGTTAATGTTAAATAATTGCTATGAAGTAAACTTATACGAATCCATTGTGTTTTTGAGTTTAAATCCTAAAGTTTGATAAAAGCAGTATTGAATAAACCAGTGCATACTTTGTGTACCAAAACCGGATGGAAAAACATAAGTGCCTACTTAGTACCAGAGGCAGAGCTCATCTGAATAAACCCCACTACTCGTCTGGTAAGTAGTATAGTATACCTACATAAAGTTGAATATCGATAAAACTCTTTCAGCTGTGAAAAAATCAAACTTGTAAGTCTACGCGATCAAAAGATATGACCGTTTATGTTGCATATTTTGCGTTTTCACAGGGGAATCAAAACCTATAGGGTACTTCCCGTTGACCTAGAATCATGAAATTTCGCAAGAGGCAAGGTCTCACAGCACATAAAGAAATAAATCCTAAAGTCATAAATTTGAAGTAATATAATTTTGAAATAATTGTTTTGCTGTTACAAACTTACATTTTGTTGTTGAAATGTATGGAAGAACCTTATTGACCGCTACAAAGTTAAGTTTGTCTTTCAATATTTCAAATTTTTTTTTGTTTTTTTTTGGTTGGACTCGCACTTGTCCGGTTTTTTTATTATTATGGTCCTTCTCTCTTCCTTCAAAGACAAGAGAAGTGAAGTAGGATTGCTTTGTGAACTAATTATACGTTATAATAAATTTGATTTTTCGAATTAGGGTCTTTCGTTTGACTCGTTGTTTCGTTGTCTCAGCACGAATAATAATACCAAAGTACTTGATGAATTCACCAAACCATATTTCACTGCATTTCCGCTCCAATTCAAATATTCCGGTATGCAATTGCTAACTTCAATTGGCCACCAGCACTAATTGTTCTATCAAACGGTTGATGTCAATTTGTAACTGAGTCTTGTTAGTATACAAGGCAGCCAAATTTTCGGCTGATAACGAACATGATAGTATGGTCGTAGAACAGTCATGTTTTTAATAAAGCTGGTAGGTGACATTTTAATGAAATATATTTATATATCCATTAAAAAACTATGAGGAACGTTAACATCAGTACTCTGCATTCAGCTTCACTTTTGTTGAGTAAAAAGTTCTGAAACAACAATTACATAGTACAAGAATTTATTAATCTTTAAGATAAGATAACTGTTTATTAGAGACCACAAAAACGAGTATAACATATACATTACAATAAAACTATTATCTAGGCGGCCTTATCACTTAAAGCGATCTCTTTCAGGCAACCATGAGGCAACTTTAATAATGAACGAGTCGTTAATAGCTACCATGGTGTAAAAATAATTACGAAATATAAATATACATATATAAAAAATTTCACTATTGAATAAACATAATTATAGTGAGGTTATTGAGTTCATATGCGTAGGTACGTAGTTAATTTATGAATCACCAGCGACAAAGTGCAGAAATGAATACAATTACTATCAATAACGTAATAGCAAGGAACTATGTTTGCTACAAAACTGATAATTTTCAATTCGTCACGCATGCCTTCTCATGCTAAAGTTCAATGTTTAAAAATACATAATCATTTTAAATAAATATAATATACCTACATAATTATACTTAAGTAGTACCTATGCTGTAAGTGCTATAGCGTGTTTATTGGATAGTTTGTCCTTTTTTACGCACCAAAAGGGCCATAGAATAACATAGGATACTTTTTATCCTGAAAAAAAGAAAGTTCCTGGCATGCACAGAGTTTTAGACAGGTAGAGAATGTTTAAAGGTATCATCATCATCATCAGCCCAGAGTGACCCACTGCTGGGTATAGGCCTCCCTTTGCTTATGCCACTCTCTTCGGTCTCTCGCTATTCGCATCCACTCGTTCCCGACATTATATTTGATGTCGTCAGTCCACCTCATCCTCGGTCGGCCTGGGTTTCGCCAACCTAGTCTCGGTTAATATCAACTTACATTTAAAGCTAGACTTACCAAAAATACTGCATATTGGTTTTGTTTCGTCGTCTTATCGATAAATAAAACATAATTCGTTAAATAATTAACTAAATAAAATATAATCAATTAATTATGTATTTGTCACCTCAAATATCCATAGATTGACTAATTTATAGACATATCAATTCGAAGATTCGAAGTGGCCTTTCGGCGGCTTTGTAAAATGTTCTGTCTATGAGGGATTGTCCACGCAAGTGAAACGGCGGGGCGCAGCTTAGTTATGTTATACCTGTACTAAATATTATCTACTACAGTTAAATAAACACCTTTTCACCTTTTTTTAACCGACTTCGAGAGGATGTTATCAATTCAACTGTGTTTTTTTTTTAATGTTTGTTACGCGATTACTCCGCCAATTTAGAATTGTTTTTGATGATTCTTTTTTTGGTTGGTAGGTCATATTTCATAGGTGGTCCCATAATTTTTTTATCGACATTTTTATCGACTCCAAAAATAACTGATTATAAATTGTAAATATGTCTTATATACATATTTAGGTAATATATGTATTAATAATTTCGTTGATTGTCCTTTAATGCTCATTGCTTTGAAGTTATTTAAATATTATTTTCTACTTTTTAGTTTCAGTTTGTAAATGATAGGCATTAGTCATGAAGTCGGTTCTTATTTTTTCTAAAAATGATTTTATTACACTAACTCAATGACATAAATACGTAAAAAATACTTTGGTTGTACGGGGAACCCCTTTTTATTTTTTACCCTTTGTTTTTCTTCTTATTTTAGATAATTTTATTTACTTAATCAGTCGTAAAACAAACTGGTTAAAATTTCAATGGGCTTTCTATTACGGTTCATAAGATATACTTAGCCGTGAAAAGGTAGGACATGCAGACAGACAGAGTACGCTTACGAATAGGATCCCGATGATGATGATAATTTACAAATCATACAATTATAGCCTCTATAATACCTATTCTATATTGAGGTTTTCTATTACCCAGCTCCCACTGATCCATCTCTCAATGTACACCCTGTATGTAAACATGTATCTCTGAGTTTTGGCGCCAACGTGGAAAAAAAACATGTCGGCTCGTTGGATTATTTTCCTAAACTTGTGTATTTTCGAGTGTTAATGTGTATTAAATGGTGAATTATTATTCATTAAGTGCTCGTAAACGTGTTCGAGTGTGGGAAAGTGATATAACGAGGTGAAACGTGTCTTTTCGTGTTAATAATAATATAATTTATAATTTTTATTTTTATTTCTTTAACACGATTTACAAAATATAAAATGTAGGCAGGAGCCCTCTTTTAGACAAAACTGTGTTGTTTCCAAAACTCCATAAGAGCCTCTTGTAAAGTCTCCACCACTTTACAGGGGCATGAGTTTGACTTGACCGCGACTTACTTAGCTTGACTCTGACTGTGACTATGACTGGTTTGACGCTATTAAGACAAAGTAAACTGTTTAATATCACGACTAAAGGACATTGAATCCACGGTCATGAAAATTGTAAAAAAAAACAACGTATCTTGTAAAAAAAATACAATGTATCTCTGCATTGTAGGTCCTGAAATACGAACATGTCAGTGTTGTTCTAGCGAAAATAAATGCATGGCTGCCCATCAGTCTGTTGACACGAGCTTTATTGGCAGGGCTTAGTCAATCTGATACGAGCTACATATAAATGCTTCGAAGCGTAATTTTGAAATTACAGAATGATTATAAATATATGTAGCATTAGTCATAATTATACACATGAATACTGGATCTAGTACAAACTTAACGGAAAAAAAATATTTTTACCCGACTAAGGTAAAAGAAGGGGTATGAGTTTGACAGTCTACGTATGTATGTACGCATGTATAGATAGATAGATAGATAGATAACTCTTTATTGTTCACACCAAAAATTACATACATGAGTAAAAACAACTTAAAACTATTGTAAAACAATTGGCGGCCTTATCACTATAAGCGATCTCTTCCAGGCAACCTTAGTATGGAGAGGACATACAGAAGAGGTAAATGACGGTGTATGGTCTTGTCATCCTCTCATCTCCTAAACTAATTATCATATTTTACCAATATGGTGTCTATCAACGCGTCTTAATACTCCTCGTGTATAGGCTATATGACATCACGCTAAAACCAATATGGCTGATTTTATGACTTAATTTCGAAAGTCGAACAGTATTTTTTTGGATTTTTGGTGGATATTTAAAAGTAAGTAAAAGTAAAATTTATCCACAAAAAATTTTTTAACCTTTTCTTTTAATATCAAACACGATAAAATTTTATCGTGTATGGAAAAGGTTTAATGAGAACATTTCAAATCTGCATATAGGTTATCTTATAAAAATGAACTAACTAATAATGACATTATAATATTGTAGACATCGTACCTATTTAACTTGACATAACTACTATACTAAGACATTTCCTTTGTAAACTAACAATACTAATAACTTATAATTAGTGAGTTATGAATGCCAGTACTAATATTGCACGTCCATTTAGAGACAAGTTTGTTTTCGGAGCTCTTAAGAACAGATTATGTCTGTATTACATCTAGGTTTACCAACAAACTGCAATAAATATATTTTGATTTTTTGATTTTGATTTTTGAATACCTATTTTCCTTGGTCACGCCATAACTTGAGAATGACTTTACCGATTTCAATTTATCTTTTTTTCTAAGGTTTCTAATACTCGGTAGATGGTTCTTACGAAAAGAAGTAAATTGCGTAGAAAATTTATAAATACCAGAACACTTAACGACGATTTTAACTGGCGCAGCTAGTCTATATCTATACTAATATTATATAGAGGAAAGATTTGATTGTTTGTTTGTTTGCATTGAATAGGCTCCGAAACTACTGAACCGATTTGAAAAAATTTTTCACTGTTGAGAAGCTACACTATCCCCGGGTGGCATAGGCTATAATCTATACCCGTGCGAAGCCGGGGCGGACCGCTAGTCACTTATAAACACACATGGTGCAAGCGCACAAAAGTATCAAACGAAATGTTACATAATATTCAATTGAAGAAATATTTACAAATATGAGACTGAGACCATACATTAAACAGAGAATAGAAGGCAAAATGGTAGAGAACCGTGCACTTGTATGACGGTAATGCGGCGTGCGCGCTTTCAAATATTTTCAATATTTATTTTTTCGTAATTTTCTACAAATAATCTTACGCTTTTACAAAAAACTGCGACCACTAAAGTATTTGAATGATTGTAACGATAAGACACAATTTTTTTTAAAATAAAAATATCTTCTATAGAATCTGAATAAAGTTGATTCAAGCCATTGAAGGGAACGTAAAAACGGGTGTTTTTTAGGAAAGTTTACGATTTTTTTTTCTATAGAGCCAAATTTCTTTAATCGTGTATCGGTGAACATATCCGAATAAAATATTTCAAGGACATTTATTAGACGAAAAGAAATAATGTCAATTAACCGATTTTAAAGGTCTACTTTTGAATATTCGTGATGACGAATCGTCAAATTTGAAGCATATTTCGTCTTAAGTATATAAGATAGTAATGAAAAAGTTGAAAAAATCATTACAAATTATTGTTTTTTGCCCTTTAAGTTATAATACAACTTTCGAATACTATAAACTTTGTAGATTAATTAGTAAGAAGATATCTGTACGTACAAATTAAAACTTAATTAGCTAAAGCCCTAAATTTTAACAATCTTTGAGCTTGGTACCGAGATTGTTACAAGCATTCATAAACTATTTAAGTTGGAAACAATCTACGAAGTTTGAATTTTGTAGTTAGGTTCAAATTGTTTTGGCTGCAATAGCTTGCAAGCGACGAAGTTTTAGCATCCACAACTAGTAATTTAAGTAAAGTTTAATATTTGCTCTTACATACAAAACACAATCACTTGATTAATTAAAATGAACCGGCCAAGAGCGAGTCGGGCTCGCGCAGTGAGGGTTCCGTACCACAACAAAATTAATCACACCCAGGCAGTCACCCAACCAAGTACCGACCGTGCCCGACGTTGCTTAACTTGGTGGTAAACAGAAATTTGTCACAGATTCGCACTTGCGTACCTATTCTTTGAAATTTTCAATTTCAATTTGTTACAATTTCAATTTGTTCAATTTGTACAATTTCAATTTGTTACAAAATTTGATAAATTTATATCTAATATTTTTGTTTTCTATTATCATTTGCAAATTATCAGTTGTAATATTCATATCGATTTCGATTTCTGTGTCAAACCTCAGTCTACCATACACTGGGCACTCGGTAACAACGTGAAGGGCACTCTCCTCGACCTGTGGATCACAGGGACACACCGGACTCTCCTTGCATTTGAAACGATACAAATACGAGGAGAATCCGCCGTGCCCTGTTAGCATTTGGACAGTTTCAGGATATATTTGGGACGTCTTTGTTGGGCAACCTACTGTTTAAATTATCCTAGAGACCGGCAGCTCTGTTTTCTCCCATTTTTTTAACGTGGCCGAGCCAGCAAAGTTTTTGTGATTTCGCCTCGCCCAGCGATGTATTGGTCTCAGCATCTCAGAGTCAAAGAATGACTTGCTCTCTACACATCAATAACAATCGACTTGAACTAGACAGCATGCCATGTCGCGTCCATGAACTTACATTGAACTGTGTTCATCAAAAAAGGTGATGAAGTCATTTGCTCGTTATATGCCGTCACCGCACTTGCCTTCGTTTTCTTGACTTCGTTAAACTTAGCTGATTGACTGACTTAGAGGTCACATAACATTGGGCGAAATACACAAAAAAGTTAGTTTGTTGGTATTTTTACCCGATTGTATAAGATTAATATGTATAAGAAAATACGTTATACTTTTAAAATAAACCCTATAAGAAACAGAATAAAGAAGCTTAGCTTAGTTGATGGTTTATAAAAATTATCAGAATTATTTTAATTATATCGTTGAACGATAACAGATGTAAGAAGGTTGTAGACAAAGTCACAGACAAGTCATTTTGACGACACATGGTTGGTTGGCAGATGTAATTAATTTGTCTTCTAAACGTATAATAATTGCACTAATATCACGTAAATAAACTACTCGGCGCATACATCATCATTTCAGCCTATCATGTTCCCACTGCTGGGTCACAGGCCTTCTCTCAGAGAGAGAGAGGGTGGGCCCATAACCACCATGCTGACCCAATGCAGTGAATGTCATGTGTTTGAACTATATGTTTCGGTGTATGAATGTATACATAGCAATAAGCAATATTGTATATTACTCATGTAAAGTCCTCAGTTTTGTGTCAGTTAGTTACAATACGGGTGTCTTCAAATCACGAGTGAATCGGTTTCTTCTATATAGGCAAGCGTGCTCCATCGTGGTTGATCGCCGAGTTGGCGGTCAAACGCAGACCTATTACTTAATACCTATATAAAAATCGTTGACAAAGGGCACGGGCCCGGATACCGTTCACAACAAATAAAATAAAAACGTAAACACACAAGTGCATACTTGGATTTTTCTGCCGAACGTTTAGTTTACCTGTTAACAAGAGTAAAAAACATCTATTTATAAGAGCACCACATAAGTACATTTATATTTATAAAATTACCGACGCGTTACTATGATGTGTCTCATGAACAAGTAGCAGGTAAAGTGAATTTTTAGTTCTTACACTACTTACTTCACTAAAATAGTGGTAAAATAAGATTGTGTAAATCTATAAAATATACTTTTAAGCGTCCATCATATTGAATTTAGCGTTACGTCATTTGAGTTTTCGTATTCTTTCTTCTCAGCAAACCCTTTCACGGGGTGCATAATAAATAACTGGTCCACCATCTTTTGGAAGCTGCCATATTGGATTTAGAATAACTTCATATAGCATTGTCATCCAGACTTAACATGTTTATGTATTATGCAAAATTTTAGCTCAATCGGTTAGGGGGAAAGCAACTGCAATTTACTTGCACGATTTATCCCAAACTAACAAGGCAAAATAAATAGAAGCTTGTAAACGGGATAAAGGTAATAAAAAAATATAATACATAAACTACTTATTAGTATTTAAATTAATGTAAGGTTTCACTGGCTTTAATGCCTATTACTTAACGATGGGTTTAGTGTTTATCTCATCTGCATTTACTTACTTTATTTATATGACATGTATTGTGGCTGTATTCTCCTTCAATATTTATGTAATGTTTCCTTTGTCCCTTGCTCGAACCATGCGAACTACACTAACACAAAACTGAGCGCCTCTAATGAAACAAAAAGGCTATTGTTCCAAAGACAATTTTCCGCAAAGGAAAACCCCCACAAAACACGTAATTAACCCCGTGGCGTTAACTTTGTTACTAGCAGGTTTTGTATTAAAAGGCGAAGTAGCTATTGCTAAAACTGTGATAACATGACCTGAAATCAAAGACGATTTATCTTTGCCTGAAATTTACAGACGTTTTTGTAAGAATATGAGATTGTAATTAAACTCTTTTAATGGATTTTATCGCATGTATTTTACATTATTTAAAATACCCAAGAACCAAACCGAGGCTATTGAAATTAAATAAACCGGTCAAGTGCGAGTCGGGCTCATACACTTATGATAGTTCCGTATATCATTGAGAGTTTCGTACCACCACAAATAACAATAATGATCAATTTAAAAAACCGACTTCAATATTAGTAAAATATGGAATTTCGATTCGGTGAAAGAAAAATAGGGTCATCCAAATAACCCAATTACCAGTTATAACTTGGTAATGAACAGAAATTTGTCACCGACTCACACTTGGGCATTATTTATTATTTGTTGTTATATTTTAGAGTGTGTACTATAATCATGCTAAATTTGACGCTTGCACGTATTACCGTTTTTACATTAGAGCTGATACAAAAATACGTAAAAATACGTTTCTCGTATGGGGTTGTCCCTTTCGTTTTTACTTTATGACTTTTTATATTTTTTTGTTAATCCGCCCTTACATTAAATACATATTCTGTGAAAATGTCAACTGGCTATTTATTAAGGTACAGCCGTTAATAGGTAGGACAGACAGACGGACAGACAGACATCGTAGGATTAGTAATAGGGTCCCATTTTTACCCTTTGGATACGGAACTCTAAAAACCGTTTGAGTGCAAAGTTTTTAAACCAGAAGTTTTTAAAGTAGTTAATATACCGTTGATTGTTTCAAATGCGGAGGCTTCTAAATGAAGTAAGTAAGTACCGATTCTCGGTTTGGCCAAAAGCGGTACATTAATAAAGGTTGCAAGGCCAAGGGACGACATTTTACGCTCCCGTCCCTTTATTTCATCGTTCAGTGACACTTAAATTATCGCCCCGGTTTTGGTTAATAGAGTTTTAGGGTAACCGATTGATGTTAACGGTGTTTAGACTCAAACGATTAACTAACTTCGTGTAGAATGCTTATAAGTTTCTTTTCTTGTCTATATTTATTTATTTAATACTTTATTGCACACTTACAAATTAAGTAGATATGTACAATTGGAGGACTTAATGCTAAGCATTTTCTACCAGTCATCCACCAGGTTGGAACAAATGGTAGGTAGGCGTGCATCAAAAACACCTTATAAAAGACAAACAGAAATAAATAGAAATACCAAAGTTTTACAAGATAATATACAAAACAACAAATTACAATAAAAATAAATCTAACTTAAATTATTTATAAATACAAAATTATACTATTATATTACTACATAAATTATAATTAATATTAGACATATAAATAAAAATTATAATAAATATATATATATATATATATATATATATATATAAGTGAGTGATTTAAGATGATAGGTGAGCTTTTAAATAATGTTCACGTAAAATTCGCTTGAAAATCGCTTTTGATGGCGCTTGCCGAATAATTAGAGGGATCTCATTCCACAGTCGCACTGCTACAACTCTGAAAGAGTCACCTACAAACGAAGTGCTGTGACTAGGGGTTTTGAGAAGCAAGGTACTACTAGCTCTAGAGGAATTGATACGAACGTCCGAGAAGTAGGTAAGGGAGTCTTTAAGATAGGAAGGTAATTTAGGATCATTTAAGATGGAAAACAGTAAGCCAAGAATCCTGGCGTTTCTCCTTTCGCGAATCTTGAGCCACCTAAGTTTAGACCGATACTCAGAGATATGGTCATACTTACGCAGACAATATACAAAGCGAATACAGATGTTGAGTAATCGTTCAAGCTTGTTAAGTTGCTCTTCAGTAATATCTAGGTAGCATATGTCAGCGTAATCGATGATTGGCAAGAGAAGGGTGTTTACGAGGGAAATTTTTGTATCGATAGGTAGGAATCTTTTAAAACGAATTATGGAATGAAGGGAGGCGTAAAACTTGCGGGAAACTTCGTTAATTTGAGGATGCCAAGTCATGTTTGAATCTATTATGATACCAAGGTCTTTAACTGTGGTGGAGAATGGGATGACACAGTTGTTATAACTCAGCGGAGTCAGTGTGGTAAGATTTACACTGTTGAGGCGACGAGAACTACCCACTATGATCGCTTGACATTTCTCCGGGTTAACCTGAATACCATAACGCCTTGACCATGACTGAAGTCGAATAAGGTCATTATTAAGAGAAGAAATAGCTACATCCAAGTCCTGAACACTAGTATGTTAATACAGTTGGAGATCGTCAGCGTAAAAGTGATAACGGCAAGACAATAGAGTCGAAAGCATATTGATAAACGAAGAAAAGAGCAAGGGTGACAAAATGCCACCCTGAGGGACCCCTGCAATCAACTCACACCAATCTGACAAGGTCTGATCGGCACGAATCGCCTGCCGACGTCCTTTAAGGTATGAACAAAACCTGTCGATTGAGGTACTAGAAAAATTTAAGTGGCGCAGGACTGCCAATAGGAGATCATGGTCAACTGCGTTAAAGGCATTGCTGAAATCAATCAAAACCAGAACAATTGTATCGTCAAATCACAATAATAATAGTTATTTGTTTACAAAACTGGATAGCCCGTTGGTCCAGTTGGTAGTGAACAAAATTGCAAAAAATAGTTATTGTCTTAGAATAACTACTCAGAGTTTCCAAACAACGCCTTCTTAAAACGTAAGCTACAAATTCGCTTTGTAGCTTACGTTTCGATTGGTATTTTAAACGATTTAAGCAAGAAAATTAATGGATTACCTGTGGAATGTCACTCCATAACTCTTATGCTGCTTTTCTGATTTGTTGTAGTACGATTTCACCGCGCAAATTGTCAAAGTAAAATTTTTATATTTTTTTGGAGCCATATATGACACCATTTGAATGTCTTAAATTTTGCGAATGTACTTGGTTTCTTTGTGTAGTTATTCTAAGGTTATTGTATTAATCATTATGAACAACTTTTACTATTTGTATTATCTTCTGTTAAATTACATTTATGAGCAGTAGTTTACATTTTATTTAGTTTAAATATCATTGTTCAATAAAACATGGGAATATTTGAGATTTCTGGGTTGATGATCTCCTTTCGGTTTAATATCACCGTTCTGTATAACCCTGTATTATCTTTGCTTGCAGTGCGTTAACAGGAGAAGCAAAAGATGATAATAATTAAAACCATGTCTCAGTGCAGAGTATATAACAAATCTGTATGGTTTGTATATACCCATTTATTACGTTACTTTTGTGCGTAATGTAATTTTCATGCACATTTACATCTGTCAAATGATGAAAGATTAATAGCATGAGGAGGAAACGGTTATTCAGACTGAAAAACACATTCTCTGCGTAATTGGTCTGTCACGACTTATACTTTAAGTACTTTTAGATCTTAGCACGACGAAGCTTCATCATCATCATCATTTCAGCCGTAGGACGTCCACTGCTAGACATAGGCCTCCCCCATCGATCTCCAAAAGGGCCGGTTGGAAGCGGCATGCATCCAGCGTTTCCCTGCGGTCTCTTTTAGGTCATCTGTCCATCTTTTGGGTGGACGTCTTACGCTGCGCTTACCGGTCCGTGGTCTTCATTCCAGAACCTTTCGGCCCCATCCGTCATCTGTCCTGCGTGATATGTGCCCTGCCCACTGCCGCTTCAACTTGCTGATCCGGTAGGCTATGTCGGTGACTTTCGTTCGTCTACGTATCTCCTCATTACTGATTCGATCTCAACGACGAAGCTTACTGTCTAGAGTGAAATAAGTTTTATTATAATTATCTAATAAGTACCCAATTAATAAACTTAGTTATTGCAGTTAGCTGCTACTTGTATGTTATCAGTACCGGCCCTGGAGTAAAGCGAGGGGAGCGGTCGCTCTAGATGCCAGATAGCAAAATGCCAAAAGCAAAATATAAAATCGAGCGAAAAATAAAATTTTGGTTACACCTCGGGGCGTGGCGGTGATGAACGCTTGCATTGTGTGTAACCAGCATACAATGTTGATGTGGAAATAGTTTACATTCTGAATTAGCACATGGGCTACTTTTTGTTCTGGAAAAATTATCAATTCCTATACGATAGTTTTCAGATATGAAACACGTCAAAAGACTATCTTGCTCTACCCTGATCGAAGGCTTGGGCCGCCGCTGTAGGTATGTTTTTTTTTTCAATTTCAGGCACACAATCTATTACTATACCTTTATCACTTACACTGACTACCCGAAAACAAGTCACAAAATTTCGAAAACTACAGGTACAATTACATCAAAAATTCTTATGTAGACCTCCGTTGAGAATGGATTTTATAACAGGGGCGAATTTAGGGGGTAAAAAGTTTATGTGTACGAACCATCAGCATTCTTCGTTTGTATTCCATAAAACCTTGCTGAGTTTATATACCTACAGGCTTACGCCAAAATTAAATTTTATTATGGGAGCAACCCTGAAATCTAAAAAATATCATCTGTTTCACACGCTTGACAAAATGTATCGACATGGAATGAATGCAACATATATTTTTTGCGCGGTTTCATAGTAAAACTTGTTCATAATGGTGAGTATGACGGACCTCTTTCAGCTTAGTACACCGTTTCCGCGTAACCCTGTATGTAGTATCTACGTGTATTGTTGTGTATTCATCTACCTGACAATTCTTCATCAAGCGGTATATTTACCGTTCAATCGAATAGTATTTCCACATATAGATACGATTTAAAAGTAAATAAATCCGTTATCTACTGAAAATCCCACCTGAGTTTATTCACTGACTATTGACCTAAAATAGTTGATTTATCAGAATGTTAACATAATATTGTCCGATTTCGTAAAAAATTCAACTAGTAAAATTATTTTTGTGTTTCAGTTTCTACGCATTTACTTAAGGCCCGCTTTTCCTACTTTGGTCATTCTAGTTTTAGTTTGTCTACTTCCATGGTTAGCTTAAAATTATAAAAATAGTGTAATTTCGCTCGATGGAAAAAAATATGAAAGTAATACTGAATTGAGCTTTTCTGTTTTTTTTTTTGTATTTATTTAAGTACTATGTTTGTATTTATTAAGTAGTAGTCTTAATATACAGATTTCATAATTATGGAGGGAACCGTAAAGGTACATTTTACATTACACTTATATGTTTCGATGGCCGATGGGGCCGAAAGGTTCTCGAATAGAGACCAGGGACCGGTAAGCGCAACATAGGACCCCACCCACAAAATGGATAGACGACCTAAAAGAGACCGCAGGGAAGCGCTGGATACAGGCCGCTTCCAACCAGCCCTTTTCGAGATCGGTGAAGGAAGCCTATGTCCAGCAGTGGACGTCCTACGGCTGAAATGATGATGTTGATACTTTTTGTAAAATATGATTAAAAAAAATACATAAATAGAAGTAGCGAAACGCACGAGTGTGTGTAAGCATTTTGCTCCACTAAATACTACATTAATACAATATATTGAGCTTTATGGTAATATGTAGTAACAAGCGTTGCTTAAAACTGGGAAAGGAAGGAACTTATTTGGCTACAATTAGCTAAATATAGGTAAACGCCTTAATTTGTGCGAGTAGGTACGTAACCAGTTTATTTTCATTTCAAATGTTGGATTCACGTACAATACATTCATTTAACTTTTCAAATTAAATCTAGAGTTTAATTAAACGCTTCGTTTTGCCATAACCCAGAGGAGGGTAAATTTTGTCAGCGGCTTTTGACGAAATCGGAACGAATTAGAATAGCAGTTATTCAAAGAGGTCCTTAGTTAATATTTGCTTTACCTGAATATTTCTTAGCCTGGAGCTTTATGTTTATCGTTGGTATATTTGTAGAAATTTTGTTAAATATAAATTGCACAGTTGGTTCATTTAATCCAATCATAATTTTAATGTTAGTGACATTCAAGCTAGATTCGGGAAGGTTTTTGCTATTTAGGCGTATTTGGGTGCCTTTTCAGATAGTAACCGCAAGAGATTTAAAGCCTTGAACCTTAATTAAGAATGCATCTAGGTATTCACAACACCTAGTCCAAAGTACTCGAGAACAACTTTTAATTAAACTAAAAATAAAAGCTAATTGAAACAAAAAAGTTATATGATTATTTACGGGATATTTGAATAGTCACATAGCTTTAGTGAACAACCGCGATAGTTTAAAACAGTGTTTTAATAGGAACATTTACATTTTTACATTTTTCGGGACATTTTCACACACGGTCATCTGACCCCAAACTAAGCAAAGCTTATGATATGGCTGCCAGAGACTGATATACATACATATATAGTTTTAAATACATACTTAAATAGATATTAACAACCAGATAAAGAACAAACACAAATGTTCATCACATAAATGTTTGTCCTAGGTGGGAATCGAACCCACGCCCCCAAGCTCAGAAGGTAGGTTCACTACCAACTGGACCAACGGGCTATCGAAGTACTTAAATGCCTATAGGTACTTCACATTCACAGTAAATTTTACAACTTGCTGATTTATAGCCAAGCATAGAACTGCACTCTCAATCCTACATAAATGATTTTATGAACGCTATTAGTGAAGTCAAGCTTAAAGCATTTCAAGGAAATCCTAACCTCATTCAAAACTGATACAAAAAAAAAAAAAAAAAAAAAAAAAAACATTTACGTTTTTTTTTTTTTACGTTTTATACGTGTATAAAATTAAAATAGCATTTGTTTGTACTATTCATAAATACCATTCAACATTACAATCAACCAGGATAATCATACTAATATTATAAATGCGAAAGTGTGTTTGTTTGCTGGTTTGTTTGTTCCTCTTTCACGCTGCAAAGGAACAACGGATCGACCTGATTTTTTGCATGGGTATTGCTCAAGAGCCAGAGAGTGACATAGGCTAGGCTTTTCATCATCATCATCATCACCATCACCATTTTTCATCACTACGCGGGTGAAACCGCAGTGAGTATATTATAAGAGATACTTGCATTTTGTAATTAGATAACGAAATAAGTAGAACATTATTATGTAACATACATTACTTTACCAAGTACCTATATTAAGGGTAGGGTTACTAGGATTGTCAATCATACTTTTAAAAACAGTAGTTCACTGTTTTAGATCTATAATACTGTTCACTGTTAAACAAAAATTAAATGTGCAAAATACTGTTTCTTTTATCATTACTTTAAAACTGTTTAAAAATAACTTTCGTATCGTGTGGATTATAAAGTTCTTCCGGGGTAAAACGAAGTGAAGTAGTTTCAAAACAAATAACGTACAGTCGAAACCGCTGGACCTAGATACTTGTTATTTGGAGGATATGTTTATCAAAGGGTGAAAACGCACACTAAGAATAGATTTTAGATAATTCGCATCCCAGGGAATTTAAAAAAGGGATCAAAATTTTGCCATTAAACCTCTATTTAGCTTAGACACTGTTCACGCTAGGCAGGCGAAAAACACTCCATAAGCTAATCTGTTGAATCATCTGTCAACTTTTCGCTGGAGCAAAGTGTCAATCGTGAAAAAGAAACAAAAAATATGGCTTACATTAGCTAATCAAGTGTTTATGCATAATGCCTTATATGCATTAAAGTTTGCACAATACTTTTTACAGGTTTTTTTTCTTCGAGTTGTGAAAAGACTGGCATTTCATTTATTAATGATTCGCATTTCTAAAATTTATTTTTCAATTAGCTCTATACAATTTCATTGTACTGTATATTCTGCCCATTTATCTGACTAAATTAATTCAAATGGAATCTTTCTCGTAGTCATACGAATTTCCATTTTTAACTCGACATTGAATAACTCTTCGTTAGGTCTCACTTCCAGTCACCATCGAGGGTCAACTTTTGGTCAAGGGACAACTCTACTTTTCACCGCAAGGCTTCATGAATTTTTCATATTATCTAATACTGCTATTTTCATATTTCCCTTTACTTGCCCACCTAGAAATAACACGCCCCCGTGGAAAAACTGTCCATGTCGTCGGCATAGTTAGTGTTATCTTAGTGAGCAAGCGCACACTATCTTAGTGACACTAAGATAAATTGAGTGATCACATCGCATTAGGCACTTGGTTTTGCGCAGTTTGGTAAAAAGTGGGTTTATCTTGTTTTAAACTAAGTGAGGGTAGAAACCAGATGGTAAATTTATTCGATTTCTTAGTTATTTGACAACTATTTATAGACAAAGGCAAATACGTTTTATAGACGAAAAAACGAGTGCAATAGTGAAAGTAAGCTTCCGTCAAGCCCTTCAAAGCGAAACCCTAAAAAGTAACGAGTAAAATGGATCAAACGTTCGTCGGAAATTGCTCAAAGAACGGCCTTTTTCTGAGGCGTCCTCAGTTCATAGAATTTGTTGCTGCCCCTTGATGAAGGTGCTAGATCTTTTTTATAGGTCCGAATAGGGGAAGAGGAACTTGATAGAAAAGTTTATGGGTTTAATATGGATGTACCAAATAAACTTTTTAGATTTTCAAGGCGTTTGGGCTTAAAGTGGCAAACAACCGCTTACGTAAATAGTTATTTATGATACAAGTGCGGAAAGTTGGTTATTACAAACGAGTAGACGAATGTAAGCCCGAGACGAAGTCGAGGGCTTACCATAGTCACGAGTTTGTAATAACCAATCCGCACGTGTGCCATACAACGTTTTACAACACATTTGCGAGAAAAAAAGGCTACAAATGAAACAATAGGGTATTTGACTACTTTTGGGAAACTATTGCACATTATTGCCTGATATAATTTAATGTATACTGCATTTATATTTTCTGGATATCAGTCGTATTTGCGATATAAATCGATGTTAAAGTTTGAATAAAAAAATATCGCGCCAAAACGCAGACCTGCGTCATAGCTCCGGTCGAGCGACGATTGACGTCACACAAAACAAAACAGCTGCAGCCAGGCAGCAAAAGTTTGATAATCACAAATTTTCTAATAGAAGTAATGGTTTATAAATGTTGTGTAGTGCCACAATGTACAAATACTTCCATAAAACACCGGAAAAACTATTCATTTCTGTTCCAATGGACCCCAAAACTCGCAAAAAGTGGTTGGAACTAAGTAGCTCGTAGAGAACCCAAAAGTATTGGAGCTAATTCAAGTGTTTCTATGTGCGAAGATCATTTTGAGGTACATATTTGAGTCTATATATTTCTATTACAATTTTTGTTTTTATTGCATTACTATTTTATGTACTGTTACTTTCTTTTTAAACATTGTAAAGACATAACCTAACAAAATAGTTATATCCACCTACTACAACATACTTTTTGTACAACTTGATTGAATGTTTTGCTTGGAGAACAATTAAAAATTAATACTTACATTGTAGTTTTTACGTTTTGAGTTCTGCAGCGTAGAAACAATGACGTAGATTATTATTGAAGAAATATGCAACCATAAATACATTAATTTTGGGTAAGTTACTGCTGTCTGCTTGCACAAAATGTTTCTCCATTCTTCTCACATTTAACCTCCGGACTGTTTTTGGTGAAAATTTCTGGATAAATCGCTCTCAAAATAGCTTTACAACATTAAATTCGCAAATATCAATACAAAATCTGTTTGTTTAGATTTGTGTGACGTCACTAGGGATGAAGCCAATTACAGACCGTTTTCGATCACGTGATCAAATGTCGAAAATACAGTTATTTAATTCGCGTTTTTTACAAAAAATAAGCATATTTTTATAAAAAAATCAATGAAATATGCTTTTTCATTATGTCATGTTTATGGATGATGTCAATTGGCATAATATTTTCAATACAGTCAAACACCCTATTTTTGTTTATAACTTAATATCAGTCACAACAATAGTTTCTATAATATAATAAGAAAATGGCGCGAACATGCAAATAGCGCCACTATCACGTGGTGAAAATTAGAACTACATCTTTCGTCTCATTTTCTCTTTAGTATTAAACTGAGACAAACGTATTGAGCAAAAGCGCTTCCAAGGAGGTATGAAACTCTTTTGTGGAATTCTTATGTAATTATGATGGAAATTAAAAAAATACCGTAAATCACACGCACGGTGCTATACATCTGAGCGTGCGGACAAATTCATTACCGCACGCTCCGTTGTATGATCCGTAATGTTTAACTTTCGAACGATGTATACAGGCTTCGTAAGTGCACTTTTTGAGCAAATGTGTTGTAAAATGTATTTATTATGACTACGAAAATGTGAAGTTAGTAAGGTTTAAAAATTCTGTATTATCTGTTATGCTACTTACCATTAGGCCAGCGATTTATTTGTCTCTTTCATGTTGGTTATAAAAAAGAACGGAACGAGTCGACCTAATTGAGACGATAAAAAGCCGGTGCCAATACATAAAAATCGTCTCAAGGGCCTTCAACAGGTGGAAGAAATTGAGAGAGTCTATTTCTTTATATGTACAGATCGTACCTATATCGTATAGGCTGTGTAGACAAAGACTATACAATATAGGTATGATCTGAACCTTCTAAACTAAATTAATATCACTGCGTATATTTATCTACGGCATAAATAAAGTTACAAAGGGATCGTTCCGGTTCTTTGGTTGTTTATTTCAAGCCTAGAATGTCATGTCCGTCATACACTCATAGCGCTGATTTAAAACAAATTCACAAGCAAATTCACACTAATCTATTAAAATATCATGGTACGTAAATGCAAGGTAAATGCAAAGCTTTCGAATCACACAGCGCCAACTACGATTTAAGCCGACCAACATTTGTGTTGCAAATGAGGATTTCCTACGGCTTTACCTACTTTACTAGAGCCAAACAAAAAAGAGTTAAAATAAGTGTAAAACAAAAGTAAGTTGAGGATATATTCTAAACCAAGGACGCGTCATGAAGTAATATAATCTGGAATCTTCTTGTGGCATGCCGAAGAGAGATTCGATTGATTGGTTAGATTTTGCTTTCAATGACAATAAATATCGCTAGTGTCTTTCACTAGCGATATTGGATCGATCCATTTGGTGCAATCAATGTCCAGCACATCACGTGACCTTGGTTCCCATCCCCATAAAGAAGAAGAATTCAAAAGAAGTTATAAAAGACCATGGTATAATAAAATACTCCGCTAGGTATGCTATTCTGAGACGCAAAGGTCACGTGGTTGACACAAGCCTTTGACATCGATGTTTTTTAATATATTAAATTCGTGTTTAACTTGAACTGCTTTGCTTGACCAGGCAAAAAATTAATTACAATTGAAGTGCTTTTTGTATTTGATTTCATAGATTATGAACGGTTTATTTCCCAATTTCTGTTTTAGTTGCAATGAAGCGGTAACTGGACGGTGACGTAGGCATGTGTCACTCCTGGAATATCAGACCTTGTTTTATTGTATCATGATAGCCCGTTGGTCCAGTTGGTAGTGAACCTACCTTCTGAGACTGAGGGCGTGGGTTCGATTCCCACGTAGGACAAACATTTGTGTGATGAACATTTGTGTTTGTTCTATATCTGGTTGTTATCTATTTAAGTATGTATTTAAAACTATATATGTATGTATATCAGTCTCTGGCAGCCATATCACAAGCTTTGCTTAGTTTGGGGTCAGATGACCGTGTGTGCAAAAATGTCCCAAAATATTTATTTATTTATTTTATCATGTAAAAGACAAAGATAAGAACACTTATTAAACCAATAAATACATTTATTTATAAATAATTTATTTTATACATGTCGAATTCGTCAATCCTAATGTTTCTGTAATTATTTTTTTTGTTAATAATAGGCGTGCGTGTCACCATCATCTCGCCTGATGTTAAGCGATGATGCGGTCATGATGATGACGATGATGATGTTAGAAATAAACATGCTTTGGTATTAAATATATTATTGCAAAAATATATACTCGTAGTCTTGACTATTTTGATTTAACATTATTTTGGGGAAGGTAAATTTATACTTGCATTTTCCATTTTGCTCGTATTTCAGCAAAGAGTTCAAAGTTTCTCACAGCGAGCGGTTTAAGCCGAGTGGTTTGAGAGTGCTGCATTTATGTGCTATAAAAATTAACGATGCGGCTAGTATGTGTGCTGACCCGCCCGTTGATTATGTTTACTTTGAAAATTAGAAGCTGGTATAAGATAAATAGATAGATAGAAACTATTGTGTACACCAGAAATAAAAATTACAAACAGATAGAAAACACTTACGAGCTAGTGCCACAAGTGGCGGCCTTATTGCTAAAAGCGATCTCTTCCAGGCAACCATTGGATGGAAAGAATTTACGTAACAGGATCGACGGGGGATGCTAAAAAACTTAAGATACGGTCTAGAGCGATGGTAGCCGAGCGGTACCATGTGCGCTTTACATTCTGACGGCACCCGGTTTGAACCTCGGCCCTGCACCAATGACTTATTTAGTACCTATATAAATTATGTGTAGTTTCGATGCCATCGCTCAAAACAGTGAAAGAAAACATCGTGAGGAAGCCGTTATGTCCAAGAAACCATCAGCATTCACTAGCATGCACTAGACCAGCATGGTGAATTAGGGACCATCCTCTCTCTCTGAGAGGAGGCCTGAGTCCCAACAGTGGGAACATGATAATTATGCTGAAATAATAAGGTCTAGGATATAACGGGGAATATTTCGAACACTATATGATTTAAAAGTGGGCCTTTATATACCTTACTCATCAGGCACAAGCCACCTGTATCAACAATTTGCCTGATAAATGTAAATTCAAAAACCACTTCAAAGCATCGCAAGCTCTGCACAACAGTAAACAGTGCCTGGCCTTGCACTGTGCTCGGTATATTTTATTCTGTGCTAATTTGTGCTCATAAATTTGCGTACAAACACAAGCGCAGTATCAGAGTATGCACAGCATCAATCTATGTTGAGCGGACATAAAATGGGGGTAGAGTTACGCTAGTCCTGTCTGAAATGTAGATTTTGTTTCGTAAGTACATGCCTGGGCAGGTATAGGTAGGCTGAGGCGCCTTTATCGGTTTACACTATTATTTAAAGGTGGATGCGACTAGCGAGAGACCGGGGAGACTGGCTTAAACAAAGGGAGAGCTATTCCCAGCAGTGGGTCACTCAGGGCTGATGATGATGATGATAACTTATACATGGTAACACGAAACGACGGTACTATGCCAAAAGGAAGTGATTGAACTCATCATTATGAACGCTTAATACGAGACCAACCCCGGGATATGCGGAAAACTCAAATATTTTCTCGTATATACATATCATACACAAATTTCCACAATGAAAAAACAAATGACAATCACACAAACGAATTATGTAACCTACCCCCAGAGAGTTACATATTCAAAATCCGTAATTGTTTTTTACATATTTTATTACATTTAGCCTATTCCAGAAACATTTTAAACCCACTAAACTAAATGTATGAAACAGTTGATAGATTTTTCACGATTTCAGGGTTGGTCCCATAGTAAAAGTTGTTCATAATGATGGGTACAATGACCTACTTTCGGCTTAGTACCACCGTTCCGTCTAACACTGTTTATTGGACTTCTGTTAAGTCTTAATCTTAATTCTTACAGTAGGGCCTAGTTTATTAATGTAAGGGTAGGTACTGATGACTGACTTAATTTATTGTATAATGTTGACATTTTTAGTTTAATTATTTTAAATTTCAATTGGTAATAATTATTATTAATGTAATGTGACTAGCTACTATTATTAATTTTTTCTATTGATATTATTTTTTTGATTTGTATGAGTCTATGTTACTTGGAAATAAATAAATTATTATTATTATTAATCGTTTATTTCATTTTACTGGTTCAAACGCTGTAAGAATTTCAATAACTCACCTCATAATCTGATGAAGCCCCATCTTTACTCAATCCATTTATCATTTCTAAACAAAATGACCGAGATTTATAACTCGTATTCTCGATCCCAAACATTACAGGGAATATTTCAAAAACCGGCAAATAAAACAAATCCTGTCCCGAATTCCACGAGAATCTCAAAGGGAGCTAAAGGATTATGCAGATCAATAAATAAAATATTTCTCGAAAGTGGTGCCAGTCGAAATTGAATGTAGCTCGGAACAGATATCTTGCAGAGTGGTGGAATTCAATAATATTGTCTATAAAGGGTGATTCTGCCGCTGCGACCCAAATAAAACTAGAGAAAGGTTGAAATTCCTGCATGGAAATGCTTTGTTGCGTCTTGACATACTGTAGCGCAAGTAAAAAGTACGAACACAGTATTTGAGGCATAAAACCTAACATGACTACTACAGACACAATAATTTTTTTTTCAAAAAAATAAATGAACTCTGATAGGTGCGAGTTGGGCTCGTGCACTAAGGGTTCCGTAGCACTACAAAATATAAAAAGTAGTGCAAAAAGACAACATCACTCCCTGGCGATCCAAGGACCAAACGCGTCCGGCGTTGCTTAACTTGGTGGTGAACAGAAGTATGTCACAGACTCGCACATGGCCAGAGCAAATACAAAAATAAATTTAAAAAAACGATTGTTGTTTGGGGTTTAGTATTTGTTTTTTTTTTTATCCGCCGCAATAATTTCTTAGTTAATCGCTATTATGTCTTATGCCTATAACATTGCATATTCTGTGAAAATTTTCAACTGGCTATCTATTACGGTTCGTAGGATCATAGATAAATATACAGCCGTTAAAAGGTAGGACAGACAGACATACAGCGTAGGCTTAGTAATAGGGCCCCGTTTACACCCTTTGGGTACGAAACCCTAAAAACGACTACTTCCCATAGTCGTTTTTAGGGTTCCGTTCCGTACCGATGATGGTGATGATGATAATGATAATGAGTAATCCACGCTGGTGAAACCGCGGGATACAGCTAGTAATTAATATAGTGTGATAATGGCGTCAGTTCTCTGTTGCACCACTCTTTAAACTAAACCAAACTGACAAAACTAAAATTATCTGCATCTCTTTTTACTAGAGAGAAAAGGATGGCAACAATTCTAAAGCTGTCAAATTTAGTTGATTAAAAAAAATACCAGACAGTAATTGTGTACCAGAGTACCAGAGTACATAATAATGAGAGTACGACATTATTATGTAGGCTACTACAAATACGACCTCGCAATATCATTTCGGAGGCATCGAAATTGTTGACCAGATGGACCTCTATCACAAGAACGTTTATCTAAGCGAGTATATACAAAGATCAATTCCATTTACAGCTCCTTCGCAAATAAGTTGCAACATCACAGCCATGAAATAACAATGTAACGATGTATAAAGATTAGATGCGCTTTCAAGTTGCCTTCAAACGGCATCAGATAACTTTTCTACACAGCAGCTTGTGTAAAACTGTATCCTGCTTAGTCGTACAATAGGTATTGAAATGATTGCGATCTAAATTAATCTACGAAACAATATGGTTTAATAATCACTAATTTGGACTAGCTATGCTCCGCAGTTTCACCCAAATCTTAGAAAAATTCTAGGCTAAGCTTAGTATCCATACATTTAACCTCCTACGCAAAAAGTTTTCCAGGATATAACAAGCATGCTTATGTGTTAAACTAGAGATTCTAGGGTATACGCTACTGCTTATACCACACTTCTCTTAAATCAGTTCAGCAGTCACGAATTTAAGTGTGGACAAATATACCAACACACATACTTTTGCATTTTTAATACTAGTGTGACATTTAATTTTAGTTAAGAGTGACATTTTAGTTTTACTTATCAACCTTGCGTTTGGCTTTAAGTATGAGAATTAATTGCAGAATTTCTGTTCATTACGATCTAACGTAATTGGATAGATAATGTCACGTTCAATTGATATTTGAAGTCTCAAAGTCTGGGAATGATGTGATATTTTGAAATGAATAGTACGATAATGATTTGCCTAAGAGTTTACGCAGCGTAGGTAGGCCCCTCCCACCAGATGGACCGACGACATTGTGAGAGTCGCGGGCAACCAGTGGATGCAAAAGGCAGGCTGTCGTTCAGTGTGGAGGTTAAAGGGGGAGGCCTATGTTCAGCAGTGGACGTCTTCTGGCTGATGATGATGATAGCCTAAGAGTTTAGGTGAGATTTTGGATACAATTTTACGAATTTTTGCTTACACACATTCGGGGCTCCTGTAGACCGGGAGTGGGGGCGTATTTTTGGTACGGGTGATACGGCGGTAGCTACGTCCCTGCTCCAGCGGTAAAACACTACCAGTCAGCTTTTCCATCAAATGCATTAAGTGTAAATAAAAAATTTGTATGGAATATCTGTTTTTTAGGGTTCCGTACCTCATAAGGAAAAAACGGAACCCTTATAGGATCCCTTTGTTGTCCGTCTGTCCGTCTGTCTGTCTGTCTGTCAAACGCTTTTATCAGAAACGCGGAAAGGTATCAAGTTGAAATTAATATCAAACTAGCGACCCGCCCGCCTGGCTTCGCACGGGTGTAACTTACGTGCGAAGCAAGGGCGGGGCGCTTATTACATTTATAAAACCTTCCGTAAAAAATTATCTAACTGATGGTGAAAACCGCATGAAAATCCGTTGCGTAGTTTTATAGATCTAAGCATACATAGGGATGGACAGACAGCGGGAAGCTACTTTGTTTTATACTATGTAGTGATAGTGATAGTAATAGTCAGGTCTACGGTCTCTTTCAGCTTTAAAAAAATTACACTTTTAAGTCAAAACTATCAAAGGTATGACCATTTATATATCATATTTTGCGATTTCACAAGGGAATCAAAACCTATAGGGTACTTCCCGTTGACCTAGAATCATGAAATTTGGCAAGAGGCAAGGTAGCACAAATAAAGGAAAAAATCTGAATGTAGTTAATTTGAGTAGATTATCATCTAAATAAATATTTTGCGATTAGCGCTCTAAGGGTTCCGGCCAACGGAACCCTCGGAGCGCGAGTTCCACTCGTACTTGTCTGTTTTTTTAAATGATTTCACGGTTCATATTACTTATTACAGTGACTTCTTTACAGCTTAATGTCACCGTTTATGTAATCATATATTTACTTAGGTATACCCATTCGCAGCAGCCGCATCAGAAGAGGCGCTAAGATAAATCCTTATTTAATTAATTTTGCTGTAGCGGTAGTTATAGTTTTAATGTAACTCTCATTAGATATACGATACAGATTCCTTAATAATATTCTCACCGAGTGTTGGAATTTTCTCTCTTGCTGTCATTTTATGCATACCATCTTTAACAATATTAAAAACCATAAATCATTCCAAAGGCACATTGGATTTTCCATGTAAACCGTTGAACATGGCCTATAAAAACTTTAGATACCTATTGCGTCGCAATAAATTGAATTTCTTATAGCTCCTGATATTTTTCAATACTGGCAATTCGCCAACTTTTAAAAAACTCCTATTGAACACTCTAAGCCCCATTGAAATGTACGGGCAAAAAGTGATCGCAGGTAAGCGTGATATAAAGAACGCAAGCCTTTTAATTCATAATGTTCCAGTAAATTTTTGAGTCTTCAAAGAAAATAATATATCAAGCTCTTATTTAAAAAACAGTCTTAAAAGCAAGCTTTTAAGATTTAATTTTAAGCTTCTATTTGTATGATGCTTTGTTTTTTTTATTATAATTACGTTTTTATTTTTATTATAGTGGCAACATTCTTATTTTTTAAATATAACCGTATTGGATTCTGACTGCAGACTGTATTATCACCAGAAAGTAAAGGTGTATGCAAAATTTCAGCAAAATTTGTTTGGAGTTACTGGTTACAATTCAGCTTTCAATGTTTGACCTAGTTAAACTAATAAACTATTCAAGTTAAATATAAGCTTGTAAAAAGGCGTGAAAAGTAAGTATTTAGATCGTTTAAGGCGAGTATCGTAGAGTGTGTGAGTAGTCAAACGTTTCAGGCCTCTCGAAGGCCTCCAAATTTGTTTAATTATTATATTGTCGTAGGACTCATTGTAGAATCAAAAACTCGATGCTGAATCATTTATTTTTTACGTGCCAAAAGTTTAGCTATCACTCATAGATTCAGTATAACCCTCTACGCTAACACTCGATATACGCAAAGAATGAAGAATGAATAGAAATGCCTAGTAAACCTTTTTTACAAAATGTTTACTACATTCTATCGAAGATCGTACAACAAGTAGGTTGTATCTGTGAGAACTACAAACTGACATCTAGTTAGCTCTTCCAGAGACGCGTAAAAATCTTTACGAGCAATGAATTCGTTTACCCTCCCAACTGAGTGCTCCAGGGAATATTTTAGCGCAAAATACTTTCAAGAACTTAAGTTAGAAAGGTCTTGAAAGAACTATTCAAATACCGTTTCAAATGTCCTGAGAATATTCAGGATCGAGAAATTCAGAAAACGTGAATATGTAGTAAATAGCGGTGCGTAGGTACTCGTACGTACTTAGATACGATATTGTTGTACATGCCTACAATAGAATAGGCTTGTGTTTTTTTTTATGCTTCATAAAAAGATTATGTTTCATAAATAGCGCCCATCAACGAAAATAAAATTAAATAAGTATATTAATTTCATGCTAGACAGAGAGCGCACAATAGCACGTAACATTATATTTTTTTTAATTTATTACAACTATTTAACTTAATACAATTGTGTAGTTTACAAGTTAACATTTTAAGAAATTAATTTTACTTATAAAATTAGTCAAGTAGTTAAATAATTATACATGCATTAGATTAGATTAAATTATATTATATATGTCATTATATTAAAGTAGTCCATAAATCAATTCTTCAATTATTAATTAATTCATAACATAAATGAAACAATACCGCCTTTTTAAATTCTATAATAGAACACACAAACAGGTCTATTTTCTTTGCAACTTGATTTAGTGCTTGCAAAATTCGAATCAATGGGCTCTTAGCAAGTAGTCCAGTTAGTCCTACCGCGGGGGACCGAGAATTTATCCGATAAAAAACCAATAGACTAGGAACTTTGCACCGATGCTCAAGACTAAGAAGCTTAGTCTGAATTAAGGAATTGTTGCTGATGAGCCTCTTGGCATGTTTCTAGATGGAATCCAACGCCCCAAGCTGGTACCTACTTGGCTGTTCCATCCCAAAGAGGCAAAGGTGCGAGCTGTACTCCATCCATGCTCGACTGAGCTTGTGATTGGTACACTGAAAGCAAGTGTTCCGACGTGAAGTACTGCCGCACCTTTGATAGAATACCTAGTTTTTTGGCAGACAATTGAGCCTTGTTCACGATATAGGAGCCAAAGTTGATGTCAGAGAAACGCCCATAAAAATACAATATCTTATGACTATATCTACCAAACAATGTCATATGACAGATAGTACCAACGCGAATGCATATTGTGAAGTGCATATTGCATGTTGAATGATTATTGCCCGTAGGTAATAATCTACCATAATTAAGTCACATAATTATCCATTGTCCTAGAACTGATGTGATGTCATTGCACAATAGATACGATAAATAAGGTCGGGTCGGATTTGAGTTACACACTAATCCAATGCAGATAATAATCCAGCAGTATAACGAGTACAAAATATTTAACTAACGTTGTCCGGGGGACAGACCGGAATAATCCTTGAATTTGGGGAGGAAATAGGTACATTGATGAGTAAATTAGTTTCATATAATATATACACTTTATATTCTGGTAAAATAGAAAAGAATTAAAAATCCCACGTGGAACTAGCGAGATTATTATGGATGTCCGTTAGTGATTTGGATTGTGATCGCGATCGCTTGCCATCATATTAGCATTACTCGCACCACGCGCGTGAGAAAGATGGCACGCAAATAATCATTGGATATCTTTAAAAATAAGTCCGATAATTACAGCTAGCCTTCATCATCATCATCATCATCAGCCAGAAGGCGTCCACCGCTGAACATAGGCCTCCCCCTTTAACCTCCACAAGTCCACACTGAAGGACAGCCTGCCTGCAGCTGCGACCAGAACCACTAGAGGATGGGCAGCAGCATCCTCCTACTTGAATGGTGGAACCTCCTACGATCCCCAAGCCACCTGTGAAGCGTGGGGATTATGGAACCCCCCCCCCCCCCCCCCATGACAGCTAGCCTTACAGGAATCAGACAGAATCAAATGACTGTCTAGCACACACATGACATAATATAGACCAATCCATACCAAACTTTGAAACCGTACTAAACTTAAAAGATGCTTACCAAACTGTGGACAGGACAAAGAGTTTGGAGAATTTGCGGGAAACGCATTAGCGATGGCACTCCGCATGCTAATCAATGCAAATCAGCTCTAATTCCAGCGATTCCAACTTTCAATTTACATTTACCTTGATGGAGAAACTTTTTACGAAAACTCTTTAAAACAACAGCTGAAAAAATCTTGATTAGGTAATATGTACGATTTTGGAACTTTAAGAACACGTAGCGTAAGCAAAATTTTATTGTAAAAGGCTCGTTTTTTGTCGGAAAAACTGATTTTGTTATTAATAAGTTAGTTATTATACCTACAATTTCTCCATGCATTTTATTTTTCAATGAATTATCCACATCTGAATCTTGATTAAGATTTGACAGTGTATCGACAATTCAAATTTCACGTACCTTCAATACCCATACGAATAATCTATGATGCATCGATTGATGTCTATGTAGCATGTTTGGTTGTTTCTACTCGTATTTTATGATTTTTCTCCCACACTTTGCAAACTGAATCATTCCAAATTGTCTACACGTCCCGTTATGTCGCTTTTTTATGCGAGGTTGCAAGGTGTGTGTGGCAACGCGTCAACAATATTACTTCAGCAACACAAGTTGTGTTAATGATTTCTACAAGTTATGTTGTAGGTTTCTATGAAAAGCACCTACCACTTACTATAAAGTCATCATCATCCGCGCAACATCATCTACCAACGTCGCTTGCTGTTGTGAACGTTGCCAAAGTCATTGAACGTGACGTGTTGCACTGCAATTGTTGTCTTATGAATTCATGAATTCATATTATGCATTGGCTAAGGCAGACAGTCTGCTTTTTTGTCGCATAAAAAAAATGGTTTTTATATAGCGACTGAACAAGTTCAAATATTGTCTCCGTTACCTATTGTTACCAAATTTATCGTTGTACTTGGACTCTCGCGTTCCATCGACCACACGTAGACGAAGTATTCTTATACCGTAATTGGTGGAAAAATCCAATAAATCAAATCCGCCGTTGCTTCTGACAGGACTGTCAATACCGGAGTCGACTCAGGGGAAACCAATTATTGGGCACACAACCTCAAGTAAGACGTATTTCTTTCTTGACATTCAGTCTATCGCCCTGTATTATCGGCCAATAACTAAAATGTGGCACGAAAAAGAAATAATTTGTCGGAATTAATTCCGTGAAAATAAAATATTACATATAAATATTACACATAGTTTTCTTTAAAGACTCAGAATAAATAGGTAGATTGGAGCTACGAGACAAAAATTTCAGTCACGAAACATGCAAAGTCTAAGTACATAACGAAAAGTATAAAAAAATACACAAAAAACAGTACCATTTAGAAATTTCAACCCAAAATCTTTAACGCATTGATATCGATTAGAAAATCTAAAGTGGCAAACTTCTTAGTAAGATACCTATCGAAAATATCTTCTTCTTTGTATTTGTAAAACTGGGTATAAAAGGGCGAGTTGTTAGAAAAGTCCTTGCCTATTCGTGACACCTGACGCGATGGGAAATAAAAAGGTAGAATTTTCTTTTTGTGTCATCATTAGGCGGATCTCGGGAGAGTCAAATTCGCTTAGATGTCGAGTAGACAGTTTTGTTAAACAACTAAAACAGAAAACTTTGTGAAACGACTTTTAGATTTACGAAATCGATGTAATTTGCTTAGCATAAAATCATATCCAGTATGTGCAGGTATTTATAACGGCGTATCAATGGCTGTAAACTTGTACAAAGGTTGAGCATTTGATTCTCTAATTGCTAGAATTTCAAATGGCATAATATTTATGGGTATGTTTCTTATTCTGTTTCAAATAAGCATAGACTAAGCAATTTAGTAGGGTAGACCAAACCGTGAGTTGTTAAAAATATAACTTTAAAAATAAGCCTACTGCAAAATATAGCATCTGACTTTCTGGGCATGAAGACAAATATAACGACACCTCAGACATGAAAAACAGTCAAGCAGTTTATGCTATAATAGGTAATATAGTAACACTAAAAAAATACAAACATGCACCCGAAAATAATATCCTCCTTCCAGATCGAGTAAAAATTTTAGCAGGTAAATTTACGTGTAATGGCAGAATTAAGTTAAAACCAAGAAATATCCTCTCTCGTAAGTTTATTTTAAAGTAGAAATATTCCTTGTTTTTTTACAATATGAAAACTCTGATTTCTTTGTTATTTTTTTAATGTGTTGTTTGTTCTTAACCATGGGTGTAATTATTTCAATACCTGAAAAGGTACGCTACAATTACCCATGTCAGCTAACTACCAGTTAAACAGTTAGCTTTGTATTGGATTCTATACCACCCGAGCCATTGGGAGTTAGTAGTGGTTTTCAATAAGGAACCGTCAATATATTTGCTTTCGTCATTAAACATGGATACTAACATTTTCAATTTATTTGCTATTACACTCGCAATTTTCCTGTTTCTTGACATTTACCTGGGATTAATAGTAAATAACAAATGTTTACATCAAGCAAGTTCGTAATACCTATGTAAGTAGTTGATGTTTTGCACTAGTCGTAGTGTAAAAGTTTCTAGTTGCCGCAATATTTTAATAAATATTTACAGATTTAAAAAAGTTATCAAGGAAATATAGATTTTACTGGAAAAAATTACTTTGTAATCATATCATTTCATACCTCATAAGTCACAAGGAACAAACTTATTAAGAGCAATATACCAAAAGAATAAAAAAACGCTGAAAACTGTTTTCGTATTTGAAAATGTTTTTAGCTATTTCAGTACACAATTATGTTTCAATTGTGTATCGGGGATCATCATGATGGGCGATAAACCCATCATTTTACCTTCATTTTAAAAGACTTAAAGTGAGATTAAGCCGGTTACTCCGACTATAGTTTCAACCGCATTAGGCGGTATTTTTCAAGGTGAAAGCGCACGCGCGGCTGCGTCTCGGCTGCGTTTGCTCTACGGGTCGCCGCGCCGTGTAATATAAATAAAATGTGTGAAAACCACTTTAATAGACCACATAATAAGACCTAAAGTGGTGTATAATCCTTACCTTCATTTTAAAAGCCCTTTTTAAAAATACACGGGGGGGCAGCGATAAAAAAACATCTTAATTTCGGCTTCGGGCTTCATTGACTAGACTATCAAACCATCTAATATACCAAACAGACCAGCTTCTCAAATCGTCCTGTTCCAAAATGTGTTCCGAAACAACTATATGTCCAAAAATGACAAAAGTACCAAACTGACCAGCTTACTAAATCATCATGTCCCAATTTCACATACCTACAATAATTATGTACCTGAACCACTCATAAGCCCCTAAAATAAAAAAATATTTTATACTTTTAAAATTTAAATCTATGTCAAAACTTTAATTGTGCAGAGTTCCACACTCTTATTTTAATACTTATGGAAGGAATATTTGGATGGTCAGACACAACGAACTTATAAGGGTTCTTTGTAGTACAGAACCCTCCCTAAAAAGGTGCTCTCAATGCGTAAACTTTTACATTTAAATTCCCATCATAGACAGGTACTGAATTCTTTTAGACACCCGTGATATTATTCATAGGCTTCACAAAGGTTCGATCGAGATAAAAATATTGCTGGTCACATCACGGACCGACGGTTGTCGTCTGCATGCAAATAATATTACGCGTACGCAATACGCACAATTTGTTGTGATTTGGCTCTTTGACGCATAGAACTATTTTATATGTTATTGTCATCGAGATTCAATTCCTATAGAATCACAATCTCTCAGTGAAAACAGTCAAAAAAGTCAAAAAATGTGTGTAAAAAATACATACATTGTATCAATTATATACTTCACAATGCCACATTTACTCCAATTTAGACGTTATGTCGCTTGCATAGTGTTCAACGTTAGTTGTCCGCTATGTCAACGTACAGCTCTGGCATCGCGAGGCGTTGTAGTCGGATCGCAGTTACCTTGTAACTAACCAACACATCTGCGCAATTCGTAGCATGCGCCGAGTTTTGGTTCGGACATTTTTAGCACGATTGTGACTATATGTATTGTATCTCGATGGTTATTTTGTATTATAATCAAATTTTGTCATTTGACGCTATAATTCTACGTATCAAATTCTAAATATTTTATTAAGGACAACTAAAAATCCATTGGGTTAGTAAAAACAAAATTTAAACCTATTGTTAGATAAAAATACAAATACAAGTATAGTATGTATCATTATATTTATATACTAAATATTACAAATAGGTAATGTTCGCCCCATATAACAAATGTATTTTTATATTTGCTCTATTTTAAAAACGGTAATATGTAACGGTAACAAGTTAAATAACAACTTGTACACAAAACACAACACACACACAACATACACAATGACAAAATTAAACAAAATGAAAAAATATAACCACGTCTCTCAATTCGTTTCATGTTTGAATAGATCTTTCTAAATGAAAATAAGATGGAAATTATTTTTTTGTTACGGTGTACCTACCATGTGCAAAATATGCGAATTATGATTACTGTCCAGTATGCCCATAGCAATTCTCAATTATTCTTAAAATTTCCGGCGTAAAATGTTTCCTATATTATCATATAATAATATCGTCCTCTAGCGTCATAATACAAGTTGTTTTCTTGGCTTATTTCATCAAGATCGAATAATATCAGAGTGACTTTATTAGTCCGTCTCTCGTTACCTATTGTAAGGAACGATGTGAGTGTGGCAAAGAGACAGAAAATGACAAGTATTGCCACAATATAGTGATTCTTTCCGCTATTACTATTTCTCCCGTTATATTAATACAGTGAGGCGACAATCTTAATTAAGACTTCTTGTTTCTGTGGCAAGCAATATTGCATTGATATCGATGTATTTGTCTGGCATTTTTTTGGCTCATTGTATTGTTTTCTTTTTCACTCAATTATTTTTTTAAGTTGAGTTTTTTTAAATATAAGCTTGTTTGTTTTTTTAAACGTTATTAATAAACAACAAATTAAAACCTAAGTTTTAATCTATTAAACCGTTACCAGTGGGAATTGTTCGCAAAATGCTTGCCCCATTACCACGTTGTATGGCGATGCTCACCCTCTGAGCAAAGTATAGGCCGGCATTATGGTCACGAGTTGCATCGACCAGACGTGAAGACAAATCATTGATTTTTTTTAGCTCCCAATCCCCACGGCCCCATGGCTATTAATTAACTTTGAACTCGTTCAAATTTGAGTACTTAATTAGTTATTCCACTAAGCAAGCTTTTGTGTTTCAATCTCTTTTTTACGTTTGCAAATTGTAGGTCTGTTGCAGGAAATGTTGTTCGCACAGCAGTTTATTCTTTTATTTGGTTTTTCTTAATGCTCATGAATAAATAATTTCTTTCTTGGAATGTTTATTATTCACGTTTGTACTACAGCGTTGAATCAACAACGTGATTTATTAAAACAATTGTATGCTAATAAAGTCTGCTAGAATCTCTGCAATTCCTATTAGTTAGCTATTTATTAGTTTACTTAATTGAAATTGCGGCAAGTCAAAGCAGTTTATCGACACAGGAAAAGAGCTATTACGAGTATAATCACACAAATATAACAGTAAATTTAATGTCAAAGTTTCTGTGTGTTTAAATGTGTAAAGTACGTTGGTTGGAACTCGACTCTATAACGACTGAATGGGCTTGGATGAAGTTTGGTAAGGAACAAGCTTAGATCTTAGATTAACACATAAGCTAGACTTTTTAGTGACGATTCCCGTAGTAAAGCGAGTGAAACCGCTGAGCGCTCTTAGTTATAAGATACATAATAAAACAGGCCAAATGCGAGTCAGGCTCGCGCACTAAGGGTTCCGTACCAATACATAAATTGTTAACTACTAAAGTACAAAAACTACGAATACGAAAAATAAAATGACGTCACACTAAATTCAATATGGCGGACGCTCCAAGATGGCGGAAAAATTTCCTTATCTACCATCATGATAATTATGGGTATCACATAAAGAGTTTACTGAGAAAAATACGAAAAGCTTTAATTCAAAAAGTTTTTTTAATTAATATTTTATTTTATTTTATTTTTAATCTTGTTTTGTGTTGCCTTGTATTTCAGTTACCTTCCATATACCTACATAAATCTATTGACACCGTTTTTATTGAAACCAGTTCCTGCGTTTAGGCTATTGGTATATAGTAATTGATAGTACCATACAAGCATAAATAAATACATGCCTACACATCTAACAAAATATACCTTGATTTTGGTTTGCGTTATCGGGTAAAAACATGAACGGTATTGGGTTCAAAACAAAAAATACAGACGCATTTCTATCAAAAATTATATCTTCAGTTCGCACCTACCCAACATATCAAATTGGAATACCAAAAGTGGATCCCAGGGTGTGATTACGGCTGGTTAAACCGGCACATGTGGCACACGCATGCACAATCCCGGATAATGTGCCTGCTGGCATTTTTATCCAAGGCTCTCCGAATTTACATATTCACAAAAGTGCCTACGGGTATCTGTGTATTTTGCTGTCGTTTGATTGTAAAACTTAGTGACGTGAAACTGGATAAAGCTACATTTTCAAGTTAAGGTATTGCTACAAGTGATAAACAATAATACACTTTATATAGCAGTTTCTTCAATATAGAATTTGTTGCATATCTGGTTACATACATCACCACAAACGTGGTGTTAAAAACTGTCGGTACAGGGCTACCTTTTCAATTGGTTTTCCAACATACTGATTATTTTTTATACGCACAAGTAAAAAGGTCGTCTGATGGAAACTTGTAACACCAGAGACATATCACAAACACGTTGCTGATTATATTAACGGCATCTCTGAAAAACTCCTTGCTGTAAGTGTTGTGATATTATTTTTTTTATATAAGTTTAGTATGGTAGTCGATACCCCAATGAAGAGAGTTTTCAGAGACGATTTAAAAAAAAATTGGTAGATGACAAGATAATGTCAATAACCCATCAGATTTGGTAAGGTATCGGTGCCAACGAGACAAGTTTGAACTATTCTTTGATATTGCGAAGAAAATGGCACCACCACGCTGACCAGGCCTTGCTGACCGGTCAGAACTATTTTCTCCGCACAATTTCACATTTTTTTTAAATAAAAATCACAGTGAGCTAATTAACAAAGATTTTACCTTTAGAATAACATTATAAATAGTGTTTTAAACTATCACGGTTGTTCACTAAAGTTATATGATTATTTACGGTATATTTACATGTAACTGGAAACGGGAAAACTCAATTGAGACGTCTTCCTGTGAACATGGTGCATGTAACTGCGCCGAAATATCGGGAGCTCATTCCACAATCTTACCATGATAAATATCCCGTAAACAATCATATAACTTTATTGCAAATAGTATAAATCAATTTTCGCGACGGAGGAGATCGATAAAAAACTCGATAAAATAGTTTTTCGATAGCTTCCTTCAAAATGAAACAACGTGAACAAAAATTTCTTTTAAACGTTATCAATGTTATTCTTAAAAGAATGTCTAATCGTTTTATTTTATTTTATTATATCTTAGTGAATTTTTATCTTTTAAAACATTTAATACCCTATCATATAATCATTTAATACCCATATTAACAGGGTTGCTAAAAATATACACCATCCGCCATTTTGTGACAGCGGCCATTTTGAAAACATTACAATTTTGTGTATTGTATTGTATTGTCACGGTCACAGGTGTGTGCAAAATTTCAGCAAAATCGGTCAGGAGGAAATGGTTCTAATGCAGCTTGCAAGACTTGACCTAAACAAATAAACTAACATACAAACATTGCAAGTTAAATAAAAGCCTGCAATTAGTGCCAGCTAGTAAAACATACCGGAAGAAGGTTTTGAAAAGCTCTTATCACAGTAAGTTATTATATTAACCACTTCCTGTAAATCGTTGCTATTTGCCAATTATTCTATGTGCGGAATTGACATTAAATTTTAATGATATATCATTAAAATTTAATGTCAATTTCGTGAGTAGACTATTTTATAGCGCATTGTAACATTTTATACCCCATTACGATACGCACCAACCGACAATTAAATATTCATTAATAATCTACCATATTATACACTCGTACCTATCTATAGAAGCCACCTGCTACCTGTACCTTAAGCAATTGCAAAAAATATCTAGTAAACACTATTAATAAGAATTATTTTCAAATGTAGGTACCTACTTGCTTATGTCAATGCTATAGAGCTTATATACTTATTTATAAAAATAAACACTTCGCAGGAAGTGATATTCAATACGGGATTAAATCCGTCTAATTTTCCGCCATTATAAGAGGAATATTTTCTTCAAATTTGAATGGACCAATCCTCGAGTAAAAAAATCATAATTTCTAGGTAGGAATCGAACCCCTACCCCCGAGCGCTTCTAAATTGGGCCTGACATTTTCAATGCACATTGCCAGCTACAACAGATTAACTTTAATTCGTTCAAGAATCGTGTATTGCCGTATCTAGATGCAGCATCTACTTATATATATTCCATCTCACGATCTTCGATTTCGTGATGTGATTGCAGCAGTATTGCTGGATTTATCGGACTGAGTGAGGCTGGAACTGGTGAAGTTGCATCAACGAGATAGTTATTCAACTATATAATCGTATCTATCTATATATATAAATGAATCCCTATTTACCTTGGTCGCCATAACTTGAGAACGACTCTACTTATTTCATTCATCTTTTTAAAAAGTTTTCTTACACATATAAGTGCTTACGGAAAGAAAAATTAAGAAAATTGTGCAGAAAATTGGAAAATTTCCGAGACTTCACGACGTTTTTTACTTTGCGCGTTTGACAGCTCTAAGACAGGACAACGTCTGTCGGGTCCACAGAAAAGAGAAGTAGATAGAACGGAAAAGAGAAGGAACATCTGTTACCAGGCATACGAGTGAACATTCTTATTTACGTCAACGCGTTGAACTCCGTATCACAATTGCTAACTGATTTTGAACGCGTAGCTGCTCCATCGAATTTATTCCACAATGCCTTCTTGCGCTGTAATTACGTGTCGCCTAGCTAGCAAAGATTTTATTTAAAAAAAAGGAAGCATATCCTATCACTGGTATGTCTAAATTGTTTATAATTTTATTATTTCACCGTGTTTTAATTACAAAGCTGTTGACAAGCCGTTGACAATAATAGTGGTTACCATTATTTTATCGATATCGATACATTTAGATTTTTCTTATAGTACTAACAGACGTATGGACCAAGTCCGTTTCGTCTATTAGCACTATTACATTTCCCGTAATTTTCTATTTTATAAATAGACATTGAATTTATTACAGTTTTCCAGGCAATCCGTCTACTAGGCAAAAATGGATTGATGCAACGGGAAGACGTGATTGGATTCCTACAAAACAAGCACAATTTGTTCAAAAAAATTTTTGGACATATATGTATCACGACAAATAAAATATACTTGAAGCCATTAGCAATATCACAAAAATAAATTATTTATTTACATTCAGTGGTTAAAAATTAAATCATATCACCAACACCAACGTCTTCATACTACTCTCAGACAACCAAAAAATCTCCAAAGAGGCTTAAAATAGCTTCACCTGCCTGTTCAAATTCTTCGACTCCCAAGAAAACGCAAACTAAAGGAAGTTATAAAGTTATAAATTATTTTTCTTTATAGATATTTGTGATGCACATTTGAGACTTCCGTAAAGTGACGCCTGATTCAATCAACTAACTTTGATATTCATTATTGATAATTTTATTCAATAAAAAACCTAGGCAGCTTCAATTGCGATCCCGAAACTTTAAACTCCACTTTTTATAATATCCCGGTTGTTCACTATTTAGTTGTATGATTACGGAATATTTACACATTATTTATAACGTTTTTGAGTCATTTCCTGTGCCGAAACATTAGGAACTCCATATCCACAATATAATCACGGTAAATAAGTCGTTAATAATCATACAACTGTACTAAAACTCCACGTTTTTAAATAAGTCACACCCACGATTCCATAATATTTAATGGTATAGACAGACGGACAGACTTAGTAAGTTAGTAGACTTAGACTCGTAGGCTTAGAATAGGGTTCCGTTTTTACCCTTTGGGTACGAAACCCTGAAAAGTCAAAAAGTTAAAACGAAAGAGGCGTCCCCATACAGCAAACGTATTTTAACGTATTTTTGTATTAGATCTAATGTATATGTAATGTAGTGTAACGATAATACGTACAAGCGTAATAATTGGCATGAATATAGTACACAGACACACTCTACCTAAAGTATAACAAAAAATAATAAATAATGATCAAATGCGAGTCAGTGACTAATTTATTTTAACTAATTTAACTAATTTATTTATTTTTTATTTATTTTTGAACTAATTTTTATTTTGTTTCGTTGATGTGCTCTATTTATGATCAGCTTTTTTTATGAGGTAATAAAAAAATATTAGTCATCATGCCTATTAAGTTTATCGATAAAATTAAAACTGCACACAAAACTTTCCCATCACTAGCTGTGATACCACATTCTAAATTTTAGGATGAGGTTTTTTTTTAATGGCTCCTCACGAAAATAGCATTTAACCGTATCAAGTAATATATTTATTTTTCTACCCATTTAAAGTCACATAAAACGAACTCTAAACATAGCCTACGTCAATATCATGGTCAAATCATGACCTAGTAAGGTCATGGAAACTTTTTAATCAAGTTTCTATGGAGTTCTGGGGCAACACAAAAAAATCACATTTGCAACTTCCCATTGTTTGCCTACACTCACGCAAACCTACGAATTTGCCTTAATCTTATTTAACGGATAATAATTCAATATTATTACACAAGCACATGCGTTAATACACTAGTTTTGTTAAATAAAAAAAGCTAAATCGATGAAAAACTCTTAGCGAAATTATTTTAACCCTCGTGCTTATCGTGCAGTTTAATTTGGAACTATTTTAACTATGTCGTAGATAAATTTACGTTAAGGACTGTTGAACTCGTACTAGTTTTTTGAACTGCACAAGAATCGTGCAGTTTTTTTGGAATAGCAGCATTTACCGAAATAATTGCGCAAAATGCACAGGGAACTGAACCGTATTGCACCACGAGAAGGTCAGTTTTAAACTTTAACAAAATGGCGTTCATAACCTTTTGGATTAATAATAATCTTGACGAATTATTGCATTCCTTCCTATGTAGTTATATTATGACGTTTCGTTTACATGTGTGCAACTGGCTACAACGGATTTCTTGCAAAAATGCCTTGACAGCCGTTCTATTTTAAACGAAAAAATTTTCTCTTCTGTGGTCGGGTCAGCTAGTAAATAGATAAGTACTCTCATAGATAACGATCTTAAGCTTATTTTAAGGTACGATTAACACCCACAGTAACTGATAGATAATTCAATATGCAAAACACATCTACATAACAAGTCAAATTAAATTATTAGTAAAAATATAACCCGACTGCACTGTATAAATAATAGTCAACTTTAAAGTAACAACGGCGTGCTGCGTACCTATCTATACCTATACTCGTAGTATATACAGAGCTCTTTCATACCGCTTTATCTCGTAAACTACTAAATATTTCACAGAAGTGTTATAAATTTATGAAATCTGTTTCGTGTTCTCTACATAATGATGGTTGAGCTCTATATACTCATGGTAATATTGACCTATTTAGCAAAGTTAACGAACTACATTTCCCTCAATTTTTTTTTTCGCCGTCGCCACTTTGTATTCTTGTCCCAGTATTTAAATGACACCTTATTTGTCGAAATCCATTGAGCCGTTTAGGCTGTAGGGCGTGCCAAAGAAACCATCATACATACATACATACATACACTCGAACAATGACAATATAAATAATCTTTGCACTCGAAAAACATAACACTTCTTCTTGCGCAGTCGGATAAAAATTTGGTGTGGACAATAAAGAGTTTATTCATGTATATTATAATTCTAAATAGATACCTACTTACGATAGACATACAGGAATATTTTCAATGAAACAGCTGTTTTTTTTTCAAGATGTCAAAAATCAAAGTAATATTATAAATGCAATTTTACTAATATTTTAAATAGCAATATATTTTTCAGTATAGTTAAGGTACGTATTAAATTTTTCAATAAGTCTGTTATTTATAACAAATTAAACACATCGTAAGCACACCTGCTTACGATATACAGGGTTAATAAGCTATTGGAAAGAAGCTAATAATCATCTAAACTAGTCACAGTGGGTGCACTGTGACTAGTTTAGATGATTCAACATGCAAAACACTGTGATTCAGAATGGGATTCTACGTACGTGCCATCACCGTATTCCATTTACGCGAATCAGTTTTGTGAATGGATGCTTATCTAAAGTATGAGTCAGATCTTGAAACAAATTGTGTATACCTATTCAAAACAGGGCGTGTTATTTCAAGGCCGGGGATTCGATAGTTCTTAAATAGTTTCAATGATAAAACGGGTAAAAATAATCGTTTGCTCACTGCATACCTAAAACGCAGTGTGCCTTAATCGCGTCCCAATAAACTAGCTATATTCGTTTTCAGACACAGCCTGCAACCTTTTTTGGTCTAACTGCCTTTATCAGCCATGCTACGAAGAGTACATACAATGATGTCTGTCAGATCTATAGAGAAGATCTACTAACACTACTAACAGACTGTATTAACATAGTCTTAGAAAACCTTGCTATGAAACGTTGTTTTCTTTACCTACTAAGCAGGTGGCTTCCATACCCACTACCTACAAGATGACAAAGAAAAAAAAATTAAAACATATCGGTAGCATTAGCTTCAGCAGTTTTTTTTTTTGATAATTTTCTACTTAGTTTACTTATACCTTCTTCTTTAGGTGCTTCTCCACTACTGGAGATTGGTCGTCAGCTCAGGGAACTTCTGTCTATCTTGTGCCAAGCAGAATAGTTATTCGATGCTGGCATGTTGGTCTATTTCCGGATATTGTACAACCACAACTTTTTCCTTCTTCTCCCGCGTCGTTTGCCTTCAACTTTACCCATCATAATTAACTTGAGAAACTGGTATTTTTCAAGTCGTAAAACCTGGCCAAGATTGCCAACTTTTCTCGATGATCTGTAGTAGTTTATGTGTTTAGCCGACGCGGTAGAGAACTCTGACGTTATAGATTTTTTGCGTTCAGCTAATACGTACATTCTTCGGTAGCACCACATCTCGAAAACTTCGAGAACCGTGTGGAGTTTACCTAGTTTAGCAATGTTATTGTTTTTACTTTGAGCTGTGTTTCTCACCGTTTGCATTAGCAAAATAGTCTCGAATTTTATCCATGAACAAAAACAAAGTAAACAAAAGCTTCGCTATTTTACCAACGTAACCAATCACTTGTTACTTGATAAGCGAAAACCAATTTTATAAACCTGATATTTCTCCAATACTGGCAAAAAATTGCGAATCTAGTATTAGATTGTAAGACGATATCTAGCCATTAACGCTAGCGTGACTTATCGGTCCAATATTTCCCGAGCTAACGAACCTGTCTGTAAACGATGGATGCCATCCCGCCACGGACGGAAAAGTGTAGGCATAAAGTTAAACTGTTTTAACCGCAATAATAAGTAACAAATACTCCGCTCTACCGCTTTTTAGATTTTAACCGTATTACTCCAAAAACAAAACACAACTTAGTAGCTTAGTACTTATCTGGCAGATGTTTCGTTGCTTTTAACCACAAATCCTTGTTTGTCTGCGTTTATCTGCATTAATCTAAAAACAAATTTAAAAACAGGGTTTTAAGCTATTCTAGCTCAAATAACGTTGAAACCTTGATTTTCTTTTTTGTGGTGAGGCCGTACAAAACTGCATAATTATACGTCCTCAGTAAGGTACAACTGTGTTGCGAATAATTTTTAGATAAGAACAATCTAGATAGAAATAAATAATAATGAACAATGAAAGGTAGGGGTGGGTGACTTAGTAGCGAGCCATCGATGAGTGGCGACACCACGTACCCCGATTCTATGGGGCTATATGAGACCTCCGACCCCTACGTTACCCCAACCGGGTGCCTGGAACGGGAAACCGTAAGATCTAAGAACCTAAGCTTCAGGGTGGAATTGTTAAAGGCATCACGTTGCGAGTAGCGTTCAGTGAAAGTACATCTCTCGACACTCTAAGCCACCCAATGCCCCTCGCCACCCTAATGTTGCCCCTCCGGTGCCAATATAATATTTTGACATGAGGCATAATTGGTGGCCCTACCACATGCCGCAGACCAGCTCAATATCATCAAGACTTTTCTATACTATATAGATAATCCTATACTTTACTACAGTTTCATATTCCCTTGAATGTGTGGGAACACATTCCATAATTGATTTTTTTATATTCAACAGGGCCTTGGTATGGCTTCGGCTCCACCAATACTTCTCAAAAGCTCGGGCTAGACCTGACAATAAAAATAAATGCAGTGTAATAAATAATGTTGTAATAATACAACTTTTATTGCTTTACTGTAAATGCCTATACCATAGGTACGCTAGCGCGGTAGTGCAAATGATTGCGCACCGCGGTTTGGCGCCATGGTTACCACCACAGAAAAGTTTTTTTTTTCTATGGTTGCCACGGGCTGCAAACTGCACAACTTCGTCATTGTCAAAAGTGTAGAAAATATAATCAAAATCAGCTGATATTATCACAGAAGAGAGATTTTTTTTCTGTGCTTTTCTGTGGATATTATAAACACGACTATATACTTCTCTTTTCTATCTCTTCTCTACATAGTATAAATTAAAGTTGCTTTCCACGTCTGTTTGTCTGTCTGTATAATCGCTTACTCAGCCACGAGTCTGCAGTCGTACAAAAATAGGTTAAAAATATGGCTCATCGAGCAGTCTTTTTACAGATTTAACGAATTTTATAGATTTGACATATGAATGTACCTTTACCATATAGGTAAGAATTGTTTGACATGTATTTTTATTATTTTTTGTTATATTATTTCTGTAATACAATTATAGGTATAGTCTGTTTTATTCAATCAAGTAATTATTATTGTAATTTTTCCCACATTAAGTGAACATTTGTTATTTGACGTGTAAATTGACATTTTATCATTATGAACTCCTAGATCCTAAACCATGCAACGGATTTTGATGCGGTTTTCACATCAGTTAGATAAGTTTTGACGGAAGGTTTATATATATAACTAGCGACCCGCCCCGGCCTCGCACGTAAATTACACCCGTGCGAAGCTGGGTCGCTAGTTACTTCTAAAATGTAAAAGCCAGATTTACTCCACTATACTCGTTATATGCGCACATTTTTATGTTATTATTACTAATTATAATGACAATCGAGAGTGTGTGTATTGATCGAGTGAGTTGATTTTATAAATAACTGTGGGTATGTATGTGTGTGTCTAAATACACCCAAACCCACTACCTCACTCTAAATTTGAGTGCTAGTTGTTTAGGTGGCGTGTTGGTGTGATTGTTACAGCTATGATTTCATACAATTTTGTTACCTATCAAGTGTTATTATCAGTCATTATGTGCTTAGACAATAAGAATTAGATAAACAATATATATTCATAAGACAATTTGTACGCTGCACCAAACAAGGACATGGGTTACTGCATTTAAATTTGTACGACCCTGTATGTTACTTTGTATGTATGCGTACCTAACATGCTTTTAGCGATAAGGCCGCCACTTGTGGCACTAGCTCGTAAGTGTTTTCTATCGTGTTGTAATTTTTATATCTGGTGTACACAATAAAGAGTTTCTATCTATCTATCATGTTCTGACACTTCATCATCATCATTTCAGCCGTAGGACGTCCACTGCTGGCCATAGGCCTCCCCCCATTGATCTCCAAAAAGGGCCGGTTGGAAGCGGCCTGCATCCAGCGTTTCCCTGCGGTCTCTTTTAGGTAGTCTGTCCATCTTTTGAGTGGACGACCTACGCTGCGCTTACCGGTCCGTGGTCTGACACTTATCAGTCATTATGTGCTTAGACAATAAGAATTAGATAAACAATAATTATATATTCATAAGACAATTTGTACGCTGCACCAAACAAGGACATAGGTTACTGCATTTAAATTTGTACAACCCTGTATGTAACTTTGTATGTATGCGTACCTACCACGTTCTGACACTTAAATAATGTAATTTGTCCTTAGTTAGTCTCTATCAACACAGAGTCAGTTCAATCTCGGTATTTTCAGTTACAGCTACAGCCCCGTTATGTATGTAACTTACCACAAAACAAATCTGCGGCATCTCCATGGAAAAGCCTGTTAATTCTCGGCGGGCGCTTAATCGTGAGATCAAAGAGACCGACACTTTGTTACGTTCCAGCAGTAAAGTTGCTCGTAAACCATCTGTCATCAACGCAGGGCTCGCCTGTAATGAAAAATATAAAATACGGATCACCGCACGACACTGGCAGTGGTAGCTTTAGATTGTAATGGAAAATTGGAAATAAATGGATCGTCGTAAATCTATCCACCAGTTTATTACCATTATAATAATAAGTAACTCTAAAAAAGAAAAGAATGTAAAAGACATAATCGCGATACGAGGCACTTTATTAAATGTTTAGCAATAAGGTGTGGCTTCACACAGTTTATACTCTCGTGGTAGTCGTGGTCATGACTGTGCTATTTGCTACAAGCTATTCGCTTTGTCAACAGTCCTAGTCTAGCTTGTCAAAAGTAGCAACTTGTCTCAATTTGCACTATCTAGAGCCAGACAAGTTTATTACAAAGCATACCTTGTTACCAAACGAAAAGAAAGAAAATACTTAATTTCAAGACAAAGACGAAAAAGAAGCAATTATAAGCATGGACACCGAGAAAAAAACCACGCAAGCAATGAAGGTTCAATCTCATGCTTTAATTGTTCATTGACTGACTGATATCCTAATAAACAATTATATTATTTGCCCAAAAGTAACTATACCGCTGCTCGAAATGTCTCGAAGCATCCAAACAAAAAAGGCGCCTGGTTCGAATAACTGTGAAACAAAGAAGCCATCAAAAGAAGCCGTAGGACAAACAGCAAACAATGATAAATTACAATATTAAGTCTGACAGAAACAACTCAGCCAAATGAACATTAATGCGATTTGCCTACAATACTCTGGGACAAAAACTTTCCTAATTTACACTAATAAACGTAGGTACCATTTTCCACGAAAAAGACAATAGAATCGAGCGCATCCAGCGGCTCGGTTTATAAAATTTTTGGTAGAAAAAAATATCGGTTTCCAATATCGTTTTGTGTAATGAAAACAAACAAGTTTCGTACCATTTCGTACTTCGTCGGGTGAAGTTTATAAGTAGATTTGAATAAGACCGACTTTATTACGCGAGTCGAGGCGTCGAGTACTGCTGATGGTATCTAAATAATTTTCAATTTATAATGTAATACAGTGTTTTATACAATTGCGTTAGACTTGCGAAATATATACACCTAAAGAGGTTGGTTGATCAAAAAAAAAACTCTCGACCACCGTCCAAGTTTGTAGTCAAATGGGTTTCCGTGAAAATTTCTAAGAATGCAATAACTTTATTAAATCGACGGTTCTTGGAAGGAATTTGAACGAAACGGTAATTAATTTTCATTAAGAGCCAACGGAGGGAACGGGTTGCTTTTGACGTTCACTAAATTGTGTAGGTCTTAACTTTGGGCGCTTGATGTTTATGGGTTTTATTTTCTACTTTGCATTATTAGTCTAGAAACTTTCAAGGACGAGTCAGGAGTATTTTAAAACATCATTTCGAGTAAGGGCTCCAAATGTTTAAAATAAGAATGGACAATGGATCGAGCACGGTTTTCATGCAACTTAATGCTGTAGTTGGTTTTACGATCATATTTGAAACTTTAATAACTTTGTGGTCCCATGGAGACACGGGTTGATGTCAAGATTTTGCAGATGTGTGTCACTGTCAGCAGTGCAATTATATTTTCTCTTCTTATTTATTAGTAAAAAATAGAACAAAAAAATTGGGTTAACGCACTCCAGCCATTGATATGTTCCTTTGTTATGGTATTAAATCTAACCCACTAAACCTGTTTTAGGTAAATATCATCAATCACAATTTTTTTCAAGCCACAACTGTCGTTCGTTGTTGATAAATATAAAAAAACAGACACGTTTATTTCTCAATATTACAAGTAATGGAAATTTGCATGCAAAAGGAAATAGTTTTGAGAACGGTGCCGTTAAGCAAATACTCTGCGAGTGCTGACTTGTCGAGGTGGATGTTTGAACAGGCGATAGGAAATGGAGTCTAGTAATGTACGATAGCAGCATATTTGGGTAAATATTGGTTTGCGGAATATTAATTGTACGTAATGTCACCACATTGCTAGTTACCGGTGGCTGGGTCGAGACGTGAAACCGTAAAAGAAATTTCAGTGGCCCAGCAACTTGGTGGATCGACGATATTGCAAAAATCGCAGGTCAAACGTGATTACTGGACAAAAGAGTAGTACAAAACCGGGATGTGAGGCGTGCTAGAACCGATTAATGGAAGGTTACAGACTCAAAATGATGACGACGAATGAAGAGTGGCCACGTGTATCATCAATGGTAGGTATATTGACTATCCTGACAGTGGTAGCCTAGGCAAGGTAAGCAGAGAGTTGATTTTCGAGTGGCGAGATGGTTATACGATATTGCTAAAATTGCAGGTTGAATCTAAACCAAATTAGTGCATGACCGGTGCAGATGTCATGAGATAGATATATATCCAGCAGTGGGATAGAGAATATAATAATGTTGTTTATACTTATATGAAACTTATTATTCGATAGTCCCGTTGGTCCAATGATAGCCCAGTTGGTCCAATTGGTAGTGAAACTGCCTTCCACGCATGGGGGCGTGGGTTCGATTTCCACCTATAATGGGACCATTCATGTGATGAACATTTGTGTTTGTTCTATATACTTAAATATCTATTTAAATATATATATGTAATTATTATATCAATCTCTGGCAGCATATTACAAGCTTTGCTTAGTTTGGGGTCAGATGACCGTGTACAAAAATGTCTATTATGTATGTCTATATACATACATAATAGTTTTAAATACATACCTAAATAGATATAAACAACCAGATATAGAACAAACACAAATGTTCATCACATAAATGTTTGTCCTAGGCGGGAATCGAACCCACGCCCCCACGCGTGGAAGGCAGGTTCACTACCAACTGAACCAACGGGCAATCGAAACGGGCTTTCATACAACCAGTAAAATTATTTGTTTCCAAAATTAATCACATCAATACATTATTTTTTAATACAATCAACCACTTGAACGAGTTTTTCAAAGCGTTTGATTTTATGCGTAATCTCATAAAACGATCGTTAACCTACATTCAACCCTTGCCACGATTACAATGACGAAAATCTTTGCAATCAAGTTAAAACGCAATTCGATTATACAAAGAATTGGAAGCCGAAAAATTAGATTCTTGTACCACAAGTGGGTCGAGTAATTTTCTTTTTGATGACCTCCATCGAATTAAACCAGATGAGCGAGTTTTCTGGTCGGTGCTTGAATAACTTTTATGTCAGTAAATTAATAAGAGAGCTTGAGGTTTTTGTAAAAGTTATAGACATAACTGTTTTTTTGTTTTTTTGTTTAGCATTGTTTTATATTTTCACGGTACTACGGTATATAAGTACTTCCCTAGCAAAAGAGTGAAAAAGGAGATAGACTGATTTGTCTGATCATAACAACTTTTTATGACATATACCCGTATTGATTTAGTTGTTGTGAAGGTATTACATGATGTGTTGCGAAAATGTGTTTAATTGCTCCTTTTTCACGCAGCAACAGGTCAATGTGCCTATGTGATTTTTGCGTAGAGATATAGATAGCTGGACGGTTGGAGTGACAAAGTATACTTTTTATTCCGGAAAATTTTATGGTTCCTGAGGGAATGTCCACGCGGGGAAACCGCGGGGAGCAGGCGGTATGTAATATATATTCAAACATTATCAACATTTTCTTATGAAGAATCACATTTACATTTGAAAATTCCTATTTCCTTTCTGTACAGCAAGGGAAAAGGTTTTTTCAGCGTAATACCAGATAAAAACTTCTACGCGACGCTACTAACACGTAGTGCCATAGAGCTGCTGTATTAAAACTCGGTGGATTGCATTTCTCATTTCCTCCTCGCAGTAAATGCTTAACCACAGCCTGCCGTAACCCGGCTTTGAAGATATCAACTAGTTGCCACTAGCTTGCGCTCTTTCCTCCGGGAGCAAAGTTTAAATGTAAAAGTTAGCGATATGTTCATATATCGGATGTGGTGCAGTTGGGATTCATAGTGTACCATGAGAGGGAAAAAAGATTTGATGATTAAGAATAATGTATATGTGTTTAATTTAAGAGAAAAAGAGAAATTACATTTCATATATCTTTTTATATCTATCTCTTTTTAAATCCAGTATATATTACTACTTTTGACTGACCTTTTCTTTGTGCAACAGAAACATTATTTACGATTTCTAACAATTGTTATCAAAATCATTTAAAAATACAAAAAAGTGGAAACTGAAGTTGACAAGAGAATAATTAAGTATCTTAATAATTAAGTGGGACATTATTAGATTTATCCACCTTTAGAATCGCGACTTCCCTTCGCTTGGGCGCATCTTGCTGTGCTCCACACCGCTGCCAGTGTGGCGTTCCAGTTGACCAGCTTGGTCACCACGGCCTTTCCTGCACAAGGAGTGCAGGTAGGATCCCCCGCCACGCCAGCCTTAATGATATCATCCGCCGTGCTTTTACCACCGCCAACTGCGCTGCCGTTCTTGAACCGACCGACCTCGTACGTGGCGATGGCAGAAGACCGGACGGGATGACTTTGATTCCGTGGAAGATAGGGCGGCCCTTAGTGTGGGACGCGACTTGCGTTGACACCTTTGCGCCGTCACATCTTTCCGGAACCCAGATTAGGGCTGGCGCGGCGGCAGAATCTGCAGAGGATCTCAAAAGGCGCAAATATGGTACACTGGATAGTGGATACATTTTTGAGCCTTTTGGGGTCGAAACAATGGGGCCGCGGGGATCGGGAGACAAAAAAAATTTCAAAGATTTATCTTCACGTCTGATAGACGCAACTCGTGACCAAAATGCTGGCCTCTACTTTGCTCAAAGGGTGAGCATCGCCATACAACGTGGTAATGGGGCCAGCATTTTGGGAACAGTTCCCACTGGCAGCGGTTTAATAGAATGATAGTATGATAGTTAGGTTTAATTTTTTTTTTTTTTTTGGTACTATTAATAGTTTTAGGTTTTAAATATCTGTATTTAAAATATTTTTCGTGTAAATAAAAATTTGAGTTATAGTATTTTTGTTCTATTTAACTTTAACATTCTAGCAAAAGTCTTGTCACATAAAAATCTGGGTTAGTTGTTCAACAACTGTTGCCCCGACTTTGTACGCGTTAGTTTTTATATAATATTCGGGCAAATGAAGAAGACGGAGTTTGAAATCCCTTAAATCAGCCCTTACACAAAATTCTTTCTCATACACCGGGACCTGTACACCATATAACTCCCATTGCAAAATTTCAGCTTCGTACCTATTATTATTACAATTAATAAATAAATATAATATAGTTTACGCCCTTTAATAAAACCAAACGAGTTTTACCTATTCCCTTTTAACAGACACTCAAAATAAAAGCTAAAAATTTAATTAAAGAGTTATAAATACACTTTCGTTTCGTGTTTACCACATTTACTAAAATGAAGCAGCCGCTGCCCAAAAAGAACAAAGAGCACATTCGTGTGGATTCTCTCATTGGAGCGAAAGTGCAAAAAAGCGGACGTATTTAAGGGTTGACACACCGTCATAATTTTTTAACGCTGCCTTCTTTTATCTTTTCATAAGAAAATATTTTACGCAGTATCACTTGATAAAAAATTAACTCACTGAAAAGTATGTCGCTAGCTTTACCTTTACTCCTCAACAGCCATAGCTCTTTTGAACGTTTTTCAACACTTTGACAAAAAAAATACGTAAGGAGATTAAAAATGTGTATCTAGAATGTAATTTGAATTACTATTATTGACCGCTTTGAAGCGGTTATTAAAAATGAATAGGTAGTAATAGCATATGCTATACTTCCACTGGGCAAATACCTCACTTATTCTATTAGCAATTTCTTTTTGTTTCAGCTAGTACCAACCTAGTGGGAAAATTTACGCAGAGCGTTCGGCGAATCGTCCAAGACGTGAAGGATGAAGGCGCGTCAAGTGAGTACCTAACCTACCTACAAGTGAGTACCTACAGCCACAGATTTTTAGTAACACAACACATTATGGAATAAAATTTGTCGCTTTGATTAGTTGAATTATTACTGGACCTTCAACGGCACGTAGTTGGTTAGATAATTATTTTTAATAAATGATTTTATGTACTGTACTCTTTTTATAAAATGAGCGACAAACAGTTATGCGGTCTGACTGATGGTAAGCGATAACTGCTATCGATGAACAACACTAGCAGTATTGTCCATGCTTTGCCAGCCCTGAGAGGTGGTTGTGGTCACCCGTTTGGAAACACTCCATGTTGGAGCTCGGCGAGAACCGTCGAGGGAATGACGTCCCACACATTGCAGGTCCGCGGAAGGAAGTAGCCGAAAAACTGGACGGTGTGGAATTTCTAGATTTACAACATTTGGGGGTGAGCTTTTTGACGATGTCAGCATATGCGGTAGTGAAATTCCAACGCAGAAATACGATCAAAAAGTTCTTTACGGCATGTCCAGGCAATTAAACTAGTACATAAATATATGCAAGATGCCTACTTTGGCCAAATAATTTACATTGCCATTCAACGTAGCAATACGGCCAGCATAATGGCCACTTTTCCTTCCACCAAGGGGCTTTTGTTGTGAGGGCAATGTTTTTTTAGCGTAGTTTAGGGTACATTTATTTTTAAGTAGTTTTAGTTTAATATATGCTAAGTATCGTATAAATATAATCACAATAGACGACGTATTGATTTGTTTAGTCACAACCTACGTAATGTTAGGGTTGGGGTTCATTAAGGATGATAACCAGCGGAATTTCGGAATAAATTTTTATCTGTATTGACATTATGTTTAATTAAAAGGGTCAGTTAACTGTCCCGGGACAGGCGGCGGGTTCTGTTAATTAATCCCTGATTACAATTTCAGGCTCTTAAGCACGGTCGTTGATTTTAAACCGTCCTGAATATGTGACATCGACCTGTCCAATCATGCAGAGCGTAAATAAACTCTTTTATTTTCTGATGTGCTCAAGAAATAAATAGTTTATATACAGGGTTACGCATATAGATTGTACTAATTCGAAAGAAGGTCATTGTAATCGTCATTATGCTAAGCTTTTACTATGGGACTAACCCTGAAATCGCGGAAAAAAACCCAGCTGTACCATACATTTTGTGGAGTGATAATGACCGTTTTCTATGGAACAGCAGATATTTTTTTCACGTTTTCGGGGTTGGTCCTACAGTAAAAGTTGCTCATAATGATGAGTACAATGATCTCCTTTCGGTATAGTACAGTTTATATGCGTAACCCTGTATATAATCTTTTTTAACATACTTTTATTACCATCTGTTGTCACTAACTAACAATGTAATCAAATCTCAGAGATGATTTTAGCTTACCTATCGAATTGTCGCATAGATTTCAAATTGCAACTAGGTATGTATATGTAATTCAGATGACAATACGATGATTTATTTGTCTATATCGAACTGATCTGACAATGGAATCAGAGAGTGGATGGAGGAACTCTCTAATGGCTACTAGTAAACCCCTCGAGTTTTTTTTTTTTGTTTGTTTTAACTAGCCCCATATACACTTGATGACGAGGGTCTGATGATGGAGCTGGGCAGTTGATAGTCGAACTCTTTAATAGCTAAGCATGTGTTTAGTTTTTTTTATTACTGTAATCATTATGTATTTTGCTTGCGTTTGTCCCCATCCACGCGGACAAAGACAAAGCACACTTATCTAGAAGGAACTTAACTGTCGTAGTCTATAATAAGTACTGTTGTAGTCTATAAGTAATTAACTGCTTTGATTACAATCACATAAAAGTTTCAACGGACATCCATGACGCTATGGATGGTGCCTGTGGACTTGGACATCGGAGGATTGTGGACATGGTTTCTCCACCGCGTGATTCAGCCGGTTTTCTAAAGCTTTAAGTTTTCAACACAAAACAAAATGTGGTACATTTTCCTAAATAATTACAATAACATTGTAATTTTCCTTACCAGGCGGGCAGACTAAAGAAGAGGTGATAGAAACCAACGAGCGACTGCGCGGGGTCCGTGTCCGCCTAGACGAAAACTATGATACAGCTAAGAAGGCCCTCATTGTTCTGATGGCCAGGTACAGCGAGTCCAAGGCTGAGAGGAACGTGTTCACCAGATATGCACTACTAAAGGCCATGATCAAGGTAGGTCACTAATTTTATTGTTGAACTAGTATTAATGCAAGAACGTGCCGAATTAAAACTTTTATACAGGATTGCAAGGAAAAGGTGTACTAAGCCGAATTGGGTCCGTTATACTCATAATTATGAACAACTTTTACTATGTCACCAACCCTGAAAACTTGTAAAATATTAGCTGTTCCATCGAAAACGGTCATTTTCATTCGACGAAATGTATGGAACAGATGATATTTTTTCAAGTTTTCAGGTTTGGTCCCATAATAAAAGTTTTTCATTATTTTGAGTACAGCGGACCCTTTTCATCTTAGTACACCCTTTCCATGTAACCCTGAATATGTAAGGCTTACTTTGTACAATACTTAATTTTGCAAGGGTCACCTAAACAAAGTGGTTTTAAAATGGAATTGGCCTAAAATCCGCCAACCCCAACCCACTGCCTTTACGCACGTGGCTCCGCAGTCTTGTCATTTGGTGGTAAATCTGTTACTACGGCAATAAAAATCACAACAAACTAAACGACAAACATATCATGAATTTGAATTAATATTATACCAAGTAATAAGCTGATCAAATTGCACGCCCGATATAAAGCGCATCGTTTATCTATAACGCTATGTTCCATAGTAATTGGAACGGGACGCTTTTGCGACTACGCATTTCAAAATAACTATGAAAATGCTTAGTCTGATTCTGATTTTCTAATGCTACAACATTGCCGAAACGCAATTATTGACATTGGAAAACATTATATCAGAAGGCTGTTCAATTCTGGGGCATCAATAGAACGATAATCTTCAGTCATAAACAGATATTTCACCCCAGTATGTTATAACATAATCTAGTCGCTATTGCGACAACACTTGCATATCCGATGGAAACGTGACTGGTGTTAGGCGCCTATCCGTTCCATGACAATGATAAATAGGACTGTCAGTTTACGTGAGTTTGCTACTTTACCAGTGCTAGGCTGCTTTCAAATCTCGCCTGAAATCTCGAATGATGTGATGGATATTCAAAATTGGAATCACAATCGTAAAATGATATATATAAGAGTAACTACGTTCGAGACGTAAGAAATGCGGTGAAAATTTCAAATGTAATTGACAGACCCGGTTTTTTACCGACTTCAATAAAGACGAAAGCTCTCAATTCGGCACGAATTTTTTAAATAAAAATATCTATTGCGCTCCTTGGCAGTAAAACCAACTCATATGCCGTGACGGACGTGACATCATTATGCCGTAATGTTTCACATCTGCCCACCTCCCGTGACGGCTAACTTTTTTAGATTTAGGCCCGTATTCTAAAACAAGACTCAAGTATCGTTTGATCTTAGTTCACCTGATTATTACTTGAGCCTAGAATCGTTGCTTAAGTATTGTTCTTATTCCAAAACTGCCCTTAAACTCAACTCAGCTGAATCTAGATTTAAGTAGAGTTTCAAGCGGATATTCTTTTTGTCTATGAATCAGTCTGTTTTCGTTTACATTTTTATTTTAGTTTAACAATGTCGTTCCGCGTAACGCATAATTTAAAATGTTACAATAATTTAATTAATTAAATAAACAGTAATGTAGTATGAAATTATTAAGTATTTAACTATTTAGGTAATGATCTACACTATATCTTAAAGATTTTATACATTTTTATGCTTAAAACCCTAGAATCTACTCAAAGCATTTTTCGTCAAATAATTTCAAGAAAAATTATGTAATACGGAACGTCAACAATGTCAATGTATTGTGAAATGTCACATTAGTCTTGTTTATTTTTCGCGATTTTCTTTGGAAATTTAATTCAGTTCAAGTAAATCAAGGAAGTAACTGTGCTACGAAATAGTAGTATCTTATCGTGCCTATATTTGGATATTTTTAGGATTTCCCCTTCAGTTTGGAAAGAAAAATGTCTATTAAAAAAATATTAGTATTATTATATTACTATTCCTAGTAATTAAAATGATTATAAATAAAAGACTGACCTTATTATTTAGTAGTTTGTTTAATTTTGTTAAAAGCTATATGATTAACAAATGAGTTAATGAATACAGACAGTTTTTTTAACCAATTTGTTAAAGTTGTATAGGAGACCATGCTTCAGTCAATCAAAACTGCTAATAATGGAAGCTCTAACTGCAAACCCATCAGATGTTCCTGCGATAGCGCATTTTAAAATTATTTGCATCCATTGCATACGGATCTTCAGCATCTCTCAAGTGTCGCATTGGAATGCTAACAGTGATCTGTCTATTCACTCGGAAATTTGATCATAATATTCGATATCTTCAGAAATATCCATGGTGCAAAGCAAATAATAACAAGTTTAATAACACAAACCAAGTACACTACACAGAAATCTCTGCTCAAGCGTGATACAGACGTCACTTGCGTGATCGCAGATCATATGTCAACTTGAGTACAGATTGGCAACTGAGTGACGTTTTAGAATACAGGTGAACTACGATCGTAGAATCTTGACCCAAGTTTAATTCTAGAATAAAATCTCTACTTAAAACTAGTTTTAAGTAGAGAATCTTGACTGAGCGTCGTTTTAGAATACGGGCCTTAGACTCTATTCGTATTGCGTAGAAATTACAGGTAGGGTCTTAATTTAAAAAATTGCCCCCTTGTTAATAAACGCGTAACATACCTGGACATCGTTTACTTGTGACTCTTGTTGTTACTTGTTTGAAATTTTCATCGATGAGTGTTGGCAACACCAAGAAAAGCTGGAGTCTAATGCTCACAGATCTACTACCTATAGATTTTCAATGAGCGTGGCTAGCTCAGTGCCTCTCGCTTCAACAAGGTGTGTTGCCACATTAAAATGATTTGCTATAAGTTAGGGTAAGTTACCTACTATGATGGGTGTGAATCTTCAATGAGTACTTTGGAAACAATACTACCTTTTAAATATTTATATTTTATACACTATCTGCTGCAACCCACGGAGCTACCTGCAATGTTCTGGGAAGAAAAGTACGTTGTCTGTCCTCATGACACACCCTATCGTCCTGACAAAATTTGACTTAGCCCATGATCTAAGAAAACAAGGTCTAGCAATCTGGGAGTGGTCCCGCAATGACGTCACTGTCCAGTTGCCACTTTATTCAATCAGCTGTTACGTGGTGTATCGTCATCTCTCTCGAACCTGTTGTAAATTGACATCATGACATCATTGCGGGACGCCTACGTAAACATTTTTTCTCGAATTGCTATACCTGGCGGAGTATATTATTATACCATGACTTAGCCGTTTCCTCGTAAAAAACAGACAGAAAGTTACAAACTTACTTGCGTTTTTATTATAATTATTTGTTAGGATTAGAATATAGTACTAGAAAAAAGGTTGTAAAGTAACCATAGCATGATTTTTTATGATTAATAAAAAATAATTAAAAAGCCAGAGTTAAAACGGAAGGGCAAAGGAAGGGCCCCCATGCAACAAACGTTAAACGTATTTTTGGATTTGTTCTAGTGTAAAAACGGTAATCCGTACAAGCGTCAAATTTAGCGGATTATAGTGAACATAAGTAAAACAACAAATAATAAACACTGGTCAAGTGCGAGTCAGTGACAAATTTCTGTTTACCACTAAGCTAAGCAACGTCGGGCGCGGTCGGTACTTGGATGGGTGACAGCCTGGGCGTGATGTTGTCTTTTTGCACAACTTTTTGTATTTTGTGATTGTAAAGAACTCTCAGCGCGCGAGCCCGACTCGCGCTTGGTCAGTTTAGTTTTTTCATGAATGGAATTATGTATAACATTCCAAATAATTAGATAAATAGACTCTTTAATGTTTACAGTACAAATTTCACGAACAGCGCGTAGCTTTTTGAATCGGTTCGCCGAAATCGCCTTTTGCTTTTCCAGCTTCATAACTGTGGCCTCATTAATATATATTTAATATTAACATTCACCATATTCATATGGGCATAAAAGGGTCGGTATTTTGCACTTCTTGCAATGTGCCAGCTTTTTTCAGCAATGTGACAGGATCAGTTGGAAACCTGCAGAACGAATAATTTATGTTAGTTGCGGTGGGTAATTTCTTTCATAAACTGGCAACATTCATAATTTATTTTCTAAGTGAATAATTTGATAAAATTCATAGAATTAGACCACAAATCGACCTAAAAACTGACTAATTATGAATAAAATATTTGCGAATTGATATCCTGAATTTATTTAGGTGATCGTTACAAGCTTTATATGTTTACTTACGTGTGAAATGATATTTCATCGTATTTTCGCTCACTGCGCTTCTTGCAGCCCAAAATGCTACAACCAACCATTGTAAAATATCTTTTACAATTATTTCTCAGAGGAAACACGCATTTATCACATTTAATCACAAAAAAAGGCAATAAATATAATTCAGACCCGTTTTGTTTGTCACTGATTATTACAGATTTTGACACTTGAGGTACCAAAAACAGGTCACGCCGATAAGGACAACAAAATCTATTTATGTCCTTTTCGTACTTGTGCTGAGCCATATCAAGTTGTCTCTTTCACTAAAATATATTGCCGATCTGGTTGTGTATATCTGTGCTAATGCTACACCGGGCGGTTGACAGATTACGTTTTCGAAAGAAGTTTTTATGTCTGTGGAATCTGTGGCAAGGCAAAGAAAAAAAAAAAGAAAAAAAAAACCACCATCCACAGATCCTATAGATATAGATTTTGACCTATAGATTTTCAATGAGCGTGGCTAGCTCAGTGCCTCTCGCTTCAACAAGGTGTGTTGCCACATTAAAATGATTTGCTATAAGTTTGGGTAATTTACCTACTATGATGGGTGTGAATCTTCAATGAGTACTTTGGAAACAATACTACCTTTTAAATATTTATATTTTATACACTATCTGCTGCAACCCACGGAGCTACCTGCAATTTTCTGGGAAGAAAAGTACGTTGTCTGTCCTCATGACACACCCCTATCGTCCTGACAAAATTTGACTTAGCCCATGATCTAAGAAAACAAGGTCTAGCAATTTGAGAGTGGTCCCGCAATGACGTCACTGTCCAGTTGCCACTTTATTCAATCAGCTGTTACGTGGTGTATCGTCATCTCGCTCGAACCTGTTGTAAATTGACATCATGACATCATTGCGGGACGCCCACGTAAAAATTTTTTCTCGGATTGCTATACCTGGCGGAGTATATTATTATACCATGACTTAGCCATTTCCTCGTAAAAACAGACAGAAAGTTACTTGCGTTTTTATTATAATTATTTGTTAGGATTGAATATAGTACTAGAAAAAAGGTTGAAAAGTAACCATAGCATGATTTTTTATAATTAATAAAATATAAAGTTATATGATTATTTACGGGATATTTACCGTGGTAAGGTTGTGGAATGAGCTCCCGATATTTCGGCGCAGTTACATGCACCATGTTCACGGGAAGACGGGATAATAAAATATAATAAAAAAGTCAGAGTTAAAACGGAACGGGGGTCCCTCATGCAACAAACGTTAAACGTATTTTTGGATTTGTTCTAGTGTAAAAACGGTAATCCGTACAAGCGTCAAATTTAGCGGATTATAGTGAACATAAGTAAAACAACAAATAATAAACACTGGCCAAGTGCGAGTCAGTGACAAATTTCTGTTTACCACTAAGCTAAGCAACGTCGGGCGCGGTCGGTACTTGGATGGGTGACAGCCTGGGCGTGATGTTGTCTTTTTGCACAACTTTTTGTATTTTGTGATTGTAAAGAACTCTCAGCGCGCGAGCCCGACTCGCGCTTGGTCAGTTTAGTTTTTTCATGAATGGAATTATGTATAACATTCCAAATAATTAGATAAATAGACTCTTTAATGTTTACAGTACAAATTTCACGAACAGCGCGTAGCTTTTTGAATCGGTTCGCCGAAATCGCCTTTTGCTTTTCCAGCTTCATAACTGTGGCCTCATAATATATATTTAATATTAACATTCACCATATTCATATGGGCATAAAAGGGTGGTATTTTGCACTTCTTGCAATGTGCCAGCTTTTTTCAGCAATGTGACAGGATCAGTTGGAAACCTGCAGAACGAATAATTTATGTTAGTTGCGGTGGGTAATTTCTTTCATAAACTGGCAACATTCATAATTTATTTTCTAAGTGAATAATTTGATAAAATTCATAGAATTAGACCACAAATCGACCTAAAAACTGACTAATTATGAATAAAATATTTGCAAATTGATATCCTGAATTTATTTAGGTGATCGTTACAAGCTTTATATGTTTACTTACGTGTGAAATGATATTTCATCGTATTTTCGCTCACTGCGCTTCTTGCAGCCCAAAATGCTACAACCAACCATTGTAAAATATCTTTTACAATTATTTCTCAGAGGAAACACGCATTTATCACATGAAATCACCAAAAAAAGGCAATAAATATAATTCAGACCCGTTTTGTTTGTCACTGATTATTACAGATTTTGACACTTGAGGTACCAAAAACAGGTCACGTCGATAAGGACAACAAAATCTATTTATGTCCTTTACGTACTTGTGCAGAGCCATATCAAGTTCTCTCTTTCACTAAAAGATATTGCCGATCTGGTTGTGTATATCTGTGCCACCATCATACTAATACTTCTACTTACTAATATTATAAATGCGAAAGTGTGTTTGTTTGTTGGTTTGTTTGTTCCTCTTTCACGCAGTAACAGAGCAACGGATCGACCTGATTTGTTGTATAGGTATATTTCAAGGGCCGGAGAGTGACATAGGCTACTTTTAATCCCGGCAAAACTTACAGTTCCCGTGGGATAGTACAATAATATAATTGACGTACATTTATTTCCATCCAACCAAAGTTTTTATTCAGTCGTGTAATAAAAAAAAACGATTGACAGAAGTTTGTATGTCATGTACTCGCTCGATGCTCGATGGGCATGTCACGTCATCAAGTGAAGTTTGGCAGTGTTGACATAGTCAGATTTTACTTACCCCTTTATTATAAAAGTAGATAAATCAAATTAAATATAAATACAACGGTCAATTTTCTTTGTATACATTAGCTGTAATTTTACCTAATATAGAATATCAAGAAGGTAGAATAGAAAATACTACTATTGAATGCCTACTACAAGTTTAGTAATGTTTTTTTTTACAAAACTGACATACAACACTGACGCACAACTTCCCATAAACAAGGGAACACAGAAAGCTATACCACACTAACTGCCACCGATTCGAAACTGTCGCCAACGCCATCTAGCAGAGATAATAATAATGCTAAAATGACACTTGGAAGCTGTATCTGAACCGTAATAGATGGCGAAATGAAGTTTTTACAGCAATTATTATTTAATGTTACGGTGGAATAACTAAAAAACAATAAAAAAGTCAAAAAGTAAAATCTATAAGGGGGGTGTCCCATACAACAAACGCATTTTTTACGTATTTTTGTATTAGCTCTAATGTAAAAACGCGAATACGTACAAGCGTCAAACTTGATATAGTAGGTACACATTCTACAGTATAACAACAAATAATAAATAATGGCCAAGTGCAAGTCTGTGACCAAACTGTGTTATATTCGAGCGTCACTCTAGCAAAATGTTAACTATGTGACTGCCTAGCAATTGCTTCGACTATTTTGGAAGGCGTTAAATCTGAACAGTAACTGGTAATTCGGTTACTTGGACGACCTTAGTATTTCTTTCACCGAATCAAAATGCCATAATCTACTAATTTGGTTTTTGTAAATTGATAATTATTGTATTTTGTTGTGGTATGGGAACCTCAGTGCGCGAGCCCGACTCGCATTTGGCCAGTTTAATATTTTAGCTTCGTTTTTTTTTGTTTTTTTTTGTATTAGTTAGGTACCAAAGATCTTTCATACTATACTACGTAGGAACATTATGCCTAATGCCTCGCAAACTTAAATCGAGTAGGTTTTTCTAGGGTGTCATCCAAAACAAAAGCTACGTTCTCGATTACTTGAGTCTTCAGAATATATCAAGTGTGTTACGGCGAATCGTACTTGACTCGCTGAACTGAGAAGACAGGATCAAGTACAGCGGCAAGCTGGTGAATCGTCTGCTCAAACGGAGCAACGGCGAGACAAACAGGCAAAGCCTCAAGTTCATTCGAAAGCTACTGAAAAGCAGACCGTCTAGCTGCTAAGCGAGCTACAGAATTCCCTATTCAAACTCAACAAATATTAGACAACCATGGCAAACGACAAACTGCTTTAAGAGCCGCTGCTGCATCTGCTGAGAATCAGCAAAGAATTGACATTGAGGCAGACTGCCTAGCCGTTCGGAGAGCCGTCGAATCGCCTACACAGACTCTGCAAAAGTTAGATGACCAGGCCGAACGTCAAGCTTCAAGCGAGCAAACGTTGGTAAAACTATCTGAGATACATTTGGTCTACATTTAATGACGGTGCGTTTAATTATGATTCCTTTATCAACTACAAAGATCATAGGCTTATTGTTTTCGGACTCATAGAAAACCCGTGCCAATAATTGTAGTGCTATAAAATGGAAAGATGAGACCGCCGGAATGTGCTGTTCCAATGGTAAAGTGTCCCTTCCTTTGCTTGGCGAGCCGGAAGAACCTCTGAAAACTCTGTATTCATACGACGCCAATAACACGACGACTTTTAAATAGAATCAGGAAATATAACTCCTTTTTCCAAATGACATTATTTGGAGTAGACAGGGAGATAATCATGCCCGGATTGGAATATATTTGGAGATGTCCAGTGTTATATGTATTCGATTGAAAGCAAAAACGAGGGCTACCACATGTCATCATCATCATCCAGAAGACGTCCATTGCTGAACATAGGCTTCCATTTAACCTCCACACTGAACGACAGCCTGCCTTTTTCATCCACTGGATGCCAGCAACTCTCACAATGTCGATGTGCCACATGTAAATATTCATCATCACCATCATCAGCCAGAAGACGTCCACTGCTGAACATGTACCTACATATTGTTATATGGTAATTTATATACTGACATGAACAAAAAAAAAATATTTCATTCATTCTAAAATATTGATACCCTAATGACGAAACCTATTGTTTTCCATCAAACTATGCGGGCGAAGCCGTGGGTAAAAGCTAGTAATGTTATAAACCGCAGATAGGTAAAGATACTATGGAAATACTTATGTTACGAACTATGATATTGATTCCTCGAAATATTTCGTGCTTATATATTTGACAGGCTCATATAGAAAAAGTTAACATTAGTTTTAATGTGACAGTAGCTCATTAAGTACTCATAAGTACCTAATCATGAATATGTCTCAATATTTGGACGAGGTTCCGAGTATAATATAACCAACCGAATTTAAAGACGGAAATACAATCAATGTTAATTACATTTCCTATAGTAAGCAAGACCAATTAACGCTATGAAGCCTTTATTTGTATCAAAGAATAATAAATCAATTGTCTTTTGTTGTTATGTTTCTTCATTGCTGCGTGAAAGAGGAACGAACAAACCAACATACAAAACCACTTTCAAGTTTAAATTTACTAGCAACCCGCCTCGGCTTCGCTATGGTGTAGTTTACGTGCGAAGCCGGGGCGGGTCGCTAGCTATATACCTACACCTTCTTTGAAAAATTATCTAACTGGTGGTGAAAACAGCATCAAAATCTGTTGCGTGGTTTAGGAGGAGTTAGCGGTCATACAGACAGACAGTCAGACGCAGAAAGCGACTTTATTTATACTATGTAGAAAAAAGAAAATATAGAGATGTAGAGATAGAAACAGAGAAAAGAAGAGATAGAGAAGATAGAGAAGAGATAAAGAAGTATGATTCGAAGAATAAATACTTTAACAATCTCAAATGTTCAAATAGATAACAATTATTATGAACAACGTGTTCTTAACCTAATCAATAGTTTTTTCTCTCTTTTGGACAAAACATAATTGAGTGAAAACAACCTAACAAAGTTAGAAATCTGGAACGTGGTGTGCGAATTCGGACCTTTATACGCGAGTCACGTATTTCGTTCCATCTAGTTTCAGTGGCCTTACCACGATTGTGTGTTAATAATTTTTTGTCTTTTTTGATCTCATAATAAAGTATTCTTTTCAAAATTGTTTATCTGACGAATTTCTAGTTTAATTCCGCTTCTACGTCTCTTAAGTACAATAAGGAATTTGGGGTAAATTATTTTACTATATAGATATTTGTGAGTGATGCTAATTTAGCTCGCCTATAAAATATTAATTACATAAAAGATAAATTTTCTTTGAATCTAATACAAATAATTCGTTATAATTATTTGTAACTAGCTGACCTTGACAGACGTTGTTCTGTCTTAGAACTGTCAAACACGCAAAGTTAAAATTGTCAATCTTATTTTTTTACACCTTGGGTTACATTATTGGAGTTTTAGTAAGGATCCCTATTTAAAAAAAATATAATGTAGCCTATGTTAACCCGGGGATAGTGTAGCTTCTCAACAATGAAATAATTTTTCAAATCGGTTCAGTAGTTTTGGAGCCTATTCAATGCAAACAAACAAACAAACAATCAAATTTCCTCTTTGTAATATTAGTTTGTAATAATGATATTGATTTTAGAAAATATTTGAAAATTTCTGCAATTATTCGTCAATAAAACAGTTTTGAAGATGGACTTCCGCAAAGTAACGCCTGATTCAATTCAACTGTATTCTTTTCATTACCAGTATAAATATAATATATCAATCTCAAGTACTTTCCATCTCCCAACGGTTCACGATTAGATTATCAACTGACGTCGTCTGTAGATCACACTGTATTGCTCCCGGCGGATAGTGATAAATTGAGATATATCCTATCTTAGCTTACCGCAGAATCATGCCTACACATTAATCTACGCTTGAATCCGTCATAAAGTCTCGAACAAAACAGAAAAAAACCTGTTCGCTTTCCAACCAACAACCCATATATTATTTTATGTTATAAGTGCCCCTTAGTTTGAATTTCCCCGAGAGATTAATGCGAACAAACATACTTAGTACTTAGCACACACGTACAAACTTTCGTATTTATAACGTTAGTGTGTAAAATAAAACTGTTGACTGAATACAAAACCATTTTTACAGTCATTCTTGTTCGTCCTTCCTCATGAGAAGAGATGGTAGGAAATCGGCGTCGCGGCGAATCTCCATAGCCGTAGCAAGACTAGCAAGGCTCTGGGGGACACTGCTCCCAGAGAAATTGGAGGGTGTGAGTACCCAGCCGGTACAAATCCGGTTGCATCTTAAGCATCCTAGTAGTTCAATATGGTCGCGTTGGCCATCTCAGGGCTTAGTGGTACTTTGTTCGTTTTTAATTTTTTATTCTTGATGCCGCCTGGTCCCTCTTCGTTTTCCTCCGGGTCAGGAGGAGATCTTGAGAGAGTACGCACCAGGGACGTACATACAATACAATATCTAAACTTAAACTAATGTCAAAAACAAATACGGCAGTATAATGGGCGGCAAGCTATTTCTTCCAGGCAACCTTTGGACATCAGGGCATAGTGTGGCGCAATGCCACAACACATAGCATAGCATAGCACATGTGGGCATAGTGTGTGTGGATTTTTGTTACAAATAAAATATTGTCTATTGTCAATGCTGTTGAAGGGGGGTGCCGTCAGTGTCTGCGCGCTCAAAAAAGCCGCGCGACGAACATCGACTGATGATCGATGTAGGTACAGTGTGCACGTCCCAGGCGATAATGTCATTGCTTACTTGCCGGTCGGCTCCCCAGTTCATCCTCAGGGAACGTTTCACATGCAGTTGTTTCCTCTGGCTGGCCGATCATAATGCAACTATTGTAGTACCAATGGTAGGGGGGTTCAGACCTTCCCGTTCTGAGGTTCCCATTATATTCCGTGTGTCTTGAATATAAAGTGCAGAAACAATTTGCTCTCTGAGTAAGTATAATATTAATATTTTTTACTTCACCTCCGTGTGCCGTTAAGCTGTTCGCGCCCGTCAGTAATTTTCTAAATTAAGATTTCTTTGCTCAGTTCACACCTGGGGAAAAATTAGTTTGAGTGTTTGTTTTGGTGGGCTTTCTTGGAAACTTATTTTGATATTGGAGTAGGCACCTGCTTATTTAAAACATGTTTTGAAAATCTATACTCATGTAACTCTCGTCTATAGTTCCACGGAAGCATCCTAATAACTGTTTTATATTTCTTTTCAGCATAATATTTAAAGACCATTGAGGTCTAGTTGGCGGTTATATAGTTCTTGATAGTTCAAGTCGTCATCGGTAAATTCAGAGTCCACTATGAACCTGTTGTTTAGGATATTTATCTCTATATTTTTCAGCTGTGCTAAGTCTTCTTGAGTCAATTCAAAATGTGCGTCCATGGTGATCAAAGTACTATATTATTCAAAAAAATTGGTGTGGAAACATTACCAGCCCACGTGGACATACTCTCGCAAATAACACTGCACTGATATGAAGATCACGCTGAGTCCCACTAGCCCTGCAGCTTGCGCGGGAGTAGCGCGTGAGGTGCGCGAGTGCGTGGGCCAGAATGCGTCCCCCGTGGCCCCGCGAAAGGAACAACGATTTCTCTTCCATTCAGGCCAGTGGGGATACCGGTGAGCGATTGAAACATTTTGTTAGATAAATATTAGTCAAAAGAACACTAAACCTTTATTCATAGTGCAAAACACTGTATTTTTTTATCATTTAGGAACATAAATTATCTCATAAAAAAACGACTTTAAAAAAACACAAATTACATAAATTTAAAGTTAATGTGCCATTACAATCAACAACATACATTTTTACATGGATTTTGAAGTCAGGCGGGAACTACATTTTATTTATGAAACTTAGTTTTAATCATTTCAAAATTTATATTGTATTTGTTCCCACCCGACTTCATAATCAAAAATTATTTCGTTAGTAAGGTATTATTTTGTTGTTTAGTGTTTGTTTAAAAATTTGTTTGTGTTTTGTGGATTTTGAAGTCGTTTTATTTTTAGATAATTTATTTTAGATTTTTTTGTGATTCTTCTATGAGAGTGGAACGCTTAAGCCCTTCTTGAACTCGGTTCGAGGCGAACTACTAGATTATATATAGATACGATCACACATCCATGCATGAATACCTCCTTGTTTTGACTTGTACAAAAGATAAAAGAAAAGTATTGTACTGATTTCCTATCGCGAAATTCGTAGGCGCTCTAGCAAAAACCCATATTATTTGAGCTGGTTTAAAAACTACTGAACCTTAATTAATGAAATTTTTGTTGCACCTCCTCGCGGGTTTCTGATACATGATAAAAAAGAAACACACAAACTGGTTTACAGATCGTAATCGCTGTACATACATAATAAATAATAAACCTTCCTCCTTTTTCGAAGTCGTTAAAAAAACACGAATATCAAAATTGGATGGAAAGTAATTTTTGCGTCAATGGTCAAGTGACCTGGTTTCGCCCACCTGTGACCGAAATGGCGTCCAAGTTGTTAATAGACACAATTAATAAAATAAAATTGGGCTACGGTTCGCCTCTTCTATGTAACTCGTTTGATATACCTACCTATAAGAGTATAAATACCTCAAAGTAAGCAGGGGGTGTTTTACATAAAAATTAGGTTAGGCAGAAACCCTGTCAGCACTTCGTTAGGCAAACGTTTAACGAACCACTGGAAATTATCCATCGTCGGAATGAAACTGAGTCGACGTTTACAAATTCCTAGAATCGCCGTTAAACTTACAGTGGTGGCGATTCTGATTGCCATTTTTAAATTAAATGAAGTCAGTCTCTATTTCCATGATAAAAGGTATATCATACTAATATTATAAATACGAAAGTGTGTTTGTTTGTTGGTTTGTTTGTTTCTCTTTCACTCAGCAACAGAGCAACGGATAGACCTGATTTTTTGCATGGGTATAGTACAAGGGCTGGAGAGAGACTTTTCATCATCATAATCACCATTTTTCATCACTACGCAGGTGAAATCGCGGGGCGCAGCTAGTATAAAAGCAAAATACCACTCACTCACTGACTGGCTGGACTCAAAAACGACTTGACCTACGAAGCTGAAATTTTATAGGTAAATACTTTATGAGCTGTAGTTGTACAATACAGTATTATTTCGGTATTAAACTCCGAAAATATAATTAAAAAATTAATTTACCGCAGTACAAAGGGCGGCCTCCGCATAGAACTCCGCTAAGATTTCGCGATAGGGCCGAATCGCAAGGAGGGCAATAGGGGTTGAAGTAAGTCGTAGGCAACAGCTAGTATAAATATAAAGAAATAAAGTATAAAGATAAACTAAACTAAATAAGGTTTTACAATTTTTTATATCAAATGGTTCGAAAGTAATTATTATAATGTACATCATCATCATCATTTCAGCCATAGGATGTCGGTAAGTTAAGTAATACATAACGATGTTGATCGACCCATCAACGTGAACAACTTGTAGAACACAAGTTACACTTACTCAGATTATATACATCATCATCATCATCATCATCATCATAATTTCAGCCATAGGACGTCCACTGCTGGACATAGGCTTCCCCCGTCGATGTCCATAAGAGCCGTATGGAAGCGGCCTGTATCCAACGTTTCCCTCTGGTCTCTTTTAAGTCTTCTGTCCATATTGTGGGTCGACTGCTTATATGCTGCACTTGCCGGTCCGTTGTCTCCGTTTGAGAACCTTTCGGCCCCATCGGCCATCTGTTCTGCGTGCTATGTGCCCTGCCCACTGCCACTTCAACTTGCTAATCCGGTGGACTATGTCGGTAACTTTCGATCGTCTACGGAGCTCCTCATATGTACCTTCATATCTACATACCTAGCTCCAACAGAAAATTTAACTCGACGGGAATCGAAACGGAGTCACGTCTTCCATTGTCATCCGCAGAGTCGGAGTTGATGCAAATAACTGACACGTATTCTGCGACGATGTGCAAAGGAACGTTTTGAATGAGACGTGAATTTGAAGTGGATATCGTACTCTAGTTGTTGCTTGATTGTGTTCAAGTGTGAACACAAAGCCTAATTATTTCTCAACGTATCCATACAAAAACTACTTGGAATTTACTGGTGTGTTTTCAACCGATAGAAAAAAAGGTTCTCAATTCGATTGTTTTTTTTTTTTTTGTCTTCGCCAATTTTAAACCGTTTTTTTTAAAAGGTTTTTTTAAATCGCAAGGGTGATCTCATTTAATTATTAAGAAAATATTCAACTTCTAAGTGGATAAATCCCGTTTATTAAACTTCCTGTGAAGACTAATATTATGTTGGTTCGTTTGTCGCAACAACAAATGAATGGATCTGTGGATTTCTTGCACAGAGTCTTTTAAGTTTGGGGCTTGTTTGAGGTTCAAATAAAAATAAATGAGTGTCTTTTGTTTTGGCCAGCGGGTCAATCAGTGGCGTACCGATTATTATTAACCAACTTCGAAAATGAAGGAAGGTTCTCAATTCGGTCCGTATTTTTTTAATGTATGTACAGCTATTACGCCGGCCGATCTGTAAACCAATTTGCGTATTTATTTTTTTGTCATGTAGAAAAACCCGCGAAGTGGTTCCACAAAAATTTCATTAATTAGGGTTCAGTAGTTTTAAAAACAGCTCAAATAATATGGATTTTTGCTAGAGCGCCTACGAATTTCGCGATAACAAAATAATCACTACAATACTTTTGTTTTGTCTTTTGTTCAAGTCAAAACAAAGAGATATTTATGCATGGATGTATAATCGTATCTATAAATAAACTAGTAGTTGGCCCCCACAGGTTTTAAGTATTCCACTATCATAGGTGTTTCACTATAAATTCTTAAATAAATTATCTTTACATAAAACGATTTCAAAAAACCAAAAACACAAACATTCTAAGTTAACATGCCACTACAAAGAACAAAATAATATTTTTACATGGATTTTTATGTCGGGCGGGAACTATATTTTATTATCAAACTTATTTTTTATTTAATTTATTTTGTTGTTAGCACCTGATCATATTAACTTATGTTTGTGATTTAAAAGATAATTTATTGACATACCGTCTAAATTTAACAGGAATTCACAATTGAATGAACAATTCAAAGAAATAAATACATCAAGAACAGTGAAGAATTTTATTAAAAGACCGCATCTAAGTATAGAGGATTGCCACAAGTTGGAGAGCCAGAGAATTGGTAAATTGGTGGTAATGAATAGGCATGTGCCCTCGTGTTTAATTTATTACAAATAACCGGCTTAGCGAGTAATATAGCTAAATACATTACACATACTGTATTTTTTTTTATTGGCTGATAAATCTCTGAGATATGAGCGTTTAAAGTTTTAGGTGGGGATAGGGAGGGGATGCTCTATCCCTTTCTCACAAAGCGTGTGTTAGTATAGCATTTGTATGGCGCTCCTGAGCCGTGACGTCACGGCTCAGTATAGTGCGCTCTCTGTCTAGCATGAAATTTAAATGCTTATATCTTATATCTTATTTATTTTTGAACTAATTTTAATTTTGTTTTTGTTGATGGGCTCTATTTATGATCAGCTTTTTTATAAAAATAAATAATAAATAAATAAATAAATTTTCGGGACATTTTTTCACGGTTTATGAAGTAATAAAAAAATATTAGTCATCATGCCCATTGTTTCATGCCACAGGTGGAAAACAAACTAACGGGCCGCATTATGGTAAGCGGTAACCTTCGCCTATGAATACCTTTTTTATCTCAAAAAATGTATGGTTCTTGTGGGATTGTTCCTGCGAATAAAACTGCGGGGCGCAGCTAGTACTAAATAAACATGAAGTAGTCAACGTCCAGTACTAACAGATGTCTAGAATCTAGCAAAACATCGTGTATGTCAGAGGCTTGCACTGGACAAAGAGGTGCCGCTAGCGATGCTATCTCTTCGGCTACAACCTCCGGACTGACAAGTTTAGAGAAGCTGTATCTTCGAAGCTCACGGCACATTGACCGCATCGTTACTCTATTGAAGTGGCAAACATAACTATAACAAAACTCGGCAGTGCTATTAGTTAGTTTATGTTGAGCAACCTCAGTCGCTTTCGAAATGGCACCTTATCATTTCCTAGACAAAGCTAAAGCTTCTAGCCAGAGATGTTTCACACTGATACGATTTACTTGGGGTAAGACTAAGTTTACGCGGAGTCGTCAATGGTTGAAAGCTTTGAAGGATGAACTTACAGAACAGAGTACGGGCAGATGCTATCTGCGGGCTAGAGTAGAGTTTTAACAACAGTCTTTCGCATAGCTTGGCACTTAGTTATTGCTGAATTGACTTATTTTTGATTGCTTTTGTTTTGGGCTTATCCCGATAGACAATCAAAATATGTAAAATCATGTAAAATGTAAGATCTGTCCCGAAATGTAAAAGTTACATTTCGTACTGAACTGACATCAGACATGTTGATAATAAAAGCAAGGAAAGCAATAAATATATAGCAAAGAATGATACCTATATAATTATGACCATGTTTCTGAAGTAGGGGTAATTTAAGAGTTTTGTTTAGACTTGTCACTCTTCATGTGGCTAGAGTTTGCGCAGACGATAAACCAAAATTTGAATCAAAGTCCAAAAATCCAATATTTATCGCTTGTTCGTTCGTTTTCTGAAATAAAACTAAAGGTCTATTTAATTACCTCTAACAACACGTAACACGGGGCAAAAAGCACAGTTTAAATGAAACAGAAATGTCAGTGTCAGAAAGTATAGCACACAGAGAGAACCTGCAGAGTAACTTTAATCCCTTCGTAATTAAACTAGTCGGCAGTTCACACTCTAAAAATAGCAGTTCTAAAACACATTAGCCTAACAATAGACTTGGTTATAAATCACTCGGGGAATTAATTAACCGAAATAAAACCGTAGCGTAATTTTGAACACTATCTTGATTGCTTCGGACAATAGAACGGAATTGGTTCATAGCAGTATCTAGTATTTTATCTGTACCTTTGGGCCAAGCAATAGTAGTCTTACATTGTAATTTAAAGGCACTATATGAATATGCATAGACATTGTGGGAAGCCCAAATTAGTGCAGAACAAATGTATAACCAATGGTGCTATTCTCCTACTATCAATCGACTTTTTAACCGACTTCAGGAGGAGGTTATCAATTCGCCTGTATGTATTATTTTTTTCATCTTCTTTTCGAGTCTGCGATTGAAACGGACGATCCCGGCAAACTTCTGATGGGTGACCGCTAGTGGAATTTAGGTATAATTTTGTTCTACCGTTTTTAGATGGCACGTTCCCGGTTGTCTTAGAACAATCGAAGGCCTGTGCTCTTTTTAGGCTAGCGGCCTAAAAAGATTTGTCTAGTGTCACAGAATAAATAGTACCTACATTACTGTCGCGGTCTGCGATGACTGCGTTGCTGGCGGCGATGATGATGGCCGAAAGAGCAGCGTAGCGCAGGACGTCCAGGCGATCACAACGTGGTTAGCATTGCAGCCCTGGATGAACAAGCTGGATGGATATAGTGCGGATAGCAAGGGCTGCAATGATGAGCAAGCTTGAAGGCTGAGAGCGTAGCTAAGATAACCTCGAGGCCATCATAGCGTGGCCAGCAATGCAGTCATTGCGGACCAAGGCTTTTATAGTGCTTTACTCAAACAATGCGAGTAATTTAAATAACCAGCTTAGATATGTTTTATTAGGCAATTATTTTTGTACTACTCCCTATACAGCCAAATACTGAAAAAATAACTTTTTGCATCTGACTGTTTTTGAAACAAAGCTCGAAAATATTGACTTTGAAAAGAAATGAAATGGCCGGTGGCTAAAACTCCATACAACTTTGTTGGCGCCTTATCGAATAGCGCGGAAAGGTCGACTTTACTCAAGAAGGTTTTAAAATAATGACCACATTACAAGCATTTTTGAGTAAAAAATATTATAGAATTAATGGATTAAGGTTAGCCACTCAGTGTACTGAGTTACACGGAAATGGTGGCTATGCCGGAAAAAAACTCAATGTATAAAAACCATTACGAACAACTTTTCTATGGTAAGCCCTATTGCAGACCATGTGTAGTACAAGTTACAAGTACCTACTACGCATCGCAATCGCATCGCAGTGGAAGTGCTAAGTAGGTACTTGCTACTTATACTACGCATGGTCTGCAACGGGCTTTTTGAGTTACACTTTTGAGTATACATTCCGTTAAAGGTTCTACACGTTTCCTTGAGTGCCAATAACATTGTTCTGTGGGCTAGTTATTTTTGCGGTTTCAGTGTTGATCCCATTGTAAAAGTTATTCATAATAATAAAGCAAGTTGCAAGGTGCAAGTTGGGCTCGCAGACTAAGGGATCCGAACCTTCACATAAAATAAAAAACTAATTTTTTTTGTATAATAAACTCCCATCGGCTTAGTAGCTACACTCTTTCCGTGTGTAACCCTGTATACACTTACTTACCTTCCACCTTCAACATTATTGCGTACGTGCGTATTCACATGATTCAGAACCGTGGAACCAGAAAATGAACGTTCAGACATCCGTGTCGTACATTTGTCAAGGGTTGTTTACACCACGAGATCAAAGAACTGGAGCCTTCCAATATTTTATCACGAAGGAAATAACGTGACATAGGTACCTGAGTCTACAAACCTTGTTAAATTTGTAACATAAAATTGTATCCAAATAAAAAGGCAGTGTATAGTTAATATGTTTAACAAGAAAATACTTAACTCCGCGTATTCTTCTCTAGGTCTTTCGCTTAAATTACACTTGCTACGGTAGTGTGACTGTTGGTCGGTATTGCTTACAAATTTTTGAATAAGTATATTATTACACAAATGTATCACATTAGCTACGGATAAATATCTTCCTCACATAGTTACGTAGTACTTATTAGGTACCTAGTAGTACCTACAAACAATACCTGTTTATCTCATATCTACTGTCTTAATTAGCTGCTGTATGTTTTCGTTGTAAAATAAAATAAAATATAATATAGTTCAATATTGTCCTATATAGCCTCATGGCTTATGGTCTATTATTTACCACGCCTCCCGCATCGATCTGGACAAGTTGCAGGTCATTCAAAACCGCTTCATACGCAGAGCGGTCGGCGCTAGCTGGTATATGCGAAACGCCGATCTGCACTGCGATGTTGAACTCTCATCCATGATTCAATACCTTAAGTATACCTCCCGCCGCTACTTTGACGCGGCGCCTCACCACCCCAATCCTCTTGTAGTAAAATCCTCCAACTACTCGACAGACGTGACAGACCCTCCTCCTCTCCGTAGACGCCCTAGAAACATCTTGGGCGACCCGGACGACCCCATCGCCGTCGTCACCGCGGCGGCGCTAGGCTCGCCCGATCCGACTGCTCCTAGCAATAGGAAATATTCAGTTTTTGGTACAGGCGTCGGTTACCAGAGGCACACACACACACAGCGATCCCGCCGGCAGGATCGTAGACCCACAGGATCTGTTAGAAGATCGGTTAGATTCTCTCCAAATAATCATTCAGTTCAACAAACCGTTAGGGCTCCAGGGCACACCCCCTCTGGGGTGCCTGGGCAAGTCTGATTCCCACTCCCGGCGACGGCCCAAGCCGAGGTTCGTACCTTCGAGGTGCCCTTGTGCTAGTCGCCTATAAACTTAACCACCAAGTTATGCCGAACGCACTCTGCGTTCGCTAACTAGTCCGGTCAAGCTGTAGAGGCCAAAAGGCCAACAGTATAAGTCACTCATAAAAAAAAAAAAAAGTCTATTATTTACTTAGCCAAATTTCATTTTTTACTCAAAGAAAATAACAATTCTCAAGAATCAGAAATGTTGGGCGTCATTATGATCCAAACCAGTTACTTACTTTCTGGACAACTTATCACCATCTAAGCCGATCTGTGACGATTGGCGTCTTGAATGGCGATACAGGACATGGTGCCAAGGCCAGGCTGATCCGACAATTGTTTTGGGTGATTGTTTACGTTCCACAGTTTCTATGACTATGGGATTTATAAGATTGTCCAGTATAGTTTTCTAGCAATGTGTCCAAAGTCCTGTAAGGCATATGCTGAAGACTGTGTGGCTTACTTTGAGTTTACTTGGAAACATTCGTTCTGTGCATCGTCCGAGAGATACGCAACATCTTCCACCAGCACCACATCTCAAAGACGTCCGCGTCGTCTATGAGTAACCTTCAGGTTCGAGGACATCAAGCCGCATAGAAAGACCAGCGACACCAAACATTTGACAAACGTACAAAACGTTAGAGTAATTTTACGAATGCTCCGTTTTTTTTTTTCATATTTATCTAATTGGTCCATTGCTAAATTCGGAATGTCTATTTATTCGTCGTCATATTTCCAGTTGTGAACTTCCGATCCTCCTCAAATTGTTGAGTCCAGGTAACCAAAACCTTGCACCATGTCACATCAATTGAGCACATGACTACATAGAAAGGCGTCGCTTGTGTCAAAATGAAATAAATAGGGCGAAAATGAAAATCCTGATTGGATTTTAATTTTCGCCTGGTTAATTTTGAGTCCCATTTTCGGCTTACTATAACTATTTCCGGCTGGCGTAGCAGTTTCGCCATTGTGGCCTCTGTTGCTGCCAATAAGGTTCAAAATTAAATTACCAGTCGTATACAAGGTCTGAAACTAAGGGCTAAGGTATATATTGACAGCATAAGCCTGCACAACTTGCATGCGTTGCTTGCCTGTGTGTTACTTGTGCAGCTTATATGTGTTGACCATGAAAGCGCATAGGCCATTCAGGTCTTCGAAAATGTCTACTTCCATATGCACCTTCATACTGCACACTTTTAGATTAGTCCTTTTTATGATTTTATAATTTTTTATATTAATTTGCATAAAGGTATGTACATAATTTTTTAATTTGCTTTTTAATAAATATATTCTGTTTACTTTGTAAAGGATTGATACATTCAAATCATGTATTCTTTTTATTTCTTATTATATCGCGTACTTATTACTGAACTTGGTAAACACCACGTAACGACCCTGTTGAAAATAAGAGCACTACCGAAACTTTCTCCAACAACTTTTATGTCAGACGTGGCTTCCAGTAGTATATTTCTATTGCAGTATTTAAAATAATATCATATCCAAACGTCCAAGAAAAACAATCCAATTACAAACGAAATTCGATTCCAAGCCAAAAACGCAAGCTCAACCGTTATTTAGACAAGGTTGTTACAAGGCGGAAAGGCATGAGGCAGACAGTCTTTATCAGCGGAAACTGGCAACCGTCCAGCAGAAGTTAAGAAGTAAATGCTTTAAAACACCATTGCACATTCTGCTGATAGTAACTGTTATTAGGGCAGCTGAACTATTATTCTCCTGGCGATGCAGTTCCTAAACACGTGCTATTCTTGCTGGAACTTTGTAGATGGGAAAAACTTTTGTACATACTAGCTAAAATATACTGAAGAAACTATGCGAGTATGACAACAATAATAAGAAGAAAAGATAATAATCATAAGTAGAGACGAGTAAGGTGGGGAGGGGTACACGGGGCATAAAAGCTGAATTCTGTGCGGAAACAGATAACGGGAAATACCTCCGCATTTATATGAAACTGACTCTCTTTTTCTCTGCCCCTCTTTTTATTTGTTGTCTCTACACAAGTAAACGGCTGAACCATTGCCTGAGAAAATGTGCAAGGGTGTAATGTGCATCGTGAGGAAGATAACAATAAGCTTCTTATGCTGGAAAATACCAAAAATCTCGGTTGTATTATTGTAACTTAAAGTCTGGAAATAACAACAAAACCACCACCTAGAACCCGTATTGTAAATTGAATTGAATCGGTACACTGGATATTGCATTGTTGAGGCTAAATGAAAACCGAGAGTGACGCCACGTCCCAGATTGATTTGATTTGAGCTCGCAATGCTAACTGGAAACGTCAGTTGAGTTGGTATATTTTATAGCGTAAGTATCTATACAATTGCAATTCGTTGATTTGCTTTTACAGCTGCAATAATAGCCCATTCGTTCAGTTGGTAATGAACCCGCTTTCTACGCTTGGGGGCGTGGGTTCGATTCCAACCTAGAATTAATATTCATGTGATGAACATTTGTGTTTGTTCTATATCTGGATGTTAATATATGTGTAAATCAGTATCTGGCAGCCAAATCACAAGCTTTGCTTAATGGGGGTCAGATGACCGTGTTTGCAAAAATGTCCCGAATATTTTATAACAATATTGTAAAAAGCTGAATTAAAACATATTTTTTTATATTTTACTGAAGTATATCGAGTACCCGCTACAGTCTTACGTTCAAAAGCCTAGCGAAAGTGGTTAGAATTCGTGGCATTTATTCAGCTACTTCACAAAGTTATTGCAGCTGTCAGAGAAAATAAATGCTTGGACCGTTAGTTTACTAGGTGTACAAAGAATGCGTCTTACTAACATTATTTCCACTTACAGTCAACGTTTAGTGTGCATTGCTAGTTTGCTGATTATTTCCCCATACACTAATTTATTTATTTAGGTGAGCATATGAACACTACCATGGATTATCGATAAGATTGGATTACACACATACCTTTTATTATATCATCTGGCATTAGGAACATTCAAAGAATATGATATATATATATATATATATATATATATATATATACATAAAATTCGCACACAACGAGCTATGAAGAGGGCTATGCTCAGGGTATCGCTACGAGATCTAATCAGAAATGAGGAGATCCATAGACGAACGAAAGTTACTGACATAGCCCACCAGATTAGCAAGTTGAAGTGGCAGTGGACAAGGCACATATCACGCAGAAAGCTGCAGAGGCTGTATAATATACAGGATGCTTAAATTACTCTCCTGATCGCTGAAAGAAATTTTCACACGCGTATATGAGACAGCAATTTTAAGCATTGATTAACTTGAGTAATGTTTTTAAGTAAGGCTAATAGTCCACATTTGTTGCAAAATCAATTAGACATTTATGTAACGTCATAGGAATTGAATTAGTTTGTCGGTATTTCTAAAATGTATCCTTTTTATGGGTTTTCTCAGGTTTAAAAAAAAAATAATTTTGTACTAGACCCTACATCTATGGGTGTATATCTACATCAATGGAAACAGTTTTCAAACTATCCAGAACGAAAAACAACAAGAAAAGTATCATTACAGACAAATTACGGCAAAGCTTTTCAATATAAGTTAGTCGATAGAGCGTCGATTTAACAAGCGTTGTTCGACAAAAAGCACTCCTTGCTCATAACAACAGAATGGTTACTACGGGTTTATAACTCGAATCTAATTTGGTAATTTACTTTATCATGCAGAATAATTATGGTTAAATATATTCCTGCTAATTCATTAAGATGGGAAATAAAAAAGTTGTCACACTAATTGAACTACATTTCACAATCCGATTCAGAATGTGCTTCCTGGTTTCATAGTTAACGTATTCTTGTATAAGCAAAAAAGAAGCTTTTTTTATTTGGTACTTTTTTATGCCTACAGTAATAAAGTTGGATAAAAAAAACACTTCACTTCTCATATTATTGATAGCTGACTTTTTCTATAACTATTTGGTTGTAAATCTGTGTCAGTGGTTGGACCCATAATGCCGGTAGTTTTGCGTGTCGTTCGAACTTTTGCAAAGCTGGCTTAAAACTTTTCCAGTTTACGCATTTTCTGTGTATATAATTTTATATGCTCAGAGCAAAAACTCTCTCGATTTCAACAAATTAGAAAACGCAAACTATGATTTTCATATACAGGGTTACGCATATAGACCTTACTAAGCCGAAAGGATGTCATTATAGTCATCATTATGAACAACTTTTACTTCGGAACCAACCCTGAAATCGCGAAAAAAATATCAACTGTTCCGTACATTTTGTCGAGCGTCAATGACCTATACCGAACAGCTGTTTTTTTTCAGCGTTGGTCTCATAGTAAAAGTTGTTCATAAGGATGAGTACAATGACCTTCTTTCGGCTTAGTACAGTCTATATGCTTAACCCTGTACACGAACAGTCAACATAGTTGATAATAAATAACACAATACGCCATAGTTAAACTTAATTCTTCATCTCGTTCTGTATCACAATTCTAGGACGTGATCCGGTTGGAAACACAGTACTGGTCCCTGGTTGAGATCCCTCGCCAGGAGAAGGCGGAGACAGTACCAGCGTTCGTCCTCCGGGCCTGCTCCATCATGGAAAAAACACAGAAGTCTGGTGAAGGAGTAAAGACGTCTTCGAAGCTGGCTGAGGAAGCTGCCGACCGCAGGGAACGGATAGAAAGACTGAATGGTGAGAACAATTTAAAAACCCAATAAATGCTACAAGGATGCTTTTATTTTCCCCACAATTTTTCAAATTTTTACTTATCTAACATTTTCCCTACGTCTTATGTTATACCCCATGATGCACTTGTTCCCTCGCCAATTATCGTCTAGATTGGTTGTGGTTTGGTCGTGAATAGGTAACAAAAAGATACAGAAAATCTAACTCTAAATAAATTTGAGAGTAAAATATCATTTAGACTAAAACACACACTAATCGAAGTTCTAGGTAAACATGTCTGGTAGTATGTAAGTTAATTCCTCCTCGGCCTGTCTACGCCATAACCCTCAAGGCCGATTTTAATTAAACTGTCACAGACTAACACCGGAAGCACAGACGCGATGTCTAGGTAAATCTGATTCGGCTTCAAGGACCGAATACCCACAGCAATAAAGCTAAACCAGATTAATTGCTTTCCTTCGTTAAGGGTGCCCAACTATTCTTTCATGGTGCTTGCGTGCTAGAAGCCTTAACGAAATTGGCGAAAGGCCAAATTCAGTCTTGAAACATTTGCTCGGGAATCTCGTTGGTAGATTACAAAACCGTTGCATTTCTAATTAACATTCCCTTGCTGGTGTATCCACCTTTCTAGTGATTGTAACAAAAATAAACAAAGGCGAAATACTTTTGACGCGAGTTGTGGCGCGCTTATCCCTCGGCTCTAACCAGCTTACTCTAGTAGTTACCTAGACTTAAATTGCATTATGAATGCAGAGGCAGACATAGATCCAATGAGAAATGTTCTAATATCTCCGAGAACACGGTTTCATTAGGATTTATGTTCACATTTTTTATTTAGTAATACAAATTCTGATTTTTTATGACTCCACGTCAGCAGTAAAAAAAAAAATCTAGATCTAGATGTTTCTACGTCCGTTGTTTCTGAGAGCTACATTTAATTAATATTTACGCCTAATAAATTCCCCTTGAAACATAAATTGGTGTGGGGGTTCTCGAATCCAAATTAAGCGACGCGGTGTAGCGGTCGCACCACGAACCCTGTCCTAAGCACGAATTAAGCACAAACAATAAAATGAGTTGAGCCTTAAAACCGTGCCGACACGAAATACGGGCTTTTATGTACTTTACCAACGTTCATGGTGAAATTAGAAGCATTAAATTGAATTACTCCTGTATGAAAGCGTAGGTGCTTCGAGTGCTACGACGCATGGGAGGCAATTCGCGACTATGTTTACTCTTAACTCTGTTATATTACAGGTGCGTCACCAAACAAACGGTTCAAAGTTGATTACCTTTGCGTCGTAGCTTAGTTATTTATGAAATTCTAATATATTTTCATTGATTCTTTTCAGATATGATAACAACTCAAATAGAGACAGAGAACACACAGATGACTAACGATTTGTATCGCTTGCTCAAGAAATATACCGGACTGAGGAATCTGATCAGAGAATTAAAGGTATATACTGTTTCAAATTCTTTCCTGAAGTTAAGCCTATCAGTGGACGATTAAAACCACTAAAACTTTATCATTCTACAATTTATTACACACTACAACTTATTTGAGGATTCAGCTCAACTCATCTATTTAAACTTTTTTCTATTTCAGTCGGATTACGTTAGCTCCAAAGTGTACCCCATGTTTCCGCGGTACACGATGCTCAAAGACATGATCAAGGACATCATGCACGATCCTGACTACATGGAAGTCTGTCACGAAGTGGACCCATAGCGCGGGGTGCGCAAATAGATGAGGAACTCCTTTACTGACCGCCAGCGGTCGTTTCGTCGCTAGCCTTTTACAGACTCTTGAAAACCTTGGAACCCTTGGGAACCATTGGATCTTTGAGAACCTTCAGGACCTTCAGACCATTGGAAACTTTTTCATCTTTGAGATCTTTGGGAACCGATCGAACTTTTAAAGACCATGGGATTTTAGCGTCTTGGTATCTTTGAGGACTTACATTTGAACGTTTTCCTTTTGTTGCCTCTCTGGTTATGATGGGATTTATGTGTAAAACACGTTGTTTTACATTATTTTATTCTCAATTTTAATACATACCCGTAATATGTCACGTAATATTTGCGTATGATTTCAGGTAAGTATTTCATCAGTAAATTTATTTAAATATTTGACTTCAAAGGTACGTTCAAATTGTTCAGGGTCTAGCGACGATAAGGAAACGAGTACTCAATTTATTTGCGCATATGTTTTATTAGACTTTATTTACTGTAAGGTTAATTATAATTAGGCTTAAGTTGTATGCGTACTCGTCCTTCCAGAAATTGTGTTACTCTTTTAGTGTACTATAGTGTTTTGAGCGCGAGTGTTCTAATGTGCTATTACGCTAGTTCAAAATCATTGTTAACATTTTAAACTTTAATTTAAGCCGGCTTTGTGTAAAACCACTTTTTTGCAATTATCTAACTACAACTAATGACTACATATTTTGACAGTACTAAAAGTGCATAGAAACAGACAGACAGAAATGAAAAAAGATATTTTTGAGCTCTTTCCACTTGTGGTAAAAAAATAATGCGATAGATTGACGTAAGTAATTTATATCACATCTCTGTAACCTGACATATCTAACGTTTTTCATATCTGCTAAAAACTATAAATGCCTTCTTATATATCGTTATTGATAATATCATTATTTGCAAAACTATAATATTTCTAAACCTTGTTGACACCTACTTTGTTCAGTATATTAAAATTTAAAATATTGCTGGCATCTGCAATTAAATTGAAACGTCTTATAATGTAATATCTTATTAAATATTTACATTCTATCACTTATTACCCTTATCGGTTGCGACTATTCCAACCTAGGAATAACTAAGTAATAATAACTGGCCAAGAGCATGGCACGCATATGATAGGGTTCCGTAGGCAAATCCGTAATTTAAATAACTAATTGCATTCATAGTTCAGAAATTAGTGGTTATAGAAAAAAAAATACTAAAGAAGCTCGGTGAACTTAGCCTAATCGAGATGTATCCTCCCGACATTACATATGCCATAAGGGCTCTTTGTAGTACTACGGTACCCTAAAAAGTAATAAAACTGGTGTAAATGTATGATTTTAATTCCATTTAGATATCAACAACGTTTACATATCTTCGTAGTAAATATATAGTTTGTACAGTGAACGACTTATATACTTCCAAATATTAACCATCTTTATACTCTGTAGTTATCATTATACTAAATTATATTATAACCTCCTTTTACATAATTATAACCTCTTCTAATGTTACAGTATAATAATCACTAGGTATAACTTAAATAACAATTCGTATTTTCAATTATAAAACGATTGAATGAGCAAATTTAATGCCATTGTATGTGTTCAAAGGTAAATAGAAAGTATAACCGTAAATGTTATAACCTACGCCCTTTATTAATAAACGCGTAGTTATAACCATTGTTTTTTTTTTTTGTTTTTTTCTTTTCTTTTGAAAATAAATGTTCCTCGAAAATGTTAGAAACGGCCTAACTTAAAAACGTACTCTTCAGATAATATGTTTAAAATATTAAGATAAATAAATATTATAAAAATATATATATAATATAATATTTATATAATTATATATAATATTTATATATAATATAATATTTGATAGCCCGTTGGTCCAGTTGGTAGTGAACCTACCTTCTGAGCCTGAGGGCGTGGGTTCGATTCCCACGTAGGACAAACATTTGTGTGATGAACATTTGTGTTTGTTCTATATCTGGTTGTTAATATCTATTTAAGTATGTATTTAAAAAACTATATATGTATGTATATCAGTCTCTGGCAGCCATATCACAAGCTTTGCTTAGTTTGGGGTCAGATGACCGTGTGTGCAAAAATGTCCCAAAAATATTTATTCTTATTATTCTAAAATATAAATATATATATAATTTTAAATGTTATATTAATATTATTATATTATGTTTAAAATAGCTACGTTTAATCTCATTTTCGAGCGTGTCAATTTCCGTCGGCGCCAATTTTATAGAGGAAAACCTTTGTTAGAAAAACCGCTAGAAAGTACTTAACTCTGATGTTACTGCGTACGTTTACTAATAAAGGGATTTAGGTACAAATATTACCTATACCTATGTATAATCATACTTATTTATGTAGGTCAGTATTTCCTCTTTATAATTCAAAATTTTTAAAATACCACCTGTATAATAGCAATCGGAATCGCCTGTGTAATGTCACCTGCAATAATTATGTTTCGGTATTTATTAAATAATATCATAGCATCAAATTTTTAATAAATGTATTCAGCAAATTATGTAGGTAATCATCAATTTGTATCATTCAACTATATCTATAGGTATAGTTACCTACATCTTACCTATATAGGGTTATAAGGAAAGAGTATGCTAAGCCGAAAGTAGGTTGTGTTTCTCATCATTATGAAAAACTTTTAATATGGGACCAACCCTGAAATCACAAAAAAAATATCAGCTGTTCCACTATTACATTGTGTTGAGTGTAAATTATTATTTTCTATGGAACAGCTGATATTTTTTCGCGATTTCAGAATTACTCCTATAGTAGATATTATTCAAAATGATGGGTACTATAGAAGATAAGACTCCTTTCGGCTTAGTAAACCCTCTCTGCGTAACCCAGTACATGCAAAAAAAACACCTCAAAAACAAATGGCCTTCTAATAGTACATACAGCTATATGTAAATGGCGTCCTCACATGACGTGCATCTGTTCCCGAACTTTATCTGCTACAATCATCGATATACAATACATTAGAGTCACAATCGTGCCAAAAAAATCCGAACCAAAACTCAGCGCACGCTACGAATTGCGCAGACTCTTTGGTTAGATACAAGGTGACTGCGATCCGACAACAACGCCGCGCGATGCTAGAGCTCTATTATGTCTTCTGTGCTAGAGCTGCGATGACATAGCGGACAACTATCGTTAAACACTATGCAAGCGACAGCTAACGTCTAAATTGGAGTAAATGTGGCATTGTGAAGTATATAATTGAGACAATCTATGTACAATGCATGTTATATAGAAAACGCTCATTGTAATTGACAAAATGTATGGAACAACAGTTTTTTTTTTCATGGTTTCAGTTTTGATCACATAGTAAAAGTTGTTCATAATTATAAAGAACCCCTTTCCGCTTAGCATACCCTTTCCTTAATGTCAATTGCTGTGATGCTGTTAATTATAGTCTCGCTAAAACTCAAAAACGGCTTAATTAACCGATTTAAATAGTTTGTTTTGTTTTGTTCGCCTCAATACAGGGATAGTTAAAAAGAAAAAGAAAATTTGAACATTTTCCCGGAAAATTGGAAAATTTTAATTTTTTATAACTTTTTGACAGGACAACATTTGTCAGGTCTGCTTAGTAATCTATATAATGGTAATCTATTTTAAACAACAACAACAGTCGAATTGATAAACCTCCTCCTTTTTGAAGTCGGATAAAAACGTAACTATCTGTCAGAAAAAGTATACAAGATAAATCCTCAAAAATTAATAGCCAACGTGGCTAGTTATTATGCCACAAATTGATGGTGACATAATTTTGAGGTAATGATGAGTACATTTATCAGAAATTTTATGTGTATTAAAAATTATGAAATATACATATTATTGCATGCGACTGTACGTATACATAATATATACCTTCTACATAATGCGCTTGTTCGTTTTTAGTAACAAATTATTTCACACACACAAAATCTCGAATCAACATTCACGTTCATTATTACCTATGTATGAATGAAATGTATATTATGACGCCTTTGTAACATTAAAATACTCTTATAATATTTATCGTCTAATCTAAAGTAAACAAAATTCTTGCAGTGCGCGGATTTGGCTAGTAGTTTAAATTAAGTATTTGTCAAGTATGTAAATTATAATATTGTTATTTTACATAAAATAATCATGTAGGAAGCATGTTCATATTATCTGTGATTATTATAAATAAATAAATATGTATGACATGCAAGCACGTAAGTTAAGAGTAGATGATTTTATTAAATACATATTGAATAGTTTTTTTTTTACAAGCTTTTATTTAAAGTGCAATATTTGTTAATTTGTTTAGGTCAAATCTTGCAAGCTGAATTAGAACAAGTTACTCGCCTAACAGATTTTATTGTTTTTTTATTAATTTCTGGTAACAATATAACACGCAATATGGTTATATTTTCAAAATTACCACTTTAATTAAAATTAATTAACTAAGAGCACCATATAAATAAAAGCTTGTTTAAAAAAATGTGTTTTAAATAAAAGCAAAAGTTGTTGGTACTATAAACCCCTTTCGGCTTAATACATTTTCCGCGTAACACAGTATACCAATAGCTTGACGTTGCTTCACCGACATGAGCCACGCTCTGAAATAATAGTTATAGCTTATAACATGTATTAGATTAATATAAGAGTAGATAGATACCTACCTAATAATAGATAATAATATTATGCTTCGTGCGTTATTGTATCATAAACGAAAATGTGAAAGAAGATAGTGAGCATAAACCAATCATATTATAATAAGGTCGTTGGGCTAAACCAATTTTATAGAAGAACCTATAATTAGGTACTCTACCTATTACTGTATGGAATAATATACCTACCTAAGAATCATTTTGGTAATCATTGTCAATCAGTGTAATCATTATCATCATCATCATCAACCCTGAGCGACCAATTGTTGCAAAAAAACAAAAGGTGTTTATACCACTCTCCCCGGTCTCCCGCCAGTCGCATCCAATCGTTTCCAACAGTTCTTTTGATGTCATCGGTCCACTTCATCTTGACCTCATCCTCGTTCGGCCCCGGTTCTGTTAAGCGTTAATATTATAATCTCCGCCACCACGCACCTCCCATCATCACGTCTGGCGAATTGTCCTGCCCAGCTTAACTTAAAGTTCCGTCGCCATTTTAACGATGTCTGCAACCTTGGTACAACGTCGTATTTCTCTTTCGGATACGGTCGTGTACTTTTGATGCAGTGCATGGCTGGCTCCATAGCTGTCTATGTGCGACGGATATTTTGTTCAGTCTTCTCCGTGAGTGTCAATGTCTGAGATAGACACCATAGATCATGGTGAGCAGGACAGATTGATGAAAGAGTCGAGTCTTCGGGCACTGTGGTATACCACAGATACCACAGTGCTTTGATCGGATTTTTTGTATCTTTAATTGCATGGCAGAAATGTCTCCACTGCCAATCCATCGCTATCGGTTAATCGATATAATCTACACTAATATTATAATGAGGTAAAGTTTGTAATCGTGTAGGTATGTAAAAGACAATTTATTAGCATACAACTTTGAGAATTTTGTTCGTGCTGTTTACTGTATAAAAAAAAATATGGCCAAAGGATAGGTGCACGAGTATTGGCATAGATTAGGTAGGCCATATTAATCTATATTAATATTTAATATAATGATGATAATATGCTTTGTTGATTTACTCAATAAATATGAACACAGGTAAGTAGTCGGGCAGCCAGCCTTGCATTCGTCTAGTCGATATGGTGGCGGGCACAACCTATCTACAGGTAAAAATATCTTAGGTCTCTGAGGGATTTCTCACGCGGGCGAAACCGTGGGGCGCAGCTAGTATTGTATATCTGCACTTATTACATAATCTTCTGCTTTTAATGTTATAATATTTACCTACTTACCAATTAAGTATGTACATCTATATTCCATGTGAAGGCGACCTGACACGAGCCCTAAAATTTGCAGGTCGATAAAAAATATGTGTTGAAAGAAACATCGTTCGTAACTTCGTAGAAATTCAGTCCGTACTACATCGTGGCGGTTACGGTAAAAACAATGCATAACAAATTAGAAGATATTGATAAAATACATCTGAAAATGAATGATAAAAGTCACATAAAGACTCTTGGTTAAGATTTTGATGTGAAACATCTATTGCAAGTCTTTAAGCAACATTATTACTCTAAGAGAGCGTACGGTTGAAACATTTTATCATGTTTCAAATCTACCGGGGGTCCCGTGACGGCTTTTTATTCTATCGTGCTAAATATTATAACGAATCGTGTTTCGAATCTCATAAAGCCACTCAAGGTCTGTTTTTTTTATTTTTATAAAAATTATATATTAACTCATAGAAAAGCATTTTTGGAACCTTTGTTTGGTATCTATCCCCCTATGCAATATAATGCGGTCTACTTTAATACCTATATAGAAATTATAGAGGTATATAATTATATTTCTCAATATATATGTACCTACTTAGTAGATATACTTATTTATTGCATTTGATAGCAAATAAGTTAAATGATGTAACTATGTAGGAACTTGTATCATGCTGCAAAATAATAAATTAATGTATAGGTAAATACGTTAGTAAGTATATGATAATGGACATGCAAAATGCTTTGTTACATTAAATGTAATACAATATTTTTTGTGCTAAAATTTGTTTTATTGTATACACACCCAATGACTAGTAATCTACTCGCCTGAAAATTTCCGAAAATCGTACGAAATCCTAATATTAAAATTGGATTTTTTTTTATTAGGATGGTAAACTTGTAAATTGCGCAAGGAGATTGTATAGCATTGAGATGGATGTCGAATATATCGGTGTGTTCTAAATTCAAACACCAAAATTCAGTGAATAAAATTTAATAAACTTTTTAGAGGGAAATGGTAAAAAAATTATACTCCAAATCGTAACTTGATAAATGCGACATCTTCTGTCATAACTTCATACTTCTACGAGCTTAAGTTGCCGTTATGTTTTCAGTTCAAACATGCTTGCAAGCTTAATTCGAAGTTCTAACTAAACGTTGTATGCTTTAAAAGGTAGATGGCGCTTTGACACAGTTTCTACGCAAAAATGTTGCCATAATCTCAAGGCAATTAATAACACCAACGTATAGGGAAAATAAAAAAATTATCTTGAATCAAATCAAGTCACCTTACTTTGCTATTAGAAGTATTTTACCTTGTGAGTCCTCTATTTCCCACACGCATATAAAAAAATGATGAAAGTAAAAATTATTATTAACTTACTACTTAATCTACTTATTAAGTGAAATAGAACGCGCAGAACGAATACAGATAATAGCCTTACAAATATTTTCTACATAATATAAATTGACGTGCGAGTCTATGCTTCGTGGGTTCTCCATCTCACTCGCGCATATAATATTTTTTCTCGACTTACCTAATATACCAGCTATGGTACTATTAAAGGTACTTTAAAACTTTTTTTTATAATCAAACAAGAACATTTTAATTTAATTGTTCCAGAATTGATATTTAAAAATGAAAACTAAACTTGTTCGAATCAAAATGAAAACATTTAATAACTTAGATTTTATTGTACATTTAGACATTTTATTTATATCTTATTTTTTATTATTATTATGTACTTGAGCGAGTTAGAGGACGCACGAAGCATGCTCTAAAACAGTGTTTTTCAACGTGTGGGTCGCGACCCCCTGGGGGGTCGAGAAGATACAGTAAAAGTTTAAAAATACGATGAGGATCGCTTATCCTGCGTTGAATAGTACTTAATTGCCAGAGAGACGTATATTTTTGAGCTTTTTCACCTCGTGTTTGCCAAACATAATCTCTGCTATACCTAAAGCCACTGGTATTTGATATTTCTAATGTAATAAAATACTAAAAAAAAAAAAAAAAAAAAACTTATAATAAACAGTGGAGGGTAGGGGGTCGCGAAAATGTTTTTCATACTAAGGGGGTCGCGTCATTAAAAGGATTGAAAAACACTGCCCTTAAACAAATTCTAGTACAATAATTTTTCTATTCAGATTTTGTTTGAAATTTTTGTGATAAATTATACAAGTAAAACTAATGTATTGTATAAAATTATTTTTAATTCGAACAAACTTAAACAAACTAAACCAAAACACCAACTAAAAAACACAACCAACAAACCAACCAAAAATATACCAAAATAAAAAATAATAATTATAATAATAATCCTGTTATGCTGTAAAATATCATTTTGAGGAAAACAATTTTTCGGTTATGGGAATTTTTTGAAATAAGATCGGGCAGCCCCGATTTCAAATTTCATTCATTCGTTTGGCAGCTGCTGTAGTGGACGGTGTTGTGTACGTTGTCAAAAACATTATGGCGCGTTTTCGTGATCATAAAAAGTTTTCATAACTTTTTATCTGTAAATTCATGAACTAAATCTTGTTTCTAACAATTAAAACGCGTCAAAAACACTTTGATCCTGTTGAAAACCGCTAATAAGTGAAAGTTCACCGGTCAGGATGTCAGTTAATTCAAAGTGGCGGTTACCTGACTTTTTTGTGATGAAGTGTTGAATGGATGAATTACGTTTAATACGCGCGGGATGGGTGAGTGAGATCGAGGGACAACTACCGAGATGCCTTTCGTGCAGCGTGTAGTGGAGCCGAAATATTTGTCGCGGACAAGTTTACGTGATGCGGACGGAAAACCGAAGGTCACTGACGAGGAACTTCAGGCTGTGACGAATTGTACGCTGAGCAATGCGCTGAGACAGCTCGCCTCCCTCGTTCTACTTGCCGAGGACATATTCAGCGAGCTGACGGCACAGCTCCAGGGTATATCGGAGAGGTCGAAGTTAGCGCAGGGAAAGATCGACAAGATAAACGAGATTGTCATCCAATATGACCCAAAGAAGGTTACAGTCCGTAAGTATTTATTTGTTTTGTTTTTAAAGCAGGTATAAGTCGTCAATTCAACCAATGAGGCTGTAGCCAAAAAAAAACAATAGTTTTTTTTAAATTTTGTTTTCAGCCAGTTACCTACTTAGGTTGTACGTACGTACCTTTGTTTACTAAGTACCTAGGTATGTTGGTACCTAGTAGTTCTCGCCGAACTGTTGACCTTGTTACCCCTATATGTTCACAACCAGCATTCAGCTTTTTAAAATGTTATTGCAGCTGTCAGACCTAATAAACGAATGGAAATCGTGTAGATCAGATCAACGATACGGGGTACAACTTTTGCCACTTTGGAAAGAATGCACCTGATAAAAAAAGTTAGTAGGTACCTATTTAACCTTACCTTAATTTCAAAAGACCTATTCAAAAATACCCTAAAAAGGGGGTGCAGAGGAAAAAACCATCCCCATTTCACATGTACCAGAGCCACCCCTAAAATTGTGCATTTCTACATAATTTGTAAGTATGCAATGAAGCAGTTATGAAATAAATAAAATACAAAATAGAAGTATTTTTTGAACTTCAAAAGTTGAATGGAATGTTTCGTGCACTTATCTAAAGCTATAGAAGGTTCTAAAATATTTGGACCGACGACACCAAAACGGAGAGAACGAACTTTAAGGGCTTCTATTAGTATGACGGATATGGAGCCCTAAAAATTAGTAAAGAGCTGTTACTGAATAACTTCAATATGTCGGCTCAATTGCTTAACACCTAGATAACCCCATAATTGCTGGAAAATGGGAATTGAGAATGATGCACTGATAAGATTGATAACCCTGTTGGTATTTCTATTTTACTGATATCGACCAAAATTGAATGGACTGCCTAGCTCAATTGACGTTATCTTGACTTGATTAATGAATTTAAAACTCTTCGACTGAACAAACTTTATCTGGTAAAACATACAAACGAAAATTCTTGCTCATTGTTTTCAGTTATTAACTTGGAACATGAATGTAGCCAGCGGAGCCAAACTACTAACCTTCCTACTTACTGACACAACAAAATCCTCAGAATATCAAAATGTGACAAAATTCGAAAAAGGAGAAAGGTTATCAATTAAACGCGTTTTTTTAATACGTTGTAGGTATGTACTTCAATTACGTCGGCATCTCTAAGCCAATTTGCGTGTTTTTAGAGTTCCGTACCCAAAGGGTAAAAACGGGACCCTATTACTAAGCCTACGATGTCTGTCTATCTGTCCGTCTGTCCGCCTGTCCTACTTATTAACGGCTGTATCTTTCGAATCGTAATAGATAGCCAGTTGAAATTAGGAAAAGTCTACATCTAGGTTGGTAAGTATGAAATAAAACCTAAATGTGCTCAAAGGTGAGTTTAACAATCGAAATTCCTTGTTACCCAAGTAGTACCTAGGTATTCTTCTATTATACACTACCCTATATAAGCAATATTTAGGTTCTCTGACATTTTGCATAACTGTCTTTTGCAATCTCAACTTAGCTTTTAAGAACGCCTTTACTCATTAGTTGCTTTCTCGGTCGCACAACAGTGATTGAAACCTAAAACTTATAGTAACTATTAGATTCACCTGAATTGTACCTACCCACGCGTAGGTATCATCATCATCATCATATAAAGCCTTCCTTATACCACTACTGGGTTAGGTATAAGCTGTGGTATAAGCCTCTCTCTCGCTATGCCGTTTCCAGGTTTGACCCGCGATGATCCACTTACCTTGCCACGCTAGGTATAACCTAGTATAATAATCTTTGGTATAACATACCCAAATATCTCACTTATACATTATATATACATACCTGTTCCATCTAAATGCGTAGAGCCGTAGACTATTGAGAAGCAGGGAAATGCCACTGCGCTTATAAAATTCAGCGATTCAAGCTCAAGCATAAAAATTTGTAAATAAAATACTCCTCCCTATAACTATAGATTTTTAGTTGTCCTTAATAAAATATTTTGAATTTGAATAACTCTCACAACTTCAAAAAGTACCTTCCTACTAACTTAAGAACTCTAAAATGTAGGTACGTACCTACCTATTTACTTACAAGTGTTTCTAAAGATTTCCATCTCATTGCTGACAGCTATGACATTTCTCATCTGCTCATCTCCATCGCCTTGTTGGCTTGATGGGTTAAGGCCTTAAGCTCATTGAAAGGAACGTACCGAAACCTCATTACCTCGTCCTCCTTGAATGTGCCGCCTTTACAAAAACGTTGATGCATTACTCGAGAGCTCTATCTAAAAACCTGTTTGGGCGTCCGAACGGGCCCGCGATGGGAAAAAACGCTCCCAGATTCCGATGCGCACCATAAAAACGTTCGAGATAATTTCAACGCATCCAATTCCACAGACCGAGACGCTTATTCTGACCGCTCAGTGTTTAGCACTTGCACGATGGAATTCTCGCCTCTTTTCTTGTCTATTTCAGTGCATCAATGAATGTGCTTTGTTTGTCAAGCGTCGAATAGCCAGTAATCAATAAAAAGGCTGGAAAAATAAATCTAGCAGCCACAACCAGCACAGGACATTTCAATGTTTCCTTATTTGCACTTAGTGTATATTCTAAAGAGTCACGCTGTCTCAGCAACAATGTTGACACCTACACGAAAACCATTTTAAGAAGGAATAGTAAGAAAACAAAGCTCAGACGAGCAACGTAGGTAAGTAAACAAAACGAAGTAAAGGAAATACCCGTTGCGTGGACCGCTGGTCCCGAGTCCCGACATTATTTTGTACCGGAGTGTAAACACTGCAATTCATTGGACAACCTTTCACCTGGCGATAAGCGCTAAGTGTTGTTTTTAGTGTCGTCCCGTGGAGGTCTGCCTCTTTACGGTCTCTTTATTTGGTAGTTAGGTAAGTACAAATTTCTGGCTCCTAGCACACCGTGTTTCGGAGACACCATACCTATATCAGGATATTTCAACATCAATTATACCTGGATAGGACATCTCTCCAAGGATTCTTATCTCTGTTTGTGGATTCAGTAGCCACACATTGTTTTACTCACATACCTACTAGCTAGGCAGTTACCTTTTGTAGGTAATTTATCCGCGTTTGCGCAATTATGGAGTTCGATGCCCGATAAAGTTCTTATCAGTTTTCTTTGTAACTTAGAAACGAGTTCATAGGACGTGACGTAGAAATTAATTGGGTAGAGGAAAGAATATGAAGTTAAAACCTTATGCCAACACAGAATGTAACATTGCTTGGACCTTTGCGTGACAACTACGTAGTTCCATCTTTTAAAGATATCCCGCCTGCCCTGTCACTAAAAAAATGTATCATACATGTACATGTAAGTTTTTGTAAAGGTGTCGAATAAAATTTATTTTCTTTCTTTCTTTCTTTCTTTCTTTCTTTCTAAAGACAAAATCGTAAGAAAGTACTTCTGATCAAAACTTGCTATTTACACAACATAGAACATGTTCACTAAAGGTTGGCAATAAGGTCTGCCTGTGTATAGTGTCTTTCAAATGAGTCCAACATGACGTTAGATGTGTAGACAACACCAGTCGCATTGAAATTCAAATCATTTGCAAGGCAAGCGATCAAATGTCACGGAATGTCTAAGCAAGAATCGCGAACAAAGCTCGCGGCCGGTAGTCAAACTAACAGCATTGGTTTTTCCCATGCTTGATTTATCTTCTGCGTGTAGAAGGTCCATTCAACCTCGTGCGACACTGGTTAGTCTAACAGAGCAACTAGCTGAGCAATATGAAACCGTATTTCCTTCTATTGTGGGGTATTTGCGCCTAAGTCGTGAGCTCCAAATTGATGTTGGTAGTGTTGGTACTCGAGCAAACTTTCAAGGTGGCCTCGACTTATTTGTCAGTTGACGCTAATGCCCGCCCTATTGGTTAACTGAGTTTATCTCATTTTAATCAACTTAGAAGCCCGTTGGAACTCGAATAATAAGTATTAATACCTATCAGATCCTTATCTGTGTTGTGACCTTAAGAAGTATTAGGGCTGACTCAGTCAACATAAATCACGATTCTCTCTTGTATAGTAAGGGAGTGAATTATAGAGTATTTCCGTGACCCGCATCTCAGATATTAAGTTAACTGACGCTGGCTTTATGAATCTCAGTACTAATATGTACCTATAAATGTATCTTAAATGTACTATAATAGGTATCCTCTACGAGTGTTGATAGATGTAAGTGCCTATCAATTGTCAAGAATTAATAAAACGTAAAAACGCGCTTAAAGAATTATAATAAAAATAATACGGACAAAATTAAGAACCTCCTTTTTTTGAAGTCGATTAAAAACAAAAGTTCACCCCAATTAAGGTTCAAATACATCCCATGACAAACAGACAGTTTACACTCACTCACTTATTATGTTTATCGGTCGGTCTCACGCGAGTTTGAACACCATCTACAAAATAATCGCAAAAAATCAATTTTAGACAGTACCTTATTTTACCTGCCCAATAAGCTATCGTCAGTACATTCCTGTTACTAAGTATTTTGATTAACTAACACTTTCTCATCCAATACAGTATTATCAATAAAATTTCATTCAACTTCAGACCGGATAAAAAATAAAATTTGACTCTGTAGCTGTAGGTCAGGTTGGCAGTGAAAGTAAAATTAGCTCCGCTCCAATGTCTAATGACTTCAGATTCAGCTTTACTGTGGCTTTACTCGATCTCACGGTTCCAACGCTTGTCTGGCCAATATCTGAACTGTCAATCACAATAAGCTTTCTAGTGCATACGGGTTGCGTGCTTAACGAGACGCAACAGGCGGGAAGACTAACAGAATCATATTTAAGTGTTTATTATCGAAAGAAGCTCAGCCCTGAGTGCTCACTTGAATTAAATAATCGTTCAGTTCGCAAGGGAAGAGAACCAGACGCTCTCTGCCTCTTAATTGTTTTAGAAATCGTATTCTCCTGTGAGTTACAATATCCCCTAGTGATAGAGTGGCATTGCAAAACTGCATAGTTAATCAGGCGTCTCTATGCAATACCTGTTATAGATCTCCTTCCACAGACTTCGGTGTCACCTTTCGTCCTCGATAAGGCCGTTCGGTGTTGTTTTGCAGTCTACTGAGTGACTGCAGTCGATCTGCATTAAGCTAGTCTTCGCAGCGTAATCTGAGACCCAGATTAAGACTAACTCGTGCCTGATGCTTTATGCCTGAATAATTTTACGAAAAATAATACTTGAGACGCCTTAGAAAGAAAAAGGGTGTTGAAAGCCAGTAACTTCTAAAGTTTCCTTGCGTGTACTCCACATGGTTAAAGAAAGGGCCAGAAACATTCATAAATACTTTTCTCCGTTCAAAAAGCTAGTTGCGTTATTTTATTATCGCACTCTACAAATAGAAGAGGAGACAAAAACCACACTTGAGATCACCCCTCTCGTCCGACTTCATTGTGGGAACTTCGAGCAAACATGGAAGAGATATTTTTTTCAAAAGTTTCTGAGAAGTCGCATTCCAGGTAGCTGTCACTAATGTGAGCTTTTGTATGCATAAACTAAGAAAGAATCCGCAAATTAGTGGACATTGTTGAACAAATAACTTTGACGAGTGCAAATAAATCACTTTGAGAGGGTTTTCGCTTTATTTTATGCAATTATTTAACCTAGATCGTATGTCGAGCGTATGTCGAATTAGAGTACAAGATTATATATTTATATTGAGTAGGATTTTATGTAACGAAGTCATAATTTAAAAAAAAAAAGTTCTGTAGTTTAGTACATTTTCTGATATTCTAGTTTCCATATAGGTATGCATAGTTTTACAATTTGAGTTCTAAATTAGTAATGTTAAGAAAGGCGCTTGCATTGCAATTAAGTAATTAATGCCAAGTTGGTAAAGTTCATGTCGCATTACCTAACTTTCCGGTCACACGGATATCTCATATTATATCGTACCGTGTATGCTATTGAGAAATTCAACTTTATAAACTTGATTACTCATGTTTTCCGATTCAAATAACATACACATGTTATATTTCTGTGCAAATACGTTTCAAGTTTAATTTCGCGTGAATTTTTAATGTATTATTGTAAAATAGTACGTAGCATTAAGAGTTGCTGCATTTGATGCATTTAAGTAACACTGTTCCGGAACTAAGACCTATTTTAAATCTGATTTGAGATGCACTGAGTCTGTGACAATGACCTTTAACAGCCCACGCTAATTATACACACACGTCGACTTCGGCAACCGGTGCCAGACTAGTTCATAGCATGCCATGTTTCAACACTCGCATGTACCAGTCTATACATTTCCTGATTCATGACGTTTTCTTCTAACCCCTTCAAATTGATCCAACAATAATATCAAGATAATATTAAAGTTATTTATATTGAATACTAGCCGTCAAAAACAAAATACTTTTATATAAACGTTCAATCCCCTTTTTGCCTTCCTTAATTCGGCCCTATCGCAAAAATTATTACTTAGCTGACACTAGATGGACACTGACTGGTTTCGTAGATGCATAACTTTCAACACAACGTTCAACCTCCAATGTCACCTTCTTAATCCGTCCCTTTTGTAAAAATCTTTCAACAGTGTTTATTTATTTAAAACTATTAACCAGAAAACCAAATTTTCATATAAATGTTTAACCTCCATTTCTCCCCCTTAATTCGGCCCTTTTGCAAAATTGTTTCTTAGCAGGCTTCTATAATTCTTCTAATCTACTTGCCAAATTGCAGCTTAATAATTAAAACACATTCAACACAAAATCAAACCCCCGTTCAACCTCCTTGATCCGTCTTTTTTGGAAAAATCTTACTGCAGTAATTATTTTAAACCATGAACCTGAATATTAAATTCCATGTCCCTAACATAAAAAAGGGCTTTCATATAAACTTTCAACATTGCCCCCCCCTCCTTAATATGGCCTTATTATCTACTTGCCGAATTTTAGATTCAAAATAACCAAACTTTAAAAAAAAACCCATCTCTTCCTTAAATCGTCTTTTTCGTATTTTTTTTACACAGTATTTATTTATTTTAAACCATTAACCTGAATACCAAATTTCATGTCCCTAAAATCAATAACAAAGGACTTTTATACAAACTTTCAACCTCCATTTGCTTCCCTTAATTCGGCCCGTTTCGCAAAATCCTTCCTTAGCGGACCTCTACACCCCATAAGGAATCTACCTGCCAAATTTCAGCTACATAGGTCAAGTGGTTTTCGAGATTTCGTGTTTAATGAGTGAATGAGTGAGTAGATGAGTGAATTTCGCTTTTATATATATGCAGATTAAGGAATTAATTCGAGTGGATTCATTTATCTACTTGTAATATGAAAATTATATCGTCCATTTTCCCAAATGTTTCGATAGAAAAATACGAGTTGAGCAGAATGATTTTGAATTAATTCATTTACCCCCAAGCCACGAGCACACATGCTAGATTTAAATGTCGTGGCAAATTCTGTAGCCATTCTTTTTAGTTATTTATAATTTCAGTCTGACTAAGAAAAGATAAAATAAAGCTTGCACCACCATATAAACTTTTACCAAAGAAACCAATTATAACATGCGATGTTGTTTAGTTCAGAATTTAATTAAGCATGCAGAAAAAAAGATTGAAGATGTGCAAAGGATTGAATTAACGTTCACCGGTGCTTATGATGTAATAAAGCTAATAAGCCTCGCTTCGGGCAACAAATTTAACGCGCCCCTCCTGTTACCAACATATGGCGCAATAGCTAATCTGCTTGAACTTCATATTGGATACGCCGATAATATTCATATGTACTATAATTCACAGACTAAGAACTATTGCCGGGCTATGATTCGCCAGTGACCACAGCAAGAAAAATAAAAGCCAACAAACAGTCGATAGAATATTCACATTCCCTGTTTGATATCGATTCTTTTAACAAACATCTTGTACCGGCGCTTAACAGCAATAACACGCCGACAAAAGCAAACGTGTAAAGCAAAATCTACTGGAAAAAGATTGAACGATTGGCAAAATATGGGGTGAATTGGAAAACGGCCGATACGTGCACTCGTAAAAAATGTTCTACCGTTGCCAAATCGAAAAGCTCTGAGAACTTTATTTTATTCGGGGATATTTCATTTTGTGAGTTTGAACATAAAAGATTACTTACGGTCTCTTCTTAAATATTGAAGTAACCAAGATCAGTTGTAAATATGGTGAATGTTCTTGGTAAATTCTAATATTGACAAGGGTTCGGCTGACATTATCAGCCGGGTTTGGGTGTTATTTTATTTGATTACCGTTAACTCAATCAGGAATTGGATTCGGAACTTCCTGGTTTGTCAATTTTACTTTATCAAGATGAAATAAATTAAGCCTGGTTTGAATATTAATCATACTTCTTGATAATGTGAATGGTTTCTATCACATCTTAAAATAGTTTGAATACCAATGAGTGCTCCAACTGTTTCGTAATAACAACCAATTAATCACTCTAGCCCTGAAACAACAATGCCTGTTTTTGTAAAGTAATGAACGTCATTGGCTCCTGTTTTTTAACATGTTTCTCTTTACGTGTGACTACAACATAGTGGTTAATATTAGACGAAGCCCGTAAAAGGCGAGGGTGCCGGCAGCTGATCGGAAGTCCCGCCCTTTGTTCGCCTTTCCACCACGAGTGTTGTAGTTCAAGGAAGGAAGGAAGTGGGGATGTATAATCGATATCTTACTTGTTAAAACATCCAAGATTGTTTTTAAATCTCAGAGTCTTTTAAGTTATTTTCCCCCCAAGCTGAATTACGTTTTCCGACTGGTCACGAATATACGCTCCATTGTCCGTTACGAAATATTCGTGTTTTTTATCAAGTACAAAGAGGGAAAGCTCCCATTATGCAGATGTTTGGGCACAATAGCATACAAAGCACAGCGGCGCGCGCGCAGCGTGTGATCCAGAGCCGAGATCGATTGTCTGCGATATACTGGGAGGCGTATATACAAAATTGTTGGCTTTTGTACGCCTCAATGCGAATATAAAAGAACTACACACCTAGATAATTTTTTCGTTAGATTTATTAACTGCTTCCTGCCATCCCAGTGTTTCCGCTCTCTTTTTGTCTGTTATTTATTAGGTCCCATTTTTGTGTATCTGTCAATGAGCTATATTCGTGAATCATTACCAACTTATGGTAATTTGTTTTAGTAGAAACAAAGGCACTGATTCTTTTTCAGATAAGTTGTATTAGGTAAATCATCATCGTCATCTTCGGCCTTGATTAACTTACTGCTGGGCATAATCTTCCATTGTTTCAAATATTCTCCACGAATCCTGTTCTACGTTGTTGATTTTTACCCGACTTATCACTCTGCCGTCGTCCAAATCTAGGAGCACTTTGATCACAGCTTTATTATACTTCCAATTACCAGCTAATAAATCTCAGATGGGCCACCTATTTTGCAATGGGAAACTTAATTGGCAGCATTGTACAACAAATTGCGTGGAAGTGGCACGAGGTGGCTGCAATTACACGTGCCTCCAAGAGTTGCCCAGTTTTGAGGTTTCTTTGCGAATAATGTATTGCTTCTCCCAACCACTTTCCTCATAAATGGAATCTGGAAAGTTTCTTGGAATCAATATTAATTGTCGCATGTGAATAGCAAACACACTAATACTATAATATATGTGTAAAATGTGTTAATTTATTTGTTCCCACTCAACTACGTAACGTAACTCCCAAAGATGGCGGACCAGTTATTTTTTATGCACCCCCATGATATGGGTATCAATATCAAATGAAAACGTTTCCTGAGAAGAATACGCAAAATAAAATGACGTCACGCTAAATTCAATGTGGCGGACGCTTAAAAGCTTGTACATAATTATACTATAAAGTTTTTTTAACACAATTATTTATAATATTACTCAGTGTGATCACTCACACACCTTTAAAATTATTTATTTCATATGTTGGTTTAATATTATGTACTTTTTCTACAAATTGAACTATTTTTTATAATGCACAAATTCATACTAAATCATATATTTAATTAAGAAGGGGAACATGTCACGTTGCTCTAATTTTTCAGGACACAATAATATCCCGTAAATAATCATATAACTTTAGTGAACAACCGTGATAGTTTAAAACAGTGTTTTACAATAAATAGGTTTGTTATTGTCCCGTTTCTTACCTAGATGTTAAATTTTGTTACCCTATACTTTTCAAACGAATCATCATCATCATCATTTCAGCCATAGGACGTCCACTGCTGGACATAGACCTCCCCCATCGATCTCCAAACGGGCCGGTTGGAAGCGGCCTGCATCCAGCGTTTCCCTGCGGTCTCTTTTAGGTCGTCTGTCCATCCATTCAAACGAATGTACTGCCAAATTCCGAACTGTTTCGTTAATCTTGATAAAAAAACAAATTCCATCAAAATTGCCATAAGTGAAAAAACTTGAATTGTTCCTCTTCTTAATTAACAAATTTTACTGTATTGTAAAACACGTGTTAACTTAAATCTGTGTTTTGTCTACGCAAGCCAATATACCACTGTTTCTATTAATGGTCCATTACGAGAACAGATGATGCAACGTCGTGGGAATGCTGTAATTGAACGAGGAAAGACGCAGGATATTATTATCATAATTATGGTATCGTAATATCCTGTAGGCCCACGATTTATTGATACCTCCAGCTGATGGCCGAACATAATGACGTTGGTTATATTATAACCATGCAAATATAGTTTAACCAAGTGGATCGTCATTGTAACCATGGCATATAGGAATGCTGTCGGGGGAAATGTTTCGTTTATCTTGGGAAAACAGGTAAAAAATTTGAACTAAGTACAATTATTTCGTAAGTAAGTAATTATTTCGTGTGTTCGTAAATTATTTTGCAAATAAATTAATTGTATGATTGGTATTGGTATTGGATTAAAATAAGTAAAGAAATATATAAATAATAATCCAAAAAAGGGAACGATAAATCCGATCTGATAATTAAGCCGCAATACAATAAATAATAAAATGTGTTCAAAATTAAGGAAGATATAAACTCGGTCTAAGCATTTATTTGATCTGACAGCTGCAATAACATTGTAAAAATCCACTGAATAAAACCACGAATTCTGATATTTTTTGCAAAGTTTTTAAACGTAAAACTGTTGTAGCACATAGGCAGTATAGGCACCCGATATATTTCAGTGAAATATTAAAAGATTATTTTATAATTCAGCTTCTTACAATGTTATTGCAGCTGTCAGAACTAAATAAATATGTACTTCGATCGAGAATACGTATTTTAATGTATTGCTAGACAGAGAGCGCACTATACTTAACTGACACTCACTTTGCGGGAAAGGGCCAGAGCTTCCCTTCCTAATCCGACTAATAACTTTAAACACTTACAACTCTAAAACCGATTTAAATAATATTTTCAGTATACGTATCACATTTCATTATTTTTGTCACAAAGCCTGTTATTTTAACAAATCAAACACCTATCTGATAACACAAACACCTATCTGATAACAAAAACACACACAAATTTTATTCATAAAAGTAACAAATCAAAATGCAAAATAACTTTCGGAAACTGAAACTTTTTATAGACACTTCGAATCCAATTTCTGCTCACAAACACTCGATAGGTAGTGAACGAAATAATAAACTTCGATCACGCTCGTGTAATGGATTTCGTCGAGTAACAAACAACCTTTTGCATTTTTAAAGGGCCTTCAGCAATAAATCTTGGGATTCTTGGGACAACAAGATTGTCTTTTATTATCGCAGAATATTTGGATTACGCTTTCCTTCTTGCTATTTCTTTCTAGTGCAAATCATGTTATTGACACAATACTTGTATTTTAGTATTACTACTCATTGCTTTACTAAGGCATATCTACAACTTGCCTAAACTCTCTTTACCTCGCTACTTGCGCCGTCTCATCTTCCCAGTATGCAATAAAGCCGGTGCAGCGGCTGAGTCCGCAGAAGGCCTCAAAAAGCGCAAACATAGTAGTTTAGACTAGATAGTGGATACATATTTAAGCCTTTTGGGGTCTAAAGTTTAGGACCGTCGGAGCCGTGGGCGCTAAAAATATTTATAAAGAATTATCTTCACGTCTGTTTGAAGCATCCTATGATTAAAATACTGACCGGTACCTGCCTTGCGCAACGTGTCAGTGCAATACATCCAACGCAGAAATGTGGCCAGCATTTTGGGAAAAATGTCTACGGATAGCGGTCTATTAGATAAGCGTAGTTTAGATATTAATTTCTTAAGTTCGTTAAGATTCCAAATATGCATAATTTCGTGTTTTAAATATTACCTACCTACCTCACATATTTGGATTGATACATTAGAAGAATACCTTCTAAGTAGAGCTCCTCTACTGATAAACATAATAAGTATAGTAACTCACTAAGCAGTTTCGATTTTTCACAAAATGCCGATATGATGTATAGGCAATGTCAATGGCTTAATTTACATAAACCTTCGTGGAAGATTGTATGCGCAAGTTCAAGTTAACTGTTGAATTTAAAACTGGCTAGGTAACATTTCGGTCCCACGTGTTAATGAATCACACATAAGTGACACTGATTTCAGATAATTCACAAGTGGTCACAACTCAAAAGTGTCACACAACAGACCGGTGAAATGTTTACGCTAACGGCTGATCGGTCGGTTCTTCGATGATAATAAAGCTTTTACATAGGTTTTTTTAAAAGGTTTTAAGGCATAAACGAGCATAAGTTAAGTGCTTGGATTCAATTGAGTTTTCCACTGAGTCCAAAAAAAAGAGCAATCCATTAGATTAGACTGATTTTACCTGACTGCGCAAGGAGGGTTATGTTTTTCGAGTATATGTAATGTTTGATGGTTTCTTTAGCACGCCTTACAGCCTAAACGGCTTAATGGATTTCGACATGTGAGGTGTCATTTGAATCGTTTTAATAGTGGAAGTGACACAGAGGACAATAATTCAATATAGCGTCCGTGGAAAAATAAATAAAGGGAAAATAATAAGTAAACTTTTCTAAATAATGTCAATATTATAAAGAACTCACACAGCAGATTTCAAAAATATATAACACTAAGTATTATGAAATACTCAGTAGTTTACGAAATAAAGCTGTAGCTGTACGCAGCGTGCTGCTATTACTTTTCAGTTTTTGAGTTACTTACCTACTATTTAAACAATGCAGTCGGGTTTTTTTATTTTATTTAAGTTAATTTTTTATTTCGGTTTTGTTATATATCTATCAATTGAGCAAGATCGTTATTTTAAGATAAAACGGAATTTAAAAAAATACTCGTCGTTTCGACGAATGGTTTGCTTAAATAGGGTACGTCCGAAGGTTAGCTATCTAGGGTTAACAGCTGCTAAAAACATTTTTATGAATATGTAACTTCGTATATGCCGAATAGCTAGCTCTAATGGCAAAGTTGTTTATTTGTTTATAGAGATTTATTTTTAAAAACAAACACAAATTTTACAGTTCAAGAGTTTCCGTGTGCCTAAAAACAATCGCACCAAAGCCTTTACAGACTTGGTCCGACCACATACTGACACTGGCTCTTCCAATATGGTCAAAACGAGCCTTCTCATACATATTGCAGACTGCAGTCTACCGTTGGATCAGTTCATTTATATTGCAATCGGATGTTCTTTGCCGCATTCATATGGCGTCGTTATCTAGGGTTGGAGAAAAGATTTCCTTCTTTGCCTTTGCCGTTATCGACCACCGAGGGGCTAGAATTTAATGTTTGATTCTTAAAAGGAAAATAACGGATTCTTAAAGAGAAAATGCTTTAAACCGATTAATACTATCAAAGGAAACTCGATCCATTGTAACGTTCTTATAGGATCCATTGCTACCTTATTATGTCGTTTGTCTGAATCCATCAATTTCATTAGTAGCTAAGATTGATTAAGGTTGATACTCACCATCAACAAACTATACCCTATAAGTACTACCCTAAGGATACAAATGGATCCATAGTTGTTTTGTGGTACAAATGAGATTTTATAAAATGACTAGCTAAACGCCCGCGACTTTGTACGCGAAGGGCTTGGTTTTCGGCCTCGCCAACAATGATACAACTTACTTTTACTTAAAAACATAAGTTTAAGAACCAACTTCCACAATTCTTACTTCAAAAATTATGGACTTTCATAGAAACTTTCTTCCCCTATTCAACTTCTCTATGGGATGAATTTTCAATAATCTTCCTTAGAACTTAGACAAGGAACACTTGTGCGAAATTTCATGCTTCTAAACCCAACAGCTTAGGCTATGTGTTGTCTATCAGTGAATGAATGATCTAAGATCATTAATTATCTAAATGAAGTACATGTTAGATCTTCTAATATTCAATGATACACTGGCAACATCTAATAAAACAACTTAGATCCCAAGCCCACGTACCAACGCTAGTTTATCATAATCAAATTCTTTTCTCACAACCAATCTATTCTTCTGGCATCGTTCCTACAATCAATACAATAGATCTAACAAGATCGGACAAATGAAATCAGACGAAATTTTCCATCCACTCGTTTATCTATCATGCGTTTATTATCTCGGATGACTTGTCTTTCTAAACATAGCCTTCCTTTTATTTTAAGTCTACGCCGGTGGTATATTTTTAAATGCTTGCTTAATATACATGTTATTGACATTGAAATATCTATAAGATTATAAAAGCAGAGCAGTATCTAAAGATAGTAATAATACCGTTAAACACTAAATGTTTAGGAACTGACTTTATGTAATAATGCTTGCTTGTATCACAGCTTGTATGCAACCAAGCCTTTAGTTATAACAATTCCTGTTCATGCATGCCTCAAAATCATTAGAGTGCACCTAATTGCAGTTTGTGCAGATACAATCATGTCACATCGCTGAATGCCGCTGATAAAACATTGTTTCATTCCATGGCAGTAATAAAGGTGAAATGCTGATCGCCAACGTATGGTGGAGATAAGGATACCACGTCCGCATGATAAAGGCTTTTAAAAAGCGCGGCGGTGCATGTGCAAGCTGTTTTATAATTGAGACGGCAGACACACAGTTACACGACTGTTTGTTTGATAATGAAATACGGGGACTACTCAGGACTATCTTCTCATAGCATACTTTATTTTAATCAATCTTACCTATATTTGGTAGTAGTAGATAGGGCTCTTTTTCAGAGTCCTCTTTGGGAAGTACTACACCTTTGCCAGTTATTTAACTGCCAAGCAGCAGTGTGCATACAATTCGCACACTGCGATTCACACGATCTTTCTTGCCTCATACCTGCAAAATGTGGAATGAGCTACCTTCCGCGGTGTTTCCGAGAAGTTACAACATGACCCCAAAAGTCTTCAAAAGGCGAGTTAATAGTGTACTTAAGGGTCGGCAACGTATTTGTGATGCATCTGGTGATACAAGTATCCATAGGCGATGGTGACTGCTTACCATCAGGTGGCCCGTCTGCTTGTTTGCCACCTATGGCATAAAAAACATAACTGTTTCAGATTGAACAGCATTGTTTCCAATGATATTAAGAGATTAAATATCTCAGGGTGACGAGCATAGTGCATTTTCGTAGGGTTTTTAACTGTTAAGTTCTAAATTCTGAGTGTAAAAATTACTTAAGTTAAGCAAAGCTTAAAGTTACTCTGTCTCATTTTCACCTGTGACAATTTGTGTCAACGAGAAATTGACAGCAGTTTTAAGCGTTGATTAACTTTTAAGTAACGTTTAAAAGTAAGACCGTGTAAGTTTATGCAACCACTTTAATGTTACCTTACCTGCGGCGTGTTTGTGTTGGAAATGATTAACGCGATACAGTTACATATGTACATGAAGACATCGGCATAATTATTGCGGTTATATTACAGACATCGCCTGTACTACGAGTTGACGTAATTACTGCTTAACTGTCTTTTATACCATTCATTATCGTTGGTTACCTTACTACCTGTTAGCACACATCTCTTATGCTTAATCTACCTGGATTCTGTGTACTTACATAATTACTACCGACATTAGCATGTCCTTAAGTTTAAATTATCTTTTTGCAGAATTAAGTCACTGACATGTTCAACTTGCATTTTGTGAAAATTCTTTTAGTACCGTTTCATTAATGAAGGTTAGCTTTCAGCTTCTTGAAGTTTTCTTCCTGCGACTATCTCTTTGATAATACGAGCCGAGAGATTCCCGGTCATCCAACTTGTGTTTCTGGTATTTTGTTGTTATACAAGTTTATAAGAAAAGGGTATGCTAAGCCAAAAGGAGGTCATTGTACTTATAATTATGAACAGCTTTTACTATGGGACCAACCCTGAAATAACGAAAAAAAATATCTTTGTTCCATAGAAAACGGTCATTGACACTCGACTAAATATATGGAACAGCAGATTTTCTTTCCGCGATTTCAGGTTTGGTCCCATAGTAAAAGTTGTTTATAATGATAAGTATAATGAACCCATTTCGGCTTAGCATACTCTTTCCTTATAAGCCTGTATACGTTTGCAGGATGTTGCAGTGTTTGTGCATATTAGGATGTTTCCAACCAGTGTAACTTTCATGGCGATTGGCCATGTAGGCTGATACAACGATGTGTTTGCGATATTTACATTAGGTTACGGTTCATTAATTCGTTATGTCACCTCTTGCCGGCTCATGTAACATGATTTATTTCGCGACAGCTTCGGGCCTTGCGGTGAACGAACTCTGTCACTGCACAAGTTTGGCACATTGGCTGGCAATATCATTCTATTAGCTCACTTGTGGCTCCGGTATATTCAAGGAAATTATGTCGAGCTTCATCGACTCATTCATTTTTGCATCGATGCGTTAACATTACGAAACATGTCAAAAATAAACCGAAAACGTGAATGGGTTTTGTGAATTGCATATTATTTATAATATTTTTATGTTTATTTGGCGGTTGTCTTCGACAAATCGACCACTTAAATTCATAAAATTATACTGGCCGTAATTGCTGCCAAGTATTTATGCTACAAAGCACTCGAATAAGTAAATTTGTAAAATAAGATATGTTTAATAATCGTATTATGAGAGGCTCCGGTGGGAGTTTCACATTCTCTTGTTCATTTTAAATTTGAGCTCTTCAAGTCAAACTCAACCTAACAACAAGCTTGGCGAAAAATGGTCATATAATAATCTTCAATAATGTCATCATAATCTTTAGATTGTACCAACTTTCCAATTATTATTCTAGTGCCTAGTCCGGTTTATACTATTTGAAGTCTTCGATATCAGCGTTGATATATTCTGTAAATATTGTGTATATAACTTTATCGTTTCTACACTTACTTCGGTTAGTAAAAAACTTGATTTACACCGTTAATCCTGGTTGGTGCAAGCAGCTGCCATCGCAACAATCAGTGCCAGCTTACCCACCAAATTATTAAAAGCCATAAAACGAGTCTCTTATAGAAGGGTGAGCCACCCCATGTATTGAGAATTGACGTGTTCAAACCTTGCATGGGCGTTTATTATTTCGAACAGGCGAGGTGTGGTATTGATTTTTGATTCCATGACAACTGTTCCAGGCAGACCTCTATAAACATCATAAAATTCTTTTTTTTTTAAATTATATTCTAATTATATAAAAATACAATCCCAGGCTGGCATGGGCAAGTCACATCGCTCAAAGAATCTATAACCGATGGGGAAGAAAGGTTCATGAGTGGAGACCACGAACCGGAAGACGCAGCGTCGGTAAGCCTCTCACTAGATGGACCGATGTGAGAGTCGCGGGCATCCAGTGGATGCAAAAGGCAGGCTGTCGTTCAAGGGGGAAGCTTTGTTCAGCAGTGGACGTCTTCTGGCTGATGATGATGACAACCCCAGCCCTATTAAACCTAACACCAGTAAGAGGGAGAATTATGTGAATAAAACAAAAAATATTATGATGGTATCACGAACAATCTAAAGATGGTTTGTTGCGTCAGCCTTTGTAATCTTTATCTTATTATAGTTATTCTCAATTTCATTTTGAATCAAATTGTATTTCTGTGCAGATGGCCTTATCTAGACAGTTAAATAAACACTATTGTTTCTTATATCCTAATCATACATTATGTGCGATGAGTTCAAATCCTAAAATAGCATTGAAAATAGGCCAGCTTCGTATTAGACAACCACGTCCTAACCTAACACAATAATGACCGTAGAAGGTGGAAGTCTCCAAGGTTACAATAACCGTTGAAAGGTGGGCTAGCGTGCAAATGTCCACTGGCGAACAAGCTAGTGTTGCCAACTCAGATTTTAGTATTGATAGGACTAAACTTCTAACCCCCTTACATAATAAACGTGGTGTAGCCTTGGAATAGTTACCCCGTTTTTTTTACTTTTTCCATCGAGCTCAAAATTTTATAGAGAGAAAAAGACAAATCACGGCGGCAATTCAAATAAGGTTGAATTAAAACAACTAAATAAAAATTCACAACAAAAAAAAGGGTTTCCAAATAAATATTAGCTTGTTTCAAGGAAACTGAATGAATAGATTATGTTATGAATTATAACAGTTTGAATTTGTATATACTATCTATCTATCTAGTCCCTAACAAGCAGACGCGCGGTTTGTCGCCTGCAACCGGTCACATTGTGTTGCGACCGTTAGTCGCCCACCTGCGCGCGCGCCGCGTCGTGGAACCCAGAACCACCGAGTCGAGACGACGCGCGACTCTACGGCCCTACACGTGTTTTGAGGGTTAATAGACCCCGTGTTTGCATAATAGCATTAAACTGACATTTAAATTGCAGCGGCTGATCGAACCGGACCGAGCGAACACCTTATGCATTAATTCTTGCCTTAACTACTTACTCGTAAATAAACACTAAATGCATCGAGGACGCACCTGTCTAAAGAATTAAAACTTTTTTTCTCCCGAAATGACGTTGTATTTGAATGAAATATGGTAAAACAAAAAACAACGATGCTCTTCCGGGAACGAAATAAATTACGAGCATTAGTGAAATCTGAGGATTAATTTGCATTTGTTGCTGGCAGCAGATAAGGCGGTGCTTCAATATTTGCAACTGTCGTGCAATTAGTAAAAACAGCAGACGGCGGATGTTTTAACAAAGCACTCGAAGGGGGACAAGTTACGTAATGTTACCTTAATTAAATATTTGCCGAACGCGCCATGCATCGCGATGCATCCGCTATTATCGTAAGTCAACATGAGAGATAAGCGATATCGAATCGTGACCGGCTATCGAGTTACGACACATTCGATACTTTGACACCAAGCCACCGACTCGTATGTTTGTTATACGATTATCTTTTATGCGCTCTCGATTTGACCCACTTTACGTGTTCGATTGATACATTTTTAGGTGTTGAAATTCTATTACAGTAAGTACTAAAAATTTGTCTGCTTTCTAGAACTTTTCCAGTTTACAATTACGAGAAATATCTCTCTAAAATATGCCTCTTCTAGTTTTAAATTTCCTCTTGTTTCTGTGGTGAACCTCAATTATAACTGATAATAATGAAACATTTTATCAATACGTATAATCTTTACCGACTATCATTACGTGCAATATATTACAGTTTTCTCCCCGTTTTCAGAGGGCATTAATATAATATTATGTTTCCTCCTCGATGCCTTGGCTTCGCAGTTATATCTTTTCAGATGCGAACAAGCCGCAATTTTCGTGGGATTGTTTACAAAAACGACGACAAAGAAAGCCAAATAGCACTAGTTTTTGGAGTATGAAAAACGACAGCTTCCTACCTAATCGTAAGTTACTGTTAAAGAGTTTCAAAGTAGGTCACATTACGACAAGTAATATACCTACTCGTATCACATAACGCAAGTGAAAACAATGCACGACATAAATGCTGATTGAATAACTTGAGAGTGGAGACCACACAACGTAGCGTATGAGACATAATTTTATGAAACACATTTCTTAAAACAGTAAATAATAAAGATTGTATCGTCATCGCTGTTTTGAGTCGAGTGTTTTTGATTACAAATGACACGCTGACAACACGACCGGCTTCGTTAAAAGAGCTTTAACTTGCGTTTTAATACTTACCATATTCACTTAATAACTTTGTTTCTTTGTAATTAAGTAAAGAAGTTTCCGAGGGAGAGAACTTTCGAACCTCGAATTCTTTACCGCCCACAAATTGTGTTATTTTCGTTTATTTCCCACAGATTACGTAAATTTTTGTAAATAGGCACCACATATTTTCTTCAACAACGGGGGCTAATAAGTTTCCCAAATAGGTTTTGAATTAAATACATAAATATTTAACATGTTAATCGCTTTTATTCAGATGCCTATTCCTATATATATCGTAAGTGGTTATAATTATAGATATTTTGTAAACAAGGAAGTGAGTTTTATCATAGATGTGAATTATATTTGGTTCAATTCAATGCCTAATAAAACATTATATCAGAAATAAAAAACGAAAAAAAAAACCAAGAAGTAAAGACAAATAATGAAAATAGAAAATTTATTATAGTAAGAGGTTAGCTTGGGTAACATATACACTCAGCTCGGCGACTTCAGTGCAAGAGTTTAGAGAGCTAGAGTAGAGCAGTGCTCCCATACCGTCCATCTTTGTCTTGGACATCCTGTTGTTTCCTTATGGAAAGCTCTATCCAACAATTCCTTTTCGTATTAGCTCTACCCCCAAAATCGATCTCATAAAACTTAAACTTTGATCGAAAGCCATCGATCCAGCGCAGAGTAACTAAAAGATGACATGGCTAAACCAAAGCCGACTCATTGTGATGTAAATATGGTTTGATCACGTACAAAAGGCCGTGGGTGTCGGAGTGGGCAGAGCGTTCCGAAGCCTCCACAAACACCACCCCTACTCCATCCTCCTGGCTCACTGTTGTGCAGGATCGCTCGCTTCGTTACCTCGAATATACTTGAACTAATTTCCATGACAATTAAGCTGTATGTGGGAAATGGCAAACAATGTACGCGTATCTCCACCAATTAAAACTACGGGGATAATTATCGTAACGTATCCATATCAGCATCAAATCATTATATGTAATGTGAAACTGACTGAAAGCGGTTCCCTAAGCATGTTGTCACGTAGGTACACCGTATGAAATGGGAATCTGCTGATATGTCAGCATATTCCTACTACGATGCTGTCTAATAGGTAGTACATTTATTTTGTAAGCGTTGACGATTAATCATATTAAATGAGCTAAAAATCACGTCAGAATTAAGGTATGACTATGACTCCGTGGCTTTACCTGTCGAAATGTATCTGTATCTTCTACTAAAATTCTGCGACAAGCGACACTACACTGGTTCCTATGTGCAATGATTACTAGAAATTGTTAAAAGAGTGAAGACGCGGCACGATAGATATGTTCGACATGGATTTTATATTGGCATTGGTGTTGTTACGTTGCTTGATGTGTAATTTTGTAATCCTCTCATATAATTATAATCAAGGACATGTCGCTAACTAATATATATATGAACAAAAAAAAAATATTTTTTATTCTTTAGTGAAATGTAACTATGTTCTATTAGGATAATAAAATAAAACACTAAAAGGTATAAATCTTACATGTTTTAGCGGGTTAAAATTAGACGCTGAGTTAAGCCCGTAATAACATACCTACAAGACTTATAAGCCGTACCTACGTATAGTAATACGAGTAAATCGTTTATATGAGTAACATCTTATCTTTAGACATAAATCTTCCGCGGGCTGATTCTAGTACAATCGATACTGTTTAAGTTCCTCGTCACTCGTATATATTAGAACTCAGCGAGTGTTACAGGCGACAGAAATTACATCTATCGGCTCAGAATAACGTTACTGATATTTGCAAATCATTTTATGTTAAGATCGGATAATGCGTCGATATACTCGTAACAGAATCAGATATTATCCCGGCTGCTTAGTAAGTTAATCTTTCAACCTCAGCATCGCTTACATTATCTATCCTCAGCACGTCCCGTCCAGACTAGTGAGTGAGTGGGTGTAATGTTTCGTGCATTCACACTGCCAGTGAAAGCAAACATTCACGTTCCACCTAATGCGTGTACAGGAACGACATCTGACACCCTGCCCGTAGTTACAGGGCTCGTACTATTGCCTATACTGTGAGGAACGAGTATTCGGCCTAACGTGTTGGACGGATGGGGAAAAAGAAATTAGGTTTTAAATTACGATAGCTTTTCCACCATTGCATCGTTTTCTATACTTCCTCGAATAAAAATCATTGACCACATACTGTTCTCAGACAGTAAAATCACCATCTCTAAAATGGAAATGGTAATTGATATAATTCGGTATTTATCTCGAATCGTTTTGGATTTATGTTTCGTGCATTTCGAATCGAATGCATCTCGGTCCGCTGAGATGCAAACCATGAATAATAAATCAATGGAAATCGTCGGCAATTCGAATCACGGTCAAGTTCAGTGACCTCGTCTCGTGAAGTCTTCTGGATTGACAAATTGACCTCTCTCGCCAACCTTATTACTCAACGTCATCGCAACAGCAGACTCGCTCGCAGACAGAGTCATATTCCAAATGTACACAATAATACTTTATATTGATTGCGTGTTTACGCAGTGTGAACCCCTGTGAAGTCGTGAAAAATTATTGCGAGAAACACAAACGTGAGTTCTACCAGAGTTTCCGTCTAAGCACGAAACTTTAATTCCGCTCTGATTCCCTTTGTTTTTCTACTTCTCATACCTTATCTATTTTGTTGAAGCAAATAAAGAAATAAATATCTTTAAAATTGCATTAATGTAGATTGTAGCGAACGTGTTGAATGTAGGTGAATGATAGTGAAGATACGTTATCATGAAAATGCGTTTACTCGAGTTTGTAACAACCTGATTAGATAACCCTTTATTATGAAGTACATGTATGTACCTACCTACGTAGCGTCACAGTTTTTACAATGAAATTAAACAGTGATAATTCTAAGCACTTGCCTCGAATGCCAGTGGGAAATGTTTTCATGAGAGTCAGTGGACATTAAATTCCGTTTTACAAGGTGCGGCGCCGCGCATCAAGTTTTTTCCGGGGGCTTAAAAATGCTTTTACGCCATTACATCATATTATAGGCTCATAATCACCACGTCATCTCACCGAGGGCGTGTTGAGCAAGTTTCAGTCCATTTTACGTATCCATTAACTTTACAGCTACTTTAGCTATGTTGCCATAAGTACTAAACCATGATTACGGCATATCACGGGTATGATGAGTTTAATAACGATGGAATTATGGAGATCTTGTTACATCCCCTATATATTATTAAGCCGGAATACTCTTACGATAAATGTTAGTTCTTGAACCTTGATATTCGTTTGCGGACAATCCGTGCTGTTTTCAGCGACATTTTTGTGGGATCGTTTAATTTTCGAAACAAATGATCCTAGTGAATTTTCCTTAACCACGTTAAGGAGGAATTACAAAGACGTATCACCTAATTTCGTTCCGTGCAAGCGTTGCCGACTCTAACGAGATTTACTCGCACCTATGAATTTAAAATGCGTATGGGTGAGGTACAGTTATGAGCGTGGGCCTTTTGAGGGTTTGAGGTCAGACCCGACGACAGGCTTCGGCCTACGCAATGGCCATTGTAATAACCATAATAACTTTATCTCTGAATTACATAACATGATGCATGATGCCTTCCGCACATTCTTGACTCATTGTTTAACTTATCAATGTAATATTACCTTAAATTGGGCAACATTCCATAGAATCTTTATTCGAGTTTCAATTATCGTTTATCTACGAGATGAGAAACTGGTTTTTCCTGTTGACTCCCACGCAGGCCATTTGCTTACGCGGGAGGCCTAGTTTATCCTAGTCCAGGGTAGCTTTTACTTGCATTAAGATGTTTTTGTAACAAACCACGTGTAAATTTGTTTCCGTTTTTATTTGGCCTGTCGACAAACATAATGAATTTTGTGTCGTTTTGAAGAAAAATACAATTGCTTGTCGACTGCGTGTGGCACCCCAATTTTAACGAAAATAGCTGAGTCTTACGTGTTCTTAGAGGTAATCAAATTGCATGACACTACACGTGCAAGGTGTGAACTGACATGGACCATGCCTTCCCTCCCTTCACTTGCTTTATTTTCAGCCTAAAAACTATAAACATAACAATAAATACGTCTTTACTTTCTAATGGGCGCTTTACAAGCTCAAATACACATAGAGACTAATTTATTGTTTTTCACTTACGCTAATGAGAGGTGCAAGTTAACGTGGCGTGTCATATCTATGTGGCGTGGCGTTTCTCAATCAAACAAATGAGAATATATATGTCTTCATGCGTGAAAGGCGCATTCTTCATTCAAGTGAGCGTAAAGACTCGAATGACGATGGTGCCGGCTTTTCACAATTCTACTATTAAATGGCGTCATTCTACGTTATATTGACTAAAATTTTATTATGCTTCGCCCACTATGTAGTAAAACCGGTATCGAGTCAAGTTGTCGAATTTTTACATCGCTCTTGGCCGTTCCGGTCCGATATAGAAACCAGATACAGAGCGCCTATTGAATGCTGAATTAGAAAACTTGGAAATGCTTACTAAAAAACTTAAGATTTTTTTGAGTTCACAATCTCTTAGTACAATAGGAATTTTATTTATATGACACGAGAATTACTCACGTATGATTAAGCTGTTTACTCCGACTATAGTTTCAACCGCATTCGACGATCTTTTTCAAGGTGAATGCGCGCGCGTGGCTGCGTCTCGCTGTAAAGCGAGGAATAGGCATATTCACAAACAAAACTTATATTATGAAAACTTTTACAATATACGGGCGAATATCGAAAACTGCATAAATATTATTTATCAAACGTTAGTAGAGAGCAGAAAAACTCAACACCCGCTCTCTCTCGTCGGATTCGCACGCAGTTTTCAGTCAGTTTGTGACCACAACCATTGTAACATGCGATTGTATTTATACGTCGAGCGAAAGGTATCTATTTTTACATAAATAAAATAATGCGCGATAAGTCCCGATAGACATTTAAAACATGTAATATAAGTACTCGTACTAAGCAATGGCGTTACAAGATCTCTACATTCTTGCTTGTATGATGGTATTTAGGGTTAGATGCTTATCTATTCCATTCCATACTGTGTACATCCGTGGCATAAAGGCGCATAGAGGCAGCCGGCGCTCGCGGCTCTCACGTCACAACAAAACAAACACCACCAAGTAGATGCTATCGTAAAACGAACGAACACCGATGGCTCGCCGTTTAAGGATAGATAGGTTACTGTATCACGCCCGATTCGTCCGCTTATCCTGTCACGTACTTAACTTTCGTTTTCGTACAGAGTTGCTAGGTTTCTCGGTTATCTATTTTATAGCAACAAATGTATACACATTTGGAATCATAATAAACTAAACTAAATCAAACTAAGGACTCAAACTTAGCTAATTAATTAAACTACACTAATCTAATAAACCGCTGCCCTTAGGCATCTTTCCCAAAATGCTAGCTAATTAATTACCTGTATATCTTCAATCGTTTCGAAATGTATCCTTTGCCTCGGCTTATTATAAATCCAAAATATCGCTTCTATTGGGTATTGTGGACACATTGCCACACCTTTTTTGTTTTGTTTCCTGAATTAGATTACCTCCAAATAAACTTTACGTAATAATGTTAAATCAATGAGTTTCCCACGACACGGGTCTAGAGCCTAGTGTGGGGCCACTGCATAATTATTCGAAACCTGATTTAATATTTTATATGAATAAAGTGTTAAGCTGATATTTTATACGTTATATTATTTCACCTCACATTTTGTAGTCTCATTATCTAAGTAGTTATTATGTAATTATAGTTTTTTTGTCTTATAATATCGAATCATGATTGTATGTATATTGACCGGCGCGCGGCGAAGGGTATTGTTACGCCATAACACAGGTGAATTCCTAGCTTGGGTAACAAGGCTCCTCAACCTGGATTGCAATTTTAGGAACAAACTGTTTTCAAAAATTTATGACCGATAATGTTTGTAGACACCAAATGTGTTTTCGTTTAGTTTCATTATCAATATAATATAAAAGCTCTCGAAAACCTGCCGTGTCTACATTACCCTGCTTCCATCTCCGCTAATTAATTTAACCTAGCATAGCAACACTGTTGTCATCCGCCGTAACACACTTTTACTTGATATTTTTGGTGACAATTAAACGCATTCTCGGGAGGGCGATACGTGATACACCTTCAAAGGTCTCGTTCACAATGCATATTACGTTCCTGTTATCCAGCTACTGAAAGTAGCGTCATTACTTTTACGATGTCGTCGAACATGACTACCATTCGCTTCGAAAACATTCAAGTCTAAAATTATAGCGGCAGTCAACTTGTCCTACAACGCACTTTATTCCATTGTCATCATATCGACTGAAACTTTGGACTCTCTGTTGAACATCGTTGGCAATTTCATTTGTTTTCTTGTTGACACTGTATTTATGACGAAGTATGACGAAATTTTGCCTACTTGAAGAATTTATGATTGAAGATACGATTTGCACTAATTAAAAACATACGAACACTAGCGCTAACGCCAATAACGCAATGCAGTAAAACAAACCCTTAAAGCGAAATTACCGTCTAAAACCTTAAAAAATCCAGTAAAACAATCGCTTGTGGGAGCGTCGCGTTTGTAAACACCCCTTGCCCTTATTATAATAAATAACGGGTATGTTTGACTACCGTCATATGTAATCCTACCCACGTCTTTCCGCATTACAGCCTCATTGTGACAGTCAACACAAGTTAACAACAAAGACAAAGTGCGCTATGACTTGCACCACAGATTGGATTATTCTCACTTCGCCCCAGAATAAATACAAACAGTACAAGTTCCAGAACTCCCTTATACTTACCCGTTTAGATTTATAGAATACAATAAAGTAGTGTCCACTTAACAACTCTTTTACTTTCTTACATATCTGTTTTATGAAATTACGAGATCCCTGGACTTGCATTTCAAGTGGCCATTCCAGTTAATTTATTTGTTTTTCTCTGGACCATCGACGTGTTTTACGGGATTTTGCTCGTTCTTTATGGTAAGCATCATTTTGACGCATTGCCCGGGGGTAAAGGTGATATTTCCTACAACGATCTCGGAGGAAACATAAATATTACTAGTATAGACATTATATTATGCCAATGTGTATGGTGTTCATTCGAAATAAAGGGTTACGGTAAGGAGATAATCCATAAGACAACATCAAACGCTGCGGTCGAATCGGAAGCTGCTGGGTTATTTATTGTTCCTTGCAGGTGGCCCGTTACCGGCAGAAATGTCCTGTAATCGTTTTAGAACCGGCTGCCATTTTATCCGCTGCCAACGCAATGTACATAACTATTATAAATTTTTGATTTCTGTATTTTCTGCTAGTTCCACTAAATAGTATTCCTAGTACTAGTTATTGTAGTTAGCAGTGGCAACTGTAACATTGTTTTATTAACACGTCTTTCTTCTTTGTATTATAGTTTTACAATAAGAGCGGAAATCCACCGATACTAGTCTTAGTTGTAATGTGTAATTTTTTTCTAAGCAATTTAGTTTTAATGAGGGTTCGTTCGTGTTTTCTTTAACACTTTTAAACTATTATGGTTGTTCACTACAATTAAATGGTGCACGCAACTGCAATGAAATATCGGGAGGTCCATCGACAACTTTATCACGGTTTATATCTCGTTAATAATCATAATTATAACTCTTATAATTTTTATTAGGCAAGTTAACTCTGTCTTGCTCCAGCTCCACAAAGCTCTGGTGGATTCTTCCCTAACTTGAGTCACATATTATAATACTGGATTACAAACTAAAACAATAATAACTGTCCCATACCCCATTTGAGTAAACTTCGTATTTCGTGTATTTCCTACATCATTCGTCTTTTTCGATTATAACTAAAGTAGATCTAACTTGTAATATTCGATGTCATGTTTTATAACAGGCAGGGTTAACCACCCGGAAAATAAACACGGCTCCCAAGATGCGAGGGAATCGGGAGCCGAGACGCGGAGCCAGAGGCTGTGAGCTGACCCGAGATCTGCTATATTGAATTCAAGTTATGATTAGGAAACTTTCCTACAATCTGATGTGCTTCGGGAATCGTACTTATTCCGTCAAATGAAGCGACAATAAGTAAAGTTTTTGAAATTCTATTGTAATTATTTTGTCACGGACGACTGGTGTGCCCAGTAGCTGTTTAAAATACTTAACGACATGCCAATTGTGTTTAGAGTGTGTTATAAAGTTGAGTTTATTTTGTTCTTTTTTGCCATTGCTGTTCAGTTTATTTTTGATTCATACCTATTCGAAATTTTACGCATATGGTTCAAACATACAATCCAACCCTGTGAGCTTAATTGAAAATGCTTTGTTTGTATTTGCGATAAAAATTGCACTAGCCATCAAATGTTGTGGGGTGCTTTACGTACGGCATAAACCACTCAATTTTATGGTTATTATAGGCCTGCAATAAAAAAGCTTTTGCCCTGAAGGGCGAGCAAGTTATTAATCTGTGCTAGAGCGTACTTAGTTATGACCGAGATACTCAATTACGCTTAAGTGTGGTAGAGTAAAGATATAGTGCGCCATTTTACTGCCTACTGCTTCAAGCCGCGGTCTTTACCGCGTGCCGTAGTTAGAGAAAAAAGTGAACTGAAGCAGATGATAGATGAACAAGATATAATTGCACAATGAATAACAGTGTCAGTCAACACAATGCACGCCTCATTCACTGCTTTTTACATGAACAGCTGTCGACGAGCGAGCACGTGCCATGATTTTGGAGCTGCGACACAAATTGGAAACGCTCCCAGCCGATGCCTCATAGATAGTAGCAAACCAAATTAATTACCCCACTCTAAAACATTTAAACAGCTCGTTACGAATATTAATAGTTCATTTACTACCTCAATTTACTAATACCATTAGTGTTGTTACAATTTAGAGTTTTTAGGGAATTAATGCAACACACATTGACGTAATGCGTTCGTGATGTGCGGCATCATTCAGTCACGCTTGTTGGCCTCGGGCCTTAAAAAAACGTTATTGGATGACTTCACGAGTCAGTACCGACTCAATGTGGCGAGGTACTCACAAATTTACCTCACGTTTCTGTTATGCCGGTTCTGGTAACGAGATTTTGTCGAATGGCTACTTTTCGATGACCATAAAAGTCGAACTCTCGAAAGTTATGATAAAGCGCGTTCGCGCATGAGAATAAATTTCGGGGGTCGCAATCAGACTCTTGCTTATATTCAGTGACAATTTGCTTCGAACACGTGTCGCTGGAAACCGCTTAAATACGCTTTAGGAAGTAATAATGACCGTGGTACTATGATCCCCCTTCATTCGTGATCCATTGTAATCACAGTTCACAGCATAATGAGTGGATTGCTATTAAATGATCGGGCGGTGCATTAGTGGGCATGCAGGTTTATCGCGGTTATCAAATTTAAAATAGCTTTTTGATATACGCCAGATGTCGTTCGTACTCCCCCTCTGGCGTACACCTACATGATTAATAATAATATTACATTTTATGTAAATTAGAGCACGTGTCTCCCTATTTTTGCTCCTAAAAAGATGTTGACAAAGTGCATTGAAATAACAATTCAAAATCAGCGTCACTGTCCGAAACGGTGTCAGTTCGCAGATTCACATCTGCTCTCAATATGCTAACCGCACATCTGTTGAACAGCGATCATATCATGATGCGTATGCCTTTTCGTGACTTATAGGGCTATTATCTATCAGCAGGCCATACGGTTAATTAACTTTATTTATATTTCAAATAGTTTACATTTTTGGGTTCCATATTCGGGCACCGACAGCTACAATAATCCATTGTCTATACTATAATATTATAAAGAGGAAAGATTTGATTGTTTGTTTGTTTGCATTGAATATGCTCCGAAACTACTGAACCGATTTGAAAAATTCTTTCACTGTTGGGAAGTTACACTATTCCCGGGTAACATATAGCAATTTTTTTATTTTTTTTTAATATGGATCCTCACTAAAACTCCAATAATGTAACACAAGGTGTAAAAAAAATAAGATTTCCAATTTTGACTTTGCGTGTAAGCAGCAAAGATTTTCTAATGTCGACGTCTATGGTAAGCAGTTCTAAGACAGTGCAGTTCTGAGACAGGACAACGTATGTCAGGTCAGCTAGCTGATAAATAAAATTGAATAGACAGATCTTGTTACGTGGTTACCCTACTCTACTAATAACATCTTAGATCTTTAACTGACTTTTTTAAAGTACTCTATGTTTAACTAGGGTTAATACGAAATAGGAAACCCAAACAAACAAAGCCATTCATAATTTCAATTACACAGTTTCAATAATATTTTTCTGATATATTTTCTTACAATTCTACGTCTTCGGTTCATTTGCGTGTCAAAATATGAAAAATGTTTTTCCAATGTGCCGAGGCATTCCGACCTCACTCAATCGTAAATCATACGAAGTATTCTCGCATCACTTCACAATCAAATTTGTAAGCATTTTTTCAATTATCCGTTATTGACCACAATGGGCGATCTTATTGGCCTTTTCACTGTCGTAAACAATTTGTACTGGGTCCTCACGTTTTCACGTCAGACGATAACCAGTTCAAAGTCAATGTCAAAGGGATCACAGTTCCTGATTACCAATGGGAATTGAAACCGATCTCACAGCTCTTGTTTTCAAAAACTGGGGTCGACCTACATGAGCATTTCGATTGTTGCCGCCTGCATACTGAAGTGTTTTGTGCAACCGCTAAAACAATAAATAAATAATCCCCATAAATTATTTAGTTTCTTTTACCATATTGTTCCGTGTCATTTGTATCGCCTTGTATTTTTTTCTTTTCAATAACTAATTTAAATGTTTTCTCTTTTTCAGGTAAGTTCCTTATCATCATAATTACGCAGCCCTGCTTGAAGGTAACTAAGTTTAAAAATGTTATTGATAGCTTCCCCCAATCAATATTCTTGTTCTTATCGTAGTGTTCTCAATCTCCTAAGTTCACTAGCTAGTTTTCATTTTCAGAAATATTTTCTTCTACACAAAACTTCCATTAATTCTAAACTCTAGTTTCTAAATGTTTATTATGATCATGGTTTATCTACTTACATCAAAACAACTTCATAAAGTTGTTAACTAGGAAGGACTCGGCGTAACTTTTGCACTTTCACTGTTGTTGGTGTCATACAGAAAAGTTCATGGTATGTAGTTCCTTTTTAAGAAGAAGCCGATAAGACTACGAATTTGTCGAGTTTAATTAAGGTCTGGCTGTTCGATGGCCCTTCATTTGTGCAGATGGGGCATCACGACCTTATCCCTAAACGAATTGCTCTCAGTTGCTCCTTAGTGGCTGTTTAGCGGAGACCCTTTCCGTAATGATTGTTTATCCGCATCATTACGTTTTTTTCCTGTTTTAAGCTGTGAATGCTGACATGACACTCTATGATTAGTGTCACTATATGATTCAGCGTTTGAGTACCATATCTAAAGAATTTTCATAATATTGACGTAAGCAGCGGTCCAATTTCGAAGGTTAAAAGTTGCGATGTTTAATTGTTTGATAAAAATTCTCAGAGCAGTTATCTGAACGGTCAGACATTCCGCCAGTATTTTACGCCAAAGTAGACCGCCAGTATAATAAATTGTCAGTGTAAATAATATTGTAGGCTTATCTGGAGCCGCATCAATGTTAGTCACGAAGGCGGCGTGACTGAAGGTACTGGGGCAGCTAGGACTGTTTGTCTGTTGGTATGAAAGTGCAATGTGAATTCCTGGTCCCGCCCATGCGACTCGTGAATTATTTAGCTGGGTTTGTTGTTTGAGTGCGGAAGGAAAAGCGTTTTGGCACGGCATTATTGTGAGTTACGAAGAATTTTCGGAGATCCTGCGACAGGCCATGAGAAAACCTTTTAGAAAATGTAAATTGATAGTAGTAAATGAATGCTGTGTACTCTTTTTATTCTTAGTTGAGAATAAAAAGGTTCAAACAAAAAATACAAAGCAGAAATGACGCGAATAATATCCTTGACTTCTAATCTGAGAATCTAGGGTCAGCGACCGAGCGTCTTACAATTACATCATTATCCTATTATCTGAGAACCCATTTGCCATGTTTGATTGTTAATTATTTATACCTTGTGCAAAAAAAATTGCTGCATTGTATTCAAGTTGAATTCAACGAACACCTAATACATTTTTCACTCTTATCATCAATGGCCCGTTTCGATCCAAACTTACTTCACCTTCACTTACTTTAAATTCATCTCATGGAACAGTTTCGACAGCGTTGACTTTAATTGAATATTCCACAGCCCCCGAGTCCAATGAATCACCAGCGAAATGTTCTGAGTGTCTTCTGTTTTGATTGCAGGCAGCAAAGTTTATAAACTTTTACTCATCAGTCGTTTAGTGCTCATTTGGATTCTAAACTATTCACGTCTTACGTAACAGAAAAAACGTTTAACGAAGTATTAATAAGTTAAGTTCGTATAGTTAGTTTTAACATAACTACATAATAATAATATAATAGAATATTGTTACTTAACTTATTTCTTTTTTGATCTACTTAATTAACTTTTTTGTAACATAATTATGGACATTGTCTGAAATAAATGACTTAAAAGCATAAATATTACGAAATAATCTACGCATTACTAGATCTAATAAAACCAATTAGCTAACCGTATAAACCATATTGGTGCTCTATAATTACCGGAGCACATGATCTAAATGTATTGCCAGGTAAAAGAAAGAGTTTTATTAACTACTAGCTGACCTGACGGACGTTGTCCTGTCTTAGAACTGTCAAACACGCAAAGTCAAAATTGTAAATCTTATTGATTTTACACCTTGGGTTACACTATTGGAGTTTTAATAAGGATCCCTATTTTTTTTGAAAATATAATATAGCCTATGTTACCCGGGGATAGTGTAGCTTCCCAACAGTGAAAGAATTTTTCAAATTGGTTCAGTAGTTTCGGAGCCTATTCAATGCAAACAAACAAACAAACAAATAATCAAATCTTTCCTCTTTATAATATTAGTATAGATTAGTCTGATCCTTACACCTAGTTACGCTAGAAAAAACTTGTGCTGGCTATTTCACTATCCTGAACTATCCTTTGAAATTTATGGATGAAGCGGGCAAGATAATATTTCTGAACACATAGCTATAATAATTATGAAGTCTTATCAGCTTTATTCATCACGTTATAACCACGCCTCATCGTCTTTCCTCTTTACCATTACCATTAACTTGTCAATATTGCTAAAACGTGTCGGCTCGTCACTTGAAATTAATTAATGGCTCCATTCTGCCCGTCACACTTGCTCGCCAATCGCCAGTCATCGCTGCGCAATTACTGTTTTTAATTAATAATACCGCGAGGTAAATATACTCTTATATAGATAGGCATTTCATCGCAACAGTTCGAAATCAATATCCTCGCAAATCGACGAAGAGCGTCGGAGTTCTTAAATGGAATTCGTAATTCGATATCCGGAGTAACCGCAGAATGACGTAAGTTTGATTGCCGAACGTCCCGGCACTCTTTGTCTAGTACAGTCCTTCCGGGTCGCAAATGGCCCTCAGTGGGATAGAGCCGGATGATGGCGAATCACCCCATGTTACAACTTCCTGACAAAGGAACGCTTCTGACGAGTGCCTACTTGTTTAGCGAGCCCCTGTTCAATCGCGGGAATTCCATTTCATGCAGAATTTTCATCCACGTCGGTCACATTTGAACCGTAACGATGGTAATCACCGGAACAAAGACAATTTGTGCAATCGATTTTATGTATGAACCATTTAAATGCAAGCCCGTTCTTAAATTAACATAAAACGATACTAACCCCTTTTAATGGTTATCCACCATTTGTCCACTTGAAACAAACTCTTAATTCCTTGGGTTTGTCCGTTCAAGGGTCCAATTATGCGCATTAGTCTACAGTGGCAATTGAAAAGGATTTTCCAATTAGAGACCCCTCATTGAATTAATGCGAGTCCTCAACATTGATAAAATACTTCTGTTTTCCGCTACGTCGTCGATCGTTACGCCATACTAAAATAAATCTCTTTTCTATGTTAATTTCCTTATCTTTGTTTTTACATTTCTTTACTTATCTTTTTGAAAGTCGTCAACTCCCACCTGATTCTGGGGTCATTTCATTGTTGTTGTTATAAATTTTATAACAATCTTCACGATGATACCAACATGCATATCCGTAATCCGTTCAGTTACGCAAACCGTCAAACCATGAAACCATAAATCCAAGGTATTGTTTCGTCGTGCTGTCTGTGTGTCACAGAGATGCGGGCTCTACGACGAATCTCACTCATTTGTTACGCTCGGATACGTATTCCATTGCCTGAAATAGGTAATGTGAATCGAATCGCGCTATCAACTGTGTGAAATGTGAGTATTACACTCGTTAGTTGAAAGACCAACAGAGGAGCGATACATCCTGGCGTCTGCGACTGAGGCATTTAGAACAATGGAGCCGTAACTTGGGAAAGTGAAAAGCATGCGTTGACAAGGGTAACGTCCTGAAGCTACTTGTGTTGCGCTCCTATCTGCCCAATGCAAAACGATGAATACAGATATTGAAATAGTTTTGACGACGTGCATAACTCGCCTGGAACTTGTACCGTAACTATTAAACTTATTTAACTTGCTCGTATTGTCAAGAATTTCCCGATCTGGCGCCAGTGGCCTTTGATTCTCCTCTCATAACTAAGCGACACTAACAAATGCTTTTACGGGTTTTAATAATGAGAACACGCGCACCGGCGCGGCGCTATCAGAAAAAGCTCACGGGCCCGAATAAACAACATTGATACTTCGGTAATGGTAGATACCACAAATCATTAGAAACGTGACCGCACGACGTGATGGAATTTGAGGATTCTGACCGTAAACTTTTTTAGTTTTAACTCGTAGGAAAGGAAGTCGAAGTTCCTGGTTGTAATTGAACTTATCTCGTTTCTTAATCTCCGGGAGCTCTAGTCTAAAGTTTCGTGCGCAATAAAAACTATTGTTTAGATTTATAAAATATTAGTGTTACCTTAAACGGTTGATCTATTAAACTGGTATCTCAGACCAAAAAGAAAGTCCATACTTTCAGCATTAGTAGAGCATGTAGTTGAGACGGCATTGTTGTTTGTGGTCATAAATGGAAAATTACATTAAATAACAAAACTGCTGACGTCCAGATTTCATGTTCTCCTGTAGAAAATGAAACGTGCTTTAAAACTGCACCTGCTATTGTTACAATAACATAGTTGAGTACTAGTACTGAGACACGAGTCACGTTCTAGAACTTTCTGAACGCAAACAATCAGAACAGTTACCACTTATTTTTAGCCGTATATTTCATTTCGCTAACTAAACCTAGAGATAAAGCTCTGTAATAAGTTACGTATAATTAATTCTCTTTAAAAGGAAATGTTTGTGTCTTAGTCGACAATTTAAAACAACAACAACAAAAAAAGTTTATTTTATTTTTTTACTTGTACTCGTTTAATTTTTTGTTATTTTTATCGTGTCATGAATATATGGTATGAATATATAATTATTATTATATTTTTGTCATACCATAGAGTATGAACGGATGTTTATATGCGGCTTGAGCAGTACACGATCCGTCTTGCCTGACTTGAAATATGGCATCTCTAATTTACTACCTCGGAAGTATTTTCTTAGACACTAAAGCATCTCTAGCTCCAATTCAAGCATCAGGATATCTAAGCTTCATAGTGATAAGTACTTATACACAGCTATTTAGCAATGAAAATTCATAACTAAGTACATCAAGTACCTACGTACTTGGTGAAGACAACAGGTACATTTTGTGTGTTCGACAATATGTATTTCTATTAACCATTTTCACTTAGCAAGTCACTTTACGCTATTCGATCACGTTGGATTATATTGCCACTTATTATGTCAGTTCCTTAAGTTAAGTCTGAAGCCTACATTAGTATCATTCAAGAGCGCGATTAATTTCACACGAAGTTACGAGTTTCAATTTTCCGCTTATTCTGGTTTATGCATTCAGTTTCGGTATACTTAGGCTTGTCTAAAATTAGATCCCGGGCCGTTCAAGTAGCGTAATTTATGACTTCCTCAGTAATGGTCAGTTAATTAATATTCATACCTTTATGTTTGCAACTAGACCTTTCGCCCTACGGCGCCGACAGCAGTGTTTATACACTGTTTTTTACATGTTGGTGCTAGATCTATTTCTTACGAGTAAATGAATAAATAATAGATTTCTGTGTGTAGCAGTCCAATGTTTTATATAGTGACAGTGATTATCTATATCTATACTAATATTATAAAGAGGAAAGATTTGATTGTTTGTTAGTTTGTTTGTTTGCATTGAATAGGCTCCGAAAATAATGAACCGATTTGAAAAATTCTTTCGCTGTTAGGAAGCTACACTGTCCCCGGGTGACATAGGCAATTTTTTTTTTTTTTAAGAGGAATCCTTACTAAAACTTCACTAATGTAACCCAAGGTGTAAAAAAAAAAGACTTACACCCGTGCGAAGCCGGGATGCGTTGCTAGACTTGCTAGTGTATTACATAGTATTTAAAGTTTTTAAAAAAGTAGCTTGGATCTTTATCCTTGATCTATCAGAATACAATTTTCTCAGTCTAGCAAATCTGCGATGAAATGTTTTCATTTCCAGTAGTGAAAGATTTTATCAAATCAGCCCGGGCCAGTAACTTGGGAGAGCAAGATTACAAACTCACCAACTTTATAGCTATATTAGGGGTATTTATATGTGTGCCGTCCTTACCGATACTGCATATCGTATAAAAGTAAATTCCATAGCAATAAGCGTAGAAACATTCATGTTTACGCAAACCTCGCCGATGTTTATGTATCAGAGGTAGATACGCTAAAACTTGACCAGTAAAATGTGTGTAACATTGGCATTTAAGAACTGAATCCAATATAAAGTCAAGGCCAGCCGTTAAAGAATCATTAAATGTTACTCAAACAAACCCAATACATAATGTCAAAATATTCTCATGTAAATTTACGAAACGCCGGTCAAATCTTTGATAACTTTATAATATTAGCATAAATATTAGGAGCAATTCTACTATTGTGATTTCCTGTGAAACTGGTCTAGCTCCTAACTAGTCAGAGGAGTTAATATTTACTACATTACATTATTAGAAGGATATGTCTCAAATCTTACAGCTTTGGCATTCTAATGAGCCAGTTTATGATTGAATGGCCGGGACTGGTACCTGCTTGGCGTCGACCTTGGATTCACCACAGATTAGGCAGCTGCTAACCAAGCCAAATGTTGGCCCGATGACCTCGCTAACGAATAAGATGGGGTTTAGTCACGCTTAGCTACCGATATAATACGCTTTTAATTTAACTAATACATACTATATTAAACTTGCATTAGTTTTGTCATTGGATGGCTGTGTTATTGTAGATAGCATTACGTCAGCGCGGAGAAATTCATACTATTCGGTCAAAAGAATTGCATATTCACCATAAGAAAGCTAAACAACGCTAGTGGAAAGTCCCATATTTGAATTCCTAGTAACACTAGCTAGAGGGTCACTAGAAGATATTTTCAAGAAATATGTTGTAACCGGTTCCGGCTTACTAGAAGCGAGAAGCGTTTAAAGCAGAGCTGCTCATTACGCCCAGGCAGCTGGTCCGCATGGAAAGTTCACCTTTTACGGAATCTTGTCAACCCAAAAAATACATTTCACAAATTCTTGAATATCTTGCAACTGGAGAGATGTTGCTTATACAGCACAATTATCTGTGAACTTTTGTAGTTTGTTTTGTTTTTACAAGCTTTTATTTAACTTGCCTTATTAGTATGCATATGTATCATATTTTGTAACTGAATTTTAAAACAGCTATGCCAAACCGATTCAGCTGAAATTTTGCATAGGTACACGTTTCGTTTTGATGAGAATGCATGGTTAGCTAAGTGACGTCATTCTAAATCCAATATGGCGGACCAGTTATTTTTTATATAACCCCATGATATGAGTATTAAATTAAAGGGTTTGCTGAGAAAAATACGATTAATAAAATTACGTCACACTACATTCAACATGGCGGACGCCGAAAAGCTTGTTTTTAAGAGTTTATTTATTTATCAAAATTTAATTATGTTTTGTATTACTCCTATTTAAAGAAAATTGTCGTGAAATTATTTTATTTCTTGATCGTCAGGAAATAATATTTCATGAACAAACATTCCAAACCTCCGAGCCCATGCTTATGTTACCGTCCTCTTATCTGTCAGGCATTTTCGTGTTTTCATTAGGTGGTATTTCTTTTCCTCGAGCGAACCTGTCGCAAGTAATTCGTCTTCTAATTTCTTCCAGCAATCACTGTTACTTTGTTTGCAGATTTGCCAGATTTACGACGAAAAAACATTAATCTATTATTAAGTAAAATGCAGTTACACCGTTGGATCCATTACAAGTCTCTACACTAATCGGCATCAAAAGAAAAAACTGACAACTGATGTAGAGCTCTTTCATATACCGCTTTATCTCGTAAACTACTTACTGAGTATTTCATAGTAGTGTTATATTTTAGAAAACTGCTGAGTGTGCTCTACGTAATGATGGTACCTAATATTAACCTATTTATTAAAGTTTACTTACAATTTTTCCCTCTATTTATTTTTTCGTGAATCTTGAATTCTTGTCCCGTGCTTGTACCCTATGTCACTTGCACTATAGAAAATATTCAATGGTAATGGGGCCAGCATTTTGGGAACAGTTCCCACTGGTAGCGGCTTAATAGAGTAATAGTTAGTTTTAAATGTTTTTTTTTTATTTTTTTATTTGGTATTAGTAGTGTTAGGTTTTAAATATCTGTGTTTTAAATATTTTTCGTGTGTAATTAAATATTCAAATGATCGAAATCCATTAAGCCGTTAAGGTTGTATGGCGTGCCAAAGAAACCATCATACATACATACACTCGAAAAAGATGAACCTCTTTCCTGTGCAATCGGGTAATAATCACTTTTTTAACTCAGAAACTATATACTTGACAGTCTTAAACTAAACAAAATTGTTGCAAATATCTTAATGTCCTAATGATGCACAATATCTAATATAATATTTCACATTCATAATACTAGTAGTGTCATAGTGTGATAACATAAAAAAGATCATGCTGAAAGTTATAAAGGATATTCGTATGAAGCACTCTACAAATCTTTATCTAACTTTGTCAATGAACTTTTCCCAGTTTTCCCTTCTTCAGAGAAAATAAAAAGTTGAAGGAGAGCAACTCTCAACGGATCGCCTTGTTTGACCCGAAGTTATTGACAGTCATTCAATTCTTGTTATGATGTCCCTTTACGCCCTTCTCAGAAAATGTTATTGGTTATCTTCCGTAGCTTTGTAACTAGTTTATCCCAAATCTAGTTGAGCAAGCAATCATCGATCCTACACCAATGACTTATTTAGTATTTAAATAATTTATGTGCAGTTTTGATGCCATCGCTTAAAAATGGCGAAGGAAAACATCGTGAGGAAACCGGTATGTACAAGAACCTCAAAAAGTTCAAAGATCTGTGATATTCACAAAGATGCAGTGGGACATTATGGTGTAAGGCCCATCCGCTCTCTCTCTCTCTCTCTCTCTCTCTCTCTCTCTCTCTCTCTCTCTCTCTCTCTCTCTTGATTTGTGCCCCAGCAGTGGGAACAAGATAGGCTGATAATGATGAGCAGTCATCACAAATATCATAATTTTTTTATGCAATTTAAGCTATCGAAAATCTCTTGATACGAACTATCAATTATTTATTTTGCTAGAAATATTTTAGAACTTTGAACGTTTACTTTCATTTTCGTATTTCAGTGCTATTATTCAGGCATTATAAATAATTTCGATGACGCCATCCGACGGATCTGCAACTTACAAGATCTAATTCCGTATAACGAAATCCCTACATAGTGATTAGTTTAAGCAGACATCGTCCAACAAAGTCCCGTCTCGTCCTACGTCTTATGACTCATGCATCTCAGACGGTTCGCAGACAGACAAACAACAGAATTAAGTTACCATAATATCGTCTAAACATAGTTGGAGTGCGCGTTATGTACTTCACCTAATCGTATATTGGTCTGTTTGTCAAGAAAGTGATTTCCCTTTTATTTTTACAAGTGGATTTCGCACTCACATCAAACAACAGATCTGTAAATATGTTTTAAGTGCATAAAACTTACAAAGATATAGTTCTTAGTAACTCGTACAGACTAAACACATCGGTGTGACGGGCCAAGTGAGAGTCGGGTTCGTGCACTGAGAGTTCTGTTGTGCTATTATGTATTCTGTGGTTCCGTATCACCATTTAAATTGAAAGTACAAAAAGGAGTGCAAAAAGGTAACATCACGCCCATGCGGTCACCCATCCAAGTACCTAACACGCCCGACGTTGCCTAACTTTGGTGAACGGAAATTTGCCACTGACTCGCACAGCCAGTATTTATTATATATATCATCATTTCAGCCGTAGGACGTCCACTGCTGGACATAGGCCTCCCCCATCGATCTCCAAAAGGGCCGGTTGGAAGCGGCCTGCATCCAGCGTTTCCCTGCGGTCTCTTTTAGGTCGTCTGTCCATCTTGTGGGTGGACGTCCTACGCTGCGCTTACCAGTCCGTGGTCTCCATTCCAGAACCTTTCGGCCCCATCGGCCATATTATATATATTTAATAAATACTGGCTGTGCGAGTCAGTGGCAAATTTCCGTTTATATATATATACTAGCGACCCGCCCGCCCGGCTTCGCACGGGTGTTATTTACGTGCGAAGCAGGGGCGGGTCGCTAGTTATATATATAAACCTTCCGTGAAGGTTTATCTAACTGATGGTGAAAACTGCATCAAAATCCGTTGCGTGGTTTAGGAGGAGTTAGCGGCCATACAGACAGACAGACGCGGAAAGCGTATGTAGAGATATTGATTTACATTAGAATGTGTTCTATAATTTCGCCTAGTTTGACGCTTGTACGTATTACCGATTTACACTAAAGAAAAAATGTACAAAAATAAGTTTACCAAGTTTGTTGCCGGTGAGCGCGGCCTTAATGAACTCTTGTCCCGCGAACCTGGTCCGCACAGTCACGCTACGCGTCGTTCTATATAAATATCCTTTACCCTGTGAGAGCTAGATAGTTATCAAACGACTATTCGCGTCAACTGCAGCTTTAAAATCGTGAGATCTAAAAAGATACGCCCGGTTCGTTGGCACAGAATTAGTACTTCTATCAAGAAACAACCTGACTCGAGTACGCCTTCAATTGCCATAGTTTCGTAACAGTTACTTCGTTAGTTCGATGGCATTGCCCCAGTTGCCGGCAGCTTTTAATTTCCTAACAATTATCTCCTTAACATTTGACCGCTTTCTTTATTAGGACAATGCGTTATTGTGTAACTTCCTGTTGCTTCACCTTCGTTCATGATCTGTAGTTTATCTCTGGCGTAATTAATAATTATCGCTTGTGATTGCCTATATCACTTGCGTTTCGTTAGCACTAAGTTTTCAAGTAATTTGTCATGCCGATACATAGAGTTTTTATTTAACTTACCTGGACCGCATGCACTGTGCCGTCACTCCTCGTTAAACTGGCCAGCGAGCAGGAACCAACAGCAAATGTTATTTTACACTCGGGCAGTTTCTAGCCCACCTCACGGTCTACGCAATACCGACGGAAACTGATTTCTACCATTACATTAACCCAGCTGACCATGCAATGTGTCTTTGACTTGACATGCATAAATAGACATGCATTTAATCTGACATTTTAGAACCCTGCTGTGAATATCACACAGTTCTGTTGGTTCTGCTTTATATAGGTACAACTCTATTTTTACCCGCATGAAGGAGGGTTATGTTTTTCAAGTGTATGTATGTATGAGGGTTTCATTGGCATGCCCTACAGCCTAAATGGCTCAAACGATTTCTACATGTCATTTGAGACGGAGCCCTTGTATAGCCAAAAATGACGTCTTTCTGAATTAAATTCTAAACGTCTACGAATTAAGGTCAAAAATTAGCCTGTTTTTCTTAAGTTCAAATTAGCACATAAGGCACATCGGGGGTTAATATTGGGAGTGGCATAGGGTACAAGACTTCAAGACGGCGTACGCAAAAAAATGGGATAAAATAGTAAGTAAACTTTGCTAAATAGGTCAATATTACCATAATTGAGTAGAGCTCACTCAGCAGCTTTAAAAAAAAACCTAACTCTACTATGAAATACTCAAGCAGTAGTCTACGAGATAAAGCGGTATGAAAGAGCTATGTATCTACTACGAGTATAGGTATAGATAGATACGCAGCGCGCTGCTGTTACTTTTCAGTTATGTACCTAACTATTTATACAATGCAGTTGGTTTTTTTAATAATTTAAGTTACGTGCAGTTTTGGAATTGGCAAGTTGAGAAGAAAATGCCAATTCACATCCAGTCGTAGCTATGCAATACAAACCGACGGATTAGATTTCAGTCGCAGTTCAATTTCACTGAGTTTGGAATCGATTATTTCGGATTCAATTTCTGTTGTCCTTTCATTACTGTCGTCGCTCTGTTTTAATTAAACTGGTAATCGGTGTGATTTTCTATGCTTTCATACCTATCTATATAGAGGAGAGATATTCTGAATGGCAAGTTGGATATTTGTTTGGCAAATTAGAAACTAAATAATGCCACATATTTATAGCCTCTGATTCTCACTTCATACTGGTTTAGTAGAAATAATGGTAAACAATTTAAAAGCACGAAATTATACACCATTAAAATATCAGTATCTTTTTGTAGACTACAAATTCTAAGTCCAATAAAAAGTAATAACCACATCAGGCAAACACGCGTTCGTTACCTCGACATAAAAGCATAAGATGATAGTATCTAACAGCTTTCGAAATGAGCTCTGCCAAGCTCTTGCCTTCGTTAATTCAATCACGACTACAAATTATATGCATGCCTCTACCAAACAACCTATTGAACTTGAAGGTAGGTATGTACCTTTGCATATCTAACAATAAATAACCCTACGTATCAAAAACCAACAGACTTATAAATTCAAATTCCAACATAATTTTCGTGCCTATCAAATCATAAATATGCCTCTCCAGTACTTCAAATGATTTGTTCAAAAGATTCTCATTGTTTAGTTTCCAAACGAAATTTCAATTTTGTAAAAGACGAAATTCAAAGCCAAGCACAATGCGAGATTTCGTTCATTATATTCGATAATAAAAAATGGTTAATCATCTGTTATAAAAAAATATCAGTTTTTTTTTTTGCAGAAAAACTTTCCTCCTACGTCTCCGTCGTTTCAGGAACAAAGGGGTGTTCGTATCGACAGCTCTTGACATGGAAAGCCTTTTTTGCCATTCCCGATAAGGCACTGTGGACCGATATCGCAAAAGGTTTGAAAGCTAGGTGCTCCGAACACTTTGCTTCTTGAAAGCATTCGCTTTGCAGCTGACATGTACCTTTTATCATAGTAAACAAAATGCTATCAAGTTTTTTTATTAAATAAATCTTTAACAGTGTGTTACACAATATTGCTAAGTATAAACTCTACTCTTCCGACGGCGGTATAGCGTTTTATCAGTTTTTCTGCGATGTTTCAAGCTGTTAGTGCCATTTTCTAGCATTGCTGCTTACAGCAATATTGGTTTATTAAACCTATACCCTGTTATATTATATTTACGTTGTATAACCGTTATTATTTAATTCCGCCTATTAATAAAATTCGAGATAGAACTTCATGAATGTATTTCTGTTTTAGTTTCTTCGCTAAACTCAAACAGTTGTGAACAGAAAATGTTCTATTTTTTTAATATTTAAAGACTTATTCAACTATACATAACTACAACAACATGTAAATAACTACCAGCACCCATAAAATACAAAATAGAAGAAATTTCATCATAATTTTAAATTATTTTTCAACGATTCCCCACTCGAGGAGGTACGTAGCAGTACGCCTACAATTTTTTTGACAACATTTCAATATTATTTTGGTAGCGTAAAATTATCTACGTCCACTAAATTTATAAGCAGGTACTCAGACTCAAAAAAAAAAACAGAGTTAAATATGCCTCCGTTTGTTTATGCCACTCTCCCTGGTCTCTTGCCAGTCTCATCCACTCGTTTCCAACAGTTATTTTAATGTCGTCGGTCTAATGACATGACATGATCTGCAATGGTCAAATATGGTTTCGAGTACTAAAACTTAAAACTATTTGTTTGTTTTACCATATTTACTTTTGCAAGGCCAACGCTGCCGCAATTTCTGTTGTTACTGGTTAGAAGTACCTAATATAAGAATATATCGAATCGCTGACTCGAAAAGAAGACCTTTAGTAGGTACCTTTACGCACACAATTCTCCCTATCTTTACCTAAACCTAATACATTTATAGTTTATATTATAATTTCACAATTTTCACATACATTTCAAGTAGAGCTCTTGACGCCTGACAAATTGCAGTTCCGTTTACAAAATAAGAGCGTACGGAAATTCAATTTACGAAAATAGATTCCGCCTGACGTTTTCATTTTCGCGTTACTTTCAGTGAGCCATGCTCTTAAACAGAAGGACACCTGCGTTGTGTCACGTCACAAGTAAATAAATAACAATACTAGCCCGTGACACATCTCGAAATATCATGCGGGAAGCGTGGTATTTCGAGATGATGTGTAGTTGCAGTATAACGACTACCCTTACACAGCCTTAACGAAAGCACTATACAAATGAGTCGCAATATAAATGTCAGAACTGAAGTGCATAATTAAAGCATTATCTAGCACAAAAGCGGCGTCGGACCACACAAGCAAAGTTGGTGCCTGAAGCTAGTCGTGAACCATAAGTCCTACGACCGCCCGCACCACAATAAAGACCTTCCACTTCCAATCTCGCTATGAGCTATAAACCCGATTTTATTTGTTTCTGGAATCGCTTAGAATACCACTCAAATCCAAGAACCCCGTTCCGCGACCTTTGATATTGTGCAATGAATCCGTTTGTAGCACACCAAAACACGGGTTTTAAGATGCGAATTCGTGCTAATTAATTCGTAACTTCCATTAGCGCTAAATATGAAAGCTAATGGATGGAGTGCTTCGTCATATTTATGTATCGGAGAGGCACCTCATTGCTGTATTTGCTGGCACTGACCGCTATTTGCCGGAAGCCGGCCCCTGTCCGTGTGACCGCAAGATTGACAACCCTGGCCGAAGGCGGACCTCAAGCGAACGCCTTACCGACCGACGTCCAAGTGTCTCTTCCTTGAGAAAATCGCATATTGCTACATTCATTACATTGTATGCATAGAACGTTTATCTACTCTTTGCATCGTTCAGTCCTGGCATTTGCCTTTAAAATAACAACAGTTATTTAAGATTTTACATTACGATGTGCGCTTTTAGCATCATATGATATTAATGTTTTTTACCTATTAATTAATTGCTTTTTAACAGGCAAGTTTGCATAACTACTTATCGCTAATGTTAAATTGAATGCCTAGTAAACTTCACATGATTGCTTGCCATGGCGAGTCATATAGTGCTATGTTTGCTATTATAGTTATCATGTCCATTAAACTATATATTGGTGCTGAATTATTCTAGGTGCCGTTTATACGGCTCATTGGCGCAAGCCGAGCGCGTCCACTCCCTATCTTATCATAGATGCTGTAGTAAAATTTTAATGAGCAAGACCCAAGCCTGGGTCCCGCTAATCGAAGTAAAGCTTACAGTTACTTTGTGGATACAAAATGCAAAGTGAGACATACGGCAAGAACATGCGCAGTTGAACCAACCAACTCGAGCCCAGTCCAACTATTTGCATTAGTTTTATTGCTTATCTATTCAGAGAAAATGCTGGCCTATATTTTGGACAGAAAGTTAGCCTCGCAATCCAACAAGACAACGCGTCCAGCATTTTGGGCACATTGCCTGAAATCAGAGATCGTTTGAACTGTCTATATAGGCCTTTGCCTATAGATAGTATAAACGATCTTTAATTAGTTAGTTTAGTTTATTTTTAAGTTTTGTGTTTAGTTTATTGGTAGGTATTGAATGGTGTTGTTTAATTTTAATAGTGGATAAAATAAATTTGGCTTCAATAGTTCAGAGAAAAGTAAACTACATAGTTTCAGAATATACCAATAATATTCCGATATTCTAAAACATATACATTATTTTATTATTTACACGAAAAATATTTTAAACACAGATATTTAAAACCTAAAACTATTACTACCAAATAGTAAAAAAAAACAAAAAAAAACAACAAATTAAAACCTAACTATTATTCTATTAAACCGCTACCAGTGGGAACTGTTCCCAAAATGCTGGCCCCATTACCACGTTGTATGACAATGCACCCTTTGAGCAAAGTAGAGGCCGGCATTTTGGTCACGAGTTTCATCGACCAGACGTGAAGACAAATCTTTGAAATTTGTTTTGCCCCCAAAAGGCTTAAAAATCTATCCACTATCCAGTGGATACATAAACATACACAATATAACATATTTTTAAAATTTTTATCATAGTAGTGTTGTCAAGTGCTGCATTTGTGCAGGTTCACAAGCAACAACCAGTATTTTCGTAGAACTCAACTATTCCAGGTGTATTTCACAGACACGGCCATAAATTTGAATTTTATAACACAAAAAGTTTAATATTAAAACTCTCAAAAATTTAATAAATAACATCTATTCCTTGAACACTTCATCTAATCAATATTTTATAGCGCAACCGCATTTAAAAAACAGTTGAAGCGTCTTATTTACAGAGATTAATGTGTTTTAGATGCTTAGTGCGTGTCATTAAAAGTATTTATGACACAATCATCATTAAAACAAGACAACTGTTAATTAAAATTATTTTAAAAACTTTCCATATGGTTTAGATATTGTCAGTAGAAACGATTTTAAAGTAAGATACAATAATATGTGTGTAATTTCTTGTGTATAATGTTTTTCTTTTTTTTTTCTTTTAAATATATCTTGAATATATATCTATGTTTTGAATATATCTTCTAGTTTTTTAAACGTAATTAAATCTACTAATATGTTTAAAAAAATGACATAGTTTTACATTTTTCCAAAAATACTTCATCTTATTGCAACATCTTTTGAAAGGTTTATTTCCAATCTTACTTTTATTACTCGTAATGTCCTCTCATAAATTTACAAAATAGATTTTTTTTTTTTAGATTTGCCTATATACTCTTACATCCCTATAAGATCCACTAGTGTATTTTCTTCCAATGAACAGTTAACTGTTATGTTTCCATGGAACGTTGAGGCCCAGAATTCTTTCCATTCCTTTTATCCCGATTTGGTGGAACAGCTTCTGTTCCAGTCTTGTTACTCGTTGATTTATTTAACATTGTGCTCAGAACTACGAGTTGTATGTGAATGCACCGCTGCACCGTTGCTCTGTGGTCACTACCCATAAAATATTTCGAAACTGCAACAAAAATATTCATATTGTTATTTCAGGAACTGGTCTACAGCTGGTTGCTCTATTGTTTCCATTTCTACTCTGAATTTAAAGACACAGTTTAAAATACATTCATTCGTATACTTATCATAATGAAAGCTTATGCCATCTCTAGAGTTTTCAAAGCTTTAGCGCGGTTTTCGTGTTTTCTTTTTTTGTATCATCCTAGAGGCAGATGGCATGCTAATGAGGATAATGAAGTTGATGAATAGCGCTTTATAGTCTTTTTTGTGGCGGCACAAGGCTCCAGCTGAAATTAGGTCGTGTGCGGAAAACACGGAAATCGGCGCATAAACCGCCCGCTTCTATTATAATGGAAAATTAGCCACTCCCATTGCTGCTTGCCATTGTTAAAAAACTTTTCTAATCGGATGGATTGGTTCCTCTCAACTCAGGCAGCAAAAGTTCTTGACGATCTCACGGTTAATTTCGAATCTGTTACAACATTTTACCAGCTCTGTTGTATCAATTTAGAATGAAGAATCAGACAAAGCCCCGGAAATCACAATCAATACCTTTCGTAGTCCTCAAATGCGTTAGAAAGCAAAAGAGCAGTGACATAATACCTATTCGTATTTGCTTAATCGTTTGAAACCGACAATGTTGACAGCGACCTGATATATGGAGGGAATTTAATGGGAATGTCAAATAGTCCACTGTGCTTTGTGTGATCATCCACTGAACAGGCCGATTGACGTGTTAAATTAGGCGAAAACTCTATTGACAGGCCAGAGCAATACACGCATAGTCATGTAGTGACATTTGAAACTTTGTACTCGTGCTCTATAAAACTACAAGTAATAATAATTAAAAGCCAATAAAATTACATAGAATGCTAGAATAATTAATTCAGGACTATTTTATTCGGGCATATTTAAATTTCAAATATGCATAATGTAATGGATATGGATTACGGATAAGCTAATTAAGAGGACTGAAGTTAGTTGAATTAAATAGGGGATATTTATTGTGATTATTCTAAAGGATTAAATTAATATGGTTAGATACATGTTATAACGAACTGGACGCCTAGTTTTCTTTGTGCAATTAATGTTATGTCCCTATGTGAAACTAAGTAGTATGAACAGACTGTGAATTGCCTTATTATTATTTTTCAACAAGCTTTCAACAATTATGCTTAATTTTTAATTTAAATGTTAAAAAATTTATTTTAATGTCCGTGTTGAAAATATTACAATATTGGGAATTGCATGATGTATTGTCACAGAATTAAAGGTGTATGCAAAATTTCAGCTAAATCGGTAGGGAGGAACTGGTTCTTATTCAGCTTGCAAGATTTGACCTAAACAAACTAACAAACATTTCAAGTTGAAAATAAAAGCTTGTAAAAATACTACGTTGGTATTATTGTTTGCAAAAGAGTTTATACTGCTAACTCTTCTACTACATTCTAGTGTTTCATTTTACTGTGAACAAACCAACAAAGCCATCAAATTGTTTTAGCATGCTCCACCTAATAATAGTTTTAGTAAATTGAAATGAATACGAAAAGGAAGCCGAGAGAATCGGTATCAGACCGTAACGCAAATGGGTTAACAACCTTGATTTGTGTACCCGTTGACTGACTTTAGGTCGATATTGCACAGCTTCCGTTTTACACCATAACACCATTGTGAATTCTGCCACACACTGGCTCAGTATACCGCAATATGGTGAGAATGCTTACATAAACTATGAAAAATATGGCCACATTAGCGAGCCAGCTGCCAATTCTGCTGAAAATTTAACCGAGACTGCAGCAGTGTCCTAGGAGTGTCTTTATAAATTCATGTTAAATAATATAGTACACACTTGAGTAAATATGCTTGCTGCATCGAGGTCGGAGGAGGGTTCGATGCATCTTTGACAACGTTGCTGCTCTTCTAAGATTAACATATAATCTAATAAACACGTATGTGTAATTGCATAGGTGAAGCATGATACTGTTAGTAACTGAATAAATCCTGCATTTCGATAATATAAAGGCAAACATATCTATTTAAAGCTATGAATATCAGGTCAACGGTCAAAAATATACGGACCAAAACTATACTAACTATTCAGAACTATGCATTTAGTCTACATTTTTTATAAGCTAAATTAGACATTGCTACAACGAAATTGAATTTAAACTAATTTGCCAATATTTCTAAAATATATGACCGCCTATTTCGTAGATTTTGTACTAGACCCAGCATCCATGTACATATTTGTAAATCAATGAAGGCATAGTTTTTAATTAGATACGAGTAAACTACACTGAATTGGTTGCGATCAAACTTTTTGAACATGTGGTTTATTTTAATAGTTCCTGTGCAATGCTTTGATGTTGTAACGTATGAGCATGAAATGGGCAATAGAGATCTTAAGATAAGGTACCACAGGATCTGTGGCCAGATCTTTATATGAGATATAAGTTTACCAATAGCTATAAAGTGTATAAGTATCATATTAATCCATATTTACACATATCCTAAGAACGCTCAATGTCGTGCGCATTTTACGAGTATTTAAAGACTTCATTGTACATTTTTTTTAAGTGTTACAAGCATACAGTTCTCCATATTTAGTAAACCTACGTCAAAGTAAATATTTTTATTCAAGTTAACAAAAACTCAAGCTTTCTCTTCGAAATAGTAAATACAGATAACAATTTCTCAATTTGTTTCTAAACCCAAACATTTGTGCCAGACACACTGTTGAAGACGTTAAAAAGCAGAGGTGTTGAGTACACGAGGTTCATTGTTTGGCGCTGAGTCAAACGAAGTCCGCCATCGGTTCTTCAAAGCTCGGGCCGTTTACGTGGTTTAGACGATGTTTAAACAACTGATACCGCTAATGCAGTGGGAAGCTCGCGGTTCTGTTTGCTGCCAATTTATTATCAATGCCCGTTGTATTTTCCGCAAAGTAGAACACCGCTCTTAACGCTACATTTCCCTATGCGTATCTCACCCGCCTTCCTTATTTGCCACACAAAGAGTGAAGATATATTTCCTCAAAAATGTTAGTTCCTTGGTCACGCTCTACCGCACGGCATGCAAAATACTTGCCTACGTGTATTTTTGTGTGTGATATTGCTCAGATTTTCCGACGCACTAAAGTGTCAACAAATAGTCGTAAAGGCACCGGAGATACCTACGGCTTTACGGTTCGTTTATATGTACGAGGTTGCTGTCTTTAATGCTGGATTCGTGAATAAGCTTTAATACACCACCGCTCATGAAGTCGTGATAGCAGCATCTTATAGCAATAACCTAAATACTCACATTTATAAAAAATAAGAAGCTCTGTAACGTGAAACAGAGTAAATATTTTAAACGGAGCTTTCCGTAGAACAATGCGTGTTTTGTTTACCCTGGATAAGTTTTTAAACAAGTTCGCAAATTTAAGACCACACAAGTCGAGCTCGTAAATTCAAAATAAACCGGCCAAGTGCGAGTCGGGCTTGCACACTGAGGGTTCCGTACCACGACAAAAAATCCTACTCCAAGTATGTAAAATATGGCATTTCGATTCGGTGAAATGATAAGGTCGACGTTCACATGATAAGGTCGTCCAAGGAACGAAATTACCAGTTATAACTTGGTAATGAACAAATGTTCGTTACCGACTCGCACTTGGCTATTTATTATTTGTTGTTATACTTTAGAGTGTGTACTGTAATCATGCCAAGTTTGACGCTTGTACGTATTACCGTTTTTACATTAGAGCTAATACAAAAATACGCTAAAGAAACACGTTTGTTGTATGGAGACCCCCGTGCATTTTTACTTTTTTTAAATATTATTTCTTAGTTAATCCGTCATTACATTACATATTCTGTGAAAATTTCAACTGGCTATCTAATACGATTCGAAAAATACAGCCGTTTAAAGGTAGGACAGGCAGACAGACAGCGTAGACTTAGTAACAGGGTCCCGTTTTTACCCTTTGAGTACGGAACCATAAAAACATGTAAAGTACTTCGTAAAATATAATTTTATTTGCGGAGTATCTCCACCCACTTATATTTACATTTAAACTTGTAACGGTTATGATTTATGTTCCTGCACAGGCATTTTATTGATCTTTTGAAACTTCGAGGCAGACGAATCCGTTAAAATGTATCTATACTCTGGTCGATCCTCATGTGATATGTCATAGCGAGGCATTTTACTACGTCCACGATTCACGACATCTGAATAATGAATGGGCGCTTCAGTTTATTTGTTCATGTCATGTTTATGATTTGTTGCCGCTTCATAAGTTGTGAAAATAATATATGTTTCTAGTGATATTATCTAACTTACTCAGCTTCGACAGGGAGCCGTTTGTCTTCTTTACATAATATCAACTTTAAGTTCTTTTTCTCAAACATGGTATAAATGTGAATATTATTTGAAGAATACACTTCGACAAAAATTTGACTATTCGTTCTACGAAAGTACGCAGTGTGTGACCTATATATCGTACCAACGATTTACATATCGAGTCTAATCCTTAATTGCCGCCGTATTAGGTTTTTTTGTATGTACGCATAGGCATGCGCATACGACCAGATACTATTTCAATGCGTAACAAATTTTTATTCAGATTTTCCACTAAAGGGGCAAATGCCAGTATGCAATGTATTCTATTTACAATGAAAATTAAAACCTCAAAATATTTATGTAAATTTTTACGTGAAAATGTTCGCAATTTTTGATAAAAGTGCAAGCCTTGGCAAAAACTAGGCATTTATGGAGTCACATAATATGTTGGCCTCTGGTACGCCTCGGCCCCCGCTTTCACGTTCACCCATAAATGCCTGGGTTGACGGCCTCTGCAGTAATATACAAGGTATGGTATTGTTAGCTTTAGTAGCTGCCTCATAGTTCTAATGAAAATTCGAATAGACGCGTTTATTTGTGTAAGCTTCATATCCACACCCCGTGAATTTGATACGTCATATATTCTACAACGAAGCCGAAGTTTGAGAACTCTCATCCTAACATTTTGGTGGCTGTTTGTTTTGTACGAGTTCACCTGTAACTGAAGCAATCTCGAACTCCTGTGGGATTGTAAACTTCAAACTTCCTGGCAGCAAATTAAAATCTTTATACACTCAGATGTTTATCTACGCTGCGAAGTTAAACACTAAGTTCTGCTCGGAGTGGGCTATTAATTTGAAGTACAGGCTTCCTAGAGAGGTTATTGACACGGCACACCTTGCTGATGCTTGGGTAAAGCTAAAGATGTGTACACTATTGTTTCATCTGTGACCCGAGACTGTAACACTATAATATAGTCTCTCCTACCACATTTCAAGATTGACTGGTCCTTGGCTAACTGAAGCTCTCACCATAAATTTTTCTGTTATTTCCCCATCTGTAAAAGGCTGTAAAAATATTATAAAAAAGCAATATTCTGAGCTCATTTTAAATTGTTAAGAAACGAGATATCAAAAAAGTAAACGTCTGAAGAGTTTTCTGTTAGTTTGTATTTACATATACTACTCTTTATTTTTATAGTAGTCCATAAGAACCAGATCATGAGAGTACCTATTAAATCAAACTTGAATCCAACTCCATAAGCGCAGTTGAAATTTTACGAGGTCAATACTCTAGCAATACTAGTTCCTTTTGTTATTTAATTCAACAGCAGTCGCTTATCGTCTTTAGAATTCAATCCGCAGTACCTACTTACATGTCGATCACTTCTGTAATACCGACTTGAGGCATATAGCGTCTTCATAGAAGGTTTATAACGACTTCATTATATTAAAAGCTGGCTATTAAAATCAAATTGATTATGCTCGACATGATAAACCTCGGGCATACAAAAGAACCTAATCATGGTAAATTTAGAAGTTATCTGTAATATATTTACGATTTACGAATAATTTCAGCAGGTACTTATATTTACTATGTTAGTCAAGAAAAAATATTTTAACGTTCCAAATGCGAGTAAAAAGAAAATACATAAGATTAAAGTAGGTCACAAAAAGTTTGTGTTTCCCCAGGCAGTCTTTTAAACCCTTGGCTGGCAGGAAACTCCAGCGAAAAGTATAACGATAACAAACAATTTAAAATAAAATAGACGATACAAGTTTCGACTTTACGAAAGCATATTGTAATTACAAAAATAAATCAACACTAGACATGTTCCCTGAACATATTCAATTATTGGTCCAGTCGGAAGTGAACCTGCCTTTTGCGCTAGGGGGACGTGGGCTCGATTCCCACCTAGGACAAACATTCGTGTGATAACATTTGTGTTTGTTCTATATACCTATGGGTCATCATGATCATCATTTCAGCCATAGGGCGTCCACTTCTGGACATACGCCTCCCCCATCGATCTCCAAAAGGGCCGGTTGAAAGCGGCCTGCATCCAGCGTTTCCCTGCGGTCTCTCTTAGGTCGTCTGTCCATATTGTGGGTGGACGTCCCGCTATAGCTGGTTGTTAGTATATATTTAAGTATGTATGGCAGCCATATTACAAGTTTTGGTTAGTTTGGGGTCAGATGACCGTGTGTGCTAAAATTTCCCGAATATTTATTTATTTATTTATTCAATAACCATCCATTTCATAGCATCGTGGTAATAAGGACACGTCATTCAATTCAAGTCCAGGCAGAATAGACCACTGGAACTTTGCAAAAGCTTTCAACAGTAACGTTGTTAACAATGGGCCTTATTCCTTGAACAATACGAAAGAAAATAAAGACAGAAACTTTGCAGCACTGCGATCGGGCTCGCTATTATGCAAAGCAATATTTTATCCCAAGGAGCCTCAGCTGACTGGACATACACGCCAATACCTCGTTTGTTATAACAGAATAACGGACACTCACGGCAGTAGTCAAAAAATCATTTTCCCGTTTCATAACCGTATCATCTTCAAATTGCTAGCACAGCATAAACGTAGCATGATGCCTAACAATTTATAAATCTGCTAAGTAATTCGCTCTAAGTGAGCCTTACTTTACACCGTAATTTTACATGACGAAAACTCAAATCCCAGTTATAATCAAAAGAAGCTATTGCTCGCAACTTTGGTACCACGCCCTCCCATTGTGCTGCGGGTCTCAAAATTTATAACTTGAGCGCTAACGACCCTCGATAACATCGACTAGCTCCTGGCTAGTTAAATGCCTACAATCCTAGCAAACTATTGGTTCTCCTTAATTGGCTTCCGATGTTTCGCGAAACAAAATCCATCGCGACGAATTTATTCTTCAGAAGTAACAATGTGGAAATACATTACTCACCCTCTGTTCCTCCCCTGGCTCGACGGTCCTTTATAATACCTGTTTACGAATTTCTTCGTAATTTGTGTTTGGCTAATGTTGTGCCATAGTCATTAGGTAGAGCGCAGGCCGGGCCTCTCTTCGCATAATTATAATTCATTGCCTTATTCGTTGTTATAATACGCTTTACGTTGTTATTAAATTTATTAAATAAGTATGCAGCCATGGCAACGTTAATGTAACGAGGCGATTAAATCGCAAAAACGTTCCGAGACGTTGAACGTTGTTGTAGCGAGGAAGTGCATTTCACGTCACGGCTGCTGAACATCCGCACGGGAAGAAGAGGCTCGTTCCTCTACAGACAGCTTAAAATATTTGAAACTAAATAAATTGAATCGTATTGCGGCCATGTGTCATACGAAGCTCACACGACAGACTGTGCAGACTATCCGATTGTATGCCACGCAAGTATAAATCAATTTTATCCACGCTTGTGGATACCACAGCGAATCGCATTACATGCGGTCACTGACATCTTCCGGTATTGCGTGAATTCAATAACGATGCCAGTTAGCTCATTTGCGTTTAAAAACATTGAAAATGCATTGCACGAACCTCAAACAGCAAGTTCACATTTTTATATACAAAAGCAACGTCTGTTTTATTGAGGTGGCACTTACACAGACCAACAATTTTATATTGCCATTTTATATCACGAAATAAACAAGCAATATTCTCAGAAATCGAAATACGTTGAGTAGATGAGGCATTTGTCGAAATGTGCTCGTATAATATAAAAACCGCAAACTACGCAAATATATTCCACAGAAAATCCTTTTGTTTCGAAGGATTTATTGCTAAGGCTGACGAGGTTTTGAGTAGGTATATGCGGGCTACACAATGTAATGAATCTCCAGGAACGCTAGTAAATTGTCGTTTATGGTCATAGTAAAACACGTGTCTCTACAGGTAACCATTAGAAAGCAAAATAGTCTGAAATTAGGAACGAAATAACGGTAACGGTCTCAACTAAAACAACCCATGTATGTAGAGCTACCTCCTATTCCCTGTAAGTCTCCAGTTAACTGTGATTAGTTTTTCTTCTACATACCTAGGCGCTCGCGGTATTTTCTAGACCGGTCTTCGCTTCCTGCTATGATCCTTAAACGATCCGATACATCATTTTGATGCGTGTAATTCCCTCTGTAAGACTTTTTATCGTAAATAATTACTTTAGTATACATTGTGTGCACAGAGCAGTAAAAAGAGGCTAATCGTCTTGGCCTCGCATGGTCACTGAACTTATAATACTATGTGTTAGCAAGTGTTAAGTAATATTTTCGTATTAAATCTACAATGTATTAAAAGTCATCATCATAATGCAGATTCAGCCTATCTTGTTCTTGCTTCTTGTTGTTGCTGGGTTTCAGGGCTTTTCATAGAGAGAAAGGCAGGGCCCTAATCCACCATGTTGGCCCAGTGCATGTTGGTGAATGTCAGATGTCTTAAACTTTTTGAGGTTCTTGAATATACCGGTTTCCGCACAGTGTTTTTCTTTCGGTGTTTTCGAGGGATGACATCGAAGCTGTACATAATTTATTTAGGTACTAAATAAGTCATTGGTGCAGGGCCGAGGATCGAACGCTCAGTCACCATCGCTAAAAAAAAATACAAAATCTAAAAGTGATAAAATTATATGTATTATAAATTATATATAATTTACGTATTTTCCACGTAGACATTTGACCTAATTCGTATACATGAATTTTCTAGTGAAGTTTCAACACGAAATTTTACCATACCATTGCCTATCTATTGTACTCTTAACTATACATTTAGGAACTGCTGGGTATTACATTTTGGCACAGCATCAACTTGTATGAAATATTATTTGTGCACCAGTCTAGCATTTATAGAGGAAAATGGATATGGTCAGAAATTATACTATGTGAACTGGACCTTAATAATATGTTCAGCCTACAAAAAAGCTACACAATAAGTCACGGGGTTGAATAATAAAACAGTGTAAGTAATATTAAGTTTGCATCCCTGAATTAGTTCATTCAAAATTCAAGAGACGGTGCGTCAGCTGGCCCTGTGATTTATACTTGGTACGGGTGCGAACAGCAAAATTTGTTCCGGGAAGAATTCCAAAGGCGTAAAAACTCTAATTTAAGAAAATATTAGATTCCGTCAACCCTGATGCAAATTTAAATCAAATGCAATAAAAGTCTTAAGTCTATTTTGGTAATTAAGTAAGAAAACTACTGAGACGTATCTGTGATGAGGTAAACAAAATAGCAATAGTTTCGACCCATTTAAAAATCTTTCCGGCAGTTTCAATCTACCAGACAGATATTTTCTTACAAAGAATTGTATTTACTAGTGTGAAATGATTGTATGAAGTCTACAGCTAGCCATAACTGTTAAAATCAGTTCAGGTACTAGCACTAATCTTTTCAAATGTCGGTTTGTTCTCAATATTTGTGACCGTTGCCAATCAACGTAACTAAGACTAACGTAAGCTCTACTATTTGCTAATTGGTTCATTTCATGAACCGGTAAATTGAATATTGGACATAAAACGCAGTTACGCTTGCCAAAAAGCTATATTATAATATTTTAATTATTTCGCCGCAATGAATTTTTTGTACGCTTGTATTTCCAAAAGCTCATCGTCAAAAATTAAATATATTAGGCAAAATACACAAACAATATAAAATTATTCTTACTAATCTTATGTTAATAAGAAATTAATAAAGTTTTTAATCATAGTGAATTTTCAATAAAGGTAATTTTAAGACCTAATATATAACCCAAAACGTGCTAGAGTTTATAGAACAACAAAAGCGATTAATCGGGGTAACGCGTTCACCGACGGCCGCAGTTATTGCACGATTCAAACTAACCGAGCCGCCCAACAATTTATTGCTCTTACACTTCATATCCCGTAATTAAAACATAAATTAAAATATCAGATAAACACTCATGATTGTTACTTGCAGCGTGAAAGTGGGACATAAAATAGAGCGTAGAAATAGTCTGATCGATCGAGTCGAGCACTTATTATATTACAAAACCTGTACTCAATAATATATTATAAACAAAAATTGTCCGTCATTGATTACAGAATTCAATAAAACGAGAAATCTTACGAAATGTGGTTTTTTTTTACTAAGAAAAGTGTACGCAATTTCATCTGCCACTGACGCGTATAAAATACAATCTTGGAATTTTCAAAGCTATTACCCGTAGCATTCTTGAACTACAAAAAATGCTTGGGTTCCTTCGACCCCCCCATACCTATATCCACTGATCTTATATTCCGCCGAGTATGCACGCCAGGGTAGCCTCACATAGGGAAACGTGTTTTGTATATAAAACTTCTTTAACATTTATGAGCAAGTTAGATAAAACCACTGGTTGGTACAGTTTGAGAACAAACAGTAAAAATATTTTAGTAAATTCACATAAAAACTGATTGTACTCATTTAATTAAATCCTGTGCGGAAAGGCCGCAATTCTAATTTCCTTTATCTTTAATCCTTTTCTGAAACCGTTGAACGCGTAAACAAATACCTATACTTATAGGAATTAGGGGCTCTTTCGTGTCGGTCGTGCCCCTTGTAAATTTCCTTGCTACACCATTAAATTTTAGCACCTTCGATTGAGATTCGGAACCGGGAGGAAGTCGCAATCGGTCCAATCGCCAGAAACTGCTGGGTAGATTTAATGTTATCGGAGGTGCCGACAGAGCCTTGACTACAAATCTTCGTAACACTAAAACTGTCCTCTTTATTGCTGCAATTACTTGCACCCAAATAACCTAATATACTAGTTATCCAAATTACCTGTTTTTTGCTTTTGAAAGCTTGATACACAAAGTTGATCATACACTGAAAATGAACGCCATATTTTCTATCAGTTAAATCAAATACGGACTTTCAACACTGAAATCTTTCTAAAAAGTCGGCCATTATCATTGAAACATACATTCTCGGACAAAGATAACTCTCTGATGTGCTCAGTCATATTAGGATAAACGCGACCCTTCCTTTGTAATACATGCTACAATATGCGGTCAACTTTTAGGCGCGTGAACTTAACAAGAAATTATTGTCATCCCACCAGACCCTTTGCGGATACACCCATAAATACGAGTATAGCTACTGTAAATGTTCTATCATCCTTCACATACATAATCGCAGTCAGAGAAAATATTTTCTCGTATATTTTAGGGAAGTTTTTGAGGCTTTCTACTTGTACCGGTATGTAAATCTTTCAATGCCTACAGTTATCTTGGTGAGTGATTTGCGTTTTCTCTCGTTGTACCTTATTAAAAGCCGTTATGTATTTTAATTTTCGTCACGTCGACGAAATATGGTAAGAGGGTATACAATTCTAGTATTTATATTCAATGCATCTTAAATAATATTAAATCTATTGAAATATCATTCAGTTTACATGACTATACATATTTACATATTTGACCTGTTTTCACTTTTAATTCTTGTCTTGCGCACTGCCAGATGGTCGCCTCTCTTTGCTTCATCTTAATCTCCTAAATGTTTCTATTCTCTCTGGTATCCTCTTCAGACATCCCGTTACATAACAAATTTTCTTTTTTAGGAAACTGCAAGCTTAATCTTATATCCAATATTTTATGCAATGACCTTATTTGCAAAAGAGCCATAGAATACAGCTGCCATCAGCAATTCATGAAGAGGGGTCTTCTGCTCAAAAACTGTGTATCTGTTTACATGAAAGGGGACGTTATTTATCGCTTAGCCGGGTGAATTGGAAGCAACTTATAGTTTCATATTTTTTTTCTAAATTAAATAAAACAACGGCGATATAGATATCTGCCCAATCGATTATTTTAATATGCTTAATCACGTAATACATAACTATTTATTGAAATAACTTTAATTTCATCAGAGTTTACAGACAGCCTCATACAGAACTTGACTGTAATTACTACTGCTTGCTAGATTTACAATTAACTACATCAGTAGAAACTACTCTGACAGTCTGCGTTTATAGTGATTCCCAGACGTGCCCAAAATAGGCATATGTACTGTACGCCATTTATTCTGAATGACTCACGCGATATGCGCTTGGCTGTAAAATATTTGAAAACCAATGCCAGATTGCTCTTTGTCGTAACTCAATAACACAATAGACTCATCTTCCTATAAACTGAAATTACAATACAATGAAATTAGAAAGGCAATACTTTATACACCATAATTGTAATTTAGTGTCTGCGTCTGACCTAAATACGCAGTTACCCTATCATTTGCATAATAAACACAATAAACTCGCATATTACGATCAGACTGAAGATGAAATAGCTTTGAGAGTGATAATAAAATTCTATAAAAATAAGGAAAATTGCTTTTTATATGAAGTGATAGGGTCGATAGGAATAATTTCACGTGTTTTTTTTTTAAATAAAAACTTGCATATATAAAACAAACTTACCTACTGCAAGTAATGTAATTGGATACCTTGCACTGCGGAGTCTTACAGGCTTCAATGTAATTGAAGGAACCGTGGATCCCTCGCACCGTAAAAATTTAATGCTTCCCAAGAAGCCTTGCCAGATTATAGTGGTTAATCCGCTATGCTATGTGAGCTGTGGTTTAAAATTAAAGCCATAGCAGTTTACATATCTTAACCTCTACAATTGGACTTCGTATCAAAGCGTAGTTTACTTAACTGTACATCAAAGTTTCTTAAAACCAACTTTTTAATTAAACGCGGATCATTCTTACATTTGAGAACGTTTATAAATATAACACTGTTTTAAACGATCACGGTTGTTCACTAAAGGGAACAACCGTGACACTAGGGTAGATCGTTATGTCTGCACCTAACTTTTTAACTGTTCGACCAACCACCTGCATTCTTCAGTGTTCCCGTGAACATGGTGCATGTAACTGCGCCGAAATATCGGGAGCTCAATCCACAACCTTAAATATATTTTGTAAGTTGGTAAGCTACATATTTTACAGTAGCTGAACTCCGCGGTGCTATCCGCGATTTTCCAATTTTCCCGCATTTTCTGGGAGAATAAGTACCCTATGTCCGTCCATTTGATGTACACTATCCTCCTGCCAAAATTCGTTAAGATCGGCTTAGCGGTTTAGTCGTGAAAAGCGAACAAACATCCAGACGGAGAGACAGAGTTACTTTCGCTTTTATAATATTAGTAAGGATTACACCAATACAAAAAAACGCAAACTTGCGTTTTGAGTCCTCTTTCTCAATTAGAACAGCAAAACAAAGGAACGCCTTGCCTGTGTTTCCGCAGCATTACATATTGGAGTGTTCCAGTCTAGGGTTAATAAGTTATTACTGGGCAAATGTTCTCTATCTTCGACCGCATCATCGCTTTCTATCAGGCGAGATCGCGGTCAAAAGTAAGCCAAGACCGATGTCTTAAATATTAAAAATATAAAAAAATGGGCGCAACCAAAGCAACCTTCTGGAACCAACTTTTACTTCCATTTCCGAGGGCTGACTCTTTCCACAAGTTCTAAGCCGATAAATTGCTACGGCCGATTGCGTGCGAATTACTTCCTTACAGTTCATCGACTCTTTATCTCAATTGAACTTGGTCAAGTGATTTCAGCCAGTTTTCGCCTTTTTTCTTTCTTGAAAAGTCCCTTCATTAGAGGTCGCCTTAAACCAAATTCGGCAAATGGTGCCATGTTATGTAAAAACATGTAAAACCTATATTTTACTTGGAGTAAGAGGCTTCATAATATGTACACAAGACGTATATTGTGTGCTTTTAACGTGAGAAGCCTTGGTACTCCCACGGCGACCTATTATTGGCTTCGATATTAACCATAATTTTCAGTACTTTTAAGTTAGAAAACCTGTTCCAAACACATAACTGGTTACTTTTACCCGCTGATAATGGGTGCGCCCTTGTGGGACCTTCTCAAAGTCGTGACCTCAAGACCTTGCCTGCGGCGCTCTTCCTCGACGCAATGAATAGTAAAACACGCATTATTTATGCAGCTTCAAATAGATTTCATACCTTCTCGGCGTTATCGCATTTTCCTTGTATGACACCCAGCCCGCTTGAGTTGGTGAATTGGTTTCTTGGAAATGGTTTGATGGTTTCAGTTTTGCTCGGGTACTAATAAACACATTGCTGTTATTACAACGCTTCTTTAATTGTACTGCTACCTTTTACTGGACAGCTATTTTAATATATTTTTTTACTTTTAAAATTGATACCTACATGGGACTCATCACCCACATCAAAAAGTTTAAATACAATTTTCCAGTAAATAAAGTCTGGTTTAATAAAATGTTACCTATCAGCCTATCACTTACATGTTTTATTTGAGCAGTAATACGTGGCCTGCCACCCACGGCGGCTGCGTGCGCGCTCATCCCGCGGGACTCGAGCTGGCTCAAGGCCGGCTCACAATGGGCCTCAGTTCTGCACTTCTTATTGCGATCCGATACTATTCAATCTTACTATCCATTTTATATGGAACTAGTTTCCTGAGGGCATTTCCCCCGTGGAATGCCGCCGCGTTACAGTGGCATTGAATCCGCTGTGCAATTTTATATTTAGACTTTCACCGTTTGTATGTTCGTCTGCAATGATTGGAATGTCATTAATCAAACCGTTTTCTTGTTTTATTTCCTTCCGCGGGCTCCTTTTGTTCGATATTCTATTTTGTTTTTGGAGCCACATCTATTCATCATCTTCGCTGAGAATGTTAATTAACTTGTCAGCGGTTACTCTACGATCCGTCTCAAACGTTTGATGAAAATTTGGAACTATTTTGTTTTAGGTATATTACATTAACATAGCAGGCTGCCGCGCGCGTGATTTCAATGCTCCGGACATTTTGACAATACTGTTATGCTAAAATTCCACATCAATGTTGTATGCAACATGCAAGTCCAGCGCGGTCCATTCTTTATATTCAAGTGGGAGCGTCGGCATCGTCCCCACTCAGTTTCCCGTATCCACAATCGAAAATTTATGGCTTTCGCTTGAATTGCAATTTTGCTGATATTACTTAGCATTTTATAACCAGTTTCAATAGAAGCTTCAAATCATAAGCATAAAATATATTATGCATAAGCATAATAGTTATTTATGATACAAGTGCGGAAAGTTGGTTATTAGAAACGAGTAGACGAATGTAAGCCCGAGACGAAGTCGAGGGCTTACCATAGTCACGAGTTTGTAATAACCAATCCGCACGTGTGCCATACAACGGTTTACAACACATTTGCGAGAAAAAAAGGCTACAAATGAAACAATTTTTGTTTATAACTTAATATCAGTCACAACAATAGTTTCTATAATATAATAAGAAAATGGCGCGAACATGCAAATAGCGCCACTATCACGTGGTGAAAATTAGAACTACATCTTTCGTCTCATTTTCTCTTTAGTATTAAACTGAGACAAACGTATTGAGCAAAAGCGCTTCCAAGGAGGTTTGATCATTCAGCTTATTTATTCTCGTAATATGAAACTCTTTTGTGGAATCCTTATGTAATTATGATGGAAATTAAAAAAATACCGTAAATCACACGCACGGTGCTATACATCTGAGCGTGCGGACAAATTCATTTCCGCACGCTCCGTTGTATGATCCGTAATGTTTAACTTTCGAACGATGTATACAGGCTTCGTAAGTGAACTTTTTGAGCAAATGTGTTGTAAAATATATTATGCATAAGCATAAAATATATTATGTTATTTACTACGAGTATAATATTAACAATGCATTTTGATATCTTATGCAATAAGAGGAATTAGTATATATACGCTACTGAACTACCCAAATGGTAAATCAAAGTATCTACGGCCGCAGTCAAGATTTATTATCTACGCAACGGTAGCAACCACGACTATAAAACGCTTTTGTTGTTCTCAGAAATTCTAATAGAACATTCGCTGTATTAAACTGGTTTGTGTCAAAGTTCACATTTCTAATACTGGGATGCCTGGACAGTAGGCACCTGTGGAATGTGACCCATGCTATTGGTAGAGTGGAATCGCATTGTAGTGTGCATTACGTTTAGTTAGACCAACACTGGCTATTTATTCATCTTATTGCCCTACCAGGAAAGGAAGCGGTTAGCTTCCGCGACAATTCTTAGCATCATATTTATCACAACGCAAGTCGCTTTAAATCAAAAGATTAACAACACTTCCATTTTAAGTGTCCCTTTCTCAATATTAAAATATTCGCATTATAAATACAGTTCGATCCTCCAACTGATACAAATGTGTATCACGCACGCATTTCTTCTTTGATTGCATTCTCTTTATTGATTACTTCATTTATATCAATTGTATCCTCATCAGGTGGCTTGTTTGGTGATACGTCTTAATAATCGTTAACGGTATCCATGTATTACTCCGGTCGATAATTAGAAATCGGAATAGGATTGGTCACGTCACGATTGTTCATGGACCACAATTCCCTGCGCCAGCTATACTATATTGATCGCTTTGGTATTTATCATTGTGTTGTTGGGTCACCACGTTTCTGGTAAATAACATTATCAAAACGTATGGTGTTATTTCAAAAGTTTTTCAAAGCTGTATAAAAAGACCTAATACACAAACCCAATATAGCCGATAAGTTAACGTAGTCGCTTGAACCAAGTAAATTTGCAACCATCATGGATCGCAATCGCAATGTTCCGACCCTAACATTATCAGCTGTATAAACTTACGTGCGTTTTGCCCATTGCAATAAGCATACATTTGCAAGATTCCTTCTTAAAACCTGTAAAAGCAGGCGCATAATTCCTAATCCGCAATCGAGAAATGAAATATAGCAAAACTCGTAACTATTAGTATAATATGGATAGGGCTGCGTTTAGGGACTCATGGTAGAAACCTTGTCTATCTCGACTAAAGTAAACTACAGTGTATGATCTTATGTCAAGAGAAACACCGTTAGTTTAGTGCTATGAAACATCAAATAGAACTTATTGTCCAGTCTATTTTATTATTACTTCTATGTATATAATGGGTTTCGACCAGAAATATCATCCTAATAACATAATAACATATATCCTAGCCCAACTCAAATCTTACCATAGAATAATTTTTTGTGAAGTCGATGGAATCAGAACTGTGGAGACTTTTTCTTACTTTAGTTTCCAATCCATTTGAATTTGTAGAAATGTATGTACTCATTTCTTTTTCAACGTCCTCATTTGCATCATTAGTTTAGGTATAGGTAGCCCCATATATAAGAGATAATAACTCGGAGCCCGGAGAGATGAATAATGGTTTCTTATTTGTCTGTTTCACAACATAGTTTATACTGAGAGGATCCTTTCATTTTGTTAGCTAACTATATATGTATCTTCTAATCGGTTCTCGGTATGAGTTCCTGTAGCTAATAATGCCCGTAAAGATACTGCACTTGTTTATATAGCATACATTGTATTTATGAAATAAAATCGACTGATGATTTATTTCATTTCATATACATTACTGCAGTGGCCGCCAATCAGCATTGATGGAAACGTGTAAATATACAATTATAGACGAGTCCAAAAATGCAATAATAATGCCTTCTATGGGTATTTTAACTGACGAAAAAGGGGAAGGAAGTTCCCTACTCGACCCGTATTTGTTTATCGAGTACATTTCACAAATCTAAAATTTTGTAGTGCCAGACTCACTAATCAGCGTTTTTAAAAGGTTGACAGGCTAGTCGTTGTATTAAGCTCACCAGATGTTAAAAATACCCTTACAATTAAAAAAAATCCCAGAGAAAGAGATGAACAGTTAACGAAGCAAACAGACTTGATATGTACATGTTGTCGTTTTCTCATTTGCATCAAGTTTGTAGCGCAGGTCTACTTACCCTAACACTTGACTCTATCCAGCATCTTTCAAATAAGACCAAACCAAAGCGTAGTCCTGGCTAAAGTCAGACCACAAGTTTAATTAAAACTTTGTTTTGTTTCAGCGGAGGGAAGCCTGTCGGACTTTGCGCTACGCAAAGTCCACTACACGGCGACCAATAACCTCAAAAAGGGACTGTTTACTCCTGACACAAGGTAAGTCCTAGTTTTTGGTGTCAGGACACTTTGCTAGACTAGACGGAAGGTGAACTAAAGCAGCCACAAAAAATAGTGGCCTAGAGTGCCAAAAAGGCCAGAGATAGTCGATGAACGATGTCTTAAAGATCCAGGGTAAGACGTGTATAAAGTCATCGAAGGGTCAGAGCCATGGTCGAATTGGACTTACTTACGAACCGGAACGCATTCCCATGCATCATCATCATCATCAGCCAGAAGACGTCCACTGCTGAACATAGGCCTCTCCCTTTAACCTCCACACTGAACGACAGCCTTTTGCATCCACTGGATGCCAGCGACTCTTACTATGTCGTTGGTCCATCTAGTGGGAGGCCTACCTACGCTGCGTCTTCCGGTTCGTGGTCTCCACTCAAGAACCTTTCTTCCCCATCGGTTATCGGTTCTCCGAGCGATGTGGCCTGCCCATTGCCACTTCAACATGCAAATTTTAACAGCTATGTCGGTGACTTTGGTTCTTTGGTGAATATCCACGTTTCGGATTCTATCGCGCAAAGAAACTCCGAGCATAGCTCTCTCCATTGCCCGCTGTGTGACTCTGAGTTTTTCCAAAAGGCCAACAGTTAAGGACCACGTCTCAGTACCATATGTCATCACTGGCAACACACACTGGTCAAAGACCCTTGTCTTTAGGCATGTGGTATCTTGGACGAGAAGATGTCACGCAATTTCCCGAACGCTACCCATCCGAGTTGGATTCTTCGGGCGACCTCTTTGCCTAAGTTGGACTTACCTAACTGAACAATCTGTCCAAGATAGGTGTAATGGTCAACAACTTCGAGAGTATCGTTCCCAACGACTACCGGCACGGGTTCAACACGGACATTGGACATGATTTTTGTCTTGTCCATGTTCATTTTAAGACCCACCTGTTGGGAAAGGCTACTGAGATCGCTGAGCATCGTATTTAGGTCCTCCAGCGACTCTGCCATGATGACTATATCATCGGCAAAACAAAGGTGAGTGATGTATTCGCCATTGATGTTGATGCCGAATCCGTTCCAGTCCAAGAGTCCAGTGAAAACGTCCTCCAATGCGTTCGTGAACAGTTTCGGAGAGATAACATCTCCCTGTCTCACGCCTTTCAATGCATTCCCATGCATTTCCCTTCAAACCTTGCGAACTTTTAACCGACTATGCAAGAAAGAGGGTAATGTTTTAGGGTTGTATGTGAGCATGTAAGTATGTTTCTGGGTTCCTGTAGTACCTCCTGTAGCCTAAACGGCTTGACCGATTTTGACGAGTGAGGTGTAATTGAATTCCTTTACAAAACGGAACGCTGATTTCACGAACTGGAACGGCGTTCCGGTACGTTCCGGTTCATTTCGAGCACTGGATCAGAGTATTCATGATGTGCCAAAAAAAAACAGCGGTGTATAGAAAACGACTTAGTGATGGTGATTGAGATTGAACCTTGATCATTTCATATTTATAGCATACATTCAAATTTATAAGTAATTTTTTGATAAAATTGCAATTTATGAATCAATAAATTTTCACTTATAAGTGAGAAAAATAACAAATAATATTTAATTGATTGAAATTCCAAAATTACATTACAAAAATAATTTTACATGTCAAAACAATTCTACCGTCTAAGTATATAGAACTAGCTGCGTCTCGCGCTTTCACCTGCGGGATTACTCCTTTTAACATCAGCTTTTTGCCAGTGAAAGTCCCATCAAAATCAGTCCAGCCGATTCGGAACATACATACATCGCGTGTTATATAGATAGATAGGCAGGCACATAGTATAGGCATAGACAAAAGGAATTAGGTAACAAACTCGGAAAAAAATGGAAGTAATATATCTACTGTTTCCCCTTTAGCACTTACACCCCTATTGGTCGTCCATTAGAAGACATTAATATTTTGATCATCTCGCAAGTTGCTTTGCAGTTGTGTGCCACTCAATATAGAAATGTGCGTTTATAGAACTAGTAAGAATGTCAGTATGTGCAATATTAGTTTAACTCGCCCCTTTCAGTTTTTGGCAGACTTTTTTCGGTACTAGCTAGAGTTTAAGGCAAATCCAAACTATGATCAAAGGTACCAAGCCAAAGCTTAAAATTAAGACCGGATTTTTCAGAATGTTTCTGCTTATCTCTGATCTTCCAATCATAATAATCAGAAAGCACGTTAGGTACGTACGTACCTACTTAATTATTATTTAAATTCGGACACAGCGTGGTGTTAATTAGATACAAACACAATTTTAATTAACGGAACGTACCGTTTTGTATTTCTTATTATGGCTACGGTGGACCACACTGTACCGTTAGGCAAAAATAAATTTATGATTCTATTGTTCCGAGTATCGTCATTTCGTTTTCACAATTACGGAGTTCCTGCATTTGGTTTATCTATTGATATACAAAGTAAATAAAGTTTATTATATAATTTACTTCATTTGCGATACCTACTTTGTTGTTACTATTGTAAACGAAATAATGTCTACAAGGTTTGTTAAGCTTTGTGAATCCTAGATATTCGGTCAGAATTGAAAATAAATTTTATATGCGTGAGATAGTTGTTTTACTAGAATTTATTCGGTAATTTAATTGGTTACCATTACCTACATATTTTTATTGCAATATTTCTCTTAAGTTAGTGTGATAAAAAAACTATTATACCTTTAGGTACACTAAAATAATTATGAGATATTTTTTTGCAATAAACTTTCATTTTGTCGCCAAATGCGGTCTACGATGGAGCACGCTTGCCTAGAAGAAACCGATTCACTCGTGATTTCAAGACGCCCAGCTTGTAACTATCGGTACAGCTATCGGGGAACACCCATTCAAGCAGCGCATTCCACTGACTATCAGTTCATACAATAAAAGTGGAATCAAAGCGCTTCGTATGGGTTTTCCGAATATCAACCATAAAGTGGTGTCGATTTTTTGTGCCCGCTCTGGCAACCCGATAGAGAAATGGGCAGGAGGGAATTAAATCATGCAGATCCGATGCACACTCTCCGAGGTGTCTTTAATAAGTATCCTCTGGATCTAATAGGCATGTGTCCTCATGTTTAATTTATTACAAATAACCGGCTTAGCGATGAATATTACTAAATACATTACACATACTGAAAAAATAATTTGAACTGGCTGATAAATCTCTGAGATATGAGCGTTTAAAGTTTTAGGTGGGCATAGAGAGGGGATGTTCTATCCCTTTCTCGCAAAGCGTATGTTAGTATAGCATTTGTATGGCGCTCCTGAGCCGTAACGTCACGGCTCAGTATAGTGCGCTCTCTGTCTAGCATGAAACTAAAATGCTTATATCTTATTTATTATTTAACTAATTTTAATTTTGTTTTTGTTGATGTGTTCTATTAATGATCAGCTTTATTATGAGGTAATAAATAAATATTAGTCATCATGCCTATTCTGAAAATTCTTTCACTGATATTTTTAAGCGACAACGGGAGCGAAGTCAGAGCGGATCGCTCGTATACTCATCATCATCATAATCATCATTTCAGCCAAAGGACCTCCACTGCTGGACATAGGCCTCCCCCATCGATCTCCAAAAAGGCCTGGAAGCGGCCTGCATCAGCGTTTCCCTGCGGTCTCTTTTAGATCGTCTGCTAGTTATTATTCCATATCGATGTACCTACATTTTTGTCTTAAAATTAATACTTTTTTTCAGGCCTTCCATCCTTCGCTCCTTGTACGAGAAGGCGACAACCGACCGGCTGTCCGCTTCTATCCTCGACGCGTTACGAAGAGACTCCAACCATTCCCCATACCTGCTCTGCACTCCTGTCCTCGGCACCAAGCGGAGAAGACTCTACCCGAAGGTCGACGTGGAAATCGAAACACATATCGTAAGTTACAAAACTTTTCTTACTCGTATGAATATAATTGTTCACATCAATGGTAATGCTGAGTCCTTATGGAAAAGTTAAGGGCAGCTTAAAACACACGGTTATCTCGTTTTTGAAGATAAATAAATCACTGAGAGATAATAAAAATAAACCGGCCAAGTTCGAGTCGGCCTCGCGCACTGAGGGCTCCGTACCACCATTAAAAAATAAGGTCTTCAAAGTAATCGAATTACCAGTTATTCTAACGCTTTTCAAAATTTTCGGATCAATTGCTATGCAGCCACAGTTAATTATTTTGCTACAGGCGCTCGAGTATAACACAATTATAACTTGGTAATGAACAGAAATTTATCACCGACTGGCACTTGGCCATTATTTATTATTTGTTATTATACTTTAGATTGTGTACTATAATCATACCAAGTTTGACGCTTTTTACATTAGAGCTAATACAAAAATACTTTAAAAAAATACGTTTGTCCATATATCCATTGATACGCCATACAGGCCATTTCGTTTTTACTTTTAGGCTTTTTAATTATTTATTAGTTAATCCGCCGTAACGTTACATATTCTGTGAAAATTTCACCTGGCTTTCTATTACGGTTCAAAAGATACAGCCGGACGGACAGACAGACATCGTAGGCTTAGTAATAGGGTCCCGTTTTCACCCTTTGGGTACGAAACTCTAAAAAACGATTGGACAATTTTTGTGTTGATTTATTATAGGAAGGCGGAGGAGATAGAAAAACATTATAATTTAATATTTCCTTTATCCTATAAATTATCAACACGCAAACAAATTTATGCTTACTATTTGAATGTTATTACATAATAATTATATTCTCACTTAATGATTTTTATCTTCAAAAATGTTGAATACGTGCGATTAAGATAGCTATAATGGCCGTTGAGCGGAGCCTAAGAGTGTGGCCAGAACCAGAAGTGTCTATATTTCGAAAACCGAGGATCGGGCTAGCACGCCATATGTATATGTGTTGCAGAGGACTGATGGCTATTAAATAGTATCGTTTGTCGTGAAAACTTTGTGATTATAACAATAGGTTAAAAGGCTACGTCCGTTCAAATCTCACTTTTTCAAAGAACATCAGACATTGGCTCGGTTTCATTATAATAATTTCCTTAACTGCCTACTTAATTAATATTTGAGTAGGCAGTTCAGTAAATTTTGTAGCGAACAAAGTATTCAAACTTTTCTTAAGACTTATTAAGTAAATTTGTGAAAGTTGTCGGTTAAGAAAAGCTGTTATATTCTAGATTAATATTAGGAAAAAATAACTGTGCTATGGTGCCTCTAACTTTTTGATACTGTAGATTTTGTAATTAAAAACTATTCTGCAATTTCTCCTGGGTCTATCGGAATTCAGAGTATTGACTACTATAATCAAGAATACTTTTGGGATGCTTTGCCATCAACCCCATATACATCTGGGTTAACATTAGGTACGTAAACATACACAAAAAAAAACTGACGAATACGTATCAAAGAAGAAATACTAATACTTCTCATGCTTAATCAAAACTTAAACCTTAATTCCAGCCATCAGTGGTGGAAAGCCTCCGTAAATGGACGTCCAAAGAAGCGATAGGCGAGGTGACGGCTCTCACGGATGCGTCCATGCGGATAGCAAGTTGCGTCACTCTGACGCCCGACGAGCTGTCCGAGTGCTCGGGAGACGAAGAGCCGATCGACCACCGGCTGCCCAGTCCCGACGAACAGCTCCGGGTCATCGCTTCAAAGTAAGATTTGCATTCCTTCAGCGTCACTGACACCGAAAGAGCTATCTGGGTGCTCGGGAGACAAAGAGCCCATCCACCACGGACGAGCTGTCAGTGCTCGAGCGACGATGGCGCCATGAACCGTCTTCCTTTCAACCCTGACTTACAGCTCTTCTTTCTTTCTTCAATTCTTAAAAATTAAGTTAAGTACGCATGCGTAAACATGCTTACGCAGCGGACGGACAGGTATAAGACTTTATTACGGTAAAATGCAGGAAGATTAACGGGACACCCCCTATAGTGATATACACGCCCGATTCTTATCGTGTTGAATATTTATTAAAGACTAGCTGCGCCCCGCGGTTTCACCCGCGTAGTGATGAAAAATGGCGATGATGATGGTGAAAAGCCTATGTCACTCTCCAGCTTTTCAACTATACCCGTGAAAAAAATTAGGTCGACCCGTTGCTCTGTAGCTGCGTGAAAGAGGAACAAACAAACCAACAAAACTACGCTCGAAAAACTAACCCGAACGAAGCGCTTTTATTCCACATTTACTGTGCAAACTGATAGTCTTTTGAATGCGCTGCCTGAATAGGTGTTCCCCGAGAGTTACAATCTGGGTGTCTTCAAATCACGAGTGAATCGGTTTCTTCTTAGCAAGCGTGCCCCATCGTAAAATGCATCACCGCTAACATGGTAAACAGACGCGTTGGCGGTCAAAAATAAGCCTATTACTAAATTAAAAAAAAAAAAAACTTCTCGCTGAGCTTGTAAGCAGGATTTTTTTTCGTGTAAAATTTCCGTACTAGATTTTCTGTACAAGTTCCGTACAAAAATGCCATAAAAGAACCCGGTGAGACTTCAGTGTCTATCCGGTCCGAAGTCCGTGGTCCGAAGTTTATGGGTGCAAGTCTAAATTAATTCAAAGTTTACAGGTACACTAAAATAAACTTTTGAATACTCAGACAAATATATGTTTAAAGTTTTTGGAAAAATTTCTAAGTAGTATTTTTTTAAACATGTACGTAACCTACGACTTACTTGTTTTATTTGGGAAGAAGTTTTGGCGCATTTATCTATACTAATATTATAAAGAGGAAAGATTTGATTGTTTGTTTGTTCGTTTGCATTGAATAGCCTCCGAAACTACTGAACCGATTTGAAAAATTCTTTCACTGTTGAGAAGCCACACTGTCCCCGGATGACATAGGATATAATCTATACCCGTTCGAAGCTGGGGTGGACCGCTAGTATGCATATAAAAAAGAAAAATACGGGCCGAATTGAGAACCTTCCTCCTTTTTCGAAGTCGTTTAAAAAGGATAATACTTATAACCCCGAGGGCTATAACACCCATTGGGTTTTACTCTCTTAATTCATAGAAAAGTCAACTGCGGGCGCTGTCAATAACATTCCTTTACTAATGCTAATACATAAGAAGGCATTACGTGGCCATCTGTCGGTTCGCCGACGTCCGTTCCGCCATTATATCGAGAAGTAGATTGGACTCGTGATATGTTAATTTCGTTTATGACCCATTGAATACAAATATCCAATCATGTGTCACAAACAATTGAATTTCTATCGTAAAATGTGGAGAGCATTTTTTTGTATCGAATTAAATATAATAATTCTAATGTCTGAAAGCTTGTTCAATAACAAAAGTATAAATTGAAATGTTTTTAAAACTCCCCGATAAAAGACCTGATTATCTTCAATCGGCTAAACCGGTTTTCATGAATCATAGCTAAGACAACTATCGATCAAGTCACAATTCAAACAAAAAAATTACAAAATCAAAATCGGTTCAGCCGCTTAAAAGCTACGAGAAGCGAGAAACAAACACACAGATACACACATTAAACTTATAATACCCCTCTTTTTGCGTCGGGGGACGAAAACTAAATCTGAGCTAAAAAGATAGCCGTTTGACTACCAACTCGCCTGTTAGTAAGCCACAATTTTACACGTTTCTAAAAATGTGTATAAACTAAATCATTTACAGATTCCCACCGGAAGTCGTAGCGATCGACACGTCAGGGAGGTACTTCGACCGAATGTGCAGCTCCCGGAAGTCCCTCCACGTAGAGGGCGGTGCCGGTGAGACGGACACAGTGAAGCGACGGACTCGCACAAGGAAACCTCGGGGTAAAAGACGAAACACCATATCCGGCACTGATCAGAAAGAGCTTAGAGAGGCTATAGCTGGGTAAGCTTCTAGACTGCACTGTACTTATCACTCACAGGTTACATTATCTAATTCCTCGACGCGATGTGCTCATGATTTGCTAAAAACAAGCGAATAGCATCTCTGTTCTGTTTTAGGGCAGCAAAGTTTTGTGCAGCAAAACATAAAAAGGTGTTGTTTGCTCAAAAGAGTAACAGCCATCTCGACATGACAAAAATCAATATCGATGATCTACAGTACAGTATATTTTTTTATTCAAATTATATTGTTTCGTATTTTGCTATATTATGTACTTGCTCCGCTTATCGTAACAGAGAATTGAATTAATTTAGCAGTGAACCATGAGCTTATTGCTTCCAAGGCTGTTTTTGTATGTCTTTAAAACTTCTTACACTCATGTTATGTGTCTGTTCTAGATAATGTAATCTCTCGTCTCGATTAACTATTCGTTCATTTTAACCGTCAGCACAGTTTGTGTGGTACTTATAAAATTTTATTAAAAATTCTTCAGCACACATTTTTAACATCGACGATAATATCTCGTGCTTATGTGAATACATTATGTTTAACATTGAATGTCATTGTTTTTTCTGAAATAACACATAAGTGGGACAAGGAAAAACAAACACAGTCAATATTTTGTGCACTTGAACACTAATAGTGCCATTGTTCATTAGCTTCATGATTAATAACTTACGTCTTTGAGGAACTCCGTCGATACAAGACCAGGCGGTGTGATTTAGAGATCTCTCGATAGATATGCCTCTAGCGTGTGACTAATGCTTTGCTTGGTTTGTTTTATCATAGCGATACATCCAACGCTGTGGCCACTGAAGAAACTGAAGATAGCACTGTCATCAGGTCGCGATCTAGCGATATTCTTAAGAAAAGCCCTATCGATCCGGTCTCCAAGAAGGGACATTTTAACAGCCTGAAACAATGGGGCAAGAACAGGTTAAAACTGATAGGCCGATCTCCGAGCGCCAGTAGAGATAGCTTCAAAGATGTCACTAAAATGGATAAGAGTAAAGAATTGAAATCCCCTACGCGACCAGAGGACACTCAGGTTCAAGAAGCCGTAACTATGAGAAACAAACGACCAGGAGAAGAAGATAGAAGAACAAATCAAAGATGTGCGTCCTACTCGTCGTCAGAAAAAAGTATAGGGGTTCCGAGCACTATTCCGCAAACGACAGCGACAATAAACAGCGGCGTCAAACTGAGAGGAACCTCCGTGCAAAGGAGAATACGAAGGTCGGGAATCGGTAGAGATGAACCGCACTCTTCGAGCGGGAACTGGTCCGCGAGCTCAGAGTCCGGCCGAACGAGCATAGGCTCAGAGATAACCACAACAACCGTTCCTCCAAAAAGCACGACATCCGCAGCCACATCAAATAACTCTTTAAACGGTCACCATGGCCCGCCTAGTTCTATAATCAGCCGAAGGAAGTTCCTCAACACCTCAGGTTCGGGCAGTGTTACCAGCGAGGGCACGCTCACTCCTGATATTATCCACGACTTACATGAAGACCTAGAGACGAGTTCGGAGTTCTCTTGCGACACGGAAGGATACTACACGTCGTTCCACATGGACTCGGGTTTGAAAACTTTGAAGGAAGAAGAAGTGATTCCGAGCACGCCGATGCACACAAGCAATGCTCTTTCGAGCTCTTCGAATAGTCAAACGTTGACCGCCGAGAACGAATACGAATTGTTTGGCAAAGGTTCTACGAGCACTACAACTAGTTCTGCCGGCACTGTTTGTACAACGTTAATGGCTGCTGGAAGCGATCGCTCACTAGTAATAGGCCCCACTATTCCCGAACGCAAGAGCTCTTTGACGAAAATAAACAAAGGTAGAGGCAATAGCATTCAAAGCGCAAATGCCAGTTTAGATAGAAGCATGAACTCCTCTTACTCCAAGTCTCCATTCAACAGCTTGAGGTATACCACTGGATTCACATACCCAGATAAAAGAGTACATAACCAATCAGCACCTGAAATCAACGACCCACCTCCTGCTACGGTAACGATAACTAGAAACGTCGGGAACCACAGAGAGATAACTGCAGTTGCAGAGATCCATACGGAAACAGAACTCGAAAGTGCAAAGAAAAGTACAGGAACGAGTTCACCTGATTCCGGGCATAACACTTCAAGCTCGCCGATTGAAGATTCAGTCTCCAGTGCACATGGAAAGAACAGTCTTTCTGAACAAGATTATTCTGAATCGTCAGACTTAGAAGGCACGGAGAGGATAGAAAGAATACGATACAAAACTACAATTAACAGCTCTAGAATACCATCAATGTGTGTCATCACTCCAACAAATTCTGATGACGAAAGTGAAGCTAGTAAAGAATCGGACACACCAGGTAGACTAGCCTTTACAAAATCTGTTGATAGCATAGTAAATAGACCTAAATTAGAATTACCTCATGAAGATAAGCATAAAGAGATTAAATCCTCGGAACCCAAACTGTTAGCTAAACCCTTAACACAAATGAATCTAAAGTTACACCCTTTCAATAATTTGATGTGCAAACTTAAGGGCGTGCTTCCTAAGTCAAACAAAAAATCGCCACCAATTAAGGAGCCAGAGATGGAACCACAGTTCTATGATCCCGGAGACTATGTAACTATTGCAGATGTTAAAAATAATAACCAGAAGCAAAGTTTTCATAGAAACATTTATGGAAACAGTGATATCGTAGGAAAGAATTTACAGAAAGTATTATCAGGAAAACCTGAAACTGAATATGTTTCTCTCAACGAACTGCCGAATTGTTTAAACGAGAGCAAAGATTATATCGAACATGGGTTAATAGAGAAGCCGTCCCCTGCGTTGGAGGAAATTCATAGGAAAGGCGCCAAAGTAACGCTAGACTCGCAAGGACAAGTGATTTATTCCTCAGACACGTTGAAACGGCGGAAAGGAGCGCACACCACGTTCGAGCCGGGTCCATTCGTCCAGGAAGTACCTACGACTTCGGTGATCCAACGAGAAACAGCGGACATAGTGAAACTGACCGATGAAACGGATTTCCCGTACGAGCCACCTCCGCCATTGAGTAAACCTACGTCTCCACAGCTAGGGAAAATGATCATCAAAGCGCCCGTCGAGCCAGACGGTCTCATCACTACAGAGTACATCGCTCTACCGTCTCCCAAACCCAACACTATCATTACTGCCACGCCGGTCACAGAGACCCCCGTCGGGAGTACCCCACATACTCCTATCACTAGTAAAAAGCAACAAGATCTACCGCGGGTAGTAGAAGCTATCACTAGAACGGGGGCTTATGTAAATATACACGATGCGGACGGTGTCAGCTTGTCTCCGACGAAAGATGATTTAGCAGGTAAGAACATTTCCACAAAACCTATCACCAGAAGTATGTTCCATGATTCACAGCTAGATACCGATCCGTCACTGTTAGATGATGTTATCACACCGTTCGTCCCCAACTTCCAAACTCCGATAATGTTACAGAACAAATGCCGGCACGAACATAGGTCCGGTAATAAATACGCCGAAGTTCTTAAAATGTTTGCGAATAGAAATAATGGCCAAACTAACGGAGAAGTCCTCAGTTCTAATGTCTCTAACGGTAACAATGATATTGCCGAAATGTCGATTCATACCAAAATTAAGCGCAGCGATAGCTACAAGTTAGCTAATTCTCCGCTTATGCCCATCAAAAAGCTATTAAAACTAGAAAGTTTCGGAAATAACGCGAAAAAGGTGGACTCCTTAGAGATGATCCAGGCTGAAATCGCGGCCGATTTATTGCGCGATCAAATCAACTACCCGCCGAGCGTCTCCCCCAAGCTGGGTCATAAAAGCGTTAACGATTTAGATAAGTGTGAGTGTATGAACAATAACGGTTCTTACATTGATGATAACTTCGAAGCGAAATTAACCGCTTTAGCTCTGAGTCCGTTTACTACGCCTGTGCCCAAACGGCATTCAGTTGCGATCACTCCTAATGCTAGAGACACGTCTCTGGACATTCTAACAGCCATCCTAGACTCCGACCCAGATAATATTTGCGTTCTGCACTCGCCACCTTCTTGCCCTCTAACACCTAGTAAAGTAACTGTACCCGTCGATAGCTCTAAACACAGAGCACGTATTTTATCTATTTCTGACACAGACCACGGTACAGAAATCTGGTAATATTTACAAGCTTCAACCTTCAGTCTATCATAATAATGAACTCTGTAATATTTCCCTGAAACGAATATTTATATTTGAAAAAATCTTTTGTATATTGTTCTTCCGGTAGATGTCTATATTTTAAATTTAAATTTAGTTGTATTGCGATAAATATTTATATTCCGTCCATGTACTTCTGTACTGAAAACGTCTTCCATAATGTGTAATTTCTGTGATAAATTATGTTTCACTAAAGCAATGAATTTAATAGCAATTTTTAACTTTGTATCAGTATTTTTATTAATAATGTTTTATTTTTGTAAGATAGAACGCATGGTGTTTTCACCGCAATGTGCACAGCTTACTATTTTGTGTACTTTTGTTGTAAGTGCATGGTGTGTTATTCTGTACAACGTTTTATATTTTCGTATTGTAAATAATATTATAAGAATCATTTTGACTTATCGCACTTATTTTCATTTAATTTATACCTTCAACACTCACCCTTCACTCATTGTGGATTGCACTGCACTAAACTCTGAACTTTAAAATGCATTGAAATTGGCATCTTTTGCCTCATGTTTTCAATGTCTTACATAGTAAATAATCAGGTTCTCTATACATAGTCATGTACTTTCTAATAAAATGTAATTGCAATTAAAATTGTATTTAAATGTAATTTCAAAGCCCATGCTTAAAATGTCCTATGTATAACAGAACTGGATTAGGTACTTAATAGTACTTATAATTACGACATAAATATGAAAATAATGAGGAGATCGCGTACTTAACTTTTGTAAATATTATTCCACATCAATGGGATAAAATAACAAACTGAAACATTTGTAACAAGCTCAAACTACCCTTCGTGAGTGAATAACATAACTAACTTGGATATTTCAACAAATTTTGATGAGCATAACATTCGTCTAACAAGTTTGAACTACATTTTTGTGTTTTATCGTAATAGGTGTAAAGTTTCCTTTTATTTGCACTCATCTTACCATGGCTTTGCACAGTGATGGCAGCTTCAGTGACTTTTTTGTAAAGTCCTTCAAAGGTAAAGTTTTGTGTTGCTTTCTTGGCATGACTAATGCATGTTGGTCGGGGGGACTACTAACTGATAACACGGATAACTAAACTACTTGTGAATAACACTACTAAAACTCGGTGGATGTGACAGCACTTAGGCAGCACAATATATTAACCATTGATACAAGGAATAAAATACCATGCACTTATTTTTAGCACTAATTTTTAATCATGTGACGTTTTAAATACTAATAAATTATTGACAGGTACGTTGTAAAGTACGAACGTGCATTTTTGTTGTTATTGTGGTATTGAGCACTATTTATTTTATAGAAAAGATTATGTCTGTTTTACGTAGTGTAGATACCGTACCAATATATATAATGTTTTCGTAGTTATGGGCTGGGTACAATTTTGTATTTTGAACTATTTTATATATTTAAATAAGTATATAATTGTACCTTTATGATTTCAAATTAACAATTATTAGAATTATGTATTTTGTACATTGAGGCTCATCGTGTATTAGCTTCGCTCCTTGTATTTAAATAATGCTTCCAATATTTTTGATGAATGCCTGAAAGCATCCCGCTAGTAAATTGATTTCCCAAACAGTCAGTTAAAACTATTGGAAAACATTTACTGAAACCATATTCAAAGACCTAACGTGATCGTTAATTTCGCTTTGTGTATCGTTTCCAGACTATCGACATTCCAGTGCTGACAAACCCTGTCTGAACGCACCGCACAGCGTAGGTCAAGACAAGGGCCCCGCTGTCGAGCTGACTACCATCCACCCCTCGCTCCGCCGCCAACACACCGCCCACCTACGCGGCAAGCACGGGATCCTCAATTACGACAACTCTACAGACGTCGTACAAAGGGATCAGCCTAAGTTCTGGACGCTCCCTAAAAGAACTCCCCTAGAACAAAACCCGCAACCTACGCACGATCAAAGATATTTCAATTACCCACCTAGAACTGCATTTGTAGAATCTCACACGCTGCCACATCGACACGCCCAGCCGACGCAGGAATCGATCAAAATATCTCCGATCGATCCCCGTACTTCCGGATCTTTTAAGTCGTCTACACCCTCAAACAAAGACAATGTACTCGACCTAAGCTCCAGACTGTTATCTCCAGTGAAATCAACGATGACCAACGAAGAACTCTATGCAGTTATTCACAAAAGCAAAAAGAAGCTCAAAATAAAAGACAATCCTGAAAGAGCGGAATCACCGGCCCTTTCTACGATAAGCTTATCTCCAGTGAATTCAGAATCTTCGCTTTACGTTAAGGGCTCACAGCGCTACCCGGAAACGGGATATTTAGGAGATCCGAGAAACAGGGTAAGCTGGTCACCGTCCGAAAAGCAAAGCTACCCTACCAACGCGCCTCCTTCTCCCTACTTAGTTCAAAAACAGGAAACCACGTGCGCTGATAGATACGGACCACCTCCACAAACTTCAAGGCTCGATTTCAAAAAACTGTTGCTGCAACATAGCGTCAAACTCAACACAGTCAATCCTCAGGTCAAATCTACCAAACTATCGGCAGTAGAACAGTTAAAAATATCTAAGGAAAAGATTCAAATTCCTACGCCGCAGCAGACGCAATCAAAAAGGTCACAAATCAACCTATTAGATTTAAGCGGTTCTCCTAAGACATACGCGCAAAGGAAAGTAATCAAGCCCAATAATGTCCAAACGGCGTCGCCTGGAAGAACTGGTGCTTTAATAAAGGAACACAAAAATACTCCCAAAATTTTGCTCTCACCAAAATCGCAATGGAGATTTTCAAGCCCGAGATCCGACGTGTTGTCGACCCCTATCCCCGAGGCTTACAACGAAGACGAGAATTCCAACAGTTCTGGAGAAAAGCATGACACGTCGCCGAACAACCCACCGTCCAAGACAGTTCCTATAATTACTAACCAGCATTTCGGAGCGAGACGTAATTTGATACCAATAACAGAAAAGACATTAGAAATTGAAAGTGATTTCACCGAACCTGCCCATCATGGTGTTTTTCCACTCAATGCAGACTTTACTCAATCGCATGGGCTATCAAGGACAGAAATATTGCAAGCAAAAAGAGCAGAATTCTTCAACACTTCTCCTGATGCATCGCCTCCGAAGTTTACTTCTTTCAAGAGTCCGTCGCCTGCGGGTCAGTCGACGAGCTCTCGAAGCAAACACTCGCCAGAAAGAAAAAGCGGCAAAGTATCCCCTTCAACTTTAGAGACAGCTTTATGATACATCTCTGAAAAAATATGAAAAGCTGGTGCTTGACAATGTTTACTTCCTCCAGTAGGTATATTATGTAAATAATACATGGCAATGAATTTGATAGAAGCTTTAATCTAGTCTTTCTTGCTTGACGTGCCATTTATGAAGGCACTTTTTTTCCAAAATCCAGTGTACAACTATAATAAGTAAATGTACCTATATCATATGAATTTACACCATTACGATTGCAGCTCAGAATTACTTCATTCTTATTTCTATGCTCCCAGGGGCCAATTTTTTTACGAGTACGTATTATTCTGAAGCTACTTTGTTTTAAAATATACCTATAGTTTTAAGTATTTATTGAGTACATACTAGTGTAAGTAGCGTTTTGAACTTTTTTAAAGTTTTTAAGTTATTCGGATACAATTTTTAATTAAAATGCGTTAAAATATTTTGTACTTTCATTTGTCCCTTGATGTTACAGTTAGTGTTGAAACGATTTTTCTTGTTAGTAATATAAAACTTTAGGATTACCTATATAAACTTCAAGAAAATAATTTGGAAGATACGCCTTTATTCTTTGCATCCACTGGATGCATCTGATTGGGCATAAGAAAACCATCGAAGAATCTACCACATCACAAACTACATACTTAGAAAATAGTATTTCTCATAATAATCCAAGAAGTATACCTGTCAAGTGCGTGTCGTGACACGCTGATGCCTTGTCTAAGCCTAGAGCCTGGGTATCTTGATCACTTTCAAGACAACCATGACACTTCTAATGAGAGAGACAGTGACGGAGATATTTATAATCTTGAGCGCGCCGCAGTATATCGTACATTAGATGGAGGGTAGGTACACATTTTTTTCAGTCCCGCTTTATAGCTACCTCAAAAATATGATATTTCAATATTTCCCCTGGTAGCGTGTAGGTAGGTACCTATAATTGTTAGCTGTACCTACGTGTACAAAGTTACACAGCTATATCCCATAGTCTCCGACAGACGAGCGGACACAACCAAACTATAAGGGTTCCTTTTATAAGTTTCCACGGAACCCTAAAAACGGCAAAAATTATAACTAGAAAATTTTGAAGTACCTAGCTACTTACGTAGACTCGCTCTTACATTGAATAATATACAATGCGACCAACTGACCTGTGCAGTTGAGGGAGGGAGCTACCACCGTAATTACTACGGTATAATAATATCATCATTTCAGCCATAGGACGCCCACTGCTGGACATAGGCCTCGTCCATCGATCTCCAAAAGGGCCGGTTGGAAGCGGCCTGCATCCAGCGTTTCCCTGTGGTCTCTCTTAGGTCGTCAGGTAGGTAGGTTAGGTTATAATAATATACTCCGTGGTAATTACTAAACAAAAATGATAGTGAAAAAAAATAAACATGGATGTTTAGTGTCCTTGGAAAAAGGTTAGTTCTATCAAAGATTATGTTCTATTATCTCGTCAACTGTATAGTTATTTTTTTTATTCTGTATTTATTTTGGGGACTTTTGCCAGCAATGGCACGGCAACTACAACTTCATTTACTACAAGCCTCACTACCTGTAAAGTTAGGAGGCTTAGGGATCCGCCAAATTTCAAGTGTTGCGTTACCGGCATTCTTGTCCTCATTTCATTGTACTCATAAATTAATACAAAAAATCCTTGCACCCTCTTTAGGTCCTTCCGATGTAGTTGTATCTCATTCGAAAGAGGCAATGAATGCTTGGAGGCTGGCTTGTCCAAATACCGATTTTCCCAAGAAGTTGTCTTCCCAGAGACTGTGGGATCGGTCGATCTGCGAACTAGCACGGAAATCGCTACTAGATACGTGTCCTAGTATTGCAGATCGCGCTCGTATTCTTGCTGTCTCTGTTTGGGAATCGGGACTTTGGTTGCAAGCCATGCCCTCTTTTAACACAGGTAGCCTTTAGCTTTAGCTTTAGCTTTAGATCCAACCGCATTTCGTCTAGCTGTCAGCTTACGCTTGGGTGCAAGGTGCTGTGAGGCCCATCGCTGTCAGTGTGGTACTGCTGTTAACCAGCTCGGTCACCATGGTCTCTCTTGCTCGAGAAGCGCTGGTCGTATTGGCCGACACGCTAGCCTGAACGACATCATACGCAGAGCACTTTCCACCGCCAATGTCGCAGCTGTGCTCGAACCGAGTGGTCTTGCGCGTGACGATGGAAAGAGGCCTGACGGTATGATACATGTGCCCTGGAGGTTGGGGCGGGGCAACTTGTGTCGATACTTTGGCGCCGTCACATCTTCCTGAGACACAAGGTAGGGCTGGCGCGGCTGCCAATTCGGCAGAGCAGCACAAGCGTCGCAAATATGCTAACCTCGGCAGTGGTTACATATTTGAGGCGTTTGGGGTCGAGACATTGGGCCCTTGGGGACCGGGAGCTCACCTCATTTTCAAAAATCTTTCAGAGCGCCTGGTTAATGCGACGCGTGACCAAAATGCTGGCGTGTTTCTGGCTCAACTCATTAGCATTGCCATTCAACGTGGTAATGCCGCCAGCATGTTGGGTACGCTGCCAACTGGTAGTGGGCTTGAGCATTTGGATTGTCTTTAGACCTTCAACGGTCTATGGGCAGTCTAACTGTATTTGTAGTGTTAGTTTTAGCTTGTATTTTGTTTAGTTATTAAAGGCACTTGCCCAGTACAAAAAAAAACTACATTTTGGTATACAAAAAATAAAATATGCAGGCGACGATTGACGCAGACGTGATCATACCCATCCATCTCGCTCTGTAACAAGTCACAGAGCAGCACAGATCACGCATAACTGTATAGATAAGGCTCTGAACTCAGTGTTTGTTTTCTGTGGTATCTTCTATCAACCAAAAAGAATAAAAACGCTACGCCTGTCAACTAACCCGACGTACAAACATACATGCCAAGATTTGTTCATGGATCATAGAGTAATATATACACATCCTTTCCATGTCATTTCTCTGTGATTTCTACTTATTCACTTTTTTCATGAACATAATTATAAAATAAATCAAAATAATGTGTCACCCATGAAGTGCGATTTAAATGTAAGCGAAGATTCTTCCATGAGCGGCATCACCGGTCACTGCTCGCGCAAGTTTAGAGTTTTAGCTCTGGTCGTAAACACAGCAAATCTAATCAACGAAAGATCTACAAAAACACTAAGCATATCTCACGCTATTCTGGCTCCAATTACTTTCATCACTACGTACATTTTTCTGGGTATTCTGACCGTTGGAGCATGCCAAAAAAGATATGCTTCTGATTTCCTACAAATCTACAGTCTGGTGTCTTGTTGTTCACTCCAGACCTCACTTTCCATACTGGTATTCAACGACCTCAAGAAAAGGAACAGTCCGGTGACCGACATAGACGTGGCAGTGGTTCTGAATGGCGTGTTACCCATGTTTACAATTATGCTGATAGTGGCAGACCTAATAGTCATCTTGTTTTCCAAGCGTGACGATATCACCCTTCCATATGCAGGTTCACACTCTGATTTGGGGAGAGCACAAACACATTCCATCACAGTTCAACCGAATCGGGGGGGTGGAAACACGGAGGAACCAGACCTGGCAAAACCGGGGACTGACCCACGCACACTAAGAATAGAAGAACCAGAAGCCATGCCGTCGACCACACCACGAACAACAACAGACGAATCCTAAATAAACAATGAAAAATCATCGTTGCTTTTACTTTAAGATCCAAAGTGCATATTTTTGTGTATCTAAATATTATGTTAGGCATCTCTCTCCTGAACCGCATACCAAACGTGGAAATTGTACGAAGAGCGAAGGTCGAAGACGTGGTTAAACGGATCACGTGACTCAAGTGGAGATGGGGCGGGGGGAGACTTGGTTAGAAGGGAAGATGAATGGTGGTCGCGAAACGGAAAGCGACCACCGGGTAGACAAGTCGCTAGTCGGACGACATCGCTAAGGCAGCAGGAAAGCAGTGGACTAGACTAGCACAGGCCCTGAAAAGATGGTGCGCTGATGAGGAGACCTATACACAGCAGTGGGTGGAAAATTGATGATAATGATGATCTAAATACCATTCGACACTGAGTGTATCCTTTAGATATAAGTTTTTGTAAAGGTGTCGAATAAAATTTATTTTCTTTCTTTCTTTCTTTCTAAATATATCCTGTATAATTATGGTGTATGCACGATTATCTAATTTGTTCTAAATGTAAATAAAACAGCTATTTTCAGCAGAACCATATTATATTTAGCCAAAATAAATCTATATAATTTTTAGCTACACAATTATGTTGAACAAACTGCGTTATAGACACAAATTTTAATGGAATGCATAAACATTACTTAGAGAAGGGTACTGCAATAATTAGGTATAGGTAATAGGGCCAGCCAGTCAAAGCTAAATGTAGATGACGAGTAATTTGGGACAGAGGACAGTAATGTTTGCAGAAAACTGTTATCAGCCATACAAAAGCCCTTGTTTTGAGATGCAACGATACCATCGCAATTTTGACAGTCCCCAACCCCGTTATAAAATTGCTTTCTGCTATTAATTACACAGACCAAAGAGCAAACCATTGTTTTATAGATATGAATACAATAGTGCTGCAATTTTGAATTAATACTATTAGATTGAAGTAAAATATAGTTATGAAAATATATATTTATCGCAATTTACTACACAACAGCCATTATAATTATCATCACTGATTACATCACAAATTATCCATTTGGGGCGTTCAGTCATTCATTAGAAGTTCCAATAGTATCCATTTTATTTGTTTATAAATTTCAATTTCCGTTCTCTATGGATAACAAGAACAGTATTAAATATTCGAGACTTACTTCTGTAACTTTTTATACAGCAAACCTAACCTATTAATATTTTATTTTGTTTTTTTTTTATTTGTAGACATAGATTTCACGTTTTCACTTACATAGCTACTAATACCTATATTATGACTTAGGGCCGCAACACATGCACACGTTATTGCGTCGCCTCGTGCTGCGATGCGAGGGCACGACATCGCGCATGGTGTTATGAAAACGGGCGATGCAATCCTGCGCCGACGCCGCATATACGCGTCTTCTTAATAACATCTAGATATTTATTTATATTACACGGGAATTACTCACGTAAGATTAAGCCGGTCACTCCGAATGTGTGAAAACCACGTCAGTTTCTATAATAAAACATCTAGATAATTTCGAGATCGACTGCGACAATTTTTTTCACAGTTCACAACGCCATCGTATCAACAATATGTACGTCGTGTCGAGCGTCGTGCCGTGTGCATATTTTGGCCCTAAGACGGTAGGTCACTCGTCTTGGCTTAGTACCAATCACGGATTTAAAATCTGTTTGTACCTGAGAAATACAATCGGCTATACTAGCTAGTTTATACAATTATACTAGGTACTGAAAGTCGAGATAATTTGCGTGGACAGATCGTTCTTAGATGATGCAAGTAGTTTTCGAGATCTTAATTGTTAAGCTGGGATATCCCACCCCAGCTTAATTAACTTAATTTCGCTTAACTTTTCATTGACGGCCATTCAAATTCTAACAGCCGCACTCAGAGACGTTACTTAAGCTAAGAAATACTTAAAATTGCTCTGTCTCGTTTTCATGTGTGACAAGTTCCGTCAACGAGAAGTTGACAGAGCAATTTTAAGTATTCCTTAACTTAAGTAAAGTCTCTGAATGCGGCTGTTAGGTACAAATTGGATCATAATAGAGTAAATATAGTCCAAGCATATTTTAAATCGGCGAGAGGTATTGAGCCAAGATAAGTGACATTGACATGACGACCTCAAACTAATTTGTCGTACGGTACAATAGTTGAAAAAATATGTTTTTAAAGTTTGCAGTATTTATTATACTCGTAGAAGAAATAATGTTAGAAATAATTCACAATTTTTAAAGTTTGTTCATGAGAGAACGGTAACTCAAGATCCGGATAAAAAAACAACTAGCATCGAAATAAATTTAAGAATACAACAATTTACAAATTGTAATAACAGTACAATAGTTCTATTAAAAGGGCAAAAACAATTGGTTTTGAAAAGTTTAACTGTTTGGATTTAAAAAAGCTATAACGTAATAACTTTTAACTAAAATAAATATTCAGTAACTAGTCCGTGTCATGGCACCTAAAACTCCGTATTACAAACTTCAGTTATAGCTGTTATTATACATGTGAAATATCCGCAAAAACGCCCAAATAAGCGCATTGTGGAACAAAATCTTTGTAATTTGAAATCTAGAAAAAGAGTCCAGTCATTCCTCTATAAATTACTGAAAAAACAGAACATGTAAAAAAAAAGTTAATACAATAGGCATTTGTCCTAATGTTTAATTTATTACAATAGGCTTAGCGATGAATATAACTAAATACATTACACACACTGAAAAAATCAATTAAATTGGCTGATAAATCTCTGAGATATGAGCGTTTAAAGTTTTAGGTGGGGATAGGAAGGGGATGCTCTATCCCTTTCTCACAAAGCGTGTGTTAGTATAGCATTTGTATGGCGCGCCTGAGGCGTGACGTCATAGCTCAGTATAATGCGCTCTCTGTCTAGCATGAAATTAAAATATTTTTATATTCGAACTAATTTTTATTTTGTTTTCGTTGATGGGCTCTATTTATGATCAGGTTAACTATGAAGTAATTAAAAAAATTGTCATCATGCCTATTACAATCATTTATCCTATCTTATATTATTGTATCCTCCTTACACTACAAGACTTTCTTACTCTAACAAAGGTTTTACCACAGTTCTTGTTTATCAACATCATAAATAAACATTTATTTTCTTAACAGCTAAAAGTTTTCATAGCATTATGCTAATTTTTTCCTAATGAGTTTCAGTGCAAATCAGGCACAATCAATAAATCTTAGGTAGTTTTGGATTACATTTAATTGAATGCTACCTACCTAATAAAATGACTTATTTACATCCATTTGTCAATTTGCCATTTTCAATGACCGTTTTGTCATCATTGAGGCTTAGTGTGGATATTGACAAGTCCTCTTCTTCTTCTTCTTCTTCGTCTTCTGAAAAATAGAAGAACTTTTATTTTATAAAAATTGGGAAAACACACAGGGCCCCGATTCTGTGACGACAAACACGCACGTAACGCGCCGTGTTAATTTAACCGCTAAAAGTTGGTATTTATTCCTAGGGAATAGAGTCCAAATTTTGAGAGGTTAACTTACCGCATCGCGTTACGTGCGTGTTAAAGTTACGGAATCATGGCCCTGGTCTGAATTATTATTTATTACAAAGATAATATACATTTATTACAACCATCGTTTTTTCATCTTGTATACAGGGTTACGCAGAAAGGGTGTACTAAGCCGTAAGGAGTTCCTTATACTCATCATTATGAACAACTTTTACTACGTGGCCAACCCTGAAATAGCGAAAAGATATCAACTGCTCCATACATTTTGTCGAGTGTAAATAACCGTTTTCTATGAAACAGTGGATATATATAAAAAATATGGATTTGTTTGCTAGTAAAAGTTGTCCATAATGATGGGTATTATACTATTCTGCTAATGTGTTGTCTTATAGTACCCTATACCAGGTGTCTACAATAGGTGAGAAGTCGTTGGTTAATTGTTTGTCCTCATATTATGGCATGTGTTTGACCATTCGACACTGATTGTATCCTTTAGATATGTTTTTGTATAGGTGTCGAATAAAATTTATTTTCTTTCTTTTCTTTCATTATCTCACTGATGGGAAGCGATGATGTTGTCAAAATGTAGCCTTGACATATCTTTAATTTTTTTTTTCTTTACGACTCCGGATTGTCCATCTTTGGAATGACAAACACGGGTAAGGAGTACCAGACCTCTGCTGTTCTGTTCATTTCCCAGTATAAAAAGTTAACTGTCAATCCAGGTTGTAAGCTGCCTCCATAAAAACTTCAGGAACTATAAATATAGGAGCGCAATTCTTTCAATTATTTTTTTTCGTTGGAGCTGAACTAATTTACTAATTACTTTACTAATTAATTACTTTACTAATTTTAATATCAATTTAACTCGTGCATTCAAAACGCATCATGGAACTCAACTCCTTCTGCAAAAGGTAAAAATAATATAAATAACAGCATACCCCAGTCAATTAGAGAGCTGATAAAAAGAAAAAGAATTGCTCGCAAAAAATGGCAAACACTTAGATCTCCGGAAGACAAAAGAATACTGAATAAGGCAATTGCTATACTCAAGAATGCACTTAAAGAACATGATAACTATATCACACAAGAACATCTACGGAATCTCGATGCCACATCTGCCACAGAATACTCTCTCTGGAAAGCAACATCGACTATTAATAAGACAGTACAACATAATCCTCCTATAAGAACTAGCTCTGGGAGCTGGGCAAGGAGTGATAAGGAAAAGGCTGAGACTTTTGCAAAACATCTTAGTAAAATATTTACGCCAAACAGTAGAGAAATCACTGAAGAAGAGGAAAAATTTATTAATGAAGAGCTGGCTGCTCCAAACCAACAGGACTTGCCCATTAAATCTTTCACAAAAGGAGAGGTAGCAAATATGATCAAGTTGCTACAGCTTAAGAAGACACCAGGATATGACCTCATCACTGCAAAATGCTTAACCGAACTGCCAAAAAATGGTATAAAGTTTTTAACACAGCTTTTTAATGCTATACTAAGATTAAGTTTCTTTCCCCCCCAATGGAAAGTAGCTACCATTATAATGCTGAATAAACCTGGAAAGTCACCACAAGAAACGTCCTCATACAGGCCAATAAGCCTCCTACCTATAACTTCGAAATTATTTGAGAAGCTCTTCCTAAAACGTCTGCTGCCCGTAATAGTCGAAAGACAACTTATACCTTCACACCAATTTGGGTTCCGACAAAGCCATTCCACTATTGAGCAAGTTCACAGATTGGTTGAAAAGATCCGCGATGATATGGATTGCAAAAAGTACTGTTCTTCCGTATTTCTGGACGTAACTCAGGCCTTCGACAGAGTGTGGCACGATGGCCTGCTATACAAGATTAAAACTACACTACCAACCAGTTTCTACACCGTCATCAAAGCATACCTTACTGATAGACATTTTACAGTCAGACAGGGAGAAGAAACAACTAAACTCTACATCATCAAGTCAGGCGTACCACAGGGCAGTGTGGTGGGCCCCGTCTTTTATACGTTATTTACCTCTGATCTACCAATAAACAAAACGTCAACGGTAGCCACATATGCAGATGACACTGCTATCCTAAGCTCTCATACAGATCCAAATACGGCATCGCAGCTACTGCAAACTGACCTAAATTCCGTGGTGAATTGGTTAAAGGTATGGCGTATCAAGGTCAATGAGACTAAGTCAGCACATGTCACATTTACTTTACGGCGTAATACATGTCCACCAGTAGAAATGAATGGAAGTCAAATCCCACAAGTAGATGAAACAAAATATATATATAAATATAGATAGAAGACTCACTTGGCAAAAACATATTTTCTCAAAAAGAAAGCAACTTAGTCTGAAGCTACGTAAACACCAGTGGATGCTTGGAAAACAATCAAAACTATGTTTAGAGAACAAGCTACTTATATACAAAACTATCCTAAAACCTGTGTGGACTTATGGAATCGAGCTCTGGGGAACGGCTTCAAAAACCAACCTAAGCATTCTGCAACGTTTTCAGTCAAAATTGCTACGAATGATAACCAACGCTCCCTGGTATGTCACAAATGAAACCCTACACAAGGACCTGCAAATGCCCACAGTGGAAGAAGAAATAAGAATTAACGCCCAAACTTATCAAAAACGACTGCAAAATCATCCAAATGAATTAGCAAAGATGTTGATGTCAAGAAGGCCTCCAAGGAGGCTTAAAAGAAAGATACCCCAAGACTTAACAAAATAAGAAAAATTATGATGGATGCGTCAATGGGCGTTTTCCACACAAGACGCGTCACTTAAGACAACAGTTCAAAATAAAGCTTATTGTCTTCAAAAGACAGATTGCTTTAAAAAAAATAAAAAAAAAAAAAAAAAAAAAAAAAAAAAAAAAAAAAAAAAATAGGAACAAGCGCACCAACTTTCGCATTTACAATATTGCTGAAGCCATGGTTAGAACACTCACCCGAACTGACATCTGATTGATTCCTAGGGCTCAGCCGACAACCCTTACTTAAGTAGCTCTTCAGTTTACCCAGAGATGCCAATATAAGACTGAAAAATAAACAGTAATCATCAGGACAATAGGTATAGTTAAACTATTAACTAGTGCCTCGATCTTGCCTACAAATCAAGGCCTTCAATGAGCGCTGCGGCAAAGTTTGTAGACTGATTTTCTTATGGGGACTTATTGAGTCAGCGATCACGAGGATCACGGCCATTGTAACATAGTCGAAACGTCGAGCGAAAGGTACCAATTTTTACATACACAGAAACTTTATAAAAATCAGTTCAGTAGTTTGGTTTTTAAATCAAAAATAACTAGAAACAAATATGTTATCCAAGTAAACCATCCAATTGCGCATTTACTAATAATGAAGTTGGTTTTTTAAATTGATAATCACCTATTTTGTATTTTTTATTATAGAATTTGACGTGGTTTTCGCACATTTTATTTATATTACACGGGAATCACTCACGTAAGATTAAGCCGGTCACTCCGACTATAGTTTTAACCGCATTAGGCGGTCTTTTTCAAGGTGAATGCACGCGCGCGGCTGCGTCTCGCTTGGCACTACGGGCTGCGCCTCCCGTGTAATATAAATAAAATATTATGTAGCTTGTCTGTTATGTGCTTTGTGAACTCACCCTAAGAAGGGTGGGCTGGGAGACAGCGGTCGTGAAAGGTACTCCGGGTGGAACTGCACGGACAGGTAGTAAGGGTGCGTCTCCACGAGCGCCACTTCCATTCGCATTTTTGTTTCGTCTTTCCCCACGAACCGCAGACCAGCTGCCTCGAGCCGTTCTACGTACTCGGGGTTCACCTCATACCGGTGCCTGTGACGCTCTTCTATCGATTCTTTCTTGTATAACTGGGCTGTTGGAAATCATTACTGGATTAGTCAATATGTTATCGGGGGATCCTAGAGCTGGCACATACTTTTCTTAAAAGTTAAGTATTGCTATACAGCGGGGCAACGCAGCCATTGTTCTGGGAACCCTGCCGCACGGTGGTGATCTCGACGGCGTTTTTGTTTTGTAGTAGGTACATGTTTGTGTATTTTATACAATCATCTTTTAGATTAATTGTAGTATTTATTTCGTTATATTATGTTTTAGTTTTTAGTTAATATTTTAAGTTTTCTTTAATTTTCTGTTTTTTCAAGTTTCATTAAATAATAGATCTATGTATTTATCTATATATTTAAAACAGTCATGTTAGTTACACCATTTATAACTCAAGAACGGCTGGACCGATTTTCATGGACTTTGATTTGTTGGATTCCTCTCCATCCGAATAGCAGAATAAATATTAAAATATCAGAACTTTAAAAAAAAATTACGTTCAAAAAAAACTATATATTTTATATGGAACGGCAAGAATTTGAAGGCTATATACTTATTGAAATATTACATCATGGAAAAAAAAAACATCTATGTCAAAGGATGTTGCTGTCGTTGCTGTCGCTACCAAGGAGGTATATAACGCGAGTGAAACCGCGAGGCACAGCTAGTTTGTAATTAAAATTATCCATCCATCACCATAATGTCACTATGTACTTCCTTACTCATTTAGATTGATTTGAATTCCACTAGTATTATTTTCTTTTGTTAGCTGGTTTTAATTTAATACAAGTTAAAAAAAGGCATAGGTCTAAATCTAAAATGAGTCTTGTGGCTGATGATGATGATGATGATGAAAAAAGGCAAATTCGGTAATAGTTAGTTCTATAGAGCGATGGCTGCCGAGCTGCCATGTTGGCTGCATGTGCACTTCACAATCTGACGGCACATGGTTCGATCCTCGGCCATGTACCAATGACTTATTTAGAACTTAAATAAAATATGTGCACTTTCGATGCCATCGCTAAACACCAGTGAAGGAAAATATCATGAGGAAATCGCCATATCCAAGAACCTCAAAGTTCATAGGCATATGACATTCACTAACATGCACTGGACCAGCATAGTGGATTAGAGCCATCTCTCTGAGAGAAGGCCTGTGTCTCAGCAGTGAAAACATGATACTGATGATGATGATGATGAACTATCACTAGAGACCTGTGGCAAATCTGTGAAACTCACTAACTATGCTAGGCTCCAAGAAAGTTTTCCGAGTGCCAAGACGCATCGTCCCGCCGAGATTCCCAGGATGGTGCTCCGGCATGTCTATTACCAGCTTGTCTTCACAGTCGGGGTCTACTTCGGTACTGTTTGCGCCTTTCAGGCCGAGCACATTTCTCGCAAACTCTATAACAGACGCTTGGAGGCCGAGGCAAATGCCGAGCATTGGCTTCTGTGTCTCCCGGCACCACTGGCACGCTTCTATCTTGCCTTCCATCCCACGCTGGCCGAACCCACCCGGTACTATAACTCCACTGAAAAATGTATAAATCTTGTGAACACACATTGTACAGGACAGAATTAAGTTTTCTCGATTATAGCATAGCATAAAGCCGGCCCTTTTGGCGATCTAAAGGGAGGTGGGGGTCACGACCCTCAGACATGAGGAGCACGACGGGAGGAGGAGGGGGAGGTCTATGTCCAGCAGTGGACGTCCTACGGCTGAAATGATGATGATGATGATAAAGCTTTTCAACTTCCTTGCCCCATAGTTGCAAAGACATCTGTTATTGGAACTATAAAGTAAGTAATCTTGCACAGGCTGAGAATGTCAGAGTTTTTTAGGCAACCAAAGGCAGAGGCCTAGATTAGAGAATCTAGGCGCTCGATCTTATGAAAAAAAAAACAGAGCTAAAATTTTACCATGTAATGGAAGGTCATATTTGTTTGTTAAATTTTAACATATAATCCAACCCACTGTAGCGCTTAGCCAAAATGCCCTTCACGACATCCGAAAACAGCAGACAGTCTGTTGCTAAACTCCGGTGATCTTTAACACAAGTCGAGTTATGAGAGATCATCATCGACCTGTTAAAAATTACAAAAATTCTGCTTACGTAACACTTGAATGGCCCTTCTCGTATATTCGTTCTCAGCAATGGGTAAAATGGTGACGTAACTATAAACTATAACATTTTCGCGTGAGCAAAATGCTGGCGTGTTTCTGGCTCAACACATAAGCATTGCCATTCAGTGTGGTAATGCCGCCAGCATAGTCGATACGCTGTTAACTGGTAGTGGGCTTGAGCATTTAGATTGTCTTACATTCTAGAACCATATAGTTATATAGTTTGTGGTAACCATTAAGCAGCTGTTCTCCCTATTATAAAATCATTTATGGCCCCGTCAGACCGCAGACGCACAGCCTTCAAAGGGCTATGGGCAGTCCAACTGTTTTAGTAGTGTTAGCTTGTATTTTGTTTCTTTAGTAAAAAGACACATGCCAGTAAAAAATACTTTGTTAAGACTGATATAAAAATAGTTAATTTGCAAGCTAAAAAATATGAACTATACTTACTCGCCCTTACAAAGATCCTGCCAAGCTTTATGATAATTGACGGGGTCATCAATCTTCATCTGGCGTTCCAAATTGACTGCCTCTATATATGTGAGGTTTAGCTTGCAGCCGGTCGCGATGCAAGCGTGTTGCAGAGCCTTCGTGACGCTTGCGTAACTGTCTTCCAGCTTCGTGTACTTTCCCACGAGAGCGATGTTTACTTCCTTGCGGAGGTTGTCTACGCGTTTTGCCAGGTTCCGCCATTTCCGCATAAATCTGTGAAGTTTTTAAAATTTCATAAGTAAAAAAAGACAGTATACATTAATTCCTTTCACCCAACATTTTATATGAATACTATATGAGTGTAATTATTATGAAAGCAACTTGTTTGCTTGTTCATTTAGCAACTAATCTGTTAAGGGTCCCTTTGCAGAATGCGTAGGTATAAAAGTCGTACTACTACACGCGCACTTAGTTAGTCGTACTACTACTTTCCGTGTACATACAGCGATGTTTTCGAGTTCGAGGTGCTGGTGTCAAGCGGCGTAGGTCTGCTTTCGACGGCGTCCGAGCGCTAACTGACACGCCGTTTCAAATGATAGACAAAATTAGACAAAAATAATCAAAGGAAAACAAACCTTATCGTGCATAATTTAAGCCATGTCGGTTCTAGCAAAATATTACAAAACGTTAGTAAAACTCTTTTATTTTTCCTATGCCTATTTGAAACATATTTGAACATTTTTTTGCGTCGTTTTGTTTATAATTATGCATACTAATGGATTGTATTTTTTTAATTGATTAAAAACATATATTTTTTGAGAAATGTGTTCCGAAACACCACTAGTTTTCGTAACTTTTGTGGTAGGAGGGTACGAAAAATATTTTTAATTAATTATTGATAATCATTTTATGTATAGTTTTTGCGTTGATAGTGTAAAAAAAGAGGTTTCTATCTGTAGATAATAATACTAAATGACTAAGTATTACATAGTCGTCGGAAACGGAACCTAAAGTTAGCTTATTTTATCAGTTGACGGGCTAACGTCCTTAAGCTGTTTTAACACAAATTTGGCAAAAGAAGTAAATAAAGGAGGAAGGAGATAATTTTAAAAAAATATCTCGAAAATGCATTGAACTAGAAAATTACAGGTAATTCCTTTAATGTGTTAGTCTTTGATAATATATAACGATGATGTGTTAACGATGTACTAGTATACTAACGTATATTAGCTTGATTTCCTTAGAATTAGGCCTAGATAACAATGATACCATTGCTGTAATAAAAATAAACCGGTCGTGTGCGAGTCGGGCTCGCGCACTGTGGGTTCCGTACCACCACAAAATACAATAAGGTCTTCCAAGTAACCGAATTACCAGTTAACGCCTTCCAAAAATAGAAGCAAATGCCACGCAGTCACTTAATTATTTTTACTACAGTGACGCTAGAGTATAACACAATTATAACAGAAATTTTGTCAACGACTCGCACTTGGCCATTATTTATTATTTGTTGTCATACTTTAGAGTGTGTACTATTATGTTTATCTATGGTACTATAATCATACCAAGTTTGACAACAGGACCAAAACCTGATCACGGTAAATATCCTGTTAATAATCATATAAATGCAACTTAAACAATAATAATTAAAAATAATTTATCTTGAAAATGATAAGTAATTTATGTTGGAAGATGAGGTTGCCTGAAAGAGAACGGTCTTAGTGACAAGGCCGCCCGCCAGTTGTTGCACTAGTTTTTAGTCTTTCTGTTTATAAAGAAATTACCTATCTATCTATTCCTCTATACATAAAATATAATCCACACAATTAATGTTTTCTAAAGTTATATGATTATTTACGGGATATTTACCGTGGTAAGGTTGTGGAAAAGGTTTCCGATATTTCGGCGCAGTTACATGCACCATGTTCACGGGAAGACTGAAGAATGCGGGTGGTTGGTCGAACAGTTAAAAAGTTAGGTGCAGATATAACGATCTACCCTCTTTCTTAGTCTTTTGCTACGGTAATCACTGGAAATCTAACTCGAACCTAATTAATGTGTTGTTGTTGTATTATTTCGAACTTACTTTCCTGGCCTTGGAATGGATATGTTCAACTGGAGTCTCTCATTCAGATATTGTACGACACCTTGTGACTCCATCAGCAAGGGAACATGGTACACTGAGCTCAGATCGTGAATGCAGATTACCTGTAACATGCAAAGAAACCTAACAACGTCTATTCTGTAATCAACTTAACAAATTTTATTGCTAGTTTCGAACCAACTAGAATACAACTGTAAATAACCAGTTAGACTGGTATTTAAGTAAACCACGGTACCCATTAACCTGAATGTGTTTTGCTTACTCAAACCTTAAACTAATTAGCTTTATTCTATACTAGCTGCGCCCCGCGGTTTAACCCGCTTGGAAACCCTCAATAAAAGAAGCCTAAGTTACTCCTTTTAACATCAGCTATCTACCAGAGAAAATCCCGTCAAAATCGTTCCAACCATTTTGGAGTCAATAGGGAACATAGACACGTAATTTTTTATATTTTCTATTCATGCTGCGCCCCGCGGTTTCACTCGCGTAGTGATGAAAAATGGTGATGATGATGAAAAGCTTGTCGCTCTCCGGCCGTTGAACTATACCCATGTAAAAAAAAATGTAAGTATGATCTATATTATACCTATATACTGCTAAAAACTGCTATTTTCGGTTCACTGTGCTGTGATTAGGACTTTTATAGGTCTGACAGATTTACCTTTGCACCAACTTGCCTGCGATGCAGCCAAAGATGGAAGTCATCTATTTTTGACCGACTTCAAAAAGGAGTTATCAAAAAGGTTATCAATTGGACTCGTTTTTTAAATGTTTTAAATCTTCTTTGTTTGTACTGTATGTAATCTTTCTAAATCCTATTTACTATGAAGTGTTATACAAAAAGTGGTACTAAGCCGAAAGGAGATCATTATACTGTTCAACATTAACAACTTTTACTATAGTAACAACTCTGAAAACGTCAAAAAAATATCAGCTGTTCCATTTATTAATTGAGTAAATTACATTTTCATAGGGAACAACAGATTTTTTGCCAGTATGGTTCCGTGAAACCCTAAATTTTAGAACAATAGATTAACTAGTAGGCCTCAGAAACTGTGCAGAACACAACCCCCTGAAGGATTTTGCTCCTATTCAACCTTAAGAATATGTATTAACTTTTATGAACTCGACTTGCCTATAAAAATCATCAGATCAGATCTATGGTACGCAAGTTATTATCAAACAAGCACATATAAACGCCAGTTTGCTCTCTTTTCCTCGCTCTGTGAAAATACATACCTGTTCTGGACCAACATGACAGAAATTCGATATTTTTTCCTTCACGGTATGGTCGATAGGCTTCTCTGAACGGCAAAGTATGAGGTCTGGAGATAGTCCAAGACCTCTCAGCTCCCTTACTGATGACTGTGTTGGCTTCGTTTTGGGTTCCCCGGTTGATTTTGGCTGCAATATTATAATTAATTTACTGCTGCACTGAATTTTTTAGACACAGGTCGGTTACTACTAACATAATTATGAAAGAAAAAAAATTAAGAAAAACCAGACAAGTACGAATATGACTCGAGCTCTGAGGGTGAATCTCAGAGCGTGAGTACAAAAAAAAATACTTAAGGTTCTTCCACATACCAAGTACAAAATGTAGCATACATTAAAATATACCACTAATAGTACTTGAAGAGGTAAAAAAAATACTGAAAGATTTCTGTGAAGAAATTGTATCGTGCATTGAAGCAATGAAAACTCACCATTGGTATCAGAGATACATGGGCACAACAGAAATTCTCTTTCTTGACCCTAAACTGGAATTGCCTAAATGCCTCGACAAAAGACATACTCTCTATATCTCCAATAGTGCCTCCCAGTTCTATGATGCACACTCGCGGCGGGGTGTTATCTGCAGTCACTGGTATATGAGCCACCCTTTGCACCCATTCTTGAATTGAGTCAGTTATGTGAGGAATCACTGCAATGACATTAAAATAGATGCAAAATAGAAACGATAAAATTGCTTGTCTTGTAGGTATAAGCAAATAAAAGAAAGATAGAAAAATATTTATTTATGACAGCAACCAAAGATAAATAGACAACATCACGTCATGAGTTAAAAACAATAAAATAATAGTTTCTGCCAAAAGCAAGTGCCAACTCAGCATTATGCTGGTTGTAAACAACCAGTGCTGGTCTTTTGTTGGGACCGGCAGGTGACGTCACGCACGTCAGACAGCAGGTGTGCATTGCATTGCAAATGAGATTAGAATATTATAAATAGCAACAGATTTTTAACTTGAGGGTGATAGTTAGCCAGCCGGGCATTAGAAAGTACCCTACCACCATGCTATGGTTCCCTTATAATTTTTTTGATGTGAAATATTTATTGGCACGCCTTGGCAGTAAATCCTATAATATAGTATGTATACCGTGACGGTGTGACAGCCTACTTTTTTATTCACCTGCAGCTCAAGTACATTGTTGGGATTTAAACTCACATCCTGCGAATTGAAATTCCGTCGCACCAACAACTGAGTTATCATTGCTACAAAAGCTAAGAATAATCGCTAGTCTATGACTAATTCCATTGTTTTCATACATGCATTAAAGTTAACTCAATAATAATATTGAAAATGTTCAAACATTGATACACTGCAGTTTCAATAGATTGTAAGGTCTCTATTTTATTAAAATTTTATCACAAGTTGGTTTTGACAGCCATATCGTCTGATGTTAAGCGATGATTTTGGTCTACGCTGGAGCATGCTTGCCTAGAGCAAACGGATTAACTCCTTAAAGACATCTAGATTGTATCTACCGAAAAACACCTATTCAAGCAGCGCATTCTACAGTACCTATGGCTGAAATGATGATGATGATTCTGCAGTACAGAATTCGCATAATTAATGTGGAATCAAAGTACTCCGTAAAGTCATCCTGGCTGTCCGATAGAAAATGGGCAGGAGGGAGTTTGAACATACAGATTTAAAGCACTTTCGGAAATTTATCCAAAATAACAAACTGGCTAAGTGCGAGTCAGGCTCGCGCACTGTTTTGTACCACAACAAAATGCAGAAAGTAATGCAAAAAGACATCACGCCCAGGCGGTCACCCATCCAAGTACTGACCGCGCCCGATGTCACTAAACTTGGTGGTGAACAGTATTTATCACCGACTCATACTTGGCCATTATTTATTATAATACTTTAAAGTGTGTACTATTTATCATGCGAAGTTTGACGCTTGTATGTATTACCGTTTTTACATTAGAGAAAATACAAAAATACATTTAAAAATTTTGTTTTTTGTATTGTTACCCCCTTTAGTATTTACTTTTTGACTTTATTATTATTTCTTAGTTAATCTACCACATTTATAACATTACACATTCTATGAAAATTTCGATCTCACCTGATGGAAAGCGATGATGCGGTCGAAGTTGGAGCACGTTTGCCCAGTAATAACCTATTAACCCTAGACTTGAACACTCCAAGATTGTAATGCTGCGGAAACACAGACAGGGGCAAGGCGTTCCATTGTTTTGCTGTTCTAATTAAGAAAGAGGAGTCAAAACGCTTGGTGCAAATAAATTGCTATTTATTACGGTCCCTAAGATACAGCTGTTAAAAGGTAGGACAGACAGACAGGGTAGGCTTAGTAATAGAGTCCCATTTTCACCCTTTGCATACGGAACCCTAAAAAACCAATAGACTAGCAACTTTGCGCCTATGTTCGAGTACCAAAGTTGGAACTTGGCTCATCAGCATCATCTTAATTGGCTTATTACTAGTTCTGCTGGACATAGGCCTCTCCCAAGGCACACCACTTAGCCTGATCTAAGGCTTTTCTATTCCAGCCACTGCCAGTTAGGCAAGAAGGATATGTGGGTCAGGAAAACCAACCCAGCATCTCTTTGTTAACTAAAATTAGAAAACCGCAGGAAATGCTGTCATGCAGGTAAACATTTACATATAATAATTGGATACCTAGGATCCAGTTAAGTCGACTTAGTTCAGTTTAATTTTGTAGAACATGTTTTTCAATCTCAGAATTTACCTTGTACTGTCTTTCCAAGATAGTCACCACGTCTTTCCCTTTCAATAACTTGCTGGTATATCTTGCCAGTAGTAATGTTATTGTCTCTATGCAGAGTGATGTCCAAGAAGCGCTCGTAATTGCCAAGATCAAGATCGACTTCGCCCCCGTCAGCCAATACGTAAACTTCACCTAATAAATAAAAATAGAAACATGCGTTCACAACACGCAGCTGAATAGTAATCTGTAGGTTATTTACACATACTTAAATAATAAAAATTCGGTAGCTCACCGTGTTCGTAAGGAGAGAAAGTTCCCGCGTCAATATTAATGTAGGGGTCAATTTTAATCGAAGTAACATCTATTCCGCAGCTTTTTAAAATCGTGCCAAAGGAACTTGCGATCACACCTTTCCCTACACCGCTTATTACACCTCCAGTAACTAATATGTACTTCATGTCCGGCATTTTTATTTTAAAATGGCTAGTACACTACAAAGGAACGTTTTCAGGGTTTGACTTATTGAACAAAATATTTTATAGCACTCTTTCCACCAAAAATTTTGCAAACGTCAATTACACGTGCTTGAAGCGCAAATGTTGCGCGCCATTTGCAAATGATGAAAGGAAGGAAACGAACGATAGGGATGGAATGTAATGGATGTTGAATGGATGGGATGGGTGTGATTTTGATTATACCATAATTTCGTATAAGTGCTTTTGGAACGACTCGAAAAATAATCGACTAAAAGCAAAAAAACGGGGAGGGTAGTAGATACTAATTTTTGGGGTTTTAATGCTGATCTTTTTAAATTTGCTGCGCTTTTTCAGTCTCCACTTTCACTAGCCAGACTCAAGTGTCGCTAACATTGATAATATTATAAGGATTTTATTTATATATTTTATTTATCTTTCAGAGCGCCTGGTTAATGCGACGCGTGACCAAAATGCTGGCGTGTTTCTGGCTCAACGCATTAGCATTGCCATTCAACGTGGTAATGCCGCCAGCATGTTGGGTACGCTGCCAACTGGTAGTGGGCTTGAGCATTTGGATTGTCTTTAGACCTTCAACGGTCTATGGGCAGTCTAACTGTATTTGTAGTGTTGGTTTTGGCTTGTATTTTGTTTAGTTATTTATATACTCTTAGTATAATATTAGTTTGAAGCAATCATAAACTCGAGCTAGTACCGAAAAAAGTCTGAAGGGGGCGAGGTAAACACGCATTGTACACACTGACATATTCTTACTAGTTCTATAAACGCACACTTCAATATTGAGCAGCACACAACTGCAAAAGATACTCAAAATGAATACAAATTGACGAACAAGGGTGGTGGTGTTACAGAAAAGAGAAGTAAACGAAAAAAAATCTCTCTTCTGTAGGTGGTGTAGTCGATTGGTAACGCACATCACTAACACGTAAAAGAATTTTCTTTTTTATGGTTCCGTAGCCCGAAAAAGAACCCTAGCCCACAGATATACTAGATCTGTGCCCTAGCCAGTTATTTAAATAGATTATTATAGTCTGCAGTATTAGTGAGCAATTTTATTCTAATGGAGGCGGCATATTTACATAATACGGGTGCATACCTACAACTCAATTGATCAATAGGGTACTTGACTGTATTAATAATATTATGCCAATTGACGCCATCCATAAACATGACATAATGAAAAAGCATATTTCATTGATTTTTTGATAAAAATATGCTTATTTTTTGTAAAAAACGCGAATAAAATAACTGTATTTTCGACATTTGATCACGTGATCGAAAACGGTCTGTAACTGGCTTCATCCCTAGTGACGTCACACAAATCTAAACAAACAGATTTTGTATTGATATTTGCGAATTTAATGTTGTAAAGCTATTTTGAGAGCGATTTATCCAGAAATTTTCACCAAAAACATTCCGGAGGTTAAATGTGAGAAGAATGGAGAAACATTTTGTGCAAGCAGACAGCAGTAACTTACCCAAAATTAATGTTTTTATGGTTGCATATTTCTTTAATAATAATCCACGTCATTGTTTCTACGCTGCAGAACTCAAAACGTAAAAACTACAATGTCAGTATTAATTTTTAATTGTTCTCCAAGCAAAACATTCAATCAAGTTGTACAAAAAGTATGTTGTAGTAAGTGGATATAACTATTTTGTTAGGTTATGTCGAGCTTTACAATGTTTAAAAAGAAAGTAACAGTACATAAAATAGTGATGCAATAAAAACACAAATTATAATAGAAATATATAGACTCAAATATGTACCTTAAAATGATCTTCGCACATAGAAACACTTGAATTAGCTCCAATACTTTTGGGTTCTCTACGAGCTACTTAGTTCCAACCTTAGATTGGTTCCAACCACTTTTTTCGAGTTTTGGGGAGTTTTGGGTGCATTGGAACAGGAACAAATAGATTTTCCAGTGTCTTTATGGAAGTAATTGTACATTTTGGCACTACACAATATTTATAAACCATTACTTCTATTAGAAATTAATTAATCATCAAACTTTTGCAGCCTGGCTGCAGTTGTTTTGTTTTGTGTGACGTCAATTAGTCACGTGATCGGAGCTATGACGCAGGTCTGCGTTTTGGCGCGATATTTTTTTATTCAAACTTTAACATCGATTTATATCGCAAATACGACTGATATCCAGAAAATATAAATGCAGTATACATTATTTTATATCAAACAATAATGTGCAATAGTTTCCCAAAAGTAGTCAAATACCCTATTAATTTAATAGGGCTGCCAATATTTAAGTATCGCCTTGTCGACATTGATTGTTCGTTAGGCGTACTTGCCATGGTATGAAAGAAACTAGTTAAATATTAAGTTATTTATGCATATATTGTAGAAAAAATTACGGAGTGTATGTTTCACTACAAATTGAAATCAGTATGTATACATGGTTTATGTTTGTTACTTCATCATGCAGCAACGGCATAACTGAAATGAAGGAAAAAAATGACTACGTGGTATCTTATAATCTGACTACTTTTTAACTTATTAAAATATAACATATACATAAAACAATAAATACATAATAATATAATATTTTTATCCAGGATAAGTTAACGATTCATGTAAAACCGTAGGGTGAAGCTAGTGCAAAATAAAACATTAGGTAAAATAAATGGGTACCACATTTTTATTAAAGGTCAAGTGCTTTTGTTAGCAGAAATAGTCAAATGCGAGTCGGTTCCGTGCAACTCGCGCAATCCACCACAGGATCCAAAATATCTTTCGAGTTTTATTTTCAGACTGCCCATTATTTGTATTGAGAAATTTATATTTTGTTTACAGTAACCTCTATCCATAATAATATATTATATGCTCTTCATTGCCTTAGTCTTGAAAAGCTAAAAAACAAACAGTTTATATCACGGACCTATATCCAAGTAGACGCCACAAGTCGACCTACCTTGCATCTCATATTTCCAATACAATTATGATTATCGTCATAATTGAGTCCGGCTAAAATTAGTCTGCTCAATCGGTGCCGCAACAACACGTGTCAGTTTGAAACAAAAATAGGTAATTGTGAATTACTGAGAAACCGCAAAAGAAAGAATACCGCAAAATATAGAGTTAGCTAACAGAATAAAGATATTTTTTTTTCTTTTAGGTACGAAAATTTTGACAATCTTAATTTTCATACAGTTTAGACTGCTTGTGAAGTTTACTTCAATATAGGTCATCATCATCATCAGCTTTTTAACAGTCCACTGCAGGACTTTTAGCCTACTCCCGAAAGGGTGATTGGGCCATATCCACCACGCTGGCCCAGTGCGGGTTGGTGGATTCACATACGCCATTGAATTTCTTCTCCGTACGTATGCAGGTTTCTTCACGATGTTTTCCTTCACCAAAAAGCCAGTGGTATGAAAATCCGTACATAAGCTCCAAAGAGCTCATTGATACAGGCCCGGGGATTGAACCCGCGACCTCACGCTTTCAAGTCTTCTAATTTTATTTTTTAAATAAAATAAATAAGGTCTGTGGTATAAACTGTTACTGTATTAAGTAAGCAAGTGGTTTCACTTGATACCTTCCACCCACCAGCTTTAAGAGTAAAACCAGTAATGTGACAGCACTGGCTGGGTGGGCGTATCGTATATAATCTTTGGTGTAACGTTATATCTGTAAAAAAATCACGGTTATAAAGTTTCGTTTTAAAAAAAAAACTATTATATTTCTACAGATAATGACACTTCACACTATTTTTTTAAATGTAGTAGGTAAAACAGAACATTTAATTAGATGATATGATAGTTACGAATAGAACTGTAAAAAGCAATCAAATTCGTTGCTAAGCCGTTACAAAATATCTTGAATAGCTACCCTTCCTGTGAAAAACATGAACCCCGAACTTAGATGATTCTAAATAAAATCCAATCATAAGTGGCTCTCATAATAGCAGAAGGTGTGGAGAGCGACATCTAATTACAAAAGAATTTCCGATAACTCCATAATTTAACACATGGTATCGATTTTCTATTTTGCTTGGAGTACAAACAAAATATACCTACGTAAACAATTTACGACTATTATTAAAGAACTACATAAATAAATAAATAAATAAATATTTTGGGACATTTTTGCACACACGGTCATCTGACTCCAAACTAAGCAAAGCTTGTGATATGGCTGCCAGAGACTGATATACATACATATATAGTTTTAAATACATACTTAAATAGATATTAACACCCAGATATAGAACAAACACAAATGTTCATCACACAAATGTTTGTCCTACATGGGAATCGAACCCACGCCCTCAGGCTCAGAAGGTAGGTTCACTACCAACTGGACCAACGGGCTATCAAGTTGATATTCACGTATCACATGATATTGTGATACTAAGCGTGACCAAATATCCATTTATATCATTATATAACTTAACGTATTTTATTTTCTCTGGTTTTATAAAATCAAAAAACGAGACATTTCGACAGCTTTATGTATCACAGATTGATGAAGCCCAAGATGGCAAAGTGGCACCCGTTTTAATGTCAGTTGGTATGCGTAAAGTTCTCTACAGATATTTCACAATGGATATCTCAATGCTTTTCTGTAAGTCAATTAGATATGTCAATGTCAATTTTGTCTGCTTCCACCATAGATTCAGTATCCACAGACTGTGTCTGCGTCGGATGTCCGTTCCGTTCATATCATTCATTCAATTCAACTAATCAAATCAAAAGTCAACTCAACGCGCTTTCTTTCGTGTTTCTGTTGCACATCGCAAAAAATCTCGTTTTTAATAAAATGCCGAAGTACTATTGCGATTATTGTGATACATATTTGACTCACGATTCCCCCAGCGTACGAAAAACACATTGCACTGGAAGAAAACATAAGGACAACGTGAAGTTTTACTATCAAAAATGGATGGAAGAGCAAGCTCAACACCTCATTGATGCTACCACAGCCGCTTTCAAAGCTGGCAAAATAGCACAGAATCCATTCGGGAATAAAGGGGCAGCTATTCCTCCGCCGTGGGATCCTTCTGTTATGGGGCCTGGTGGTCCTAGGCCACCAGTTTCTGCTCCTGGAGGGCCGCCTGGTATGCTGCCACCGCCTTCGATGGGTCCTGGTGGACCTATGGCACCGCCTATGATGATGGGACCGCACGGACCGATGCCGCCTATGATGGGAATGAGACCACCCATGATGGGACCTCTCATGGGTCCAATGGGCCCAATGGGACCGATGGGTCAGATGAGACCGCCACTAATGAATGGACCTATGAACAAATAATGTGAAAGTGAATGACATGGAACTGTAATTAGGTTAGGTACATTGTGTTTTTATAACATTAGAATAATCAGGACTATGATAGGTAAGTTTGTGAGAAGAATTTTTCTAATACAGAAATTGACTATTTATGTTAGACAAGTATGGGTCCTTATTTTGTTCTTTCATTGAGCAGTACAGTACAGTTGTTTATCTGATAAAAGCAGGCAAGCTTCTCTTGTAATTAGGACATAATGACATGGGCAAAATGGCTCGCCCAATGCTGACAGTTCTCAATCTTATACACTAAAAACACTGCACCTACACTAACAACTTAGACCAATCTGCCTCTGAGAAATGATTAAAACAACTTAAGTTGGCTGATAAAAAAGTAAATTTTAAAAGTGACAAAATTAGAACCATACTCGGCCCATTTTTAGATGCTTTTTACAATGCTATTGCACCTATCAAAGCTGAAAAACGTGGACCGAGGTTGGTTATTAAAGAATACTTTTAATCTTAAGCTAGTGAAAAATAAATCTTAAAAGAGAAACTTGCACAATTTATTTTCATTACAAATAGCTTCCAGGGTTCACTTATTATTTGTCTGCTGGAGATATTCACCTATGTAATGTGGTAATTGACATTGTGCTCTGATTGACCTGGTTATCAAGCATGCAAATGAGGATCAGTAAAAAAATTGCAATATTGCAAATTCAATAGAAGTAGTACTCATTTTATTCTTCATGACATAAGAATGATATAGCTTTTTGAATTATCCAAATCAGGCCCTTACTTACGAAGATAATATTAAGTAATAAACATTATGCCGTTCCTGCCGCTAAAAGAAATGTACGTGGGTGCATATGACGTCACTGGGATGGTTGCCACCAGTTAGCCGTTGGCTGCTATAAGGCACACAGTGTTTGGGTGGTTAATTGTGACTTTGATGCGAATTAAGTGCCCGATTTGTGTCTAATTCATCTTTTTAACTATGTACAAATATTGTATAGATCCAAAATGTACAAACACCTCTTTTAAAACGTCTGAATGTAAAAGTAGGTACCAACTTATTTCCATATCAACTAAATAATGGGTAGGAATAGTTATGTAGGTACTTACATCGAAATGATCTTCACAGCAATGTCTAGTAGCCTGGGTAGAGGGTGGAGTCATAGTAAAAATATAATAGTAAGTTGACTCGATGCCCGTAGGAAATTTAAATACCTACTCATGCCCGAACACGCAGGGTTGTCCCTGTCTCTGAGTTTTATAGGTACCCATGTATATTATAATGAAACAACAACACGTAGATACGAATATACGGATTTTACGATTGTAAATAATTCATAAATCATATATATTTCCGAAAGAACAGCACACGGTACACAGCATTAGGTACGTACTCTTAAAATAAATCAATGTTTGTGCTTAGCGGGTGGCTATCAAATACAAATATTTATTTATTTTTATGTAATATATTTTGATCTTGGCTTACACCAGCATGAAATAAAATGCGGAAGATGAGGCGGTATGGCCTCAATGGCAGTAGCTTGCTCAGTAATGGGCAAAAAAAATAATGACGTCACAGATCTACTACCTATCTCACAGATAACCTATCTACTACTATTTACTACACAGATAACCTATCTACTACTATTTACTACACAGATCACAGATATACTCACGATATTAGATCTGTGATTTACTACCTGTGTCACAGACATCTGTATATCTGTGAATGACTTAGTGTTATTTGACAACATTTTTTATCCAGTTTTGGCTTTGAACATCTTATCTATATAGCCAGTGTAACCACACGTGACTTAATAGGGTACTTGACTGTATTAAAAATATTATGCCAATTGACGCCATCCATAAACATGACATAATGAAAAAGCATATTTCATTTATTTTTTGATAAAAATATGCTTATTTTTCGTAAAAAACGCGAATAAAATAACTGTATTTTCGACATTTGATCACGTGATCGAAAACGGTCTGTAACTGGCTTCATCCCTAGTGACGTCACACAAATCTAAACAAACAGATTTTGTATTGATATTTGCGAATTTAATGTTGTAAAGCTATTTTGAGAGCGATTTATCCAGAAATTTTCACCAAAAACATTCCGGAGGTTAAATGTGAGAAGAATGGAGAAACATTTGTGCAAGCAGACAGCAGTACCTTACCCAAAATTAATGTTTTTATGGTTGCATATTTCTTTAATAATAATCCACGTCATTGTTTCTACGCTGCAGAACTCAAAACGTAAAAACTACAATGTCAGTATTAATTTTTAATTGTTCTCCAAGCAAAACATTCAATCAAGTTGTACAAAAAGTATGTTGTAGTAAGTGGATATAACTATTTTGTTAGGTTATGTCGAGCTTTACAATGTTTAAAAAGAAAGTAACAGTACATAAAATAGTAATGCAATAAAAACACAAATTATAATAGAAATATATAGACTCAAATATGTACCTCAAAATGATCTTCGCACATAGAAACACTTGAATTAGCTCCAATACTTTTGGGTTCTCTACGAGCTACTTAGTTCCAACCTTAGATTGGTTCCAACCACTTTTTTCGAGTTTTGGGGAGTTTTGGGTGCATTGGAACAGGAACAAATATTTTATCCGGTGTCTTTATGGAAGTATTTGTACATTTTGGCACTACACAATATTTATAAACCATTACTTCTATTAGAAATTAATTAATCATCATACTTTTGCAGCCTGGCTGCAGTTGTTTTGTTTTGTGTGACGTCAATTAGTCACGTGATCGGAGCTATGACGCAGGTCTGCGTTTTGACGCGAATTTTTTTCATTCAAACTTTAACATCGATTTATATCGCAAATACGACTGATATCCAGAAAATATAAATGCAGTATACATTATTTTATATCAGACAATAATGTGCAATAGTTTCCCAAAAGTAGTCAAATACCCTATTATTGACTTGTTTGTTTGGACGTACGTACGTACATTGTCAAAAATTAAGTCACGATTCCGTAATGCGCTAGTACCGAAAATAGTCTGTCAAAAACTGTAGGGGGCGAGGGTCCTTTTAGGGTATATACAAGATCTTTGGGGGCGAGATAAACACCGAACACGTATTGTGCACACAAATGGACGACCAAGGTGGGAGGGTGTTAGTGCCAAAGGGCAAAAATAAAGCTTCCATATTTTTTTTTTTCTGAGAGCTACGGGTTTTGTACGGCTCAAACGAAAAAAAAAGCCTTAGCGAGTGACACAATGACAGTATCTGACAATGACAGCTGTTCTTCTTTGTGTTTTCAGTTGCTAGGTAATAAATTTACCTCAATAATATCCTCAAGCTAGGAACGTGTGCGTGACACTTATAAAAGCAGAATTCTGAAGAAAAATATATTCTCAAAAATTTCACGCAACTAGTTGCAATGATAGAGTCAAGGTTGCAAAGACTTTTTTGAAGTCTCAATCTCCCCCTCCAATCTGCCTTAAACTAAAAAATGCAAACAATAGGTTTTTTAAATGCATGAAGTATAAAGGGGCGCCTGCGGTGCCCCTTTATATCTGGCGCCCTGGGTCGCCGAACCGCACCCTACCCTAACACCGGTACTGCTGGCATGACATCTGAGGCAACCTATTTTTGCTTTAAAGCACTTCATTCCATTAAGATGGTTTTCCTTTCTTTCATTCATATTCTTGGTATTTTCATAGAGCCTAAAGCATGTTTAAATATAAACATTTTCGGTACCTACTCCATATTTTAATTTTTGGCCCAACCCGTAGTTAAAACCTGGCTACGCCCTTGGTTTTAAGGTGTTGTTCTAAAATGTTTTAAAATTGTTCATGGCGATCAAGTGGTTTTGTGTTTTTTTTTGTCTGAATCGGCGTTTGTAAGTGACCTATCAAAGAAAACTTTTTTTTATAGAATAAGTGGCAAACAAGCAACGGGCCACCTGATGGTAAGTGGTCACCGCCGCCTATAGACACCTACAATACCCGGGGCATTGTCAGTGCGTTGCCTACCTTTGAGATAAACTTGGATATTGGTGCGACGATACAACATGAGTCAGCTCAGGTAATCAGATTACTGACGCCAATAATTCATTCGATCATTGGTCACTGATTTTTGTAATTTTTTGACTTGACTACATCTGTTCTATCTCTCAGCTGTTGGTCCGGTAAATCTGACACAGTAGGTTTAGTGACAAATCGGCGGACAGATAAATCGGTTCGGTCAAATATTTCAAGACCCTATTTTTTTGGATTTTAATTTTACCGATTTTGGTACACGCTAGATAGATATCGTCTACATATGTTTAATTATAAAAATATGATAGATGATAAAAATATGATTGAGTGATAGGCGAGAAGCTGATGTGCTTCTATATTAATAGCCCACAGTGACAAAGTACGTTTTATGGAATTTCGTGTATTTTTAGGGTATTTTTTTTGCAATATTGCAACACTCCATGGAATTGTATTTATTTTGGGTGTCTATAATGTACAACATGATATTTTCCGACACGATATTCCACGGCATGATAATGTACAGCACGATAATTGGTGTACATGTACATCGAATATCATGCTGTACAATCCATGTCGTACAATACTGGCCGTCAATTATCGGCTCGTGTCTATTAAGTACGGCAAGGAATGCACAGCCAGGATTGTACAGGCAATAATCCGTGTACGTGGGAAAAGTCCACGTTTTATCGGGCTGTACATTATTGTGCCGTACATTATCATGTCGTGCAATACGGGCCGTGTTTTGACGAAACGGGCCGAAAATGTACGACCAATAATGTACAACATGATAAAAGGTGGCATCGCCCGTATTGGCTAATATTCCTGAAATGTCTCTGCTCTTATTGGCTGTTGAGTCTATGACGTCTGTCGATTCCATGCTTCGTTTGAACAAGATAGTGTAAGATAGTCACAGATAAAAAATATGAGAACCATCAAAACTTTTTGATGGTGACGCGGAGTGAGGAGTACAACTGTGTTAGATCTGTCACTCATTTCGAACCTAACCAACTCAAGTCTGACTCCAGGTGGGCTCCCGCCAGAAGCTCTTGCGGTCGCCCCTGAGTATCGCTTCGCCACACTCGACCTTCGCTTCACTACGGAGGTCACCGGCTCGCTTCGCTCGCCACCTCCCCCCTTCGCTCCGCTCGGTCTCGTATGGCTCGCTCTCACTCAGGACCTCCCTAGAGCTTCTGGCTCCCGCGCTTTTTATATACACTCTAGGGGTAGGGACCACAAGACTAGGTGGAGTCGGGGTGCTCTGTGTCGGTTCTGTGGCCCATTTCGAACCTAACATACTCAAGTCGGAGTGCTCTGTGTCGGATCTGTCACTAATTTCTACCTAATACACTCGAGGTGGAGTCCGATGTCCAAGTCTAAAGGAAGCTTCAGATTTGAATTTTTATGGTCACCAATTATTGTGCTGTACAATATTGGGGTGTGCATTATTGAATCGTGTCAATAATGTACGGCATAATATTGTACGCCACAATATTGCACAGCATGATAATTCGTGTACTTGTACATCAAATATCATGCTGTACATTATTGTGTGTGCATTATTGGGCCGACCTGATAATGTACGGCATGATAATGCACGACACGATATTGTACAACATGATATTCCATGTACATGTACACCAATTATCATGCTGTGCATTATTATGCCGTACAATATCATGGTGTACATTATCTGTGTCGTACATTATTGCCTCCCTTTATTTTATTTGCGCTGCGGTTGATTGCGAAATCTGAAATCGAAACGCGTTTTGACTAAAATTTTAGAAATAAAAATAGTAATAACTCCCTTTACGTAATGCCAATGAACACAAAATTAACCTATTGGAAAGACTTGTACCGAATTTAGTTAGTTCGAAGTATCGTGCCCAAAGAAATAATGTGTAATCGTACTTTTGTGACATGAGTTTTGGAAGTGGAAATGTAATAATTATTTTAAAGTTCTAAGTGTAATCATTCACCATGGTGTTTGAGTCGATTGTGGTGGACGTCTTGAACAGGTTTCTTGGAGACTACGTAGAGAACCTGAACAGATCTCAGCTAAAACTCGGGATTTGGGGCGGTAAGTTTTTTAGCCACGGAATGATGTCATACTGTCCTAGCCTAGCTACCGCATTATTTACGTCGTATACTATGATTTTTCAGGCGATGTCGTTTTGGAGAACCTGATACTGAAACAAAATGCCCTAGAAGAGCTCAACATCCCCGTTCAGACGGTCTATGGACACTTGGGTAAGTCATTCTGCAGTAACTTTGAAATGTCTGTCTGTCTTCAAAACAAACATGCTAATCGAATATGAATCGAATGCTAGGTCAGATTTTCTAAAGGTTTGGGAAATAGGTCAATGTGGTGGACTAAGAGCTAATATTATTTATTGCATGTAAGTGTTGTTAGGTGGTTTTATGATACTTACTCATGGTAAACTTTGGTCAAGCTTTATTACTTTACTCATTCTTTTACATTTGAGTGATTTGAGGGTAGGTATAAAAAATAGAATTTAATAACTAGGTATGTTCTGACTAAATGTAAAACTAATAGTCTTGTACTAGTGTATTTAGCTTTGCTAAGGTAAGGTAAAATGTAAACCTTATTATAAGATTATTATAGAATTGGTGCTGTTTATTTATGAGGGTTTGGATTTTTTTTGTAACCCACAAAAAACAGCTTCTGGCATTTTTTAAATATGTATTTACATATTGTTATTTATTATTAATTAAAGGCAAAATTGCAACCTAATTATAAATTTATGTGAAAGTAAGTGTGGGAATTCCTAAAGCTTAGGTATCATAATTATGGAAACTTACTTATTAGACATAAACAATTACATACTTCGAGATTTGTCTCTGTAGACAATAACCACATTGATGTGTGCAGTGCTTAAATATTTGGAGCTAAGTACAAAATAGATTGTTCATTCTTATTGAAGTTGGGGGTGGTAAATCCTGCACTGATGTCTCGCTTTGGATGTATTGTACATTTCCCCATGCCAGCATCTACCCGAGCCAACCCAGAGTGGGTTGGATCAGGCGGGACCCCAGCAAGAGTGGTTGAAGATGGTATAAGTTCCTTGAGATAACAGAGTGAGGCTCTCCGCCACTGGCACAGTGATTGCCCATATTCAAGTCCCTAATTTGGATATTTACATACACAAGACCTTCCTTGTTCGTCCTGAATTAAGACCTAGCAACCTCTATAAATTCACTACCCCCTTAACTGATTTTGCTCATATTCAAACTATAAAATTCTATTTGTATGAACTAGTATTGCGAACTGCTAGTCTATGCAATGCGCTGCCTGCATGGGTGTTCCCCGATAGTTACAATCTGGGTGTCTTCAAATCAGGAGTGAAATGTTTTCTTCTAGGCAAGCATGCTCCATCATAGACCGCATCATCGCTTAACATCAGGCGTTTAGCAGTCAAACGCAAGCTTATTAAAATAAAAACCTATTTATCTACAAAATTTCATGATGATCTGATCAATGGTACTCAAGTTATTGTTGAACAAATGTACAAACACAATCATACATACAAACGCCAACCTGTTCCTGTAGATTTGCAAATTTTTTTTTTAATAATACATATTTCTTACATGGTATTTTGACCACAGCGAAGTGAAGTCTAAGAATCTACTGGGGTAAAATTTATGTTTGTTCGACGATAACTTGAGTACCGTTCATGTGATCTTCATGAAATTTTGTAGGCAAGTAGCTCAAGTAAATATAACTTTTAAGTTCGTATATGAGTTAATCCGATGCAGGGGTTGTAAAGATATTAAAATAACTAAGTTATAAAATACTGTTGGTTAAAGGAAGTAGTTTTTAATGAAACCGAAATGAACTTATTTTGTACAAATAATGTTAGCATGACTGAAGTGAAAATTGTCAGTTGATGTTGATTATCGTAAAACTGTTAACGGTCATATTTTGCAATCAAGATCATGGTACGTAGGAAAACTGGAGCAGGTGTACCTTAGTGTAGGTGAAGTAAAAGCATGTAAAAACGGAACATCGCGCGGTCACAGTTCGGGGCAAACTACTAGTAATTATGTGTAAATAAATACTGAGCCTATAAATCCAACCACCCAAGGCTGTAACACCACTTAGCATGCAATCCAGACAGTTGCTATAATTATATCTACTAAAACTCAGACTGGGTGACATCATGCCCTCGAATCGCTGGCTGATTGTATTAGTATTTGCGACTCACACATACAAAGATCCAAGGTCGGACATTATGACCTTCAATGTGAAACTTGATAACTGGACCTAAACTTTTATCTGGAATAATTTAACAATGTAAACAAGCAGAGGTATACAGATTGAGTAAATGCCATGGCGGTCACACGCAAGCATATTACTTAGTAAAAAAAATATGTCAACAACTTACAATATCTGGCCATATTTTAAATTATTAAATTCCTTATCCCTTGTACACAAGTAGATGATTAATATCATAATATAAATATTTTGTTTGTTTTGTTTTCTTATCTTTGATTGAATTTATTGGCAATTTATAACATCACAGTGTTTGTAATATAATAGACTGATAAGCTCCAAACACAACTTGTTATCTTGATAAATAGAGTAGAAAAGGTTTTGAAATTTTGCCCACATTTTAAAAACTTTTTTTTTACATTAGTCTCTTGAAATCCTTATCACGATGTTTGTTGCAGCCATAGTTAGTGGCACAGATTAATCAATGCTGCAGTTGTGCCATAATGGCAATACCTATTTTGGTCTAAGTCTTAGGGGCTATTACTATGTAAGCAGAATTTTAGTAATTTTTAACCCTTCCGCCTTGTCAGCAAAAGTAAACAAAGTGCTTAACCTACCCCCTAGTTCACGTTTCTTTATTGTTATTCATGATCTTTATTGGGGAATCCATGCTTTCAGCTTTCAAGCATAAAAAAATTACAAAAAGTAAATTAATAAAGATTGCTGATGTAATCACCATTCAGACCATCACCATGCAGTTCTCTGTGCCAAGGCTCTCTACAGCAAAACGAGACCATGGAGCATTTACTACTGCATTGCAAGGCCATAGAAGTCATATAGTTAAGGTCAGGATTCCTTGAAGAATCTCAACAACAACAAGTGCTCTGTTGTTTAAGGAGCTTGGCTGGTTTGTGTAGGCTGGAAGGGGCAACTGCACAATACACCCCAAGTGGGATGTCAGTGCAGGTCTTATAACTTTGAATTTGAATTAGACCCAGTACAAGTTTCGCTCTAACAACTGCAATACATTGTAAATACCCGAATAAATATTTTTTTCTTTTCATTGCTAATAGTAGCCATCATCGACACAAGAGCTAAGTGACTGAACTGAACGCGGAACTACTTGGTAAAAGTAATTTAGGAATGTTACCTATTTTGAAACCAAATACACCAATGCTAAGTGGCAACAAAATGAACAATACAATTAGCATAACCAGTCTTATGAATGCTAACTGTGGCTAGGCTTATTTTTTTGATCAAGGTATCAGCTTTTGTATATTTAATTTTTGTGAAGAAGAATATCTCATAAAAAGCTTTGTTAAATGTAAAGATTTTTCTATTTGATTGAAAATTAAATAATGTTTACATAGAATTAATTGGGTTTAGTTGTTTTGCGAAAAAATCTACCTATCCTTAGTCCAGTAGTTTTTTTTTTCTTTTTTAATGCCATAGGCGGCAAACAAGCAGACGGGCTGCCTGATGGTAAGCAGCCACCGTCGCCTATGGATACTTGTAACACCAGAGGCATCACAAATACGTTGCCGACCCTTTATTATAATCTAGTAGGATATTACAACCTCTTTGTTTCATACTCCATAGCCGATAGGAAGCATCACGGGCGCTTAGCTCTCTCTCTCTCTCTTTTACATCCAATTCGCTTTCATGTGAGTGTGTGTGTGTGTGTGTGTGTGAGAGAGAGAGATTATTTTTTTGCGATTTCAGAGTTGCGCTCATAGTAAAAGTTGCTCATAATGATGTGTACGAAAAGGGTACATAAAATCGTATCGTGTTGTAATTTTTATTTCTGGTGTACACAATAAAGAGTTTCTATCTATCTATCTATCTACATATCTTTTCAGTTTAGTACACCCTTTTCGTGTAACCCAGTATAAAAGACTGGTAAACCATAGAAAGGAGTGGAAAAAAGGAAGGCCTTTGCCCTGCAATGACAACCAACCGCTGTTGAAATAAATAAAAAAATATTTTTTATTCTTTTGTGCTTTTTTTTCAGGTAAACTTGTACTTAAGATACCATGGAAGAATCTGTATGGCGCTTCAGTGGAGGCAACAATAGAACGGCTGTTTCTGATCGTAAACCCGTCTGCTGAAGTCAAGTATGATGCCGAGAAGGAAGAAAAGATGGCCTTGGCCGCCAAACAGGCCGAATTAGCGAGGGTCGAAGAGGCTAAAAAACAGGAGGCACAGAAAGGTAAAATTAAATCCATTTTAACCAATTTCAAAAGACATTGAAATTTTTTCCAACTATACAAAATGTGCATAATATATTATATGCTTTTTTTTATTGATTTGTTCTATGTTATCAAAACCCACCCCAAGGTTAATATTATGAGTAATACCATGATAATTACTAGGGTCTGGATGATGAAAGTAGAGACTGAAAAAGCGCGGCAAATTTTAAAATATCAACAATAGAATCCCAAAAACTAATATGAAATAATCTCACTTGAAACTTGTAAATTATAAATTTTTATTGTAACACTGTCAGAACATTGTAATGATTGCATTTCAATTACATTTTGGGGTTACAATGCGGATTTTTTAAAAGTTGGCGCGCGTTTCCAACCTCTACTTTCATTAGCCAGGCTCTAGGCAATATCAAACACACTTAATGACACAACTTTCCTTGGAAAAGATTTCCGCCATTTCCTGCCATAAATCTCGGCCTCCTGCCAACTCCTCAGGAATGAGTAAAGAAGTCTACTTTACCTTGAACATGATATATGGGTTTGTGTTTCTAATTCGATAAAAAAAAGCGATTGAAAATTGCTGCATTTTTATTAACTTAAATCTTGCTTCTTTTAGTGCTCTCAAATACTACCTGATATTATAATATGTATATAATATTTAAATAAAAAACCGGACAAGTACGAGTAGGACTCGTGCTCTGAGGGTTCCGTTAGACGGAACCCGACCGCGCGCGGCGCACCCGGCGCGAGACCAAAAAAAAAACTAACTGAAGTTAAAATATTGAAAGACAAACTTAAGTTTGTAGTTTTTTTTTACTGGGCAAGTGCCTTTAATAACTAAACAAAATACAAGCTAAAACTAACACTACAAATACAGTTAGACTGCCCATAGACCGTTGAAGGTCTAAAGACAATCCAAATGCTCAAGCCCACTACCAGTTGGCAGCGTACCCAACATGCTGGCGGCATTACCACGTTGAATGGCAATGCTAATGCGTTGAGCCAGAAACACGCCAACATTTTGGTCACGCGTCGCATTAACCAGGCGCTCTGAAAGATTTTTGAAAATGAGGTGAGCTCCCGGTCCCCAAGGGCCCAATGTCTCGACCCCAAACGCCTCAAATATGTAACCACTGCCGAGGTTAGCATATTTGCGACGCTTGTGCTGCTCTGCCGAATTAGCAGCCGCGCCAGCCCTACCCTGTGTCTCAGGAAGATGTGACGGCGCCAAAGTATCGACACAAGTTGCGTCCCATACAAGGGGCCGCCCCAACCTCCAGGGCACAAGTGTCATACCGTCAGGCCTCTTTCCATCGTCACGCGCAAGACCACTCGGTTCGAGCACAGCTGCGACATTGGCGGTGGAAAGTGCCCTGCGTATGATGTCGTTTAGGCTAGCGTGTCGGCCAATACGACCAGCGCTTCTCGAGCAAGAGAGACCATGGTGACCGAGCTGGTCAACAGCAGTACCACACTGACAGCGATGGGCCTCACAGTACCTTGCACCCAAGCGTAAGCTGACAGCTAGACGAAATGCGGTTGGATCTAAAAGGCTACCTGTGTTAAAAGAGGGCATGGCTTGCAACCAAAGTCCCGATTCCCAAACAGAGACAGCAAGAATACGAGCGCGATCTGCAATACTAGGACACGTATCTAGTAGCGATTTCCATGCTAGTTCGCAGATCGGCCGATTCCACAGTCTCTGGGAAGACAACTTTGAAGTTTGTAGTTGACAATAAGGTTCTTCCATACATCCCAACTACAAAATGTAAGTTTGTAATAGCAAAATAATTATTTTTAAATACCTTCAAATTTATAACTTTCGGATTTATTCCTATATATGTACTATGAGACCTTGCCTCTTGCCAAATTTCATGATTCTAGGTCAACGGGAAGTACCCTATAGGTTTTGATTCCCCTGTGAAATCGCAAAATATACGACATAAAGGAACCCTAAGAGCGCGAGACCAAAAAAAAAACTAACTGAAGTTAAAATATTGAAAGACAAACTTAAGTTTGTAGTTGACAATAAGGTTCTTCCATACATTCCAACTACAAAATGTAAGTTTGTAATAGCAATATAATCATTTTTTAAATGATATACCTTCATATTTATAACTTTCGGATTTATTCCTATATATGTGCTATGAGACCTTGCTTTTTGCCAAATTTCATGATTCTAGCTCAACGGGAAGTACCCTATAGGTTTTGGTTCCCCTGTGAAATCGCAAAATATGCGACATAAACGTTCATATCTTTTGATTGCGTTGACTTACAACTTTTATTTTTTTACAGCCGAAAGAAACCGTAGACCCAAGTATTTAGTATAAATTTCAACTTGCTACCTTTACGCGTTCTTGAGAAAAAGGGTCTTGACAGACGGACAGACAGACAGACGGACAACGAAGTGATCCTATAAGGGTTCCGTTTTTTCCTTTTGAGGTACGGAACCCTAAAAATGCTATTAAAAGGTTAATTTATAGATTAACGTTGGTCCTAAATGTTAACATAATCATTAGTTAAATAATTCATGCGCAATCCATATTAAATAATGACATGATGATCTAACATTATTTTTTCCTCCTAACAATGACCCTGACTACTATAAATAAATATTTCAATCAATCATCAATTTGGTACAGTTATGTACACTTTTAAACAAAAAAAGTTATACAATGCAAATAACTTATATTGGTACTTAACAAAAAAAATATGTTATTTTTTTTTTTTTATTATCTTAGCGAAGCTAACGGTCTTAATTAACAGAGTTAATAATTAGCTAGAGACCAAGAGGCCATTTATGTCTATTTGATTTCAGTAACTCTAGTAATTTTTTAAACTTTCGCGATTTGAACACATGTTTTAACTGTTTATCGGGACTTATCACGTATCAGTAATTTTCTTTTTCTTTTTAACCGACTTAAAAAAGAAGGAGGTTATCAATTCGACTGTATGTTTTTTTGTTTGTTTTTATTCTGTATTTATTTTGGGAGCTTTTGCCAACAATGGCACGTCAGTCATATCATACTTTAAAATAAATTTACATTAAACTAAATATAGTAGTATAAAAAAATGCAGGCGACGAGCAACGCAGCCGTGATCATGATCATACCCATCCATCCTGCTCAGCAACACTTCAGTAACTCAAGCTAACATTAAGTCTAATGATCGATCATAACACGGGAATGTAGTAAATATCTTTGGCTGTAAACCTAATTAGGTAGATAGGTAATAATTTAAACACACATGAACAAATTGTCTGTAATTGTCTACACATGCGTAATAATAATCTCATGTTTTTTTTTTTAGAAAAAATAAATGTAAATGTCTTTCTAAGGTATGGAGCTAATTTCAATAAACATCAAAATCAATCATGTTATACCCATGAAGAATGCTCCCAGTTGAATCTATCTTATATGCGCATCTGAAAATAAGGTAGATAATTGAGTAATAATTCAAGAAGAGGTGTAGCATTTCGTGAACGAGTCTTTCTAGCTCGGAGTTTTTTTTCTATAAACGTACCTTAAATAACTTCATTAGTCCAGTACGATTAAACTTTACATTATCCTTTTTTTTTTTTAAATAATATGCTTTCCTTTGACCCTTAACTCACCTAATGTTAGGCGATGATCCGGTCTACGATGGAGCACGCTTGCCTAGAAGAAATCGATGCTCTCGTGATTTGAAGACAGCTGAAACATAATATTAAAGTAAAACATTATATCCTCGGGTCACCGAGGACGCTCCGGGAAGCCTGTACTGGCATCAGCGAGCTGCTGGCCTTCCTGGAAGAGACCGGGTGGTTGAACTAGCCGGCAGCCGGTTTACGCAAAAAGGGCATATAGATGGCGTAGTTGCGGAAAACGCCCGCACCACAATGTAACAATGTATGTAGACTAAAACATTTTTTCTTAAATTGTTTTAGATGAAAACAAATTAGACGAGACATTCGTTGAGAAGCTTGTCACACAAATCATCAAGAATGTCCAGCTCAAAATATCTGAGATCCACATACGGTACGAAGACAGCATAACGAATCCCAAAGCGCCTTTCTCCTTGGGAATCACCCTCCACAACTTATCCGTCCACACGACAGACGAGAATTGGAAGCAGACTGTCATACAAGAAGCTGTTACAAAGATCTTCAAGGTAAAGTAAAATATATGCAAGTACCATCTGTTCCAGTCGTGCCCTACTATCTTTTTGTAAAGCTGAATTTATACCTACTTGCGGTGTTGTAGTACAATATGTTTCACAACTATGATCTCTTATCACCATTGAAATAACGTTAAAATACCTGTCGGCATTTAATAGTGGCCAAACGTAAAAACTTAAACGGATTACATATAAAAAGTAAGACTAAAGTCGGTAGCAATATTTATTGTCGTAAAAAATAATTGTAATTTTTTTTGTTTGACAGATCCTCAGCCTTGAATGCCTGGCGATATACTGGAATCCAACAACGGAGCTTTACTCAAAAACTGATGCTGCATCAATTAAATCAAGATTAGAAAAGGAAATCGCAACTAAATCATTTAAACCTTCCTTTTATCAATATGGTAAGTAAAATCGAACAGTAAGAAACTAGTGTTGTGAATTACCAATTAAAAATATAAAGTAAGCTCGTTTTAATAAAAATTTGCTTATTTGAATAATAGGCTTCCGTTTGATCGCCAACTCGCCTGATGTTAAGCGATTATTCGGTCTACGGTGGATGGATCATGCTTGCCTAAAAGAAACCGAATCAATCGTGATTTGAAGACACCCAGACTGTAACTATCGGGGAACACCTATTCAGGCAGCGCATTCCATAGACAATAAAGGAGTTCGCACAATAAAAGTGGAATCAAAAGTGTAATCAAGCAAATAAAAGTGGCGCTTCGTATGGGTTTTCGGAAGCGCTGTCGCATAAAGCGTTGTCAATTTTTCGTTTCCGCTCTGGCAGTGTATAGAAAAATAGGCAGGAGGGAATTAGATCATGCAGATCCAATGCACACTCCGTATCCGATAAAAAACCGATAGACCAACAACTTTGATGTAAGACCCTCCACACAAGGTGTGATGCGTTTGAAACTGATTTTAGACTTGTAGTCTCTTGGTTCAGTCACATCTGCCACCACGTTTAATTCCTTTTGGCCATTTTTTTACCTTTACATAAAATTCATAATCCGATGCCATTTTGAGGAGGCATGAGTATTTAAAAAAAAAAAACTGCAAACAAGCATGCAATCCGCCTGGTAAGCAGAAACCGCCGCCCATGGACACCTGTAATACCAGCGGTGTTGACGTTATTTTGCTAGGCCGAACTGGTAGTTGTAGATCTTTTTGAAACGTATTATGCTGAAGCTCGGCGGGAAGACTTTTCGGGGAAGGTATTCCACACCTTGCAGGTCCGCGGACTAAATGAGCGGAAAAATCTAACAGTGTGGGATTTTCAGCTTTGAAAGATGTGGGGGTAAGCTTTTTGACGGTGTCGGGATGTGCGGTAGTAGAAGTCTGACGCACGAATAAAATCAAAAAGCTCTTCAGAGCATACCCCGAAAAACAAGCGATAAAAAAGGCAGAGTATAGGAATAAACCAACCTCACGCGCGCACCAACCTTGATTACATTTGGGCCTGATACACACTGTTCGAAACATGATTAATCTAGTAATACTATGTAAAAGCTATCTGATATAAAATATATAATGTTACAAAAAATTGTGTAAGTGCACCATACATTTATTTAAAAATTTATTTCCAGCACTGGGTCCAATAAATGCAATGGCAAAACTAAAACTGAACCCCAAACCTGAAGGCGACACGCCCAAGTTCAGCATACCCAAAGTGATTCTATCTCTTCACATGGAACAGCTCTCAGTTAGCCTAAACAAGGCTCAGTACCAGGACATGATGCTGTTAGCTGACTCCATGGATAGGATGAACAAACAGGCCCCGTACAGGTAAGTCATTCAGTACCGTACTTCTGTTTAAGTTCTATGGTTTGTCCCGCTGGTCTTTATTAGGTTAAATGCCACAACCATGCACGTCATATTGTATGAAAACCCAGCCATTTGCACTTTTTGTATGTCACGACAGTAATTTAGTTAAACTCCAATAGCACAGCCAATTGCGTTCTAAAAGTTTTTACGGTTTACTATGGCGCAATTTGACTTTTTTGTATTAACGTATGACGTCCTACTGCTAAGACGACGGAGATTTCACTGAATTTACTTGGAGCATTCATCTAACTTATGACAGAAAGGCAAAGAAGGTGAACCCGTGGTATTAAAAAAACAGCCTGCATGATAAAGATGTATGGGTTGTTATTATGTGAGACAGTGTCGTAACGGTATATGAAGATGCGCACCACACTAAAGGCGTTTTTTTAGGGCAGCTGCGTTGATTGGGAACGCGCTCTAAAATATAAGGTGGCGAGCGCCTTAGCGCGGTTTCGGACTGTTTTGGCTCCGTCATCACGAGAGAGGTGTTGCCATAATCCCCACGCTTGGCAAGCGGCTTGGAGATCGCAGTTCGTTCACTCTATACTAATAAGACGCTGCTGCCCATCCTCCGGTAATTCTGGTGGCAGTTTTTACATACCCAGGTCCAAATATTTTTACCCTTTCGTGACTAAATCCACAATAATCTCTGAATCTGTACGAAGACAAAATCATCAGATTTTCAAATAACAACCAAAGATTAGTGCAATTGACCATAGGGTCAATGTTCGAGAACCCGTGTTTGAATTCGTTTATTGTATTTGCAGAAAATACCGTCCAGACCTGCAAGTGTACCGAGGTAACTACAAAGAGTGGTGGAAGTTTGCGTACAAATGCATCTTAGAGGAAGAGGTGTTACGCCGCAGGAGAAACTGGGAATGGACGCACATGCTATCCCACCGGCAACTGTGTAAAGACTACGCTAATGCATATCAGTGCAAACTGAGCAACAAGGGAGGCAAAGTGACCGGGGACCAACAGGTGGTGCTAGAGAAGGCTGAGAAATCCCTTGATCTGTTGAACTTAGTCGTTATTAGGCAGAAGATCGAATTGGAGGTACGTTGTTTGAGGTTTTTGTTTATTGTTGTTATTTTGTTTATTGTTGGTCTTTGTTTGTATCTCACATTTTTAGAAATACATTTTTTCCTAGAAAAATTTAACGTTCCTATAGGAATTGTTAACAAATTTGGACGAAATTGAGTGTAGTCAAGTCCTATTTTCACCCTTTGGGCATGGAAACCTAAAAACAGTAACATGTTTCTTACAGGTGGAGAGATTAGGGAAATTAGAAGAGGAGGCTAAGAAAACTCGCGGCTGGTTCTCAGGATGGTGGGGCGGCGCTAACTCTAAGGACGACGAACACGCCGAAGGAACTGCCATTAGTACGGTTTTTCACACTACTGCTTGAAAAATTAGGCATTATTTTTTAGAGTTCATGTATACATACGTATACATACTTGATGTACGTATGTGTATATAATTATGTCGGTTTCTTAATTCCGTCATAACTTCTGAGTACCTGGACCGATTTTGAAATGTTTGTATCGTTAGAATTTTTGCATTACCCCCAAGTGTTAGTAATACTACTTGTGTACTTGTGTAGCGGGCATTTTCCGCAACTAGGCCATTCATTGGCCCATTTTGCGTCACCCGGCTGCAGCTAATTCAGCCACCCGGTCTCCTCCAGGAAAGCCAGCAGCTCGCTTATGCCTGCGCAGGCCTCCCAGAGCGTCCTCGGTGATCCGAGGATAGTGTTTCGTTGTTCTGCCACGCTGCTGCACTCCAGCAGCATATGTGCGGCCGTTTCTTCAGTCTCCAGACACCCTCTACATAGGGGACTGTCAGTAACCCCAATTTTAAAAAGGTGTTTGTTTAAAAGGCAATGCCCTGTGATAACCCCAACAATTTGCCGGAGTTTGCCACGTTTTAGATTCAACAATCTACGGGAGTATCTCGGATTGAGTTCCGGGAAAGCTTCCCTTGATTGTCTACAGTTTTTAGTACTTGCCCAGTATTCTTTGTGAAGTCTTGTAGTACGTTGACGAATCCAGGATCTGATTTGGCTAAAAGGTAAGGGGATTATCGGCTCGGGCCCTACCGGTCGTATGCTCGAGCCTCTCCGCGCCAGTTCATCAGCCGCATCATTTCCCCTAGACCCACTGTGCCCCTTGATCCATTGGAGAGTAACATGATTGTGTTTACTTACGGTCTCCAGCAGGTCATGGCACTGTATGGTTAGTCCTGAGGTATGCTCGTATCTCTGTAATGCTTTTAGCACTGCAGCACTATCCGAGAGAATTCTGATAGTTTGGTCAGTTACCTGTCTTTGTAATACCGCTGTTGCCGCCTGGATGATACCTACACATTCTGCTTGGAAAATGGAGTTATATTCACCCAAGGTTGTTGATAAATGTATATTGAGGTCTTCCGAGAACGTACCAGACCCGGTGCCTCTATCTGTTTTAGACCCATCTGTATAAATTCTCACTTCCCTTATCCCAGAGCTGTCGCTGTGTTCTTCATATAATTGGATATTGTAGCTCCTTGTGAAGATATGTTTCTTTGGCACCCTATCATATAGTGAGACCATTGTTGGGTTACAGTCTGCGTAGGCAGCTAGTATGGTGGTATGTTTGGCTAGATCATCTTGTACCCAGAGGCCTAAAGCTCTGAGCCTGTATGCGGATGCTGCTGCTTCTTGCTGTATGAAGAACTGCAGCGGTGTCAGCCCCAGTAGTGCTTCCAGCGCTACCGTGGGTGCAGAGCTCATGCAACCTGTCGCCGCTACACAAGCTAATCTCTGTATCGTGGCTAGTTTATCTATTGTTGTACTTAGTTTGGTTCTGGGCCACCATACTACTGCACCATAAGTCAGAGAGGGTCTGACTACGGTATTATATAGCCAAAGTGTTATTTTGGGGTTGAGACCCCAAGATTTCCCTATCATTTTCCTACACTGCCAGAATGATATGGTAGCCTTCTTTGCTTTGTTTTCGAGATGTTTGGCCCAATTTAGTTTTCTATCTAGTGTGATTCCCAAATATTTTACTTCTTCCGACAAGGAGAGCTGTTGTCCAAAGAGGGAGGGTAGTTTATAAGGTCCCAGATTCCTTTTGTTTGTAAACATTACAAGTTCTGTTTTACCCGGGTTGACGGTTAGCTCATATTCATTACACCATCTTTCTACAATTTTTAGTGCATTATTCATGAGGTTGCATGCAACGCTGGCGAATTGGCCTGAGATCAGGATCGTCAGGTCATCAGCGTACCCCACCGTAAGAAAGCGTTCTGTGTTCAGTCTCGTAATTAGGACATTTACTACCATGTTCCATAGGATCGGCGATGCTACGCCACCTTGTGGGCAGCCCTTCATCACCATTCCCATCGTCGCGCCATCCAGGTCAATCCGCACTGCCCTTAGTCGCAGCATGTTTAGTGTCCATTCTATCAGCGTTGGGTTAGTGTTGTGTTTTATCAGTGCTGTTTCGATGCTATTAAAATTTGTCTTATCAAAAGCACCTTCTATGTCTATAAAAGCTCCCAGACATAGGGCTTTATTGTTGATATCTCGTTCTATGACTTGTACAACTCTGTGTAGAGCTGACTCAGTGGATTTCCCCGAGCTGTATGCATGTTGTTGTGGGTGTAAAGGGTTGTTGATTAGAACGTTGTCCCTAATGTGCCTTTCTACTAGTCTTTCTAGAGTTTTTAAGTAAGAGTTTTTTTAGTAATACTAATAGGACATATAAAATAAACCGGCCAAGTGCGAGTCGGGCTCGCTCACTAAGGGTACTTTACCACCACAAAATACAATAAGGTTGTCCAAGTAACCGAACCACCGAATAACGCCTTGCAAAATTGTTGGATTAATTGCTACGCAGTTTGCTACGAGTTCTCGAGTATATCACTTATAACTTGGTAATGAACAGAAATTTGTCACCGACTCGCACTTGGCCATTATTTATTATTTATTGTTATATTTTAGAGTGTGTACTATAATCGTACCAAGTTTGACGCTTGTACGTATTATCGTTTTTACATTAGAGCTAATACAAACATACGTAAAAAAATACGTTTGTTGTATGGGGACACCCCCTCTCGTTTTTACTTTTTGACTTTTTTATTATTTGTTAGTTAATCCGCCGTAACGTTACATATTCTGTGAAAATTTCAACTTGCTATCTATTACGGTTCGAAAGATATAGCCGTTAATAGGTAGGACAGACGAACAGACAGATAGACATCATAGGCTTAGTAATAAGGTCCCGTTTTTACTCCTTGAGTACGGAACCCTAGAAATCATTTTTTTTTAAACAAGTTGATAAAAATTTATTATAAAATACATTTTTAATCTGCAAAATTTGTAGTGAAGTTGAATTTAAAATGGTGTATATGTCAAATGAACGTAATACAGCTTATATATTATGGAGTATGTTCTTTGTTTTCTCGACTAACAACAAATAAAACATTTTCCAGTGAAACAATTCCAAAACGCCATGACGTCCGATGAAAAAGAGAAGCTATTCCGTGCCATAGACTACCAAGAGAACACCGCTCCTCTGCACCTTCCCACTGAATATGTTGCCATAGAGGGTTACTTCAAACTGGACCGCCTTCAGGTCTCTGTGATGGACCGCGTCGAAGTACTGAGGGCGTGCGTCGATAATGTCGAGTTGGATATGAAGCAACGGCCCAGTGCTAACGCCCTGAGGTAACTAAGCCCTCCAAACGTAGCTCCTCGTGTTTGAAACTGGTTTTCAACTGGAGTTTCATGTCAATCTCTTTTAACTATGTTTTATTCTCTGTTGCCATTTTAATGAGGGCTAGACGGACTAGTGTTAAGGTTGGAGTAAACATCAACTCGAAAACGGATCATCACCGCCTTAACTATTAGTGTGATCTATTCACAGAAAAGACAAGTAAATAGAACGGAAATGATGAGGAAAATCTGTTAAATGAGTGAACCTTGACTGAACATTCTTATTTAGATCCACGCGTCGAACTCCGCATCCAAAGAACTTGGACCTTACCTTTTTGGGTTAGGTCTCAAATTTCTTTGTCCGCATCACAGTTGCTAACTGATTTCGAATGACTGACGTTTCTTTTGGCTACAACAAATTTCTTACAAAAATGCCTTGACAGCCGCTAATATAAACAAAAAAAACTTTTCTGTGGTTTTATTAGTGTGAAGCATTATTTATTTTGTACAAATTTGTGTTATTGTGTAATGCGACTCTAAAGCTGTTAATTATGGTTGTTTTCAGAGTGGACGTGCAAATGCATACATTTACAGTTACCGGTGTTCAACAAGGCAACTACGAACCGCGTCTGGTCACATCTAAAGAAATCACTGAAAACTCGAATCTTCTTAATGTTGTGTTCGAAACTAATCCTCTAGGTAAGAAATAGAGTACTTAATATATATAATAGGGTTAATATATATAGGGTATAAAAGTAAGTTCAGTAATATACAATTATAATTAGTCGATTATACTAATACTGGGTTACGCAGAAAAGAACACACAAACAACAAAACATGAAACAAAACAACACACAAAACATGTGTTCAAATCGCGAAAGTTTAAAAATTACTACGCAAAAAAGGTGTACTAAGCCGAAACGGATCCATAGTACCCATCATTATGAACAACTTTTACTAATAGAGCAATAAAAAAAACCTTAAAACAACTGCTTACGTATCGATAAAACGTATGGAACACCTGATATTTTTTCAATTTGAGGGTTGGTCCTATAGTAAAAGTTGTCCATAATGATGCGTATAATAGACCCCTTTCGTCTTAGCAAAAAAAATATCTGTGTACAGGGTTACGCGGAAAACTCTTTCCGCGTAACCCTGTATACAGTTTTTTTTGCTTCGTAGTGTGTTTCGTAGTTCGTAGTTCTATCCCACTACTATATAAAACCAAAGGGCCACAGCTGTAGCCATATAAATTCACTATCCATAAAAGCCCTATTAAAAATTCTCTCGTCCAGCTTATACTTGAATCACACTAATATAAATGCGAAAGAAAATCCCATCCCATCCATCCCAGAAAAATGTACAGTTGAGAGAACGTGTCAAGAACGGGTGAAATCGCGGGGCGCAGCTAGTGAAATATAATTGACTAAGATTATCTACGGAAGCGACAGAAAAGCGTCTTTCAAAGGCGTGGAAGTCGCGATGTCGTTTGAAATTCTGCTTTGCTGCTCGATATACGGTTCATATTGCAACGCTTATTTGTCCCTTGCGTCAATTTCACCGTTTTATAGCACGATAATTATATGATTTTTGGTTACAGGTGGCGGTTGCGACCAGAAAGTGAAAGTGTCAGCCCGTCCCCTGCAAATTGTTTACGACGCTCAAACGGTCATCGAGATTGTAAATGTGTTCAAACCTGCCACCGAGTCAACAGCTTTGACTACGTAAGCAACTACGATATAACGCTACCACAGTATATATAGAAGAGCAGTAGTTTGACTCGGACGTGTCCTTGAATTCAATGCCTACTGTTATAAATAAGCAATAATAATAATTAATAATTACCAATAACCCTCGAACAAAATTGTGGTTATTTTGTGGAGCAAGGTTTTACCAGCTCCTACAAGAGCTCTCCTCTCCTCTCTCTTTTTTTCCCCCTTGGGGCGCAGCTAGTGTTCAACAATTAAAAAAAACCGCACCGAGATGGTTCCTCACAAACAATGTATTTTTCAAACCTCATTAACAAAGGACTCTATATTCTTCTAGTTTACAAGCAGTAGCGGAGAATAAGCTGTCAGAAATGAAGGAGAAGTCAACTCTGGGAATGCAGTATGCCGTCCACCATCACTCGTTCATAGACATCGACGTTGATATCGCCGCTTCCTATATTATCGTGCCACATACTGGGATATACAAAGGGTAAGTAGTATTTTTTTGGAGAAAGTGTATTTTACAAATTGTGTTGTCATACAAACAAAAATAATTGATCCCAAGGTAAGCAGAGTTGTGGTCGTCCAAATATGTCATCGAACGTGGACAATATTGGTCAAACTTGGCCGTTATTAGCCAAACATGGTCAATATTAGTCGAATGTGGACAATATTGACTGCCCCGGTGGCCCAGTTGGTAGTCCCAGTTGGTAGTGAACCTGCTTTCTGCGCTTGCGGGCGTGCGTTCTATTCCCGCTTAGGACAAACATTCATGTGATGAACATTTGTGTTTGTTCTATATCTGGGTGTTAATATATATTTTAGTATGTATTTAAAATATATATATATATATATATATATATATATATATGTATGTGTATCATCACAAGCTTTGCTTAGTTAGGGCATAGATAAATATAGTTAGGGTCAGATAACCGTGTGTGCAAAAATGGCCCGAATATTTATATATTATTTATTTATTTTTCTTAGTCGAACTTCAACCCGATTAGCATAAGACCGAGGGACAAGTCTATACGCACCACTGGGATAAGGAAGGCTGTAGATAATGATGATACAATATACAATATAATATACATATACAATATACACGCTATAATTTTACAGAAACGAGCAATGCGTGGTAGTGAAGCTCGGTGCGATCAGCATCAAGTCTGAACCGCGATCGAAAGACCTGGACATACACAAGTTGTACAAGGAAGGATTGGCTGATGATGAAATATTGAAGGAAATCACTCGACACAGTTACGACAAGATGCTTCTGCAACTCACTCAAATGCAGGTATTATAACAGTAGTTTAATTTCTGGAAATCATGTAGGCCCTTTACACGCGACGAATATATTATACAGTGCGACCTTTGCGACGTATATATTTGAAACTGTTTCTTTATTGAAGTGTTCCACACTTAGAGAACAGATTATTTGTTGTTATACTTTAGAGTGTGTACTATAATCATGCCGAATTTGACGCTTGTGCGTATTACCGTTTTTACATTAGAGCTAATACAAAAATAAGTTTAAAAAAATACGTTTGTTGTATGCACCCCCGTTTCGTTTTTACTTTTAACCTTTTTATATTATTAATTTGTTAATCCGCCGTAACATAATATATTTTACAACACATTTGCTCAAAAAGTGCACTTACGAAGCCTGTATACATCGTTCGAAAGTTAAACATTACGGATCATACAACGGAGCGTACTGTAATGAATTTGTCCGCACGCTCCGTTGTATAGCACCGTGCGTGTACTTTACGATATTTTTTTAATTTCCATTTTTTGTTTTTTTTCTCGCAAATGTGTTGTTAAACGTTGTATGGCACACGTGCGGATTGGTTATTACAAACTCGTGACTATGGTAAGCCCTCGACTTCGTCTCGGGCTTACATTCGTCTACTCGTTTGTAATAACCAACTTTCCACACTTGTATCATAAATAACTATTGTGTTAACATACCGTTCGAAAGATACAACCGTTAATAGGTAGGACAGACAGACAGACATACATTTGTTTTAAATGCCCCCATTGCTCTGACCACAAGCTGATTACCTTTCCTGTCGGCCTCAAAATTCTTTAATTGAGTCTCATAGTTTAATCAATCTGCTTTCAATTTGTCTATACTAATATTATAAAGAGGAAAGATTTGTTTGTTTGCATTGAAGAGGCTCCGAAACTACTGAACCGATTTGAAAAATTCTTTCACTGTTGGGAAGCTACACTATCCTTGGGTGACAGGCTATAATCTATACCCGTGCGAAGCTGGGGCGGACCGCTAGTCTATTATAAAGTAAAAAGGTTCGTTTGGTCATTTGGTCGTTCGTAGGCCTTCGACACAGCTAAAATATATAAAAGTCATACACAACATTGCTGCCATTTTAGGGAAGCATTACCGTGGGGGCACATGGAAATAAACAGTTGCGTTTTAATTTTTATTGCAGTGTTGTTTATAAATATATCTGATAGTTTACCTAAACTGTTTGTTTGTCTATTTCTTTTTATAGATTGTAATAGCAATGGAAAAAGAGGACTGGCATTCGGCCATCGCATCTAACGAACCTACTCCTCTACATCTGCTGGAGCCAACAAACTTAGTCATTCAAATAGCGAAATGTTTGATCACTGACGACCCGAGGATGCCTAAGATCAAAATCAGAGGAGAGTTGGATAAAATTGCGATCAGCGCATCTGAAGATAGGTAAGCAAGTGAACAATGTTAAGATAAGATAATTCTTTATTAAAATACCACACAAACAAGGAAAACATACATTACCATGATAATATTATTAAGGTTGTTAATAGGCGGCCTTATCGCTTAATGCGACCTCTTCCAGGCAACCGTGCACGGAAAAGTATTACAATAACAAAAAAAGTGGCCTGATGCAAAGGCATTAGTTCAAATTTCAAGCGTATCTAATCTTCATAAACACATCATCATAATTATCAGCCTATCGTGTTCCCTGGGATAGCCCATCTTCCTGGCCCGGTACATGTTGGTGAATGTCATATGTCTTTAAAGTTTTAAGGTTCTAAGGACATACCGGTTTTGCCACGATGTTTTCCTTTACGGGGTTTGAGCGATGGCATCGGAATTGCACATCATTTACTTAAGTATTAAATAATTGGTGCCGGGCCGAGGATAGAACCAGGGGCCTTACGCCCAACTCGTTACGCGGTCTCAAACTAACGTTAAAACCGCGCAGTTCGGAAAATCGCGCGAAAGTGAACCTTAACGCCCCCAGATACGGTTTGCGGTCGCGAAACATTTTTTCATCACCTAAACTGGATTGTTTTAAACAGCTAGGCGTAGGGCCCTTGGTGCCGTCAAATTGAAAAACGCACATGCTACCGCTAGGCTGCTATCGTTCCGTAAACACCTACACGCGCTCAAGGCGCGCGTGGCGGCTTTTATCTGTCCTATTACTGCACGCTAGAGCTTGTTTTGCACAAGTGAGGCCCTGGATTCTATAATAAAGTATAGCGCCTTATTCTTTTTCTAGATTACTGGCGCTATGCGAGATATTAGTTGGCATGCCTTTACCACTAACAGAAGAAACAACGCAACTAAAGGTAACATTTCAAGACGATACTTTATGTCTCCATTCATTTTTATTTTTTATTGATTTTATTGTTTTATTTTCCAAGATATATTGTCACCAATTTGCGTACGTGATGACTGGTAAAGCTTTAGGCCCTCGAGCTTTTTCGAAAGAAACCAATGCTACGGTAATAATCACCACAGTAGCAAAGTAGTTATTATTTGTGTAGCACAAAATGAGGACTGTGAATAATTGGATATAAATAGGATGTAAGAGAAACGCTCCCAAAAACTAAGACTGGTGCTGGTGATTGCTGATACCAAACCATAAAAAATGCTACGACATATAAAAATAAAAAAACGCAATGTAATGCAAATAAAATGTCAGCTGACGCTAGAGGTCAACGAACGACCTGGGGGGTTAGACAAGACCCACTTTCTGTTAGCGTTAACGCCTGCGGAAAGATGAAATTGTATGAAAATGACATTAGCTTGAGATAACATCTCTCAAGCTAATGTCTTTGTCAATGTCATTTTCATACAATTTCATCTTTCCGCAGGCGTTAACGCTAACAGAAAGTGGGTCTTGTCTAACCTCCTTGCGCCGCGCGCACGCTTGTACGCTTTACATTGCTGGTTTGCAATATTCTAAACCGCAAAAACAACAAGTATAAGGCAAATTGGTTAAGGTTATTGGTATTCGATTGTGTTTAGTTAATAATAATATAATAATAGCGTTTCAGCTTCGGGAGCATTGCCCTTACACCCTGTATTATGATAGATTTACACGCTTTACAGTCAGACGTTACAAAAATATTATGTAAAGAGTAAATGTTACAGGGTACTTCATAAATTTGATTTTAAAATTATTTAAAATATTTATCAACAATTGTCTTAGTTATTCTATTACATCACGCAAACACTTGGCCTATTATTTGATTTAGTAGTACACACACATTTGTGTAGACTATATTATATTCGCCCATCAACCGAGTAGTGCAATAAATGTTTGGTGCCTTTTTATACTAAAGGAGGCATTCCTATGTAAGCGACCGCGGTTGTTCGTGAGACCACTGTCGAGCTACCTTTCGAATATCTTCCTTATCAGCTGACAATAAGGTACGAATAGCATTCCGATTCAACCACTCGTTCCGGATTGACGCAACCGCGTGACTCCGGTTATGCGCAACAGCTCGCGCTTACATGAATTTACACGAAATGCAATTGAGTAAAGAGTAACATAACCGACGGTCGCGCTCCAACATTGGAATGACACCTTTAAGACCCAGAATATGGCGGGCTGCTTTCTCACTCGCACATTACAATCATGTTTTGTTTTATTATAAAATGACTGTCTACTTTTGAAAAATGTGCTTCGGTCATTTTACGACGTTAATATTACAAAATATTTTGTTTTAAATTTTTATTGACAATTTTTTTTTTATAAACAATTTTCCCCTTTTATCTGGTCATTATAAAACTATTAAATCAAAAATTTGTGCTAAATATTTCGAAATTTTAATGTCGTAGAATAACCAAAACACATTTTCAAAATTTATATCTTAAAACAAGACGAAATGTGTGAGTAAGATCCCTGCACCCGGTATCTGCCCCTTAAATACATAACACTGATTTTGCTCGAAAATTTCAGGCAAGTGAATCCAAAGGATCGAGTCTATCGTTGCTGAGGTATCTAGACCCTGTGGAGAAACAGAAGCGAGACACTGCTCGCTCGAAGGAAAGAAACACAGACGAACAAACTGTGCAGCTGACCGAAGTTGATGCCTTCTTTATTATGAAAGGTAAATTTTCTTAATTCAATTGTATCACAAGGAAGTTAAGTAATATTTTTTACGGTGAGGGCGGTATTTTGAATTCAGAGCTAAGCGAAGGATTCTAGAGTTGTAGAGGCGAGAGATTCAATATACGTCTCCCGAGGAAAAACAAACAATATAACATGTAATAACAAGTGGTAATTGAATTTTACCGCTAGTAATAAATAATTACACACATTTGTTGCTTAATGTCACCAAGTGTAATGTGTATGGGACACGTTATAACAGACCACATGAGACCAAAGGGGTTTACTAAAAACCATTGAAGAGTTTGCTATTCCTCTCCTGACTTCAGTTTGATGCTACCAAATTATTATATAGTCATCTATGCTCCCGAAACCAAAACGCTATTATTATAGTGTCTAAACACTATCGAATATTAATAACCGTTTTGCCTTACTTGTTGTTTTAGTGTTGTTTTTATGGTTTAGATTTTCGCAAACCAGCAATGTAAAGCGTATAAGCGTGCGCGCGGCCCAGGTCGTTCGTTGACCTCAAGCGTCAGCTGATATTTTATTTGCATTACATTGCGTTTTTTTTTACATAATTATAATAAATCGTAAATGTTTTTTTTTGTATGCTATCAGCAATCACCAGTCTTTGTTTTCGAAAGCGTTTCCAAGTTTAAAATCGATACGACAATTATTAGAAGTAGGTAAAAATTTACTTCCAAGATTTGTTTACAAAGTTCGTGAGTTCGTTATGTGAGGCTAATACAGGGTTATAAGAAAAGGGTATGCTAAGGGTTCGTTATACATTGTGAACAATTTTTATTACGGGACCAAACCTGAAATCGCGGGGAAAAAACAGATGTTCCATACATTTTGTTGAGTGTCAATGACCGTTTTCTATGGAACAGCTGTTTTTTTTTTGCAATTTCAGTGTAGTTCCCATAATAAAAGTTGTTCATAATTATGAGTACAATGACCTCCTTTCGGCTTTGCATGCTCTTTCCTGATAACCCTCTATAAGCGTGATAAAAAAGCAGTACAGAATTGATGAATTATTTTTCTCCCACAGAATTAGTTCTCAGCGTGAACCGTAAAACACTGGATCATTCGAAAGGATACGACAAGTTCCTCGTATTTTCGCTGACCCTCCTCGAGCTCCAAGCTACGCAGAAGACGTTCACTCTGGAAGCGGTAGTGAAACTTGGCGCCGTGGACATGCAGCATCACAGAGCGGGGCGACATGTCATCAACATGGTGGAAACTTTAGAAATGCAGCCGGACCAGCTCGCGAAAGTTGCGGAACAGTACTTGTTTACTGTTAAATACAACAATGTAAGCTTTTAGCTTAGTCTATTTCTTGGTCGCGGCGGCGTTATTTATTTATTAATTTACATTGCCACGTAATGCGTCGAGTAACATGTTGAACAAAATGCACTGCCATACAAACAAACCTATATCCAAGTAGACGCCACAAGTCGACCTACCTTGCATGTCATATTTTCAATACAATTATGACAAATAGTCTTAATTGAGTTTGGCTAAAATAAGTCTGCTCAATCGGTGCAGCGACAACACGTGTCACTTCGAAACTAAAATGGGTAATTGTGCAATACTGAGTTGTAAGAATACCACAAATAGAGATGGCAGACAGACATCTCTTTTCACAAGTCACGAAAAATTTTGCACGCTTTGTTTTCATACAGTTTGGACCGCTTGTGAAGTCTAGTTAGATATAGGTCTGTGGCCATACACATCATACGTTTATAGGGTGTTGCAAACAGTAAAAGTTTTACTTATTATACTTACAATAGGAATTATAGTAATTGAGTTATTTATGTATAACTGTAAACTTTTGTCACAGGTGGATAAGAAATGTCCCGAGTTCAGGAGCCACTATGGTTCAGTGGAACAGATGATTGAACTGGACTTCACTAATCTGCGTGTACTGCTGCATCTCGAGGGTTTGCAGGAAATATTAGTCATTGTTAATGAATATCAGGTAAGGACTTTTTCACCTAGCTGACCAGACCAGATGAAAAATGAGCCATATATATCGTGTAACTTACGGCAGAATTTCCAATAACGATGGTCGAGTGCAGGTCTCATTTATTGTTTGTTTTATACGGGCTACGTGGCGTAGTTTGTCATTAGAAGCTACTGTTCGAGACACGTTATTTGTGCTCACATTGTTATGTCGAGACCTGTGTGTATAGCAATGTGAATCTAGCAGTAGTTTGTCATTGGAAACTTGAGTTCGTAAAACAAATAATTGCTTAAAATTTTAACATCAGGACTCAGGAACCATTGCGATGTGAATCTACCTTTTTTTTACTAAGTTGAAGACTTTTTCTGAATAATATGTGCTTTTTGCAGACCCGACTGCAAGCCATTCAGAGCACTACTGACAGAATGGCGAGCGCAGGCGTTTTGGAAACTATCTTAGAAGATGAAGAATTATCTGCCGAGAGTGTCAGATCTAAAGGTATACTTTAAATTCTATTTGAATATAACAGACAATTTAAAAATTTTAACACTGTATTTGAACCTGCGCATAGATCCGGTTAACGCCAAGATTAAAAAAAAAAGTTCAAAAGTTATAAGAATCCGGCATAGTGATAAAACGTAGGTCGAAACAATTTTTTTATGCGGGCAAAATTTCTGGGGGCCGTATCAGTCTAAAATCCTCTAGCCAATGAGCTACGGTCGCTTTTCGATCAACCTTAACATATTTGAATTGGTTTTCAAATCCATAGGAAGGTAATCACATGGTTTTATATGATCTACCGGACCATTTATTTGAAAGGTCACTTGTTCGAGAATGTTCTTGGCTATGATTCAAGAAAATCTCTTCAAACGTTTGAAGATTATCAGTTCTTTAATGGAGGCTTAATCAATGTATATTTGCTAAAGCTAAACTAAGAACGGCTTTAAAATTTTATTGGCGTTTTTCCTTTCAGTAAGACAAAGACAACAAATCTTGTGTTATAAAATTTAGTTTAAACTAAAAAAGATAAAACTAAAAGTGTTTTAGGATAATAGTAGTGGCATTAAATATTTTATTTAGATACCTACTGGTGGAATAGAATCGGCACGATTATCTTTTATTAAGAAGGCTCTCGACTATTTTGCTTCTTGTTTTTCAGTGAACACAAAGACAACAAATCTTGTGTTATAAAATTTAGTTTAAACTAAAAAAGATAAAACTAAAAGTGTTTTAGGATAATAGTAGTGGCATTAAATATTTTATTTAGATACCTACTGGTGGAATAGAATCGGCACGATTATCTTTTATTAAGAAGGCTCTCGACTATTTTGCTTCTTGTTTTTCAGTGAACATAGTGAAGCCCTCACGTCGAAAGCAAATTGAGAGCATTCAACTGAAAGTGAATGTTAAGATCGGGACCATAGAGATCGGATTCTCGACGGACAAGCGGCCGCTGTCGATGGTTCAGCTGCAAGGAGCCACGGCCGGACTCGTGCTTAAGAGTTCTTATACACAAGTGGACTGTGCGATGGCAGCTATCAACGTGGTGGACTTGAATCCACAATCTATTCACAAAGAGGTAATTAAGTATTGTTTTGTTTATTGTATTACTCAATACTCAATCATTTATTGCACAATATTATGAAATACACATACAGATCTTAGGTAGCATGTTTAAAGTAGGTATCACATAATGACCCTGATAGCGTATGGCAATAAAGTGCAGAGCGGATCGATTTATTCCATAATTGATTTTTCTTCTAAATACTAATACTAATACTTAATGTGGCTATAGTAACATTTTGCAAGCAATATGTCTTTAGGGTTTTAGCAAATTTATTTTCATTTTCTGTCTTTTATCTGTACGGGTAGTTTATTATATACTAGCTGACCTGACAGACGTTGTCCTGTCTTAGAACTGTCAAACACGCAAAGTCAAAATTGTAAATCTAATTTTTTTACACCTTGGGTTACATTATTGGAGTTCTAGTAAGGATCCCTATTTTAAAAAAAATATATAGCCTATGTTACCCGGGCATAGCGTAGCTTCCCAACAGTGAAAGAAGTTTTGAAATCGGTTCAGTGGTTTCCGAGCCTATTCAATGCAAACAAACAAACAATCAAATCTTTCCTCTTTATAATATTTATAATATATTTTGATTTGATGGCCATTGGATTTGGGCCGGAGCTATTAAATCTCCTGTTGACCACCAAATTCATCCCAACAACTTCCCATTAACACCTCACATATGGCTACTAACCCACTGTCTGTACAGCCTACAGATCAGCATAAAATTGATCCTGCCACCAATAGCATGCCAGTTTTTATTTTTTTAAAGTCTTTGCTGTCTGCATACCTTCGTTTATCATTATATTATTTCTACATGACTTGCAACTTTGTCTGCTATTTGATATGATCCTGCCTTAGCTTTACAAATCTTCACATATTCATGTACTTCCAGATCTTGGGAGTTCTGGGCGGCGACGTGATGAACGTACAAATAGTGATCTACAACTTGGACCAGTATCCGACCGTCAGCGACGTGAACATGTCGGTGGACGCGCAGATCAACTGTTTGCGGATCATATTCCTCAACTGGTTCGTCACTTCTATGTTGGTAAGTTAATATACTTACTAAATTACGTTGGGTAGTATTTTCGGGGAAAAAAAAAACCTTTGTTCAAAAACCTTTGTGTTACTCAGATCACATTTATAGGTGTCTTTTTAGTTGAATTATTGATGAACGAGACATATATTAACAAATGAAAGATCAATTACAATTTAGTTGTATGAAAAATTTCACTAAAATCGGTGCAGTCATATTTTTGTGAAAAAGTAACAAGCGGACAGAAAAACAAAGTTTCTTTGTTATTTTTGTATCATAGTGATGTAAAGTATACAATTTAATTATATAATTATTAGTCTTCAGTGTGTTAATAATTATCAATAAAAAAAAACCGACTCCAAATTAGTATATATGTAGCTCTATTTCGTTTACTCGGATGACATATTTATTCCAGTTATTTTGATTTAAAAACTAAACTACTTAACCAATTTTGATGAAAGTTCTATGGAACCAATCTGAAAGTATATTGTTGCAAAAGAAAGAATTATCCAAACCGGTTTATAAATGACGGAGTTCTAAGGCAACACATTAAAAAAACTAATTGAGAATGCAATAACAGTTGGGTATCTCAATACGTTCTTATTTTGCAGGAATTCCTAAATAACTTCCAAACGGCGCAGCAAGCGATCATCGATGCTTCGTCCCAGGCCGCAGAAGCGGCCCGAACCACTGCCACCACCGCGTATCAAAACTCTACCAAACTTTCTTTGAAAGTTCGCCTCGCCGCGCCCATCATTATAGTGCCAGAAAACTCACGTAGTCTCAATGCGATGCTTGTCGACTTGGGTCGCTTGACGCTTAACAACAAGTTCTTGGATTTGCCTATTGCTGTAAGTTGTCTCATACTTCATTATTTATTGACTAGTCATAACCTTTGTAGGGTTTGGAAAACCCTACAAGGACTTCATATAAAAACCTGTGGAACGTATTGTGTTCTAACCTATTACACCCCAGTTCATTTATGCCATCTCATTCCCCCACTCCGCACATTTCGGCCTTCCTCTGATTCGTATAAATAATGCATCAACATTCTACGGCCAAATAATGAAACCGTGTGCCATCTTCTATGTTACCTGCAAACCTAGTTCTCTTCAAGGTTGAGTGAGTCTAGCTTTGCGTAATTATCTTTGATTGAGTTCTCGTGGTGGTCTAAAGTGGTGGTTAAAACATTAAACAAAATTGGAGTTGTTGCAACGAGTACAAATATGAATGTTTTTATTCTATCTTTATAGCTTTATAGTACTCACTAACTGAGAAGGTATACAACTCACAATCAATAGTACATTACGCGGGCATAAACGATTTGTAAAACACTGTTTTAAACTATCACGGTTGTTCACTAAAGTTATATGATTATTTGCGGTATATTTACCGAAATATCGTGAGCTCATTCCACAACCTTACCACGCTAAATATCCTGTAAATAATTGAATAACTTTAGTGAACGATTTGGTTTTTAAAGAGGGTGGCATTTGCGGAACGAGTTTAGAATCGCCCGAGTGATGTATTTTTTTTATCATACCTACGAGGAACTTGCATATTTTTTTATGTATGTTTATTTGAATATTAAATTCATTTATAGCACTTATTGAACCTCCTTATATGAAACTTTCTAAAAAGGTTGGCATGCTGCGGGTTTCTGTCTAATTGTCGCTGTTTGGTTTTTGGCTAATAGGTTTGCGTTTGACCGCCACATCATTCAGGCAGAGCATTCCACATACACAGTGCAGCAGCTCGCCAATAAAGATGGAATCAAAGCACTTCGTACGTAATTTAATGTAAGGTGTCCTCATTCAGGTCGTCTAGTGTGCAGGTTGTAGGACACTATGCACAGTCCATCAAGTGTGACTTTATTTGATGGTTCACACAACGAAGACAATTAGTATTCAGAGCCCTTCATATAATCTCAGTTTACTATGTTATCCCGTCTTAGGTCCACTTGGGACTTACGTCGCTTCATGGTTTTCCAATTGTGCCATGGTTCTTTATGGCTGGGGGAGCTCTTAGTAAATGCAATGCATCATTAGCATTTTCTATTTTAGTCTTATTGGCAATGTTTACTCACTATTTACAGAACGTCAGCAATAAGGTAACAGTAGAGGAGCTTACACTAGAGTTGGAAGACATGAAGGTGTCGTGCGTGAACCTGACGGAGGGCAACTATCAGGAAATCAACAGTGAGCGGAAACTGCTCCGGCCGACCAGCTTCAAGCTGTTCGTGAAGCGCAGCCTGTCCGCCTGGTATGATACACTGCCGGACCTGGATCTATCTGGTCGGATGAAGACTGTCACTGTAAGTCACCTGTGATTTTTTATTTCCCCTACAATTTACCAAGATGAAAACTATGTTCTCATGTTTAATACTTTTTGCCAATTTTTTGGGAGTGGTTTTAGAAGTTTAATTGTGAAAAGGTAACAATTAGCAAAAATACAAGAGGGATGTTCATAGCAACCAAAAAATAAGAAAGAACCGTCGCGGGGCCGAAACACTGGATATTAAAATATAATGGTTATTTCGTTCTTTGGAAATCTCATCTGTCAAAAGCAAACAGGCACATTTTTCAACCTGATCGAAGCCATATTCGAACCACAAAGATCGGTGAATGACACAAATTCCCCAAATATTTCCTCACACTTCAAAAGTTTCCACAATTTATTGATTGTATGTTCCAGATAACAGTCGGCCACAGCGACTACAAGAGCATTATGAAAATTCTGAACCAAAACCTTCAAGAAGGGCAGAAGACCGTTGAAGAATTGAAACAACAGCAGGCAGTGTCTAAAGGATCCATATCCAAGGCTACCGTAAAGAGCCAGACTAGCAAAGCTCAGACTAAATCCACTGCGGTCGTTGTCACAGCCATGGAAACTAAGAAGCCAAGAACAACGATTAAATTCTCCTTCACTATGGACAGTTTCGTAATTAATCTTATGAACACTGTCGCTGTGAGTATAAAATGCTTTTTGCAAATTGTATCAAAGGGATAATAATACAAACAACAAAACTATCCCATATAGATAACTAGCTCTTACCCGTGGCTTCCTACGTGAAGACTTTCATATAAACTTTTAATCCCCTTTTGCCCCTTTAATTCGGCCCTTTCGCAAAATATTTTCTTAGCTAACCTCTACACCCCATATGGAATATAGCTGCTAAATGTAAGCTTCGTAGGTCAAATAGTTTTCGAGATCTCATCATGAGGTAGTGAGTGAGTGAGTGAGTTGTATTTCGCGTTTAAACATTTATATAGAAAGATTTAAAAATTGTTCATCTATGTTTTCAGTTGGAGGATCCGATGTTCTCTAAAGACGTAGACCTGGCACGCTTCTGTCTAGCACTTCTCTCCGTCAAGGGGAGAATGTTCTCAGACGGATCTATCCACACCGCGTTGCTGCTAGTAGATTGTACCTTGGACGACACTAGGCCCGGACGAGGTGCCAAGATTACCAGGTAATTTCTTAACATGTTTTTTTAAATTTAACTCAGAGTAGGACGCCCTGCAGCCAGGTGGAGCGATGACCTGCAAAAGGTGGCTGGTGGCAAGTGGATGTTAAAAGCTGAAAATCTTGCCTTGTGGTGTTCTTTAGGCCTACGTCCAGTAGGGTGGAGCGTTAAAAAAAATTACCTATTTTTAATACTGAAGAGGTCTTAAAAGTTGCGTGTTATTAAAGAAGAAAATAACAAACAAAAAAACAACCCCACTTTTAGCCCTCTACCACCCCTCAAAGATTGGCGAAAATCAAAAAAATACCTTATATTGCATTTTCATTTTCTTTCTTACACATATTTTTATTGTACGTTTAAAATTTTGACAAATAATTGTATGAAATACATTAAAATATAAATAAAAACTATATTTAAGATCGTAATATACATAAATAGTGTTTTAAACCATCTTGGGTTCACACTACTTCACACAAAAAATTAACACTTTTTAAGTTTTTTTAGGTGTTTGTATTTTGGTTTTTCCTAATAGGGTATTTGACTACTTTTGGGAAACTATTGCACATTATTGCCTGATATAATTTAATGTATACTGCATTTATATTTTCTGGATATCAGTCGTATTTGCGATATAAATCGATGTTAAACTTTGAATAAAAAAATATCGCGCCAAAACGCAGACCTGCGTCATAGCTCCGGTCGAGCGACGATTGACGTCACACAAAACAAAACAGCTGCAGCCAGGCAGCAAAAGTTTGATAATCACTAATTTTCTAATAGAAGTAATGGTTTATAAATGTTGTGTAGTGCCACAATTCAAATTCAAATTATTTATTTGTCACAATGTACAAATACTTCCATAAAACACCGGAAAAACTATTCGTTTCTGTTCCAATGGACCCCAAAACTCGCAAAAAGTGGTTGGAACTAAGTAGCTCGTAGAGAACCCAAAAGTATTGGAGCTAATTCAAGTGTTTCTATGTGCGAAGATCATTTTGAGGTACATATTTGAGTCTATATATTTCTATTACAATATGTGTTTTTATTGCATTACTATTTTATGTACTGTTACTTTCTTTTTAAACATTGTAAAGACATAACCTAACAAAATAGTGATATCAACCTACTACAACATACTTTTTGTACAACTTGATTGAATGTTTTGCTTGGAGAACAATTAAAAAATTAATACTTACATTGTAGTTTTTACGTTTTGAGTTCTGCAGCGTGGAAACAATGACGTAGATTATTATTGAAGAAATATGCAACCATAAATACATTAATTTTGGGTAAGTTACTGCTGTCTGCTTGCACAAAATGTTTCTCCATTCTTCTCACATTTAACCTCCGGACTGTTTTTGTTGATAATTTCTGGATAAATCGCTCTCAAAATAGCTTTACAACATTAAATTCGCAAATATCAATACAAAATCTGTTTGTTTTGATTTGTGTGACGTCACTAGGGATGAAGCCAATTACAGACCGTTTTCGATCACGTGATCAAATGTCGAAAATACAGTTATTTTATTCGCGTTTTTTACAAAAAATAAGCATATTTTTATAAAAAAATCAATGAAATATGCTTTTTCATTATGTCATGTTTATGGATGATGTCAATTGGCATAATATTTTCAATACAGTCAAACACCCTATTGTTGACTCTATGAATTCCGTGCAATTAAGTTTGTTTTAGGATACTAACATTATTTTGACTTGATTTCCTAAATAAAGGCGTTTTATTTTAATTATTTTTAGATTTATATTAACTAAAATGAAGAGCGACGAGAGAAGACTTCAAATGTTACTATATTTAGATTTCCTGGCTTATTTGTGCAGAATAGGCTAGAATCGATTGCGGATGTGATAAAACATATCATTTATGCTATAAATAATTTGAAAGTGCAAATAAACGGAAAACGACCTGCTATTTCTAAATTGTTTGACTCAACGGGGCCTGATATTTTAAATATTTGGAACAAAGCCTCTCTGCCAGTCGTTACGATCGAAAGTGTCAAGCAAATATTAAATACACACTGATTAGTAGATGTATGCATTATTTACGATACCCAGCATCAAAACAAGTGACAGTTTCAAAAAACAACTGGAAGATTTTATACTGAAAGAATTATTTCACATTAGCGCTTGTAAATTTGCTAATTTCGATTCGTATGTTTGTTCTAAAGAAAATAAAGTTCCTTTAATAGAAAGAACATTTCTTATTGATCCAAAACACCATATAGAACAATGATAATTGGTAGCATTAATCCTCATGAGACTATAAAACTAAAAAGAGACGTGACCGACTGACGTTGGTCAGCAAGAAATCTGAATCTCAGAAATTTATATAGTTATAATATTATGGGCTAAAGCCCAAATTACGCCACCGCCTTTGTTAAGAAAGCTAAACAGCAGTGACCTAGAATAAATTATTAATACCAAGTCACAAATAAATATTGCCCTACCAACCTACCCTTGCCACACTCAAGCTGTAGAACGTTGTGTGAAGATGGTGATTGAATCTTCAACAACAGTGGCTGGTGATAAAGCCGGGGGTGGTTTTATATGTGCTAGAATAAAATCAAGGGCTAAAATGACGTTTTTTAATACAAAGGGGGACTAAAACTGTTAGATTAAAATTGTGGTCTTCAAAGCATTTTTCTCTGAATTTAAAGTTGAAAAATTATGTTATAATATGTTTCTTTCTTTCTACTAAACGTTAATTTCATAGAATATAATCATTTTTTTAATTTAAAACATTCATAATTTACAAGTATTTATAAACGTTTTCTATTTTAACAACAATTCTACTATTAATGATTTTCCTGAAATTTTGAAAAGTTTGAAGTTCGGTAGAGGGCTCAAAAAGTATAAAATAAAATAAAAATAATTCTCTTACTTACTTAAAATAAGGCAACTTTTGCCACCTCTTCAAACTTCATAGTGATAACTTTTTTTTTCTCCATACATCGACGCTCCACCCTAACGTCCAGCAGTGGATGAACATCAAATAGGATGGTGAAGAAGCCAAAAAAAACAAAAAAAAAAAAAAGTAATTAGGGGCGAGTGCCTTTATTAACTAAACAAAATACAAGCTAACACTAAAAAACAGTTTGACTGCCCATAGACCGTTGAAGGTCTAAAGACAATCCAAATGCTCATGCCCACTATCAGTTAACAGCGTACCCAGCATGCTGGCGGCATTACCACGCTGAATGGCAATGCTTATGCGTTGAGCCAGAAACGCCAGCATTTTGGTCACGCGTCGCATTAACCTCTGTAAGATTATTGAAAATGAGGTGCCTCCTGGTACCCATGGGCCCAATGTCTCGACCCCAAACGCCAATACAATTTCATAATAATTTTTAAATATATGTTTACTTAAAGGGTGTTTATAAAGAAATAATATTTGTCAGTGTTTTATATCTTATTTTGTTACAGATATCTGGAAAGGCGTAGGGAGACCAGCGAGAGCGCTGACAGCAAAGACGGTCACGTGATGGAGACGGCAGACAAGATCCGAAGCATGATCGACATCACATACACAATGAAGAATTCTGATACCTTTAGTGAGTTTCTAAGACACTTCTTAAACTTACTAACTTAACTTATTAAATTGGAACAATAGAACTCCTAACAGTGAATTTGTAATACATATTTTATTTTATTTTATTTTATGTAGTTATCACTGTCATCGACTTCATCATTACAGCCATAGTACGTCCACTGCTGGACATAATTATGTAGGCCTTCCCCATCGATCTCAAAAAGGGCCCGTTGGAATCAGCCTGCATTCATTTTCGTGCGATTTTTTTTAGGTTGTCTGTCCATCTTATGGGTGGACGTCCTACACTGCGCTTACAGGTCCGTGGTCTCCACGTCTCACCATGATATAAAAATATAAATAGTTACATACTTAACAGAAAAAAAAAAACGAAAAAAAAAGCACTGTTTCTTAGATTAATTAGCCTTTAGTGTACTTAAGCTATAATAAAATACCCAATAAAATAATATTGAACTGGAAACATACTACACATTCGTCTAAGAAACAGTTTTAATAATAACTTCCGCATCAATTAACCTTATTTTCATGTACATTTACTAGTATAATATATTTGTAAGAATGAAACAAAAAGTATTAAAAAAGAGATACAGTTACATTTTTTTTTTATATATAGTGTAGATCTACTGATGGCCACCAACTCGCCTGATGGTAAGCGACGCTGTGGCCGAGTTGTTTACTGCTTGACCCCAGACGAATTTTTGTGATTTTTTTGCTTGATTATGTACATTCATCAATAATTTTTGTTCAGTATGTTGCAGTGCAATTTTACCACAATCTCAATAAACATTATAATAATAAATCTTATTTACTAAGGGGCTCGCAGGCACAGTTTGTTTTTGTTTAAATTAGGACGGCAGTTAATGCTTTTTTTTGTAAAAAAAATCGTTGTAGCCAGTTGCACCCATATAAACGAAACGTCAGTCATTCGAAATCAGTTAGCAATTGAGATGCGGAGTTCGACGCGTTGATCTAAATACGAAAGTACAATCAAGGTTCACTCATAATGCCTGGTAACAGATTTTCCTTCTCATTTCCATTCTATTTATTTTTTTCTGTGCTCACGGGTGTCCGCCAACTTGGCTGGTGTTAAGCGACGACAGCGACAGTCTACGATGGAGCAGAATAAACCGAATGAAATCTTGCATTGTTTTATTTTTTTAAACAATATAGTTTGGGAGGATGAGAGACCTATACCAGGTTACTCTAAGGTTTTCTGTAATTTCAGTCGATATGAGGATATTCAGTTTCAACCTGATTTTGGCGATGGATTTCTTGACCAAAATCGCGGAATTCATGACAACCGGCTTGGCTGCAGAGCCATCTGAAGCTGAGAAAGTATCGAAAGAAGACATCAAGGCGCTTAAATCTTCAGAAAGTGTGACTGTAAGTGCAAATATCAAACATGATTTTAAAATCAAGCTTACTTCTCAAGTACGCTTGCTCGCCCTGGTGAGCTAGTAAGCTAAGCTGCCAGAAGGCTGACATGGCCTAAGTCCCAACGATTTTTGTGTAAGAACAAGTAACTGTACCCAGCAGTGCAGCAATGAATAGTTAAAGACTGATGATGATGATGACGTTACTTGAGAATGTTAGCACTCCGTTCTAACCATGTTGTATCAGGCTCTCGGACAGGTGTTTGATTAAAAAGAACAGGCTTATTAAAAACTATAATTAAATGTTATATGTATACTGAAAAGAAAAATTTTAATTCAGCTAATATCAAATGTGTATATGAATTTCTAGTGTAATTCCTATACACATTTAAAATGGACTTCCGCAAAGTAACGCCTGATTCAATCAACTATCAGCTAATATCGTTTTGAGATATAAGGGTTTAAAGTTTTTGGTCAAGTTAGGAAATGACGCTGTCCCTTTTCCGCAAAGTGAGTGTGAGTATGTAGTTTGTACAGCGTACCTTCAAGTGACGTCATATTTAAGTATAGTGAGCTCTCTGTCTAGCAAGACATTTAAACGCTTGTATTTCATTAATTTTGAATACATTTTTATTTTGTTTTCGGTGATTGGCTCTATTTATGGTCAGCTTTTTTATAGGACAATTAAAAAAAAACAGTCTGGCAGCCTATTGTAACAGTAATTTGTAATACCACTCCAAAGACTGACCTGGGGCCTTACGGACAACTGCTATTACAGGCACCTAATCAGCTCAGTTGGAAAATCACGCGACCGCAAACCGTATCTGGGTGCGATAAGGTTTGCGGTCGCGTGATTATCCAACTGAGTGGATTAGGTGCCTGTAATAGCAGTTGTCCGTAAGGCCCCTGGTAAAGGTTGCTTAACTGCAGTGATATACGACTAGCCATTTGACCAACACTATTATATACTTACTCATATTTATTCTGAAATTCATTACATTTTATTACTAAGTCATTATTATTAGGAAATTCAAATTTTAATTTATTAATGTTTAATAAGATGATTTTAATAATAATATAATTAATCTGAGATCGATGGGGGAGGCCTATGTCCAGCAGAGAACGTCCTATGGTTGAAATGATGATGATGATTGATATATTGGCGCTATGAGCACTGTGGTTATAGAAATGAATTAATACGAGTAATAATCATGACGGCAATACAGTAGAAACAATGACAACTTTTTCTATTTGTAGCGTAAGAGAGCATCGTCAATATCGACCCCTGGTTTGGACGCGCCACAAAAAACGTCGATGATGACTGTCAATGTGAAAATTGAACAACCTGACATCATCCTGGTGGAATCTCTGGAACAGAAGACATGTGACGCATTGATCTTGAATGTAAGTCACAAAAATACTATAAATACAAACTATTTCCATACAATGGTTGCCTGGAAGAGATTGCTTTTAGCGATAAGGTCTATGGCGCTAGCTCGTAAGTTAATCTGTCTGCATATTTTTTTTACTATTGGTTTGCACAGTAAAGATTTTCTATCTATCTATCATTATGGTAGCAAAGCGCAGGTCTTCATAGCAAAAGAATAGCGTCACTTAATTTAACTTAACCTTTTGTTTATCTCTCAGAAGTAACTAGTAGGTATGTTGCACGTCGTAAATTAGTTAAATAACAGAATGTTTCCTATTTTCAGTCGAATTTTCATTTTGTTGTTACTATTATCAGACATAAAGATCGAATAGTGTTTCTTTATTGCTTTATGACTTGTTTTGTACTGATCACCAAATTTATTCGACATTAAATCGACTTACATGTCGTTTATACAACAATAACGAAACTGTTATAACTATACCCCTAGCAGACACGACAGGTGTCGCCCTGTCTTGGCTATGTCCAAAAATAAATTCATCAAACGCGCGAGCTTTCAAGCTCTCGAAGCTAAAATCGTTGTTAAGTTTTCTGAAATTTCCTAATTGTCTGCGCAATTTTCCTAATTTTTCTTTCCGTAAGAACCTTCTACAAAGTATTAGAAAACATAAAAAAAGATGAATGAAATCGGTTATGGCGTGACCAAGGTAAATAGGGATTCATTTATATATATACTAGTCTCTCCTTCAACTGAAAGTGGTTTCGGTGTCTTAAATGGTAGTTGGTGGTAATGGTAGTTCTTCATGGTTCCTAGAATGCGTTTCTTGAAACATCTTCTCACAGAGTTTTTCATCTGCAGTGTGTTTCCGTCTCTCTGTAGACTCTAATTCCCACGTACCTTTCAGCATGTTGTCCAGGTCCGCATGAATATGCAGTGAAAGTGTATCTCCTTGCCTCTCTTCTCCTGACTCTCCCAATAGAATCCATCGTAACCTTGTGTGTTGCGCGCTAGGTGAACCTTGAACTACACCGCTTTTCAGAATTTTACTATATACCTTTGAACTTAGTAGAAGATCTTCCCTGGTTGGTTGAAATTTGGGTCTGCAAGTGGAAGTCCTTCAATATGATGCCTAGCACTAGAATCTATAGGATTCTTAGGGAAAAAAAGTTGTTAATTTACCTGACATAATATAAGCAACAACCTTGAGACTGAACTCTTTGCCGTATATGGATAATATCTCAAAAGCTGTTACATGTGTAACAGACGCCCTCGCAGAACCACTCCCTAATACATGCCCCTTGACTGGGGTTTTCTCCGGCTTCAACATTTGAGCTGCCCGTTCGCTAATCAGTGTTACTTGTACACGTAATATTGTTTCATTCCCTAGTCCGTCCCTGACTGGCACTAAAGTGGTTGCCAGCAGGCCGGGTGAGTCAATACAGGTAAAGAATGATGATACTGTGGCTTGTATTCTCTGATTGGGCTGTACTTCTTCTATCTTATTTTCATCTACATGAGTGTGTAAAAAAACTTTAGTGGGTTGTAGTTTTTCTGAAATTTCAGAAGCTTTCTTTGAATAAGGGTCTATGACGGAATGATGCCGCCTACCACAAATTCTACAACTTGTTTTTTGGCGACAGGAATGGACAGGGTGCCTAGGCAAAAAACAAATAAAGCATAATCTCTTACCTTTGATAAATTCACTTGTGTCAACTTACTAAATTGTTTACAATTGAAGATTGAATGTTTTTCCGAACAAAATGCACATAATCTTTCTTCTCTTGTATGAATACCTTGCGACGGAGAGGATGTATGTAAAACTTGCTCACGAACACTTCTTGGGTTGGTTGTTGACGTCAGCTCCAGAGTGTGAATGCGGCATTCCAAGAATGTCATTAAATCTTGTAGTTTTGGTAATTCTGCGCCAAATGTCTTACTTACTTGGTCTTCCCATTCCTTGTGGGTATTTTGGTCGAGTTTTTGAATGACAATGTAGATCACAATGGGTCCCATATGTCGGTATTTATCTCCGAATTTATTAAACCGGTTAAACATTCTCATGTCCATTAACTGTCTCAACTGACTTTCCGATTGCACGGTGATCTTACGCAGTTGAAATAACCTTTTTAGGATAGCATTAACTACTAGTCGCTTGTGACTATAACGTTTTTTCAATCACTATCCCAAGCGGGCTTCTGATTGTTCTCCGTAATTTGATACGATTTTATTGTTGTAGCGGCACGACTTCAAGTAGTGAAGACGTCGAACGTCACTTAGCGTTGGGTTATTTCCGATTAATGATGTGAAAGTATTTTCAAAATTTTGGAACTCTTCGTGCAAACCGGAAAACTTCGGAAGGTCAATATGTGGCAAAGATACGCCTCCTTTTTACCATACCAACGCTTGCCGGGGTGGTAGACGTGGTACCTAGTAGAAGTATATGGAGTAGAAATTTCGATCACTTCTTGCATTTCAATCTTCGTATTTAAGAACATATCTTCAACGTCGCAATAATTTATTGACAATGTACCTTGTTCCAACGTCGGTAAATCATTGTAATACTGCTTGTATGTGTCCCAATTATCCACCAAGTACTCCATCCGCACCTTGGTACAAGCTACAACAGTTCTTCGTGCCATCGGACATTTTTTAAAGTTTTCTTGTGCACGTTTTATGACATTGACAATCTCGTTCAATTTTGATTTTATTTCGTCCATTTTGTTAATCTTGATTGAATATCAGGTTGCTTATTAATTTCGTAGTTAGTAAGTTGTATCAGCCGTAAACACGTATGCAGTTTAGTAAAATCATTGCAACCCGTAGATCCCTCTACCCGAAAGCAATAGAGGAGTAGCTTGCGCATAGCTATGAGATAGCAATAATTTTTGGTAGATTGCCAGGCGAGGAAGTTTACCCATACTACTGGGTAAGTATCAGCATACGATGACCTCACAATAAACTGTTTTGGGTGAACTAGTTTATTTAAAGTGCTTATCAAGACTGTATAAAAAAATAGGGCAGAATATTTAAACTAGTTGTTTGCCCTGAACTGAGACCTCGCGACCCTTTTATTTTCGTAAACCCTGAACCGATTATGCTATAAGGAATTCGAAGTTACAAATTGTATTAAAATGTAGTACTTGCCTCCAAAATTTCATGATGATCGGACATACAAACGCCGATCTGTGTTATCTGTGCTTCGCTTGGTCAATGAAGAAAATAATACAAAATAAACCGTTTAAAAACCAATTTTCTTTATTAAATCAACTACAAATTTATTTTTATAGTCCGTAGTTAAAAAAATTTACTTACGTGCACGTCAATTGTATGAAAGGAACCAATTTGTAAACACTTCTTCTTTTCTGTTTTTGTTTTAAATATTTTCCTTCAAAATGTTTAGAGCATATCCGGGAGCTGATTGTTACAGTCCAGTCAGTACGACTTGTTGCACTGAACTATAACTTCAATGTAGCCAAATTTTTTGGAAATCTAGAATAACAAAGTAAATGGAGTTATAAGGTAGCAAAAACATTTTATTTATACAATTTTAATCTTTTAAACCAGCCAAGTGCGAGCGTCAGGCCACCACAAAATACAATAATTAACAATTTAAAAAACCCACATTAAAATTAGTAAAATATGCAATTTAGATTTGGTGAAAGACATAATAAGGTCGTCCAAGTAACCGAATACGTTGCTTGGTAACTTGGTAATGAACAGAAATTTGTCGCCGACTCGCACTTCGCTTCGCACACGCACCATTATTTATTATAATAAAATTATGCTGCTATATTTTAAAGTAATCATGCCAAGTATGTACGTATTACCGTTTTTACACTAGAGCCAATACAAAAATGCCGTTGTTGTATACCCTTTACTTTTTGACTTTATTATTACTTCTTAGTTAATCCGCCGTAATATTATAAATATTCTGAGAACAATAATATTCTGATATTCTGACTTGGTTGGGCGTTACAAGTTTGACAGTTTATTTAAATATCGTCCAACCAAGTTTGACAGCTGTCATCCGAAATGAAGATCTCGACGAGATCTATCACTTTTGTGAAGGAACTGGTGGTCCAAGATAGACAGTTTCCGAGATATCGTCCAACCAAATTTGACAGCTGTCATCCGAAATGAAGATCTCGGCGAGATCTATCACTTTTGTGAAGGAACTGGTGGTCCCGGATGGACGGCTTCCGAGATATCGTCCAACCAAGTTTGACTGCTGTCATCCGAAATGAAGATCTCGACGAGACCTATCACTTGTGAAGGAACTGGTGGTCCCGGATGGACGGCTTCCGAGATATCGTCCAACCAAGTTTGACATCTGTCACACTGACAACTGTCAACGCCCACATTTACCCTGCCAGAATACGTTTCGAAAACGATTTTTTTTCCTTGTATCCACGGATACCGAAAATGAAAAAAAAGAGAAGAAGAGGACGAAGAGGGAGAAATGAAAATTGTTTTTTTTTTTTTTAAGAAAACGTATCCCGGTTTCTCTGGATACAACTCGCCGGGATCCGTGGCTAATTCAAACCAATACCGGGATCTGTGGATACAAACCCAAAATTTCAACTGGCTATCTATTACGGTTCGAAAGATACAGTCGTTAAAAGGTAGGACGGACAGACAACGTAGGCTTAGTAATAGGATCCCGTTTTTACCCTTTGCGTACGGAATACTAAAAATTAGTGAATAAACAGGAAATTAGGAATGAATATAAAATTGTGTATTTGATAGGCACTTGAAATTATCCCGCATTTTTGGGGTAAAAATATGGTATGGTAAAAATAAAAATATGGTAACCCTTAAATCAGAAAAGCCCTGTGAAATTGTAGTTCGTCCGTCGTTTATTTCCTTCCTCGTTCTAGCTCACTTAAACCATATCAAATTACAGAGAGACGGACACAAATGTCAAAGTTAAATCAGCCACGCAATTTATCAGGATTATACGTCAGAACAAACAACTTATTTAGATAAAGTTTTCCCATAAAATATGGTTTAAATTCAACTAAATCTGACCTAACACGAAAGATAATCAACAACAACAAGTAATTCATGCAAGACTATTCAGTAATGGACTTGAAAATCAAAACTTACGTGTGAAAGGTTTTGTTATAATTTTTCGTTCCGTGCGGCTTTTACAGCCTAAAATACTGCAAATCACCATTATCCAAGGTCAGATTTACACTGATGCACTAGAAACCAGTAGGTAAAAACGTTCAAAATACATTTAATAATGCACAAACACAAACATACCGAAAATTAAAATTTTGCGACCGGTTTGTTTGCCTTGGATGAGCACTATGCCAAACAAACGAATCGCATACGCCAGTAAGGGACAACAAATGTAATCTTTGTCCTGTTCACTCTCACGAAGTTGTTCATATACGTTATCTCACTTTCGTAATTATTATTATTTTACTTCTTGTCTAGTACTTAGTATACTTAGCCTATGTTGCAACCAATGCAAACACCGGGCGGCCATTTTGCGTCAGTCCGCGAGCGGCGGCGTCACAGCTAAGTTCTAGGAATTGGAAGCTTGTTGTTGTGGAAAAATAAATCACAATCCGGTTCAAATATGGACCATTATGTCGTGGTGATAAAATCGATTTTCCTACAACTGGTATTTTAAATGATAGACTAACGTGTTTGTTCAATGATTGTGTATTGACAACTAATTTAGATAGATAATAGAACAGAGGACTGTAGGTATATAAAAAAAGTAAGGAAGTACATGACAGCCTACAACTAAATTTAAAATTTTTTTTTACTGCTGAATGGATTTGAATGTAATTGGTATGGAAGTCGCTTATAACCTGGATTAAAACATAGGCCACTAGTCCCGGAAAAAAAACTTGGTTCTAGTAGGATAGCGGGTGAACCTGCGGGACGTTGCTAGTCATATATAATAGGCATGTGTCCTCATGCTTAATTTATTACAAATAACCGGCTTAGGGAGGAATATAACTAAATACATTACACAAACTGAAAAAATAATTTTAATTGGCTGTTAAATCTCTGAGATATGAGCGTTTAAAGTTTTAGGTGGGGATAGGGAGGGGATGCTCTATCCCTTTCACACAAAGCGTGTGTTAGTATAGCATTTGTATGGCGCTCCTGAGCCGTGACATCACGGTATAAAGCGCTCTCTGTCTAGCATGAAATTTAAATGCTTATATCTGCTTATATCTTACTAGCTGTTGCCCGCGGCTTCGCTCACGTAGTATTGAAATCTACTTTACCTACTACATACTGTCTTTTTAGTTTTAGTCTCGCATCCATCCTGTAATCCACTCTACTCCTGTACCACCCTTTCCGCTCCAGTTCTGCATTCACCCCCTAAATCCAATCAACTCCCGTTCCGCTCTTTCCGCTCCAGGCCCGAATCCGTCCCGTAATCTACTCTTCTTCCGCCCCATCCTTACCGTGCCAGTCCTGCATTTGTCCCATAATCTTCTCTAATACAGGCCCACCCTTTCCGATACAAAGACGGAATCCGTCCCGTAATCCACTTTACTCCCTTTCTGCCTTTTTGCAATCCAGTCCCGCATCCGTTCCGTAATCCAATCTACTTCAGTCCCACCCTTTCCGATCTAGTCTCGCAGCTGTCCGCTCCACTCGACTCCCATACCGTAATTCAATCTACACCTATCGCGCCCTTTCTGCTGTAGTCCCGCATCTGTCCTGTAATCCACTCTACTTTAGTCCCGCCCTTTTCACCTGAATGGTATGCCTACTTTTATAGTATTGTTTAGCACAAAACCATAGTTTTTATCTATGTAAAACTAAAAACATTAGTGATTAGACAGACTTCAAAATTTGTAAAATATGCATTTCGAGTCATGCTCGCGCATTGAGGGTTCCGTACTTCCATAAAATAAACCCTTAAGTTATTGTTCAGGCTTAACGCCTCCCAAAATAGTCGAAGCAATTGCAACGCAGTCACATCTTTAATTCTTTGCTACAGTGACGCTCGAGTATAACACAATTATAACTTGGTAATGAACTGGGATCAATGGCGCAAGGGAGAGGAGGCCTATACCCAGCAGTGAGTTGATAAAGGCTGACAATGATGACGATGATGAATGAACAGAAATTTGTCATTGACTCGCACTTGATCATTATTTATTATTCTTTAGAGGGTGTATTATAATTGTGCCAAGTTTGACGAATGTACGTATTACCTTTTTTACATTAGAGCTAATACAAAAATACGTTAAAAAAATACGTTTGTTGTATGCGGGGATTGGAGACCCTTTTCGTTTTTACTTTTTGTCTTTACTAAAACCGTAACATTACATATTCTGTGAAAATTTCAACTGACTATCTATTACGGTTCGAAAAATACAGTCGTTAAAAGGTAGGACAGATAGACAGCTTAGGTTTAGTAATAGGGTCCCGTTTTCACCCTTTGGGTACGGAACCCTAAAAACCACGTAACTGAGAACCTTTTTTAAAGTCGGTTAATAATACCTGAGACACCGCTCCACCGCAGCACACCATTGTTGAAGGTAGTAGGTCGGTCATAGCGATAAGCCCGTTTTTTTGTACTCATATTAAATGTAATCTTCTTGTAATATCTTTTACAACACATTTGCTCAAAAAGTGCACTTACGAAGCCTGTATACATCGTTCGAAAGTTAAACATTACGGATCATACAACGGAGCGTGCGGAAATGAATTTGTCCGCACGCTCAGATGTATAGCACCGTGCGTGTGATTTACGGTATTTTTTTAATTTCCATCATAATTACATAAGAATTCCACAAAAGAGTTTCATATTACGAGAATAAATAAGCTGAATGATCAAACCTCCTTGGAAGCGCTTTTGCTCAATACGTTTGTCTCAGTTTAATACTAAAGAGAAAATGAGACGAAAGATGTAGTTCTAATTTTCACCACGTGATAGTGGCGCTATTTGCATGTTCGCGCCATTTTCTTATTATATTATAGAAACTATTGTTGTGACTGATATTAAGTTATAAACAAAAATTGTTTCATTTGTAGCCTTTTTTTCTCGCAAATGTGTTGTAAAACGTTGTATGGCACACGTGCGGATTGGTTATTACAAACTCGTGACTATGGTAAGCCCTCGACTTCGTCTCGGGCTTACATTCGTCTACTCGTTTGTAATAACCAACTTTCCGCACTTGTATCATAAATAACTATTTATTGTGTCGATAAAGAGTTATTTTATTATATTACCTACTTATTATGTGCAGTATGAAGGCGCTGCGTGGATTATTATAGTCGCGTTATTTTAATTTTACATTATCTCATGAACTGTGCGACTAAACCACATGCTGCAAACGGCTATCTTTATCTACATTAAGTACTCCTAATAATGAATTCATTGATTTTTGTAAAGATTCATAAGTTAGATTACAAAACTGCATCTAAACATGACCTTATTTTAATTCTAAACACAATAACCGGTTAATATCGTTATTGTGGTTTTCTTATAAAAGTTAGATATATGCTATTGCGGACTTTTTTGTAAAACTAATTAAGAACTAAATTTTGTCAAACATATGTATTTACCTCAAACCGTTAGGTCAGGGTACGCCGATAATGAAGCCAATCAGCTTATTTTTCTCCAACATGTTTTACTAATACTGTTATTTAGTGTAGAAAATTAACTTTTTCATTATAAAACAGCCTATGGCACTCAAGAATAGTGCAGATTTCTAATAGAGAAAGAATTTTTAAAATCGGATCAGTAGTTTTGGAGTTAAAACCGAACAAACAAACTTACAAACTTTACCTCTTTATAATATTAGTGTAGATTTATTTTTGAACTAATTTTAATTTTGTTTTCTTTGATGGGCTCTATTTATGATCAGCTTTTTTATGAGGTAATAAAAAAATATTAGTCATCATGCCTATTCTAATAAACCTAAACTCATGGTGATGGAGAGGATATATACAAATAAAAGTACAAAAAATAATTACCAATTTGATTTATTTATTCACAATCACGGACCACAACTGTCACCTTAAGTAAAATTTACTAGTTCTGCAATGGTTTCAGAGATATGAAGCGAGGTGTACCTGAAGCTAACAGTAAGTTAGTAGGATAGACCTGTCACAATGCTGGTCGCAGCAGTCTTCTATGATACCGCGTTTGGTTCTCACTCCGCTGTAGGCGCCATAAGTGCGCGAACCGGACCAGCCAATCTTATTGAGCCCGTAATAATAATTGATTTTGATCCTTCCCGCCTTCCCGTGAGCTCCCGGTTTGCAGGTTTCAGCCATTTCTGCTGCCAATGCTCTCCCGCAGTATATTTTATCATTATTGTCGGGTAGAGGCTTCGCTAGAGAAGCGACGATAACGAGGGTGGTGATAGCAACGATTTCAAACTTCATGTTGAATTGTGTTGGTTGGTTGTTGCGATCTCGGTGGATGGTGGTTGAATGTGGTGAAAGTCTTTAGAATCGCGGTATAAATACTGGGGGTTGATCAGTTAATATTGACAATTGATATCTGGTTTAAGACTTTAGACTTGTGTAGATTGTCGTAGTTTCTCACGCATGAACGATTCGAGCTCCTTACATTATTTTCAAAATAATACTTCTGATTAAAGTATAAGTAACTATGAATTTTTGTAAATAACGTTTTAGCCTGGCCAATATTTTATGGCGATTTTGCTATAAACTGTAGGTGGACTAAAACGATCATGGAATGGTGATCTAGAGGAGTAAAAAGACCAGTAGGCAGATCACTGACCAGACAGATGGTGTTGTCAACCTTCACACCAAGCCATGGATGAGATCGCAGAACCGATTTTTTTTTGCCCTATGTCTCACAGTGGAACGATAATGCCCAAGAAGATCATGTGACTTAAAAAAAAAAAAACTGGACAAGAAAATACTAATGCAGTACTTATACAGGGTTATTGATAATAAGCTAACTATAGCATGCAGCTTTCCTACATCACAATTTAAATGAAAAGGAACGCGTCTCGAGCGAAATTAAGAGGCGATGCTCACTTGCAAAAAATAAATTTAAAAAAAGACGTACAAACTCAGTCTTTTTTTTTTTAATACTGGACAGTATGCTTGATTCGTGTCGACCGAAAGCTCAATCCTAAGCCTCAAGCATATTGCCCAATATTATGCAGACAGAAAGACTTCGGTGTTCGGTGACTGTTTCCTGTACCTCTTTAAGGCATTTGATTTAGCCTCCTACGAAGTGCATTGGAGAAAATTAGCAGCCAAACGTGTACTGGCAGAAATCCTGAACATTTTCCGGTATTGGTATGCTAATCAAAGCAACAACGTAAAGTGGTCCATCAGTTTCTCTAACTGAGTAATATAAATTGGAAAGTGGCAGGGGGGTTTATCGTCTCCTAAGCTTTTTAACCTGTATGTAATCGAACTCATAGTCGGGCTCAGCAGTATGCGTGTCGGATGCCGTGTGAGATGTTAGTGTAAATAACATTAGCTACGCGGACGACATGGTGCTGCTGAGTGCGACTGCGGGGGCTCTCGGGGATCTATTTAAAGTCTATGAGGCCTACGCTGTTCATCACGCTCACATATAATGTTCACAAAGTGAATACAGTCATGGTCTTTAAGGCCGCCGGTAAGTATCCTGAATTCTTCCCACTCATTATCTTAAATGTCATTAACATAAATATGGTGTTTCAGTTGAAATATTTGGGACACTATTTTACCGACGACCTTAAAGACAATGTCGATATTGAAAAGGAGCGTAAGGCTCTGGCGATGCACGGTAACATGGTGATCCGTAAATTCGCTTGCTGTTCAGACCATGTCAAAATAACGCTATTTAAGGCGTTTGTATTGTCTAGGTCTGTACCTACACCTTGAAATACTGTACGCAATACGCATGTAGAAGTTGATAAAAGGAGGCAAAAATTGGTCACCAGTTTACTATAGCAACGGCTTTAAATATCAGTTTTCGTAGAAGTGTGTTCTTCAAAAAATACCAATACCATGTTATGCCAATTAAATACCATGTACATTTTTAATGACTTTTTAAATAATATTTTCACTTACTATCCACAACAAATCATAAAAAAAACACAAATAAAAATATATATAAATAAATTATCTCTTCTCTATCTTTATCTTCTCTATTTCTTCTCTACATAGTATAAATTAAAGTCGCTTTCCGCGTCTGTCTGTCTGTATGGCCGCTAACTCCTCCTAAACCACGCAACGGATTTTGATGCAGTTTTCACCATCAGTTAGATACATTTTCACGGAAGGTTTCTATATATAACTAGCGACTATCCCCGGCTTCGCACGTTAATAAAAGCCGTGCGAAGCCGGGCGGGTGGGTCGCTAGCATATTTTTTAATTTCAAGATTGTATTTAATAAGTGCGTTTATTTCAGACGTCAATAACCCTTGTAAGACACCATAATATATTCACCGTTCACTGAAGTATATTATTACGTCACATGCGACCTTTCACACCTCGACATATTCAGGTCTAATTAGCGTGACATGGTGCTCACTAGACACCTGAATATTAATCAACACAGGCAAGGTATAAAACCGGGATAAATTCAGCATCCAGACATATTCAAGCCCTGTATCTCGAAGTCGCAAATACAATAATGGAGTTGCAAGTGTTTTTAGTTTTTGCCATCGTAGCCGTCTCAAACGGTGCAGGTGATAGGCCGCAAGTCTACTGCGGAAGGAGGTTGGCTGACGCTCGGGCTGTTATATGTGGCTACACAGAGGAAGAGAAAAAGTCAATTAAATACAATGAAGTGGAATATGGGTTTGAAGGCTGGCCGTGGCTTCAGGCACACAAGGCGGTCGCGCTGGCTCAGCCGCGGAACAAACGCGGAATCGTCGAAGAGTGCTGCGATAAACCTTGTTCGATCAACGAACTCTTGTCATACTGTTGAACATTGTACAGCTTAAACTCGAGCTTTTATAAACTATATAGTCTGTCCATTATGTTTATACAATTTTGACAGTTCATACAAAGTTGACGACATAACTTTGTAGAGCGTCTATTAGCAAATTATATCCCATACAAATTAATAAGTTTGATCTAGTATTACATCTTTACAAGATTACGTCATCTTGAAAACCAAGTTGATTTACGTAAACTTAAATTGCTTTCAATTTACGTCAAATTGAAAGCAATTTAAGTTGTGTAGATGTAATGGCAGATCGAACGTATTTATAATAGTAGAATTAATATTGGAATTCGCCCTGACTTTTGTAGCTTTAAGTTTGTGTGTTTAACATGTAATTGGTAATTAGATTACTTAAATGACACTATTGTAATAAATAAAAAAATCTGCATTATATCTTTATTGATCACTAGCTGCGCCCTGCGGCTTCACTCACAATCCTATAGGAACCGTAATTTTTCAGGAATGAAAAGTAGCCTTTGTACTAATCCTATTCATAACTTTCTATTCATTTAAGTCTATGATGATATTATGGAGTCGGGATAAATGATAGTAAACCAGCAAAAATGCGCGAGCGGAGCTATTGTGAATATTTGTCGCAATGTTGATTTGTTTGAATGTAAATAATATTTAAGTACATGACGGGTCATGAAAAAAAAAAAAGTAGTAATTAGAATTTGCGCAAGCGAAGCGAGTAGGATTTTTTTACCTATTCTACAGGAACTGCAGGTTTTTTTGAGATGAATAGAGCTATCCTACAGGAATCGATAATATCCCGGGATAAAAGTAGCCTATGTACCGTGGTAATAGAAGAAAGAAAATCTCCATACTATATTTCACTAAATTATATTAGGCTATCTATATCTACAGTGCTGAGTGATTAAAACAAATTCATGACTACGATCAGCGGCTTAGCCTGTGCGTTCATATATCAGTCAGTGATCAGTCAGGACTTTGAATGGTATATGTACAGGGTGACGCATATAGTCTGTACAACGGGAAAGGAGGTTATTGTATTCATCATTATGAACAACTTTTACGATGGGACCAACCTTGGAATTCGGGAAAAATATCAGCTGCTCCTTAGAAAACGGTCATTGCTACTCGACAATATGTATGAAACAGCATTTTTTTTCGCGATTTCAGCGTTGTTCTCATTGTAAAAGTTATTACGAATGAGCATCGCTATTAGCCTAATCCGACCTAAAACTTTAAACGCTAACACCCCTTAACTTTCTAAATCCGATTCTAAATCCGAAATCTTTAATCCGATTTCAATAATTTCTTCAGTATACAATTATTATTTGATTACAGTTTCCACAAATCAAAGACATGTCCGATAGCCAATTGTGTATTACATTTAAATAGTGTTTTATTGTGTTTGGTTGCATACCCAGATGGAGGCTCGGTTCAAGCTCCGACAGAGCGAAGAGCGCATGGTGGCGGAGGGGTCTATCTCGGGGTGTCAGATCTTAGTACGTACCCTGGGAGCCACGGGCACCGAGCCACGCTGGCTGCTGAAGCCTGCGCATCTCTCGCTCGCACTCTCGCAGCCGCCCGATAGCGGCATGCACGTAGATATCACCATTACTGACATCAAGATCACTATATCACCAGGTATTGTACCGCTTTACCACCACTATTGTATAATCACAGAGAAACAGGTGCGTTATCCACTTAGAAGCTATGCGCTTCTTTGCTACGCTCACGGCTGGCTACGAGTTTCTCATTCACGCTACGCGTGAAAATGTATACTACAACTGGAGTGCAAGTACCGTTCTTTATCGATCGTCAAATTCGATAAAATGCTAGCTAATATCGATCATAGCGACTACTAATCAAATGGCAATTTATCTAATTAGACTATTTCAACTGTCAAATTTGACGATCGATAAAGAACGGTACTTGCACTGCTGATTCGGTGAAAAATCCGGACGCTTAAAGAAATTTCCGGACATTTCCATCTAAGTTTATATTTCGTGTGGCGGTCGTAGCACTATCGCATATCGCAGCGCTCTCAACGTGTCAGTATAATTATGACGTGTAGTATTTCGGTCGGTATATAAAAGCTGTTTTTGTCTTTCCACGTTTGCCTGGAAGAGATCGCTTTAAGCGATAAGGCCGCCTGTTAAAAGCCTAGATACTATTTTTGTTGTAATGTTTATGTTATCCTTGTTTTGTGGTATTTTAATGAAGAGTTTTGTATTGTATTGTATTGTCTTTAGTGTAGTGCGGAGTGGCGGGCGCGCCGCCCATACGAACTGCCGCGGCTCGCACAGTTTTACAATTACAATCACCAAGTACCTATTTTAATGGAAATAGTATTTTGTTTAAAACAAGTTGACCGCACCTGACTTGTCACTTTGACTATGACTTTTGTTGTTTTTTTTTTTCTTTAATTATGTATTAGGTTATAGTACCTACTGCAAGGTATTTTCTGGTGCCTTAAATATAAGCAAATATAGTTAAGATCCCGTTAACAATCATAATATTATGTTTTTTTTTTTTTTTTTATTGTAGTAAACAACCATGATAGTTTAAAACAGTGTTTAGACAAGGGTTGGCTCCTCGGCCGTCTAGTTTACTAATGAGATTTTGATATTTCAAACTAATATAATTGTTTTTTTTTTTTTACTCACAGATATAATAGCTCTACTAAATCGAGTGCTAGCTACTATAACGAGCAGCGAAGAAGACAATGTGCAAGAAGAGAACCAGGCCATATTCTACAGCGACCTGTGGTCTATACAGCCGTTCCGGCCCAACGCTTACTGGTTCCTCAAGACTGGTAAGAATAATTTTTAAATAAATACTAAAATTGTTAAAAGTGACGCATGCAGTAATATCTACATATTTTTACCAAGCTTTATGTAGATTAAAACCATCGACCAAAAAAATAAAATGAATGGACGGGCCATAACCATTGAACTTGCTCAGTAAAAATGAGTCAAAACCGTCGGACATTACTTCAACACTTAATTATAACCACGTACAGTACATTTGTTACAAAAAATAGGTAGCGGCTTGTTGTTGTGTATTTACTCTTTGGGAAAGCACACGATAAAGCATAATTTTTTCGTGTCGCGTGTTGCACTTCCTACGGCTAGACACCGACTGAAACGAAATGAGCGCCGGCGCTCATTTTGTAATCTTCAAATATGCGCATCTTCTGGGCCCGTCCATTCATGTTATTCTTTGCTTAGTTTGGGGTCAGATGACCGTGTTTGAAAAATGTCCCGAAATATTTATTTATTTATTTTGGTCGAAGGTTTAAACCATCTACAGTATGCCACAAAGACGCGCTCAATAATTTCCCCTTACAGAACACCGTTCACGACGCGTGATTTCAATCGCTCACATACAAGGATAAAATACCCTACTTATGCAAACGATTAGTCAACTAATAAATGCTGATTGGTCAGCTCAAAGTCACGAATACAATACCAACCAGCCAGCGAGCCAGCCAGCCATCAGTGGAGCTATGTTTTGGCCTTATGCGAGGTGTTTATGGGGTCTCTGTTTACTAGTACATAAGAACTAGGCACTTGTCCGCATCGGACGGACAGGATCGCGCTGTTCATACTAACTGTGGCAATTTATCACAGCTTAGTAAGTAGTTTGTATAAAATATGACCCGTACGATCAGGGCCAGATTAAGAGGTCTGCATGGTGGCCTTGGGGCACCAAAGAGTGGAGGCCCCTAATTTTTTTGAAAAGGTTATATGATTTCATTTAAGTGGTTCAATAATTTATTACAAGGTTATTAATCAAATTCTTTCAACAAACAATGCTGAAAAAAATGGTTTTCTCTTACCTGGATGTTATTATTTAGAAATTAAATTTATTATTCAGTTAGAAAATGGTACCTAGAAATGTCAGTTGTGGATGCCTCAGGGCTGTAGCCCCGGTTCCTCTCCCCTAAACTCGGCCCTGCGTACGATGCGAACAAATGAATGCCTACCGTTAGCGTTCGACTCTTAACTCATAAATGTTTTCATTCCCAGAGGAAGGACAAGAGGCGATCGCGGCAAACTACGAGCCGCAGGCTAAGAAACCCGTCGGCGAGATATGCATGCTGTCGAGCCCTTCGATCATACTCTCGTTCGAGATGCAGATCGGTAACGAAACTATACCCGTGCTCGTGATGCAGGCATCGCTTACTGGACAGGTCAAAGATTGGAGCTCAGACGTAAGTCTTACAAACTACATTTATGATACATAGTGCCCAAGAATGGAACTGCCTGCCGTCCTTGTTTCCTGAGAACTGCAATCTTGGCATCTTCAAGGCAGGTGTATAGATTTCTTTTAGATCAACGTGTTACATCTTCGGCCACACCGTCGCTTACCATCGGGTGAATTGGTGGCCTATTAAACTTCTATTGTAACCGATTTAAAAGGAGGTTCTCAATGCCTATATTTTTTATCTGTGGATGTCTAATTATGAACAGATTATAATAATTATTTTTTTCTTAAAATAGGTTTTTTTTAAGTAGTGGTAGGTAGGTAGGTTATAAAGATTATTAGATATTGATTAGTGCCTATGTTTTTTTTTCAGTTCTACATGGACACAACTTTGGCGATGCAAGTTTCATACTACAACATCGGTCGTGCGGAGTGGGAGCCTCTAATAGAGCCGGTGGAAATATTGAAGGACTATCAGTACAAACACGTGCCATGGGAACTGAAGATGGAGGTAATCAAGAAGCTCATCAGTGATGAATCCTTAGTTCAGACCCCTTCCTTTGCTGACAATTTAAAAAGTTTAGATATATTTTGTCTATTAAAAACCAACTCGCGTCCAAAAAGGCCGAAATTTACCTATTAATTGACCGTGCGAAGAGAGGTATCGTTGATTCGATCTTCGTGAAAATATGTAAGCAAGTAGCTAGTTTCAATACAATCTTTAAGTTCGAGAATGAGGAAAATCAAATGAGGGGTTCCGAAGATTTATGGGTCGCAAGGTCACAGTTCGGAGCGAACCACTAGTTATAAACATGTGTATTAACCTAAGAAATAAAATGGGCTCAATGACAATGACGTAATTCGAAATTCAAATATTCCGTGTATTTTTGATCAGCCTACATATTGTCGTTTTTCTTCCAGGTGGTAATGCGTCAGCCAGAAGTGCAAAGCCCGATCGACACGACCGACGAGGCGGCCAACATTCAGGTGGTCGTGAACAGACAGGCCAACAAGTCCATCAACATATCCAGCAGCGAAACGCTTGAAATCACCATCACTAGAACTGCTATGGAGGTAACGTGATTCTGTTTTAAATCATAAGCTTTAATACCTACCGTTAAAATAATATTAATGCTTCACACACATTCCGTGTCGGGGAATGCCATGGAATACGCAGACACATACAACTAAAGTAGTGCCAATTTTATACATCACATTTGACACTTCATCAAAATTCAACAATGTAACCATGAATCGATTTTTTTTAGTATTAAAAAAATATATTTATTACTATTAATAAATTAATAATGCTTACGTTTGACCGCCAACTCGCCTGATGTTAAGCGATGATGCAGTCTACGATGGAGCACGCTTGCCTAGAAGAAACCTATTCACTCTTGATTTGGCTATCTGTGGATTAATGACAAGATATGCTTCGGACCTTGACCCAGGGGGGTCAATTGGGAAGTGACATTGCCCATTTTCATGGTAATTTGGGAGCATCTTTTCCTAATTCACCACCGCTGGTAAAATGGGAAGTGTCACGCCCCAACTGAAGCTAGCGGCATGGTCGTGTTTAGATGGTCCGAAGTAAATTTACAATCGGTGGTGAGATTTCGTGGTTAGATGGTCCAAAGTGTTCTTATGTCTTCCGAATTGTTTTTTCCTTATACAATAGATCTACGTTTGGCCACCAATTCGTCTGATGGTAAGCGACGGTGTGGCCGAATAAGGAGGATGTTCTGCGCTATTCGGGTGCAGATTTGACCCACAATTTTGATAATATCGTAGAAAATTTTCGCAGCTGGACGATCCGCAATGCTTGCCTTGCCACGATCACCAGTGTCACTATCCCACCCTATCCTTCATTACTTCGCCCACAGAAAAGATAAGTAAATAGAACGGAAATGAGAAGGAAAATCTGTTACCAGGCATTATGACAGAACCTTGATTGAACATTCTTAATTATGTCAACGCGTCGAACTCCGCATCCAAAGAATTTGGACCTTACTTTTTTGAGCTAGGTCTCAAAGTTATTTGTCCGCATCACAGTTGCTAACTGATATAGAATGACTGACATTTCATTTATATGGATGCAACTGGCTACAACAAATGTCTTACAAAAATGCCTTGACAGCCGTTCTAATTTAAACAAAAAAAAAATATAACTTTTCTGTTACTTGGCCTGTCTATTTATTGTAACAGACTCTATGATCCAAAGTGTAATATAATCTGTACCTATACCCCAGGTGTTAACTCAACTGGGCAATTCGTTCGCCGCCGCCACAGCGCCCGCGCTCGAGACCTCAGTTGCAAAGTCGAAGCAGGAAAACGTCGCGGAAAAAGAATTCCCGGGCGCCCCATACGTGCTTCATAACTGCACCGGACTCACTCTGAAGCTGGATTTAAAGGACAACCTTGACTTCTCTGTCTTCCTCACGGAAGAATTTAAGATTTCCAATTATAGGTATGATATTTTTGCTGCCTAAAATAGTTATTACTAGCTACGCCTGTGATTTTAGCCGCGTAGACATTCTCTTAGGTACCGTATATTTTTCCAGGATGAAAGTATTCTATGTTACTCACCGGCTTTCCAACTACCTATATGCAAAAATTCACGCCGATCCGTGACTGTGTTGCTGTGTGAAAGAGGAACAAACACGCCTTCGCATTTATTATACCGGGTATAAGGGAAACGCCCCCGAAGCTAAAAGACTATTAATATTATTATCTAATACCACAATCGAATACCAATAACCATTTGCCTTATACTTGTTGTTTTAGTGGTTTACAATTTTGCCAACCAGCAATGTAAAGCGTGCAATAGTATGCGTGGTGCAGGTCGTTCCTTGAACTTAGCGTCAGCTGATATTTTAGATTTGCATTACATTGCGATTTTTTAAATAAATACAAATAAAATTTTTTCTTTGTTTTCGGGAGCGTTTCTCTTGCACTCGTTATAAGTATGATTTTCCCTTTCTGGGGTATGGTGTTGTCTAGGGGATAAAATAAAGTAAAAATTAGGATTATAATATCTAAGAATACTAAATTGAATTAACTTTATACTGCTGATATGTAAAACAAACCTTGAAGAGGTGTCGTCGTCCGAAGTATGTTGTTTGAAATTTTACTATACGTACCATGATATATAGAGATTATAGAGTATTAATTCGAATACTTTTTTTACCTCCACCACTTGTGTTGTATTAGCAACTGGTTAAGTCAAATACCGTAACCAAGTCCTAACATTGATCTCGTTTTCAGCGACGCAGTGTTGAAGCCCGGCGCTTGCATCCCGCTGCAACTGAAACACGGCGGTCTCAACTTAATGAAATTGAACGAACCGCCGCCGCCTCTCAAACTTAATGTTGAAGTAAGTATTACCTACACCGGCAAACCTTAGATGAGAGAACAAGCTCAGGCTAGAGAGAACTGGAGCTCCAGCTATTGGAGTGAGCACCCCAAAAAATGCGTTTTCTTTCATTTAGTTCGGGATCGTCAAGAAAATACATAAAAGGAGATATCAATTCAGTTTTATCTCCATCGTCTTGGCAGTAGTACGTCAGACCAAAAATAAAAGCAAATAAATCAATAAAAGCTATTCTGAATTTGGGACGTCGATACAAAAATTTCAGTTTGCGCAATAGTAAACTGTAAAAACCCTTTGAAGGCAGTTGCCCGGGCGAATAGAATACCACCAAATTATTCTCGCGATGTAAAAAAAAAATGCGGCTCGCTGGGTTACCATTCTATTTGATGTTTTTGCATCTTCTAACTTGATAAAGATCTGTATGTCTATCCGATTTTGATCTCCAAACATTGATGCTCGTTAAGTATGTATGATGTGCAATAAAATATTACCCGTTTCAGATCCAAGAGCTAGAAGACGAGATCCAAATCCCAGTGGAGCGAGCGGACAAGCGATATTTCCCGCTCGGCCGGCGGACGGATCGCAAGGGTTCACTTCCCAAGAACATGCCTCTAGCCGCGGCGCTGGAACCGAGGGGACTGATATCCGACGTCGTGATGCAGGACGCGGCGCTGCATATCTATCTGAGGAGCGTGTTGCAGGTACTGTCGTCAGTGCGATTTCAAAAAATATAAAAGTAAAAAAAAAAAACGGATTAAACCTGGACACCTGAAAAAGAACTAATAGTTTTCTAACACTATCAACCAAGTCATCAAATAAACAAAAAATATCGGCCAACTCGCTTTTTTTTTTATTATATTTTTTATTTATTTTTTATTGTTTACTTTGCTGCTCACTGGTTCCTGGGTCCGGGTTTACCCGTTTGGGAGCTACGATGCCACCAAAAATAATATAACCACTTGATCGCGCACAAGTCATAATTTGCTTGTGCACGATGTAAGCCACTCAACTCAAGACTCAACGCTTGTGATTAGAGACTCAAACGTCTATCCTTCAATTCGCGCCTAGGATTGCCCGCTTGAAAAATATTATGCTGAAAATGTGTAATTTTGGCTTACGGCAGCGTAAAGGATGAACAGTCAAGTGGTTACATCGTCATTGGATGACACGAACAGATACACACGTTAAATTTGTATAATACGAGGGGTGTTGTTGCGTCGGGGGTTGAAAACAAAAAACATCGGCTAAGTGCGAGTCGAACTCGCGCACCGAGGGTTCCACACCCAAAAATTAGATTTCCTTCTTTTAGTTCGGAATCTTTAGCATGCGCTCATCTTGCACTGGCTGCTGTTTATTGTATGTTGTTATATTTTTTGTTTTATCTGTCATAATTATGTCAGGTCACATTAATTATACTAGTAAGTATAGTAAAAAGGTATAATATTGTATCACTAACAATTCCCTAGTACTAAGGTACTAAGAATGTACATATTATATTAACCAATTAGAAAGAATATAATAATCAAATATTAATGTTAAAGAAAAAAAAATATGATTAAATATATCAAGATGTCAAACATAAAAAAAAAAATATAACTAAGTAACTAACATAATTATAACTGTAATTAACAACTGTGATAGTTTTAAAACAGTGTTCATAAAATTTATAAAAACCATGTTTCAGGTGACGAACACCCTGTCAGTGAACGTGTCGGTTTATTACATGACGCTGAGCGGCAACGAGGTGCAGCTTCTGGGAGAAGTGAAGCCCAACGACGTGTTGAGACTGCCGCTGCAGGCCGTCCACACGCCCACCGCTGAAATATTCTTCTCTGTAGAAGGTGAACTTTATCACGATTACAACCATCAACCTATATTCATCCTCTGCTAGACGTAGATCTCTCCTAATATAAGACTGCATATAAAAAAAAAATTACCGGCTTCATAAATGAGGTCCTCAATAGACCATAGGACTGCTTTTTAATAGGATTTATTATAGTTAGATACGAGCTATGGAGACTAGTATGCTCGGGGTTTCTCTACGAGATCGAATCAGAAATGAGGACATCCGTAGACGAACGTAAGTTACCGATAGCCTACCCCCACCGGATTAGCAAGTTGAAGTAGCAGTGGGCAGGGCACATATCACGCAGATATCACCATGTCAAACCAACTGTGGTTTTTTGGTGCAACAATATGCTATAAACTGTATTATTTCAGTAAAGTAAATTAAAAAAAAAAAAAAAAAAAAAAAAAAAGACAGATAGCAATGCGGCCGAAAGGTTCTGGAATGGAGACCACGGACTGGTAAGCGCAGCGTAGGACGTCCACCCACAAGATGGACAGACGACCTAAAAGAGACCGCAGGGAAACGCTAGATGCAGGCCGCTTCCAACCGGCCCTTATGGAGATCGATGTGGGAGGCCTATGTCCAGCAGTGGACGTCCTACGGCTGAAATGATGATGATGATTATAGTTAGATTAAAGCTTATATTGTAAATAGATTTAAATGATTTGTATTATTAAATTTTGACGATGATATACCTAATGTTGAATTTATGTACAGGTGTTATATTGTCTCCAATTGATAATAATTCACACTTTAACAGGAAAATGCAGAAAATCATACTAATATTATAAATGCAAAAGTGTGTTTGTTTTAAATGTTTATTACTTATCTGGACTTATCACGTATTATTTAATTTAGGTAAAAATATGTACCTTTCGCTCGACATTATGTGTTTGTTTGTTCCTCTTTCACGCAGCAACAGAACAACGTATCGACCTGATTTTTTGCATGGATATAGTTCAAGGGTCGGAGAGTGACATAGGCTACTTTCATCATCATCATCATCATCATCATCATCATCACATCGCCATTTTTCATCACTACGTGGGTGAAACTGCGAGGCGTAGCTAGTATGAGATAAATTAAAAATTCACCTATATATATTCCGCCGTTAAGGTTTGAAACCGTAGCAAACGTTATTTGAGACACAATGTTTTGCTCCAGGTTTCACAGTGTCTGTGTCGCCGTTTATATGGCGTGAATTACAACAAGAAGTCAAAATCACGAAACTTATGCAGTGCGAGTCAAAGGACAAACAGAGCGGAGAAAAATTCTACCTAAAGGTAATACAAAATTATTGGACTTTGTCGGTATACTAACGGCATTTGGATGTTATGGTGTGTATGGACTGCGTTAGCTAGTAGCCATTTAGTTTAGCTATGTCGAACACGCTGCGTATCCACCAGAGATGTGCCAGGAAGCTGAGCGGTGCTCGAGGTATAAATTTACCAATAGGATTGCTTCATTCCGTCTTGCCTTGCTTCCTATTGGTTGAATTTTTCCTTGCACACCGCTTAGGGAACGTACCCATACTACGTGAACCATTAAAAAATACACAAGACAAATTTATACATGCTGCTACAGTAAGTAAACTTTGGTCGAATTTGATCGAGCCAATACCAACTAACATGTAAACACAGCTTGCCGAGTACAGCAGGTGCCTTTGATTTGTGCAGAAAAACATCTAATGAACCGTTTGCCTACATGTTAGCCTGCACTCAGTTTTTTATTGTTTTTTTTTTCTCATTCACCAGGCTGTAGGTACGATGGAGCAAGTATTCTTCGAGCACAGCAACCGGCATACGTTCGCATCATCTTGCTACGACATAGTCCTGAAGCCAGCCGTCAAACTACAGAACTGCCTGCCCATTGATATAACGGTGTCGCAGCTAGGACTCAAGCGCACTCAGGTCTTCAAGCCGGGAGAAATGTTCCACTTGTCGCATCTATCGCCTAATAGAGCATCCATTGTTATAATGGTAAGTCATTGCCATCGATTATTTATACCTGTTTTTGATCTGTAATTGTCTTTGACTTTTTCATTTCAGTCTTATCAGACAAAGATTACCACATTAATCCTGTCTACTATGAAAATTTAGAAATCTTTAGTTATAAAAATGTTTAATTTTGACTAAATAATTGCCATGAGATCGAGACTAGGAAATAGTTTTTTTTTAAAACAATAATAACAACTAGCTGGCGTGTTTCTGGCTCAAAGCAAAAGCATTGCCATTCAGCGTGGTACTGCCGCCAGCATGCTGAGTACGCTGCCAACTGATAGTGGGCTTGAGCATTTGGATTGTCTTTAGAACTGCAACGGTCTATGGGCAGTCTGTTTTTGTAGTGTTAGTATTAGCTTGTATTTTGTTTAGTTAATAAAGGCACTTGAAAAAACTAATTTAGGTAGTAATTGACATTTTCTTTTCTTTCTTTTATTAATTTAGTCATAAAATAAGCGATTTTGATAATATTCTAACATAGACATATTTTTATTTACTTAAACATAACAAATAAATAATGAAAAAAGAACATTGTATAAAAACATAAAAACTCGACTTGCATTTATTCCAGATACAAAACTACCTCGATAAGTGTTGGGTGTGCACTAAGAACCTGCCGGATGCAGAGTCTGAGCTCTTAGTCTGGTCGTTCGAATCGCACGACAGTCCCGCAGTGATGACGCTAGACTTAGGAATGCACAGTATAGACATGGACGGCACTCAAGTGCTGTCCCTCTACTGCCCCTTCTGGATGCTCAATAAGACTGGATTCACGCTCTGCTACAGGGTAAGTTGGCATTTTGTAAAGTTATGTCAATGTTTACTGTATTCAATTACAGTGTTTATTGCTGGGCTAAAATAATATTAGATGCGTTAGTGTCTCGTTTCAAAGGAGAATGCTGAGATATCGTACGAAGTTATCTTTCAGATCAAGATGTCATTATTCTTTTTACATCGGGAATATAGATTTATATCAAGACATGTATTTTTCACTTCAAAAGTATTGAGGTAAAATTCAGTGTCATGAATTATTTTCGCAACCATTGCTGCCCGCGACTTCATATAAACTTTCAACCTCCATCCTTGATTCGATTCGCGAAATCCCGATAACTACTTGACCTACGAAGCTGACATTTTGCAGGTAGATTTCTTATTGGTGTGGGTGTAAAGTTCCGCTAAAAAGATTTTTCGAAAGAGCCGAATTAAGGAAGGCAGGAGAAGGTTCAAAGTTTATATAATAAAAGTCTACGCCTACAAAGTCGCGGGCTACAGCTAGCTAGTATAGTATATACAAGGTTACGCGAAAAGGATGTACTAAACAGAAAAGGGTCCGTTCTACATGGTTCTACTCATCATTATGAACAAATATTATTATAGGACCAACTCTGAAACCGTGAAAAACATTTAGTTGTTCAATAGAAAAGGTCAGTCACACTCTATAAAATGTATGGAATGTAGTTTTTCGTGATTTTAAGGTTGGTCCCACAGTAAAAGTTGTTCATAATGATGGGTACTATCATAGATAAACATACTATCATAGATAAACATATGGACCCGGTAACGGCGGGGCAACGGGTGTTAAGAATCCCCGGCAGACGCCCAGCTACCAACCCCAACGACGGTAAGCGCAGCGTAGGACGTCACAAGATGGACAGACTACCTAAAAGAGACCGCAGGGAAACGCTGGATGCAGGCCGCTTCAACTTTTGGAGATCGATGGGGGGAGGCCTATGTCCAGCAGTGGATGTCCTATGGCTGAAATTATGATGACGATGTTGGACCCCTTTCGGCTTAGTACCATTTCCGCGTAGCCCTGTATAACTGTAGGTAGATTACCATGTTTTGAATTAGTTTTACATCCAATTACTTCCAAAATTTTGTGAGCATTCACCTTTAGAATCCGGCGAGTTAGTGTGTGTTGCACAAGACGGCTGCAGGACGCGACTCCCATTGCAATACAAAAAAAGGCTTTAATCTGGACTAATTTTATTTTGTCATTCATTTGGCATGTGTGACTTGAGAATGTTATGTTTCACAGTAGACAAAGGTTACTTCTTCAGTAGGTTGTAGTAAACTACTCTATCTAACTAAAACATTCTTATATTATATTCGTAAAAAAAATCATTTGGTTGTGTCATCATATGAAAGTAATAAAACTAGCAATTGGTTATAAACCATTCCGTGATTGCAGAAATCAAAGAAACCGGAAAAAGACCACGGATCTCCAAACAAGGTATCTTTGAGATGACTGTAAAGCTGATCCATAGTTGATTTGTATCATTTAATTTTGCTTTCCATGATTTTTCTTAATTCTAATGCTTTATAAGTCTAACCGGCTTCATCTCAAAGTGATATAGATTTGATATGATTTTGTTACATTAAACAAGCCATCTACCTTCTTTATTGTTATTTATAGCATGATTATTTGTGGGGTCACAGCCAAAAATAGAATTTTGAGCATGTTGACCGTTTCTTTGGTTTTCTGAACGCCATTTACTGCATTTATTTCTACAACTATTTGCTGTATTTTGATGCCAACCGTAATAGGCATGTATCTTAATGTTTCATTTATTACAAATAACAGGCTTAACGAAGCATAACGAAAAAAATAAATAAATTGGCTGGTAAATAACTGAGACAAATAACGGGGATAGAGAGCGGATGATCTGTCTCTTTCTCGCAAAGCGTGTGTTAGTATAGGATTTGTATGGCGAACGTACGGCTTGACGTCATAATGCGATATAGTCTAGTTTGAAATTAAATAACTTATTTAATTTTGAACAAATTTTAATTTGGTTTTCGTTGATGGGTATTTTTGCGCTATTATTTATTATGGCGCTATTTTTGAAGAACTTTTTTTTATGAGATTTTAAAGAAAAACTAGGGCATAAGTCTATTATTGTACGAATTGTAAACTGAAGTAGTACCAACTGTAAATTGAAGTAATTGTAGGTACGAGTATGCTTTTAGTAGAGATCTCAGAAAGTACGTATTTACAGATTAAACGTTCACGTTGCAGTATGTTTCTTAGACGTCAAACTTCTTGTTTGCCGGTAAGCATGCAAACAAATAATATATTTGTGTACAGACAATAATGTAATGTCGATTTGTTTATACTTGTATGTGGAGGTTGTGTGCCTTGCAGGAAATTCAAGGTGGGGTTAATGAGCTTTAAATTTTCATTTCTCGATGGGATTAATAAAAATATTAATGTTTACAGGGCATATCACAGCTAATGCGGTGTAGAGGAGATGCGTTATATTAGCTTGACATTTTGTTTATATCGTCGAAAAATTATTTACCTATGGTACAAAAAGACATGGATGTTGAGTCTACTGCAAAATTCAAGTGTCCTGAGTTAACCTATATAAATTTAACAAATTAGTTTAGATCCTATATCCATTATCTCTATTTTAGCTTGAAAAAATGTAAACTAAATGCACAAATTACCTGAATAGTTAGTAAGGTTTTATTACTACTACTTTTGGTTTGGACATTTTTTTGCGCTGACTTGATATCCATAGTTTTAAATATCTTTGAAATATGCTTAAAACTTGAAAATTTGAATTAAAGTCACTATAAAAAAACGTCCTTCCTATTTACTAAGATTTTTGCATGACTATTGCATTGCATGACTTGATAATCATGGGAAGACTGCTCAGCTTCTACGCATTGTATTTTTGTTTTTTGAAACTGCTGAATACTTCCGGTATACTTACGCAATATGCACTATAATAATATCACAACACCACACTGGAGGCGGTAATATATTTCCCACCACATCCATAGAAATATGTTAAGGAAAATATCCTCTTGTTTGTAGAATGTGGACGAGACTGGAAATGTAATATTCCATCCGAAGGAATACAAGGAGCCGATCTTATTCTCGTTCCGAGCTAAGAACTTCTTTGGTAAGAAGAAGGCGGCTATTCGCATCGAGTTCGGCGAGTGGTCCGATAAGTTCCCGCTGGACGTGCCCGGGAGCTCTGGGGTGATCGTCTGCAAGCACGAGGGTAGGACATATGAGGTCAGTACTACTTCTTATTTTTGTGTAGGAAGCCTTATTATTTGAATAAAGAAAAAAAACGGTGTGTGCTTCAGACGACACGACAGAAGTGAAACCTTCACCAAGGCGAGGATAATAACTATATCTCTCTCGCTCAAATAGTCGACTCGAGCCGACTTTACCCGAACGAGCGTTACATAGCAGAGCGTGATGGCTCAGTCTCATTCAATGCTCACAAAATAAAGTGCTCAGCGCGCTTAAAGAAGTTTTCACTCTAAAAAGGTTTATTGGCTACCAACTAAGTTTTAAAAATCACTAAAAGACATAAGTGAAAAAGTCGCAAATCGGCCCCAACTCAGCATAATGACTTGAAAACTTTTTCTTTAAGTCAATAGAGAACCTACATCCTGCGGTTAGGTTTTCAATCGCGCCAACTACCCGACTATCACACACATTGGTAAAAAAATCTGTCTATTGCCTTTGTTTTGTTTAGGTGGCACTCAAACACCTACATTTCCACTACATGTCTACCCCAACAGTAATCGATTACGTTGCGACGAATAACTAAAAACTTGTTATCTTCTGCAGGTGGCAGTAACGAATCAACTGACCTTCAACAGTTTGACAAAGATGGTGATTTTCACGCCGTATTATCTCATCATCAACGAAGCGCCGTTCGCGATACAATATCAGGAACTGCACAGATCTGCCGACCCTTGGAGACAGGTACCGGTCATGTTTGTTTGTATTACCATTAAAATTTCAGAGTTTGTTAAAATATATTCGAAATCGTAATAAAAACAGTTGAGTAACAAGAACAATTGAACTCTGATGAAACAATTGACGATATTATCACACTATCAGAGTAACACAAATTTATCACATCACATTAATATAATACGTGACAGTTTAAGAGTGCTTTTGTGCCAGTATGTGCATCGGCTCTGCATGATCTAATTTTCTCCTGCCCATTTTTCTATCGGACTGTCAGAGTGGGCACGAATCGACACCGCCTTACGGTTGATATTCCGAAAACCCGTACGAAGTGCTTTGATTCCACTTTTATTGTGTGAACTGCTATTCTGAGGATTGCGCTGCCTGAATGGGTGTTCCCCGATGTGCCTACACCCGAGCTCGAGGGTTGCTCTAGGCCACAGGTTACTCCAGTGTACGTACGTTATTTTGCAACTCTTATTACGCAGGTTGAAGCGAGTTCGAGCGCGCCGCTGTGGCCCGTGATAGAGAAAGAGGACAAGCTCCTATTGCTACGAGTGGCGTGCTCGGAGCAACATGCGGCCCCCTTCCTTTACACAGAACAGAACACTGCCTGCTTGAAGCTGGACAACGAGGTCAGTTTATAACATAGGAGTTACGGTTATCTACAGTATACGACGACGCTGTGACACCAAGGGCCGTACCATGAGCTCATGGACAATTCAGTTTAGGTGACTGAGGGAAATTACGTGAACGTGAACCTTTACGCGTTGAGATAGGTTTGCGGTCGCGTAACTTGTCGCAGTCAGCTAAACTGAATCGCGTTTAAGAGGGGACGTAACAGGCCCTGGTGGGCTATTCCAAGACCTGCAATACTAGCACTGTCCTCTGTCACTCTCATTTGGATTGTCATAAGTGCGAGGGCGACAGAAAAAAAAAAAAAAAAAAGAGTAAATCATTGATACATTAAAAAACCCATGCACAATAGGTGTTAAAACAATACTAGTCACTTTGTATAAGAAGAGCCAAGAAAGCAGCTAACCGACATAACTCAACGTGAGTTTAAGCCCGTGTGGTTTACACGCTGAGTCAAACAGCACTTACATAACATTGGACTGTAAAGCCGCAGTTCACGGTGGCCATAGCATGCCAAGCGAAGTACCAACGTGTAGACGGCCAATTTGCCTAGGCTTTCCATTGCTCGCCATTGGCTTGTCATCGCAAGCCTTGCTGGCCGAGAGCAGGCCAACGTCAACGTGATACGGCTAGTTTAGCGTGCCACGCCGTCTCATCTTGTCGGTTCTTCTGCACAAATCAAAGGCGCTCGCCCTGCACTCGGCAAGCCATGTCCACGTTAGCTGGCGTACTCTCGCGTTAGCTGAAGCCAACGTGTATCAATGTCAGTTTGTTGCTTTCTAGCTTACGTACGGTAAAGTGCAGGTCTTGTTGCCCTCACTTCACAATTATCGTCACGCCAGCATGCCAATCTCTCACGCGTAAGCAAATCGACGGGCTATTAAAAACACCTTATTACTGAAATGCCATCTAAAGTAGCGTTGTCCATAATGTCCATAGTACGGCGGTTTGCAAGTGGAAGTGCAGCTGAGTGAAGGCGGCACGTACATCACCCTGCGGCAGTACCGCGACGGACACGCGCCCGCGCTTCTCGTCAACTACACGCAACACAACCTCACCGTATACGAGAAGGAAAATGCCAATATCATGTAAGTTGCCTTACTGCAATTGAGTTGCCTTTCCACAAGTGAGTTGCCTTTCTGTAAATTAGTTTGCCATTCCGCAAGTGAGTTTTCCTTTCTGCAATTAATGCAATAAATAACTACCTACATACTGAACTAAGCACTGAACTCGCGTTACCGTCACGCTCAGATACATATATATACAATAGATTTTTCCACATTTTCAGTATAACAAGTCAACTATTCTTACCTTCCAGACAGATTCCGTCGATGAACAGATTGCTATTCACGTGGAACAACCCAGCCGGACCGCGTGTGCTCATTTTCGAAGGCTTCAAGAGGAAAGAGATCGAGGATGAACTCAGAAAAGATGGGATCGGCCATTTCATGTAACTATATTCTGTATTTCATGGACGCTGACAATCTTACCTAATTGTAAATAATAAATAAATACAGCGTGTAAGGGGAAATGCTTTTGAAGCGGAAACGCTATTATTATATTAGCAGGCCACATCGCTCGAAGAACCGATAACCGACGGGGAAGAAAGGTTCTTGAGTGGAGACCAGGAACCGGAAGACGCAGCGTAGGTTAGCCTCCCACTAGATGGACTGACGACATTGTGAGAGTCGCTGGCATGCAGTGGATGCAAAAGGCAGGCTGTCGTTTAGTGTGGTGGTTAAAGGGAGACGCCTATGTTCAGCAGTGGACGTCTTCTGGCTGATGATGATGATGATATTAGCTAAATACAATCGAATACCAATAACCATTGTCTTATACTTTATATGTTTTTGTGAGTTAGAATGTTGCCAATCAAACTCACCGAACACCTAGAGCCGCTCAACATGCGCAGAGATGTTGGGTCTTTCTGTATATTTAAAGCATTTACAACGGAGAGTGTTTTAAAGGACTCTTTGATCTGATACCGGCGCCGGCGTCGCGGCTTAACCATTGCACTAGCCGCCACCACATGAAAGCTCATCCACATATCGATCATTGGAAATCGCACACTGCGATTGACGCGATCTTTTTTGCCTCGCACTTGCAAAATGTGGAATGTTAGCGTATTCCACATTTGTGGAATGATCTCTCTATGGATAGGGATACTATAGCTACTTGTAACGCCTCTGGTTTTACAAGTAGCCATAGGCGACGGTGACTACTTACCATCAGGGTGGCCCGTCTGCTTGATTGCCACCTATAGCATGTAAAACAGCAATGTAAAGCGTACAAGCGTGCGCGCGACACAGCGTGGTACAGGTAGTTCGTTGTCCTATAGCATCAGCTGGCATTTGGTTTGCATTACATTGCTAACATTGAATAAATAAAAATAACATAATTCGCCAAGACTGTGATTATACTTGTTTTTAGGGTTCCGTACCTCAAAAGGAAAAAACGGAACCCTTATAGAACCACTTCGTTGCCCGTCTGTCTGTCCGTCTGTCAAGACCCTTTTTCTCAAGAACGCGTAAAGGTAACAAGTTGAAATTTATACTAAATACTTGGGTCTACGGTTTCTTTCGGCTGTAAAAAAATAAAAGTTGTAAGTCAAAGCAATCAAAAGATATGAACGTTTATGTCGCATATTTTGCGATTTTACAGGGAAATCAAAACCTATAGGGTACTTCTCGTTGACCTAGAATCATGAAATTTGGAAAAGGTCTCATAGCACATATATAGGAATAAATCTGAAAGTTTCAAATTTGAAGTTATATCATTTAAAAATAATTATTTTGCTATTACAAACTTACATTTTGTAGTTGGAATGTATAGAAGAGGCTTATAGTCAACTACAAAGTTAAGTTTGTCTTTCAATATTTCAACTTCAGTTTTTTTTTGGCTCGCGCTCTGAGGTTTCTGTCCAACGGAACCCTCAGAGCACGAGTCCTACTCGTACTTGTCCGGTTTTTTTCTTTAAAGAAGAAAATGCTTAGATTCTCCTGAGATGACATGTTAACATTGATTTTAACGCGATCAAATGCAATGCAATTTTCACATGCACCACTCTCGTTCTATAATATAGAATCCACGCCCATTGTCCCCAGGATTAACGAAACGACCCGCATCTGGTGGGTTTCTTTCCTGGACGGGTTACAACGCGTGGTGTTATTCACTGAGGACCAGATATTAGCGAGCGGCGCGCACACTGTCGGCGAGGCTGAGATCATCGATACTGAGATAACGCTCTCCATGCAAGGCATGGGACTGTCGCTAGTCAACGACCATGAGATGTTGGAACTCGTCTATATTAGCATATCCAAGTGAGTATTGACTGACACATTGACACATCGATAGTTACAATCTGGGTCCCTTCAAATCAAGAGTGAATCGGTTTCTTCTAGGCGTGCTCAATTGTAGACAGCATCATCGCTTAACATCAGGCGAGTTGGCGGTCAAACGCAAGCCTATAAAAATACTATCGAACACCACACTCTTGGAACGTTAAACCTTTTTCTCAAAGAAAAGTCCTTACACATTTTGTTTAAACAATTTTAAAACTTTTAGCTCTGCGATAGTTTGGGAGCAGTGCAAACATGGCGCGCGTCGGTACAAGAAAATTGACGGCCATAAACTGGCGCAATTAGAGGAAGCGTATCAACATTACCTGAAGCTGAAAATAGTGTCGGACGAGCCCATCTCGTCGATAGTGCAAATTGACGAAAAGACTGAGGTGAGATAGATAGATAGAATCTCTTTATTGTGTACACCAGAAATAAAATTTACAAACAGAAAACACTTACGAGCTAGTGCCACAAGTGGCGGCAATATCGCTAAAAGCGGTCTCTTCCAGGCAACCATGTGAGCTACGTTATTGGATACAATTTCTCTTCCTACCCGTTTTTCTATTGGACTGCCGGAGTGGGCATGAAAAGGAATGCGGTGCAAACCATGAACCGGTATATTTAAGCGGTGTCCGCTTCATGGTTGATATTCCGACAACCCGTATGAAGAGCTTTGGTTCTATTTTTACTGCGTGAAGTGCCTGTGGAATGCACTGCCTGAATGGGTGGTCTATAATGTTAACAATGTTATAAGTTGTTTGTATGTGTTTAGGTGGATTTCAATGAAATGCTGCAGCTGAAACCGAGCCCTCGCATTCTGCGTCGCTGCTCGCAGCCGGGCTTGTGGGCTCTGTACGGGCTCACGGCGCACTCACGCCGTCTCCACGCGCGACTGCACCGCCTGCAGGTAACTACGATAAAAATAAATGAAAATAAAATAAAGAGCAAACAAGAAATAAAGAGTTTATCCATCTCTCTCTCTTTCTCTCTCTCGCTTGGAGAGAAGAGTTTTTATGTGACAGCCGACTATAAATTAAAGCCCTAGCTAAAACAGGCCAACTGACTATAGTTGACAAGGTTTCCGTAACTAGACAACCAGCCTGATGGGTTAGGAAGAAAGAAAATCCATTTGTTCCGCACTACTACAAATACTGCTGAGGACAGACACGATGATGCGATGCTGATGACGCGATGAGGTTGACGACATCAGACCCAACGCGGGTCTTGTGTGGATGAGATCATTCCGAGACAGCACACCAATAGCACAAGCGAGAAGAGTTCTATAACAAGCGGTAACTCGATACAGGTTTGTCGTAAGTTGATTAGCAATACACAGTTGACAGTGGCGTAGCAAGGTAACCAAAGGCCCAGGTGCAAAAAAAGAATTGGGGCCCTATCTGAACTGGTTAAGTTAATAGCAAGTATAAATGTATATGAATACTTTAAAGGTGCAAAGCTACTAATTAGGTACGTGTATGTATGAGTTATATTCTGAAGGGGGAGCAAAAAAAAAGTAAAATCCAGAGTCGAAGTGAAATCCAAAGTTTAATCCAGCTAGGTTATGTTATTACATTGCTCTAACGAGATGACATTTAAAAAAAATGTTATTGTATTGTCCACCTATATTTTATTAATTTTATATTAACTTTGTAAATTATTTTAACTGTGTATAATTTTTTTTTACGACTAATGTACCTACCTATTATAACGAATCATTGTTATAAGGCTAATAAAAATATGAATCTGAAATTTTCAGAAAAAAAGTTCAGTTACTGGTCTGGGTCCGAGGGCCCCCTGAGCTTGAAGACCCCGGTGCACTGCACCACCTAGCCCTCGGATAGCTACGCCACTGACGTTGGTATTATTTTGTCCAGATCGACCAGCAGCTGCCGCTGCCCACGTTCCCCGTGACGCTCGCGCCCGTGCCGCCGCCGCGCTCCGTCGCTGACACTGATATGGCATGTTAGTAACATTGTACCACACTGTATAATATTGTACTCTATTATAGCGTGCATGATTTAAAGTCGCTCTGTGAGCTATGCGTGGGGTTTCTTTGAAAGATAGAATCAGAAATGTGATTATCCGACAGAGAAATAAAGTAACCGACATAGCTCGAAGGATTAGCAAGTTGAAGTGGCAATGGGCTGGCCATATTTGTATAAGAACCGACAACCGTTAGGGTACGGGTTCTAGAGTAGAGACCGCGTATCGGCAAACGTAGAGTAGGACGCCCTGCAGCCAGGTGGAGTGACGACCTGCGAAAGGCGGCTGGTGGCAAGTGGATGCGAAAAGCAGAAGATCGTGCCTAGTGGAGTTCTTTAGGAGAGGCCTACGTCCAGCAGTGGAGGAACATCAAATAGGCTAATGATGATAGTATGCTATACAGTACCGTAATACTCCGCGCAGCACAGTACTATGCTATACCGTACCCTACTGTACGGCATTGCTCTGTACCTCACCACACTGCACTCTCTACACTACTGTACCACACACTTGCAAAGTACATACTGTAGTACATACATCTTTGCAAAAATATCATCATCATTTCAGCCATAGCACGTCCACTGCTGATTTGCTTTGGATGTGTCGCTATTTAATGGACTGTCCAATTTTTACGGATTTTATGTTATTATTTTTTGTATAAATCTGGCATAAGTCAACCTTAGCGCATGCCCTCTTATTATTTTACTACTTTCGCGTAGATCTAAAGGAATGTTCACAAGAATATGTCTTTGCAGCGATGAAGCCGTTCATCGAAGTGTCCATAGTGGAGCGTATAATGGAGCATAGTAAAGTGCGCCAGTACAAGTACTACAAGGTGTTGATCCAGGAATTCCACGTAAAGATCGACATGGGGCTCGTCAACGCTCTCATGGGCATGTTCCCGCAGCGAACGCTTACCGAACAAGAGGCGGTAAGACATTACATACGTTTTTGAATTCAATGCCATACATACATGCATATACATACATATGTTGACATAGGATGATCATTGCAATAATGTACAGAAATAAACTTTATACAAGGTGTATTTATGGATGGACACACTTGTTAAAACGCCCCGAGACTTATCGAAAGCAAGTGTGTACCAGATGCTCGCTTCGTCTCCCTTGCTCTGGTTCCGACTCATAAGATGTCGATTTCATATCGGTATTTTAACGGTGACTGTACCCATCATGGGTACAGTCACAGTTGCGTGGTCCAGTTGATCAGACCATAGTATTTTTTTACAGAGGCTTTGTGGACTGTACAAACAAATTTTTTTTTAATACATACTTTGAATGGACATTACAGTTTCCCAATTCACCCATTCAAGGTTAACTAAAACTAGAAATAAAAACTACAACACAAACATAAAAACAGACCTTAATTAAATTATTTGTAGTAATCACAGGAAAATCCAAGTATCCATAGGCGACGGTGACTGCTTACCATCAGGCGGCCCGTCTGCTTGTTTACCACCTATGGCATAAAAAAAAACTTTCGTAAAACGGTGCCTAGACAATGTTTTTTTATCGTGTTTATCTTTTACCATGATATTTTTTATTGATCTTTGTTGTATTTTAGCTGGAAGCATTCCAACTGGACATTGAAAAGGCGGGACAACCTCTAGAGGCCCTCGCGGCTATGGGAGTAGCATCGGATCAGAAGAACTTCTACGATGACTTGCATTTGTCCCCGCTCAAGGTAAAGTTTATATCCTACAAAAGTATGCGGAAGTGAATTTGTTTTTGTTGTTTAATTTAATTATCGGATGTGAAAACAAACAAAGTTTGTCCTTTATTAATTTGATTTTTTTAAATAAGGGCTGATGTGTTTTTTATGGGTATTAAGGGCAGGAAAGGCTACGTTTCATCCAAAAAATAATAATTGAAGTAGCAGAATAAACTTACAAACAAGGATGGAAAAATAACTCTCATAGATTGTCCGTTACAAAGTGACTCCATGTGGATGACAGCAACATATCGGCTTTCTCTCTTTTTCGTTGTCACTAGCCGTCTTTCTTTGTCTCCAGTTGACATGCGCAGTATGGGAACTACATACAGTGCGACCAATTATCCAAGAATCGAATGGGAAAACCACCCGAAATACATTTTGAACGAAATTGACAGCCATCCATAGAAAAGTTGTTAGTTCTATCGTTTGGGCGCTTAACAGATAAGTTTGTCGCTCTGTCAGAAGCCGGGGTAGGTTGGGGTTGTAGGTGTACTTTTGCGTGTAACCATTTCTGGACTAAGTTATAATTCTTCTATATACAATACATAGAAATAATGCCAAACCCTGAAAATAGTTTGTTCAAAATCATTAAGTGTACGTTAAGAGTAAATTCGATATAACTATTAATATGATTTTTTAAATTCAAATTTCATACCTAATGCTGTATCTGAAACTCTTAACCCAATAGCACACCACGAGCGAAGACGTCACTGATGGAGCGATTTGTAAAAATGGGACATCAGCAGCCGTCAATACGTTCTCTTCTGAAACAAAAATATATTTTACAATACTTTACGAAAATTAATTAATTTTATCATATTACTACATTTAAAAAATCCAGCTGGGCTGTCTTGAGGTTCTGCGTCTATGGGACGGTTTATACCTTTACCTGTGGGACGTTTTATAGACTTACTCTGTAAGGTCATAAGTTAATCTATGGTAAGGTTGACTGTATTTTAACTGTTCAAACAAATGTGCAAGAGGGGGCCAAACGTAGACCTATTGAATTAAAAAATATAATATGTATTTCCCTTTATTATTAGGTCCACGTTTCGTTCTCACTCGGGGGAGCGACTCAACTGCCAACGTTTGTGGGAACTTTACTGCAAAGTATTGGAGTCACGTTGACTGATATGAATGACGTTGTATTCAAGTAAGTTCTATTTCTTTGTGATGAACGTGAATTACCCTGCAAACCTACTGAGATATTAAACTTTTATTTTATTTTATTTTATATAAATTCGGATGTTTGAAAAGGTCCGCCATTTTGCTTGATTGTCCTTCTGATAAAGTGTAGTCTGAGCAAAACTATAAAACTCTTCAAAATCAGTTGGCTTTGCTATTGGAGCTAAACTACTAATAAATTGGTCTAGTGAAATCATAGTAGGTACCAAAAATGCGGCACGCTGGGTTTTCATACAACTTGATGTGCTCGCGGGACCTACCTTAATAAAGATCTGTGATCTTGATAACATGCGTCCCTTAGGCCCGTTTAGCTAAAAAAAAATATCTCGTTTTCGCGCTTGACACTTCCCGTAACTTAGAAGTTGACAGAACACTAGCATAGATAAGTTTATTAAACGTTTGTAATCTGCTAATATCTGTGTAATACAATTTCTTAGACTATCGTACTACGAGCGAAACTTCGAGTTTTTATCTCAAAACGAGTTGATCAGCCAAGTGCAGAGCCACTACACGGGGCAAGCTCTAAAGCAGCTGTACGTTTTGGTGCTGGGCCTGGACGTGATTGGAAACCCTTACGGCCTCGTCATAGGGCTCAAGAAAGGCGTCGAAGATCTCTTCTATGAACCATTCCAGGTAAATAAGACCCTCTGTTATCCACTACTAGGGTGTAAGTAGTCCTGGTAAGTACACCTGGACACCTCCAAGGTGTAGTACATTTTTAAACAACACTTTTAAAAGGGCTCTTTTCGTCTGCAGATATAAAATCACTGTTTGTGAATCAAAAAGTGACAAAACTGTGTTTTGCTGTCTATCATAACATACCAAATAAAGACATCTCGTTTTAACATATATTAAGTAGACAAAGTAAAAATGTAACAAAAAGAATTTTTTGTTGCAATAAAACTGTTTTCTAGCTTGCACATGGCAGAAATAGCGTTCATACAAATGTTTACTTACTAATGAAATGCCAGTACCATACCGAACCGAACCTAACGTGAACAAGAAACGTTCAGGACGTTCACGTCCGTTCCGAAGGACTTTCTTCTACCAATGAAAGCGTAGAAGGATGAATTTGCAACGTAAAAGTTTTTTTTTAATCTTATAAGAAATTAGAATAAAATTAATAAGCCGAAAAGTTGCACTTTTCTTGTCCAACTTACTAATTAATTGAAATTATACATTTAATTATAATTTGTACTTGCTCTAAAACTTGGATTCCCAGATTCAATACTAGCCAAAATAATTGTAGGTATATTTTTTTTTCTCATTGGCTAATTATTGGCATAATAATAAAATAAAATAAAAACGTGTTTTTTCTCCCAATTTTCGTTATATCTCTGTTTTGCTATAATTCGTTGATACATAAATAGGAAAAGCTATTGACTCTCGTTACACAGCCTCTGACTAGTTCAGGAGCCTCTGGAATCAACACTATAGCTTACTTTAAATTATGCCCGAATAAATGATTTAATTTGTATTTACATAAGGTTGTATCCATTCGCAGGGTGCGATTCAAGGTCCGGGCGAGTTCGCTGAAGGGTTGTTCCTGGGCGTGCGGTCGCTGGTGGGGCACACGGTGGGCGGCGCGGCGGGTGCCGTGTCGCGCATCACCGGTGCCATGGGCCACGGACTAGCCGCACTCTCGCTCGATAAGGTACCCGTGCAATTTATCATTTCAGCCATAGGACGTCTACTGCTGAATATAGGCCTACCCCATTGATGTAAAAGGCCAGTTGGAAGCGGCATTTATACTGCATCTTGACCCGTGTACCCATAAATATGCAATAAGCGACATTAATTTCCACTCCATAGCTTCCTCATATTCTATAGAAGAGGTAAGTGGCGGCCATATGGTATAAACGCCATAGGGCGAGCGATTTCACTCAATACATTAGACCATTTAGAATGTGTAGATCAACTATGTGGCTTGGTTTAAGACAGATGAAGTAGCACTGCAAGAATAGTACATTACTGAGTCGGCCGGAACAGAAGTTTTTTTTTAAATTGGTTCCTATACAATATATCTACATTTGGCCACCAACTCGTCTAATAGTAAGCGATGGTTTAGCCGTGGATGGAACTCGTTGATCTAGGAGAAATCGATGGACTTTGTCGGCCGCTGCTTGCGTGTATTTGAGCAGTACTGCAATTTGAGTGGTGACCTTCTTCAAGCGAGTCACACAGTAGGTGCCTAAATAATGAGGGGAAATGAGCCAAGGAAAGCCGAAGAAACACGGGCGTAATGACGTCTATGCGTTCCAAACAGACTGGGGAGCGATTCCACGGTTCAATGGTGGTGGGTAGATCACCTTTGTCAAGCAATGAGTGAGTTTACATAGGTTTAAAAAACAACAGTTAACAAACGACATTATAAACGACATTATAAACTTAATTTCTTCCTTAGGATTACCAGCGACGTCGGCGAGACAATATCAACAAGCCACCAGCAAACTTGCAAGAAGGTCTTGCCAGGAGTGGCAAGGGGCTCGTTATGGTAAGCTTGGTTTGAATTCACCTCACCACCCCTTGTTTTATTATTTTTTACTACATACTAGGGTAATGTTTGACCGCTATCTCAATTCATGGGTAGCGCCGATGCCGTTATTTGATGATTTATGATTTATTATTTTATGGAGGAACCTGCAATCCAGAGAATTGTGCCGATTCTGTTGACCCATTTTCTAAACTAAATTTACCATTACTTCAATAGACTGACATGAAAGACAAAACAAGATAATTTTTGAATTTAGTAGTAGAAGTAAGGTCATACTAGCACCTATACTATTCTTAATATCCTCAAGGTCATTCTAACTGAGAAATAATAGAACATTATATGGGTGATATTATCGAATAGTGGATAATTTATTTGTAATTAGTTCTACTATGAGACCGATAAGTATTTTTATAAATATCATCGTCTGTGGCGAAAAGTGTTTGTCTGCTACATGGAAGATAAGAAAATACCCATCTATTTTAACCATTTGAAAGTTGTTGAGCGGTGAGATTCTGAGTATAAAGTGTGTGATGTGTTAAGGGCGTGGTGGACGGCGTGACAGGCGTATTCACGAAGCCGATAGAGGGCGCGCGCGAGCAGGGCGTCGAAGGGTTCTTCAAGGGGCTGGGGCGCGGCGCCGTGGGGCTCGTGGCACGACCTACCGCCGGCGTCGTAGACTTCGCTAGCGGCTCGCTCGACGCCGTCAAGAGGTCAACAATACTACATACAGGGTCGCTTGCTTAGCTGTTCACTACTCGAAGTTCTAATACTGTTCATTCTACATAAACATAGACGCTACTCTCTACGATAAAAGCACAGGTTATGGCCCCAGAGCACACATCTATCAGGTTAAACCCAAACTCAGTGCCGCATTTTTTGTACGTGAACTCGTGGCATCTAAATAAAGATCTGTAGCCCCGAGTAATATTAAATTTAAAAGACACTGGTGTCAATTCTGTCATACCACTCACTAAACTAAACTAATCTGACAGGACTAAAATTATCTGCCTCTCTTTTCATTCGCCTATCTTTTCTTTCACCTTTTCATTCGCCTTTCTTCGCCTATCTTTTAATATGCGAGAGAAGGATGGCAACAATTTTAGAGTTGTCAAATTTAGTTTAGTTTAGAGTATATCAGAATGGCATTATGGCAACACCCCTCTCTACGAGGGAGGCCTTTGTTCAGCAGTGGACGTTTACAGGCTGATGATGATGATGATGATGATATCAGAATCGATGCCAGTGTCCACTAATTTGGCCCAGAGCGTGGACAAAAATGCTATTAACTCAATCGTTTTCTTCTTAACTGTTTACAGCATCTAACAAGTATTTTAAATGTGCTAAGCACTTGCACGCGTTCTACATGAAAACTCTGAATTATATTTACGAGTTCATTTTCTATAGCACATTTTTTTTTGCAAAAGCAAATAGCCGAAATAAGCACAGTACAATCAAAACTCGTAACATGTTAAACAATTGAACAAAATGATATTTCAATGGCGATTGAAATAAAGTTGAAATTATATTTAGTGAACAGAACGCATCAACCTCTGCCTGTAGGCTGTAACGTTAACGATGCCTAATGGACAATGCTCTTTGTCAATAAGTTTCGTATCCGAATTAATGTATTTCTAAAAATTCCTTTTTTTTCTCCCGGCGTCGGATAAACGCCATTTCATCACCTGCCCCTTTTAAGCGTGTTAAGGAAATAATTATATTCAATACTCAAAACCAGCTAAAACTAAACTTGGTTTTGGTGAACAGTTAAGTGGGTGGCATTAATAGGAGGAAAGGAGTGTATAAGCAATGGCGTCAGTTTCTATTTGTATGGTAATCGATTAACGGCTACGGCCAATGAAAATTATGTGATCTGTCTTGATTCATAGATGAAAAAATCACACATTTTTGCTATGAATTATGAAGAAATACTGCAGTCAAGTGTTCGTGTACCATACCAGTGGAGTCTGTCTAAGTGCCTTTTGCGTAAAACCTCCTACAGACACGTCTTTTTGCTAAACTACACACATATAGTTATGTAATTGCGATTAATACTACCTACATAATGTATTTTTGTAAATAACTTGGTTAAAGTAATATTTTGAATGGTAAAGTATGTGCTTTAGTAAAGGGACGTGTATTGGTCTTGTTTTATGTTCGAATTGTGCACGGGCTTTGGCGATTAACTGCTAGTGATAGGACACTAAAAACGCTTTTGTGGACGACATTCTTAAAATAATGTTAAGTCGTTTTCGTCTGTGTTTTATTTGGTAAATTCACGTTGTCTTCGAATGTTGATGCTTTTGCTTGTTTGTTGCGTGGCATTTGTTGTGGAGTAAAATAAATAATATACTTGGAATTTTGGATGTGGCATGCTTGTTTTGTTATCTGTATTTATATCTTTATTTCAGCTTGCTTTACACATATTTATCCATATAAAATCTTTCAACAGAATTTTAAAGATCAAGAATGACAATCTATGATCCTGTTAAAACGAGACTTTAAATGTACCTTTATTGTCTACCTTTACTTGCAACCACCTATATAGGGTTATATTCTAAGCGTCTAAGCCGAAAGAGACTTATTGTACTCAACATTATGATTATATCAGCTGTAACATTTTCTTTGTTCGTTTGCTTTAACAGCATATTTTTTCGCGATTTCAGGGTTCCATAGTAATAGTAGTACGCAATGATGATGCTATGAGCTACTTTCAGCTTCGCTTACCCTTTCCGAATAGCTCGGTAACAATCACTCTCCCTCGGCTCGACTCTCGCACTCTCTTCAAAAAGCGAGCTCTTTCTCGCAAGTTTGTCTCGGGGAGAATGTACGGTATTTCATTACGTTTAAATGGTGCAACGGCAGGTCTAGACATAGATGTCGGTACGCAAACGCGGAATAGTCGGTAGTAGTCTGTAAGTAAGTGGTAGCAGGCGGTCCGTAGGGCGTAGTGGAGGGCGTGCGCGGCGTGGTGGTGCGGCCGCTGGCGGGCGCGCAGACGGGCGGCGCGGGCGGCTTCCTGCGCGGCCTCGGACTCGGCGCCGTGGGGCTCGTGGCGCGCCCAGTCGGCGGCGTCGTCGACTTCACCTCCGGGCTACTCACCTCCGTCAAAAGGTGCAAGCCCAACTAATTGCGCCCCAAGATCACTGGTTTTTTACACACGGGCCTACTGATTGACTGTTCCTGAGACAGCTGAGCGATACAAGAGAGGTGTCGATTATAAATTGGGCCCCTCACAGCCCTCTTCACGCGCATCTACAGGCACGGACTCAGTCGAGCGGTAACCCCGTCTAAATGTAAAATTTGGTTCATTAGAATCTCCGAAAAGCAAAATTAATTCATGGCATATGGGTCTGCCAGCAAACCCTGTCACAAGAAAACGACGGGATATTAAAAATATTTTGCTGACAACACTACAAATTCTGATGTGTTTGGTATGCCTAGGACAACATTTTATAGTAGCACGTGTATTAGGCCTTGTATCACTTTAGTAATGTTGCTAAAAAGAGTATTTTTGATCTTGTGACTCTTAACTGGTCCCACTCTATAGGCAGTATAAATCTAGATTAGACAACTGTAAGTAGTTTAGATAATTAGATGACTATTGACTATAGAAAGAGTAAATTTCATCAGAAGATAGATAGAAGTACATACAGATAATGCATTAGACACTACTCCATAATTATTTTGATAAACGCGTAGCCTTGATATTGTTACTCCGTGCTTCTCTATGGATGAAGTCGCATGAATAAGTAAAAAAAACGAAACTGTTTTAAAGTTATGTTTATATAAATGAGGTAGTTTAGGGGTGATAAAATACGGTTCCCGACTTACGGGCAATGGGCTCCATTCTTTGTAATGTATTTTATTTAGATTGCTTCCATTATTTCTATAACAGCTAGCGTCTGCTTACTAACCTTGCAAGAGCTTCTAGAATATGCTATATATATCGTATTATAACTTCATAGCTTACCCCGCGTTGCCTCGCGGTAAATCGGCCGTGACGTGACAGTGATTTGTAAATTTTTCTTTGCGCGTTAAGTCACTTGTCATGCGTTGTATAAAGATTTGTCTGATCCAATGTTCTTTTCTTAAAGTTCTGATCACGTTTTACGTTATTTATATTATGAAAACATGTCAAAAAAGGCTTCTATGGAAGACTTTGTCCCTTAAAGAAGTCTTTTGTGACTTGTTCTTAAGGGCCAGAATACCGGGTGCAGGGATCACGCTCGCGCATTTTTGTTGATGTTTTAGATCATTTTATATGACTGTCTACTTTTCGAAAATGTGCTTGGGTCATTTTACAAGGTTAATATTTAAAAATATTTAGATCACATTTTTGTTTTAATAAAAAAAAATATCCAGAATTAATGTACCAGTGTAAATGAAAATAACTGTTTATTGTGGTCATAATAAAAATTTAAAAAATATTTTTTTCCAAATATTTTAAAATATTAACTTCGCAAAATTATTAAAAGAACATTTTTCAAAAGTAGACACTAATATTTTAAAACACATCAAATGTGCGAGTGAGATAACGGCACGCCATATTCTTAAATAGGTTTGTGTGTTTATATTTAGCGATGCGCTGTGCTATATCGCGGGAAAATGTGAGGGCAGCTATGATGCGATAGCGTAGTTAAAGGTTTTAACTGTTGGATAATAGCAAACAGCTGACTTGATGTATGTAACCCCAGGGCGGCGGATCTGTCGGAAGAGGTGACGAAGCGGCGCGCGGCGCGCTACCTGCCGGCAGACACCGGCGTCAGACCGTACTCGAGGCGCCACGCTGAAGGATACAAAATGCTCTCTGAACTCGAAAAGGTAACTAGTTTTTGCTAGACTGTAAAAAAGCCTTTTTGTATTGATTCGCATAAATAATTAAGTATGTCTGCACAATGTACTGTGTTATGTAGATATATAGAAACATATATACAAAAACATATAATATTAGAAATAAAATGAACGCTCCTTTCTTCCGCGGACTTGCAAGGTATGGAATATATTTCCCCCAAAAATCTTCCCGCCGAGCTTCAACATGAAGCGTTCAAAAAGGGTGTCAACAACTACCTCTCCGGGCTGGTAAAGCACTGTCGACAACGCTAGTGTTGCAGGTGTCCATAGGCGGCGGTTTCTGCTTACCATCAGGAGGACCACATGCTTTTTTATCACTTAAAGTTCTTTATATATACAGGCAAGCAGAACTGGAGGACGTCAATATGATATATATATTCGTATATACATCCAGGAACACTTTTGGCGTCACACACATTGTCCATCATATTAACGTCCCCCAGTTCAGTTGCCTGGATATAATACATTAAGAATGTATTTGTACTACTGGGTAATTAATTTGAACAGGGCAAATTCGTGACAACGGACACATACGAGGCGCACGTGTGGGTGATAACGCACAAGGAGGTGGTGATGTGCACCGACAAACGGTTGCTTTACTTGGAGAAGAACAACGTGTTCGGCGGCTGGCAGGTGAGGGGAATATGATAACTCGATAGGCTATCAGACTGATCACTTTTCGCTGTCTTTTATTCTTTATTTATTTTATTTATTTAGTAAATAATATTAAATAAATATTATAAATATTAAATAAAATAATATTTTAAAAAGTTTACATAAATACAACCGATAAAGGAAAATAAAATTTAAATCTTTTCAAAATTAAGAAAGATATAAGCATTTTACGCAGACGCAGCGTAGGTAGGCCTGCCACTAGATGGACCGACGACATTGTGAGAGTCGCGAGCATCCAGTGGATGCAGATGGCAGGCTTTCGTTCAGTGTGGAGGTTAAAGGGGGAGGCATATGTTCAGCAGTGGACGTCTTCTGGCTGATGATGAAGCATTTTAATGTCTTGCTAGACAAAGAGTGCGCTATACTTTCAAATGACGTCACTTGTACGTGTCACGCAATAAAAACTTACTGACACTTACTTTTGCATACGATTACGTATTGAATTATCAGATTATCGCCGCTAGTGTCGCAGTTGTCCATAGGCGGCGATTACCGCTAAACTGACTGAAAAACTCTTTTCTGAAAAAAAAAAGAACTATAATTTTTTCTCATTGACAAACGAACTTACAAACGCACGGCGGTCCTTACTTATATATTCTGGAACACCGAACTTATCTATCGGATGTTTCTGGAAAAATACTATTAAGTCACTTACAGTCGCACTCAGAGATGTTACTTAGCTAAGGAATACTTAAAATTGCTCTTTCTCGTTTTCATGTGTGACAATTTCCGTCAACGAGAAGTTGACAGAGCAATTTTAAGTATTCCTTAGCTTAAGTAACGTCTCTGAGTGCGGCTGTTATTCGATTCCACCAACCAAAGGAAATAAAATGATAACTTAGGCTTAGGAACTTTTAAAATGTATACTTACTTAAAAGCCATCTTTTTCAGTACCAGCCTATTATGTTCCTACTTCCCAAGACATGAGACACATGCCCTTTTTAATAGAGGGAGGATGGGCTTTTATCATCCATGCTCGCCTTTTATCATCCATGCTCGCCTAGTGCATGATGGTGAATGTCATTGAACTTTTTTTTGAGGTTTTTGGACATACCGATTTCCTCACGATGTTTATCTTAACCGTTTTTGAGGAATGGCATCGAAACTGCACAAAATTTACTAAAAGTACTAAATAAGTCATTGGTGCGGGGCCGAGGTTCGAACCGGGTGCCGTCAGATTTTAAAGCGCACATGCTACCGCTCGGCCACCATCACTCTATCCATGAGCGATAGCGTACCTAACAGCATTTTTTTATGTAATTGTAATAACTCGAGTATTCGGTAGATCGTGTGGACATATCTCTGGAGTGAACTACCGGAAGTGCCGACCTCCGTCAACAGAGGTGTGTACATCCCCACCGCCAAGCGGAAGGTGCTCGGAATGTTCCCCACTTCCGGCTCCGGGAAGGTGATCTTCCTCTTCGATGAGCAGCAGAAGAACTACCTCCTGGCACAGTGCGAGCGGCTCATGAACGCCCGCCGTTGACATGAGGACGTAGAAAGGATCTCGATAACAGAACACCTCCGAGAATTCTTTCTACTTATATTCGATTCCCGCACCGCGCTGCTTGCACTCGCCTATCACTTCAACTTGCACCATTTCAGCCCGAAAGGCTTCCGCTGAAACTGTGCTTTAAGTGGATTTTTTGTGTCTACAGTGTTTACTTCTCTTGAGCGTTTTTATTTTTACAATGTGTACGTAGTACATTCATAGGAATGATTGTTTTATTGTTAAGTCTGTTTACTGTTATACACTCTTTATAATTACATTTTGAATAGAAATGTGTTGTACAAAAATTAAGAGCCGCCATAAACGATCCCACCCCCGTCGAAAGAGCGTTATTAACTCGCACGGTTCATTTAACTGAACGGGGCTTCACTGAAGATGTTTTACTTTTGCATATCGCTCCATCAGTATAGATATTCGCTAATCATTTGAACACGAATACGCGATTAAGAACCTACATAATAACAGAGTTATGTGTATTAATTCTGTGTAATATGTTACATCTAAAATTATGTTTATGCATTTACCCTGAAACGTGCTATTGGGCTGATATTATGTTCTCAGAGTTTTTCCACAGATTATTTCATTCATTAGCTGTTATGGTGAGGCCACGACGCAAAAAGTATGTAAGTTTGTACATATGTATTGTACGTAGAATCAGTATGTCAGTGATGACATGCCCAGTAACAATTCGCCAAAATTATGTAATTTTATACATTTTACTGCGGTATAGCGATCATGTATCTCGTACACCTAAGGTGTACCGCTAACGGTGCTAACGGTTAAGGTCTAAACTCAACTTTGACTCGGCACAACTCGAAAAGTATTATTTTTTGTTTTATTTTGTTACTAGTTTCACATATTAAAAACGTTTCGTTAGCAAAAAAAAACATTTGTTACGTTAACGGTATGTCTTTTTTTTAAAGGTATTCTTTTCAAGTTTTGCAGTGTCAAGTATGTGTGAAATTTTGAGTTGTCACCAATGTGTGCAGTATTTGTTCGTTAGATAATATTCATTGTAGAACGTTTTTTATCATAACATTACTGCTCAATATTTTAATAAACATACTACTCGCAATTCACGCAATTTAAACAGACATACTCTGCATTGTCTGAAATCTTTATATTATGTAGTTCATTCAGTCCATAGTTGTAATAATGCATTTTTTTTGTCAATACAGTAGTTTGTCATCATTGTTTGAATACTCAAAGTTAGATATTTTATGATCGTTTTAGATTCGAGTAATATAATCTGTTGTATAATACGTGTAGTCTATGTATTCGTTTGTTATAAGGTTAATTTATATAAACACAAAATCGTACCAGTACCATCTCTAACAGTTAACAGATATTGTCTATGATTTCTGAACGCCTAAGAGTACAAACATAAGTAGATTTTTATATTTTCAGTAGTCAACCTTAGGCTTTGTGTACAAGTGCCTTATGAGTGTTACAAAAGCGATATAGAATTTAGAATCTACGCTTTTATTGTCCTTCCTGTGACGCTGTCGTATTATTTGAGGGCACAAGTTACATATTCTAATCTCGTCTATATTGCGATTTGTTTGTGATGTAAAATTTTCTCTTTATAATGTGTTTATATTGTTAAAGTATTTACGCGCATATGTTACAACAGATCTTGTTCTTTGCTTATTGCACAATTTACTTTCGAATATGATATTTTGTCTCAAGCTTGTGTACGAACTTGAATATAAACTTATCAAAAAGTTGTTGTTTTGCTTCTCAGTTCCATAGTTAAATCATCCGATCAGACAAACGAGGGAGATATGCCTTAGTAAAGTTATCGTTCGTGTTCAAAAGTCTCAATTTTTCGTAAAACAATCACCAATCCGCCAAACGCAGCGCAAAACTAAGTAAGGCACATTTACTCATATTTTACGCACACTGAGAAACTTGTAGCGACACCAATAAACTAACGAATTATTTATTCGGGACATTTTTGCACACACGGTCATCTGACTCCAAACTAAGCAAAGCTTGTAATTATGGCTGTCAGAGACTTATATACATACATATATATTTTTAATAGATATTTACACCCAGATAAAGAACAAACACAAATGTTCATCACATTAATGTTTGTCTTAGGTGGGAATCGAATCCACGCCCCAAGCGCAGAAGGCAAGTTCACGACCGACTTGACCAACGGGCTCTCAAAAAATAATATCCACATATCCACCTGCAAAAAAGGGCGACACGGTCGACTGCAGGTTGAGTTCGAGTAAAGGCATCAACCCTGGTTTAAGTCAGTGTTCGCACCCGCCACGACACCTTACCATATCTCCTTTGATCTAAGGTTAAATCCATCTATCTATACTTTTAGGATCAGTTTGTCATGATTATCTCCTTATATTGCTGGCTTGTTAGGTATATTTTGAAACATAAATTGCTCCAAATACATCTATGAAAAAATGCTTCAAAATATTGTTCAGCAATCAATCAAACAAAAACGATTTGTTCAGCTTGCCCGCAGGTCGGGCGCCTGATATGAGCCGTAGATCAAAACGATTTCATTTTTCATAGGTCTGTATATGGCGTGAGTATACCCAGAGCACTCGCGCTTGCTTACTTGCTCGCACTTGACTCCTTGCGGCGGCATCTTTTAGCGGGTCGCCTTCTTCCCTCAAAAATGGTTGAGGAGAGCGATGGCTGGCACATGGGTCATCTCGTGAACGGGTGCTGCTTGCGGAAGCTGGACTGCTCGGTGTATACACGCAACATAGTAATAAGATTGTATTCCTCTTGTAAAGCCATTAGATTCATGTTATTAGCAATAGTCGAAAAAATTAACTATATGCTGACAAAGGGCACGGACTCCGGAGTCCGTGGAGTTGCATAAAAATATGCGAAAGTTTGTGTGTAATTGTGTATGTTTGTCTGTAGTTAACTACGTTACGGCTTAACGGATTTGGATGAAATTTGGGATGGAGGTAGGTAGTTTATACTCCGGATTAAAACATACTTACTTTTTATCCTGAAAAAGAGACGGTTTTTGTAGGATTGCGGGTGAAACCGCGGGGCGTAGCTAACTATCATATAAGTTAAAATGCCCTATTGCGTATCTTGTTAAAAGTGCGTGCTCCATCATAGACCGCATCGTCGGCGAGTTAACGATGAAACGAAAATCTATTACAAAAAAAAGTTACGCAGGATTCTCAGCTTCACCGAATCTAAGCACGGTAAGGGTAGTGGTGACATATCCTCAATAACATTTTGTATGATCCATTCTGTCTCACCTGATCTAACAGGAGCCATCCATTTATTAATCCAGTCCCAAAAAGATGTTCTCAATATGGGTCGCGCCAGTGTAATCGATTTGCTTAAAAGGGTTCAGCCATATGATGCCTTCCAGGCCCGTAGCGCTGCAGCTGTAAAATCGTAAACCACGTTTCTACTGCCAAATGAAAGAACACTATAGTGAGCGTACTACGGATGTACGGTTACTATAAAGTGTTTTATGATGTGACCGGGCGGACGCTAGTCCCTCTATCAGAATTTTTAGAACTCTAGGCTGATTTAAGTGCATGAAACCATCATGGAGTTAAAATATGGTCCGGTGCCATGCCGCTTGCATAGGTATTAGCACTGAGACGAAAGGAAAATGCAAGACACACAGGAGCGACGCCATATTTAGTTTTTGAAAAATCTGGGCCCCAAGTACCGTTCTTTATCGATCATAGTGAGTACCGATCAAATGACATTTTATCGAACTTGACGACCTCAACTGTCAATTTGACGATCGATAAAAGAACGTTACTTGCACTGCTGTTTCGTCGTGGCCTCTAAAATGTAGAGACGTCGTAACGTATAGTGTGGCCGGGTCCTAATGCTAGACACGCAAGACGAGCCGGTACATTACAAATGATATTAAACCGAACGTGTTACAATCAAATGGAGTAATAATAAAGGACTTTATATTCAAACAATAAAACGGATATTCTGGATGATGGCTTACGTCTTAGCTGTAATGACATCTTCAATTTACGGACGCTAAAATTTAGGGAGACTCGTTTAACTTAATATTACTGTTTGAATCGAACCTACGTACGGATGAAGGGGTATTGCGTAAGTGGCTCTGACGTAAATAAAGCCGACTATGACCATCTCACGAAGATCTTACGTTTCAGACGCACGTGCACGCGTTATACGCGAATTTCATTTTTTTTACAGTTTTTTTATAATTATTATTTAGTAGCTTGCGTTTGACCGCCTACTGCGATGATGCGATCTACATTGGAGCACGCTTGCCCAGAAGAAACCGATTCACTCGTAATTTGAAGATATAGAGATATAGACCTATATAGATTGTTACGAGTATGTATGTGGTTTTAACACAAATGGTCGCGTCTGATCGCAAGGTGGACAGAACCGGCCCACTGCACTACCACTTCAGCTACTTACTATGCAAAGTACCTTACTCGTCGTAAGTCGCATTAGAAAACACATAGAAATAGTGGTAGCCAAGTAATCAAATCCGTAACTGCAATGGTGTATCGGAAACTACATTATAAGTAGTATGTTTGTTGTGGACATAACAACAACTTTGTAATCCTGATACAAACTAGAGTCAAACTGCTGTATCATTACCTAGATTCTATGATAATAGTTAGCTCTTAGTTTCTACAGCAAACATGTAATTTAGGTAGGTACACGTTTGCTGTGTACAGTGCTGTGTCAGTGGCGTAACAATAGGGTGGCAAAACCGGCAAAAAATGCCACGGGCCCCCGGACGGAGGGGCCCCCGACCCGAGAGGGCCGCGAACACAGGCAGATCCATTCTATATAATAAAAAATTTAGTAAATAGTTATTTATGATACAAGTGCGGTAAGTTGGTTATTACAAACGAGTAGACGAATATAAGCCCGAAACGAAGTCGAGGGCTTACCATAGTCACGAGTTTGTAAAAACCAATCCGCACGTGTGCCATACAACGTTTTACAACACATTTGCGAGAAAAAAAGGCTACAAAACAAATAATTTTTATGGAAATGGAAATTAAAAAAATACCGTAAAGTACACGCACGGTGCTATACATCTGAGCGTGCGGTAAAAATCATTACCGCACGCTCCGTTGTATGATGCGTAATGTTTAACTTTCGAACGATGTATACGGGCTTCGTAAGTGCAATTTTTGAGCAAATGTGTTGTAAAAATTGTTTTGAATTCATATAAGTAGTTTAAGTTACATATTAAAACACAAATCTTACAAATTATGAATAAAAAAAATATATAATTTGTAAGCATTTATTTGTAAAAAAAATATGCTATGGGGCTAGAAAGGTTACGCAACTTAGGCATTTTATTTATAGAACATTAAATGGCCTGAAAATTTAATTTATTAGTCATATTTAACAAACAGGAAACTTGAAAACATTAAGTAAATGGCATTTTGAGTATATATTTTTTTATCGTTTCAATCCAATACGCTCTTTGAATTAAAAGTTACTAGAAAATCAATGAAAAAATTAACACTATAATTACTAGTTTAAAAGCGTTTTGTCGCTGCGTTTTGTACGTAATTTACGTGTTGAGGGAGGGTCTTATCTGATGAATTTGCCATGGGCATCAACGATGTAGTGATGCCATTTTCCATTGGTCATCATCATCATTAACTATAAGACATTAAGATGCCCATTGCTGAACATAGGTCTCCTCCTTAGCACGCTACACTGAACGAAAGCCTGCCACCTGCATCCACTGGATGCCCTTGACTCTCACGATGTCGGTCCATCCAGTTCCGGAGGCTTAACTACGCTACGTGTTTCGGTTCGTGGTCTCGACTCAAGAACCTTTCTGCCCCATTTTCCATGGGTAAGTAGGTATACCTAATATTATAAGGTTAGACGTAACAGGTATACAGAGGAAGTAACCAAGTTAGGTATAAGTACTTATAGGAACAACGTGAACCAACCTATAACTAAGCGCTGTTGTAGTTTTTTTTTTCAACAATATGGGAATCTTTATGTTTATAGGCACTTCTCCTATCTCTAGATAGGTATGTATAATTTGTTTGTTGGTAGAAAGTAGAAACTAACTTTCAGGTGGCTGAAAATATAATTTTATTTACCTACCACTTAAAAATTTGCTTTTAGGACCAATTCACGCCAAGATATGCCAAGATGGCAGCAGCAGCGCACTGCCCATATATTTTGTGGTAAAGTTACTTAATCTAACCTTGATTAAAATATTAATTAATCCAGGCATATTTTGTAACTGCTCTCTGCGCTGCTGCTGCCATCTTGATGTGAGTTAGCACTTACAATTGAGTGTTCATGGAAAGTTAGTTTATATCTACATTATACCTACATACATTGTTAGTTATTAGTCTGGTACAAGTAAAATGTAGGTAATTAAAAACGTATGAAAGTACGTATAGGCTGAGTCCTATTGTCACAATTTTTTTGATCCGGGCGAGGGGCAGCTCGACAGCATAACGGTTCGCCAAATTTAAATATGGTTCTTATTACGGAAATGTTACAGCAACGTAGGTAGAGGTACCCTCATAGTAGGGCTATACTTAATATACCCTATTTTATTTCATGACCTATTTGGCAGCACAAAGGCTACAAAATTTAAGCGCACTAACAGCTACAAAATGGTGTTTACGGGCAGACGGGACGAGCATGCTATTGTCGCCAACTGTTGCGCTCGAATTATTTTAGAACACATTGGGTATCCGCGGTAAGCCTGGTGACTAACCATAGAATAGTAGGTACCTAAGCTAGATACGTCCTAATGTAGATACCTATAATAATAATGCTTGATAATATCTATTTAAATATGTATTTAAAACTATATATGTAAGTATATCAGTCTCTGGCAGCCATATCACAAGCTTTGCTTAGTTTAGGGTCAGATGACCGTGTGTGCAAAAAAAGTCCCGAATACATATATATAATATAAATGCCGCTGTTTTGTTTGTCAGCAACATAGCAACACACCGACAAGATTTTTTGCATTGGTTTAAGTTCGAGAGCCGGAGAGTGACATCAAGAATACTTTTTTAAATAAAAATACTTTCCTGAGATCATGTCCACGCGGCTAAAACTGCGGGGCGGTACTAGTTAGAAAATAATAATGTTGTTATTCCAGACGAAAACAAGCCACTTTTTCTTGGATAGGTAACACATTTCATGCTCCGAAACCGACAGATTTTTTAATTAAAACAATGATTTTAATTAGGTAGCAGTAACTTATTCTTATTGCAAACAATCCCAGTAACGAAGAGTAACGTCTTTCTTAAAACAAAAATAAATTAAAAGTGAATACATTGTTAAGTACCCAACAATCTAATCTTTGCTAACCTTGGGTCAGAAATAAAGTGATGAAAATTGGAAACTCCAATTTCGTATGGAGATTGCTGTTTTTCTCTTCATTGCGATATACCTATCTATACTTGGAAGTCTACTGTAATATTTTTTTATGCAGAATAGATCTACGTTTGGCTCAAACACGTCTGATGGTAAGTGACGGTAGCTTCACAGTCCTACTCCTACTTTACCCCTCCTACTTTTAATGACGTGGCAATTTGAAACTTTGTATGTGTAATTACAACACAATAATCTGGTAGTATCAATTTGTTCTGATGTTTTTATTGACAAATGGTCCGCCTAATGATACCTAAGCGGTAATCACATTACCAATATTCTAACATAGACATAATTTAGTTTTTTTTAAACCTTAAACAATAACGAATTTAAAATATATATATATATATATATAAATATAAAACTGACATTTGTACGCTGTGTAACAGGCAAGGATATGAGATACGATCCATTCTTACGACCATGTATGCTACTTTATATGTATGTGTACCTAACTTTCGACCAAAATAAAATGAATGGACGGGCCATAACCATTGAACTTGCTCAGTAAAAACGAGTCAAAACCGTCGGACATAATTTATACTTCAACGCCTAATTATAACCATGTACTGTACATTTGTTACAATTAATAGATAGCGGTTTTTTGTTGTGTATTTACACTTCGGGAAAGCACACGAAGACATAATTTTGTTAGAAGTTTCGTTATCATCTAACAATAGTCTCGTGTCACTCTTCCTACGGCTAGAGACTGACTGAAAAGAAGTGAGCGCTGGCGCTCACTTCGTAATCTTCAAAAATGCGCTTCTTCTGGGCACATCCATTCATTTTATTTTGGTCGAAGTACCTATCATGTTCTGACAAATAAATAATTTGAATTTGAATTACCGCCTACGAACACCTACAACACTAACGGCGTTGTCGGCTTTGCTAGCACTGAGATATGTTTGTAGATACCCTTTTTAAAACGCTTAATGTTGAAGCTCGGCGGCTTCGGGGGAAGGTCATTCCACACCTTGTAGGTCCGCGAAAGAAAGGAGCGGCAAAACCGGGCGGTGTAGGATTACCAGTCTGCAAGATGTGGGGGAGGGAGCCTTTTACAGTGTCGGGATGTACGTTAGTCATGGATAATGAAGCCTGAAAGTGGATAGTGGAACACTTATTGCGAATCACACTGAGAGAGCCCACAATTCCATAAATGTGAAGCGAGTCCATAAATGCTCAGTTGCCACCAACGCTTGTATAGTACTTTTCTGAAACATTGAATTGATATTCACGTAAGAATAGAACAGAATAGGAATGTGCTGCTTGAATGGGTGTTCCCCGATGGTTACAATCTGGGTGTCTTCAAATCGAGAGTGAATCGGTTTCTTCTAAGGCAAGCGTGCTCCATCGTAATAGACCGCATCATCACTTAACATCAGGCGAGTTTGATATCAAATGAAATCCTTTATTTAATAAAAAAAAAAAATATGTCTATATCAGCCACTACACCTTTAAGTGACTGAAAACTGAAAACAGACTTTTATACCTACAGCTGATAATCTACCTGGCGTCAGAGATTCGCCTAAACTGTATTAAATTTATTATTTTTATGAGACAAAATTAATACCTAAATATTTGTATTTGTAGTACCTAACTAAATGTGTGACTAAAAGCCACGACGGATTCATACTACAATCCAGTAATTCGATCAGCCTGCTCGTCCTGCAGCCCGCAGGCCTCCGATAGATCGATTTATACCTCGTTTCATTGCATACTTAGCTGTTAATACAGTTAGAAGCCGCTGTGAGTAGGTAGTTCAGTGGCACCTATGTCTCCTGATAGTCATACCTAGCAATGATGATATGATTGATACCTAGGATAACTTATGGTATGGTGTTTTAGGATGGGAGCGATGGTGTCTGACCGGTAGTATTTGCGCTTTACAATCTGACGGTACCCGGTTCGATCCTCGGCCCTGCATTAATTATTTATTTAGTAATTAAATAAATTATGTGCGGTTTTGATGCCATCGCTCAAAACGGCGTAGAAAAATACTGTCCAACCAACCGGTATGTCCAAGAACCTCGATAAGTTCAAAGACATTTTTTTATCGCGAATAAGACAGTCCGCTTTAGCCCACCAACTCGCCTGTTAGTGAGCCACGATGTAGTCGACATAACATTCACCAACATGCACTGGACCAGTATGGTGGATATGGTGGATACAGGGCACAGAAGACATAATAGATTAGGGCCCATCCTCTCTCTCTCTCTCTCTCTCTCTCTGACAGAAGGCCCGTGTCCCAGCAATAGGAACATGATAGGAGGATAATGATAATGATTTTAGGATATCTTACGGTATGGTATCTTCTGGTAATGCAGTATTTTCATTGGGATATTTTATCAAGTATACCTATTTATTAGGGTTCCGTTCAGGCTGTTAGCGGGATTCTATTACTAAGCTTACACCTGTTCACAGAATTATGTTACACTCTGTTCTGCACCTTTTGAACTGTAACAGATATCCAGTTGACATTTTCAAGGACTATTCATATTCATATATTCATATTCATTTATTTTGTAAGTATTATTTACACGTCAAATTATTAAGGAAAGGAAAAAAGGTTATTAAACAATAATAATTTAAAAAAAAAAAAACATTGGTACACTAACAATTCTAAATATTAGCTAAATTATCTTTGATATTAGTATTGGTAATATTGGTATACCAATTATACAGCAATTACATTATATTTTCCATTCAAGGAACTCCTTGAAACTGTAGAACGTCTGATCGACGAGGACTAAGTAATGTAATGTGGCGTATAAACTAAGAAATACAATAAAATCAAAAAGTAAAGAGGGTTTATGCTCCGAAGTTTAATACTCACTAATTCCGACGGTGACAGCAACTTATCATTTATCGGAGTGTTTAAAAATTCCAACAACACTAGCCTAAACTCCGACTTCTCATACATCGTCTTTCGTAACATAGCTTTTACAATGGTATAATAATGTACTCCACCAGGTATAGCGCTCCGTGAAAAATTGTCACGTGGGTGACACGCATCTACGACATCGATGCCATGGATACACGTACACATGCATAAGCAAGAGCGGAATTAGTGCCTAATTTGCAACAAGTTGAAGAACTAAAAATAAATCGAGTAAAATAATAATTATATGAATTAATCTAGGTTGTAGTTTACAATTTACACACTGAATTGCTCCAAATCCTTGTAGTCAATACAGATTTAAGTGAAAACAAATAAGTATAAGTCATAAGTAAATTTATTAATAAAATGGCAATTTACACGTCAATACTCACAAACGTATTTAACAAGTACAAGCTTTTTGTAAAAAAAAAACTCATTGTCGGATGAATCCTTAGATCAGACAAACGAAGAGACCTTATTTGGCAGATCTAAAGAAGGACGCAAACGAGCAGAGCCAGTTATGCACATAAACAATTTATGATTATATTATACCTACCGTGTAGTTTATTAGTACATTTATTACTCTCTCACAGTGATATTACGACCTCCTAAGCCTGATATTAATGGCAAATCAGTAATTATTGTACGCCGAAAATGCCTCAAGTATAAGTGACGCAGTTACTCTTCGAGATAATGAAAGCGAATTCGATTTACATTATCGCCTTCAAAGGTGGTGTATTTTTCAAGCTTTGAGTTAGAGAGGTAATGGATACAGGAGCAATAAAATTAGTTGGCGAATATGTCAAAATTGTCAAAGGGATAGGTGTGAGGTTTCGTAATTTTATGGCCGCGGCGTAAGTGCCCATCAAAGGCAGTTTTATGGGATATCTTGATAGCGTGTAGGGCAAATAGTAGATTTGTACATATAAGATACGACACTACAACTATTATTGGTATGACGTAAACATTTTGATTTTGGGGTTTATCTTTAATTTAATACTGTCTACTTGTGAAGGAAATTACATAGAGACATTCACATTATTTACATTTACATTTTGTTTTCTTTACTTCCTCCAGCTAAACTGGTACAATAGTACATTGTTATCCTAGGGGTGGAAGTAACTAATTTATTGCCGAGACGGAGTTTGGCGCCCGAGCGTAGCGAGGGCGCTAATAGTTCGAGGGACTAAATAAGTCTTTAACTCCGAGGTAAACACTGTGCTTTTCATTAAGAATACAAGGAAACTAAAAATAAAAACATGAACTGATTGTGTTAATACAAATCTGCTATACGGAAGTATAAACGAAACTCTACAATGAAGATCGGATTCCCGTCAATGTTTTTTAACTTCCTGGCACTGGCAACTGCACGAGAAGTGCAGGACCATAATCCTCTGAGATAAAAAAAGTTTAAACATGATTCAATACAAATGTGAACATAAAAAAAAAAACATACAGTCGAATTGATAACCTCCTCTTAAAGTCGGTTAAAAATAGAACTAAATTGTGTTTTTTTTAAATAATTTGAGTGTCTGTCAGTTTTCAACAGTCACTGTCAGTTGAAAGTGATTCTCCCTAGGGCTGAAATGTATTACTTTCAACCCGCTCCTCAGGCAACTTCAGACCTACTTTCCGAGTATGAGTAATGAAAAATTATTTAGAGTAAGAGAAGTAGAGTAGTACGTAGGTAGTTAAATGTATTGGCGTAGTACGAACCTATGCAAAAATGTTATAGGTATAAGAAAGTTTAAGCAAACTCCTACACTTTATAATGTGGAAAATATTACCCAGAAGCAATATCCCTAAAGATACAGTATTCCCTTCGAGCACCGCCAACAAACTACCGCATTTTACATATTCCGCTACTGCACGAGTGTTCATTCATCTGTTAAGAAAGATAAAGTAGACCCCGTTTCGAACTTGTATGAAAAGATGCCGTAAGCAAAATTGTTAAAGCTCAAAATGAAAATGAAAACTTCCCTGAGACGAAATTGATTTTAAGATCCAGTTTATAAGAAAATGACGTAAACAAAAATTTTATTAGACAACATCGTCGTGGTGTGACCGAAGGGCACAGAAAATAAAATAGGTAAGTACAAATAGGCGAATACAGCTGCAAACAAAGTCAGTCAGTATGATAAGAAGATTTTATGTTACATATCAGTTTTAAGATTAAGGTGTCTCTAAGAAATATTTACAATTCACTTAAGTGAGAAAATATAGAATATCCTTATTAGTAATTTTTTTTAAAGTAAGTTAGTAGATGCCTAATAGTAAGGAAGTAGTAGTAAGTAGATGATTTAATAGTAAGGTTTTAAAAATACAAGCATGGGAACAGACATATCGTACACTTTAATTTTTCATCGTTTGATTTAAAAAAAAAAAAATTGTTTATGAAACAAACAGTTACCTTTTAAAACTTATATTTAATTATAAACTAATAATAATGTTGTATAATCTAATACTAATATCCGCTTCAATGTCAATAAATGTATTGTGTTAGATTTACTTAGGTTAAGTTTCAGAGTTAATAAATGAGGTTTATATTAACAAATTCCTGTAAAGCTAAAAATATAAAAGTAAAAATTAAATTAAATTTAAGCGAATATGTATAGGAAATAGAAGCGGAAATACACTAGATACTCGTATAAGAAACGGTTTTAAAGAAGAACTTAATAATAATTAAGAATAACGCTTGGTCTAATCAGATTTTGATAGCCCGTTGGTCCAGTTGGTAGTGAACCTGCCTTCTGAGCTTGGGGGCGTGGGTTCGATTCCCATCTAGGACAAACATTTGTGTGATGAACATTTGTGTTTGTTCTATATCTGGTTGTTAATATCTATTTAAGTATGTATTTAAAACTATATATGTATGTATATCAGTCTCTGGCAGCCATATCACAAGCTTTGCTTAGTTTGGGGTCAGATGACCATGTGTGCAAAATGTCCCAAATATTTATTTTATTTTTATTTTTTTAGATAAAAAACCTATACAAGACTTGAAAATACTAGTGTAACTAGTACCAGTGTACTAGTGTAGTTTGAGCTACGGGGCTACCTGTCTGTTTAGTTGATGAGAAAAGTTGCGCGACCTCAAACCGTGTCCGGCGTGTTTTGCGTGATTTTCCGAACTGCGCAGTTTTAGCGCTAATTCGAGCCCGCGTTAAGAGTTAGCCATAAGGTCTCTGTTCCTAACTAATGGCTTACTATCTAATTAACGTTGATAGGTCAGTTTCAGTCATTGAACAGTTTAATTCGTAACTAATTTTTATTTCCGACGTCATGACATTTAGATAATAATCAATCAATGAGAGTAAATTTGTCAGAGCAAGGAAAATAAACAAGAACACAAGTGTTTGCCGAAGGCAATTAAAAAGCAATTTTAACGACCAGTACTAGTGGAAAAGTTCAAGTTTTGCGTAACCTAATTATAAGAATTATGATGGGAAAAAAACATAGAGAACATAGAGAGAAAAACATGAAAATTTGCATAATAGGCTTGCGGTTAACTGCCACCTTGCCTATTAAGCCTTGCCTTGGATTGCCTTGCGTTGTTGCGGTCTACGGTGGAGCATGCTTGCTTAGAAGAAACCGATCCACTCGCGATTTGACTCGCATTGTAACTATCAAGGAACACCCAGGCAACGCATTTTACCGACCAGCAGTTCGCACTTTAAAAGTGGAATCTAAGCGCTCTTTACGGGTTTTCGGAATATCAACCATGAAGCGCGGTTTCATTTTTTCGTGCCCACTCCGGCAGTTCGATAGAAAAATGGGCAGGAGGGAATTAGATCATGCAGATCCGAAGCACACTCTCTCCACACACTATTCTAGTAAAATAATAAGAAATATCAAATAGGTACAGATATTAAAGTTAAAGTTACCTCTAATATGTAAGTTATAAGTTATCATCTTTATGCCAATCACACTGATAAATTCATCTATTTGTATCTTTGGCTGTCTCTATGTCCGATAGATATATCTATGCCTCCGGGTGCACAGCCGCTGATGTCAAAATATTCTCTACCTTTCCATAACTAAACAGCTAAATCTAAATCACTTCTTATAATAATACCTCCTTACCTCAGTTTTATAGTAAGAATAATGAGCCAAAGATCCCCAATCAACATTATTAAAACATTTCGAAGAAATGTTATTGACTCACTGGTGCTGTATCTATTACAATAACGATTAGGAAAGGTGATATTGCCAATGGGAAATAATGTTTTTTATCTAATTGAAAGAGGATCCCATTCACCTTTCCAGACGGCCGCGGGAAATGTTCGTCACACTTTTGGAAATAAGAAACACTGAATAAAATAAGGAGTCTTTATAAAAACGTGAATTTGAGGAAGTGGCTAATTAACCGAGTAGGCATGATGACTAATATTTTTTTATTACCTCATAAAAAAGTTGATCATAAATAGAGCCCATCAACGGAAACAAAATTAAAATTAGTTCAAAAATAAATAAGATTTAAGCATTTTAATTTAATTTAATTTCATGCTAGACAGAGAGCGCACTATACTGAGCCGTGACGTCACGGCTCAGGAGCGCCATACAAATGCTATACTAACACACGCTTTGCGAGAAAGGGATAGAACATCCCCTCTCCATCTCCACCTAAAACTTTAAATACTCATATCTCAGAGATTCAAATTATTTTTTCAGTATGTGTAATTTATTTACACAATATGTAATATTCATCGCTAAGCCGGTTATTTGTCATAAATTAAACATTAGGAATCATGCCTATATTGTGTGAGTTATATATTTAGTAAAAAAATATGTCATAGAGAAATTTGTTCTAGATTTACATAAGTAGTCTGTAGATGTCAGAAAAAGAGCTTAAGAATATAAGATTTTTCTGTACCTACACTATGGCAAAATGTATTTGAGTACTACGATAGCAGTAAGTAGGTAGGCAGTCAGTAAATGTAAATAATACAAGGTCCGAAAGTACAAGATCTGAACTGCCTATACCATGCCAATTTGTTTAAAAAATTATTTAAAAAAGTTATAGAGTTAACGTCGCGTCGTCACTTTACATCAGGCAAGTTGGCGGTAAAACGCAAACCTATTATAAAAAAAGGGGATATATTTATAACGCCGTCGGCTGCCCTTAGACTCGATGGAGTGACGATATACGTAAAGCAGCTGAACACGAAAAAGCCCGAAGATCGGGCTAAATGGCGTGCCTTGGAAGAGGCTTACCAGTGGACTATGATGATGATAATAAACCGTAGGTACAGTTCTAATGAAAATAATTCCGGTATGTCTTTGGAGACATTGAAACAACTGAAATTTCCCCGATTACATATAATAATAATAAACGTGTTTCCTTAAAAAAACTCCGTGGTCATCGAACTGCATACAAAGCGGTTTGTCGAGTCGTTTGTACTACAATAATTACTCTAATTAGCACCCTCCATAATTAAAGGAAGTTACACAATCCACAATAAGTTTCTTCACAAAAAGTTGTTGTTGAGTTGACAAGTTCGCGCGCTCGTCCCGCCTACCGCCCGGTGGGCGGGGCGCCCAGCTATATAAGCCTTGCATGCCTGAAAGTTTGTCATTGAATGTGGTCGTTTCAGTCGGTGACACCAGTGCTTGTCCAGTGGCACACTCGTCTGACAGGTAAGCACGATAAGAATTTATCATACACGATCCCAGCACCGCCGCCGCCGTGATACGATTCGAAAAGTTGGAAAATAGTGTTGTTAAAAAAGTTTTTTAACATCGTAAAGTAGTGATGTGTGCATTTAAATATATCGAGCATAATTATAATTAGCAGTAACTACATGATCCTTTTTCGAATACTCAATGAATGCAAATTGAAGTCTCTTGATAACTTTTATATTCCTTGAAGTTAAGCGAAAATTTTTAGGAACGTGTATAAGATAACCAGAACATATTATTTTTATTACAAATAACACTTAAATCAACATGGCTAAATAGTTTTTTTAACAGTACTTTCTTATGGAAACTTACGTGGTTTTTACACATTTTGTTTATATTACACGAAAAATATAATAGAGTCTGATTAACCGGCTTAATCATAAGTGAGTAATTCCCGTGTGATATAAACAAAACTGTACTTACCTATACATATGTTTATACTACTTTGATTTGCTTCTAACATCCTGAACGTTCCCAAAAGTAACGAAGAAATGTTGAAGTTAAATTAAAAAACCTGTCAATATAAAAAGTTTCTAAAATTGTGAGTAAATAAGTAAGAGTAATTCTTTAAAGTTAATGCTACAAGATAAATAATTTTTCAAGGATAAACAGCAGCATATGCATTGTATGCGAGGTAAAAATTACCTCTTTATCAAATTCGGCTAGAATAGGAGGATAAATTGGTGTAGTTTAAGCGGCTAGAAAAATGACTACTGCCAACCAACTTAAAAAAAAAACTCAATTCGCTTGTTTTTTTTTTTATATGTTACGCGATATCTTCGCCGATTCTGATCCGATTTTAATTATTACTTATACTATGTCTTCTGTGCTTATATTCTAACTTCCGATTAAATTTGAAGAAAAAAATCCACCTCTAAGGATAGAAAATTAGGGGGTCAATCCTGTTTATAGAACTTCCCGTGAAGTAGTTTGTTATAATTTTTTGGTAAACATCTATTAATTAACTATAATAATTATTAGTATGTGAGTGATGGTGGTCGAGGGGTAGCATGTGCGCTTTACAAGCTGACTGCACGCAGTTTGATCCTCGGCGTGCACCAATGACTTATTTCGTACTTAGATAAATTATGTGTTATTTCAATGGAATTACTTAAAAATGGCGAAGGAAAACATCGAGGAAAAATTTCCGAGAACCCCAAAAGTTAAAAGACAAATGACATTCTCCAAAATGCGCTGGGATTGCATGAATTAGAGCCCAAATTGAGAGAAGGCCTGTAACCCAGCAGTGCGAACATGATAGGCTGATAATGAGTGTGATTCAATAGGTGTGGTGCGTTTCTTTTTGTGCACCAGCCTTCAAACTTATCTAATCAACACTTAAATGCCTACATTATTTACCCTGTTTTATAATAAATAAGTAAAATAATATTGACGATAAATATTTTCATAACAGCTCGTAAAAAGCACTGTCCTGAGACATAACAAATTCCTATCGACTTTCTTATAATCTGTTGTAGACATTTCCCGGCCACGTGACATCATTGCAATCGGCAGTTCGTGAACTTGTCAAACAGAAACTGTCCCTTACGTAAATATTACTCGGGATACAATATTTTATCCCGTGAGTAGATCCCGATACAAACAGATAATCGTTCACTGAGCTATTCAAACGTCTCTTGAAAATGTACCGCACGTCATTCATATGATAAATAGTCGTTGTATGAATAACCCGAATTTAATAAGGAAAAGTTTCATTTAAAATAGATCCTATATTATTATTTACTGGGTAAGTGCCTTTATTAACTGAATAAAATACAAGCTAACACTAACACTACAAAAATAGTAGAGACGTTTATTGGGTTAAGTTCTTTTTAGGGTTCCGTACCTCAAAAGGAAAAAACGGAACCCTTATAGGATCACTTCGTTGTCCGTCTGTCTGTCCGTCTGTCTGTCCGTCTGTCAAGACCCTTTTTCTGAAGAACGCGTAAAGGTAGCAAGTTAAAATTTATACTAAATACTTGGGTTTACGGTTTCTTTCGGCTGTAAAAAAATAAAAGTTGTAAGTCAAAGCAATCAAAAGATATGAACGTTTATGTCGTATATTTTGCGATTTCACAGGGGAATCAAAACCTATAGGGTACTTCCCGTTGACCTAGAATCATGAAATTTGGCAAGAGGCAAGGTCTCATAGTACATATATAGGAATAAATCCGAAAGTTATAAATTTTAAGTTATATCATTTAAAAATAATTATTTTGCTATTACAAACTTACATTTTGTAGTTGGAATGTATGGAAGAACCTTATTGTCTCTCAATATTTTAACTTCAGTTAGTTTTTTTTTTGTCTCGCGCTCTGAGGGTTCCGTCTAACGGAACCCTCAGAGCACGAGTCCTACTCGTACTTGTCCGGTTTTTTTATGTTTATTTCTAAAGGCTAAGCGACAGTGATCTTAATAGCACAGATAATAAAATTAAGTTACAAAGAGTTCTCAATATAATTATAGTTAAACTATCTCTCCAAACCCTATTTAATCTACCTATTTTTTTTAACTATACCTACTCTTGACATTACTCGAGACTTTACATTAGCTTTTGATTTACCTATTAGTTCTAAACGGTTCTAAAGCAAACATTGACCATTTTATTTAAGCTTGTTAAACTTCCATTCAATATTTGGAAGTTGTCCCAATGTTAACGCATTTGTAAGCGATTTGAACAAACCAAACTGCTTTCATATTAAGCATATCCATGGCTGCACTCTACCTACTCCACCACAATCACCCGAGGATAAATTAATATCACTTTACTTTGAAGTTGGAAGGATCACAAAGACCACAAATCTTAAGACAACTTGGTTTCGCTAAAATGTTCCTAAAATCTAAGAGAATATTTTTAAACATCTTATAAGTTTTAAGAGTATTAGTTAACGTAGTTTTTATTTTTGAAAATTTGGAGCGATTTGTGATAAAAAAATATGAGTACATAAATATGTATCTAGGTATATCGACGCGTTCGTTTGTATGTACATCTTAATTTTTATAGACTCTGGATCGCTGGTCCCTAGACCTAGTACTTAGGCCTTGTATTAGTACTAGACGTTAGAGTTAAGAATATAGCTAGTCAGACATACAACATAACTTGTTTCTTACACAGAAACTCACTAAAACCAATGGTACAGATAATCCCTCAGATCAGACAAACAAGGAAGATATGCCTTAGTACAATTTGGTATGTAAAGATTTTTTTTGTATTTTTTTTATTTTTTTATTTCGTAGATAAAGCTATTTTAAGAAACTAATTTCAATATATTTGTTTTCTATTGAGTAGTTATTTTACAATATTTTTTTGAAAATTGAAATTATTTGACGTCACCATATAGCACAAAATTTCGTTGCGTTGAGAAGCCTAAAAAAGCACCCCATATTGGCAGCCCTGAAAAAAACCAGACAGTCAAACCACAGAAATGAAAAAATATTCTATTCTGTGTGACGAACAGTGTGTCAAATGTATAATATTTTTATTCTTAAAAGGCACAGAAAATAAAATGCTACAATGTGACGTCATTTAGAGGACAATGAAAGTCGAATGATTTCTTAGTTTTATGTTAAAATAAATGGCATCTTATCGTTTTAAAAGGTCGGAGTAGAAAAAAAAAGGGTTGGTAAGATAAAATCTCGAAATGGTTTTGGAATTGGCATAGGTTAATTTTTTTAGCATACCGAATTATAGTGCGTGTTCAAATGTCTCTATAATTCTATACCGCTTAACGCAAAACTGCAAGTATGACTCACTTATTTTTCATGCACACTCAAAAACTTGTAGCGGCACCAATGAACTAACTAATAGTCCACATGCAAAAAAAGGGTGACAATATCATCTTTTGAGTGAATTTAACTACAGGCATCAAGCCTGGTTTAGGCCAGATACGTTCACACCCGTCACGACACCTTATTATATCTTTCTTGTTTGTCTGATCTCAGGACAGTCCCGTAGTTAATCATAAGTTAAGAAACTTCTTGTAGGAAGGTTGGTAGCTTTCTAGAGCGTCAGAGACATCTTGACTTGGAATCGCTGGATTATTTTTCCATTCCGATGGATTAACTTGACAACAGAGTACGCTATATGAACAGAAATACAAACAGATTTCAGTGCAACTTTATTTACTGCTTAGAAACTGCATACGACTGAAAATCTTATTTATCCAAATGTTTCATTTATAAAAATAAAAAAATCTGATACTGAACCATTGAGAAAACAAAAAAATTAATGTATGCTCCCTAGTATATAGATTGATAGATATTAAACATAGATATTAAACATAGTCATACAGAATTTTTTGCTAAATTCCTACAAACGTAATTATGCGACGCATAAATTTAAAAAGGGCGTGACAAAATCACATTTGAATTCAATGTCACTCAGAACAACGGTGGTTAAATTTGCTCAAAGTTGAAAATCTAGCTGATTGTAAAGGTAAACTGAATTTACCTTCGTTCATTATGTAAATAGGAAGGGTTCAAACATTGTCATAGTGATCACCAGATTACACGAATTCACACTTTGAAAGCACTGGCTTAGTGGGAATTCAAATAGTCATCATTATGATGTCAGTTAAATGCCTATGGTGAGTTTATTTTTATTTATTTATTTCATTCGTTACAACAGGTACTCTATTATTTACATGAAATTGTTCTATTAACATGTTATTTATAATATTTTTATCATTTACTCAGTTGTTAATAAATTATATACAGGATTATTTAAATTTTAAATAACAAACTAAATATAAAAATTTAAAAAAAAATAACCCGCCCTAACTGTACCCGGTTTCATTACAACTATTTTTACAGGATTAACCTAATACAATAGTTTAGTTTAAAAGTTAGCATTTTAAGAAATTAATTACAATTATAAAATTAGTCAAGTATAGTTAAATAATAAAACATACATTAGATTAGATTAAATTAGATTATATAATATATGTCATTATATTAAAGTAGTCCATAAATCATATGATGTAAAAATATAAATAAATAACGAAAATAATTAGTAACGGACTTACCCCAAGAACAGTTAATCAAGGTTTCTAGCTAAACAGTCTAACAAAGTGAATTATTTCTATGAAATTTAAATTTTTCGATAAATCTGCTACACTCTTATTGAGGCTGTTTTAAACAATAATTTTATTAACGCTCACCACGCATTACCAGAATCTGTAAGACCTGCACAAATAATCAGCTTACCTAGGTAGAAGGTAGTTTTTTTGTATGTACTGCTAGGATTACATATAGCTGCCATAAATTCTACTGTTACTTCTTTTACTGCACATTTCCATTATAACTTTATTACCCATTTATAATGTACGTCTCATGATATTAAAACTAGCTTCAGATTTAATATTTCGTTTTAATAGACCATTTTATAATTTACTAAAACAAAGGGATTTTTATGAGGAGTTTTTCGCTTTGAATCCGTTGAGAAGTATATCTTGAGTCCAATATCAATATTTAGTTTAGCGTGGGAAAGAGGATTTTACTTTATTTCCGTCTATTCCAAGACTCATCGCTTCCATTTAAAAGATTAACTTTTTTTGCCGACTAGTTGTCTTATAATACCTGTGTGTGCGTAGCCGGGCGTAGACCTATGTGTCTACGGCGTAGACCGACTTTTAACATTTTAGACTTATGTCATCCACGGGTTACGATTTGCTACGCTATACTTATCTCTTTATTGAATTTTTTTATTATTATTATTTCCTTGCTTCAAAAAAATAAGCGTTAAATTATATAAAAACCAACTACGTATAAGTATAGACGGTAAACAAAATTGTCCTCGCTGAAATTCCGAAAACAGTCATTACTTACAGTTCTTTACGTTCTGAGATGAAACCAAGATGAAATTTAATTTGAGCCGAGAGGCGTCACCTCAACGAGATGACATGAATTCGATAATTACTTTAGAATTTCTGAATCTGAGACGATTTCAAATGCAAATTGTAATTTGTAACCACTCACTTTATATTTGCATGCTTTACGACGAAACAGTACTAAAGACTTTATAGAGTTAATTTTATTACATTTTTCAATGTTATGTATTAAAGATTAAGTGCTTGAAAATTACTGGGCATATGGTACTCAATAGCTGATGCCTCAGCTAACATGCGCAGTGCAGGTGAGCTGAAAAAAAATCACAACTAATCGTTTGGCGAGTCCAAATATTGGGATATTTTTTTCAACGACATATCTGAACGTAGAAAATATTAATACGTTTCGGGTAAGAGGTTGTAGTGTATATGTTTTTACGTAACACCATCCATCGATTCCATTCATTTTTCTCCAAAACAGCTAGACCAATATAGATGTTTTTTGAAAGCACGGTTCATTGCAGTAATTATTGCAGGGTTCATTGGTTATGTTTTATCAAAACCTATTCAGCATTTTTAGTTATGAACTTTTTCCTGAATTGATCTTAGTTTTTAATCGACTTCGAAAAAAGAGGAAGGTTCTCAATTAGGCCCGTTTTTTATTATTATTTGTTCACTTGTTTCTTTACTGTTCCCTGCAAGTTTCACACAGAGTAACAGCCCGACTCAATGGGAACAAAATATTATCAACGAGTCACTCTGTGCCATATTGCAAAATTGCTATGTGCCATAGGCCAGTTAGCATTGCTACTTTTTGTATAGAGTTTAGTTTTTCGAACTATACGGCAGCACTAAGAAAAAAAAACTTTTAGTATATCTTTTTTACTCTCAAAATAGTTGAAATATTAAGTTCTTTATATTCCAGATATGTATAATTTACTTATGTAAATAGAAATAGGTAAATATACAATATAGAATAGTTAATTACGTTTCTACGAAAACAAACACGATCCAAACTTACGCCTTCATTTTCTAAGCATCAAAGAGTTGTACGCAGATAGTAAAACGTTTTTATTGTGAAATTATTCGTACTCATGCCTTTCAGGGCCGTAAAGTTATTTTACTGTCCCGCTGACGCGCGGACAGCCGGTAATGCGACCATCGTGCTCTGCATTGGATTGCACTCACAAAACTTCAATTTTTCAATGTTTATTACTCACTAAGCAAGTCAATTTCTACTGGGTTACGCGAAAAGGGTATATCTACTAAGCCAAAAGGGGTCCAAAGCACCCATCATAATGAACAACTTTTACTATGAGACTTTTTTTTCTTTTGTTTTTTTACTCTGAAACCGCGAAAATAATAATATATCATTGACACTCGACAAAATCCATGGAACAGTTGATATTTCGCGATTTCAGGATTGGTCCCATAGTAAAAGTTTTACATAATTATGAGGAGGTATAATGGACCCCTTTCAGCGTAGTACAACCTTTATCCTTAAACTTATATATACACAAACAGCGATATATGATCACGCCCTTCTAATATATCACTTTAATATTTTGCTCTACCATTCTCCATACTTTTTATATTGTACCTACTAATTTTTTATCACACTATTTCGTCTGTATTCCTATAGGTCACATTTAATAGTACGTCAGTTTGTGCATCTAGTCAATTTCTTTAACTCGTTTTATGCTGTATCTCGACTTTTTCTCAAGTCGTCCGATGCGTTTGTACAATTAAGCATAGAAGTAACATTTTCAATTTCACAAAAATACATAGTCCTTCAGTCGGAATACTAAAAAGGGCTTACAAGGTATTAAATAACGTTCAACAAGTCATAGTCACAGTCAGATTCAAGCTAAATAAGTCACAGTGAAAACCAAGTCATGCCCTAGTAAAGTGACGAAGGCTAGATACTAGAAGCTTCTGTAGAGTTTTGGAAACATCACGAAAATACATGTTTCACACTTTGTTACACTCGATCACGTTTAAAAACACTTAATTAATAATAGTTCACCTATATTATACATTAACACTCGAAATAACACTTTAGGAATATAATATACCTAATGAGGCGTCATGTTTTTTCACGTTTTTGGCGCCAAAACTCCAGGAAACCTTTGCAGGCTTCTTTATATTATAAGTTGCTAATTTTCTTATGTAAGACCATTAATTTTTATAAAACTAGTATAATTATAATTGTAAATACGTTTTTGACATTTCATTTAAAAAGACGCGGTAAATTATTGCGCCAAAGTTTAAATGAAATTACGCCGGTGTCATATTTTGTTCCCACTTTATTTTACTTTTTGTTGTTACTTGTTCTGTAGCTCGTTTCATTTAATTATGTTTTAGGCGTAACTTTAATCTCATGTCAGGTTTTATTTATTGCGAGACAAGAGTTGTGTATTTAGTATAAAAATAGTGTCTCACTAAATGTAATTATCGACTAATCACGTAATCACTACAAGTAGAAAAATCTGTCAGTCTGTCGTAAATTCTCGTGTACCTAGTGTTCTACTATACTCAGCCCAATTATTTTTTTGACTTCTCCAATAAAACTGAAAATAAAAATGAAAAGAATTTATTTTAATATTTGGACTGTGATATATCGGCTACCATCTACAAACTAACATAATATAAAAACCTCGCAAAAGTAATCAGTTTTTTTATTTTTATTTACTGGAGCTTCAAAGCATGAAACGTTAGACCGAGTATAATATGTTAGTAAGATCGATACATACCTACTGCCTGTCACTTAGACCTTCCTGAGTTATAAAATATTGGGGAAAGTCTTTTTTTAACAATTATAATTTTAAAAAAAACAGTGTGAAACTAATAAGTTAACAAAATAAAACAAAAAAGACAAGTGAAATAATTAAGAATAGAACATTCCACATTTGCTCTGTAAGTAATGAGGAAAAAGGGAGAGGCGCGTCATTGTAGATTGAACTGTCTGTATAAACCATTGTACATAGATATTGAACAGTTTTGAGCAACGTGAGTTTTGCATGGAAATATCCAAGCCATAGAATTTGATAGACGATACCCGACTCATGTGTCATATCCAGATACTTTGTCTCGATGTAGACATCCTCATGAATTTTTACTGTACTTGCTTACAAGTTTTATCAAGAATGTGTTATTTTTTACGCCAATAATAAAGACACGCGTCAAATTATGTTTTGAAATAATTCTCCATACGTTTGAAATCGATTTATGGTTGTTAGATATGTATGTACATTATGCCTGTTACATGTTCCCATTTGATTACTTGTCTGAAGTTAAGTACAAGAAGTTTACTTTTTTGTTGTTGTTGTTGTTTAGTTTTGTTTTGTTTCATCTTGCAAAACTTATCCTCTTTTCTTTCGCGGCTTTGCACGATATGGAATGTTCTTGCCTCGAATGTCTTGTCGACTAATTTCAACATGGAGCGTTTCAAATAGGGTGTATTCCTTTCCAACCTGGCAGGGCATCAACAACACTGCTTTAATATAAGCTTCACTTGTGTAACTAACAAACTGTGTAAACAAATCAAATGGCTGCTACTAAACCCCTGAAGCTTGGGTTTGTTTTAACAAGTCACATATTTTACGCCAATAAAAACATATCTAATCTATTGGCAGAAACTTTCAACTGGCCCACTCGCGTAGTTAATTTTTCACTTATAACTGGCATTTATTTATTATTAGGCTGTAAGATACGCTAATATTGCCACAAAAAAAAAACTTAAAATTACACTTTTTAAACTTTAATAATTTGTTATATTTCTCGCTACACACGTTTTGATCAAAAGTTTGGAATGGAGCGAAATATCACAAGCACACAACATATGAACTATGGTTTTAACGGTTGCGGGCATGACGTTAAACTATCCGATATGAAACAGTCGTAGATCTTCATCGTACGTTGTCAGTCGGTCTCGTGATAGATTAGTGGCATCGGACGATGGTATTGCGTCCTTGTTGCGGTTTGTACAGATCTAACAGATCAATATGTACGACCAGGCATATGTCTTAGGTGCATGGTTATAAACAATGCTATTAAAAAAATTACAGGCCAAGCGCCTTTGTTTACTAAACAAAATACAAATAACCGAACTACCTACTTGTTTTAACTACTAATCTACTTGCTTTGTTTTTTGTTACAATTTACGTAAGTGTATAAAAACTAGTTAATTTCTTTAAAATATCTTAAAATGCCTACATTAGGCCAATTTTTTTTTCTGATTTATTAGAGTAAAAAGTTATGAGCTTTATTTGCAAACGAAGTAAACATTAAAAAAAGCCTTGAATATTACTAATTACTAACAATAATTTAAGTATCAATCCTCACTTTCATTAAAAGTAATTTTCAATGATACGTCACTTAGTTAGCCTTACCTATTATTTTTGTTATCCACTTTAGATGTTGTCATCTTGAATTTATGATAAAATCACCTACCCAGTGTCCTCTAGGATCGATCCTACGATCCTGCACCAATCTATTGACACATTTTTTATCAGAATTGGTTTAGGCGTTTAGACTACAGGCGGAAACACAGGTAAAATGCCCTTACTTTAACTTGCGTCATCTTGTAAAAATAATCCTGTGTTGCCAAGCATTTACTAAGACGAAAACTTATTTCGTTCACGTTTAAAGTTGTCCTAATAAAACAGTATCATTTGTTTGCACAATACGAGGGGCATTTTATTAAGAGCGTAACGTGCCTCCGCGAGAATTTAGGGGCCTACTGACGATCGCGCCCGTCTATCAACACACAAAATTGTTTTATTCTAGTTAATAGCATTTAATCCTCCCTGTTGACCTTTTCCTTCTTGTATATTTTGACTTGACATTGTGATTTCGCCTGTCTTGCTATCTGGGCCGAAGGAAAATTTCTGTTTTTTGCAGGATTCCGTAGCAAAACAAGAAACTTTTATAGTTTCACCATGTTCATTGTACCACGCGCATGTATGCCTCCGTACTTGTGTACCTAGCTGCTGATCATAATGTATACACGCTATGTACCCCATATCATTGGGGTACGTATATCTATGTATAGCTATGTACCCCAATGATATATGCTAGATAACTGAAATGTTTTGGATAGCGCATCTATACGCTAACAGCTAATTTGCACATAGAAAATAGCCATATATATAGCCAATAGCTTTGCAATAGCTGTGAAGTTTTAATATAGTTTTTTTTTTACTTTTTGGCTCTATGCGTTTTGTCTATTTACTACAGTCAAGTATCATTTAGAATTTTCAAGTAGCCGATAGGTTCAGAGTCACAGTTAATAATATCACTTTCCTTCACTCTAGCACGTTGACAAACACTTATCAAATAATAATTCTTTAATATTATACAATATAAATATACGGTCACATTCATAAATACAAAAGTTTATAAAAAATAAGGCATGTTTATTTCACATTCCCAAACTCAACATTGTTTAAGATAGTTATGTTCAAGTAGACCATATTATAGTATCAGGGCTTTCGTTTACCTTGCACATATGAAAATTCACTTAAATACTAGCGATTACATAGCGATTTCTACCCAAGTCAAGTCTATCAGTATGGATGTCAATAGATTCTTTTTATGACTACAATTTTGTCTAATTCCAAGCGTCGAGTGATAATAAACTCGTAAGTATCTACTCATTTGTTTAATAATAGTGTAAGATGAGCAGAGTTAAATCAAATCATTTTTAACTACCATGCCCCGCGGATTCACCCCCGTAGAAATTTTCTCAGGAACCGTCGATTTTCTGAGATAAAAGTGTCCTATGTGATTCTACGGTCTTTTAACTATCTCTATGCAAAAAATCTCTTGGCCTTTTGGAAAAGCTCAGAGTCACACAGCGGGCAATGGAGAGAGCTATGCTCGGAGTTTCTTTGCGCGATAAGATCCGAAACGTGGATATCCGCCAAAGAACTAGAGTCACCGACATAGCTGTTAAAATTTGCAAGTTGAAGTGGCAATGGGCAGGCCACATCGCTCGAAGAACCGATAACCGATGGGGAAGAAATGTTCTAGAGTGGAGACCACGAACCGGAAGACGCAGCGTAGGGAGGCCTCCCACTAGATGGACCGACGACATTGTGAGAGTCGCGGGTATACAGTGGATGCAAAAGGCGAGCTGTCGTTCAGTGTGGAGGTTAAAGGAGGAGGCCTATGTTCAGCAGTGGACGTCTTCCGGCTGATGATGATGATGCAAAAAATCACGACTTTCCGTTGCATTACTGTGTGCAAGAGGAACGAACAAACAAACACCCTATCATATTTACAATACGAATTCGTATTTTATTTCGAAAACATGCAGTGATAAATATCTAGATTACTAAAACATTGTTTTTATGCCATAGGTGGCATCAAGCTAACGGGGTGCCTGATGGTAAGCGATCACTGTCGCCTATGGATACCTGTTACACCAGGGGCATCACAGATACGTTGCCACCCCTAAATTTAAGAACCCCATGTTATAGTTACTCGGAGATGCCGCAGGCAAAAAAGATGCCGTAAAATCTAATAAACAATAAATAAATAAATAATAATTATTTAAACACGATTTAGCAGTTTTCGCACTTTTCGCGTGTATGAAGAAATAATGATAATGTTTTGTGAATAATTTCACTAAATTACTAACTAACGCCTTACTTAGAAACGTTAGTTAAATAAATATATGCTTAGGTATATAATTGATCTGTCATCTTCTTGCGGGCTCTAGACGGACCAATTTTAAGCATTGTTTAACTTAACTAACGGTTTTAAATATACAGTAAATATTAGACAACAGAGTAAGAAGTATAAAAAAAGCAGCTCAAACATGTACTATTTTTGTTAGAAATGTTTATCAGGTTGTTTATACGCTTGACATTTTACCTTTAAAAAGCTGCTTTTGCGACGAGATGAGTCGCATCATTAGCGTCTGTAAATTATTAAGAATTGCTTCATTGTCAGTGGAATCAGAGTACCTAGATGTATTCGAAATCTACCAACACACTGCTCTCAAATTAGATAAATTAAAGAAATATGTGTGATCTGTAGGGTAAATGCTAAAAAGCTGCGCGGCAACAATGCTTTCAATTTCTTTACGAGTTTAGGCTTTTTTAACGGAAAATTTAAATACATATACTCGTTGGCCTATTATACAAAAACAGTTGAATTTACCATAGAACGTTAAATGTCTAATGACATCAGCTGGCAGCGTACCCATCATGCTGGAGGTATTACCAGATTTAATTGAGATTTAATATTATGTATATACATCCTTAATACCAAAACATTTAACAGAACATTACTTATCGTATTAAATTCTTAAGTGTTGGTAATTTTTATACCGGCTCAATAAATTGAGTCACTGAAAAAAACAATTTATACTCAAAATCCGTTACTTATGGTCCTAAACAAAAGGTATCCGTAAAAATGTTTTGATATGGAAATTTCGTTGATTGGGTTTCAAAAGTAATTTGTTATAGAGATACGTTTCAATTTTGTTTAGCTTAAACGTAAATGGAAGGGATTTAATGGACAGCAGTTGCCTGTATTGATATCCATTACCAAAATGTATGAATAAATTTATAAAGTCCATTAATGTCATTTTCACAATTCTGGCCCGATTGGGTGCGATAAATGTTAGAATTAATACCTTGCCTTGCAGTATCGTTGGCTGGTAACAGTGTGAAATTGGAATGAAATTTATTATCTTTAACACACAGTATATACAGGGTTACTGGTAATAAGTTAGCATCCTCTTAATGGCAGCCTCAGTACATCAAAACAAACAACTTTTGTTATTCCTACGACTTTTCGAATTTCACGAAAAAAATGTTGCAGTTTCATCTAAGCTGCGTTTCATACAAAAAAATCATTCACTTCTGAGAAAATGCAAGAAACAGCTGTTATTTTTTCTCGAATTTTGATGTCGTAGAATAAAAGTTGTTTATACCATTCACCCTTTAAAAAGCTTATTTTATTCACTGAAAACAGTGAATAATAAGTATTGAATTTATAAGCATTGAATTTAGAATACACCAATATATTCGACCTCCATCTCAATGCTATATACAACCTCCTAGCGCAAAAAATACTCGATACAAACTCCTGATACCTTTATTTTTCTCGTAGTCATGGTATAAAGGGTATAAAGTATAGTATGCAACTCTTGAATACAGATTTATATCGAGGCCCATGAATCACTCGCGTCGCTCAGGATTCTAACACTTGAATCACCCGATACGCTCGTGATTCATCTATGGCCCTCGGTTTGAATACGTCCTTTATTCACTAATTGCATAATATACTATTGTTTTGACTTATTGAAGCCGCTTAAGAGGATGCTAGGTATAGGAGCCACACGAGATAATAACACATTACGACACAAGGGCAGACTGAAAACAATTGCTCACGCACTTCTGACAAGGTCTGTTAAGTCAGTGTAAGAAGGTCAGTGATTGTATATACCTACCACTATCTACCAGAGAACATAAAAGGTGCAGCTTCCAACTATATATTTAAATGCAAGCTCAACCTACTATGGCTCAGTAAAGGATATTATTCGGTTAAGGAGTATGTTGATGACAAACTATAATTATATTTTAGTACCTATGATGCACATAACTGTAACTTATTATTATTAACTTGTATTTTTTTATAAAGAATCTGTTTCAGTAAACTTAACACTACCCCCATGTACTATTGTATATGGTACTATTAGAAGCTTAAAGGGGGTATTGTATTCAAAATAATATGCTTCCGGTCGAGCATCCGGCCCCATCATCATGAATAATCCCCATGTTCGGGACCAATTTAATTTGTATTGTGCTCTAGCTTGGTTTATTACGCTCGCACTAAAAATAGAGAACAAAGTATTCCAAACAACGTAAAATACGCAGGTAACTGAGGAGCTTTTCCGCTAGTTGGTCCATTTTATCAACTTCGTTAAAACTTTATCAATATTTCGCCACCAATTATCAAAAACTTTCTTAACGAGGAAACATTTTAAACTGTTGTTAACGGTTTAGTAGATGTATTACGGTACGTAGGTTCATCCTATTTATGAACTAGCTGGGCTCTACGGTTTCACCCGCGTGAAACACATTCCTTCAGAAAGCGTAATTTTTTAAGAGATAAAAAGTTATTTTCCTACCCTCCATCCAATTATCTATATATTATATATATAAAAAACATCACATCAGGAAAATTACTTTTTGTCTCAAAAACATGTACGCTTTCTGAAGGAATGAATACGTGGGTAAAACCACAGGGCCCAGCTGTAGTCTTCTTCTTCTTATATTATTATATAAATGTCGATGTGTGCATGTATGTATGTACCCTTTGGACTCCAAAACGGCTGGACCGATTTTGACGGGACTCACTGGCAGATAGCTGATGATATAAGGAGTATCCACGCGTGAAACCGCGGTGCGCAGCTGGTGCTTTATTAATGAAAAAACTTTATTACCAAATGAATGAAAATAGTTCTCTGTAAATAGCGTAGCTATTCGAGTAGTGGGGAAGGTAAAATGTCTAAATTTATTATTCAAAATTGAACTTTTCCACTAAATTGAACCGAACGAATAGGCCACTAATAAATTGAATCGGGCATTACTTACGCTTCCAAATTAGTGGTTTGACCCTTCGGATTTCAATTAGTTTAACAGGTACTTATTATTCAAGAGACAGTCGATTAAACATTGATTTTGGTGGCCAGTTGCAGGTCGAACTAACTTTGTTTCACTAGATTAGGTTGCCACATATTTAGGTAGGTAAATCATATCTAGACTACGTTCGGGGGAACGATGACCAGTTTATTCGTTGTTTTTCGCACACGTCCTAATGTACGGAACGACTTAGTTGTTTCATAATCTCATAATTGAGTATTGTGCTGTAATTGCAGCATTTACAGATTAGCACTTAAAACTGGAAAACAATGAGTGATTATTGCATTACATAGATCTGTTTTTGCCAAACCTAGCATATTGTCGAAATCAGAAAATAGAAACAAAAATAAACTCGTCAACACGGTTGTCAAAATTTTCCATACACAAATTCCATTTAAACATCAGTGTAATTTCAACGGTTGTTTAGTTGCAAGTTGCAATCGAGGTGTACGCTCAAATGCTTGGAACGGCCCTTGTGTCACAGTTGTTTTTCACAATGATGTTATGAACCACAGAAGGGAGATTTTTTTTCGTCTAAAATAGAATGGCTGTCAAGGCATTATTGCAAGCAATCCGTTGTAGCCAGTTGCACACATGTAAACGAAACGTCATAATATAACTACATAGGAAGGAATGCAATAATTCGTCAAGATTATTATTAAACCAAAAGGTTATGAACGCCATTTTGTTAAAGTTCAAAACTGACCTTAAGTTCGACGCGTTGACGTAAATAAGAATGTTTACTCGTATGCCTGGTAACAGATGTTCCTTCTCTTTTCCGTTCTATTTACTTCTCTTTTCTGTGTTATGAAAGACGAAGTTGCACACTGGGCGCGCTCCGACGCGTCCTTTGAATGCACCTTTGAGTAGTGTGGAAACTGACATAGTTTTCACTTCAGAAGCCATTGAGCCAGAAACACGCCAGCATTTTGGTCACGCGTCGCATTAATAGACTAATATAGATGTATGGTGGTCTAAGAGGGAGAGGCCTTTGTTCAGCAGGGGCGTTTACTGGCTGATGATGTGATATGCTGGTCAGTGGTCTCGGCTCATATATTCACGTTCTGCCATAAATGCCTCTGTTGTTTGCCGCTGCAGTAATGTTATAAAATATCAAACACCTAATTCCACAAACCCAGTGTTTCCTAGTAGCTCTAATCTCGTATAGATAAGTACTACCCAATGCACCACTAAAACAATACTCAAATCGGCACAAATACACTGTATTCCAGCAACGTTTCTATCGATGTGTGGTTATGGATGTGGTTGCATCGTCGGTGCTACGCAATATGGAGCCCTCTCAAAGCGAACCGCATTTACTGAATTTCTATGCAAAACCAGTAAACAAGATAAAACACCTATGTACTCATATAAACAAAAGCCGATACCATGTTACCTTTAGCACTTCTAAATTTAATACGACATAAATAGATACCCACAAAAATTAGTTAAAGGAACTTGATCTGTCCTATTTTTAGGGTTATGTACCTGAAAAACGGAAACCTTCCATAAAAGATCACTTTGTTGTCCGTCTGTCTGTCTGTTCGTATGTAATTTTTTTCTCAGGAACCCGTGCTGGTATCTAGTTAAAATATTTTCAAATGCTTATGTTTACGGTTCCTTGGAGGTGAAAAAGTTCAAGGTTCTATGTCATGTCAACGCAATAAAAGATACAGCCATTGTCATATAAAAATATGTCACATATTCCGTCATTTTCGATCCAGGTCTTCTCGTTATCTCAAGTCGTTAATTATAACTTTTTGCGTATACAAACTTACATTTTGTAGTTATAAAACCGAAAGTGATGTAGTCAGATATAATGGAACATTTGTTTCAAACTGAAATGAAATGAAATGTTATATTTTTTAATAGCAAAGCTACTGGTAATCAATAATACTAATTGTAAAAATTCGTTTTAACTAAATAAAATGATCGTAAATTAATTAATTGATATAAGTCGAATTGACTGTTGGAAGGTAATGTCTGTATGTATGACATACATATTAAGTTTGTACAGAACCCTCAGTGCGCGAGCCAACTCGCACTTGGCTGGTTACTGTAATTACATATGACTTTGGTGGACGTAATTAAACCAGCAACACTAAAATAGTAATGTAGAACAACATGCATCTTTGCTCGACAGATAGAGCATTGTCAAACGACAGTTTTGTGATAATTAGATAAATAGGAATGTTTACTGTGCCAGCTTCATAGTTTATATCTTGACTTATGGAGTAAACTGTTAGACTAATTAAATTTCCTCGTAAATGTCGAACTTGTAAGTGTTTCATGATATTATGCTTTGTTTTTAATTGGAGTCAAGCTTCGGCATCCTTCCACAGGATTATTGTCACGCTTTGCACACTCAATTAACCTACATTCACTTACCTTTCATATTCACCAACTTTGACTGGTTTCTTATATAAATATTGTTTTATTCCGCAAAAATAAACATTGTACCTCCAGAGTATTGAGGGTTGCAAGAATAATGATTTGTTTTCATTGTCGTTGAGATCGTCGGTGCGGCGGAGGGAGACAAAGATTGTATTCACGACGCGTAAATACCTTCGGTTACCTTTAATTGATAAGACACTTTCGTAATTCCTTGTTTCAACAGGAGATAAAATAAATATAATAAATTCGCGTCCGTTGAAAATTTCGCAAATTTTCGCGTTGAAGAGGCCGCCAATTTAAATGGTCGTTCCTCAAAATTATACCTGCCCGAATTAGAGTCGTGCTCGGCTCTCTAATTTTGTATGAATTTATCACCGCCCTCAGTTCAATTACAAAAAATACAACTCTCCAGGAAATATGATAGACATTCTATCGTGAATTCTAATTAGTTACCTACTTTTCTATATCAAAGTGTTAATGTTGCTTTTAAGTTTATTTAGGCGCTAAATTGCCAGCTGGTGTCATGTTTAAGATAACCTTGCCAGCATAATTTAGGCATTATTACATTGACTTAGGATGTTAGGAATTTGCTGTTTAGCTCTCATTGCTTTACATAACAATCTATCAATACCTTTAACAATGTAAAGTTTTAGTTTAACAGCTAATAACTTGTAAATCGTAATTTATGCCTAATTAGGACAAAAAATTACGTACATGCAAAAATTTAATTTAAGTCATGGAATTACTTTTTTATGGTCCTAAGTGGCGGTGTGGTCGAAGATGATAAACACTACGTCCATAGCGAGCGTCAAAATTGTCTAGTGTATTTGGTTTACTTAATAACATCATTTATTATTGTTCCAGATTTATCCAGACTCAACATCAACACAATAAGTAAGTATAAACAACTTGGGTTTCTACACTATTTAGAAAATTAGACAGCTACAGTTCTCGCACCTATTTGTAAAACCGCATCCGCGTGGTTCTCGCCTATTAGTTCTAGAGGTCAGAGCGTTTAGGAGGGGCATTAGAATCGATCTCATGTCACGCCATCCTATTTTATTTTTAAATGATAGGAATACATGTACTGTACTTAAATATTGTCAACAGCAGTTCACGGTTATTTTAGAGTAACATCATTGTAAGAACAAAATCTTAAATACAACTTATGTCATAATGACTCCATTCGTTGAAACATCTCGACGTCACCTTCAGCAAGATCAACGTTTATTGACATTTGCACGCCTACAAACGTTTCGTGCGTAATCTTAACGACACCTAATGCTGTGTCTAAAGTCTTTTATGACAATGACTAATAATAAATGCGGCCTTATCACAATCCCCGTCGCCTACCTCCATATATTCCTTCTATTAAGGTACGATAATGTCCACCTATAAATGGAGTGGCTTATCGACCCTGTATATTAATACGTGCACCCTTCCACAAGTACCGCTCGGTCTGAGTGTGTTTGAACAGGTCCACTGCAAACAATCTTAATAGTGCACTTGAGTCTTCTTTTTTCCGCTTCATAGCGGTCATGCGTTCCATTATTCTCTATTCATTGAGCTTTGGATAGACAAGACTTTTCCACGAGGGTCGGCTTCTTACTTTTTCCCAGTGTTGTGGAATATGAAATATGATGGTGTATGAAGCATAGTATACGAATACACTAATTGATGGCGACAAAGCCTACAATGTAAAGTAAAAGTAAGTTATTTAACCAAACCATTTTAAGCCACTATTATCATGTTGTAAGTAATAAATAAAAGCAATCTTGCAGTATTTACAAACTTTGTTAGATCATGGAAATTGCATCGAATTTTGCAGCAAATGGGTCCGTCAACATCTCGGCTGATGGAATTTGTCCGGCAAATAGTGATACTCGTATAAAAGTCTAGATGCGCTGTCTACCCTTGGATATGTGCCAAAGAAACGTGTGAGATTACAGATGCGCGCCGGCGAATGTCCATGAATGTTTTATCACTGATTTTCAGGTCCATGCACATTTGATTTCATATATAAAAATGGAAAAAACAGCGCAAGTGCTTGTATAATTCAGTTATCAAATATCAACGATGCTAAACTAAGTAGGTTATTTTTCTTGCTATTAATTAGGTTTACTTTCTGTTTCTATTATTCGTATAATGGGTATGGTAATTGGGCAGTTTGCAAGCTGACAAAAGTAATCATGAAACCCTTCTCAAACTGTGAAACCTCTAAACAACTTAGCCAGATTCTAAAACAATTGCATATTAACCAAAGTTATCACTGAGCCTAGAATTTCATTAATGCTAAAGTACCTAATACTTGGGACTGTTGAAAGAAAATAAAGCAAAAAGTAGAAGAAGAGAAAGTAATAGTACATTGTTACCCCAGGGGTGAAAGTAACTTATTTAGTCCCGAGACGGGGTTTGGCGCCCGAGCGTAGCGAGGGCGCTAATAGTTCGAGGGACTAAACCCTTTAACCCCGAGGTAAACACTGTGCTTTTCATTACGAATACAAGGAAACTAAAAATAAAAACATGAATTGACTAAAGAAATTATGAGTGAATTTTATTTTATAAAATTGTCGTACGATTTTAAGTATCTTTCTTTTGATTTAGGTGGTAAAAGATTTTCCACTGCTGCTTTAGCCTCTTCTCTAAGGAAATCAGGCGTTAAAGCCATATCGGAATCAGATGAACTTATTGTGTTAATACAAATCTGCTATACGGAAGTATAAACAAAACTTTACAATGAAGATCGGATTCCCGCCAATTTTTTTTTGATCATCCTGACACTGGCAAGTCCACGTGAAGTGCGGGAATATAATCTTCTGAGGAGAAGTTGCAACATGGTTGAATACAAAATGTGAAAATAGAACTAGTATTTTTTTAATAATATGGGTGTCTGTCATTTGTCAACTGTCACTATCAGCTGAAAGTGATTCTCCCTAGGGCTGAAATGTATTACTTTCAACCCACTCCTCAGGCAACTTCAGACCTACTTTCAGAGTATGAGTAATGAAAAGAACCTTACGTATCTACACGAAGTAAAAGGAAAACTTTTAAACAAAACGTGAGAGTTTAATCCCAAAAAAGTAAAAATCATTTATCTACTCATGAAGCAATAATTGTTAATACTTCCCTAAGTTCCTTTCATAGAAAAGCCTGAGTGCGACTGGTGCCGGTATATCCACAGTGATATCGTTGCGTCGCCAATTTGTCGTTTTACTGCCACATATTATGTGGTTTATTGCAGACATTATGCTCATTCTCTCCTTTCCACCTATTCCGATCAGATTGTACAGAAACGCTCTTGGTCTCTAAATTGATTCGTCACGCCGCACCGCGTCGTGTGCCGTGATTATGGGTCTGCGATTGATGGCGCCTCAGGCTCGTAGAATAAGCGATGTCTTATTAATATTTATCAAAATTAATCGGGATGGGCACCAAAGAGCCTTTTTGCGGTTTCGATAAATTGTACGTCAGAGTTATATACGTAGTATTAAAGATTAGTTTCGATTATTTTTGTCAAGAAATTTTTTAATTATCCTTTTAGGTAAGTAGCAAAGTAATAATTACTAATTGAAAGAATTTCAATCGCCTTTGATATTTTATTCCTGTCCGTTTTTTCCGTAACCAGTTATTTTTATGGAGCAGCTACTCAATTTCAATTCAAAACCTTTTTACATTGAATAATTTAGTTACGCCTCCAATATCTTAAATTATCTTTTATTTTACATTTATTAGCTTTCCATGTAATTAACTAAAACATCACAAGGTAAATTGCTACTTTGTACCTACCTACGGATAAAAAAGATTAGGTAACACAAATTAAAAAACTTTTCTTTAAATCCAAGGCGGTCTCAGAGGACATAAAGTTTTTCTCACCCCATTCCGCTTGACCGCTAGTTTCAACGATATAAAACGCTGCCAAAACTTTGCAGGCCACAAGTAGGCAAAGTTATTATGTAATTGACATTCGTAATATTTTAGACTTGTCTTATTGTATTTCTGGGGCAAGTGCATTTAATAAATAAACAAAATACAAGCTAATACTAACACTACAAATACAGTTAGACTGCCCATAGACCGTTGAAGGTCATAACTCTTATTGTAACGAGTATAATTCCTGTATATGAGGAAGGTTTGTATGTGTATCAAATTGTAGCCCAGACAAATGATTGATAGAAATAACAATATGAATATCTGAAGTAATTTTATCCAAGTTTAGCTTACTTGTATTACAAAGTTAATGAGTAAAATTGAATTAAGTACACAGTAATTGGTGTGAGTTATCGAACGTTCAGTTAAGTTAATGTTAATCTGCGTACGGCATCCATCTCCAGGCGATATTTTGAATTTGGCCATAACTTGTAAGGCGTACACACCAACCAGGCGGAACAGTAATTTAGTTAAGGGGCTTTAATCCGGTCGGCTGGCCTGCCTGCGGTTTCTTCCCCATTCGCCCCTTAACTGGGCAGACGAGATTTTGAACGTTATGGCATATTACGGTGTCGTTTGTCATAGCTATGTTCTAGCGTTTGTTTGTTGACATATAGTTCATGAAACCTCTTAAAGAAGATCAATTAAAATAATATCAATGCACTATTAATGTGGCCTTTCTAATCATTTAACAATTTGTTTAGATTCACACCCATAACAAAGCTTAGCTTTGTTAGTATATATAATATGCATAAGGTTGAAAAATTTAACCAGGTCCGTAGTCCAACGTAACTGAGATATTTTTTTTCACACGGATCTGTGGCAAAGGGGTTCGTTAGCCGGTCACGGTCGGCTTTCTAGTGGGAATGCTCACCGCAAAATATCTCCTATGGATGACTCAACCTTTTTGCAGTTTTTGTGTGATTGCATAAAAAGTGCTCTTTCACAAACCATGGTGAAAAAACTATTTTATTTTTGACACCGCAGTTTTATAAATTTTCCTTTATTTTTGGGATAAAAATTTGCTCGCTTGCATGTTAATCTAGGTTATAAGCTATCTCCATACCAAATTTCGTCCAAATCTGTAGTGATTTACTGCGCCTCCCTTACACGTGCAGAAACCAGGGCCATTGTAGGTAACATGGTCGAAACGTTGTACGAGAGGCTCGGGTACGGGTGGCTACTGTCGTTTTTTGTAAGCGACCTTAGCTTAGTGGCTACCGTAGACCGTAGCTTAGTGCTCGGAGCGTTTATCCATAACGAGAAGTATAATTTATGAATTGTCTATGAGAACATTTTAATAGTAAATCCTTAAGTGTGGAACACAACAACAACACTCGAATATTAAAATTACTTTCGACGTAATATTTTATTCAAATAATGTATAAATTTTCACATATTGAGCGTTTTTGTTTTCCAACTAGATATAAAAATTACTCCCAAGGTACTTATTACTTCAATATTTCCAGCATAATTCACTCAATTTAAAAACGCGTCAGCAGTTTCCTGCTCGACGGTAGGCAAAGAACCTTTTAAAGCTCATCGTACGTAAATATTGTCAGTTAAGTATTGGCAGCGACGACACGATGCGCGACGATGCGTAAAAATATAAACCCAGGACGAAGGATATAACTGGACTTGGCGTTTGTGTACATCCGTAAGGGGCACCCTTATTATACATGTTAGTATTTATTGAAATTATTAGGATTATGTTCGATGTTGTAATGAAGGCCAGTTTTTTTTTGGTTTATTTGGCCATCTAATAAATACCACATACTTTAATTTAATATACAATAACGAACCTTGAATAGGCGAATTGGGAAACTGTAATGCCCAATCAAGGTAAATAAATAAAAAACTGACAGTTTTAAGAATTACAAAATGTGAGCTTGAACGTAAAATCTAAAGTAAAAACAATAAAATAAAAAGAGAGATAAATTTTTTATTACACAGAAAAATAACAGTATACAATAACAAAGAATACACATAAATTAAAACAAAAACAAAAACAATGAAAAGTAAAAACAATGTCTTGAATTATTATAAAAACTTAAAATACAGGCAGCAGTCCAATCACTTTTAATAATGTACGGGCGTGTTGCTAGTAAACTAGCAACACTACGCCGGATGGATGAATTTCTCCACCGGCACTGGGCAACACTGCCCACTTCCTTTCTATTTTTTCTACTATTCTAACGTGAGTGCATCGTTTTCCTATATTATCGGTGAAAAGCATTAATAACTCCTGTGTGCCTGTAATTAAACAGTATCCAGTGTCCCCGCGTAGACATTATACCCCGACGTGATATAAATGAAACAATAACATACTTAAAAGCAGTGAAAAGGTGTTGACAAAAACGCCGGCCGGCACCGATCACCGCCGCCGACACGCCATTTTGTTGACCATCAAGCGAAGAAAACAGGGAAGTGTATCCTTTTAACTCCCATCCAACTTATCTTCACTTCTATTTTGATAGATTGTCATCTTGGCTCTTCATTTGTTACTAATTTTAACGAAAATAATCATAAATACTTGTATTTTTCACCGAACATTATTGCGCGCGCGTCCATCTTTTTTTCTCAATATCGCACGCGCACGACACTCAATACAAACCCAAGGTCAAAGGGTCATTAATCAATCAAATAGCGTAAACACGAATCATTTATTCATGCAATTTCAGCTACCACGGCGTGGTCAAAGGTCGCGTTCATTGTTTTTGAGTTCTACTCATCGAAAACAGCGCACCTCTTCAACCACTTCGGATCGCGAATTGCAAATTTACGTATCGTTTGTTCTTACATTCTTTGCTACTATTTCCGTCGATTTCTGTTGGAAGTGTACATAACTCATGATGTCTCAGACAAAGGAGCCACCTCCACGGTCACCTGCGGGAAGTGTCAACTTAAATGTACCCACTATACAGTTAACCAATTTGAAGGATTTGAATACAAAGCGCAGTTCCGTCAAGGGTCGCATAACTAAATACAAAAATTATTTTCACAAATTAACGCAAGCAAGGGCAGTGACTGCAATTGAATTGGGTGCATTAGCCCAGCGATATGAAAAATTTAGAGATTTATCATTTGGTTTTGATGATTTACAGTCACAAATAGAACTTTTAAATTCATCAGAGCTAGACGCAGAGCTCGACATCCGCGAAGAATTTGAACTTGAGTTTTCTATGCTTATATCTGAAACTCAGATACTTTTAGATAAGAGTAAGCCACAAAATAATGCCTGTAAATCACCAGGAAATTCAATACATTCAACATGCAGTCACGCATGCAATCACAAACAAAACACAGTAAGCTTCAAGCTACCAATAATTAAAATAAGCAACTTTGACGGAACATGTTTTAAATGGCTTGAATTCAGAGACACATTCACTTCACTCATACATGATAATGACAGGATACAACCCATTCATAAATTTCATTATCTCAATAGCTACTTAGAGAGTGACGCTGCCAGAGTCATCAGCAACCTGGAAATCAGCGCACAAAACTATCCTGAAGCTTGGCGTCTCCTCTGCGAGAGATACAACAACGAAAAGCAGCTCATAACCAATCACTTAAACTCTCTGATTAGCATGCAGCCTGTGTCTCGAGATTCAGCTAAGGGTTTACGTTTTCTCATTGACCATGTGTCTAAAAACCTAAGAGCTTTGAGCACCCTCGGTGAACCAACTGAGCATTGGGACACTTTGATCGTACATTTGGCATCAGCAAAGCTTGATAACAGCACTACATTCAAATGGGAAGAGCATAAAAACTCTCTTCAAAAGAGCCCCACATTAAAGGAGTTCTTCCAATTTCTTAAGTCTCGGGCAGACATTTTTGAATCAGTACAACACAATAAACATGAAAGTCGTCCAATCATGATTCATAAACCAAACAATTTGTTCAGACATTCAGAGAAATCACATGCCAAATCATTTGTAATTTCAGCTGGTGCTTCTCCTGCCCCTACTTGCATTTTATGTAAGGGTAGCCATCGCCTGTACGATTGTGCTTCGTTCCTGTCCAAGCCGGTGGAGGAAAGGGCATCCGAAGTCATGCGTCTCCGGCTCTGTTTTAATTGTCTTCGGAAAGGTCATTCTTCGCCTCAGTGCAGGTTAGGTCCTTGTTCAAAGTGTAAAACCGCCAGACACAATACACTATTATGCAAAGGTTCTTCTTCTCAGGCTGCAAACATATCCAATGTACACACATCCACTGCAATTGATTTTCAAAGCGATCAGCCATACCAACAGGACATAGTCAGTATGTCTTCAGCTACTAACAACAATAGCACACTTCTTTCAACCGCTTTAGTCGATTTATACAATCCACACACAGACAAATGCACCACAATACGAGCCCTTTTAGACAGTGGGAGCCAATGCTCGCTACTAACAGATAAAGTAAAATCCATGTTAGAATTGACTCCTCAGCCAACACAAGTAAACATTGTAGGTATAGGTAATGTGCATTCATCCAAATCAGTACAACGTTGCATTGTCAAACTAAAGTCAAAGGTCAGTCCATTTGAGTCATATTTATCTTGTCTGGTGCTTCCTCAAATATCCGGAAATTTACCTAGCAAAACAATAGATATTTCATCAATTAAACTACCATCAAACATCAAACTCGCAGACACTTCTTTCAATCAAGCTTTACCAGTAGATTTACTGATAGGAGCTGACTTGTTCTGGGATCTCATTGAACCAGAACAAATCCGCCTTGGTCCCAGTCAACCCATGATGCTCAAGTCAAAGCTAGGGTGGATACTGGCAGGCCCACTGTATACAAACAATACAAAACAAAACAATTCCATTATATGCAATCACGCATCAATCCAATCCAATACACAAGAGATCATTTCAAACGATGAACTGAACGAAAATCTCAAAAGGTTCTGGGAGATAGAGCAAATACCCGAGTTAAATGACAAACAAACTGACGAAGAAATTCAATGTGAGGCTCATTTCGTAAAGCACACTTACCGTAATGATGAGGGCAGGTTTTGCGTTCAGCTACCCCTTCGTACAGACCCAGATTGCTTAGGAGATTCAATTAAACGAGCCAAACAACAATACTTAGCTCTTGAACGACGCTTCGCTAAAAATTCAGAACTCAAACGATTATATTCAAACTTCATAAAGGAATATGCTGATCTTGGACATCTAACAGAGGTTCCTACTGTACCACAACCGTCATATTTCATACCACACCATGCAGTGTGGAAACCTAGCAGTGAGTCGACTCGCTTAAGGGTAGTTTTCAATGGTAGTCAAAAAACAACATCAGGTTATAGCATTAACGACATACAGATGGTAGGACCACACATACAAGATAGCTTGTTCAACATTTTAATAAGATTCAGACAATATACATATGTATTATCAGGAGATTGTGAGAAAATGTATAGAATGGTCAACGTCCAGGACATCCATAAAAATTTACAAATGATCCTGTGGCGCGAAAATATCACTGATACGCTGAAGTTGTTGCGGTTAAACACTGTTACCTATGGTTATGCCAGTTCAAGCTTTCTCAGCACACGATGCCTGTGGCAATTAGGTGAGGAATGCGCTGACCCTAGGTTAAAGGAAATCATTCAGAAGGACTTTCTAGTAGATGATTTATTGACCGGAAGCGATGATATCAGTGACTTAAAACATGTAAAGCACGCTATAGAGTCTGTACTACGTGCAGGTTGCTTCAATTTACGCAAGTATCGTTCAAACTCTCCAAAAATCCTGGCAGATACTCAAAATACACAAAACAACCTAACAATAAGCTCTGCTTCACATACATTAGGCATAGGATGGAATCCAAACGATGATTTCATTCATTTTCCAACCAATTATAAAGCTGACATTAAAGCTCCAACAAAACGATCTATATTGTCAGACTCATGCAGGATATTCGACCCGCTCGGATTGTTATCAGTAGTGACAATAATTCCCAGACTTATCATTCAGTCTTTATGGATAAAGAAAATTCCATGGGATGCGCCAATTCCAAATTCATTAATTCAACAGTGGTATAAATTTGTAGACAAGTTGAAATACCTACAAACACTACACATTCCTAGACATGTCATGTGTGAAGCATCTGTCCACAGAGAGCTACACATATTTTGCGATGCATCAAAATTTGCCTATGCAGCAGCAGTCTATGCACGGTCAGCGGATGAACGGGGCGACATCACTACACGCTTGCTGTGTGCCAAAGCTAGAGTGGCTCCAGTAAAGCCAACAACCATACCTCGGCTAGAGCTGTGTGCTTGCCTTCTAGGCGCTCAGCTCGCGGTCGCCGTATGTCGCGCTCTGCGATGTGTCATTGCTCGCAAAGTATTCTGGACAGACTCATCCATTGTGTTGTCTTGGCTAGGCATGAGGTACGACAAATTAAAAACTTTTGTAGCCAACAGGGTAAGCGCCACTTTAGAGCTAACACAGCACTCTCAATGGCGACATGTACCAACTAAATTCAATTCTGCAGATTTAGCTACACGCAGTGTAGATGCAGATAAGATAGAAACTTGCCAATTATGGTGGGAGGGACCTCCATTTTTACGGCAACCTGAATCGGAATGGCCACCCATTTATCCTAATACTCATACAGAAACACATGATTTACCTGAGGTCAAGGTAAACATCACCTCTTGTGATGAAAACACCAAACAAACATTAATAGAATTCGATAGATACTCAAAGCTACACTTTCTACAACGCTCATTCGCATATGTACATCGATTCATTAACAATTGCAGAAATCCAACCAACAAACACACTGGTGTTTTGCAGCCTGAAGAACTCAAACGTTCATTTCAAGGTTTAGTCAAATTATCACAGATTGAATCTTTTCCGAAGGAACTGTCGATTCTCAAGTTAAACAACCAGCTCAGCACTACATCCAATATTTTGTCGTTGAGCCCATTTCTGGATAGGGACATAATCAGGGTTGGAGGACGTTTAGAAAATTCTTGCTACCCATATGAAAAACGTCATCCAATGCTACTACATTCAAAACATATCTTAACAAAACTATTATTTCGACAGGAACATCTTCGTCTTTTGCATGCTGGTCCTCAGCTGCTTTTGTGTTCAATTCGTGAAACTGTTTGGCCAATAGCCGGCAGAGATTTGGCTCGTACCACTGCGAGACAGTGTGTTGTGTGCAGGAGAGTCAGCGGGAAAACACCCACTCCCATAATGGGAATGTTACCTGAACAACGTGTCAATCCTGGCTCCCCCTTTGAATTCAGTGCTTGTGACTTTGCTGGGCCCTACTACATCACTGATCGAAAAGGTAGAGGCTGCAAAATCACCAAATGCTATTTGGCTATATATTGCTGTTTAAAATACAAGTGCCTACATATGGAGGCTGTAAGTGAATTAAGCAAGGAAGCATTTATACTATCTCTACGTCGTTTTATCTCTCGTAGAGGAAAACCAACTCAACTTTTCTGCGACAATGGTCGTAACATGGTTGCTGCATCTCGAGAACTTTCAGAGTTCATCAAATCCCACTCTGATGACATCATGAGTTACACTTCAGGGGAGGGTATTAATTTCAGATTCGCACCGGCATTCAGTCCACATTTTTCAGGCTTGATAGAATCATGTGTGCGCTCTGCAAAATTTCATATAAAGCGCATCCTAGGCAACACTCACCTAACATTTGAAGAGTTGGCGACTCTATTCTGTCAAATAGAAGCTATCCTCAATAGCCGCCCCCTCTGTCCCCTATCATCCTCTCCTGATGACTTCTGTCCTTTAACCCCTGGACACTTCCTCATCGGAAGACCGCTTGCCTCATTACCTGGACCTGATATACATGACAAACCTGCAACCAGATTAAATCGATTCCAGAGATTGGAACAGTTCCGACAGGTCTTCTGGAAGCGCTGGCAGATGGAGTATATCACAGAACTTCAGCAGCGGCAAAAATGGCGTGTCCACAGCAAGCCGATGCGGGTCGGAGACCTGGTACTCATCAAAGAACCTAATATTCCACCGATGCATTGGAGACTCGGTAGAATCACCACTCTAATCCACGGAAAAGACAATGTGGCCCGTGTTGCAGACGTAAAGACTCCCACGGCCACCTTCAGACGAGGTGTCAAATACCTCTGTCCTTTGCTGGACCCTGCAGAGGACAACATCTTGGAACCGGAGGGTTCCAACGCCGCCCAGCATGTACGGGCGTGTTGCTAGTAAACTAGCAACACTACGCCGGATGGATGAATTTCTCCACCGGCACTGGGCAACACTGCCCACTTCCTTTCTATTTTTTCTACTATTCTAACGTGAGTGCATCGTTTTCCTATATTATCGGTGAAAAGCATTAATAACTCCTGTGTGCCTGTAATTAAACAGTATCCAGTGTCCCCGCGTAGACAAATAATATAAATGAATTAAAACCAAACCTTAAAACGCTTGGTGGGACCAACACAACTGCAATGGAGCCCCGCAAAAACAACCCAAAATCTGACAAAGAGGAATTTCTGTATTTGTTTATTTTGCTTGTTTCTGGTATTGTCGTAAGGATGTCAAATCCAGTTATATAGTTCATCCTAGATTTGCAGATTAAATACTATTGCCACGTACACGTATACGTTTCGTTGCTTTTGAGTCATAAAAATTGTAAGGAAAAAAAAAGATTTTTTTTTCATTAAGAACTCATTCGTTATGTATATATCTATCGTCTTTCGTAAAAAATACTTACTTTCAAAATTAGCATTATACTGGTTTCTTTTTCGTCAGAATGTCTGAAAATTATTTAAAATTGGTATAGTCGAATTTTAAATCGACTTTGAGTCGCCACACCATGCATGCCAATCACGTGTTCAGGAAAACAAGCCGTAACGAACCTTTTTCATAAAGGAAGCGACAAAAAGTAAACAAAATATCTCGAAGCGTGCAGCTTGCAACGCTCTCGCTGACCAGCGAACACTCGGTAACTTATTATCGCGATGCCTGTTTGCTTTGAAACTGAAATGGAAAATGAATCCCTGATGAAAAACTCACTTTGCTTTTACTTGCGTGAAAAGTAAAAGCTAAGATAATGTAAGTTCGTATAAGCTGTTCGTTGCCCTATCGTCAGGGTTTTAAGACTGGAAGGCTTTCAACATCTTTATAGTTAATATTTTTCCCCGTTTCACATCAGCAGCCATTAAACGTCCACTGCTGGTCAAAAGCATCCCTCTTAGAGAGGTGATGCCATAATCCCCACGCTTGGCAGGCGGCTTGGGGATCGTATTACGTTCACCATGTACTAATTGGACGCTGCATCCCATCTTCGTTTCCCCGTTTAATAAATAATATTTAAAAACATCTTGACCGTCACGGGGCGCCCGGCAGCTATGGCAGCACATAAATTCAAGTCTTCACATATTTCAATAAAATCAAGTATTTGCATTATTTCCTTCAATTATTTGGAATAGCAAAAAATCAGCAACAGAAACATAACCCTCTCAGTAAAGGCCTGGGGCCCAAAGGTCCAATTAAACTTGTGCATTTAGTGTCCAGTTGGAAATGTTCCGGTTGGGATTTGTCTTGGCTTGGACTCGGAGTTTCCTTTGTCCAAATCTTCATCGGGGACAATCAATCTATTGTTACTGAGTGCAAACTCCTACACAGGTCACGGACCTTGTTTGGCGTGTTGAGTTTCACATACGATAAGTAACAAGTTTGAAAACTTTGAGAAGTAGCTAGCGTTGGATTGCGATCTCTAACTATGTAATGACGATAGCCTGATGAATTATTATATTTGTTATATTTCACCTAATTTACTTCAAAGTTGCATTGCAAATACTACGATATGTTGATACGATGTACAATTATGATAAAGATATGACGTTAAAACGTCATAATACAATTTAAGATGCATATATTCAAACCAACCAAAGGTAGAGCCCTGAACTAAACGAAAAAAAAAACTTTCTGTGGCCCTGAGCTTCGATGGAGTGATGAAAAATGCTGGCAGGAGCTGGAAACGAAAAGCACATGGTCGATCGTCTAGTAGTCAACAGAATATGATTATGTATCATTTTTAGGGTTCCGTACCTCAAAAGGAAAAAACGGAACCCTTATAGGATCACTTCGTTGTCCGTCTGTCTGTCTGTCCGTCTGTCAAGACCCTTTTTCTCAAGAACGCGTAAAGGTAGCAAGTTGAAATTTATACTAAATACTTGAGTCTACGGTTTCTTTCGGCTGTAAAAAAATAAAAGTTGTAAGTCAACGCAATCAAAAGATATGAACGTTTATGTCGCATATTTTGCGATTTCACAGGGGAACCAAAACCTATAGGGTACTTCCCGTTGACCTAGAATCATGAAATTTGGCAAAAAGCAAGGTCTCATAGCACATATATAGGAATAAATCCGAAAGTTATAAATATGAAGGTATATCATTTAAAAATGATTATTTTGCTATTACAAACTTACATTTTGTAGTTGGAATGTATGGAAGAACCTTATTGTCAACTACAAACTTAAGTTTGTCTTTCAATATTTTAACTTCAGTTAGTTTTTTTTTTGGTCTCGCGCTCTTAGGGTTCCTTTATGTCGTATATTTTGCGATTTCACAGGGGAATCAAAACCTATAGGGTACTTCCCGTTGACCTAGAATCATGAAATTTGGCAAGAGGCAAGGTCTCATAGTACATATATAGGAATAAATCCGAAACTTATAAATTTGAAGGTATTTAAAAATAATTATTTTGCTATTACAAACTTACATTTTGTAGTTGGGATGTATGGAAGAACCTTATTGTCAACTACAAACTTCAAAGTTGTCTTCCCAGAGACTGTGGGATCGGCCGATCTGCGAACTAGCATGGAAATCACTACTAGATACGTGTCCTAGTATTGCAGATCGCGCTCGTATTCTTGCTGTCTCTGTTTGGGAATCGGGACTCTGGTTGCAAGCCATGCCCTCTTTTAACACAGGTAGCCTTTTAGATCCAACCGCATTTCGTCTAGCTGTCAGCTTACGCTTGGGTGCAAGGTGCTGTGAGGCCCATCGCTGTCAGTGTGGTACTGCTGTTGACCAGCTCGGTCACCATGGTCTCTCTTGCTCGAGAAGCGCTGGTCGTATTGGCCAACACGCTAGCCTGAACGACATCATACGCAGGGCACTTTCCACCGCCAATGTCGCAGCTGTGCTCGAACCGAGTGGTCTTGCGCGTGACGATGAAAAGAGGCCTGACGGTATGACACTTGTGCCCTGGAGGTTGGGGCGGCCCCTTGTATGGGACGCAACTTGTGTCGATACTTTGGCGCCGTCACATCTTCCTGAGACACAAGGTAGGGCTGGCGCGGCTGCCAATTCGGCAGAGCAGCACAAGCGTCGCAAATATGCTAACCTCGGCAGTGGTTACATATTTGAGGCGTTTGGGGTCGAGACATTGGGCCCTTGGGGACCGGGAGCTCACCTCATTTTCAAAAATCTTTCAGAGCGCCTGGTTAATGCGACGCGTGACCAAAATGCTGGCGTGTTTCTGGCTCAACGCATTAGCATTGCCATTCAACGTGGTAATGCCGCCAGCATGTTGGGTACGCTGCCAACTGGTAGTGGGCTTGAGCATTTGGATTGTCTTTAGACCTTCAACGGTCTATGGGCAGTCTAACTGTATTTGTAGTGTTAGTTTTAGCTTGTATTTTGTTTAGTTATTAAAGGCACTTGCCCAGTAAAAAAAAACTACAAACTTAAGTTTGTCTTTCAATATTTTAACTTCAGTTAGTTTTTTTTTTTTTTTTGGTCTCGCGCTCTGAGGGTTCCGTCTAACGGAACCCTCAGAGCACGAGTCCTACTCGTACTTGTCCGGTTTTTTTTTTGTGATCCACGGTTTTTGTTTTAAACTAAGGTTAACTCCAGCTGCATGATGGGTCAACGATTTTGTCACCATTGTGGGTCGAACCTGAACTCAATTAATACAGGAACGAGGCTAATGGCATAGCTAGAGAGAGGTCTATACTCAGCAATGGGATAAGAAAGGCTATGGATCATGATGATGAAGGCTAACTCTATAGTCGTCAATAAAAGTTTATCTCTACAATGTGACGTTTACATGAGTCTTCACCACAGAATAATAAAGAGCATAGAATCCGTCACGTAATTTAAAAAAAAGTGTAGCACGCCATCTATCAAATAGTATGTAGCCTTTGGAGCCTTTTACAGGTCCTTAGTATATAAAAAAAAAACAGTCGAATTGATAACCTCCTCCTTTTCGAAGTCGGTTAAAAACAGTGAACAACCCTGCAATTTGCTGTCCTGTCAAAAATATATCTTTTTCGTTCTGGTAACAACAATTTTGAGTTTTTGGCATATGAGTAAAGAATGTAACATGTTTAATTCGTTTTTGCTAAATTCCTCCAAGCTACTAGTCATTATTCTGTGGTCTTCACAAAGATAGCTTAGCTACTATTAAAACCATTAATGGTATAATTTTATAAAACAGATAGAAATTGATAACAAGTTTCTTTCTCGATTAAAGCAATAACGAAGTTTACAGTTCAATATCCACGAAGTGTCATTGGAAGATAAATGATGATACGCAGGTGTTTTAAAGTATTTTAATCAAGGAATGGTGTTGATCGGTTTCGATTCTCAGATTTCAAATATTAGTAATGAATGCTTTTTTTTAACTGGGCAAGTGCCTTTAATAACTAAACAAAATACAAGCTAAAACTAACACTACAAATACAGTTAGACTGCCCATAGACCGTTGAAGGTCTAAAGACAATCCAAAAGCTCAAGCCCACTACCTGTTGGCAAATTAAAGAAATAATTTAATCTTAAGTTAGGCCTATACAATAGGTATATATCAAAGGAGCGATGGTGGCCGAACGGTAGCTTATTATGTACGCTTTAAAATCGAATGGTACCCAGTTGACTTATTTAGTATTTAAACATAAATAATGTGCAGTTTCGATGCCATCGCTCAAAAACGGTGGAGGCAAACATCGTGAGGAAACCAATACGTCCAAGAACCTCAAAACTTCAAAAACATGTGCCATTCACCAACATGCACTGGGCCAGAATGGTGGATTAGAGCTCTGAGAGAAGGCCTGTGTTCCAACAGTGGGAACATGACAGGCTGATAATGATGATGTTGATGAATATACATCAACTGTCTGGTTATAAAATTAAACGATGTAACAGAATATGTGTAAACTTCAACATATATTGCCGACCATGAAAGGCCGACATAAGCTTCTCCCATGGCACACAACTCAGCCTGGTTTTCGGCTTTTTGCTTGAAGCCACTGCTAGCTGCTTTACGTAAATCATAACAGATGACTCGGTAACGTAGTAATACTAAGTACATTCTGTCTCAAAACAGTATCTATAGGATACGTAAGAAGAAAGTCCACAGTTACTAGTTAGGTACTTTTATTTTTTTCCAGCGTCGTATTGTTGGATATAGTTACAGAACAATGCTCTACTTATTGACCTTTACATATTTATGTACACATTTATTGATGAAAGGATGGATATGGAACAATTTCAACTCCTTTCAATATGAATAGTAAACATAATAATTTAATAGCATTCGACTTATGAATACACATGTATTATTCATAATGAGGTAGGTATTGTTTGAGGAAGTGTGGGTATTCAAATTTCGAAGCCACTTTTCTTATCATCTTATTTTTGTACAGTCAGTTTTTAAACCCCCAATCGATTATGAAAACCTATTATAGATAGCGGCATTAGATTTCTAGTGGAGGGTTGAACGATTGGCCTTCAAAGCAAACATAGTGTTAGGCGTAGTGCACACCTGTGGCGCGGCGTGGTGTCCGTTCAATTTACCGCATGGCGGATCAAAGACAGACACAATATACAGGTACTTAGGCGGCACGCGCCGCCAGTGTAAATGCCACTTCATATGTTAACTGTCTGTTGAATATTTATAACATTTTGATAGATTGGGTTTGTAAACACAGAATCAGGGAAAGAATTACTCGACTTTTTGTTTGATGTGTACTTAAGACGAGGTTTTCCCACTTTTAAGCAACGCTTGTTACTACAGATGACCATAAAGCTTAATATATTGCATTAAAGTCGCATTTAGTGGAGCAAATCCATGGTGCTTACAAGTGTCATGCGTTTTGCTCTTTCTGTTTTTGAGGGTATTCCCTAACCCTACAGGGGATAACCCTGTACTGCTGTAATGTAAAATGTACCTTTACCTTTATGAAATCTGTATATAAAGATATCCCAGACATCATTTAGTAAATAGGTATTTGAATGAATCCAAAAGCAACAAGGGAGAAAAGCTCAAATCAGTTTTACTTTCATATTTTTCTATCAAGTCTTTAATCGTGTTTTGGTCATTACGATTTCCTAGATAAAATATTCCACCATTTTTATAATTTTAAGCTACCCACGGAAGTAGACAAAAACTAGAATGACCAATATTGCTAAAAGTGGGAAAAGAGGACCTTAATACAATACCTACACAAGGAAACAACAAACACTTGATTCTTTTTCGAGTACCACTGAGTGTTATTACATTTCCAATTAAGTGCGAATCTAACCTTGTTTTCTAATTATCTCTGAAATAAAGAAACAGGCAGATAACATATTTATAGGCACTTGATCAAAGCTTCTGTGTCGTTGATCCTGATTTTATTCCATTGGACAGTTCCATAGATAATAGTGACCTTAATTTCTAAGATCCTGATCAATGTTTTTGATGAAATCAGGGAGAATCCAGAAATAGAAACATCTATCCCTATGGCGACCTTGTATGCTGGATGGGTCGAATTTGGGTCAAATTAAGCGTGAAAGTAAATTTTGTGACATTTTGGATGATCAAAGGTCAAGATGTTAACAGATTTATACGTTTTTTTAAGAAAAAAAAAAACTTGCACAACAGGTAAAACAAATAGATAGGCACAAATTAAAAGAATGATGTACACAAAAATATATGATGTACGTACATAACTTTTACCTTTTAATATATTTTATTTGATAAAGACAGCTTTTGTTGTTACAAACAAGCTTACTATATTATGGTCATTGATATTGATAAATTTAATTTTGCCTGTGTAAAGTACTGGTCTGTATTTTGGTCAGAAAGTTAGCCTCACAATCCAGCGAAGCAACGTGGCCAGCATTATGGGCGCTCGGCCTGAAATTACTGATCGTTTGAACTATCTATAGGCCTTCCTTGCTTATAGCATAAACGATCTTCAATTAGTTTAGTTTTGTGTTTCATCATCATCAGCCGGAAGACGTCCACTGCTGAACATAGTCATCCCGCTTTAAACTCCACACTAAACGACAGCCTCCCAGTTTTGTGTTTGGTATTCTTAATTTTAGTGAAACAAATAAACATACAACTAGGTAATGCATTTAGGTAAGTTTAACATAAACAAAAATATATAGCTTATTAAATTAGTAGGTACTTACATAATGATACATGAATGGTATTGTTTCTAGACATTCTATTAATAAACATACAAAAGTGTGTCCTTTGAACTATGAAATAAATAACTTTGCTTAGTCAGTATTTTTTCATAAATCAAGTCCCATGAATGATCCTTATAAGATGATCGGATAATATATGATCGATGGTGTGGCGTGACGTGAGGGGACAGTCAGCAGGTCTATAGGTGACGTGACGCGGGTGACGTAAGCACATCTCTATTGGTAGCAGCTACCGTGGTATAATAATGTACTCCGCCAGGTATAGCGTTCCTAGACAAAAATGTCACGTGGATGACACGCACCTACGTCATAGATGACAAACATTATAGTTTAAGAACTAATTTGACAACTAACTTGCAACTGGACAGGGTCGTAGTTGGGTGTCAACCCCTGAAATGCAAAAAATAATAATTTATTTTTGTTTTTATTATTTTATATTATTTAGTACGATAACCTCATGTGTGACTGAAATCTTTAAAGCACGAGTATTTGGCTGGACGGTAGCTGTATTCATATTACTTATGGTAATTGAACTGACCTTTACTGAAAATTACGGACGGATTCTTTAATAAGCGGAATGGTCAAAGGTTTTCTTTGTTCGTGTGAGTAATATTGTATGGAAAAATGTGAGGCGGCTTCCCCTGATTACAAATGAACGTAAATTCGATTTGTCGGAAAGTCGGAATCTACAAAGTGGCTTTCATTTCAGGAAAAAAGGAATGACTATTTTATTGTGTTGAAGTATTTGAGTATGTTTAAAAGCTGCAATGTAAAAAATGTATATGGAGAAAATTTCTAAGTTTTAAAAATAAATTATCACAATCTCATATTTATTGTAACCTTTTTCTTACTTACTCTTCAAGAGTTATATTCTTACAGGACAGTATAGATAAACAAGTACCTATACAATTACAAAATTAAAAAAAAAACCCCGGCCTATTGGCTGGTGATCTTCAAACGGCTGAACAGATATTCTTGAATCATAGCTGTTAGCCACGGAACACTCCTCGGCTGTTAGCGACCGGCGGGTGCAGAAGCGAGTGAAAAGCACAAAAAAACCTTTAAAAAGCCTTTATCGAGAAAAAACTCTGTTCCAATTTTTTATATATTCGATTGATATTTTAAAATTATTGACGCGCCGAGTCAGTCGTCCTTCGCCAGCCTCCTGCTCGTCCATGAAGGCTGCACTCTACCGAGGAGGCTGGTGTAGGACGACTGGCTTTATCGATGCGTGGCCAACAATAGCTAAGAAAATTATCAATTAAGTAACCTTTCATACAAAAAATAAATTCATTAAAATCGGTCAAGCCTTTTGGGGATAGTTAAATAGAACATTGGTTTATGCAAACAACCTAAACCCTCTTACCCAAATGCTAACTTCTCCGTTCCGTCGTAGGTAAAGGTGTAATAAGGCGTTTCAATAAATTAAAGGAAGGTTAAAAAGACGTTTCTATATATTGCGGTACCTACTTATAATTGACTTCACTCTGATCATTAAATATTAATGTGCCCCTTAGTTGCAAGATAGTTGCATCTCACGACAAAGTGAAAGAAAATAATGACGTCTAACCTTACGAGTAACGAGCTCTGACATTCTGGAGTGTTGTTGTGGGAAGTACCTATTACTGCTTAGCCACAAGCGTTTGCTGGCTAAGATCGTGTGGCGAGATGCTTCGTATGGTCCACTAAGTACTGTCAATATAGTTAAGATTCAGGTAGCGTTTCATTGTGATTGTATCTTAATTTGACATTAAATTAAAAAGTATCATTATTGTTAAAAACAATTATAACATCAAATTGACACTCAGACTATGACACTCAGGAGGCAAAGAAATACAACTAAAGGCTAAAGGTAATTTTAAATTTCAAAATTCTGTCAAGCTGTTGAGGCTATTGTATGTTATATAGAAACAAAACAAAAAATACGCCCGAAAAGCATTACCCTCCTACTTGGGCAGTCGGTTAAAAACCGATGTAGTTCCGCTCAGAAGGACATGAGCTAATTCTGATATGAAAATCCTCAAGCTACAACATTCGACACCTACTTAAAATAATGTTATTGTTGGGTCGACGCAAACTCAAATGTGTGCATAAATTGAGTACGCCGTCTAGGTGCTTGGGCTGGTACATACAACAAAAGCAAACATAAACATTTTTATAAAAATATTTATGCAATGTTAAGATCGCAATTCCTATTTTTTTTTATGTGCGAGTGCACAGTGTGTTATAATATATTAAGATAAATAAGTGGGTACTAACACACTAGTAGACCGTTGCAAACTAATTGAATGAATATTCGATTTTTCAAATGTCGCCAAATCGTCGCGAAGACTGTCACTTGACGAAGCCACTGTCGTTGATTCTGGGGCCATACACTTCACGATTTCGCGATAAAACTTCGCACGCATGTCATGGCAATGAATAGTTAACTAATATAATGCCTTTGGGACAAGTTGTACCCTTTTCGGCACAGTAAATGAAGCAAATAGATTTGCCACCATAAAATACAGAACGACTGCGTTATTCATTTTGTGTTTAACATAAAATTCACCCAAAAACAAAGACGTCTCGCGCGAATATCCTTGTTTTGTATGAGCTACGAGCTATTATCTATGATTGATATAAAGCTTATTACTATGTTCCTCCTATATTCTAGTAGTACCCAGTAGGTACGGTTATCATGCTACAAATACTAAACCAATTGTAAAGTTATGATGAGGTAAACTTGGTGCATTTCCCCGATGCTCCGTGCATGAGTCCGATGGTCACTGCATCTATCACACTTGTTAATTGGCCAGAGAGGCGGTTCCCAATTACATAAGCTCACTTCTATCGCATTCGCATATCGCTAATGGGAAAAGTTTCGATCGTTTTTGAATGCACGTCGCGCTAAATAGTCAGAGAGAAGGCTTTTATGAAACAAGTTCGAGAAACTAACGTATTATTGTAATGTTTAGTGCTGGTTTCAAACAGGAAGAACCTATGTTATTATAAACAGAAGCTATTCAAAACATATACTAGAAAAACTGAACAACTGATCAAAAGAGACACAAGTCAAGATAGAGTCGCCAATAACAGGGTTGTTAACACTAATCTCGTCCAGCCAACATTTAAATAGAGAAAATAAACATACAAATAAAGAAAGAAAAGTAATATACTCCTTTAGTGATACAACAAAGCCTATCTAATTAAATCTATTCACGGTGTACGATTACCGATTAACTAGACGTAGCAATTTGCTATGATTTCTATGATAATAACATTTACTAAAAACGTATGTATGAAATTTAATTGTACGCTGTGCCACATTTATTGTTATTAATATAAAAATATTTTTCTATTTTCGCTTAAATATACTCCTTTAGTAATACAACAATAATCTGAGTATCTAATTAAATCTAGTCACGGTGTACGATTAACTGGACGTAGCAATTTGCTACGATATATATGATAATAACATTTACCAATAACTTATGTATTATATTTAATTGTAGGCTATGCCACGTTTATTGTTATTAATATTAAAATATTTTTTCTATTTTTGGTTTCATAACAAGTAAAACATGCGAGCTACGACGAAGCTACGACACACGTAGCTCGTTCGTAGCACGCATACTAAAATGAAGGTTATACTTTTGGCCAAGTACAGGCTATGTATTGTGCCACTTTAGCGTACAAATATATTGTAAATGGTGGTGTGCGTGTGATGCGCCCTCGTACAGGGTGAGATAAGCGTGATTGATGACGTCACGCGTGGCACCCGCGTCGCGGCCGCAAGCAGTCACGCCACGCACATTAGCCTAACTTGTTGAGCTGGCAACTGAGACGTCTATGTCAGCGCTTATTGACAGCTGATTTTACATGAGGAAAGGCACGCAGGCTTTCCTGTAATAAATTTATGATCTCGAAAAAAATCTATGCTATCTAGTATTTTCAAAATTGCAAACCAAAGTTATTACTTCATCATCATTATCAGCCCATCATGTTCCACTGCTGGAACACAAGCCTTCTCTCAGAGAGAGAGAGAAGATGGGCCCTAATCCATCATGCTGGCCTAGTACATGTTGGTGAATGTCATTATGTCTTTGAAGTTTAGAGGTTCGTGGACATACCATTATGTTATTACTTAATATTGGAAAAATATCTTGGAAATAGCGACATGACAAAATTGGTGACAGCAAAAATCCCCGGTAACATCTGGTGCCCACGAATGTGTACGATTATAAAGGACCTCGAGTGGGTAATTCGGACAAATTACATTTTTCTCCGAGCTGAAACGGAAACAAATGTGTAGCAATTTATGAAGTCTTTTGAATATTTTGCTTTAACATTTAAGCGAGCTTTTTGCTATATTTAATGTCGTCTTCGGTATATCACTGACGTAAAAATCTGTATTTCTGAGCCTAAATTGGGGAGAAATAAAATGAACGTTCAAATCAATCCATCGTTTAACTGATATTTTTCTTTGGCAATTTCAAATTAATAGCTGAGCCAGCCTCAAGACATTATGAATTTTGTTTTGTATTGTTTTAAATTGATATTTATGGAGCAGCGTATCCTCAATCATAATTTTCTTAAAATAACTATTTATTTAATTAGCCAAATCAAGTCTCAAAATAAGAAAAAATAGAAGGACCCTAATCACAATATCTAAGTACTAATTAATTGCGATGAATTATGGAGTTTATATGATTATTATTAACAAAGATGATGAATTAGAAACTTTGATCTTTGTCACTTGTATCATTGATCGAGTACAAAGTAGTTGGTGCGTATAGTTTATATTTTAACTTTTAGGTTTCGTTAACCTGCTGTTAATTATAGTACACACTCTTAATTATAACAACAAATAGTAAAGTGAAGTCGATTTTTATATTGACAATTATTGTTGATTACTATATAGATAATGTTGTATTGTTGCAGCCATGTCCCGGAGTTGCACCGTCGCCCTCGCCTTGTGCAGCCTCGTTGTCGCGTGCAACTTGCCAACTTCGAACGCACAGGCGCTTCAGTCATATGACAGTGAGTATACAAACAAAAATAACCTTTATTATGCAGCTTTTAAAATCTTCGAACAAAAATTTAAGGAAAACCCAATAAACTTTATAATCTCAAAGAAAATGCTCGACACTCACTTACCAGCAAGTACTTTAGAGAATCGTATGAGTACTAAAATTGGATTGCGAGAAAATAGCCCCGCGTCCCTCTTTTCGCTTACATCTACGAGTTGAAGAATTTGAAAATGAATCTTTCTGAGAATGTCGAATAGTTACTTTTAAAAGAATCCGCCGAGGGATATTTTAGACAAAGCTCTCAAACAGAGGAAAACTATTTGTTTTATTAGCTTTTCAGATCAAATGGATGAAGATGTTAACAAACTTAAACGTACTCTTATTCTGACAGATATAAAAGTTCTTTATTAAACTGTGTTACGGTTGCTCGGTTCTCTCTTAACACTATTATGACAATGTTTTTCGATAAATAAATCAGAAAACAGTAAAAACATTTACCCCTAATGATCAATTGGATAACAAATTTGTGTCTAAGCTGTGTGTTAATTTTCAAGTATTAAACTTGACATGACACCAAAACGTTCCAAGATAGGATCTTAGACCGAAAACTCAAGTGGACCCTAGTGGAATAGTCGAGCAGAAGGGCTACTCAAGGTTTGGAGTTTGACAAACTATAATGTAGTTTGTTGGATACTAGATTAAGAACTCCCTTAGAACTTAGGTACCTACTAAGATTTACAGTGAGTGGCTAATACACAGATCCTAAATTCCTAACAAAAATGGTACAGTGGTGGGTAGAACAAAGTAAATAGTGAGAATGTTAAGCAAACCAACCTACACTCAGTAATAGATACGTTAAACAACAAGCCTTCAGTCACTACGAACTCAATACAATGACGCCGATACCCAAATCGTAGGTGCAAAGCGACCATCTTATTTACAAAGATGGCAAAATAAAGGAACTAAAAATTTCGAAGGGTAACTTCTGTTTTGTTCAGAAAATACAAGCCTGGCTCCCTCCCTCATTCTCTACAACTAGCTGCTGTATTCGAATGAACATCACTATCTCTAGCGAGACTATCGAAATTTACCGAACACTGATTAAATTACGCGCCCATACGTGTGAGGTGTATCAAAGGGGTGAATTTGTCAATCTGTTAATCCAGAGCAGAAACAATGTAATCTCGGATGTAAACACGCGTGCGATATAACGAGTAAATCTAGTCGGCGTGTTGTCGTCACGTAATCTATTAACTACCGAGTTAATACGGTTAGAACAATAACTTTATCATATAAACTGTTGGGACAGTTTACAACAAGGCGTTAGAATTATTATGGTTATATGTACGGCTGTGTACTTAGTTGGTTCTGTGTTTGTATGGCGTTCTTTTCTAAACGTAAACTAAGGGGCCGTTCATTAATCACGTGATGTTTTTTTTGCATTTTTAACTAAAACCAAACCAAAAAAAAACTACTGAACTAATGTTATTTTCTTTATTAGTACAGCCCATATTCTACATAAGGAAATGCGCGAGTGAGACTGTGGTCGCTCGAAACATTAGCTTTTAAAAGATTGCGTCAATTTAATTTATCAAGAAATAATATATCACAAAACTTTTTCCATTTGAAGTCAGACTACCCATTACAAACTCTTCCAAAGATTCGTCAGTATTATTCAAACAGATCCTACGTAGTAAAAGATTTATAAAATAAAAGATCTGACAATAGATAAGTACATCATGGTGTCAAAAAAATGAAAAATGGATCGAGACATGGGGTCACGAATCGTCGTCTTTACCCCCGATTCTCTTGATGCTATGGAATGTTATTAACGTCGACATGTTACAGCAAAACGTGTCAATTTTTCGCTACCTTATTACTCGCAGCTCAATGGGTCAATAGTCAGTTTTCCACGTGAAAGGAAATTGCGTAAAAGTGTTGCTACAAGGCTGATATACGTACTTCATCATCATTATCAGCCAGAAGACGTCCACTGCTGAACATAAGCCTCCACTTTAGAACGACAGCCTGCCAACTGCATCCATTGGATGCCTGCGACTTTCACGATGTTGTCGGTCTTTCTAGTGGGAGGCCTACCTACGCTACGCTACGGTTCATGGTCTCCACTCAAAAACCGTTCTTTCTCATCGGTTACCGGTTCTTCGAGCGATGTGACCTGCCCATTGCTACTTCAACTTGCAAATTTTAATTGCTATGTCGGTGACTCTGGTTTTTCAGCAAATATCCTCCAGAAAAAAGTCCATAGTACCTACCATTATGAACAACTTTTACTATGGGAGCAACTCTAAAAACGTGGAAAAAAATCTGTTGTTCCGTAGAAAACTGTCATTGACACTCGGCAAAATGTATGGAAGAGCTGATTTTTTTCGCGATTTCGGGATTGGTCCCATAATAAAAGTTCTTCTTAATGATAAGTATAACAGACCTCTTTCATCTTCGTACACCCGAACCCGTTCGTTTCGTATCTGCGTAACCCTGTATAAGTAATATAGATACTTCCTTATAACACAAAAACATCAAGTACAAACAACACAGGGATTTAGGGTAATGCTTCACATTTTTTAGAACATCACAAGATTATTAGAATACTTAATTTTATTGTTCTACATACTACTTTCGTCAAACATGTTATTAGGGTTTATTAGGTGAGTAACTTCTAACTATCTTCTGCTAACTTATGTTCAACTGATAGAAAAGACAAGTGGTCCAATTTACCAATATTACGTAACTGGTTTTTTTTTTTGTCCCTAAGTACTTAACTAGCTTTGTGTTTCCCATAGAAAGAAAATTTTCGATTGTCATCAATCCTATTGAAGTTACGGTCAAATAGGGCAAGTATGAATGAAATGGGGACGAGAAATCCTCTCCATTGTATGCCACCGACTGTAAATGCTTTGCTGGACGATCGCAAGCGCTTACAAAGTTGCAACGTTAGTGAAAACCTTTTTGTATTCATATTTATACACGATATATATATAAATTTTTCCAGGGATCTATAGATTCTGTTAGGTAGGTAACTTGTCACGTTTAAAAAATAAGTAGAACAATAATTCCATTTACATAATAAGGATGCGGCGAAAGAACTTTACCAATGGTGCTCAAAAGTATACTGACCAGTTATATATATATTTATTAATTTTTATAAATAATAGGCTTACGTTTGACCACCATCTCGCCTAATGTTAAGCGATGATGCGGTCTACGTTGGAGCATGCTTGCCTAGAAGAAACCGATTCACTCATGATTTGTAGACTCCCAGATTGTAACTATCGGGGAACACCCATTCAGGCAGCGCATTCCACAGACTAGCAGTTCGCACAATAAATGGGGAATCAAAGCGCTTTGTTCAGGTTTTCGGAATATGAACCATAAACCGGTGAAGATATAAGCACCTATATAAGCACGCTAGATGTGACGAACTTAGTTAATAATACGACCGATGGCGCACACTTTTCAAGTACCTACTAAACATATTGGGACAACGTTTGGATCGCCATCTCTAGATATATATTTCAAAGTTCAAAACAATTAAACAAACGGTGTAATGAAACTACTGATATAATATGACTCTCAAACTTAAACCTTCGCTTCTCGTATTCACAATGAAGTTCCAGTATAGTAACTGTAGGTTTACCAAATAATAGGTATTGGAAATATGCAGCACTGCACGTAATTACGTAACTTTGGCCAAAATCTGATCACACTTCTATTCGCAGTATTTGGAGATAGCTGTACGTTTTGTACAGTAGAGTATTGAGGTACCGTATCGTCTAATTATGTACTCGTGTGTACTGTGTACGCGTATTTTATTAATTAATAACGTCATTTTATCTAATTTCCGTGTATTTACTAAAAGACAAAAAAACAGTTTTTCCATTTTCTTCTAACTTTTTGTTAGGCTTCTAATTTTTTAAAGACAAATAGATAGTGAAAAAATTGAACTCTCTCCATAGATACAAAACATTCCTGATTTATAAAGAGATTATTTGGGCAGCGCCTTAGCTTCGTAACAACTTGGCATTTTCCGGGTCTTATTAGGGTGTGACAATGCTATTGTGCGAGTATCAAATACAAGCGGTACTTGATGAAAAGTCTGATATGTAATACCTACCTAAGTACATAGGATTATGTGACACGACGGGAATATTTTTTTTATTAACTATTTGGTGACGAGACGAGCCTGTAATTACAGTCCAGTGCCATCACAGGCTGTGTGCATGTTTTTAACAATCTACATTATTATAGCATTAAACCATTTGCGATTACGATTTAATCTATCTCGTTCATTGCTTTATTACCGTTCAAATTTTAGTAGTTAAACCATAGTTACTATCTGATAAAGTTTTAACAAGCCGACCATTTGTTTGTTTATGCCAAAGTTGAGTTACTTAACTTTTGAGTCCCTGGCCGTTTTCCCAATAATAACTTACTTACAAGGTTATTCGTAACTTGATTAATGACGGTGGTAGATTCAAATGCCTAATGGTGCGATGCTATTTTCATTACGTTTTTAAACTGCGTTGTTTTCAGTATTACCATGATTCCATTCCATTTTTACAAGGTTTTATTTAACTTAATATTTTTTTAACTTTCGCGAGTTGAACATGCGGTTTAAATGTTTATCGGGACTTATCCCACATTATTTTATTTAGGTAAAAATTAATACGCTCTACGTTTCGACCTTGTTATAATGGCCGTGGCCACGAGCTGACTGAAAATGTCGAGCGAAAGGTACATATTTTCACAAAAATAAATTAATGTGCGATAAGTCCAGATAAACATTAAAAACATGTGTTCAAAATTGCGAAAGTGTAAAAGTTACGTACGTTCAGTTAATTACTTACACTAGTACACTTTATATACACACAACAGGATGGAGTACCAGTGCACGATGTCAGGCGCACACAAAACGCTACAGAATAAATAACAAATCCAACGTAGTTATTAATTAGCAAGATGTACCCTGTCTACGGTGATAAGTACCCATTGGTTCTCACCAGTGTCGTGCAGTATAAAGTGCATTGTTGTTTCAGCGTCAGCAGCAGCGTCTCCGAGCCGCAGCGGGTGGGACGCGCTGGGTGGACTATACGCCCTACTAGCGCAACACGACGCGCTGGGCGGGCATGCACTCGCTCGCAAGTCGGTGCGCTCTCCTTCACGCCGCCTCCGTTTCGGCCGCCGCTCAGACCCTGACATGCCAGTCGAACCCACCGTATGTACCTTTGATCATATATAGTTTGGATTTGTTAACTTAAACTCAAACTCGTATCGAAAAATGTCAAGGTAAACACGTATTGCACACACACTGACATATTCTTACTTAAGTAGTTCTATTACAAACGCACACTTTATTATTGAGCGGCACACAACCGCAAACGAGATGATCAAAGTGTCATCATATGGATGACCAAGGGAGATATAAGTGCTAAAGGGGAAACTGCAGGCAACTTCCATCTATTTTTTCTGAGGTATGTACCTACGCAAAGTCTTTCTAGTAGCTTTACCTAGTCTGTGTACCTACATCACACTAAGTAGTACTGGCACAGCACGACGCGCTCGGCTGGCACAAGTTTGCGCGCTCTGCGCTGCCTGCGCTCCGGCTGCCAGCCACTCGGACCCATGTATGTTGAAGTTTCCGTATATACCTGCATCACATTAAACTTATGTAATCGTGTCAATCAGTCCAGCTGTACATTGATTAAAACGTTATAAACAAAACAGAGGAAAAAAATTACTACCGTATTTTAAAGTCCGGCCCATTGATAGAATCTACAGCTGTTACAAAATAAGTAGGTACCTACTCATTTCCCTCAGTCTGTCGGTATTCAAACTGTACTGCGCCCCGACTGCACATTTTATAGACTTACCGAAGTATAATTTACTGTAGCGCCGGATGCGAGAGTTGAATTTCCGTCTTAAGGGGATCACACAAAACGTAATTTAATCTCATCTAACAATGGAATTTAATAAAAAAAAGTGTCTGGTAACGGAATGATGGCCTAGTTAACGAACCAACTTATCAAACTTTTAACGTACTTCCATAAATTTTAATGAGTACTTCGTTAAGGATAAATTAGGTACCTTCGAATATGTGAGAAGGTTGAAAAGGGTGAAACTCCGCACCCGCAGGCACACTGATAAATGCGATTTGCGTCAATTTAACAGTCGAAATATTTTGAATATATCAACGTTCGTTACACCTAACCATTCATTCTTTACGTATGTAGGTACATTTATGTTAATAAAAGATGTTTATTTTGATGTAAAACGTACGAATATCAGAATGTTCCTACTCCGAATTTGTACAAATTTTACTAAGACATAATTAACACGTTGTAAAAATGTATTAACACATGGATAATTGGATAGTACGAAATTCACGAAAAAGTGTCCGGTGTGTGGTAAGTTTACCCTTTTACCCACATAAATTTGGGTATATCAAACGAACTTAAACCATTTTTTTGTCAACAAAGTCTAATTTAGCTTGCAACAAAATGTTGACAAAATGAATAGATTATCTTAATAGTAAGTATGATTTAGTCTAGTAGTCTCGGGTTGGACAATTTTGAGCTGATTGGATATCCATCGTATTATATATCTTTGATAATAAATATTTTTTCATCTAATAGAAAATATAACAAAAGCTCAACCAGTGTGTAAATATAAAGTATGGAAAAATTCGCTACGAAGTTAATAATGTACTTAGTTACCCAAATTTTAATATCCGTCTTGAAAACTTGATGGATTGCACATAATACATGTACTTGTAAATAATTATAGTACCGTAGAGCCAATTTTGGCGCTCAAAATACTACAAACAGCAATACAAACGGCAATCTGCTCACAAACAAAAACAATAAAATAATATACTTGTCGTAATAACTCTCCATATTATTTAATCGACAAACCTCTTTCAAGTCAATCCAATATTTATCTAAATGTGTGCTCATGACAGAATACTTTCCGAGATGACAACTTCCCGTATTTTCGAAATAAGTGCCTTTTTGTGAGCAATACCACAATTTCTTTTACTTCGTTTATCAAAGACTTAATCGCATATTGTGCTGCCCCCACATTTTGGGAGAGCGTTTCGGTAATTCTGTGAAAAGATATAGGAAGCTATCTGTAAAAAAATCTTATTGTCAAATCTTGACATGGATCTCTGTAGACAATAGATGGGTGCGTTTACCTCTTATCTTTTGAGCGAATTACGCCTTAATTTCATAACCCACTGGCCCTTTTAGGTAATTCAATTTCACACGAGTGACTGCTTCGTATTCTATGTAGGCAAAGTAGGTCCGATTAATGAACACGGAATATTTTCCACTAAACATAAATCAATATTTAATTAATTTCTTGCGTTTACGTATTGTCCTATGTAGACAAACAAACAGTGGACAAACATTAAATAGACTGACGATGATGATAAATATTGTCTTAACATAGGGTCACGTCGTACTTTCATTTATTTAAATTTAAAAATGCAAGTTCCTACCTAAACAAAATACAAGCTAACGTTACTAAGTACATATACAATGACTAAATATCTAAATTACTTAGCCTATTATACAAAAAGCTGTTGGAGTGTCCATAGACCATTGTAGCTCTAGAGACAATGTCAAGCCCACTATCAGTTGGCAGTGTACCCAGCATTGTGGTAAATTTTTTGTTAATTCAGCGCGTCATAAAAGTCAATTTTGTTAACTTCACCACCCTTTCATCCTTAATTTTATGAAGTCCCTTGTTAAAGGGGTTTCATGCCTCGGAAACCAAAGTGATTTATACATTGGGTCTGGTTTATCAATTTGCAATATAATGTCAAATAAGTTAGTAATATAATGGTAAATAAGTAGTTAAATAATATATTTACTATTACAAAGTTGGTTATTATAGTAGAGTAGAATCATGCATGATACAATATAAGACACCGAAACAGAGAGTGCTGCATTTGGCAGATGATTCATATTTCTAGCTAGTGGTTTTATCATAATTTGTGTACACATCTACATAGGGTACACATCTACACATCTACATATTTTTTACCTAAATTAAATAATACGTGATAAGTCCCGATAAACGTTTAAAACATGTGTTCAAATCGCGAAAGTTTAAAAATTACTACATAGGGTAGGTATATTAGCTATGTATATTGTGGGTTTATTATGTGATACACATTGTTTTATTATCAATATACATCTTTTAGGTTCTTTATAAAAGATAGATACTCATTTATAAGGATTTTAAAGGTAGGTGTTCATTTATAGTCTGTGAGTAGATTACTAAAATAATTGACACCATGTATAACATGTAGATTTAATATTGTAAGGCGTACTTGCAACGTCCGAACGTGAGGGACTTTAGTTTGTAACATCATAATGTACCGCGTTTGCTACAATAAATCATTTTTCATTTCAAGGTCGCTCCTATAACCCAGATTCATAATGATTAAGAAACAATGATGCCGTCATCATATGTTTATTCGTAAAAGTGCGAAACACACGGTATTGTTGCAGCTGGACGAGATGGACGAGCTTCTGTCACTCCGCGACGTGCGCACGCCAGTGCGCCTGCGCTTCGGCCGGCGCTCCGACGAACTCGCCGTGCCACATATCTTCCCTAAGGAGGTAGGGCTTTATTTGGACAAGTGCCAGACTGGATTCAAATTTTTACTGAGTATACGAAATATTTACACTATTATCATCATCATTATCATCAACTCCTTACATTATTATCAAGTATATACTATTTAACTAAGGTCCACGTTCATCAAATTTTAACAAAATTATTATTTATATAACTGACATTTCACTTATGGATGTTCTTAAAAAGAATGTGTTAACCATTTTAATCGCCTTTTTAAATGTCGGCGTGGGTATATAATCGCTCAGAGGCCAAATAGCCTGGCTAGATAGGTGCAGACAATTAATCACCCAAATGTACTCATTACCTTGGCAGCTGATGCCTTACTGCCACTGCAAGCGTGCTCCACTGTAGATCGCATCATCGCTTAACATCAGGCGACTTGGCGGTCAGACGCAAGCCTATAATCGTTTTTTAAACTCGGTAATGTAGGGGCCATAATTTGTTTTGACTCTAATGCGATTTCACCTATATGTAGACAAAAGACAATATCATGTAAACCTAACATTCAATAGTGATTTCAATTCAAATAGTGATTTACTGATCGCTCTCTCAAGAGAGTTTCATTCGCCGCACTCTAGCCCAAAAAAATAAGAAAAGCTTTAGCAGTTGCGATAGAAAATAATACAAATCCACATTCGTAATAAAATTGAAAGACAAGCACTATCCGAGCCCGAAGACATATCGATCGACACGTCGTAAACCCTTGATGCGCTGTAAACCCGTGTAATGAAGTTATTCCCTCAAACAAGCCACTATAGCATCTTTACGACTGACACTGCTTTGATTTGTTACGATGCCCTCTTTCTGCTAACAACCTGTGAGTTTTGTATTTGGATTGTATGTTTAGTAGAGTATGCGGAAGAGAACGGTCACAGGGTTTTTGACTACTCTGCTTCATTACAGTTGTTGTTATGCTAGCAACACTGACTAATAAGGCAACTGCTATCGCTAAGTATGTGAGAACAATAGATGGAATGAAAACAAACACATAAAATAACCTTCATTACGGTAGGTGACTTGTTGGGCTCGGCCGTTCTTTATTCGTACAGACACTAACGAAGTTCGTTAGTTTCTGATGGTCTAGCCTTGTCCTCGCTGTAGGTAAAAAATAACCCTAGGTAGATATAATACATGCATATGTACCTATAGTGATTCCTATCTACAAGACGAGTTTTTGCTGTGACCTAATGTAGGTAGTGAAACAAATCAGCTAGTGACGTAACAGTTCCTTTGGAACTATAACTTTATCAAAAATCTAAATATCTTTATTTCCAACCTAAATTATTAAAACAATAGCAGGTACATGCTGGTTGCCTTACTAGACAAAGCCTGTATCAAGGCAACCTTTATACCTGATTACAAATAGTTCAGTAGACAGTTTTTTATAATAAAAGACAATTCATTTTAAAACCTTTAAAACGTCTTCAGTGTCATCATAATATAATATGATAGTGTTCGCCATTTCATAGTCACATGTTTCGCTTCATTTATATAGGTACCTACTTGTTGTTTTTAATGTCACAAAAACTTATGACTATCTTATAGACGAAAGTATTTATAAATCCACTAAGGCGCGGAGCAAAACTTGTTTTGACGGTAAGAAACTTTGGTGGGAAAAGGCACATTCCTATAAACGCGGTGGTTAGCGATCAAGTCATCGTCAGGGGAAGATAACACTGATCTATGCGTTTTCAGCGTGGTTTTAAGAATGAAGAGTTGACTCACATTTAGTACACTTGTTGTTGGGTACAGGGTACATGAGATTAGTAATTAATAAAATCATAAACGATTTAAATGTTTTATTTCTCACGCAGGAGCAGGACCGATCAGTGCGCGCGCCTTCGATGCGTCTCCGCTTTGGTCGCCGCTCCGATAACAACATGTTTCTGCTCCCTTTCGAGGTAAGTAAATAAATTCGCCAAACCTAACTAAAACACCAGTACCCAAATATACTTAAATACTGGATTAACAATATAACACACTTCGTTCCTTTTGTGTATACCCACGAGTTTGCGTCTATTTATAATTTTGTAATAATGTATGACGAGTAAATTCTCCTCGTATTTAATATTTTTCTTGTGAAAGACTATTCAGAATTTATTCCCTTGACTATAAATAAGACCTAGTCTAAATGTAGACCTATTACGTACCTACATACGTATAAAAAAAATACTTATCTGTACTTATCTGGATGTCTTCAAATCACGAATAAATCGGTTTCTTCTAGGCAAGCGTGCTCCAACGTAGACCGCATCATCGCTTAACATCAGGCGAGATGGTGGTCAAACGCAAGCCTATTATTTATTAATAATAAAAAAAGAAGCTTATAAATGAGAGGGTTTTCACCGAAAAGTAGCAATTTGAAGCAGAGATTTTTATGGTTTACTGGTTAAGCGTTTGATCATAACTCACCTGGCGTTATGTGACGGTATATAATATACGGTCCTTTACCTCAATTCCAACGAGTTGCACTGGCACCGAGGCTGCAGGAACTCAATGTTAGGTGCTTCACAGGTGGTGGTTTTGTTAGGTGGTTAGGTGTTTCTGTTGGAGCACCCCTATATACGTACTCGTATAGCACCGTCTTCACTCCACCACTTCTTCGGTGCCAAGCAGCCGTGCATAGTACACTTGCTAAACAAAACAAAAACAAACAAAAAAAAATTAAAACATACAGTCGAATTGATAACCTCCTCCTGAAGTCGGTTAAAAATGTCGTATACTAGGACCAACTACGTATACTAGTTTAACACGCAGTCTTTGTATTATTAATAAGAAATAAAGATACTTTGAAATTGAATTGAAATTGAATCGTGCATTGTTTATTTTTATACCTTATTCTACCAACATACTTACCAGTTTACTAGTATTTATATCAACCTAAACAATATAGGACTAAACAGTTTCCTAGCGATGTTTTCCTTCACTACAGCTCAAGTTCATGGTTGGGATTCGAACCCACGCTTGCGGCACTTGGAAATCCAGCTAGGCACTACGTTATCTTTACTGTTATTAGAATTTGTCACACTTGAAAACGAGACTGAGCAATTTTGACCAATATTTAAATTAAGTAACGTCGATAGTTTATCATAATTTTGTGCTAATTTTTATTGTTTTTTGCAGTCGACTCTACCCAAAGAAGTGAAAGCCAACGGCGTCGAAGACGACAGGCAACAGGAACAAGTCTAATAAAACACACACAGAGCATATCCACAATGTACCAAACCTAGACGTAATTCCGCTCCACAGCATATTTTAAACAAATCTTTATAATAATAACGTAATCTACGTGTCAAATGTCTAATTCAATTCTTAGATGTTAATCCACTCGTTGTAAAATGACTAAACTTAGAAACGTTAGGTTAAACAATGCAATTGCTGTCTTTTTTTCGCGCATGGAAATTCCGTCGGCAATAAGTTGACCTAGCAATTTTAGGCATTTTTAAACCTAACGTGTCTACGTAAAGGCATAAATGTATATAATAACCAGTACCTATCGAAATTGTTATTAACAGTAATAATTTTAATTGATCCAAAAACATTCCTTTCTTGTTTCTTCTCCTAGTCAATGTTATAAAGACTGTTTATGTTGATCTATTTCAATATTATGTTGCCTTTATCTACTTCAAAGTTTAGCGAAACATTTATACATTTTTTAGAGCTGGGTTAATGTAAATCTATTTCGCTATACACTTTATACAACATAGGTACTTAATTATAAAATTAATGTTATGCAAATAATGGCGTAATTATGAGTTATCTAAATTAAGCGTAGTGAAACTATTTAGTTTTGTATAGATAGATATTATTATGGAGCAATTGAGGAGTTGAAATAAAAAATATTGCCAACGATACATACGTGGTCTTATTTTATTCACCTTTTAATTAATTCAATTTAGAATGCTCCTTGGACATACCCATGTACGAAATGGGAACTAATCTCTCTTTTGCATATTTACAATATTTTTATGAAAAAATAATTTTGTGAGTCAAAAATTCAATTGGGTATACCTATGCTATAAATAACATACAACATTGCAAATGGATATCAATTTTCATGATAGCGGAGATCAACAAAAACTCAAAAATATACAGGGCTTCCGATAACCTCCGCCAAAGTAAAATGAAAGTTGCTTTGTAATATTATTTTAAATATGAAGCCCTAAGTTTCTAAATTACATTTAGTATTTTTTGCCAATTTTCAGCTTCGTAGGTCAAGTAGTTTTAGAGGTAAGTCAGTCAGTCAGTCTGTGATAAATGAAAGTGATAAGTGATAGCCCGTTAGCCCAGTTGGTAGTGAACCTGCCTTCTGCGCTTGGGGGCGTGGGTTCGATTCCCACCTAGGGCAAACATTTATGTGATGAACATTTGTGTTTGTTCTATATCTGGGTGTTAATATCTATTTAAGTATGTATTTAAAACTATATATGTATGTATATCAGTCTCTGGCAGCCATATCACAAGCTTTGCTTAGTTTGGGGTCAGATGACCGTGTGTGCAAAAATGTCCGGAATATTTATTATTTATATTTATTATTAGTTAGTGAATTTTTCATCAGGTCGTAGGTAAAGTAATAATATTATGGAAGTACGAGTAGGTGGTACATCTTATAAAGTTGGCTACTGTCGAAGTGGCGCTTGCATAGTATCAACTTCTTCTTTGTCGTGCACTCTTGGCAGAGAGGTCGTGGTTGCGTAGATGGTACCTACGCGAACGCTCCTCGCTGTCGTCGCTTATTCCCAGGGCTGCCGCTCATCTCGCAATGCCTCTCCATATAAGGTTTCATTCCGAGCACACTGCACAAGTAATAAGTATAGCGCATTGGATATTCTGCCTGTAAATGTTACCTATATTTAGTGAAAATAAATGAATATGAATCATAATGACCTCTATTATTATAAAGGCAAAAGTTAGTGTATGTAAGTTTGTGTGTGTATGTTTGATCCCACTTCTATCCAATCAACTTTGAAATGCCAAACGGATTTATATAAAATAAGGTATGGATTACACCCTGGCTAGTTTTTATAAAAAAAAAAAAGTTTCCTGTAAGGTAGCGGGTGAAACCGCCAATACGCTACGTTCATGTATAATGACACACATGATGATGTACATTTCACATTTTCCAAATATATATAAGTAGAGGAAGATGTAAACACACATGCATATTATTTACACCCGAAAAACATTACCCTCCTTTTTGGGCAAAGGTTTAACAAATGAAACAAACAAATGCCTTAATTATTATACCTAAACTAAAAATCAAAATGAAGAATCTGTCCGTATGGTAAAGTACCAAGAACGCTGGCTGGCGTTGACTAATCGTTGGGAATTTCGTTTATTATTTTTTTATCCCTACTTTTTCCACTCTTGGAGATTGAAATATTTTCTTCAAATTTAAATGCAACTACCCCTCGTGTTTTTTTATTTTATTTTTAACTAGCTGTACACGCGGCTTTGCTCGCGGTGACTGAATAATTGTATGCGCATGACCTCATTGTACTTATAACAAAGTAAAGTGAAAGATGATCTAAATTCGGCTGATATCGACGATAAAAAAATTTTTCGTTGATGTCAGGCGATATCTTCATGCTAAATAATAAAGTTTAATAATATAAAGTTTTAGCTACAATATGCCATCTCTAATAATAAAAATTAGGGGGTGAACAATACACGCTAGAACAATACAGTCCTTTAGACTCTTGCCTCAATTTCAGGGCTTGACAATAGTTATACCAAAGATTTTTATACTATATCTACTAATCTTTGAGTTGCAGATTTCTGTCATACTTCTGATGGGATAAAAAAGGGTAATTGATTAACAGTTGCCTAGAAATACATACTTTTGGGAACGTTAGGTCTTGTTACGTGAGTTCATGATTATAATTACGGAATTCCTCAGTCGATCACCAAGAGTCTGAGCGCGCGCTCGTTTTCAGTTGAATTGCGAACGTCCGCAATTCTTCTTCTTACGATATACTCTGTACAACGTTCTTGTGGCTCATGACAAGAACTCTTAAAAACTCATTACTGCCCGCTAAAAGTTTCTTATATAAAACACCACGTACCAACCACGTAAAGGCGAACCAAGTCGTCCTTTTCGAACAGATGGGGTGTTTTTTTTTAAATTTTTCCAAAATACTGTTCATTTTCCTTCTCTCACCTTAATATTATTTATTAATTTTGCAAACGAATCACAATTGCTAAAGATATCGCGTAACATAACTATACACAAAAAAAATACAGTCGTTTTGAGAACCATTTTTTTTAAATCGGTTGAAAACAAGAGAATAGGAACAAGTTACGATCTGGGGGAGATCCGGAAGAGTATTCCCCGCAGAAGAGTAAAAAGTAATTGCTGGAAATAAACTTGCGTAGGTACGCAATTGTTATTCTGCTCGCATTATGCTTCGTAAATAAATACTATAACTACAAAGTATAACCTACTTGCCTAGTTTTGCATGTTATCTATATAAACGGTTTTATATCCATTAATATCTGAATAGATTTTTATTTTCTATAACTGAAAAAAGTATGTATAGAGAAAACTATAGGTCAGTACACCCAGGCGTGTAGTGTACATAGGCATCCCAATCCCGTAATCTCAAGAACTTACTTTTCTTATCATGAAAATTTCAGCTTGTGTTCGAGGCAAGTATGAGACCCAAGCTTTATTATGGACTGTCTGAAACACTTCAAGAGAAAGGCTAATTAATCTAACGTTAATTCGAAGACATTCATACCTACTTACTTACCTTGCCATTTACGCAAGTATATAGGCAATATACCTAGATTAGGTATACGTCTTTTCAATACTGCAGTCTTGTCAATGTGTCAATTGCAGAATTCTTGCGGTTCTCTAATTTAATTATTCTAATTTACTTCATAACAGTATTGTTTATTCAGGCAGGTAGTTGATTAGTGCATTTCTACAACCCAGCGGGAGTAGGGTCTTAAGGACGGTTATAGATAGAGTACGCATCAGTCTTGTCAAGACGTCCATAGCACACTTTCAATGTTATTTGTTTTCTTTATTTAATTATTTAACAAATACCTACACGATTGTAAAGACCTACGTAAGATATATACAATTATTTGTTTCTACCTGTTGAACAATGTATTATTTTTAGCTATGCTTACGTAAGATATGGCGTATAACGAATAAACAAACTTACAGACGATTGAAGTCAGACGCACTATTTAATGTGAGAAAATAATTATTTGGTACAGTGAAGTAATCAGACCGTAACAAATATTACGCTTTCAATTTTGACAATCTATACTGATTGAATATAAAGTTTTATAAATCTGGAAGCGTTTGTGATATCAGGGCAATATTGTCCACAGTCTCAGCAAGATGAAGCTCGCTAGTGCAGTCACATGGAAATCTCCTCAGCCGGAAAATCCCGAACGAATTATGAGTAAGGTGTTCAATGCTTTTGACTATGAATTATGAAATGAAAAGGTTTCAATAGCAAAACCCATAGGTATGCGTAAAGGCGTTTTACAGTGAAGCCTTTTGTGACTGTCGTTAGTAGTTAGTAGGTAGTTTTTAATCTCCCTTGATCTAAAGTGTTATTATTTTTGAAGAAATCTGATGAACACATTAGATTTAACAGGCGTTTATACAAAAATTATTTACTTATACCTACTATTTTTTTATTCATTTTTTTACTCGTTACTGACAAGTGAGTTTAATTCTAATTAGGTATGTTTCGATACTTGCAATTTTATATTATTTTATTAACAACTGATAGCTGATGTAACTAAGTATATTTTCAAGATTACAAGCTTGAAATACTTGTTAGAAGTTTAGAACCAATTCTTGCTAACAGATTTTGTTGAAATGTTGCATACACCTTTAGTTCTGGTGATAATACAATATGCAATACCCAATATTGAAATATTTTCACGATAGCCGGAAAATAAAAAAATAACCATTTAAATAAAATAAAAAATAAGTATCATTCAAATAAAAGCTTGTTTTGTATACACAATAGCTTATTTCTTCTTGTTGTTCTGTGTTTCTTTGTGCTTGTGTGATTTCCTCATTCCCAGACTCTGCGGCAAACATGGGTAACGACATGCAGTGATACTATGAAAATGCACCTGTCTGCATGTTTTGATGTGATTCAGTCCGCGCAACTGTGATGCATCACCAATGACCCTGAAACATGTACGTGTAAATAATTTCAGTTTATAACAGACAACACCTGTGTATCTGTGTAACACCAACCACGCAGACTATTTTTAAAACGATACCTGAGCATTTTCAACTTTTTATGACACGTTTGCTGTAGTAATGTAAGTCAAGCTTAGAATTACAGCGAACTTACTTCCTTTAATATTCTCATATTGAAGGAAGTTAGCAGGAACACACAAGAAATGTTGTAGGTTCGAGTAACAGAGAAAAAAAGAAAAAGTTGTAATATTGTAAGAAATCGTTGTAAATTGCCAGTTTCAGCTATAATTTCTACAAGGATTTTCTTGTTGATAGTAAAGTTACATATACAGTATCGTCTTGTATGTGTAACTTTCATATCTGAGAGATTTATTTTATTAGTAAAATTCTAATAAAAAGTGATAAATGATCTCAGCCTACGTGTCCAGTTAGGTACTATATTTCTTTCTGGTCAGTTGAGTTCAATAGCCTTGATGAATTGGCGATTAAGACAGTATAGCATGAAAACGCTCGAATTTTTATTTTGTCTTCATTTATAACCACGCGGTAGCTAAATATAGTTGATGTAAACTAGATAAAATTCCCGTATTTTCATCGTTGGAAAACAGTTCATTCGTGCACTGGAAGCCACAGGTGCCAGTTGAATAGGTACCTACCACAGTGTAAGTGAGTTGAAGTTCAAGGACCGGCGGACAAACGGACATCTTTTGTTTGTTTATTTATCGCAGGTGAGAACCTGAACGCGTTTTATGCGCAGAAGTTTATTGATACAGCTGGTTATTACAAATACTTTAAGTTATGATATCAAGTGATTCACGGGAAGAAGACGTGTCTTGACCATAGAAAAATACATTCTAGAAAAATAAGTTTTCTATCGTGAAATTATGTGCGAAATTATGTGTTAGCGTTAATTAAACAACAATAAATATTGTCTCATAAGATTAAGTTGAATGTTTACGCATGAATCAATCAGTGTGGAAGGCACGTGTCGATACATCATCGAATCAAAACATATGGAACGTTACAGGTGAAGGCGTGAAGTTGAGTTTCGCTGACCGTGGGCGGGCGGCGAGACCGCTCAGTCAGAGTCCGGCACCCAGGCCGCTCGCACGAACAAACGCCGCACAAGGTATTACACCACAGCTTCTCATAACCACTAATAAACGCTTCTAAGCATCCGCGTCGTTTTTTCGACACTAATCATTCGACCTCGACACCGCACTAACACAAAGGGGTTCAGTTACAAAAATAAATTCGCCATTACTTCACGAGACTGAAATAACGTCGACGAATGCGTGCGATAGCGTCTCGCGGAGAAATTAATATGACTTCATCCAGCAAATTATCCTTAGAACATTATGCATATTCATCATTGACACATTATAACGAACTCTTGATATCTACCGCTGTTTTGAGTGACAAATGTAGTTACAACAGCCAGAGTATGAGAGAACTGTGCATTTTGTATGGTCCAAAAATAACGTGTGTTAAAGCTATTCCTGCACACCGCAGACTGAATTTCACGGCAAGATTATTTTCAACCTTGATGACGGTATTGTTAACCTTGTCTCTTTGTAAACAGCTGGAGCGACCTCCCAACTATCTAAACATTTTATAACCCGGTGTTTCCTCCAAGTCAAAGGTTATTTATCATTTCTTTTAAAACCTGGAGCAATAGCAATACATCGGAGCTTTTGCCAAGAGTAAACAGAGTCAAGGTAGTGCAAATATTTTGAATATTCTGACAGGTGTAGCTTGCAACAGAAAACTTCATTATAAACTATATTTCTTGCGATGACTACCTTTTACTTCTTATATTCCAAATTAAAATATATTTAACAATACATCTGTAATGTAACAGCAACAAGATTCCCGGACACAGAACACATTTAATAACATTGGTAAAATAAACATTGAGATTAGAGAAGATACAATAACATGTAGAAAGTGAATGCTTCTGTGTTCACTCCAGCTATCCAGAAATTTATAATTCCGAAAATAAGTGCGCAAATATTTATTACGCATGCGGGCAAAGAGTCCAGAACAAAAATAGACGCACCTACCTCAGCTCTCGTCTACATTATATCGCTTCTTTGGAACGGCTTGGAGATAACAAACTGTTTTTCCCGCACCTACGCAAATTTTGTTACAAAATAAAACAAAGTTATTGTTTCCAAGTGCAATTTTACGTCTTCAAAGAATCCGACTCACAATTTAACATAAGTAATAGTGAAGAAAATGTTTTCGCTAAAAGCTTCACTTTTTTGTTATCTTCCAAATCAATATTTGTTTACTTTTTGTTAGGTTGGATTTGGGTTTTATCTTGTGTGAGATAATCTTATTTGCTTATCCGATTATCATACAAAATTACGATAAAAATTTCCCGTCATTAGTTTCTTAATAACTTGTTTTGTTACCTATATAAAAACATGAATATCTAAACGCCGCATCGCAAAGCACTAATTTTGTGTAGCATGGGCTCTTGAAAGATCCCTTCCGCGTCCATTTCGCAATTATTCTCGCTGTACACAAATAAATCGCGAGAAAATAGTTCACACTCCCGACGTTAACTGTTTGTTTGTTATAAGTACATCTATTTTAACATCTGCGATAGTCGCGGCTTGTTGATCTCTGATTAATCGCTCAAGTAGCGTGAAGTAACAATTTGCAGAAATAACTGACGCTTTCGGGTTTTGTGAACTATTCGAAAGCGGTTGGACTGAGCTAGGTGTAAAGAGATCTACGGAGCTGGGATTGCCCTTTTTGACATCATCTGTTGTCATATTAAAGAGTATTTGCGATTTCTTGAAATACTTATCATCAAACAAACTCCTATAATTCGTTTACGCTACGTCAGTAGAAATTCTCATACACGTGCAAACCATTATTTCTAAATGAAAATAAAAACCGATCTAACGAGAGCAAATAAAATAAATATCATGTGACAGTATTTTTTTATTTAAATAATAAGAAGTAAGCACCCATTGAATGCAATTTTCTCGTCCTCCAACGCTAATATTGAAAACTTATTCGTTCGAAGCTATACCTGTCTCGGGCATATTATTCGGAAAAAATATGATAGCCTTCGTCGCCGGTGGGTCGGCTAATAAAAACGCAATAACACGGCGTGCTCGCGTCTAGTCCCGGTATGAATCTTCGCAACTCTGTAATAAAATTATTTCATGAGGAGGGCAAAATTTGTCACCCTAATTTTTAGACGTGTCTAGGGGTAAACGCTCTGGGATAAGGAATATGGTAGGTAAATCTCGCGCGCGGGCATGTTTGGAATGGGTAATATTTTGTTTACTTAGGATTTTAAGATCATTTTGCTATTGGTAAGGACCATATTGAATGCATTATCGCTGATGTACTTCTAGGTCATATATAGTTAAGCATGGTTGGGATCATTATTTCTGTCATAACATAAGTAAACCTGCCTTTACTCTATACCAAACGTTGTGTGTGGGTGTTAGGTATCCTGCATCTGATCATAAACAAATTCGCTTCTGGAATATTCGCGGACCGTAAATTTTATTATGCTTTCAAGACGGCAGTTAACACAAGTGCATGATTTAAATATGTGAATAGGTTTTTATTTCTTCATCGACACTTCTCAGACGTTATTGTAGTCTCAAGTTGAATGTCAAGGCTTTCTCCGCGTAACAATTGCTAATGTTTTTTTGGTGAGAATCTAGTGAGATCGTGTAATAAAAAAAACTACTTAATATTTTCAAAATACTACTTACTTAATATGTTTGAACTGTTTTTTACTTTAAACTAAAAAAAAGACCTTTATAAGAATCTAACTAGATAGTTTATGTAGCAATGACATAAAAATAACTTAATAAAATTATGCATAGACGGTTGACGGTTGGATCTAGAAGCTTAAAATTTTGCACAGTTCCTTAAATAGGAAGGGTTTTTGAAATTTCATCCCCTAAAAGGAGCGAAAGATTGTATGGAAGTTCGAAATTTTTTAAATTTATAATGTGTTAGTTGGTACTGAGACTTATGTTTATAAGTAAAAGCTAGTTGTCATTGTTTTTTTGGAAACTCATCCCCTAAAGGGGTTAAATAGGGGATGAAAATATTAATGGAAGTTTGAATATTTTAAAATTTAGAAACGTGGAAATTGGCGTTTACGCTTCTTTTTGTAAACAGAAGTTAGTTGAATAATTATTTTTAGAATATCATTTCATGGGGGTGGGGGGCAAAAGGAGATTGAAAGTTTATATAAAAATCTATGCGTACGAAATCGCGAGCAACAGGTAGTATTTATAATATACAATACAATACAGTTGGTAGATATATAGGAATGTACCAACCTATAAAATTTCTATGACGTTAAAAATTCTTAAAAAGTCCTAGCTGTTTGGTTTCGAGGCCCTTATTGCCCGGCGTGGTAATGCCGCCAGCATGCTGGGTACACTGCGAACTGATAGTGGGCTTGAGCATTTGGATTGTCTTTAGACCTTCAACGGTCGATTGGCAGTCTGTTTTTGTAGTGTTAGCTTGTATTTTGTTTAGTTAATAAAGGCACTTGCCCGTTAAAAATAGAATCATTATTTGAACATATTGAAGGTATTAAATATTAAACCTGTTATATGTGTTTGTTCCTGCTCTATATCTAACAAAAAAAATGTTTGTAAATTCCAGCGTTGCAACGAACGACCCAAGATGGCCACCGGCCCGAAGATAGTGCACAAGCAGTTCAACTCGCCCATCGGGCTTTATTCACAACATAATATTCAGGAGACACTCAACAAGCACCTCTCCAACCTCGACAATGGATCCGTAGGGTAAGTCACCACCGCCACAAACTAGCCTTTATCGTTTATCTTATGACCCGTGCAGGTCACCCATACTACAGGAGAAGGGATCTATGCCAGGGGCAGATCCAGGATTTCATTTTGGGGGGGGGGGCATTCAGGGATTTCATTTTGGGGACCATTCTGACAAGGTACGAAGGAATCAAATCGAAAAATTGAGTCGAATGTAGGGTGAGTATGAGTCGCTAGGGGGCCATGGCCCCCATGCCCCCTGGGTCCGCCAATGATCTACGCGGAGGCAAGTCCCGTACGGGACAATTCGCGTCGCTGTGAAACGATGTTCTAACGCCTCACGTATCTATGTCTTCGCTCTAAGAGCCCGCGAAACCAGCAGCGTTACAAAATCCAATTGTTCAATTTAGGTATCTGAATATAGGTATAGGTATATGAATATATATCAGGTATGTCAGTAGTTTAACGAAATCCACTCTTAAAGTTCTTCTAGAGTTTTACGAAAAACTAATTTTGTTAAGTTAAGGTAATTGTTAATAAGTTCAGTTTTTATTAAATTTGAAGTCGCTATTATCAATAAAAATACAGATGTATTTATTACAGAAATTTAATTTTCTATTTAAAAGAATTAGTAGATTAAGTAATTGTTTAGTAGTACATAGAAGGTTTATACTTTTACAAGAACAAGTGTCTCCCAAGGGTTGTTCTTAAAAATCTGTAGATATATTAAATCCTACTATTATAGTAGCGGAGACTGAATAGCATCGCATTCGCTTTGACTGTAATGCTGGATGTACTTTCCCACTGAGATACCACGAGACTTAAGCTCTTTTACACCTCGCAAAATCCAACGAATCTTTTTCACACGGGTAAAAAATACCTAACCGCGGCAAAGATCGTACGAGAAAAACCAACACGTTTAAGGTACACGTGTTGATTTTTCTCCTTAAGCTATATTTTTTTCTTGGTGGAAAATTGATTTTTATCGAAGCATTCAATTCTTAAGCCCAACATCAGCGATCATCCGCAAAAATAACATCTTCGCTGAAAGGATAATATTTTAAATTTTGACAGTGACAGGTATGATTGTATCTTACAGCAAAAATGTTTCAATAAAACCTGTTATACCAGTGTATACCTGTTATTACGTTATCTATACTTCTATACTAATATTATAAAGAGGAAAGATTTGATTGTTTGTTTGCATTGAATAGGCTCCAAAACTACTGAACCGATTTGATTTGGTGACATAGGCTATATACCTATCTATACCCGTGCGAAGCCGGGGCGGACCGCTAGTTCGTTATAATGAAACAAAGCATTCCAAGTTAATATATAATTATGTAAACTCAATTATGTAATTCGTCATTTTGTTCATTTGTTTTGTGTATTTTGTCATTTTGTATTGTATAATGTAAACGATTTGATTTTTATCATCATTAACAGCCTTTTATACAGAAATACAGAAATGTTTATTTTGTGATAATGAAATTTAAGGACAAACACAATTATTCAAATATGAGTGCGTACATTATCACAAAAACCGGCCCCAACTCAGCATGTTGCTGGCTGTACACAACCAGCGCTGCGTTTTATGTTCCCACTGCTGGAAAACAGACCTTCTCTCAGAGAGGGAGAGGATAGGGCCTTAAACCCACCATGTTGGCCCAGTGCACGTTGGTGAATGTCATATGTGTTTGAACTTTTGAGGTTCTTGGACATACCGGTATCTTCACGGTGTTTTCCTTCGCTGTTTATGAGTGATGGCATCGCAACTGCACGTAATTTATTTAGTTATATACTAAACTAGCAACGCACCCCGGCTTCTCACGGGTGTAAATCTTATTTTTTTTAACTCCTTGGGTTACATTATTGGAGTTTTAGTAAGGATCCTTATTATTTTTAGGGTTCCGTACCTCAAAAGGAAAAAACGGAACCCTTATAGGATCACTTCGTTGTCCGTCTGTCTGTCTGTCCGTCTGTCAAGACCCTTTTTCTCAAGAACGCGTAAAGGTAGCAAGTTGAAATTTATACTAAATACTTGGGTCTACGGTTTCTTTCGGCTGTAAAAAAATAAAAGTTGTAAGTCAACGCAATCAAAAGATATGAACGTTTATGTCGCATATTTTGCGATTTCACAGGGGAACCAAAACCTATAGGGTACTTTCCGTTGACCTAGAATCATGAAATTTGGCAAAAAGCAAGGTCTTATAGCACATATATAGGAATAAATCCGAAAGTTATAAATATGAAGGTATATCATTTAAAAATGATTATTTTGCTATTACAAACTTACATTTTGTAGTTGGAATGTATGGAAGAACCTTATTGTCAACTACAAACTTAAGTTTGTCTTTCAATATTTTAACTTCAGTTAGTTTTTTTTTTGGTCTCGCGCTCTTAGGGTTCCTTTATGTCGTATATTTTGCGATTTTACAGGGGAATCAAAACCTATAGGGTACTTCCCGTTGACCTAGAATCATGAAATTTGGCAAGAGGCAAGGTCTCATAGTACATATATAGGAATAAATCCGAAAGTTATAAATTTGAAGGTATTTAAAAATAATTATTTTGCTATTACAAACTTACATTTTGTAGTTGGGATGTATGGAAGAACCTTATTGTCAACTACAAACTTCAAAGTTGTCTTCCCAGAGACTGTGGGATCGGCCGATCTGCGAACTAGCATGGAAATCGCTACTAGATACGTGTCCTAGTATTGCAGATCGCGCTCGTATTCTTGCTGTCTCTGTTTGGGAATCGGGACTTTGGTTGCAAGCCATGCCCTCTTTTAACACAGGCAGCTTTTTAGATCCAACCGCATTTCGTCTAGCTGTCAGCTTACGCTTGGGTGCAAGGTGCTGTGAGGCCCATCGCTGTCAGTGTGGTACTGCTGTTGACCAGCTCGGTCACCATGGTCTCTCTTGCTCGAGAAGCGCTGGTCGTATTGGCGGACACGCTAGCCTGAACGACATCATACGCAGGGCACTTTCCACCGCCAATGTCGCAGCTGTGCTCAAACCGAGTGGTCTTGCGCGTGACGATGGAAAGAGGCCTGACGGTATGACACTTGTGCCCTGGAGGTTGGGGCGGCCCCTTGTATGGGACGCAACTTGTGTCGATACTTTGGCGCCGTCACATCTTCCTGAGACACAGGGTAGGGCTGGCGCGGCTGCTAATTCGGCAGAGCAGCACAAGCGTCGCAAATATGCTAACCTCGGCAGTGGTTACATATTTGAGGCGTTTGGGGTCGAGACATTGGGCCCTTGGGGACCGGGAGCTCACCTCATTTTCAAAAATCTTTCAGAGCGCCTGGTTAATGCGACGCGTGACCAAAATGCTGGCGTGTTTCTGGCTCAACGCATTAGCATTGCCATTCAACATGGTAATGCCGCCAGCATGTTGGGTACGCTGCCAACTGGTAGTGGGCTTGAGCATTTGGATTGTCTTTAGACCTTCAACGGTCTATGGGCAGTCTAACTGTATTTGTAGTGTTAGTTTTGGCTTGTATTTTGTTTAGTTATTAAAGGCACTTGCCCAGTAAAAAAAACTACAAACTTAAGTTTGCCTTTCAATATTTTAACTTCAGTTAGTTTTTTTTTTGGTTTCGCGCTCTGAGGGTTCCGTCTAACGGAACCCTCAGAGCACGAGTCCTACTCGTACTTGTCCGGTTTTTTTTAAATATAATGAATCCTATGTCACCCGGGGATAGTGATAGCTTCCCAACAGTGAAAGATTTTTTCAAAACGATTCAGCAGTTTCGGAGCCTATTCAATGCAAACAAACAAACAATCAAATCTTTCCTCTTTATAATATTAGTATAGATAAGTTATTGGTGCAGGGTTCTTCGTTATAAGAAAATAAAAGTTATTTATTATTGTCAAATAATTAGTATACCTATAGTACCTACAATGTTATGAGTACTTAATTGCGATGCAATTATCTTTAGACTCTTAAGATGTAAGGGTCGGACTCATGAATTTGTAACCGCATTAGCTTACCCCTACTATAGCAATTTGCATATAGGTCATAACCACGTTGACACTAACTTTCATGGCTTACCTTATTGAGGTACAGTGCAACTGAATTGCATTGCATATTATGTGTATTATTTATTCTGCAAGCGTCATTCTTTGGTGCGATAGACACATTTTGATAGGTGTTGGAAGTCGGGACGAGAAAACGAGGTCGAATTTCCCTGTTTCTGACTTTGAATAATGAAATGTTACGCAACAAAACAATTAAATGTAACAATAGGAAAATTAAGGACTTCATAGGAGCAAGATTTAAGGTTTAACTGATATGCTTTGACTTTACGTACGATTATGTTACAGCTATAGTGGGTTACAGAAAGATTAAATATTATGAAGCAATATTATTCAAGGTTTCCGTCAAAATGGCTTTAACGATAATTAATTTTGTGAAAAGAATTAAAATTTGTTATTATCTAATTCCATTCAATAAGGTTTCCTTTTAGGTGGATTAATTTTATTCTAATCTTTTACATCAAAGGGAAAACGATAGTACGTATTATCTATCTTACATTGTCACCCAAAAGAATAGATGATACAATTTAACGTTGAGATAATTTTACAATCGTGGTTAAATAGGTCAAAATAATTTTACAGTATTTAAAAATAAATAAATGAATTCAAGCTAAATAGTTCTGTAAATCAATATAAGGCTGACTTGCACCAAAAATGAAATCTGGTTTAAGTCTAGATTTAACAAAGTTTTCCATACGTAGTGACATTTGAATTTCGTTAAATCGGTCTTAAATTCTTAAGGTACTTGTTGCCAATCGTATACATATGAGAAAAAAAAATTGCCTTATTCTTTTTTGAAATTATAGTAGGTAAGTACATACATGACTCTAACTTGTTGAGATTCACGATACAAATAAAGGGTTTTAAAACAACATCCTGAATAAGATCTCTACCTCGCTCGATTAATTGATTGATGTAGAGCAACCGCTCTACCAATTATACACGGCGTCTTTAAGCAGCGATACAGACGCTTAGCGCCTTTTTATCGCGATACACAAGTGCGTTTGGATCGATGCAAACGCGCGTATGCTACATATGACTGTCGAAAAGTACAGAGCCATTACCGTGAGCTCTTAAACGCGATTAAATTTTAGGTGACTGCGACAAGTTACGCGACCGCACCATATCTCAGCGCGTTGCGTTAAGGTCCACGTTCACGTAATTTGTCACCCTGTTCTATAAAAGAATAATTTGAATCCCGTTTCCATCGCGACTGTAATGAGTTTGTTTTGTATCGCATCTGCAGTGCAAGTACCGTTCTTTATCGATCGTCAAATTCGATAAAATGCCATAGTTTGAATCATAGCGAGTACTGATCAAATGGCATTTTATCGAATTTGACGATCTCAACTGTCAAATTTAACGATCGATAAAGACTACTAATCGGTACTTTCACTGCTGCATCGCGACTAAAAGGTGTTCGCTGACCGTGCGGCTGCAATCGCGCAGCTAGAAGTCGTCGTGTGTATCCACTGTAAGCATGATAACAAATAAGCACAGTAAAAATATGTGGAACGTATCACGTTAAAAAAACATGCTATGCTCTACATTCCAAAAGTATACCTATACATATAAGGTAAATTTATTGTATTTAAAGTAAATTTATTGTATTTAAAGAAATAACTAAAAATAGTGTCAAGTCATTGTTGTTGGTAGCATACCTAAGAACTAGAATAGATTAGAATGCTCATCTACTAACCACAACAAAACATACCACGAAGCAACATTGATCTCAAATGAGTCACACGCGAGATACTAATCAATCGGTAACATCATTATAATTATAGTCTACGAGTCTAGACACTAGACATAATAACATGGGGCCATAAGAAAGTGAGTGCAATGATAGCTTTTTGCAATTGATAGCTTTTTGTGTTATGTTTTTGTATTTTTAGTTATTTTTGTAACCCCAACCACCTTATTATTAAAATTAGGGGTAGTAACCTCGGAGTACCAGCAACGACGTGTTTTGTATTTTTCTATAGGAAATTTCAGACATAATTTAACTACTACGACTTTATTAATTAGGGGTTAGGATTAGCTTGCAAAAGCGCTCAAAGTCATATTCTATATTCAGTCATATTCCTTATTTCTTAAAATGTACATACTCATACGGGTTACAATCTGGACAAAAAACTGTAATAATATATTTTTATCAGTGACGCTATAACCTATCATTAGAAACGGGCGACAAGCCAAATCATACCAGCAATTCGAACAATGCAAAAAGGACTAGAAATAAAATAGCCGACACTTCGTCGCATTGTGCAGTCGCATACACAGGTGCAATTACGATGTTTTCTTAAGAATACAATATTATCATTTCAACTGGCAGATCATGAATTCGTTAAGCTAGACTGGTAGAAGTTTAATTCACATTTCTCCATCGTCCTACCCTCATACGAAAGTAAAAATGCTCCGAGCCTTTTTGTGAATTCTCTAACCTTAAAATAAATACGTGATCCCAGTTCAACCACACGAATGCAACAGGTGCCAGAACCAAAAAACTAAAGGTGACTTTATCTGAAGCAGATCTCGGTCATTACAGTTTGTGAGCCAAAAAAATATGTTTCAAGTGTACAAGAGAAGCATAAAATTAAAAACCTGACACATAAGTACCTACCAGCTGACATGTTTTATCGTGATGTTTTATTTCAAAATAAATCTTTTTACAATGTTATTTACCGAAAGAAACCAAATTGCATACAAAAAGAGAGGATTAGTAATTTATCACCAGACTTGGTTTCAAACATAAACAGTACTGCAAGTAATATATCGGCGACGTTTTCTCATTCACAAAAGTAATTTCTGCTCTACCACTATGCTGTAACTTTCAGATTATGTCTATAACATCAAAATGAATCACAAACATCCTGAAAGCGACGGAGCAGCTTCCAATGCGGTACTTGGAAACTCAGAGCAGTTACCGCTTCAACTTAGTGTATAGTTAAATAGTTTTGGAGTAATTTTCTTTCTTGCCTGTACAATCTGTACATTGTACATTTTACATTGTGCACAGGTTACTATTGAAGTCTGCGTCCAAAGATAAACGGAATCTGACCGATTTTGAATGCCGTTGACCGCTCAATTATGGATAGGGCGCGGCATGCAGTGGCGCTGACATTTCTTTACTATTAGGGCTGTATTACTGATTGAGTATTATAACCTGAACTAAGTGGGCGTTTTTAGAAGGGTGCTTGTTGTTGGGTAAATAAAAGCCATCCTTGTAAAGAGAGACTGTAAGCCTACCTGGACTAGGTTGTCTTTTCCTCGTGTCTTTAATGAGTGTATGCGGTAGACATCTTTAGTGCATAATCAAGTAGCAATTGAGAAAGATCGATTTATAGTTTTGACAACCCTACTTTTGTCCAATTTAACACCGAGCTAACAGTGTACGCATTCCGGGATGCACGTCATACCATCGAAGTAATGCAGAAGTAGATGCAATCCACTTTGGACCAAAGTGGATTCTGGCGAAAGTAGAACGATACGTATTTCGAGAAATGTTTACCTGTGAATTAGTTTTTTAAGTTGATAGAAATATTAGTATCTATACTGAAATTCAAGCACCCATAAATGGCATGTAGAGCTTTAACCTAGAAATAACGTATGTACCTTCTTTGTAAGTAGTTATCAATTTTTATTATGTTTTGGTACTTTTTAAGTTTTTAAACGATTCGAACTATAAAATGAGATAAATGATTTACATCCAATTAAAACTCTTGGCATTAATTAAAGTTACTTTTCTTTTCAACAATACTTATGTAAAATCAATGAACCGTGACATCGCATTACAAATTAATGAGAGAATGTTTACCAATATGAAACTTAACTTTGAAAATCAAAGCAAACTGAAACTTGAACTAACTTAATTTTATAAACGCTTAACAATATAATTAGTAGTCTTCTTTTCTAATTAAATAACAAGTACGTGGAGTTCGAGCAGAACGGTCTAAGAATGGAGTTATTAAACATTGAAGTTATTAGCAAGCATGGAACGTGACGAAGTCATAATTTATGGAACAAGTCGTGCAGATAATTACGTACTGATGGATTGTTTATCTTTAAACTATGTCTGCCGGCTATAGGCAAAAATTATGTGGTAAAAAATGAACATAAACAAGCGTGCAATTCTGAAGCGCGCGCGCAGTCTTGTCGCGACTTTGTTCCGCTGTGCAACTTGCGCGCCGCCGAAAATACCGGTCCCATAATAAAAAAAGGAAATAACAAATTAAAATGTTCTTGGCAAGTTCTGAATTAAAATAATGCCAAAAACATTTTTGTTCTTTAATTAAACACCATATTTATTTTTAAATTACATACTCGTCAGCCAAACCAAAGCTAATTTAATTCTTGAAATACATCGCCGTAAACTTCAAACAAAGGCAGGCATTGAGTCAGATTTGGCATTAATTCGGATGTACACTCATTGGAATAACATCTAAAAATACCAAGTGAATAAATCCTGCCATCTGCTAATTAATTCGATTCTATCGCGTGTGCTCGTAATTATGGCTACTGACGTCCAAACAGTCCTAATAAATGGGTAAGGATTATAATAGATACTGAATAATTTATTATACTGACATACCTAAATACTTATGTTATACTCGGTGATAATAGGAATGTATCTTTGTACATATTTATTTTCTATAATAGTTTTAAGTCAAGAGTTCAGTTCACTATTCATAATAGTAGTAAGTAGGTACTTATAAACAAACTATGTGAATAATTTAATTACAAGCTAAACTATCCAATCTTCGTTCAATTGGATTTAGTTGCAATAATACAGTGTTTGATTCTGTGAAACGAGGTGGTGGTAAATTGAAGCTGATATGCTTTTAACATATCAGCGACTAATGAACACTTATTTAGTTGGGACAGTCCAAGCTATAACTCAATATACAGGGTTACACGAAAGGGCGGTACTAAAACGATGGGAGGTCATTGTATTTATTATAAAGAACTTTTACTATGGGACCAAGCCCGAAATCACGAAAAAAGATTACTGTTTTAAATGTATATCGGGACTTATCGCGCATTATTTTATTTAGGTACTAATTTTAAACATGACGTTCAAATCTCGAAAATTTAAAAATATTACTGTTCCATACATTTTGAGCCTGACAAACACTTTTCTATGGAACAGCTGAACATTTCGCGAAAAACCCTGAAATCGTGAAAAATTCAGCTGTTCCATAAATGCATAGTCTCATGGTAAAACTTGTCCATAATTACGATTACTATTAACTCCTTTGGGCTTAGTACAGACAGCCATTCCGTGTAAACCTGTATATGACTCTTCTTACAATGAGTCCCAAGACCAATACACCGCTATTAAATTAGAAAATTTACGTATTGAATAACTAACACAAATAAGTAAAGACTTAATTGTTAATTAAAACGATACGGAAGCCCATCTGATTAAGTTTCGTCAGCCATGTGGTTTATTCTGATAGTGCAAAAGTAGTGTTTAAAGTCGTGCAAAGCGGCGCATGGTTACCTGACATTGACATCCCATCGCGTTACCAATAAAGGTGCTCTGAGGTGAATGTAAACTCGATTTCTTTATATGGCAGCTGTTATTACACGGCCGTATATCGGAATAATGTCTATATATTGAGACAACCAAGTTATAAAACTATTTTACAAGGCTCTATAAAGATTTTATCTGGTCATGTGCTTAGATTAATTAATTATTTAGGAGTAGTTTGAGGTAACAGCTTTGAGGAAAAATTATTAAACATCATTCTGGGAAAATGGAAATCTTTCTACAAAAATTGCTACTCATGAGCAAGTAATTTTTTTACCGTAACATCGTTAGTTTTCTCGTATGTCCACTGTAACTTGGCCTTTGCAGTTTATACGAGGGTACGCGGAAAGGGTGTACTAGTTCGAAAGGGGTCCGTTATACTCATAATTATGAACTACTTATATTACGGGAACATCTCACTTTTTGTAAGTATAATTATTATTTATATACATTACCTGAAATTAGCTTGACCTGTAACCTTGACCTGTGTATGTTTATTAATAAAACATTTTGACTTTGAAATCCCCAAAATAGAAAAAAAACAGCTGTTCCACACATTTCGTTGAGTGTAAATTCCTGTTTTTACTGCAACTTCAGGATTGGTCCCATAGTAAAAGTTTTTTATAATGATGGGTATATTGGACCCCTTTCGGCTTAGTACACCTTATCCGCGTAAGCCTGCATAGATACTTCTTCATCTACATAATACAAGCCCTCTCCACCATAGACCTCCTCCATTTTACGATATTTATTCCATTCGAGTTTCGTATAGTGTTCCTAAATTATGTTTTTGAACAAAACGATCGATTTTATACCTAAGAGCCATATAAAGAGAATGTTTAGAAAGGGAATGATCGATCATAACTTTCGATTGTCTGTATTCAAAGGCTAGTACAAAAGTGGCTGTCATTCAATTAGAGAAACGCTCAATGGACACATGTCTACATTCATTGTATAAGCACCACGGATAATAATATCTCTGTGAAAAGCTTCATTGTTCTTATAATAATCAAGCTTGCCTCTCAAACACTCGGTAAAATTCCTTTAGATTTTTCGACATAATCCTAGATTATCTTTCTCAAACACCGTTTTGTGGAACAACAGAAAAAACAGAACAACAGTCTGTGGAGTAACAGAAAAAAAAAAGTTTCGTAGTATTAGGTATACACAATTCCTATGAATACAATACTTGATATCCATTTACCTATTTTCTTATACGTTGCCAAGTTTATTCGTAAAAACTTCCGCGGATAATACAAATCTAAAACTTATTTGGTTGGAATAGCAAAATCACATGTACGAGTAAGATCTACTACGAGGGTAAACGGGTAAACATACCGTGCACATACCGGGTGATTTATTTTTACCGAAACGGAATAACTAGGGTATGATAAGTACATGACGTAGAAACTTATGGCTTGGAAACCTTGCAGATGTTTCATTTTCAATCCACATTGTACGGAGTATAGACTAATTAATATATATAGCGACTTTTTTGGTCCACCTACATAAGTTTTTGAAAAATTTCAGCTCGTCTTTCGGAACTTTGGAAAGCTTTCATAAACGCGCACTGGCGATACTTAGGTACCTGAGAGTTTATAAACAGCGATATTATGGTGTTCTTTTTGTACATGATTTCGAAAAGTTAAAATTTTGTAAAACTACTATGACATGTAACCCTATTTTTCGGTTTCGGTAAAAAAGTCAGCCGGTATATCTTCTCTACTGGGTTTCATTGGGCGAAAGCTGATTTGGACTGGTAACGTCTTCTTCAGTTAATTAATTAAATTTAACAGCCTTCGCTTTTGAAATACGATACATGTATAACAGTTATTTAGTTACAGATTAAATAATAATTTAATTACAATATATATAAGGCTTTTTAGTACTCTTAGCGGCGGCGACGTACGTTTAGTATAATTATTTAAAGTTATGTTAGGTACCTTTATATTGTGATCAAATAAGATAGTTTACAAATGTTACCTATTTCAATAGGTCAGGTTCGGGGCACCCTTCTGTGCACTGTGTGGCAATGAGGCATCAGGATCAGGGACACCTATACTTAGTGCGATATAGGCCATAGACAGCCCTGCCGGTCTATTATGTAAGCTAACGCGCAAGTGAAGTGAAAGTGGTTTTTTTTACTTGCCTATTCCTGCGCATAAATATTAAAATATTGAATTGTAATGGTAATTAACGGACTACAGTCAATCACTCACTCAATATTTTAACATTTCTCTATAGAAATTGACAAGAGATCCTAGAAAACTCGAAAAATAAAACGTTTATATGTTTTTCGTTCGCGTTCTTTATTGTGTAGAGATAAAGCCCAACCGGTTTTTATTCTTACTTAGCAGTTAGTTAAATAAATAAATAAATATTCAGGACATTTCTTCACACACGGTCATCTGACCCCAAACTAAGCAAAGCTTGTGATATGGCTGTCAGAGACTGATATACATACATATATAGTTTTAAATACATACTTACATAGATATTAACAACCAGATATAGAACAAACACAAATGTTCATCACACAAATGTTTGTTCTAGATGGGAATCGAACCCACGCCCCCAAGCTTTGAAGGTAGGTTCACTACCAACTGGACCAACGGGCTATCAAATAGTTATTATCACATATTAAAAAACTTCTTGATTTTGGCGGGAATGTAGTAATACTAATAGAATCCCCAAGTAATTTCAGCTATGGTAAACACTAAGCAGGTACAAATTGCTCAGATTCGGCCGCCGAAGTTGGTAATACAATCAATCGAAGTTTCGAGTTGGCTTTGGCTTTGTCACCGTTTCTCGCGAGTTCCCACGTAGTTCGTACTATAAACTGAGTTAAACTTTTTATTACAATCGATGGGAACCAATCTAATTTGTAGGGGAAAGTGAATCTCGCGGGTTAACTGATTCATAGTAGGCCTATGCGGGACTGAATACTTTTAAATTTGTCGATTGAACTACGAATACTTAGTTATCTACTTTTTTTCATATTCGGGCTCGCTTGAGGAGTTCAAAAAACGGCAAATTGCAATGTTTAGGGAACCATCTTGGTAGATATATCTTGGTAGATATATCTTGGTAGATGGTCCGATATTTAAACCGTGGCTGACACTGCCGGAGTGCGAGCCGAAAATGACTGAAATATTTTTATTGCTTAATATTAAAATTTTGACATATAGGCTACATTTCAATTTATTAACTTGAATTTTTTTTTGTTTCCTGTGTAACATACCTATGGGGTTTTTTTAATGCCACATTTTATTTTATAAAACACTGTTTGAAACTATCACGCTTGTTCACTTAAGTTATATGATTATTTACGGGATATTTACCGTGGTAAGGTTGTTGTGTTTATTTACCTTACCACGGTAAATGTCCCGTAAATAACCATGTGTTTAAATCACGAAAGTTTTTTTTGTTTTTTCTTGTAGCACGCAGCAACATTTGGTTTTTTGAATACAGATAGTTGGAGGGCTGGATAGTGACATAACGTTTTTTGTCGGAAACATCTACCGTTCATGAGGGAAAGGCTACCCTGATCAAACCAAAGGGCGCAGCTGGTTAATAATATCACTAAAATAAGCCTTAGTAGTACATCAAAAATTTAGTAGATCCAGTTCAAGCAATTGTATTATACGTATCGTTCACATTACAAACACACTCGCACGTGTTCCACTTGAAAACGACCTTATTTCAATAGCACTGAAGATTTTGTAAAATTAAATACTAAATTGGAGTGAGCCATACTCGGCATCAAATTGCAGGGCCGAATCAAGGATGAGGTAGACTGACGACATCAAAAGTACTGTCGGGAACGAGTGGATACGACTAGCGAGAAACCGGGGAGAGAGGCAAAACAAAGAGAGGCATATGAGAGATAGCAGTGGGACAATCAGGGCTGTGATGATGATGATGAAACACTAAATTGACAACGTATGCACATTACTGTCAAATTATGTTAGAGTTACGAATGAGTTTTTAAGGGTGATTGAAATAAATATGAGAATGAAATAAACTCAGTAAGTAAATAGATTCATCTGCGTCTGTAATGTGAACGACGACTAAATACTTATTTACTAAGTATCTCTATACAAAGATGTTTAAATATATTTGATTATATATTAAACATTTGTTTTTGATCGTGTGTGAAATAAACAACACAAAAATATATACCTCAATCACTGATATCATTGCTTTTTGCAGCTCAAATACGATATATATCTCAGTGTGGGCGCAAAGGTTAATTTTTAGAATCAATATACCTTAACACTTTACCTTTATACCTTGCTAAGTGATTTATGAGTATTGTTTTATTGTTGCAGAATCGATTTCAACAATCCCTCGACTGGCAAGCCCACCAACCTCGCCAATTCAGCCGTTCTTCGCATGCTTGAGGAAGACGAGAGAAATCGTAAGGGACTGCCAAGTATGTACCTACCTTCATATTACTTACATTATTTTGTTTCCTGATCCTACTTGATTCTAAAGCATGGCTGGAAGAATTTTCTTTTTACTTTAACCCTACAATATAGTCTTATTCTTAGCTCCAAATATTTAAAAAAACTTTTATTAAAATCTTTTATTAAGCTTCTGCTCTCAATCTAACCCAAAGATAAACAAGATCTAAAACTATTCAAGTGTATAATATCTCGCCTGTATGGAAGCTTACTAATGCGCTTGTAACTGACCGCTTTGCCAGAATTAGATCCTACTCAAGTCCAAGCCATTTTGAACACCATGGTCCACGCTGACCGACGGTTCGACAGCTGCTGGCCCCCTGTATGCCTTCCGAAGTACCAGCCATGGGATGGAAACAACGTCGTTAAGGTTTCGAAAGGTACCACGAGTTTGGTAGTTGTATCATGGGAGTGTTACGTTTTCATACATTTGATATAACTGATGAGACCATCAATTTCAAAAAATCAGCTTTAATCGATTATTTTGGTAAGACTATTAGTTTTCATTAGTGATCCCAGTAAAAGTTTAACTCCAATAGTAATTATGGGACTCGAAACCTGTAAAAGAAAGGACCTGTAAAAGGCCTTAGATTTAGATTCAGGTAGGTACCTACTTACGTGGAAATTATCTTGGGAGTTCGGCTTCGAAAGACAGAGCGTATCGAATATAATATTGAGAAAAACAATCTTGCAACAATATGGGAAGAAAACCGTACATATGTTTAGACAAACTATGTAATTTTATCTTTAGGAATAAAAAATATGAGTACTTATTTTCGAAGTAACTAAATTCGGAGTTACAAATTTCGGAGTTCCGTAGACGACTCCTGTTTTCATCGTACCTAATTACAGCTGCCTCATTCAGAACTAGCCCATCTTACTAATTTTACCCAGATGAGCAGTAACAGGAAAACAGGAGACGTGAAGCTATACAGAACTGCTAGCAAGCTTGTACCAACTGGCCGCGCGGAAATAATGATTCATTGAACTCTAGATTAATTAATAAGCAAGCTATTTCCACCGGGTTCATTCCCTTTGTCGTCCCGGTGCGACAGAAACCGCTCACATCCTACAGTTGACGAAACCTGTTGGCAGCGTAAAGTATTTGGCAACGTTGAGTTTTCAAAATGTGCCTTTATTTGTTATTTTTGTTGGTAGTCCAGAATCGACAGCGAAGGAATAACGACTGGCGACATGCCTGAGACAGTGTTTGTTGGTAATTATTATATTGCAGATGGTTTTGTTAAAGTGATGTGCTGTGTTCTTAGCACATTGTGTTGAGAATCGAAATGTGCCACGAAATATTTGCACTAGTTGCGTATTTTTAGAATTCTAAATGGTAGAGTAAATGTATTATAAATGTGTGAAAGACAAAACTTTCAAAAACAACAACGCTTTTTAATTGCCTTAACTAGCATTAACACACAAGTGCATTAAGATTGACCGAAATATATTTCAAATGTGGCAAATAAACACGTGTTCAACTGTTGAAAGTTTTTAATAGAAACAATGCTTGTGATGTTTAAGAGCTCTCACATTTTTTTATGAAAATATCAAACGAAAACTGGCCTTTTGGCGTTCTGATTTTATCAAATAAAAAGCTATAGAAAATACAATTTCTGTAATAAATAGATCTGGTGCCTTACGCCCAACTACTTACGCGGTCTCAAAGTAACGTTAAAATCGCGCAGTTCGGAAAATCACGCGTGAACTTTAACGTGCCCAGATACGGTTTGCGGTCGCGCAACATTTTTACATCACCTAAACTGGATTGCTAGCCGCAAGGTTGCTGAACTATAGGTATATTGTAAAGAACGTCTTCTTATTTTCGAAAAACTCAACATATCAACTTCTTACCTTCAATTTACAAAAGTAATGTTTCGGCAAACTCTAGGATTAGTTTGTTTCGGTTTTAAAGTGGATTTCGTTAAATTTAGTTTTCGTTGTATTTTGTAATACGGCTCTTAAATGACATTTAAAAATGAAGGCTAAATATTCATCATACTGATAAATTCTAAAGATGTACAATCAAATAAATATCATATCGTACTGACATATTGTTGACCTCAAGACAAACAAAACAAACATAACTCAACATCAACTGTATTTTATATTTCTAAATTGAAAACTGTATCCACTGTCTACAGTTTTACCTGAACTCTATTTATTTTAACAAGTGAATGTTTATTTTTCACAAATACGAGATGTTAACCTTCATTGTACCAAATTGCGGATGTAGACTGAAATTAAAAAGATCTTAAAGATGTCCATGAAAATATACTTAAGTATAAAATAAATTAAACTCACAAGCAGATAGAGTTCTTACAGAACCAGACGAAACGATAATGACTTGTAATAAAATCCTAGATTTTCAAGGAATCCAACATGTTTTTGTAACCTGCGTCTGTAGAATTTAAGACCTGGCAAGATTAAAACATAAATTATTGTTCCCTGAACGAGATGCGAGATGATTTTATTTTGAAATAGTGACCTTCATATGCGGTTTTAAAATAAAAAAGATGTTTTGTTTGACGTCATTTAGGACTATTTCTAATATTTCACTGTCGGGTCATTATTCAGAACATGAATCAAAGTCTATTCCCAGAGCAGGTGGCGAAAACCTACGAACGACAAATGAGCGATTTCGATTCTTCAGGTGCGCTCCAAAATGTCTTTGAGGGCTTATTCATCTCTAATTGACGCTCGCATCTGTCCGCGAGTCACGAGACTGAAATACTTGCAGACGTTTAGGCGACACAATGTCGACGAAACGAAGAGATTTTAATTTTCAACCGACTTCCAAAAAGGAGGTTCTCACTTCGACTGCATTAGTATACCTATTTTATAGTATTTTTTGGGCTGTTGCGCGATATCTTCGCAAATTGCAGAATGATTTCAATGCTTATTTTTAACTGACCTGACAAACGATGTCCTGTCCAAAATTTCATAGAAAAAAGCACTTTCATTTTTACGCGAATTTTCCAATTTTCCGGCCAATTTTCCAATTTTATTTTTCTTCTGAACCACCCCCGTATTGAAGTGAAAAAACAAAAAAAAAAAATTCAAATCAGCCTAGAGCCGTTTTGGAGTTTTGGTGAGACTAACGAACAGCAATCGATTTTTATACATAAGAAAGAGATGTAGGCTATATCAACCGAGGTTAATTTAAACTTAGAGAAAACATTTACAACTCGCTGGAAAACTAGGAGATAAATCCCGTTTATAAAACTTTCTGTGACGTATATTACATATTTAATTTTTTTCGGAAAAATGTATTGTTTTAATTAATATAATATATCTTCGAAACATTAACCCTAAGAAACCTATAAGAAACTCATAAAACACCAAAAATAACTACCATAGTAACGTTTACATAAATAATGTAAAAAGAAAAAGCGATGCGCATTAATTTTCGCTAACAGTAGTTTCTCAAGCTATCCTCGTGTTTTGATATTGCACTCTGTGTGAGTTAATTGCTTTATCATTATATCCAATAGCAATGATGGACTCATCAGCTACGTGCATAATCATATATCTCATTAAGGCATCTCATGGTCCAATGGGCAAAGTAATTACCACTACGGCATTCATTGTGGAGCAAGCCTGGAGGTAGAGATGTCTGTAGAGAAGTGATGACGCATGTCTGTCTGTCTTGGGTTAGAAACGCAAGTGATATTTTAATTGTTAGTGACCAAATTATGACCAAGAAACTTTAAGAATGTAGATCAAAAACATCAGTAGCTCCAACTACTCATAGATGGTGCTTTACGTGTAAGGTAGTTTTGCTAACGTTTTAACAAACGTATAAGTGTAATTTTTTTTTCATCTAATTTTGTATTTATAACAAAAATCTCAATCAAAACAGTAACTGTCTACTTTAACCGAAATAAATAGGGCTTTTAAATCTCCGTCTGAAAACAGATTCTGCAACAGGTGAAATATATTTCCTTTCGCGAATATTTTGTTATAAATTACGACCATCCCATCTACTGTGGGCGCATTCCTAATGAAAATGGTTTTAGTTGCAGTTGCGAAGAGCATCATAAAATATTGTTAGCTGTACCATTTTAAGAGCTTTTTAAAGGCGCATCAGATTTTTATAGTTATGTACCTCTGGCTGGAGCAACGTGAATTGGCATTGGTATTATTTGCGTTACATGGCGTCATATTCAGTGCTTTCATTAACCCTGAACATACGACCGTGACCGAACGAAAGTCACGACATTCGTATATTCATACTTTGTCTTTCATCGAGCTCGATGAAAGACAAAGTATGAACATCTAAGTGATGATTGCACACAATTTGGACGACATTTTAACATTGTTCAAACATTAGGTACTCTAAAAAAAACTCGTTTCAAATTAACTTTGCACGTGGTTTTATGAGTTTTTATTCCGTAAAACGTTTTTGCACACTCGATTAAAAAGTTAAGAAAACTTTGAAAGATAAAACTATTCACCAATTTACTCATACGGTTATTTCCTCGGTCGCAACACTAATTTGTAAACTCGTAATTTCTGATTCATAATTGCTATTTAACTTGTCTGCGTCTGTCAAGGCTCTGAGTAGCTGCCAAAAACGTATCTAATAAAACCAACACGTAACTTTTGAGAAACAAATGACGAGTCAGGCTTCTAATAATAATAAGGAAATGAGTTTTCATCGTAATTATAGCTACCTCATGATGGCTATGACATGAGGCATAATTGGCTGGTGCCGTACCTCATACCATAGACCAGCTCAATACCACCAAGGACTCACCACAATAGGAAAGAATTTTTTAATTCTATACCTACAGCTATAGCGTACAATAGTTTCATATTATACTCGTATTTAAAATGGCCTCTTGGTGTTGGCATTCGCCGCACAAATGCTTCTTAAATGTCCGACCCAAGAACAATTAAAGTAAATAAAATATTAATATCACTATATTTTTATTTTCGGAATTTATATAATTAAAATATTACGTTATATGTTATATTACAGTTTATTCGTCATTTCAAAGCTACATTGTCGATTTCACCTACGGAAATAAACTTTAAGATGGACTTTTGCGTACGTTAGATTTTGTGAAACTAAAGTTTATTTAAACTGAATGATGTGAAATACTTACTAAAAGTTAGTCAAGAAAGCTCATTCGTCATTTCAAGTGAATAAATCTCACTGTTTCTCAGAGATGCCAAAAGCAATGAAACCCGCGATTTCTAATGTTATAAACTTTTGCTGAGTCAAGCTCATATAGCAGCACCTTGACTTGAATCCCACGGGTTCATGATGTAAGCTAGAAAGAGACAGTGACTCCAGAAATGCGTCGTCTCAAAATTATAGCGGGAGGTATTTGCGCACTATACACCTGTGATCGTGGCAAGTGGGTAGTCGGATAGTGTCCTGCGTGCGCGTCGGTCTACTGCATCGGTGGTCGGATTAGACAGTCACTAGTGAGTTCCTTGTTTTATTTTTGATTGAGGAATTCGAGTGATACTTTCGTGACTTTTGTTCTATTTGAAGATAGGTGGTCCATTGAGTTTATACACCTCTTTAATCCTGAATAGATATAATGGGATTATCTTCAAAGAATACCTGTACTATAAAGATTGTTTAGCTCACTTACATATCTTTCAAAATGAATCTCATTAGTACATTTTAGTTATTTATCTCTTAGTTTATCTTTGCGACTTTGCGTTTTGTTTTGTAAAAACTATCCAACACAACATTATCCCCATAGTGTACACACCTACAGGAAATACACCTATTTAAATTTTTTAACTTTTTGTCATTTCGCTACTTAAAAAAAAAAAACATTTTGATCTTTTACACACAATAAAACCTCTGTTAACTTTGCACTCGGGCCCCAAGATACAAGCCTCGTGCTTAGTTTGGGGCTCACCGATTAGTCTCATATACATAAACTCAGAATTTAACTACCCTGTGTTTACTTATTAAGCTGTTTCTTAAAAATTTATGTGTATTCTTTGTTATTGTATACTGTTATTTTTCTGTGTAATAAAAAAATTATCTCTCTCTTATCTCTATCTCTAGTGTCTTAAAGATTTTTACGTGTCGTAGGTCGTAGCTTACAAACGAATGTCGAAGCAAGGAAGTATCATTTATCAAATCTAAGTAAATTCGAAGATTTTATTTTTTATTTTGTTTACTAACTTACACCGTAAGTATGTTGTTTTTCCAGTTAAAAGTTTTGTAAATATTTATTCGTCCATGGCTGTAAGTCTAATTTTAACAAGTATGTTAAAATATATATATACTTTATATCACAATAGATGACTTGGATCACTGAACTGATCTTACGATGGAACTTGCAGGTATGCTCTTGAATCACGGCATACTGGTAGGTCAGTCCAGTTTATTCGGATGCAAAGCCGGAAGGAAGTGTATCTAGTTGATCATTTGTTTTATCATGAGCACTTTTGTTTAAATCATAATGACAAGCTTGTAGCTTACTTGAAAAAATATTATGGCAGTTATTAAGTTTCAATATTTTACTTCCGTATTTCCCGATATTTTGATTACTAATTTGTTGACTGCCAAGATAGCAGTCATCATAGGCCTTTTTTATCTTTATCGGATGTTGTAAGTAGCGTCAGGACTTGTGTTTAGTGACTGCTTGAAGAGGCCAATACGAGACCCGCAACTTTAACAGCACGAACCAAATATACTGGGCGGTCGACGCTGAGTTGTTAATATTAAGCCTGCGCGCAGGCTTTTGGGCCAGCATCTCCAACCTGGCGTACTCGCCGTCTGCAGTGATTTTCCTCCACTATTCAAAATGTTCTGCAAGGTCTTCCCAGTTAGAAAAATCTCTGTCAAATGATGTCAGGTCACGCTATACACTGTCCTTAAAACATCAATATGGGACGGCCTACTGGTCGCTTGGCATTTGCTATTTCAGCACGAAGAGCTTTTCTCGGCAAATAAGAGGGCTCCATGCGATGAACATGCCCTAGCCAACATAACCTTTCCTGCTTTAGCAGAGCAGTTACATTAAGATTATGAGTTCAAGAACTCTCTTGTTCGTCACCTTGTCTCGCCATGATATGCCTGAATGCTTCAAAGACAGCGCATGTGGAAGGAGTTTGAACGTCTCTCTTGCCTGGCATACGATGTCCAGGTTTCAGCTCCGTGCCAGAGAACACTCAAGACGCGTGTTTGGTACACGATCGTCTTGGTTTCAGTGGTGTCAGGTATTTGTTATCCCAGACTTCTGCATTTAGCTTCCCAAAAATCTTTTCAGATCACACGATGAAGAGTAAAACGCTTATTTGAAAAAAAAGACAGTTATTAGTTTCTTGATTTAACTTCCGTGTCTCGATATTTTGATTGCTAATTTGTTGGCTGCTTACATGCCAGTTTACAAGCATCATATATTTTTTTGTTGACGTGAAAAACGCAGAAGGATAATAAATAATAAATAAATAAATATTTCGGGACATTTTTGCACACACGGTCATCTGACCCCAAACTAAGCAAAGCTTGTGATATGGCTGCCAGAGACTGATATACATACATATAAAAATTAGGTTGGCTTGCGCCCAGAAGGGAACCGTCTATGATTATTATGATAATAATAAAGTAGTCTGGTCTTCGCAGTCGACACGTGGTTTGGCCCATCTAGTTCGTGGATTGGTCTAATAAGGTGGGGACTCTGTATTGTATGATTGAAAAGTATAAACATGACGATTTGATATTAAAATATTTTGCTTGCTTTTGCAATATTTTACTTATGTAGGCTGAATTACTAGTCCTAGAGTCAGAATTTTGGGCCACCCGAACGCCCATCTACGTAGGTCTACTTACGTAGGTCATCTACTTCAGTAGAGTTAGACCTAATAAGGTACCTACCAAACTGGTAATCAATTAAAACCTATGATGAATAATAAGTCTTAACTACATTATCAAGAAAATGTAATATATATATTTATTTAAACTTGGTCCAAACATTTATTTGCTTCGACAGCTGCAATAACATTGTAAAAGCTGAATGAAAACCACGAATTCTGATCACTTTCGCAAGGTTTTTGAACGTAACACTGTACCAGGTAGCCGATATACTTAAGTGAAATGTTAAAATAAAATATTTTTATTAAGCTTTTTACAATGTTATTGCAGCTGTCAGAGCATGGATGCATAGGAAATATTTGGTACCTTTAAGTTTGAAATTAAACACTTTAAACGGATTTTGTCGCTAGTATTTTACATTAGTTTAATGTAGTTATTAGTATTTAGTGTATTTTACCTTTCGAACATTTTGGTGTACTTTTGTCACAGGTAGACTAGATGACGTATAGAAATGTTATAAAATTATTTCCAAGTATGTACCGCCAATAATCGCGAAAACCTCAGAAAACATTAGGTTTAAGTTTGTTGGGATACCTTTACAAGAGTTTTTTTCAAAATGACTACACTGCATGATAACTCTAATAAAAGAATTTTAGCATCAGGAAGACTTTGTATGTATCCTTTCTAAATTCTTTCAAAATTTGCACCTATCATCAAAGCAACGTCCAATTTACATTCCTATCAGCCGACATGTTACCTAGCGCGCCCACGTGTAAAAATCCATGGAAATCTGTTATTTTTCGATGTTCTGGCGCGAATCCAACGTGTTGGTGAGCCGGCCGGGCTAATTTCACCTCAGATGTGTCATAATAAGTGCTGCGAAGGGGATACTAAAGCGCGTCATTCCTAGATCGTATCGCACGACGACTGAGATTGTATGCATGATAAACTCAAAGGAAAATATGGATACCGAAAACACACATTAAGAGCCCGCTTCCCGGCCAAAACTATATCATCCTAACATTCTAAACATTTTTGAAAATAAGAAATTTCTGAGTAGAGGCTCTCGAAAAAAAAAGATCTCGAAAAATTGGGTTTTTTTTCTATTTAGAGATCGAGAGCTACTGAAATAAAAGATATTAACATTACAATTGGTTTAAAGAAACTAAAGATGGATGCTTAGTCAGTTATTTAAATTCCTACCTAGCAAGCAATTTGCACTAATCTTAAAATATGCAAGTGCTTAACGACAAATAGTAAAAAAATATAATTTGCTCACTCATCTTTTAAATCATGTTCTTTTTGATGGTCATTAAAATGGTGACCATTGTCATAACAACTAATATTTGACTCGAGTATTTTGGTGTTTATAATTCGCATTTGAAACTAGCTCTCTTAGTTGAAGTATCCAAACTTTACTTGCAAATTAAGCCACGTTTATTTTTTAACGATAATTAAAATACTGGAGCAATGAGAGGATTTTTTAATTTACAACACGTCATCATCATCAGCCGGAAGACGTCCACTGCTGAACATAGGCCTCCCCCTTTAACCTCCACACTAAACGACAGCCCGCCTTTTGCATCCACTGGATACCCGCGACTCTCACAATGTCGTCGGTCCATCTAGTGGGAGGCCTCCTTACGCTGCGTCTTCCGGTTCGTGGTCTCCACTCCAGAACCTTTCTTCCCCATCGGTTATCAGTTCTTCGAGCGATGTGGCCTGCCCATTGGCACTTCAACTTGCAAATTTTAACAACTAATAATGTCGGTGACTCTGGTTCTTTGGCGAATATCCACGTTTCGGATCTTATCGCGCAAAGAAACTCCGAGCATAGCTCTCCATTGCCCGCTGTGTGACTCTGAGCTTTTCCAAAAGGCCAACAGTTAAGGACCACGTCTCAGTTACAACACGTAAATCCATATAATATGTAATAAAATAGAAATTAACTTGTTACAGGCCAGAAGAAAGTAGTGTGGCCGCCAGCGCCCGAAACCAACGGATACCATTCACCACAACAACATCAGGTAAGTTCAAACAAGTTTTTTAATCATATCAATATCCCAAGTGATCTTTATCGGAATGTAAATAGGATTGAAATTAGAGGAAATTGACATCACTGCCATTCACCGCTGCACATAGCCCAAGCTTGGTGGGGGATATAATTGCATGTTATATTTTAAGGCTGATTTTTCACTCCTCGTATAAGTTGTTGATTTGTAAGAAACAATATTCTGGAAGAATATCTATACAGTAGATGAGATCAACATTGCGTAACTACTTATCAAACCGCTTTCTAAATTATTACAAGTAGTTTGCTTATCCGGGGACGATAAAATCAGCTCGTAGACAATGACAATATTATAAAGCAAGATTATCCCAACAGCAGAGTCCCGCATTCTACAACAACGCGCAGCAATCTCCCCAACCCCAGTCCCAACCCCAGTCCCAACCCCAATACCAACCTCCATACCAGCCACCACCACAGGAGCCAGCGTACCTTCCCCAAAGTCAGCCCCAGTACCAGGCACCCCAATACCAACAACCCCAGTATTACCAGCAACCCCAAGCTGGGTACCAACAACCCCAATCTGGGTACCAGCAACCGCAGTCACAGCCCGCTCACTGCGAGGGCAAGAAACAGCAGGCCTGTGGCCTGAGTAAGCTGATCCCCGTGGGGCCGGGTGTGACCGCCGCGGCCAGGCCCGCGAGCCCCTACCTGCCGGGGCCGCCGTCACCGCAGCCCTACCGCCCACAGCAGAGCCGCTGGGCCCCCGTACCAGCCCCTCTCTCTCCGCAGGTATCTAGGTCGCCACACGACTTGCAACGACCGCGACGTCGCCGATAGTTATTATTTTAGTGTTCATTACTCACACTCACAGCCACACGCACGTTGTGTTTCACTAATATTTCTTTAGTGTCATCAATCTCGGTAAGTAGATTAATAACTTTCAAAGCTACTCTTCTCAGTTTCACGCAAAATTAATTATACTTAATGAATTTAACGCTTTTATTTTTAACAAACTTTGCAAAGACTGACAAACTGTATCACCATATACTAAAACAAACAAAAAAATTAGAAGCCACTGTCTAATTTCTTAACATGCCTATTCTTGCCAATAGATGTTGACCTCAAGAATGAATATGGAAGAAGCAATGTTAAATGAGCCAATGTAAGGCATTTAAAAAAAAGTACAACATGGAGTTTTTTTAATAGGGCGTCAATAAGCACGTAGAGCCTATTATATTATAGATATATAAAATACAGGTGCAACGCCAGCATGCAGATATGGCTGGCTGCTACCACCAGGCAGGCCATCTGCATGTTTGCCACAAATGACTGGCAAGGGAAACAACATCAAACAATTATTTGTCCTTCAAGCAACATAGTAGGAGGTAGTAGGAGTAGGGGGATCTTTTGAAGCGACACCCGACAGAAGTTCCCTTTAGAAGACCACAAATTTTCGCTGTTTCCAGCCCACGAGCCAGCAGCCGACTTACGGACAGCAGCCGGGATACGGACAGCAGCCGTCACCTCAGTCGCAGTCGCAGTACTCCCCGCAGTACTCGGAGCCAGCGTACCAACCCCCGCAGAGGCAGTTTGAGCCACCGCCCTCCACCATCACCCTGCGTCCGCAGCAACCGGTGCACCAGAAACCGCCCCCGGTCTTCTCTAGCCAGCCCGCCACAGCATCCTTCCAAGGTAAACTAACTAGCAAGTAGCATCGACTGCAAGGTAATTAGGGATCCTGAACTTAAAATCAGAATGACACCATTACAATTGTTGTTAAAGAAACCATAAAAATTAAAGCAGGCGCTGCCAATTAACCCTGTAGTAACGGAGAAAAAGAAAAAAGAAAAATTGCTACACATATATCAACGTATCTACAAGAAGGAGGTATCTTATGAGTATTTATTTTAATTACAAATTAACTGATATGGGTTCGATCGAAGGTCGTTTAGATAGAGCTCTGAAAGCTGCGATATATTTAGAAAGGAAACTCGGTAGCTCGCATTTTCAAGAATAAAGAGATGCGATGAAACTGAAACAAAGAAATGGGACGAGACTTTTTCAATAACAGTAAGATTCGCAGTAGATAATCTCGGTAAATGAAAGCTACATAGTAGCATTAGATATGCAAAGAGAAAAGTTTTAAAATCATTTGATACTGCGGCCATTTGAAACGGCATAAAATGCTGAAATGGCAGGTTTTTAGAGAATTAACGTCGTTTCTCGTACATTGTTTATGAAACTACGGACTTATACGACCATCTATTGCCCCTAAAGAAAGTGACTTGTGACACTCAAATGCTTTCACGATGCAACCGCGGTTCGTTTACTTCTTTTACAGCAAAGAGTTTTATTTTAAAGTTGGTAGATATATTACTAACTGCTGCCCGCGACTTCGTAGACGTAGACTTTTACATAAAACTTACAACCCCTTACGGAAAATCCCTTATTATCCTTTCCACTACACCCCCTGGGAAACTACCTGCCAAATTTCAGCTTCGTAGGTCAAACAGTTTTAAGATTCCGTGATGAGTCAGCCAGTGAATGAGTGGTGTTTATTTCGCTTTTATATTATGTGGTTCGTCTTGGAACTTTTAGAATGTATCTAGTGAAATAAAATTTATGTCTATCTTTCTTTACCGATTCAATGAGGTCTTTTTACACCATAACGCTAAAAAAATTAAGCCGTTCGATCCTGCAGTTTCAGACGTTATTTAGAAATGAATTACCAGGTGTTAAACACCGTCTGGCCGGCTATTCTTGTGCATGCAATATTGTTCCCGTCGCACGAATCGTCAATCCGAATGAGAGTGACTGTGACAAAATATCGCAGGTTCTAGAATAACCCACCTGCCCCCCGATTCTACTAAACAAGTTGTCTTTAAATTGTAATTGTTGCGATTTTAATTGTTAAATAACTGCCTCAAAATTGACATTATTTAATATTTTTTTCATACTAAGTTATAATATTAGGTGGTTGTATTTTTCTAGTATAAAAAAATATTTAAGGATGTAGTAAGGATGGCTCGTCAGTATAATGACATTATAAATAATAAGATAGAAATTGATATTTTTATTTCAAAAATTTCACATTATATTAGGTCGGTAAAAGATATTCTCTATACCAAGCCCGTCAGATCAGACACAACCACTGGGTTGAGTCTGGCTGCTCCAAACACATCCTATGCATAGCATACTCGTGCAGGGTACGCGCACTGCTGTCTGCGACACTTGTAGCGGTAGTGTGCGCTCTGCAGGTTTATACACAGTTTTTATATATTAATCAGTAACCTCATTCATGTCTGCTCATTTTGTTTTTATGTTTACACATATTTTTAAGTTACAATCCAGATCTGGACCGATAATATATATAATGTTTTGTAAGATTGTAATTTGTGTTGTGTATATAATAATAAAATAAAAATAAAAATAAATTTAAAACTGTCCATTTTGAGGCAGTTATTTAACTATTAAAGTCGCAACAATTACAATTTAAAGGCAATTTCTTTAGTAGAATTGGGGCCCTGATCACATACACGTTTCAATCATAATCACACATAAATTACGAATCGCTCATAAAATCAGCTTATGCTCATAACGAAGTATTGAAATTTGAGCTTCTACGTATCAGGTACAGCATATTGTATTATTTGAAATTGTGGTCCACGTGAAACGACACGGCAAAGCATTGAAATATACGCATTTGAAATATATATTTTCCCGGATTGGTGTTGAAGAGAGCCAATAAGAGATTGCATTTAAGGTGACACACAGCGCCTGTTTCTCTTTGAAACGAAATTCATAGGATAACAATATACGATAAAACAAAAGTCGTATATTTTTTCCATTGTGATATAACAAATGTTGCGTTGAGTTACTGCCTTAATAGAAAGGAAAATTTATTGAAGTACTTACATTTGAATCCGCGATGCGCAGGAGGCGTCAATATGCGCGGCGATCAGAAGTGGCCCCCGCAGTCGGTGAAGGAAGCCGTGGAGATGGAGAACGAGGCCCGGAAACAGCTCGCCAAGGGCCCCGCCTGCAGACCGCGCAAGGTAACAACACAAGGGCATGTACACATCTCATTTCTTGATAGCTGCACCCTTCGATTGTAAAGCCTGCTATACGCTCGCTGAAACATCCAGAGACCATCTCCATGTAACTTAATAGAGCTAGTCATAAGAATTCAGCAAGAAAAAAAAATATCAGAGGCTAGCAGTGCCATTCTAAATGTATGGTTGAGCACGCTTTCGTAAATTGCACAAACTAGACGTTTCGATCGATTTCTCTGCGAAGGTGTAGTTTTCTAACGCTACGCATATATTGTCTATGGTTTTCCCGCACTACTCGATATGTAATATAATCTAAGTCTATAATTTAAAAAGAACACATTCCTGGCTAAATTTGATCAAGATCAGTTCAACCACAATTCGTAAAATGGGTAATAAAGAGGTGGTGATTTTTTTAAGAGGTTGAGTGGGTTACCTTATACTGAAACATATGTTCAATATAAAAAAATTACATAACTAAGCGCATGCTGTACATATTTTACACTAACAAACCTGCAATTTTTTTGAGTTACCAAAAATTTAAATACATTGTTTGAGCAAGTAGTACGTACTACTTATGTACATACTTACGCCATTAACTAGAAATTAAATTATTTCATTTACTACACAAGAACTTAAATAACATAAACTAAACAACTAAAAGACCAATAATGATAATGTAATTAAAATAAACATAATAATAAAATGCTACTTACTTCATAAACGGATTGATACATTTATAAACACTCACTAATATGACCGATTTGTACGACCCTGTATGCTACTTTGTATATATGTGTACCTACCATTATAACATCCATAATCTGATTAGAGAACACTCAAAAAGTTCAATCTAAAAGTTCCGAAATAAGTGGAGATCAAAAATAAACCTAAAAATACCTTAACTATTTGGTACATTTCCGCGCTATAAAACAAGGTTGTCTGTTTTAGCTGCGTCAATTTTCGCTTGCCGAACTAATTGCCATGAAAGAGGTGTAAGTCGCGCATTGCAGTGCGCGTGCGCACGGACCTAACCCTTGTAAGTTCAGCCGGTTGGCTCGGTGTTCGCCTGCTAACAATACTTGGCTGGTGATAGTACTCTTGTGTAGAACAGTTTAGGAGTCGACTTAGGCCCTCCATACATACTTATGGCAACGCGTTAGAAACTGGTTTTCTACTTCAATATTATAATTTACGCTCAGTTGCCCTCACTTTTCTGTCATGCTTTTTGAGCATTGTCTTTTTTTAAACATAATTCGCCGCCAATTTGTGGAGGTATGGTCGTGGCGGGTAGATGGATATAAAACAAACCATCTAAAATCATCCAAACTTCAAACGCACCAACTTTAATTCTACGCTCAACCTTGGACTATCATCTATTCTTTGGCGCAACTCAATTCTTTTGAAAACCAGTTTCAAACGCACTATTTATGGGCACTTGGCTTCGCTGCACTTTTCAGGGACAAGCACAACTCTGAAAAAGACGAGAAATTAAAAAATATTCTATACCGTTGTCGATATCAAGTATTTTTTAAAGAGTTGTCTCCAACCTAAATTAACGTCATTAGATCATGTAATAAACTAAAAATTTCATTTGCACAAAGTACTTTACATTATTTCTGTGAAAAGCTTCGCTTAATTAGTAGTTATATAAACCTCTTTCTGTGAAGTCCTTCGCTGTAGGAATTTTTGTATGTCAACACAAACTTAAACACGAGACACACTTAAAACACGAGATTAAATATAAGCATTGAAATAATTATAACTGGGTCTTGCATCTACATAACCAATGAGATTATCTATTCATGTACCAACAGTATTAATATTCTTGTAATGTCTAGAAATGATATAGATATAAAATTGTGCTCCATCTATGTGTCTATACAAATATGGGTGTAGTGTAGGTATAGGGCATAAGTAGGTCAAGTTGTAACATGCATACAAAATGAAACCTTATGTTGCAGGTAAAGAAGGACTACAGTTCTTTCTTTGCGCAACACGCGCTGGGCCACAACTACCCCGGCTACCGCGCGCCGCCCGGCACGCAACACTTCGAGGACCACTCCGGCCGATCTTCCTACTAAATTAGATATTAGCTACTAACAAACAATCCACATTACGAGAAAAGTTGACACTGTTCGGATAACAGATGGCACTACTGAGATTGCAAGATCAAAAGTAGCTCAAAACTCCTATTTTTTATGATTTATCGGAATAATGTGGATGTCGTCTATATCAATAGTTTCATCATTATTATTATTTGTATTGGCTGTATAATCGCGTAGTGTCTAGATTTGTTCAAATAGGGGGTGAAGCGGTTTATAGTGTCAATACAAGTAATTTCATATTTTTCTGGTCACTCTTAAGTTTGTCCGAGAAGCGAAGAGGGAAGTGAAGTACTTGTATTGACTTTAGGGGATAAAGTCTACGCGCATGTACAAGATGGTTTATCAATCAGTACTTATGTAGAAATAATTTATTTATAACCATTAATTAGTTCGTAAGTTAATATTAATAACTAAAATCATAATAATGCACCTGTCGTTTCGAAACTAAATCATAATAAAGTAGCCCTACTCATTATTTATCGATGTGAACGTTCGGCTTAACATATTGCGACTACACCGCTTCTATAAATGTAAATAATGCTCAATTGCCAATGTCATAAAGATATTTTTACGCGAAAAAAATTAACATGTAGGTACTAAGTACATGATATTTATAACGGACACCAAAATTGTAGTGTAAGAAAAATATTTATGAAATCCGGCATTCTTTGCTTTTGCCAGTTGAAATTCATAGCAAAATTGGCTAAGCTTATAGTACCTACCTAGTCATGAAGAGATTATACGAATATTTTGTATATAAAACGTTAAAATGACCTTGTCGATTTGGTATTTTAATGTAATTGTATTTAAATTCAAATAAATTACATCAAATGCTGGATTATGTTTTATTTAATCCTATTTTCTTAGATAATAGGTTAGTCAAAGTAATATGCCAGAGGCTAGAAACAAACGCATTTTTATAAGAAAATATTATATTATTGTACATAAATACATTGTGTACAAACCACGCCGCAAGCAACTTGTGGTGCTCTCAACAAATGCTTGGAAACAATAACAATCAACTAGCCCTTCTAACATTCCCGTATTTTACAACATGTACAAACTCTCAACAGAAACTTGTAACAAGATATAAAAAGCACAATACATTCAAACTCGTGGATGGCATACCCTTATGAACGTGCACCATTATGAAACAATATCGAAACCAGAGATGTAACGACCAAATTTCGTTTAAACTAGGCCCCAATGATTTCTTTGCTCAACAGCAATAACATAGTAAAAAGATGAATAAAAACCTTTTCTTTTAATATTTCAATCAAGTATGTCGGATACCTGCTACAGTCTTTTTATCAAAAACCTAGGAAAGGAATAAAAGTCTTTCATTCCGTTTTTACAATGTTATTGCAGCTATAAATGCTTGACCTGAGTTAAAGCCCTATCATTGTTTTTATGGATAACCAAATCGACCATTTGGATCGAAGATCACGTAGTATTTTTTTAAATATATTAAAATTTATCACCATAATTGTCAATACTCACGAGCTAAAAGAGACCGCAGGGAAACGCTGGATGCAGGCCGCTTCCAACCGGCCCTTTTGGAGATCGATGGGGGAGGCCTATGTCCAGCAGTGGACGTCCTACGGCTGAAATGATGATGATGATACGCGAGCTGCTACACTCATACTATGACTGTACTAAATATATGGTTTTACTAGCCGCCAGTTTGCGACTGGCGTCTACAAGAGGCTACCTATTCGCTTTCGTGCAACGGAAGCACTAATAAGTTAGTTTCACGTTGATTGTCTAATTGTCCTATCCTTTTGGCAATATCCTTGTAGGCTATAAAAGGAGAGACCGAATTTCTGTTGACAGAAACAAGTTGCAGTTTGCAATGCCTATAGCAACCAAGGTTTTGTACTGAGTAAAATTTTACTCACAATAATATTTGAGGCTAATAAACGCAATGTTTGCGATCCGAAGAACAACTGGATATTCGTCTGCCATATTTTTAAATAATAGGCTTGCGTTTGACCGCCTACTCGCCTAATGTAAAGCGATGATGCGGTCTATGGTGGAGCACGCTTGCCTAGAAGAAGCCGATTCACTCGTGATAAGTTTTATTACAGCTTTGTACATAAATATAAGAGCATCTGGTACGTGCAATTACCAACTGGTTTTGACATTGTACGTAATGTGACTAACTAAAATATCACAGAGGCAACCATTATATTTATATAAATAATTATTATAAACATTATAAAGGTTACACGTAATTATCTATACGGGTTGTATCTCTAGACGACGGATATATTCAAGGATATCATGGTCCCATTTTTTAATATTTTTTTTTACCTTTACTGTCCCTCTGCTGGGCAGGCAAAGGTTATAAGGAACTTTAACTTTGAGACCACCCTGATATCGGGAGAAAAATCAGTGGTTCTATGGAAAAAATACATTAAAACTCAACAATGTGTGTTCAACAGCTGTTTTTTTTGGGGTTTCAGTGTTGTTCCCAAAGTAAATGTTGTATATAACTATTTATACAATGATATACTTAAATTTGTCGTTCGTCTAAAGATGTACCCCGTATTTACTAATTTGAATACCAACATTTTATTAGGAGCGGGCATACAAGCGTAATGAAGGTCACGTTTCTTGCATCCCGTTACATTCGTTTTAATATGTATGTTTACAAAGTGTTAAAAATATATTATTGCTGTTCGAAATACGCGGCGACACATAACGCAAAGACGCGTTTGAATTGCGCTCGTCTGACCTCAGCCTTAATCTTTATCGGTCTTACTTAAAAACGTTACTTAAATTAAGCAATTTTTAAAACTGCTCTGTCAACTTCTCGTTGACGGAACAATTGATGAAAACGAGACAGAGAAATTTTAAACATAGTTTAACTTAAGTAACGTTTTTAAGTAAGGCCGTACACCGTACATGTCAACAATACACTAGTTTTAATCATAATCATCGCACAATATTTATGTCAAATTCACCACAATCAAGAATTATGTACATATTTGTACAAAAATATATGTCATAAAAAAGCATTGTTCAGCATTATAATGCAAGGCACGAACCAAAATTTCAGCAAACAGTGAAATGTTATGTAAACAAAAATATTTGATATCGGATAACAGATATCCAAATAACTCCAGTATCAACATAAGTTATTTCCGATGTATGTGAATCAACAAACGCTCTTGAACTAATTTCCTGGTGAACATAATATTCATAACTAGAGAAATTGCTCTGCAACTAGGTATGTGTTTACTTTTTTCTGATTATTTGGGGCCGGTTTTTTCAGTCGTGCTTATTTTTTTACCGACTTTATCAATCAATAGTTGCGCCCCGCGGTTCCACCCGTATGGCCACAAGGGCCGATCCAGCTTTGGTGCCAGGGGGGAGGGGGTTATAATTTAATTTTATATTAATTAGTGGTCCACCTAGGTCCTGGACCCGCATGACCCCCCTGGATCCGTCCTTGTATGGACATTCCCTCGGAAGTTGTACATTTTCCCTGGATTAAATGTATTTTTTGTCTTATTTTTCACTCTCCGGCCTCCCAACTATCTCTATGCAAAAAGTCACGTCAATCAGTTGCGTTGTTGGTTCGTGAAAGAGAAACAAACGACATTTTCGTATTTATAATGAGTAAAGTTATGATTCACCATTGATTTTATAAACCTAAGTGTGTGGATTCAATTTACTACATCATCATCATCCACAGCCTTCCTTATCCCACTGCTAGGTATTGGCCTCTCTCTATGTATATTTACTACATATTATACACATTTAACTGGCTGATTTTTGGGCGGATTTGTTTGTATCTATATCAATAGATCCGTTTACTTGGATTTTTAGAAGTCCAGCTTTCGGGAAATTATGCCTTGAAACTTTGGCTCAGTTCACAAAAAAACTCGTAAAAAAAAAAAGTTATAAAATCATTATTGTCTTTGAGAGTAGTTAATGTGTTCGCATTTACTTTCACATACATTATTGACACTCTTTTGCTATTATTATGAAATTAATCAGATGCAAAAGAAATAATCGTGATTTTTCGGCAAGAATATGGATGAAGCGTTTAGTATTATAGATAACAGTGAACAGTTTAGTGCTTCAATGTTTTCCTACGAAGTTTTCCGGGAACCCATCAAAGACTGACGATCTCGAGGATTCCTACAAGAGTCTGTAAGGGCCCATTTACAAAACACCTATAATAAACCGACCAAGTGCGAGTCGGGCTCGCGCACTGAGCCGCAAAATTCAATAACGAAATTACCATTTATAACTTGGTAATGAACAGAAACTTGTCACTGGCTCGCACTTGGCCATTATTTATTTATATTGTTATATTTTAGAGGGTGTACTATAATCATGCCAAATTTGACGCTTGTACGTATTACCGTTTTAACATTAGAGCTAATACAAAAATACGTTTAAAAATACGTTTGTTGTATGGGAACTCTCCTTTAGTTTTTACTGTTTTACTTTTTTATTATTTCTTTGTTAATACGCCGTAACATTACATATTCTGTGAAAATTTCAACTGGGTATCTGTTACGTTTCGAAAGATACAGCCGTTTATAGATAGGACGGACAGACGGCCAGACAAACGGACAGACAGACAGACGGACAGACAGACAGATGGACAGACAGACGGACAGACAGACGGACAGACAGACGGACAGACAGCGTAGGCTTAGTAATAGGGTCCCGTTTTTAACCTTCGGGCACGGAACTCTAAAACCAGTAATTCGATTGTTTGTTACCGCCAGGCATAAGTGACGTGAGCAAGCCTCACAAGAAATTTGTTCAACACTCTAAATATTGTTAGACATCAGACTAGCGAGAAGCCCTGCGTTTGTTGTATGGCCTGCAAGAGGTAGTATTTAAGCCGTTCTTTGGTCTTGTAGCGCGGCAAGTCGAGCAGGTTGAAGCATGTGTGGGCCACTGGGTAGTAGCGGTCATCGGCGACTGGCTGGAGCCTTATCTGGAATAAATAAATAATAAAAAAAATATTCTGGACATTTTTGCACACACGGTCATCTGACCCCAAACTAAGCAAAGCTTGTAATATGGCTGCCCGAGACTGATATACATTATAAATACATACTTAAATAGATATTAACACCCAGATATAGAACAAACACAAATGTTCATCACATAAATGTTTGTGCTAGGTGGGAATCGAACCCATGCCCCCAAGCACAGAAGGCAGGTTCACTACCAACTGGACCAACGGGCTATTAAATAGAATAATTAGTCTCTCTATACTAACTTTGTTTGACACTATTAAAAATGATGCAGTTTGTATATGTGTAGGTGTTTACCTATGTTTGTCCGCAGTTTAGGCTTTCGGACAGGTGTTTGATTTGTCAAAAATAGCAAGCTTAGTAAAAATATAATACCGCTAATAAAGTTCTGAGATATAAGCGTTTAATGTAGTTGTTTGGGATGCTCTATCCTTTTCTTGCAAGGTGTGTGTCAGTATGTAGTTTGTATGGCGTACTTACATGTGACGTCATACGTAAGTATAGTGCGCTCTCTGTCTAGCAAACCATTAAAATGCTTATATCTTCCTTAATTTTGAACACATTTCAATTTTGTTTTTGGTGTTCGGCTTTATTTATGGTCGGCTTATTAAGATTATTAAGATAAAAAAAAATAGAAAGAAAAAACAAAAACCAAATATGGATGAAATTATTAATTAATTATTATGATTAGATAGCCCGTTGGTTCAGTTGGTAGTGAACCTGCCTTCTGCGCTTGGGGGTGTTGCTTCGATTCCCACCTAGGGCAAACATGTATGTGATGAACATTTGTGTTTGTTTTATATCTGGGTGTTAATATCCATTTCAGTATGTATTTAAAACTATATATGTATGTATATCAGTCTCTGGCAGCCATATCACAAGCTTTGCTTAGATTGGGGTCAGATGGCCGTGTGCAAAAAAAAAAGTCCCGAATACGATTTCATTATGGAAATAGATTATACCCGAAAAATTTAAGGTTTCTGTAGAATAGCAGGTAAAACTAGCTAGATTCAAATTAATTTTTTTTTTGTTTTATTTACTTCCTTTCTGGATATCGAGCTGCACCCCGCGTTTACCCGTTATCCTGCTGGAATGGTAAAATTTTCGGGATAATAAGTAGCAAATGTTACCCCAGAGTTAAAACTACTTTCATAATTATAAAATTTACGTCCACGCGACAAAAAAAATATTTGGGTGCTTTCCCCTTTGAATCGCGCGATCGGTTCAGCAACTTACCTTTATATCCCTCATTCCCTGTATCGGCACTCGATCGCTCCCCGTCAGAAACAACAGAAACTTTTTCTTGTCTTCGAGAGAAAGTTCGTGGAAAGTTTCCCAGAACCATCTAGAAAAACAACGATGAGTTATTAGAACTCAAACCATGCCAAAGTTATATGATTATTTACGGGATATTTACCGTGGTAAGGTTGTGGAATGAGCTCCTGATATTTCGGCGCAGTTACATATAACGGCACACCTACTAATAGGCCAATTTAAAAAAGCTTTTAATAAATGGCATCGGTTTGAATTACCTGGATTGCGGATCGTTGGCCGTATATCCGTTCTTGTATTCGCAGTTATTTTCAAACACATCCCAGTCGTATTCCTCATTGCCGATAACCACTGACATCAGTTCATGTGACCTGAACAGCTTGATTATTCTACCGCCGCACACCTGTAAAATGCACAATTTATTGACACTGAGACCAGATTAAAAAGACCAGAAATTTGAAACAATAACATACGGCACTGAAACGTGGTCTCTCACTATGGGCCTCATAAGCAAGCTCAAAGTCGCACAACGAGCTATGGAGAGGGCTATGCTCGGGGTTTCTCTACGAGATCGAATCCGAAATGAGGAGATCCGTAGACGAACGAAAGTCACCGACATAGCCCACCGGATTAGTAAGTTGAAATGGCAGTGGACAGGGCACATATCACGCAGAACAGATGGCCAATGGGGCCGAAAGGTTCTGGAATGGACACCACGGACTGGTAAGCGCAGCGTAGGACGTCCACCCACAAGATGGACAGACGACCGAAAAGAGACCGCAAGGAAACGCTGGATGCAGGCCGCTTCCAACCGTCCCTTTTGGAGATCGATGGGGGAGGCCTATGTCCAGCAGTGGACGTCCTATAGCTGAAATGATGACGATGATGATGAGACCAGAAATAAACTTTATTTTAGACTAGTGCGTAAGTTCACTGTGTTTTATGACAGTTATAAATCAACATCACGGATATAGTGTTGTGAAAAATTTTGTTAGAAGAATTGAGCACCTTGAACATTTCGGCTCAAGTCACGGCTTACACACGGTGGATTTATTTTGTTTTTTTATAGCTGAGTCTCGGGGTGTTTATCATTGGTTTTCCTGTTTGCCGCATTTTTCAATATGTAAGGTTTTTTATTATGTGTGAAATCCACAGCTGTTTCCATAGTAAAGTATACTATAACTTTTCTCATTCTGTACTTCATTGCCAAATTTTAATGAGGTCGGTTTAGCCAGTTCTTCGTGTAGCGAACAGGCAGACAAATGGAGTTGTTACCTTTGAATTGATAATGACACTAATTTTAGAGTAGTAAAAGTTGGTTTTTTTTTTTGCTTTTTGTCCACTTGGAAAGACAAAGTTTATTTATATTAGTAATATACTTGCGTTTGACCGCCAACTCACCCGATGTTAAGCGACGGTGCGTCTGTCTACGATGGAGCACGCTTGCCCAGAAGAAACCGATTCAATTGTAAGAAGCATGTAACCTAAATCTTTTTACCTTCTGGAAACCCTGATTGAACGCCTTGAACTGATTCTCGACGGATTTATTGAGCAGAAAGTCGACATAAAGCTCGACGTATTCGTCTTTGTTCTCGTGCGTTACTGCAATGTTCAATCCATCGTCTTTCAGCGGATGCACTTGGATTTGATCAAACACTTCTGTGTTTACAGCGAAGCATAGGCTAAAAACCTGTTGGCCAAATTAAACTTCAGTTAACTATTAAGAATTAGACAGAAAGAAAGAAAGAAAATACATTTTATTCGACATTGCTTCCTAAAACCAACTATAGCTTATATCTAGATGATACAATCAGTGTCGAATGGGTCCGTCTCGGCATTAATGCTAAAAGTCTAGGACTATCAGCGCCTGTTTCCAGATGCGTTTCTCTTGAGTTTACAGTTAACACAAATTGATATCAAAATTGTATTTGTATGCAATTTAAACAAATAGGACATAGGAAACAAATAGGAAATTGGATTTTGACAACAGACAAATTTTTAGACATGTAATATGTCGTAGGATCAGTTAAAACTGTCGCGTAACCCGCACTATGCTATGTGAAATCTTCTTTTTCTTCTCTTACATACAAAAGGCGATGTGTGTGTGTATGTTCCTTATGAACTCCAAAACGGCTGGATCAATTTTGACAGGACTTTCACTGGCAGATAGCTGATGACATAAGGAGTACTCCAAACAGGTGAAACCGCGAGCCGGAAAGTAAAATAAACAAAAAGAACAAATTTCTTCAACAAGCCCGTGGAGTAAAATAAACAAAAATTTATTTATATTACACGGGAATTACTCACGTAAGACCGGACTTGGACACCGTGTCTTCATGGAGTTCGCGGGAGTGACCGTGAGACTGGTAGTGACGTGGTGAGCTCCTCGTGCTGGAGTATTCCCGACACACAGGAAGTTTCGAGTGAGGAAGAGTTCCAGTGTGCGCCGGCGCAGAATATTTCTCTACGCACCCCCAACCCCGCACCCGATGACATTGCGTGCGTGTCGCACGGCGGGCCGTAGTGCAAAGCGAGACGCAGCCGTGCGCGCACATTCACCTTGAAAAAGACCGCCTAATGCGGTTGAAACTATAGTCGGAGTAACAGGCTTAATCTTACGTGAGTAATTCCCGTGTAATATAAATAAAATGTGTGAAAACCACGTCAGATTCCATAATAAAACAAAAAGAACTCACTTCTTCAACATCCTCGTCTTGATATTCAAGCAAGCTCTTGAGACTGTTGGCCAGCGTCGGATACAAGTCGGACAGATCATCCAGCATCACCGACTCGCCTAACAGTTTCTTGTAGAGGACGAGCGGGAACGGAACGTAGATTATTATAGAGTTATATATTGCAAGTCCGTAGATAGCACCTAAGGAAACATGATAATTAGGCATGAAGCAAAAATTTTCAACGGCTAAAACAATTAATTATTAACTAAAACAACTATTTTAAACAAGCTTTTAGGCGTCCGCTCTTCATCTAGGGCCAAAGTGCTTGGGAAGACAAATCCAACGAACCCAAACTCGACGGGTTACGTCGTTTCGTTTAGTAGTTCCTATGGCCACCTACAGTCTCCATCATCAGACCAGCTCATCATTTCAGCTATAGGACGTACACTGCTGAAATCGACACTTTTATACTCGAGCGCCTGTAGCAAAATAATTAACTGACTGCGTAGCAATTGCTTCGACTATTTTAGAAGGCGTTATAATAACTGGTAATTCGGTTACTTGGACGACCTTATTGTATTTTGTGGTGTTACGGAACCCTCAGTGCGCGAGCCCGACTCGCACTTGGCTCGTTTATTACAAGCTCTTTTTTTAAGTTCGGGACATTATTGCTCACACGGTCATCTGACCCCAAACTAAGCAAAGCTTGTCATATGACTGCCAGAGACTGATATACATACATATATAGTTTTAAATACATACTCAATATATATTAACATAGATAAACGATATTAAAAACCAGATATAGAACAAACACAAATGTTCATCACATAAATGTTTGTCCTAGGTGAGAATCGAACCCACGCCCCCAAGCTCAGAAGGTAGATTCACTACCAACTGGACCAACGGGCTATCAAACGGGCCTTTTGTTTCACTTGCCCTATTAGTATCTATGTGTGAGACAAATTTCGCAACTGGATTTTAGGCCAGTTATCCTCAACCGATTGAGCTGAAGTTTGACATACTTACTTATGTAAGTTCAGAGACAAGACAATGCAATGTTTTTGAGTTGAGTTTTTTGTCCTCAATCAATCAATCAATGTTATGGTACCATTGAGCTGGTCTGACAGACCTAGAAGAGACCGCAAGGAAACGCTTGATGCAGGCCGCTTCCAACTAGCCCTTTTGAAGATCGATGGGGAGGCCTATGTCCAGCAGTGGACGTCCTATGGTTGAATATTCATAGCATGTTCATAGTATAGTCGGAAGAAATGAGCAGTCCTCAAACGGCAAACTTAACCGACATATGCTTCTGTTAGTCACCTAAATGTACTCACCAATCAAATAGTACATAACGTCGTCCTCAAAAGGATTGTTATTGAGCCAGATCATGTTGGTTTCCTCGGATTGCTTGAACATTCCGTACACAGGATCGAATATTTCCTTGAGCAGTAGAAGGAAGAATTCTTTCTTAACGCCACCAGCGTCTTCTGCTTCTTCGCCTACGAATTCTACCTAGAAAACAATGTTGTCTTGAACTTATACATAAAGAAAAGGATTCGACAAACTTACTCTATCTGTTAATTAAGTACAAAGGGACAATCTTTTAGCAATCAAATGGAAGAATGGATTTTGTTTGATGCAATTTGACCAAAAATTGTGTGCAAAAGGAAGTAATCGAATGAAATCGGCCCACTCACACTTGCGACTCCTGTATAGTACGGTATACAAAAGAATTACCCATGAATGATACGATAGGCATGTGTCCTAATGTTTAATTTATTACAATTATCAGGCTTAGCGAAAGATATAATGAACTACATTACACACAATCATAATGAAAAAAATATTAAGATTGGCTGATACATTTCTGAGATATAAGTTTGAAGTTTTTGGTGGGATTAGAGAACGGTGCTCTGTCCCTCTCTCGCAAACGGCGTATTAGTTATAGCATTTGTATGGCATGGCGCGCACACGGCTTGACGTCATAACGTGCTATAGTGCGTTCTCTGTTTAGCATAAAATTAACGTACTTTTTATTTTATTTTTTTAAATTTTTATTTTTGTTATGTAAAAAGCTCATCACCCGGTTTTTATTAGATCAGAGATCAGCTTTTTATGAGGTAATAAAAAAATAGGACATATGCCTATTGTATACAAAAATCGCTTACCATCGACCAGTACTATTACTATTATTATATAATATTACTATTAATAAAACATTAGCTAATACCATTATTTACCGACACCACATTTCGCAGAATGAAGGGAGGCATGCTTTGTGTATATTTTTTTTCGTTCAAGGTAATTCTATTTTTATAGAGACCGAGTGAGAGAGAGAGGGAAAGCGGCAGCGGTCAATAACGCGTGGCAAGCGACTGCGTACAAAAAAAACAATCGGTCCCGCTACGCGCAGAAGTCGATGACGCGCCCTTAACAACCGCACTTACTTTTAAAGGTTTTTTCAACTGCGAACTGTCATTGTTACTGATCTGAGTCATTGTATCCCTCACTATGTGGTTTCTAGACACGGTTAGATTTAGAAACTGATCTCTTTGGTACTCATAGCCCGGGTCCATGAAAAGCCTCGTGAAAATCTGCGTGGCTGCGCGCGACACCGCGATCTGCATTTGGACTTGTTGGTCGATTTTCAATAGCAGCGATTTGCACTGGACGTCGAATAAGAAGGCATAGTTGCACATGTGTGGTTGAATTGACTGGAACAAGAAATTTCAGGGAATTAGAATGTATTTATGTAGTACGCCTTGTGAAGTATTTTTGAGTTAGTCAACATGTAGTATGCAAACATTGATGTGATCCGGGTTGCAAGCCAGAAATGTTTTAAACATCATACAGAGCATCCTCCTCCTCCTTAAATCGTATTCCTCATGTCTGAGGGTCATGACCACCACCTTTCATCAATCTCTCTCTCTCTGATGATATCTTTCCATCGTCTTCTATCCTCAGCAACATGGAGTGCGTCGTAGACTGAGGTGTCGAGAGTGGTGTGAATCTGGTCGGACTGAGGTGACTGAGGTGTCGACAACGTATTGGGCTGCAACCTCGTGATCTTTTGTTGTCGACTTTCCCTGTCACCATCAACTTTTCCAGGTTGTCGCCTTGTTTCCTACACCTACTATGTTTCCTTGTTTCCTATACAGAGCATACAGAACAGAAAAAAATATGTGAGCTAAAATATCAGTATCAGCAAACAAAAGCGAAGTATCGTAGGCCAAGCACGCAAGGCGCGATAAAATTGTATCTACTCGTTTTGTCCTGCGAGGAAGAGACAGACGTGTCTATATATATCTTTGTCACGTTTACACTTCGATATTAAGGGTGCACATTGTATCGCGGCGCGCGTACTAGGCCTGCAGTCCCAGTTAAGAGTTTTGAAGTTAAATGTTCTGGGTGGCTCTGCAACTGTTATGAGCAGCTATGGCGCTGGACATTATCATCATCATAATCATTACATACTAGTCCACTGCTGGACATAGGTCTCTCACAAAGCACCCCTCTCAGACCGATCTTCGGCTTTTCGCTTCCAGTCACTGCTAGCTGTCTTACGTATATCGTCATTCCATCAAATCTCAGGGCGTCTAACGCTAAGTTTGCCGGCCCATTGCCCCTTCAGCTTGCTAATACACTGAGCTATGTCGGTAACTGGTTCTCTGCCGAATAACTTCGTTCCAAACTGTTCATTCGTTATTAAATAAATAAAAAAGATACGATTCCTCAAAGATACGCCGAGCATAGCTCACTGCGAAGTTCGCTGAGCAACTTTGAACTTGTGGATCCCTGCAACTGTAAGTGCCTACGTTTCAGTACCATAAGTCATGATGCTTGCCATCAGAAGAACAATTTAATTCACTCAGATAAAATATACTTACATTTTGATCTGATAGCCAGTTGATGTAGTCGGTCGGTATGTCTACATAGTTGCACAGGTCTTCAATGTAAAAACACTCTGCTGGTATTTTTGGTTTCTTCGGATTTGTGAAGTTTATTTTGTTCAATAATAATAACATATTGAGTATTTGAATAATACTATGCGTGAAGTATATTTTCTGAAATAATTAAACACATTATTTTCATACCGAAATTCAAATCTCTGTTTCATTCAGTTTGTCGAGTGTCAGTGATCATTTTCTATGGAAAAACTGATATTTTTTTTCGCGTTTTTTATTTGTAGTTACCCGTTTCGTCTCACCCTTTCCGCGTATCCCAGTTCCTTAAATAAATAAATAAAATAAATAAATATTTGGGACATTTTGCACACACGATCATCTGACCCCAAACTAAGCAAAGCTTGTGATAATGGCTGCCAGAGACTGATATACATACATATATAGTTTTAAATACATACTTAAATAGATACTAACAACCAGATATAGAACAAACACAAATGTGCATCACACAAATGTTTGTCCTACGTGGGAATCGAACCCACGCCCTCAGGCTCAGAAGGTAGGGTTCACTACCAACTGGACCAACGGGCTATCTAAAACTATGTAATGACCTACCTTATTTGCTCGCACAGCCGGTTGCATCAGCTCGTAAACGATGACGCTTTTGAATATATCGACCAACATTTCGAAATATTCCGCCGTTTGCGCCTCCCACCAGAGGTTAACTATCTTTTGTGGATGCGTCGACAGATTGTTGAACGCTTCTGCGAACGGGCCCTGGAATCATACAAGAACTGCAACGAACATATTTTGAATAAGCACCAAATTCTTTCAGCCAAATCCAACCAATAAGCCAATATTTTTTTCCTTGGATACGTACCAAACGTTTCGATACTACGTTTCTAATCCGTACGGCCAAGGACTGGAACAACCTGCCCGTTTCCTTGTTTCCTGAGAGATATAATCTGGGTCTTTTCAAGGCCAGAGTGAATAGGTATCTTCTAAGTCTGCGTGCTTCTTCGTCGACCACATCGTGGCTTACCAACAGGCGAGTTGGTGGTCGAACGCGGACTTATCCACGTTAAAAAAAAAGCATTCGGATTGAGTTCATTGAAATGATTTACTTCTGAATTTATTTATATTTATATTTCTTTTTTTAATATTTATATTTTTTTATTTTTTGTATTTATAACCACCCACAATGATGTTATTATAATGCACCTAGGCATACATAGTTTTAGAATGTAAAACAGATCATTTAAATGTAAATTCAATATTATTTTAAAATTATTGCCTTCTGTTTTGTATGTTATTGAATAAATGAAATGGATTTATGACAAACTGTGCATATTTTTTTTTACCTGTAATTCTGGATGTCGTCTAGGATTCCGCATTTCGTGGTACAGCGGTAGGATTAGGAACATTCGTAATGCTTCCGCGTCAGGCGGCGATACTCTCATTTTTTTTATTATACTCTCGGTAAGGTGGTGGAATATCTGGAATGGGAGAATATTTCAATTAATTTAATGTGCTTTTTTTTCAGTGGCTTTTCCAAAAGTCAAGATTTGACTGCAGAATTCAAGACAGTGAAGATAAATAAATAATTAATTAATTAATAAAAAACAAGCTTTTAGTATTCTTCTCAGCAAACTCTTTCATTTGATACTCATATCAAGAAGGTATATATGGCCACCCTTCGACTCCATCGTCAGAGCCTTGGTCATCATCTAGTACCGAAGTGCTTGGAAAGATAAGTCCAACGAAACCAAACTCGACGGGGTTACGTCGTCGTTTCGTTTAGAAGCTCCTATAGCCACCTTCTGTCTCCATCATCAGACCAGCGCGAAATGGTACCATAACATTGCATTGTCACCGAACTTACGTAAGTATGCCAAATTTCAGCTCAATCGGTTAGGTATAACTAGTCTAAAATGTTGTTGCAATATTTGTCTCACACATACGTGTACATACTAACAGGACAAGTTAACTAAAAGCTTGTAAAAGGTGACTCTCAACTTATATAGTCTCAATTTGGGTAGGTAAAAAAGCACAGAACGATAACTTACAAGTTCTTTGATGGATGTGTTTTCAAATCTACTAATAAGTGTGAAAGCCTCCTGCGCTTTGCTCAGGTCTACCCCGGGCACTTTGGTATTGCAGCCGTAATGCCCGTTGTCTGCTTGAAGAAACGACGCGTTCACGCAAGCCAGCGATCCGAATACCGTTTCAAGGTATTTCATTAGGTCCTGTTAAAAATACAGTTTCATTGTCATCATCAGAAAAACACTATGTGCAAGGCGACACGAGGCAGCGTTCGTGACGCACTCTCCTTAAAAGTTGGAGGCCAGTCTTTCGATTCATGAGTTGAATAGCTTTTTATCAAGCTCGTGACGATGGCAAGCCCTTAATTACTTCTTGGGCTCAATTTTGTTTCTCTATGTACGGTCAGATTTCTTATAAAACACACAAAAAAAAGCAGTTTCATAAGCCTATTTAGCAAAAAAAGACAAGCTAACAATGATATTTTGTCGAGTAATCGAGATAATTAATCAGTGCGATTGTAGGAGGATGATTATGATTCAAATGATAACAATGGGGTGAGTTGCAACATACAGCCAATCTACCTATTCAGTAATATTGTGAAATTGATAAGCCGAATAGGTATTCCAGAATCAGTAACCGTAATTATCTACCCAGATAATGTAACCTAACCTTTATCTAACAAGATTTATCTTAGGACCTCCATGTTTGTTTACGACTCTAGTCTGAAGGTTTACTCTCGATCATTGCTCTTTACTACACCCGCGCACAGCAGCTAGTCTAAAATGCGAATGGCTTTGATGCAATGCTTACAGAATGAGATGCCGTCGTACTAATATAATAAATGCCAGTGTTTGTTTGTTCCTCTTTCACGCAGCAACAGAACAACGGATCGAACGGATCGGATCGACGTGATATTTTGCATAAAGATAGTAGGGCCGGGGTAAGCGCAGCGTAAGATGGACAGACAACTTAAAAGAGACCGCAGGGAAACTCTGGATGCAGGCCGCTTCCAACCAGCCCTTTTGGAAATCGATGGGGAAGGCCTATGTCCAGCAGTGGACGTCCTATGGCTGAAATGATGATGATGATGATGAGTAGGGCCGGAGGCTGATATAGGATTAAGATACTTTTCATCTCGTAAAAATGTGCGTTTTTTTTTTGGGAAATGTCCACGCGGGTAAAAACTAGTTTGATATAAATAAAATACAACAAACCTGATTGATAACATCGCTGTCTTTAAACACCTCACACGTAGCCAGTTTCGGTAGTGTTAGTGTGAGTATTTGCTTCGACGGGTCTGTCGTCCTGAAGTCAGCGCTGTTCTTACCGCTGTTCAGGACTAGGAAGCTGTGGTCACCCCCCGCGAACACCTTGATAGGGCCCTTGAACACGTCTGATGAGAACTGAAAAGAGAAAACAGCTACGTCGGGATTGATACTAGGTTATCATAAGCCAACAATATTGTCTTTACTTTATTTTATACCTTCCTAAAAAAGTGTTATAGGTTTGAAGCCTATTTGTGGCATTGTAGCTCTCAAACCGGTGGACCGATTTGAATGCGTTATTTTTTTAATTTGAAAGCAGGTTTCATTGCGGTTCTTCTTATTTGTGTTTGATGAAAATCTGAATAGCCCTTTGTCATTTTCATACAATGGATTTAGCCGGCTAACTAACTAACAGTTTTGTGTAATGTTGATCAATAGAGTTAGCACAGTGGACAAGTAGGCGATTTTTTAAATTTCAATTTATACTTATTAAAGTTATATAAATAAAGTTTTTCACATCATCTCCATAGCATAATCGAAACTAAAAATTAGATACAGAGATAATGTCTTTCTGAAATATGACACTATTGTGAAGTGTCCTTTCCACATTTCAGATCTGAAATAAGATAGATTTGCTTTTTTGGCCAATATTGTTGACTTCATTATATTTTTTTTTTAATACAGTGATTCATGCATTACTTATAAAAATAGATATACAATACATGCAAATAATATGAATAAAACGATTATTAAATGTTCAAAGCTAAGAGACTTGTATACCATTAAAAGACACAATAAGTGTAGGAACAGTATCTAATACAGGAGTATAGTTTTGTATGTAATACAGAAATAACTCAACGTTTAGTTTGGATGTGCCCGCGCCTGAGATTCGAACCGGAGACCCCTCGACCTTCGACTTCTTCTTTGGCTAAACGGAACGACACACCACTATTAGTCATGTTATATTGTTCCGCAGTCTACTCAAGAAAATAACAAGCAAGCTTATTAACTAAAAAAACTAAAAAGGCATGCTTTCTAAGTAGTGACCGACTACTCTATACTGTTACAAATTGCTTCTACGTACTATTCACCTTGGTTTGGCTTGCGCTTTCATTCTGTATCAAAACAATTAATCATTAGTTATTTCACATGAAAATACGATAGAGATATGATTATTTTGGGTACGGATTTGCGAAGCAAATAATTGAATGCATAACGACCAAGACTGAAATCAGAGGATTAAAATATTTATGCGAAATAATAATTGCTAACAAGATTTAAAAAACATCTTTTACTAATGAACTTGATTATCTTTTTAAATGTTTTTTTTATAATTCTGAGCACAATAAATAAATGTTTTCATATAACAGCACAATAATATCAGTGTTTTACTTACAGGTTACGTTGTAGCTGTTCTCCAAAATCAAAAAATTTTATGGTAATATTAAACTGGACCTAACCTGGTACTGTCAGAAGGAGCGACGCAATCCTAATTTCAGTTTAGCAGGGGTGGGTCGATGTCTAAAAGAAGAGTGTCGTCATTCAGAGAGAGGAGATAGGAGCAGGGCCCCGATTCTACTAAATAAATTGTTTTTAAATTGTAATTGTTGCGATTTTAATTGTTAAATAATTGCCTCAAAATTGACAGTTTTAAATATTTTTTATACTAGAAAAATAGAACCACCTAATATTATAACTAAGTATAAAAATAAAATAAAACTGTCAATTTTGAGGTAATTATTTAAAAATTAAAATCGCAACAATTACAATTTAAAGACAATTTGTTTAGTAGAATCGGGGGGCAGGTGCATAGTATAAAGAAACACTGATCGGGGCGCATCGTCTGTGGGCGTGGGTACGAGCACCACGGCCAGGTGCGGGCAGCGATACCCACACGTTACTGTGCTGTATAGTGATAGTATGGTATTGACCGAGGCATCGTCGATGGGTGTGGGAACTAACCTCAGCCGAACTCTCACGTTACTGTGCTGTATACGGTGACAGTAAAGTACTGACCGGCGCATCGTCGGTGGGCGTGAACACGACGGGCGTGGGAACTAAGGCTACGGAGACGTGAGGGCAGCCGAGCTGGCCACGCGCGCCGTATCCGCACGCCAGCACACGCTCACCCACGCGGCACAGCACGTGCCGCCGCCCGCACGCCACCTGCGTCACCGTGCTGCCCATCAGCTCCATCACCTGCACAAGAACACAACAAACTTAAGGTGTATGTAATCACAGAAATGAGAAGGAAAATCTGTTACCAGACATTATGAGTGAACCCGTTATAGAAATAGCCCGTTATACATATAGTCCGTTGGTCCAGTTGGTAGTGAACCTGTCTTCTGTGCTTGGGGGCGTGGGTTCGATTCCCATCTAGGACAAACATTTATGTGATGAACATTTGTGTTTGTTCTATATCTGGGTGTTAATATCTATATAAGTATGTATTTAAAAATATATATGTATGTATATCAGTCTCTGGCAGCCATATCACAAGCTTTGCTTATTTTGGGGTCAGATGGCCGTGTGTGCAGAAATGTCCCGTATTATTGTTCCCGATTATTTATTAAATATCACATTTGAGAAAAAACTATTAGATGAATACCTTTCTGGGCACAAGTTCGTTCCTAGTAGTTCCATGTCCAGTCTGTCCGTACTCCCCGGTCCCGCATGTGAACACACCTCCATCTAGCGTCAAAAACACTGTGAAGTCTTCGCCGCAACCTATGTGGCACACCTGTGGATAGAATATACAAGATATAACATTCTTAATCATATATTTCTGCCTGGAAGAGATAGGTTAAAACGCTATGGCTACCAATAAGAAACCTAGTCAATAGTACTTCTTACTGCCCCGGTGGTCCAGTTGGTAGTGAATTTGACTTCTGAGCTTGGGGGTGTGGGTTCGATTCCTACAAAACATTGAAGTGATGAACATTTGTGTTCGTGCTATATCTGAGGGGTATAGTATCAAGCCCCGCAAAGTCCAACAACTTCGATTTTTCAGTACCGACAAATTATTAATATTTTTTTTAAGACTATTGTGACAAGAATGTTTCTTAGATTATATTTTGCATTAGTCATTTTAAATTCAATTTACAAGTGATTTGTAACGCTAAAATGTTTCGTGAAAATTAAAAAGACGAAAAAGTGGTGGACTTTGTCACCTTTGATACTGAAGCTCGGACTTAGCTGCTTTTGAATCTGGCAAACTTGGACATTGCTGTTTTTGATTTGAAAATAATGAAGAACATTTTGACTCAAACTATCTTGGTACTTTGAAAATTTCTAGTAAAAAAATATAGCTAAGTATATTTATTGTATGGTATATATAACAGCAAAACTTAATAATAAAGATTAAGTTTTTACTCAACGTTGGCTAAGCCCAAAAAGGGGGGGTATATGTTTGACTGTATAACCCTGCATAATGAAAAGCATACAAAATATTGCTACTTTGATTAAACTTTCATAAATATACAGTATAAATAATAATAATACAATTGAAATTATAACTTTTAAATTGACTTAAATGGAAACTAACTTAATGACATCCTCTAAAAATTTAAGCAAGGATCAAAATCATTTCATCCACTACTATTTACCTCTCTAACTTATGCTGGTTTCGTTTCAATTTTTTTGGGTCGTTGTATCGTTTCCTAGCCTTACTTTTATCAAAAACGTCCGGGTATTTATCCATCGTCGTATATTAAGCACATTTACTGTGAAATTAAAACAAAAACTGATAGAAATAATAACTTTTCCATGATCAATATACACGCCGAATGTTAATTTCTGCCATACTAGTTAGGTCAAAATGGTGGACGAATGGCGGCTTGCTATTGGCTGGAAAGGACTTTGCCGTTTCTGCATCTAACTATGCAGGACTTTGTGGATTTTGCTACCAACATTAAACTTCCGAGTGGATTTGCCATTAGAATTCACTGGTTTTGATTTAAAATAATTTTTGGGATATACTGGAAATAAAATAAAGTTGCCTGTAGAGTAAAAATGTTGCAACATGACAAAAATGGACTTTGCAGGTTTTGAAACTATATCATCTGGGTGTTAATATTTAAGTATGTATTAAAAATATATATGTATGTATATCAGTCTCTGGCAGCTACAGTACAAGCTTCGCTTAGTTTAGGGTCAGATGACCGTGTGTGCAAAAATAGCCCTAATATTTATTTACTGAATCTGTTATTAATATAGTAGTCGTTTTTAATAAATAAAATTATTAATATGCCATTTTATTCATTTATACATCTTTTCTCTGTTACTTTGAGGCTACATTATATTGCATTGAAAGGTCGAATATTTTCCCATTTTCTGAATTTATTAGGTTAATCTACTCTTTGATGAAAGACATACAGACCAAAACAACTAAATGCTAGCGAATGAGCGAGACGCAGCGCATTCACTCGCCTTCGATCGATTTAGTCTGCACAGGCATTCCTGGTGGCAAACCAGTAGCTAGGTAACAATAAGTATCAATTTAAAAAGCCGACTGCAAAATTAGCTAGCGCTGGAAAAATTATTGATATTTTCGAATCAACAGGCGCTCAAACAAAATTATTCGTATTAGAGGAGCTATTTAAACAACTACTTGATGACAAACAGCCAAAGTTGATGAAATTTTTACCCTGAAATCTGTTAATTAAAAAATTTGGATCCTGTTTGACTCGAGAAGAAAGTGCTAGGGATGATGCGGTTTTATGCACGACTATTCGAGTTTTTCAGCATTTTTCCGGGATTCTTTTGTCTGACATGTTCGTATTTTCAAATATATCACATGTTGCAGTAAATTTTACATTTAAAATATTAGTCTGATAATGTGACTGATTATCGGACGCGTCCGTAAAACGCAGCTGACGGACGCATTTCACGCATGGACGTGATCTCTTAAGCGTTCAGCTGCAACTTCAGATGCGTCCAATAATTTATTTGCTAAAATATTACCTTAACGTTTCTCAACGTTTTCAAATGTGTGGGATAACATTTGTTTTCTCTGTCTTGTATTCCCAACTGTCCATGTAAATTTTTACCGAAACCAAACACTGCACCAGACCTGTAAAGAAAACGATTATTACAATGTTTAGTTATTTTTCACAAAAGATAGTAGTTTTAAAGTAAGTGTAAAGTAAGTTTCAAAAGAGTATTAATTAGAAAATAATGTCTACTCTAGTGTCAAGAATCCCTAACTGATTAAATTGCTTTAAAAAAAAAAAATATGTTAACAAATCGCCACCGGGTTGCATAATAAATATTCCAACAGGTCTCACCGATGTAATTTTTTTTTTTTGTTTCTGGTCCTTCCGTTTTTGAACAGACCGACTTTTTTACGCATTATAATAACTAAAATTAAATTTCAAGTTTGCTAGGTCAAAAAATTGCCAAGAATAATCTTGGAGCAAACACACAAATCAAATGGCCAAGGAATGGTACACCTTGCCAGCTTATTTCTCAATAGATACAATCAAAAGACAATCAAAGTATGTCTATCGTATATGTCTTCTAGATCTACATGCTCAATCTTCCTCTATATCTTCACCTTATATCACAACAAACTCAAACCTATTCACAATAAATAAATAAATAATATAATACAATTTTAATAGTTTTAATGTACATAATCTTCAAAGTGGCACTATATTATACAAATAACAACCATTGATATATTTTATCACTTAGTGAAGGGGTGTCCAACAACATTTTGTGGCGGGCCGGATTTATTAACTTCCCGATAATAATATGCTCGTCCACGTTTTCGCCGTGTCGTATTGTGATCGATCGACGTAATTTTTTTAAGAATGGCGTTTCACTATTTTACGAACATCGCGTCGTTCTATACAAAATTTCGTCTAAAAAAAGTTAATAGTTACCCTATTCTTGTTCAATCGTTCAATCTTTTGACTCGTTCACGAGCCGGATTAGGAACTGTGGCGGGCCGCATTGTGGCCCGCGGGCCATATGTTGGACACCCCTGACTTAGTGAATATAGGTATTTTAACTGACCACAGAGACCAGGCATTTATATAAATATTGATAATAATCAGTGGTTTCTGGAAAAATTGATAACAATAACGTAATATTTCTGTTTAGGTCAAAATGTTTTCACCTACTGAATATGTTTTTGTCATTGAACTACTTACTTGAAATAAATTTGATATTAAATGCTTTTAATGGATTTATTCACGTGTATTTTATATTATTTTAATTCGTGATGTTTCAAACACTTTGTAGTATACGTGGGCACAGGAAAAATATTTTTAAAAAAATTGGCGGTTGGTTTGGTTTTTGGTTTTGGTAATTATTTGGTTAGAATAATTTTACTTAACAAATTTATACAAGTCATCAAAACTTTTATTAGTTGATTGAATCAGGCGTTACTTTGCTGAAGTCCATTTTCAATTTGTGTATGACGAATATAATTCCACTTCTAAAAATACAATATAGAAGCTGAATTACACTAGAAATTCGTCATATAGGTACAAATTAAAACTTATATTCTGTCATGGTCATTCATATCAACAAGATTGAGATAAAAAAATATTTACAAATGACAAGCCATCATTTATACAGTTGAATAAATTTTGACTTGCTAGAGGTAAGTAAATGGATGTCATCAAAAGTTACTTACTTAGATAATACAAAGGTGTGATTAGCGCCACAAGCTATGAGTGCTATGGGGACACCAGTTAGCGATGTGATTTCTTGGGGTGTTGATTCTTTAGTTGTCATAGTTCCTAGGCCGCACTGACCATAACTGTTTGCCCCCCACGCATATAAATCACCATCTGGAAACAATACAAACATATTGCATATATAAAAAGATTTATAACTTAAAGATTCAGTCTTCATTATTAAGCAGTTAACAAAACATATTTTAGTTAAAATGAGCTTATAATTGTTAATAAGCTAACCAATGCTATGAAATACAAGACACATTTGTGCTAGAAATATAGGCGTTGGTATGGACGTATTAGCTAAACTGAGCGCACCCTTCATTTGCGTTCACCAGTGCTCGCCAACTGTCTGTTCATTGGAGCAAAAAGGCGATGAACAAGGTATGTGTTATAAACATTCACAAAAAAAAGCTGATCATAAATAGAGCCCATAAACGAAAATAAAATAATTTAAAATACTAATATAGGTTATAAGTATTTTAATTTCAGGCTAGACAGAGAGCGACCTATGTCACGCCTCAGGCGCGCCACACAAATACTATACTAACACACGCTTTGCTAGAGGGACAGAGTATCTCCTCTCTATCCCCACCTAAAACTTTAAAGGCGCATATCTCAGAGATTTTATTAATTTTTTTGATAATAGGCGAGCAGCATAATTAATGTTGATGTGCCTATATCACACAGTGTAAAAATTTAGCATTTATATGTTAAGATTATGTTCTTTATTAGCCAACTCTTCTTTTTCTTCTATTAATTTAATTTATTTTTTCAGTATGTTTAATGTATCGAGTTATATTCATTGCTAAGCCTGTTATTTTTGTAATTATTTAAACATTAGGACACAGGCCTGTTGGTGATAAGCATCATGCACAAAAAAACCCTACCTATTAAAGAAATGTAATTTTATTTAAATGTTTATGAATATTATCACTCACTATTTGTTAATGCTACAGAATGATATGCGCCGCACGCAATTTGTACAACGTTTTTAGTTGCTAGTTCCTTCACAAACTTAGGTTTCTCCTGGGCATGGGCCCCGAGGTTGCTGCCGAGCTGGCCCAAACTGTCAGAGCCCCAACTGAATGACTGGCCCCATTCATCCACCGCCACAGAATGCTGCATGCCGCATGCTATTGTCGATATTGTGCAGTCTTTAAATGTTTCTACTGAACCTGAAAGGAGTATCTATTGTGATATCGGTCACCAGGGGGGTTTTAAAGGGAAAAGAAAAAAAAAGAGCCCATGAAAAGCCAAGGACAGCCTATGAAAAAAAAAAACAACGGTGCAACAGTCACATCACATCACATCATCAGCCAGCAAATGTCCACTGATGAACAAAGGCAAAATTTCCATGAACGTGGATTCATTGTCCTTTAGTCGTAATATTAAACAGTTTACATAGTCTTAATAGCCGTCAAACAAGTCAAAGTCACAGTCATAGTCAAGCTAAGAAAGTCACCGTCAAGTCAAACTTATTCCCCTGTAAAGTGGTGGAGACTTTACAAGAGGCTCCTATGGAGTTTTGGAAACAACACGAAAAGACACGTTTCACCTCGTTATATCACTTCCCCTCACCATTTAGTACACATTAACACTTGAAAATACACAAGTTTAGGAAAATAATCCAATGAGCCGACATGTTTTTTTTTCCACGTTTAATTTAAGCATATTGTACGGACTATGGGTAAATGTTATTAAGATCTACATACAATTTCTAGTGGATATCTTTTATAGTTCCTAACAAAATTGGCTGTGACTCACAAACCAACAGACACTTAGGTCTCACAATAGGGATTTATTTCACCTTTTCATTATGAAACCCTAATATAAAAAATATCTGAAAAAGATAGAGGACCAAAGTCACTTTTTCTTAGCCAACTAAGAAAAAGAGACATAAGTTTTTGTATTTTTATCATACCGGGACTTTTGCTTTCCTTAGAGTCTGTGTGCCGACCCAACTGCCCCACGTCGTTGCTGCCACATGAGTACAGATGTCCACTGGTAGTGAGGTATAGTGTGTGGAACTCTCCAGCAGCTACTGACTTCACATGGTTACTCTCTTTCCATTTTGCTAAAGTTGGTTTTATTACCTATGAAATTTAAATTTTATTTAAGCTTGAAAAAGAATAAAGATACGTTTATCTACTTGCAAATTAGACACTGTATATATTACTATTATTTCTCTTAAATATCACATATTATTATTATTTCTGCCAATTATATATTTGCAAAATAAGTTAAGAATGTAAAATGTTGAACTTACCAGGTCACTGTTATCAGGGCCGTCAATACAGAGTTCATGATGAGTTGCATTACCCCAACAAAACATTTTTCCCGAGCTATTGTTAGAATCGTTTTAATTTATAATGTTATAACCTGTTGGGTTTGTGAAGGCAGTTCTGGACCTTGGAATGGGGGGGCTTTTGGAAACGTAATCTTAACACTATAAATTTTCTTGTGACATTATAAAAGTAAATAATAGAAAAAACATTGTAAAAAGTCGAGAACAATCTTTGAAATCTTTCACAGACCTTGTTCATTTGGTTCCGTATGTAAAGTACGGTTGTCGAAAATCTATCGATAAATTTTAGCGATTAAATTGAAGTTGGTAGTAATATCGATGCGTTGTTTCATGCATGGGTCTTTTTAAGACGCTCTTTTCCGACTTTTAGCAATTATGGTCATTCTAGTTTAAGTATGCATACCTCCATGATTAGCTTAAAATTATAAAAATGGTGTCATACCAAAATTTAATGTTTTATCTAGGAAACCCATGAGACCGAAACAAGATTAAGGACATTTCGCTCGATAGAAAAAAAAATACAAATTATCACTGATATGCGCTTTTATTCTGTTTTTTTTATGGATTCATTCAATTACCTATAATATAGTAAATTATGTCAGCGATATCTTGATGTATAGATTTCATATTTATACAGGAGGTGAGGTAAATTTTACAATACAGCTATTGTTTGAGCCATTCTGAATTTTTGGTATTATGAACGGTTCTAATACTATGCCTACAAGCCCATGGCAACCACGATGGTTGCCTAGCAACGTGCGCCCGGCACCTAAAGAGCGGGGCCTGTGAGGGGAGCGGGACGCGCACTTATATTCGTGACGAACGCGAGCGCTGCGGGCAACTCACTTCGGCGAGGCGCACGCGCGACGGCATACATTTGCTGCGATCATTGGTGAAATTACACTGTCCGTGGAAAATCCCTGACTTTGACTTTCTATCTTGCTGTGCTCTTGGTTTTCTTGTCAGCTGCTCCACGGTCGCGGGCAGCTCTAGCAGAAGACTCTTCCGAGGCGAAGATAACATAGCTATCGAAAGGTTAGTAAGCTTGTATTTGAATTGTTTTGTGGTGCCAACATTATAGATTAGCAGATCAGGTTGGCTGCCTGGAACAGCTATACTTTTCGAAAAGTATGAGAATACCCCCAAAAATAGAAAGAGCGAAACGCACGAACGAATGTGTGTAAGCACCATGATTTTGCTCCGCTATATGCGACTTTAATAAAATAAAACCATGGATGAATGTGTATATGAATTTCTAGTGTAATTCCGCTTCTACGTCGTTTTGAGTACAATAAAGATTTGGGACAAACTATTTTACTCTATTTTTTTTTTCTGATTCAATCAACTATCAAAACCATGGATTATTGTCATAAGATCTGTAGTAATTAGCGTTGCTTAAAAGTGGGAAAACCTCGCCTTAATCATATTTTTTGACGTTGAGGTGAACTTTTTTAATGCTGTGCAGAGAAAACATAAATAACTTGTGTGGCACTGAAACTGCTACGCAATTACAGCCAAGAGGCGAAACAATAATTATAGTAGACTGCAGAAAAGCCATCAAACCATCAAATATACATATTTATATACTTTTTATGGATAACAGGTTAAGCGTTTGATCACAGCTTGAAGATTTATATGACGGTATGGATAAAGATGGACAACATGCCTAGCCTAAAAATCTGGATCTCAAGTGATGCTGTCGGAATGTTACATCCATGTTCGGAACACACGGATAGATTTTCAATTTGAGGGTGCTACTTACTAGTCAGCCGGACATTAGCCAGGACATTAGATTTATTTATTTCTAAACACTTACTTTTGTAATAAGTATGTGGCGGAACTCTTTTTCATTGAGTGCGACCTTTCGCGGCCGCCTTTATTATTTTTATTTTGAATTGAGTTGTGTTTTGTTTTTAGATATAAGAGAACTGTCAAGAGGTGAAAATTATAGATGTTTCCGATTCTGCAAAAATAAATTGTTTAATTAATAGGAAATAGGAAGGAAAAAGGAATAGGAAAAAAAAAAGGAAATAGGAATAGGAATATAACCTAAATGTAGTTACGTATTTCTTTATCGAAGCACACTCGTATGAGAGCTCATTAAATCCTGATATAATATATCTTCAATATTTGTTTCATATTCAATTAATATCGATAGTAATCGATACTTTTAAACATTTTCACATTCCTACTGCCGCATTGTCAGTATTGTCAAATTTGTCAATGTCATCATGATAATGACAATACACTTCAGTAAATATGTCAGATTGCAGATTGTTAACATTAAAAACAACGATTATTGCGTCCGCAAAAAACTGTAGGAATTAGGATTTACTATAGAATAAAGCTGGAAATAAACTATCGGACGGGACTGATAAGGTGTGCACAGTCTTTCAAAACATTTTCAAAAAGACAACAATGGCTGACAAAAACATCCGGCGGCGCGGCAATTTTGATTTAGCTAATGTAAATTCGTTTTTAAATTGAAATTCTTTGCTTGAGCGGACAAATCAAATGACAATTGGAATTCTTTTTTTTACTGGGCAAGTGCCTTTATTAACTAAACAAAATACAAGCTAAAACTAACACTACAAATACAATAGGGTACTTGACTGTATTAAAAATATTATGCCAATTGACGCCATCCATAAACATGACATAATGAAAAAGAATATTTCATTGATTTTTTGATAAAAATATGCTTATTTTTTGTAAAAAACGCGAATAAAATAACTGTATTTTCGACATTTGATCACGTGATCGAAAACGGTCTGTAACTGGCTTCATCCCTAGTGACGTCACACAAATCTAAACAAACAGATTTTGTATTGATATTTGCGAATTTAATGTTGTAAAGCTGTTTTGAGAGCTATTTATCCAGAAATTTTCACCAAAAACATTCCGGAGGTTAAATGTGAGAAGAATGGAGAAACATTTTGTGCAAGCAGACAGCAGTAACTTACCCAAAATTAATGTTTTTATGGTTGCATATTTCTTTAATAATAATCCACGTAATTGTTTCTACGCTGCAGAACTCAAAACGTAAAAACTACAATGTAAGTATTAATTTTTAATTGTTCTCCAAGCAAAACATTCAATCAAGTTGTACAAAAAGTATGTTGTAGTAGGTGGATATCACTATTTTGTCTATTATGTCTTTACAATGTTTAAAAAGAAAGTAATAGTACATAAAATAGTAATGCAATAAAAACACAAATTGTAATAGAAATATATAGACTCAAATATGTACCTCAAAATGATCTTCGCACATAGAAACACTTGAATTAGCTCCAATACTTTTAGGTTCTCTACGAGCTACTTAGTTCCAACCACTTTTTGCGAGTTTTGGGGTTCATTGGAACAGAAACGAATAGTTTTTCCGGTGTTTTATGGAAGTATTTGTACATTATGGCACTACACAACATTTATAAACCATTACTTCTATTAGAAAATTAGTGATTATCAAACTTTTGCTGCCTGGCTGCAGCTGTTTTGTTTTGTGTGACGTCAATCGTCGCTCGACCGGAGCTATGACGCAGGTCTACGTTTTGGCGCGATATTTTTTTATTCAAACTTTAATATAGATTTATATCGCAAATATGACTGATATCCAGAAAATATAAATGCAGTATACATTAAATTATATCAGGCAATAATGTGCAATAGTTTCCCAAAAGTAGTCAAATACCCTATTAAGACTGCCCATAGACCGTTGAAGGTTGAAAAATTCAAGAATATCTGTGTTTGTTGTAATAAAGTGGCAACTGGACAGCCTCTGGTATATGTGTTCTGTGCTGGACAGTGACGTCATTGAGTGTCAACTCCCAGAGCACTAGACCTTGTTTTCTTGGATCATGCGTCCAACCAGCGATAGAGAAAGTGAAATTAGGGCAGCTCGTTAACCAAGTCCGTCTCGTCTGATTATAGCAAGGAAGCAAGGAAGTTTAGGGTATATTATACAAGATCTTTGCAAGGAAGTTACATAAGGGTATACAAAGTCCTTGGATTATAGTCAGTATAGAAGGTTCTAAAGAAATAAGATGAAAGAACAGAGACGGACAGAGAAGGATGGAGTATGGATAAAGCACAGACTTTTAATACATAAAAGTCTGTGAGATAAAGAACAATTTTAAAAGGGTTCTCTAAAATAAGGAAACCTAACAAATAAATAACCAGGCCAAGTGCGAGTCAGGTTCACGCACTGAGGGTTCCGTACCACCACAAAATACAATTATTATCAATTTAAAAAAATGGCTTCAAAATAAGTTAAATATTGCATTTCTATTCAGTGAGATGTGGTCGACTTTTGAATGATAAACTTTGCCATTTAAACTATTTATTATTGCTACGCCGTCACATAGTTAATATTTTGCAAGTGACGCTCGGTATAACTTGGTAATGAACAGACATTTATCACAGACTCGCACTTCGCCATTATTTATTATTTGTTGTTATATATTCAAGTTTGACGCTTGTACGTATCACCATTTTTACATTAGAGCAATTACAAAAATACGTTAAAAAAATATACGAGTTTGTTGGGGACCCCCATTTACTTTTTGACTTTTTTAGTATTTGTTAGATGATTATCTAACGAATACTAAAAAAGTTACCTTACATAATACGGAACATTACCTTATTCTGTGAAAATTTCAACTAATAAAATAAAATCTATTACGGTTCGAAAGTATTGGTAGAACAGACAGACAGCGTAGGCTTAGTAATAGGTTTCCGTTTTTACCCTTTATGTACAGAACCCTAAAAAAACAACGGGTATTTTTCGGGTTTTAATTAATTTTTTACTGAGTTTTCAGGTATATAGTGATTAATTATGTTCACGGATTACGGAAGTACGGGGACGGGGAGTAGGTTGCGATTCCAACCTTTTGTTATTGCCTGGCCGACCGACTGGCGACTCTGTGACGGCAACACTGATATCATTTTGGTTGGATGGGACTGGGGTCGGCCATATTTGTTGTTGTGCTTTTGGTTGTGCTGAATTGAATTGGATTTATTTATATCGTTTGATTTTCAGCTACGAAATGTCTATTATTTGTAATGTATTTTACCTGTTTGCATAAAATTTGTAAGAACTGTTAATTTGTGATGCCTGCTATTGTGGTGTGACCTGTTAAACACACAGGAGTTATGCCTATTCATTGACCGTGGATACCCCCAGTGGCAATTCGCTGCAGTGAACAAGCGAATTTAATTGAGAAGCTAAATCAAAATACTCTAAACTGGCGGGTGCATCCAGTAGCAATGGAAAAGGGGGACGTCAAGCTGCCCCCGTGGACGTGGGGTCTCCTCTACTCGACTGGGAAGAGGGTGACCACTTCAGTTTCGAAGACTCCGAGAGATTTGAAGAAGATTCCTTGTGCAGTTGGAGCTCGGAACCTGAGAGCCTATGCAACAACTGGCGAGGGTGGAAAAAACCCAATCCCCAAAATACATTTGTCCCTCGCTTGTCGAAAAAATCCGTTCAAGGTAACAATACAGCTGATCCTTTGTTTCGAAACATTCTAACGCCGAATTTTGTATAGTTTTCATTGATTTTAGTTTTTTTGGCATTTATTTGTGTTCTCGTTAACATTTTATCAAATGCTTAAGTTATAAGTATGGTTTTGTGTATTTTATTCTGCTATACATATAAAGCAATTTTATAAGTACAAAGAACAGGTGTTGTAAAGTCATTTACCTTTGGGTCAACTGAGCAGTTAATAATACGCTATAAAATCCCTGTTACTTTTTCTTTTTGTATGCTGGTTTGGAAGATTGTGGAGGATTTGCTTTAATTTATAAGAAAGGAAAGTTCTAATTCTGTACATGCTTTCACTACTTTCACTGTTTTGTTGGCAGTGTCAATTAGGTACCTATTACCTTAGCCTTAGAGCTTTGTTAACATTTTATTATGCCCTAGCTAATGACCTAGTTATTTATTTGATTTTAGGTAAAATTATAAGGTATTTTCTTTTTTACTCATTCCTGAAATTTCTTCAAAATTAATTTTGCGATATTATTACAAATACAAATTTAATTATTAAGGGATAAGCTTTTAAGGAAAAAAAATATTTAAAGGTACAATACAAAAAAGGGCTGAATTAAAGAAGGCAAAAGGGGGGTTGAAAGTTTATATAAAAGTATTTTGTTTTTGATATTAGGGACGTGCAATTTGATGTTCAGGTTAATGATTTAAAATAAATAAATACTGCATACAAAATTTCCGAAAAAGACTGATTAAGGAGGTAAAACGGGGCTTGAATTTTTAGTTGAAAGTTTTGTAACTAGGAAGGTGAAAAGTCGATTCCTTATCGGGTGTAGTGTATAGGTGCGGAGGTGTGTTGAAAATTATTTTATATACTGGCTGAATTAAGGGTGGAAGATGGAGGTTCAAATTTATTTCAAAAACCTATGTTTTTGATGTTAGTTAAAATTTGGTAGGTATTTAGGCTAATAGTTAAACATACTGATAGAATATTTTCACAAAAAGGAAGGATTAAGGAGGTGGAATTGTGCGTGTGTGTGTGTGTGTGTTGAGCTGAAAGTTGTGCAACTACGAATCTGTAATTTGGCAAGTAGGTTCCTAATGGGGTATATAGATGTTCAATAAAAAAAATATTTTGCGAAAGGGTCCAAAAGGGTGTTGAAAGTTTAGGTGAAAGTTTACGCGTACGAAGTCGCGGGTAACGGCTAGTTGTCTATATAAATAATAATATAATAAAGCAATCTTGTGATATAACCCTCATAATTTTCAGCATTTGTGTTTTTAATGATATCAAAATTCAAATTATTAAACTACAGCGCTAAATGACACTTGACTTTGACATCTATGAAGCTATTTGTGGGACTTCAGTGACGTCACAAGCAAGCAACAAGTACATAGTCTCCATACAATAAGTTGCCTCTATTATTTGCCTGTGACGTCATAAATGCATTCAACCTACTTACAGTGTTTGCCGTCAAGTCACAAAAAACTAAAAAGGAATGAATAAATATTTATATTTTTCTGAAACTGGGGCAAGTGCCATTATTAACTAAACAAAATAGAAGCTAATACTAACACTACAAATACCGTCTTACCACAAAAGATTTAAGCACGCTTTAGACAAGTGTTTAGCATATTTTTCGCAGGGAAACAATTGCTAAACACTTGTCTAAAGCGTGCTTAAATCTTTCGTGGTAAGACGGATACAGTTTTAAAATAAACAGGACATCAGTGTGGTTTTTATTTACTAAATAATAATCTGGGATTACACCAGTATGAATCATATTTTTAATGCAGTCAAATAACCTGTTGTACATTTGTAGCAGTCTTATGAAAGTATGGCATGTATCATAATGGTTTGGACTCCACTACAAAATGTAAAGTATGTCCATGTCCAATAAAAGCATGTTACCCAACACCCTGCTAATGTTATTTTTGGCTCTGCGTTCTGTTACATAATTTTGTAGGTATCTTACTGTGATGTGAATGTATGCATGATGTTTGTCACTATTCCAATGACTGTTCATAGGTAGGGATATGCACTCACTTTTTATAATATTTATTTCAATGTTTTTCATTTTAAAGTTACATGATTATTTACGGGATATTTACCATGGTAAGGTTGTGGAATGAGCTCCCGATATTCCACAACCTTACCACGGTAAATATCCCATAAATAATCATATAACTTTAGTGAACAACCGTGATAGTTTAAAACAGTGTTTTTCATTTTATTCTTGAATAAATATAATCATACATCAGTTTTTCTGTAAAATGTAAATACCATTAACACTTACTTACACTGTTACCGAAATCTCTCAAAGCCTAGAAACTTAGAATTTGGCAAGTAATTTCGTTAAGGCGCAGTATAATCGCAAAATTAACCAAAAGAAGTGTTTATAAACGGTTAGTTTGATGTGGCAAAATTAACTGATCAGATAAAATAAAATCTACAAGTAGAAAAAACATCTGTTAATAATATGAAACAAATTTTGATAAATTATCTGGATTCTTAAAAAAAAATGCGCATCAACAAAAGCTTTTGAATTGAAGTACTCTGAATTTTCAGCGACTACATATTTTTTACGAATTTTGTAGCTAGACTATTGTTTTAAAACTTTTACCAGTTAATTGTTAAAATTAATTTTTAGATAAAAAAAATATGATATACGACTTTTGACTTTAAACATAGCTATGTTAGATAGCAAATAGCTCATGGCGTTGGCGGGTGAAAACTAATTTGAAATCGTGATCAGACCGTGCCTTAATTAGGTTGTAATCATTGCTAAGCAAATATTATTGAAAAGGGGCAAAACTAGGTGAAAAATGCGTTTGAAAGAACCTACTGTATAATTTCTCTAAAGAAACCCGTCAATAACGAGATGTATTATTTCACTACACGTACAAAGTTGCTGGCAACCACTAATAGTTTTACATTACATTAGACCAGTCGTTTTAAATACTTACACTTTGTTAATTTATTGTCCACAGAAAGATCAGTATTGACACTAAGCGAGTTAGCTGCAAAGTGCGTCGCATGTCATATTCCATTCGAGTTGGTGGAACATGTGTACCCGCCTGTGCCTGAGCAGTTACAGCTGCAGATCGCATTCTGGAGTTTCCCCGACAATGAAGATGATATCAGACTGTACTCATGCCTGGCAAACGGATCAGCCGATGAGTTCTCAAGGGGCGAGCATCTGTTCAGAGATAGAGCGGTCAAAGATGTCTTACAAATCGGTGAGTTTCTATTATTTATTTTGATAATACTGTTATCACATCATACTAGCATTGTAAATGCGAAACTATACAGTGATATAGTTTATAGTGATACTTCTTTCGTCAAACAAATCACACTATTTCTTTTCTGAATTTTATGAAGTTTGGCTTAGCGGTTTAGTCTAATCATTATGCCCCAGGATCAGGTATTTGTAGACCTCTTTTACACAAATTATTTTTATCAAGGTTCTCGAAGTTTCATAATGTTGCATTGGCTGTAATCACAATTTCAGTAGTGACAAAACTAAGTGTTTCTTTTCAGGCTTCCATTTATCAGCTACGGTGATGCTTAGCATGCCTCGTGCACATTTCAACGTAGCTGTGACATTTGACCGGCAAAGGATATCATCATGTAACTGCACATGCTCGTCCACTGCACATTGGTGCTCTCACATCGTGGCCGTGTGCCTCTATCGGATACATTTAGTAAGTTGGTAGCATAATTTCAACCTTTATCAATCCACTGCCGGACATAGGCTTTTTCTTTAATGAAATATGTGTCCAGCTGTCCTGCAGTGATCTCATTCAAGTCTTGCCCTGACAACATCCATGCATCTAGCTAGCAAGTCGGCCATTGAGTTTTCAATATTGTTTCTGTCCTTGTTGCACAAATGTCAATCCGAATGAGAGTGACCGTATCAAAACTAATAACCCACGAGGTAGTCTGCTTACCTTACTGCCTTATTAATGAAACTTGTAAACATTCGCGATTTGAACACATGTCATGCTTTATTACTGGATAATAATCATGATTTAATGATTAGGTTAAGTGGGAAATATACCTATAACATAGAATTTATTCTTCATAAAATTTATGTTCAGATTCAGAGACAGATGACAATATAATTTATATTGACAAGTGCAGGTGATCTATTGCTTGACCTTTCACTTAAATGCCAATTGATGAAACTTATTAAAACGTTATTGAGTTTCATAAAGTTGAATTTATCTATATTTGTAAATCAGGATTTTCCAGTCTGATGAATTATTAATTTGCATTACCAATTCTTGGGATAAGACGGGATGTTATTCCGGTTTTAATACTACTTCTAATATGATGACTAATTCTTATATTAACAGGAGAATTATAGTTACTAATAATGCAATAACAATATAGTTAGTACATACCTACTCAACATCTGGTACTGGCATCAGGTACTGTTCTGTTGTGCCATTCTGTAAACTAAGCTAATGTTACAGCCCTAAAATTAATAGGGTATTTTAGTGTTTTTACTTGCCTGTGACGTCATGTGTCCATTCGACTTAGACTTATTATGATTAGCACTAATTAGAAAGTTTGCAGTCAAATGAGCAATGAAAGAAAAAAAAATTCTTTTGTACTTTTCTGAAAATCAGGACAGTATTTTGTAGTTTTTAGTAAATAAATAATTTAGTAAATATACTTCTAGGATTACACACGCATGAATATGTCTTTTAATACAGTCCAATACCTTATTGCACCCCTTTTCATATTAATATGTTTGAGAGAAAAGAACGTTAAAAATATATGAGTTTTAAAGTTCTTTAGACAAACATAAAAAATGTAATAGAAACAGAATTAACAGTCATATCAATGATTATTGACTGAGCGAAGAGATGTTTCAGATTCTAATGGCTAATGGAACAAATTGGGATTTCGGTGTGCATGGTTTGTTCGACGATAACTTGCGTATCGTTAAAACGATCTTTATGAAACTTTGTAAGCAACTGGTTCATTTCAATACAATTTTTAAGTTCGATAAAATATCGCTTTAGTGAACGATTTTTTAAAGTCAGATCAGGATTTCTGGATATTAGCCTCTTCAAACGTCACTAACTCACAAAATGATGTACTTTATAATGTAATTTATAATACTGGTGTAGATGTATGATTCAAGATAGATATATGTTTATAAATTTCATTTGCTAAAGTTTAGCGTAATGTACATTATTTTCTGTATTAGGTACTGCCACATACAGTACTGTCCACTGATTAAAATTATTTAGATCAATTGCTATAAACAGATGCATCGTATTTCATATTCACTTGTTGAAAACGTTTTGATGCATGATCAACTTATGGGTCACACATGTGCACTATAAACATTTACAGATGTAGGTAATTACCGAGGAATATTATCCAATCAATACCTAACAGTAAAACTCAAACTATATAGTAAACAAGGTTACCATTATTTAGAAATCACATTTGATTTCGCAAACTCTTGTCTGTCATTGAAATGTTGCGACCCTACCCATTTTGAGTTACCAATAGCACATAAATAATCTTACTTATACTTAGTTTTACTGAAAAATATGCCTTCTAGCTGGCTAAGTGTCACACGTAAAAAATAAATAAAGCACATTTTAAACAAAACAAGTCTATTGGACGTTTTGAATACGACCATTTGATTCTAGTCCCCAAACATCAAATTTACACAATACACTAAATCAAATTTACACAATACATCATAAATAGCAAAAAAAAACAATTATGTTTATTTATATTTATCATACTACTAGCGACCCGCCCCGGCTTAGCACGGGTGTAATTTACGTGCGAAGCCGGGGCGGGTCGCTAGTTATATATATATAAACCTTCCGTGAAAAATCATCTAAACTGATAGTGAAAACCGCATCAAAATCCGTTGTGTGGTTTAGGTGGAGTTAGTGGTTATACAAACACAGACAGATAGACGCGGAAAGCGACTTTAATTTATACTATATGTCCTGATAGAGATTAGAGGCTAAGAAAAATCAAGTAATATTTCTGTCTATTTCTATTGGTGTTTAATACTGTAATTTCTAAGAGTCTATTTCTCCCCTCAGCCAACACAAGTATGCCTCCGAGCACCGGTGTCCGAATCCCTAACAAGACTGCGAAGAGATCAACTGCAAAAATTCGCACAGTATCTCATATCGGAGTTACCGCGGCAAGTCCTGCCTACAGCTCAACGTATACTGGACGAGCTGCTGTCCTCACAACCTAACCAGATTAACACAACCTGCGGCGCGCCCGACCCTACTGCCGGAGCGTCGGCGTTTGAGTACACTTCGTGGTTTCTGGATGAGAAGACTCTGCATAATAACATCAATAAGATACTCGTCAAGTTTTGTGTACCGGCTCCTATTGTGTTCAGGTGAGTGATTTTTAATAACCTCTGGAGAAATAGAACGTTAGAGTGGCGACTGCGTTTAGGCAAACAGTGTTGAATGCTCTGCGGTTAAGTGGAGTGACGAACTGCGACGTAAAAAGTGACTAAACTGGATGTAATAATGAAGACCAAGCACATTAACGTACATTAGAAGAGGCCTATATCCTTGCAGTGGACCAACAAAAACTGATTATAAAAGTGTCCTATGTCCCTCTACACAATGCACATAGCATCTTTGTCTTCATCAAGAATCGAATCTTCATCGTTTCGGCTATTTCGTTTTGTAGTGGTAGGGCTCTTTTGCAGTCTGCTTGAGGAAGTACCACACCTTTGCCAGTTATCCAACTGCTAAGCAGTAGTGTGCAAACATTACTGTGTTTACTATATATTGTTTTGGAGCGCAGTGCATAACCGCGCAGGGTTTCGAACTATTGAAGTAATAAAATCGGAGTGACCCTGAACTGCTATGAGCAAGCGTGACATCATAAGGCGAGTCACTTGTTGCATTGAAAAAAAAGTTGTGAAACATTTAATAACCAGATAGAACTTATAATATTTTACTGTGACAGTAAAACCTCCCTTAATTATTAAAGTAATCTTAAAAAAATACGATTCATATGTATACAATGTAACAGTAGGCTAATTCCCATTCCCAGTGATGTGAACTACCTAAGCACAAGCGCGCCCCCGGCTGCAGCGGAGTGGTCGTCCTTACTGCGGCCGCTGCGAGGCCGCGAGCCGGAAGGCATGTGGAACTTGCTCTCCATTGTACGGGAGATGTTCAAGCGCGGCGACCGGAACGCTATACCACTGCTGGAGATCATAACCGAGGAGGTCATGGCTTGTGAACAGGTAAATTGTCTCAAGGTAATGTCAATGACATTAGGTTGCTGGTTTTTCCGCAACGTCAAAAGATTAAACTTAGAATAGTACTTAGAATATAAAGGCCACAAGGGAATATAATCACTTCGGGACCGGATTGTCATCGCTTCGGCTCATCGACTCGCCGTCATCGAGGCATCAAAGGCTCAGCACAGTGTAGGGGTGGCTAAAGCAGGTAGACGCCATGGTTGAGCGAAAGTTTTTACAAGCATGGGGACACAGGTCTGCGTACCATCTCAGACTCTACGGCGATACATAAGCACGGTGACGACCTTTGCATTAACCTTCCACAAGGAAAATTTGTTGATTGTATTTTTACGTGCTGATGCTCGCAAATAGCTCAATCTCGATCACGTGATTTCGGTCACCGGCACTGGAATGGCACGTTCATTCCTATGCAAAACAAAATCTGTTCGGATAGCCCGTTAACTAGCGGCCCATTAAATGTAAGACTATACTGCCGTTCCATACGTGCGGATTATACATTTTGGCGGGAAATTACGTTTTTTTTTATGCCTTAGGTGGCAAACTAGCTGACGGGCCGCCTGATGGTAAGCGATCATCGTTGCCTATGGATACTTGCAACACCAGGGACATCTCAGATACGTTGCCGACCCTTAAGTACTCTATTAACAGCCTTTTTGAAGAACCCCATGTTATAGTTACTCGGAAATGCCGCAGGGAAAGCTCATTCCACAAATTGCAGGAGTGAGGCAAAAAAGATCGCGTAAAACGCACCGTGTGCGATTTCCACCGATCTTATGATTTGTGGATAAACTTCCAAGCTGTGGCGGCTGGTGCGATGATAAAACCGCGATGCTGGCATCAGATAGAACGGTTCTTCAGGACATTTCCCGTTGTAAATGCGATAAAAGACACAAAGAGACCCCACGTCTCTGCGCATGCTGAGCGGCTCTAGATGTTCAGTGAGCTTGGGATCGTCGACAATTCGGACAGCTCTACGCTGTAAAGCATCAAGCTGATACTTGGGTGCTCCGTTCCAAAGATGGGAGTACTGATCCCTTTGGAACGAGTCGGGAAATGCCGTAAATGGATGGCCACTTAATATAGAAGTACATTCTCATCAACTTGTTTTAGTTTCTATTGATTGATTATCGTATTGTTGCAGATAATAGTATGGTGGTACAGTACGAAGGCGGCACTAGTGGCATGGGGAGGTGGCAAGCACAGCGCTGGTGGCTCGTCCTCCGCGCAGCACGCTTGCTCTTCACTCTGCGACGAGGTATAACCTATCAATATCAATAGACCAACTAAGAATAAATGAAAAGAACACACATTCGCTGCCTGAATGGGTGTTCCCCGTCAGTTACAATCTGGGTGTCTTCAAGGCGAGAGTGACTCGGTTTCTTCTAGGCAAGCGTGCTCCATCGTAGACTGCATCGTCGCTTAACATCAGGCGAGATAGTGGCCAAGCGCAAGCCTATCTATTATTGAAAAAAAAATAAGGAAAAATATTCGACATCTTTAAAAAACTTATATCTAAAGGATACAATCAGTGTCGAATGGGACCTAAACCAAATGGAAAATGGATTAGATGGATGTGGGAAAGGGAACTAAGCCATATCGGTCTTCAAAAGCTCTATTGGTAGAGTCGAAACTAGGACCTCATTCTCAGAAGGCAGTCGCGCTTGTCTGCCTTCTGAGCATAAGGTCTCGAGTCCCAGAAGTGTTAGTTGTGGGTGCCGGTGTTTGTTTCCATGATATCACTGACTGAGAAACTTAGTGGGGAGCTATGACTGTGATGACGTTATTTGACCGAGCGAAGCGAAGGTCTCGAGCGTTCGATAACTAGTTTGTGTATGTATATAGTTATATTTGTTCCACAATAACTTGATTACTTTTTATCCGATAGTGATGTAATTTTGTTAGCAAGTAAATTTTTTTGAAGATGGCATTGGCCCAGTGTGGCAAAAAGAAAAACACTGGACTGATGCTAGACGTTTGACCACAACGCAGCTGATGACAATTGACAGTGTGGTCTAAGATGGTAAACACACCTAGCCTGGAATAGGCACTGGCTCTCAAATTCAGCTGACTGATCACATGTTTAAGTGCTTGGCGACAGACGCATATACAATTTAAAAGAGCAAAATCGATCAAGGGGTTGTGTAGATATAGGGTCTTACTTAAAAACGTTACTCAAGTTAATCTATGCTTAAAAATGTTCTCTCAACTTCTCGCTGATGGCAATAGTCACGCGAAAACGAGACAGAGCAATTTTGACCATGGATTAACTTGAGTAACGTTTTTAAGTAAGACTAATAGGGTTCAGTTCAAGGCGAATAACTATTCACAATGCTGGGGCCACATTATCGCGCAAATGTTCAGGATGTCACGACAAAAACTTCGTATTTAGTCATCGGCGGATGGCTAGTCCACATTTTTTTCCAATCAAATTTCATTCTGAGGCAAACTTGATTCTATTTACAAACCCCTTTGATTCACTCTAATTTGCCGACAACACTACGATAGGCATTCATGTTTGCTCGAATACATCACGACTCCACGAACTACCCAGTCAGACTTGTCGCGACGGTGCGTATGTTCGCCAAATCCCCATAGTTATGTTTGTTCGTTTTCCAGGTGGTAGTGCTCTGGCGCCTGGCTGCGTTGAACCCGGGACTTGCCCCGCACGAGCGGGACACTCTACACGAACAATTCACTCAGTGGCACGCTAAAGTACTCGATAAGGTTAGTAGAATTACTAAACATTCCTATGGCGTTATGCCAGCGGCCCAGAGTCACACTCCGATATTTCAAGGAGCTAGATTGGGACCATTTAAAGGGCTGCAGCAACTGCCACGCGGCAGTTGCCGTCGCTGCCGTCTGCGGTCTGCCGTCGCCTGCGGAATTCAACCTTAAAGATGGCGGCAACTTAAACTGAATCGTCTAACCGACCTCACGGTGAGATTTTGACAAACGATTTAGTTTAGAGCTTATTTTTAATCGCAATAAGATATCTCGGTACGGTCCTTGAACCCAGAGTAATGGCTGTCTGCCATTTATTAACGACATGATATAAATCTAATTTTTCCATTCATTTAATAATTGTTTGCATTTTTTTATAGAATTCGTTAAATCGCGCTTTGTTATTATAATATAGATCAAACAGATAGGTACCTCTCGCTCGACACTACCTATTTTACCTTAATAATAATAGTGCGTGATAAGTTCATAAAGACATTTAAAACATATCAAAAACTTGTGTATTTTAGAGTGTTATTGTGCAATTACGGTGAATTATTATTTATTAAGTAATATAACGTGGTGAAATATGTATTGTCGTGTTGTTTCCAAAATTCCATAGAAGCCTCTGGTAAAGTCTTCACCACCTTAGTTGAGCATGACTTGGATTTGTCTGTAACTTGATTGACTTTTACTATGATTTGTTTGACGATACTTATAAATAACTAGCGGCCCGCCCCGGCTTCGCACGGGTATAGATATATAGCCTATGTCACCCGGGGATAGTGTAGCTTCCCAACAGTGAAAGAACATTTCTAATCGGTTCAGTAGTTTTGGAGCCCATTCAATGCAAACAAACAAACAAGCAATCAAATATTTCCTCTTTAATATTAGTATTAGTATAGATAAAACACATATTTTACTTCAACAACTTTAACACATATTTATTTGACAGTGGCAAATGCACAAGACGTGCAACGTTAACATCATCTCAAGTTGAAAAAAAAAAACACTACTGCCATTGTAAAAGTCGGGTTTTCTCTTTCAGGTGGCCAAGAACCGTAACAACAGCGCACACGTCATAACAACAAGCACGTCGCACTCACGGCACCCGCCACGCATACACACACACCCGCCCTACATCAACGGCATCAGTGAGAATGAAGTGTTCCCTGGGTTCAACCCAGCCATGGAGGCTTGTTTCTTGGAGTGGGACGACTATCCCGTGCCCGGAGTGACGTACACGAAGGATCTGAACCCTCTATACCACAGCCCGTTCACAATCTTCAGGCACTTAGAGAAACATGATGGTGTTCATCAGGTTAGTTATCTTTTTGCCCAACTGCCGAATAAGAGTAGAGAGTAATGCTTTTAAGATATTGTTTTCGCAAAAAAAAAAAAAAAGTCGGTGTCAAGATTTATGAAGCGACTATAGCTAAATACTTTATACGTGTAAGGTCTCGCCAGTGGATCTGATTTTCTAAAATCCTTTCTTAATGGCCACCTGTTATACAGGGTTACGCATATAGACTGTTTGTACTAAGCAGAAAGGAGGTAATGGTACTCATCATTGAACAACTTTTACTATGGGACCAACCCTGAAGTTAGTTGTTCATAATGATGAGTACAATGACCTCCTTTCGGCTTAGTACAGTCTATATGCTTAACTCTGTATATGGAACAGTCTCACCCCCCAACCTTAGAGGATGAGTTTCCAAAAAACTATGATATAACTTTTACATATAAACAAGTCTAAGGATGGCGTGATGTAGAACACTTAACAAAAGCCTCAAACAAACAAAAAAACTCCTTTGTCTCCTGCACCGATGTGTTCAGATAGCTTTGAGATTGAGCCAGTTTCCTTTGAATCAACAATGAGCTTGGGCTGCTGGTAAAGGAAAACATCGCGAGGAAACCATAGAATGGTGGTAGGGCTCTTTTTAAAGCCCGTTGCAGACCATGCGAAGTAGCTTGCAAGTACAAGTAGGCGTACAAACGTAAATAGGCACTCGCGCAGTGACGCGAACCCGCGTACGTGCTAGTACGTACTCGCGCGAGTAGTACGGGGAAACGAAGCTTCACTTGCGCAAGGACCAGCGCGAGTGCTACTAAGCACTTCCACGGCCACTTGCACTAAGCAAAACGTTGCAGACGATGCGTAGTAGGTACTTGCCACTTGTACTTCGCATGGTCTGCAACAGGCATAATTTCTTGTTGGTTAGCTACCCTCAAGTTGAAAATCAGTCGCCAAGAACCTAACAGTTTGTTCTGAGAACCTTACCTGTCAACCATAAAAAAAACTCTATTTTACATATTTGCTTGATTTCTAGGTGAATTCGTCCAAAGCGGTACTTAATAACGAGATGTCGCTAAGCTATCGACTGACGAACCCAGACCCGGCGCACCGGTCCGCTGTTTTGCGGCGGGGCAGCCGCATTAACGTGGATTTGAAAATGCCTGGTACTTCCAGTCAGGTAACATGAAAACAGTGTTCAATCATAGTTATTTAAAATAATTAAACTCATATGAAATAAAGTCAAACCGCAGTGAATCAAGTGTGCAAAAAACAGTAGCCTTTAGAAATTCAATATTAAGATAAAACTTAATAAAATCGGGAGTGCGTTTAGGCGACTTTGCTGGGCTAAAATTAGGCTGAAAAAACGTCAAATGTATGCAAGGAAAGCGGAAATTACCTATAAACCTATGCACAAGGTATGCATCCTAAAATTATGGCTCAGTCTGAAAACGGTCCTATGCAAAAGTCCAGCTACACCCATTCTACTCCAGTTTCTTACAGATCGAAACAACTTGCCTGTAGATGTAGCCAAATGATGGAATGGAACTAACAGTTTTCTACAGATAGCTGTCAGTTTGTAGAGGAAACAGTTTAGTAGCACCACCATCACATTTTTAGATAAGTTGGTTGGACTGTAACTAGCGCACTGTACTAGAGACAAAGAGACAGCCAGTGACGAGAGAGAGAGAGAGAGAGACTGCCCGAGAGAGGGGCAAAATAAGCTCTTCTGTAACATCACATTGACATTATTAATGTTGCTAAATGAAGAACTTTTCAATGTCTTGTTGTCAAAAGCCAAAGCTTATCTTCTCAAAGTATATATTTGTATTATTTGTATTATATTGCGACATTTTACTTTGTATTTTGTAGGCTTGTGGATCTGGAGACGGTCCCGGCGATTCTAGAGATTCCGGACCCAGTGACGAAAATCACTCCAGTGTGTCTTCGGAAGGTAAGTACTCACAATATGCCTTTGAACTGCAGTTTTTACAGTAAAATGTAGTGAGTTCCAAACTAAAACATTTTGCTATCTTCGTTGTAAAATAAAGACTATATATTTAGTACCTACTTAATGAAAACTTTAAAAATAATTTAGTAAGCAGTGACCAGGAATAGACTGATGAACCTACACAGCGCTATTATAGAGGGGCTTAGTATATTTTCTAATTCATAGTGATATGACCTGCACTGACATCCCGTTTGGGGTGTATTGTACATTTGCCTCTGTCAATCTACCAGAACCAGTCGAGCTCCTTAAAATAACATAAAATAGCTCATAAAGGTGTGCTTAACTTAATTGTATGTCTTCTGTGGCCTTGCAGCGCAGTAGTACATGCTCCACGGTATTGTTTTTCTGTAGACAGCCTACCAACCTGTAGGCATAGACTAAACAGACATATGAATTTTGTGTGAACACATGGTTGCTTGGCGTCAGACGTATTAGCTTACAAGTACGGGCCTATACTGGGTTATTTGTATTGGGTACTCTAAATCGAAAGGCTTATCGTAAAGTGAAACGCTGTATACAACAAAAAAAATCTCTTCAGATATGAGTGTTGTTGTTGTAATTTCCATGTTGAAGGTTTTTGCGAGAACGAAGAGGAGATTCTGCAAGCGAGTAGCGGCGACACTGACTCCCATTCGTCGTCGTCCCCGCCCGTGTCGTCCGACGACGCCGCGCGACGCGTGTCGCACGACGACTCGGTGTCGGACGATGAATGCAATATGTACTTCTACGATACAGCGGCCGCGAGGCGACTCGCTTCTGCCGGGGAGGGCAGTAGCGCTGCCACTAGCGAGGTGAGTGACCTGAAGCCTAAAAGACTTTACAGATTTTAGAGTGCGTAGTTGGGTTGCCAAATTCTTTCACAAGAAATAAAATATATTAAGGTGGGAGAAGGAAAATGAACAGTATTTTGGAAAAATAAACAGTATTATATATTTTAAACTACTAAACGTTTTAGTGGATGATGGAATAAACAGTATTTTGCGCACTTTTTTTTGTAACAGTAAACGGTATTATAATGAAAAATTATGTTTTAAAATAATGGTTGGCAACCATATCACGAAGGTTCATTAGATTTGTTATTGTTTACCTTTAAATAAACTACTTGTTCGTAGTGCGATTGAATTTTTTTAACGTTCCATGACAGGCCGTGATGGGCAGTGGGCGCGGTGCGTGGTCATCTCTCTGGGAGGTGTCTTTCGCGCGTGCTGAAGGATTACAAGCGCATGGCCATGCGCGCGACGCGTGCGCACTCGGCGCTAAACTCGCCAAGGTACACCCTCCACCAACGTCTTCCCCACCCCTATATAGTTGTGACAAAGGTCGCGCACTTTTAGTCAATGTATTAGCATAAATTGTGCATATAAAATTTCTCCACTGACCAATGACTCGACAGAATCCATGTCCTGACCTAACCTTGAGCGGACCAATTTCGTGTCTCATCTACATGCACCGCACCTTCTTCTAATCTTTTGTATTGTGAATAAATTAGAAGTAATGTCCATTGGATATCTAGACACTAAAACATCGGAATCGTATTCTCCTATGACGTGTTTCGTCAGCAAAATACATTGTACAGAAACCGTGTTTACGGGGCTAGGATAATTATGTCTGTTTTACAAAATAATATGTGTCTACTCTCAAAAAACATTTCCATGTGCATCATAATACTATTTTCGATGCATAGTTTATTAATAGTTATTAAAATTAGTTGTACTGGACTACAAAGTTGTTATTTGATAGCCCGTTGGTCCAGTTGGTAGCGAACCTGCCTTCTGAGCTTGGGGGCGTGGGTTCGATTCCCACCTAGGACAAACATTTATGTGATGAACATTTGTGTTTGTTCTATATCTGGTTGTTAATATCTATTTAAGTATGTATTTAAAAATATATATGTATGTATATCAGTCTCTGGCAGCTACAGTACAAGCTTTGCTTAGTTTGGGGTCAGATGACCGTGTGTGCAAAAATGTCCCGAATATTTATTTATTTTATTTAGTGTCTGGTATTGAATGCTGAGCGTAGCAATGGATTCAATTGCCATGAAAAGCAATTAATTTTTGCAGCCCAATGGAACACACCACTTTTCACGACAGCTTAGCGAGGAAAATATTGTATTTCTCATAAACTTTATTTAAAAAAACTGAGGTTTTTATGTTTAGATATTTAAGGTACTACCTATTCAAAAAGGTTGGAATGTTTTATTATTGAAAAATGTGAAGGTTAGACACTAGTGTCGTTTGAATTTCGATTTTACTTAAATGAAAATGAAAAATATTTTTACTAGCATAAACATAGGCTTGCCTACATCAGTTATTTATTAGCTAGTAATACACACTGGCTTATTTCTGTATGAAGTCTGTCATGTCTGTAATGAAGATTATATATATATATATTAAATTAAAACAACTATTGCAGGCAGATTTTATACGATATCGAAAGCCTTTCCGAGCTGTTGAGGTAAAACCAATTTCTCATGGATTCTTGCACTCAAGGAGCTGCTGGCGCGGCCTCCGTCTCTCTCGGGCTCCGCGGGGTCGCCGAACGACAAGAAAGCCAAGAAGAAGCACCTCATCCCGCCTAGAATGTGCGCCACTGTGCACCGACTCTCGTGCCTGGCGTCGGCTACGCTCGCCAAATGCGCCTTTTTGTGCACGGTATGTTGATTCACTGTTTCCTTGTAAACAACATTGATCAATTTATTTCATTCAATTGAGAAAAGGTAAGTTTGTATAAGCTGAGTAGCTACTCATGTCAGAGATTGAGAAGAAACATGCGCTGTACTGAAAACGAGCGTGTACTTGACGTGACGTGTTTTGGTTCATCAACATCATCAGCCAGAACACATTCACTGCTGAATATACCTCCTCCTTAGAACTCCACACTGAACGACAGCCTGCCATCTGCATCACTGGATGCCCGCGACTCTAGCGATGTCGTCAGTCCATCTAGTGGGCCTATCTACGAGAATCGAACCCAAGCCCCCAATGATAATATAACCACTTGACTGCTCATCCTTTACCCCGCCGTAAGCCAAAGGTTCTAAATTCTCAACCTAAACTATTTCGAGCGGGCCAATCCTAGGCGCGTATTGAATGAAATACTTGAGTCTCCAATCACAAGCGTCAAGTCGCGTCGAGTCTCCAATCACAAGCTGCCCCCGCGACCGACGTGGCTGAATTTTGCAAAAGGGAATTTTGACTTCATGCGTGATCAAGTGGTTATATTATCTTTGCACGCCCTCAAGCGCAGAAGGCAGGTTCTTCACCAACTTTTTTTTAAAATCGAGTATAAGTCCGCATTTGACCACCAACCCGCCTGTTGGTAAGAGACGTTGTAACTGGGCCAACGGGGCCTAGTAAAAATATCTAAATAAACTGTAATGAATTGTTTCAGGTATTAGCCGAGTTCAGTGAACACCACGAGCTAGCATTCCGCGTGGGCCTATACGCCTTGGAAATGATCCGCCCGCCCGCCAGCACTAAGGCTTTGGAAGTGAAACTCAACAACCAAGAAACGGAGCTTGTTGCCTTGCTGAAGAAGCTACCAACTGGACATGAGCAGTTGGCTTTGGCCAGGGAGAAGGCGGAGCAACTGCGCGATGGCATGCTAAGGTAAAATCTTACCGATACGGTTCGTTCTATGCTCTAATATGGAAAACTACCGGCTTGCGGCTTTACCCGTGATTTTCTAGTTTACTCGATTTTTTTCGTGTAGGATCGTATCTTATGTTTGTTCTTCATACTGCACACTACTTCCTAGTCACATTTTTTTGTTTTCTTTTCATGCGATCAGTCTTTTTGACTAAGCAGATGAGGTGAAGGCTTCTTAGTTTTAGCTAAAGATTTAGATTAGAAATTTTCACCTCCTTGTCTAATTTCATCTCGACTTGTTCAGCCGTTTAGTCGTTAAACTCTAACCAACAAGGGACAGAGTTACTTCCACATTTAAAATATCCACATCGAAAATAGTCGTGCCTTGCTCTACCGCTCTATTATCACGGTAAAAATATTGTCGCCAATAAGTCTGATACCATGGTGGTCGCCCGGTCCCAGCGCCGGGCATGCTCGTCAACATCTGCATTCCACATGACGAGAACCTCGTGAAGGCTGAGAAGGACAAAATCAGCAAGTACCTTGACTTGTCTCACGAGGTTACCGCCATTTGTGATGTTGACACTACGATCATTGTCCAGATAGTTTTTTCGGTGAACGGCCTCATAGCGAAGAGCCTCGACTAATACCTTAAGAGGCTCTCGCTAGATGGTTGGGTCATGGGTCAGCTACAGATGGCAATCATCCTGGAAATGGCGTGCATCGTCAGGATGTTCCTCACTCCGGAACCCTGACCACCGGTAGCAAGGGCCCTGCCTAGCTGCCGACTTAGGGTGCCGCCTTGTTTTTAAGTTTTTATTATTGTTTTTTTTTAATGTTAATAAAAAGAACATAAATATATTTAATGTAAAAATTTAATTAAGACATCAAGTATTTATCTGAATACAATACCGCAGAAAACATTAATAACACCAGATTTTTTTAAATTAGAATAAATGAGTTAAAAAAAAAAATACGATCAAAAAAAAGGATGTTTGTAAAAAAAGTTGAAATAATTTCAGGCACCGAGGACCGGCTCTGTTACCCATCGCTTTGGCGAGCTTCCTCTTCGACGTTCTCGTTCTATCGGCTAACGATAACAAATACCCTGTAAGTAATCTTGTGCATAGTTTTATTCGGACCCTCGACTACCACAGAATCTCAAAAAAAGTAATAGAAAATAATATTAATTTCGCAAAAGTTTTGACTCAAATATTTTTCAATCCTCATGCTCGTAAAGTTCTTGTTTATGCCCGGTGCAAGCGGATTAAAACAACTTTTTTAGCTCTAGCTATGCATAAAAATATACTGAACCTCTTTAAAAATATTCAAAGACGATCAGGTTCTAGTCTATTTTATGTTGGAATTTGGCCTGGCCTGAAATATTACCCAGTCCAGTTACACATTAGGCTGTAGTCTTGAGCCGTATCAAGGTATTATTACAGACCCAGACATAACTTTTGTCTAATTAAAATATAACATAGTTAATTTTTTTTATGAAAGATTCATTACCAACTATATTACTATTTCATTTCCTCACAATTAAATTGACAAGTCGAGTGTATAACTCGTGTTTAAAACACATTTTATCCTCGACTCAAATGTCCGTAAATTATTAAAGGGGGCCTTCGACTTGCTCTGATAAATGTCTCGGCTCAAATGGATTGTTTTATGCACTCATTGAACGCATACTATTTGTTCTTTAAGGGCCTATGCAACTTATTTATTTATTTCAGAGGAAGACGAACAGCCTTAAAAGTAGATAATAATCTGAATAGATCCAGAAGCTAATTATAGGTCCTCGCGGATAAAAATTTAAAAAGTAACAATTTTACTGACATTACGCAGTTACACAATATGCGTTTATCGAAAAAAATTAAATGACATAACAATAGGCTTAAACAAAGAATTCCCTACTCAACAGCTGCCTAACCGCCACAACACTCATGCAGAATAGATCCAACCCTAAGCGCTTATCGATGGTGTTAAAGTTCTTGCTCACTCTCAACATTTATGAATTACGTCTATAGTTAGTGTAGAATTTTGGTATACTGATAAGAGGACAAAAACGAATAACTTGTGTTAACTATCTCGCTCCCGCATACGAAACTTACGAAAAATCTAGGAAACAAGACCTCGAGAATAACATTACAAATGTTCAACAAAAATGTGCTTTTGCAATAATGTTTTAGATTTAAATACTGATCATCGGCGAGTTTTCGAATTGTCCACAATATTCACCAAAAATCATTATTATAATTTCATTCTCCAGGTAAGACTTCCACATGACGAAATCTTAGGCTTTGAAGCGGCAGTCTCCGCGTTAGGTCTAAAAGCAAACGTGTCAGAAGCAGAGCATCCGTTATTATGCGAGGGGACGCGGCGACAGCGCGGCGAACTGGCCATCACCCTGCTCTCATACTACAAGGACGACCCAGTCAAACTGTCGCGGATTATGAATACGGTAAAATTACATTGCATAATAGCTTTGCAAATCCCTACAAAGCGCTTTTATTGTGCGAACTGTTAGTCTGTGGAATGTGCTGCCTGAATGGGTGTTCCCCCGATAGTTACAACCGCATCATCGCTTAACATCAGACGAGGTGCCGGGTAAACGCAAGCCTATTATTTAATAATAATAAAAGCTCAAGATTAAGTATAGACTTTCGGCGACTGTACAATTACGAATAGGAAATAGTTCTTTGGGCAGTGGGCACATCTCCATGAACCAAGATTCAATGGAAACACTAGTCCAAGGTCAGGTAGCAGGAAAGAGAGGTCAAGGCAGATCTCTAAACATGTTGGATGGACCTTGTTTAAAGTGGCAATGTAGTCTTCCATAACAGTGTACTCGTAAGGCGAGCTAATAGATTCCTAAAAGGTCGCCAACGTAGTTGTGATGCAAGTATCCACAGGCGACGGTGACTGCTTACCATCAGGCAGGCAGTCTGCTTGTTACCCACCTATGGCATAAAAAATGCGACGAACCGAGTAAAGAAGAAGCAATGTAAGATCAGTGATCTCCGCTAGTAAAACTAACAACGTTGAGAACCCGCCAAACCTATACACACGCTTTGAGTGTTGCGACTTGTGCTATAACTATGAATGCTTGTCAGACCACGTGTCACGTCACTTAGATGGACACCAAGCATTAAAACCACAAAGATGTGGTATCTCAGCTGCCTTTAATCATGAACCTAGAAATTCTTTTTTGTATGCCGTAAATGCGCCCTGAGGTTCGAATGAGTATCGATATACGTAAGGCAGCTTCAATGGCTGGAGGAAGCCGCTGGAAGCGAGAAGCCGAAGATCGGGTTGACGTGCCTTGCGAGAAGCCTGTGCCCAGAAATGGACCAATACAGGCTGAGTATGATGCTGTAAATAATGCCTGCAAAAAGTGGTGAGCTACCTTCCGCGGTGTTTCCGGGAAGCTACAACTTGGGGTTCTTCAAAAGGTGAGTTAATAGCGTCCTTTAGGGTTGGCAACGTATTTGCCTCTGGTGTTACAAGTATCCATAGGCGGCCCGTCTGCTTGTTGTAAAGCATGGCATAAAAAAAAACATGTATCTATGGTATAATTTGTTGTGCAGTTGCTGGACCGCGACATCCATCCGCTGACGAAAGGGCCGATGGTGAGCATGTACTACTCTACCAACCCGCGCATCCTGTATCGTCTTGAGCCGCAACAACATCCGCAACATGCTCAACATGCGCAACTTGTGCAACACGCGCAGTATCCGCAACATGTGCAACATCCGCCGCATGCGCAGCACCCACCACACACACCGCCGAGAATGCAATCACAGGTATAATATAAATAGAGCCCATCAACGAAAACAAAATTAAAATTAGTTCAAAAATAAATATGTTATGTATTTTATTTTCATGATAGACAGAGAGCGTACTATACTGAATTATGACGTCACGCCTCAGGTGCGACTGACAAATGCTATGCTAACACACGCTTTGCGAGAGGGACAGAGTATCACCTCTCTATCCCCACCTAAAACTTTAAACGCTTATATCTCAGAGATTTATCAGCCAATTTAATTGAGTTTTTCAGTATGTGTAATGTATTTATATCGTCACGTCACAATATGAAATTGTAAAAGAAAAACGTCACGCTATCTGCGTGGAATTGTCAAGTTTGCGATGAATGATTCGTAACGCGCTTGTTTTGAATTGACAAAATATTGTGGAGCTAGCTTGCGTGTTTCGGGCGCGTTTGTCATACGAATATTGTTTTCAATCGGAATACGCATTTGATTCGTATGACGCTTTTTGTAATTATGTTACTGTGTTATAACACGTTTACGGCGTGTTATTGGCGAGTTATGCGGTTTCATGCAGAATTAGGGCCCAGGTAAGTTAGCGGTCAAACATCACACTACTGGAAGTTAATAAGAGTTATTTGTTATAGGGTGGTGCTTGTGGTGTGTCTAACGACATGGAGCGGCTGGCGGTGTGTGAGAGCGGGCCCTCACCGCCCGCGCACGCGCCGCATGTGCCACACGCGCCTCACGTGTCACACGCACCGCACGCGCCACATGCGTCGCATGTGACTCACGCGTCACACGTAACTCACGCGTCACACGCGCCACACGCGCCCCACACTTCGCACGCCAGCCACGCGCTGCCGGTACGATCCATCAAGGACTGCAGGTAATGACAACTCTGGAGTTTCGAGCAATAGGACTCCTGGTAGTTACAACTGTGAAGTGTCGAGCAACTGGACTCCGAGAGGTAATTACAACTGTGAAGTGTTGGGCGACAGGACTCCAAGAGGTAATAACAACTGGAGTGTCGAGCAATAGGACTTCTGGTAATAACAACTGTGAAGTGTCGAGCAATAGGCCTCCTAGTTATAACAACTGTGAAGTGACGAGCCATTAGACTCCAGGAGGTAATAACAACAGTGAAGTGTCGAGGACACCAAGAGGTAATTACAACTGTGAAGTGTCGAGGTACTGGATTACAAGAGGTAATTACAATTGTGGAGTTTTGAGTGATAGCCCAGCTAGCAAAGTAATGGTAAAAGAAAAAGTATTGAGTGCTATAAAAGTTGTTTATAAGCAACGTTAACAGATTTTCACAGTGTTGCTGTATATTGAAGATTCATAACATACTTTAGCTGTAAAAGCTTACACAGCCAAATGAAGATATTAAAAGAAAAACACTTGATCGTCTTGCATAGCACTTATATTATAATACAGATATAAATCAGTTCTAACAGCAATTTAGAGCAAGTGTTTTATTATAGAAACTGACGTGGTTTTCACACATCACTCATCTTACGTGAGTAATTCCCGTGTAATATAAATTAAATAGAGAAAGTATGTTTTACAACAGGTGTTCATAGTAAATTTTATACAGCAAAAGTTGATATAATGTGGCTTACAAACCGCTGCATTAGCGCTGGTTATTTATATATCTGGCAGGCATGAATCTGATTCGTGATATAAAAAAATACCCGTACCTAACATGCATCAAAACATAACAGTGTTTTCTTAACGCCTGGAGCTATAAAAAAATAGTGTCATACCAAAATCGAATGTTTTATCTAGGAAACTGAAAAGAGCGAAACATGAAGGATATTACGATCAACAGAAAAAATATATATTCAAGTACCTATTTACTAAATGATGTCAACGATAGCTTTATATAAATACTAGTTACGAGCGAAGACTTACCTTTGTGTATACGTAATCGCTCACGGTTTCGATGGAAGAAAAAAAAATTGTAAAAAAAAATGGTAAGAAATGTATTTCGCGCCACAAGGATTCCGTACAATCACAAAAGCATTAAACGAACATTGCTCTAAAGAAAAGGTAAGTCGGATTGAATAAACCTAACTTTGAAGTGGAAAAAACTTCTTAAAAAATCCTTCTTCGTTTCTGGTTACGAAGCTACGATGTTAAGATGGCGGCTGGTTGCGTACACAGAAATATAAGTCTTCGCTCATAACTAGTACCGAACAATTTGGATTTGGATGATATTGTTAAATTGATTATTGATGCTATGGGGTTACAAATATACTGGACTATTGAGGTGAACAACTTGTGGATAGGAGAACAGAACAATTTTTTTCTATTATTATCGATATATTATACAACTGCTCGTATCACTGATATACAGCTTTTCTGATTACTTTTTGCTAGCTGGGAGGACTCCAGGTAATAACAATCGTGGAGTGTCTAGCAATAGAACTCCTGGTAATAACAACTGTGGAGTGTTAGCCGATAAAACTCCATCCAGGTCATAACAACGGTATCGAGCAACTGGACTCTGGAACATAATTACAACTGTGTTGGAGTGGTGAGCCACAGGGCTCCAGGTAATAAATAAAACAGGGCAGGATGTAATAACAACTATAGAGTTTGAGAGACTGGACTTCAGGTAATGGCAACTGTTAAGTGTCAAGCGCCTGGATTCCACGAGGGCAGGGTGTGATGACAACTTTGGAGTGTTGAGCCACAGAACCCCACAGAACATAGGATAATAGCCAAATGTCTATGGACCTTAATCCAAGTGCCCCTAGGTTTGATACTACTGCCAATTAATACAATATGTTCCCAGATGTCTGTGTGTAAAACCTCATTGAATTCTAGCCCGCAGCTTCTGAGATATTTTGTGGTTCATTATTGGATTCTAAAACTTCATAAAACGATTTTTTTGTAATGAAAAATCATGAGTTAAACCAAGGAAGATAGACTAAGAGGAAATAAAATAGCGGAACATTAGATAGCTCGGAAATTTGCCTAAAAACGGTACGAACTTAGATGGCGCCGTAATTTGAGCGTTATATAGGTTGTCTCGAACTTCTGCAAGCGCTGCAGTCAGATAGCGTACGAAAGGGTTCTACAAATTACCGTAGCGCTAGTATCGCAGTTTATTCTCATATTTGTTATTTATTCTTATTCTTTATTTTCTTTATTGCTGCGAAACTTGACTGCGATACTAGCGCTACGGTATTTTGTAGAACCCTTTCGTACATTATCTGACTGCACCGCTTACGGAAGTTCAAGACAACCTATATAACGCTCAAATTACGGCGCCATCTAAGTTCGTACCGTTTTTAGGCAAATTTCCGAGCTATCTAATGTTCCGCTATTTTATTTCCTCTTAGTCTATCTTCCTTGGTTAAACGTAATGTAAAACTATACTAGAGCCTTCTTGCTCGCACAGTCTGCTCTATTAGCTCTATACGCATTATATTATTGCTAGAAAAGATATTTTGGACCAAATTGACCATTCTCCTTTGGAGTATTGAGCGACAGGACTCCAGCTAATAACAACTGTTATTAGCTGGAGTAACAACAAGTGTCGAGAAAATGGACTCGCAACGGTTTTAATTGTAAAAAGACTGCTCGTGATGTCGATATCACACCATACTAATATTGTAATGCGAAAGTGTGTTTGTTTGTTCCTTTTTCACGCAGCAACAGAGCAGCGAATCGATGTGATTTTTTGCATACAGATATTTGGTTGACCAGAGAGTGACTTGGGGTAATTTTATCGCAGAAAAATGTAATGTTCCTGATAAGGAACGTCCACAAATGGCAATGGAAAAAAATAATTAAATGGTGGTTTCCATTCGTGAGAATGTCCACGCGGGTGAAACCGCGGGGCGCAGCTTTTTTTAATAAGTTTTTTTACATGTATTTAATTTGCTTTCTCAGATATAAGGGCAAACGCGTGTACCCGTCCGTGCCAAACCAGCCGTCAGAAGCGTTCGCCCACTTTATGTTTGAACTAGCCAAGTCTGTGCTGTTCAAAGCCGGAGGGTCTTCCAGTACCAGCCTCTTTACGCAGACTTCTTGCGCGAGGGAGCATCATGGGCCGCACAGGTTACATAAAAGTTTATTTTAAAGTCGTTAAGTTAAAAGTAACCATTCTTATCACATCAACATTACTTAGTCCAATCAAATATAAAGGTGAAAAAAGGATCAAACCTCGGAATGAAAGATAATAAGCTGTAAACTCGTATAAATCTTTATTTTGATATTGTATAAGTTCGCTCAAAATTCTTGTGTACGCTGGTCAAGATATTCAAGGTCAAAAACAGTCACAAAAACAGTATTTTTTTCTTGTTGTAATCTTGTTTCCAGTTGGTAGTGAACCTGTCTTCTGAGCTTGGGGGCGTGGGTTCGATTCCCATCTAGGACAAACATTTGTGTGATGAACATTTGTGTATGTTCTGGTTGTTAATATCTATTTAAGTATGTATTTAAAACTATATATGTATGTATATCAGTCTCTGGCAGCCATATCACAAGCTTTGCATAGTTCAGATGACCGTTTGTGAAAAAAAATGTCCCGTTTTTTTTTTTTATTATTTCCTTTGCTCTAAATAACATTAGGAATTAAAACAAAAATTGAGTTTTTAATCTCTACAAATTTGGTCCTAGACACTTTTTCATTAAATTTTGCTTTCCCGAGATAGAACGTGAAGACTGGGAAGTACTTAGCTGTTTGGCCGTATATAATTATGATATCGTCATATACACTGTGAAATCCAATACATAGAAAATAATTTGTTTAATGAAAATATTATTTAAAAAATTCCGATTAAAAAAAAATTTCCTTGCGTTTGACCATCTCGCCTGATGTTAAGCGATGATGCGGTCTACGTTAGAGCACTCTTGCCTAGAAGAAACAGATTCACTCGTGATTTGATGTCATAGATGCCTTAATGTTTTTTTTTTCACTGGCAAGTTCCTTCTTTTCGACGATTTTGATGATCGATCTCGGGGTGACTCCCATTCATTCTATAGTTATTTGAAAGTGTGTCAAATAGCTTCTCAATTAAAAAAGTATTGGATTTAGTTTGTATTTTCTAGGACTAGGCAGATTAAAAATACGCTTGAAACTCGTATTTTTTGTTTACAACAGTACTCTATTTTTACCAGTGTGAATCACTTACTTACTCCGCTGGTGCAGCGACCCGAAGTGGGTCTTGGCCTGCGACACAAGAGAACGCCATCGGTCCCGGTCTCGTGCTGTCTCTCGCCAGTCGGCGACTTGGAGCTCACGCAAGTCCGACTACAGCATCTTTACAGCGATATTTAGGCCGGCCGTTGGGTAGGCGGCCATTGGGAACTCCAAGATACGCTTTCTTGACATTGCGATCCTTCCCCATTCTCAGCAAGTGACCTGTCCAGCGGAGTGTCTGGGCTTTTGTTCTCCCATGATATTTAGCTCGCCGATAAGCTCCTCAATCACCATGTTTTTCCTGACCTTCCATCTTCCGACTTCCCTTTGTTTTTAATTTTCCTCTTTGTCACCAAGAGTTTATCTTCCTCTGTAAGGCTTAGTGTCCATATTTACGTACATCAAGATCGTTTTGATAACAGTCTTATTTATGCTAATCTTGGTTAAAGTGTGAATCATGCTTTCACAAAATACAACAAAATATTCGTAGCTATATTTACATGTCTGTTGTAGAGTCATTGTAACAAAATTAAATTGATTTTATATTTTTTAGCAGAGTCTACATACTTTTTTCTGCTTTAAATTGGTTTTATAATTTTTAGTAGAGTTTAGATACGTATTTTTTCTGCTGCAGAGGTCTTCACATGGCTGCGTTCCAGTTGGGACTGTACGCATTGGGGCTTCACAACTGCGTGAGCGCGAACTGGCTGAGCCGAACTTACTCCTCGCATGTCAGTTGGATCACAGGTCAGTGGCATAGGCATCGTATCAATTGTAATGCTCACCCGCGCTTATACCCCGCGTTTTCGGCAATTACGGCACTATAAATTAATATAGTTCATAGTTATTTTATTAATATCAGAAAGATACTTTTAATAGGCAGTTTTTCCCTTTCTCCAAAATGGATGCAGCATTTTTTAAAATTAGTTATAGGCTTACGTTTGATTGCCAACTCGCCTAATGTTAAGCGATTATGCGGTCTACGATTGAGCACGCTTGCCTAGAAGAAACCGATTCGCTCGTAGATTGAAGACACCCAGATTGTAACTATCGGGGATCACCCATTCAGGCAACGCATTCCAATGACTAGCCGTTCGTACAGTAAAAGTGGAATCAAAGCGCATCGGACGGGTTTTCAGAAACAGACATGACATATTATAGTTACAGTGTGAGATGGCTTTCAATTAACATGGATGAGGCTCTGTTACTACGTATGTCGCTCTTTAACAAAGAGAAAATAAGTCGACAACATTAACTGTAGTTTTGACCACGACCACACTATAATAATAGTTGATCGTATTTATTTTTATTCTCTCATGTTCGTATGTTGTCGCGCAGGTCAAGCGATGGATATTGGAGCGCCGGCCATTTTGTTCCTGATCGATGCTTGGGAAGGGCACCTGACGCCTCCTGAAGCGGCTGGTATCGCAGATAAGGTTAGTTACGTTCGAATTTATCGACTGATCAAGAAATCCAGAAGAATACAGGGTTACAGGAACGATGGTACTAAGCCGTTGCAGGCACTGGACTCACCGCATAAAATAGGCGGTTTTTTTGATGACCTTACATTTCTTTAAGTGTGATTGTTTTTTATGGATTAGCCACTTTTTGTGGTTTCAGTGTTGGTCACATAGAAAAAGTTGTTTATATTGCTGTGCTCCTTTCGGCTTAGTACCACTGATCCGTATAATTCTGTATAGTATATCTTTTATTTTATTTAAACAGCCTCCTGCTAAATATATTTGCTGCCTCTACAGTACTTCTACGTTCGATGTTGGCCTTTTTCACTTGTTCTTACTGATTTATAAATTTACTGTCTTTTACGAATGTTTTGTTCATTCATTTGTCTTTTTGTAGGCTTCTTCCGGCCGAGACATGGCGACGGTGCGCGCGGCGTCAGAACTAGCATTGTCCGTATTGCCTCATGCGCACGCGCTGAATTACAACGAGATCCAGCGCGCCGTACTGCAGTGCAAAGAACAGAGCGATATCATGTTAGAGCGCGCTTGTCTCACGGTCGAAGCCGCCGCTAAAGGTATAACACCACATTTCCCATCCTCTAGGGTTAACTAGCTTAATATTTGTCAAGATGCGTTAATGTAATCTTAAATTTAAATTTAATAATAGGCTTTCGTTTGATCGCCGCCGCGCCGGATGTTAAGCGATGAAGCAGTCCACGATAGCGCTTTCCGTTTGCCAAGAAGAAACCGATTCACTCGCAACTTGAAGACTCCCAGATTGTCACATCACACACCACATCACATTGAAGCGAATTCCATAGCCGACGTTGATTTTTGCTTCATTATCATCATCATTTCAGCCGTAGGACGTCCACTGCTGGACATAAGCCTCCCCCATCGATCTCCAAAAGGGCCGGTTGGAAGCAGCCTGCATCCAGAGTTTTCCTGCGGTCTTTTCTGCCGGGGATTCTTAGCACCCCTTGCGCCGTCGTCACTGTGACCGCTACCGTAGCTAGGAATAGCGTGGCTGCCGGGACTGGGGGCCTGGTCGTTGTACTAATATTTTTTGGGGGATGGCCAATACTCGCCACGCTTGGCAGGTGGGTTGGCGAGCGCCGGGGGGTTACATTCTTAGGCTGGTACTGCCACGGCCAGATTGTAACTATCGAGAAATACCCATTCAGGCAGCGCATTTCACGTGACCACAATACAATACAATACAACTTTATTACACACCGAAAATACAAATGAAACTTAAACTAACATTAAAACACAAATAAACGGCAGTATAATGGGCGGCCTTAACCACAAGCGGATCAATCAGCGTTCAGTATTCCACTGCGCACTGCAGCCTGTTTGTTTTTAACACGCTTTTATTAGTTTCACTTGTAACTGAATAGTAATGTACACAAATCCTGGAAGTAGATTGTTACTTATTTCTAATTGTTATATCGATTGGATAATTTATTTTTAAGATAACTAAAATTGTCTACGTAATATCAAGGCGTTGTCTGTAACGGTGTGCGTTTGTTCAGGCGGTGGCGTATACCCTGAGGTGTTGTACACGGTGGCTCGCTACTGGCACGAGCTGTACCTGCGCCAGGCGGCCGAAGAGCCGGAGCCCGGCGAGTGCGAGCAGTTCCGGCAGCACCACGTGGCCGTGCCGCTGCCGTACCCGCTGCCGTACCCGTTCACTTACCACGCGTATCCGCATCCGCATCCGCACCCGCCCTGCGTGCAGCCGCCGCATATCTACCAACTACAGGTCAACGTGAGTGCGAACACATACACAGCTTATTAGGAACCAAAGATAATCATAGATCAATAATCATCATAGTAATCATAGAGAATCATATTGTCATTGTTAGGAACCCTAGCCGAACGACTGCCGCACCATGTGCCGCTGCCGTACCAGCTTAAGGCCCAGATTATGGCGTGCCGCTATTTCGCACGCACATTTGATGCTTTAAAAAAAAACTGCGTCTTTTGAAAAATGAGCTTCGCTCATTTTGCTACGTTTATGTCTGAAAATATGTACTTAATTGGTTTAATATTTTTTATAATGACTAAAATAAATGGAAAAACTTGTTTATCCCATTGTTGAAGATACAGTCATGTTATATCTAAAAAAAAAAACATCAATCGCGCGAGCGAGATCACTACACCCGGTATTCTAGCTCTTAATTAACATACATACATATGGACAACTCCACCCTTGTCTGCCCAGCGCGCTGCGTACGGTTGCAGCATACATCTTTAAGCTGTTATATATTTGTCAATTTTACACCCTTTGACATCTTTAAGATGTAATATATTTGTAATTCGAACTTTAGGTACAATGCATAGAGTCGAAATTGTGTATGTTTCAGTATGCTGGCGGGGCACCGCACGGTGGGCCGGGGTTCGCGCTGCCGCCGTACTTCGTGCGCGGACTGGTGCCGACACACGCGCCGCCGCCGCTGCCCGTCAGCGTGAGCGTACACAGTGCGGTCAGTACCCATCTCTTCCCATTTACCCTACTTACTATCCTCCTTACGCTCGATCACTGACAAAGACATGAGGAGCCTGGAAGTCTTTCTTGACCTGGCTCGAGCGTTCTCGGTCTCCAATCTCTGTTTTTTACAAAAACATCGTCTTGAATTTGGGGTAACTTGACTGCTACTTGCTAGCTACCTCAGCAACATAACGAGTGAAAATTATAGATTATTTCAGTGAGCGCTTGATGTCACTTTTGAGGTACGTGAGGCGGGATATTTATCGCCCACAGTATTTTTTTATATAAATAAATGAAAGGCATAGACATAGACATAGACATAATTATTTTTTTTGACATTGTTTCTTGCCAACTTTGAGCTAGTCATAGTTGATGTCCATTTGACGTGTGTACTTGCAGATGATCCCGCAACACCCCCCGCCGCTGCCGCCACCAATGCCGCCGCCACAACACAACATTAGCAACGTGGGCACCGTAGCCATTAGTAACGGCACCAACGGTAACAACAATATCATAATTTATGCTTTGTTTTAAATTTCATACTTTAAGTTGCTTCCCGACTGAATGATTTATCGTCGGCAGTGCAGGTAAAGATGAAAATCTCGTAACCGCCATGCTTTTTTTGGTACCATAGTTTAAAAAAACATGATAAGTATTATGAGCCCCTTTCAGCTTAACAATCACTTTCCGAATAAACCGGTATAGATACACGACCTCGTCATCTCGGTGTTAGCAGGTAGTTGCGGCAGTGCGAGCGGCAGTAACGTAGGCTCGGGCAGCCCTAGCTCCGCCAGCCCGGCCAGCAGCGTGGGCAGCCCGCCCAACCTGCCGCCTGGACAACTACGCCGCTTACTGGCTGCGTACAGGGTCGGCATGCTGGCGCTAGAGACGCAAGCGAGGCGCGTCCACGATGATAGACCCCAAAACAAGTTTGGCAAGTGAGTTGATCATGCTGCAAATTATACCTAGACATCGTAATTTAGCGTGGGTAGCGCGCCCTACATGCCGCCCAAATAACTGCGCTGCTTACTGGCAGCGTATGGCGTCGGCATGCTAGCGTTAAGGACACAAACCAGGCTGGTCCACAACGACAGGTCGCAGAACAAGCTCGGCAGGCTTACTTTGGTTTGACTGCCATCTCGTCTGATGTTAAGCGATGATGCGGTCTATGATGGAGCACGCTTGCCTAGAAGAAACCGATTCACTCGCAATTTGAAGTGGTAGATTGTAACTGTCGGGGAACACCCATTCAGGCAGCGCATTCCACAGACTAGCAGTTCGCAACATAAAAGTGGAATTAAAGGGCTTCGTACAGGTTTTGGTAACATTAAAAAAAAAGCTGTCTCGGCTTTACGTGCTCACTCTGGCAGTCCGATAGAAAAATGGGCAGGAAGGAATTAGATCATGCAGATCTGATGCACACTCTCCGAAATGTATCCGATAAAAAACAGAGCGGAAACTTTGCGCTGATGCTCTTTCAAGCTAAGAAGCTTAGTCTGAACTACAGATTCGTTACTAATGAGCCTCGTCTCAATGGACTAAAACGCCCCAAGCTGGTACTTATTGAAAATTATAGGGTATTTAATCCGGCTATTCTTACACGTTTTAATGGTCGATACAAAACGACTGACTGTTTTGATGCTGTTACTTTTCCACAAAAAAAAAAGTATAGCTGGGTAAAATACCTAGCATTATAATAAGAACGTTTTAATAATGAAAGCTATCGAATCTATCATTCGCATGTTTACTAGAATACCTTGTTTTAAAACAGTTGCATCCCCAGAAACCCTCCTTACGGCGATCACGTGAAGTGGCTACTACGTGTATCGAAACGCCTTGGGGCTCAGTACCTGCACCAGTTCTGCGTGTGCGCGGTCAACTCGGTCGTGTCGCCTTTCGTGCTCTACGAGCTGTGCGTGGAGTCGGCTCACTGGCTGGCGAGGGGCGGCGGGCATCACCTCGTGATGCAACACTTGAGGGGAACACTAGCACCGCTTGTGCAGAAGTGTCAGCAGATGTGAGTGCATCCCACCTTATGTATGTTGTGCTATGGATATATACCGATGTATACGAACTGTGTAAGTTAGCTCACTGGCTAGCGAGTGGCAGTGGACATCACCAACCTTATGTATGTTGTGTTATGGACTATATACCGATGTATACGAACGGTGGGAGTCTGCTCCCTGGCTAGCGAGGGGCGGCGGACATCACCTTGTGATGCAAGACTTGAGGGGAACACTAGCGCTGCTAGTATAAATGCAAAAGTGGGTTTGTTTGTTTCTCTTTTACGCGGCAACAGAGCAACGGATCAACAAGATTTTTGGGATAGATATGGTTGACCGGAGAGTGACATAAGATGCTTACATTGCTTACTAGCCCGGAAAAATTAACGTTTCCTGAAAGAATGTCCACGTGGGTAAAACAGCGGGTCTTAGTGAACTATATTTCAATGTTAGCTTGTTTTTATCGTTCGAAGTAGATACGTAGGGCAATACCGGTCATGATAACGTGAAAGTGCTTGGGGATTTCCTGTAGCAAAATATCTTAACTCTTAACTTAAATAAAGACCCCTTTGTATATTCAACTCCAGACCTGAATGTGACATTTTCTCATAGACTCATGCTGTGTCGCACTCGGTAACAGATGATGACAATAATCTTTCCTCCCAGGTACATCCAATGCATTCACCAGAAGCTGTACCACATAACCGCCGTGGAGTATGAAGAGTTCGTCAGTATCGTGCTATCGGCGCGCACTGCCTTCCAGTTGACACCTGAAGGGAACACTCAGTTCAAGGAGTGGCTCGCGTCGCTGCGCAGGTGACCTGTCCATACTAATTCTTTGTAACTCATTTTGTTGCAACAAGCATTCTAGGCTGGCAGTAGTGAAACCTCATGGTACAGTTGTATGGTTCATAAGCTGACTGGATAATTTTGTTGTCTGAACAGTAGTGCAGTTGACTGCATCTCCGTTTTTTTTAATTATCCGTTGTCGGAACCACAGATAAAAAATAACCCTAAAGATAGATAAAAATATCAAGTATAGGTAAATATGAATACTTTAAAGGCTTTTAAGCTACTTATTGGGTACATGTTTGTGTATGAGTTATATTCTGAAGGTGGGAGAAATTTTTGCAACTTCAGTTTGAGGTTTACTTGTCGCTGGTTTACCGAGGCCTTCCTGAGCTTGAGGGCCCCGGTGCACGGCACCACTTAGCCTTTCGGTACCTACACTACTGATTGAAGTGTTTTGTGCACAAAATAAATGTTTTCTTTCTTTCTTTCATTCTTTCTTTTTTACTTTCTTTCTTTCTAGTTATAGTAGTAGGAATGTGTCTTTCCCGGAATGTCAGAGCCTATTTTATTGGATCATGATCCAAATGACTGAAACGCACCGAAATGTGGACACTGTCGTGTATGTTTCAGGTCGAAGTCGTGCAAGAAAGACCTGTGGACACAACTGAACGCGGCGCTCCAGACTAACGGTAAATGACGTCGGCAGCCGATAGTTTGTATGGTGCGGTGCTCCGCGCGCAAACTGTCACTCTACAGACGATGGCCGCGGTATCGGCTATACCATCACACACACTAACTGTATGACACTTGTGTTATTTGTAATTTCAGTACAACCACCGGCTAACGTCTCATTGTACGAGACGATTCGAGTGTTGACCCATTGCATCAAATTAGATTATAAGACACGTATTGCGGCTTTGTAATGATCTGAATCGTAATATCCACTGTTTTACCCGTTTCGTGTTAATACCCTGGTGTACGAACAGACGGTACATTTACTGCGGAGAAGCGCACCCGGACAGTTACGATTTTAATATTGAATCTTATCACGCTCACAGACCACCGTAAAACCGCTAAAAAGTTGGTAATTTAGTCTAGTAGCCTACTGAGTATGAACTGGCCCAGGTCCAACTGAATACCAGCAACATGCTGAGTTGGGGCCGGTTTATCTGGCAGTGTACGATATTAATATTTTTGATATTTCTTGTTTTATGTTACATTGTCACAAAATAAACTTTTCTGTATTTCTGTATGAATTGTTCGTACTGGAACTGGAATGTTGGGATCCGCACTACTCGCTTCTTTTACACCTACCCGACCATCTAAACAAGCCGTTAGAGATTCTTTTATATTATTAGCTATCACAAAATTTGCCCACTTATTTGTCATAAATTGCTTTTATGGTAATTTGTGGCTACGCCAGTAGTTGGCGTAGTTGTGGTTTTATTTCCTAATGCAAAAAGTCTTCTTCTAAGTATCTATGCCGTTTGTTTTGTGTCTGCGTATTCAGTAAATTACAAATAATATGATTAATTCAGTTCAATTCTGTATGTAGAAAATATATCTTGTTAGTAATAGTTTAAACGCTCAGTTCGAGTGATCGATCTCATTGGAACACGCATTGTATTGATTATCACAGTAATGTTGCTAACTCCTGAATTAAAATCTATTCTATCTATTTCCAACTAGGTACTGTGACCTTTGTTTGTGTCTGGGCTTAGGGGTTGAGTTATGTGCCAGTTACATAAACTTGTAAAATGCCTGTTTATGTATTCTTTGTCAGTGACTGGTAGCCTGATTTCGAACGCTGCCTAGTTATATTGCATTGGGCTGACGAATAACGCTCCCACTTCAATAACCACCTTATTCTTGTGCTGCATAGGGAGGATATTCAAGTGAGAGCGTTCTTCAAACTAAGTGACGTCGCATCAGTTTGATTGCGACAAAGTGACAGCGGAACTCCACTACAGATCTCAGTATGTAAATATTTATAAGGGTTCCGTTATTTATTAATTTGACCGAATGAAAATCGAATTCAAAGACATGAAAAGGCAAATTCATGCTCATTTTGAAGGTTGTGCTTAAAATAGTCTCGAGGTTCGGTTGTTATCAGTCCTCCTGCATGATATGAGATGTTACGTATGGGATCATCCTGCTCGAATGGCGAGGAGTTTAGCAACATTGAATTGTTCTGTCTTGTATTAAATTATAGCGCAATTTCGTATCGTATTTTAATCCGTAAACCATCCTGGATGGTTATTTATTGTTGAATGATAATGTCAGTTTAAAAGTTAACACAATATATGCATAATTATAAACTTTCCATTACAACGTTAAAAGTGATTATAGCTTGCGATCAAAGTTGGTTCAACTTTACTTGAATATTTCAATACTTGACTCACTTAACTAGTCAGTGGTTTTGAGGATCCGTATTTGGTGAACCAGTGGGGCTTCATAACTATATAGCTCATAATAGTTTTCTTTTCCGTATAGAGTAAGGAGCGAGTTTGATTGTAATACCTCTTTCTGCTCAAGCGCAAGCGGTGTTTAATAAAAACGTTGATAAAATATTATTAGTGATTGTAACTCATCCATACTCATTCAGAAACGTCCAATATGCTTGTACTTAACTAAAATGGGCTTAGTTTCGTTTAAAAGCACTTCACGTCAGCGAGTGACAGGCCATGCATAAATTAATGCATCGGACGTTTGAATAAGGAAGACATCATTTATCACAATATTCAATAGAGTTACAGTAATTTTTTTAGCACACATTCTAGTTAATTTTAAGGTGGACAACTCTAGACTTTTATGTACTTAAAACATATTTATTACTACTTAATACGTACTTGTATGCAAAGCGCATACATTCTGAACGTAACAATAATAGTTAATTTATAATAATATAGCAGTTTTCGCGTTTATTGTAGTGTAGAAAGCACTACTACTGAGCTTAATAATCTATATAACCTATAAATAATAGACATTTAAGTTGTCCGCCCAGTTAGATCCACTACATCGTAAAATGTACATTTAGCGAATTAATTTAAAGATCTCTGTCACGTTTTTTTGTTAAGCGTTTGAAAAACAAATATTTCACCCATTCACTTATGTTTTATCATCTAGTGGACAATGGTTTCAGTTATAATTTAGGCTGTATTATATTTTCTGTGAGTGTATGATGTATTTTACACTATATTATCTTGTAGCGCACTTTCGAGCGGCGCGTTTGGATTGGAAATGTTAAGCTGTAATAGTATGAAAGGGGGTTGCGTGCTGGTTTGGCTATTAAATTGTTGGAAACGTTCTTAGCTCATAGATTAAAAACCGTGGTTGTGAAAGTAATCCGCAAAATACCAATAACAATGTAGCCAGCCTACACATCCACTATTTCATACTATTTTTTGAAGGCGGAAATGTTGGACAGTCCAGAGCGTCAACATTTTGTTTACGATGTTAGTCGTAATAACGTTTTATAAACGTCAACAAAAAGTACGGAAAGGATAGCAAATTTGCATCCGCGATGGAGGTAAAGAGAAATCCAAAATTAAATGCAATAGACCACGGTAAGAAGAGATTGGCTTAAGATGTTTCAAGTGACCTAAAATAAAGTCATTAGACTACAAAATATTAGACAGAATATAGATGATGACCGTCGATTCGCTATTTTTGATATTCTCTTGTCGAAATTGGAGTTTCATGAATGTTTAAATGACGTCTCGGAGATAAATGTAGACGTGCGTTCGATTTAACTATAGTAACTTTATTTACACGTTTATATTATTATTATATTGTAATGCAATGTAGCATCTCGAGAGCCTTCGGATAGTGACTAAAATATATGCGCGTGTGCTGGCAACAAACGTATTTTCATCTAGTCCGCTTTTCATCTGCAATAAAAATTCATCTAGTTCTAGGATATCTATCTGAGTAATGACTTGCATTTTCGAGTGCTGTAGATAATGCCTGGGTAAAATATCTAGCTAGTATGATTTTTCTAGCAGGCTGAAAGCGGGCCTTTATTGGGAAATAGAGGTCACTTTGGCACGTTTAGTTGCCGCTGCTATGTCGGACATAACATAACGTATTTTGGTTTAACGGACGGTACACTATACCTAGATCTCGTTGATAAAAAATAAGACTGCTGAAGCTTAGGAGCGCTTTGTTGGACCGAGTGATCTTCTAGTTCTAAAAACCAAAGTACCTTATTTTTTACCGGAAATATTTCTATCAGAAGTTATTATTTTGAAAAAGCTAGCTTAGATCATGCTAAAGTTGAAAGTATAATTCACTTATTTTGAAGTGGCAACTATTATTTCTTCTATATAGTTATTCCATTGTCAGATAATTATAATAACTTCCATTATTGTAGCCTGTATATACGTATCAATATATTCGAAGTCGGCGAATGTATATTATATTCGCGTGTTAGCTATAGAGAAAGTTAAGATCTTCCAACCAAAAAGCAATAAATAATAAAATTTGATTTAGTAAACGTTTTATATCGTATTAGCAATTTACAAAGTAGCCTAGAATATTAGTTTTTCGTAATTGGTATTAATATACACATGAAGGTTAAAATTGAATAGATATACATGTCATATACATAAGGTTTCATTCGAGGAAAAGCAAACATCCAGAATCGATATTTACGTGAAGTTTTATAAACGCGAATATAAAATAGAATACACGACTAGATTTAATGACTCCGTCGAGAAACATTGAATTGGAATGAAGACTCCGATGTTAATGCCGGCGCACTATAAACATAAATATAATTTATTGTAAAACACAAATAGTTAACAAAATAGAATAATGTGGCTCTGCCCTTTTGCGTTACATTAATGCTCATAGAATTACACACGAAATTAATACAATGACTGATTTGCTTCAAAGATCTCGGTAGGAAATTCAAAAGGTCAATGTAGGCGTTCAAATATTGTTTTTACCATACCTACTCGGAAATAGGTATTTTTTTAGAGCGTGATTGAAGCCATTTAACTGACACGCATGTATGACTGGAATAGCAATAATGACCAGATTTTTTTATTCTTGTTTATTTTTCTTTGAGTGCCCATAATACCATACTTAAATTAAATTAATGTGAATCAGTTTACGTTCTAATTTAGAAAAATATTTAAAATACGGACAAAATGATTAATTTAATAATAATATATTTTTTTTACTTGCTTCAATTGGATAAAATAGAGGAACTATTCAATTAATGAATCGCACTGACCGAGCCATCTAGCGGGAAAGACACCAATCATCATGCCGCATGAGCCGAGCGCCTCGCACGCGTCTCTCCTCACCTCCCCTTACGTGCACGTGTGGAGACAATGTTTCGGTATTTTTAACGACTCGCGTTTTTTAACTATAATATTGGTTGTAATAGTTATTTTAGTGCGCACAAGCAATGTAAAACCACTATGTTTATTATGTTTTATCACAACGAATATATAAACCGCGACGAGCCAAAACATACGCGCAATTTTATCTATCTTCCTTGGTCATGCCAACCTTCAAAAAGCTTTTAAAGTTATATGGAATTAATTTGAAATAATTTTAACATGAAAAAGTTGTAATATCAATGAATAATTATGCAATTTCCTCGTTATGCGAAAAATCAATATACATTGAGAACTACAGACTTTAAACTAGGCTGGTTTAAATGCCAGCCTCGTTAGATATCTGTGTGTTCATCTCAAAGATACAGATCCTCGATGAGTACGTAATGTACTAATATTGTGCCTTCAACAAAATTCGCAACGCAAGGCGTAAAAGCGTAGAGGAAAGTATTGGCCGAATGTTGACCGTTTCGGATACACCATGACTGTGTTTTCCCCACTACTGTTTGAAGCGAAATATGGTCGGTACAAACATCTGCACTGCCATACTACGCTATGTACGTAATGTGAACAAAATAGGTTTACAAGTCGCACGACAAAACTGTCTGGATCATTAATGTTGCCTGGTGTGTATTTTAAACACTTTGTATAAAAGTACTTCACTAAAAATACGAAGCGAAATTCAGTGCAGTTAACTCAGTGCAGACCAGTACGCTTAGGTCGCGATCAGCGGCCGCCCAATCACCATTCGTGACGTCAGCGTCCCTTCAATGAGATTGTCATAAGTAAAATGGGTCTTACTATTGTCCACCTAACAGTGAAAGTACAATTGACTGGTGTTGTAGCTGTATTCGGGAAATTAGATGCTAGATTTGAGAACAAGATATTAACACCTAGATGACTTTGGAATAACTAGTTTGTTGTCAGCCACGGCGAGGAGTAGGACTAGTTCAATATATCTTTATAAATTTAGATGTTTATGTGTATTCATAAAATGTGTGGATGTTTTTCAGCATTCATTTAGATAGTAAATTTTTAGAATGCTAGTTAGTATAAATTGATGTTCTTAAAAAGTTTGATAAAGCTACGCCGAATACTTGGTTTTTATCACCTTTCCAATGTTTATGAAATGTTTCATCGAATAGATATTTATAGTATTTCTAAAGAGGAGTATTGACAGTTCGGTATTGCATAATATACCTTTAGAATTAAAACTAGCTAACAGATTTTCCTGTTACCAATTCGTTAATAATGCACTTTGAGTATCTAAACACAAACAAATGGCATGCTTATAATATATTCAACAACCATTTGTAAACAGTTATAATTTGTTATCGTCCCAAATAAGTATAAATACCTAGGACGTTTGTATGTACACTATTCCTTTGTACATTGTAGCAAAATATACGCCACATTCGGAATGCCATAAGTTAATCACGATAACTTTTGCCGTCCATTATTACTTTGCGAATCAGTGAAAGCACATACCTATACAGTATTCGTTTTGTAACATTTTCCTATTGAAATCGCCTAAATTATCTTCCTACTAATTAAATAGCTCTATCTTATAATGCAAAAACTATTGTCAACCTGTGCTCGGGCATTATTAACTTAGGGATTCTATCCTTGTAGTGGTTTGTGGTAAGTGTGTGCATCAGGTTCAATGCCTTATGTTAAATTATGTCATTCCGCACCACAAATAACTTAACGACATTTCGCATTGATAATCTACGAAATGTAAGTTTAAGACATGTGAGAATTTAAACAAGTCGCTTAACATACTGATTATATTGCTCTTTGCAAGTACCTATCTTACAAATGAAAGTATGCTGATTTCAGAGATTGTGCAGCAGTTTAAAAACCGTCCTTTATTAGATGCAATCAACACCTAATAGTCTTAAACAAAGCATTGATGTAGTCGAATTTCAAGTAATAAACGTCGACTGCGTATCTCGCTTTTGCATTCATCACTTGAAAGTCTGCAGTTCAAGTACCGTTCTTATTAATCGACTAATTTGACAGTTGCAATCGTCAATTTGTCTATTTCAACTGTCAAATTTGTCGATCGATAAGTACTGTACTTGTACTGCTGTGTCGATATTAGTATAATAGTTTATTGTCTATGATAGATATAAGGTCGCCGAGATAACGTATACTCCAGATAATTAACGATGGGACATGCTAAAGTATATCGTGGCGCTTTTGTAAATTGCCCGCACTATACAGTTTCAGGTTCAATGCTCGTGGCGGTCGGCTTACCACGCCGGTCCCGATTCTCGATCAAATGCACACACCCCAAACGCTCGCAGGATAGAGCTCTAGTCTGGTATTCATTTAAGACACTTTCTGCGTAATATATCATTGGAGAAGTGCTTTGACATTATTCTCTCAAAGAACTATTTTTACACGAAAAACATAACATATTAAAATTTATAAAAAAAAAAAATTGATTCAATATATCGTTAGTTTGGTAATTAAAGTATGTTAGTTTGGAGCATATTTTAAATAGTCGTTTAATGTATGTTTATAGTTGTAATCTGCCCAGTTTCAAGCGAGTTTGCGAGGCGTTTAAAATGTTTTACAGACACTGATTTTCCAGTTACCGACGTCATAATAATTTGAAAAATATTTAAAGATATAGATATATACCGTCTTACCACAAAATATTTAAGAACGCTTTAGACATGTGTTTAGCAATTGTTTCACTGCGAAAAATATGCTAAACACTTGTCTAAAGCGTGCTTAAATCTTTTGTGGTAAGATGGAAAATGTTTTGCTGTGTATTATTATTTTTTCATTGCAATGTGTTTTATTAATTATACAGTCTTGTTTTTTGTCAATGACCCTGAATGTACCTATATTGAAGAAATGTTCTGTCTGTTACAACAAAGCGACTTGAGACTAGTCAACTAATATCGGGGGTTTATATCGTTAGAGCACTTAAAATTAAGTTGTTTGTAATACTCATGGCAATGCATGTCAAACTACGTTACATCACAGTCAGTTTAGGTTTCAACGTTGTACAGTACCTGACAAGAATGGCTCGATAGAGTCCAACATATCGGCTGATTAGAAACTGAAGATCTAGTTCATAACTGAGACAATTATGGCCAGCACACACAGGCGGACGGGAAGGCGGAGGATTTTAAATTTATCAATATACTAGCTTTGTACGCGTAGCCTTTCATATAAACTTTCAACCCCCCATTTGCCCCCCTTAATTCGGGCTTTTCGCAAAATCCTTTCTTAGCGGATTTCTATACACCCTATAAGGAATCTAGCTGCCAAATTTCAGCTTGGTAGGTCAAGTAGTTTTCGAGATTTCTTGATGAGTGAGTGAGTAGATGAATTTCGCTTTTATATATAGATAGATATGCCCTGAGGACCGTCTTCGAGAATAGGCTAGTTGACTGGCGTTTCAAGCTTTATGCAAGACTCTTGCATGAAGTTAAAATATTTGATAACTTTAACAAACAAAAAAAAAATACTGGTTCAATTTACGATCAGATTTTTTGAGGTGACAAAAATAATTAGGACTCTGGCCTATTGAAATATGTCCCTTATTCGATTGGATAAGTATAAAATATATATATCGATAAATTTTAAATTCTCTGCCGTCCCATTCGTTGTTTTGCGTTGGCCTTTATACGAAGAGTTCATCATATTGTAGAAGGGTACTGTACATAATAGTAGTCAACAGTACTTATATAAGAAGTCTGTTTAGTTCTATATTGACGATGCATAATGATTTATACATCTGGAATTGTAGTTTAATTATTACACTTTGTAAGTGTAGTCTCCGCCTATTAAAGTATGTAACCATTACACCGTTTGTATGGCTACTCATTAGTGTACGTTCTAAAATTTATGTTAATCTAATTTCAAACTGCTCACTTCAACTCAAGTTAAAGAAATTACTACTTCATAGGTACACTTGAAATTATTCGAATTATTTAGCGTGTGATGGATGTATTGCACAAACTATTTATTTTTAATAGCAGACTGTTTTGTGCGTTAACTTTGTAATCTTCCATTAATGTAAAGTCCGAATATCCTCTTAGAGCGTAAGACTGATGAAAACATCTAACCTATCAGGATGTCTAAAACGTTCTACCAGAGCTGCACGCGCTCTTTTTGTCATCACAATTGTTTTTAGACATCCAGTACTCTAATATTTATAAAACCTAGCACTAGACATTTTGCTCCGTTGTCGCGAATGGTTGTAATTATAAAATATTATAGATAATTAACTAGTGAAATGATAGACTGTTTTGCACTGTTTCAAAATTGAAGCGGATGATGTCGTGTGTGGCCGTGCAACACTTTGTGATGACAAGTATGTATTATCCCGGTTTTAATTTTGCCGAGGCTTGCATGTCGATAACGTGACATTTTCGGTATTTTCCTCTTTGCAGAATCCCACGCTATTGAAACATTTCCCATGAAAAACTCGAAATTTTTTACTTCGTAAAACAGTTTCAAAATTACTTTTACTGTTACACATATTATAAGTCTTTTTGGCAACGTATTTGAAGTAACATTATTTAATTATTAAATATACTTATTCTATATTAAGACATGTGTGTTTTATTAAAACTACTTGTATATAATGGTTTGGTAGGTAAATATTTAAAGCAACGTAAGCCTATATCCTGAATAAGAAACTTGCCCACCAAAACTGAAAGAGCTGTGCTAAGAGATGTTGATCAATAGAAAACAAGAAAAAAAAAAACCGTGTTCAATATTGATTACTCTGTTACGTACTTTTTCCTCCACAGAGGGTTTATAAAATTATTTTTCGTGTAAATAAATAAATTTTGTCTGTAACGTTATGTGATATATCTATTTTCCAGTTCCATTGGAAGTTTTCATTCATCACACAGATTAAGATATTTTTTTGCTAAACCATTGGTCAATAATATCTAATATATAAAATAAATTTTCAAGACATTTTTATTGTACACACACGGTCATGTGACTCCAAATAAATAAATATCGCGCCGCTCCGGTAGGTAATAAGCCTTGTTCTATAATTCTTTTGTTGTTGTAAGAAGTCCAATAAACCACGTTTTCTATTTACTCGTACATACTGTATGCAAAAGATTTGTAAATCACCTATACAACATTAGTCAGTGTCTTAATCTGAATTATTAATAATTATGCTCCATCGGGTTAATATAGGGTATTTATAATAGATAACCTAATTTTCTTATCAATCTACATACCTACCTAATGTATTGATCAATGTGTGCCACTCATTAAATTGATAAGGCGGAGCTTAGAATCTAATAAGCAGTATTTTCCTATTTATGAAAGACCTTGAATAAAGACTAAAATAGTTCCTAGTAATAGTACCGATATGGACTAAAGCATTGGTAAATGTACCTTTATTTACCTAAAGGGCTGGTTGTAATCTTTTCCAACATTTATGACTACAGCTACTTACAAGATTATGCGGCGATAACATAATGTTTTTTCGCGCATAGATAACAACTCGTGATTACTGGCTGACCACTAATGAGAAAGTCTGTGTTTGTGTGTCCTCGCTAAACTCTGTAACGGATTGGATGAAATTTGATATGGAGGTAGCTTATAACCCGGAATAACACAGGCTACTATTTGTTCCAAATAAAATAGTGGTACCTATAGCGGGTGTAACTGCGGGGTGATACTAGTATATCTGCAACTTTTTATTCCGAAAAGAAAAATTGTAGGATACCTGGTGCAAATGCGAGCACAGAAGACAGTGCTCCTTGTATACCTATACATGGCACTATTCTTGGTTCATATCTTATGTGATAGACAATTATGTCTGATTTTGGTATTACAAATATAATAATTACTTAGTAGGCAGGGCTGTATTTACATTTGATCTGCTAATTGTATCTAAAACCTTAAGAGTACATAAAAATATATATTTAATAGTTAAAAATAAATTCGTAATCCGACATGATTCTGATTGGAGTTAGCAACGATTCGTGTAAACGTCTCCATTTAGTTCATCCAAATTGCACTAGTTGCATTGCACATTGTTTACAGTAAAAAAAAAAACAAAAAGAAGTGAAACCTATTAATAAAAGTTTAACATAATATATTATTAGATTGCAACTTGAATAGATAGTGCTATCAGTAGTGTTGTAGTTGTGATTGAGTGTATTATTACTTGCACTTCTATTGCGTCAATGGGCGGTGTCTTCAATTCGAGAGGTTAGCGGTGAGTGCGCTACTTAAGGTGGCAACCCAGTGGCCAATTTTAGCACATTTTTGACAAAACTCGAAAAGTATACCTTCCTATTTTTAAACGACTTCTAAAAAAGGAGGGGTTCGTAATTCAGTGTTTTTAAAATTTATGTTTGTTACCTCAGAACTTGGTCATTTATAACCGATTTAGTTTTTTTTAATTTGACACTCTCTTTCAGATTCATCCCATCCCATCGATCTCCGAATGGGCCGGTTGGAAGCGGCTTGCATCCAGGCCTTTCCCTGCGGTCTCTTTTAGGTCGTCTGTCCATCTTGTAGGTAGACGCCCTACGCTGCGCTTACCAGTCCGTGGTCTCCATTCTAGAACATAAAGGCTTTTCAAAAAAATAAAACCGGACATGTACGAGTAGGACGCGAATCCAAAAAAAAATAAAATATACTGAAGTTGAAATATTGAAAGACAAACTTAACTTTGTAGTTGACAATAAGGTTCTTGTATACATTCCAACTACAAAATGTAAGTTTGTAATAGCAAAATAATTATTTTTAAATGATATAACTTCTAATTTATGACTTTCGGATTTATTCCTATATATGTGCTATGAGACCTTGCCTCTTGCCAAATTTCATGATTCTAGGTCAACGGGAAGTACCCTATAGGTTTTGATTTCCCTGTGAAATCGCAAAATATGCGACGGTTTCTATCGGCTGTTCTATTCTATCTAGACCCAAGTATTTAGTATAAATTTCAACTTGATACCTTTACGCGTTCTTGAGAAAAAGGGTCTTGACAGACGGACAGACAGACGGACAACGAAGTGATCCTATAAGGGTTCCGTTTTTTCCTTTTGAGGTACGGAACCCTAAAAAACATCAAAATCGTGCCAGCTGTTTAGAAGTTCAGTGACAATCAATATATATTATATATTTAAAAAACAGTCAGGAAGCCTACCCTGTACCATCTCAATAAAAGTGACTTGGCAGAAATAATAATACAACTACTGCCTGAAATCAAGTCTTCCTCAACTACACTACGTCTTCAAGTGAGTTGGTGGCCAAAAGTAGTACCTACTAATTTCTCCAAAAATATCACCAGACTTAAGACGTCCACTGCTGAACATAGGCTTCCCCTTTAGATATCCACATTGAACGACAGCCTGCCATAAGCATCTACTGGATGCCCGCGACTCTCACGATGTCGGTCTATCTAGTGAGTGGCCTACCTACGCTGCGTCTTTCTTTACTCAAGAACCTTTCTTCCCCATCAGATCGAACGATATGGCCTGCCCATTGCCACAACAGAACATAATAACAAGTAAAAAGTTAATAAAACAGTTCATAATAAAAAGTTTCAGATGACTCTCCCTGTATTGTGATTCTCGCTAGCAGTCGGCCAGCACGCAGCGGAGCCGACGCATGGATCCCACGCTACGTAGCGTGATCACCACGTGCTCCTGAGTGACGCGCCCGTGTACCGTCAGCAAAACACCCAGATACGGTAATGAGGTAATCTGTTCCTTGTATGTTTATCGGATTTCTATGTGGGTACACTCCTAGTACTTGCCTCTACCGTGTCGTTTATAAGTCTACCGCAAAGGATTAATATTATTACCTACCACAATAGAAACAGGCCACCCTTGAGGACTCGTCAAGGCACTTAACTGTATAGCAAATAGTATGTGGTCCAATACCTAATGTAAGAGCTATGGCTCGGTTAAGACATGGAGGCCGCAAATCGCCAACAGGACATAATGGAAGAAAGTATTGTTCTCATCATTGGACGCAATGCCGATGATGAGTACCTACGTGCTAGTTCCTTCGAATCAGTTCATACCACCGTAGACCTTAGGTATATGAAATTGAATTGTTTTTAACGCTATGAACGCTGAGGCTGGTGGATTTGATGATCAAATAAAATAATGTTTGTTTATTATTATGCATATCCTCCTATGCGAATATGCATTATCTTTAGTGCATCATGGAAAATCTGGGCAACGTTTTTCATCAGCAATGCAGTTCATATATTATGCGATCTTTATCTTGAAATAGTAGGTATGATTTTCTGATAACGTCGTGTCATTCGTTTAGTTTACACGTCAAGAAGTCTTCAACTATAAATAATATTTTATTATTTAAACAGTTCCTCAGTGCATTGAGGTGACGTTTGTTTTCTAAACACAAACCTAATGCGCGCTTGTTTTAACTCTGTTTATTCTCGTTAAAGTCTATTTCTGGATTAGTAGTGGATATATAATTTATTCCGATTAAGTAATTATAATTGCATTTGCATCATATAAAAACGAGTCAAAGCTATAAAACATACCTACTTAGGAGCTTGCTCTAATTAATTTTCGAGTGATCATGGTATTTCGAAAATACAATCTAAATTGAAAGGAAAAAAACTTGCCTAAACCATCTAAAAGAACTCTCTATCTATTAATTTTAATACCTATACAAGTTAATGCTCTATCAGACACAAAGTCATACAAAAAACAGCTGTTGCATCTACGGATATCTGCAATCTACTGGATTTATTGAATTTGTTGACGGACTATAATTATTATATCACCTTCGTGTAAGTCACAGTTCAATAAATATTATAACTATCTTATTTGTGGACTTAATTATCTATATTAGACAAAGGTACCCAATGGAAATTATTTTCTCTTGTTTGCTTAACTAAGTAGCTGCGCTATCAAGCTGCGTACTACACAAAGTAAACCTCTGACTCCACAGCCAAATACAGGATGTTTACGTATTTTTATAGGAATTGTAATGAGAGACTCCACATTGCCAGGAAACAAGGTGTCAACGTGGAAATGTTGATGGTATGAAAGGGAAAGTCGACGGCAAAATATCACAAGGTCGCAGCCCCATACATCGGTCTCATATTCGCACCTCAATACCTCAGTCTACGACTCACTCCATCTCTCCGAAACGTAGAAGACGATGGCAAAAAAACATCACAGAGAGATTAATGCGAGGTGGTGCGGTCACGACCTTCAGCCGAGAAAATTTAATACAACTCGAGGAGGAGGGACTGAGAGTCGACTATACCTGTGGGCCACGAACGTCCGACATCTACCAACTGTTTAGATATCCAAGGTACACCCGCTTCGTCTCAAAAAAAATATTATGTAGCTGGTATCATAAGTGGTAAACGTCACAAGTTAGCGAGAGGTTTGAGTCTGTCTACAATTTTATGGTGTACGTACATGTATGTATGTATTTCATGTATGTATTTCATTTCAATTGTAGGCGATAAAAATATTCTCCGCCGTGTACTTTCTCCGGCTTTATGTTTCACCTCGGGCCGGTACATGTCAATTTCGGCTGGCGCCGCTTATCTTGTCTTCAGTCTGAGTCGAACCCGTACAGGGTAGTGATCTGGAGCTTTACGCGGCGGGTGTCTGATCCAAACCAATTATAGTAACTTGAAAATTGTTATACCTCTTGTTCTATATCTGGTTGTTAATATCTATTTAAGTATGTATTTAAAAACTATATATGTATGTGTATGTCTCTGGCAGCCATATCACAAGCTTTGCTTAGTTTGGGGTCAGATGAGCGTGTGTGCAAAAATGTCCCAAATATTTATTATTATTTACCTAATAGGTTTAGACTATAATATATTAAATATTCCGGTTCTTTAACCGGAATATTACACTATACGGAATATTATCTGTTGTTAACACCATGTTGAGTTACAAAGTCACACCATCTTTACATACCATCGTTTTATTGTTTCATATCATTATATGGAAAACTCCACAAACAACTTCGTCTCACAAATATTTGCTAACTCGCACTAATTGTGTTATTATTACTTATCGCTATCATCGCGGTTATAAACAAAGTATCTTTTTTTAGATCGGGCTATGGTTTGTTAATACATCAGCTGCCAACTAATGAAGAAAACGGTTTTCAAAGAAGGAATTCTACCTCAGCAGCTTTTAATTCAGTGTCAACATAAAATAAAATCTCCAAAACCTATTTTAGACATAAAAGAAAGCGAATTGCAGCTGTATTCTTTAAAATGTCAAAAGCTTTTGTATCATATTCGCTGATCTTAGAACATTGGAAAATCATGTTTTACGTAGACCTACCTCAGAAGGAATAGACATATAAAATCGAAAATGTCTAGTTTTGCTAAAACTGTTGAAATATGTCGTTACTGATCAAATCATCTAACAAATTGATACCCACGGAGTTTCCTAGGGCAACTTATTAGGACCGTTACTGATGCTATGGTCTATTCTGAATTAATTCGTACGAATTAAGCAAGCTATTCTATAAAGAACTCAAAAATTTAAAGTTCAATTCCATGTTCATTTTTGAAATAGCAGAATTTTTACACAAGTTGATACACAAGTGAAATAAAATGATTACAGTTTGAGTAACTAAATAAGTTAACGATCCTATTAAAATTCAAAAACTTCATCATACCTAGGTCGTTAGTAATTTTATATATTTGATCTTATCACAAATAAATGGAGTAATTTACGGACATTATACTTAATTATCTTAAGACGACTTAACTACAATCTAGATGTATGACACCCCTTTAAAGTAGCATGCGTTTAGTCCATGAGTCCGGTTTGTCGCGCGCGTGGTAACTTTACTATCCTTATCAGGCGCGGCGCCAGCCGTGTGCTTCCATTGGCCGCAACGAGGGCGTGTGAGCCTCGCCCGCTATAAAAGAGACGCGCAAAGCACGTGCACCAGCATTGATTGCTCGTGCCCTGGTCGCGTTACGCGTCACTCACGCATTACAACCCTTAATTAAATTTCAGTATTATTTTATTTTTAGCTTTCAGGTAAGCGACATTCTTTTCAATCCAACATTTGACTGAGCAAGTTTGTGCCTTTCTTGTTTTCTAGTAATGCATAGCTTTGTTTTTAATGTCGATGTTTTATTCTTCAGATTTATCTAGTCAAAATGGCTTACCTACAGTCGATGCCAAAATCCGAGACCATCAAGCTGCGTGAAAAGCATGTTGGGTGAGCATGATTTCACACAAGCCTTTGTTCTTTACTTATCTAGTCTATGGGTATCCTATTTACAATATATTCGTAATTGATGTTCATATAAATGTTTATTTCCAGAGCTGCTTGCCAACTGTTCTTCCGACACACTCCTCTAAAAATTGTTCGTGGCATCGCCCAATTCATGTATGATGAGACGGGAGAGAGGTACCTCGACTGCATCAATAATGTGGCTCATGGTAAGACTTCATATAATCCAGCGAATCCATTATTACCGTTGTAGGTCCCAATTGTCTGTTTTACTTCTGCTCGTAGAACAAAAAACGCTAGGCAAGGTCAAAAGTCTTCATCCATTCAACCCATAATATGATAAACAAACATCATGTCACCTACCTGCCTTGTACCTAAATCAACATCATCATTTCAGCCGTAGGACGTCCACTGCTAGACATAGGACAACAAACCAACAAAAAATATTTTCTTTATGTCCTGATGTGGCTGGCCCGTTCTAGTGCACTCTTTCGATTCAAGAAAATACGTATCTGTTGAGAGGATTCTATGGCTGTGGCTTGGTGTGGATTAGAGTGGATCATGTTGATCTAGAGCATATAAAATTAAAGCAGTTTTCTTATTATTTTAATGACGTTGGGATTGTCGTTTTAATTAATTTTTTTTTACAGTCGGGCATTGCCATCCGCATGTTGTGGAGGCAGGTAGAAACCAAATGTCGTTGATATCGACTAACAATCGCTACCTCCACGATGATATCGTCATTCTAGCTGAAAGGCTAGTCAAGACTATGCCCGAACCTCTCTCAGTCTGCTTCTTCGTAAACTCTGGTTCAGAGGCCAATGACCTCGCCCTGAGGTTGGCCAGGATACACACCAAGAATAAGGATGTCATTACCCTCGACCAGTAAGTGTCACCTTTTTATCTATATTTTTATACGACCAAGAGTTTATTAAAAGGTTCATTGTACTTGAATATCTTGAGGGCGTTATCGGATCGCCAGAATAGAATCTGAGGGCTAAATCTTTTCGCCCTCTGATATAGCTTATCAAATACCTATTCATCTCTTGTGTAAATAACTCAGATATTGTCGAGTTCAATTAGAACTTTTTCGAGGTCTTTGTACAATATATTGTGTTTTCCATCAACGCAATAAGAATCATTAGGATCTGTTAGCTGTTTGTTTGCTTCGAGTAGCTCGAAGTGTTTTTAGGGTGCTACTAGCGCCTGTTTGTTACAGCGCGTATCATGGCCATCTTACGTCTATGATTGATATCTCTCCGTACAAATTTAATCTACCCGGAGGGCCAGAGAAGCCAGACTGGGTCCATGTGGTGAGTAACTCCTATATCTGAACTTGTGATGTGGGAGACAGGGGTCTTTCTGAGGAATAGAATAAATGTCCAACACTATTTTATAACGTAATGTCACTTTATTTTTACAAAGTGAAATCAATTCGAGCTTCTTTTAACACAAACAATGAAGATTCTGTAATCGTTTTTTCTCTTTGTAACGTTTTTGAGATTTGTAATCACATGCCCTTTCTTCAATCACACATAGAGGTGACAATGATAAGATGATGCACTCGTACTTGCCCAAAATAAAACATTTTAGTTTTTGTAAATAGATAATATTAAAGATAAATAACACAATTGCAATTATAATTACTCATCGTTATATATCTCATTGTAATTACTCGTGAATGTAAATAAGCCATAATAAATTACATTTGAATTGACTTCACGGTTACCATGACTGTCATACCATGCCATAATGACCTTAATTAACTCTCATTTTGTTTTGTTTACAAGTTCCCATTTTCTAACCGTAGTATTAAAAATAATCCAGGCCTCGGTCCCGGACGTGTATCGTGGCAAGTACACGTACCCCAATGACTCGACATCGGAGGAATATTTAGGCAAAATGTACGCAGACGAAGTGGGCAAGTTCTGCGAAGAATCTAAAAAGAAGAATGGAGGCGTCTGCGCTTTTATAGCGGAAAGTCTGCAGAGTTGTGGCGGCCAGATCATCCCACCTGACGGCTACTTGAAACAAGTCTACCAGTAAGTACCTCTATAAGGTTTTTTTAAGCTAGGGGCAGCTATATAGTTGCTGTCCCGGAAGGAGCTGAGGCCGTTTCCCCTCGGCGACGTGGGGCTCGCATCGTTTCTGCTATCCCCAGCCTCGTTTGACTGGATGATCAGCGACCCACCCCACTTTCGGCTACATCAGAGTCGACAGGTACCCTTATAGTACTAGAAAATTTATAAATAATACACTATTTGTAATAGTGCTCTTCACCATCATCCATTGCCTTTTTTATCGTACTGCTGGATATAAGTCTCTCTTGCAGTGCCAAACAAATCTCAGAAGTCAACAACGTTTCCATCTAGAATTTATTTTTGAGAATCCTTGCATGGACTAATTGGGCTTATATCGCTTATAGATAAAATGTTTACAGAAAGAAAGGAAAGCAAGTTTTTTTTTTTTTTTTTTTTTTTAAATTATAAATAGGCTTGCGCTTGGCCGCCAAAAACTTTATTTTGTACACAAAACACTACAGCATCAACATTACAATACAGAAAATACAATTAAAAAAAACATGTCCAGTAGTCGCTGTCGTTTTCAGTGCGACATAAAAAGGCAGCGATAGACAGACAGATTTTTCTGCGACGCTGATTTCCAGCATACTGTGTTTATTAGAGCAGATAATTATCTAAGCATTTAACTTACGTAATGTCTGTTAATTAGTTATGTAAATGACCTAGTGCACATTGCTCTGCATATCAAAGTTTTGTAAATAATCATCTAGGGCCTTCTTACCTACAGCTCAGAAGAAAATACCTATTAATATAATATTAGTACCTTCTAGTGTAGTAACGGTGTATACAGTAGTACTTCTTTAGTAGCATTAATTCCTTATCAGTAACTGTTGCCATGTGTATGTGAAATATGCTATTACAGGTAATATTGTGTTAGTAATCACCATCACCAAATATGTAGATGGCGACTAATTTATTTCCAAAAGTTGTCAGTGTTTAGTACCTACTTACTTTCCTTGATTTTCTTGATGACATCAAAGAAATTATTTTTGAAATGCAATAGGTTGTTAGCCCTTAGCTAGTCATTGGACGAATAATGGCCACTTCATATTTTTTTTCTGTCAGATTAATCGTACAGTCCACTTTCGTATATTATGAAGTGGCCATTATTCGTCTAATACCTGGCTAAGGGTTAGGGTTCCGTACCCAAAGGGTAAAAACAGGAACTTATTACAGAGCCTACACTGTCTGTCCGTCCGTCTCTCCTTCCCTTTAATGGCTGTATCTTTAGAACTGTAATAGATAGGCAGTTTCAAATTTTCAGAGAATATATAATGTTGCGGCGGATTAACTAAGATAATAAATAATAAAGTGAAAAAGTAAAAACTAAAGGTGGTGGCCACCCATACAACAAATTTATATTATTTTGTAATTGCTCTAATGAAAAAAACGGTAATGGTGAGTGGGTGTTCCCCGATAGTTACAATCTGGGTGTCTTCAAGTCGAGAGTGAATCCGTTTCTTCTAGGCAAGCGTGCTCCATTGTAGACAGCATCATCGCTTAACATCAGGCGAGTTAGCTGTCAAACGCAAGCCTAATTATAAATATTTTTTAAAGTAACTCGATAATGTAACAGACAATAATGCTTAAAAAGATGTGTAAGGGGGTCATCTCGGTGTGAATTGACCCTTAGTTTTAATCCCGCGATATCTTCTAAACATTTATCTGCCCTGTTTCCAGGCATGTCCGTGAAGCCGATGGTGTGTGTATTGCCGACGAGGTGCAAGTGGGCTTCGGTCGCGTGGGCACCCACATGTGGGCGTTCCAGACTCAGGACGTAGTTCCGGACATCGTCACTGTGGGCAAGCCGATGGGTAACGGACATCCAGTGGCGGCTGTAATAACTACCCCGGAAATTGCTAAGAGTTTCGCGGATACAGGAGTAGAATATTTTAATACGGTAACTATTTCGTACCAGTTCCACAGTTCATCATCATCATTTCAGCCATAGAACGTAGTGGACGTTCTATGGCTGAAATGTTCCTGAAGTTTTAAATCCGTGCCCCGTCCGCACCTCGTACGGGTCACGGCTCGTGCCCGCCACGGTCTAGTTTAAATCATCCTTTACCCACCACTCCTTAGCATGTCTCCCTTGTTTGTCTGATTTGGGTTGCTATGTTATATATGTTTGGCCAATACTTTTCAGCTCCACAATAGGCATGTGTCCTAATGTTTAATTTATTACTAATAACAGGCTCAACGATAAATATAACTAAATACATTACACATACTGAAGAAAATAATTAAATTGGCGGATAAATCTCTGAGATATGAGCGTTTAAAGTTTTAGGTGGGGATAGAGAGGGGATACTCTGTCCCCTCTCGCAAAGCGTGTGTTAGTATAGCATTTGTATGGCGCGCCTGAGGCGTGACGTCATAACCCAGTATAGTGTGCTCTCTGTCTAGCATGAAGTTAAAATACTTATAACTTATTAATTTTTGAACTAATTTTATCTTCGTTTTCGTTGATGGGCTCTATTTATGATCAGCTTTTTTATGAGGTAATAAAAAATATTAATCATCATGCCTATTGGACACTAACGCGTAGTCGCTGGTACAATCAAAAGCGCATGTTTGACATTCATTATCACTCTATTAATAGTGTCAAACACAAATACAAATGATAGACATAATGTTGATAAGGTTTCGTAAGGTCGACAAATAAGTAAATAGTATACTTACGCAATGGAAAGCATCAATTTTATATTTAAACATTGATAACACGCTATAAGTAGACCTTATGATGTAACACCTTGTTATCAATGTTAGAACTTTGGAAATTAGTTAATGGTGATAAAATTATTATTGACTTTTGTGGATTCAGCACAAACATCGTTGCAAAACGGGTTGTTTTTTATAAGCAGGTTCATATTAAATATAATACTGCTTACTAGTTGCGCTCCACAGTTTCAACTGCGTCTCAGGAACCGTACATTTTTCCGGGATAAAAATTATTATATCCCTCTACGGTTTTCAAACTCTGGACAAAGTATCATGTCCATCCCTTGCTCTATTTCTACGTGAAAGAGGAATGAACAAAGAAGCCAACAAACAAATGCACTTTCGCATTTATAATACTGGCTGCACCCCGCGGTTTTACCCGCGTGGGCTCTAGAACTTAAAAAAATTCCGGGATAAAAAGTATCCTATATCTCTTTCTGGTTTTCCGACTGTCCCTATGCAAAAATCACTGCGATACATTGTTCTTTTGCTGCGTGGTAAAGGCACAAACAAACGTACATTTGCATTTATAACATAAGTATGATATGATAAATAGAAAGATAAGAAACAAATAAGAAATGTCATAAAATCTTTAGTAGGTACCTATGAATAGTTTTGTAGTACTATTCACTTGCAAGATGAGCGTCCGGTGTTCGGTTGCGATAGCCTGGTCGCTCGCATCGGCTCTTTTACACGCAAATATCGCTTTTACTTGCCTCTCAATATGGGTGGATACAGTGTGACAAACTTTGAATCGCCACCTTCATAAATATGATGTTCGCTCGGAGCTTTAATAGTAAATCCTTTTCATGTTTGATTCCAGTACGGTGGCAACCCAGTGTCATGCGCGATCGCCAACGCCGTCTTAGACGTTATTGAAGAAGAGAACCTACTCGAGCGAGCGCACCGCGTCGGCAACTATCTACTGAGGAAGTGCGAGACGCTGAAACACAAGCACAGGCTAGTGGGCGACGTGCGAGGGAGAGGCCTTTTCGTTGGGGTGGAACTGGTGACAGACAGAGAGGCAAGAACGCCTGCGACGGCTGAAGCTAAACACATCGTTAATAGGTGAGAAAACTATCCTACCAATTGTTTTTCTAAATCTCATTGATATTGTAAACTAGCCGCCCGAGAAACGTCGTACTATCAAATTTTTATTTAATAAACAGTGTTAATACAAAATCCCATAGAAAATAGGACGTTCAGTTTTATCGAATTTCCAGCAAAAATGTGCATGAACATATTTTAAAACAAAAAAAATATTTTATATTGAAATAAAGAGAGGCGAGGTTCCACGCACATTTTTGTTGTTTTATTTTTCCTGGAAAATTTTAAACTTCGAGAAAACTGGACGTCCTTTTTCTATGGAATTTTACCCCCCCCCCCCCCCCCCCCCCCCCCTTCTGGCTACGCCTGTGGGCCATATAATCACCGGCAGCTCAAGCCGCCTACTGCAGAGCATTAAACTAGAAGCTGTGGTCTGAGTCATAATATTCTTTGTGTAATTTGCAGAATGCGAGAAGAGAAGATCCTGATCAGCCGCGACGGTCCGGACAGCAACGTGCTGAAGTTCAAGCCTCCGATGGTGTTTTCAACGCAAGACGCAGACCGACTCGTAGACACGCTCCACAGGGTGCTGACCGAATTAGACGGAAGAAGGGTCAACGTTACCAATCTCAAACTAGAGGTAAAACAGCAGAAGCAAAGCGCAAAGTTGCTACTCCATTGGTTCGGATCGGATACGTTTCGGAGAGTGTCCATCGGCTCTGCGTGATCTAATTCCCTCCTGTTCATTTTTCTATCGGACTGCCAGAGTGGGCACGAAAAATCGACACCGCTTTATGGTTGATATCCCGAAAACCCGTTCAAAGAGCTATGATTCCACGTTTATTGTGCGAACTGCTAGTCTGTAGAATGCGCTGCCTGAATGGGTGTTCCCCGATAGTTACAATCTGGGTGTCATCAAATCACGAGTGAATCGGTTTCTTGTAGGCAAGCGTGCTCCTGAAACATTGCATTTTAATCCGAAACAGTAATGTACGTGTAATGCACAATACTGCTTGGCAGATGAATAACTATAGTAACTATAATCATCATCATCATTATCAGCCTATAATGAAACCAAACAAACCAAATCGATCGCGGTCAAACGTTAGCCTAGCCCGAAGTAAAAGTAAGTGTCCTAGTGGAGAGCTACATAGCAGCTGATATTATTTTCGCGATTTCATTGTTGCTCTATAGTAAAAGTTGTTCAAAATGATGGGCTATATGGACCCCTTTCCGCTTAACCCAGTAACAATTAAAAATTAAAATTTCTAAAGCGCTGTCTCCTTTGTTCACAGGTTATGGTCACACCTATCGACGAGCCCGTACCAAGCAGTCAGTCAACATTAAAATCGAATATACAGCAAACTCTGAAAAGCTCATAATTCAGTAAGCTCACACCTATCGAATATTAAATTATGTATATATAGCTTAAAACTATTTGTAAGGATTTTGGAAAGTCTGTAACATGAATGAACGTATATTTGAGACAACCCTGACTTAAAACTGTATTAAAAGCAGCTCATAATTTGGAAATACGTTGTGAAAAAAAAAAAAAAAACTATATGTAGATTAATTTGAGCGGGAATGCAAAAATAAATTAAGAAAAGATTTGACTAATGTCAAATCTTTTCAAAAGTTTTCTCTATCAGCTGATGTCAGACGAAAATCCAAAAATATGTGTACTTCGCTTACCACCACTATTTTGATTGCTAAATGTGAAATGCAGTTTCAGATTGGCAATTATTTGCGAAAGTGGCGTTCACATTATTCTCTACCTTTTTTGCCAAACTGTAGAAGAAACCAATAAAATTGGGTGTCTCAATTTGATGATAGAATTATCTTGAAATTTTCTATTTTATAAATAGTTTACTTATAAATTACGATATTGACTCAATGCAATAACTTAGATGTACGATATAGGTATACGTGAATAATACGATAAGGTACAAAATAAAGTTAAGATACAAAATAAAACACGACTACTATTAATAAAACTACACCTTTTATTACCCTACTCTGAAGAAAACATTCATCTTTGAATGAATGACAAAAAACATAAAAACCTAAGCAAGAAACTTTGCCATGGTCATCTCGCCGCCGCGCCGGCGCCGGTCACAACGGTATTAGATCGCAATCCATGCCTAATTTTCACACAAGTTCGACCTGCCAAAACTTGAAAAGTTAAATTCATTTACTTTATTTTTAATCCTACTAGGGCTTGCCGTAAACTGACATTAATAAACAATTAGCAACAAATTGTTTATTTTACATATAACATTTTTTGATTTTTGAAAAAGTGATCCTTGAAAAGTGTACGAAGGCAGAAATGATAAGTAATTAAGGTAAAAATGTAACAAGGAATACATTATTTTGTAAAATATATTTATTACTTAGTGATTTTTCAACATAGTTCCATATATATATAAAATAATAAAAGAACGTTTATTTGCTAAAAAAAATTACAAGCTTATGAAATAGGTACAGAGATAAAAAAACAAAATAAGAGTTAGCGGGTAGGTGAGAAATGTTTACATACCTACTCCAAATAAAGTAGCCCTGTATCTCACACTAGGTGGGTCCTGTGTCGTGAGATTCAGTTCTTCCTTCCGTATATAGCTTCAAAGTATCTCCAACCTTTTTATTCCTTTAATATAGTAAGATCTTGGCAACTCGGTGCATGTTCGCCAGAAGTAGTCTACTGTTTATTGGTTTCTGGCGTACATACAGTGGTGGATCCATGTTTACGTCTACCGTTATGAAACGACGCATAAATTAATTTTTATTCCGTCGAAACGACGCTAAACCTGCCTCTGAACTGGCAACAAGCGTGCGTTTGTAAGAAGTAATAGTTTCTATATATTTAGATTTTTTGTTCTGTGGTTTTTGATCTACAGCGAATAAACGCGGCACTCAACGCGCGTGGAGTTTCTTCATAACTAAATGTTGGTGACATTGCGCACAAGTTTGTCTGAGATGCTATCTCAACTATCTCACGCACTTACTTGACCCTTCGGTCATTTAATACGATGTCATGGATATTGGCGATCATCTCTGAAGTAGCGACCTCAACATGACGTTCTGGACGCTTAGCATCATTTGTGCTTGTGCGACCACAAACATATTGGTAAACCTATTGGTTCTATAGGCGGGAACTTGTAATTGGCCCAGACACCTAATCATTTTTGTTTACTTAGATACTATTAGCTATTAGATACCATATTTTACTATTAGAGACCACGAACCGGAAGACGTAGCGTAGGTAGGCCCCTCCCACTAGATGGACCGACGACATTGTGAGAATCGCGGGCATCCAGTGGATGCAAAAGGCAGGCTGTCGTTCAGTGTGGAGGTTAAAGGGAGAGGCCTATGTTCAGCAGTGGACGTCTTCTAGCTGATGATGATGATATACTATTAGGCTGAGAGTTTCCCTAAATATGCAAAATAAAATAAAATAAATAAATAAACCATTTGTGGATAATTTTTATTCATTCATTTATGTGATGAACATTTGTGTTTGTTCTATATCTGGTTGTTAATATTTATTTAAGTATGTATTTAAAACTATATATGTATGTATATCAGTCTCTGGCAGCCATATCACAAGCTATGCTTAGTTTGGGGTCTGATGACCGTGTGTGCAAAATGTCCCGAAATATTTATTTATTCACGGAGTAGAGTCCCCACAATAATTGTCTAACCTTTGTTTCGTTTCTGTATCTTTTTTTTTGCAAATAATAATATTTAATAAATTAATTAACACGCGAAATTAAGTTTTCTCCATATTTGATTATACACAAGCAATATTATTTCTTTAATTACAGTCAATAGAAAATAAAACCCACGGAACTGGCTGAATTATCATTTATAAACTAAAGATTTTAGGCATTTCGCTTAAATTTTTTCAAGTTATTTACCAGACTTATCACTCTGTCGAGGCACTTTATACTTTTACGTTTACTGTTTTATAATGTTATTCTTAAATAATACATATAAGGTAAACTTTTTAATTTTGGCGCGTAAAAGTTGTGTAGAAATTAGATGCACTAGTTGTGTGACTCGTCACGCAACTAGATTACAAACCCGTTCGCGGAGTTCCCGTATCTTATGTTCCAACATAAATGTCTAACACACTTTCTTCCAAAAACATTGCTTTCAACAGTTCCACTAAGCTTCTGTTAACTATTTAATTGAATTTTGACATTCGGTGAACAGCCTGTTCCTGTCTCAAAGACAGCCTGTCATTTGTTAGCGACAGTGACAAGAGCCGCCGTATGCGACGTCCTTTAATCGGCTTTATGCGCCCGACCACTAAACGTCGCGGCATACGTTAACGCTTACTTACTTATTAAGTTTTGCTTGATGTACATAACTCACGTGTATACTTATAGCGCCCGTCGTATCCTAGTTATAAGATTTTCGGTCTTATAGCTAAGAGTAAGTATCTAATCTCTCTCAGACTCCCTGGCAATCTTATAGGACGGAGAGGATTCTTGAGGAGAAAGAAGGCGGGGTGTGCGATAAGAAATTACGTAATACATTATAACTATGGGTTAATACTTTAATTTGCAAATGTTTCATATCTAAGTAATACAAAAAGTGAAATAAACTCCTGTTTTGTAAAAAAAAATATACCATAGGAATACACAGCTGTCTCTAGCACGTGCGCAAACTTACCGGCACATCAATCTTGTCTACCTTTCATATTGTGCAAGTTTTTTTAATCGGCTCTTAAGTCGCGTTCTTTTCATTGTAGGTTTTTATAGCTACCGGTACATAGGACCTATAGACTCAAAAGTGCGTAGTCGGACTACGGTACCGTTTGTAGACAATAAAGCTATTCAATGTCTGGACAATACAGGGGAGGTCTGAAGACGATTAACTGGATTCGTTTTAACGGTTCGATTCCAAGGCAAACGTCTTCAATATCTGGAAGATAAGACCCTGTTTTATTGCAAGGGGTTAGGGATTTCAAACGGTCATGATTTTATTTGTACAGTCAGTTCAGCTGCGTTTGGAGTAATTTATTTTAACGGTTTTGATGTTCGTTTTCAATACATATTTAACGGTAGTTAAGTAATCTACCAAAAACGTTAGATAAGCTACTAAACGTGAAAGCTATGAATCTTTATTAAATTATCCAGTCTAGCGTGCCTAACTGTAATTGCCTAGATTATAAGGGTCATGTGAATCTACTAGATTTGATTCGAGTATAGGTATAAACCTAATTGCAAAACTTGGCGTTCTATTTTCTCAACGCGAACCCAATTTCAATTAAGTTAATTGCGGTAGAGCCAATTTTCGGAGATAGAGCGTTCTTTAATACCAACAGTCGTGCATAATAAAGTGATAGGGGAGTCATTATGTCAGAACGATTACCGAAAGTGGTTTGGCACGCGCGCTCCACCCGCATGTGACGTCACATGTTTTGATGTCGCTCGCCAATTTCGGAAACCGCCCGCCTCACTTCCTAAAATCAAAGCCATGTACAGCTTGTAACAGTGCAGCTAGTGCCACAGACTATACAACAGTTGGCTAACATATAACGTACAAGGAGCGGTGGCTTGACACGCGTTATATCGACGCAACACGATATCTCGATGAGATCAGTTAAGTGACAATCGACGTAACGAAATCATACCTGCTAAAGTAGGTACTCAATTACTTACCTACGCTCTCGTATTATGAGGAGGCTTTATGAAATCGGTAGGCTCCTTTCTTGGTTTGATCGAAGCGCTCATAAGTGCTTGCGTGGGTACGCGTTAAGGGAGATTAGATTTCAGACATCTTGTAGTGGAAATGGCTCAGACGGGTACCTATGAATAAGTGTTGTTTAATACTTACACGACGGTATTATGCGTGCGAAATATGAACCGGGAGACCTCACCTGTAACTATTAATACAAGGTTGTTAAAAATTTGCTAACAATCTGTCACAAGCTTTCCTACATCATACCTTATAACTTTAGTTCCATGACTTTTAATAATTCGTATTTTTTTTAATTCCATATAATGTATTAAAACAATTTTATTAAAACTACAGCTCTAAATGAGAAGAGGGGCTTCAAATGAGGAGGAACGTACGAGTCCGGGAAAAGCTAACTTGCACCTGCTGCATAATACAGAACAATAAAAATACTTACTAAAGAATTTATTAAGTTCTGCAAAACGTTAAGAAACAAAAGTTGTTAAGTGGGGAATGTAGAGGATCTACCTTAAAAAGATGTTAATTTATTATAAATAACCCTGTATAGGTTTAATATTGTTGTAGAAGGATTGCTAAATACGAATCTTCAACCTCTGGAAAACTATTTTCCCTTATCTATATACTATAATATTATAAAGAGAAAAGATATGATTGTTTGTTTGTTTGCATTGCATAGGCTCCGAAACTACTGAACCGATTTGAAAATTCTTTCACTGTTGGGAAGCTACAGTATCCCCGGATGACATAGGCTATATATCTATGCCCGTGAGAAGCTGGGGCGGACCGCTGGTTTTTCCATAAAGACACTTAATAAGTTTAAACGAATTATCAATAATATATCTGTAGTTTTTATTATTGTTAAATTGTTGTTGTAAGATCATCGCAAACATCGCTAAACAGCAAATCTTAGACAATAATAGCGAAAATTATTTAACAAAATTATTCAACTCTATGGAAAACTAAATCATAATCATAAAAACAAATAAAAAAATGTGTGAACTAATTATGAATAATCCTATGTAAAAGTGTAAAGGTGACGAATAAAATTAATTTTCTTTCTTTCATGTAGGTCTTATCATTGATGTAAAAGGATCGCAAAATATGCTAAACAGGAAACCTTAGACAACAATAGCTAAAGCATACGAATCTTAATACCACTGGAAAATTTAAATAAATTTCCCTAATTTTTTCCGTAAGGACACTATCATAACAATAACAAATTAAACTTGTGTGAATACCCATTATAATCAATGTGAATATCATTCGGCTGACAGAGGGTATCAGGGAATGCGGGCGGCACACTTCACTGCCAATACGGCACGCGACGGTGCAGACGTTTGTATTGTCGTCGGTGTGAAGAATAACGCCGAAATATTATAAACGCTATTTAACCAAAATGCTTTTTGTGAACCGATATAAAAACATGAGTAGATTTCTTTCTCTGATCTCCGATATTAACCGCATTTCAGCCATAGGACGTCCACTACTGACCATCCCATCGATATCCAAAAGGGCCGATTAGAAGCGGCCTGCATCCAGTGTTTTTCTGCGGTCGTTGGTCATTTAATGGGTGGACGTCCTACGCTGCACTTACTGGTCCGTGGTCTCCGTTCGAGAACCTTTCGGCCCCATCGGCCATCTGTTCTGCGTGCCCAGCCCACTGCCGCTTCAACTTGCTAATCTCTGATATAAGTAGGTACTATCGATATTATCTATTTTGTATAATACTGACATTCTCGACGATGTGATCGTCAGTAGCCACACACGAAAGTCAAAATTGGTATTGTAATTCTCTGCTGCTTGCAGTGTAGAGATTGGTGCCAAAATAACTTTAAAAAAACCTTTTCTAGTGGCTTTCAAATCGTCTTAATATAGGAACCGAAAACTCCAAAAGTAAACAGCTCTCTTGTTTGTGTAGCTTAAATAACTTGGCAAAATATTAAAACACCTTCGCAAGGAAATCCTGCAAATCTCAAAGAAGTTCTCGTACATCCCTACGGCAATAAATAAATCCGAGCCAAGAGTGAACCGTCAAAGTGTCTCCCGCACTGCATCTCGTGGGCGCAGATGACGGCGGCTGCCGTGACATATTGCTCCGAGCGTCTCCGATCCCTTTCATTTGTATTCCGGAGCCGAACTGAGATGCCAGATAATGCTTTTACAATAACGATCCTAACATGACGACCGATTCCTTTTCAATACGGTCTATGGAATCTTTTTTCGATGCAGTTAATGTAATTCTAATATAGCCTTCTCCGAATACAGTTGCCATTACAAAAACAGTGGCTAACAATGGGAAATTGAATTAAACAGTTGACCTTTATCCAAATATTTATGTAGGTGAGCAGATGCTAATTCGACCCAAGACCCAAAAGTTACATCCACGTATACATGGCTTTGGAAGTGTAATGATTCTTTTGTACAATTTAAGTTTCCTGTAAGACATTTAAATGGAGATAGGATCCCGCATTGCATTGTAATAGAAGGTGCATCCTTTTTGCTTAAAGTGGAACCTCGAAATCGTGCAATTTCGCCGTTTTCGAGCACATGGCAAGCTTGGTTAAGCGTGAGCCATGTTTATTTGTAAAATGTTCTGTATTTGTACCGAATTTCTTACTCTTTGAAGGCGATTTTGATCGAACCATATAATATTATCTATGAACGAAATTGCCATACTTTAAGATTAATTATTTTTATAGTAATACTAAGAATAAGATGGATTGCACCAGGCATAACTCAAATCAATTTAAATTAATTACTTACTTACTTTCAAATTTAAAGTTTCGCATCATTCATAACTCACAAAAACTAACTGTACATGAGTACAATAAGTAGATAGATTATACCTAACTGTAACAATACAATATATTCGTGCATGCAAAGAATTATATTCTTACAATATCATTGTAAGAATAAAATATATTTTTGCAGTTTCGTTATCCTTTCAAGGACCCCAAATCAGCAAATTGTTGGTGCACCTTACTCGAACCCTTTCCCACGATATCAGCAACATCAGGTTACCGCCAGCACCTGCAAGGAGATTTTGTTTGTACTACAACTTTGCGTCTAAAATCTATCATTATTTAGGTACTAACGCGATTGAAAGGGAAAACAGCAATTTATTTTTCTCAATTTTGTTGAAATTACTTTACATTTCAGCATCAAGTTTATTTGTCGTGTATTATATAGGTAATTAGATATTTGAATGAAAAGTCAAAACGATACGTTGCGATTACGTTTTGTAATAAATACCGGAATTGTGTTAAATTCGATATTATTATACTATTCCTAGGAACATTGCCAGTAACATAACTGCTGCATCATGTTTCGAGAGTTTAAAAAAGCTTGAGTACATTACAATTAATATCCTTCCAGCCATGGCTGTTCATAAAATCTACAAGTTTCTTTGTTTAAGAATGTCACCGGATCATAATACATGTTGCAAATAGTAAATCTAAACAAAAATGATGTTTCTAGCCTAACATTCAATTAGTAAAATTATATACCTATATATATAATTATTATATAACAATAAAAAAAACTTTTCCTTTGATTTGCAAACCTTTTCATTTGATAACCAAATCATGATGGTAGATAAGAACACTTTGTCCGGCATCTTGAAGCATCCGCCATATTGAATTTAGTGTGACGTCATTTTATTTTTCGTATTCTCAGCAAACCCTTTCATTTGATACCCATTATCATGGGGGTGGTATAAATATCTGGTCCGCCATCTTTGGAAGTCCGCCTTATGGGGATACCTATATATCCTCAACCGATTGAGCTGAAATTTTGCATACACGTTTACAGCTGACAATGCATGGTTAGCTAAATGACGTCACTCTAAATCCAATACGGCGAAATTAGCTGAAAGCTGAAGATATTAGCTGAAATTTTGCATACAAAAATTCTCTAATAATAATTAATTGGTCTAAAATTCAGTTGCAAGATTTGTCCCACATACAATACATACCTACTAACAGGGCACGTTAAATAAAACCTTGTAAAAAGTCATTATTATTCTGAGAAAAAGAACTATACAATTATATGTCACAAGAGAAATAATTTGTTTTCATCCCCACCATTGTGCATGCAAAAAATTGTGTTATTTGTTATTTCGTCACCATCGTTACACCGCTTATTCAGCTGCTTGTCTAGACTACATCGATTTGCATACTTAGTCAACAGTTTCATTACATAAGTAATACAGTATTAACCTGATACATATTGTAGGTAAGTAATTAATAAAGCGGTCTATGTCAAGCATATAGTAATTACGAGCTATTGGTACCTAAATGGTGTAGTTAACGTTCTAATGTTCTAACTTGAGCGACGATAACTTTGTCTATCTCAATCTCGTGAAAATAAATTGCTTTATAGAGGTATTATTAAAGAAATCTATTGTAAGGGATGAGTTATTGAAGAGAAGCGTATTTCGGTGAAATTTATTCGCGAGACCCTCATTGTATCGGATAAAATATTTTATTCGCCCTTACTTTTGGGTCATGGACAATCTGACACCTTTATCCAGATGGTAGGTCTCTTTCCAAGAGAACTACGAGTACGTCTAGTGACTCCACTATTGTTGTTAACATTAAATATCTATACAGGGTTACGTGAAAGGTGTGTATTAAGCCGAAAGGGGTTCATAATAAAACTAATCAATATTACCAACTTTTCCAATGGGACCAACCCGTAAATCGCATAAAAATATCGGCTGCTCTATAAGAAATTGTTATTCACACTCGACAAAATTTAAGGAGTAGCTGATTATTTTTTCACAATTTTGGGGTTCCCTTAATGAAAGCTGTCCGTAATGACGAGTATTACATACCTTTTTCGGCCCAATTTAATAGATCACATTTGACGCTTCATCAAAGTTCAACAATATGCACGTATTATTTATGATTTAATTTTTCAAAGTTATAACTGCTCAATTGCTTAGTCTTTTCCCAGTTAAAAATACATATTTCTTGTAATAATGACAAAAGAAGGCAATTTTACGATTTACTTTGACAAATAAACAATATACCGACATATGTCAAATGTGATCTTTAAATTGGCCCTACTTTAGTGCCTACAACCTTTATAAACTTACTTAGCTTCAAAATTTGTTTATTCCTAATCATCATCTTCTCACCAAGAATAACTACTTAACTGAAAAATGCCCACTAGTTGTCTTTCGTGCTTTCTACCACTACCTTATTGCTAATCACCTCCATTCGCGTCTAGCATTGTATTGTATTGTAATACTAGCTGACCGACAGACGTTGCCCTATCTTAGCTATGAATGTCTAAAAATAAAAATAAAACTGCTGTCTGGTAAATTCCCATTCATCAAACGCACGAACTGTCAAAGGCACGAAAATAAAATCGTCGGAAATTTTCCAATTTTCTGTGCAATATTCTTAATTTTGTCTTTGCGTAAGAACTTTATACAAAGTATAAGAAAACTTAAAAAAACATGAATGTAATCAGTAAAGTCGTTCTCAATGAATGGCGTGACCAAGGTATATAGGGATTCATTTTTATGTATACAGATTGCTATTACAAGTAGGTAAGTAAGTTACCTACCTATATCTTTTTATAACTTGCTAATAAATACATAATTTTGTTTGTAAGTTGCCGAGCAAGAACCAATTTATTTAACGATTTTATAAGGAAAATATCAGCTATCTCAGAAATTGTAATTAGTTTCATGTTTCAGTTTTAATATTTAGCTATAAGTTTGGTTCAACTTAAGCATGAAGTTCGAAAATGAAATATAATCTTTAATTATATAGATATCTACTTTACATTTACTTTACAAGGAAAAAAGACCCGACCACTGCCTTTGGGTATTATTTGAAATGAGCTGGTAATATCTACTTAATTAGCTAATATCTATATCTATATTTTCCTTTAGTAATGTAGTGTAACGTAGATAATTATATTATAAGAATATATATATTAAGAAAGTTTTTCAATCATCTTAACGACTTTGTAAAATCCAGCTTACATGAAGAAATAAGTAAGGAAGATCAAGGTGATGAAAGATAGGTGATTCAAGCAGTAACATAGAATCTCCAGAGCTTATTCGACGGCGCAGAAATAGATGACATATTCCGAAATTCCGTTCCAAATAGTTTAACAGGCACCGACCTCTATATAATATCGGGGAGTATGGGATATATCACAAGAACAGTACGTCTCAATATGCAATAAAAAGGGGAAACGTATGCGACCTCAGATCCGAGAGGATTTCTCGAGAGCACACCTGAACTGGATTACTTGTATCCGGCCATACTATAAAAAACCTTCGTTGAATCGCATCTCTAGAGGGCGAATTTAAAAGAACCCTTTTGGTATTTCTCTGGTGTTATATCAAATTTAGAACGGACTGGTACTATTTCATCTAATTTGCATAAATAAACACTTCTGAAAGAGCGTCTGGAAAGAATGTAGGTTAATAATACGCCTAATTCGTTGAATTTTTAGGTTTTGCTCGAAATTCTTTTATTTCTGCCTATATAAAAAATCCATTCGGTTTAAGTAGGTACCATACCTACTTAAACCGAATGGATTCATGGCCGACGATATTGTAAATCTCATAGAAAATGAAGTAAATTTATACCAAAATTATCGTCATACGCCGATGATTTGTTTTTTGATTTGTCGTCGTATGCTTAGTCTATTTTCATAACAATGGAAATATTTGACACAGACATACCTACTTACTTTATTGTAAGTAAGTATGGGTTAGTTTCAAAATTTACAGTTTGCAAAATGTGCCCAAGGTTCAAATGAGCATTTATCGCTTGTTGCACTTCGCAAAATGTGCATTTCTCACAATGGGTATCTTCGAATGTGCTCTTACGTGTAGACCTTGGTGTCTGCAATTAGGCATTCATGAATTAGGTACCTATATACTTCGACTAAAAATGAATGGACGGGCCCTAACCATTGAAATTGCTCAGTAAAAATGAGTCAAAACCGTCGGACATATACTTTAACCCCTAATTATAAAAATGTACAGTATATTTGTTACAAAAAATAGACGCCGGTTTTATTTGTGTATTTACACTTCGGGAAAGCATATAATTTTGTCAGATGTTTCGTTATCGCGCAACAATAGACACGTGTTGCACATCCTACGGCTAGAGACGGACTGAAACGAAATGAGAGCAGGCGCTCATTTTGTTATCTTCAAAAATGCGCTTCTACTGGGCCTGTCCATTCATTTTATTTTGGTCGAAGCATGTATACTAATGTTATGAATGCGAAAGTTTAGGTGTTAGTGTGTATGTTCGTCTGCACTTAACTCCACAACAGCTAAATAGATATTAATTAAATTTTGTATGGAGGTAGCTTAATACTCTGGATTGACATACTGGTTTTTATCCAGGACAAACTATTGGTTCCTGTAAGAAAGCGGTCGAAACCGCGGGGTGCTGCTAGTTAAAAATAAGTACTTACCTGTCAACACGGATCCGACAGCGGGATTTATAATCGAACATCAAGAAAATGTGTCGTTTTGCGTCAAAAACATTGTTTGAACATCTATGAATGAGGCCGGGTCCGGGTCCACCGAATTCAAACGTTGACATGTAGCGCAATGTAAAGGCAAAAAGGTGGGTTAGGTATGTTTACGCACGAATAAAACCCCTTTATTTTAGGATTTTCTTTCATTTCTGGAACATTGTCATGAGCGGCTAAAGCTTCGCATAGCGATGGGTACATATTTATATTTTCATTTTAATACTCTGCGCTTGTATTTAGGTTTTTGCACGTGACGCTGACGGGAAAGCGCAATAAAGTTGGCTCGTTCCGTTGGCGCTTAATATTAAAAGTTTACATAGGTAGTATGTGTCGACCTTTGCATAGTTTCCGTTGTTGCCACGGCCTGAATTCTCCTTTGTCCTATATGAAAAGAAACGAGCGCGGGAAGCGAATGTGCGCCTGAATAATTGAGAAGCAGCTCGTCTTGCTGGGAACGGCTAAACGCATTGGAGTGAGCCTGGGAGCGCGCATATGGTGTGACCTCGCAATCCTTGCATACAACTATTTAACCTTCGATAATCTAAGAAGAATAAGTTTTTTCACGTTATTTGTTATGTTTATGTACTATGGTATACAACATGCCGTCGAAATTGCGCTAGAAATATAAAGATGGTATAAAGAAATATAATTTAAAAAAAAACCAATCTTTTTCATATTGGTCTGAGCAAACCCTTTCATTTGATAACCATATCATGATAAGAACATTTTGTTCGCCGTCTTGGAGCGTCCGCCATATTGAATTTTATCATCTAGGACCAAAGTGATTGGGAAGACAAATCCAACGAACCCAAACTGACGGGGTTACGTCATTTCGTTTAGGAGCTCCTGGCCATCTTCGAACTCCATCATCAGACCAGCTCGATAGTAACATAAATTTTCATTGTCACCGAACTTAATTAAGCATGTCAAACAAATGAACAAAGTAATTTGTTTTGACATAAATTTAGTTTTTACATAACGTGATTTACACAACTCAACAGCTGAAACAGCTCAATCGGTTGTGGGGCCTTACGCCCAACTCGTTACGCGGTCCCAAACTAACGCTAAAACCGCACAGTTGGGAAAATCACGCGAACGTGAACCTTAACGCGCTAAGGACGGTTTGCGGTCGCGCAACATTTTTGAATCACCTAAAATGGATTGCTTCAGACAGCTAGGCGTAAAGCCCACATATTACAACGTACATTTGCAGTCGTACTAACAGGGCCAGTTAAATAAAACCTTGTAATAATAGGTAGGTTTCGCTCAATTAGAGGCCAGATACAACTAAAACCAGTGACCTACCCTAAGCAGAAATTTTCTGCGCTATTGACCCTTGCTCTCGATATGGGATTTTCATTACCACATAAGCCCTGGATGTATGATAATACGTTTTATGACTCTTTAATGTCTGAAAGGATCCTGATTTCATCTGAGGCAGCTCGATCGTAAAGGATATGAAGCTATACCTACGGGCCCATAGTCTAATTAACGGTTAACTTGCGCTTAACTCGTGAATAAATTAATAAAGGCATGAAATAACGACGATGTTATATTTTATAGGCCATTATACTTCTACAAGAGTGTGGTGTGTCTTAAGATATATGGATGGTAATATTCTCGAGCGAGGTTTTTGAACATCTAGCTAAGTAGTCGTATCGTGACCGTTTGATCAAATATCCTATACACAGGGCTAAAAGGAGCGTGGCATTAACCCGATAGGATAGGATAGGATGGTCATTGTACTTACATTGTAAACAATATTTACTATGGAACCAACCAAACCCGAAACACCGTAGGCTTAGTAATAGGGTCCCGTTTTTATCCTTTGGGTACGGAACCCTAAAAATAAGCTATTCCATATTGATTCCATACATTTCGTTGTGTGTATTATGTCATTTTTGTATGGAACAGCCAAAGTTATTTTAAACTATCGAGTCATCGGTCAAAAATTTACAAATCAAAAGTAGACCAAAACTATACAACTATTAAGGTAATCTATGCATTAATTCTACATTTATTGCAAGTTATATCAGACATAGTCATAACCCCATTCAAAATAAGTTTGTCGGTTTTCTAAAATGTACGTAGGTATATAAGTTTGATAAATTCAGAAAATTTTCTTCCTGAATCTGCACTAGACCCCACATGTGTTTGTATCATTGGGAACAGCTGTTTTTTTTTCGATTTGGGCTTTGGTGCAATAGTAAAAGTTGTGACCTGGGGCGTTTTGTGTATCCTATCTCGTATTTCTGTGTCTACAGTAGGTACCTAGCTACAGTATCTACCAACATCCTCAATACATAACCAACAGGCAGAAGGTGCAATAGCCAAAATTATTACATTAATTGAGCTCACTTGACATATCAATTTCGTTAGCACGCCAATTGTCCTTTAATATGAATGATTGAACTTTGCTGAATCCTGTTATTACCCACTACAATCGACATGTTCCTCTTAATTGATGATAATGTCTTTGTCATGGTGATTATAATTAGCTTATGTATCCTATATGTTATATTATTGGTATTATGTATCCTTTATGTATCCTTCGCTCCAGCTACGATTATTTACTTTTATAGAAATATAACTTAATGTTAGATGATAGTGTCTTGAGTTTATTTATATAAATGAACAAAATAAGGTACATTTTAGAAATACCGATAAATTAATATAAATCCTATTTCGTTACAACAATGTAGTTATGTATGTTAGATAGCCCGTTGGTCCAGTTGGTAGTGAACCTGCCTTCTGAGCTTGAGGGGCGTGGGTTCGATTCCCATCTAGGACAAACATTTGTGCGATGAACATTTGTGTTTGTTCTATATCTGGTTGTTAATATCTATTTAAGTATGTATTTAAAAACTATATATGTATGTATATCAGTCTCTGGCCGCCATATCACAAGCTTTGCTTAGTTTGGGGTCTGATGACCGTGTGTGCAAAAAATGTCCCGAATATATTTATTTATTTTATTTAATGTCTAATTTAGCTTAGCAACAAATGTAGATTGAATATCTACAATTAGTATCGTTTTAATATATAGATAGTTTAGATTTGGAAATGTTTAAGCGCTGACCTAATAAATCCATAGTTTTAAATATTTGCGCTGAAGAAATGTATACTTAAGTAGGTACCTACCTAATTGATAACTTCTAAATTTTATTAGATAATCATCATAAAACACCAATTTCCATGCAAATATCAATTTTGACATTTATTAAACGCAGGGAATAGTTTTGTGCTAGAGTTCATGAAAACTTCAATTGAATTTCAAACTTTAGCTGGCACAAGGTTCATACCTGAGCTAGCTTTTGTCCAAAGTTTGTCTCAATCTCACGATCGCTGTAGCTGTTCGCAGAATTTGCTGTTAGCTGTTTCAAAGTAATAAAATAAAAAATAAACTAAATAGAAACATACTTAGGTGAAGACAACTAATTAATTAAGAAACTGAGTTATGTGTCAATGCGCACAGTTGCAAGAATTTAATTGCAACTAATAGGCATGACAATAAAATTTGTGAGAACCACGTCAGTTTCCATGATAAAATGTGTCCTTATTTTTAATTTATTACAAACTAGCGACCCGCCCGCCCGGTTTCGCACGGGTGTAATTTACGTGTAAAGCCAGGGCGGGTCCCTAGCTATATATATAAACCTTCCGTGAAAATGTATCTAACTGATGGTGAAAACCGCATCAAAATCCGTTGCGTTGGAGGAGTTAGCGGCCATACAGACAGACAGACGCGGAAAGCGACTTTAATTTGTACTATGTAGAGATAGAGAAGAGAAGAGATAGAGATAACAAGCTTAGCGATGAATATAACTAAATACATTACACATACTGAAAAAAACAATTAAATAGGCTGATAAATCTCTGAGATCTGAGCGCATAAAGTTTTAGGTGGGGATAGAGAGGGGATATAGGTACTCAATACTCTGTCCCTTTCTCACAAAGCGTGTGTTAGTATAGCATTTGTATGGCGCGCCTGAGGCGTGACGCATAACTCAGTATAGAGTCTAGCATGAAATTAAAATACTTATAACATAATACATTTTTTAATATATGTTAATATGTGGTTGGACATACTTCTTATTGTATTTATTAAATTAATACGTCACTTGCAGAAATAATATACAATAAATTGTCAATTAATACTAATTACCTACTCGAAAAGTCCTCCGCGGGCCGAGCCCTGACCGAAAGTCCCCAATACGCTGGCTGCGTTCCCCCGCTGAATTGCGAGAGAAATCCGCTGTGCCAGGAACTAACCCGATCGTGGATCGAGGCCCTTCTCCCTCATGCGGCGCCCCAGGTCCAGCACAAACTTCCGTGCTTCAGCACACCAAGGCCCCGCCGTCTCGACGGCAAACGGGACAAAATCGTATGCTGACCTCAAGCAGGCGTATTTGAGGCATTTGCCTCTGGCGGCTGCCTCCGCTCCCGCGCCAGCAAACTGCTGGGTAGCGGGGAGGTGGCAGGATGCAAAAGTGCTCACGCATGTAGCATCCCACACGAGGCAGCGACCTCTCTGCCATGGGACCAAAGTAAGTCCGTCGGGACAATTTTTTAATAATTTTTAATTTGGTTTTCATTGATGGGCTCTATTTATGGTCAGCTTTTTATGAGATAATAACAAAATATTAGTCACCATGTCTATTGTAGCCTTTGTCATTCAGTTTATCTGAGCAGTACAGTCTTTTGTAAGAGTTTCTCGTGAAAAAGTTTTAGTAAAAACCACCAAAACAGATATTCAAATTGTGTAATACAACGTAGGGTTGCGACTTGCGACGTATTATGAATTCCAATCGTAGGAATAGGTTGCTGTGCAATGGGCAATTAATCTTCGCTAATATCATCAATTTGTTTGCATCCATCAAGCGAGTCGGTAGGTAAGTATGTAGCTAATTCGTTTGCCAAATCACTAATGACTAAAATGATTTACAGTGCTTATCCTGTTAGGTATCAAAACAATATTTTGGATGGATTGCTAGGGTCGTTACTGCAAGGTTACCTATTTTAGTTATCTTTTGGACCACGTTAATTTTAATTCATATATTTAGGGCAGATAGATATTAGGCGTCTTCAAGGTTAGAGTGAATAGATTTCTTCTAGATCAACGTGTTCCATCCTCGTCCACAGGCGAGTTGGTGGCCTAAAGATGGGTGGATGGGTTGGTGGTATACTACCAAAAAAAAATTAGAGGAACTATAAAAATGATTTATAACTGCGCTTATAAAATCCATTCAATATAACTTACATAATATAACTACTTACCCACTGCATACTTACCAAGTTGTACTTCCATAAAGTACTCACAATGCAAAGTGGGTCAAATGTACAGTACAAAGGCACAGCTGTGTGACGTATGATTTCCTCCGAAGCAAATTCTCCCCCAAATAAATAGCGTAGCACAGTTTCTCATTGTCCGTGTGAGATTGTAGCCCACGTGCATTTCCCTCGAGTCGGGTGTCCGATTTGTGTGGAACCTATACATTTAGTTTACTTATGTATACAACTTTATGTTACAGAGAGACAAGTCTGAAAAGATGATTTACCAAGTTAGTATTCGTTACATGTTGGGATAAGACAAATGTTGTGTTCTAGGGTTAGAGCCACAGATCTATGAATTGCGTATCTTAGGATGCTTTAATCTTGCTGCGACTCGATGGAGTGACGATTTGTAGAAGGTAATTAATTGGTACCTAAAAAAGCCAAGAAACGGCTAAATAACGTTGGTTTGGGGGATAAATACTTCCGGCAGTGGACCGATATACAAAAAAATATGGGCTGATGATAATGATAGCCAGTGTAATCATATATAAGGTAAAGTTTTTTTTTTTACTTTTTTCATATTGTTTTTATTATCTTAGAGAAACTAACGGCCATAAATAACGGTGAAAACAATCAAAAATCGTCTGAGCGTCGTTGTACATATTATCTGAACATCAATCATACAATAATAATAGTGAATAATAATAAGTTTTTAATTTCGTTTAAACACTGGTGTTGGTAACATTATTAGCATACAAATATTTGCTTAGGTGTACAGTGGTGTACCTTAAATAAATCACAATGCCACATTTACTCTAATTTAGACGTTATGTCGCTTGCATAGTGTTCAACATCGCTTGTCTACTGTGTCACCGTAGCACTGGAATCGCGCGGTTTTGTAGTTGAATTGCGGTTGCCTTACAACTAACCAAAAAGTCGGCGCAATGCGTAGCGTGCGCCGAGTTTTGGTTGGACATTTTAATTGCACGTTTGTTACTCTACGATGTGTGTATCATATAAATTTAATATCATGTTATAGGACACTGTACACGGTAGCTCACTATTTATATGTCGTTGTCCGATTGTAGAATTGACCATCATGAAGAGGTATGTCATATCATCAAAGGGTTAGCTTTCAGCCGCGGCTGAGCCCGCTTAGCAAGGTAGAAACACTGACGGCCTCGCCACAAAGTTTCAACTCAATCGGATAAATGAATAGAATAGGAATATACACACTCAAAAATATTGGTTTTTGTATATAAAATGGACATTTAAAGAAAAATACTAACCGCATTCCAAAATATGCACACTAAAAGAAGATAATGTGATTTTACGGTCTTTTGGAACCTTATCATGTATCTGTTTATTTCTCTATTCTGTGTTTGTGTATACGTACCTACTTACTACGAGATTCTTGCTGTAATCAGACTGAGAATTACCTACGCAAGAGTTTTGTTTAGGACCCCACTTAGTTTGATTGTGTTTTAATTCGTTTAGTAATAGAAGTAAATGAAACGGCAGTTTACTTTGTAACAGAAATTAATTTCCTTAATTTATGTAGCAATCTAGCTACTCATCTTTTTTAATTCTGCGTTTTAACGCAGAATTTAACATCAAATTGTCTTTTTAATTTTATAAAAATTTCAATAACGAAGCTTACTAAAACATTGAAGACCGGTCTGTGTTTTGTTTATCTACTCTTTTAAGCATTTATTATCGATACCAAAGATGCAAAGAACAAAACCATAACAGACTACTCTCCAAAAAAATACGAGTCATATCCTCCAGAACCCTCGAGAACCATCCTTATTTTTTGAACTCGGTTAAAATGCGTTGTACGTACATAATGTTTGTGGTAAGTATACAACGCTTTACAGAAAGCTTTAAGATTCAAACAGGAAAATGCTTTGGTAGCATAAAAGCATTAGGTATATAAAATGTATTCTCTATAGTATTCTGAGAATGTTATTATTGTGTAACAATACGAGACATGTTTGCATTATACTATCTTGTTAAAGTGAATACACGTATAGTTTTTAGGGTTTCGTAGTACTACAAGGAATCCTTATTAGTTCGTTCTGTCCTTCCATCTGTCTGTCTGTTTATCTGTACATCTGTCCGTCTGGATTTTTGCTCTTCTGAGAGAGAATGAGGTATCCATACCTTGAGGCAACATTCCTTACTCTGAGATGTTCATGCAGGATGGTAGTAACTGCCTATGATTCTACGTAGAAGCTTTATCCTAGTCTGTCGATCCAATCTTTAGTTTAGTCTGTACTTATCTCTCGATGTGCGAAATTACGTTCCTCATTTAATAACCACTCAACCCTGATGACGTTCTTATGGGTAACCCCAGTTGGCGGTCACCCTGGCCCTATCCCAACCTCGTTTAAATTATCTTTACTAAAAGGTGACAGTTGTTAACGAAGGAGAACACACAGCAAATTTTTCGTAAGATTCCTTAAATGTTAGCGTTTATAATCTCAGAAAATTATCACATGAAAGCTTCACACGGCAACCTCATTGTTTAAATCAGATGATCTGACGATATATAATGAACTGGTATCCACGTATGAAATCGCCTTAATTATAATTTCTTCTTATATATAAATGGCATTGTGAGTATGTATGTATGTTTCCTATGGACTCCAAAATGGCTGGACCTATTTTGACGGGACTTTCACTGGCAGATGGCTGATGATATAAGGGGTAATCCACGCGGGAAAAACGCAGGGTGCAGTTAGTTTATTATAAAAGCAAAAAATAAAAACTCTGAATAAAAACTCTTTAGCAAAAAACTTTCGGAACATTCTAGATAATAGTCAGGTCACCAATGACCAAAACAACGCATTGTTTGGCGCGTACAATCTACATTCAATCTATACTGTTCTGTACAATCTATACTTTATAATAAAGAGAAAAATGCCTTTGTCATACAAACCGATATTTTCGCCTGTTTGCGTTTTCACAAATTTTTTCAGCAATTCCAATATCGAATCCTGTAACGGACACAAATGCTTGCAATTTATTTTGAACAGTAGCAGTATTTATGGTCACCCCGTGGACGCCAAATGCAGCGGGCGTGTCACACTGGATTACATTTTCAGTATATTCGGATTGGATGCTTTCACGCTTTGAAGCAATGTGAATTTCGGATCGCGTCGTAATAAACGATATAAGTAATTGATTATATGCCGTTTTTATTTTTCTGTCTTGGCATCAAATTTATCCGAATGAACTGAAATTTAAAGTTAGATTTTAGCGAACTTCAGTCGAAAAACATTAGTTATAGACACAGACGAGGTAAAGCTACTATAGATTCACATACAGTTGTTGTTAAGTAGCATGTTTAAAGTAGGTATGACATAATGATCCTGATTGGGTATAGCAATGAGTGCGGAGCGGATCTAAATACCTACTCGTTTAGGCTATAGTGACATTTTGCTAGCAATATGTCTTTTAGGCTTTTGTATTTTCATTTTCTATGTCCTTTGTCTGTACTGGTAGTTTATTATATATTTTGATGGCCATTGGAATTGGGCCGGCGATATGCATTGCTAAATTTAGATGTTGGTAAGATTAATTTATGTTAATAGTTAGACCTTATTCGAAAATAAAAGTTTTCAACTAATTTCGTAAAAAAAATTGTGGGTACTGTCTAACAAATTTACAATTTTCATATATATATATATATATATATGAATATATACAGGCGACAGTTAAAATTTGAATAAAATATGTTCTATGGAAGTTTGGTATACTGATGTCTGAGAGTTTAATATTGGCGAGGATACGGATGCATTTCTTCTGGACAACAAAGAAATCTGTGGCGTTTACACTATTGCCTCAAAGAGTGATTATCATTGTCTTGAAGGTATCTTTGTTTAAAATAAACGTGATGATATTGCAAGTAAAATATGTAGGTATACAAATTTATATAATTACCTATTCTAGACTGGCGCTGAGCAATGATTTTAAATAACAGACGCAGCGTAGAGAAAGTCCAATGCCGTGTTTATTTCTAAGTCAACCAATGAGATGAGCATTGCTGCTTGGTTACCGTCTTGGCTTAAGTCTTTTCATTGAACATCTTTTCGAGCTTTCAAGATCGTAAATGCGTTGTTAGTATTCGTTCGCATTTTCAGTACACTATTCTGATCAAATAAATTCAGATCACTTATTGGTTGAGAATAAGACTATATAGGTATTAGGTATCGTCAAGAAAAATATGTTAAAACGTAGGAATGCTACATTGTTAATTTAACTAACTTGTTACTTTATTTAAATAATCACGAGAAACAAAAATTAAAGAGTAAAGAAAAAACGTATCCAACGACACCAACACATCAAAATCGATCAAGCCGTTCAGGCTATAAGTAGCGGGAAAAACGAAAAAAATAAAATTCTAGGCGCGAAATATACTCGCGAAAATTGTTACCAAGTCCTACAGTTATATAATTATTAACAGAATATTTAGCATGACTATATAGGTTGAGATTGTGGAAAATGTATGGTACGGTCAAAATTAAGAATTTTTTGCGGTCGTCTCGCGATGTTCACGCAGCATTGTTATTTTGTGTAACGCTTATGGTAGTCGGTAGGCCTTTGTTGTGAACAACCGTGATAGTTATATATAGATATACTAATATTATAAACGCGAAAGTTTGTATGTATGGATGTTTGTTCCTCTTTCACGCAAAAACTACCGAATGGATTTTTATGAAAGTTTACAATAATATAGCTTATATATTAGAATAACACATAGGCTATAACGGGTTGTAGTAGCGAGGCCGAAGGCCGAGCTGCTATACGCGTATGAAGTAGCGGGTTTCAGCTAGTATAGATATATAGTTTATAACACTGTATTACGCTCCTTCTTAAAACTTTTCCTTTTTTTTTCTTTCTTAGTCGGGTAAAAAGTTGGCATGGCAAGATAGAACTGAGCCATCGTTTGCATTTTGGTCATTGCGTGTATATGGCTGCAATAATACATTCCCTACTTCACTTTATACGTAGGACACACTTCATCTTGTGCCTTTGTTGTTGAATTGGTTTAACCGGGATTCCAAGTCAAGAATCGTTGCATATTGAGAAGTATATTAGTAAAGTTGTGCGCAGTAGCTTTATAAAAAGTTAATTCATAAATGCTACAAATAACATAATTTTGTAACGTGCTGTTTCAACCAATTTTCTGTCGTTTTTACGTAAGTATACCGCATACTTTGAAAAATATCATGGTTTTAACAAATTTTATTTTAATATAAAAAAAAATATTCGAGACATTTTTGCACACACGGTCATCTGACCGCAAACTAAGCAAAGCTTGTGATATGGCTGCCAGAGACTGATATACATACACATATAGTTTTTAAATATATACTTAAATAGATATTAACTATACTATTATATATATTATGCTCACGTTCGTTTGATACGAGAACTCCGACCTATATAGGTATACTCATCATCATAGGTTATCTACAAAGATCATCATTAGCATTTTGTGGGTCAATTGTCTAATTTTGAGTAACGAATTTCTAATCGCCTTAAAAAAGGAACAGTACAAAATATCATTAGTATTTTATAGGACAAATATCTAATTTTAGTGCCATGAATAATAACCGGGAGGTTTTCAGTTCAATCCGTATTTTTGTTCTAACCATTACGACAGAATAGTTTTTAGGGTTCCGTATCTCAAAAGGAAAAAACGGAACCCTTATAGGATCACTTCGTTGTCTGTCTGTCTGTCCGTCTGTCCGTCTGTCCGTCTGTCCGTCTGTCCGTCTGTCCGTCTGTCCGTCTGTCCGTCTGTCCGTCTGTCCGTCTGTCCGTCTGTCCATCTGTCAAGACCCTTTTTCTCAAGAAGGCGTAAAGGTATCAAGTTGAAATTTATATTAAATACATGGGTCTACGATTTCTTTCGGCTGTAAAAAAATTAAAGTTGTAAGTCAACGCAATCAAAAGATATGAACGTTTATGTCGCATATTTTGCGATTTCACAGGGAAATCAAAACCTATAGGGTACTTCCCGTTGACCTAGAATCATGAAATTTGGCAAAACGCAAGGTCTCATAGCACATATATAGGAATAAATCTGAAAGTTACAAATTTGAAGTTATATCATTTAAAAATAATTATTTTGCTATTACAAACTTACATTTTGTAATCATTTCATCAAAACTCGCGTGAGGATTCATTATCAATTATTATTATAACACCGGCTTGCATTACATTTTGTAGTTGGAATGTATAGAAGAACCTTATAGTCAACTACACAGTTAAGTTTGTCTTTCAATATTAGTTTTTTTTTTGGACTCGCGCTCTGAGGTTTCTGTCCAACGGAACCCTCAGAGCACGAGTCCTACTCATACTTGTCCGGTTTTTTTATAAATTTTTAAAACCACTAATAATTTCCAAAATTATAGTATTTTAAATTAAATTTATTATATCTACTAATAAGGTAGGTACAATAAATACATCACATACCAATATTGCATAAGACGTATAAATCATTTTTTTAATGCCATATTTGGCAATAGAGCTAATGGGACACCTGATGGCAAGCGCGAGTAATGCCGCAGGTGGGAATCAGACCCTGGGAATTGGTAATATAATCGTAGGTAGCGCTTGAAAGTAGGCGATATCGGTCGAAGGAACTAGCTCTTTGCGTGCACCTGGCCTGGCTCTAGAGGGGTAACTTTAATAGATACGAAGTGAATCGTATCCACTGCGTTGAACCGACAAAATTAAATGATTTCGCTGTCGTATCTGAATATAACATTTCACCAGTATCGGTTATTACTTCAAAGGAGTAATAGAAGTTAATTTCTAAATGATGGAAATGTGTGCTTTGATACTTACCTGTTGAGAACGAGTATATATAATCATTGACTGCTAAAATACCTTAATTTTGCTTAAATAATAATTTTAATCAGGTTGGTACCAGTGCTATTTTCATTTGTTTGAATAAGAAATTTATTTAAATGGCAAATTAAATACTAATATCACACCTTGTTATATAATTATAACTTGGTACAAGTATAAATGTTTACGAATGAATGTTGGCTGTGATTCATCTTTGTATTTAGCTGATAAAGTTTATTCAGGTAGTGCTTATTTGTAAAGGCACAATCTGATCTGAATTTTATCACAACTCAACTCAAAATACCGTAGATAATTAATACAGATTGGTTATGATAGAAATTATGAAACATTGCCAAGAAATAAGCGACAAGATTTCCGCAAGGCCAAAGGTTTTATTCAAGACCAATTAAGTACATACCTAGCAAAATCAAAGAGCTTTCTTTCTTTAATATAATAAAGGCCTCATTATTTTAAACCAAGCACGTTCTCCAGTATCGCTGAAAAGATCTTTTGTTCGGCGGCAAAACACTTCGGGCAAGTCAATCGGTGGTCGAGCGCCGCAGGGCCCCGCTAGGCTTTGTGAGCGTTCGCAAATTAATGACTCACAAGCTCAGAAGCTCACAAGCTATGCACGAGTGTTAAGTTTCACCTCGCTTGTTTAGACCCTTGTGGACTTTTGTGCCAACCTCGGCGAGTCTGTAATCAAGACTTGTGTTTAGTAGGTGCTTTTTAAAACGTTAGAAGGCGAGCGAGGGTGTTTTCTTTAGAAAAGGAAATATCATGCTATGTTTGCTTAAACCATGGCTAAAGGATAACAATATCATTAAATTCATCATCATAATTTCAGCCATGGGACGTCCACTGCTGGACATAGGCCTCTCACTTCGATCTCCAAAAGGGCCAGTTGGAAGCGGCCTGCATCCAGCGTTTCCCTGCGGTTTCTTTTAAGTCGTATGTCCATCTTGTCTGTGGACGTCTTACTCTGCTTTTAACCGTTCGTGGTCTCTAAGTTTCTATTCGAGAACCTTTCGGCCCCAACGGTCATTTGTACTGCGCGCTATGTGCTCTGCCCACTGCCACTTCAACTTGCTGAACCGGTGGGCTATGTCGGTAACTTTCGTTCGTCTATTGATCTCCTCATTTCTGATTCGATCTCGTAGACTTTGTAGAGAAACCCTGAGCCCTCTCCATAGCTCCTTAAATAGATCCTCAATGTAATAAATTCATTTTTGTATTTATTTTTATGTGTTTTCCACACTTTAGAGATATTATTTCCAAATTACAAAATCTCCGAATTTTTGAGCTACTTTTGCAACCAATGCTTAGATTGGTTGTAAAGACGGCTCAATAATTTGGAGGCTGATAGGACGTTGACCGTGACTTAGCGGTTAGAGCGGTCGTGAGATAAATCTGGATGATGCAGGTTCGAACCTGCTGGTCATTAAAGTTTTTGAATTGTCTACAACATTTAAATTTATTTTGTACAGTTTTTGGTTGAGGAAATTCAACACTCAGTGAAATGGAAGGTACAGAAAGAACGTTATATACCTACCGAACCTCCAAAAATATTTTGTGGTAGACTAAAAAGAAAATTGCCATAGGGAATATCTAATCAGGCCTGGGATCGATATCAACCAGCAGTAGAGCATGATAAGAGCTATATCGCCTCACGAATCGCTTTCCCGTTCGCCGCAGGATGGGAAAACTCCCCGGAGATTACCCCCTTTGTTTTGTAAGCACCGATTTCGTAAAACAGTAAGCAATGAGTCTTGTCTGGAACGAACAACGATAACAGCGTTTTCTAAAAATATATTACCTTTGCATTCATTGCGTTCAAAAGGTTGTTTAATGCATTGTGGTTTGTAATGCAAATCTTTATTATCTGTTCAATCATAGACTACCTAATCAAATTAAATATATTAATGAGATGATTATAATTATAATTACAGTCTGGCTAATGTTTCTGATTCACCTACTTAAAGTCTTAAGCACAGAAGACATCTTGAATTGTAGTCAAGGTTTCTCGGACCTAATATATGAAAAATATTATTAAGTGGCTGTTGCCCGTGATTTCGTATGCGTAGAATTTCGTATAAACTTTTGACACCTTTTTTGACTCTCAATTCGTCTCCTTGATGTGTCAATCTGTAAATGTCTGTAAGAGTCATTGTTTAGTTTTTATAAATTGTATAAAGGCTCATATTCATATAGTTACACTGAAAAAAAAAACATACTTTCCTTCTGACTCGTGCCTTTCAAAACCGATTCCTTCCAAAATAAGACTTTACCTTCCTAAGCCTAGGAATGAAAAGGTAATATTTTCGAAGGGATCAATTTTGGAAGCCAAGACTCAGAAGGAAAGTCAGATTAATTTTTCAGTGTAGATAAACACGAGAGACTAATACATATTTATTTATTTTGAAGGAACACATCGCGTAATAACTGTAAATTATGACGCAATAAGCATGTAGAATCTTCCAGAATTAAGAATTTACATAACAATACTCCGAAACCGTGTGAAAGTAGAGTCAACGGCTCTCCAACCCTCTTGCTCACAAAAGAAATCACATGATTATCGCGTACAATCATTCAATTTCAGTTGCTATTGCGTGAGTTCCCACCGGGTGAGATTTTCCCCCTGCACAGGTAACAGATAAAACGGTAAGACGCCCGAGGGGTGGAATTCAATGCGGACAAGGAATAGGGAGCTATTGTGTGCGCTTACGCAAGGAACCACGTCCGCGAACGCTCCCACGGCAGCGCGGGGAGGGGTGCCTGGACTCTTATTTATAAGGGCGCAGGAACCTTTAACGGACCACTTCTGAATCCACCGAGCTAACGTGAACTAGCCTCCAACTTCATCCCCCGGGGTGCCACCGGCCCCCGGAGGACAAACTTTGCAAATTGCCCGTACACTTTTAGTTTGTCAATTAAAAGTTCCGAAGTGATTTCGCTCGTTGTATAAGTGGGAAATGTTTTTCAACGTGGAGTCTGCGAAAATGAACGGTGCCTGTTTGAGAACATTCATGGGTAAGTTTTTCTTTGATTTTTCATACTATTTGAACTGTTTTTGTTCTTGTGTGCATGTTTTCGAGGATACACAAAATTTTTGTAAACTTTGGTCTGTACCGTCTTCAGAATGCTTTAGAATAAATTTAAATTCAGATTTCAGATACAAAATATATTTACTTATATATTGGCTACGTCTTGGGGTTTCACTAGACATCTTTTTTATAATTCGCAAATAGGCTTGCATTTACTGTTATCTCGCCTGATGTTAGCGATGATGCGAGCTACGATGAAGCGCGCTTAGAAAAAGCCTCAAACCGTAGAATTCACTCGTGAAAAATTATAGGAAATGTTATATTATTCAACATATAAAGCAGCCTCAATACTTTGCATACACTTTTTCACAGGTAAAGCGATAAGTTATCCTCAGATTTCGGAATAATTTTTACGAGTTATGTTGATTAAACTATGTAGAACAATGACGTAGTATCTGCTTAAAATGTACCGAATTATTTGACTACTAGCTGACCTGACAGACGTTGTCCTGTCTTAGAACTGTCAAACATGCAAAGTCAAAATTGTAAATCTTATTTTTTTACACCTTGGGTTACATTATAGGAGTTTTAGTAAGGATCCCTATTTTTTTTGAAAATATAATGTAGCCTATGTTAACCGGGGATAGTGTAGCTTCCCAACAGTGAAAGAATTTTTCAAATCGGTTCAGTAGTTTCGGAGCCTATTCAATGCAAACAAACAAACAAACAATCAAATCTTTCCTCTTTATAATATTAGTATAGATATTATAGATAACTTTGCACATACTTTTTCACAGGTAGAGCAATAAGTAATGCTCAGATTTCGAAATAAGGTCGACGAGTTATATTGATTAAACTATGTAGAATCTCTTCATCAAAACTCGCGTGAGGATTGTGCAAGCTGGTGTTATAATAATTTATGTAGAATCTATTTAAAATGTACCGAATTATTTAGCTTTAGTTAGATATATTATAATTGTTTTGTTATTGTTTCAGATATAAGCAATCAAACACTATGGACAGTTAATGAAGCTGAACTTAGACAACATATTGAAATACAGTAAGCTCCATTACAAAATTAATGATGGCGCTTGAAAAAACGTTTTCCAAGTAAATTACTAGAATTAAGAAATCTCAACGATTTTCAACGATCAGACAAAATAGCCGCAACTTTATTTACCAAAGGATATAAGCCAGAATCAACAACCAAAGAAAAGGAACCAACCAAGGTGAACAATTTACACATCTTTAGACCAAAATATAGATTATGCTTAGTTAGTTTAAAGTTAAAGAGTTTGTGTTTTTTTAGTAGTAGGAATCAGTAGTACTTAATAATCTTTTACGTTTCATTTTAAGTTGAAAACGACCTTATTTAGAAAACTTAAAATTGTTATGTCTCGTTTTAGCACGTAACAAATTCCGTCGCAAGATGTTGACAGAGCAGTTCTAAGCATTAATTAACTCAAGTAAAGTTTCTAAGTAATGCCGTTTCTTGTCCTACCTTGCCTCGAATTGGGTTTAGTTTTTCGAATATTTGAGATCAGTCTATTACAATCCAACGTATAAAAATAATTCTAAAGGAAATGAAGCCAGAAACCCATTATTAGCAGTAGGTTAGATTAGAATCTGTAGCCGAGGAAAACTTTGGATCTGCACAATGTTGGGGCATAATGGCTCAAAACATTGGACCAAGAGTGCCTTAATGATCGGCGTTGTTTGTTGTTAACATTGTTGTCACGTTGTTTTGTTCAAGTTTAATTTGTTAATGAGTTGTTAATACTCTGTTAAAAGTTACTGGCTTTGAAAACTGTTGGTTACTGCTGGTTAGATACTTGACAACCGCTTCCACACTAAGATAATTTTTCATCATTATTTTAAACGTTTATCTTTCCATTTGACACTTCAAAAAGCTATCTTAAAACAATCTTTAACGTAAATTAGTTTATGATGTTTTTTAAACACATTAAAATAAGTATCTGCATATTCCTAAATATTTTTTTTTAAATTCCAATTGAATTTAAGTGAACTGTCATAGTTATTGTTACTTTTTAAATTACTTGTTCTTGGTGTTGTTTACGTTTGTACTGTTGGCATATTGACCCATTCATCTCAATCGTTAAGTTTACATTGAATCCTTTTTTTATTAAGGTGTTTGTATATTGCAGTTACTGTTTGTATGGCAACGTTTCCGAGTTTTATTGTTGTTATTTATAACCATGTTGTAGTTATCCAGCTTTTAACATGTGTCAATATTTTTACTACTTTAGTCGATTTGATTTTGCCAAACGTTGCTCAATAAAAGTAACTGTGGTTTGATGCACCGATATAATTTTTATGTTGGTTATTTTATCCATTGAATTTTTGTTTGAACGTCTGTGGTTCTGATGCAACGATATAATTTTTTTGTTGGTTACTTTATCCATTGAATTTTTGTTTGAACGTCTGTGGTTCTGATGCACCGATATAAATTTTTGTTGGTTACTTTATCCATTGAATTTTTGTTTGAACGTCTGTGGTTATGATGCACAAATAAAAAATTTCGTTGGTTACTTTATACATTGAATTTTTGTTTGAACGTCTGTGGTTCTGATGCAACGATATAATTTTTTTGTTGGTTATTTTATCCATTGAATTTTTGTTTGAACGTCTGTGGTTATGATGCACCGATATACATTTTTGTTGGTTACTTTATCCATTGAGTTTTTGTTTGAACATCGTTGAATTGTTCGTGATAGTTGAATTTTTGTTTTGTTATTCTTTATTGTTTCACAGAATTTGCAGTACTTAATATTCACTGAAAAAAAATAGATATTTGCCTACAAACAAGCTTCCGATGACTTCCATAAGAATTATTTGCATGTTGTTTTTTGACGAGAAGGTATTTAAATTATGTAAGGCTGCGCTCCGCGGTTTCACCCGTGTGGATTACTTCATGTATCATCAGCTTTCTGCTAGTGCAAGTCCCGTCAAAATCGTTCCAACCATTTTGGAGTCCATAACACACATACATACACAGATAAGAATTTCTACAAAACCAGAAACAAGTTTCATGTTTCCTTTTAGTTCAAAACATTACATTGCACATCGGATTAGTTGAATTACTCATAAAAATACCTACCCGTAAAATAGCTTCTTTATTTTACCGTTCTCTGTTATTGATTTCGTTAGTGTTTGTTTTGTTACCTTTTCATGTTGGAACATTCTTAATTGGAACAAAATATCAATGAATGATGTTTTCAACTACGTTGTTATTCTGTTAATTTGTCTGTTTTGTTCAGTTGAGTTTTTGTTTTGCATTAATTGTTATGATAATAATTTTTGATCTTCAAAACGCTTCTATTTACACGACCGTCGCCACAATCAGCTTGTATTTGTAAAAATAAGCATACACGCAAAACTATAGCTATCGTTTTGCGTATTTTAGCTAGCGTATTTTGTCACAAGAATACGCCGTAAAAATAAAAAATTCTTCAGATGTCAATTAAAAAAGCATGTAGCCAGTAAAAAAAAATAGATGCTTGGTTAATTTTGATTAAACCTATTATATTTTTTTTCGTTTCACTCTAACCGATTTTACTTTTTTATCCCAATTGTGACTCTAACCATCTTTCTACTGCCAACTACTTTGCGTATAACAAACCATTTTTTTAAATAGAAATAGAAATTCGTATACGTTGATTTGTCTGTTATACTCGTAGTTATATTTTTGTTTTCTATTATTTCCATCAATGAAACAAAGTAGCTTAAGGTAAATGCTCGCGGCTTAATAATATGCTCGCGGTACCTATAAAAAAAATTAAAAAAAAATTAAAATTTAAAAATTAAATTAAAAAAAAATTAAATTTAAAATAAAAAATTTATAAGTTATTGTTGAGGTTTAATGAAGTTATCGGAAGTTCAGAAACATTTTTGTAGTAGTTTTTCAATAGTAATTACTTAACTTCAAATCACCACGTGCCTTATTGCCATATGTGCCTGATGTCCATTTTTTTTGTTTCTATTTCGAAGTTTGTATTATGTGTTTTTGGCCTCCTCTTAGGGTTTTAACTTTTCATTAAAACCTTAAAAGGATGCGATTTTTGAGAAAGCTGTTCTTCATCTGTTTTCTTTTAGCTAAAGCTTTTAATCACTTCTACACTTCTCTGTATAATACCTACTCAGAATAAATATCTCTTCGACTGCAGTTGAGAGAACAATCAAACTGAATTAAAACTTCGATTAAATAATATTATTGTATTATCGTTACGAGCCTAGTGACTGTTTTATCCTCATTATTCCAATAATTTGGTTCTTAATTACCGACATTGCCACGTATTCGATGCATTACAATTTATTAATCTAGGTTCAGGAAAGCGCATTAATTTGTGTTATTTAACCGGTAATCAAATTTAATTAACGCAAACCATTTTGATTTCAAATATTCAATGTGTGTTGATCAAGATTACATACAAAATATTTATTTGGGATAAAACTATCATTAAATTATGCTCTAATGACTGTACCATAACAATCGTTGAAAAAATTGTTAAAACTTTCTTGTTAATGTTGGATAGTTTTAAGTGTTGAGTTGTTGTTAAGTTTGAGATGTGATATTAAGGTTAAAATTGGCTGTGTTTGTTAATTTTATGTTAAGTTTTCGTTTTAACCTTATTATTTGAACTGTTTTTTTACGTCTTTGCCGACATTAAGGCCTTCAAATCTCGAACAGCCTGTAAGCCGTTATAATTGTACTCTTAGTTTAGATTTATGTAACATAGGGTTTTCCATTTCTTGTATGTATGAGTAGTTAAAACAAAAGCTTTGTATAAAATTAACAAATTGTAAACTTAGTAAGTAACTATAGTGATAGAATATCCGGCCTTATTTAGAAACGTTAGTCAAGTTCATCTATGCTTAAAAATGCTGTTTCGTATTGGCAGAGCAATTTTAATCATAGATTAATCTAACCAACGTTTCTATGTAAGACCGATTATGATTTTTTTTGTATGCATAGTAACAGAAAGACGATAGTTTGTGACTGCGTGCGTGTGTGTGTAAAATAAAAAAGTATGACAAATTAATTGGTTTGATTCATCATCGTCATCTTTATCTATTGATGGGGCACATACCTTCTCTCAGAGAGGGAGGGTAGGCCCTAATTTACTAATCTGGCCCAGTGCATGTTGGTGAATGTGTCGTAGGTCTTTAAACTTTTGAGGTTCTTGGACGTTTCGGTTTCCTTAAGATGTTTTACTTCACCGTTGTTGAGCGATGGCATCGAAAACGGCACATTATTTATTTAAGTACCTACTAAATACGTCATTGAAGCAAAGCCGAGGATAAACAATAATTTGAATTGAGTCGCCTATGGTCACCTAGGTACAGATGATCAAAGGATACTCAAATAATAATTCATATGGAGTCGCCTATGGTCACCCATATTCCCAGGTGATCAAAGTGAAATAGACCAATCGAACCGGGTGCCATCAGATTAGTTTATTAGGATTGGTTTGATTACTCTTCCAGAATTTAAAATTGTTGGACTGTGAAGCATAGTGGCTGGAGTCCAGCCAACAGTTTTACTATTTATGAAAGGAAATACAACTAGAAGGTTCCGTGCGCGCCAGTGTGGTCGCAAAACATTGTTCCATGCCGTGCTTTAGATGTTAGATACACGGAACCAGTGTAATGGAGATAGTTTTGGGGAAAACAAGAAGTTGGCTCCACGCAATCTCGACTAGCTTCTTAATTGCTTAACTTTAACCAGAGCCTCTTCCTGCTGTCACTAGATTCGTTAAACTTCACACATGTTTACTTCTCTGGCAACAAGATTTCAGTTTGGTAGTGGAGTCGAAATAGTGTTTGCGCTGAACCTAATTAATACTCAAGTTTTAAGTAGGTTGATTGAATTAAATTGCTCTATTTACTTTGAAATTGGTTGGCACTTTTTATTCAAAAAAAAAAACCGGCCTACTGCGAATCGGACTCGCGCACTGAGGGTTCCATACAACCAAAAAATATAATAATTAGCAATTTAAAAATCCGACTTCAAAATTAATATGATATGGCATTTCGATTCGGTGAAATGATAAAGAGGTCGTCCAGGTAAGGAATCACCAGTTATAACTTGGTACTGAACTAAATTTTGACACCGACTTACACTTGGCCATTTTTTTTTGTCATACTTTATAGTGGGTACTATAATCATGCCAAGTTCAACGCTTGTACGTATTACTGTTTTTACATTAGAGACAATACAAAAACACGTTTCTTGTATGGGGTCCTTACGTTTTTAATTTTTTTTACTTTTTTATTATTTCTCAGACCGCCGTAACATTACATATTTTGTGAAAATTTCAACTGGCTATCGATTACGGTTCGAAAGATATAGCCGTTAACAGGTCGGACAGACAGCCGGACAGACAGACAGACATCGTAGGCTTAGTTATAGGGTCCCATTTTTTACCCTTTGGGTACGGAAGCCTAAAAAGGTTGTTAGACACTATATACTTCAAAAAAATAAAAAGTAAGACCACTTGGTTCACTAAGAGCAATCTTTTCCTGACAACTTTTAGATGTCTAAGTAAAATTTCATTGTGGATCATGGACAGTAGTGCAATTCAATGGAGCACTTACTTACATTTTTATAGCTATTCTTGTATCTAAAAAGATCGGCAACCGTTTCAGCTGAGAAATTAAATAGCATTAAGTATCTACAATCCAATTTCTTTGCGCGATAGTATCCGGAACGTGGATATTCGCCTAAGAACCAGAGTCACCGACATAGCTGTTAAAATTTGCAAGTTGAAGTGGCAATGGGCAGGCCACATCGCTTGAAGAACCGATAACCGATGGAGAAGAAAGGTTCTTGAGTGCAGACCACGAACCGGAAGACGCAGCTTAGGTAGGCCTCCTAGATGAACCGACGACATTGTGAGAGTCGCGGGCATCCAGTAGATGCAGATGGCAGGCTTTCGTTCAGCGGACGTCTTCTGGCTGATGATGACGATGATGATTAAAAATAAACATATTATAGCTGGCACTAATAGAACCGACCGAACCGAACTAATAGATTTGTTATATACCTGTTATGACTTTACATAAAGTCCCTAAGTACATTCGAACATTGACATTTAAACTAGTGTAAAATATGAAGAAATAGTCCTTAGTTCAATTTAATATTCAGCAATGACCTACTTAGAATCATACGCAACGCCAAGCAAAGCCTTTTCTTAAAATTAATTGTCTTTTGAACTGTGTCTCGAGTCCAGCGAAGTGTAAAGGATGGAAATATAAAAGCAATTTGAGTCGCTTTAGCAAACAGTACCCGCCCTCGATCCAAATCTTGCACGAAACTCGGAAATAAAGCAAGAACGCCGAAAGAAAATTCACGTCCATCCTTAGAAATATATTTGTACACTTAATATGATTTATCTATGAAATCCAATATACTTTTAGGTACATTATGGTGTAAGATACAAAAATTATAAAATGAAGTAGGAGTTAGTCCAAACTTGATTTGCAAAGCCCTAAGGGGGATTCAAAGTATATGCCTAAAATGCCATACACGGTTTGATGGTTAGCGCAGCAATTTTTTTATAAGTACTATTATTTTATGAAGTAAATTATTTGTATTCTAATTACATAGCAAAGGCGTTATATACGATCATACTCGTGAGACAATGAGAGCTTTTCTAGGCCTTCTTTCTGCAATTTACACTGTTAGATAGTTAGCGCCATAACTCGAAACCAGTTAGTCCTAAAAGAAACTTAGGTCTTTTCCTTTTGGACCATACCTTAAATTTTGTTGCGGTTGCATCTATCGCAACCGCAGTCAGTAGGTTTTTTTAAAAGTCTTTTCTCTGGAAAGCTCTCATTATGATACTTCCTCAAACGTACCCTTCGTTTATTTCAGTTAATAATATTACTCTTCTTAAGCTCATGCCATTAATTTAGAAATCTACAATGCTATGACATTCGCTATATGTTGCTCTACGTATAGTACCAGTATCACCTGTCAGGTTTATGGGCAATGAATGCTGACAATCATCTCTAGTCAAGGCACTTCTTAAAGTATCTATAATTCGTCGACACTGCTCGCTCCTTTTCAATTGCTTTTCAGTCCTCTCTTGGGTTGTCATCAGTCGTCTTTGATCCATTTGCACACGCCGTACTTTTTTTTTTACTAGGTTAACGTAGTAATCTACTTGGTGTTGAAATTTGTCCAGAGACCAGTAGAAACCTAAATCGGCAAATAACACCAGCACGAACGCACTGTAGAAGCAAACCAGACCTAGACCGAAGTAGAATATGTTGGGGTCTACGTTTGAAAAAAATGGACAGTCATCAGCCAAGGTAATGCAACTCCAGAAATAGGATGGACTCGCTGTAATGCCATTTATATTGTTCATGCTGGCGGTAAACTTTTACTAAAATTTTGACCCTTTTCTCTCTATTCCTGTTTCCAACTTTTAATATTTTCATGTCATTGTGACGTACATCCACGCATATCTCATAGTTGTGTGTCACGTCTGACTATATAAGCCGATGACCCAAAAAGGTTAGTTTAAAAAATCCTATCCTACTTAATATAATAAACCCGAAAGTTTGTATGTATGGATGTATTCCTCTTTCACGTAAAAACTACCGAATGGATTGTAATGAAAGTTTACAATAATATAGCTTATACATTAGAATAACACATAGGCTATAACGGGTTGTAGTAGCGAGGCCGAAGGCCAAGCTCTACGCGTACGAAGTAGCGGGTTTCAGCTAGTAGGTAATTATATAATTACTAGCTGAATCCCGCTACTTCGTACGCGTAGAGCTCGGCCTTCGGCCTCGCTACTAAACCTATATGCTATAAACTTCACGGAGCCCGAGACCTTTCCAACGAATGTAAAACCGTGGAAATCGGTTCGTGCGTTCTGGAGTTATAGCGTCAGGAATGAAAACCCGACTATTTTTATATAGTATAAGACAACGGCGTTTGCTTGAATGTTTTTTTTTTAAACATGGCTGCGGCCCCGTTGGTTGTTGGGACAATTTTGCCATTAACAGTGAGGGAGGAGCAAGGATGTTATATATACCCTAAAGGGAACCCTTGGGGAGGAGATAGTGAGATTGTATAAACACGAGGTAATCCTGGTTGATGACACTAGAACTAGATGACACAGAATATAACAAATGGAAAAACTAAAGACGGATATTATTAGATTTAGTAAAATTAGCTAAGGCAAAAATGATTTTTTGCTTGGGAATGAGAGTAGAGAAGAAATATGTAATGGAAGTGGAATTTTACATCTAGTATAATGGTAGAATAAAGGATAAGGATGGCACTACGATGAGGGAAACTAAAAATATATGATTTAATTCAGCATCGCTGTCTGAATCACTGGCATCGTAAACTATCTATAGATACTTACCAACGTTATATTAGAATGTTACTGTTCTAGGTATTATATAGTTTCTAATATTTTTTTAATGGCATAATCTGCTTGATATATCTAGAACAACCTTGTTAAAGAATGCGACACCACAATCATGAAAGCAAAGATAGCGAATGTAAGTGCACAATGCAGCTGCTCACTTCAATTGAGCCAATATCGAATTCTTGCCAAAGAACCAACAAAGGACACCGATAGAAAATTCCGCGCGTCACAATGCTTTTTGGAATCCGACTCTTTAAAAGCATACTTTCTTACTTCCACGCTTTCAGCACTTATTGCTAGATTTCCATAAAAAAATTATGACAAGTCTTTGTAGTTGTTGACAATATCCACTATAAATGATAATTATTACAACAACAAAAAATAGGGCATCGGGGCAAGGCCCTAGCTACCGTTGCGATGGTCAGGGCAGAATTACGAACCTCTTGATTTGCGTGCCATTTTCAAGACCCAACCGTCTAGCGAGGTATTGAGGTGCGCCTCATATCTCACTATAGTATAATAATTGCGACAGTTTGTGTGTAGGTGTGTATGTTTGTTCGCACTCAACTCTGTAACAGCTGAACAACTTAGAATTAATTAATTAATTAGTTTGGAAGTACTTATAACCTGGAATAAAAAACAGTATTCTATTCTATAATTCTATTCTATTATATTTATATTATATAGAATGATTATTTTATCTATACTAATATTATAAAGAGGAAAGATTTGATTGTTTGTTTATTTGTTTGTTTGTTTGTTTGTTTGCATTAAATAGGCTCCGAAACTACTGAACCGATTTGAAAAATTCCTTCACTGTTGGGAAGCTACACTATCCCCGGTTAACATAGGCTATATTATATTATTTTTTTAAATAGGGATTCTTACTAAAATTCCAATAATATAACCCAAGGTGTAAAAAAATAAGATTTACAATTTTGACTTTGTGTGTTTGACAGTTCTAAGACAGGACAACGTCTGTCAGGTCAGCTAGTTATATTATATTTTCTAATTAATATTCTATATTATTCAGAAATTTTTAATCCATACTGTTATTAACTGTCACTTGACTGTCACACTGCTAAAATAGGCTACTTGTATCTAGGAAAAAAACATGTTTGCTGGGATAGCAGCTGAAACCAACGGGACGTTACTAGTGCATAGAAAAACTGTTTCGCACATAGAGAAACGCATTGGTATGTCCGTTCGTCCATACAAACAAGCTATACATAAGTTATGTTATGAAATTGCACTGACTGAATTTTGAACGATCCAGGAAATCTCTAGCCAAAGTTTCGTTCAAAACTTAGATACGCATTCGCAAAGTCGCCAATGTTCCATATTTTCAATACAACTCTATTTGAGAGCTGTTTGTATAAATTTTCTGAAAATTTATAGCATTAGTTTTGAAAAGAAAATACTAGATGCTATTAACATTGACATGACGTGATTTACGATACAGTAGATTCGTATTTATCGAATAAGTACTTAAATAGCTACTATTAATATACGTCAAATAAGACAATAAAAATTTAGATCTCCGTAAACCTTACAATAAAACTTCCTTATGTTTAGTTTAAGCGAAATACATTAATATGGAAATTAATTTATTATTGAAGTAATTAATGGGTTTTTATTATATTATGCAAAATAAAATAATTAGCTTGAGTGAACTCAGTCCGCAACGACGTAAACATACGATGTAGCTAGTAGCTACATAGTATCTGTGTGGCTACCTACATAGGACCCATAAAACCAGCCATCCCAGTATAAGTAGGTATTTCACTTTCTAAACACACAATGATATATGAGATTATTTTTCATACTCCAAAATCACGATATAAATATATATATATATATATATAGATAGATGTAGGTTGCTACACAAGTAGCTGTAGATAGTAAAATATCTCCATGTTTTTAGTGCTTTTTTAATGAGTATGACGTCTCTATTGGTAAAACCTCATTGATCCACTCCCTTTAATTTCGGTCTGAAATTGAAGTATATAGGTACTAAACCTGGATATAAATAATTTGCAGTAACACCTGTTCCTCCAAGCCTCCGTTTTAGTTCAACGGTTATCAAATTATTACTCAAATTCGAATTCCCGTAAGCTTTCAAAAAATTAAAAGATTTCTTCGTTTCTTTTTCATGTTTAAATTGTTAAAATCAATTTCTCCAGTTTTGTACGAGAGCGATGAAACATTAATGACCCTACTCGGGGCGGAAGATTTCAGGATGGGGAGCAACAAATTCGTGAGTAAGAATGGGCCGAAGTGATTTGTTTGCATTGTGAATAGCAATCCGTCTTCAGTTTTCACGTATTCTGATTCAAAAACTCCAGCATTGTTGATGAAAATGTCTGGGCACTTCTCTGTTTTGATGAATTCATTAGCAAATGTTCTTGCAGAAGCTAAAGAAACCAAGACGAGGTGTTGGTAGTGCACGGCATGGTTGCCAAATGAGGTCGCAATCTGGTTCCGGGCTGTGGTGCGTGACTCTTACTCCTGCAAGCGATGTATATCCACGCTTCTCACTCGGCTAGATCCTTCGCAGTCTCAAAACCCGATGCCGGAGTTGCCTTCAGTCACTAACACAACCTACTATATGCTTACTATTCATGTTGTTTGTTAATTTCCCGAAAATGAAACGAGTTGAAATTACCGCTACAGAAGTGATACAAATAGTAAGCGCCGTGATAACCATTAATGTGTTTCTTGGTTAATTAGAAATTCAAAACTAAGGTGGACTATACCAATACCGCAAAAATGCCTAGAGTTAACAGGAAATAATTATGGAAAACATGGTTGATAAAAAAAAAAATATTATGTATACACAAGTAGGTACACTAGACAATTAGACAACTAGAAAAAAAAATGCTGCTGAAAATTTGCTAACTTGATGATGATGGGTAATAAAAATAATAATAAAGGTGGCTTTTTGTGACGAGCAGTCGATGAGTGTGTCACCGTGTACTCTTATTCCACGGGCCTAAGACCCCAGAGATCTCGACCCCTAGCTTGCCTTAACTGGCCGTCTGGGGGTGGAAACCGCAAGAGCTAAAAACCTAAGCTCCAGGGTGGAAATGTTAAAGGGCATAACGCACGGGTTTAATGGGTGGCAAGTCATCGCCTGCCTAAATTTAAATGTATTTTGAGATTAGACAGGATAAGGTCTATCCACAAGTTGTTCACCTCAATATCCCAGTTTACTCAAAACTACTCACTACTTGTATCTCAGTTTATTTATAACCCCATAACACCAATAGTCCATGTCAACACCATCTCAATCCACATAGTTTAATTTATTTTTTGCACTAAAAGGCCTCTCAGTGTTGGCTTTGGCCCAGTTGATGCCGTATAAAAGACCGGGCTAGATCTGAGAACCCTATGAAACAAGGAATAAAATAATAATAAATACTTAAGCAAATCTTAATTGCTACAAACATGCAGAATATAGAAAATTGTCCATAGGCACTGGCTTATATTATGACGTAGTGTTAAATGTACCTTGTTTGTACTTCAGTAAATATAATATAAAAAACAATATAAAACTAAATACACGTAGGTTGTAAAATACCCTTATAAGTATTTCGTCCTTGCTCATATCTATCATCATTAAACATGACTTGCGTTTTCGGCCGAAGAGTTAAAAAATATCATACTTAGTGGGCAAATGTTCTGTGTACTTTGTTACCTTTAGCAAAACAGGTTTATGTGGCCAAAGAGCAAATTCACGCATATTTTAACCACCATTGCGTCAGCGATTACTATCAGCATTGTTGTGATGATAAAAATTTGAGCATTAGTATTGTGTTTTATCTCTTACATCGTCAAATATTTTGACTTTACCACTAATACGCGTGAGGTAGTTGGTACTAAGCATGGATACGCTAGAAAACTGTGAAATATGTTTCGAGTCGGTTAAGAATAGCATCATTGTTTTTTTAAGAAAAAACTTGTGACTTGCAATTTGTAACTTAGCGGCAGTACAGTAGGCGAAGTAAAAATACTTGGTAAGCAGAATACGTATTGAAAGCCATACCATTTCTGAAATTTGAAATTGAAATTTATGTGGAATTCGAGACTTTTCCGTATCGACTGATCAAACAATCAAAGCAGCAATAGTTTAGGTAGTTTCTGATCAACATAGTGCGTTTACTGTACGAGTACAGTTGAAAATGCAATGTCAATGTGGAGTCCAGAGCTTAGATTAGAATCTGCACAATTTAGCGCAGAATTGCCACTCTTGTTCACAAAAAAATATTTAAGTATTTTTACAAGCTTCTGGAAAAATACATTTTTGTGAGTTTGGCAAACCACAGCTATGTTTTGGTATTTTTAAATGGATTCTGTATAATATAGTGATGGATGATGTTATCATTAAAATGTGTTAAATGTATATTAGAAGTTACTACTTCGGTTTTAAATGCCTATCGGGCTTATCGCGCAAACAATAAAAATAGGGTACAGTATAGTTTGTACTTTTCGCTCGATGTTTCTACTTACTTATTAGTTACTACTTCGTCAACATTTTCAATGAAGATGACCCTTTACTTGTAGTTTTGTTTTGCAGAACGTACCCTGGTGACCCTGGAGTAGCTTGCTAATTTAAAGTAATTTATGTTGGTTTGGGCTATGTTTTAATCGTAGTTTTAAAGTAAATGGTTTGTGCATGGATGTAGGTGTAAGAAAATTAAACAAAATTGTATCATGTCAACTTATTTATTGTAGACTCAATTTTAGGATTTTTGTACCATTACTCACACTTTTACTTGGGTTATTTAGTTTATTTTAACTTAACAACTCTTTCTGAGACTTCCCAAACTTTTCTAGCAAGATCTGGGTCCTTCGCTTTATCTGTTAGCTTTGAGACATGGCAGTCGGTGAAGTAATGTCCACTTATTTCATTTACTTCTGGAGACACTGCTAGGTATGTAGAGGTTTGAGCCCCTTGCCAAGTGTTTTTACTCAAATATCCTAATATACTTAAATATTTTACCCAGGGAACTTCTTTTTCATCTATAATTGATGTTTTCACAGCACCGGGATGTAAACAGTTTGCCGTCACTCCGGTACGTCTCAGTAGTCTTTCCAGTTCAACAGTCATCAAAACATTGCAAAGTTTAGTTGTACTGTACAAACTCATCATGCTGAATTTCTCATCACTAATAATTTCAAAGTTTTGGAAGTCAATGTCGGCCGACCTATATGCCATTGAAGAAACGTTGATGATACGACTCGGAGCGGATGATTTAAGTAAAGGTAGCAGAAGATTGGTCAAGAGGAAGGGTCCAAAGTGGTTTATCTGCATTCCTAGAGATAAGCCATCTTCTGTTGTTTTATTCTTAGATTCAACCACACCCGCATTGTTTATCAGAATGTCGAGGTGTTTTTCTGTGTTAATGACTTCTTCTGCAAATTTTCTTACAGATGAAAATGAAGCGAGGTCAAGGTGTCGATAATGTACATCTTGGTTGTCAGTCGCGGCGATGATGTCATTTTTAGCGATTGTTCCTCGCCCTTCGTTTCTGCAAGCGATGATCACACGCGCTCCTCTGTCTGCCAAGTCCTTAGCTGTCTCGAACCCGATGCCAGCATTGCCACCGGTAACTATCACCACTTTGCCCACAAGATGCTTGCTGCATTTATTTATACCGCATGTTAATACACAATATAATTTTACACAAGCAATCAGAAAAAGATTAAATAATATAATTGAAATCCACATCGTGTTGATATCCAAACGCAAATAGTTATAACCAATTTTTAATCGAACATTAGAAAGATGATAAGATTATTATTATCAAAGTTAGTATATCTGTATTCGAAGTAGACGTCTATACACCGCGTGTGTCGTAAAGATGTGACTGAACGATAAAAAGTAAATATAATATTCTTAATGATAAAACATGTTATAAGTACATGTATGCATAATGCACTTTATCACTAACTTACAAAGGTTAAAAACATTAATATGTGATAACTAGCAGCGCCTCGAAGTTTCACCCGCCATACTGTATGAAAAATTTTTTTTTGGGATAAAAGTAACTCATTGTTAATCCAGGGTTTAAGGCCATACCAAATTTTATCCCAATCCGTACAGTATTTTTCCGTTCAGTAGAAATGGAACAAAATATTAACTCACTCATTCGCATTTATAATAAAAAAAAAATGACACTTACCTATATTTTTTTTTCTACGTGTTGATTGATCATAACTATCATAAGCAATAGAGGTAGGCAAGAGGTATCAGGTCCGCAGTTTTTTGGCCTAGAATAAGACCATCATTTTTTTTTTAAATATTTTATTCAACTTCACCTAACTATCTATCCGCCAAAGTTAATTCAGATTTTTTTCATTCGCATTCTGGGGTTTGGAAATTAGGGGTAATCGAGATTTCCCCTTCCCAGTTATTGTCAGCTTATGCTGCAGCTAAAACAATTAAACAAAAATACTGCCATAAAAAGAGTATTTTTTTGTAATTCAAAGTTTTTATTACCTAATTATGGTATGGTCACAGAATATTTTTTTTGTGGGTACAGGACAATGAGATTTTACATCATCATTACGTACAGGGTATGTCTATATTAATTGCTTGATGCGCGAGTAAATCAGAAAACAATTGTACATAAAGAGCCTATTTTAAATAATTTTTTGTCCATACATTAATCAGATAAAAATAAATAAATAAAACTACAATTAGTTGTTTAGATACCTACGTTATTAGAATGAATTCAATTTTACTATTAGTATATCAATTTTAAGAAATCTTTCAGTTAGGAATAAATCTTACTAATATATGAGGTAAGTACAGATGGCCATTAACAAGATTCCACACGTAAATATAAATGCATCAACTATAAGCTATTTTTTTTTACTAAACTAATCAAAGAAATAAGCGCTTGCTAATACTATTACACATCTCAATGTAGTGCGGAGAAGCTATAGTATTGAAACTGCGGCTTGCATTAAACAGGTAGGTAACTACTGCTTCTGTAATTAGTGCTTGCTCTGGGGGTAAACAGAGAGTATGGTTCCGTAATCGGATCAGCCTAAATCAGCCGATTTCTTTGCATTATCATAATTTTATTGTCCTGAGTGATTGAGTTTCACTAATCGCTCTGATACCTCCCAAAGTTTCTTGGCAACTGCAGGATCCCGCGCAAATTCTTTAAGCTTCTCTTCTTTGCAGTCTGAGAAATAACAACCACTGACGTCCTTTACTTCAGGCGACACTGCCAAGTAGATTGTAGTCTGCGCTCCTTCCCAAGAATTCTTAGAAAAGAATCGGAAAAATGGCATGTACAGGTACTTAACCCAAAATTTATCCACTGCATCTATGATTGATGTGGATACCATACCAGGATTCAAAGTATTAGCTGTCACTCCTGTACCTTCAAGAATTCGCTTTAACTCCACCGTCATCATCACGTTGGCCAGTTTTGTGTTGCTATATAACTTAGTAAAGCTAAATGTTTCCTTAGTTTCTTTTTCCATGTTCAAGTTGTCAAAGTCAATAGTTCCTCCGCGGTACGCCAAGGATGAAACGTTGATGATTCGGCTCGGCGCTGATGATTTTACCAACGGCAGTAACAGATTAGTCAAGAGAAAGGGACCGTAATGATTAATCTGCATTCCTAGCGAAAGTCCATCTTCTGATTTTACGAAATCACCTGTAACAACACCGGCATTGTTGATGAGAATATCGAGCCGCTTTTCTGATTTGATGATTTCGTCTGCAAACTTTCTCACAGATGCTAGAGAGGCTAAGTCAATGTTACGGTAGTGCACATCTGTGTTGCCAGTCGCAGCGATCAACTTGTCTCTAGCCGTGGTTCCTCGATTCTCGTTCCTGCATCCAATGATTACCTTGGCTCCTCGGTCGGCCAAGTCCTTCGCCGTCTCATATCCAATTCCAGCATTTCCTCCGGTCACTATTATCACTTTTCCGACCAAATGTTTACTGCACTTGTTTGTACCAGTTGTGAGTACCAAGTATAATTTAACTGCAATTATAACGAGGATTATAAGAATAACTAACAGCAGCATACTGGCGGTCACTTACATATATATCAGTAAATAAATGTGTTCACTCGATAAGATTTTCGGCGATTATTACGTAAGTGCTATGTTTGTGGCTCACGACCGGCTTGTAATAGCGGCTCTGTAGTAATGATAAGCAAACCATGCCTTTATAATTTATATTATACTTATATATCGATAGGTACCTAACTAATATTAAGCAATGACAGTATTTGCGTTGATGAGTTCATCTTACTACAGCAAGTCATCTGAGTTGTTCAAATTTAAAATATTACCTACGCACTACGAAGGCGTTCACACTTTTGTCACAAATAAGCATTATCGTTTAGACCTTATTAATGCCTTATTAGCATTGTGAACCGGTGACAATCAACCGTTTACTTTAAACACAATGCTGTTGTCACTATATTATAAGAGATATACCTAAATATACTTAGATGCTGTAATGAAAACAGATTTTTAGTAATTAATTTTCCAAAATAGCGCCTTTTAATAATGTGCGAGCTTGTTGTATGTCGCATAGTTGCATATCATAATGACTGATATAAAAGCAATAATTTTGTAAGTAAGTACTGGATAAAAGCTAAAATCCCAAACCTGTACACTTATCTTATGATTTTGAAGAGACGTACTGACAAAAACTGGTAGCCGTAGCTGATTGAGTTGGACCTGCTACAAAGCTTTTTAGTCTTTTGCTGGGCTAACGTCAGGATAATAATGTGCTAGTCAAATTGTTTTTATGAAAAGTCTTCACTCAGGCAGTTTACACCATTACAAAATATAATTATACAATAAAACTTATGGCAAAATTTAGAGCGTGAAATTCAGATATATTTTTTTCTGTGTACCTAGTCTCTGAATATAATGTCCCTGTCTACGTCGTCAGTAGATAAATCGAAAATAAACTTAATTAGGTACCTACTTCAAACTGAATTCCCTAATGTTGAGGTCACCACTGAACCTTTTTGGAGCCACTTGAAGACTACCAACATCAATATCTAATATATTTGCTAATATTTTTTCCGGAAGGAAATATAATGACGTTCCGACTCTAACAACTCCCTAGTCATAGGCAGTTCCTTGGAATACAAATTACCCATGCTCTGTTTGCCACCATGATTCTGTTGTTAACTCCATCTTTAAGAACTTTTTGTAGACGTCTTGAAGGTAAATTTTAACAAGAAATTTGGTAATAAATAACGTTACTAGCTGAATATAATGTAGTTTTCTCCAACTTCTACAATTTGAATTTAGACACTCTTGTAAGAAGCTACGACCCCTTAAATTTAACCGTAAGTCTTAAAAACAGCTGTAAAGGGCTCCCTCATCCTATTTTACCGGTTGTTCAACTCGATTACTCTGAAAGATAATTAACTAAGTATCTACTAAGTATCATGCTTGATTAATTTAGTGCAAGGTTTTACTTCACAGTTTGAGAAGATTATGAAGAACTCTTGATAAGCGCATCAAATAAAATTTTATTATCGAACTTTGTGAGATCTTGATCGCATGACCTCATTTCTGCTTATTTATCTATCGGAGGGCCAGCGTGGGCACGAAATGGCGACACTGTTTCATGTTTGATATTTCGAAACCCCTACGAAGCGCTTTGATTCCGCCTTTATTGTGTGAACCGCTATCTGTGGAACGCGCTGCCTAAATGGGTGTTCTCCAATAGTTACATCTTCTTCTTCATGTCACGTGATTCGGTTTCATCTAGGCAAGCATACGGCCAAACACATGGCGGCCAAACACAAGCAAGTTAAATAAATAAAAAAATACGAGACTTCATTATCTATTGCTCAATAATGTTTCTGTAAGAAAAACTTAGAGTCACACAGCGAGCAATGGAGAGAGCTATGCTCGGAGTTTCTTTGCGCTACAGAATCCTCTACGCCTAAGAACCAGAGTCACCGAAGCCACCTCAACTTGCAAATTTTAATAGCTATGTCTATTAAAATTTGCACGTTAAAGTGGCCATGGGCAGGCCACATCGCTCGAAGAACCGATAACCGATGGGGAAGAAAGGTTCCTGAGTAGAGACCACAGCGTAAGGAGGCCTCTCACTATAGATAGACCGACGACATCGTGCGAGTTGCGGGCATCCAATGGATGCAAATGGCAGGCTGTCGTTCAGTGTGGAGTTCTAAGGGGGAGGCCTATATTCAGCAGTGGACGTCTTCTGGCTGAAGATAATTACAAAAAAAAAAAAACACTGTCCAGTGTCCACAGGTAAATTATTACAAACTCACAAACTGAAGGTTAGGTAGGTAGAAGATATGTACATAAATTTTTCACGATAAAAAAACTTTTAGATAAAAAAAAATATGAGTGAATAAAAAAATCACAAGGTTTTCAAAAAACTATCTCCGGGGCTATAGTTTTTTGAAAAGTCTCTCTAGGATTTTTTTTCTTCGAAAACGTTGAAATGCACAAGTAAGATACAGTCGCGTGCTTTTAGCTGCTCCGAATAGGTTAATTACAAAAGTAGAGACGCGGCGGTGTTTAATTCAGCATACATCAAACTCCTAACATTTATATGGGTCTTTGATGTGGGGTGATGTGACAAATTGCCACTGGAGAAGTCTTTACAGCAAAACGCCGTCTGCAGATACATTTTGTCAAAGGATTTAACGCGGTAATTGTTCACTGAACCTCATTTCGGTAAAATTATCATGCTTGTCTCAAATGGATGTAGGTAACATAGTATTCCTTCTCCGGTATACCAAATTTTATCTACTTAATTTTAAATTACACCTATCTACTTATCTATTATGAAAATGGTGATTAAAAAGGCTTAGATAATAATATACCTACTTATAATCAAACTAATAACTTATGAATGTGAAAGTTTGTTGGTTTGTTTGTTCTTCTTTTACGCAGCAACAGTGCAATGGATCGAAGTAATTTTGCATATTTGGAGGTTTATATAATTAGATAGGGATAGTATACTTTTAAATCCCGCAAAAAAAATGGTTTCTGAGGGAATGACCACGCGGGTGAAACCACGGTATGCAGCTAATGCATTATATAAGTATTTTATTTAGCATATTCTCGAGCCTAAATACGGACAAGTATTAACTTCACCAACCGATGATCGGGATGATCAGATCTAGTCTCCAAACTTGTAAAATCAGTTAATGTGTTTATAGATTCAAGGTGATATCGGTTTGAAACACTTTGCAGTCAAGGACAAATTTCGTAATTCCGTTAACTAGCGCGTACGCAAGTTTGGCAGCCATGTAGTTTTGTCAGCGCTGCGCGTGCGACGCGCGGCTCCGACTGCCCGACGCGACGCCACGACGAATAATCACGGCACGGTAATAACACGTCCGCATTTTATCTACGATAAACCGATGGATACGAAAGTCACTGACTTATCATCACTCTTGTGACCTCGTTATTTGAAATCAAACCAGTGGTCTTAATCATAATTTTAATATTTTCGCATGAGCTAAACACGTTTCAGAATGGTTCTCTATATATTGACTGCGATCGTGATACTCATAGTGATAACGGTTAAAATATATCAGAAGTTAACCGTCGGCATTTGTCGGTCGAGTGCTCACATGGTAGGGAAAGTGGTGTTAGTGACCGGCGCGAACAGTGGCATCGGGTTGGAGACGGCTAAGGACCTGGCGTCGCGCGGGGCGAAAGTTATTATCGCTTGCCGCAATGTTCGGAGCTGTGCAGCCGCTAAAGAAGAGATCATCGAAGCCAGCGGCAACAAGGATGTGCATTGCAGGCAGCTAGACTTAGCGTCACTTACTTCAGTGCGAGAATTCTGCAGCGAGATCCTTCGCACCGAGAAACGTCTGGATGTTCTAATTAACAATGCCGGGGCCGGCGGCCTGGGGAATTACAAGACCCCCGACGGGCTTCACGTCGGCATGCAAGTCAATTACTTCGCGCCCTTCCTTTTGACATGTTTGTTGCTGCCTTTACTAAAGTCATCTGCACCCAGCCGTATTGTAAACGTATCTTCGATGATACACAAGTACGGAGAGTTGGACTTTGAAAACCTAAACATGGAAAAGTACTGGAGCGATTATCTAGTCTATGCTAATAGCAAGTTATTTCTTAACTTAATGACTTTAGAGTTAAGTCAGAGATTAAAAGGAATCGGTGTCACGGTTAACGCGTTGCACCCAGGGGTCGCAGCGACAAATATTTTTAGAAATATACCAAGTGCCGTTATTAGAAATATTGTCGAGAAATCTATTGGTTTCATGTTCCAAACTGCTTGGGAGGCAGCGCAGACATCCATTTACTTGGCTGTTGCACAGGATTTAACTGAAGTTACTGGGAAGTACTTCAGTGACTGTCGTGAGAAGAAACCTTCTAAGGTGTCACAGGATCCACTACTAGCAAAAAGGCTCTGGATGGAGTCTGAGAAATTATTAAAATTTTCGCTACCAGATAATAATTAATTATTTTTTTTTGTCTTAAAGCTTAAACGATACACGTGATACTTACCACATTTGTGCACAACAAAGGTTATGTTAGAAGGGTAAATTCTGCATACTTAAGTAATTTTTGAAAAAAAAACATCTTACCACATCTATGCACTATACCATCGATGTATACTTCATTGTTGTTCACTAAATTGTGTTTACGCTTCTTTCTGACAAAATTGTGGTGGCAATTGTTATTAACTTGTTTTAATTTACCGTATCTAACTCCAAACTACCTCCATAAACCTTCAAAAAGGTTGACCTTCCTTCTCGAGCAAAACACCTGGTTATTAAGTAAGTATTTTATCAAATAAACAGCTACTTAATGAATAATTTGGTAAACTTGAATTTTGAACAGTAGGTACCTATTGAAAATAGTAGGTAAGTATTGTTTTATATTCCGATAGACTGAAACTAAATAATTTGTATAATACTAGAGTAATAAGCTTGAAATATTTTTTGCAACAATTTTGAAGGGAGCTGTCCTCCTAGAACATGATAAAACAATACCATGAAAATTAATTTTACGAAACGATATTTTTTTTAAATTTATTCTTTTATATCCAACAGCCATCTTACACATAAATATAGAAATAATAAAAACACCTAGGCCAACATAGGTTATCACTTATAGCAATGATTTATTTGTCCTTAGGACTAAATTTTTCGTGCACGCATTTCAACAGTTTTGAAGATTTGTCATGATTGCTGTACGAATAAAGAAAATAGCATAACAAAAAATATTATTTGTAATTTAAATAAGGTATCTTTAAATGCTTCTTCTTTTAATGTCATTTATTGTCATGTTTACCTATACCTAGCATTTTACCTATGGAATAACAAAATATTTTGTGCGAATAATCTGGGATCACTTGTGTCTAATCTATTGATTAAGTTAAGTACGCACCTTATCCAACTCTAACATGCATTGTAATCATGATTTGAAATTTCTAAGTTTTTTTTGATTCGATATTTTCAGAACCTATGTGAAGTAGTTAGCTATATTGATAGAATTGTTTAGCAAAGACAATTAATAAAATTTATGTTTGCGAGCAGTATGTACAACTTTATTATAGAAACTGATGTGGTTTTCACACATTTTATTTATATCACACGGGAATTACTCACGTAAGATTAAGCCGGTCTCTCCAACTATAGTTTCAATCGCATTAGGCAGAAACTATAGAAACCGGTTGAAACTATAGTCGGAGTGACCGGCTTAATCTTACGAGAGTAATTCCTGTGTAATATAAATAACAAGTACGAGTAGGACTCGTGCTCTGCGGGTTCCGTTGGACGCGAGTCCAAGAAAAAAAAAATACTGAAGTTGAAATATTGAAAGACAAACTTAACTTTGTAGTTGAAAATAAGGTTCTTCCATATATTCCAACTACAAAATGTAAGTTTGTAATAGCAAAATAATTATTTTTAAATGATGTAACTTCAAATTTAAGACTTTCGGATTTATTCCTATATATGTGCTATGAGACCTTGCCTCTTGCCAAATTTCATGATTCTAGGTCAACGGGAAGTACCCTATAGGTTTTGATTCCCCTGTGAAATCGCAAAATATGCGACATAAAGGTTCATATCTTTTGATTGCGTCGACTTATGACTTTTATTTTTTTACAGCCGAAAGAAAGCGTAGACCCAGGTATTTAGTATAAATTTCAACTTGATACCTTTACGCGTTCTTGAGAAAAAGGGCCTTGACAGACGGACAGACGGACAGACAGACGGACAGACAGACGGACAGACAGACGGACAAACAGACGGACAGACAGACGGACAACGAAGTGATCCTATAAGGGTTCGGTTTTTCCTTTTGAGGTACGGAACCCTAAAAAGTATGTACAACGTAAATACTTATAAACTAACTAGTCAAGAGCGTGTCAAGACATGCATATGGTAGGGTTCCGTAGCCAAAGTCGTTTAATTGCGGTCACATTCTCAGTTCAGAAACTGGTGGTTATAAAAAATTGAGCGAACGAAGCTTTGTGGATTTAGCAAAATTTCAGAGAAGTATCATATCGAAATAACTTTTTTAAATTTAGTCACAAAGAAAACTACTACTTTACGGAAAGATCAAAGACCTTTGAGCTAGAACGGCTTGAATTTATTGTTTATCGTCACAACACAAAAAGTTGTAATCACAAAATGTTCGAAATAATTTTGAATTAATGTTTTTTTTTATTTGACCTTATCAGCATGGCAAGTTTTTATGTCTAATAGTTTAGAAATGCAATAGTTTGTTTCCTACTTTCCTCCTCCTACTCAGATTGTTTGCTCACTGCTGACCGTCGTGATGTTCCCGATCTTTTGTAATCTAGTGACAAATCTGCTTCCATCTCTGACGATCTCTAGCTTGGTACATCACGTCAGAGATGTTTGTGCCTAACTCTTTTACACTCGTCTTTTGACGCTCGTTTGCGACTTTGGCAGACCATACTATGGTCTGATATTTCGCAAAGGATACACTTGATATAAAAGTGATGGATGTAAAGTTAATTCCATTTTAAAAGACCTATTCAAAGATATCCCACAGGAGGGGGTGCAACAAAATAAACTTTCATCCCCATTTCACAAGTACCAAAGGCCACCCCTAAAATAAGTTTTTTAAAATATTTGAGTCATATATTAAAAAAACTGTTTGTGCAAAGTTTCATGTACTTACCTTAATAACTATAGAACTTAGAAGGTTCTAAAGAATTAGAACAGATGGACGGGCATAACGAACTTATAAGGTTTTTTTTATAGTTCTACGGAACCCTAAAACGCTATATTCCTAAGGCCCGACCTCATATCAGACAAACAAGGGAGATATGGTAAGGTGAAGTAGTGGGTGCGAAAGCATCTGGTCTAAATCAAAGTTTCTCAGAGGACGTGAAAAATGAGGAATTAGGCTTCACTTACTTATTGCCTTGTTTTTCTGATCTGAGGGCCCAACGCCCAATTGAGAGTCAAGGCGTCATCGGCGCGCCGATCGGCGTATAGTCGGCAGTGAAAAACTCAAATTTTTACACTAGGTAAAATTATACCTTTTTTACTCGAGGTTTGAATAGTCAAGTAACGCCGGAGCTTAGACTAGATACAGCTACATATTGCGCCGGAGGTACGAAGCGGCGCGGAAGTTCAGCGCGTCGGGACAGTTTAATCTATATTATAGGTACATAGGTATAGTTCACTTTTCCTTAGTTCCCTTACTTTGGGTGTTTGGCCTTATAAGTGATGGGCCACCTGATGGTAAGTAGTCACCGCCATCTATGGACATCTACAATACCCGGAGCATTGGCTTACCTTTCAGTAATTTATTTTCAACTCTTCGTTTGAAGCAATTGAGGTCATATTTCGGAAGAAAAACCGAAGGTCGTAAGCCATTCCATAACTTGAAGGTGCATGGACAAGCGATCAAATCGAACAGTGCGAGACTTTTATGCATCTATAATGTGTAAATAGCTTTTCTGGCAACCGCAGCCAGATCTATGGTAAAACCGTGGTGGAGGAATGAGGTTAAAGAGTTCATCAGTGCATTCCCCGTTATAATACGTAAGTAAATAGTAGGTAGGCCTCATTTTATGGTCTCCTGAGATACTTTTTGACATAAAATTTTATGCATGGTTAGGAAAATTACGAATAACAACTATTGTTGATGAAATCTACTAGGACGACCATGCAAGTCTATTAGAAACTAAATGATCTAAAGTTAAATGCATATTAAAGTAGGTCACTAGAAAATTTGTAATTACCAATTTAGTTGATTTATAGCATGATAATCGATCAGCGCGAGCTAATTAGTGGACACTAACAAGAGAACCAATAGTTTGTGTACACTTTACATTAATTTATCGCAGCTAGGCTAGCGTTAAATTGAAATAATTCCGCTGGATGGGCGGGAGTCCCTGCGGTCGTTTTATTCGCGCATAAATCTCCAGCGGTACATCTGATTTACAGTACTGCGCTTTGTGCTTGCTCACCTCACTGTTTGCGAGGCTTTGTGGCGATACACTCACACAGTTTTGGTTTACGCCACTTTGCGCCGTGATTTTTCTGGATGAATTTTATTCAAATTTTTCGATGGAATAACAGTCCAGTTACGAATACGTTTAACTATTGTTTTTAATCCTGCCAAAATCTCCTGGCTGGCTGGTATTTATTAATTGATACTAGTTTCTAGGTCATCGTTTAATGATGTTTCATGGTAACTTCAATTTTATGTGGACTAAATATACCGTCTGGAGATAAAAAACATGAAAAAAATGGCACACATCTTTTTATAATTTTCCAGATATTGCCCGACTAAGTTTATAATCAAGTACAACTGTTCAGGAAAACCGTAGAAACAACTTTGCTTGACCGGCTGATAAGACAGACACTTCACTTTCGTTTAGGTTCTTTACTAACTATGGAACTCCTGTCAGGTACTCGTAACATACATGCGGTAGGTATCTACTTATACCTAGTATCTACAGGCCTCAGTGAATTATGTATAAAATAAATGCGGTACGAAGGCACTCCGTGCTAATTAACAGGACATTTTTGCAAATTTTCATTACAAATTACTCGAGAGCTATTACAATAATTAACTCTGGAAAATTGTACATGTGAGGTTGGTACCGGGCTCGATTTGCCGCCCGGTCCGCGGCCAGCAAACGGGGAAACGGGGAAAATAGGCGGTTTGCCGACGGAAGTGCGGACAATATTAATGCCGTCCATAAGTCAGGCGAGAACTCGTATTTTTCTCCCACACAGCCAGGAAGGACACCGACGCCTCTAATTAACAAGATTAGCATATTCCCTTGAAAGCGCCTTTTTGTAGCCGACTGAAAAATAGACCTGGACCGGATGTCCGGCCAGTTACCGGCATAATAAGATTAATATACCGGCTAAAGTGCCTAAATAGCTTAGCGAAACACTTGTATGCTTTATGTCACAGGTGGGTACCTGTGACATAAAGCGTAATTGTAGAGACGACATCCGGCCAGTTACCGGTACCTAGTCAGTATGAGTAGAATCAGTGGATGAAGTACGAATATTTACATGCCTAACGAAATATCGAATTCCATAAAAATATCTACTTTAAAATTCAACATTTGGGAATTTGACACGTATTTTACGCAAGTGAATACTCGTAAGTTGACCATAGATCACAGCCTTTTGGAGAATCAAGTAGCTCACCTTACCTACCTTACGCCTACACGACAAATGACTTTCTTTATAATATGTAAAAACTAGTAAATAGTATACCATTCAATGATGGTTATGACCCCATAATTATTAAGTACAAGCTTAATTCTATTATGGTCACAGTATTATTTATTTTTAGTTAAAAGTTGGAGCTTGTAGGACTCTTGTCCCCTTTTATCCGGCTAAAAGAAAAATGGCACATCTCTAAGTACGGAAAATATATCTCGTCGTATGGAACGCCGGGATTTTTGCCTAATTTTCATGTCGACCACCCCACTCTTTGTAAACGATCTTATTTGCATGAGGTTTATTGCCCTTTTTGGGTCATTATTTTTCTGTTATCGAATTTTGTACCCTTACTTTAATTTTTACTGCAATTTGAATGAACTTAATTAATCGCGGTAATCTGCAGTTTTTATTTGTGAACACTCTGTCACTTACCCCCTTATTAATAAACGTGGAGTATAGTCTTGGAATAGTTACGCAGGGTTTTGTCTATTTCTCTCTCTTTCAAAATTTGAACTCGATCGAAAAAGACAAAAAACGGAACAACTATTCCAAGGCTACTCCAAGTTTATTAATAGGGGTTTTAATGTATAGCAATCTAATCGTAATAGCAATAGCATTTTAATCAATTTTAATCCAAACTTTAAAGCATGCCTATTTTTAACCCACGATGGAAAAAGAGGGGTGCTATAAGTTTAACCTGTGTATCTGAGTGCCTGTGCTATCGTAGCTCCCAAACGGCTGAACCGATTTTTTTTTTTTTTAAGTTGAACTTGATCAATTGGTGTTTTTGGCTATGATTTAAGAAAACTGTTCGACCATTTGCTGTAAGCTCTTTTGTGGGTTTTTTTTTATTGTGTTTTATTACATGATAAGTAGTAAGCAAAATAAAACAAAAATCTCTTTACGTTTTAAGTTTTCGCAGGTCTAAGTCGTGGGAAAATTAGGCTGAGTTAAGAGTTGTTCGCTGTTCAGGGGCCTTATGGACAACTGCTATTACAGGCACCTGATCCGCTCAGTTGGAAAATCACGCGACCGCAAACCGTATCTGGGCGCGATAAGGTTTGCGGTCGCGTGATTTTCCAACTGAGCGGATTAGGTGCCTGTAATAGCAGTTGTCCGTAAGGCCCCAGGGCTGTGCCCATTCTGTAGCTTTCTCGCTCGCACATTTTCACAATATGGAAGATATCACATCACATCATCAGGCAGTAAACGTCCACTGCTGAACAAAAGCCTTCGTTGCCAAAATCCGTTTTATTTTTAAAAACATAAAATCTCGTACGAATTATGTAAAGAAGTCATTTGTAGGACTAGGTCCCGCTCTATACAACCGCATTAACAAATTTAAACCCATCTTAAAACTAAATCGTAACGCTTGCAATAAAACCTTAACAGACTACTTAATACAGCTTGACTATAAATTAACTGAGAATTTGCTCAACTGACACACATTAGTGAAACCACGACTCATTATGGCTGTTAACCTTAAATATTATAAGTACCAGATGACTGACCACTGTAACAATCACACCAACATACCACACAAACAAGCAACACTCGACTATAAACACATCCAAACTAACAGATACACTCTCTCACATTCATATACACACGTACACAAAAAAAACTTATCACACACACATAAAAACACACACATACACTAAGTTGATAAACATTATTAGTAATTTACCAAAAGGCACTTATTGTTTAAGTAAGTTAATATTATTATTGTCCCTTTTACATACTTCAACAACATGCCTATTATTATCTATTTATCTCTGATGTTATCAACACCGTTGTTAAACCTACTTTAAGTTCACCTCTGCGGGGAAGACAATCATGCCCAGAGTCGAAAACTGTGACCTCACGACACAGGTTATCCTAGTGTGGGGGACAGTGTTCCACTACGGTACATAATTGTTTGTTTATTATGCTCACCTCTTCTTACAACATTTTGTACACATGTAACTACCTACTTAAGATTTTTTATGTACCTATAGCCCTTTAATGAATACCAATAAACGTTTTTGAATTTTTTTGAATTTTTGAATCCCTACGCTTGGCAGGTTGCTTGGGGATCACAGCACGTTTACCGTGTACTAATAGGACTCTGCTGCCCATCCTCCGTTGGTTCTGGTCGCAGTTTTAGGACACACCCCTGGGTGTGTATCAATGGAAGATAATTATAAAATAATGAATGTGTGACAAAACACTGAAATGTGTTCCAAACTGAAATGTGTGTTGTGTGTACTAATGTATTCCAAAAAGTGACAAAACACTGAAATGTGTTCCAAACTGAAATGTGTGTTGTGTGTACTAATGTATTCCAAAAAGTGACAAAACACTGAAATGCTGTCTAGCATAAAATTACAAACAAAAAAATCCATCCATCCGTCTGTCTGTCTGTCTGTCCGTCCGTCCGTCCGTCCGCTAAACGGCTGTTTACCTTTCGAACCGTAATAGATAGCCAGATGAAATTTTCACAGAATATGTGATGTAACGGTGAATTAACTAAAAAATAATAAAGAAGTCAAAAAGTAAAAACGAAAGGGGGCCCCGTACAAAAAACGCATTTTTTACGCACTTTTGTATTAGCTCTAATGTAAAAACGGCAATACAACAGAAACAAAAATCATAAATAATGGCCAAGAGCGATTCGGTGACAAATTTTAGTTTCATTAAAATTTATACTGAGCGTCACCTTGCAAAATATTAACTATGATACAGTTAAGTCAGAACAAGTCGTTTTTTAAATTTATAATTATTGTATTTTGTGGTGGTACGGAACCCTCAGTGCGCAAGCCCGACTCGCACTTGGCTGGTTTATTTTGCAATAAACTTAAGGGTGGTTAGTAGGTGGTTGAACTATCCAGCTGGGCATTAGAAAGTGCATTACCAGCATGCTACGGTTTCCTCGGTATGTTTTCCTTCACCGAAAGCTCAAATTCATTGTTGGGATTTAAACCCACACCCTTAGAATAACTACTCAGAGAAGGTAAGTTTCTAAACAACGCCTTCTCAAAACGTAAGCAAATTCGCTTTGTAGCTTACGTTTCGATTGGTATTTTAAACGATTTAAGCAAGAAAATTAATGGATTACCTGTGGAATGTCACACCATAAATCTTATGCTGCTTTTCTGATTTGTTGTGGTACGATTTCACCGCGCAAATTGTCATAGTAAAATTTTTATATTTTTTTTGTAGCCATATATGACTACATTTGAATGGTTTAAAATTTGCGAATGAACTTGGTTTCTATGTGTAAGTTATTCTAAGCTCACACCACCACGCGCCAAACACTGCTACCCTCGCTACAAAAAACAACTTCTTAAATTAACATAGGTTTAAAACTGCCAACTCCAAGATAACACAAGTACCTACACCGAATATTTCCTTGCGACTGTTCAGGTACAGGGCGTTCTTAATTAGTTATTAGCTAGCTCAGTTGTTCCCTTACAGAGTCCAGAGTCTGCCAAGGTTCGGGTAGAACATCAAACAGACGTTAATTGCTTGTGTATCATGAACGTAGTCGGTGGAAAAGCCTTCAAGTGAAAACGTCATTCTAGTTCGTAGGACACAGGTACGTACTTCGCCTTCGTAGCGTAAAACATCTTCAATCTTCGTAGCATTTTTAATGCCATAAGTGGCAAACAAGCTTATCGCCTGCCTGGTGGTAAGCAATCACTTTGATTGTGCAAAGTTTCAAGCACTTGCTTTAATAACTGAGAAGGTCCAAAAAATTTAGGACGGACGGCCAGACGGACAGACAGAACGAATTTATAAGGGTTCTTTGTCAGGCTACGGAACCCTATAAAAATAGTTGGAGGGCCTTAGAGTGACATATAGATCTCGACTTTTTACTAATTATTCCGAAAAAAAAAATAAGATTTCTCGGGAGTAAAACGGGCAAGACCACGGGGCATAACTAATACTGACTAATAACTATTATGTTATTATGACGGTCCAGTCTCAAGGATGCTTTATTAGCAAGAGGTAAAGTATCCTGCTCCAAACAAAGGGTTTCATAAAGGCTTCAGTAATTTAATCTTTAAGAACATAGTTTAGCTTGTTAGCAATAATTATGAATTCAGTGCTGATAGAAAAATTTCTTCAACGGTAATAATATACAAAAATATTTCTTTGTAACACTTACAATGGAGCAAAATTGAAGCTAGGTACTTTACCGACAAGCCCGTTTTTGTCGGTAAAGTAGCTTAAGCACGAAAGAATAAGAACTTTTTAGCTGTATGTACATAATTATAATATGTGGCAATGCTCCGCGGTTTTGCTCGCTCTTTTACGAGGACTGTTATTTTCCGGATAAAAATTAGCATATAGATGTTTATTTCAAGGTATTAGCTACCCCACAGACAAATTTTAATCCTAATCCGCTTAGCCTTACCATATCTCCCTCATTTGTCCGATCTGAGGTAAAGCTTAAGTAAGTTTTCTCACCAGCAGAAGGTCAACGTAACACCCGCAGCAAGTGGCCACAGAGTGACGTAAATTCGTAATAGCCACGTAAAACTGTTAGAAACTAGTTAACAGGTCGTATAGAATGTATTACGGGTTGCTTGAGACGCTTGTGGACTTCAAACAGGAGCTCGGACGTCCTTAAAAAGTTTTGTACTTGCCGTAGTTTAACATCCATTGACGGCCCTAGGTACATTTTTGGGTGGAGCGAGATCTCAAGACAGCGTTTCCAAGCACAAATATAGAGCTCTCTCTATGCAGTAGCTTACTTGTGGCTAAGTTTACATAGACACGGAAGGGAATTTAAATACTTTTTCATCACTGGCGCTCGGTAAGTGGGCTATTGGTGACTCAAAATGCGGACGGTAAATATTACTTTGCCTCCCCAGTATTCCCCAGTTAATTTCTGTTCTTCGAACATGTATAGGTCCGTATCATCAGTAGGTATCATATCAGAAACATTTTACTTTGTGAAATAAAGTTGACAACTATGTAAAACCTCTGTGTTGCGAACCTGATTCTTTGCTCTTTTTTGGCGAAAAATAAGAAAAAATACTTGTTTTTCTCAGGTTTTCTTTAGTGATGAAAAGTTACTATTTCAACACGCGAGTTGGTGAACTTTAACAACCTTAAACTATTAGCGCCCTCTTCGCTTCGCTCTTCGCAAAAATATCTCTTGTGTAAAAGATCACCTAGTATCCCTTGTGTAACAATCTACTATTACATCCTTATATGATGCAATGGAAGTTACCTAACGTTAAATATTAACAAAAAATAAGTACACGTACGTACAACTGAGTATGACGTAACTTTATCTAAAGTTTAAATAAGGCCATTCGCTGTATCGGTTCACGTCTAACTTTTCAGCCAGTCGCCAGAAGATTATTGAAGATTTACCAAACATATTTTTCATCGAGCACAAGAGCCAGTTCGACAGAACCCCTGCAAAGTTTGTTTGTTAAGAAGTAAAAAAGCCAGCAGGACGAGTTTGGAGCGCCGCCACCGTTGTGACTCCTGGTATGCGGTCTTGCAAGCTTCTATTTATTGGCATTTGGGTGTTTAGGTAACGACCAAAATAAGTTTAGTAAGGAAATATTTATTATACTAATATTTAGGGAGTGTATAGAGTGTATAAAAACAAGGAAGGGGGTCGGTCCTCAAGGAAGGGGGGGGGGGGGGGGGGAATGAGCCCCCGTTTTTTACCTACTTCAAAAGAGGAAAGGATAGAATTCTGAAGGTTTTTTTAAACATTCGATCATCACTTCGAATGTTAAAAAAAAACCCTCAGAATTCTGTCATTTATAAACAGATTTGGAAAGCTATTTTTTTATTTGAAAGTATTATACTTTCAAATTGGTTCCATTGAAGTTTCATCATTATCTTCCTTAGTTATTTATGTTGGGTTTAAAATCAAAATAAATTGTAAATAATAATATGTCATCCAAGTAATCAAAATTACGTATTTATACTAAGTAGTTTTTTATTGATAATTATTTAATATAGTAAGTTAATTATAAGGTATCAAGAACTTAGGTACATACTAATACATTTTGTATCGCAATGTACATTAATGTCACTATAGTCACTCGATGAAAATACCTTATTCTCGATTAACTACATGGCTTATTTTAGGCATGTCTGTCACATAAGAAGCAGGCAGTTAAGCGCCTAATGCGACCAGTTACATCTACCCCATTTCAGATAATAGTATCCAGAACATTACGCGGAAACGGTTCCCGAAGCCATTACGTTGCATTTTTCACCTTGTTTCATTTAACTTCAGAGGAAATTGTTGTCCTTTAGCGTATCGAGTGAAAAACAGAGTAAAAACTTAAACAGGATAATAAAATACTTCATTAAAACTCAAAATCAAAAATCATCATCTCTTCAATCCGAATATTGACTTTTTCTCATGTAATTGTTGCTTAAATTGTATGACCTGTCAAATGTGTTGGCGTCACTGTTAGTATAACAAGTATTTGAATCATTATCAATACTTTCACGGTTGCCTGGAAGAGATAGCTTTAAGCGATAAGGCCACCTGCTAAAAGCCTAGATAATAGTTTTATTGTAATGTATAATGTTATCCTTGTTATTGTGGAATAAAGAGTAATTATCTTATCTTATTTATTTATTTTGTTATTGTGTAATAAAGAGTTATTATCTTATCTTATTTGTGTACTAGTAGGCCGCCCCGGCTTTGCACGGGTATACTATGTCACCCGGGGATAGTGCAGCTTCCCAACAGTGAAATAATTTTTCAAATCGGTTCAGTAGTTTCGGAGCCTATTCAATGCAAACAAACAAACAAACAAACAATCAAATCTTTCCTCTTTATAATATTAGTATAGATATAGATTAATAAATAAATAAATAATTATAGCTCAAAGTTCTTCAATAATCAACAAATTTTTATTTATTTATTTTATGAGTTACAAAATCATAATATAGTCATAATAAAAACCAAATTAAGTGTGTGACAATTGTAAACTAAACCATATCCCAAAACATGCGTATTCGTCATGGTTATTATAAAAGCAGTATGATATTAAAAATTTAATTTGGTTAATAATTATAATTTTAATTTCAGTTAGCTACATTCACGATGAGCAGTGAATGCAATTTTTTTTTTAATTTCTCTAAAATATTAAAAAGACTGATCAAAAATATCTATAAAACTATAATGCTTTTTAACGATTTCATTGTATTGGCGACACATCCTAACTACTGGGTTATGAAAAGAAGTGTTTTTTATAAACGTGCAGACAGAAAGTTTTCGATTTTAAATAATAGTTGTTGCGAACTTTTGCAGTAACGTTAAAGTTAATACTTGAGAGAAGAGAAGGGGAATATATTACTTGGGTCATATCATTTCATACGTTATTATAGTTAGTTACAAAAGTCCTTTTTAGGGTTCCATACCTCGACAAGAAACCCTTATAAATTCTTTATATCCGTCCGTCCGTCTGTCCGTCTGTCTGTCCGTCCGTCCTAATTTATTAGAACCTTCTAACTTCTATATTTATTAAGTAATTTCAAACATTTTCTGATGATTACTTTTTGAGATATAGTGATAAAACTGTAATAAGTTAAAGACGTTCTAGCTCAAAAGCTTCGAACAATTTTTTGATCGAAGCTCAAAGGTCATTGACTTTTTCGTAAACTTGTCTTAACAAAGAATATTTATCAGGTACCTAGTTTTCTTTTCGACTAAACCATAAAAATTTTACGTTATGTTGGTACGATGCAACTCTGAAATTTGGTTCAGTCCATTTCGTTCTTTCGAATATTTCTGTAACCACCAATTTCTGAACTTTGATGATTGGACCACTATATTATATTAAAACTTTGATTACAAAAATGTGACCCTACCATATGCGTGTCTCGAGTCTCGACAAGCTCTTGGCGAGTTATTTCGGTTAAGTTATGTTGATTTTTCAATTACCTGTTGCCTGCGACTTCGTACGCGTGTTCATGTAAATTTTCACCCGTCTTTTTAACCCCTTAATTCGGCTTTTTCGAAAGCCATTTCTTAGCGGATTTATCACCTCATGAGGAATTTACCTGGCAAATTTCAGCATTGTATGTCAAGTAATGTTCGAGACTTACCTCGAAAACCAAAACTTTGTAAAAAAGTGAGTGGTATTTTGTTTTTATATAATTAATATCTATACTAATATTATAAAGAGGAAAGATTTGATTGTTTGTTTGTTTGCATTGAATAGATTCCGAAACTACTGAACCGATTTGAAAAATTCTTTCACTGTTTCCCAGCTACACTATCCCCGGGTGACATAGGCTATAATCTATACCCGTGCGAAGCTGGGGCGGACCGCTAGTATTATATATTCTAAATTATTACTTTGCCCTACATCTATCACTCTTTATATCTATACCTTTTGTCATAATACGATCAAAAAATATGTTCGTTAATGTTCGCGTTGCTAAAGCCCAGTCCTTTTTTTTTCTTATGAATTAATACGCTCGATAAGCTCATCTATAAAATATCAACTTCTTGTTTCTTTCTTCTTGCTTTCCATACGTGAGAGCAAGACAAACAAATTGGCCAGATTAGATTATCGAACGTTCAAGAATAAAGAAATATACAATCGAACGTTCAAGAATAAATAAATATACATCACTCTAGTTTATACCTGCTTCATTGCGCTGACGAACAAAATAGAACAATAACATCAAAATTTCATCAAAAAAATTATTAGAACAGCGAAACTTATAAGAACATGGTACCGTATAATTTGTTGATACGGTACATGTTTTCACAGATTCTGCTTTGCAGTGAAGTTCAAAGGTAAATTGGATGGTGACCGCAACGGTTTGAGCTCCTGCGCTCATTGACTTTCGCTGTATAGAGACGATTTTGTCGTCAGCATTTCTAAAGTCGACCATCGGTAGTCAACACGTGACTCTGTTTAAACGCCGCACCGTAATATCTTACAATTTAAGCTTAGAGGAACAAAGCAAATGCAACTCGAACGAAAAACTACATCTGTGCTTTGGAAATTAGCTCCCTGATTGCGTCTCGAGTTGCACTGCTCTTAAGAAAAAAAAACTATATTTTTCGTTTTTCAAACTAAATGATGATCGTCAATGAATAAGGGCATGTAAGTACATACATAATAATTATGGCAGCAATTAAGTTATTTTTTAGAAAAACTATAACTGCCTTCAATATTATACCTACGTCATTTACAAATAATAATAATATTAAATAACAATTAATTAAAAAAACCGACTTCAAAATGATAATGCTTATTAAAATAAATTATCTTTTTAAAAAACCGACATCAAAAATCGTGTAAAAATATTACTTTGTTCTTTGTAGTGGCATATTAACTTAGAATGTTTGTGTTTTGTGGTTTTTTAAAGTATTTTTTTTAAAGAGAATTTATTTTAGAATGTTTAGTGAAACAAGTTTAGTGGAGTGAAAGTGGAATGCTTAGAACCTACTTTAACTCTGTTCGGGGTGAACTACTAGTTTATTTATAGATACGATTACACATCCATGCACGAATACCTCCTTGTTTTGACTCGAAGAAAAGACAAAACAAAAAGTATTGTAGTGATTTGTTATTGCGAAATTCGTAGGCGCTCTAGCTATTATTTGAGTAGGTTTAAAAACTACTGATCCCTAATATAAATAAGAAAATTTTGTGGAAAAACATCGAGCGTTACTTCTACATTATAAAAAAAAGAAACACGCAAATTGGTGTACAGATGCCAGCGAAATCGCTGTACATAAAAAAATACGGGCTGAATTGAGAACCTTCCTCCTTTTTCGCAGTCGGCAAAAAATTTAATACCTCTTTGTTTTGACCCGATCAAGGCGCTCGAACAAAACTATTATAGTTATTTGCGATGCCAATTTAACAGGCGCTCGAGCAAAATTATTATAATGATTGGAGCAGGAACTATTGAGCCAAAATTAGTGAAATTTTTGTGAGACCACTTCGAGAACAATAAAAAAGAAATACGTAAATTGGTTCACAGGTGTCGGCATAATCGATGTATATACATTAAAAAAACCGGGTCGATTTTTTTAGTCTGTTAAAAAGTAGAAGCGTAGAAATTTCCTCATCAAAACTTTTGCTGAAGAGAACCACAAATCAAAACGTCATCTGTACATATATTTTTGAGGATTTTTTAAAATAAAAAAGCACTGAATCAATTTGGTAAAATTTATGTGGGATCATCTCTGCAGTATGACTTACCAAACAAAAAAAGAATCATCAAAAATCAATTCACAATTGGCGGAGTAATCCCGTAACAAACACAAAAATAGAAACATACCTACAGTCGAATTGATAACCTCCTCCCTTTTGAAGTCGGTTAAAAATAAGGAGGTAGGTATTTATTACTTTGTTTGTTTTTACGAGTAAAATGTTACTTAGCTGTAAATCATGTCGTATCCCGACGAGAACGAGCTAATCCTGTTATACACAAATTTATTTATATTCTTTTCATAAAATAAATTACTTTATTTTCATCTGTTTCTCTTATTTGCCTAAGCTCCCTAATGAATATCTTTTCACTTGAAAAATATTTTTAAACTATTAATACCGTTGAACAAAATGTGGATTTCGTTAACATAAAGCCGTCGTCTTAGTTCTAATAATTACTTAGTACACAGTTATAAAATATTCACAGAGCGCTCGAGACCTCGGGTGAGATGTTTTTAATCGGCCGCAATTTATCTTTATATTAAATTCGGTAAAGTATGAGGTATTTAGGATCAAGCCTTAGTCGCAGTCTGCCTGAGTATGAATATTTTATATTACCCTAGTTTTTTCAGGTAAGTAGAGGGTTCGTGCGACCCGAAAACGTGTGGCACGCAATGCTAGTGACACCGGTATTGGAATTTTTGTCGGCATTCGAGTCGTGCACGGCTCTTTCAGAGGCGGGAGATAGGGTTGTGCCGCGGAAATAATTGTGAGTCTCCTTTTATAGCACGTTGGTGAGGCTGTGGGTATCCGTTTTTATTAACGCCGGATAGCCGTTTGAAAAGGGCACAAAAGATTTTCGGGTGATTGGGCTTGTAGCACTGCGGTATCTAGGTTCGACTTAAATTCTGAAAATATGCTTTGTATTGGAAATACGTACCTATAGGCAACATTCCAGACTCTATTCAGGATCAAATCTTTTAATAGCTGAAACCTTTTTGTACAAAGGCACGTTTAAACATTGAACACATTTGCGAAGAGACGCAGATTTAAGAAACCTCGCTATAAAGGTCACGGAAAATCTATTTCAAACTACTGACCCTACAAAATGACTTCGTAAAATTCAATTTACATATTAGGATCGTGTCCTGACTGGACACCTCATTATCCCATATAATGGCAGTGGCGGGTGCACTCCCACCAGACTTAATTACCCCTAATCTGGCATTCTGTGAATCTAACAGAAACCTCGGTGGTGTAATTACGGTCCACTGTTCTAAGGCAAATGGAGCCATTTATTTATCTGTTAATTATGCGGCAAGCGCGATTCGACTGCTGCCCTTCATGTTATGATGATACTTGATTTTGTAGATAAGGAAAGGCCAGCCAGTAACGATAACAGTTACTATAGTTACTAAACAAAATATCAATGGCATTTTGTACATTTTGAGACTCATGCTATCTGAGGCTTTATACATTATGACATGTGGACGGTTTGTACCCGGAGTCCTAAACAAATGGAATGTATTGTCTGCTATATTATTTGGCAGCGCGATTTTGATAAGATAGATTTGATAAGTTAATTTTGATACGTAAGACAAGTTAGTAGTAAGTCCAGCGAGGGACTGACGTAGACTGCAGATGATAATATCTTAGATACTATTTAAAAAAAACTTAAAACAAAGCCATATAGGAATGGGAAAAAATTTTAGGTATATCTCGAGCTACATGGACACATTATGCATTCGCTTTTAAAATATGCAAAGCAATCGCGTGTGCAAGTAGGATTTCTAAAATGGAAAGCTTCATAAACTCAGCAGCAGTCTCGTTTAAAAGTCGTGTGTAAACGTTATGATATCGCCCGACCTGCTTACGTACACTCGTCGCACTTTGCCTGCCCCTTAATTGGAGGGGTTGCCTTAGTTCAACACGCCACGCTATGCCACTACATTTACACGCAAACAAAAATAGACCTTTTCGCTTCTACGATACGAGAGTTTTGTAAATAACGTCAACTAAACGAGGCTAGCGATTTACTGGGAAATAGTTCAGGAAAAGGCGCACTAATAGCGTCATAATGATATTGTAGTGACATAAAGTTGCGTATGTAGCCTGTTTAACGCAGGCTTATTCATCTATCTGGGGCATAACAATTAAGGTAGTTTATGTTTCGAGAGAGCTTTTGATTTTTGTTGGCATCCTTGTCAAACAGACAATTTGACAATTTGAATTATAATGAATGGACGGGCCCTAACCATTGAAATTGCTCAGTAAAAACGAGTCGACGAGTTTGACTCGTTTTTACCTACCTAATTACAAAAATGTACAGTATATTTCTTACAAAAAATAGATCCCGGTTTCATTTGTGTACTTACACTTCGGGAAAGCATATAAATGCATAATTTTGTCAGATGTTTCGTTATCACGTAACAATAGACACGTGTTGCACTTCCTACGGCTAGAGACCGACTGAAATGAAATGAGAGCCGGCGCTCATTTTGGTATTTTAAAAAATGCTCTTCTACTGGGCCTGTCCATTCATTTTATTTTGGTTGAAGGTCTTGTCAGACAGTTATTATGAAAACTGTGTTTTGTAAATCATAATTTCTTTAAATCACAAAAGTTACAGGAGTAGTCACGTAAAGTATAGATAAATACGGTGTGTAAGTTAATTTGAACCGATTTGATTGCATTTGTGATCTCGACATTACGTAACCTCAATGGAACTGAATGCACTTTGATTTTAAAGAATATACTTACTCAGCGTTTACCAGTACCTTTTATCTTATGATAAATTGAATCTTCTTTTCAATTCTTTCATTCTTTGAAAATTGATCCTTGAAAGGAAATTTATTCTAAGTACTTTCTCTATGACATTAAGAAATTATAGGAATTTTTTCTGATCTTGTTTCTTTATTAGATTATATTGATTTCATACTCATGCTATGTAATTTTGTGTTTTGTGTAGTGTCCCACGGAATAAACGAGCAGTAATCAACGCAATAGTGTACATGATTGTAGATTTATTCTCACTTTTACTTATATAATGACTTTATCATTATTGTAATTATAAGAACTGATATCAGTTTCTGTTACGCTTCATCAGATCCAATGAAATATTCATTTATTTCAGGTTCAGGGGAGACAATTAATGTCTCATGCAAAGAAGGACAGTAAGCGACTATGTCGACATATCCGGGGTAGGTCAAGGAGCCTAGCCGCTCGACGAGTGCTTCAGTGGTACTCTGCACATATACGTTCGGAGCGACGTCTTCACATGATTTCACCAACACTCCTACAGCGTCACATCCCTAGAACAGAAAAAAATATTCACATCACAAATCATCAGGCAGTGAACGTCCACTGCTGAACAAAGGCCTCTCTCTCAGAGAGGAGTGTTGCCATAATCCCCACGCTTGGCAGATGGGTTGGGGATTTCAGTAAGTTCAACATGTACTAACTAAGAGGGCGCTGCTGCTCATCCTCCGGTGTTTCTGTCCTCAGTTTTAGGACATACCCGGGTCCAAAGAAAAATGACTAAAAACACGCTTATGTGACTCGTTAAAACAAAACCAAAGACCAAGACCAAATTCGAGAGGTTCGATATTTGGTGACAAGCGTCTGGTGTTGGAGCCGAGAGGTGGATAGCGGAACTCTTGGTATGGGACGTGTTAAGAAACCAAATGAATTCAAACTCGAGAGGTTTACTAGTAGCGATGAAACAGTTCCAGTATCCATTTCCTGGCTCCTTCATCAGATCAGCTCAATGAATTATTGTATTGTGATTGGTTTACTTAAACTTTCAAAGTTATGCATTGATACGACAGTTAAAAGTAGGTTATAATTAACTAAGAAAATTGAAACCCGAGCTGTCATGTGCACTTTACAATCTTACGGCATCCGGTTCTATCCCCGGCCTTGCACCAATCATTTTTAGGGTTCCGAACCTCAAAACGAAAAAAACGGAACCGTTATAGAATCACTTTGTAATGTTGTCCGTCTGTCCAGCTGTCCGTCTGTTTAGTACTTAAATAAATTATGAGCAGTTTCGTTGCCATCGCTCAACAACGATGAAAAAATTAATAAAACATTGTGAGTAAACCGGTATGTTTTAAACGTTTATCGGGACTTATCACGTATTATTTAATTTAGGTAAACCGGTATGTCCAAGAACCTTTAAAGTTTAAAGACAATGACATTCACCAACATGCATTAGACAAGCATGGTGGATTACGGCCCATCCTCTCTACCTAAGAGAAGATCTGGACTCTATAGCAGTGGGAACATGATAGGCATTACTGATGATGTAAATTTCACCAAGATTTGTTTTGATATCTAGTTACAAGTGAAACTAATATAAACGTGCTAAAATTGCTTGTCTTTCATTTGTGAAGCGTATAAGAGCAATCTACTCGTCTCTCGGGTCGTATCATTACGCCCCCGATCTTTAGGGAGGCGTTGATGGGGCCAAAGCAAACACCAAGGTTAGGAAAATTGTTTAGTAAAACCTTCGGCTTGATGCCTTTAGCGCTTGATGCCTTGAACTCACTCAGCAGACGACCTTGCTGCCCTTTTTTTGCATGTAGACTATTAGTTCATTGGTGTCGCTGCAAGTTTCTTAGTGTGTGAAAATGAGTAAGTGAGACGTGACGTCAGTAATTCGATATGGTGTTTTTTTTTTAATGAAACGACAGACATTTGAACACGAACATTAATTGATTGATCAGGCGTCACTTTGCGGAAGTCCATTTTTTATTTAAATATGACGAATTTCTAGTGTAATTCCTCTTCTACTCGCTTCGAGTACAATAAGGATTTTGGGACAAATTACTTTTCTCTATAGATATTTGTGATGGTAATTTTAACTTTACCCGTTTCCTCAGTGCACCTTGTCGACACGTGTTTCGCCATTTCACGAGGCATCCTCAGGTCGAGTTGAATAACCGAGCGCGATGCCAAAAAATAAAATATCCTCGAAATATCTATGGAGAAAAATAATCCTTATTGTACTCGAAGCGACGTAGAAGCGGAATTTCACTAGAAATTCGTCATATTCAAACACGAACGATAATTGTACTAAGGCATATCTCCCTAGTTTGTCTGATCTGAGAGTAATGGAATGAGTATGGAAGGTGTTATAAACTATTGAAGATTGTACAATGGAAGGTACATAATTATAGTGATGGTACATTAGAGCAAAATTGGGTTATTGCTCTGAGCACAGAGCAATTATTATAACCTACTAATACGTAAAAAACTTATGAGTAAGATTGAAGGTATTGGATAAATTTGGTATGATGGTGTAGCCAGTGTCTTGGATTAACACGTCTATAGGGTAGCGGCTAAATTTGCGGGGTACAGCTAGTGGGTGACTAAACTGTTGATAATAGGTGATGATGTATTATATCTTCGGTGGTTGCTTACCGAATGTATATGAACTTCTTGGAGTTTTGTTCCAAGAGAAAAAAATCAGAGGACGTTGGTGGAAGGTTTGTAGCCCTGAAAAATTAATGTATGCTCTCATAATTAAAAACTATTCGATAGGCTATTAGTTTATCACAATAATATTATGAATGCGATAGTTTGTGTGTCCACAGTCAATATTGAACTCATTTTAAAAGCTGAAGAGATTTAATTGAAATTTAGGATGGAAGTAACTTAAACTGGATTAAGGTATTTTTATCCCGTTAAAAACAATATTTTATTTAGGCTAACGCATGAATCTGCTTGGCGCTGCATGTTTTTTTTTTTTAAACAAACTTGCGTATAATCTCTCAGACAAAATAAAATTGAGCTGAGCAATTTAACATGAAATAATAAATATTCATTTAAAATTCATTTCAGACGTATATAGGTACAGAATAAATACCAAATAGAATCGTGGTGCAATTTTCATATGCAAAACTGGTACCAAATAGAGCACACAATCCGAAAACTACTATGAAATTGCTCAGAGCCGTCATTTTAAGCAGATGCTTTACTTGAGATCTTATGCAGTGGACCCCTGAGAATTTTAAATCGAGACTGAATACTATCACTCATAACCCACTCTAAATAATTCTTTAGTAACGCATCTAGCTAGCTATAATTAATTGGCTGCAGCTATTAACGTGTATGCACAATTTAGCAGTTAACAGCGAGTGGCTACAATGACTTTAATGTACATTGCGATGCAAAATGTATTAGTAAGTCAAGTCATTTTCAAATCGACGCCTTATTCTTAACTTACTATCTATATAATATATAAAAATATTAAATCGAGAACGACTTTACCGATTTCATTTTTTTTTTAGTTTTCTAATTGTTTGTTCAAGGTTCTTATGGAAAGAACGTTAGGAAAATTGCGCAGAAAATTGAAAACATTCAGAAAACTTAACGGTGATTTTAACTCGCGGGTGAAACTGCGGGGAGCAGCTAGTATTTAATAATTATCAATAAAAAACAACTTAACAAAATTGTAATAACGCAATTTCGTTTACTTGGACATGAATATCTTGGGTGACATATTTTTTCCAGTTACTTCGATTTAAAAACCAAGCTACTGAATCGATTTTGATAAAATGTACCTATATGGGACCAATCTGAAAGTATATCCTTTAAAAAATATTTATAAACAATAAAATTATCAATTTATATATGACGGAGTTCTGAGGTAACAAACATAAAAAATATATGCAATCGAATTGAGTTCTTTTTTGAAGTCGGTTAAAAAGTGCTATGAACATAACTTTTAACATACGTTCATACATAACATAGTATTTATAATCGTAATTGCAGACGTTATGTTTTGGTTGACAGTTAAGATCAAAATAGTGGTAAAGATAAGTAATAATTAATAAGTAAGTGTGCAATAAAGTATTAAATAAATAAATAAATAAATAAAGATGCCAACATGATCATATTGATAGTTTTGCTTCCGAGTTTTCATATCAGCTTTCGTTCAACCTATAGTTACCTGAATCTCATTAATTCAACTGCTGAGTAGATTTGTAAAGTAGTTACAATTTCTCTTATGTTGATTAATGAACCTACCTACCTATTTGATAAGCTCTGATTTGATTAGCTCCGATTAAAGAACGTTAAAAATTTAGATTCAACAGTGCATACCAAGATCGGTTGACGATATTATTACTATCGCTGGTCGAACCTGGACTCGATTAGCACAGGACCGAGACAGATGGCATAGCAAGAGAGAAGCCTATACCCAGCAGTAGGATAAGGAAGGCTGTAGATAATGATGATGATGATGAGTGCATACTAATAAAACTCTACAAACATTATGGATCGATTTCAAACAAATGCTCATTCACAAAATCAATAAAATTGCTCTACCGTTACGACTCATTTCTCAAATGTGCGATTGTGAGTAAGTAAGTGGTCCCGCGTAAGCACTATATTTTGTTGCCGTTCTCAGTAAGTCGATATAGAATCTATGGTTTTTAATATCGTTGGTTCTGAGTTTCTTATGCAACGATATCAGAATTTACTGCTTTTTTTCATTACTATTAGAAAAATATGCTTCTATGAATGAAAAAACAAATAGAAACGTCAAAAATAGAATAGCATATAAATATTACTCAACCCTTAGTGAATTGATCCAATGTTTACTGTGCGGGCGAGAGGGTGCGTAATCCGTCTATGGGTTCTTAAATGAGTGTGCTATGCTTTGGTTCTTGTTTTGCACATTCATCCATCACCGTTATGCCTGTCGCTCTAGCTATAGAACCAAAAAAAAGTGTAATCAAAATTTATATCATTGGTATTTTTTCATCATCATCATCATCATCATAATCATAGTTTCAGCCATAGGACGTTTACTGCTGGACATAGGCCTCCCCATCGATTACCAAAAGAGCTGGTTGGAAGCGGCCTCCATCCAGCGATTCCCTGCATGCGGTCTCTTTTAAGTCGTCTGTCCATCTTGTGGGTGGACGTCCTACGCTGTGCTTACCGGTTCGTGGTCTCCATTCCAGAACTTTTCGGCCCTATCGGCCATCTGTTCTGCGTGATATGTGCCCTGCCTACTGCCATTTCAACTTGCTAATCCGGTGGTATTTTTTATGGGACACCAATTGATTATCGCTATTGGTATTAATCGTTTTACTTATGCGTAAGATTTATGCAAAGCATTGTGAAATGTCGTTTTAATTTAAGCAAAGTTAGTAAACAAAGTAATAGTTAATTTAGTTGCTTGTACAATATTGTTTTCTATCAACATGTTAAGTGAATGTTAAACACAACTTCCTTTTCAGACTTTTCGTCCAGTTTTTTCCTTATTCCCGCACTAATCGACAGTTAGTTATTCAATTTGGAGGGTCGCCAACGAGCCCGCTATTGAATTATACCGGACGAGGGGCATTATCCACTCGCTATTGCAAAAGTTGTCATAAGCCCTACGTTTTTTGGATGACTGTGATAGAATAATGTATTTTTAACGTTTTTTCCGCTTCAATAGAAGAAAAACAATCGGCAGTAGAAATTAGTTTTTCTTTTATGTCTACATCTAAGGCTCCATTCACATTACAGAAGCAGGTTCGGTAGGACGCGTTCTATTCACGAGTTTATTAAATTTTTATTCTAGCATTTGTTTCTAACCCCCCGAAGATCTTATTTGACAATGGACAATAGAAAAAAATTGGAAGAAAAAAAACACATTTTTTAAAAATTAATATAAAAAAAATACACACTTTACAATTTGTTTTAATCCTAAATTGTTTTGTCTCTCTGCTCTTACTTTACTGTGCTTTCATTGGCAATGTTGTGTTTGCTTTTACGAAAACTTTAGTGCTATTAAGATAAAGTCGAGAATAAAACATACTTTCGGTTTTCGCATGGAACGTGCGGTGGGTACGTTTGAACGATATGTAAATAACAAGATGAACGAGCCAAATGATAGTGGTAGGCGCCACGCTTACCTCAACGACGATCTTCAAATCAAACTACAAATAGGCTAAAGACAAGTTTTTACAACACATTTGCTCAAAAAGTGCACTTACGAAGCCTGTATACATCGTTCGAACGTTATACATTACGGATCATACAACGGAGCGTGCGGTAATGAATTTTACCGCACGCTCCGTTGTATAGCATCGTGCGTGTACTTTACGGTATTATTTTAATTTCCATTTTTTGTTTTTTTCTCGCAAATGTGTTGTAAAACGTTGTATAGCACACGTGCGGATTGGTTATTACAAACTCGTGACTATGGTAAGCCCTCGACTTCGTCTACTCGTTTGTAATAACCAACTTACCGCACTTGTATCATAAATAACTATTTTTACATCCTATAAAAGAGCCGATAATCTGCGAATGGCTGAATAGATTTTCTTGAATCATAGCTTACACAAACGATAAAGTCACCTTTGAAACTATGAAAAAACTAAATCAAATTCGATTCAGTTGCTTAAGAGTAAGATGCCATCATTGTGTATAATTTTTATTTCTATTTATATTTTATTCTAAGGGTGCCACAGACAGTCACACATATATAAAGACACACCGATACACATATACACAATGTTAAACTTACAACACCCCTCTTTTTGCGTTGGGGGTTAAAAGCATAGTATTCACAAACTATGTTTGTTATATTTAGGTTTCAGGTGAAATGTGACTTAGGTGTATAATATTGTGTATTGACTGTATTATTAATACCTAAGTCCATAAATCAATTAAACTATAATCCTACGATTAAGGGATGCTGCCTGTTGTACTTACTTGTTTGTGTGTAGTTTGACTTCATAAGTAGGGTGTGAGTTGCGGGGCTTTGCGAACTACTGGACTTACGATATAAAATCGATTTTTCACTTACCCGTTGTAAGTGAACTAAAAGTGCTTTTTATGCACCAGTGCATATTTCTTTTTTATTTGTCAAAGTTTTTCAATTTGTAATATACATAGTAATTATTTAATATAGGTACAGGGTTACGCGGAAAGGGTGTACTAAGCCGAAAGGTATCCCTTATATTCATCATTATGAACTACTTTTAATATGGGACCAAACCTGCAATCGCGAAAAAAGTATAGGCTGTTCAAGACGACGATTGACGAGTGTCAATAACCAAAGTCTATTAACCAAAGGAATTTTTTTGCGATTGCATAGTTGCTTTCATAGTAAAAGTTGTTCATAATGATGGATACTATGGCCCCTTTTGGCTTAGTACACCTTTTCTGCGTAACCCAGAGTATTTAATAAAACCTTTTGATCAGGGTATTATTAAAGACGACATAATAACTTTTGTTAAATAAAAATAGAACAATGTTCAAATTTTACATTAGTTTGAATTTAAGACGTTCCTTGACTTAAATACCCGCTGATAAATCCCTGGCTAAATTGACTTGTTTTATGCACTTGTTGTACGTAATTACTACTATTTGCACCACCTTCTCGATAATGGCCCATTATGCAAGCCATTTTAGGCTTAGAGTTGAGCAGGGAATCAAGAAGTTCTGGATTCAGTTCGACTTTATACCCGCTACATTTCTTTTAAAATATTTGTATTCGGTTACTATTCAATGATATGATTTGAATTTGAAGCCACAATTCTTAAATTTACCTGTTGAAATTGTCACAATGTTCATAGATACGTCAGTAATACACATATACAAAGTAAAACAAGGTGAATCAAGACGAAACAAGGTGAAAAAACGTTAAACAAGGTGAAACAATTTGAAACAAGGCGAAACAACACGAAGCAAGGTGAAATAAGTCAAAATAAGATGAAGCTTGTTAATATTCATCATCATCATAGTCAGCCTTTTAACAGCCCACTGCTGGACTTTTAGCCTACCCCTGAAAGGGTGATTTGTTAATATTATACGGGATTTACTCACGTAAGCCGCGCGCGCACTCACCTTTAAAAAGATCGCTAGATGCGGTTGAAACTATTATATAATCGGAATTTCCGCATAATATTAACAAAATGCGAATTATAGGATTATCTCTAAGTTATATAATTACAGTCTAGTCTTTCTAGAATAATTGAAAATTTGCCAGTCGGTAAAAAGTTAAACGCGGCCGCTTGGAACCATTTAAGTAAATAAAACAAGTTTACCAAATCAATTACTTGCAATGTTAGCTACACAACTTGTTATTGAGTTCCTGAACTGTTAATACGTGGAGGTATGTCCCGCGGTTTTTGTTCTCTCGGCTTAATTTAACAAGGGATTAGAGAGCGAGTGTATAAATCCACTACTTTATTAGTTTTGTTTTAGTAAGGAATAGGTTTGGTTGTTGATTCTCTGAAGTTGATAAACTTGCTTTCGGTAATATTGTAGTAACTGAAAAGGCATTAATACGCTTTCAAAGATTGTCCAATCAAAAAGGATACGCCCTTAAAAATTTTTGCTAGCGTGCTCGAGATTAGCAAATTCATCTTTTTTATGGCCCTGAGTAATGCTCCTAAACTATAGGTGTATTTGCCTATATAGAAGTTATTACGTCTTCAGGTGCTTAGTGGCTAGTTATTGTCACTGCGTAACACGTTCAGTCTAGGGTCGCACAGCGGCACGCTGGATGCAGGCCGCTTCCAACCGGCCCTTTTGGAGATCGATGGGGGAGGCCTATGTCCAGCAGTGGACGTCCTATGGCTGAAATAATGATGATGGTGACGTGGATAAACTAACAATAGTTATTTTATCGACCGCGTACTCGCTTGGTGTTAGCAAAGCTTATGAAAATATTCCTAGTATCAAAAGTGCTGACTCACCAATTGCCTAAAAGTTGCCTCACCGCGTTCGTTAATACGTATTTGCTACTGAACGGGAATTTTGCCTTAATATCATATCCTAATTATAAGAAGTTCTGGGCATCTTCCAAATTACTTTGCACTTTTTGATTGACGACTTTTTCCTTTGGTGGTAAGCATTTCGTGTTTCTAAATATTATTTGTGTTATTATTATACATATTTAGGTATATATTATGTGCCAAGTTGCCGGAAATGGAAATCGAAATTTGATCCGATTAGTGGAGAGCGTTTGAAATATACATCCGATTTTTTAGCGCCAAATTTTTACTAGTTCCAAGGGCGTTGTTTTATTTTCTTCGTCGGTAGTTTTTTTTATATAATTTTCAGTTAACGACACCTACTTGATAACTTGCATCTAAAATAAAACAAATAATTATCAATATAAAAAAAATACTTCAAAATTAGTCAATGCTCTAACAAAATTAACTATTATCAAATCAACAGGCGCTTCGACAAAATTATTCGTATTAAAAACCGCTGCTGGTTAAACCCGGACCTGGGTCTGCTTAATTTAAGACCACCACGAAATCTTCTTGTACATATAATAAAAAATAACCACGTAAATTGGTCTACACATCCTATAAGTGTTACAGGTGTACAAAGGTACATAAAAACAATCATAATTAACTGGCCAAGTACGAGTTGGGCTTGCGCATTGAAAGTTCCGTACCACCACAAAAAAGGCAATAATTATCAATTTAAAAAATCGACTTCAAAATTAGTAAAATGTGGCATTTCGACGATTTAAACCGATTATTTTCTTTGAGTTGTCACCATAGCAGCTTTACCTAATCAGTGGTTGTCACATATTTTCCGACCAATTTCCAAAACCAAGATTCTCATTAAAAATTATAAAGTTTTCGATATAAGTAATCAATTTAACCCGAGAGGTCGAATTCTGGAAGTTTCTCAGATGTTTGGGTCACCCGTTGGAAAATTTAGATCAAAGGTTTAGTCAATGTTGAAATGAACGTCGAAAATGTTCTTCTTCCCCTTTATTAATTAGCCATTAAGTATCTACTCTGTGTTTTGCAGCTTTTATTTCACTCTCCTAAAAGTTACGGTAAAATGTTTCAATTTGAATTCAATATTTTGGTTTTATTCATGAAGATGAAACAAGGAGTTTGATACCAATTTGTTTGCGATTGATTGAGAACGCCTGTGATGGTACCTAATTGGTGGAAATGTATAAATAAAGATATAAAGAGAGAGAGAAAAAGACCTTGATCGAAAAAAATCCCGTTCTTTCGTTATAATTATTTTTGATTAAAGAAAATATGCCATATTATAACTTCAGATGTAGTAAGAAGACTAGACAAAGCAAAAAAAACACCGTAAAAAAAATTGCAGGAATAAAAGCTTCATCATATTTCGAAACAGTTTAGCCCGACGTGTGGACGGAAATGTCTAAGTGTGGAATTTATCATAATAAACTGAATTTCTTAACATTTGAACAAACACCGACCGAAAGTTCATTCCCATAATTATCATAGATCTGTGAAAATAGCACACTGTGCGTTTTACGCAATCTTTTTTGCCTCAAACCTGCAAATTGTGGAATGAGCTCTCCCTCATGCAGCATTTCCTAGTAACTATAACATAGGGTTCATCAAAAGGGCTGCTAATCATATAGTAAATAATAGTCTTTAAAGGTTGGCAACGAACATGTGATGCTTCTGGTGTTACATGTATCCATAGGCGACGGTGATCGCTTACCATCAGGCGGCCCGTTAGCTTGTTTGCCATCTTTGTCTTATTAAAAAACTTACACACATATTATATTAGTAGTCATTTATATATCTATTTTACCATTTTACTGGCAAGTGACTTCATTAACTAAACAAAATACAAGCTAGCTAATACTACAAAAACAGTCGGACTGCTCAAAAACCGCTGAAAGACAATAAAAATGCTCAAACCCAGTACTAGTGCAGCGCACCTAGCATACTGGTGGCATTACCACGCTGAAAGGCAATGCTTATGCGTTGAGCTCGAAACACTCAAACACGCTAGCATTATGGTCATTTATATATACCTAAGTCCTCTACTTTATATTTCATCTAGGCATATAATATATTGCTTAAGATTTTAAATGCACACAAATTTTAATCAGATTTCCAGGCTTGATGGAAATGAAAAGACTCCACTCACACGTTTAATGTAATCAAATCGTATGCATTATCTGAAACGTGTTTCATGTCACCCATTTGAAGGGAGTAAGGAAGAACCTCCCCTAAGAGCGCCCGTTCATAGCCTCACACTCATTTGCATGTGAAAGAACGCCATGTACCTACCACTCCCGTACGAATGGGAATGAGCAGACAACGCAACAATATATTGTTCGTTTATAACTAAACAACAACACATCTTCAGCACGTTAGTAATCAGGACAATGATAAAAAAAAACCGGACAAGTACGAGTAGGACTCGTGCTCTGAGGGTTCCGTTAGACGGAACCCTCAGAGCGTGAGACCAAAAAAAAAACTAACTGAAGTTAAAATATTGAAAGACAAACTTAAGTTTGTAGTTTTTTTTTTACTGGGCAAGTGCCTTTAATAACTAAACAAAATACAAGCTAAAACTAGCACTACAAATACAGTTAGACTGCCCATAGACCGTTGAAGGTCTAAAGACAATCCAAATGCTCAAGCCCACTACCAGTTGGCAGCGTACCCAACATGCTGGCGGCATTACCACGTTGAATGGCAATGCTAATGCGTTGAGCCAGAAACACGCCAGCATTTTGGTCACGCGTCGCATTAACCAGGCGCTCTGAAAGATTTTTGAAAATGAGGTGAGCTCCCGGTCCCCAAGGGCCCAATGTCTCGACCCCAAACGCCTCAAATATGTAACCACTGCCGAGGTTAGCAAGGTTGCCGAGGTTTGCGACGCTTGTGCTGCTCTGCCGAATTGGCAGCCGCGCCAGCCCTACCTTGTGTCTCAGGAAGATGTGACGGCGCCAAAGTATCGACACAAGTTGCGTCCCATACAAGGGGCCGCCCCAACCTCCAGGGCACAAGTGTCATACCGTCAGGCCTCTTTTCATCGTCACGCGCAAGACCACTCGGTTCGAGCACAGCTGCGACATTGGCGGTGGAAAGTGCCCTGCGTATGATGTCGTTCAGGCTAGCGTGTTGGCCAATACAACCAGCGCTTCTCGAGCAAGAGAGACCATGGTGACCGAGCTTGTCAACAGCAGTACCACACTCACAGCACCTTGCACCCAAGCGTAAGCTGAAAGCTAGACGAAATGCGGTTGGATCTAAAAGGCAGCCTGTGTTAAAAGAGGGCATGGCTTGCAACCAAAGTCCCGATTCCCAAACAGAGACAGCAAGAATACGAGCGCGATCTGCAATACTAGGACACGTATCTAGTAGTGATTTCCATGCTAGTTCGCAGATCGGCCGATCCCACAGTCTCTGGGAAGACAACTTTGAAGTTTGTAGTTGACAATAAGGTTCTTCCATACATCCCAACTACAAAATGTAAGTTTGTAATAGCAAAATAATTATTTTTAAATACCTTCAAATTTATAACTTTCGGATTTATTCCTATATATGTACTATGAGACCTTGCCTCTTGCCAAATTTCATGATTCTAGGTCAACGGGAAGTACCCTATAGGTTTTGATTCCCCTGTGAAATCGCAAAATATACGACATAAAGGAACCCTAAGAGCGCGAGACCAAAAAAAAACTAACTGAAGTTAAAATATTGAAAGACAAACTTAAGTTTGTAGTTGACAATAAGGTTCTTCCATACATTCCAACTACAAAATGTAAGTTTGTAATAGCAAAATAATCATTTTTAAATGATACACCTTCATATTTATAACTTTCGGATTTATTCCTATATATGTGCTATGAGACCTTGCTTTTTGCCAAATTTCATGATTCTAGGTCAACGGGAAGTACCCTATAGGTTTTGGTTCCCCTGTGAAATCGCAAAATATGCGACATAAACGTTCATATCTTTTGATTGCGTTGACTTACAACTTTTATTTTTTTACAGCCGAAAGAAACCGTAGACCCAAGTATTTAGTATAAATTTCAACTTGCTACCTTTACGCGTTCTTGAGAAAAAGGGTCTTGACAGACGGACAGACAGACAGACGGACAACGAAGTGATCCTATAAGGGTTCCGTTTTTTCCTTTTGAGGTACGGAACCCTAAAAAAACAATGTTACCACTACCTACATTGTGGATTTTCCTTGGATACGTACTAAACGTTTCGATTCTACGTTTCTAATCCGTACGGCCAAACATTGGACCAACCTGCCCGCTTCCTTGTTTCCTGAGAGATATAACCTGGGTCTTTTCAAGGCCAGAGTGAATGTGTATCTTCTAAGTCTGCGTGCTTCATCTTCGACTACATCGTCGTGTACCAACAGGCGAGTTGGTGGTCAAACGCGGACTTATCCGCGTTAAAAAAATATGTTTTATAGTGTAAAGTATATGTAAAACCATAGACAAAGTATTAGTAGGTTCGTCTATGGTAAAACGTACGCACGTATTTCTTAGGGATTATTATACATACCGAACTGGTATATACAAAGGATGCTACACGGGCAAAAAAAAAAAAAAACATCCGATGTCTAATACAGAGGTTGGTCGATAAGTACCACCTGCTTGGGATATCTCAAGTCCGGCGCAGAACTGCAAGACCTCTGGACAGCGGGAGTTACGACTGCGTACATAGGGAACAAACGAAAATGGTAGTACTTGAAAATAATGTCATTACATTTCTATACACACCCGTCATCTAGTCTACCTGTGACCATGGACACTGCTAAGTTTTCGAAACGGCTGGAATCAAAATAACAATGAATAAAAATCACGCAATAAAATCCGTATACACGCCTCGGAACGAATAGTAAATAAGACGAATTCAATGCTATAATAAAATTGCATTTTCTTAAACATGCATTATATTATAACTGTCGTGGTAGTTTGATGATTAACAAATGATGGACAAATAGTAGATTTGTTACAAGGAATGAAACAATCTATTTCACACGAGATGTTGAGATGCACGAGCAAAGGTGTCTATAATATTTCGAGTGTGAAATAGATGCTTTCTCCCGATTAAATGTAATTGAAATCGTTCCGCACCGAGAATATCATTGTCAATCCTGAATGAGCCACTGCTACCTAGCACTTTGATTCTGCCACTTTCTTCTGTTTTCAGCATAGAATACTTAGATTGCGTTACAACTACTTATGACAATATTTGTTTCTGAGTGAAATACACACATTTTTTATTCACATTTCTTAACAATTTCAGCAAACAAAGTTCAAGGTCAAAGGTATAAAAATAGAATTTCATATCGCTCTCTTTTATGCTATGGTAGTTTGGTTAATGTAGTAGAATAAAATTATTACAGCGATAACCTAAGACGTAACCATAAAAGTAGGCAAAGTCTTTCGAATAATACGAATAAGACATTTCTTCACGACTGAAAAGCACATATATAATTAATCAAAATGCTAATTGTCAATGAGTGAACTGACTTTCTTGGTTGTTTGAGCCACTATTTAACGATTGTTATACCTTCATTTTAAACCGAAAATACAATGTTTCTATATTTGGATAAGCGCGGACATAATTATACTAGCTATTCAATTGTTATCTTCTGAACTTGTTGTTCCCTGGAACATGCCTGAAATGGACACTCTTCTTTTTACAGACGGTGTTTTTTAGGAAAGTATTATGTCCTCTGTGGTATAGGCTCAGATTCTAACCTTATCAGAGTTTTTAGGCCAAAGACATAAATATAGCAGAAATTTAACACTTATATGGGTATAGTTAGTTACAATCTGGGTGTCTTCAAATTACGAGTGAATCGGTTTCTTCTAAGCAAGCGTGCTCTATCGTAGACCGCATCATCGCTTAACATCAGGCAAGTAGGTGGTCAAACGCAAGCCAATTACAAAAAAGAGTAAGTGATAAATAAAGTTAAATTAATTTTGAGGTCTTAGTTTTAAAAACTAATTTCCCAATGCAAATGTATTTTTTAGGGTTCCGTACCTCAAAAGGAAAAAACGGAACCCTTATAGGATCACTTCGTTGTCCGTCTGTCTGTCTGTCTGTCTGTCCGTCTGTCAAGACCCTTTTTCTCAAGAACGCGTAAAGGTAGCAAGTTGAAATTTATACTAAATACTTGGGTCTACGGTTTCTTTCGGATGTAAAAAAATAAAAGTTGTAAGTCAACGCAATCAAAAGATATGAACGTTTATGTCGCATATTTTGCGATTTCACAGGGGAACCAAAACCTATAGGGTACTTCCCGTTGACCTAGAATCATGAAATTTGGCAAAAAGCAAGGTCTCATAGCACATATATAGGAATAAATCCGAAAGTTATAAATATGAAAGTATATCATTTGAAAATGATTATTTTGCTATTACAAACTTACATTTTGTAGTTGGAATGTATGGAAGAACCTTATTGTCAACTACAAACTTAAGTTTGTCTTTCAATATTTTAACTTCAGTTAGTTTTTTTTTTGGTCTCGCGCTGTTAGGGTTCCTTTATGTCGTATATTTTGCGATTTCACAGGGGAATCAAAACCTATAGGGTACTTCCCGTTGACCTAGAATCATGAAATTTGGCAAGAGGCAAGGTCTCATAGTACATATATAGGAATAAATCCGAAAGTTATAAATTTGAAGGTATTTAAAAATAATTATTTTGCTATTACAAACTTACATTTTGTAGTTGGGATGTATGGAAGAACCTTATTGTCAACTACAAACTTCAAAGTTGTCTTCCCAGAGACTGTGGGATCGGCCGATCTGCGAACTAGCATGGAAATCGCTACTAGATACGTGTCCTAGTATTGGAGATCGCGCTCGTATTCTTGCTGTCTCTGTTTGGGAATCGGGACTTTGGTTGCAAGCCATGCCCTCTTTTAACACAGGTAGCCTTTTAGATCCAACCGCATTTCGTCTAGCTGTCAGCTTACGCTTGGGTGCAAGGTGCTGTGAGGCCCATCGCTGTCAGTGTGGTACTGCTGTTGACCAGCTCGGTCACCATGGTCTCTCTTGCTCGAGAAGCGCTGGTCGTATTGGCCGACACGCTAGCCTGAACGACATCATACGCAGGGCACTTTCCACCGACAATGTCGCAGCTGTGCTTGCGCGTGACGATGGAAAGAGGCCTGACGGTATGACACTTGTGCCCTGGAGGTTGGGGCGGCCTCTTGTATGGGACGCAACTTGTGTCGATACTTTGGCGCCGTCACATCTTCCTGAGACACAAGGTAGGGCTGGTGCGGCTGCCAATTCGGCAGAGCAGCACAAACGTCGCAAATATGCTAACCTCGGCAGTGGTTACATATTTGAGGCGTTTGGGGTCGAGACATTGGGCCCTTGGGGACCGGGAGCTCACCTCATTTTCAAAAATCTTTCAGAGCGCCTGGTTAATGCGACGCGTGACCAAAATGCTGGCGTGTTTCTGGCTCAACGCATTAGCATTGCCATTCAACGTGGTAATGCCGCCAGCATGTTGGGTACGCTGCCAACTGGTAGTGGGCTTGAGCATTTGGATTGTCTTTAGACCTTCAACGGTCTACGGGCAGTCTAACTGTATTTGTAGTGTTAGTTTTAGCTTGTATTTTGTTTAGTTATTAAAGGCACTTGCCCAGTAAAAAAAAACTACAAACTTAAGTTTGTCTTTCAATATTTTAACTTCAGTTAGTTTTTTTTTTTGGTCTCGCGCTCTGAGGTTTCCGTCTAACGGAACCCTCAGAGCACGAGTCCTACTCGTACTTGTCTGGTTTTTTTTATAAATAACGTTCGTATTTTCTACATATATATTTACAGCTTACATAACAAATTAATTGTTATTAATTAATAGATTAGGTAAATATTATTAACGGTTACTTTAAGGGTTTCTTTATCAAATAGATTGAGGCTATTATAAAGCTATAACAATTTCTCTTTTGAAAGGCTCGGAGAATATGGCTCATTTATAAGAAGGCAATATTGATTTTTCGATTGAATAAGCGGCTCGTTGGCTCTGTAAAAATTGGACTTTTTAATTCTCTATTGTCGGATGGAGCGAGGTTCAGTAATAGAATCAAGCAGCCGGGTCACGTCTCGGACCCTCAAACGGCTGACGCTGGAAGATAAACTTTACCTTCATTGTCAATTTCCTTGAGTCTTGAGGGCACTCTGCGCGCCCGGAACAATGAAAGAAAAGTACTTTCAACGAGTTTCTGTTGACTCTTTAAATGGTGCGTTGGCCGACGCACCCAGAAGTCTATTCAACCGAGGCTTTTCGGTGAGGTCGACACGTAGTTTCATATAGATGGCTTCACTGGTGTTTGTAATCATTTATTAATATTTGTTTTACGCCGAAATGGATGCGTTCGATGCTCTACATTATTTAATGATTATTTATTTTATTATTATATGTTTCCAACGGGCTCCCGTGCTGCAAGAGTAAGTTATGAAGTGCGTGTATGGTTCACTTTTTGAAAGAACTTTTTGTCTACTTTCACAATTTATTTAATAGTTACCACGATTTTAATCCTACCTTAAATCGACTCGAAGTTCATATATTCGTAAAGGTATCATTTCATTAATTAATTATTGATTATCTTAATTATCTTATCGTATACAGATAATTTTCATTACGTGTTCATGATTCTGGACTACTTAATACAGCTGACAGAGAATTGATATTGATAATTTGGGTTTGAGTGTCTTATCAATATTGCCTAATCAATAATGCTGGCGTGTTTCTGGCTCAACGCATAAGCATTGCCATTTAGCGTGGTAAAGGGGTAGGTATTATTTGGGTCATGGGCGTTTCATATTCCCACAAGTAGTCTTCAGAGACAGCTCTGTTTTAACGTAACTTCTAAAAACATGTGCGCCGGGTGACATGTACCTGTTATTGCTTTTTCGTTTTACTCGTTATTTGACGTATTTTCACTTTGATAAACGTCGATATTGGTTCTCCCCCCGATGACGATCCGCCTCTTCTGTAATTCTAATAAGTGGGCTGTGTGAGATGGATGTTTTCATCGAATTTCTATCCATTATGGATAAGGTTTAGTGAGCTCATTTTTATGAAGATTAGAATTTTAGATGATTTGAATCTAAAAAACATATTATTAAATAACCCATTAAAAATGTTTAGAATGTAAATAGAGCAATGGTGGCCGAACGTAGCATGTGCGTTTTACAATTTGACGGCATCCGGTTCGATCCTTGGCCTTGCACTAATAACTTATTTAGTACCTACCTAAATAAACTATGTGCAGTTTCGATGCCATCGCTCAAAAGCAGTGAAGGAAAATATAGTGAGAAAATCAGTATGTACCTCAAAAGTTTAAAGACATAATATGACATTCACTAACGTGTAAAAGTGCCCATCCTCTTTCTCTTAGAGAAGGTCTGTGCTGTGTCCCAGCAGAGGAAACAATGCTGATAATAAAGTAGATATGTGATATACATGATATATCTACATAAAGTAGATATGGGTAGATATGCGTATGATGATAAAGTAGAGCATTTCATTCTTAATATCAAATTTTTGAGACATTTGCTTAGCCAGATTCAGTACGAGTAAGCCAACAGTATTAAAGCTAATATTCAAATAATTTCGCCTGCTTCACTCGCCAGTTTTAATTTACGACCCTAAAGTGCGAAAAACTTATAACCTCTCCGGCGTTGAGCGGTTAGAGAAAGTGGCAATAAATCATTGAACGGCTCGCCTTATTGACAGCTAGCGTTACATTTCGGCTAGGAGCTCTTGAAATCAATTTCCTTGTAGAGTTTAAAATTGGATATCTCGAAACATGCGAAACCGAATCTGCGCGCCTGGAGCGCTACTGGGTCCTTCGGACAAGCTGAAGATTAGATTTTAGCTGCCGCTGACATATGCCTCGGTCCACCCTCGACCATATCGTTTCTCATGCCCGAAATAACCGTTATCAAATAGCCTAGATTGAAATTCAAGTGGAAGCTAGGGATTGTTCAAAAAAAAACTTGAAATATCTAGGTATATACATTTTTCTAGGTGTGTTAATAATAAAAATAAATGTATGCACACTATAGTTACAAAATAAAATAAAACTTAAAATAAAAATCTATTGCAAAAATTACTTTTAGTAAAAACACATTTTATAATATTTTTTACTTGTTATTACTTTTGGTAAGTAACTGTTTAAAAAAACAGAAAAAAATTACTAATATTTATCATTAAAAATACTCTACCAAATAAGTGTTTAGTCATTATTTTTATGCTCAATTGCGTCGAACGAAGGATGGATAGAGTCCTCAAAGGTAGGCAACGCACCACCAATGCTCCGGGTATTGTAGGTATCATAAGCATAAGGCAGCGGTGACCACTTACCCACCATCAGGTGGCCTGTAGCTTGTTTGTCTACTATTATATAAAAAATACATAAAAATTGAAACATGTCTGGTTAAATATGTGTGCGTTGAAATTGTACTAGTAACTACCAATTATACCAGCGATGTAACAAATTGGTAATAGAAACTCGCCATTTAAATTGGCAGGTAAGTTTCAACGAGTCTGATATTTGGCTGAAAGCCAAACAATATCGCTTTAAGTTGCGCATTGATTAATTTTAATAGCATCCAAATAACCGTTTCAGCAGCGCTGTTATCGTGCTCTGAATGTTTATTAAGGAAGTTGTTTCATGTATAAGCTTTAGCTTATCTTAAAAAAGATATAAAACGACATTTATTACGCGTACTTGTCGCTGAGGGTAATCAGATAACAAATTCACTTAAGCAACATAAAAATGATGTACAAGTGTCGTCCGGAAGCCGTGTTTCTGGAGGAGTTTCAGGAAGGCAGTGGCGGCTTAGCGACCGTGTTAAATGCCACCTATAAACAAGGGACCCCTCAACATTTCACTTGCTACAAATGGACTCTTTATATCCCCATCAAATAGATCCCCCAATTTATTACTCAATTTTATTTTATGAACTGATTTGTGACTTTAAAAATAATTTAAACTATTCTGAGTGAAACAAAACAATATAATAATTTTCATAAAGCACAAGTCGTAGTTACCGTTTTTGTTTGTTTTGAACGTACAAAATTTGGACACGTAACAATGATTTTCATAGTTCAGTGCACCAAACAAATTCAACTGAATAGTTTGCTTTGTCGGACGCAATAGTTTTTGATATATGGAGTGAATAAAAAATGCATAATAGACAAATGTTTGCCCATCCTCGGTACAGTGGAGCCTTTGGACGCTGCTAATATCTATGGCAGTTTGTTTGGAGTTTCGAACCGAGCCGAGGCAGCGTGTGCCGTCGTGTCAAGAAGTGCTGACAGCGCGCACACTCACGGTTGCGATGTTTTCTCTTCCGTGCTTTACTCGTAAAGCTCTTTTTTCTTTTCCTATGGTCAGTATACAACAGCGGTTTGCAATTCGAAGCTCGTTTTTCGTTTTCTTCCTTTCAGCGTTTGCATTGTTTGCAATCGCACAAACGCTACGCCGCTTTGTAACGAATGTGTTCCGTGAGGGTTTTTTTTGATTTACATAATGGTTTGTTGCCTACAATTTCAGACATCAGAAGACCCGGACGGTTTAAGACCGATAGATTCTACCAAAATTGTCATTAGTCAAACCAAAAATTTATACGTTTAACTTGAGCCATGAGTCGGACCATCATTCAAAATAAGTGAGCCCCATAAAACTCGTTTTAATACTTTATTTCAGCTTAAACTTCCGTACCGTTTAAATTATTTGCCTGTTGGAGCTATTCCAAATTAAATTATTCGTGGTAAAAATTCCATCACAATGGTGAATTAATTATTCAGTTTTTCGTGATACGCTGGAAGTCACTTTAGTTAATTCGTTGCTAAGAAGTCTGTGTACCTGCCAGAGTTGACGTAAATTCTTGTGAGAACAGTTTTGTTGTTTCGAGTAATTGTTCTGATACAATGGTCCCTAAGGGGCCGGAATAGTAAAACAAGGTGTTAACAATGCGTAATTTAACCGTCGAATAATTATGAGACCTTTATTTCAGGCTCGGTAGGCATTTCACATGTTTATTTCAGTAAAATAAAGTTATGATTGAGTTTGTTTCTCTAAGCACAAACTAATATTGAAATTCTTTCCCACACATGCATCATCACTTTCTAACTAAATTCACTGAAAGGATAATAGGTGTGTAGTCAGTTTGTTGTGTCTGATTTCTTTATGGGCTTAATATCTTCCAAATAAAGCACTATTATTTATTATACAGGGTTTTTGCTTTGATAGTAATAAGTACTCGATTCCAAACCTAATTTAAAAAAAAGTTGCCTTAATCATATTGTTGTTATTATAAATCCGGAAACGTGTTTATTTGAAGGTTTTGTCAGTTCCTCTTTCACGTAACAACAGAGCAACGGATCGACGTATTTTTTTTTTTTCATAGATATAGTTGTAGGGCTGAAGAGTGACATAGGTTTATCCCGAAATTAATTAAGGTTCCTGAAAGAGTGCCCACGCGGAAGAAACCGCGGGGCGTACTAAATAAAAATTTGTTCATCCTACCAAGGATCATGATCCTACTAATATTATAAACGCGAAAGTTCCTCTTTCACGCTGCAACGGAACAACGGATCGCTCTGATTTTTTGCATGGGTATAGTCCAAGAGCCAAAGAGTGACATAGGCATTTCATCATCATCACAATTTTTCATCACTACGCGGGTGAAACCGCGGGGCGCAGCTAGTACTCAATTATATGATGAAATGATAACTTAAGGTACTGAGACGTGGTCCTTAACAGCTGGTCTTATGGAAAACTCAAGAGTTGCACAGCAGGCAATGGAGAGAGATAAGCTCGGAGTTTATTTGCGCGATAGAATCTGGAACGAGGATATTCGCCGAAGTACCAGAGTCAACGAAATATAGTTATTAAAATTTGCAAGTTGAAGTGGCAATGGGCAGGCCACATCGCTTGTTGAACTGATAATCGACGGGGAAAGATTCTTGAGTGGAGACCACGAATCGGAAGACGGAGCGTAGGTACCACACTAGATATACCGACGGCATAGTGAGAGTCACGGGCATCCAGTGGATGCAGTTGGCAGGCTGTCGATCAGTGTAGAGTTCTAACTAGGAGACCTATGTTCAGCAAATGTTGTTGTGTTATGTGTCTTATGGCTAATGATGATGATGGTGACTCAAAATGATAGTCACATTATAGTCAGAAATTCCTGGATAGCTCATCCGCTCGTCCGCTGCGGTCGCAGATTGTTTCGCAACCGATCAATTTTATCCGATGATAATCAACTGCGATATTAATATTTTACCGCAATATACGCAGCCATGTTTGGTTTATTTCTTTGTTTGTTTTGATTTCAATAGGCATGATGACGAATATTTTTTATTACCTCTTAAAAGAGCTGATCATGAATAGAGCCTATCAAAGAAAACAAAATTAAAATTAGTTCAAAGATAAATAAGATATAAGCATTTTAATTTAATACTAGACAGAGAGAACATTATACTCAGCCGTGACGTCACGCCTCAGGTGCGCCATACAAATGCTATACTAACACACGCTTTACGAGAAAGGGATAGAGTATCCCCTCTCTATCCCCACCTAAAACTTTAAGCACTCATATCTTAGAGATTTATCAGCCAATCTAATTTATTTTTTCAGTATGTGTAATGTATTTAGTTATATTCATCGATAACCCGGTTATTTGTAATAAATTAAACATTAGGACACATGCCTATTAGTTCAGTCCCAATTAAGGTTAAGTAATTTACTAGTGATATATATATATATGTATATATATAAAGATTGTTGAAAAACAATAATATGTGTTATGACTAGTAGTTAAACAGTTTCTGAAACTATGCGACAGTTGAGTTACTTTTTCTTTAATCGTAGCAAATTAAATAACGATTAACAAATGACGAATAACAAATTAAATAATTAACAATAACGATCACTATACAGGGTTATGCATTTAGACTGTACTAAACCGAAAGGAGGTCATTGTAATCATAATTAAGAACAACTTTTACTAAACGGGACTAATCCAGAATTCGCAAAAAAAACAACTTTTACGTAGAAAACGGTAATTAATAAAATGTACGGAAAAGCTGATTGTTCGCGATCGACTGAGTCAGGAGTTACATTACGGAAGTTCATCTTCAAAACTTTTTTGTTTACGGTGTTTTGTGTTTTTTTTTTCTTGAGAAAACCCGTAGATCCGAAAACCTCAAAAGTTTAAAGACATATGACATGCACCAACATGCACTGGGCCAGCATGGTGGATTAGGTGACTACCCTTTCTCTCTCTCTCTCTCTCTCCCTCTCTGAGAGAAGGCCTGTGTCCCAGCAGTGGGAACATTACAGGCTGATAGTGATGATTATGAGTACGACAACAAAAAAGGTAAACTTTTCAAGTTTAGTGAGTCAAAGTTGTGTGAAAAATAGACACTAAGACAAGTCTTTAAATCAAGAATCCAAACTTGTAACTCACAAACCAATAAAACCTCGCTGAAAACAAAGGAAATTCAAAACAGAAGGGAAACCATTTAAGCTAACAAGTAAACGTATTAATCACTCGAGAAAAAGATATCGGAACAAAAGAGGGTGCTTTCTCAAAGAAATCACGTAGCTGTGTTACATAAAAAAGTGGTTCCGAACGGGAAACGTAACCGCTTAACTTTTAAACCTTATACGTGATTCAATTTAGAAGTTGTATCTCTTCACAAAGCAGACTCGAAAACTGTCGCTGAAATCTATTCAACTTTCTTTGATTTATTGCATAGAATTCTACTAGTCTATATAGGCTAAATTCTAGTTGGAAACAAATTCTGGACAATGTGCCGAGTGGCATTACTGCCAACTTTGTGTTCGAATGCGCTTTGAACAAAATGTGCTGTTTCTATTCATCGACGATGATATCAAGAGTCCATGTTTTTTAAATGAAAGATTGAATTTTAATTTACTTGTGCTTGACCACCATCTCGCCTGATGTTAAGCGAAGATGCGGACTACGATGGAGTACGCTTGCCTAGAAGAAATGAATTAACAGCTTAACGCAAAAACTGCAAGTATACGGCACAATAAAAAAATTTTTTTACACTTGCAGCGACATCGAATATCTAAGTCCAAATTTAAAAAAGGGCATCATGGTCGTTTGCTGCGTGACTTCAACTAAAGTCATCAAGCCTGATTCAGGCCAGTCACGTTTGCACCCGTCACGTCACCTTACCGTATCTCTCTATTGTTTGTCTGATCAGGCACCTATATAAGATGAATTTTGAAAAAAAGTTATTTTAATGTAAACTTTATACCTGTAAAATTACTTTAGCCACATTACACACTCGAGCTTCTTAATAGTTATAATACTAGTACACTTCTTGTTCACATTCACGAGTAAGTAATTAGCTAAAATACAATTTACAACTCCAGTCTGCTCGGTGGTCGCTTTTCGTTCCGCGGCCACCATTCTGTGACCGCTTTGTTCCACCGTCCATGTCTTCTTGAGTCTCGTGATTCGTTAAACCACGTCTTCGATCTTCGTTCTTCGTCGAATTTCCATGTTTGGTATGCGGTCCAGGAGAGAGATGCTTAACATAGCCCGTTCCATCGCGCTTTGTGCCACTTGGATCTTGTGCGTGGTCTATTTAGTGAAATGTTTCAGCACCATCTGAGGATAGGCAGGACACATTGGTTGTACACTTTCGTCTTAAGGCTTTGCGGGATATTGATTTTTTATAGTTATATGATTATTAAAGGGATATTTACCGTGATTGGATTGAGGATTTAGCTATTGATAACAATCCGCCCGAAATTGTCACAGTCACAGTTTGAATCTGCCCGTGAATATAGTGTAAGAACAGCACAGAAATATAGGGCACTTCATCCTCAACCCAATTAATTATGGCAAATAATCAATCCAATTATGGCAAATATTCCACTAGTAATCATATAACTGTAGTAATTAGCTTGTTTATGTCACCATAAGTAAACAATTCGTAGCAAACTGTTTTCAGCACAGCGTAATTAAAAGATCATCCGATTGTTGAAGCGCTCCGTTTACATTCTGAGAATATTAATAAACCTTAATAAACATCGCAATAAACGCTTTCTTCATTTCCCAAAATTATTAACCGACGCGAAACGTTAATTACAAGGTCCGTAATCATTGTCCTCTATAGAAGAGCCCCTGTGTGGTTTTATTAAATGCTAGTATATTGTAAGTAAAAGCTTAATAAACTAATTTAATAAGCCATTAAAGCTATCTGGACCAGGGATAGCCATGGTGATTTATAGCAATATGAGAACATTAAAAACGCATTACGAAAACATGACTTTAGGCGGAAAATTTTAACAGCGCCGTATATAACCCAAAACGGACGTTTTGTGTTTTTTCTCGCCGTAATATATACCTGTAATATTTTTGAAGTAAATCATATTTTCGTTAAGCCATATTTATTTTTTCATGCAATATCCGTTCCAAACCCAGTCTGATCAAGTATCGTTTTACAACTTTCGGTATTACTTCGAAACTTTGGTTAATGTTATGCTTAAAACTGCTCTATCCATTTCTGGCTGACGGAATTTGTCATGCGAGGAAATGAGACAGCAAATTTACATTAACACATGCTCAATTAACGCTTTTAAGTTGGCAAATTGCGTCTAATTTTTACATCACTTTGGGGTTAAAGTTGTGTAACAATAAGCGCCATTTTATCAAGTTTTTATTTTATTTGCAACTTTTTTTTTGTTAATAGGACAAGTGCCTTTATTAACTAAACAAAATACAAGCTAACACTAACACTACAAAACAACAATACGTAGTATAAATATAAAATTTTTGACAACAGCATACTGCGCATAGACCGTTGAAGGTCTTAAGACAAACCAAAACAGGCAGTTTGTTTAGGTCAAAAATCTTGCAAGCTGAATTAGAACCAGTTCCTCCTAACCGATTTCGCCGAAATTTTGCATACACCTTTAGTTCTGGTGCCAATACAAAATGCAATACCCAATATTTTAAAATAACCACCAATATTCAAATAAAAAAATAAAAACATCATTAAAATAAAAGCTAGTTTAAAAAAAACGATTTATCTAGAAACTTGTTTATTTTATTTTATCATCCTACTATATTTACAGTAAAAAAGACAAGCGAAAATTTATAATAGACAGCAAATAAAAAAGTTCCCTAACAATATCTTAAATTTTTTGTTTATTTTCATCTACGTGAACTCAACGATCTTTAAGTGAGCTCATTGGTGAAATTAGTAGAATAAAATGACAAGTATACTTCTCAAGTTGTGATGGGTAGAGTTTTGTAAAAAAAATACCCTGTAAGACGAATAAAGTTTATGTATCTTGCTAATTTTATTTAAATATTTCCTACTTTCGTTTTGATTGATGACCAATAATATAATTAGTCACAATCCATTCCATCAATTATAATTATTATAACTGAACCTAAACTAAAACCTAAAACATTTACTCTATACTAAACTAAAAAAAAAATAGCTCCTTGGGGGAAAAAAAGTGGCCGGAATTCTTGTAGCATTGCCACGTTGAATGGCCAATGCTCATTTTAGGGCCTAAAATAGGCGCAAGCATTTCGGTCACCAGTCGCCAAACGTTCGGCCCGGTACAAATCTGAGAAAAAGAAAAAGAAAGAAAATAAATTTTATTCGACACCTTTACAAAAACTTATATCTAAAGGATACAACCAGTGTCGAACGGGTCCGTCTCGGAATTAATGCTGAAAGTCAAGGACTATCAGCGCCGGTTTTCAGACGAACCCTTGAGTTTACACTTACACTTAACACAAATATATATTTAAAAAAAAAAGCAGCCGGCTCCCCCGTTCCTGAAGTCTAAAGTCTTGTTGACTTGTGATCCAATGTTTGATTAGTGATTGTTCAATGCCTGGGACAACTGTCATCAACCTTGGAGCGCAGTTGACATTTCTATTACATGGGCTTCGGATTCAAGGTTTCCCGCGGGACTATCAGGACATTTATTAGGTAAAACCACGATCGATCAAAGTCTTTCTGCTTCATTAATCTTGCTCATCAACGTACAAGATGCTATATTTTCTACAGGATAATCTCATTTTCCTTATTTTGTTAATGTTATAAATACTTCGTTAGCGATCTGCTAGTATTAGGCTATAATGCCAATATTGCCGGAGAGTAATATCTTTCTAATGACGATATTTTAATTCAATATAATTGTACGTAGATAATTAATTATTTTATTACGTAGCCAAAATAATTAATAGACAAATTAATTGATGTCACATTATCTCCTAGAAAGTAGGCTAGGTCTAGTAGCCAAATCACAAACGTTTTGTTTTTATTCTCTCTCTAAAATCTTTAAGGCTTTAGCGAAAGCGAATGCAGAAAACGATGAGTTGATAGCCAAGTTGATACAACTGTGTGTGTCGCTCATTCTACAATACGGATAGAATAGATTACTATAGTTGTCTATGATTAGCGTTCTTAAACGTCAAAACGCTGTCAAGAAAGTCAAGTTGTCTCCGTACGTGGTGGGCAGGAGGATTCAAAGTTTTTAATTAAAAATACATTTTAAAATTCTCGCAGGCAATGATTTATTATTATAGTTTAAAAAAAACAATATCTATGTCTCTTCCCTGTCACAAAAACTCGTATAGTCTAGAACAGCTGATGCCAAATTTCGTTTTCTTTGTTTCGTTTTCTACTGGGTCTTAGCGATCGCTCGCTAGCGATTACAAACTTAGAATTCGTTTCGTTAGCGGTGGTCAAAAGTTCGACTTGTCTACCTTTACTTCTCTTTTCTTTTCTTTTCCATTTTTATGGGATATAGCTATCAGCATTGTAGAATCAACAACGTTCTATTCTATTCGTTTTGACAAAAGATAACTTGTAAACTTGTCTACGAATTCTTTATTCGTTTGTTCTGACCACGTGACTTAGGCGCTGCGCAAACGTGTGGAAGCAACTGGAAACAAAGTCTGCGCAGAGAGTGGCTGATTTCATACTGTTTATATAGAAATCATATATTCATTGGTAGCTTGTATCCGACACAAGACACAAAAGTGTCCACAGCAACTGGACACAAAGTCTGCGCAGAGAGTGGCTGATTTCATACTGTTTATATAGAAATAAAATATTCATTGGTAGCTTGTATCCGACACAAGACACAAAAGTGTCCTCGTTTATACGCCCTGCCTTAGCGTTTCAAAATGTCATTCGCATACATTGCCTTAGTTTTCTATAGCGTTAGCGATCATAGATTTGCAACTTGGCTAGGAATCCTGGGGCCTCTAAAATTTTTTTTCGTCATGACGGTATAACATTACTAATTTTGACAGATATGCTATGGTGAAGCTGTCACAAACCGTCATGACGAAATTCATGTTGGCCACAGAAACAAATTTTTTCAGAGATGAAACCTAGCTAGATCGTAAATTTAATCGAAATTATTAAGCTTGACTTGTGTCCGAAAACTCTATTTTTTATAAATAATGTTAATCGACATTGACCCACTGCTGGGCTTAAGGTCTCTCCCATCTCCTTCTACTTGCCTCTTTCCGGGACAATACCGACCAATCTTTATTGAACCTTTCAAATACTAGAAAAAAGTATTAGAGCTCTCGTAAAATAACTGCGCTTAAAAGCAAAATAATTAATTTGCATTTTCACGGTATCAGCATAACGCTTTAAACAATAAAAATGTACAACCGAAGATTTGGCACGACCCGCGTGTTTGAATTAGCCACCGCTAGCTTAACTTAATTAAAAAAGGTCGGGCTATGAGCCCTGTCTACATTAGCCTACTAAGCGACACCAAAGGGATTTTTTCCCCTGTAGGATACCTGTAATCCAATTAAAACAGACGCTGTGGAACGCGCCCTTTTTGGACAAGGTCGTAATTTTTAAAGACGCAATATTGCAGACGCCCCGAGGGTGCTACGATATCAAGTTGTAACGTGCAAAAAAGTGGTTAAAATTTCAGATAAATTGTCAAATATTTGAAAATTAAAATTAAATAAATTTTCTTATGAAAAACTGACTTCAAAAAACCATAAAACATAGACATTGTGCCATTACAATGGACAAAATAATATTTGTACACCGATTCTGAAGTCTTGGTTTTTAGTTTTTTGTGTTTTATTAGTCGTGTATTTTGTGCTTTTTGAAAGATAATTTGTGGTGAAACAACATTGCGACCTATTTACTCATCCATGCATGAATACCTCCTTGTTTTGACTCGAACAAAGTTAACAGGACTTGTTAACTTAGTGTTAGTACTCGAGATTGTAATTGTAGAGAAATTGGTAGGCACTCGAGCAAAATTATCCGTATTATTCGAGCTGGTTTAAAAACTACTGAGCCCAAAGTATTGACATTTTTGTGGGACCACCTCGAGAGTTAATTTGTTCACAGAAGCTGGCGTAATAGACGTACATAAAAAAACATACGTTTTTTTTACATAAAATCACATCGATTCCGACATATGTCTCTTGTGAATTTTATGGGCTATAATGTAAATACCTCGCTAAAGTTTAATATTATTAATGTATTCGAATAATTTAATTGATTGCCAGTGGTTCTTACGCAGCGGGTCGCGTTGGAACGTGGCTCCAGGCTAAGATATTTGAAGTGCGCGGCATATTGAAATCGCTGGTCCGTCATATCGGACGAAGCAACGCTTTATTACTGCGGATTATTCTTTAATGGAGAAAAGTATTTCTCGTTGTTCATTCTGAGTGTCTAATACAATGATATTATATATAAACTGAGGTCGATACGTTTCACCGAGGTCTGCGTGGCGATATAAACACAAGCTAATTAGCTTGTGTGACCTCAGTCCTGTGTCTGGCAACGACGCAAACGAACGATCCGTGATTTTTGGAGTATGAAAAATAATCAAAAATGCTACGTTGTGTGTTTAGAAAGTAAAATAATTATACTGGGATGGCTGTAAGTCTGTAAAGTTCTATGGGTCCTATGTAGGAAGCTATATAATATAATTAAAGATATCACCATGTTTTAGTGCTTTTTTAATGTCTCTATTGGTAAAACTTTATTGGTCTTATAATAGAATTGTATTATATTAAACTAATATAACACACCATACACACACACACACACACACACACACACACACACACACACACCATACACCCACACAAAACGAATACACACATTACACATACATATTAATTATTACAGATTTATTATTGTTACAATAGTTTTTTAAGCTTTTTTTAACGTGTATATTATTCTATCTATCATTTATAAATGTTTGTAAGTGTGTTTGTCCGCAATCAACTCCTTAACAGCTGAACGGATTTAAATGAAATTTGGTTATGGAGATAGCTTATGCCCTGAATTAGGGCGAGGTTTTCCCACTTTTAAGCAACGCTTGTTACTACTTAATTATAACCATAAGGCTTAATATTATATTGTATTAAAGACACATTTAATCGAGAAAAACCATGGCGCTTACACACAGTCGCGCGTTTCGCTACTTCTAATTTTGAGGTTTTTCTTAAATTTTTGGAAAAGTAAAGCTGTTATGTAAAATGCGTTTTTGCGGTTTCCTTCATAATAATGACATCACAATTATGACATTTTCAAAAACAGTTTATGAACTAAATCTGAATTATCATGATTATGAGTGCCCCTGGATCTAGCACACGCACGTTAATAAATTTTAATGTAACTGGGTATTTAAGTATATCCAGTAACGACGTTTGTTTGCCGTTATAACACAAGATTATGCTAAAGACAAAAATATTGCGCCCTAATAGCGTCATCAGGAAAGCCTGATTGTTCGTTATGAAGCGTAACCGCGTAACGTGGTGCTACGTCGTAGTGGCGTAGCTCGTAGCGCTAATATTGCGTTAAGCTTATTTTGCTACGATAATGGCCCGTACTTGCAGTATTTCAAATTCTAATTAAAATACAAAATTATGTTTGTATCTTCTAGGCCTAGTTTCCGCCACAGGCGTGTCGGTCGCACAGTTTCTACATTATTGAAGACTATGCCCGCGGCTTCACCCGCGTGGACATCACTTTAAGAACCATCAATTTTGTGGTGATAAAAAGTTCCATGTCACTCAATATAAATGTTTACAATTTCGGAAATTTTATTCATAGATTTTTTTAAGCGTGCTTTTTAAATAAAAAAAATAGAAAAAGAAGAATGAAGAAGATGATGAAAATTATGATAATGATGATGATGATAAAGATTATGAAGTGATTGCTTTATTGATGTCTTTTGTCAGGAACGGGTGCTTAAAATGAGGACTCATTTACAAAGTATTTTGACCCGGGGAAACTTGATAATTATAACTTTCGAGTTTAATTTTGCTTTTGTAACCTACTAATACTTTTCACATAATCAAAGTTTTTGTATCAAGGTTTGTATATGTTTTTTTTAACCACGGTAAATATCCCGTTAATTATCATAAAACTGAAGAGATGATAAAAAAAACACGGTTGCTCACTGCTGTTACAGCTACACTCACTGATGTATGTTTTGGTAAGTATCCCGTTAATAATCAATTAATCATATATAACTGTAGTGAGCAACTGTGATAATTTAAGATATTGTTATAACAAATCTTCAGTTTTATGATTATTGACGCGGTATTTACAAGTTTTGTGTTACAAGTGTTTTTTTTATCACCGTAAGTATCCCGTTAATAATATGTAACTGTAGTGAACAATCGTGATAGTTTAAAATAGTGTTTTATTAGATCTAAGCGCGAAGATAAACATTCACTTTATTACTCAAACAACTGGTGGGGAGCTCTGGGGACTGGAAACGTTTCTAAGCTATTAAATGGCTAACATATTCTAAGCTAACTATTTATTAGTTAAATAATATCAGCAACGGAAACCTAGAACGCGACGGGGGCGAATAGTCGGCTGTTACTTTGTCTCTATTACACTAGCGTACAAAATTGTCGCGCCCGTTTAGTCAATCAAATGAAGTAAGTTTGAAGAATGGTTAAGTATTATCCAAAACGCTCTTAAGATGATATAGTTTTTGTGTCAAAAGAGTTTTAACGGATTTTATCATAATTTATGTATTTTATATTATATTCCTGACGACGCCATGGTCACAGTAATAACAGATTTATATAGAAAAAATATAAAAGACACGAGTTTTTTTATTACACGTGATAATATCCCTTCATCATCATCATCATCATTTCAGCTATAGGACGTCCACTGCTAGACATAGGCCTCCCCCATCGATCTTCAAAAGGGCCGGTTGGAAGCGGCGCGTAAGCGCAGCGTAGGAAGTCCCCAGATGGACAGACGACCTAAAAAAGACCGCAGGGAAACGCTGGATGAAAATCACTTGAAAATGTTTAACTTACAAATACATACGAGTACAGGCGAATTAATAACCTCCTCCAATCATCGGTTAAAAATCGATTTCAAATCAAATCAAGCAACACTATTTTTTTGTATAATTTTGTTGACATTTTCTGATATTATTATGTTTTTCTTTATGCAATCATTTTATTTATTTGTTTCTTTTTACAAACAAATCTAAATCATAAGCTTTTTAACTCTTCTTTTTATATCGGGCTCTCTTGACAGAATATAATATAGTTAGTCATGTTGACGGTGGTGCATTTTGTGGCAATGTCTATACACTAATGTTATAGAACCAACCCGTTGGCATGGAACATTTCCAAGTAGTCTGGTCGAGGGTTTAGTTAGTTTAAGTAAACAAACACACAAGTCGCTGCAATCGTAACGCGACCATCGCCCAGATGTTTTCCTTTCCACAAAGATGTAGCGAAATTTGAATAATCACTACAAGTTATTTATTACTAAAAGCTATTTATTTTATAAATTATGTATAAATAATTTCCTTTATAAATCCCAACGAAACATTTGGTAACAATATAATTTTATATACCTATGTAAAAGGTGATGTGATATGTATGTTTCCTATGGACTCCGGCAAAACTACAAGTTCAAAAATTAAACAAAACTAAATAAACGAGTGAATACAAATAAATTCAGCTCGCATAACTCTATAAAAAGTACATGGCATAAATAATTTTAATTTAAAATGAAAATGTCTAGTGTCGCTTCTAGTACCACCAACGAACCCTTGTTTTATATCTGCACGAGGTCACTACAGTACTGTATCTTTCACAATAAAATACAGTTTACATTTCGGCTTTGTAGTTCTTGTTTGCGTTTCTCCGTCCAGCCACCGCACACCGGGTCCGAGAGGTTACTTATTCAAGAAATTTCAGAATTGCATACCCACCTAGATAACACGCCACTTGCTCTACTGGAATAACAACAGTGTTTCACGAGCCATTACGAGCAGGTCTCGAGTAACTGTTGTGAATTTGGCTAAAGTATGGGTGTGTGTTTAGATAAGTGGCTATTACTGTAGTCAGAAGATTTGGTGTTTTTAGGGTTCCGCACCTCGAAAGGAAAAAATTAAACCCTTACTTATGGATAACTTTGTTTTCCGTCCGTCTGTCTTTCCGTGTGTCAATACCTCTTTTCTCAGTAACGCGTACATGTATCAAGTTGAAATTAATATAAATCCTAAGGTTTGATGATTTGTGTTATAATTTTTACTTATTGCGATAAAATAAGATCATTGTGGCGATATGTGTTATTTCCCAAACAAGCTAGGAAAAAGAGTAATGTTTTTTCGGCTGGATGTATTATTATATGTATATTTATAGTAGTGCCTATAGTCTTACTGAGGCGATTTTGATGTGCGAGGTGATTGCTGTCAATATGAATATATAAACCAGCCCTTATGTAACAAAATACATTGGTTGTAAGATTATCAGTTTATATCAATTAATCTACACACAAACTTTAAATAAACTTTGCTAATGCCAAATTATTATTTAAATAGTGATATTAATGATTTTGAATAGAGCTTATTACCCAGAGCGCTTAACAGAGTGCCTAACTTTGGGAAACTATTTCATTCAACGCGCAATGTTTGTTCCAAACTTTGAGTGCAAATTCTTGAGCACTACAGTAATTGTGCCGTTCGATACATCTACAAACAACAAAATAGCTTTAGTTTCTTCGTGGTGAAACTAGTCCATTAGCAACAGTTTTACGCCAAAATAAAGCAACAATGTTACTGTAAATAAGACATTTTAAACTGATGCATGATTTGCCATTTTATAAATTGAAATTAACTAGAGAAAATCCGTCACTTTATCCAGTAGATTTATTTTGCATGCATATGCTACGCGGCTGGTTTGTTCGCATCTGATGTTTTATTTTCCTACTTATTTTAAAACTTAATTACAATTTCTGTTGGGGAAAATAATATGTACCTACTCTCTCTTTATTTTACACGATAGTGGAGTGTGCGGGGACATACCTTGACTAAATTGTACCTTAGTGCCTCGACCCACGTGTTACATACCTGCGTATTTTAAATGCCAGCGAAATTTCATGAATATGAAAAGACGAGCGAGGCTGTAATGAAACCTTTCGCCCTTTAACGGTAATGTCAGATTTATAATTCAAAGTTCCTACATAAACCTTGCAGAGCAAATAGAGTTTTAATTTTCTTACTTAATATAAGTTTTAGCAGTTAAAACTGTGGAGCAAAGTTGACCACAATTTGTGCTTTGGGCTCGAGCCAGATATGATACTTTCGTTTTATGAAATTAGTTTGCGACTTTTCTAATATAGTTATACAAGTACTTATTTGACTTTTTATTCTTGCTTCATTACTATTACAAGGCTGTAGGTACATACAGCCCACTAAAAATCAATGGATTTGTGACGAGAAGATTGAATTAAAATTTACCGAAACGATAGAAATTAACGTTAAGGGGCTATTTTATTATTTTTACAGTTAAAAAATAGTATTTGATTTAAATATAAAAAACCGGACAAGTACGAGTAGGACTCGTGCTCTGAGGGTTCCGTCTAACGGAACCCTCAGAGCGCGAGACCAAAAAAAAAAAAAGAAAGACAAACTTAAGTTAGTAGTTTTTTTTTACTGGGCAAGTGCCTTTAATAACTAACCAAATACAAGCTAAAACTAACACTACAAATACAGTTAGACTGCCCATAGACCGTTGAAGGTCTAAAGACAATCCAAATGCTCAAGCTCACTACCAGTTGGCAGCGTACCCAACATGCTGGCGGCATTACCACGTTGAATGGCAATGCTAATGCGTTGAGCCAGAAACACGCCAGCATTTTGATCACGCGTCGCATTAACCAGGCGCTCTGAAAGATTTTTGAAAATGAGGTGAGCTCCCGGTCCCCAAGGGCCCAATGTCTCGACCCCAAACGCCTCAAATATGTAACCACTGCCGAGGTTAGCATATTTGCGACGCTTGTGCTGCTCTGCCGAATTAGCAGCCGCGCCAGCCCTACCCTGTGTCTCAGGAAGATGTGACGGCGCCAAAGTATCGACACAAGTTGCGTCCCATACAAGGGGCCGCCCCAACCTCCAGGGCACAAGTGTCATACCGTCAGGCCTCTTTCCATCGTCACGCGCAAGACCACTCGGTTTGAGCACAGCTGCGACATTGGCGGTGGAAAGTGCCCTGCGTATGATGTCGTTCAGGCTAGCGTGTCGGCCAATACGACCAGCGCTTCTCGAGCAAGAGAGACCATGGTGACCGAGCTGGTCAACAGCAGTACCACACTGACAGCGATGGGCCTCACAGCACCTTGCACCCAAGCGTAAGCTGACAGCTAGACGAAATGCGGTTGGATCTAAAAGGCTACCTGTGTTAAAAGAGGGCATGGCTTGCAACCAAAGTCCCGATTCCCAAACAGAGAAAGCAAGAATACGAGCGCGATCTGCAATACTAGGACACGTATCTAGTAGCGATTTCCATGCTAGTTCGCAGATCGGCCGATCCCACAGTCTCTGGGAAGACAACTTTGAAGTTTGTAGTTGACAATAAGGTTCTTCCATACATCCCAACTACAAAATGTAAGTTTGTAATAGCAAAATAATTATTTTTAAATACCTTCAAATTTATAACTTTCGGATTTATTCCTATATATGTACTATGAGACCTTGCCTCTTGCCAAATTTCATGATTCTAGGTCAACGGGAAGTACCCTATAGGTTTTGATTCCCCTGTGAAATAGCAAAATATACGACATAAAGGAACCCTAAGAGCGCGAGACCAAAAAAAAAAACTAACTGAAGTTAAAATATTGAAAGACAAACTTAAGTTTGTAGTTGACAATAAGGTTCTTCCATACATTCCAACTACAAAATGTAAGTTTGTAATAGCAAAATAATCATTTTTAAATGATATACCTTCATATTTATAACTTTCGGATTTATTCCTATATATGTGCTATGAGACCTTGCTTTTTGCCAAATTTCATGATTCTAGGTCAACGGGAAGTACCCTATAGGTTTTGGTTCCCCTGTAAAATCGCAAAATATGCGACATAAACGTTCATATCTTTTGATTGCGTTGACTTACAACTTTTATTTTTTTACAGCCGAAAGAAACCGTAGACCCAAGTATTTAGTATAAATTTCAACTTGCTACCTTTACGCGTTCTTGAGAAAAAGGGTCTTGACAGACGGACAGACAGACAGACGGACAACGAAGTGATCCTATAAGGGTTCCGTTTTTTCCTTTTGAGGTACGGAACCCTAAAAAGAAGCAGGTTCGTGATTCAACTGATTTTTAAAGTATTTCTTGCAATATCTTCAAATTATAATCGATTTGGTATATATTATGGCCTAATCTTTAAAGATGGGTCCATTAATTTTTATAAAAACTTTATCCATAAGCTTACAAAACTGTGTGTCATGTAAAAGTATAAAAATTTAGTATTTTTTTTACAAAGTTTATGTATTGACTACGAATAATTATTTCTTTATCAAGTACGTTGATTAAATTTAATCAACAAGGTGGATAAAATGGGTTTATGTATGAGTTCACAAGGACGACTAAAATACTGCTTTTAACCAAGCGTTTCGATTCGATGAATTTAAAACGAGTATCTCTGGCTGTGCAGCGCTTCGTCGAGACCGCGTCCGAACTGCAATGCAAGCGCTTCTGCGTTCCACTAAACAAAGTAAATATCTATTCGGCTTGATTTTGAATGCAACGAGTATGCATTTTAGTAAATACATAAAGGAAGTTTAGTTAAAGCTCGGACAGTATCATAATAATTTTTCTTATCAGTATCATAACAATTTTTCTTATTGTAATTCCTTTCCGTGCACGGATGCCTGGAAGATATTGCTCAAGGCGATAAAACCGCCTAATACGCCTAAATAATAGTTTGGTTATCTTAATCTTAACTTATCTGTTATCCTTGTGGTCTTTTCATAAATAGTTATCTTATCCTATTTTAAGCATTGTTGTTATTGGTATTGGTATAGGTATATCTAGAAAACAATAAATGTTTTCGGATTATTATTTTATTTATTTTATCAAAGTTGTATGATTATTTACGGGATATCTACCGTGGTAAGGTTGCTAACTAAAGGCTGGTTGTTGTTAAGGTGTGGAATGAGCTCCGATATTTCAGCGCAGTTACATGCACCATGTTCAAGGGAAGACTGAAGAATGCGGGTGGTTGGTGGTTGGTTGGTCGGTTGGTCGAATATCGGGAGCTCATTCCACAACCTTACCACGGTAAATATCCCGTAAATAATCATATAACTTTACTTAGGTACTCATTTAGTTAAGTAATTGCTACTAAAAAAACAATTCTAAATTGGCGGAGTAATCGCGTAACAAACATACAAAAAAAAAAACTTACAGTCGATTTGATATCCTCCTTCTATTCGAAGTCGGTTAAAAATAGAATAATATTTTTACACACGCAGTTGTTTTTCTGCACTGCGGACCAAATTTTCTTCAATTTTAATTAATGAGTATAGCTTTAAATAAAGCTACCTTGATCTTAGAAGTTTAGTCACTTAACATTAATAACACAAAATTCATAATACAATTAATTAATCCGTCTCAAGAGTTTAAGGCAGGTGCAAAACGCTATTATCAATAAAATTATTTGACTGCAGAACAAGCCCGTTTGGTTCCTGACGTTGCAAACACAAAACGGAGCCATGGATTTATATGTCCAATTGCTCCGAACTATAAACTAACCTACAGTAGTAAAGATAAACTAATTTCGAATGAAAATTTAAAATAGTGCAAAATCTTGAACAAACACTGAAAATTAGAGCTGCACTTGACATTACAAAGGAATGCAAGATGCGCTGGATGGCTGTTCCTCGATATTGGTTTCTTTTGGGCTAGCGTGTTACAGCGTAGGCCGCATCATCGCTTAATAAGTATCAGGCAGTCAAACGCAAGCTTTCTCACTGCCTCTTTTCACACACTTTTTTGGCCTGCAAAACTTTTAAAAGTACTTATATCTTTTGTTTTATTTTGTTATTCTACTAGTTACATGAAAAAAAGGTATACATTAAGAGTTGCGTGAAAATAAGGCGCTGAATTGCTGCGTTAATGTTGAAACGTGTTTTCATTATTAGTGATTTACCAGACAAACCCAAATATAACTGTATTTGTATGTTTTGTACTCAAACGTATTTTCACTGCTTTCGTGTTTTACCTGTTTCTATTTCCTACTAAGTACCTCATAGTAATCTGTTCTTGTTTTTAAGTATTGAACATAATTTATGTTATTTTCAAAAGATTTTGTATTTATGCGTATTATAACACTAGAACTCTGAGTGGACAATCCCAAGGAAATGAAAAAAAAATGGGACAAAAAGAAGCATATTATGTAATTCATCACCACTCCTGCTTATCTTTGTGCAAAAAATCACGTTTATCCTGTCGTTTTTTGTTCCGTGAGAGATGGTCAAACACACACATACGCAATTATAATATAAATAAAAAATTAAAAAATTGTTTATTCATTAAGCATAGTACAAAACAGTTTCAAGTGACCAGGAATTTAAGAGTCCCTGCTCTTCTTAGGATAGAAGTTCTATCCTAGAACATCTTTGACTTAGCGTGTGTGTGTGTGTGTGTTTGTGTGTGTGTGTGTGTGTGTGTGTGTGTGTGAGTGAGTGAGAGATTGTGTGAGTGAGAGTGTATGTGGTTGAGTGGGTGTGGTGGGTGCGATCGTATGTGTGTACGTATAAGTAGGAAGAAAGGAAAGGAAGTAATATTTTGTTGTTTATCAAAAATTTAGGTAAAACTAAGGAAGATACCTACTACTTCAATTATACCATTTAAAAGTATTGACACATAAACAATTTATTGTACTTACACCGTTGACCTGCATATACTTTTTCTCTTTTAGTGAATTTTTGAACCTCTAGCTCTGTTTTGCACTGCATACACATTGCAGAAAGATTTACGTTGTAAGATTTAGCACTTCCACTTGTATCGAAACGTTAAGACATTTGTTACTAACTGGAGATCTACAGCGTAGCTGCTAAGGAAACGTCCGTTTTCCTTAGATTTCCTCACGTCTCCAATGCCAAAATATGTCTAGAAGTCTGGAATGGAATGTTTACACTTTTAATTAAGTCTTATTTTTGTAATGCCTCTTTCCCCAAAACTTAATCTGTAAACGAAGTAAAATTGGTTCAAAAGCTCTTCTTGTATTGTTGTAGCCAATAAAAAAAAACTATACCTATAGTTAAACAGTTTTACAAGCAAACATTAGGAGCGACATTTAGCTGCGAATTTCGTACTTTGGAGTATTTTTCATAACATACTCTAACTTACTAAATGTAATAAAACTTTTAAAAAGCTTAATGTTCCCGACTACGGTTGTTTTAATTGGAATTTCAATTTAATAACCAATAATGGCTCTCTCTCTTTCTTTATCTACTTTTGTAGAATTCAAATAGAGGCTTCTTGTACTCAAAACTGTATAACGGAATAATTTCCAATATTTTTTTTATTGTGCCTACATTTCGCACATCCTTATTAATTGCTGGGCTCGTACCTACTTATTTGAACTTCGGTTTGTATTTAGTTAAAGTAGTATTTGTAAATTAAGACATAAATCACAGATGCGAATTTGTATTAGTATTTAAGTTTCCGTTCAATAATTATAGGTTGAAAGGGATTGGATCTAATTTGGATTAATGATATAGGTACATAATTTATTTGCATAAAACACAAATGCGAATGCAAAATAGGTGCTAAAATAATATTCCTTATAGGATATTCTTTGTTATAACTAACCTAACTTTATCTAATGGCGTACAAAATCTATAGAGATGACATAATATTAGTACGGTAAAAATATTACTAAAAAAAAATATGGAACCACCTATGAGTTATGACCTACCAACCAAAAAAAGAATCATCAAAAACAATTCTAAATTGGCGGAGTAATCGCGTAACAAACATACAAAAAAAAAACAACATACCGTCGAATTGATAACCTCCTCCTTTTCGAAGTCGGTTAATAAACCGGCGAATAGAGAACGCGGCGGAGAAATAATAAAAAGTCAAAAAGTAAAAACGAAAGGGCTATCACCGTAAAACTGCTAGTTTTTAAATAATACATTTATAAGTATGACGTCAAATTCGTTAGCGGTTTCACTAAAGTCTGTTTCATAAAGTGGGTTAATTAGATCTGCACCGAGTGCGCGGAGCGTGTTTTTAATATAATCGTGTGGTCGCACCGGCACGTGAATCGAATACAAAGCTGTTCATTATCAAGCATTTGTATAATTCCCACAGAAACAACAATAACTTATGCGGTCGGGATATACTTTACCAAGCTAAAGCTTTTACGGTAGTAAAATGTTAAACCTTTACATTTATGTGAGTCGGCTATTCTATTATTTAAAGGACACGCCGCCAGCAAATTCCAAATCTGGCGGGATTCCAAATTGAATTAAACGTGAGAGCGTGGTCGGCCTACGAGCGAACTTTGATCGCACGGCGATGTGTTGCCCGCGACTTTAACGACTGCCCACTTACGAAGAAACTGAAACTGCCATTAGCCTAATCAAATACATTAATTAAATTAATTTAATACATGAAATACACCGTTAAAGTTTTTTAAAATAAATTTTTTCGTGCAATGTAATTTTTGTGTTGGTATAGGACTTTTTGCACGCATCTTGGGTTCGTACCACACCTTTACCAGCTATTTACCTGCCAAGTAGTCGTTTGCAAACATTACGTGTAACGGGTTAAAGGGAAATCATCAACATCATTGTCAGGCTATATCGACACACACTATACAGGTCTTCTTTACCTTGTGCCATTGACCTCTATCTCGGGTCAATCTCATCCACATATGACCTGCGCTGGGTCTGATGTCGTGAACATATCGGGCTGGTTGATGGGCAATGTTTCCAGTTAAATTACACGGCATAAAGACATTCAAATATTAATATCTCAGAGCAATGCCTCGCACAATTTTTAAATAATATTATGGACTGGACTAGGCTTTGTTTGACCATCTTTCATACGAGTAAATACCTACGATACTATAACATGTGTAATCATCTCTAGAATAACAAACTTAGTGCGATGTGCATAAATATAAGAATTCAATAAAATCTTACCAAAAATAACAAACGTTCAGTTTTATTAGAACAAAAAACCTTTTGAAACAAAAAATGGATGCAAATTTAATAAATAGTCTTTTTTGCGCAAATAAATTGGCGTAATTGCAAAAGAAATATCGAGTATCAAATGGGGCGGAGAACTCTGCGTGACTTGATAACAGAAAATGTTGACATGATAAATTTCATCATAGATTTACCAGTGTCCCACCGCTAAACTTTTTTATTATGTATGTATATACACTGATTACTCCAACAGTTGCTAACCAATTTATGTAGTTTTTTATTATGTAGAAAAACTCTCAAAGGGGCCCCAATTATTTTTGACGTGATAACGTCTTATAAATCGATGAACGCCGGCTGGCGGAACGAAAAATTGTCACGTTCCGCCTGAGCTGCGCGTGCAAGCGAGAGCGCGGAACAAGCGATAGAGAGGCACGACCGACCTAAGTGTTATCATGTAAAATTATCGTCCGTAAACTGACTTTACAGACAACCCCTTATTTCATAATTTTTAGTTCAATTTTTAAGTTAAACACCAACGAATTGTATCGCGTGTTGGTACTTTAAATTATTTTTAGTTTTTTTCATTTCGAACCTTTACATTCTCCGTGGTCACAGGATAAGCTAATTTATGGATGTCTATGGAAATTTTATGAAATTAGATACAAGTAATGATTTTACTTGATCTCGCCAATGATTTAAAAATAACCTTGTGTACGCAGTAGTCGCTTACAGTGTCTGGAGGTCTTGCAGTTTTGCGCCGGGCTTGAGACTTTATTAATTTGATGACTGGATTCCAAGCTACCATTCATTGATACTGCCCACCATCCTTTCTGTTAAAATGTTGATGTTTCTTAATTTCTACAGACTTCTTGGTGAGAATTTTAAGATTAATAAAACGGATGTAGTGGTTAGAGTTGTCAAGTGCATTCTCACAAACTGTAGACTAGGTCTAGCGTTTATTTTTCATGTCAGCTGTACGGTTTTTAAATACGGATATTACCGATGTTCCTTTTAGTTTGCCCGATATACCACATTACTGTAACACTAATGTCCACAATAATATAAAATCATCATCATCAGTCTATCATGTTCCCATTGCTGGGACACAGGCCTTCTTTCAGAGAGAAAAGATGGGACTTAATCAACCATGCATGCTCATCGCATGTTGGTGAATGTTATGTGTGAATTATTTAGGTTCTTAGACATACCTACCAGTTTCCTCGTAATGTTTTTCTTCACCGAAGTTGAGCAATGTCTATAATAATAAAAAGTATAATAATCATCTTCATCATTTAAGCCCTAGGACGTCCACTGGTGGACATAGGCCTTCCCCATCTCCAAAAGGGCCGGTTGGAAGCGGCCTGCATCTAGCGTTTTCCTACGTGTCTTTTAGGTCGTCTCTGTCCATCTTGTGGGTGGACGTTCTACGCGTCCGTGGTCTCCATTCGAGAACTTTGCGGCCCACTGCCACTTCAACATGCTAATCCGATTCTTTGTTCGTCTACGGATCTCCTCATTTCTGATTCGATCTCGTAGAAAAACCCCGAGCATAGCCCTCTCTATAGCTCGTTGTGCGACTTTGAGCTTGCTTATGAGGCCCATAGGGAGATACCACGTTTCACTGCCGTATGTCATCACTGGCAATACACATTTTAACATAATTATTTACAACCCACATTTTGAGTCATCAATGACCCTCTTCCCAAGCGCTAGGGATGAAATGGTTTTTTTTCTTACAACATGTTTTCGAAAACTGTTTTTAGATCAATTTATGACAACTCCATGTAGCGATCGTATCATATTTTTGACATTTAGGATTAAATAAAATCTCGGTATAATATTGTAAGCAGGCTTTGCATAGCAAAAACTAGCATTTATGTGCTTCACTCTATAGTTACACAGGCTAAACAAAGCGATGACCTTAAGCCGAAAAGAGGTCATTGTAAATTATCATTATAAATAAAACTGTAAGACCGACCTTGAAATCGCAAAACAAAAAATGCTGTTCTTTAAAGAAAGAAAAAATCACACTATAAGAAATAAATGAATCATGTGTATTGTGTATCTCTTTGCAATTTCTTTTATTAAAATTATATAAAATATGTTGATAATGATGAGTTCAATGTCCTTTTGTATTTTCCTTTCTTGATGAACTCATTTTACATTATTCTAATGTGACGTAGGTACTTACGCACCTACGGATGTGGTCGTTTTGATATGAGATGAAAAATTGTGTTAGTAGCGTAGAAGGTTCCTCGCTCGATTAATCTTCTGGGGCCAACCTATTGTTGGTCTCGGGAAACTTTTGTGCCCAAACTCTTGTGAGTCAAAGGTTGCGATGTTGAGACCGCCATGATTTTGAGAACGGGTTGCCCTTTCTCGTACTACGAGATCCCTGTGATATAAAGGTACAATTTGTAAATAAAATAAACCATGTACAGAAATATTAGATTTTTCTGTACATTTGTAAAATTTTGATATAGCATGATAAAATACCAAATAAAATACTATACATTTGTATAAAGAGAAAATATTTAACTTTGCTGGACATGATGCACAATATTAGCAACATGAAACGAGTTCATTAGCTGCTACAGCTGCGCGCGATATTTCACAGCTCTACAATTTCCGTCTGACGGTTTTGCTGCATGTGAATTAAAAAAGTCACCATTTACTTATTCAATGTTATGACTAATAATATTTGGACTGGCTGGCTGGCTATTATACGCCATTAAAAAACAAATGTATTTTTTTAAAGCTGCAGTTGTTATTTTGTACCAAAATTTTCATTTATGTCAAAAATCGAGGTTCTCAATTCGATTGTTTTTAACCGACTTCGAAAAAAGTGGAAGGTTCTTAATTCAGCCCGTTTTTTGTGTGTGCCTATGTATGTATGTTATGTAATATATATGCGATTGTGACCTGCTTTCTTTGATCATATAGGCAGTTTGGATTTGCCTAACTCAAAACTATACCGAAAAAAGTCTGCCAAGAACTGAAGGAGGGGGGGGGGGCTGACGTAAACATTGCACACATTGACTTATTCTTACTAGTTCTACAAACGCATACTTCATTAATGAGCGGCACACAACAGAAATCGAAATGACAAAATGAGTGTAAGTACTGAAGAAGAAACTGTTTATCACTTCCATTAATTTTTTCTGAGCGCCGTTCCCCTTTCCTTTCTTTTTAATTTATTTAAAATCATTAAATATTCACGATATTTTTGTTTTAGTTGAGTTGATTTTAATGTAAATTTAGTTCCATTTAAATGAAAGAAGAGATGTGAAGCAGGAAGTCACGTCTGACTGCCAATAGGGAACGTCATGAACTGTCTCGCGATACGGAGACGTACACGTAGCGTGACATACCTATGTTTAACTATACACCACATCGTGTTGATAACATAGATCTTGAGGCAGCGCAGCAAAGTCATAGACGACGTGAGGCGGCTAAGGATTATTATGAAAATTAACGCCAAGAACGCTGGGAGACAGTCCATCCAAAGAAGAAGAATTACGGACATACACCAAACGACAAAAGCGCGAGCTCAGAATCAGTAGTGATCGACTGCAGAATTCCTTGATTAAGAATTAAGTAACAAGTGGGTTTGCAAATGACCATTCCTATCAATTACGTTGCTTTTTCTCTCATCAGTAGTATGACAGAAATCTTTAACTATTTTCAAGCCCTGAAAAGAACGCAAGAGTCAAAAGGATGGTGTTGTTCTGGCGGTAAGGTCATCCCCTACTTTTTTTTCTTTAGAGATTGCATATTGTAAGATGAAACAAGATAAAACTTTAAAGTATCAACCTTTATTCTTTAGCATGAAGATATTACATAACATACACACAAAAGAACAGCCGAATTTAGATCCTCCTTCTTTTTACTTTGTTATAAATTAAGTACAATGAGGTCATGCGCATAAAGTTATTCAGTCCACGCGAGCGAAGCAGTGGGTACAACAATTTTTTAAATAAATAAATTGAAACATAGCGTAGGTATGTGGATACGCACGATTGAATAAATGAAGGGAAGATTAATCATTATGAGACCCCAATATATTTGTGTAGGAACATTTTAGCAAGATCGGTACTATTGAAATTTATTTATAGCTTCGTATAAACGACACACGTTTGCGTGTTTCATTGGTTCCAGAATTTATTGCGAGCGAAAATGACGTATGGGATTGAGAAATTTTTAATACTTAGATAGGGCGGCGTACACGATGTCTTTATAGTGTTGAGACTGTATTGTTGGCGAGAAATAAAACACTTTCCACTCATCATCAGCTTGTCATGTTCCCACTGCTTGGGCCTTGGACATAGGCCTTCTCTCAGAGAGAGAGGAAGATAGGATGGGCCATAATTCACCAAGACGGCTCCGTTCGTGTTGGTAAATGTCATTATCTATGTACTTTTAAGGTTGGACAAACTGGTTTCCTCACAAAGTGAGTGAGTGATTGCATCGAAAACGGCTTCCAATTTATTTGAATACTAAATAAGTCAATGGTGCAGAGCCGAGGATTGAACCTCAGCCTTTAGATTGTGGAGCGCACGTGCTACCGCTCGGCCACCATCGCTCATGAAATAATACACAGTCAGCATTAAATCTGTGCTGAAGGTTTCATTATACGGAGACTCCTTTGTGTTCGATTATTAATTATTATTCTCGAGTTGCTTTTGTTTCGTGGCGACATTTTATTCATCGAGTTGTTGAGTAGTACCGCTTTGTGCGCTGAGTTCTCAGGCTGAGTTACGGTCCCCATCTCGAGTGACGTTTTATATTGAAACTCCTTGACTAGTTCCAACGAAATAAATGATGTTATAAATCATTATTATACTTATGAGGGTATAAAATCGCGGAGCACCCTTATCGTTTAAGTTGAAAAATTTCATAGCGCAGAGAGGAAAATCAGCTGAAAGCACCCATCTATCATGTTGGCGATCCACAGTCAACGGAAGTTTTACATTGATGTACAAAATAATGTTCTCTCATACTATGTAAAATATCGCAATGTTTCTTGCCTCTTGCAGTTGTCAATTGAGAAGTGACGATTACCCACCTTTTATTAACCGACGCAAGGAGGAGGTTAACAATTCGACTGTATGTTTTTTTGTATGTTTGTTACGCGATTACTCCGCTAATTATGAATTGATTTTGATGTTTTTGTTTATGTTTGGTAGTTCATACCTCAGTGGTGGTCCCATATCTACCAAATTTGATACAGCGCTTTTTGGAAAATTCAACAAAACCAAAATTACACTCATGACGCTTTGATTTGTGGTTTCCTGAGTTTTGATGAGGACTTTTAATATTTTTTTATAACTATGTATAGTATATGTATAGTCATGAAGTCGGTTTTTTCATCCTAAAAATTAATTATTAACGTTGTCCTCGTTTCACCACCAAATCGCTTGTTAAGTGACGATTTGGTCGAAGATGGAGCACGCAGACTTAGGAGGTACCTATTCACTCTGACCTTGAAATCCTCCATTCCTTGGCTGTATATACAAATTAGATTAGAAACGTAGGATTATGTATATGTGTAAGTTTTACTTCCCGATTGACAATCCCAATTAGAATGATGATCCGTAGCGGTATTTTAGCCTAGTTGAATCAAGACAATTAAGTCCCACAAATTTTATCGAAGACCGCATTATCACTTAACATCAGGCGAGGAGGCGGTCAACCGCAAGCCGATTATAATTTTTTTTTTTTTGTATATTTGAAAACGATATGAATGCCTACTACAGCTTAAGCTTATATTAATCTCATATTAAAATATTATGTCCTATTTTTGTTTGTTTATTTTGTAATTTGTTGTTTTTTTTGTTACTCGTTGTTTGTTTGTTGTAACTTTGGTGTTATAAGGAAGTGATACTTCCCATTTTACCATGGGTAGTAATTTTCAGTCCATTTTTTTTAATTTACCGCAATTGGTAGTATGGGAAGTGTTACGTTCCAATTAGCCTCTAATTGATAGCCTGGCGTATGGGTCAGTGGCAGCGCATCTACCCCATAAGCAGGAAGCCCTAGGGTTCAATTCCCAGACAGTCAGATGTTTGAATGATAAAGAACAATGGGCAAAAGTCTATGGAGCTTGGTCTAAATGCCCCTAGGTTTGCTATTATTGCCAATTGACACAATAATGTTCACAGATGTCTGTGTGCAACACCTCATTAAATTCTAGCCTAGTTTCTATTTTGTGTCATATAGAGATATTTTTTGTGTTTCATTATTGAACCCTAAAAATTTGTAAAACTTATTATAAATATATATATTTTGTTTGTATCTATCTTGAGTTCATGATGTAAAAATTTAAGTACCCAATTGAGTACTAGATTTTGTGAAAAATCATAAATAATGCAAGCCTGGTTTTATATGTATTTATTTTAATTGCGTAGGTAATTTTTTAAGTAAAATAGTGCAATATTGATAAAATAATATTTTACCTAAACATTTAAGATCTGTTTTTTTTTGCATTTATAACTGTTTAAATATTAAACCATCTTATCAACCCTGGGGGCAGAACTTTGGACCAATTTGACCATTCTTAAATATTTGTTATTATGTGTAGTTAAAACGTTAGAGTTCAGTCGCCCTTATGGCTTGCAATTAAAACCCGGAACGGCACCACAAAAACAGTCGCCGCTAAACAAATTGAAACTTTTATTCAAACACTCCTCATTTCAGGAGCCATTACTCAAACGTGTAGGTTCGCTCTCAAATGAGATTTCATAATTAACGTAAGCCAGGTCGGCCCGTCAAGTGCATGTGAAAATTTAACGAGAACGAGCAGGGGTCGCTCTCGAGACCTATCTCAAGCGCCGCACAGCCTGCGAATACACCTACATGTGTTTGACGGGAAACACTCGTAAATAAGCGATTTGCGAAAGCTTTTTATTAATTACTGCGATTAAATTAATGAGCGAGATGTATCTGCGAAGTTACGTCGTTATTGCATGTTTTGAAGCTACTTATTACCATACTTTAACAGGGAGCTGTCGCAGAGTATGTATAGATAGGTATATGTAGTAAATATATATGTGTGCTATCAGATTAATCTAGGTTTTTCAGTAATTAAATGTGTGAATTTGCATTAGTTCCGTAAAGTCGTTTTTGAATTTATCGCCGACAGAGAAATCGTTTTAGCAAACGTAACGTACTGGCGCACGCATTTTATTATTATGAAAGATAAGTAAGTAGTAGACAAGTTTTGCCCCGCGGTTTCACCCGTGGGGATTACTCCTTATACATCAGCTATCTGCCAGTGAAAGTCCCGTCAAAATCGGTCCAGCCGTTTCGTAGTCCATAGGGAAACAAATACATAAATATATATATATACATACAAACTTACATACGTACTTCGTCTTTTATATGTATGTATTTAATATAGATTACTTTCTTAGCAACAAAACTTCGAAATTAAAAACATTTCCAGGTGGTTAAGGCTGGTACTGACCATGTTAATATAATATATTCCGCCAAGTATGGCATCCCGAGACACAAAGGTCACATGGGTGACACAAAAAGATCGTAACAGATTATTTTTCTAATTTATGAAAATAAATTAACACCATGTCATAGAAAAATATTTAATAGGTATTCAATATACCAAAAAAAAAAATAGAGGGTCGAATTGAGAACCTTCTTCCTTTTTTGCCTTATTGGATGGATGGATGTTTTACATTTATTTAGTTATGGAAACCGCGTCTAAATAACGTCTATTCATATTTGATTACTACTTTGTACATACAAAGGAAAAGAGCAAAGGCTATATACTTTCTGTTAGATTACTTACATATAAAAAAAATAGCTACCTTGTTTACCATAGGGTCACATGTTGAATACCTACATTTCTAGCTATTTCTTGCCTTAAAGTTTGTTAGAATGGGTTCACCAGTTCATTTTGTCAATATATTGTATTTGTACCTTTAGGTATTTTTTAATAGTCTATAAGGAGTATATTATTATGAAGTTATTTATGCGGTATTTATATTATAAACGTACAGACGTACGTGTACGCGTTTTACTTGAAAACCGCAAAGTTTTGTTTCAACTGACTTAAAAAAAAAAAGAAGATTCTAAATTTTTGGTGCCGATTTTAGGAGCTTGTATGCCACCAATGGAATTAACAATATTATATTTCAAAGACTAATGAGTCATTTTGTATATTTCATGTAGTAAGCAAAGTTAGAATTTCAGTACGTAAACTCCTTACCGAATGTGTATCGGGTAAAATAATGAGCGTGCTATAACATTATCGAAGGTTATAATTAGTACTAATTATAATTACCGTTTATTTTATGTAAATCATTGACACGGTTAATTAATATTTTAGTATTTATAACGAATTCTCTGTTCACATTCATCTATTTAACACTCGAAAGCAATAGACCATTGAATTCGAAAATACTCTTGAAGTTTTTACGATGGTGTTCTTGAAATATTTTTTACTGCTACTGGGCATCTGTGGATTGTGTCATCCCTTAAAAACATCACTTTGTTCACAAACTAGCTTCTGGGGTGAGTTAAATTTTATGATAACTAATTAGGTTTTCGTCATAAGAAATATCCATCGCGTTTATGTGCACTTATGTTTATTTAATACGAATATACGACTCAAAATGCCGATGGATTAATAGTGTACTATACTTTAGTTACCATTCATTCTGGCATGTTCAGCAGTAGACTAAGGTGGTCTGATTATGATGATGATGATGGTGATATCCTCATAAAGTACATCGCAAACGGATACATACTTTAAACTTATAACACCCCATCTTTCTTAGGGGTTTAAAAATATTACGAATGAAACTAAATTAATCTGAAATATTACAAATGTTGCTAGTTTAATGGTTGTATCTGAGCATGTGAGCTCTTCTCACTCGTTCAACCAATTTTTCCCCAGGAATAAGACTATTCACAATTATTCAACCGATTTTTTATTTTTTTTTAAATTTAAACTTGGTCTCAATTAAATTTGACTAGAGTCACCGACATGTATGTTTGTTCTATATCTGGTTGTTAATATCTATTTATGTATGTATAAAAAAAAAAACTATGTATGTATGTATATCAGTCTCTGGCAGCCATATCACAAGCTTTGCTTAGTTTGGGGTCAGATTACCGTGTGTGCAAAAAATGTCCCGAATATTTATAGATTCTTATTATTTATCCTTATCGGAAAGGTTCACTAAGCCGAAAGGGGTCATAGTACCCATCATTATACATAAACAACCTTTACTACGGGAGCAACTTTGTGATCGCCAAAAAATATCAGTTGTTTCATAGAAAACGGTTACTCACACTCGACAAAATGTATGGAACAGCTGATATTTTATTCCCGATTTCAGATTTACTCCCATAGTAAAAGTTGTTAATAATGATGGGTACTATGGACCCCTTTCCGCGTAACCCTGTATTCACAAATGTTGCCCGTGTAAAAAAAGAATCATCAAAAAAAATAAAAAAATATAGAATCATCATCATCTTCATTATCTGCCTATATGTTCCCACATCTGGGACACAGGCTTTCTCTCAGAAAGGGAGGATGGACTATAACCCACCCTGCTGGTCTAGTGCATGTTGACGAAAGTTATACGAAAGTAGAATAAGAAAAAATAAAAATTTGTATTTTCAGGTAATCCTTCGCCTTACTCATATAAGTCAGAAATCACTATAATACCTCCTGGACTTAGGGATTTTAAACTTCTGATACCTAACGGCTATAAAGTAAGTTTTTTTATGCTGAAGTGGGCTAGCGTTTGGCCACAACTCACCTAATGGTAAGTGACGATGCGGTCTAAGATGAGGCACGTGCAAATAATTGCAAATTATTTATATCGTCATTGATCGCTTGCCCATGAGGTGCCTATTCACTCTTGTCTTGACGACAAAATACGTTTGTTGTATTTATACCTTTTTTTTTCAGGTATGTCAGTTCCATAGACCACAAAAATATTTCGTAGGCGAGGAAGTGGTGGTATGCGATTACGACTATAAACCGACTGTGGAGTTTGAGAATCACAACCCCAACGCAGCACTTGTGACCCGAAACGGCTTGCTGCAACAACAAGCTACTGCATATGTGACCTACTACTGCGATAAACAACCGTGACGACGTTTTACTTATCAGAGCAGTAGATTTTCATGTCTTGGACTCGTTTGGCAACCTTAAATATACGTTTTCCTGTGAGTGACATTGGTAAAAAATTACTGCATATTAAAAAGTTTTAACGAAATAATCTTAATATTTAATTCGACCCAATACCTTTGTGCTGTTAATTTTTGAAGTGATACTTTTTTAGTTGCGTTGAGCGATTTTTGGTGGGGGCAAAACTTAAGGATTTCCGTCACCGACATGCTAATGTGACGTAGCACAAGACTGAGTTTTAAGTTTTCACTTCTGTCGGCAGTCCCCACATGACTGCTTTTTTTTTACTGCGTTTTGACTTGATTATATTTTTTTTGTTAATCCGCCGTAACATCACATACTCTGAGAAAATTTCAACTGGCTATCTGTTACGGTTCGACAGATCACACGACAGTGTTAGAGACAGACGGGCGAACAACATTTTTACGTTCAAATATGAACAAAATCGATCGACTAACTAAAGGATTGAAGATATAGAGGTCGCGAGATCATAGTTTGTGGCTAACAATTGATGGTCATTTTGTCTAAAAAAATATTTAAGAATCAAGTTCGTAGAAACAGGAATACCTACTTCCAGTGTTTATTTTAATGGCTCGCGGAAATTAATTTTTGCAACCTTATTTTGTAGGTCGTAGTTTTAATTGAGAGTAAGGAAATGAAAGGGCGTGTTTTATGCTAAAAATAAACGAGGCCCATAACTCGGGCGCAATTACTAGCATTTCTCAACAGCTGGGTTGGGAAGCTACCACCAAAAGATAATGAAATAGACAGTAACCAAGCTCTTGATTTTTGTACATACATTCTTTACAAATAATTATGTACACTTTCATAATAAATTTCCAGATGAAGCTGTTTATGACAGACATTTGAAATTTGTTGGTTACAGACTCAGACCAGAAAAACAAGGAAGATAATTATGGTAAGGTGGCGTGAGGGGTGTGAACGCATCCAGTCTAAATAAGTCTGGATGCCTTTAGTCGAACTCACCCTGCAGATGACCTTGCCACCATTTTTTTGCATGTGGACTATTACTTAGTTCATCATTGTGTTAGCTTTTCAGCCAAGAAATCACCTTTTAAACTGTTTTACACACAATTCGTTTACACTTGTTATCGCTTCGAGGTTCGAGCAAAGAAAGAGGGTGATTGCAATGCAACCGCCACTTATATACTGTGTTCGTTGGCAGTCGACAAAAGACTGTCAACTGTCAACGAACACGTGTGAACTTCGCCAATACAGTTTCATTATAATGGTGTTGTTAGTTCATCTATCCATTAAATGATTAAACTAAAGTTGTTCTACATTCGGCCATCCGACTCAATTACACGTCCTCGTGTATACGTGTCATGTATTATATGATAATAGACGTTATACGTGTTAATTAAATGTGTACTTTACAATCTTATTTTGAAGTCTTATACTATCGTTTTATGTTACATAATATCAGAATGCAACTGCATACTGAAAAGCACATCATATCAGACTAAAACCGAATCTGGTTTAGTTAAGTCAGTACGCAACTGCGTACACTGTCTCTTACGCAACTGCGTACATCGGCTCTTACGCGACTACGTACACCGGATCTTACGCAACTGCGTACAATGTCTCTTACGCAACTGCGTACATCGGCTCTTACGCGACTACGTACACCGGATCTTACGCAACTGCGTACAATGTCTCTTACGCAACTGCGTACATCGGCTCTTACGCGACTACGTACACCGGATCTTACGCAACTGCGTACAATGTCTCTTACGCAACTGCGTACATCGGCTCTTACGCGACTACGTACACCGGATCTTACGCAACTGCGTACAATGTCTCTTACGTAACTGCGTACTGGAGGCTCCGCTGCAGGCTCAGCTGGCAGGTTCGACGGCAGGCTCAGCCGCAGGCTCAGCCGCAGGCTCAGCCGCAGGCTCAGCCGCAGGCTCGACAGCAGGCTCAGCCGCAGACTCCGCGGCAGGCTCCACTGCAGGCTCCGCTGTATGCTCCGCCGCAGACTCGACCGCAGGCTCGACAGCAGGCTCAGCCGCAGGCTCGACGGCAGACTCGACAGCAGGCTCAGCCGCAGGCTCGACGGCAGGCTCAGCCGCAGGCTCGACAGCAGGCTCAGCCGCAGACTCCGCGGCAGGCTCCACTGCAGGCTCCGCTGTATGCTCCGCTGCAGACTCGACCGCAGGCTCGACAGCAGGCTCAGCCGCAGGCTCGACGGCAGGCTCGACAGCAGGCTCAGCCGCAGGCTCGACGGCAGGCTCAGCCGCAGGCTCGACAGCAGGCTCAGCCGCAGACTTCGCGGCAGGCTCCACTGCAGGCTCCACTGTATGCTTCGCCGCAGACTCGACCGCAGGCTCGACAGCAGGCTCAGCCGCAGGCTCGACAGCAGGCTCAACGGCAGGCTCGACAGCAGGCTCAGCCGCAGGCTCAGCCGCAGGCTCGACAGCAGGCTCAGCCGCAGACTCGACAGCAGGCTCAGCGGCAGGCTCGACAGCAGGCTCAGCCGCAGAATCGGCGGCAGAAATTTGCATATATAACAATAAGTACACTAATCGGATATATAATCTGAAGAACTTTTAACATGAGCACAGTTATTTAGTAATTAGTATTAAATTAATCATTAGTAAATAAATTATAATCAAGAAAACGCAAGGAATAAAACAGCCACTTTGTAAAATAACTATTAATTAGGGCTCTAAAAAAAACATGACTAGCAAACAGGTTTTGAACCACTTAACAAAAGACAAATTACACTCTGTGGACATGGGAAAATAAGAAGACATCTGTAACTTATTAATCCCGATTCTGATTTGTTAGCTTTTCAGCCAAGAAATCACCTTTTAAACTGTTTTACACACAATTCGTTTACACTTGTTATCGCTTCGAGGTTCGAGCAAAGAAAGAGGGTGATTGCAATGCAACCGCCACTTATATACTGTGTTCGTTGGCAGTCGACAAAAGACTGTCAACTGTCAACGAACACGTGTGAACTTCGCCAATACAGTTTCATTATAATGGTGTTGTTAGTTCATCTATCCATTAAATGATTAAACTAAAGTTGTTCTACAATTGTCGCTGCAAGTTTCTTAGTGTGTATGAAAAACTAGTAAGTGAACCGTACGTATCGTTTTTGCGTTAAGCGGCTTAGCAGTATATTAAAAGATAATTTGTGGTAAAAATGTATGAAACACGGAGACATTTAAACACGAACGATAATTGTACTAAGGCATATTAGATAGCCCGTTGGTCCAGTTGGTAGTGAACCTGCCTTCTGAGCTTGGGGGCGTGGGTTCGATTCCCGCCTAGGACAAACATTTGTGTGATGAACATTTATTTGTGTTTGTTCTATATCTGGTTGTTTCTATCTATTTAAGTATGTATTTAAAACTATATATGTATGTATATCAGTCTCTGGCAGCCATATCACAAGCTTTGCTTAGTTTGGGGTCAGATGACCGTGTGTGAAAAAATGTCCCGAATATTTTTTTTTTTTTATATCTCCCTTGTTTGGCTGATCTGATTTCATTACTATTCAGACTTGAAGTACTGTGTTGAGTTCTGGCCGCTATTGCTAATTAACTGAGGTGGCGTAAATTTAGGTTAAAAAAAAACTTAAAAAAATATTCTAATATGGCAGTGGTTAACCGCTCTCCGGATGTTTTTGCTGTTCCGGTTACCAAGCAATTTATAATCTGTTTCATTTTCCTCAAAATTTTGACGAAATTACACGGCTGTTTGTTGACAAAGCGTACCAGGTACTTATGCATAAAAATTGTGGATATACCATTCTTATAAGAGTATATTTAAATTTTAGTAAATAAATACTTACTTATTAATTAAAATACATACATAATTTATTTAGTACTTAAGTAATAAGATTATAAAAAACTTACCTTTGCTGAAATGGAAAATGTGCCGTGTAAAAACATTAAATTCTTTTATTTTTCCTTTTCAAACCATCTCTATCTATTAGACGAAGGAAAAGGGATACCATTTAAAATTGAATTAATTCCAACGGAAGCGGTATTAAAATGATTTACGGCGATAAATTGTTTAATAAAATAAAAGAACCCTTTACTTTCATTGTCATAACAGAAAAGCTGCTAAAAATATATTCTTTGGTAACGGTCCGTGACTGCAGTTATCGACAGTATGGACTGGACTAATAATGCCAATCCTATAAATTCTTCTTTCATAAATGGACCTAAAATCTTAAGTCATAAGTGATGCCTAGACTTAGGTGATCTAGATCGCCTAACCTAGTCCTAGTCTTTTCTAGGACTAGAATGCTTAGATGCAGGAGAAGTAAAGAAGACGCATGCGTGGGCTCAACCCTCAATAATGCAATGTGTTTGAACTGCCGGTAAAATAAAACATCGTCACAACATGAAACCATAGTACGTAGTTAGATGGTAGAGTACTAGCTCGTGCTTGGATAGCAAATCACCGCCTTCTAGTTGCACCAACCCGCAAGTAGGCCAGCATGGTGGTAATTGCCTAATCGCCCTTTCGCGGGTAGGCCAAAGTCCAGCAGTGGACTATTAAAAGGCTGATTATGCTCTCTTGTTGAAATCTGTCACCGTGTTCCTAATGGCACGTTATGGCAGTTTCATTTGAGAGCCAATTCCCATTCCAAGTTAGGTGTACTTCACACCAACTTCGATCATACCGTCACTTAACATCAGGTGAGTGGTGGAAACGCCGTTCGATCATAAATAAAAAAGTACACAAAATCACGGCAAGCAGTTGTATCCCAGCAATTGGCACTAAAAACTTATAAAACACTATAATTTTAATATACATCGTACGTGAACAAGCAATTATTTTATGTTATCATTTAAGTGGAAGTCTCTTCCTATCATACGTTTATAAACATATTTACCTAAGCTTACCTACCCGCTGGCTGTGGAACGCATTTGCCTACCTCTGTAAAGCAAAGCTTTTATTACAAAAAATAACGAGTCTGAGATAAGGTTTTTAAAAGAACAACTAGCTTCGTAGTATATTTTTTTTAACTGAGGATATTCAAAAGATTGGTCAAAGGGTTGGTTTGAGGCTATTTATGTTTTGGCTGGGTTTGGGATTTGGTTATACGTAAGTAGTAAGTAGTTATAATATAATAATGAAGTTTTAGCCAAACGCTCAACGTTATTTTTTACTACACTATTACAGCCTCTTTAGAAATGTTAGAATTATCTCTAGAACTTCGTCAACATTTCACTGATAGAAATTGTCACGCAAGAAAAGGAAGCGTATTTTTAAGCATTGATAACTTAAAAGGCAGCTAAAGGCACGTGGCTAATTACACACATGCGCATTTTAACGTTTTTTGAAGATAGAAAATCACTGAGTGAGAGTTTAAAAAAACCGATTGAATATTATTGTTAGAATAATATTTGTATAAAGCAGTTTTCGTGTTGATATTTTATAAAATGGCGGAGATGATGAAAAATTTAATTCAAGTATTTTGCTATCTTCTCCGCCATCCTAAAATATATAAACACGAAAATTGCTTTGTACAATTTTGATTGTTATTCTAAAAATAATGCCCATTTAGATATTTTTAATTCTCATTCAGTGATTTTTAAACTCCAAAAATATTGAAAACTAGGGAAAAAGATAGCTGTAGTAGCTGAGCGCAGTCTTAACTAAGTGTCTAAGGCCGTAAATGTTAAATTGTAGGTTTAATTAACCGCTCCAATTTTCCTTTAAATCTTTCTAGAGAGTTCTTTGAAACTGTCCTCTTACTGCTTTTCATACTAGAGATCTGCCAACATAGCTTCAATATTGCGGTAAAACATTTTTGTGACAAATTGGGGGATCCTTACAATTAGTGGCATCGTCGCGTCTCTCAAAGAAGTGTCGTATTCAACTAGACTAATGAATGTCATAAATTTCCACAAAGAGCTCTTCAAATAATTTGGGAGAGTTATCGTGATGGGACGGCCGTGCGCTGCCAGAGCGAAACCTCTGATTTATTGCTAACTCTCGACGGCTTATTTTTTACACGAAATAAGATAAGCGCGATTATAGATAACAATGATTAAAATAGATTTATGCTTATGATTTGATGCAAAAAAGAAGGTAATTATTCCGTAATAAAATAAATGTATCACCTGTAAAACTACTAGTTACATTCTAAACATTAATGTTATGTTGTGTGTTTAATGTACCAGTTCCTAGAATTATAGTCTATCGAAGGCCTTTGTCACAGATACTATCAGTACTTAACGTAAGATAGGTATTTCTAATATCCTCCAGTTAAAGCTAGATCATGTAGGTATGACCTATTACGTCAATTAGGAAAAAAAACGAGAAATCATGTAGTTTTGACTTATTACGTCAATCACTTCATCAACACTTGCGAAAAGGGGCTCTAATGGCTCCGAAACCGGTCGATCGTCTCGATCGATAAAACATAATCGTGAGTGTAGCCGGTGTTATATTAATTTATTACGTCAATGATAAGAGAAAACTAAAAATCGTCTAATTAACTTTTATGTCAATCATTTTAGTTTGGAATATTTATAAAAAGAATCTTAATCTTAAAGGCAAGCGAGCTCCATCGTAGAGCACATCATCGCTTTGCATCAGGCGAGTTGGTGGTCAAACACAAGCCAATTAATAAATAACAAAATTTAAAATAAAAAAAACTTACCCTCTGGATGGAAAAAAAATGCATAACATTTATCTAGCTATTTAAATACGTCACGTTTTTTGAGTTTCATTAAAGCTTCTGTTTTCACCCGTCTCCTCAGAAAGACTTACCTACTTAAGGTACCTATAGTACCTACTAATTTTCAGTGTACAAATATAATTATGTGTATGTTTGTCTGTTCTTTTGTTACTAATCGGCTTCACATATTTTGAAGTGCGAGGTTTCGTTAGATTCGTATAACCGGAGTGTCATATTCACAAAAATGATAAATTCTTTGGTCATATCAAAGACTACGATATGTTGCAGTTAGGTTTTATTTTCCTTTTAATAATAATATATAGCTACTTATTTTTAGTTACTTGTCGTGACTTATCGCGCACTAATATTGTTGATTTGAACGACTAATATCAAAATTGTTTATGTAAAATACTTCTCGCTCCCCTAAAGAACAATGCTCGACAATTCCCGATAGGCAATTAGAATATATAGATAATTTATTTGCACTAAACACGAATAAATAAAAGACGCATGTTTAATAATACATGAAATTTTAAAAGTTACATTTAGTATATTTACTTTTTAGTGAAAATGTTGTGTTGATGTTCACTGCGTACCACACTTGGGGGGGTCAAGCTGTTGCAGGCACTTAAAATGCTGTTTGCAGTGCTGCACTATCGATTCAGATACAACACAAGTACCTAATCGTTTCAATAATTATGTTTGACCTAAACTTAATATCTGACCAGAGCTACAATGCAGTGCGCTGCAGGTGGCAAAGCACACAAATTAATATTCCGCCTCTATATCACCTCAAACACCTGGCTTGTTGATTCAGTCCACATTATCTGTGAGGTACGGTGTCCTTGCGTTACTGAATTAGTATAGGTACGTGAGTTATAGTTGCAAGCAATTATACTGTGGCGTAGAGAAATGGCACGTAGCGATAATATTATATTGCAGACAATTGATTGACATGTATAAAAATATTTATAGCCCCGATAAAAGAGCTTAATAATCTTCCAACGGCTGAACAGATTTTCTTGAATCATACGAACCTACGCTGCCTACGCTGTCAATCAAGCTACGTTCAAAACAAAAAATAAAATATAAAAAACGGTTTAGCCATTTGGGATATACAATGCCACAGACTCATTGCCACAGACAGACACGCGAAGATTGCCACTGATTGAATAGGTGTTCTCAGGTAGTTACAATCTGGGTGTCTTCAAATCACGAGTGTATCGGTTTCTTCTAGGCAAGGAAGCATGCTCCATCGTAGATCGCATCATCGCTTAACATCAGGCGAGTTGGCGATCAAACGCAAGCCTATTATATAAAAAAACACACATGTACACAGACATAAACGTTAAACTTATAACGTCCCTCTTTTTTCTTCGGGGTTCAAAAACCGCAATGAATATTGCAGGCCTTTAGTTTTCCTGTGCTAAACTAGTGTAACCTATGACCCAGTTATAAAATCTAAGCTATCTAACTGCTGGCAGACCGCACCGTTCCGTTTCCCGGAACTTGCACTACAAACCTCCGTAGTAAACAGTATTGCTATATATTATTGACATTTGCTGGGGTGCAAGTACCGTTCTTTTAGCGATCGAAAATTCGCTAAAATGCCATAGAATCGATCACAGCGAGTACTGAAAAAATGGCATATTATCGAATTTGACGACCTCAACTGTCAATTTGACGATCGCTAAAAGAACGGTACTTGCACTGCTGGTTTGTAGACATGTGGAACTTTTTCTGGATAAAGTGTTTTTACAGGCTTTTATTTAACTTGCAATGTTTGTATGTTAGTTTGTTGGTTTAGGTCAAATCTTGCAAGCTGTTCAAGTTTACAAGTTCTTTCTTACTGATTTTGCTGAAATTTTGCACACACTTTTGGTTCTAGTGACAATATAATTTATGCAATACCCAATATGAATATTGTAATATTTTAAGAATAACCGCTGCCACACGATGTTGTTGTATATTTTTTGTCAACCCTGTTTATATAGGTCTCAAATGAAAGAATTTGGTCAGGAAACGATTAAGTGACACAGACAAAATTTAATGTGACCGCCGCTCTAAGAAGGCTGTTTATATTTTCGTAGCTAAGTCTAAATTATGTATTTTTTTTAAAGAGATGACAGCTGGTAGGCCAAAACAGACACCAAGCAGACCACTAGGCCACTGGCCGGACGAAATCGTTAAGGCAGCCAGAATGCAGTGGAGGATATTGTCATAGGACCGGAAAAGATGCCGCGCTGAAGTGGATACCTTCACTCAGCAGTGGGTGGAAAATGGATGATGATGATGTTGTTGCTGAACAAGACATTTTTTTAATTCATGAACTGTCGTTGATATCAACACCTGTAATATTTCTTGAGGGTAAACTACACCTACAGTTTAAAAGAACAAAAAAAAAAACAACATCCCAAATCAGTAAAAACAACATCTAGGTTTTTTTAACTACAAATAAAAACTACACCCTCTCAAACGCATTATGCAGCTGTAGAATTAATCTTAGAGGCAGTGTCTTAAAAAAATGTTGACCTAGAGACATGATTTTCTATAAATCAATTTAAAAAATACTGCCGTTCATAATACGTATTATTTATTCAGCTAGCTCAGCAATCAGCGTGCGCGGCGTAATTCTGCTGGCATTGAGTTAATTACAGTACAGTGGTATAACATTTTCTTTTCAAAAGAGGGCTACACGTTTTTTATGCACTGTTTACTACCTTACCTATCATTGTCCAGGAACTGAGGAGGAGATGATGAGAGAGATGAGACTGATGGAGGCTGAACAAATCTACATTATGTAATGTTATTTTGAACATATCTACATTTCAGTACTTATACGAAACTATCAGTACTTTAATACGTATTTATGTATTCAGCAAATTCTAAAACTAAAGATTTTATTGCCCATCACGTCCACGGTCGTCGCGCAAACACAGCTTTGCGTTCTCAGGCCTTGATTCTAGTAATTGCTGGCGTCATAGTACTTTGATTGAAAAATATTTAGCTAAGAATAATTCAACAACACGTTATCCACCCACGTACATTTTCATTACTCAAAAAAGGTAAGCAAGTATTTAAGTAATTGGATTGTATATGTCGGCGCAAGACCAATATAAGCTTCTAAATAATAACGTCGAATACAACAATGTCCGTTAAAATGAAGACCAGAAAGGTTTACAAACTGATTGATGTAATTAGTTTACTTATTTAAGCGTAAAGTTAACTGTGGAAAACTAAAATGTAAAAATATGTTTTGTTCTCTTTCCGGACAGGAAACAATGACACAAGACTATTTAATCTTAAGTTAAATGTAAAGTTATCTATTGCTAAATTCATGTCTTGATTTGTAAACGATAAACATTAGGTTTAAAATCATTAGTTAATGATTACATTAAAAGACAGCTGATTTGATATTTGATTTACAAAACGAAAAACATGGCGCCTTGTTTCGATTATTTAAATGTTTAGCTTAAGTGTTAATAAGAGCTAAGTTCTGTAAATAGTTAAGATTATTTAACAAGTTATAAACTACTGTAAAGTAGGTTATTTGTAGATCTTTAATGAACAGTGTTATGACATGACGCCATCTTTGTTATAAAATGGCGAGCTGTTGTGGAGCCGGGCTCATTCTGTTTGAGGCATTCATCGAGCACAGTACAAAGTGCAGAAACAGGCAGTCTTGCTTGAAGCGATATCCGGTGCACTTAGAGTGCTGTTACTATTTTGTTAACTACTATTTATTGCTCAATAAGTGTTATGAAAAGTGTTATTCTATAATAATTGTGATAAAGTGATGGCGCTGTAGTTTCTTGCCCTTCTTCTATAAGCGTCTAGGGTTTTACGAACGTGGCGGTAAATTAGCATTAGCATAGAGCACCTTCTTAGGGTCTATGCAGAAATAAAGGATAGATAAGTCATTACCAGAACTGTCAATGTGTTTCTTTGACCTACCCCGTGAATAAGTCAGTTTGGTACAGCCTAAAAACTACAAAGTTACTTAGAAGAGAGTAGTTCTGCCAGCTAAGGTTTTATCTCCAATGGTAGAACCCAGTGATGGAAATAGTATCATCAGCACTGGTGACGTCACAGCTTCAAAAAACATCCTAGTACCGGGTGTTCTCCGACATATACAATGGTTGTCACTGTTTGATTGAGCATGCAATATAGAAATATATGTAATAATTTGTATCAAAACATACTGGATGCCATTATTTTAAAGGTTGAACATTAGGAGATGAATTTGTTTATTGAATTTTACAGATTTCATGTGAAGTCAGTTTTTGGCATTTCGTAGGACTACAAGGGCTTAAGAACTTAGGCGCTGAACAGACGAAGGACAGTGGTGGAGCGAACAATTTATCCGCGACGATAGAACGCATTGAAATCTATGCAATAACGCATATGTACATATGACATATAGACTGCCACTTTACAATAACAGATCGAAGCTCTTGGATCTTGACTTGGTTGACTTGAATCTGCGTGCTGCTCGACTTATATGCGATGAGAAGTTAGTGATGACTAACTAAGAAACTTCTGTCTGGAACACCGTCGTAAAGTAGCGAGTCTGTAAATTTTCTACAGGATTCAGTTCGGAGAATGTGCATCGGAGTTACATGACGCCATACCATCCGACTACCATCCATTTTCTACCACAAGCCAAGTAGAAAGATGGCCTACTACCACCCCATAATTTTGGAATTTCCTTGAATACGTTTCGATTTATTTAATACTTTTTTGCAAATTCCAAATTAAGTAGACATGTACAAATGTCATTAAGTAGACATGTACAAGGGTTCGTCCTATAGTAAAAGTTGTTCATAATGATGGGTACTATAGTAGACCCATTTTGGCTTAGTTCTCTCTTTCCGCGTAACCCAGTATAACATTTAGACACTGAATTGAAATAGTTCTGACCTAAATAATTAGATTTTTTTCAATATTCCAATATCCACAACGTATTCACCGTTATTCAACGTTATCCAACGTTATTCAACTCTTTTAGCTCTACAACAGGAAAAAAGTTCCACTGTAAGTCAATTTCATGCTCACTATAATTGTTGGGCCGGGGCCACATGTAAGTCGAGATCATAAAACAATGCCTATTATTGAAGGCATGATATTTTCCGTCAGTTGCCTCCGGCCTTTAACGGTCGGGCTTGGCTCGAATCCAGTTTTTTGCCTATTGTTACGAAGTGTCTTTTACAAAACAAATGTTGTGAGTTTGTGCACTGATACAAGGGTTTCACGTTAAATACACAGATTTAACGTTAGAGAAGAAGAGAGAGAAAGAAGAAGAAGATACCACTTGTTTTTTTTATTTTATAGAAACGTATGTTGATGTATAATTTATGTTTTCTGCCTTCTTTTAGACGATCAGCTAGTAAGAACCTTCTATAACAGCGTCACTTAATATCTGATGAAACGGATCTTACCGTATTTTTGTTTTTAAAATGTTCAATACTTACATTTCTTGTATAATATAGCATTTTAATTTATTTTTCGTTGTCTATTAGACTTGCTTGTGTTTGACCGCCACCTCGTCAGTTTATAAGCAATGATATGGTTTACGATGGAGCCCGCTTGCACCGCGATTTGTAGACACCCAAATACACCAACTACAACCACCTTTAAGCTCCAAAACCAAAACAATGTTCGCCAATTTCTATCACCACCTTCGATACCCAACATCCTTATGTAGATACCTCTGGCAACACAGAACTGGCACGCCGCTCCGCTAAGCGCAGCAGTTGCTAGCACGGCACCAATTAGTCGTCGGCGTCAGTTGGTAAATATTAACACTGGTAATTGTACCCTGAACGTCAGCTCCCCAATGTTCGTTACAGTGGGCACTTGCAACCTGAATACAAATGAATCTATTATCCGAAAGTGCGAAGCAGGATCGACGCAATATCACGTAACGTCATGTATACCGATCTGCTAATGTGCCGCACGGGCGTTTATCTTTCATGTTTATGTTCTTACGTGTTTTTTTTGCATTTAACCTCAGGTCAGACAAACAAGGGAGATTAAGTAAAGTGGTGTGGCGGGTGCGAAAGCATCTGGACTAAATCAGGCTAAATGCCAGACGAACTTGCCACCCTTTTTTTGCTTGTGGGCTATTATTTCATTGGTATCGCTGCAAAATCACACGGGCAACCGAATGACGTCGACACGGAGGTACTGACACAGCATCACCGAAGTTGAGCAATGGACGATCCAGCTTGTCTTTGGATGGGTAGTCGTAAGAGTTGTTTCCAGCTGAGCGTTCAGACGTCAAATTTTGAGTCTTGGTTGTTAGAACAATTTTGGTGGTTTGTACGAACTACCTAAACTTCTAGCCTCTAAAGCTGGCCAGACATAAATAAGTACCTACTTAAGTACGAACTTAATTTTATTATTCACTGCATGTACAATCCAACCAGAACCGTACATTTTACTGGAATAAAAACTCTTACAATAAAATATTATCTCACTCTCCAGTCCTCCAACTATCTCTGAGGTGAAAAACACGTTGATCCGTGGTTCCGTAGTTTTTTTATACCACCATTGGCAAACAAGAGAATGAGCTGCCTGATGATAAGTGATCACCGTCGCATATGGATACTTGTAATACCAGGGATGAATATACAGATTCTGACGTTGTTGCTGTTCGAAGGACTAACAAACCAATAAACGAACGGCACAAACATGCTAAACTTAGCAGTGGTTACATATTGGAGCCGTTTGCGGTTGAAATTTTAGGGCCCTTGGGGACCAAGAGCTCACCTCATTTTCAAAAATCTTTCAGAGCGCTTCAGAAAAACCGCTAGCATTTTGTTAGCTTTTTCAGGCAACGCTGAACGACAATGCAAAGGCTCATTACCATTCAGCGTGGTAATGCAGCCAGCAAGCTAAGTACGCTGCCAACTGGTAGTGGAGTCTAACTCTTTGTATAAAAGGCCAAATAGTTTCAGTATTTAGTGTTAGTTTGATTGTATTTTATACACAATTTCGCTTTTGTAATATTAGTGTGATACAAAATATGTATATCTACAAAAAGCTAAATAGTCAAAGTTCGACGACGACATTCAATAATTAATTAACGCGTTCAATTATAGCGTTGTGTCCCACAGGTTAATATGCGACATGAAATATGAATATAATTAGATCCTAAAACTATAATTAATCAAACTTCCACGTGAACAACATAATTTAACATGTTCGATAACAATGATCCAATATCTGTATATTCATCCCACGCCTGGCGGGGATAACCAGTTATTTATTTTGAAAGCGGGATTTATTTGCGGAAATGGGTCTGACCCGCATTACTCAAGGGAGATTCCGCTGAATAGGATTGTAAAGTATGCTGTTCGTTTTCAGATAAATTATTGTATTTTGGAGAGTATCCATGTACTCAGACAAACTCGTAGTTTTTACTGAAAAACTAATATTTTTGATACATACCAAAGAACTAATACTTACCTATAGAGATTCCTCTGATTATATGCGGATATATCCAGTAATTATACTTTGGTAAGATTTGGTACATTTGTACTAACATGAAATAGGATAGTTTATCCTCAAATTACCATAATTTTACTAAAAAGAGCCGTTGCACTTAGGTAAGATAACACTGTTATCCTTCATGTTAATTATATAATACCATTTTCGGTACTTACCAAAGAATTACAACTTACCTATGGAAATTCCTCTAATTATAAGCTAATATATCCAGTAATTATACTTAAGATTTGGTATAATTAACATGACATAGGATAGTTTATCTTCAAATTACCATAATTTTACTAAAAGGATCGGTTGCACTTAGGTAAGATAACACTGTTATCCCTCATGTTAATTATATGTAGGCCAAATCCCCTAACAGCGTTTAATCTCAGGGTGTAACTGAACTAACCCGTAAACAGGGTTTGAATAAACATGAAAGTTCACCTCGAATTATAATTAGACGTCAAAACGACCCTTGAAATTAGAAATGGCAGGTGTAACGTTTTGGCCGAGAGCTTGCATCTGACCAAAGTTATATTTGCATGTTGGACAACACACAAAAACATACATTTGTAAAGTTTATTTATATACGTATGTTTTGTAATTCACTGTGAAATGAAATATTTGTTTTAATTTATAATCTCATTTCGTTTTCGATGCCGTTATACGTTGAAATTTTTGGGTACCTACTTATCTCCATATCTAAAATTCCGGACGCAAAGGCGACGGGATAAGCTCTTTACCGGATAGTGGTCGGGGATCTTTCGGGCGTAAACCAGAAAACTGTAGATGATCACATCTCTAAGCTTAACTAGAGCTCGCCTCAGGAGGTTACTGAAACAGGTCAAGTTATATAGCTCATAACGTACGGGTAACACGCAACTAACCTCACCACACTAGGTTTTTTATTTCACATGAACTGAAAAGAAATTATTTGTTCTACAATGTTTTTATTAATTTGTATATGACGATATTCTAGTGTAATTCCGCTTCTACGTCGGTTCGAGTACAATAAGTATTTTGGGATAAATGATTTTCCTCTATAGATATTTGTGATGCTAATTTGAACCTACCCCGTTTCCTTAGTGCACCTTGTCGACACGTCGTGTTTCACCTTTTCACCAGGCATCCTCAGGACGTGTTGACTCTTCGAACGCGATGCCGAGAAATGTTTTTCTTCTTTAATATAGCTTTGAGTGTTTCGCGGAATGTCTAGTGGTTGACCTTATCCTCAGCAAAAAATCTTCGAGATCTGATCAGAAAAAAGCTGATATGAAAGCGGCCATCTTGAGCCTTTGTAGGCGGCTGGTAAACAATTTATTCGTATTTAAGTGCAATGGTATTTTTGGAAACGGTACAACAGATAGCTAGATCTTGATCAACGTACCTTACTGGATGCTTTGATCTCTTTTTGGATTATGTTTTCTATTAACTTAGATGAACAAATACTTGAAAATAAATGTAAATTGAAAACGCAAGCTGATAATGAACTGACATAGTTCTACATTAAAGTCTATAATTCCCACCTACAATATAGGCATAACTGATTTTGTAGTTTAGGTAGATATTCTTGTATACCCTAGCGGTGAATGGGGTACGAAGGGGTGGAATTCTCCATGCATTTTTAACAAGTCTTATCACAATGTACGAACCTAAAGCTTTTGTGTTTTCTCTTCGTGAATACAGAACGAGCGAACGAGTATATAGCAAGTAGCGATAAGTAAGGTATTCTCGTATTGAAAAAGTTTCTAACCTCATCTCAGATATCTCGAGCTGGGCTAGTTGTTAGAGTGAATACTGTTTTTTGGCACCTGGCTTAATTTATTTTATTTAAAAAACTACTCAAGCGTTGAATTGTACAATGCGACTTAAAAGTGTAGAAATGGATAATAGTGACATAATTGACAAATCATATACGCGTTTTGACGGAGTTATCGGTGTATCCCTGGAGACGGGGTTTTAGCTTAGAATACGGCTTCGGTATCCCCTGCCTGTCGTAAGAGGCGACTAAAAAGGGGCTTTTTGGCCTGTGGGTGGCCAGATTTGGGGATCTGACTTCCCATTCAGCAGCCCACGCCATTGTAAAGGAAAGGAACGGAAATGCCCTGAACATTTCCAGGGAGTGTTGCTTCAGGCACTGTGCTAGGAGGGTACCGGTGCGTTCCTAAGGTGATCTCAGTGCCCTCTGTCTGGACACAGAGGTCGGCCACCGAGGAGGTTTTAGTGAGTGCAATCTGACATAACCCGGCTACTGCACCCCAATGCAGCTGGGTATTGTTTAAAGATTTTCCTCCATCAACAAATAGAAAAAAGGTAGGCCACTGTCAGGCGGTTGGCGCAATATCCCCGGTTTATTAAATTTGATCGAAGATATAAATGCGAATTATGAAAAATCCATCAGATTTGTGATGTGACAAGAGTGTTCACTGTCCGAGTGTGACATTTTATTTGTGATAGCGTCTTCATTAGTATTGTTTACTATATAGCACTTTTTTAAAGGTCTAATAACAATAAGTTTATTACTTTCATCTTTCATGGAATAATCACGTTAAAGTGGTGACTTACTCGAATCTAAAGTTTATTTAATCTACTTAGACCTACCTATTCAAAATGTATGTACCCGAAAGATCCGTTACGAGCACTCCATAATAATCACAGCCAACGTGACGTGGAGATATGTAAAGTAATCTCGGAGGATTCCATTTTAGTTAGCAAATTAAACCCTTATGCATATTTCATGTAGGGCGCCGTGTTTTGACCGATTCCCGCGCGGAACTTTTAATTTAAAACTTGAATTAAAAATTTTATACACTTTTTTCTCGGAAATGTAGGATAAGAGGATACTCGGGCTGTTCCATTTTTCAAAAGTATTAAACTTTTCGGAATGAGCCAGCAGTCACTTTCGGCCAGTTTTCATAGTGACGCCCATCATTGAGTTAAACTACACTATAAACACATAGCAAAAAGAAAATAAATAATAATTTAGGTTACAAAATTAAGAAGTAATTCTTAGGTATGTATCTCTCAACTAGCTAGAATCTTCTACCTTTGATGTAACATTGAGGTTTATTCTCAGAGGGACTCGTCAAAGGGCAAGAATTGGGTTATTAACAGTAAGCAACCTAACAATTGCGAATAGCTGATTGTTGGTTGATTAGTTTACGCCCCATGTTTAAATTTAGCTACTTACTTACCTACTGACAAATCGATTCATGTAGTACTTAATAGTTTTTAGTACTGGAAAAATTGTACGCTACGCAACGCATTGGAACGATTGTGTTCAAGGTGAACTCACAAAATAGGTTTACCTACTACGTGACTTTAACTACTTTCTTGGATAGTAACTGTCTCCCGGGCAAATTTTTGTTATTTTTTTAAAGGTGGTAAAAATGAAAATGAGTACCTATATAATAAGTAGCCTGCCAGCCCTTTTCTCAGAGTACTTATGACCTCTTGAAGTCCTGCGACACGGTAAAGATAGTTTTTCTTTTACTCTTTACTTTAATACAGGGTTACGCCGAAGAAAAAAAAAACAATTTAAAAAAAAACACAAAACGCAGGGCAGAAAGGATGTACGTGATGTGTATGTGAGCCGAAAGGGGGTCAGTTATACTCATCGTTATGAACAACTTTTACAACGGAACCAATCCTGAAGTTGCGATAAAAATTACAGCTGTTCTATACATCTGGTCACGTGTGAACGATAGTTTTCTGTATATATAATAGGTAAATTTTATTAAAATCAAATTAAAGCGTCAACACAAATAAATCCAAAATATTTGGAATTCACTAATAACTAAACTAATAACTATTCAAATAACCCACCCCTAACCGTTCCCGGCGCAAAGGTACCCAAAACGCTCGCTGCGTTACCGCGTTGGATGGCAATGGCCAACCTTTGCACCAGGAACGAGCCGGAGCGGGAGTCACCACACTTTACCTCGAGCCTGTGCTCTATCTCCGAAATGAGCTTCTTGGCCTCAGTCCCCCAACAACCCATGGTCTCCACGGCAACGGGCACAAAATTGTAACGCGGCTCCAACGCCGCGTACTTTTTCCTTTTCTTATCAGCGGCATATTCCGCCGCTGCTGACGGTGAGTAGACGGTGCGACTCAGGTGGCTGGCGGCGACAGTGCTGACGCAAGTAGCGTCCCATATCAGGCACTTTCCGTTCTTCCAAGGCACGAGAGTCAGCCCGTCCGGCCTCTTCCCGTCAGACCTACAGAGCCCGGGAGGCTCCAGCACGCAGGGAACGTTAGCCGACACAAAGGCTCTCCGGACTATTTCATTGAGTGCATGGTGACGCGGAAACCTCCCCGCGCAATATTATATATATTTATATATTCTGTATATTATGCAAAAGATGTTTTTTTCATGATTTCAGGGTTGGTCCCATTATAAAAGTTGTTTATAACGATGGTAACAGCGTAGGTAGGCCTCCCACTGAATGGATCAACAACATTGTGAGAGTCGCGGGCATCCAGTGGATCCATATGGCAGGTTGTCGTTCAGTGTGGAGGTCTATGTTCAGTAGTGGACGTCTCCTGACTGATAATGATGATGATGATAATGAAAAATAAGTTGAAAATACATTTGATGAAAACGTAAGAATCTTCTTGCTGATGATGACGATGATGATGATAACCATGATTAAAATATAAAATAAAAAGTAACCCCTTTCGGCTTAGTACACCCTTTCCGCGTAAAGATGATCTGACCGGTGATTGTAAAGATAGATCTATTATAGGCACAAAATGTTTCGAAAAAGAAATTGTACCGTTTTCTATTAAAAAAAATGCCAGAAAATGTAAAAGCAAAAATATGTAATTCAAAAGCGAACAGCTCCACGAATTTGACATAATTATTTCCTTTAATTATGACCTTGAAGGTCATAATTATGTCAAAGGGGGTCTTCAATAAGTAGAGATCGCAGCCTGAAATGCTGAAATGTGAATTAGACGCCAGTGTGTCTCTAGACAGCCAACAGCTAACGCGGTGTCAAACTAACGTTAAATCCACTCAATTGGATAATCACGCGACCGCAAACCGTATCTGGGCGCGTTAAGGTTCAGGTTCGCGTGATTTTCTAACTGAGCAGATTTAACGTTAGCTTGATACCGATTTAGCAGTTGGCCGTATGGCTCCAGGTCACATGAAAATGAAGTAATTTTTTAGGCTTAAAAGGTAAAAATAAACTATTAGTTGGAGGCTACAATGTCTGTCCATCCGTCTGTATGTCACACTCAATTTTCTCGACAACTGCAATAGTAAACGAGTTTATTTGGGAGTAAGTGTTGCTTACCAAAACGCATTATTTTGCTGAAATTATCGTTCGTAAAAAGCATGTGATGCAATCATCTGGATAATTAATTTTGTCGTCATCGGAATAGAGAAACTAAAATAAGCATTAAGCTACGAATGCTTCAGATTTCAGAAAATTTAATTATGTAAACATTCGTTCTAGGATATCCGATGGAAAGGTATCAATTAGAATTAATATTGAATACTGTAACAATGAAATATTGTTGATATTGTAACCTGTGTGAAATAACTATAGGTATAATTTAATGGCAGGATATATTTACACCAACAGAATGTTAGCTCCATAGTTAATTTATTTTAAAATTTGTCCAAAAATTATATAAACTAAAAATCAAGTCCCATATGCTTATTATAATTGCGAAAGTTTATGTTAGTGGATATGTTCAATCGTTTTAACAAAACATTCTAACAGTTTAATTTGAATAAAAATTGATTTATTCTGTTCGGGAAAAAAGTGAATGTAGGAAAAAATACAGGCGAAGCATGTGTTTGTAATAAGCAACGATATTGGGTTAGGGATTTAATTTGCTTAATAATATTAGCAGATAAGGCTTATTTACCCTACCAGATATACCCGTCATTATCCTACAGAACTTCATAGAACATTGAAACAGACACGATCGTCAATATTGAATGTCTACATTAGCACATTTCTCTCGGGTAGATAAGTCACTTACGCACCAATTAGGATTACTATCTGTCCAAGTGTCACGCGCGTTGTGCAGTGACAGGTTAGAAGCTTCTCACTGGCAGACGTCTTGATAGCATGAAGCGAAATTGAGCTAAGATAACCACCAAAGGTGTTCCCACAAAATAAATAATCAAGGTTTTACAAGTTACCCATTTTACTTTAACCAATGTTTCTAATAAATGTATTTAAAGCAAATTGGCACAACAAATAATATATTTCTTGCGATAAAAAGGTATTAAGTATTCAACTGTTCGTTTTAATAAGTAGCTCTTGAAAATAACATTGTTTACAAAAATTCTTACTTATTTTACCAGAAAAGGTACTTTATTAAACTAATTTGATTTTGTAAGAGCTTTATCCTCGAATATGCTTTCAAAAACAGAATTTGTTTCCGACACTGGCTTTTGATAATTGAGATACCGCTATAAGAAAAAGGTAACTTTTTAGGTACATAAATAAATGGTTTTGGAAAGCTTTTATTAACTCATTTCCCGTTTTTACGCATTTCGTATACAGGTTTTTTTTCCGGTAAATAATTGGTTATACAATTTTGTATTATTCGCGTATCCAGAACAATTTGTTGTTATATCTGCAAAATTATTAATAAATCTTTTCTGCCAAGTCCTTAACCATACGAAAAATATAATTAAAACAACGGAAAACCATGCCAACAATTTATTTACCTACAATTTAGTAAATTTCTACAACTACGCTACGAATATGAGAATAGTTAAATTTCTACAATTATGTCTACTAAATCTACAATAGTAATTATACCCCGTATTTGTAAAATACTACCCTAGCGATATTTGTTTAAAGCGTTTGTTTTCTGCGGGTTTGTAATATAATTGTTGCATAGATTTTAAGTTTGTTTTTCTATTAGATTTGAGTGAATAGATAGGTACGCAGTTTTTTAAAAGTTGAATACTAATAACAATATCAATCATGAAATTGTTTAAGAATCTAATGCTACTTTAAGCATTACCATGAGATTTTATCTAATTTTACCCATTCCGAGTAAAATATTATCAGTAGAAGCAGTTGTCGAATGCTGTATAATTTCTTCTTTGCTCGCCATTGAATGGTAATCATTAAGTTCTGCCCACGCTGGATCAGATTTAGCTATTCTTTTTCTCTCTTTTATTTTAGTATATAGTAGAACAGATACCATAATAAAGAAAACTATGCACCCTAAACCACAACCAACTATCAAACCTAACCTACGATTTAGAATATCAGAAAGTTTATATTGAGGCTTAGTTTCTAATTTAATTGTTATTTGTTTCTTGTATGTATTGAAAGAAATGCATTCACTAGAAGGTGATCGCATTAAAATAGTTGCAGCAATGTCTTGAGTAATACTTGACGTTGTATTAACGTCACTATTAACAGTTTTATTAATTGCTTCAGGTTCAGAATCGTATTCCATTATTTCTTCTGAAAGTGTAATAACACAAACTACGTAATTAGCGTTTGGTTCGAGGTCTTTGATATTTACTGATACTTCATTCTTGTCCAAATATTTTGTTTTAACCTGAAATTAACTTGAATTAGATATTCATTACAATCTTTTCTTTTTACAAAAAGAATTTTACCATCACTAATACTTACATCCGAATTTTCATCTTCAGCGTAATACAAAATTTGAAGAGCTTTTATAGCTGTACGATTTCTTATAAACCATGACATAGAAACAGAATTGTCCTTATGTTTATCTAGTGATAACTGTGAAATAACAGGAACATCGCATTTCTCTTTCGGGTATTGGTCACTAAGGCATGACACGGCGTTTGTTTTAATTATATTGGGATGGTCTTGAATCCAGACCCAAGGATTATCTCTCTGGCAATTGCATATCAACACGTTACCTGAAAATAAAGTTATGATTTAGTAACATATAGAAAGAAGTCGTTTATGAGTTTTAAACGTAGATTTACAGGAAAACTCACCTTTAATTTTAATATCATGGATATGATTTTCTACTGAATTCAGTAATTCAATTGGTATACTTTGCAGTTTATTGTGTTCAAGGTCAATTTGCAGTATACTATTCAAATTATCAAAAGCAGTAATTGAAATATATTTGATATTATTGTAACTCAAATACAGGTCTGTGAGTCCTTTTAAATTAACGAAATCATCATTAAGGATATTTTGAAGTTTATTGTATGATAGATCTAAAAGATTTAAGTTGCTTAAATCTTCAGGGAAGTAATCTAAAGACTCTATGTTATTATTGGATAAACATAACGATTTTAGTTTGATTAAGCCGCGGAAATTACTTGTTTTTAGTTGTGAAATTTTATTAAAGCTTAAATCTAAAGTTTCTAATGATTTTAACTGCGAAAATGGGCTAATAGATAATCTTCTAATTTTGTTAAAAGTCAAATACAAGTTTCGTAAATTAATAAGATAATCAAAAGTATTATCGTCTAAATTTGTCATATTAGTGGCACTAATGTGAAGTTCGTATAGTTTCGATATGAGCATATTATTGTCACGTCTAGAGCTAAATATGGTCCATGTGATAGCTCGGTTTTTACTAAGATCTATATTAATCAATGATGTTTCACTAACTTTGTTAATCATCAAAAAATCAAAATTAATAATGTAATTATACGAAACGTTTATATTCAGTAAATTTGGAAATACTTGAAATAAAGTATCAGGCAGAGTCTCCAATCTATTAAAACTAATATCGAATGAAATGACATCATCGAAAACAAGTTTTTTCCTAATGGTTACCGTTTTTATTTCATTTTTTCGAAGGTTCAAATATTTTAATTTAATTAATTTTTCAAAACCGCTTAGTTCTATTTTGGGTAAAAGATTATCAGCAAGGTCCACACTTTCAACTTGAGTGAAATTATGAAAAGTGTCATATGGCAAATAATCAAGAAAATTATTGCTTATATTAAATTCTGATACCGAGTTATGCTCATCAAATAATTTTGGTGGAATAGAACTGATTATATTCTGTGCCATATTCAGTCTTAACAGATTTCTGTTGTATTTAAATGTGCCTTCAATAATGTTTTCTATATTACAATGCTCTAAATATAGATTTTCTAATAGAGGAAGCTGATAAAACGACTCCAATGGTAAAAAATCAAGAACATTAAAAGACAAAGACAACATGCGTAACCCAGGAATGTTAATAGATAATAAGTCACTAGATTTTAATGAATTGTTTTTTAAAGACAACAATTTTAAATTGTTAAGACTCATGAAAGTATTATTTTCAATAAAAGTTATTTCACAATTGTCTAAATATAATGAACTTAAAGGTAGACCCTGCTGGAATATATTTTTGTGGAGTATTTTGAGAGGGTTAAACGATAAATTGAGACTACGTAATTTTTTTAAAGTATCAAATGCAAAATCGAATACAAACATGATGTTGTTGTACGACACATTTAAATCTTCTAATTCGGAGAGCCCGTAAAAAGTAAAGTTTGTTATGTTTAACAACTTGTTGTTTTGAAAATCTAGATATATTACGGAATTTAATTGTTGTAATGTAAAATCTTCTATTATTGAAATGCCATTATTATTTAATTCTAATTGTGTTACTAGGGATACATTTCGGAAAGTAGTTTTTGTTAAGAATTTGAGATCATTATTTTTCAAATTAAGGAAATTTAGTTTTTCTTGAGATCGGAACATTCTATTGTTTATTACTGATAAAGAATTTGATTCTAAATTCAATGTTAGTAAGTTTGAGTTAAACTGTGGTAAGATATCATTTAAATCTACAAGGCAATTATTATGTAGGCCTAAATATTTTAATTTTTTCATTTTTGCAAAAGCTCCAGCTTCTATAAATGTTATTTCATTGTGGTCCAAATATATTTTCTCTACTTCAATACAAGTTGCAAAGTAATGCCTTGAAATAATCTTTAGTTTATTATTATTTAATTTAATTTCGTTTATGTTAACTAGGGGTCCTAAAGTGTCGTTAATAATAACAGAAAGGTTATTATTGTCTAGACTAATCTTCAGTATATTTCTAGTATTTATAAAAATATTATGTGGCACTTGATTTAAATAGTTAAACTCTAATCGCAGCTCAATTAAATTGTCTAAAGTACTAAAGCTCTCACTATTCATGTTACTTATACAGTTCTTATCTAAGTGTATTTCATTTATACTTTTAGAGTTAAGAAATGAATCTATTGGCACATCCAAAATATTATTATGACTTAAATATACTTCAGTAAGAGAAGGCAAATTACAAAATATGCCATGGATATGATGCAAATGATTAAAACTTAAATCAGCAACTTCTAAAACTTGATTCATTTGAAAAATATTAGGATTTAGTGTCTTTATTCTATTGTGGCTTAAATCTATCGATTTTAAGGCAATCAAAGAATTAAATGCCTTATAATTTATACTGTTAATTAAATTGAAACTTAGTAATAATGTTGTCAGGGACGGACAAAATCTAAGGCAGTCTTCGGAAATAAATTCAAAATTATTTTTATATAAATTCAAGAACTCTAATGAACCTAGTTCAGTATTTTCAAATAAAGGGAAAGAAGACAATCTGTTCCATGACAGACTTAAAGATCGAAGGTTTCGTAAGTTGGCAATTGCAGTTATTGGAAATACAGTTAGTTTATTCTCGCTAAGGTCAATTTTAGAAAGTGTTGATTCCAACCCTGAAAAAGCTGACTCAGATATGTTTTGCAAGTCATTTCTTGTTAATTTTAGTTTAACAAGTGGTAAGTTGTAGAAACTAAAGCTTGGTAAATCTTCGATGTGATTAGATGATAACTCTATTGATGTTAGTTTTTGTAGTTCAGACAGAGCTTTTTGCGGTACTCTGTTTATATTGCTTGAAGTAATGCTTAATTTTTCAAGGCATTTCTTTAGAGGCACAAATGTGTCACCGTTAACATCTTTTATGTTCGTACTTGATATATAGATACGATTTATGCAAACGCCTTGAGGTATAAAATGGGGTCCCAATGCTTCTTCCTTATCATCAAGATGATAAATAAACAGCGAATGTAAATCAGGCACGATTTTAAGTGCATTTTTTATGTCCTTTAAGGCAGTATAATGGCAATCAAAAGACAACCCTGGAACAATAAATTGCATGTCAGATTACAAAAATCACAGATGAAATTGTGTCTACATGAATATAATCAGAGAGAAATTTGAATTTTTATTTTGTATTTCGTTGTGGCTGAGAATTAAGTATTGTAACTGAGAATTAATTGGTTAACCCTTTATGAAAGCGGTAACTTATAAGAAAATAAGACATAATCAGGTTTACTTAGAAACGTTAGTTAAGTTAAACTATTCTACATGATTTGTCAATTTCTTGCTGTCGAAAATTGACTCGCGCAAAAATAAATGGCTATTGTTTAACCTTTTAATCATTGTTTGACCTTGCTAACGTTTCTAGGTAAGGCTAAATATGTTAACTTTTACTTTTATGTTTTTATATTATTTGTATGATCAAATTGGTCGAAATAAATGAATTTGAATAGAATTGAATTTACTAAGTATTAGCTGCTACTTCTTATATCATTAGCTATCTGCCAGTAAAAGTCCCGTCAAAATCGGTCCAGCCGTTTTGGTGTCCATAGAGAACATACATATACATATTACATACAAACATTACATTTAATAATATATAAGAAGATAGGCTAGCTGCCACATTTTTATTTATGAATTCCAGGATTCCCGTAATTTTACGGTTTAAACAGTATCCCATAGGATACTTAGCCATAGGTCCCTAGAGGACATATCCTCTTAAAACACTACAAATAATATCAAAAATTTCATCAAGATTGATTTAACCGTTTAGTAATAAAAAATATAACAGAGAGACAGGTTCTTTCGTATTGATGATAAAAATGTTGTAGTGTAACATTTGAAGTGATGATTATGGAATTTAAAGGTTAAAAAGTTCGTCGAGGGTCAAAAATATTAAAATCGACGGTGGCCGTGGTGTCTTTACAATCTGATGACACCTAGTCCAACCCTCCGCCATGCATCAATAAATTACTTAGTATTTGAATAAATTATGTGCAGTTTCGATGCCATAGCTCAACAATGGCGAAGGAAAACATCCTAAAGAAACCGGTATGTCCAAGAATTTCAATAGTTCAAATACATATTATGACAGTCACCAACATGCACTAGGCCAGCATGGTGGATTAGGGCATATATTTTCTCTGAGAGAAGGACTGTATCCCAGCTGTGGGACGGTTGATAATGTAATGCACATATTACCTCATTTTCCATCGTATACATTTCGGCGAGTGTGCGCAAGAGTTTCATGACCTTATTCGACCCTCCCCCTTCAATTACAGGACAAGTAGAAGGACTGCACACTACCACTCCTTCCTCATGAAAATTCCAAAGATTCGTACTCAACGATTTGGGTCGTCATTTATGATACATACTGCCCAAGAATGGAACTCCCTGCCGTCCTTGTTTCCTGAGAACTACAATCTAGGCATCTTGAAGGCTAGAGTGAATAGATTTCTTTAGAGATTCACGTGTTCCATCCTGGGCCGCAACGTCGCTTACCATCAGGCGAGTTAGAGGCCAAACGTTGATATAAACTATATATATATAAAAAAGGTATTAGTCTACTTTTTGTACGGAAACTTTTGAGAGCTGACCTAATATTCAAAGTTTTAAATATATTTGATGCTGATACTTAGTTTTCAACCATGTATGCTGCAGAGTCAGCTGTTAGTTCGGGCCTTGTACGCTCAGGGTTCTTGTCTACACAATTCAATGTATGCCTTACCTTTCTCAATCACATGACATGAACATTTAGTTTCTGTTAAGTCAGGACACTCCAAGGTATTTTGAGCTCGCGGAATGGAGGGCAAAAACAGTAATAAAGAGATAATTTGCAATATACTCGAGCCATTTTCCCTTGTCTTGAGGCAAGCAATTTTCATAGTTACATCATAATGTTTATATTATCACATTTTTCTTGACGCTTGCTTATTTTTCTGAAACAATAGAGAAAGTTCTTTTAACATGTATATTTTTTTATGCAGCACCATGGACTCTGCTCTTTTTCAACGTACAAGTATATTTTTTTGTTAACTATCACTAATATATCATACAACTAATGATTTTACAAGAGGAAATTTCTTTCATATAAAATAAAAAAAATTCGACGACGGTGTTTTTGGTGGTTCATGTTTCATAACCTGGTTGGGAGTTCCCCGATATAAACAATCTGGGTGTCTTCAAGTCGCGAGTGAATTGGTTTCTTCTATAGGCAATCGTGCTCCATCGTAGACCGCACCATCGCACTGTTACGGTTCGATATGTAAAGCTGTTAAAAGGTAAGATGGACGGACAGACAGAGACAGCGTAGGCTTAGTAATAGGGTCCCGTTTACATCCTTTGGGTATGAAACCCTAAAACGGTTTACATGAACAACAAATAACTTTATTTTCTATTCAATGATAGGTTACAAGAGAGGGTGTAGTTAAATAAGTTTTTTCATCCCGACTTTACATGTTACTGTCTTGTATGTCTGATGACATCATCTACCCAGTGACCATAAAACACAATACACACAAACTTTCGAATTTTATATATTAATAATTTGGTGTAATCAGTGTGATTGTTATTTCAATAGGTTACTCAAGGTTTACCTAACTTACTCTGTTTAATTTACTTACAGTACTATGGATTTCGTCCTTGGACGCTTCAGGGGCCTTACCGCTACCTGTTTTAAGCGATTTTATTTAGGTGTTTAGAATAATTGTGAACCGCAAACCGTATCTCGGCGCGATAAGGTTCACGTTCGCGTGATTTTCCGAGCTGCGCTGTTTCAGTGCTAATTCGAGTTTAAGAGTTAGCAGTAAGGCCCCAGGCCCTCATTCACAAATTTGGTCATAACGGTTTTCGACATCTTTAAAGTAACGAATTTATCTAAATCTATACTAATATTATAAAGAGGAAAGATTTGATTGTTTGTTTGTTTGTTTGCATTGAATAGGCTCCGAAACTACTGAACCGATTTGAAAAATTCTTTCACTGTTGGGAAGCTACACTACCCCCGGGTAACATAGGTTATATAATATTTTCAAAAAAATAGGGATCCTTACTAAAACTCCAATAATGTAACCTAAGATGTAAAAAAATAAAATTCACAATTTTGAATTTGCGTTTTTGACAGTTCTACGACAGGACAACGTCTGTCAGGTCAGCTAGTCCTTTATAAAACCGTCGTTACACAAAATGTAAATAGGTACCCTAATTCAAAAAGCCAAACCTATATCATGTAAGGAAAGTACGACAAACTTTCCAATGGCGAACTAACGACGCGCGTCCATGTAAAACAAAAGAAAACCCCGGCGAGAACCCAGAGTTTCTAGTTGGAAAATCTGCTATACGTAATAACATGATTTAAAGCTCACATTGTGCCAGTAACGTCTAGGCTATAGATACGTCTCGGTGTAATGTGGATCAAACTTTATACTTAAGGCTGCGCTTACCGGTCAGAACTATCTCTATCGCACATTTTCAACATTTTAAATGATAAAAATTCACTAAGTAGGAATATAGGTATAAAAATATAGGAATCCTTTTTAGAATAACATTACAAAATTGCATTCGGTGCAAGTTTTATGTTGAAATGTTTTATTTTGGTGATACAGATCTAAAAACAAACGATTTCCGAGTTTATTTCGACTCCTTCCGTCATCCAATAATAAATCAACATGAAATTTTGCTAAACACCATTCACAAAAATAATGCCTAATCGTTTTTACTTAATTTTTACTCAATGATTTTTTCCTTCAACAATGTTGAAAATTTGCTAAAGAGATAGCTCTAGCCGGTGATTGCGGCCTTAAGTAAATGTTGTTATAAAGCTAGAACAAACCTGAAAACGGCTGATAAATCCGCAAAGCACAGTTTATTAGTACATTTGGCGGTTAATAAAGTCCGTGTCTTAAATGAAAACAAAAATAATTTTTGACATTTTACTTGGCTTAAACCTTTGAACGTGCTGGCAAGCCAGACTGGCTTGCATGTCTCACGGCATTATATAAATGTATCGATCGGTAACCAACGAATTATGACTCCTACTTGTTTAGTTTATGTTTTGAACTTACCATCGAAATGTTATTATTTCTTACACTGCTCAAGCATAACCAACCCAACGACCAGATTGAACAAATCAATTTCTTTTTACACTTGAGAAAATGATTCATATTTGGAATAATAAAAAACTGCAATGTACAACCTTAGACGGTTAAATAAATATAAAGAAAAAAGCCCTTTTGTGCGAGAAAACCGGCTATGCATGATATTTTAAGTGTTCAAAAGTCAGTCGTAGATTACGTAAAACATATTTGATATAAACTGATCATCAAAAAAAAAAACATTGTATAATTTATAATGCTTCCAAAACAGAGACAAACTACTTTTTGTTGCCATATTTAATTTTAAAATTATGCTGATTCAGTCTCTCGCTGCACAAAGTACACTAGTGTATGCATTAATATTTGGTAAACCTAGGTGTCACTGCATAATTACGTGCCAATCTCTTGAGACCCTTCAGCAGACGCTAAAGTGCATGCATTAACCAAGTAATCTACAGATTAACAGCGCCCACACTTATCGCAAACTCAAACAGAGTTTTGCAAGTAAATCCGTGAATTTAAGCGAAGACCGAACTTGGCTTTAGAATATTGTTCAATTCACCAAATGGAGGCGTAGATTTGTGTTATCAATACATGCGCGTAGATTATGATAATTTTGCGGCTTCTATTAGTGCTTCACTCAGTGTTATTAAGTCTTGGCATAAGATATGAGCTCTGAATAATTGAAACAAAGCTCAAAAACTTTGTCGAGCAATACATATTAAAATAAACCTACCAAAAACATGTGTACAAACAAAACAACTAAATACTGAAAGGCTTCGTCTTTTACTAAGGTTTTGTGCATATTTATAAAATTAGGAACAAATTTGTACCCATAGCCAAAAAAAAGATGCATTATTCACGATATCTGCAATGGACTAGCAATGGCTGAAGGTAGCGCAAAGAATCAGATCATTGCACCGCTGCATCACTTTCACGAAAATAACCCGCTCGCGCCTCACTGAATTCACTTTATCGAAATTACATAAAATGAAAAGTGTTTACTTACAAGCTTTTCCTTTGCGTTGTCGCACTGAGAACATTGTTAATTAGGAGACGACGCTATTCCGAAGGCATAAGGTTCATATTGGCGAGCTGGGGTGGTTGGGTCGAAGTGCGCGTGTCCTGACCGTAGGTACGTTCACCACGCGTGAAACACGAGTCTGGATCACGTTTAAAGTTTTTTTATAGGCTTATTGTACGGTTGCGGTGAAACGCGGAGCAGAGAACGCCTGGGGTCATTAGAAAGCTCGACACAAGACTGCCGCGGCGGCGCGCGCTGTGTAGGTCACCGCCGTTGTTGCGGCACCCCCGACCCACTATTATTATACTTTTATGACGAATCGGATTTCGCTACCCGAACACACGGCTTTTTGTGAACGTGCTAGGGTTTATCTCATACCGTATGCTGATTTATACGAAGCGTTTTCGTATTGTGGCGCCTTAGCTGTATGCGGCATTATTATATTTCCTGTTGACTCTATCGCGGTATTAATTTTGGTTCTGACAGTGCCTACCTGGTTCGATATTTATGTTTGTAAATATTTTATGAGGGTGAAGTAACCTAGTTTCTTAGCAATGTATAATTCTACCACCAATTAAGTGCCAGGTCGAAGTCAATTTAATTAAATATTAATCATCGGAATGTATGTATGGTTAGCTTATTGTTTTTTTCTAGTAAATTTATAAACTAAGTACAACTCATAAATTCATATGTTAAGTATAAGTTCATAAATTTGCTTTCAACCGCGTTTCTGTTCTAAATCGGTTTTCAAACATCAAAAAAATCGTTAAGGATGTACCTAAAAGTGCGGAGATAAGAAATCACGTAGCGGGTGTCTACGAACGTGCTTCTACGTGCGTAGACGACGCGTAGACACTATTTCACTCGTTACACCGCGCTCCGTTACATTATCTACTACGTTATTTTTTCCCTTAATATAAGCATTTTTCTTCGATACTGTTGTTAGTATAAAGCAACGTAACTCATAACTCAGTATTTTTTCAATCAATCAGTTACCTATAACTAGTGAAATATTTCACCCACTGTTATTGATTTACCTGAATACGAGTACACGTCATAGATGTTGAGTCTTGTAACATGAAATTCACAAAAAAAATATTTTTTGTTAATGTGTAACAAAGTGGCCAAGCGCGAGTCGGGCTCGCCCACTGTACCACCGCACCACCATATAAAATACAAATAATAACTAAATATAAGAAAAGTAGCGCAGAAATACAACATCACGCCCGGTCACCCATCCAAGTATATACCGACCGCGTCCGACTTTGCTTAACTTTGGTGAACGTACGAGAAACAATGGTGAACAGAAATTCGTTACCGACTCGCACTTGGCCAGTATTTATTAATGTAAAATTTCAGCTTGACGGTTTTAAAAGTCAGTTGTAAGATTTGAACAAACTAACAAGGCAAATAATATAAAAGTTTGTAAAAAAACCAACAATTATACCAATTTGGGAGCTCATTCCACAACCTTACCACGGTAAATATCCCGTAAATAATCATATAACTTTACCAACAATTAGTAAATAAAAGTATGTAAAGTAGGCAAATATATTTAAAAATATGGATCAGAAGTCAAAGTGTTCAAAAATGTCCAATAAAAAGGAGACTAAAACCATACTAAGGTAATCTCTGCATTTATTGCAAACTAAATTAGACATATAAATCAGTTTGTCGGTATGTATTAAACGTATCTAAATATTGTCCGTCCGTCCGTCCGTCTGTCTGTCTGTCTGTATAACAAAGTCAAAAACTAAAGGGAAACGTATTTTTGAATTTTCCCTGGTGTAAAAACGGTAACAAACTTTAAACTTGGCATGATTATAGTATACACTTTAAAGTAAACCAGCGGCTAAGTGCGCGTCGAGCGTGCGCTAAAATCCGAAACTAAATGAAGGATAACACATTTTTGGGTGCAAAGGCCTCGCTAACTCTCACTTGGTCGGTGTTTATTTAATTATGTTATTGGTGAAATAAAAATACCATGTAAACATTCTTAACATTGTGTCACCGACTGTTTTAGAATAAACACTCACCTCGGGGTTAGATCACGTATATTTGTACGTTTGCGAACATAAACATAATCATAATTCTGTTCCAGCTGTGTGATCACTGCAGTAGTGGCTATAAACATGTTTGTAGCCATAGCTATAGATACTAAAATGTGCCAACAGGACTAGTAGATATAAAGCTTCGGCACTTTTCCGCAAGATTTAGGTCACAAAGCTATCAGGGTTCAGACTAAGGCAGGAGTCCCACCGAGAGGGGGTTAGCTATCGGCAACCGGCTATTTTCTAGTTCAAATAGTAATCGCTCCTGCCACGTAAAGGTATGTACACATACACAAGAAAGTCATAAGCGCGGCATCTATAGTCCACCGTCAAATATATAGTTTTATAAAAATCATATGACACTACCCCACGACTACGAGTCACGAACGGCGCGTCAATGTCACGGGCGCTTTCACGGAAGCCGGCACGACAAAAACAAATGTTGTTGCAAATTAAACATGGACATTGGATACCTATTCGCGTTCAACGCGTCACGTCACTGGCGGTGCCGCACCGGTGACATGCTGTCTGAGAAGGTAGAAAAAATAATCGATTAATTAGGATCTATTATAATGATTAAATATTAATATTTACCACAAAATATAACAACTGACTTGACAGGAAGTGATGCCCTAATTTTTCACCAATAGAGGTACCTTCAAATTTTAATGGGACCTCCATCAAGATATTTATACAAAGTTTCTTATATAACTAAGTTTCTTATACTTAAGTTAGAAGGTTCTTAAAATTAGAACGGACGGACAGACAGACGGACAGAATAAACATAATATAAGGGTTCCTTGTAGTACTTATCCAAAAATCACGTATTTTTGAGTCGGTTGAAAACCGATGAAAGTTATCTATAGAATAACATTTCAGATGTTTTGAAGCCATTTTTGTGTTGTTATTTTATATTTTGGAGAAAGAAATCGACACATAACAGAAAGAGAATCGTACTATACATTTCAATAGCTGGTTGTTCACGCAACTGCTGCCAGTTAGTATTATAGCTCTAGTTTTTTAAGGATGTATACGACCCTGGTAAGATTCTTGAGCTAGAAATAGCCTATAGCTAACCAACTGGCTATGAGCCACTTGCTTTAAGTAAGCACTCTTAGCCGGGCTCTTAATCAAATTTAAACTTGAAAAATGTTCTGCAATATAAAAAGAATAAACAACTTTTATTGAAACTGGGAATTTGTATTTAAATTAAAAACAATATTCAGGTAAATGTTCTAAAATACTTTATCATGACGTTTTTTTATAATTTATTCACAGTTTAATGAAAAGAAATTGTTCAGCTCTTTCGTTCAGCAAAAAAAGTTTTAAAAGTTTTTCTGGGGGTTATTTAAATAGCTCTTAAAGTAGGTTTCTGAAAGTTTGCGACAGTAACTGTGAGTGGCATCCAGTTGAGAACTAGGTGATTGTCTGACACTTCACTGGCATCTTCTGAATTTAGCCCGATACTTCACGTTAAACTGAGCATCTAGGTCAAAGTGTCGATAGTTAGGCTGCCTTTGGCACTTTGGAAAAGTATTTTGTATTTTTGGTCTCGAGGAAGGTAAGAAGTACTATGAGATTGCTCTAAAATAAAAATAGAGCTTAGATGAAATTCTTTCTACAGAAGTAATATTTTATATTTGAGGTGTTCCTCAATAGAAGATTTACTTTTTTACTATTGGTAATTGGATTACGTTTGACTGTCAACTCGTCTGATGTTAAGCAATGATGCGGTCTGTGATGCAGCACGCTTGCCTAGAAGAAACCGATTCACTCGTGATTTGAAGACACCTAGATTTTTTTACTTAAATAAATGTTAAATATAATTATATCTATACCTACCTACTATATCGGTATACCTACCCTACCTACTTATGGGTCCTGTTCTAGGAGTATTTGTCAGGAATTTGTCAAAGATAAAGACTATTAGCAGTAGTAATTTTACTTAGAGGTACATACATTTGAGGTAGGTAATTCTTAAAATAAAAGGAATGTCAAGTTCCTAAGTTTAATTATCAGCATATTATCATCTACTTTTTGATATTGAGAAATATTAAATTAACGATCAGTCGGTTTATTTTGTAACTATTTACCTCCCTTGGTTTCACTCACCCTCCAACAAAAATCGTACGTGAGTGGGTGGGTATGTTTTTTCGGAAAAAAGCCTGGTGTGCGTTCCAGTCCAGATTAAAATTCAGAACCTAAAAAATACAAATCCGATCTGCCGTGAACGTGTTGAGTGAAAACAAACACGCGTACATACATACAAACTTTTGTATTTATAACTTAAGTAGTATAAATTGTGTTGATGCAAGCTTCGTCCCGCGACTTCACTCTCTATGCTATAGAAATTGTCTATTTTTTTTCTAGAATAAAAAGTAAACTATATGTTAATACAGAATATAAGATACCTGCATACCAAATTTCATCTAAATCCGTTTATAAAGTTATTAAATGCGAACAAACACATACCACACAAACTTTTGCATTTATAATATTTGTGTGATAATAGTTTGGTTAAGCCTGCTGATTTGGAACAGACGCTGTATACAACAGAGTGCACTTCATCTAGAAGATTCTCCAAATATTTTCCAAACTCTAATCTAGGTCGACAAGCCTTCCGGGTCACCTGTCTGTTTTATTTAAAACTAGGTCTGATGGCAGAACGGTTGGCATTGCTAATTGCAACTTTTTCAGTTTTTCTGTCGCGTGATCTCTCAGAAAGGTAACAGCATTTTTAATTTGATTTATACATTATACAAATAACTACTAATAAGTAAGTTTTCTGTGAGTATACCGATTATATTTGAATGTTTCAAAATAGTTGACAGAACGAAAGAGGGGAAAAAGTATTTATAAGGTTTGAAAGGCACAGGGTTAAAAAAACGGAGATCATTCAGGGCGAACTACTTGTTATGTTCAGCAAATAAAATAAACACTTAAATAGTTATACACCTTGTTTTTAAAGTACTTATAAAAATAAATTTAGTATTTTAAAGACATCGCTCATATAGTCTACTTGCGACCACGAACACTGCAAAGTGTTTAAAACGTCTGGAATTAAAATAATAGGTATAAAATCATAATCATCATCATTTCAGCCGTAGGACGTCCACTGCTGGACGTAAGCCTCCCTCATCGATCTCCAAAAGGGTCGGTTGGAAGCGGCCTGCATCCAGCGTTTCCCTGCGGTCTCTTTTAAGTCGTCTGTCCATCTTGTGAGATGGATATCCTATACTGCGCTTACCGGTCCGTGGTCTCCATTCGAGAACCTTTCGGCCTCATCGACCATCTGTTCTACGTGATATGTGCCCTGCCCACTGCCACTTCAACTTGCTAATCCAGTGGGATATATCAGTAACTTTCGTTCGTCTACGGGTCTCCTCATTTCTGATTCGATCTCGTAGAGAAACCCCGAGCATAGCCCTCTCCATACCTCGTTGTGCGACATTGAGTTTGCTTATGAGGTCCGTAGTGAGAGACCACGTTTCTAGGTATAAAATACATTCGATAAAATCCGTTAAAAGTGTTAAATATCGATATTAATTCAATGTTCAAAGGGCAAAATTCAATGCTTTCGAATGCTTTAAAAATAACCGATTCTTACTCCCAGATCGCATGTTCACATTCAGGTTGTTTGAAACGGTCTGAAAAAACTAGGTCACCTCGTTTCGTTTCGATTTTAACTGAGTGCTTTCTGTTAAAACTTTGAAACTTAATCGTTAATTTAGAGTTTGAATTATCCAAGCGTGGGGATTATGGCTATACCCCTTTCTAAGAGGGTGGCCTTTGTTCAGCAGTAGACGTTTAATGGCTGATGATGATGACGATTATTATTGTGCTTACTTACACGCACACGTGCACGTGCACACTACATAGTTACACGGAAAGGTGGCACTAAGCTGAAGAAAACCACTCTACTCATTATCATGAACAACATTTACAATGGGACCAACCGTTAAATCTCGAATAAAATAAATATGTCATATTTTCTTCGTGTTAATGACCTTTTTATATTGGACAGCTAATTTTTGTTCGCGTATTTAGGGTTGGTCCCATTATACAACTAGTTCATAATGATGAATACAATAAACTCTTTTCTGTTTAGTACCCCCTTTTTGTATAACCCTTATTAGACTTATCATTTAAAATAGACCATATAAGTATTAAGTAAGTAACAGGTAAGCTAGTTGTATTCTGCAAACTCATTCATTTCTGCAACTTTTTTCACGGCATCGCTTATAGTCATTTGCTGACAATATGAAGTCTTCAAGGTCCCAGGCTCTATACCGGTGAGTTTCAATCATTGTACCTGTTTCAATATACAGGTTGTACTAATAAATTCCAACTGTCAATATAAACGTGATTCCTGTAGGCGTAGATGATATAAATAACATGACATGTTTTGTACGCTCAACTGCCACTCACTCATTTATTAGGCAGACCCAGACAAAGAGCGGCTTAGTACCGACATTACGGCGTACGTTTAGACCGCCCTTATCGTGCCGCTTACGTAAAAACAATGAGACTTAATTCGAATTCCAATTCTAGGGCTACACGCAGCTATTAATTCAAACAACGCACTTATCCGCAATACAGACGTATCTAACGGGGCTCATCGATTGTTGATTCAAACGACTTGTCGCGTTCGTTCCAAATGAAGGGAGGTTTACGTACGCGTTGTCACGGTCTCGGCATTAAAGAGATACTGTGCGGCATAAATTTACCAGTCGGATCTGTGAATTAAGTGGGGTTTTATTTGTTGCGTCACGTGCTGCGGGCCTTTAGATCCTACGCCTATTTAGGCCGCAATAAACTTACAGGTTCCTTTTCCTGTGGACTCATAACAACCGACGAAACGTCCTGTTGAAATATTGTTACGTATTTTTCGTTGGTAAATAAAATAGCTGCGCTCGGAGCTATCTGCCCGGTTTTTCCGTGGGCTCGCGGCGTTTTTCATTTCCCAGAAGCCGCAAGGTAAAGGGTTCACACGTCCTCGGGTGCCGCGGTTGCAATTTCCTTTTGTGGCGGTCATTCGTTAAATTTTCATCGGTGGCAGGGTCAAGAGCGCATATATCCCGCGAGCGAGTTTTATAATTTAAGAGCTCGCTTTCCAGCCAGATCTATCTCAAATATTTTCTTAAAGATAAAACAGTGATTACTGTGTAAATTTATATATTTATTTTTTAATACAATTGTCTTTAATCTGTTTTTATTGCCAGAGTCACACATAGAGGGCAATGGAGAGAGCTATACTCGGAGCGTCTTTGCGTGATAAAATCTGGAACAAGGATATTCGCCGAAGAACGGTTCGGAACGGGAAGAAAGGATCTTGAGTAGAAACCACAAGCCGGGAGACGTAGCGTAGGTAGACATCTCACTAGATAGACCGATGACATTGTGAGAATCGCACGCATGCATTGGATGCAGATGGCAGGCTGTCGTTCAGTGTGGAGTTTTAAGGGAGTGACCTATGCTCAGCAGTGGTATTCTAGCTGCTGATGATGATGATAATTAGCAAATGTTTAAAATAGTTTTGAGCTTATTTTTGATATATCCCTATATCATTCTCCAAAATATACAATATCAATATGAAAATTGCTTTAAAGCATTTGCTATGTTACTTCAAATATAGTGTCCGATGGTATTTTTTTATTCCCACTCAGTGATTTTTTTGTCTTCAAAGACGTTTCAAATTTGTGATTGAAACAACTGTGATGGGAAGCGGGATCTTAATTCGAGTCGAGCGGATATTTTCACTCTCATAAATAAAACATAGTAAACTAAATTTATGTTAATTTATATTTCACAGCTCTCGCAGTGGGATTACCGTAATTACAAATTAATGCAGTGTTTAGTTTGTGTGAGTCATGAATACATGGGAAAATATGAAGTAGAAACAACACCAGAAAGTACCTACATAGCACTATAGTGATACTCATCGTGGCTGCCACCCGTGGAAGAAAATTGATAGACAGGAAATTAGCTTTCATGTGAACGCTATATATTCCGATTGAGGTAAAATATCAATGGTAGGCTTTCGGCTTTACATATACAAAGTTATTTATAATTATCACCCTTACACATAAAAAGTTACAAAAAAATGATTTAAAAATAATTAGCTCAAAATATTATAGCTGATAAATCATTATATTGACAACAAATGCTTGAAGTGTCTTTCACAAATTCTTATGAAAGTACCGTACGATTACCTTCCGTGCCGTTCATGATATTACCGTACATACTCGCGCAAAATTTATGGATTTCTTTCATATTTTAATGCATGCGACGACAATCACTATCAGATCTATCATTTTAGTTAAAATTTGTTATCACGTTACAAATTTGTTAATAAAGTTCTTTAAACCTATCCTTTCTAACAATCTCTCACAGACAGTTTTCGTGCATTATTACTTAACAACTTTTTTTTTCTAAATAAGCGCTTCAAATGAGCATGGGGTCAATATGATGGTAAACAGAAATTTGTTACAAAACTTTTCATAAATAAAAAAAGATAACATTTTTCAGTAGGTATATGAATTATTTTAGTTGTGTAATTTATAGGTGAAAGAGTAAGCACATAAGCTTTGCCAGGGGATGTTCCTACTCATTTGAAATCGTATCAAGTTATTCCTATTTTGTGTCCTAATTTAAACGTATGTTATTGTATGCAAGAAAAATATACGAATTATTAAAAGTCATGTCACTAACATTGTTAGGAATTATAAGTATGTGGAAGCCGTGTGCTAGAAATCGTTAGCTATTTATCAACGACCCTCTATACCTTAAATGGTTAGGTGCATTAAATTTATTCAGCAATATTATATTTTATTGTATACCTACGGTTTTATTAAGAGTAAATTTCGAATCGTGATTAATCTTGCGCATTTTATAGACAGTTCCGAAATAAAATGAATTGATTGATAGCCCGTTGGTCCAGTTGGTAGTGAACCTACCTTCTGAGCCTGAGGGCGTGGGTTCGATTCCCACGTAGGACAAACATTTGTGTGATGAACATTTGTGTTTGTTCTATATCTGGTTGTTAATATCTATTTCAGTATGTATTTAAAAAACTATATATGTACGTATATCAGTCTCTGGCAGCCATATCACAAGCTTTGCTTAGTTTGGGGTCAGATGACCGTGTGTGCAAAAATGTCCCAAATATTTATGTTCATATAAATTGTATGTAAAATATTGTTCAAAAATTTTACTCTCAAATGAAATTGCTAGTAAACTACTTATCTCGATAACTAGATTCAAATCCCGTTGCGGTTCGTTACGGGCGGCGGCTCACAAGTTTAATCTCCAACTCAAATAATGATATCGTTACGAATTCCCCAACACTTTCGTTCAATGAATTGAACTTAATGGCACTATAAAATTTAAACAAAATGACTATATTAGAAACAAGTCGAAGAGTTTCCGATCGTTTTTGCAGTCAAGTCACGGCAAAGCTGTAATTTTGCAAAAGAGGTGATTGTAAAGTAGTGCAGGATCTTTCTCGTCCGGTCTGTGATCTCGGCGACGCGGTAGAGCTTCTAAATGAGCAAACTTTCCGCATTTATACTCACATTACACCCATTAACTTCGTCGCCACTTCAGAATATGTACCCAATTTTCAAGTGCTTCGGCTAATTACAGGTACTTCAATTAACGAGTTATATCGTCGGCTCTAATCTTAGCTTCGTAACTTGTTTGAGTAAACTCGATCACTTAAAGCACCTTGATAGCGATTTCGCAAGAATTGTAGGTTTCTTGATTAAAATATTTGAAATAAATATTTTTTATAACACCATTTGCTTTCGCCCGTGGCTACATCCGGTTGGCCTACAGTACTACAATCATCATCATCATCAACATCATTTCAGCCTAGAGATTGCAAACCGGGCCCGGCCATTCTTACCGGGCCTGGTCGCGGGGCCCGGTCATCGGACCCCGCAAGTAAAAAATAAAAAATAAAATCACTTTCGAATCCATCACGCCCAGGTCCAAGTCATGCTAATATCAGCGAAAAAGAAGATAAAGATAAATATAAAAGATAAAGATTATTTATTTGCACAAAACACGAGTAAATCATACACACATTTAAAACGCATGCACAATAGGTGGTTTAAAATATTTGTTACTTTGTATCATGTTAGAAGAAAATGTAAAACCACTTAATCCACATCCAATATACTAATATTACTTTTCCGTCCATAAGTAAAAGCATAGATAAACATAGTAATCAATTCTGTATTAAGTGTGATTTTGCGACTTGGTGTGATTTTGCGACTTGAGACTGATTATTGTGATAATTGTTCATAATCCAGTTCGAAATAAATACTAACCTTGAATTATTGTCTTTTTCCATTCACATATAGAAAATTTTCGTAAAATACTTTAAAGGTTCATCGCTAATACACAATCCGGCCAGGTTGGCGACGAATGCAACCGGGCCCGGCCGGGTTGAGAAACATACCGGGTTGCAATCTCTATTTCAGCCATAGGACATCCTGTATTCAGCGTTTCTCTGCGGTCTATTTTAGATCGTCCGTCCATCTTGTGGGTCCTACGCTGCGCTTACCAGTCTGTGGTCTCCATTCCAGAACCTTTCGACCCCATCAGCCATCTGTTCTGCGTGAAATGTGCCCTGCTCACTGCCACTTCAACTTGTTATTTCGGTGGGCTATGCCAATGACTTTCTTTCGTCTACGGATCTCCTCATTTCTGATAGTCTTACAAAAAACAATTATAATATTATAGCTTATATCCGCGACTTTGCCAGCATTGTTCTAGGGGGGGGGGGGGGGAAATAGAGTTCTGGTAAGCAGAGTACCAATATTTTAGAACGTTATATATTTATCTATATGCGCAAAGGCGGCTGAACGGTAGCATGAACACTTTAAAATTTGACGGAACCTGTCTCGATCCTCGACCAATGACTTATTTTATGTGCAGTTTATTGTGCATTAATGTGCATTTTGCATTACAGTCTATATCCGTAACAATGTACCCTGTATATACCTATAAAGTACCTAAAAGTTAGCTACCTTACTCGAGTAGTAAAATGGCGAATATTTTCCTGGTAACACGAAAATAAACGTTAACATACAAATCATGAAAAATTAAAACGTGGAAAGTAGGGCGTTCTATACGTAATTATCATGTTGCGTGCTTTTCGCCATTTAATACGAATGTGGCCTTACCTTAATTTAATATTAAAAGCCTAATAGTCGTTTACATGACTACCGTACATTGAATGCTTCATGAATTTTCTGGCCATTTTCTCGTTAAGGCGGCGATTCTGCCACAATTTTTTACAGATTTTTGACCATGCAATACTAAAAAAGTATGGAAGACTGAAGAATGCTGATCCCCACCCGCATTCTTCAGTCTTCCCGTGAACATGGTACATGTAACTGCGCCGAAATATCGGGAGCTCATTCCACAACCTTACCACGGATAATATCCCGTAAATAATCATATAACTCTATTTAAGTATGTATTTAAAAATATATATTATGTACGTATATCAGTCTCTGGCAGCCATATCACAAGCTTTGCTTAGTTTTGGGTCAGGTGACCGTGTGTGGAAAAAAAGTATTTAAATTCTAAATAAAAACGTGATATTGTTTAATTTATGGCTGCGATGTACAATAAGGGCATAATCACATCACAAGTTTTTGTAACAATTTAAGCAAAAAATAAAAAAACTGGTTTTGGTACTTATAACATTGATTGACTTCGTTAACTTTTGTTGACTTATAGAAAAAAAAAAACCGGACAAGTACGAGTAGGACTCGTGCTCTGAGGGTTCCGTTAGACGGAACCCGACCGCGCGCGGCGCACCCGGCGCGAGACCAAAAAAAAAACTAACTGAAGTTAAAATATTGAAAGACAAACTTAAGTTTGTAGTTTTTTTTTACTGGGCAAGTGCCTTTAATAACTAAACAAAATACAAGCTAAAACTAACACTACAAATACAGTTAGACTGCCCATAGACCGTTGAAGGTCTAAAGACAATCCAAATGCTCAAGCCCACTACCAGTTGGCAGCGTACCCAACATGCTGGCGGCATTACCACGTTGAATGGCAATGCTAATGCGTTGAGCCAGAAACACGCCAGCATTTTTGTCACGCGTCGCATTAACCAGGCGCTCTGAAAGATTTTTGAAAATGAGGTGAGCTCCAGGTCCCCAAGGGCCCAATGTCTCGACCCCAAACGCCTCAAATATGTAACCACTGCCGAGGTTAGCATATTTGCGACGCTTGTGCTGCTCTGCCGAATTAGCAGCCGCGCCAGCCCTACCCTGTGTCTCAGGAAGATGTGACGGCGCCAAAGTATCGACACAAGTTGCGTCCCATACAAGGGGCCGCCCCAACCTCCAGGGCACAAGTGTCATACCGTCAGGCCTCTTTCCATCGTCACGCGCAAGACCACTCGGTTCGAGCACAGCTGCGACATTGGCGGTGGAAAGTGCCCTGCGTATGATGTCGTTCAGGCTAGCGTGTCGGCCAATACGACCAGCGCTTCTCGAGCAAGAGAGACCGTGGTGACCAAGCTGGTCAACAGCAGTACCACACTGACAGCGATGGGCCTCACAGCACCTTGCACCCAAGCGTAAGCTGACAGCTAGACGAAATGCGGTTGGATCTAAAAGGCTACCTGTGTTAAAAGAGGGCATGGCTTGCAACCAAAGTCCCGATTCCCAAACAGAGACAGCAAGAATACGAGCGCGATCTGCAATACTAGGACACGTATCTAGTAGCGATTTCCATGCTAGTTCGCAGATCGGCCGATCCCACAGTCTCTGGGAAGACAACTTTGAAGTTTGTAGTTGACAATAAGGTTCTTCCATACATCCCAACTACAAAATGTAAGTTTGTAATAGCAAAATAATTATTTTTAAATACCTTCAAATTTATAAGTTTCGGATTTATTCCTATATATGTACTATGAGACCTTGCCTCTTGCCAAATTTCATGATTCTAGGTCAACGGGAAGTACCCTATAGGTTTTGATTCCCCTGTGAAATCGCAAAATATACGACATAAAGGAACCCTAAGAGCGCGAGACCAAAAAAAAAAACTAACTGAAGTTAAAATATTGAAAGACAAACTTAAGTTTGTAGTTGACAATAAGGTTCTTCCATACATTCCAACTACAAAATGTAAGTTTGTAATAGCAAAATAATCATTTTTAAATGATATACCTTCATATTTATAACTTTCGGATTTATTCCTATATATGTGCTATGAGACCTTGCTTTTTGCCAAATTTCATGATTCTAGGTCAACGGGAAGTACCCTATAGGTTTTGGTTCCCCTGTGAAATCGCAAAATATGCGACATAAACGTTCATATCTTTTGATTGCGTTGACTTACAACTTTTATTTTTTTACAGCCGAAAGAAACCGTAGACCCAAGTATTTAGTATAAATTTCAACTTGCTACCTTTACGCGTTCTTGAGAAAAAGGGTCTTGACAGACGGACAGACAGACAGACGGACAACGAAGTGATCCTATAAGGGTTCCGTTTTTTCCTCTTGAGGTACGGAACCCTAAAAATCGTAATATGTAATTTTTCCCAGAAAACCGATAAAAAAATCACAGTAACTAAATGTACCTAGTACTTTCAATCACAAGTATTCACGCCATTTTCATAGCCATGGTGATTGAAAGTACTAGGTACATTTAGTTACTGTGATTTTTTTTACCAAATATATTTATAGCACTTGCTATAAATATATTTGGTTTTATGAAAACGGTTGATATTCTTATTGTCACTGTTCTTTGATTATTCAACCGTCAAATTAAAATGTTATTTCGTTTAAATAATATCACGAAAATGTTTGACTAAAAACTTCAATCAAGTCTGTAGGTGTTTGTATAAAATTCTAAGAAAGCTGCTGAAAGTCTTTTTGAGTAAGACATTCTGTTGTAAAAATTACTTTATCCTTATTTATTCAATGTGATCGTGATGAAAAAGATAATAAAAGCGACATTGGTGGAACAATTCAATTCAGGCACAGTTTTTTTCTGTCCTATCGCACGGGTGCCATAATAGCCATTAAAAATTTGTACTTATTATTAGTAATATTAATATGCTTAACATCGGTCGAATTACAACGAAGCGTTACAAAAAAAACCGGAAAGCAACTTGTGGTTTGATAAGCAAGTCTCTTTGTTAATCAAGAGTGAACCGGTTTTTTCTAGGCAAGCGTGCTCCATCGTTGTTCATAGTTTTTTGGTTTAATATTGTTTTTTTTTTGTGCAATAATAGGCTTGCGTGTGACTGATTAGAATGTGTATACGCATAATGTTGAGCAATGGTGCAGTCTGCAACAGAGCACACATTTCTTTTCAACATTGCTTTTTCCGTTAGGGTTAGTATGTATCTATTTTTGAAATGTTCGTCTTAAGTCTTGTGTTATATTAAAACTTGTATCTAAGTGGAAAGTTCTTAGTAAAAGAAATAACAAACAACATTATTTGCGAAATAAGGTTGTCAACATGCTATACTTGCAAAAAGTTTTGCGGATGGCAAACCAATTTCATCTGCATTCAATAGATTGTATACCTAAACATTCATGGTTATCACAATTTGGCCGATATCAAAGGTTGCGATAGCTCACGCGCAGTTTCAGGGCGCACGCAAGAGGATAAAGATAATGACATCATTTGTATTTTATTATGGAATCTGACGTGGTTTTCACACATTTTGTTTATATTACATGGGAATTACTCACGTATGATTAAGCCGGTTATTCCATCTATAGTTTCAACCGCATTCAGCGGTCTTTTTCAAGGTGACTGCGCACGCACGCCTTCGTCTCGTTTTGCACTGCGGGCCGGCACATGCCACATTTTGTGGTGCCACGCACGTGATGAAAGCGGTTGCTGATCGGGTGCGGAATATGTTGCGCCGCCACGCACTGGGGCTTTTCTTCGCCAGAATATTCCTATGTGTCGGGAATACTCCAAAACACGAAGCTTATACCACGTTGCCACCAGTCTCACGGTCACTCCTACCAACTTCATGAAGACAAGGTATCCAAGTCGGTGGCAGGTTCCATCGTCCATATTTATTGTAGGTTGGACGTCGAAAGATGTCAATAGCTTCTATAACATCACGGAGCACAAATAATAACCAGAAATAATAACCGACTGGATAGAATAACCAGTTAAATCATACGTGAATAATTCCCGTGTAATATAAATAAAAATAATATCGTTTGTCTTTCATCATTACTATATTGTAACTCTTACTAGTTAGTTATACTTGTGCATTTATATTTTTTCCAAATTTACTTTTATAAATGCTTTGATTATTATAATAACTGGATTGATATACTCGCACTCGAGATTTATGATTTTAACGATATACTTTGACTATGACTTTCTGTTTCGTTTTTCTCGAAAAGCCGGAGTTTAGGCGTTTAGAGTGGTGTCATCATTATCATCATCATTATATTATTTATAATATTATATGATATGTTATATTATACATAATGTTTATTTCTTTTAAGGTCGTCTGTCCATCTTGTGGGGGGAAGTCCAACTCTGCGCTTACTGGTCCGTGGTCTCCATTCGAGAACTTTTCAGCTCCATCGGCCATCTGTTCTGCGTGCTATGTGTCCTGCCCATTGCCACTCTATCAGACAGCCAAAAACCGCTTTGCCTTGGGCTAATGTCCAGCAGTGGACCGATGGAAATAATGATATGTCCTTGGCTACATCGATAAACTTCTAACACGTACTTACTAGTTCATTTAAAATTTCAAGAAAATTATAAATCAGGCTTATTAAGATAAATTCATAGAGTTCATGACAAACGATGAACTTTTGATTAAAACTTACTTTACGTTTTTTCTTGGCGTAAAACGTTTGTTAGGGAGACGGTAACTAAAACCTGTAGGCAAAACCACGGAGCGCAGTAAGTTCAAGATAAAGAAAGAAGTTACTTACACAGCTTAGTTTCCTTTTTAATTAAGCAGGATAAAGTGCTTAAGGTGACTGAGGTCCTCAGTTATCCCAGACTCGGGTTGTGTATAATTAGAACTAATAGAGCCAATTTCAAACAAATTGTGATACCTGCAAACCTTTTTGCCTATAAATTTCATATTATAATTTTTATAACTTAAGTACGATAAGCCCTTTTGAACTATTTAAAATTAGGGCAATTTTATTCTTAGAAAGTGTTCTTTTTTGGAGTTTTCACGACCGTAGAACGATCGTTTTCATAAGCAATTTTAATTAAAATATTTTATTATTAGTCGTAATAAATTAATTGACTGTCATAACGTAATTACACATTACATATTGTTAGCATTTCGGCCAAGAAATCACCTCTTGGACTATTTTACACACAATTCGTTTACACTTGTTCTCGCTTCGAGGTTCGATCACAGAAAGAGGGCGATTGCAATGCAACCGCCACTTACACAGATATACACAACCAGATCGGCAATATATTTTAGTGAAAGAGACAACTTGATATGGCTCAGCACAAGTACGAAAAGGACATAAATAGATTTTGTTGTCCTTATCGGCGTGACCTGTTTTTGGTACCTCAAGTGTCAAATTCTTTAATAATCAGTGACAAACAAAACGGGTCTGAATTATATTTATTGCCTTTTTTTGGTGATTTAATGTGATAAATGCGTGTTTCCTCTGAGAAATAATTGTAAAAGATATTTTACAATGGTTGGTTGTAGCATTTTGGGCTGCAAGAAGCGCAGTGAGCGAAAATACGATGATGAGCGAGAGGCACTGAGCTAGCCACGCTCATTGAAAATCTATAGGTAGTAGATCTGTGGCCACTTATATACTGTGTTCGTTGGCAGTTGACAACAGACTGTCAACTGTCAACGAACACGTGTGAACTTCGCCAATACAGTTTCATTATAATGGTGTTGTTAGTTCATCTATACATTAAATGATTAAACTAAAGTTGTTTTACAATATTTGGATATTTTTATAACGTACGTGAAGTTACGTGAATGTTATGTTTTTAAGGTTCCGTAGTAAAACCCAAGGACCCCTTAGAAGATCGTTCTCTCCGTCCATCCGCCTGTCTGTCAGTCTATCTTAATTTTTAGAACCTCTTCTAACATCTATAACTATTAAGATAAATCAAAACTCGCGTGAGGATTCATTATCAATTATTATTATAACACCGGCTTGCACTCACGATTATGTTTCTATCGGTCGAGACGATCGACCGGTTTCCGTTTTCCGTCCTGGCCAATGAGAAATTTCTCGTTCCGCGGAAGGTACGGGAGGCTATTGAAATTGCTCGCCACCCTAATTTTAACCGGGACAGTGGCTGGACGCCGGTTCTTAATACGACGCGGGTTAGCAACACGGATACAGTTGTCATTATACCGTTCGACACGGTCAGTGTGTTGTGTGTAGACCCTAAATGTGTAACACAAGTGTCACCATGTATATGCGAAACGGAAGAGAATAGACCAGTACCAGAGGCAACGGTCGCAGTGCAGGCGGGTGCAAGGGCAGTAAGAGCGGCTGCTCGCTCTGCGCGTGCGCGCACCGCCGCCGCGGCCTTGGCATCGCCAGTACGCGGGCGACCTTCTCCAGACGCGCGCGTATTCCCTGAGGAAGGGGCTCTAATGGCTCCGAAACCGGTCGATCGTCTCGACCGATAGAAGCATAATCGTGAGTGCAAGCCGGTGTTATAATAATAATTAAGATAAATGCTTGAAACTATGTACAATTACAGTTTTAGCATAGATCTCATATTTATTTTCTCTCTCTCTCTCTTCTTTCTTTTCTCTTTCTCTCTAATACATTTTAGGGGGACCTCTAGTACATATAAAATGGGGACAGAAAAAATCGTTGCATCCCCATCGTTACTGACCTTTCCGTAAAATTATAATGTAAAAAAAAAAGTCAAGTAGTTTTCTTTTTGACTAATTCATAAAAATAATGTCATATCGGGATGATACATCTCTGACATTTGGTTAAGTCCACAGAGCTTCGTAATTTCTGTTCCGTTCCGTTTGTACATGAAACCCTATACCATATGCGTGTCCTCCCCTACCCTCGACATGCTCTTGGTCAGTTATTCATTATTACCATCAAACATTTTCACCCAGCCCGCCAGCTGCTCCACTCTTTTACTTTTTTACTAAAATACAATTTTCTTCGTGAAAAACTGTACCTTATACATTGTTAATGGCCGCAAATTTATATTCGACCCAGGTAATAAAGCTGTGAGCGAAGGACGTTATGTTATATTGCACTTTATAAAACAATTTTCAATTTTAAACCAACCGTATAGATATTTTAAAATTCTCGTCTGAAATCCAGTCTGCTTTAGGTCCATATGTCTCATGAATTATTCAGAAAGGCGGCCGCTTGTCTGCACGGTGACATTATAATATGTGTATTACATAGGTACAGCTCACGTACGGAAAACAACAAGAAATGCATTTTCTCTTCCTACGTAATTAATATTGCGAGCAGCATTGTGAATTTCCAATTACGCTTCTATTACAGTACTAATTTGTGCACCACACAGTAGTGTTGAAGAAGTAATTAATTCGTGAGAATGTTTAAACAACTTTGGCTGCAGTAATTTAGCATTTGCTCGTGCAACTTCTTAAATTTAATCTGATTACAACAAAATAGCAAATTTCTTGCTTAAAACCAACCTGCCAACCCTTATGGTCTGATCACAAAAAATATATGACCCTTGATTTAGTGGTGAGTTAGGAGCCGCGTCCAAAATTTATTATGATCTCGGCTGCTGAGATGATTTTAACGCATCAAATGATTTTGTATAAAAATGTTTTTATAAATATAAATATTCGGGACATTTTTCACACACGGTCATCTGACCGCAAACTAAGCAAAGCTTGTGATATGGCTGCCAGAGACTGATATACATACAATCATATTATATAGTTTTAAATACATACTTAAATAGATATTAACAACCAGATATAGAACAAACACAAATGTTCATCACATAAATGTTTATCCTAGGTGGGAATCGAACCCACGCCCCCAAGCTCAGCAGGCAGGTTTACTACCAACTGGACCAACGGGCTATCTAGATCTATCCAGATCTATCTAGAATGTAGTTTATATAGATTCCTCGAGGTTTGCTGGGTAGTAACGTCATCAACAAGATGGCTACTAGGTCCCAATCACAGGAAAGAGAAGTAAATAGAACGGAAATGAGAAGGAATATATGTTACCAGGCATTGTGAGTGAACCTTGATTGAACATTCTTATTTAGATCAAAGCGTCGAACTCCGAATTACAGTTGCTGACTGATTTCGAATGACTGACGTTTCGTTTGTATGGGTTCAACTGGCAACAACTAATTTCTTATAAAAATGCCTTGACAGCCGTTCTAATTTAAACAAAACAAAAAAACTTTTCTGTGGTCCCAATAAGTTAAATGTAATTGAAAAAAAAAAAAATGTCTTCACCATCGAATAGATATTTTAAAATGAAAGTGAGATTTGATACGTTATTTTATAATCATTAGCGTGATCCGTCCGAGACGGACCGTCCGGTCTGCCAAAAAATCGTTGTTGGATATTAATTTCTAACCCCCGACACAAAAAGAGGGGTGTTAAAAGTTCAATGTGTGTATCTGTGTGTGGCATTGTAGCTGCCAAATGGCCAAACTGATTTTGATAAATTAAAATTGTTTTAAAGGTGACTTGATCGAGTGTTTTTATTCAAGAAAATCTATTCAGCAGTTTGAAGATATATTATAAGATTTATTTGCTCTTTTATATTAGTAAAAAAAAAAAAACTTGTTTATACGGAAATAAATATATTAGGAAATTTAACGCAAAAAAAAGCAAAGCAGGTTATTAAAGCAGGTTCTGATTATATAAATTTTCAAAAAAATGCCAAATCCCTGAAAAGTTATATTTTTTAGAGACATATTAATTCTGAACGTTTACCGTTGCTTATGAAGTGTTACGTTTTATTGTTAGTGATTATTACTTTCTTTTTATCATCTGGCATAAAAATGTATATACCTTCCATTACATTTCCATTAATTATTACTCTTTAATTAATTTAACTCCTTAATTATTACTCTTTAATTTTAACACAATTCCAGCGTCACATCACTCCTCGTATTGCATTTTCTGCTCTCACTTTTTTACTGGTAACTGATATCTCCGCTAAATAGAACTCTAAAGATAGCCTGAGGGAAAAAAGCCGAGGTATTCCACTTTCTTACTCAAACAACTGGTATGTTTTCGACTCCGACCTTTTTAGTTCCAGTTCTAGAGAGCGTAAATAAATATGTTCGTGCGCTTTGACGAGAACTGTGTTGTGATTTTAGCTCATGTATTATTTTGGGAAATACATTATCATTTATAATGAAATCTAAGTTAGTAAAATAAAGTAATCTAAGTTCAATAAGTGCTCCGCAACCTGAGTTTTAGCTTAATGCTGATACATTATAACCCTTTAATTTTACTGAGGCAACAGAAAACTATACGTCAAATATTGACCTTTGAAATAGTAATAATATGATTGATTGAAAAAGTACGTCCTTTTAGGCACAATTATTAGGATATCCTGCTAATACTATAATAACTACTACTTGAAAACTAAAATTTAATCTAAAAGACCGTAAGCGGAGGGAAATGTGCCCAGAATATTGAATATTGACTTTTGAGTCGATTATTTTAACACTGCTGCTAACTACTCTTTTTACCTTAAAAACCTTCAGCATGTATAACATGTTTCATGCTTTTTGCTGTTATAAAAATAAATCAATAAAATGACCCATAGTGTTAGTTTTAAAGCAGCACAAGCCTGACGTATAAAACAGGTGTTATTACGAAGATTGTATCGCTTAACAAGTATAGGCAGTTATTGATTAATGTTGCGGTGGCACGCGACGATTAGGCAGGTGCCGCGTCGTTGGTAAATTGATAATTCACTGTTATATATGGTCGATACGATGTGGTGCCTTTTAAAATTTATCTTTCATAAACATTTTATGTACATCTGTATATGTGATGACTGTTGAAAGCTCGTGTCTTTCACCTCGTTTATGGAAACTGAGAGGCGTCGGGCGGCACGTTGTGCAGGCACGCGTAACCGACATAAGCTTCGGAAAAGTATTAGGAATATTATTAATATGTCTTAAAATTATTCTAATTGTAAAACTATTAACAGTGGGTAATACTATTAGCAGTACTGCCTGAAAATGGAAGAAGGAGCCAAGGCAGGCCAAGAAAACGCCGGCGTGATAACCTCGTCACGTTCCAGATACAGTGGTCAAATCTGGCGGGTGATCGCACTGTTTGGAAAGAAATGGGGGAGACCTTTGCCCAGAAGTGGGACAGTATGGGTAAAAAAACTATTGATACCAATTTTAAGGCGCTGTAGGTAGTACACTTTTATATTTTTGAGGGGTGAAGCCGAGGAAGTGGCGGACGACTAGTCCCACCTACTGCAGGGCGCACCGCGAGAATCTTACCGATGCGCGACGTCCCATATGCTTGTACTTACTTTCTCACAAATACCTGCCTATAGAATTTATCTATGTTTGAATATTAGTTTGTATAATATTCAAAATACGTAACTTACAAACCACCATATTAATAGGTCAAATTCCAATTTCCTTCACTTCCAATTATTTTTGTATTTTCTTAGATCAAAGTAGATAGGAAACTGGAATTCGATCAGCCCTTATTCAATGCAATGTTTATAGTTTGTTTTTGCCTTTTGTTCCCTGACAGAAAATATCACGCTCAAAAACGAGACAAAGCAAAATAAAGCAAAGATTACCTAACTAAAGTTTCTTAGTATAAAGACGTTATTAGTATAATTATAGGTAATTGTGCCATTCCTATTATACAAAATTATTGTCAGCTGTACCATATTCGTGCATACTAAATTAATACAGTATGTGGTACCTACAACAATGCAATTTCGTGTAGTATTTGAACTGATTTCGACTTACCGTATGTTCATTACAGTATGTTCGTACAGTTGTATGTTCGTTCAGTATGTTGTTTATGTTTGTTATATGTAGAGATGTGATGAAGTTCGTTTTCAATAGAAATTCAAATAAATTATTGAATTACTTACATGTTTTATGAAATTGCATAATTACATTTTAGGCCCCAATTAACACTTTTTAGATACTTGTTACACCCCGAAGTTCACCAGTAGACAATTCCTCTAGAGTTGCATATTTTTTTCAGTATAAAGAATATTATATGTCACTGTCTGGCCCTCTAATTACCTCAAAAAATCACATTTACGTTGATCTGTTCCTGCGTGAAAAAGGAGCAAACATAATTATACACTTTCGCATTTATTTCGTAAGGTTCATGAGGTTCAGGTTCATATTGTATTGTATTTGTGGAATATCATAATTTGAATATAATTTATTTTTCACAATATGTATATATTTTAGAGCTTGGTCATAACTTACGACCTTGGTTAACTTATAACTCATAAGTTAATAAAATGTTTAGAGGTGTTAAGGTGGTAAATATATTTCATGAAAAAAATAATGCACGAAACATATTTTTAGCCTTAAACCTTACTTAGAAATGTTCCTTTATTTAATCTAAGCTTAAAATTGATTTGTCTACTTTTCGCTTACGGAAATTATTACACGCGTACCGGTTCTACGTAAGCCCTAGTAAACTAAAAATTACAATTACCACTTAAGAAGAAAACAAAAACTTTAAACTGAAATTTAGCTTATGCTATGAATAATACAATAGACAATTTTTTTATCATGGACGATTTAATTTTTTTGAGAATTAATAGAAATAAGTACACACATTACAAATTGTTTTCCTCCACAAACCGGTTCCAACCCAGTATAATACTGGTTGCGAACAACCAGCGCTGGTCTTCCGTTGGAGCCGCCGGTGACATCACCCATGGCCAACACCCAACGGTACACGAGAAATTAAATAATAATATAACAACAACAACACATAATACATATCAAACTAACATTTAAATAAACTTAGCAGTAATGTAAACAAACCATAAATACTAAACAAACAAACCATAAATACTAACATAATACTAATAAGGTGTTTTGATTAAAATTATGTTGTTAACAAACTAATACGAGTAAACTAGGCAACACTATCTCAGTAAAAAAATTATGAAACTAATTAAAAGAAGAAATTGAGACATTTACTCCTAATAATAATACCTAGACTAGCTGAGCACTACTCACTATACAATGGTCTATTAGGGCTAATAGGAATGTTTTCAAAATGCTGGCCCATTGCCACGTTGCTTAGCAGTGCAGCATTACAGCAATACAGTCACGAATCGCTCTGACCAGACGATGTTGAATGATGACAAATAAAATACATATAATAGCTCCAGGGGTCGCAGCCGTAAAGCTATCAGTTTTAAGTGATTCTGATTAGGTGATTGCGAAAATGTGTGCGACCGCACGGGAACGGATTAGGCATCAACATCAATGGCGAATACATCACTCACCTTCGTTTTGCCGATGATATAGTCATCATGGCAGAGTCGCTGGAGGACCTAAATACGATGCTCAGCGACCTCAGTAGCCTTTCCCAACAGGTGGGTCTTAAAATGAACATGGACAAGACAAAAATCATGTCCAATGTCCATGTTGAACCCGTGCCGGTAGTCGTTGGGAACGATACTCTCGAAGTTGTTGACCATTACACTTATCTTGGACAGATTGTTCAGTTAGGTAAGTCCAACTTAGGCAAAGAGGTCGCCCGAAGAATCCAACTCGGATGGGCAGCGTTCGGGAAATTGCGTGACATCTTTTCGTCCAAGATACCACAGTGCCTAAAGACAAGGGTCTTTGACCAGTGTGTGTTGCCAGTGATGACATATGGTACTGAGACGTGGTCCTTAACTGTTGGCCTTTTGGAAAAACTCAGAGTCACACAGCGGGCAATGGAGAGAGCTATGCTCGGAGTTTCTTTGCGCGATAGAATCCGAAACGTGGATATTCGCCAAAGAACCAAAGTCACCGACATAGCTGTTAAAATTTGCAAGTTGAAGTGGCAATGGGCAGGCCACATCGCTCGGAGAACCGATAACCGATGGGGAAGAAAGGTTCTTGAGTGGAGACCACGAACCGGAAGACGCAGCGTAGGTAGGCCTCCCACTAGATAGACCGACGACATAGCAAGAGTCGCTGGCATCCAGTGGATGCAAAAGGCAGGCTGTCGTTCAGTGTGGAGGTTAAAGGGGGAGGCCTATGTTCAGCAGTGGACGTCTTCTGGCTGATGATGATGATGATGATGATGTGCGACCGCAAACCGTATCTCGGTGCGTTAAGGTTCACGTTCGCCTGATTTTCCGCATTGCGCTGTTTCAGTGATGTTTCGAGTCTTGAAATCTTGTGAATCTTTGTACCTATCTTGAGAGAGAATTGAAATCAAGGTATATTATGAGTATATTAAAAGACCAGCTATGTTTGTTACAAACCATTCACATCTCTATTTAACAATGCATAATGGCTATTGCGTGCAAGGCATAGGCTATAGCGTGCAATATCGAGATATATAGCTGGATGAACCTTGTGCGCCATGTCGGGAGCTTACTACGCGGATATATGGCCGTTTCAAATGCCTGATATCGACTGCTATTCACTATTTATGTATTGTCGCCCAGCTTTATTTTAAGTAACATCAGTCTATTATTACGAAGTACTTAACAATTTTTTGTTCATTCTATAATTAAGTTCACGTTTTTTTTTCTCCAATTTATTTGGGAAAACAAACAGTGTCACAATAAAAAGTGATTAGATAAAGCTTTACTAACTTATATTAATAATTGTGGCACCAGAACCTTTGACCAAAGATTACTTTAAAAAACTTAAAGCAGTTGAAAGTAGGTAGTAGCTACTCATATTTATTTATTTTATTTTTGAAAATGCTGGGACGTGTTGCCGCATTATCTATAGAATTAATAGAATTAGAAATTAATAGATCATGAAGAGATTAAGCTAGTGATAATAGTAATAATCCGTTGGTTAGGCACTGGCGTCGATTTTGTCATACCACTCACTAAACTAAACCAATCCGACAGGACTAAAATTATCTGCCTCACTTTTCATTTTAACATGTGAGAGAAGGAAGGCAACAATTTTAGAGCTGTCAAGTTTAGTTTATTTTAGATAATGGTACAACAGAATTGACACCATTATCTGTTAAAATTATTCTAGTATGAGCTTTTGTAATCCATCATAATTAAGCATTCTTGTAAGGTTTAATCACCAGTCAAAACAGAAAGTATCACGTGTTTAGTTTATATATAGTTACTTATCTAGCTGTTGCCCACGACTTCGTACACAGAGACGTTCATATAAAATTTCAACCTCTTTGTGCCCTCTTAATTCAACCCTTTCGCAAAATACTTCACTAGCGGATCGTTACACCCCATAAGGAACCTGCCACATGTCAACTTTTTGAGTCAAGTAGTTTTTGAGATTTTGTTATGAGTCAGTAGTGAGTGAATGAAATTTCGCTTGTACATAAATATAGTTAACTAGCGGTCCGCCCCAGCTTCGCACGGGTATAAATTATAGCCTATGTCACCCGGGGATAGTGTAGCTTCCTAACAGTGAAAGAATTCTTCAAATCGGTTCAGTAGTTTTGGAGCCTATTCAATGCAAACAAACAAACAGACAATCAAATCTTTCCTCTTTATAATATTAGTATAGATATAGTATTACGCATGTTCAAAAATTACAGAATACTATTTAAATTGATTAGTGTGTAATTAATATTATTCATGTCAGTTCTTAGTAGCTGTTAAAATTTGCAAGTTGAAGTGGCAATGGGCAGGCCACATCGCTCGAAGAACAGATGACCGATGGGGAAGAAAGGAAGAAAGGGAAGGAAAGGAAAGGGAGGTTCTGGAGTGGAGACCACGAACCGGAAGACGCACCGTAGGCAGGCCTCCCACTAGATGGACCGACGACATTGTGAGAGTCGCGGGCATCCAGTGGATGCAAAAGGCAGACTGTCGTTCAGCAGTGGACGTCTTCCGGCTGATGATGATGATGATGATGATGATGATGATGTCAGTTATTTGAAATTGTTATACTATACTTCCTCAGTATACTTCACGACATCATATATGTAGGTTTTCCAATGTTTCTGCAATATGCTTTTCACATCAAAATACTTAGCGCTAATTCTACTTTATTTTAACTTGCTCATCTATTTAGATTTCACGTGGCTTAAAATGTAAAAGGTTACGAGTACGGCTTTCAATAAAATATTCTCTCAGGTGGAGTCTGACCTAAGGGTGTAACATTTGCCCCCAAACAGGGTCGTTACTTACCCCAACATTTCCACAAAGGCTTTCCTACCCCCGGAAGTTCTATTCAATTCGTTAGTCCATTATTTAGTTGCGTGAAATACCGGAAAACTTTTAATGACATCTTATTTTACTTACAACAACTTTTTGTTTAAGGTGAGTATAATTCCAAGTAGGGTACTACTTACTTAACTAGAAAACGGAAACTTTTTCTTGGCATAACTTAAGCAATCAATTTGTTTTTACTGGAGAACTACCAATTCTCTTTAAATGCTTTTTTTCTCTCAAATTATAAAAGTTTTTGAGTTATATAATATTGTTATAATATTAATTTAGGTTATTACTTTAGTTTTCTGACTGTTATGCTACCTTTTACTACTCTGGTTTTAATTTTCGAAGCCAATGTAAAAACAACTGGCCAAGAGCGTGTCAAGACATACTTATGGTAGTGTTCCGTAACTAAAGCCACATAGTTGTGGTCACACTCATAGAAAAAATCGACCAAACAAAGCTCTGAGACAGCCTTTCTGAAATGTATCATTGCGACATAACATAAATACCTATTATGGTTAAGTCAAAAAGAAAACTACTATACACATTCTTTGTTAAGATCGTTTTACGGAAAGGACAATGAACTTTGAGCTAAAACATCTTGAATTTATTATTGTTTTATACATATAAGTAAAAAGTTATTACCAAAAAATGTTCGAAATATTTTTTGTAGGTTTTTAATACCTATTACTCAGCAGCTTACTTTGGCAGTTATCTATACTAATATTATAAAGAGGAAAAATTTGATTGTTTGTTAGTTTGTTTGTTTGTTTGCATTGAATAGGCTCCGAAACTACTGAACCGATTTGAAAAATTCTTTCACTGTTAGGAAGCTGCACTATCCCCGGTTAACATAGGCTATATTATATTTTAAAAAAAAATAGGGATCCTTACTAAATTCCAATAATGTAACCCAAGGTGTAAAAAAATAAGATTTGTAATTTTGACTTTGCGTGTTTGACAGTTCTAAGACAGGACAACGTCTGTCAGGTCAGCTAGTTATTAATAACTGCCATACCTATCAGTATGGCAGTTACAAGTTTTTATGTTTATAATTGATAATTATTTGTTTGTTTGTTCTTCTTTCACGCAGTTCGATATAGATATATCGCGAGTTTTTTTTTTTTATTTTTTTAATACCAATATATGTACGGTTCCTGAGCCAATATTGACGCGGATAAAAGAATCATTCTTGATAGATTCATTGCTAAGGTCCATAATGTATCTATAGAGATATATTTCTCTCCCATAAGATCCCATTTTAAAATTATGGATCTATCAAGAACTTTTTTCTCACTCAATCCATTGGAAATTTTTAATTCTCGTTGAATCCAACCACGTGGCGCAGTTAGACGAAAATCCATTGTGTGAATTCACATAAGTGTATCTTCCTAGGTTCAATTAATCTCATTGCATATTTACACAGCTCGGGTTTATCATTTCCCACAAGTAAATTTGCCAAATCTCATTATTCCCAGATCATAAGCTTAATTCTGCATTAATCTTTAACAGGCGGAGGCGATAATCATATTCATACCCATATTTATTTTGCTCTTGAGCATAATTACTTTTCATACAGAGGGCTTACTTGTCTCCATCATCTTGGAGAGAATGAGATGTGAAAATGTCAGAGTGTTCTTAAACACGGCCGTGGTTTCAATTAAATGGCTGCACTGTTACATTATGCGGGGTAGGACAGGAGATATTGTGTGAATAAATTACTTCTCAGGGTAGACTTAATTTTAATGTTTGTAGTCATTGTCTCATCATCATAATAATTATTATAATCAGCCAGAAGATGTCCACTTCTGAACATAGGCCTTCCCCTTAGACCTCCACCGACAGCCTGCCATCTGCATCCACTGGATGCCCGCAACTCTCACGATGTCGTCGATCCATCTAGAGGGAGGCATATCTACGCTGCGTCTTCCGGTTCGTGGTCTCCACTCAAGAACTTTTCTTTCCCATTGGTTATCGGTTCTTCGAGCAATGTGGCCTGTCCGTTACCACTTCAACTTGCAATTTTTAATAGCTATGTCGGTGACTCTGGTTCTTTGGTGAATATCCACGTTCCGGATTCTATCGTGCAACCAAATTCCAAGTATAATATTGTTCTCTCCGTCTCGACTTCATAATCTGTGTAAAAATATAATTTTGTTCTTTGTAGTGGCATATTAACTTAGAATGTTTGCATTTAGAATTTTTTTAAGTCTCACATACAAACCAAGCTAAAAAAAAAGGTGTCAAAAAAGAAACACGCACATTGGTTTAGAGATGCCAGTGTAATCAACGTACCTACATACTACATTAAAATAATATGTTGAGAACCTTCCTCATTTTTAGAAGTCCTTTAAAAACAAAACAAAACACAGAAACCTATTCCAAAGCAACTGCTTAATGGGTAAAATAAAATGGAACAAGTTAAGTAATCAAACTTAGTTTTAGCTCCACCCAGCTTGTGAGATATTCTCGAGGGTCTGAGATGTGTACTGGCATGAAAAATTCGGTGCGAACGTCGTGTATATTTAACAAGGTTGGGCCCGCTGTTATTTATTAGCAAAGATAAATTTTAGGTCTAACAACCGGGAAGTGGAGCGAAGCAACCAGGAACATGCCTTGTACTATTGGTACCGTAGATTGGTATCTTGGCGGAACCGGGGAATAAATAATATGCAAGTAGTGGAACAAAGAAAACAATGCATTAAAATACTTGTTTATTTTATTTCAGTAAACGACTTTCCTTCATTATGTGACACTAGTAGCACAATAAAATAAAACAAAAAATGTATACTTTTTGAAGTTTGTCGGGTCACGAAAGCTTGAAAATTATTCGCTGAATTGTGACCCTAAAGACCCTAAGGTAGCCAGCCAGCTAAATTAGTGCTATGGGTAATTCACGATGTTTTTCTTCACCGGAAGCTCATTGTTGGCATTTGAACCCACACCCTGTACTATTATTGCGTCGAAACTGAGCTATTATCACATCAACCCAAAGATAATATTACCACTTCATCACGCACTAGCGACGGTCTTGGAGGAAGTATCGTATGGCGCTTGTGATTGGAGACTCAAAAGTCATTCATTCAATTCGCGTCTAGGATTGGCCCGCTCCAAAGCGGTTATGCTGAAAATTTTGTACCTTTGGCTTACAGCGGAGTAAAGGATGAGCAGTCAAGTGGTTATATCGTCATTGTGGTCGCTTATGGATACTTGTAACACCAGAGGCATCACAACAACGTTGCCAACTCTTTAAGAGTATATTAACTCGCCTTTGAAGAACCCCGTGTTGTAACTTCTCGTAAACACCACGGAAGGTAGCTCATTCCACATTTTGCAAGAGTGAGGCAAGAAAGATAGCGTGAATCGCACAGTACTACGCAGCAGATTAAACAGTTCTTCAACACACTCTTCGTTGTAAATGCGGTAAAAGATAGAGAGAGACCCAAAGTTTCTGCGAATGTTGAGCGGTTCAATTTACCTTCAGTACTATAACTATTTATAGGGTCATTTGTTCAAATCCTGCGTGAACCAGCTTGACCACACCGTTTCACATCCATTTTATTTTACCCTTTTCGCTAAAGTGTCTACATAAATATTAATCGTCCCATAAATCTCATTAAAAACATAAAAATAAATACAAACTGGCAGGTTGTTTGTGGGTCTCTCTCGGGACGGTATAATGATGGTCACTGATTAAAGATAATAAAATCGTCCACAGCGAGCTGTATTTTGTCGTTTTGCGGTGTTTTGATGAAGGTATTTAAAATTGTAATTGGTCTTGTCCTTTCTGGGTAATTGGAGTGATGAAATGAAAACTCATTCTTTCAGGTGATCCTCCACTTAGATAAAGTATTAAACTTTCGTTAAGCGTTTGGACCAACCGTTCTGAAATATGCTTGGAAATTCAATAGTTATTTTGACAATCTTCTTAGAGATAAATTTAAACTGCTGTGCCAGTCAAATACACGCAAGCAGCTGCTGACAAAGTTAGTATAAAAATAGTAATACAGTGTTAGTATCTGTCGTGTTTTGCAGGCTGAATACCATGAATACTCATAACCAAAGATTTCATACAAATAAATAAATAATAAATAATCTTTATTTCTAATAAAAGTTGTGGAATCTTAAATTAATTCTTAAACAAACTAGACCAATGTAATAAGACTAATATTAAGAAGTGAGAAGTTTCAGCATAGAAAAAAATTTAAGATGTTGACTTTAACAAGGGCTCCACCCCCCACACTAGGCTCATGGCCCGTATTGTGGTGGCCAAGGGACGATGTACCCAAGTTAAGTTTTTTAATTTGGAGGCATCCAATTTTTCACCTTAATTTTTTCCTAATTTTTTACATCGTAACTGTTGCATTATTTGCAAAAATTAAACGAACGTTTTACTCCGGATCATACCAACGAGGCAATAGCTTTACCTAGTCTCTGCAAGGAGGTAACTTATAGAAGATTTCACATAATATAAAAAAAAAAAAAAAAAACTTGTAAATAAAAAGCTGTTTCAGTACGAAATTTGCATTGAGATGAAATTGGTGAAACCATAAAAGCGGTGGAGACCCACAAATAAAAATAGACACGTCAAATTAAGAACTTCCTCTGTCGATTGTTTTTATCATGTATATCTTATCATGTACATACCTAACTCACCGACAATGGAAACGAATCATGCATGTCAATATTAACCTGCTTCTAATTACACTAACTAAATACATGTGTTTTAAGAAAATTTAAAGAACTAAACTACCCTTGAATTTCGAATTGCACGTACACACCTTTCCTTGCAATCGATCTGTATCTTCTCGCAATGGCTGCACATGCAATACCTTTGCTCGTGTAGATACCATGAAGTACCTAGGAGTCATTGTTGATCATAAAATGACGTGGAGCCCGCACATTCATGCACTTTCAAAACGTATTAGAAAATTTATTCACGTATTCAAGCTACTTCGACCAGTGGCAGAAAAGAAACTACTAATAGAAACCTATAAAGCACTCTGTGAGTGCATTATTGGCTATTGTATCTGCACGTGAGGAAGCGCTACTAAGACTCACATGATCAAAGTGGAACGATCACAACGCGCCTTACTCAAAGTGATAATGTCCTTACCTTTTAAATACCCTACCACAGATTTATACAACATCTGCAAAGTCACTTCTGTTCGGAAAATATTTGCACGGCAATGTATTAGAAGGTATCATAAAGATACAACGCTGGTTGTCTCCACAAAAAGGCGCGACAAATGTCTTGTTCCTGGGTACAAGTGTGCCCTCTCTTGGAGACATTATAATCATATAAGTCAAAATTACATGTAGCTACGCTAAATTCCCATAAACTAAAAATTCTATTAATGAATGGCTGTAGCAATATGACTACGAGTCCTTTGAAAACCTACTAAAGAAAATTTATTGATGGCAATCTGGCTTCAAATTGTATTGGACTTTCACCTTCTACACTATACATTTAAGTCACACAAACATAGGTACTCATCTAATCGCACTTACACTCCATTTACACGCACGCACACACACACACACACACACACACACACACACACAACACAACACAAAGATATTAAATTTATAATATGTATGTTCCTTAAGGTATGTGTTTTTAATTAATATTTAATTTAAATTATATATAATTGTTACTGTTCCCAGTTTTGGGGAAGACACTGTCTGCTGCAACACAGCTCACGCTAACGCAGCAGGCAGGGATTCTACCTGTATTTTGTGCTTCTTATGTAACAATAAAAAAAATGTATTTTGTATTTGTATTTGAATTATCGAATCGATTTGAAACTTTACAAGTTTATGTAATACTAGCTGACCTGACAGACGTTGTCCTGTCTTATAACTGTCAAAAACACGCAAAGTTAAAATAGTTAATCTTATTTTTTTACACCTTGGGTTACATTATTGGAGTTTTAGTAAGGATCCCTATTTTTTTTGAAAATATATTATAGCCTATGTTACCCGGGGATAGTGTAGCTTCCCAACAGTGAAACAATTTTTCAAATCGGTTCATTAGTTTCGGAGCCTATTCAATGCAAACAAACAATCAAATCTTTCCTCTTTATAATTATTAGTATAGACTAGCTGACCTGACAGACATTGTCCTGTCTTAGAACTGTCAAACACGCAAAGTTAAAATTATAAAACTTATTTTTTCACACCTTGGGTTACATTATTGGAATTTTAGTAAGGATCCCTATTTTTTTGAAAATATAATATAGCCTATGTTACTCGGGGATAGTGTAGCTTCCCAAAAGTGAAAGAATTTTTCAGATCGGTTCAGTAGTTTCTGAGCCTATTCAATGCAAACAAACAAACAAACAAACAATCAAATCTTTCCTCTTTATAATATTAGTATAGATATAGATATAGACTAGCTGACCTGACATACGTTGTCCTGTCTTAGAACTGTCAAACACGCAAAGTTAAAAATGTTAATCTTATTTTTTACACCTTGGGTTACATTATTGGAGTTTTTGTAAGGATCCCTGTTTTAAAAAAAAATATAATATAGCCTATGTTACCCGGGGATAGTGTAGCTTCCCAACAGTGAAAGAATTTTTCAAATCGGGTCAGTAGTTTCGGAGCCTATTCAATGCAAACAAACAATCAAATCTTTCCTCTTTATAATATTAGTATAGATTGATGACAATACAATAACTAGGTACTATCTAACTCATTTGATGATAAAATCAAAAAGAACATCATGGAACTATTAAATGGTTACTAGCAAACTTCTCGAGTTTGGCATCATTTTGTTTGTTTTAACGACTATGTTAAGCCTGTTTTTTTTTTACTACATGTAATATTAATTTTGTGTAAAAACTTGTCGTCGGTGTAAAAAGTACTATACTAGCACCTGTGTAATTTTACAACCGATGTCACTCCTAACAGAGCAAAAGCGAGTTTCCTACGTCTAATATCTCGCACATGTTATGAAATAATATTAACTTTTCGCGCAGAACGCGCTCACATAGATTGATGACAATACAATAACTAGGTACTATCTAACTCATTTGATGATAAAATCAAAAAGAACATCATGGAACTATTAAATGGTTACTAGCAAACTTCTCGAGTTTGGCATCATTTTGTTTGTTTTAACGACTATGTTAAGCCTGTTTTTTTTACTACATGTAATATTAATTTTGTGTAAAAACTTCTTGTCGTCGGTGTAAAAAGTACTATACTAGCACCTGTGTAATTTTACAACCGATGTCACTCCTAACAGAGCAAAAGCGAGTTTCCTACGTCTAATATCTCGCACATGTTATGAAATAACATTAACTTTTCGCGCAGAACGCGCTCACGGTATCGTATGGGGAAATTACGTGGAGCGACGCCATTTCAAGGTATTTTAGGGCACCCCTAAAATGTGTTACATAGTCGTTTGAGTGACAGCTTCACATGTACTTTGTAATTCGAGGGCGTGTTAGATTTACTTACGCGCCTTTAACTGTACGACATTTTGTACAGGAAAAGTTAAACTCTGTGGAAGTGGAAAAAGGTAGACGTGTACCACACGTTTTTACAAGTAATGATGGATTTTATATATTATGTACTTTTACGCACTGTGTCGACATTTAAGTATAGTTTTCTTATCATAATTTATTTTTTTATTTTTTTATAAAGACTTTTTTTGAATTAGGCCTTAATTTGCGGAAGTTTGTCTTCAAAACTGTTTCTTTGACGAATTTCTAGCGTATTAAACTGGTTACTGCGAGTATAGGAACCAGATTAAACTGGATACTCAGAGTATTAGTAACCAGTTTAATATTACGTATGTAATTTACATATAATAAAAACTGTTTTTAATTACACGTTTATCTGTAGATAAAGATTTATTTCTCCTAAAGATATTTAATTATTATTTTTAATTTAGATGCACGTATTCACAATGTATAAATCAATCGCTGGCACGCGATTTCATTACTACTACTGGCTTTTTTATATTCTTAATGTGGTAGAATATTTAAGATGGCATCATTCGCTCATTTTGCAAAGGGAGCAGCAGAGATAATTTGCGTGCTGTCAATTTTAAACGAAATTAAAAATGTGAAGGGTTTACATTTGAAGATAGACATGCGCCAGATGTTACCATGACCACTGAAAAAGCGCCTTTATTTCCACGACGATAAAGCCTAACCTAAATTAAAATTCAGCCAAATTAAAATAAGATGAAAACTCTCAGCAACGCGAGCGTATGAAGTGAGGTGGGTAATGGGTAAAATGTGTACAAAGGCGACCCTTTGGAACGAAAGCAAAGCATGCGAAAATGTAATTAAGTACAGTGGGTTAATTCCCCTTTCACGTGCCTATTCGAATTAGCGAAGTTACAGGGCAGGTTTAGGTAGGTTCTGGGCTAATGGACAATCTCCAACCACACATGGTTTTGAGGATGTTTTATACCAAACAATTTATTTCGGTGTTATAGAAATTGCTTAAATAAATTGCATGGGTGCAATTGTAATTTAATGCTTGTAATTTCTCAGATACAGCTTTGTATATTCATTTATACAAATAGTCAAATCAGTATAAGTATAGGCGCAACCTCAGAATCAGAAAATTAATTCAAGGGAGATATGGTAAGGTGCGTTGCGGGTGCGCATCCAGTCTAAATGAGTGCATGCCTTTAGTCGAACTCACTCTGCAGACGACCTTGCCACCCTTTTTTGCATGTGGAATTTTATAGACAATAGACAATAGACAATATTTTATTTGTAACAAAAATCCATACACACTTAGAGCTACACACAAATTTAAAAGTAAAAAAAGTTGGACTTTTGCCACAAACCGGCCCCAGCTCAGCATAATGCCGTTTGTTGTCAAACGACGCTGGTCTTCCGATGAGGCCGGCAAGTGACGTCACGCACCGCACAGGTGCGCGTACAAGTAGGTACATACCTCAATCACATTCAAAACAATGTAATTTACAATAATTATAATGAAAAATCCAACAAAAGACAATTTATGCTATATTATTAATTTCTGTGATGCTTTGCTAGTAGCATTTTATTTATTTAGAGTAGATAATAATTATATAATAAATAGAAAGTTGTTAAACTGAAGAAAAAAATAAATTATATATATATATATATGTGCTTAGACAACATGGAGCTAAAGAAAAAGAAAACCAACAGTTAGTACCTACTTTACCTATTTACTATAGTAGTTTAAACAGCGCTTGTATCATTTCTAAGGAGTTCTTCGCCCTTTTGATGACTATAAATAAATCTTTTGAGATAAAATCTATAACATTGTATACTTTGCAGGTTCCTTATTTTAGTTTATTACTGTCGCTGAAAGTTTCTTAGAGGGTCCGAAAAATTTGTAAGTGAGCCGTAGATACCGTTCTTGCGTTAAGCGGTTTAGTGATATAGTGTTTTTTTTAAATGAAAATGGAGAACACGAACACTAACAATTATTGTACTTACTAAGGCATATCTCCCTTGTTTGGATGATCTGAGGGCGCAACAATAAATTCATGTATGCAAATGTAAAAAAAAAGTTGAATGCAATCTCTGATTGGCATATAAATATTTATAAATAAGAAAAATTGATTAAAAAAAAAAATTACACAAGCTTTTTTGTATTCTTCTCAGCAAACCCTTTAATTTCATGCCCATATCATGATGTGAACATTTTGTCCGCTATCTTGAGGCGTCCGCCATATTGAATTTATCATCTACGAACAAAGTGCTAGGGAAGACAATTCCAATGAATCCAAACTCACCGAGGTTACGTCGTTTCGTTTAGAAGTTCCTATGGCCACCTTCTGTCTCCATCGTCAGACCAGCTTGAAAGTACCATAACATTGCATTGTCAGCGAACTTACATAAGTATGACAAATTTCAGCTCAATCGGTTGAAGATATCTGCTTCAAAATTGAGTTGCAAGATTCCACCCGACAAACATAGTTAGATACATACATACGAACACACACACATATATACATACACATACATTGCAAGTTAAATAAAACCTTGTAAAAATGGAAAAACATCAATGTTCTACTTGCATAAATACTCATATCTATCTGCGGCATAAGATTTCACACTACCTATAAAATTGTTCTGAAGTCATTTAAATTTACAAGTTCTTTATAAACATTTTGCATCACCAACTTTAATTGAAAGTGGAAAAATGTTAAGCCTGTTCCTGAGAAGTTCCTCTCGGTTCTTTGTAAAGGCTTACAATGAAACACTGATGTCGGTGAGCATTTGCTTTTAATTGTTACTGGGTTGGGGCGAGCGAGCCACAATCTGTGTGGGCTCAGAACTTTCAGAGAGCATTTATATGAACCGACCAGATAGCACCCTAATATGAGATTAGGAAAATAATCTTATGTCCCAAAAGTATATCCTATAATTTAATGTGTGGGATGTTTTCTCATGTATGTTGACGATTTCCTTGCTCTGTTCTGAGGGTAGGGTCGTCGTTTCTAGTTAATACAAGGACGCTCGTGAAAACTAACGATGTGATGTGTCACTTGAGCCCAAACCTACGGCTATGAAATCCTCTTACCCTTGACCCTTGCAAGTCTTTGTGACGTCTGTCGTTAGGTTGTTACGAAGCATGAGCACATAACTAATCACCATTTAGTCTTATCTAGGTTCCTAATCTTCATCATCATCATCATCATTATCAGCCAAAAGATGTCCACAGCTGAACATAGGCCTCCTCCTTAGAACTCCACATTGAATGACAGCCTGCCATCTGCATCCACTGGATGCCCGTGACTTTCACGGTGTCGTTGGTCTTTCTAGATGGGATGCTTACCTACGCTGCGTCTATGGTTTGTGGTCTCCACTCATGAACCTTTCTTCCCCGTCGATTATCGAGTATCTGTTATCCGGGGTTTTTTTTCTTGGATTAAAATAAACAACAACAATTATTAAAGGTGGCGCAGTATTCACATTATTCCCGTAAACTTTTGTAACTGACAGGGAGATTCCACAGACTTAATATTAATTTGTAACTCAAGCACTCTTAAATAACTGACATAAAACGTCAGCTATTTTAACATGTGAAATCCTGAATCTATGGTGAAATCTCAATTCATTCGTAATATTGCAAACAGAGAGCTTATAATTAGAATTTATGTACGTTTATAGTTGCGTATCGGATTCCATACTCTTGAATTTAGAAATTGAAATGTGTAAGGAATTTATAAGTAATGTCGTACTTATACACGTGAATTATTTCGCTCACTGATCGAGAAACTAATAAAAAGTAAGTATGGATATTTGCCATTTTTGAAAAACGCTAGATAAGCATGTATCAAAACGGTATCGTGCCGTCTCGTGCGATAAAATCTTTAGTCTACGAACTTTCCTAGTCAGGGAAATATAGTTGTTTACAGTTCGGCTCTCGAATACGTGATCTGATTGGAAATTGTTCAATTAACGCGTGACTTACAAGGTCTGCAAATAACAACGTTAAATTGGATAGCCATACTTTACATCTCTTTCGCATATTCCGCAGCACATGTTTTCAGGATCATTCTACTAACAACATCAACATCATTAGTTATATTTAGTTTGACATCATTAGTGAGATCCGATACTTAGTCTGCTACGTCATCAAATCACCTATTTTGAAAAATTTCCGAATGTTCCTAGTTATTAATGTTTTATTAGTTTTATGGTTCTTAGAAAACTTAACTGCATCGATTAAAATTGATTTTGAAATGACTGAAAATAAAATTTTCTATTTTCAAAATCATTTTCAATTCAAGAACTGAATTTTTGTACAGAGATTCAGTTATTTAAATATAACATAGAACCCAACTTTATGATTTAAGTTTGCCGCAGCAACACAAGAACACAACCCAATATGTTAAGCGTTACAGAGAGACTTTAAAATGTAAGCAGTGATTCTTCACTAAAACCAGGAAATGCACGATACACTCTCCTTATAAATGTATTCCTAGGCAAGGCAAAGGGGGTTTTCTTTATTCAAGCTGAGCGCACCTGGCGCTCGCTACCTCACGATGCAATGAAAATTTGTCTTCTTCTTGCCAAATTTGAACTTATTCTTTGCTAAAGCGGAGATGATTTAGCCCTCTCATATTTGCACGATGAATACTCGAGTAGTGCTTTTTAATAAAGTTTTTAGCTAAACGAAGAGCTGTCTGGAAAGACAAAGGCTTTTATGTAGGTAAGTGTGTTTAGCTTTCTATAATGGTAATTTTAATGTGATATAATACAGAATATCACCTTACACTAAATATCTCACGATTTTTTACATACCATGCTGATTCGTTACTGCCTATATTATATGTCAGGGAGGTTTATTCTCCTACATTTGAAACGTCAAATCCACCTGCTCTGTTATATAAATTGCTTATACAAAATTATTCAGCACATGTGGGGAGTATTGCAGCTCATACACTACTCTGACACAGCCAGTCTACAAATCAAGGGACGTGTAAAAAAGAATTTCCGTTATTGCGACCGAACATGGCAGAGGCGGCGACACTCCTGCGTTATTCATGAGCTCGTTTCCACCTTCGCTCCATCTGGACAACGCCAAATTTGTCTTTTTTTCTCACCATCGAATTTTTTCAACACTTAAACTTTCTGAACCTCCAAGAAAATGAGATCAACTTTTGAACTCAATCTTTTTAATACGACTTAACTTTGCAAAGTTTGGCCTAATCGAGATCAGCGAAAATATGAAATGTGAGCAATATTGCCTTCCTACTGATAAAACAAATCTGAAAAATGTTGTTGAAGTTGGTTGCAATTTATTTTCTTGTCCTACATTTTTGTTCAATGAAACTTACTAGATCAGCATTTCCAGACTTCGGATGTAGATTAATTGAAATTTGAACAAAATGAACTGAAAATCTTGATCACGTAGCTCAGATATCAAAGTCTGCGCCAAGAATCTGAATCTTAATGAGATTCCTGCACTAATTGGAATGCTCGTTTCATCTCGACTTGTGATAGGGGATTAAAACTTTATTATTTACTGAACGATCTCTACGTGTCATACACATTGCAGTTATGAGACCTTAATCCTTGTACCTATCTTTATATGCATTACTAATGCTGATCAAGGTGTTCAAGTTTAAATGTATTCGTCTTTCGAAGAAAATTGAAAATTGTATTTTCCTGCAAAGAACATCCGTTAGCTTCATTGTATCTAGAACCGGGCATCAGAGAGACCTCTTTAGTCCGGTGCTTCCGGACAAGAAAGGTTAATAAATTATTTGATACAGTTTTCTTCTTCACAATCTTTTTAGCAATGAAAATAGAATAGAAGCTAAATTTTCATAAATTTCGTTTGCTTGATAAAGCGAGCTTCGTGCTGAAGTTGAGTTTATAAGTATAACGCAAAGTCACGAAACATTAAATCGATAATAACCTGGTACAATAGAGAGTAGGTAAGTACGTAGAGAACTTTACAACGGGGTAGGTATCGTGGTAGCCAGTAAAGCGGAATGTCAACGGCTTCGACATCAATCACTTGCGATGCCGGGGATTACTCAAACCGGAGCGTCATCCTACAGCACTGAGGCGACGCGCATTTACATAAATAAGCTCATCTGTATTCAACATGCAAGCCGAGAGAAGCCCATTCAACAACATGTGGCATTCAACTTGCAGACCTCCATTATTAATTGTGGACAAGTGACGCAAGGGAGCCGTTTCAGCAACTAGTCGTCTGTACCGCTCCGGACCTCGTTTCTATTTTAATAGAACTTTCCAACTGGTTTTGGACTCACTTTGTTTATTGATCCATATTCGCGCGGCTTACCCAGACAAATTACTTTCGTGATGATATCTACCTAACTATATTTCGCCAAGCTCTATTACTCTATTTGAAGCATGTACAGTGTAAAATCGATATAGCGACACTCGATTAAACGTCGAAATTGCTTGACTTTGGTTGGTTTACCTTGTAGTCCATTCAATGATACACTCTATATGTAGCATCACACCCACTCTAAATACCGACTACAATACGTCATTATTAAGCAATCAACAGTACTTACTAACACCTTGTATTTAAAATAAAATACCGGAGAAGCAAAAAACGATAACAGACTGACGAAGATAACAGACTATACGCGTTGTTTTTGTATTAATTTTAATATGTGTTGGTTGTAAATTTTATAATTTACTAGAAAATAAATGTTATAATAGTTAAATAATATCATTTCTTCTCCTCTCCATTTAACGACAACTTACAATAACGCCATAAAATGCGCAGTCCCTTAAGTATAGCTATATAGAGTTTACACTGTATTTTGTAAAAGCTTACATGTGCTGAAAACAATGCTTCTATTTAATTTTGTTGGCAAAAAGCAAGAAAGTGAATGCGGACATTAACAACGTTTAGTTTTAATGCAGCTTAACAACAGTTAGCCCGAAGGCTGCTATTAAACAAGTTGGTCGTAGATTTAAATTTTGAGCTCATAAATTAACCCTTCATCCTTTTGAAATAGCAAAGGGATAGGGACGTAATGGTCTATTTGTGAGATGTAATGGGCTAGCCTGGCCGAGTGCTTCACAATTTGAACATATTCTGACTTAACTGTATTCACACAATGACTTTACAGTGACTCTTTTACAGTGAATCGTACTTTAAATGAATGCCAAATGTTTGTAGGCTATTGTAGGGTTTAGTAGGGTTCCGTAGCCCAACAAGGAACCCTGATAAATTCGTTCTGTCCGTCCGTATGTCTGTCCGTCTGTCCGTCCGTCCGTCCTTCCGTAGCCCAACAAGGAACCCTAATAAATTCGTTCTGTCCGTCCGTATGTCTGTCCGTCTGTCCGTCCGTCCGTCCTGACAAATTTCTGTTCATTACCAAGTTATAATTGTGTTATACTCGAGCGCTTGTAGCAAACTGCGTAGCAATTACTACGTTAATTTTGGAAGGCGTTATAATAACTGGTAATTCGGTTACTTGGACAACCTTATTGTATTTTGCGGTGGTACGGAAGCCCGACGGAAGTGCGCGAGCCCTACTCGCACTTGGCCGGTTTATTTAATATAATATATTTAGATTATTAAGCTTATAACAAAGACTATTTATCAAAATATTTGTTAAATAAATAAACATTCTAATCGATTTCAACTAATCATCAATGTAATGGATTTTAAATTATATTTAGGGACTATTTCAATTATGAAAGTATCGATTTTCTCTTATACAGCTTTTAAATCGAAGACAAAATTCAATTTCGTCGAAAAGTAAGAGCCAATAATATTATTGCTGTTTGGAGTCTTAGAATCTGAAACCTAAACTACTTGAGATTAAATAAGTGACTCCAACCAATCTCAAACCCAAAGATAATTTATATTGCCAATGCTCAAACCAGACGAGTTTACTAGTAGCAAGGATTCATATTAGTAGCCATTGAAGAGTTCCACTATTCACACCCTGGCTCCATCTTTAGATCAGTTCAATGATACAATATAATTGTATTGTCGGCTCCATACAAGTACTTGCAAAAGTTTCAAATCGATGGCCTGTGGCACACTTCGCACTTTAGGTATGAAGCTATAAGTAGCCGACTTGTCGGACCTGCCGCTGCCGCGCGATTGACAGAGATAACGTGACAATATTATGTATTCTGTGACGACAATTAGATGTAGTTAAATTGACTTCCAAGATGTATTTACATACTTGATCACAAATGCAGCATTAGCTGAATACAAAATTTCATCCGAATCGTTAGAGCCGTTTCCGAGATACGCGAAATAAATTCATATACACGAATCGCTCGTGTAAAGTTATTAGATAGATATCATTAAAACAACTAATATTATGAAATTGGTGGTTAGAGAAAGAAATCAAACGAACGAAGCTCTGTTGATTAATCCAAATTTTAAAGATGTATTACCCCGACATAACTTATACTTTTTATGGTTTTCCAAAGAGAAAACTACTTAGAAAACATTAATAAAATATAAATTGTAAGATTTAAGGCAACGCGCTGCTACTAAACCGTACCAGTCACCAATATTGATAATTTAATCACATCACGTACAAAATTCATTTTATTATCTACACCTTCGAACAATTTGATCGAATTCTACACATATTTTGTACAAAAGCCACCAAGAAGGCATTAAAATAATGAAATTTTCCGACATCAAATTTATTCGCACAATCTATAGAAGTGATTCAAATAAGTAAATTAGCAACGTTAAATGCTATTAAACCGACCCCAGTAACCTTTTGGCCCTTAATTAAAGATTATGCTGCCTGAAAATGGACATGAAAACATACATAATTTAAGTAAACGGTCACCTCTCATGACAGCAATATGATATTTTTTAATTTACATTGTAACATCGATTAAAACAAAAATTGGATTTTTGCTTTACAGTGTTGGCCTCATTATTTTACTGTCAGGCTCAAAATATCAATTAAGGCTCAGAATAATAAAGAGCATTCAGAATCCGTTACGTTATTTACAAAGCGTACAAGGCCGCCGTCTGTCAAATAGTATGTAGCCTTTGGGGCCTTTTACAGGTCCCTAGTACATTAAAATAATGTACAACCCTGCAATTTGCCGTCCTGTTAAAATATTATCTGTTTCGTTCTGGGGACGAAAATATGAAATTGCGTTTCAATACGTCATTGCTCAAAGTGTAACACATGAAGAGCCAGCGAGTTTCTCACAAGATTCTCTTCGTTTATGTAAATATTTCTGGTTCGTGCAAATGTATTCACGGCCTCTGATTTTTATCGTAGTCTCTCGAGTCACTGAAGTGTGTGATACATTTGCATTTTATCGCAGAACATATTATTTATTTGATCGAAAAACAAAACGGTTGGATTGTAAAATAATTGTCATTCTGTAGGCCAAAACTAGAGTCAGAGAATGAGTGGAGTATGTAGACGTACTCAAACAAGATCCATGTAATAAAGACTCTACAGTGATGACATAATTATGCTACTGAGACGTGGTCCTTACGTGGACTTTTCAAGCTCTTGAACAGGAACGGATTCAGCATCAACATCAATGGCGAATACATCACTCAAAGGCAAAGAGGTGGCCCGAAGAATCCAACTCGGATGGGCAGCGTTCGGGAAATTACGTGATATATTCTCGTCCAAGATACAACGAGACCAGTGTGTGTTGCCGGTAATGACATATTTATAGTACTGAGACGTGGTCCTTAACTGTTGGCTTTTTTGGAAAAACTTAGAGTCACACAGCGGGCAATGGAGAGAGCTACGCTAGGAGTTTCTTTGCGCGATAGAATCCGGAACGTGCATTCGCCAAAGAACCAGAGTCACTGACATGGCTATTAAAATTTGCAAGTTGAAGTGGCAATGGGCAGGCCACATCGCCAACGAACAACCGATAACCAATAGGGAAAAAATTCTTGAGTGGAGACCAGGAACCGGAAGACGCAACGTAGATATGCCTCTTACTAGATGGACCGACGACATCGTGATAGTTGCGGGCATTCAGTGGATACAGATGGTAGGCTGTCGTTCAGTGTAGAGGTCTAAGTGGGAAGCCTATGTTCAGAAATGGACGTATTATGGCTGATGATGATGATGAATAAGGACTCTTATTAATGTGTGTAACTGAGTGAACTTTTAAAATACTATATTTTATTCTATTCGAGTATGATTTTGTTTGGTTGCTCTGAGTGGTTTAACTAAAATAACAATTTTAAGAATTGTCTATCCTAATAACATTTTCGTGTATAAGTAACTCAAAAATAAAAGAAGATAGAGGTCTGATATCACGCATATTGTTTGCAGGTTCTGACGATACTCCAATAAGGATTACCAAATCCCTCACGGGACCACTCCTCCTTGCTTGCCCCGCTAAAGCCTTTCATCGTGACGGTTTTTGACAGTTGTCAAACCGGATCGTTGTTACGTTAAAGGAAAGGAAAGCATCGGTAGCTGAGCGGAAAGAGCGTTTGGGGCGTACACCCGATGGCGCAGGTTCAAGTCCTACCAATCGTAATTTTTTTTTATTGCCCTAATATTTAAATACATTATCATTTCAGCCGATAATGTTCCCATTGCTGGGACTCAGGCCTAATGACGATAGCAAAAAATGCGCATGTGTTGTGTAAATTTTTTGTACCCACAAGAGTTTAAAAATTATGTCCCAACAACTATATATCTACAAAAGTACACGACGAGTTCGATATTCCTTACTTATAGCAACATTTTTAGATCGTGGGTGTTGGTAAAATTACTCAAGTCGTTAGCATTTATATACGCGGTTTCACAAGCAACATTTTATTCTTAAACAGATTAAAGGGTACGAACTTTTGTACAATGGGAGTTTGTTTATTGTGCAGTGAGTTAATGGATTACGAAAGGTTAACTTTAACAAATGAAGTTGTTAAAAGCACGCGCTTGAGCTAATTTGTCAAAGTTATAAATAATCATATAAATTGAAAATTCAAAAAACCAGACAGACAGACGGACAGACGGACAAACAGACAGACAGACATCGTAGGCTTAGTAATAAGGTCGTTTTTACCCTTTGAGTATGGAACCCTAAAAACACACAATTTCAAACCGATGGACAGATTATCATCAAATTAGATATGATAAAAATTACCTATTCGTTTTTTTTTCATTCAGCAGCTACAACATCAGATACACACCGTCGACTGGCGTGAACAGTAAAATTTGATGCACTGTGGGCTTTTAAATATTAAATGATCCCTTGTTTTCATTTTAACTTGTAAATGATGTTGAATTGCGAATGTTATTTACCGTTCCTGCATAAATAAATATTTTTCCAATGGTTTCCATTTTATACTCTTTTAATTTGCGCATGGTGAAAAGTGTATTAACTCAAAAAATGGTCAAAATATTACTTGAGTAATATTTTGACCATTTTAATCGACTTCGAAAAGGGATGAAGGTTCTCAATTCGGCCCGTATATTTTTTTATTCATGTACGTTGATTACGCCGGCATCTGTAAATCAACTTGCGTGTTTATTTTTTATCATGTAGAAAAACTCTCGAGGTGGTCCCACAAAAACTTAATAATAATATGGATAATTTTGGTCAAGCGCCTATGAATTTCGCGATAGCAAATCGCGATAACTATACTACTTTTGTTCAGTTGTTTTGTTCGAGTCAAAACGAAGAGGTATTCATGCATGAATGTGTATTTAAAGTCGGACGGGAACAAAAAATTTATAATTTTTGTATAAATTAAATCTGAGTTTGATAATAAAATATAGTTCCCGCACGTCTTCAAAATCCGTGAAAACATATTATTTTGTTAATTTTAGTGGTTTCATTCAACATTCTTAAGTGATTTGTGAAGTGTATTTGTGTTTTGTGTTTTTTTAAGATAGTATTTATTAGTATTATTGTAATAAAACAACGTAGGTCACAAAATTTCAGGTGACATAAATCTAACTTGGATTTTAAGACAACTTACCAACATGAACTGTAACTTTTTAATTATTAAACACCTAGTACACGTAAAAACAACTGAGTTATTTTTTTGCAGAAACTATTCGTCCGATTTCAGATTAGGGCCCTTCACTGAGAGAAGGCCTGCGTTTCAGCAAAACATTATAAATGCTGATTTATCCAATTTAATGAAAATCAGAAACATTTATTTTGTGACAGTGAAAATATAAAACTTGAAACATTAAAACTAACAACAAACATGAAGCATGCGATGCTCGGTATCTCTCTGTATTGTTTTATATGCTACATAAATATAAATGTGCTTAATTTTGTAAATACCTTATTTATAAACTTATTGAAGCTCAGCTCTTTAGCGCTTAGTTTTGTAATATTATATGTTTTTAGTAAAGTGATTTTCCACGAGATTATTACTACCACTATTATAGACCTGTTAATGGCTGTACTTTAAAATAATTGTATATATTTTTGTGCTGTTGAACTTAAATAAAGATATAATAAAATAATAATAGAAGTTGATTTGACTTTGGAAATACCTCAGGCGAAACGCTGACTGAAGAGTCGAAGCGCGTCGCGGCAAAAAGCTACCGTAAAAACTCAACGCTTTTAGGTTTATACTAAGTTCATAATAGAAAGTTAATTTAATAGATGGTTAATGCGACGCGTGACCAAAATGCTGGCGTGTTTCTGGCTCAACGCATTAGCATTGCCATTCAACGTGGTAATGCCGCCAGCATGTTGGGTACGCTGCCAACTGGTAGTGGGCTTGAGCATTTGGATTGTCTTTAGACCTTCAACGGTCTATGGGCAGTCTAACTGTATTTGTAGTGTTAGTTTTAGCTTGTATTTTGTTTAGTTATTAAAGGCACTTGCCCGAAAAAAAAAAAATTTAATAGAAAAGCCTTCATAGAAGCACTGCGGGCAGGGTAAATTTTGAGCCTATATACAATACAGTCCACCAGGAATAGTTGACTTTTCCACGGCTGATTGTATACACCGCGACAGCACCGCCTCGACTCTAGAGTGAGCGTGGAGGACAATATCTAACTCAGAAGTCATTAACCATTTAGAAAAATTATCTTCACAAATAATGTTTCTCAAGTAGTTTTCTTTTTGACTAAACCATACAAACTATATGGTATGTCGGGATGATACATTTCTGAAATGACTATGGACACAAATTTTCTTCGTTCGTTTTTTTTCTATAGACACACATTTCTAATCTTTCTTAGTTCAGAAATTGTAACCACAATTACCCGGGACCCGGGTATGTCCTAAAACTGCGACCAGAACCACCGGAGGATGGGCAGCAGCGTCCTATTAGTACACGGTGAACGTACTGCGATTCCCAAGCCGCCTGCGAAGCGTGGGGATTATGGCAACACCCCTCTCTAACAGGGAGGCCTTTGTCCAACAGTGGACGTTTAATGGCTGCTGGTGATGATGATGATGATGAACCACAATTATATAGGTTTACCATACCATACCTACCATATACGTGTCTCAACACGCTCTTGGTCAGTTATTGAAAATACGCAATTAAAATAATTGCGTTCAAATTACTTATTTTGTTTTTCAATACAAGGAGATGAAAGCTTAGCTTACGAACCGAGATATCCGATTATTGTTTGTCATACGTTCGTACATTGGCAAGCAAGTTAATGATCCTAGTTCCAAGCGGATGCTGTCTGAACACCACAAGATTGTCGTGTGCGAATGCAGTGAAATGATTCATGGCACCAGTTTATCACTTGCTCAGTTGAGAGAATGTTGAATGTTCTAGACCTGTTGTAACAGGACAGGCAGGGCATGTCAAATTTATGGGTTTGACCTATTGGATCATAGGTCTTCCCTTGTATTGGGAAATTTAAACATCTTAGAGCGCTTTTTATGTCATCATCATCATCATCATCATCATTTCAGCCATAGGACGCCCGGACGTCTACTACTGGACATATGCCTCCCCCATCGATCTCAAAAAGGGTCGGTTGGAACAGGCCTGCATCCAGCGTCTTCCTGCGGTCTCTTAATTTCTCTTTTAGATAATATACTTGAAAAAATTGAAACGTGGTCTCTCATTATGGGTCTCATAAGCAAGCTCAAAGTCGCAAAACGAGCTATGGAGAGGGCTATGCTCGGGGTTTCTCTACGAGATCGAATCAGAAATGAGGAGATCCGTAGACGAACCAAAGTTACCGACATATACCGGATTAGCAAGTTGAAGTGGCAGTGGGCAAGGCACATTATAACGCAGAACACGTGGCCGATGGTGCTGAAAGGTTCTTGATTGGAGACCTCGGACCGGTAAGCAAGCCTTATAGGACGTCTACCCACAAGATGTATCGACTATTTATTTATGTCCAGCAGTGGACGTCCTATGGCTGAAATGATGATGATGAATCTAAAATCAAAACAATGTGGGAATATCCTAAAATACTATTTTGTTGAAACTCTGAAACTCTGAAACCTGCATCAGAATGTTCTGTCAGTGCTTCTTTACAATAACTAGTAATATCCACTGTCAGCTACAGATAAGTTAAACATTATTATATTCATAGGAGTACAGGTATGAAAGTATAATAAAATTGCCAAAAAATTTAGAACACCAAAGATAATAGATAACATAGATAAGGTTATTATATCTAATAGTACCGAAAATTAATGCTATCTTGCCGCCGTCACAGCCTCTTTATTATCCGAAATAAAAATCCTCTTTATCTTACATCGTAAACTAAGCGTAACATTTTATTTAATGCTCAGTTGGCTATCACAATTTTTCACTGTCTGATTTCAAACCGGGACTTCATAAAAAACACGTGCTTTTGTATAAAACCACAAGAAACCACCCTTGCCGTCACAGGTCTTTAGCCTGTTCTCATTGTTCTGATTTTTATTTAGCACAAAAGATTCCTTCACCGCCATTTCGGCAGGGTATCCCATTACGCATGCCAGGAAGTATGAGAGTACAAAGGGAATGAAGGAACGGTGTGGGACGGCCCTCATTTATTTATTCAGGACCTCGCCGGAGAAAGTAATTCATGCGTGTTTATTAAAAAGCTGAGTGGTTTTATCGAGGAAATAAATTAAAGTTGCCGTCGGTGATGTCACTCCAGCGGAGGTGCGGCCGGAGTGCGAACGCCGCGCCGTGACGAAAAAACTGTCTTTTATTTTCTGATGTGTCTTTCGTTGGTTTTGTAGGCGTGTTCAGACTCAGATGCGTATAAAAGCCGTAAGAACGTTCTGTAATATCGTCTCCCACGAACTTAGGTGCAATTCTGACTAAGGCATTGTAACGGCTTACAGGGCCGTAGAAAAGTCAAACTGTTTAGTTTACCAAAGGTTCAAAATTGTACCTCATTTAGCAGAGTTTAGAACAGTCGATGCGCTATGGAGAAGCAACGCGGCGCGGAAGTTAAAAAGGCCACCTAAAGGTACGTAGACATCGCCGCCTATATACTCTATTCACCATGCGTACTAAATATATAACATTGTAAATCATTATTTTGTTTCTCAACGAATTTTTCTATAAATTTGAGCCTCGTAAACCTGTTCTCACTCCCTCCCTTTCTCTATCAAAATAAAAACAAAACTCACAACACCCTAAAGGGAATTCTAATTTGTGCAAGGAAATGAAATTAATTAGAAGGTATTTATCGGTAAGCCTTTGATTAAACTCTCCTTTACAACCTTTTAATTAATGCCGAGAAATGTTTTTAACGAGTAATGAAAGGGTCGTGCCTAGTTGGCCTATTTTTAACAGGCTAAAACTTCTGGATTTTTCATAAAGTCGCACATGAATAGACTTCGTTTTACGCTCATTAATACTTAATTATTTTAAGTATGATAACACACCATAAATTATTTATACGCCCAAGACCAGCAGTGGGAACATGATAGAATGATAACGATGAAATGAATCCTAATTGAATATGTTAAAAAGCATTTTTACATGCACGTATTTGAATTTAACTGAAGCTAAAAGTCACTGACCTAAAACTAGGTCATCTAATTGAAACACATAGACAAATAAATAATTAAAAACTATAATAGATAATTGAGTTCTAAACACGGTGCGGTGTACGGTAGAGCTGAAAACAGTCGTTTAAATTTTAATTGCCCCTAGGTCCATTATACACAGTTTGACTTCAATACGCTACCTAGTTGCAGTCGCTAAAGCAACAAAATACTGACAGTAAGAATACTCTACAGGGAAAACATAAACACTAAAACCTCAGATCAGACAAACAAGAGAGATATGCCTAAGTACAATTATCGTTCGTATTTAAATTACTATACCGCTAAATCGTCTAATGCAATAACTGTAGGTAAGTACAGTACCCTTACTTTCATTTTTCACGCACGCTAAGAAACTTGCAGTGACACCAATAAACTAACTAATAGTACTTATAGTCCACATGCAAAAAAGGGCGGCATGGTATGCAAGGCTAGTTCGGCTAAAGGCATCCAAGTCTGATGATGCGTTTGCCTCCGCCACTCTACTTAACCTTATCTCCTTTGTATGTCTGATCTGAGACTACATCTAACTAAATAATGAGAATGTTACTTCTCTTCTATTGAAAATTTCAATGATACAACAATAAGAAGTACCAATGCACATGCATTTTTTAAAAATCATAAAATTGCTTAAAACCACTAAAATACATCACAAGTAGAAAACATAAAGAACGAGCTGTCGTATCACCAGAACACCAGACTATTTTAAGGTTTATATAGAACACGAAGAGACCGAGGAGAGTGGCATAAACAAAGGGAGGCCTATACCCAGCAGTGGGTCACTCAGGGCTGATGATGATGAGAACACGGATGGTAATGCAAATTTTCTTAGTAAAAACTTAAGTAGAATCAACGAAACAACCACTTGACGTGGAGGGTTGTTTCGACGCCTTAGCGAGACTTATCAGTGAGAAGTCGTTGTTTTACCTTGCTTGGTGTTTTATAATGTATCGTTAAGTTCATAAATATCTAAAGATATCCGCTAATAACTTCAAAAATTGTAATTGTAAATTGTGGTCGAGGGGACTACGAGGGGATTTCAACTGGCTGCGTCTACGCAATTAATTGTAGTGTGGTCATGTTTCTGTGAACATACATCAACTTTTGCCAGTCGCTATATACTCTCAGATAAAATACATTCATGACTATGGTTTATGGTTTATGGTTCTTTATTCATACCAAATACGTTACACGTCAAAAATAATAATCAATAGAATTAAATGCTTATTAAAATTACATATACTTACTACTTATTTACCCTCAAATAAATAATCCAGGAATACTAAATACTAAATATTAAACAACCTAAACTTTTTGAATTCAATGCACAAAATGTTCAAAAACGTCCAATTTTGTAGAGTGTGTTTACTGGTTGTTATCCTATACTCTATTGTCGCTTGTTAATGGAATCGTGTAGTCGCTCTGAACACCATTCCAGATTAACTTTAATTAAGTGGATGTCATTCGAAACTTCAGCCTGGGGGATATTTATCCTTGTTCTGCAAACCTATACTGAAAACACAGGTTCGATTCGATACCTTGTGAAACAACTTGTTTTCATCATGTTTTAACTTTATTATTTATATTTTTCTGGAAACTAAGCAATATAGTGATCCGATGAGCGATGGTGGCCAAGCGGAAGCATGTGAGTTTTGCAATCTGACGGCACCCGGTTTGATTCTTGGCACTGCACCAATGACTTATTAAGTACCTAAATAAATTATGTGCAGTTTCGCATAAAAACGGTGAAGGAAAACATTTTGAGGAAACCGGTATGTCCAAAAACCTCAAAAAAGTTCAAAGACATTCACCAATATGCACTGGGCCAGCGTGGCGGATTACAGTCCATCCTCTCTCTCTCTCTGAGAGATGGCCTGTGTTCCAGCAGTGGGAACATGATAGGCTGAAATGATGATGATGACTAAGCAAAATTATTTTAACTAGCGACCCGCCCCGGCTTTGCACGGGTGTAAATAAGGTAGGTAAGGTAGGTAAGGTTAATTATTATATACATAAACTATCTGTGATTTTTTTTTTCATATAAGGTGTAAACCGCATCAAAATTCGTTGGCATGGTTTAGGAGACAGACGCGGAAAGAGACTTTACAACACATTTGCTCAAAAAGTGCACTTACGAAGCCTGTATACATCGTTCAAAAGTTAAACATTACGGATCATACAACGGAGCGTGCGGTAAGGAATTTTACCGCACGCTCCGTTGTATAGCACCGTGCATGTACTTTACGGTATTTTTTTAATTTCCATTTTTTGTTTTTTTCTCGGAAATGTGTTGTAAAACGTTGTATGGCACACGTGCGGATTGGTTATTACAAACTCGTGACTATGGTAAGCCCTCGACTTCGTCTCGGGCTTACATTCGTCTACTCGTTTGTAGTAACAAACTTACCGCACTTGTATCTTAAATAACTATTATTTTATACTGTGTAGAAGAGAAGAGAACTAACACAGCTGAATAGGCACCTAAATACACCTAAAAGTTTTATCTATAGTTACAAATGGTTTCCAAACCAGACTGTAGCGTATAGTTGCACTAATTGAAAACCGAGTATCTTAAATATATGCACATTTCCGATGAACACATTTTGAATCGAATTGAATAGAAGCTTTGAAGTGTTCTATCGTAAACTATTGGTTACTTTATTTTGAACTGATATTTAAATAATGGGTTCATCACCACTCGTGTTTACGGCAAAATTGTTTGTTAGATAATAATTGATTGCGTTGGGAAATGATTTTGTTTTGTGACAAATATGTTATAGCACTGCTACATTAATTAACTGAATTATTGATGATTAGCTAACAACATCTTGCAGGCAGCCTGTGTTCCGAGACTTAAAAAAAAAACATGTAAACAAAAAAAAAACAGAACCGTAATTTTATTCCTAAAGTGTACACTAAAAACGATACTATCATGGTTTAGGCCTACGAAAATGAAATAATCTTTAAATGAAAGAAATTAAAGCAACATTTAGGTAAATAGACTAGAAACCAATTTGTTGTAAAAACATTTAAATGCAGATTGAACCAGCTTCAGTTCTCCATAATTGAAACAGTGAATCGGAACCTCATGTTTAATCTCGTCATCTGGTGTCTTATTGAAGTTGTTTCGACTGTGCAGGATTAGTCGAACAGCAGCTGTGTACTGTAGAGAAGTATTTAGTAAATAAAGCGTACGCTACGTATTTAGAATGTTTTGCAAAGAGATTCACTTATGTCTCAAAACTTTAGTAAGCATTTACATCTTTTTAACTTTCCTGTAAGCCCTTGAATTCTGATACGTATTTTTTCTTCTATTATTTACTTATCTTCATATTCCAGTCTTAAAAATTTACTAAACAAAAAAGCACCCAACTTCAGTTATAAAAACCACCCGAGAGCTTCTTTTCAAAGAATTATCTTCATAATTTCAAGGTGTCGATAGATGAAAAGCGTTCGGAGTAGGGAAAATTCAATTCTCTGAAGGCTGCGATATCGACTTACAAACTTTAATGAAAATGTTTTCAGGTTTTTCTTTGAATTTTTATGAGTGAATTCTTTGCAACAATATCTGTGTTGTATGCGAGATTAAACCTTAATTACTTTATTGGAAGCAGCTACTACTTCATTAGCAATGCAGGCAATGAGGTTTTACCAATAGGGACGTCATACTCATTAAAAAGCACTAAAACATGGCGATATATAGCTATAGCTACCTACACAGGACCCATAGAACTTTACAGCCTTACAGCCTTTTAAAGCCGACCTAGTATAAGTTGTAGTACTAAGGAACCCTAAAAATGAAGTGATGGATGCACAATGGTTACGTAATAAGGATATTTTTTGGCGTAGTTTCTCATTGCATCAAAACGGAAACAATCGCGTGAAAAATCTTTCACTTCGCATATTAGAATCAGCATTCAGAGTGGATCGATGTGTAAGCACTTAGCCGAACACGGCTGCCTGTGGCAGTTTCCTGGGGACAGCCTTTTGAAAAGATGAGAAATAGTTATTTTCTCGTTGCGGACTCCCCGCGGACTATTAATCATCCTTACTCGGTAGGAGGCGCGGATTGACCTCTGAAGTAGTATGTACTACTTACGTCGCTTTGGAATTTAGCCATTGTTTGTCACTTGACTGAGTTTTAACTTATAGAAAGTACATACGTACTCAAAGGCCTCTTTAGTAGATTTTTTCATCATTATTTAGTATTTCATAATAAATCAATAGATAACAAAAAATCAATAGCTGTAATTTTACCCACTACGCCGCTAGTTCCCGCTCGTTCTTCCGCAATTAGTCGGAGCTCAAAAAATATTTTGTTTTCAACAATATTCACTGAAAACTTAACCGAGCCCAGACTAAATAGTGAAAAGGTAAGATACTGCCATTATACGATCATATATATGATATCAATACATACGAAGATATTTGTGCATTACATTTTAAGTTTTATGAAAATGGTGTATAATAAAAAATGGTGTCTTGTTTTCACTCTTCGAGAAGTCGATAAATCAGTTTTAAGCATACAAATAACTAGTGTTTCTAAGTAAGCCGATACTGTATTTAGATGAGACATGTTTGGACTTATTAACTGTCCGTCACGCCTCAAGTTTTTAATCTAATTTTCAGTCACTCCTATTGTGTCAACGTACGTTTTGGATCGACGAAAACTTGCTAACTTTATTTATTCTTTAAGGGCGTGATCGTGCTACTAAGTTTCGTCGAGTTAAGTTTTTCATTCAATGTTCAAGAGGTATAATGTCTGGCGAGTTAAAAAAGTTTCATTGTTAAGCTCGCAAAGACCTTTCAAAGAGTTTTTATAAATAGCTCTTAAGAGACGTCGTGGTCAAAACTTTTTTAACATTCTGTCTTTACGTTAATGCGGCTGGTTTATTTTATATTTTTCATTTCTTAAGATTAAATCAATCATTTTTTGTCATTAAATATGCATGTTTAATATATTTTTATTAAAAAAAGGATAATTTTAATTGCTCTCTATCTGTCGTGATGTATAAGTAGTAACGTTTAGCTCTAGGTAGCAGGTACGGTAATTTACTGCATGGTATGGTAAATTTTATTACTTTCGGGATTTCTAAGTAATCCTCGAAAATTTTGTTTTAAGTTATCGTCAGTCTTTGGTGAAGTGGTTGGTGGCTTCTTCATAGTGATCTAATATCACCAGTTTATGTAGGATCGGTAATGGCCAAGCAGTAGCATGTGCGATTTTCAATCTGACGGCAAACAGTTCTATCCTCAGCCCTACACCAATGACTTTCAGTATTAAATAGTACTTTAATAAAATAAAATTAGGTATGTGCAGTTTCGATGCCATCGCTCAACAAACAAAAATATATATGAAAGAAGAAAAAAAGGGAAAAAAAGCAAAGAAAATTAAAAGGAGAAGATTTATGAAAGAAATATTTTTTTCTGAAGGAAAATATAATAAAAACACCGATATGTGTAAGCACCTCAAAAAATCTAAAACATGTGATATATTCACTAACATGCACTGGGTCAGCATGGTGGTAGGTTAATGCCCATCATCTCTCTGAGATAGGGCCTGTGTCCCGCAGTGGGAACATAATCGGTTGATATTGTATATAGTAGCATGCTTGACAACCCGTCGCCATTCCTTTTCCGAAACTATGTACATTATCACAAATAAAACCCGACCCATTTGCTCAATGCTCATATAACAGCAAGTTTGTTCAACCTACATCAAGGCGAAGTAAGGCGGAGGCAATAATGCTGTTCGTAATAGGAATAAATCTCGGGATCGTTCGATGACACTGAGTGACATTGCGACCGCGGGGAGCGCGATCCATCACGCCACTGCCGAGACCACATTAGTTACATTTTCTTTGGCTTGTTCTGTTTTATTGATTGAAACGTTATTAGGTATCCATGATTTAAATTAAGAACCCGGTCCCCGGCTAGCAATCTCTTGCAATACGTAAAATTCATCGTTTTAAGTTAAAATCACTGAGTAGTAATTATAATAAATATTATTAATTAAAAAAAACTTTTAAATCAAGCATTTAGGCGTCCGTTTATCTAGGACCAAAGTGCTTGGGAAGACAAATCCAACGAAGCCAAATTCGACGGGGTTACGAAATTCGACGGGGTTACGTTGTTCGTTTCGTTAAGGAGTTCCTATGGATGGAGACGGAAGGTGGCCACTTTCTGTCATCATCATCATCAGACCAGCTCAATGGTACCAAACCTACATAATTCAATTTGAAATAATGATGGGTTATGTAGGCTATGTAGGTCTGTCTAATGTGGACAGAATCGGTTATGGATAACTTGTCTAAAATTCAGTTGCAAAATTTATACTAACAGGGCAAGTTGAATAAAAGCTTGTAAAAACCGATAGAATTTTTAAGTATAACTTCGCCAAGATTTTAGTTAAATTTTCAACATGTTATTATTTAGGCTAAGAAAGAGGGTAGATCGTTTTATTTGCAACTTTGAAATGTTCGACCCACCACCCGCAGTCTTCAGTCTTACCGAGAACATGGTGCATGTAACTGCGCCGAAATATTGGGAGATCATTCCACAACCTTACCACGGTAAATATCCCGTTAATAATTATATAACTGTTACGATATCATTTACTAAGGAGAAGAAGAAAATAAATTTTTGCTTGCTGTGAATGAAAGCTTTTTTCGTTATATATTTTTTATGTCTTTAAAATGTTTGCGATGTACATATAAAATATATAAGGTAGGTAGGTACAATCAGTATTACAAAATTCCTACTTAGTGATTTTTATTTAAACAGTGCGAGCGAGTTAATTGTGGCGACGGGGTCTTAAATTTCATTATTCGTCCTAATAAACAGTGCTTTAAGTTGATATGTTATTATTGATTTGGAGGTGGTGTAAAGCAGTAACCGCGTGGTGGCTGAGATTAGGTTGGCAGAACCAGGGCTGACCGAGGATGAGGTGGACCGACCATATCTAAAGAACTGGAACGAGTAGATGCGACTAGCAAGAGACCGAAGAGCATAAACAAAGAGAGGCCTATACCCAACAGTGGGTCATTCAGAGCTGATGATGATGGTAATGAAGAAGTATATTTAATTAAATAAATATTGCATTAGTGAGAATATTTTTATTAGTTAGTGATGCGCAGTTTAAAATTAGGTAGGTATGCCTCCCACTAGATGGACCGACGACATTTTGAGAGTCGCCGGCATCCAGTGGATGCAAAAGGCAGGTTGTCGTTCAGTGTGGAGGTTAAAGGGGGAGGCCTATGTTCAGCAGCGGAAGTCTTCTGGCTGATGATGATGATGATGATGATGAGAATAAAATTTGGTACCTAGATGAAATCTATGATAATTACTAATACTTAGTGTGACTTACTTTTAACCTCAATGTGTCTTTAATATTTTTGTCTAATTCCGTCATACATGTTATTATTGTAATCAGAATTATTATAAACTGATTAGCTATTTACAACCAAGGAAAGTATCACAAAAAACTGCGTAGAGTAACAATAAAAGTCCGTAAATATTGGAACAGATATTCACCAATAGGCACAAGTTGAAGTTGAACTTCAAAGATGAGTATTTGTCTTTTAACCTGTGTTTACATAATACCCTTTAGATGATGCCCAAAGACTTCTCATTCAAGACGATATAAGTATAACAATTTCTTAAAAGAGGTCAGAATGGTGAAAACATCTGAAATATCGAGGATGTCAGGTAAATTTATAGGGATAATATGTTGTAGGTAGAAGAAGCTCAATTTAGGAGATGTGATTCTTTTCTCAAAATCTTACAAAAATAAACAGCAAAGAATGTTAGAACATCACGAAAAGTTCAACCGAGTTTTCCCAAATCATCAAAATACGTTTCTTTTCAGGCGTCTACTTAACTTCTTACTGTTCGTAAGAACAAAAGCTAATATGAAATCTGGGCGTAAAGTTTCATCCATTTGCGGGAGTTACGAGTTGCGTTGTGGCCGTAACAGTTTGCTATCTCACTTTTCATCCCGGAATGCTATGAACTGATCATAAAAATTTATATGAGAGCAAATTCTATCACGGTTCGTAAATGGGACACCATAAAAATGTTGTTACGCGGACTGCCATCGATACAGGCAACAGCTGATGATAGCGATTATGTTTATGGTGCACGCATTCCAGTGGGATGGCGACACCCTAGCCATCTCTGGCGCCTGAGCCTCGAGGCGATTCTGCCCAAAGTATCACGATGTATCATTTTTATAGCCGCAGCCAAAGTGAATTTGCAGGCCGAGATAACTCGGACGTGATAGTCGTTTACAGCTGACGTGACGTTCGGTTGAACAACTGTTGCGGAACGATTTGGGAGATGATAAAAACAAGGTGGCTTTATTATGATAGATTCCATATCTTATACTTCAGCTGCAAAATTATGGCTCTTTTAAGTTTAGCGTTATTTGAAATAATATTATGAGAAACTTTTGCTGTGTGGCCAAGAATAGGAATGCTCCATATCTTATAGGGGTCGTCCCGTAAGAATCAACTAAAACATACCTATTATACTGCAATGGGAACTCAGATCAGCCAAATAAGGGAGATATAGTAAGGTGGCGTGACGGGTGCGAACACATCAGGCTTAAATCAGGTTCGATGCCTTTAGTCAAGCTCACCCTGCATGACCTTGCTGCCCATTTCTTTGCATGTGGACTATTAGTTAGTTATTTGTTGTCACCGCAAGTATCTTAGTGTGCATTAAAAATGAATAAGTGTGCCGTACTTACAGTTTTTAACAGACGAAAGGTTATCAATTTACCTGTATGTTTTTGTTTTGCTTTTTTAGTAATTTTAAACTTTCGCGAATTGAACACGTCATGTTTTAAATGTTTATCGGGACTTATCACGTCTTATATTATTTAGGTAAAAATAGGTATACCTTAGAATAACTACTCAAAGAAGGTAAGTTTCCGAACAACGCCTTCTCAAAACGTAAGCTACAAATTCGCTTTGTAGCCTACGTTTCGATTGGTATTTTAAACGATTTAAGCAAGAAAATTAATGGATTACCTGTGGAATGTCACACCATAATTCTCATGCTGCTTTTCTGATTTGCTGTCGTACGATTTTACCGCGCAAATTGTCATAGTAAATTTTTTATATATTTTTTGGAGCTATATATGACACCATTTCAATGGCTTAAATTTTGCGAATGTACTTGGTTTCTTTGTGTAGTATTCTAAGAGGTATACCTTTCGCTCGACGTTTCGACCATGTTACAATGGCCGTGGCCACGAGCTGACTGAAAACTGCGGGCGAGTCCGGCGAGAAGAGCGGGAGTTTTATTCTTCTACCCTCACTTGATCTTGAAAAATCGCAGGGTTGTCACTACGACACACAACACTGACTGTATCGGTGTTAAGTCGCGATAAACATTTAAAACATTTGTTTTGTATGTTTATTACGCGATCACTCTGCCATATATCAATTAATTTTGATGATTCTTTTTTTTGTTTCGTAGGTCATATTTCAGAGATACTTTATGTATAAAATTTATCGAAAATGAATCAGCGCTTTAAAAAAATCATCAATAACCAAAAATATATACACAGGTGACGTTTTGGATTGTGGTTCCTTCACCAAAAGTTTTGATGAGGACTTTCAATATCTGTTTGTCTGTCAATGACAGTTAGTCTGAAAATGACAGTTAGTCATTTTCTAAATATATCTGTTTCGTTCTAGTAATAACATAGGCTAAGTATACTATGTACTTCTCCCTCTACGGGTAATAACAATTTTGGCATATGAGTAAAGATTGTAACATGTTTAGTTAGTTTGTATGCTAAATTAGCACTACTGTTATGCTACTAGTCCTTATTGTGTGATTCCAATTGATTCCTTATAGGAATGACGTCGCAGACAGGTGGTCATAAAAATCAAAGTCAAAGCTTTTACATCGCGGTATACATGCTGTACCGACCCCACATGGATAAAGAGCGGGAAATTATAATTACTAATATCCCTTTTTATAGGGTCTAAAGTAATATTAGTATCGCACATTTGCTAACAGTGAGCGCATACCAACTCGTCAGCAGGAAACCAATTCTATAAATATCTTCTCATGTAAGCTTCAGTACAGGAAAGCGTTTATGAGACCAGACGATGCGTAAATAGGGTTGGCATAGCTACGTGTCCTCCGGATCAGTAGTACGACTGAGTAGTCCAACTGGTAGTACACATTATACAACCTTGTACCTCTAGTACTACCACTAGTAATAGTGACCTTCTATGGCTTTGGTATACACATTATTTATTGTTAATTTTATACTGGCCACTTGAAATATATTTATTTCCGGATCAGAGCTGCTACTGAGTAGCTCAACTGGTAATACAAATGATACAATTTTGTACCTTTATTACTACCACTACTACTATAGGTTACCCTTTATACGTGCAGCTAAATATAACAGATAGAAAAAATAACGTTTGGGTTATATTTTTTTTACTTTTCGAAATCTGTACCATTCTAATCTCTAATATATTTCCGCGTCAATACTGCGACAAAAAGAATGATTCTACAAGTTGTTACAGATGATGTAGCCATACTAAACTTAAGAGTGTTGATGAAGGACGAGATATGACCGGTCACGATCTATTTTGTATGAAGACTTTTTGCCCTAAAATTTAATAAACTAGTTTTCTACAAAATGTTCACTTTGATGGGTAGATCAAAACAATTAAGTAGTCTACACCTTTATGTAATATCCCGTATAAGGGTGTTAGAAATATAGGTTTCTACCTAAATTAAGTTAAGGTCCTAACTAACCCTATGCCTAACCAAAGCACACAATTTTGCAGCTAAACGGTTCCGCAAAAAAAATTTGATAATTATTTTTTAAGTGAAAAGAAGACCGTATTTAAATTACAAACCTATTAAAGCTGTTTCAATCACTTCGATGGTGACAGTTAAAAAAAACAGACAAGTACGAGTAGGACTCGTACTCTGAGGGTTCCGTTGGATGGGACCCTCAGAGCGATTGTCCAACCAAAAAAACAAAACAAAACAGTTTAAAAATTAAAATACAAACTTAACTTTGTAGTGGACAATAAGATTTTTTCATACATTCCAACTACAAAATGTAAGTTTGTAATAGCAAAAGAATTATTTTTAAATGATCTAACTTAAAATTTATGACTTTCGGATTTATTCCTTTATAATTATGTGCTATGAGACCTTGCTTCTTGCCAAATTTCATGATTCTGGGTCAACGGGAAGTACTCCATAGGTTTTGATTCCCCTGTAAAATCGCAAAATATGCTACATAAATGGTCATATCTATTGATCGCGTAAACTTACAAGTTATTTTTTTCACAGCTGAAAGAAACCGTAGATTTGAGTACTTGATGTAAATTTAAACTTTATATCTTTACGCGTTCCTGAGAAAAAGGGTCTTGACAGACGGACAGACGGACAGACTGACAACAAAGTGATGCTACAAGGGTTCCATTTTTTTTTCTTTTGAGGTACAGAACCCTAAAAATGAAAACAAAATGATTTCAGCATGATTCAACATTAATTAAATCATTCAACATTCAATCATTCAAACATAAATTAAAATAACATTTAGATTTTGGTTTGATTTGACTTATCCTTATCAAACTTCAATCCATTTATGAATATTTTACAGAAATTGATTGTCTTTTGAACTTTATTTTACCAGGCAAACATATTTCTCAACAAACTTTTCTTTATAAAATCAAAGGTTAAACCCCGATACCAAGACCGTGGAGGTGATGAATAAACCATTCCACGATGAATAATGGTCGACTGCATTATGTATTGGTGGCGTGGAACTCGGAGCGTGATCGAGAGGTGCAAATGAACTATTTGCTGGCCGTTTAGCGGCGAATATCTTAGATGACGTCAAAGCAGTTTATTTGTGATTCTATTTGTGAAGAATTATCTAGCGTACAAAGCATATTATGTAAAAGTGTGGATATCTTCAGTGCCTAGGGTCAACGTTCAGAAATGTCCGAAACAAAAGAAGACTATATCCATACGGATTATTAGGGTAATATGCGCATTTAGCCTGTTCGATTCCCATCTAGGACAAACATTTATGCGATGAACATTTGTGTTTGTTCTATATCTGGGTGTTAATATCTATTTAAGTATGTATTTAAAGCTATATATGTATGTATATCAGTCTCTGGCAGCCATATCACAAGCTTTGCTTAGTTTGGGGTCAGATGACCGTGTGTGCAAAAATGTCCCGAATATTTATTTATTTATTTATTTTTGCTGCAACTTTATTCGTGAATTTTGTACCGAACCCAACATCGTTTGTAAATCAATGGAGCGAGAAATAGAGGAGTCATATTTTTTTAAGTAAATTCGATATTTTAGTTTGCATGGGTTGAGAGGCAAGCTTTTTAGCAAGCAAAACTACAAATAACCCTGTAGATTAGGTAAGTCATTGCGCTTTATAACACTGTTGTTTTTCCTATTCCAAAATCAAAGAACACAAACAGTGCTCCACGCTATGTACTTTTTATACGGTGTGAATTTGTTTTCGTCGCTTTTGCAAATGTGTTTACTCTGTCCGTGACTGAACATAACCAGGGAATAAAATCAAATTACATTTTTGCGAAATGCTTTTTATATGAGCCTATAAGTTTTCCATCGAGATTGATTGACCGCAATTTTATGTTCGGGAAAATCTCGTTTTTTCCCACAACTGGGTACACAAGAAAATGGTCCACGTGATTTTTTGCATCATCATCATCAGTCTATCATGTTTCCACTGCGGGAACTTCTCTCAGAGAAAGAGGATGTGTCCTAATCTACTATGCTGACCATGCATGTGCAAGCTTGCGAATGTCATATGTCTTTAAACTTTTCAGGTTCTTGATGGACATACTGGTTTCCTTACGATGTTTTACTTCACAGTTCTTGAACGACAACATAATTCATTGGCCGAGGATCGAACCGGGTGCCGTCAAATGGTAAAGTGCAAATGCTACCGCTGGCCACTTTCGCATTTACAATATTAGTATGATGTTATTATTATTAACGTTTTGTGCAATATTGTAATGTAATTATATAATTATAATGCATTTTATAAAGTTCTCACAGGAGAAATGCAATATTGTTTTGTTCCTTCAGTATTGCCCAAACTCAAATTTATCAGTCATGGTGATTTTTATAATAATTTGAAGAATTGTGATATGCAGTAGCTAATTTATTTTAACATCCCTCAATTTAACATCTCATTGAAGTTGGAACCGCTGGAAAACTGTCTAAGTTATGTGTTATTCAAGGTAGCAAGTTGAACAAGTTTATTCGAGTTTCAAGTTAATACGTACATGCGACAACTTTCTCGCTTTGTCACTTACTTACACACAACTTACACTAAGTACTTTACCTGCATCAAGACTTGCTCGCACACATAATAAATATCAATGTAGCAACACGTAAAGAGAGAGTACTAAAATATTCTGTAGTTTAGTAATTAGAAGTTATTTATTTTGCAATTAGTTTATAGTCTTGTTACTGTGCTGTGCTTGTAATTTTGAAAATAAATTATTATTATTTCCTTTTATTTATAAAATTTCTCTCGTCTAGCCCGGCCATCCCCAACATTGGGTAGCTTAGGGCGTCGAGAGTTGTGCTGCACTTTCACTAAGAGCTACTCACGGCTTCTACGCAACGTTCTTAGCTCTTGCGGTTTCCACCTCAACACGGCCGGTTAAGGCCAGCTATAGGGGTTGGGTTCTCTGGGGTTGTAGCCCCATGGAATCGGGGTACGTGGTGTCGTCACTCACCGACGGCTCGTCATAAAGCCGCCCCTGCGCTGTTATTATTATAATTTTTAGTTATATATGTAATGCTTATAACACACAATTGATGATTTATATGTCAATATTTCAAATTTTAACATGGCCCATTCAAAAATGGTTTTAATGGGTATAAAAATTATTGACATCCCCCACGGACGCATAAATCGCTTCTATTTCACATTTTATACGCACTGCGTGAGTGTGGAATTCTCTGCCAGAGTTTATGTTCCCTGAAAAGTTTGAGATTGTCTTCAAACCTAGAGTAAACTTGTTTTTTCAAAAGTAAGGGTGCTCCATCCTATTTCACGATTTAGCTTTACATCATAGGCATCATGTAGGCATTATGTAGTCAAACACAAGACTTTTGATTTTGAATTAAGAAAAAAAATTGCAGGCCCCGTAAAACGATCTAGCATTTTTCATAGCCATAGTCAACATGTAAACATTATGATTGTAAAGTTGATATTTATGATAATTTTGGCAACAATATTAGCAATTCTCAGTTTTTGGCGCCACTGTTAGAGTGATAAGTATTTGCCTAAGTATATAATTATAAATTTAAAAAAATCAGAATTGTTTTTATTTTTTTGTATAATACGCTATTTCGGATACGACGGATGGATCAACCATCATGCAAAGTAACCGAATTTTCCAGTTATTTTGATTTTAAAGCCAAACTACTAAACCAATTTTGATGAAAATTCTATAGGACCTATCGGAATGTATATACCTCATCATCATCATCAGCCTATTTGATGTTCGTCCACTACTGGACGTAGACTACTTGTAGTTACTCCTAAAAAACGCCACAAGGCAACGCCTTCTGCTTTTCGCATCCACTTGCCACCAGCCGCCTTTCGTAGGTCGTCACTCCACCTGGCTGCAGAGCGTCTTACTCTACGTTTGCCGAACGGCAAACGAATATACCTATATCTTTTCAATTCATAAAAAAAATATTTACCAAATCGGTTCATGAATAGCGGAGTTCGAGGTAACAAACTTAAAAAAAAAATAGGTAATAGGAATTGAGAATCCCCCTCATTTTTTGAAGTCTGTTAAAAATAAAAATAAAAATTGGGCATGCAAAATTATTATTGTTCGTATATATAGGTCGTCCAAACCATATAATAAACAGCAAAATATTCGTATTTCACTCACTCCATTGTTTCTCAACAACGACAATCAAAGCTTTGCTGATTGATAAATTCTCTCGATGCACTCCAAACATGACTTGCATTGGAGAGCATCCAACGGTCGAATCATTAAATGGGTTTCAGTAAATTCTACATGGTTTTAGTTATTCTCGGATACTGGCATTTTCGATGTTTCAATTTACTCTCCGCAAATTGAAAATGCGAAAATGTCATAATCATATTTTACAAATAAAACATTCATTAAGTACCTATTAGTAAAATGCGAACATGGATTAAACTGTGTCGAAACAGAGAAAGCAATCATCAGCAGCCATTAAACGTCCACTGTTGGACAAAGGCCTCCCTGTTGGAGAGGGGTTATTTCCATAATCCCCACGCTTGGCAGGCGGCTTGGGGATCACAGTACGTTCACCGTGTGCTGACAGGACGCTACTGCCCATCCTCCGGCGGTTCTGGTCGCAGTTTTAGGACATACCCCGCGGGTCCGAGAAAGCAAAAAATAAAAAAACTTCCAATAAAATAATGAAAAAGTGTATGTATTTGGGGTAAGTTATAAGTAAGATAGGTGTTTCTGTTATGTTTATATATCATCATCATCATCATCAACCATTCTCCACCCACTGCTGGGTATAGGTCTCCTCTTCAGCGCGCCATCTTTTCCGGTCCTGTGCTAGCCTTGTCCACTGCTTTCCTGCTGCTTTAACGATGTCCTCCGACCAGCGGGCTGGTGGTCTGCCCGGTGGTCGCTTTCCGTTCCGCGGCCACCATTATGTGACTGCTTTGGTCCATCACCGTCTTCTATATGTCACAATTTCTCTCCAAAATAGCTGGACTAACTTAAATGCAGTTTATTTTTATTTGAAAACAAGTTTCTTTACTTTAGTTTTTCACTTTTGATCAAACCCTGTACACTGTAAACTGATTGAAACTTTTTTTTTTAAATTTAATAATATTTTTTCAACCTTAGTTTCGTTTAATTCATGCCTTCATAATTGTCTTCTGTAGAGATAATTTATTATTGTTATAAGCATAGAATTAGAATGAGTAATATCAGATAACAACCATGCTTAACATTTGGTAAGCTTCAAGATTCTTTTACAAAACACATAACGGTATTTTTTTCTATACATTTTTGCACTACTGGTTCAGGTTTGTATTAGAAAACATTTTAGTAGAGAACTTCCTTTTAAAGTTACTTCACTAGAGTTTGTAGTTATAAGCGAAACCAAACAACCATTATCAACCGCCCAGTCACAAGGAGTTTTCCCCGCGCTTGGTAAGTCTCTCGCTAACTTTGTTTCAGGAACAACTTTTTCTGGTTTTTTAACGTGTTTGAACTCAGTTCAGAACTAGACTTGAAGTTGCGGCACTGTTGCGAACTTATGTATTGCTGTTTATATTGATGGTTATGCAGTAAAATTGGGATAAAGTGTGTGTTGTGGCAGCGTGGAACCAATAACGTTCTCTGGTGTCAGACACTCACTTTGGGTCACATCGTCAGAGAAGTGTGTTGTGAAAACAGTTTTGTTTTATTATGTTTCAGTTAAATAATATAATGATAGTTGTTGGCTCCATTTAATTTTCCTTTTATCTAAAATGACGAGTAACAAATGCAGTGCATTGCCCCGCAGGGTTTTGAATTGCTGAATGTTGTTAAGTTCTGGGTGGCACTGAATTTTAATGGACAAGCGTAGATTGTAAATGATTGCGGCCAGGTTGGACTGTACTTTCCTCCGGCATTGTTGTGAGAGACCTCAGCATGTACCGGTACCAATGCCGGAGAGAAAGTACTAGTGATTGTAAGTACCTGACATTATTAATATTAGAATTTGAAAATGTTTTGTTTAATTTAATTTGGTTATCCTGACTTTATTTTATTTTATATTTTGTTAATTATGGTATGGGTGGCGTAGCCCGAAATAAATGATTTTGAATTTTTAGAGCTTTTTTTAAGAATTGGCTTCCGTTTGACCTTCAACTCATCTGATGTTAAGCCATGATGTGGTCTACGATGGAGCATGCTTACCATCAGATGAGCGACTTGCAATTTAGGTTACGTCGTTGCATTTGCATTAAAAAATCTACCTGAAGTAACAGTAGCAATTTGTAGCATTTTTTTATTGCTTTATAATAAACAAAATGCTTCCTAAAAATTGTTAGCACACAATTTTCTTAAAGGATCAGACAAATCCTGGATCAACGAAAAATCCCAGAAACGAAAAATATTTGGTGGTTCCAGTTACATTGAAAAGTAGCCTCGAAAAGGGAGTAAGTAGTATGTTATTTATCCTGAATAGTAAAAATGTACGTACTGAAAGAGGTGTGAACGCATAAATATGCACTTTCAATCAAACGAAAACTACTGAAAATGCAGATGTACGAATGGATTAACCATACAAAAGAAATATTTTACTTGTTATTTTTAACGCGAGCGTGTGGATGAATACGGTTCAATTTTCCAATACGTCACTCGGTATTTTCCTGTGCTCTAATTTCTGCTCGCGACTTGCAACCATTCCTGATCGTATCACTGAGTTTGACAGGCTATCTGGCCCTGATCAATACGAGTATGGCCGCAAATACCTATTTGTATGTATACATTTTTGTACCAGCAAAACTTAATATAATGTAGTTATAGATTTTTTTTTAATCTTTCTACGATAACCAGCTTAAAGTAATTTAAAACCGGGATGAGTACAAGAAGAGATGAGAGGATTACGGGCTGAAAATGATAATGACAATACTATGATAATTTCGTATTACAAATTAATACGAAATTTTATAATATTGTTTTCTAACAATACAACAACCAAGAGCTTGATCTCAGAAGTTGGCCGCAGAATACGAGGTAACGGTGGCGACTCCCGCTCTGGCTCGTTTCTGGTGCAAAGATTGGCCATTGCCATTCAGCGTGGGAATGCTGCCAGTGTTATGGGCACTTTTGCACCAGGAACGATCCGGGGCGGGCTGTTTGACTAGATTAGTTTATATTATAATTAGAATTAAGTAGTTTGTTAAATTGTGACATATTAATTATGTAATATTAATAATATGTATTAATTGACATTTTTATATGGTAATAATAAACCTTTAATCTTAATTTTGTTGTATTGTTTAATTTTCAGTTTCAAAATTCAATGTTAGGTATAAAATAAATAAATAAATATTTGGGACATTTTTGCACACACGGTCATCTGACCCCAAATTAAGCAAAGCTTGTATAATAGTATAAAAGTAGTTCAGAATATGAATGCTCAAAGAGGACTTGTAGATGGAAATGTCAATGTCAAAATGAAAAAAGTACTGACTTGAGAGATTTAGTTAGACAAGTTTAAGGAGGATAACATAATAAAAGTTCTTATGTTTTTATGGAAAGGCAAAGGCATAGGAGCTTGAATGTCGCCTTTATTGCCTTATTGTCTTGAAAACAGCTCTTGGACTATGTTTTAAACTATTACGGTTGTTTACTCAAGTTATATGATTAACACACCCACAACCTTACCACGGTAAATATCCCGTAAATAATCAAACAACTTTAGCACTTAATCTTCTTTAAAAACACTAGCAGTCCTTATCCTTACCAACTTTATATTATCTTAATTAACTTGAAGAGTATAGGCAACGAAGTGGCAACGTTTCTAGTATTGCAGTTGACCATACATGACCATACATGACTTAACATCAGGTGGTACATATTTGACTTTTTTTGACTCCATAGAAATCATAGCTTAAAATTAATACTATGTGCGTCTTGTAGTTTTTTTACTTTTGTCGATAAAAGCGTTTAACTGAAAAACTCGACCTTCGTATTTCTCTGTCTATACTACTGAAACAAAGCTTAAGTGGAAAACATAGGTACTTGCATAGTACCTAGAAATACCAGGAGTTATTTGTAACACTTTCGACAATTCCACTTATCACCCTTTTTTGACTAGGCTAATAATTAAGCCATTTAATGTGTTAATAGTGTTGACTACCAGTTTGTATGACTCTGAGAATGAACTGCAACAATACAATAACAACAACAACAACTCTGACAAGACAACAACAAAACACCAAGACAAGACAACTGAACTCTGAGTTATCAATTTTCTAAACCGATCCAAAACAAAGACCTTGAAGCCGAGGATACCTAGAACAGTTAGCTTAGAATTTTGCCTTTGTAGCTCGTATTACAGTAAAGTAAACATCTGAACTAGACATTGAAGCTCAAGATAAATTATCCAGATCGCTACTAGTTAGCTTTTCTAATCAGAAACTTCTGTTCCGTTCTAATTGCCACGGTGGCCTAGTTGATAGTGAACTTGCTTTCTTTGCTTAGGGGCGTGGGTTCGATTCCGACCTAGGACAAACATTCGTATGATGGACATTTGTGTTTTTTTTCTATGTCTGAGTGTTAATATCTATTTAAGTATGTATATATGCATGTATATCAGTCTCTGGCAGCTTTGCTTAGTTTAAGGTGAGATGACCGTGTGCAAAAATGTTCCGTTTTTTTAATTGACTGAGTGTAAATGCTTTGTACCATATTTGCACCGAATGATGCAAATTCCTAGTCCATCCTTCACAACTCTTTCACATCAAGCTTATTTAGAGAGATTTTGAACAACTTTACATAAAAGTTTCTTGCATTGTAGTAGTAGAAAATAAAATTAATAATGTTTAGTAAGCTGTTTGTTACGTTATTATAATTTCCATATGTAATAAATGCCAACCATCTAGTTATTTCAATAACTTATAAGAATATTAATAATATTCATATTCATTTATTAATAAAATGTTATTTTACATGTAATATTGCATGATACTAATAAATATACAATCAAAAGTATGCTGAACTTTCAAATTATATGTTATCCTCACAGGTACGCAAAATGTTATGAAGCTATGTAGTCTTCCACAATGTAATGACACCGTATTATTCAAATTGATACAGCCATTTTGTCAAAATGGCTTTATACGATAATCTACGTAACGTTGTTAAACGGTGATTACCTCACGTGATTGCCTTCTTTGAACACGGTATTCAAGAATCGCTTGGATTGACATGACATTAATTTATATAATAATAACTTTTTTACACCGGACTAAAGTTAACGTTTGTCCGCAATCTCACCTGATCAAAAGCGATGATTCAGTTGAAGATGAAACCGTTTTCCTAGTAATAACCTATTCACCCTAGACTTGAACTTTCCTAGATTGTAATGCTGCGGACACACAAGGCGATCTATTTTTTTGCCGTTTTAATTAAGAATGACTTCTTCAGAACAGTGCTTAGTTTTACCACAGACGACACAATAGCACAGTTTTACAGTTGAGCTGAAGGTTTCGCTTATAAACAACAAAAAAAACACAAAATATACCTATATGTTTTTGATTTATGATTCAATGTATTCTACATGAATAAAGATATCTCCTTGTTAAAAGGCACCCAGTTGGGCTGCGAGTATATTTGTCTAGGTAAGATTTCAGGGCTCTAAATGGGAGGATGTCACGTCGGCAGCACTTGTCCTCAAGTTTGCTGCTCGGCGCTAGAGCTCCACGCTGTGTCTACAACTTTTCACATAAACTCCGCAACTTTACACGACGGCACTTATAACAAATTGCCTTTTGCTATTCAACATATTGAAATATTTGAAAAAGCTCTATCATACCGATGCTTTCTAGATCTGCTGCGCAAAAGTTTAATCGTTTACTTGGCAATAAACTTAGATGCGCTTTTCTTTGTTCTAGAAAGGGAACTGCAATGTAATTGGACATTTCTGTGCAAGGCGTGCGTCGTCACATAAACATTGTTACCGAAGTTTGCTAACTAGGTGTGCAGTATCGATCTGCTCATGCGAGCCCGTGGGCGGAGTTTGATCATTAGCACCGTTGTAAGTTCATGGTGAGAAGATATGCTAATGTTGAACCGCAAATTGCGAACGCTTTAAAGTGGGATGCTCTGGCTTTGTATTGTGGAGTCATAGATGTGGTATAGTGGTATTTGTTAGAGACGTGTTCGCAATGCTGTTCTTGTCCGTGTTCTGCTGCTGTAATTATAACCTCATGTTTCGAGAAACAACCTCTGGGCTTCCGAGCACAATTATTGTATAGTACCTAACTATGCTCCAAGCTCTCCATACTCGGACAAAGCTCACTCTTAGTAGTTAATAACCCCAAGTCAACACAACTGTATAGCGAATGCCTGACTTTGTGTTCGTAGAGGTGGGTTTTGAATTCGGGAAACTCACACACGTATCCGAATTGGCGGCATGATATCGGCTTGATTGGACCGTGAATGCTAACAGGATCGGCCGATGATCATTCGTCTATACCTTCATAGTTCCAGCGAGCCACTGTATTTACCTTTGTTAAAATATTTATTTAAGACACTTTCATAAAAACATGATCCAAATTGTGTTACAGAAACCTGCAACATAAGGTCTGTTAAGCATATAATCGAGGACCAAACAATTTTTTTACATATTATTGTGGACCATATTCTTTTGGACCATGATATTATTTTTTACCGCAAACCAAATATTTGTATACTACTGTGGCTTGTATAAGTGTACTACTAACCCTATTTTCTTTAGGTGCCCTTATAAATTTGCCCCTAATTAAATTACAATCTAATTCTATGCTAATAAAAAGAAATATTTTTATTACATAAGTAGATAATCTGAAAAATTATTATTGATAATATAATTTTAATGCATAATATAATTTTATAATTTATATATATAGTGTCAAGATAAATTTAATATTTAACATAAATTCCCGTGTTCTTTAGAGGTACCACTACACTACTTAACTTCGTCACACTTCGTTTTTATTTTACTCGGATTCTTTTATTATCTCAAGTCATATTTTAATCTATATTTTAGCTTTTTTTTTTATAATTGCTTTAAAGAAAATGCTAACGTAAGCTAATGTATCATTGAAATAAAGAATAACTTATTTCATAGTTGCGTACAAGACTTTTTCCTTTTCTTAAATCTTTAGTAACCGCAATAATAACTAGTGCCAATGTACCACCGGTGCTCTTCAGATGAAATAAAGACCTCACTTTATATGCGTAACAGCCAAGTTTTTGTGATGTATATTAGAACAAAAGCTTATGAACAAAATTCAAAGGTCCTCAATAGCATTTGTAATTAGTTAAACGGCTCTCTCATAATTCCTGAAGGCTAATTATGTCAATTCCGGAAACGAGGAAATAAAGTGGAAAAAATAATCCAAGTTTATTCCAAAGACATTTTGTACTTTGATACTTTCATTCCTCTTGCGTAATTGGAACAGAAAGAACAAATTACTGGGAGGGATCTTCAAATTTCTTCATTTACTTTTGTAATAGGATAATAATTATTGTCTTTTGGCTAAGCATAATGGATTTGTTTTGGTTAATTCCATTACTCTCTTTGCTTTGTTTGTGACTATCGATTTCATTAACAATCCAGATTTTGGAACAATTGTTGGGTTTCGATCTTTCGTAGTGAACGTTTTGTGATATTTTTGTGTGGCTAAATCTTAAAATAAATAAATAAATGGTAGCGTTATACAAACAGTTTCCTCTTTAGCACTTACACCCATCCTTAGTCATCTATTTAATTACATTTTGAGCATAATATCGTTTGTGTTTGTGTGCCGCTCAATATTGAAATGTGCGTTTGTAAATCTACTAAGAATATGTCAGTGTGTGCAATACAGTTTTACTTCGGCCCCTTCAGTTTTGCCAGACTTTATTAAGTTGAGTTACAGGCTCGAGTTTAAGGCAGATCCAAACTTTATATTATCAACGGGGTAAATTTACGTTATTGTCTACGCAATGTTTGAGAAAAGTACTATATACGAGTAGGTCAGTAATGGGTTGATCTTTAAAAAAATAACAACCCTAGAACTTTGAAACCATTCAACATTTCAGCCAAAAACAACGGCATCAACCAACCCGAAAAGATATAATAGTATTACCTATCATATACTCACGTGTCTCTCATCATCTCCCATCTACTACTCACAAATGAAATGTAGTTAACTGAACCCCATCCATAAACAATAAACATTCCCGAATAGCGCAGTCGTTGAGAAACTGGACTGGCAGGGCAGTAGCGGCCAGCTTTATCTCATATTATCAAACACGTGATCCATTAGTCGTACACAGCGATTGATGTCTCTACATACAACTGGAACAGGTTTGATCCCGCGATTCTATGGTGGTCGGATCATCGCGGAAACACTTATCGAGAGTGCACTTTGAATGCAGGTGTGAAAACACGGCTTAGAGTGGTGCTACTCTGATTCCGTGATACGAATTGTATTAAACAAGACGAATATGTTTTTACCTTGATCGAAATTTTACTCTATGATTTAAATAAAAGAAAAAGCTTTTTTTTATAATTAACGCACATACCTAACCACTAATGATAGAGACGCGCAATTTGACGGTGGATGTGGTTGTATTATGTGCGTGCCCGGAACTTTGTCCGAGCCCGTGCTTTAAAAAAAAATTGTTCTTAGTTACTACTACAACTACCTACTGCAGCTGCTGCTGCTGCTTCTGCTACTACTGGTTATTACTTATTGTTTTTAGGGGTTTGTTCTTCGGGTTTGTTTTTATTATATTGAATAAAGTTTTATGATAATAGCATTTGGTTTGGCTAAGAAGTTCAGTAAAATAATAATTGATTGAACTATATACTATTCTTATGACTACTCCTACTGCTATTATTCTTAGTATAAAGTCTTTTTTGGCGGCGTCGATATAGACACATTTGTAATACCTACTTATTTGGGCTTACGAACGCGCTGCGCGGATGGTCACGTTATCTTGGCCCAGTTGGTAGTGAATTTGCCTTCTGAGCTTGGGGGCGTGGGTTCGATTCCCACCTACGACAAACATTCATGTGATGAACATTTGTGTTATTTCTGGTGTTAATATCTAATTAAGTATGTATAAAAAAAGTATGTATATCAATCTCTGGTAGCCATATTACAAGCTTTGCTAAGTTTGGGGTCAGATGACCGTGTGTGCAAGTGTCCCGAATATTTGTTTATTTTTTATTTATATCCTTTACATTTAATCTTTACATTTAAACAATTAGTAGTTCTGGGAAATGCCTTCTACAAACATACTTACAATCATTATCACTCTAAATATAGTATTTTCCTTTACCTTGGTAAATATAATGGATTCAATGGTCAATGTTAACTATACTCATTAATTAAGTATGAATTTTCTTATTATTGACCAAATTTTCCGGTACCCCTTTAATGTCACACAAAAAATAAATTAAACTTGCTCAGTTTTTTTTTGTTTATTCAAATATATTTTTACAAGATTGTACTATTTATAGTTAATTTTAAGCTTAATATTGGGTGTTTACTCAAATATAACCACGTCTACAAACTATTCTTATTGGTTATATATATATACTTACATATTGGACATGCTATAACGACCACAAATAAACGCTGGAAAATTGCAGGATTACTGTTAAACACAACATAAACCTAACACCTGCCAAAATACTACGTTAAATACGGCGTATGTACATTTACAATAGCTGTCTGTGCTCAATGGACCATTGCTATAAGTGAATATTCAATATCAGCATTTAGTAACGTAGGCTTATTTACGTAGGTAATGTACTTACTGTGAGAGCATGCAGGGCGTCGTACCTGCGGCTTTGGGGCGGGCTGAAATCCGCCGTCGACAGTAATTGCACAACTTTGTTGTACCGCAATGGCAATTCCGCCTCATATGTGACCATCTTTGGAATCCGCGTGCGTATTTAAATGTAAATTTGAATGTGTTTCGTAAACCAGGCGCGTATTTTGCATAATATGCAAGCGCTGAGTGCATCTGTTCATTTTTGGTGTAACGGATTGAAATTGTGTTTTATATATTTATTTTATATTAATAATAGGCTTGCGTATGACCGCCAACTCGCCTGATATTAAACGATGATGTGGTCTACGATGGAGCACGCTAGCCTAGAAGAAACTGATTCCTCTTGATTTGAAGACACCCAGATTTGATTGTTTGGGTATGTACAGTAACTGTTTCGCGTTTCAATAGAGTTAGTTGTCAATGTTAGTCACAACGTCTTCAATGTCGTAAGTAAAAACTGATATAAAATTCAAAAGACTTGATCAACTTAACTTAATATTAAAATTACCCTAAATTAAACCAGCCAGATTTAAATTGCATAAATTAATTAATTAAATCGACGAGTTTCTCATTTCTCTGATTGATTGGAAAACTTACGGCTATCGAGAAAAATAAATCGAGGCTTTAAACATTTTCAATCAGTAAAAAAACCTCTCGGAATTCGATTAAGCTCGATTAAGGGTGTAGTCGAAAATTTCAATCTTGCTGGGAAAAATCCTTTTATATAGAAGCTGTATTATGAAGACGGTGGCTGAAAGGAGTAAATGGTGCGAAATAATCCGAGCTCTTAGTTCTACGTGGCTGAAAACGAATTTATTGCCCCTGAATACTCATAGCGGGGCGTTTTATTGACACCTTTTGATAATAGACTGTAATATAGACGCACATTACCCGAGCTATAGAAAGACTGCTCCATAAGAACATAATCAGGTGTGAGACTACACTCAATACATAGTGACTTCGTTATATTTCTATACTATTCAATTTATTTATTTATATTTTTTATTTATTTTAAATATTTAGTTTGTATTTACAATTTTAATTTGTAGGTAGTTTGTTTAGATTTTATTATACGTTTTAGTTTTTAGTCATTAATTTAAGTTTTCGTAAATATTCTAATGTTAAGTTGGCTTGTAATTTAAAAATAAATTTATTTACTATAACCTAAAAAAAAAAAAAAAAAGGATAAATTTTGAATAGTAATGAAATATAACGATCATAATTATGGCCTATATCTATGGCTATATCACCTTGCCACGTTTTTATTCGGTTTGAGACATGGTTGAACTGAAAAATGAAGAGTGCGGTCGATAGTACACGTTATTTGCTAGGTATGGCATTCCGAGACACAAAAGACACGCGGGTGATACCCACCTACGTCATCGATGCTGTGTTACCAGTAGCATGAAATTATAACTCCGCAATGTCTGTATATTGTGTGCAATCTGTGGAAATCCGATAAAACCATCCTGTTATCATTTAAATTTCTAATATATTCAATTCGTGCTTAACTTAAATTGCTTTGCTTAATCCGAAAATGAATTGAAATGCTTTTTGTGTTTTGTATAATAGATCTATAACAAATTTGTTTCCCAATTTCTGTGTTTGTTGCATCAAAGTAGCAACTGAACAGTGACGTAGATAGGTGTCAACTCCCGGAATGCCAGACCTTGCAATTTACCAAAATTATGGCCCCTACTTTGCTCAGTAGGTGAGCATTGCTATACAACGTGGTAATGTGGCATACATTTTGGGAACAATTCCCAATGGTAGCAGTTAATTATATTAAAGTTCTTTTAGTAGTTAGAATAAAAAAAAAACTCCTCTGTACACTTTTTCTTTTATTGTAAATAAAATCTGTTGAATTGAAAAAGTGTTTAAATGAACTCTAGTGCTAGAATTTAGAAAATATGTCCATAGATTTAATTTTTCTGTATGTTCAGTTTTTATTTTTTTTCCGATGTGGTAAGAAGAGTTTTCTGTCACTCTCCGACACTTACAACGACAACTATATTCATAATTTCCGAAACATGGACCCGTAAGAAGAAGAGACTAAGTATATTCATGCAAAGCAACTGCAACTGTACTTAGCAAGAACCAGACAAACGAACTAACAAACACACTTTTTCTTTTATAATACTTAACAAATGGTGAAGAGAGAGAAGAGTAGAGAAGAAGCAACAAGAACTAGACGGACAAACAAACACTCTTTAGCATTTATTTTACAAATATTGTAAAGAAGAGACTTAGAGGATAACAGGCTTTAAATTTATTAATTTTGTTGAAATTCGAAAACGCTGACAAAACGGATTTGTTTTAGGCTACATGTATTTTTGATCGAAGGGCTACATGCATACGAGGCAGCGCAGTGAAACGTCAAACAGTCGTAAAAATGTGAACACAGCGAACCAGCGTTCTGTTGACGACGAGACGAGACTACCCAAAGAGTCATCAAAAAAATCAGTGTTGTTAAAACCTGCACGTAAAACTGAACGAACTTTCCAAAATTGTTAACTGGTAGCTCGTGTGAAAACTACGATGGATATTTCAGAAAAAAAAAATACTTTCAGGGATCACGCGTACGCGATAATGCTTTACAAATTAGAGAATTATTAATAATCAGAAAAATAATTTACACCCGTTTTCTGCAATAAGAAAAAAATTAAAAATTAATTTTAAGATAGTTGTAATCATGATATAATCATTCGCAAAGTTAAGGAAAATTTACAAATTTATTCGTGAAACATGCGTTTTGATACGGCATTTGTGCTGAAATTGATTGAACTGAAACAAACTTGCTGAATGGTTTTTAATGCTCTGATACGCTTAAAAAGCTCTGATTATTTAAAAGAGTAGGTATGTGAATTTGGGAAAATACAGAGTTAAACCAGAGAATTAGTAACAGTGCTATCTAGGTTACTTTTATCACACAGTCGTAATGATTTATACATTTAGGTACTCACAGGCATGGTAGGTAGGAAGACTATGGAGTGGTTATTGTCTTTGAATATAATATGGATTTCAGATTTAATCAGATCAGACGTTGATCATTTTGCCATTTTTATTTTTAGCTTTATACATACAGCTTATTTACTTAGTAGGTAACTGTTATAATATAATGCGCGATAAGTCCCGATAAACATTCAAAACATATTTAGCTATAGTGTCAAAAACATTGAATTTCAAGTATCACCCTTGTATTCAGTATTCTTATCAGCATAAAACCTAACCAACTTGAAACTATGGTCATGTCAAAATCAAAAGTAGACAAAAAACCCAGAAAAGCTGTGACTAAAACCATACTTTAACGATAGTCCGATGACAATCCGTAAGTAATAAAAAGGAGAGCAAACCTACAAAACCTTTCCAAAGTTTTGTCCTGTCTGTTTGTCTAACCGCTCAGTCCACTACTTACTCCTCACTACGCGTACGAAGTCGCGGGCATCAGCTAGTCATAAAAACATTGTTATGAATGAGACTATAAGACGTATCATCATGCTAATTCACTCCTTGTACTAATTTACTAACTATGTTGGTAACAATTTTCTTTTTCGACGGAAAGTAAAAATATTTTTAAGAATACTATCTCATAAAAATGCAAAGTGAATTGTATAGAGAACAAAAGAAATTACGTCCAATAACCAATTTGTCCAGAGAAAATGATACCTAAATTTTTTCTCGCGCTGACCCGAATATAAAAGTTTCTACTCTAACTCACTGAAAAATTAATTGCTTCCGCCCAAAGTCGATACTCACCGAAAAGGTTCGAAAGTTATACGTTTCATCAGACAAAACATTAAAACAAATGGACCGGCGCTTCCATTCGTTTGAATAATTCATGCTCGCAATCTATAAAGCAGACAACGAAGAGCATTTTACAAAACAAACAAATTTTATTGATCTCTCAGGCGTTGTTCGTGCCCCCACAATAAAATATTTACATTTACTTCGGAGCACCTGGCCTACCTAGACTCCGCTACCGCAAGTATTAGAATAATGAAACGTTTGTTGCCGCCACCTAACTCTCTTCTATTGAATAAAACATTTTTTCCAAAATGTTACGCAGCAAAGGTACCGCTACGTTGCTTGGAGACGTAATGGAACGGGTTGTCTGATCACTATGTTTTCAGAATGTTTTACAATATCGAATAGCACTTTCGTTGTTGACTCATCGAGCCTGTTGGCGATATTGGTACATTTAAACATAATTATAGACCATAGGCAAACTGACTCAGGTTTAACGTATAATATAATAAATTAAATTAAAACAACTTAATTAGGAACTTACTGTTGTTTTCCAAAGACCAAAAAAACAGCATCACCTGCTTACAAAGGCAACATTAAAGCTGACAATTGAATAAACCAACTGAATAATTAACATCGTATCTACTTTGAATACAAACAACGGCTGAAACTGCTGAAAGCAAAAGGCGAAAGTTGCGCAGTAATCATACCGTAAAGGCGTGCGGGGCCACGGCAGGCGATTCGTTCAAATGTACTCGTAGGTCCTGTGTGTTACATCCCGGCACGCAGATAATGTGTTGGTAAATATTTTAACGCTTCGAGAACGAACGAAGGTGTTGGTGAAACCCCTAGTTTGGAAGTTTGCCCCGTTTACTCTAAAATAACTTTCGTTTGTTACCTTTCGTTGTTGTCTTTCATTTGTTACGATTTTAAAATAGAAAGGTATTTCATTAAATAATGAAAAACGTTCACTAAACATCAGTTATTTTTTTTTTCAGAATTAGACTAAGTGCTTGGCCCTTTTTACGTCAACAGTGCCAACAATTAGTGAGAACCAACACGGGACAGGAAGAAAATGTATTTATTGTATTGATTACCTTTTAGCGCTGTTGCCGTCGCTTGTGCTGTTGGCGTGATTAGGAACACGCTCTTAGAAGAAAAGGTATTGGAATAATTGCCTCAACATCCAAAGGGGGAGTAACTGTAGCCAAGTAAAAAAAAAAGTGCAACAGTTAAAGTTAAGTTTTATCCCACTTCTTTATAAGAATAAATCAGTAATGTTAAGTCGATTAGTAGGAATAATTCTTGTAACAATGAAACGTTTCATTTGACAGATAATCTCTATTAAAAAATTCGGAATAGTAAATTTATTTTAGAGATGCTGTTGCTTATTTAGGTATTTATTATTTTGGCATAGTAAAAGCTACAATTACTGTTGTCACGTATTGTTATTCGTTTAACTTCCGAAGATATTATACTATATGCAACTAGATAATTAGGGAGTTAAAATAAAACACCGTAAAAGAACAGCGGTTTGAAGAACTCTTCGATTCATTAGGCGGGCATTTTGCCAAGCCCTTACTTGACAGTAAAAAACCCAGACACAGAAAATCGATAAGCAATGGAGCGAGGGGTTGTAATGAAATTAAGTACTTTACATGTAGTGGACCACTGAGCTCGACTACAATTTTCCTTACATGAAATCTGATCTCAAGGCGACGAATACAGTGCAGTCATTCATGTGGTCTAATTATAGCTAGCAAATCCTGACTAGATCTCATTGAAACACTTTGCTAGTTATGCAAAGCGCGTGAACTGATATGAGATGAACATAGTTTTCAGGTTCATTAATTCCAAGAATCAAAATAATTTTATTTCAAGTATCATGATTTTACTTCGAAAATATCATCACGGGCCTATATTATAAAATATTCTCATATAAAACATTACATCACTTCCATAAGAACATGGATAATAATAAATTTATACAATTCGTTGTCTCAAAAATAACGAATCAGACTATATAAACAATATATAGAATTAAATAAAATGTAGCTATATCCATCCTATTATAGACTAATAAGACAAGATGCTATGCTCATTATAGCATCGCAAATCTGGTCTTGTTATAATTGTTTGAGTAGCTGCATTTTGAATTTAACTAGCTTTATCCTATAAAATTCAATTGTCTGATACACTGCTAACTACTCATCACGCATATAAAGCGGTCTTCCACGCAAAGGAAAAGAGGAAAATGTAAATCAGTCTCCGCATCTGTATTTCGTTGCAAATAAATCAGAAAGAATCGTATTAACATGTCTGGTCTGTGTCTGAGCACCATCAAAACACGAGTTACGTGAGCCCAAAAAACAAGAGCAGAAAATGCTTGCATCGCGTAAGGTTTTCTTAAATTTTCACTTGTGGCCGGCCGACTTTGGTCGACGGAAATGACGTTGCATTATGCATTTTACTAACGAACGCGTGCCGCGGACGACGACCGCGCACAGAAAATTTGAATAGAGAACGTTAACTGAGCAAAAGTTTTAGAGCTTCCTTAGAAAGCTTTTAAAAGAAACATAAGTAGTTGGCTAACTTTCACGCTGACTACACATTAACTACTTTACATGTTGTTTGAGCCACAAGGCTTTTTCATCGGGTATTAATCCAAATAACTTGTTTACAAACTAAAATCAAGTCGTATCAGTTCGGGTTGGCTGAATTTACCGACATGGGTCAAAATGTTGTGATGGTAAAGATAATTAGGTGTAGAGGTTTATTGAAAATTGCATTTGGTGGGTTGTTTTGTCTGCGGTTCGCTTTATTTCATTCTGCGGTGGATATTTGTAATTAGGTGGGATAAGTCAAATTAGACTAACGTAACGTGAAAATTATTCAGTTTTCAATTAGATTTTAAATAATTTGTCAGATATTTAAGTGTGGCTACCAAACATAAAAAAAAGACAACAAATTAAAACCTAACTATCATTCTATTAAACCGCTACCAGTGGGAACTGTTCCCAAAATGCTGGCCCCATTACCACGTTGTATGGCAATGCTCACCCTTTGAGCAAAGTAGAGGCCGGCATTTCGGTCACGAGTTGCAAATAAATATATTTAAAAATAAAATTTAAAATTTAAAATTACTGCATTAATTTTTCCCAAGATGAATTTTAATATTAGAGAACTAATTTTTATACGGTTGCTTTATTTATGTGATGTGTCGAACCTAAATCTTTATAAATATATTCTAAAAGAAAACCACCAAATATCAAGACTTCAACAATGCCTTGGCAAAGGCATGTGAATAATTGGAACAACTTTCTGAAAACTACAAACCAAGGCCACAAGGTCCTACCTACGATACAGTACCCCAATTCAAATCCGCTGAATAGAAAACAAGGCTGTAACAGACACTGAGTTATAAGGCATTTATCTATACTAATATTATAAAGAGGAAAGATTTGATTGTTTGTTTGTTTGTTTGCATTCAATAGGCTCCGAAACTACTGAACCGATTTGAAAAATTCTTTCACTGTTGGGAAGCTACACTATCCCCGGGTGACATAGGCTATAATCTATACCCGTACAAAGCTGGGACGTACCGCTAGTACTAATATTATAAAGAGGAAAGATTTGATTGTTTGTTTGTTTGCATTGAATAGGCTCCGAAACTACTAAACCGATTTGAAAAATACTTTCACTGTTGGGAAGCTACACTATCCCCGGGTAACATAGGCTATATTATATTTTCAAAGAAAATAGGGATCCTTACTAAAACTCCAATAAAGTAACCCAAGGTGTAAAAAAATAAGATTTTCAATTATAACTTTGCGTGTTTGACAGTTCTACGTCAGGACAACGTCTGTCAGGTCAGCTATTAGTTTATATTTGGACGGAATATTATTCACTCTTCTCTAATAACTCGATAGCAAGCAGCTCAAGTACTTTGGATCAAATCGGTGACCAGGAACCTAATATCTAGTGGGACGAAGTACGTGCGGCAATCTGGCATATACCTAAAAGCAATAAAGTTATTGAAGTAGACGAGATCCCAATCGAGATATTTAATGATATGGAGAGAATGGAATACATACTTCTTGTACAATATCTGCTGCAAATATATGGGAATCTGGAATATGGCCATTAGATGACTGCGGTATCAACCAATATATATACCTTTAATTTTGAAGTCGTTTTTTTTAAAGATAATTTATTTTAGAATTTGTAGTGAAACAACATTATGACCTTATTACACATCCATGCATGAATATCTCCTCGTTTTTATTCATATTATTCAAGCTGGTTTAAAAACCACTCAGCCTAAATTTTTAAATTTTTGTGGGACCGCCTCGGTAGTTTCTTCTACATGATAAAATATTAAACTGGCCAAGTGCGAGTTGAACTCGTGCACCGAGGGTGCCATATAATTATTTGTATAATATGGGATTACGATTCTGTGAAAGAAAACGAGGTCATCCAAATAACCAGTCATATAAATTACCAGTTATAACTTGGTAATGAACAAAAATGTGTCACCGACTCGCACTTGGCCATTATTTAAAATTTGTAAATACTTTAGAGTGCGTACTATAATCACACCAAGTTTGACGCTTCTATGTATTACAGTTTTTACATTAGATCTAATATAAAAATACGTAAAAAAATATACGTTTGTTGTATAGGGATGCAAGGGGGTATGGTACCCTTTCGTTATTACTTTTTTACTTTTTTATTATTTCTTAGTTAATTCGCCGTAACATAACATAACTATTCTGTAAACATTTCAACTGGCTGTCTATTAGGGTTCGAAAGATACAGCAGTTTAAAGGTAGGACAGACAGACATCGTAGGCATCGTAGTTAGTAATAGGGTCCCATTTTAAACCTTTGGGTACAGAACCCTAAAAAGAAACACGCAAATTGGTTTACAGATCCGGCGTAATCAACGTACATATACATAAAAAACGGGCCGAATTGATAACCTTCCTCCTTTTTCGAATTCTGTTAAAAATGCAACAACTACACAAGCTAATGCAAGTAAAGTGTTTCTTTATATACTTAACACCATACTACTACCACAGGCCTATTTCGCTGGTCATATAGCACCAGAAAAAAAGAAGTAAGTTTAAAAAAGTTCCCAAAAAGTTTTAAATATTGTTTATGATTATTTTTTAAGCCGTAAAATAAGTTTGATTAGAATTATCTAGACGAGCATGTGTTATCCAATGGAAAGTAAATGAACCACGCATATCTCCTTAAAATTATATACCTACTACCCATTCCGCTCGGTAAATGAGTAGGTTTATTGGATTAAGTCCAGAAAGCTTTGCCCTTAATTGGGGCTTTCGTACAAATAACTTTTCTGTTTTCTCAAACTCGGACAGCTCTTAAATAATGCTCTTAATTAAATTTGTGCACGAAATGAATAGTACATAGATCCCGTTTATTCTGTTATGGTAGTTTACAACTCGGCGCTGGTGTTACGAATTCATTTTGTTAATTACGAGATTTGGGAGCGTCTTGTTGTTCTTGATTTCTTGACTTAAGCGGGATTTTTGAACTACTTTGACTAAAATCGAGGTTGTATAATTTGGTTGTTTATTTTATTTCATTGTCTATTGGTGATTTTTAAATTGTTAATTCACTTATATGGTCCAAATACAGCAAATTTAAATCTTTATACATAACTAGCGGTCCGCCCTAGCTTCGCACGGGTAGGTATAGATTATAGTCTATGTCACTCGGGGATAGTGTAGCTTCCCAACAGTGAATGAATTTTTCATATCGGTTCAGTAGTTTCGGAGCCTATTCGATGCAAACAAACAAACAATCAAATCTTTCCTCTTTATAATATTAGTATAGATAAGACAGTTTTGCACTTGGAATTAACTTCTTTTTTATGAATTTATTAGCTTAAATCTTGTTGATAGAGCTGCTTGCAGCGTCTTCTAGCGTTTTCAGCTCATGAGGCGAAATAACGTTCACCTTTATAAAATTTTATCAGTGATTGCTCCTCTGGATTAATCTTTAATGCTACATTTTTAGAACGATCAAAACGGTTATTATCAGCTAGTGCTTCTATTTACTAAAAAAAATCCCGATCGAAACATTTTTTAACGGGTAGGTAAGCGTCTTTATTTGCTAAGCTAACACTAACTTAACTAAGTAAGCCTATTATACAAAAGTAATTAGATCGACCATAGGCTGATGATGGTCTAGAAATTTATTGTCATTCACTTAAATATATGTTATACTAGCTGTTGCCCGTGACTTTGTACGCGTAGCCTTTCATATAAACTTTCAATCCCCCCATTTGCGTCCCTTAATTCGGCTCTTTATACTCCATAAGGAATCTACCTGCCAAATTTCAGCTTCGTAGGTCAAGTATTTGACCGATTTGAAATGAATTTAGCGTTATATATATAATATATATGTATTTAAATCTTTAGCTCATTTGCTTAGATATTGTACGAATAACCGTAATCAATAGACGTAGGTAAATAGAAATTACGCAGTACATACTTACAACTATGTCAGATTAGAGAAGACAAAGTACCATCGACACAATGATTGCTCCAGATTAGTCGGAATGAGGAGCGATCCAATTGGTTGAAGAATTGCTAGCATCCTTTTGCTAACGAAGACTGACACGAGTCGCTGACAACAACCTAAGACAATAGAATAATTATTAGGAACGCCAACTCGACACACGAGGTTTTTAATCCCTTTGTGTAAATATGTATTTTTTTAAATTTAAAATTTCAACTTAACCTAATTAGAGTTCAAACGAAGGACGCTGGTGCCTGTAGCACAGTTTAATTACTAGAACGGGTGCCAGCCAGTTCCACACACAAACAACATTGTAAATTTAATTGTTATCATTATGTCCAATTCGATTGCTTTCTACAATATTGTTGTCTTTTAATTTTTGATCAATAAACTATTATTAACTATTTGTTAGTAAAGGTGCACCTCACGGGCTTATCCGTTATACTATAGGAATAGTTTATTGTAGATAAAATTGCATATGGTTTAATCCAGGGTATATGACCAATTCGGGACATTCGGGACATTTTATTCCTTCGTGCATATCATCATTGATTATAATAAATCATGATGACTATCAAACATGCCCATGGAACCCTACCATGAGTGACACACATTTGAGTTCTTTTAATTTCAAGGTGGAGTTTCTCAATTCATTTTATGTGTGTGTCTCTTTTTAACCCCTGATGCAAACAGAGAGGTGTTATAAGTTTAACGGCTCTTAAACGAGACATCTTCAGGACGTGTTGACTCTTCCAGCGCTTGGCCATGAAAATGATTTATCATTATTCATATTTTATTCATAGTTTTTACACAAACTATGACATCTATAATATTAGTGTAATTACGATAAATTATCATCTTAGTTGTAGTCTTAAATAGATTATTAATGGCTTGACTGGATATGGATAATAAGTATACAGTCGTACTTTGGCCTTGATTGACGTATTTATGATTGAGACCAATTGATAACTAATCCAAGCTATCGACCCTGGTATGACATCGATACGAAACTTTGCTGTTTGAGAACATATTAAATTAACTGCCTTATTGAAGTACTTTTATCTAATCTTCAGCCCAACATTTATCCACGTGCATACTGGGTGACTTTTTTTACAGAAACGGAAAAATAGGATGTTACCAAATGCATGCAATAGAACGTTATGTCATAGTTTTTAACTTAGCCGTTTTCGAAATTTTGTTGTATGAAAAAATCGCCATAAAGGAGACAATTTCTTTTGTTTGAAAAATAGGCCACCCACAAATTATAGCATATAGTAATGAAACTCATGTCGATTTGTTCCTCATAATCTCTAGATTCAGTGGTAATATTAGCTATATCCGATCTAACCGGAGTATTGAGAAATCAGTTAATGAATCTCACAATAACCTAAAACCTCACAATGAACAATTATATATAAGTAACTTAATTACTTAGGTTCTAGTGATTTACTACCTAATACTAGCGATTGCCTGCGCGATTTGGTTTGTCACAAAAATAAGTGATCATCCCATGAAAACTATGTACCTAGGTTTCCGGGATATAAAGTAGCCTAGTCATTATCAAGATTAAAACTATGTACATATTCAATTTCATCAAAATCAGTTTAGCAGTGAAAGCATAAGGAGACAGAGTTACTTTCGCATTTTTGCATCAGCACTTTTTCTAGCAATTGTGCTGATAATCATTATCAGCACGAGTAATGATTACTTGCGATATTGTATGGCTAGGCGGAATTTAAAAAAAGACATTGTAGGTAACAAAATATTATTATCATAATAATAATTAAATAGGTAACCCACTCAGAAATAGATTCTTTAAACCTTCGTAAAATGACAGCAAAGCTATACATTATCTAGCACATGATGCAATTTCGCGTATCGTAGGTATTGTAAAAACACCAGAGAACATTACTTAGGACATACAGAAATGTTCCTACGTTAGACCCTAATACGGAAAGTAGAAGCAGCACGCTTATAATTATACATAGTAAGTGCTGCTGCTGCCCTGAAAATACCGGGCACAGTAAGAGTAGGCATAGAAGTTGGTTGTGGGATATTCTTGCTGTCTTCAATATCCATAAGACGAATTGCCACAGCTCTGTTACCATCTCGTAGCCTCTGCCTGCTCACAGTGCTGGAAACTTTCAGCCACCAAGCCATACAGACTTGTTCTTAGCGTTCTATCTGCACAAAAAGGGATGGTTAGTATATAAACGTTTATTTATTGCACTCTATACAGGAGTACCTAGGTACTAAATAGCAAACTAGAAAAAAGATATACTAAACAAAAATACTAGATATACTAGATATACTTAATATCTTTATTTTCAATGATTTCACTAAGAATTTTTGAAAATACCTGATAATTTGAAAACTGCAAAATCAATATTCCTTTCTGCAGAACAAGATCGCTGTGTTTGGTGTGTTCTTAAAATGGAACATCCACATGGAATGTAAATATTTCTATAGGTACCCAAATCTTCTTATTGCATCAGGAGTATGGATATTTTCTTGCAAAATTAATAGTAGCAGTATCTGCAAACTGCTAGTTGATTTAGCTGTAAATAAAAGCAGGTAAGTTAAAACAAACAGGGATAATAAAGTTAGTAATATTATAAGCAACACAAGTACGGATACCAACATGGTTTGAGACGTTTAAATGCATTGTTATCTATACCTCCTTCATCTTTTTCTTATATTTATATATATATAAGAGGCGATGTGTGTATGTATGTTCCCTAAAAAAAGGCTGGACAGATTTTGACGGGAGTTTCACTGGCAGATAGCTGATGTCATAAGGAGTGTGTCATCTACGCGGGTGAAACCGCAGGGCGCAGCTAGTAATAAATAAAAATCAAATGGTGTTCTTAAGTAACGGCATAATTTGTGAACGTCTGAACCGATTAGACTTTTTAAAATGTTTGTAACCTTCAGAGAAAGAAATATTGTCGAAGCCGAAGGCCGAGTCCTACGCGTACGAAATCGCGGGCATCAGCTAATACCTACTTAAATAAAAACTCACCTCGCAAGAAATCCACACACACACAAACGGCACAAATCAAATAGGTAAGATCTTTGGGAAAATCTTCAGTTGTCTCGGACAGTAATTATGTCTTCGCACAATTGTCTACGCGTTGAAATCTTACTGCACAGTTGACAACAATTTTCTGGAGTAGGCGCTGTACATTGTACATGTTGATTTATTGTAGTTTCATAATGATACGGAAAAAATTGAGAGCACTATCAGACGATCACGCGATTTGAAACAAACGGAAAGTATGAATAGTGATGTGTGGTGCGAGTTATATCACTATTCACATATTATCATGAACGAGTTGACGAGACCAGTTTTGTGCAACTCGAATCAAATCTGTCAACAGTTTGTTACTGCGCCTGACACTGGTGCGAGACTGAGATCGAGTCAACTCAACTCAATAAACTGCTCCGTGTCGGTGCCAGGCCAGCTGGATGCGCTTAGCGATGTGACTGCGCTTAGCTATGTACGAGCGATTTGAGTGGGTTATTTGACCCGAGCGACTGTTCAAACCAATAAAAAAAACGAAAGCAGTGCGTGTCACATGTTCCACGGTCCACGTTCAATCAACGGAGTAGTACCAACTAGCAGGACCTATTCGCGTTGACACTTGCATCGAGTTAGTAATCATTCCAGTGTCAACTCATACAAATACTGACGAGACACATCACCAGAACCCACTACCGCCGATTCAAGTTGACTCCAGTTGCAACAACTCGAGTCAATAGCACGAGTTACTTAAGTAATTCGAGTCAGAAAAACTAAAGTATGAGACATCACTAGTATGAATTAACTTGAAATAAGTCATAATTGCTGTCAATTTCAAACCAACAAACGTCAAGATGGCGGATTTACGTTCCATTCCTCTATCATTTTACGAAACCATAGTATTACGGTTTCGGTAAATCAATATTAGTAAATATTTAAAACTAGGATTAAAAATATATTCAAGCCGCTAATTATAAGCGTCTATAATACCATTAGCGACTATTGTATAATTATTTTTACTTAAAAGCCGATTACTATGGCCACTGTTGTAAAATATGGTCTATTTATTTTTGTATATAAATTCCTGAGCATGTATCCTTTTTCGTATTAAAAACGTTCCGGTCAAGTGACTATAAGGGAAATGAATGAATTGTGGCTAAAATCAAAACAACACATTTTATTCTTGATATTATTATTCCGGTTTCATTTTTCCCTTATCTTTCGTCCGAATGGTACAAAAAAAACGACAAATTTTATAGTGCTGGTCCCATCAATATATGCTAAATTAGGTGGGCCTAAGGAAAAAAACTTTGGTGGGCCCAAGAAAAATTGTCTTCTTTAGACATAGAATACAATTTGAAAATTAAAAATCCAAAAACGTATCTTCTTCTTCATGTACCAGACCCACATTTGTTTTTGTTTTAATCACCTAATATTAGGTGTCTGTAATAGCAGTTGTCCGTAAGGCCCCTGTCCTCAAAAGGGAAAAACCGGACAAGTACAAGTAAGACTCGCGCTCTGAGGGTTCTGTTAGTTGGAGAGCGATGGAGCCAGTCCAAACAAAAAAAAACAACAAAAAAGTTGAAATATTGAAAGACAAACTTAACTTTGTAGTGGACAATAAGGTTCTTCGATACATTTGAATTACAAAATGTAAGTTTGTAATAGCAAAACAATTATTTTTTAATGATATAACTTCAAATTTATGACTTTCGGATCTATTCTTTTATATGTGCTATGAGACCAATATGAGACTATGTTGCCTATTGCCAAATTTAATTATTCTAGGTCAACGGGAAGAACCCTATAAGTTTTGATTTCCTTGTGAAATTGCAAAATATGCGAAAATATGCGACACAAACGGTCATATCTTTTGATCGCGTAAACTTAAAAACGAAACGAAACGAAAATTACGTATAAAAAAAGATATATAGCAGCCAGGTGAGCCAGTGAAGACATGCGAAAGGTGGATCGTGCCTTGTGGCGTTCTTTAGGAGGTAACCTACGTCCAGCAGTGGACGAACATTAAATAGGCTGGTGATGATGATGATGATTGTAATATAATTTCTATGTAACGAAAATAATGCAATAACACAAAATGTGTGCATATGCTGATAAAAAAATTTAAGTAATACACGCCGTTAACCTACATGTTTGATTTCTCAATATTTTTGTACCCAATCTGTCTACACTTTATCAGCGGAAATGATGTGAGCTTCCGACTTTGAACTCGGTCATCTAATTTTGTTGTCGTGTTCTAAACTTGAACCATGATTAGTCAAACTATGATAGTAAGTGATACTTGGTGATACTTAGTAGAAGAAAACGTTAAATTTTAACCAGTAAATAAGTATAATAAAGAAGACAATTTTTCTTGGGCCCACCAAAGTTTTTTTTCCTTAGGCCCACCTAATTTAGCATATATTGATGGGACCAGCACTATAAAATTTGTCGTTTTTTTTGTACCATTCGGACGAAAGATAAGGGAAAAATGAAACCGGAATAATAATATCAAGAATAAAATGTGTTGTTTTGATTTTAGCCACAATTCATTCATTTCCCTTATAGTCACTTGACCGGAACGTTTTTAATACGAAAAAGGATACATGCTCAGGAATTTATATACAAAAATAAATAGACCATATTTTACAACAGTGGCCATAGTAATCGGCTTTTAAGTAAAAATAATTATACAATAGTCGCTAATGGTATTATAGACGCTTATAATTAGCGGCTTGAATATATTTTTAATCCTAGTTTTAAATATTTACTAATATTGATTTACCGAAACCGTAATACTATGGTTTCGTAAAATGATAGAGGAATGGAACGTAAATCCGCCATCTTGACGTTTGTTGGTTTGAAATTGACAGCAATTATGACTTATTTCAAGTTAATTCATACTAGTGATGTCTCATACTTTAGTTTTTCTGACTCGAATTACTTAAGTAACTCGTGCTATTGACTCGAGTTGTTGCAACTGGAGTCAACTTGAATCGGCGGTAGTGGGTTCTGGTGATGTGTCTCGTCAGTATTTGTATGAGTTGACACTGGAATGATTACTAACTCGATGCAAGTGTCAACGCGAATAGGTCCTGCTAGTTGGTACTACTCCGTTGATTGAACGTGGACCGTGGAACATGTGACACGCACTGCTTTCGTTTTTTTTATTGGTTTGAACAGTCGCTCGGGTCAAATAACCCACTCAAATCGCTCGTACATAGCTAAGCGCAGTCACATCGCTAAGCGCATCCAGCTGGCCTGGCACCGACACGGAGCAGTTTATTGAGTTGAGTTGACTCGATCTCAGTCTCGCACCAGTGTCAGGCGCAGTAACAAACTGTTGACAGATTTGATTCGAGTTGCACAAAACTGGTCTCGTCAACTCGTTCATGATAATATGTGAATAGTGATATAACTCGCACCACACATCACTATTCATACTTTCCGTTTGTTTCAAAACGCGTGATCGTCTGATAGTGCTCTCAATTTTTTCCGTATCATTATGAAACTACAATAAATCAACATGTACAATGTACAGCGCCTACTCCAGAAAATTGTTGTCAACTGTGCAGTAAGATTTCAACGCGTAGACAATTGTGCGAAGACATAATTACTGTCCGAGACAACTGAAGATTTTCCCAAAGATCTTACCTATTTGATTTGTGCCGTTTGTGTGTGTGTGGATTTCTTGCGAGGTGAGTTTTTATTTAAGTAGGTATTAGCTGATGCCCGCGATTTCGTACGCGTAGGACTCGGCCTTCGGCTTCGACAATATTTCTTTCTCTGAAGGTTACAAACATTTTAAAAAGTCTAATCGGTTCAGACGTTCACAAATTATGCCGTTACTTAAGAACACCATTTGATTTTTATTTATTACTAGCTGCGCCCTGCGGTTTCACCCGCGTAGATGACACACTCCTTATGACATCAGCTATCTGCCAGTGAAACTCCCGTCAAAATCTGTCCAGCCTTTTTTTAGGGAACATACATACACACATCGCCTCTTATATATATATATATATATAAATATAAATATAAGAAAAAGATGAAGGAGGTATAGATAACAATGCATTTAAACGTCTCAAACCATGTTGGTATCCGTACTTGTGTTGCTTATAATATTACTAACTTTATTATCCCTGTTTGTTTTAACTTACCTGCTTTTATTTACAGCTAAATCAACTAGCAGTTTGCAGATACTGCTACTATTAATTTTGCAAGAAAATATCCATACTCCTGATGCAATAAGAAGATTTGGGTACCTATAGAAATATTTACATTCCATGTGGATGTTCCATTTTAAGAACACACCAAACACAGCGATCTTGTTCTGCAGAAAGGAATATTGATTTTGCAGTTTTCAAATTATCAGGTATTTTCAAAAATTCTTAGTGAAATCATTGAAAATAAAGATATTAAGTATATCTAGTATATCTAGTATTTTTGTTTAGTATATCTTTTTTCTAGTTTGCTATTTAGTACCTAGGTACTCCTGTATAGAGTGCAATAAATAAACGTTTATATACTAACCATCCCTTTTTGTGCAGATAGAACGCTAAGAACAAGTCTGTATGGCTTGGTGGCTGAAAGTTTCCAGCACTGTGAGCAGGCAGAGGCTACGAGATGGTAACAGAGCTGTGGCAATTCGTCTTATGGATATTGAAGACAGCAAGAATATCCCACAACCAACCTCTATGCCTACTCTTACTGTGCCCGGTATTTTCAGGGCAGCAGCAGCACTTACTATGTATAATTATAAGCGTGCTGCTTCTACTTTCCGTATTAGGGTCTAACGTAGGAACATTTCTGTATGTCCTAAGTAATGTTCTCTGGTGTTTTTACAATACCTACGATACGCGAAATTGCATCATGTGCTAGATAATGTATAGCTTTGCTGTCATTTTACGAAGGTTTAAAGAATCTATTTCTGAGTGGGTTACCTATTTAATTATTATTATGATAATAATATTTTGTTACCTACAATGTCTTTTTTTAAACTCCGCCTAGCCATACAATATCGCAAGTAATCATTACTCGTGCTGATAATGATTATCAGCACAATTGCTAGAAAAAGTGCTGATGCAAAAATGCGAAAGTAACTCTGTCTCCTTATGCTTTCACTGCTAAACTGATTTTGATGAAATTGAATATGTACATAGTTTTAATCTTGATAATGACTAGGCTACTTTATATCCCGGAAACCTAGGTACATAGTTTTCATGGGATGATCACTTATTTTTGTGACAAACCAAATCGCGCAGGCAATCGCTAGTATTAGGTAGTAAATCACTAGAACCTAAGTAATTAAGTTACTTATATATAATTGTTCATTGTGAGGTTTTAGGTTATTGTGAGATTCATTAACTGATTTCTCAATACTCCGGTTAGATCGGATATAGCTAATATTACCACTGAATCTAGAGATTATGAGGAACAAATCGACATGAGTTTCATTACTATATGCTATAATTTGTGGGTGGCCTATTTTTCAAACAAAAGAAATTGTCTCCTTTCCCATAAAATTCGTATTGCGATCATTAAGCTTTTTGCAGCTAGTGATGTAAAATATACCTTCGTTCAGTCTTTAGTCATGACTTTTTTTAAAGTACCTGAACAGGGTTACTTGCGGTAGTATTATGCTGAAAGGAGGTCATTGTACTCATCATTATGAATAATTTGTGATTAAACGAACTTACCTTAGTGAAGTTCTATCATAATTATACGAAGTTCATCATTGATATTACTTGTAGTATTATAAGAAGACCAACACTGAAATCACGAAAATGCGTTCGACAGAAAAATTACATTTAAACTAAACTTAACATACGTATAAATGGAATATTTGATATATTTTCACGATTTCAGGGCTGATCCCTAAAACTTGTTAATTACAATTTTAATTATAATTATGAGTACAATGACCGCCTTTCAGCTTAGTACCATCATTTTGTATAACTTTGTATGCGCATCTATAAGCGGATTCAAAATTTGTTTAACATCTTAACAATTGCGACTAATCAAATGATGCTCACAATTTAATATGCATATTATGATCACACTATCTATACTAATATTATAAAGAGTTTTGATTGTTTGTTTGTATTGAATAGGCTCCGAAACTACTGAACCGATTTGAAAAATTCTTTCATTGTTGGGAAGCTACACTATCCCCGGGTGACATAGGCTATATAATATTTTCAACAAAAAAAATGGGATCCTTACTAAAACTCCAATAATGAAACCCAAGGTGTTAAAAAATAAGACTTTCACCCGTGCGAAGCCGGGATGCGTTGCTAGTAATATTATAAATGCGAAAGTTTGTAAAGCTTCTTTACGGTCTAACGGCTGATCGTATTTGGATGAAATTTAGGATGGAAGTAGTTTACATTTTGGATTAACACATCAGACTTTTTATCTCGGCAAATTCACCATTTCCTGTAGGTTAGTGGGTGAAACCGCGGGGCGCAGTTAGTAATTACATAATAATTAATGTAGATGTGGAGAATATTATTTAATCTAACAGCTTTATTGACATTACACGTTTGCATCAAACACAAACACGTATGCAGTGTATTGATCAAACATTAATAGGTTACGGTAATCTAGGTTACTAAATTAAAATGAAGAAGACCGCCTGAAACTAGGTTAACTACTAATAATATACACACTTTTATTTATTCATTTAATACTTTATTACACACTTACAAATTAAGTATATATACATGTCTACATAATACAAATGGAAGACTGTTCTACCATTCATCCACCACGTGTGTTCAGGTAGGTTTATGTATTTAATCTAACCATGGCCCCAAGTACCGTTCTTTATCGATCGTCAAATTCGATAGAATGCCAAAGAATCGATCATAGTGAGTACTGAACAAATGACATTTCATCGAATTTGAAGATCTCAACTGTCAATTTGACGATCGATAAAAGAACGGTACTTGCACTGCATTGTTGATGAACTTTATGCGTATTTTTTGCGAGATAATTTTTTTCCTACAAACAAGTAAGAACATCGTTGTTGTAACTAAATAGTAAGTAAATAAATGCAAGCATATAAAGTAATTTAAAAAAAATAGACCCAGGAAGATGACATCGCGCCGATCCTAGCATATAGTGGGTTACGTGGAAAGGGTGTACTAAACCGAAAGTGGTCCCTAGTACCCATCATTATAAACAACTTTTACTATGGGAGCAACTCCAAAATAGCGAAAAAAATATCAGCTGTTCCATAAAAAAACGGTCATTCTCACTCAAAACTGACCCGACAGACGTCCTGTCTTAGAACTGTCAAAAGCGAGAAGATAAAATGGTCGTTAAAATTACTGAAATTTTCAAATTTTCTTAATTTTTTTCCCTAAGAACCTTCTACAAAGTATTAGAAAACATTAAAAAAAAAGTTAATGTCATCGGTAAAGTCGTTCTCAAGTTATGGCGTGACCAAGGGAAATAGGGATAAATTTTCATATATAGGTATATATATATATATATAGATAGATAGATGTATGGAGCAAACATTGAATAGGAATACTTTTAGAGTCCAGACCAATGTTAGAAATATTGGTTTGTATTATAAGTACATTGCGGTCTGGATTGCTTCCAGTGCAATGTTAATTGAAAGCAATTTGTTGAAATTGTCCAACAAACTGAACTCCAAATAATACGATTACCCGTATAAATGAATAGACCAAGTGTGTTTCTCGTTCGGGACTTACATTCGGAAAGCTTTTAGTGCGTACCAAACTACTTACAGCCTCCCACTTCGTACAAAATGAATTTTATTGAGTTAGCCTCAGAAAGCCCGACGAATTTAATCATTTGTACAAAATACGGTTTATCTCTAAGCTTTAGAGAGAGTGCAAAATAACAGCATTTGTAAAATAACTTTGGTATCAAAGTGTAAACCATAAATCGTACTTATTTCCCAAAAGATAGGTATCATACTTAGTTTTATCGTAAATTATTTATGGTAGGAGACTTGTAGAAAGGCTGGACGTCACGTAAGTAAATGTGTACCTAGGTAAAATAATTCGTTCATTTCTTGCGGTATTACCCTACAAGTAGTGCCGCGGGAATCCACCCTCCTTTGCACTACTGGCCAGTAGTGCTATATACATTCTCATATTTTATTTTTATTTTACTCGATATGACTACCAATGCAATGTAACCGACGACATAGTAAGAGTCGCTGGCATCCAGTGGATGCAAAAGGCAGGCTGTCGTTCAGTGTGGAGGTTAAAGGGGGAGGCCTATGTTCAGCAGTGGACGTCTTCTGACTGATGATGATGATGATGATGATGACTACCAATCTTAATTCCACAAACAGTATGTATTATCCTTAAATCTTTATCTATACGTAGCTTGGTTTTGACAATTTAGCTCAACTCCAACTCTTATTTAATAGCTTCTTTTGTGGAGGAGCCACCACAATTTCGCCATTGCTAAGTATTGGGATAAACCATCAAACGAAGAAGGTTGTAGCTCAATTGGACTATTTTTCTGTAGGTAAGGTGGCTCTAGTACCTAGAGATGCTAATTATCATCAAATTTTAATGACAGTTTGAAAGCTGTTTGATCCTCATTAACTGAGCAAAATTCGTAATTTCCTATACAATTTCGATTACGACATTACAAACCCCTCAAAGAGAAATCGTTTTCATATAACACAATTATACCTATTAAGAATAAACACACAGCAAAATCACATTGTTGATACCCGAGTTGCTTTTAATGAGTGCGCAAGGGAACATAGGCCCTCAACTGTTGTTATAAAGGTCATTTACGGCTAGCATACGTAAGCTAGTTATATAAGGTAAGTAGGTTCGCAGGGTGCAGTTAGCGCGACACTAGGAGCGCGCCAATCGGTGCTGATAAAAACTTCTTCTCGGCTATACAAACATCCGGGCTCGGTGCACTCAATTACTAGAGTTTGTTGCGCCGGGAATTCTTCTACACTCAAGCTTTTTTCTAATTTCACTTCCCTTTTAAACAGCTTATTTGCCTCGATTCGAAAAACTAGTCCTTGCGTTAAATTAACGAAATAAACATTTTTGCAGGAGCTTTATAATAATATTATAATAAGCATGATTATAATGACACCACAGAATTTTTAATATTAAAATAAAGCAACAGAACCATTTTTTTTAAACCGCATTGATTTTTAAAAAGCGAGATATTAATTTAAAATTAAAATAAATCTCGGATGGACAGATTGTTTGCCGCATCATTTTTGTCAGACATCTCGTAGCGTACGGTAGGAAATCGTGCCAAATGAGGAAATACTTTTGAGCTTAGTACAGAGAATTACTTATTTAACAAAGTATAATAATGTCTCAATCAAGTAAATCAACAGTGATATTGTAGGTAATTACGAAACAATAGGTCAGTTCCTAGATATTGTCACTTCACGGTCGTCGGGTAGTAAATGTCCCAATAGGTACAGAGTCGGGCGATAACACTATGTCCCTGTCGGAGGCGCACCGAAGTGAAGTTGCGGATAGTTGCAGACTGACGCGACGTCAGTGCGTTTCTTGTTTTGTTTTAGAAGCCGTGCCTTATACGTCCGGATGCGACATATATAATACAAGAATGCACAACGATAAGTAAAACGCCAATCAGAGCGAGTGACGTCACGATTATGAAAACAAAAAATGTTGCGCGACCGCAAAACGTATCTGGGCGCGTGAAGTTTCACGTTCGCGTGATTTTCCGAACTGCGCGGTTTTAACGTTAGTTTGAGACCACGTAACGAGTTGCGTGACATCTTCTCGTCCAAGATACCACAGTGCCTAAAGACAAGGGTCTTTGACCAGTGTGTGTTGCCAGTGATGACATATGGTACTGAGACGTGGTCCTTAACTGTTGGCCTTTTGGAAAAACTCAGAGTCACACAGCGGGCAATGGAGAGAGCTATGCTCGGAGTTTCTTTGCGCGATAGAATCCGAAACGTGGATATTCGCCAAAGAACCAAAGTCACCGACATAGCTGTTAAAATTTGCAAGTTGAAGTGGCAATGGGCAGGCCACATCGCTCGGAGAACCGATAACCGATGGGGAAGAAAGGTTCTTGAGTGGAGACCACGAACCGGAAGACGCAGCGTAGGTAGGCCTCCCACTAGATGGACCGACGACATAGTAAGAGTCGCTGGCATCCAGTGGATGCAAAAGGCAGGCTGTCGTTCAGTGTGGAGGTTAAAGGGGGAGGCCTATGTTCAGCAGTGGACGTCTTCTGGCTGATGATGATCGAGTTGGGCGTAAGGCCCCTGTAGGTGCCATTGACACGATCGTGACGACCTTGGACGCAGCCAGTGAGCGTTTTTGGTGCAAATTGGAAATAATAGGTAAAAACTATCCGTTTATTTAATTATTAGAAAAAATTATTTGACACTGAAATATAATGTTTACGCTTTTGTAGTACAAAGGTTAATTTTGGAGAAAAAGTTTCTCTATTTACCTACCTAAAAGATTTATGTGCTTCTTTCGCTAACCCGTTTTAGTTTGTTTTCGTTTTGTTAAAACTCGATAAATCTCCTCAGGAAGTAGGATAGTTGAATGCAGCTGGTATTCCGAATTAGATCTTAGACGCGAATCACTATTGTACCTAGTAATAGTAAGAAAGTAACTGTTTCTCGCTTTTCAATATTGACTCCTACTCAAATAATAATTAAACATGCTGTATTTTTAGCTTTAAAATAATTTAGTGCTAGCACCCCTAAATATTATTTAAAAAAACAGTTGTTAACAATTTTATATACAAATTTATAAAACCTGTGACCTAATCAGTAATTTCCACCTGTTCTTTGAATCGTCGCCAATCATGAATTACCAGGAAGAAGAGATTACTCTCAGCAGCCGCTAGTTGTTGCTGCTAGTTTTTCAGCAATTCTAATAACTAGCATATCAACGTGGCTAAGAGAGCTAATCTCTTCCTGGGAATCGAAAAATTATAATTAGAGAGATTTATAAAGGACACAGAAATTATCCTGAAATTGACTATTGAATCGTATATATGTAAATTCTAGTATCTACAATAAAGAGTTTATCTATTTATATAAGTTTAGGCACACAAAACGTTGAAATTAAATCTTCAGTAAAATACGCCATGAATAATAAAATATCGAGACATATTTTGTGCGAGTTCTCAAGCGTATTTCCTGCTTTTCCTTATTTCCCTGGGGATAAGTCAACTTATAGAGGACATAAGTTGAACCAATACCAAAGGAGATCTCGCTGTGTTTTAGAAACGGGTTGGTAAGTAAGCACTGTTAATGTTAGAAAGGTACTTTCACAATACTTGAAAACACTTAAAATGAGTAATAAGACATTTTATACTGACGCAATATTTTTTTAAAGTAAAGAGATTTAATCTCTTTACTTTCGATATTAGACATTTTTACGTTGTTATTGTAACTCATTCAAAACATGAATGAGTTGGCGGTCAGGAACTTGGAAATAGCTATAACTTTATCTTTTTATTTTATATACTTGGATTTACATATATATATGGATAATCATTAGCTTCTTCGTCGAGTCAATGATCCAAAAATTTAGGTATAAATATGGTCTTATCCCATTATTTGGCCACAGTGACCCTGCCAGGGGCAAGCCTTTACAAAACGAGCAATTCGTATAATAGCTCGCCATAGAAACGTCGGGCTTTAACCCTACTTCATGATCGTTTCCAGTTGAAAACATTAATATCTCATTGTATCATAATAACATATTATAATGAAATAAACTCGGTCTAAGCATTTATTTACTCTAAAAGCTGCAATAACATTGTAAACAGTTGAATGAAAACCACGAATTGATCCTTACCCTAGGGTTTTGAACGTAAGACTGTAGCAAGTAGTATAGTAATGCGATATACCGATGTTATTGTAGCTGTCAGAGCAAATAAATGCTTGGACCGATCATAAAAAAAACTGGTTCATAAAGAAATAACATAGCATGTAAGTGTGTTTGTATGTGTACGTATATTTGTTACGCCGTAAGTGAGAGTCAACAACAAAGGCTCCAGTGAAGCTGATGTGCGAAGACGCATCGGAATGGCCAAAGGTGCCATGACTCAGCTCGATAAAGTATGGAAGAACAGAGGAATAAAGTTGAAAACTAAAATGAGACTAGTCCGTACTTTGGTATTTTCAATTTTTCTTTATGGAGCTGAGACATGGACTTTGAAAGCAGCGGATCGAGGTCGCATCGATGCTTTTGAGATGTGGTGCTGGTGGAGAATGCTTCGAATACCATGGACAGCACACCGGACCAACGTATCTATTCTACACCAACTCAAGGTCACGACAAGACTCTCTACCATCTGTCTCAAACGTGTCCTTGAGTACTTTGGCCACCTTGCTAGGAAACAAGGCGACAACCTGGAAAAGTTGATGGTAACAGGGAAAGTCGACGGCAAAAGATCACGAGGTCGCAGCCCAATACGTTGGTCCGACCAGATTCGCACCACTCTCGACACCTCAGTCTACGACGCACTCCATGTTGCTGAGGATAGAAGACGATGGAAAGACATCATCAGAGAGAGATTGATGGAAGGTGGTGGTCACGACCCTCAGACATGAGGAATACGATTTAAGGAGGAGGAGGAAGTGAGAGTCACTGGCATCCAGTGGATGCAAAAGGCAGGCTGTCGTTCAGTGTGGAGGTTAAAGGGGAGGCCTATGTTCAGCAGTGGACGTCGTCTGGCTGATGATGATGATGATGATGATATTTGTTACGCCGTAACGTTAGAACGGGTTTGGACACAAGAGAAGTCGAGACAACACCACAACGCGGGCATTGCCGGCGTTTTTGCGTTATTGCCTACTTTGATATAAAACAGAATTTTGCGTAGTGTAGACTATAATTTGTAGGTATATGAACCTTCATATTTATACTATATAGAACATAGAGGGAGGCCTTTGTTCAGCAGTGAACGTTTACTGACTGAGGATGTGTGATGATAATGCAGTTTTTTTTTTAAATATAAAGAATATTTTTGAGTTACCATCTCGTCTGATGTTAAGCGATGATGCGGTCTACGTTGGAGCACGTTTGCCTTAATGAAATGGATAGGTACCGAACACCCATTCAGGCAGCGCATTCCACAGACTAGCAGTTCGCAGAATAAATGTGGAATCAAACCGCTTCGTAAGGATTGTCAACCATAAAGCAGAGACGATGTTTTGTGCCCACTCTGGCAGTCCGATAGAAAAATGGGCAGGAGAGAATAAGATCTTGCAGATCCAATGCACACTCTCCGAAATATACCCGATAAAAAAAACTAGCTATTTATTTTTACTCGAAAATTTCTAATAATGGCTCCTGGAGGAGAGCTGATAAAATTTAGGACCTCTGCTATTTTGAAATTATGTAAGTAAAGATTTATATATATCTAAAATTTCCCGGGTTTTTTTTTACACATTAACTATTATTCATATCATGCATACAGGATATTTCAGATACACATGTGTATTTTTTTTTTATTTGGCGGCGATGTTAAATTTTATTTTTAAATGAATCTACAACGTTATAGAAAGAAGGGTTAAAACCGCTTGAATTTATCGAGCTAAAAGAAACTTCTTGTTTGCCAGCCGCTCGCCACTCGTCCAGCCGGAAGAGCACCGCAAATAACCCGTTTTGTATTATGAAAATAGAGTAGATGAAACAATAACACGAGTCTTTGATTATTAAAATAATTCATTTTCACAACCTTTAATTAACTTTGCGAGAATGAAAACACTGATCACACATGTATAATCATGACTTCATAAAGCCAAGTAATAAGCGTGGTTGGCCCGACCATAGAGTCCCAATATCTTTATTATTTGAATAATCCGGCCAAGTGCGAGTTGGGCTCGTGCACTGAGGGTTCCGTACCACCACAAAATACAATAAATATCAATTTAAAAAACTATTTGGTCCGACTTAACGCCTACCAAAATAGCCAAGCAATTGCTACGCCGTCACATACCTAGTTAATATTTTGCAAGTGACGCTCGGTATAACTTTTAATGAACAGAAATTTGTCACCGACTCGCACTTGGCGAACATTTATTATTTGTTGTTATACTTTAAAGTGACTATAATCATACCAAGTTTGACGCATGCATGTATTACCGTTTTAAAATTTCGTTTTTACTTTTTGACTTTTTTATTATTTCTTAGTCAATTCGTCGTAACATTACACATTCTGTGACAATTTCAACGGGCTATCTATTACGGTTCGAAAGATACAGCCGTTAGTAGGTAGGACAGACGGATGGACAGAAGAACAGACAGACATCGTATGCTTAGTAATAGGGTCCCATTTTTACCCTTTGAGTACGGAACCCAAAAAAGGAGGTATTCATGCATGGCTGTGTAAATAGGTCGTAATGTAAAGAACATTTAAGGCGGGGAAAACTAGAAAATAAATTTAAAAAATAATTAAATTATTAAATTTTATTTTAATTATAGTTCCCGTCCGACTTCAAAATCCACGTATAAATATTGAAGAACCCCATGTTATTTTTACTCTGAAATCTCGCAGGTTTCTTTCCACAAATTGCAGGTGAGGCTAAAAAGATAGATAAAAGATATTTAAAACGCACAGTATTCAATTTCCACAGATCTATGATGTGTGGATGAACTTTTAGGCAGTGGTGGATGAATGCTTCATGTATGGCTTACATATAGTCCACGTTGGGCGCCTAGTTGCAACATGCTAGGCACCAAATTATCCCAAAAATTTATATCTACATGAAATGTATAAATAAACATAATACACAACGATACAAACCTGGATTGATTTTGTGTAACACAAAACTCTCCAGTATACTGTGGGTTCTCTCCATTGTGTATCTTCGACTTAAACTTCTGCTTCTTTAAAGGCAAAAGAACAACTCGAACCTGTAATAGTTATTTATGATACAAGTGCGGAAAGTTGGTTATTAGAAACGAGTAGACGAATGTAAGCCCGAGACGAAGTCGAGGGCTTACCATAGTCACGAGTTTGTAATAACCAATCCGCACGTGTGCCATACAACGTTTTACAACACATTTGCGAGAAAAAAAGGCTACAAATGAAACAATTTTTGTTTATAACTTAATATCAGTCACAACAATAGCTTCTATAATATAATAAGAAAATGGCGCGAACATGCAAATAGCGCCACTATCACGTGGTGAAAATTAGAACTACATCTTTCGTCTCATTTTCTCTTTAGTATTAAACTGAGACAAACGTATTGAGCAAAAGCGCTTCCAAGGAGGTTTGATCATTCAGCTTATTTATTCTCGTAATATGAAACTCTTTTGTGGAATTCTTATGTAATTATGATGGAAATTAAAAAAATACCGTATATCACACGCACGGTGCTATACATCTGAGCGTGCGAACAAATTCATTTCCGCACGCTCCGTTGTATGATCCGTAATGTTTAACTTTCGAACGATGTATACAGGCTTCGTAAGTGCACTTATTGAGCAAATGTGTTGTAAAAATTTTTTTAAAAAGATAAAACAATGTTTTTTTATGAAAGTAAACGGTAAACAGCGGAATTAAATTTCCATGTTATAGTTGTCAGCTAAGCATTTATTGCGCAGTATTTATTGCGCCTTCTATCCTTGCTTTAAAAAGTAGCTTTTCAACCGACTTCCTAAAAGGATATTCTTAATTCCTTAACCGGTTATTCTGGAGCCCTAACCGGTTGTAGAACTTGTTGATTGTTGATTATTTAGAATTGGGTTATTAGAGAACTAGTTGATTACTTGGAAAGAATCTTACTAATCTTCTGACAGATCCTGGCCATTCTGGGAGTCTCCGATCCCGCAGGCGGGATCGGTGTGTGTATATGTGCCTTTGGTAACCGGTACCTATACCAAAAACAGAATACTTTCTTTCGCCTGGAGCAGTCGGATCGGCGAAATTTGTGTTATGGCACTTAACATTTACATACCTGGCTTTGGAGTATCTGCGGAGGGTTTTTCTGCTGCAGGTGGCGCGCTTGTAGCACGTGAACAGTCATGCTACGGACGGGCGCGTCGTACAGTACCGTCAGCTCTACCGAGCCTCGCTCCACGTTGGCGCCACTGTCGGCACAGAGCAGGGAGGTGTCCTGCGAATGAAAACAGTTTTAGAATAACGGATACAGCGATCTCGCTCGCGCGTTTCATGTTTTTGTTAAGATATAAAATGAGGTTAATTTCTGTTGTTTTTCTGGTCAATATAAAAGGTTGGCAAAGACGGAATGATACTCGATAAAAATAAATTATAGGTAGATTCTGTAAATCAAAGCAGCAAAGCAGTCAGCGCTATAGGAATGTGGAACTCAGTTCTGTCGACCGACACCTGTTTAGTGTAAAACGATCCGCGACTAAATAAACGCAAGCACCGGAAACCCAAAGCAACATAAAGCGGTGAAAGATCATAAGATATTTCAACCTCACGCCTCTAAATAGCACTCGATGGCGATATATTGAAAGACAGCCCTTTTTCCGACACCTAACGAAATAAAAATCGGGAGATAAACGTTTACGATAGTGGTTCTTCGAATCGTTCTTAGAGAGCTTAGTGTGCATGTCTGACGCATCAGCGGTCGACTTCAAACTAATCAAGAACACGGTCCTGTTCGCTTTACGCGTGTACGATGTTCGTAATTTATTAGCGTTTATTCCCATATAGCAATCTGTAGGGATGCCGTCCTATTACGCAGACTCCGACGAGATCCCTGCTCCAGTCAGCCACAGGGACGGGAGCGCAGTAGTCGGGCCGCACGCTCTGCCGGACCCATCATTCTGACGAACTCCTCCAACTCGGCCCGCGATCGCCGCGCTACGTCTCCATACTGTGTTTATTCATTAGTTCTACCACCCGATTGGATAACTGGGATCTGTGTTGTTGGAACTATGGAGGTTGAGAACACTTGAAAGTTTGGAACTAATTTGCATAACGGTGAGTAGTTATTAGTTGCACCCTTATGTAAAGCAAGTTTTACTTTTTTTATGTACCCAAATCTTTTCATAAAGCTTTTTTCTACTCTTTAGTGTACAATGGTAAACAAAATTGTTAAGTACCTGTTCCGAGAGGTAGTTAATGAATGCCAAGCCACTGGGAGGTTCGTTTAGAACTCGACAAACTTTCGTCCGCTATTTAAACAAACTTTTCCGAACTCGAAACCAATCCTGTGGACTTTTTGCTGATTGCTTTTCAGTGTAAAATTGAAAATCAATTAATGGTATAAATTAAGGAGTTGAGCATATTTTTTTAAATAAAAACTCTTAACGATAATAACGGTTATGAGTACATAACAACAAGCAAGACAAGATTGAAGTCTTACCAAGAAAGAGAATCAAAAACATGATTTCATTTCGATCCAAAGTATTTTATTAGTTGGCAATATTTTTTACACCTATATAATGCAAACTCAAAACCAAAGATTAATTTACAATGTAACAATAGAACTACAATGTTTAGTTGTTACAACTTACAATATAAAAATTTTGTGTTCTCGTAACAGTTGTACTGTTAAAAAAATAATTTTTGTGCACGTGCGAAACAGCGAAGCATTTTTTCGTTTTCTTGGTTTTTTCAGATTTCTAAAACGAATTTTAAACTATTTATTTTGCCAAAATATTGTTCATTTTATTTTTTAGGGTTCCGTACCTCAAAAGGAAAAAACGGAACCCTTATAGGATCACTTCGTTGTCCGTCTGTCTGTCCGTCTGTCTGTCCGTCTGTCCGTCTGTCAAGACCCTTTTTCTCAAGAACGCATAAAGGTATCAAGTTGAAATTTATACTAAATACTTGGGTTTACGGTTTCTTTCGGCTGTAAAAAATCAAAAGTTGTAAGTCAACGCAATCAAAAGATATGAACGTTTATGTCGCATATTTTGCGATTTCACAGGGGAATCAAAACCTATAGGGTACTTCCCGTTGACCTAGAATCATGAAATTTGGCAAAAAGCAAGGTCTCATAGCACATATATAGAAATAAATCCGAAAGTTACAAATTTGAAGTTATATCATTTAAAAATTATTATTTTGCTACTACAAACTTACATTTTGTAGTTTGAATGTATCGAAGAACCTTATAGTCAACTACAAAGTTAAGTTTGTCTTTCAATATTTCAACTTCAGTTAGTTTTTTTTTTGGCCTCGCGCAAGTCCTACTCGTAATTGTCCGGTTTTTTCTATTTTCTTATACTGTTCCGGTTATATTCATCCTATGATGTATCATCCTATTTAAAGTATTACTTATCCCAAAGTTGAAATAAAGCCTATCACTTACTTAACCGACTATATTTTTTTTATCGACTTTCATGTCTCAACTAAAATTAATGTGTTTTGTACTCATCCCAAAACAAATATATAATTTTTCCCTCCGTATCAGGTCTATAAGGGAAAATGACATAGTTTGCAGAACGTCAACATTATATTAAAACGTCTATTTGTGCTGTACGTTTTTAAAGTACCCCCTTCGCAGCATACAGCTTGATGCAACTAAAAATACAAAAACATTAATTTAACTGCCAATAGGCATACAATTACAAGAAGGATTATAAGACAAAGAAGGGTAAAGCCGAGAGCCTTACGCCCAACTCGTTACTCGGTCTCAAACTAACGTTAAAACCGCACAGTTCGAAAAATCACGCGAACGTGAACCTTAACGCGCCCAGATACGGTTTGCGGTCGCGCAACATTTTTTCATCACCTAAACTGGATTGCTACAGCTGGGCGTAAGGCCAGCTATAGCGTATAGGAAAATCTAAAATAATAATTGATATTATGGTATCTTTTTAGCTTTACACAGGGTTACGCGGATACGCGGAAAGAGTGTAAAAGTTGTTCACTATGGTAGGTATTATGGACTCCTTTTGGCTTAGTACACCCTTTCCACGTAACACAGTATAACACGTATTTAAGAAAACAATAAAGAAAAATCTTGAAAAATCGCCTGGTTAATGCGACGCGTGACCAAAATGCTGGCGTGTTTCTGGCTCAACGCATAAGCGTTGCCATCCAGCGTGGTAATGCCGCCAGCATGCTGGGGTCACTGCCAACTAGTAGTGGGCCTGAGCATTTGGATTGTCTATAGACCTTCAACGGTCTATGGGCAGTCTAACTGTATTTGTAGTGTTAGTATTAGCTTGTATTTTGTCTAGTTAATAAAGGCACTTGCCCGAAAAAAATAAAATTAGAACAGTTAGGACAGCAACCTTACCGTTATAGCAAGTAGGTACTTAAAAACGACCTGAGAAAACCATTCATGGATTTCAGAAACATCTCGTTTGACATTACAGATTTTGGAAAGAACAACTAACAAGTATATTTACAAATTAAAGAAACACATTGAAATTAAACATTAAAATTCGCTAAAAGTATTTAATTTCAATGTATAACAATCGTGAAACCCTAAGAAATCATTATAAAAACACGATAAACATGGAAAACAGCTCCACTCTACCCAGGGGTTTGAAATTTATTCAAACCCCTGGGTAGATTTTAATCAAACATAGCTGAGAATAACCGCAACGAAACCTGCTTTCAACAATAAAACTTTATTCAAATTGGTCCAGCCGTTTTATAGAAAAATGGTGACAGACACACATGCTGAGCACACATCAACCCAATCTCTTTTCTCAAACTTATATATTTTTTTAATAATATATAGGCTTGCGCTTGGCCGCCATCTTGCCTGATCACAGAATCTTACACTTTGTAAAAAATTGCGACGGGTAGAGTTTCCGATGTAGGTTAATTACAATTCTAGAAAATAGTTTTAAATTCAAATTATTTATTTCACATATTTCAAACTCGTACTGATATACTGTACTGTTAGAAATAAGAACAAATTTAAATTTTTGTTATTACAGCAGTAGCTGTAATGTTTTAATATTGTTGATCTAATAGCATAAAAACACAAATACGATAAAAAACAGAACCCACCCGCAGCTTTCACCGCACGTCTGTTCTGCACGATGTAACGAAAGCATACGAAGTCGACTGAGTAATTCTAGTGCAGTACATGCCTAAATTATGCTCCCCGCAAAGTCCATTAAATATATTGGGTTTTATTCTTACACAGTAAGAAAATAACAATTTCTTTTCCTCCATGTCAATCACATTATCCGCTGTAAGCGAGTACTGCCAATAAAATACAAATGGCGTATACAATAAAAAGAAGTGACGCGACTTGCCCTATTTTTACTCATTGCTAAATTGGGTTATTTGTACATCCCTCATAATATAATCTACGCAACAAATACCTGCTTGCTGATGCAATGCAGTAGCAAAACCGCAATATGTACTTCAATAGTTACCAAACGAAAACATTTCTCACCTATGAATACCTATAATAATCGACGTTATATGTTGGTACCTACAAAGATTAGTATCACCGTGACTATTTTTACCTTCATAAACTGGGTTATATCATCAACGCATCACTTGACGTCCTGCAAAGACCACCAGCTTAAAATAAACTGCGGGTTGCATAGAGTTGAAAATGGCAGTATTTTCGACAGTCGGGCGTAAATGGCTGTAAGCGCTGTAAGTATAGTTCAGCTGACAAGCTTTGACACTCGACACTCGTCACCACCCGGGTATCTGAAGGGTGACATATAAGCATCATTTGTCTGCTGAAAAGCGGTATGCGCGCTGAAACCAGTGAAAAATACCTCGCGAGTGGTAAATGCGGTTCTCGTGTACTGAATATGCTTCACTAATAGAACGATTTAGCTAATAGAATTTTGTACTTTTAGAGCTTGACATTGTTATTTTCACCAAAGAGTGCTCACCTACTTACTCGGTAAAAAAATATGAGTATCTTTTTTTTTTTTACTTGCCAACGTCTTGTTTTGTCGCGCATTGCACTAAACTTTATTTAAACAATAGCAATTGCCTGCAGCTTTACCCGTGTTGTGAACAACACAGCATAATTATATCACCTAGGGATAGCGTAGCGTCTTAACAGTATAAAAAAATCGAAATAACCTCCTACAAACATTTTAGCTTTATAGTAGTATAGAGGTCGATAAAACGGGGTAAAATATTGTGATGAAGTATTAATATAGCCGCAATGTAAGCGTGCTTTTCAGCAAAACCGATCAGTCATATCATATTCAATATAAAGTCATAAAATCCGAATTTAGAGGCATTCCGGCGTCTAATGCCAGCCACGTCAATCCCACCCGTGCGTCGCAGTAGATCTCATGTCTCTTCGTCTGACGTGACACTGTATCTGGCCTAAATCGTGTAACTGACTCTGACAACGAGCGAAGTCAACTGGATGTACTCACTCTGAATATTTCTTTTGGTGCTATGCAAATGAAATTACTCATTATCCAACACATGATTTGCAGGGAGAAAAGAACTGGTTTAAATTAAAAAAGAACATATTAATGTTATGAATTAAAAACTAGTAACTTTGAAGTAATCTGTAATATCATATTATTTATCACTCGTTAAGCTCGTGCCATAAATGCCACCCTCTGTAAAAATCGGTTCGTTTACCCCCGTGTAAAGTAATGTACTATTACTTCACTTTAGATTTTGTACCAACAGCGGAACATGCAATATTTCTATGTTATGTTACTTATAAATAAATAGCGGCATTTCGATAACATAAATCCTTACGCACTGGAGTTGAAGTGCCTGTGATGTGGTTTTATTATGTGTGGTGGAATGTATTTCGATTTTATAACTCTCAATACAAACCATAGAATCTTTTGATCCGTACAAAAGGAAAACATACGATGATGTCTTGTTTATTTTGACAGAGGTAAACAACTTCATACATTTTTATACGTCTACGTGAATCAATTTTGAGAAGTCTGAGCACAAAGATGTAACAACTGTGCGACGACGACACCGGAATACTAATCGACGCAGTAAAATTATTTTATAAACCAAAACAAGAAAGATACGAGAAAGTATAATCTACTTAAGCAATTTGCCGTATCTTGGCCTTTTTGTCGTTTCCTCAGCTGCTTAACCCTTCCTAGCACTTTTTAATGTTTTTGGGTTTGAACAGTAAAAAGCGGTGTTTTTTTATTATTATGAACAAAAAATTACACAAGATTATGAGCCGTTTTTTGTGAAAAAAGAACAAACAAACAAAAGAAGTGTTCACATATCTGTTTAGGTAAGTACCTTAAATGGTTTGTTCGTTTTTTGCTGGTCTCATACAGGGTTATTATTAATTAGATAACAAAATCTCACAGGCAGCTTCCAATTCCATACATCATACTTAACATCGTTTGTTCCATGTCATGGTACAAAACCTAAAACTGAAAGTTAGGTTGCTGACCAACTTTTTAAGGTTATTTTTTTTCTTTTCGGTGCAAGAGTTGGCTCCTAAGATTCGTCCGGGATCCGCATTATTTCCCATTTGAAACCATATAACGTTATTGCCATTTAGGTACATCTGTTTTTGTTAGAAAAAAAGGCAAATTATTTAAACTCATGGAACTAAAGTCGTCAGGTATGATATAGTCAAACTATCTACGAGAATTTGTTAGCTTATTATAATGTAATAGCCCTGTATACAGACAAAAAAAAAGATTTGATTGAAAAAAAAAATACCCTCTAGACATTCGAACCCAAAACCTACCTACCGAAGCTTCACAGGAATCTTTTGAGCATTAGCAAGGGAGACAATTAGTTAGGGCCGTTCAGTAGCAGATTAGTGATCCGGACCCAGGGACGGACCATTTGTCAACGTAATCATCTTTCCGAAGCAGCGAGGGTCTATCGCAGACGCACGATTAAGTAATACCACTATCGGACTTACTGCGCAACTGTCCAACTCGATTGTTAGGATGAAATAGGTGAACAGAGTACTGGGAAGTCAGATTATTCCAGCTGAGATATGGAAATTTAACGTTAAATTATACAACGTAAATAATAAAAACTTTTTTTGCTTTTCCCCCACACTAGGATAATCTGTGTCGTGAGGTCACAGTTTTCAACTCTGAGGATGACTGTCTTCCCTGCAGAGGGGAAATTAACTACTAAAATACAAACAAAACACATTGTTATTGTTTTTAATATAGTAGCCCAGACAGTGGGTATATATTTGAGCTTTTTGGGGTCGAAACTTTAGGTCAGTGGGGGCCGGGTACTAAAAATATGTTTAAAGATTTATAAACTCGTTTAGTCGAAGCATTTCGTGAGCAAAATGCTGGCCGACATCTTGCGCAACGTATTAGCATTGCAATTCAACGCGGAAATGCAGCCAGCATCTTGGGTACGACGCCTGCTGGCAGCGGTTTATTAGATTAGTTCAGTTTTATATTTTAGTACTAGTTTGTTTGTATTATTTCAAGTTGTTTTGATATATTTAGCATAATTTCCTTTTTTATATGCTTACCCGTATCTACGGTACATTTTTCAGCATAGTGAATATGGCAAAAGCTATTAAAAAAGTTCAAAAATTATTATATATATTCAAATGGTAATGGACTATTAGAAGGAAGCTAAACATTTGATAAAGTGTGAGACTACTACAAGTATTTGAAGGGTATCGTTTCGTTTCGATTCTACGTTTCTAATCCGTACGGCCAAAGTTTGGAACAACCTGCCAGCTTCCTTGTTTCCTGAGAGATATAACCAAGACCTTTTCAAGGCCAGAGTGAATAGGTATCTTCTAAGTCTGCGTGCTTCATCTTCGACCACATCGTCGCTTACCAACAGGCGAGTTGGTGGTCAAACGCGGACTTATCAGCGTTAAAAAAATAAAAAAATAAATCTAAATATCTTAACAATCTTCAAATATTTAACAATAGCAATATTTGCTACTGCATGTTTGCGGCTATTGCATTGGAACAGTACGATCGTGCAACGCTGTTTTCAAAGACCGGTAGCCCAGAGCAATTACTGGCTCACTCGGAGCTATGACATGACGGCAATGCATGAATGGACTCATGGCAAGATGAGTTTGTTAGATGAATAAAGTGAGCGGACGTGTGACAATTGATTCTCAAAATACATAAGCTCAAGTAACTTTTAAACTTTCGCAATTTGAACACATGCTTTAAACGTTTATCGGGATTTGTCGCGCATTATTTTATTTAGGTAAAAATAGGTACCTTTCGGTCAGTCAGCTCGTGATCACAGCTATTGTATTGTAACATAGTCAAAACGTCAAGCAAAAGATACCTATTTTTACCTAGATAAAATAATGCGCGATAAGTCCCGATAAACATATAAAACATACATAAGCTCACTTGTACAAATCCATATGACAGTTACAAACTTTCGTGGTTGATGTTCACAACACTAATAAAATATTAACGGGATATTTACTGTGAACATGGTGCACGTAACAGCACCGAAATATCAGGCGCTCCATCTACAACCTAATCACGGTAAATATTCCATTAATAATCATACAACAAAATAGTCAATATCACCTTATGGCATACTTACACAGAACTTCAGATACAAATGCAATATGTTGCTTATCAATTTACATTGTATCTGCAAATTATTTATGACGTAGAATGTTACTCATAAATGTACTTATACAAATTATATATCGTTATACGGAATGGTAGTGTTACTAAGCCGAAAAGAGATTATTTGTACCTACTAATCATTATGACCAACTTTTATTTGTAGAATTCCACACATTTTCTTGAGTCGAATGGCATTTTCACAGCAGATTTTCAGGGTTGGTCTAATAGTAAAAGTTGTTTATAACGATAAAATTATAATGAATACGATTTATATTTAGCTTAGTACTATCGATACGCGTAACTCCGTAAAATGCAATACAATAGGCTTGTGTCCTAATGTTTAATTTATTACAAATAACCGGCTTAGCGATGAATATAACTAAATATATTACACATAGTGAAAAAATAATTTGAATTGGCTGATAAATCTCTGAGATATGAGTATTTAAAGTTTTAGGTGGGGATAGAAAGGGGATGTTCTATCCCTTTCTCGCAAAGCGTGGATTAGTATAGCATTTGTATGGCGCTCCTGAGCCGTGACGTCACGGCTCAGTATAGTGCGCTCTCTGTCTAGCATGAAATTAAAATGCTTATATCTTATTTATTTTTGAATTAATTTTAATTTTGTTTTTGTTGATGTGCTCTATTTATGATCAGCTTTTTTATGAGGTAATAAAAAAATATTAGTCATCATGCCTATTATATTCAATAACTATAATAGCTGTAGTATTTGAGAGCAAAGGATCATATAAATTAATTTGATACACTAAATAAGTACATATGCATATTAACTTATATGTTAAACTCACACTATTTATACAGTTGTCTGTAAAATGTTAGTTAGTTATATAAATCTCGCCCTCAGTAAAATCTTAAAAGTCAGGCGTTAACTTTTGATACCTAAGTTGAGTAAGCGGCCATTTTACGAACAGTTTTAAGTTTATGTCTATTGTTAGCACTTACTTTTATTACTTAGAAACCTAGATATATCCACCGGCTACAATTCAATTATATATTTAATTAAGTATGTCTATCTATAATTCTACATCTATAAAGTTAAAGCCAGTGATTAAAAAAAGTAGGTCAATTTATTAGTGGGAATTTTGTTTTGTTCTATATCACTGCAAATTGTACGTAACAGCCGCGGCTGACAATAGAGGCGTTCGTGGAGGAATGTGAAAATGTGGATTTAAATGACGCCGAGGCATCCATATCTTGTGCTTAAATTAGATCCTTAATATGTGAGACCCTATCCATAAAAACAATAACGATAGAGCTATTATAATAGTTCTATCGTTATGTGCTTACGTAACAATGTAATAAAATAAATGAGCTACTCCAATAAAACGTATCTTTTCCTTTCTAGTTGATGATAATAATATATCGCCTTTTACTCCACAACAAGACAAAAAGTCTCCAAACGTAATTTCATCTACACAAGAGCACTAGATAAAAACATAGGCAGCTGCTACTTAGCGAATATTAGGTATATTTTATTTGAAAATAAAGATTTATTTTCTATTTGCTAGATCCTCAGATCAAACAAACAAGGGACATATGCCTTAGTACAATTATTGTTCGTGTTCAAATTTCTGTGTTTTTACACCCTTTTTCACTATTCTCGCAAAAACTGAAGTACGGCATACTTACTAATTTTTCATGCAAACTAAGAAATTGGCAGTGACGCCAATGAACTAATAGTCTACATGCAAAAAGGACGCACAAGTGTTCTGCTGGGTGAGGTCAACTAATAGCATCAAGTTTGATTTAGAACTAATGCATTCGCACCCACCATGCCACCTTACCATATCTCCCTTGTTTGTCTGATCTGAGGCTAGAACCGACATTTTATTATGAAGACAGGTATATTTGTTTCGACTGAAATAACTTGTGGCTTGTTGTTTTACTGTAAGTCTAGTAAATTACTAAGTATAAGGCGTTTGTTTACTTGGAACAAATATTTTTCTGTAAAAATATAGTATTTTTAGGCACGATACCCACGATGCCTCGATGATAAATCTAAGGTATTTCTTGGATTCTTAACGCAAGCAACCGTTAGTAAATAGATTGTCATTTATAAGAGGTTTTTATGCTAATTTGCTAATTTTCCCATCTAATTACAACATCTTCCTCCGCCGCAAGTAAGCACATAATCAAGTTCCGTAATTGCCAATGCTTCATCAAAAAACTTTTCATTTAAAACATGTTAAAGAAACCAAGTAATTAAGATAATTCATTCAGGAGAAAGCTACCAACAAACTTTAGCTCCGAATTCGTACGAACTTTTCCAATCTCGGAATAGATGCTCCGATACTTTAGGTAATCGTATCACACGACGGTATAGAAAATAAAACGTAGTATGTAATGAACTTAGTCGGAGTTTCCTACCTACTCCAATTCTTGTTATAGTTTACTTATGTAATGAATAAGACTTCTATGGACTTAGTTTTAGTTAGGTGTAAATGGATTTTAGTCGTTACAAAAATTGTGCAATTCTTCTGAAGAAAAATTCAAATTCAATTCAAATTCAAAAACGTTTATTTATATTCATTAAAGCTATAGGTACGAAAAGATCTTAAGTAGGTAGTTATAAGTGTACAAATGTTGTACGAAGAGAGGTGAGAATAAGCAATTATGTACCTTAGTGGAACACTGTCTCCCACACTAGGATAACCTGTGTCGTGAGGTCACAGTTCTCAACTCTGGGCATGACTGTCTTCCCCGCAGAGGTGAACTTAAACTAGATTTGTAATAACAACGGTGTTGATAACATTAACCATAATAGGCATGCTTAGAATTAAATTAATCAACCACCATTTATTGTTTAGCAAAAATTGCTAAAATTATAGATGATTGATTCAATAATAAAAAGGGCAAGTGCTTTTATTAACTAAACAAAACATAAACTAACACTATACAAAAACAGTTAGACTGCCCATAGACCATTGAAGGTCTAAAGACAATCCTAATGCCCAATATCAGTTGGGAGCGAATGGCAATTGCTTATGCGTTGAGCCAGAAACACGCCAGTATTTTGGTCATGCGTCGCATTATACAGGCGCTTTGAAAATGAGGTGAGCTTAGGTATGTGTGAATTATCTTACTTAACTTGATATTAAGTTTCCTGCAATGATTTCATAGTCGTTTTAAAGAATACAATACTTATTAAGAGCCCGCTAGGAGAATAATTTATTTGCACATTTTCAATATACTAAACTTAAAGAAAAAAAATACTGGGTGAAAAAAAAGATTGAATATTTTTAACTGTCTCGGTTGTTTACTACAATTGTTTATGATTGATAAAACTTTTTTTTTATAACGGTATATCCCGATAATAATCATATTATAACTGTAATCGAACGCTCATCTCTTCTCTATCTCTTCTCTTCTTCTCTATATATATATATATCTCTCTATATATATAAATTAAAGTTGCTTTCCGCGTCTGTCTGTCTGTATAATCGCTAACTCCTCTTAAGCTACGCAATGGATTGTGATGCGGTTTTCACTATTAGTTAGATAATTTTTAACGGAAGGTTTATATATAAAGTAGCAACCCACCCCGGCTTTGCACGTAAGTTACACCCGTAAGTTAAGTTGCGAAGCCGGGGCGGGTCGCTAGTTTTTAGTGTTCCGTACCCAAAGGGTAAAAATGGGACACTATTACTAAGCCTACAATGTCTGTTTGTCCGTCTGTCTGTCCTACCTATTAACGACTGTAACTTTCGAACCATTATAGATAGCCAGTTGAAATTTCCACAGAATATGTAATGTTACGGCGGATTAATTAAGAAATAATAAAAAAGTCAAAAAGTGAAAACTAAATAGACACTAACTAACGGAAACTAACTAACTAACTAACCCCATACTACAAACGTATTTTTGTATTAGCTCTAATTTAAAAACGGTAATACGTACCAGCGTCAAATTTGGCAAGATTTTAATACACACTCTAAAAAATAATGGCCAATTTCGAGTCAGTGTCAAATTCTGTTCACCGCCAATTCTCGTACGATCACCGAAGTGAAGCAACGTTGGGCGTAGCCGTTACTTGGATGGGTGAACGCCCGGGCGTTGATGGGATGTTGTCTTTTTGCACTATTTTTATTTTAGTAGCTAACAAGTTATGTGGTGTGGAGGCGTGAGACAGGGAGACGTTATCTCTCCGAAACTGTTCACTGCCACAATGGAAGATGCTTTCAAGCTCCTGGAATGGCAAGGACTCGGCATCAACATCAACGGCGAGTACATCACTCACCTTCGGTTTGCCGACGATATTGTGGTCATGGCAGAATCGATGGAAGATCTCAGCATGATGCTCGAAGGCCTCAATCGAGTCTCCCAACAGGTGGGCCTGAAAATGAACATGGACAAGACAAAGGTTATGTCAAATATCCATGTTGTGCCCGCCCCAGTATCAGTTGGGAACTCAGTTCTTGAAGCTGTTGACGCGTACGTCTACCTAGGACAAACCGTCGAACTAGGTAGGTCCAACTTCAAGAAAGAGGTCAATCGGCGAATCCAACTCGGCTGGGCAGCGTTCGGTAAACTATGCAACGTCTTCTCGTCCAAAATACCTCAGTGCCTTAAGACGAAAGTCTTCGACCAGTGTGTGTTACCAGTGATGACATACGGCACTGAAACGTGGTCTCTCACTATGGGCCTCATAAGCAAGCTCAAAGTCGCACAACGAGCTATGGAGAGGGCTATGCTCGGGGTTTCTCTACGAGATCGAATCCGAAATGAGGAGATCCGTAGACGAACGAAAGTCACCGACATAGCCCACCGGATTAGTAAGTTGAAATGGCAGTGGGCAGGGCACATATCACGCAGAACAGATGGCCGATGGGGCCGAAAGGTTCTGGAATGGAGACCACGGACTGGTAAGCGCAGCGTAGGACGTCCACCCACAAGATGGACAGACGACCTAAAAGAGACCGCAGGGAAACGCTGGATGCAGGCCGCTTCCAACCGGCCCTTTTGGAGATCGATGGGGGAGGCCTATGTCCAGCAGTGGACGTCCTACGGCTGAAATGATGATGATGATGATGAAGTTATGTGGTGGTACGGAACCCTCAGTGTGCAAGCCCGACCCACACTTGGCTAGAAATGTAAAAATAACGGGCATGATAGTAATTGTGGCGGACCGAACAAACTGGACCAAATCTCGAATGTCGGTACAGCTCTAAGCGACGAAGTGTAGTGTATCATTTCTCGTAGATGGCACACATAAGACACCAACACTCACTGTTACGTAATTTCGTTGCTGCACGTATTTTATTTTTATGGGCAAATAATTTTGTTACCATTAAACGTGTTTCTTTGTTGCGTTGAATTCTTGGCAACGACCAGACTCCTTGGCACCGTCTATTTGCTGACAAATCAACACGCTCTCTTGACGGCACGTCTCTACCCTGTCCTATTTGGCTGTTCTATGAGGAAATACAATAAATACTTAAGCATTTTTTACATATATGATACACTATGACCAATAAAATTTAATTAGGAGACATTAACATTGATAAATCACCTACAGCTAGTATTAACGTAATTATATTGTGATTTCAGTATAATCGGGTGATAAATGGCCGCGTCGCAACTTCTGCTGCTGTTTGATTGCTCTAATATTAATTCCGAGTCGCGACGACTCTCAGCTTTGTAGCGACGTTATAATGATTTAATCTAATTTTATCTTTTAATTACACGCAGCGAGATTCAATTTTCTTTAGCCTTTTGCATTTTGTTTGGCAACAGAAATGAAATGAAAGTAATTTTATGTAACTTGAAACAAATAGATTAGATCTCTTGATTGAATCCGTTTTAACTGAACACGAAAGGGCTTACTTGAGAGAAAATTTGAGAAGGTAAACAAACGTGCCACAAAATAGCTTATTCAGTAACAAGAAATGGGAAAATGAATATTACCTACCTAAAGTATAAAAACATGGGCGAATTCGATGAGATATTATCGTTGGGCAAAGTTGTTCGCGACCGCGAAGCTTTGAGGAAAGTTAAGCCGGGAAGGTAATAGGGTATTTGACTACTTTTGGGAAACTATTGCACATTATTGCCTGATATAATTTAATGTATACTGCATTTATATTTTCTGGATATCAGTCGTATTTGCGATATAAATCGATGTTAAAGTTTGAATAAAAAAATATCGCGCCAAAACGCAGACCTGCGTCATAGCTCCGGTCGAGCGACGACTGACGTCACACAAAACAAAACAGCTGCAGCCAGGCAGCAAAAGTTTGATAATCACTAATTTTCTAATAGAAGTAATGGTTTATAAATGTTGTGTAGTGCCACAATGTACAAATACTTCCATAAAACACCGGAAAAACTATTTGTTTCTGTTCCAATGGACCCCAAAACTCGCAAAAAGTGGTTGGAACTAAGTAGCTCGTAGAGAACCCAAAAGTATTGGAGCTAAATCAAGTGTTTCTATGTGCGAAGATCATTTTGAGGTACATATTTGAGTCTATATATTTCTATTACAATTTGTGTTTTTATTGCATTACTATTTTATGTACTGTTACTTTCTTTTTAAACATTGTAAAGACATAACCTAACAATAATAATAGTGATATCCACCTACTACAACATACTTTTTGTACAACTTGATTGAATGTTTTGCTTGGAGAACAATTAAAAATTAATACTTACATTGTAGTTTTTACGTTTTGAGTTCTGCAGCGTAGAAACAATGACGTAGATTATTATTGAAGAAATATGCAACCATAAATACATTAATTTTGGGTAAGTTACTGCTGTCTGCTTGCACAAAATGTTTCTCCATTCTTCTCACATTTAACCTCCGGACTGTTTTTGGTGATAATTTCTGGATAAATCGCTCTCAAAATAGCTTTACAACATTAAATTCGCAAATATCAATACAAAATCTGTTTGTTTAGATTTGTGTGACGTCACTAGGGATGAAGCCAATTACAGACCGTTTTCGATCACGTGATCAAATGTCGAAAATACGGTTATTTTATTCGCGTTTTTTACAAAAAATAAGCATATTTTTATTAAAAAATCAATGAAATATGCTTTTTCATTATGTCATGTTTATGGATGATGTCAATTGGCATAATATTTTCAATACAGTCAAACACCCTATTTCATACTTTATTATTTTTCAGTGCCGTTAGGGACGTTTTGTCTAAAATAAACGTTTCCAGGACAAATCGATTTTTAATTTCGCCCCTTCTTCAACTTTAGTGGCTGGCCTTTGCTTCGCTAATTTACTTTCAAAACAACTTTGTGGCGCTATTAATTTTTGCTGTAACGTTTTACATAATTGCTTGTTTCTCTGAATTTATAATGAACTCTTGTGGTGTTAATGTTATCTCGTAGTAGAGTAATAAAATTGCACACTGCATCAGCGTCAGACGGACTACATTTTTTGTGTGAGCCGTATATTATTGCTTTGCGTACAGCAAAACTCTAAGGTTACAAATGTATTTATTAGAATAGTCAAAACGAGTAAAAAACTATCAGAAGTTTATTGAATTTCAGTTTTTAAGTCTCTAAAAAGTCTTCTAGTAGTTTTCTAGTATAAGTGAGTGTCTTCAAGTCACGAGTGAATTGGTTTCTTCTAAGCAAGCATGCTCCATAGTATACCGCATCATCAATTAACACCAGGAAAGGCACCGGTCAAACGCAAAACTATAAAAAAAAAAAAAAGTATTATCACACCTTGTTAAAAGGTTAAATAGAACAAAGTTCTGTTTGTGATTTGACAGTACAGACAGATATTTCTCTGAACCCACTTCTAGTTATGGTACTAAGATAGCATGAGTGATATATACAAGTTCTCATTTTAATTGTTCCAGAGTCACGAAACTCCATTGCCTTGGCCACCGAATGCACTATGTTACTGAAATGACGTCGCGCCAACATGGGCATTACCACTCGACTGTCACGTCTAAAATGCAGCGTATACGCGTTTGTACTCGTCATCCATATTCCGATACTGCACGGAGAAGAGCAATCGCAGTGCCCAAGTCTATCAGAAAACCCGATTTGCCCTTGTTATAACTTCAAAGAAGGTATGTGATCTAAGGTTTTTTTAAATCCTAATTTATTCCAGATACCTACCTGCCTATATGTTTTTTGACTTTGCTCTACTGGATACCAATAAATAAATTATTTAAAAAAAAACATTACGTTTGATACTAAGCACCACTTAATATTTTGTGTTGTTTATCTGATGTTAAGGGAGTTATTTTTAACTAAACCATTTTTCAGGTCTATTTTTGGAGTGTCCCAGCGCAACCCCTGGCGTTGTAAAAAATGTACTCTCAAAGATAAGAGGAACCATTCAATCACTCTCCATTTACGATCTTGAAAGCTCAACAACGGAACTCAAAGCTGACCTCTTCCCGCCGAAAATTAAAATCAACAATCTACAAATTTCACAATCTGCCATAAACAAAATCAGCCCAAACGCATTCAGCACGATTCGGGACTCCTTGGGGTCTTTAAGCATAATTTCCAGTAAATTGAACACAATTCCGCATGAATCATTCTTCGAGCTATACAACATTGAAGCTCTTGATTTACAGCTCAACGACATCAAAGACGTTCAAGCAAACACTTTCAGGAATCTTAAGTTGAAAAAGCTCAATTTGAAAGGAAACAAAATAGCGAACATCTCCGAAAATGCATTTTATAACTTGGAAGATTTACTGAGTGAATTAGATTTAACAGAAAATTTTCTCGATGTATTTCCGTTGAAATCTTTAGGCAAACTTAATAAGCTCAGTAGTTTGAGGCTTGCCTGGAATAAAATTAATTCGATACCAGCTGACATAAATATTACAGTACCACATCTAGTTAATTTAGATCTTAGTTCAAATCAGTTCATCAAAATAGAAAATAATTGGTTCAGATGTATGCCTAATATAAAAACATTAACATTTTTCAGTAATCAAATTCAAACTATATATGAAGAAGCCTTTTACTTTTTAGAAAAATTAGAAACCATCGATTTAAGTCGAAACAAAATAATAAATATAGAAAAAAACACATTTCAAAAGAACCGTAACATTCGTACAATAGATTTAAGTCACAATCATTTACATCATATTCGAGGTGTGTTTTCCAACCTTCGACAGCTCTCAGAAATATTTTTATCCGAAAACAACATTTTAGAAATACCAGAAGATGCATTTGAAAATTCTGTTGGACTGACAGTTCTCAATTTAGAACACAATGCTATTCAATATTTACATTCTAATTGCTATTCATCGTTACAAAATTTGACACAATTACATATGGGAACAAACTTTTTGAAAAAACTTCCTCGTAACGTTTTTCGATCTAATAATAGATTAGTAACACTGAGTTTAGATAATAATGATATAAACGAATTAGATGAACTAGTATTTGATAAACTTAAAGAGCTCAGAGAAATACGTCTCCAAAATAATAGATTAAGCCAGATAAAAAGGAACGTATTTAGTCCTCTACCAGAGCTTTTGGAATTGCATTTACAAAATAATGTAATTCAAAACATTGATTCACAAGCATTTATTACACTTAAAAGTTTACAACATATAAACTTACAAGGCAACCGGCTAAATACCATCGGAGACGTGTTTCCAAATAGAGATTCATCATTAGTTTCTATACAACTTGGTGCAAACTATTTGTCACTTTTGAAAAACACTTCCCTTCTGGGACAAGTGAATGTGCAAATAATGTGGCTTAGCCAAAATAATGTTAAGGTTTTAACTGCTAATCTTTTTAATGATTTGATAAATATTCAAAGGCTGTATCTAAAAAATAACAGTATTGTACATATAGAACATAAAACCTTTATTAATTTGAAGAAAATAAAGTTTCTAGAATTAAGTAACAACAAGCTTATTAAGTTAAGCAATGAAACGTTTTATAAGCTTGTAACGTTGGAAGAACTGTACTTACAAAATAATAATATCAATCAAGTGGCAAAGGACACGTTCCATTTTCTGACTAAATTAAAAGTTTTGGACTTGTCTAATAATGAAATCATCGTTTTAGATTTTGATATTTCGTCGCTTCCAATCAAACAACTTCGACTTAATAAAAACTCGATATCCATAATCGAAGCCAACTCCCTCAAAAGTTTACCAAATTTAAGTGACTTAGAATTAAGCAGAAACGTTTTAACTTGGGAAGATATTATTCAAGTGCAAATACCTGGTTTAAAATCGCTGATACTATCAAAAAACAACTTTACCACACTTGTGAACAAGACGTTCTCGCATCTACCGTCATTACAAACTTTGTCATTAGAATTCTCAAACATATCTCAATTGCCTCCAGCAACTTTCATAAAGAACCAGAATCTGTTGAGAATAAATTTAGCTTTTAACAACTTGAGGGACTTACACAAAGATGTATTCGCTTACACGACGATATTACAAGAATTAAACCTGAAAGGCAATAATTTCACAGATTTTCCACATGTCGCACTGTTTAATGTTACTTCATTGGAAGTTTTGGATCTGTGTCACAATCAATTACACAGCGTAGATTTCTTTAAATTTATTGGATTACAAAACTTGAGAACTTTAAATTTGTGCGACAATCGAATATCATTGTTGAATGGTTTCAACTCGCCAGCTTTAAAAAACTTAGTTACATTAAATTTGAGTACGAATAAGTTAACAGTTCTTCCACCGAATTTTTTTCAGCATTCATCTGGCCTAAAGGAAATAGATTTATCACATAATCTTTTCAAATATATTCCTAGTAATGGCCTATCAGAGGCGGTATTACCTGCACTAACGACCTTAAACATGTCATCAAACTCATTGGTGCAATTACTACAAACATATCCATCAAAATTGTTTCCATTACTGCAAGAATTGCTAATCACCAATACAAATTTAACAATAATAACGAGTAAAGATTTTGAGAACTTTCCGTCTTTGAAAAGATTACTGCTGACACAGAACTCTATAATTCGATTATCACCCGGAGCGTTCTCGAAACTGCATAATTTAGAGACACTCGACTTAAGCCAAAACAAATTGGAAAATATACCGAGAGAGAGACTCCAAGGATTATACTCAACTCGGCTTTTGAATATATCACAAAACACAATAAGGGAATTGGAAGAGTTTACATCAGACTTACAAAGTTTGCAAAAGTTGGATATCTCTTTTAACCATATAACGAGAATAAATAGAGACATATTTCGAGGACTGCACAGTCTCACAGAGTTATACTTGGGGGGCAACTGGTTGTCAGCAATATCTTCAGATGCGTTTCGGAGCTTGAACAAGATTACATTTATTGATTTGAGCCGCAACTATTTTGAAGTCATACAAATGAAACTATTGACGTCACTTGAAACGCAAGTTAAAAGTTTATCCTTAAATGGTAAGTTTTTGTAAAAATAAAAACACTATATTTTTGTTATGATATATCTGAATTACGAGTAGGCATCACTTAATCGTTTTTTTCTTCTTCTTACAGAAAATCCCTTGACATGTAACTGTGAATCCCAAGATTTATGGAAATGGATGCAAGACCACTATAAAATAGTTACAAAAGGATGCAAGAATCTTCGTTGTGAGCACCCGGAAGAACTCCACGGTTATAGTTTTATCGAGCTGCCTTCCCAGAAACTTTGCGATATCCCCGTCGTAATCCGCATCGCTATACAAGACATCCAGACACACTCTGTTATTGTGTCTTGGCAGAGTCGGAATCAAAACGGTTTAAGCGGGTATCAAGTGGCTTATTTCGGAGAACTAAATCCGACAACTGTAAGTGAACATTTAATTTAACTTCTCTCTTGCAACAATAAAAAAATTAAATGCACCTGGTCTGAAACTAAATGCTTATAATTTAGGCTACATCGTTATAAACCACACTGGGCAAATATAACAACAAACATTTGAATACAAAGGCTGTGCATCACTTCAATGGTCCATAAAAAATATTTATGTTTCTCTCTCGTGGATGTTCGGCTGTACTGTGAATCCGTTTAAATCTTCCTTTCAACGGTTTACATTCGTGGCTGTGAACTTTTCACGATCAAAGCGCTCGATCTGAAGTACCTATAGCAGTTTTATTTCTTTTACAGATAAGAGGGACGAAAGTTTTGAATACTACAGTGAGATCGACGAGGCTAAACCATTTGACACCGGGTGCCCGGTACACAATCTGCGTAATGGCGATTGGCAACTTCGGTTCATCGACTACTAGCTCCTCCACGCCAGATGCCAGAATCGCACCCTCTCCAGAAAAATCGACTATCAATTCATACGGAGACGAGATCATATTGAATCACATTCGGACCCTTATGAACGACTCCATGACTAGTAAATGTACAACCGTGAGAACGATAGAAATATTTGGCACAGCAATGGAGAGTCCTTTTTCTAACACATACAAAGGTATCGCTGACATATTAACAAGGAGACTCAGCTTAGTCGTCGGTTGTTGTATTGGTTTCATTGTGTTTGTAGTGCTTGTATCGGCTTTAGGATATTTGAAGTCGAAAAAACGTCCAGTAGTTGCAAAAGCTGATATACCGCAACCGCCACAGTATATTTCCTATGACAATTTTAACAGTCCAAATGTAGAGGTTCAAACCACAGAGATGGACATAAACACGATAATGGATAAGAGCAAAGTGCCCTGCAAACATGAATGAATGGCAAACGTGACCATGCATACGTACCCTAACTCGGCAAACTTAAAAAGCGATAAGTGATCGGGTTTCTCGTATTCGGTTCCCCTGTGATTTTGAATAAAACGCCACTCATGCCGAGATGGAACCTTTCTTCATCCTTTTTGAAACTTCTTCAAGAAGTTTTGGCAGACGGGAATGAATTATTACTAGGTAGGAGCTACTATCAATAACGGAATGTATGATAATCGAAAAAGTTTCGTATCACCAAGATTTTCTTTCCTGTAACAATTTATATCCTGAATTTAACATTTTGACAAAAATTCAGTTTTAGTTAGGTGATAACCTGATGCTTCGAAGGATTTGTTAATGAATTGTGTCCAGTTTTAATTTTTTATACGCATCGTAAATAATTTGTATTTTTTCTAATGTAAATTTTGTCGCAAAGTTTGTCAAAACGTAAAACGTTAAACTTCTTGATTTGTACAAGGATATTTCTATTGTGATTATTATCATAGAAGTAAGTGTACATTTTAGAAATATTCTTAAAAATAATGTTGTGTATAAAACTTAACTATGAAAATATCTACTAGTAATATAAGTCAGGTGTATTATATAACGTTAAATCTAAACTGTATAATATAACTAAAACACGGAAACGAATATTTATACCTTGGGAATTTTCTAAGTAAATAATGTAACTTTAGACGTAACTTTTTAATAATACAAACAAAAATATCAAAATACAATGTAGAGTAATGAGAACAGAGATGTACCAACTCAGTTTAATATCTGTCTTAAATTCATTGCAATCCATTTGAAACTAGCATAAAGACTGTAGTATTGGTAATAAAACTTTAAAATTGTCTCAACTTTTATTTGAAATCAACTTTATTTTAAGGTTTATTTAAATGTTTTTATTATTATTTTAGTGGCCATTTTAAATATATTAGGTACATTATTGGGTATTGAATAGTCACCAAAACTAAAGATTTATGTAAAATTTCAGCTTTTCGGTATATGTGTAATTTAAGGTTAAAAAAATCTGGTTGTATTTCAGCTTGCTAGATTTGACTTAAACAAACATTACAAGTTACAAAAAAACTTGCAAAAAAAAATGAAAAAATATATTTTTTTTTTGATAATGTGGATCTTGTCGGAAATCAAAGCCAGAAAAGTATAATTTTCAAGTGTTGGCAATAATAAATTAGGTGGAAAATTAGGCGCTGAATTAAGCCCTTAACGGCAAAACGAAGTAAAATACAAAGAAGAAAAAAAATACGATTATTTAAAGTTATCTTATCTAATAATAGATTTACTTCTAATAAAAGTAACAAGTGCATAAATTACGCATTTGAGCAAACCCTATCAAATAAATTTCAGAATGACATAGACTAGCTGGTAATGTGGTTATGTTTATTCTATTGCCTTCCAGATACGGAAAACATCATGTACTAGGAATTAATGCCCTTTACGTCAAACTATACAGGACGTTGCCTCGCTATTAAATGGATTAAATGAATAATTCAGCGATAAGAGTTCGCGACGAAGCACAAATTCTCCCCGGGACTCGTCCTTTAGTGTTCAAATGACATCGAATCCAGCGACTGTAAACATATTTGTAATTTTTGCATACTTTAACATTTTAACTAGAAATTTTCTTTTAAAAGAGACATTTATTTTTCTTATACATTGAAACGTACATATATAAAATTCTTGGCTCTTTTTGTTCAAAATAAATCAGATGTTTGGTTAGAATGCCGTTGGAATAATATCCGCTGAGCCGTCCCATGAAATTTGCCGCCCGAGGCTATAAATGCTATGCCACTGCTAAAGTTTTTGTTTTCAATACATTTTTCCTTTTTTTTTTCTTTTCTACAAAAACCTTGGTAAAGGGTAAATTTACTAATTAGCCATGTACTTATACTTTAAAAATAATATTGCTAAATATATACGATCGTAAATTGAAAGTACATAACTTAAAAACAAGAAAAATTATGCACGTAGAAAAACTAATTAATACCTAAAACTTAATAAAATAATTAATAAATAATCAATTATTATTTATAAACTAACCATTAGCTTGATATACACTTTTCAAAACCAACGTCATCAAAGCTAGAAATAAATACATAGAATGCAAATTAAACAGAACAAATATTTACTCGTACCTTTTGCTTAGACAGATCTTGCTACTTCGCATCTGATGGTTTAAAACTTGGGAGCACTCTTAAATTCTCAAACGGCTGTACGTTAACATCCGCTATCCATTAGTTAAGCTAAAAGCATAAACAGTGGCGTCTATCGCGGCCGTTTGGTCATAAAAAAACCGGTAGCAACAACAAAACGCTGTTGTTTTATGGACTCGGTTAACTGCTGTTCGAAGAATTGTGAGTTACAGGACTGGACGCCAGGATGCTGCGGCGGGAGCGGTTGCATGTCACTGGAAACTATGATATTATGGGTTGAGTGTAAGTGTTTTACAAATAATGACAAGTATTTTAAAATAGGAGGGCGCAGCCGATTTTCAATATTTCTCACATGCGCATCAAATATTTTTTATGTAATAATATTACTGAGGATAATAAAAAAAATGCAACATTTTCTTTACTCGTATCAAGATTTATCTAAATCAGTCTGCACGTCAATAAATAACATAGTTTAGTTGTTATAATACATGACTGAACACATGATTTAACACCTGTACTCTGTATCTACCTATATTTATGCAAATAAACGATTTTGATTTGATTTGATTTGACTGTGACGTTTGACGCACAAATAAAAATTTAACGTATACATTTTAAAGATAATATTGCTCTAATCTTTTTAGTGGTTTTATCTTTAAAAAAAATGTGTGAGCGAGAGAGCGTGCCGTGCGCCATAGCGTTCTTAGGTCTTGTGGATATATTGAGAAACGTTAGCGCTATGAAAGCGTGGCGCGTACCATCAATCAAGTGCCTTTTGCTCGTCTTGGTACTCAGTTGTATATTTAAATAAATTTTTCCTTATATATAAATGCCTCCTAGGTGCGCTATATAATGTCTACTTAATTTGCACTGCGTAGGTATTAGATACTGTACATTGAAAGTAATTTACTTGTAGCTCTTAGCCTTGGCTTAATGATTCCATAAGCTGAGTGCCCCACTGAACGTTGACCTGAAGTGGCCCCTGGCTCAATGTCTATGGCAAGGATAGATAGAAGTGTGTACGTCCGTACGTCTGTACGGTTCTGCTCTTTGATACGCAGCTCATGTTTCCGCTTTCACTCGTCATAATGAAATATGAATACAGCTTTGATGTTCATTGATATAACTTGCAATGCAGTTTGTTGCCTCATATTCGGAGTTGTTGTGAGTTTCGCAGAATTTATGTTGAGTATTTGTTTGATAATGAAATTGTTTGTTTCGTATGTGGATTATACAAGAAATTTAGGTAGGATTGCATTACTAGCTGCGCCCGTGGTTTCACCCCCGTGAATTTACTTCTAGGAACTACACATATTTTTTTTTGGATAAAAAATCGTATAATATGTCACTCTACAGCCCTCCTGACATATATGTGTGTAATCTTGCATACAAACAATAAACCAACAAAATATACTTTTTTATTTGTATTGTAAGTAGCTGTTGCCTACGACTTCCCATGCGTACACTTTCATATAAACTTTCATCCTCTATTTGTTCTTAAATCAACCTTTACGTAAACCCTGTAAAATTTCAACTACGTGTGTCAAAGAGGTTTTAAGATTTCGTGATGAGTCAGTCAGTGAATAACGAGTATTTCGCTTTTATAAATTTTGTGCTAGGCTTGCGTTTGACCGCACCTGTTGTTAAGTGATGATGCGGCTTACGATGGCGCAAGCTTGACTAGAAGAAACCGATTTACTCCCGACTTGAAGACACCCATATTGTAACTATCGTAGAATACCCATCCAGGCAGTGTATTCCACAGTCTATTGGTTCGCACAATAAAAGTGGGATCAAAGCGCTTCGTACGGGTTTTTGAAATATCAGCCATGAAACGGTGTCGTTTTTTGTGCCCACCCTGGCCGTTTGACAGAAATATGAAATGAGGTAATTAGATCATACAGATCCGATGCACACTCTCCGGAATGTATCCAGTAAAAACCAAAAACCGATAGACTAGCAACTTTGCGCCGATGTTCAAGACTTTTAACGTTCAGGATTTTGCTCCGTAGACAAAGTTTACAGCATCTAGTGGATAATAGACTTACATTGTATAAAAAACTAACATGACTAATGTTGCGTTTTGTAAAATAAAATAAAAACTCTATATTCAATACGAAAGAATCAAAAGGTGCCTACTCAGTCAGGTTGAAACATTAAATCTGTTTCACTATCTTCAAACACATTAATCTAAAATATTTAACCCAATAAATGTAACACAGGTAATTTATTTCCAAGAACAAAGAAAAGTTTAATTATTACCTACTTCAATTGGAATTGTTGAGCGTGAACCAATTAAAATGTTTGACTATAGCGATAGAGCTGATAAATGATATCTTTGCAAGACTTAGGTACGAATAACATTTTAATAACGTATAAATAGGTAGGTGTATAAACCAATAAAATAGTTTAATTTTGGTTTGAAAACAATACAACAAATCTCACTGAAATTAAACTACTGACATCTAAGCCCTTTTAAAAATGGAATAGGTAATTCTTGATTGACATATAGGTTTTTAGGTTTTTAAACGCAGAACCTGTTAGTTCCTATGTATATATAGTTTTAAACCCATTGCAGACCATGCGCAATACAAGTAACAAGCGCCTACTACGCATCGTCTGCAACGGTTCTCTTAGTGGCAGTGAAAGTACTTAGTAGCACTTTGCGCTGGTCCTTGCGCTACTCACGTGACGCCCATTCCGCATCGTTCGTCTCGTTCGAACACTCGTGCGAGTACGTACTCGCACGCGAGTAGTTTTTTACGTCTGAACGCCTACTTGCATTTGCTATTCTACTTGTTACTTGTACTTGCAAGCTACTTCGCATGGTCTGCATGGCTTTAGTCTCAATTAATAAATATTAGATATTTTGATTTGATTTGAAAACTTTGTGTTTGAGTGACCAATTGACCATTGAAAGCCCTGCCCTGACTTGACGAACGGCCACTAGTATAGTAAGTCTTAGTTGGAGGTAACTGGGAACTACATAGTACGCATAACGTAGTTATCGTCGCGTCACGTCGTTATTTTAATACTCAGACAGGGTTCAAAATACTACTTGAGACAATTGACTCCCGCTTACTAATTTTGTGACTTATTTGATACTACAATGTAAGATGATTAATTTGATCCGGGCACTCGCTCGTCTATATCAAACTCAATACGCACATTAGTTCATTCAACGCGTGATTTAGGTCGAGCTTGTCTGAATGACTCTTTGTCCTTATAATGCTTGCCTTTGTCCTAACTCAAGACCGCGCCTTATAAGATGGCTGGCCAGAATACTGATTGTTTCCACTGTTTACAGTCCCTACTTAATATTTAGGTCAGATTTTTAGCAAAATTGTATTTGACTTGAGTTTTGTTAGTGGCCTACGAAAAATGAACGAGGGTCCGGAAGGGAAAAGAAAAAATTGGCCTGTTACCCTTAAGGATCGTTAGCGAATATTTTCTCTTCATAAAGTTTATTTGTGTAGCTTTGTAGGCGACAAAGTTCTTTCCTTCAGGTGTTATTTTGTATTTTTAATAGATACTTCTATTTTCAGAGGGCTGATAAAAGGCAGCATAGACTTCTTTCGATAATGCCTTTTGCTTCTTTACCTTCTCTGTTTCCACATCACCTGGTTCATACTTAGTTATAATTATGATTATCAATCAACACGATATTTACCGTGATAAGGTTATGGATGGATGTAACAGTATTCAAACAAACAGTAAATTAATTACCACCCTGCTTATTGCTTATCATCATTATCAGCCAGAAAATGTCCACTTCTGAACATAGGCCTCCCCTTTAGAACTCTACACTGAACGACAGTGCCATCTGCATCCACTGGACGTCGATCCAGTGGTGCAGTTCGCGTGCTTATTATTAACACAGACGTTATAAAAATCCTTACTAAATATTACAAAGTAAACCAGCCAAGTGCGAGTCGGGCTAGCGCACTGAGGGTTCCGTACCACCACAAAATTCAATAACGAAATTACCAGTTATAACTTGGTAACGAACAGAAACTTGTCACCGATTCGGACTTGGCTATTATTTATTATAATGATGTTGTTATACTTTGAAGTGTGTACTATAATCGTGCCAAGTTTGACCCTTGTACTTGTACGTATTACCATTTTCACATTAGAGCTAATACAAAATTACCTTAATAATAATAATTAAAATACGTTTGTTGTGTTGTGTACCCTTTCGCTTCTATTTTTATTTTTTTAATTATTAAGCTGTAACATTGCATATTCTGTGAAAATTCAACTGGGTATGTATTACGGTTCGAAATATACAGCCGTTTAAAGGTAGGACAGACGGACGGACGGACAGACTGACAGACAGACATCGTAGGCTTAGTAATAAGATCCCATTTTACCCTTTGGGTAGGGAACCCAAAAAGTACATCATTTTGACCTACGTTGATGTTAAAGTCATAACGCTCAGCAAATACTTATTACCTACATAGCACAGGATGTTCTCTCCGTGGCTTATGCAAGACAAGCCAATTTAAAAATAGAAAGCAGTGAAACCAAAGCGGAAACGTCGTTCGTAATGGAGTGCCCCTCAAAGCAATATTTGCGGCAGACATAAGACAAGTGTTTCTAATGGACCGCGATTCCTTCGTACGTAAGCTTTCATTGCTGTATAAGACCGAGAATTTGTCGGTCGGGAAGTTGTTTACTTGTCAGTACTATTAATAACTGCAAACGAAATCTGCTACAATTCCAAAACATCCTGATGAATAAATAGGTGACGAATCCTGGTTAGTTTCACGCAGAAAAAAACCGATGAAGCGACGTGTATAGTTTGAATGAGTACGTGTTAGTTCAAGGGCCGAAGAGCGTGTCGAGACACGCATATGGACGGGTTCCGTTTTCCGTAGCCAAAGTCTTATAATTGTGGTCACAATCATAGTTCAGATTGGTGGTTACAGAAAAAAACTAAAGATCGATGCTGGACTTCCGAGGTGAATCGTTCCAACAAAACATAGACCTTTTTATGGTTTAGTTTTAAGAAACATTCTTTGTCCACACAATTTTACAAAAAAGTCAATGACAAAGGTCTTGAATTTATTACAGTTTTATCGCTATAACTCAAAAAGTTATAATTAGAAAATATTCAAAATAATTTTGAATTACGGTTTTTAATACCTATGACTGATCAGCATGGCAAGTTACGTGTTTCTATGTCTAATAGTGCACCAACTTTTTGCCACTTCGGCGGACCATTTTTCACAGAATATACACTTGATAAAAAAAAGTGATGTATGAAACCTTACCTTCAATGTAAGCACATTTTTTTTCTTTTCTGAAATTTTAAGGAACCTATACAAGGACAACCCACAAAACAGGGTGCAGTGAATTTTTTTTAATCCCCATTTCACGTGTACGGTAATAGCCAACCCCTAAAACGCAATATTATATTTTTTATACTATTAAAATTAAAATCTTAAAACTGTAATAGTGCAAAGTTTCATGCACTAATAACTATAGACGTTAGAAGATTCTGAAAAATTTGGACGGGCGGACAGACAGACAGACAGATGGACAGAATTAACTTATAAGGGTTCCTTGCAGGATTACGGATCCCTAAAAATTACAAGTAGAATATCCACACTTACTCTATAAGGCCCAATACCCACGGGAGTATTGGGTATTGGGGGTACCCATTGGGCGGGGTCAAGGGGCATCGCGGTGTATAAGCCGTAGGAACGTCAACTGTTCCCGGTTACTGAAGGTTCAAACTGAACTGCCGTGTTTCCGGGTTGCGTAACACTTCCACCGCGCATCAATTGTTCTACTCTACTGAATGAGGTACAAAAGAATACCGGATAGGTTATTGATTTGTTAAAAATAACAAGTTTAGTGAAAAATATAATTAAAATAAATGTAATACACATACCGAATAAATAATTTTAATTAACTTGTAAAATTCTTATACAATGTATAAGCGTTTAAAGTTTTTGATCACATTAGGAAAGGATGCTCTGTTCCTTATCTGCTAAGTGTCAGTTTGGAGTGTGTACGGCGTATTTACTGGTGACGTCATTAGTAAGTATAGTGCGCTATCTTTCTAGCAATTTTGAGTGTTCTGTTCTATTTATTTTCAGATATTTATGAGACAAATAAATATGTCTGATAGCCTATTTTGAAGCTAGTGCTAGCCGAAAAGAAGTGACTTCCACGGCGTCGTCGTTCGGTCTAAGCGATTCAAGAAATACCCATGACACGTCTTTGTGTATTGAGTAAGGTATTGAGCTACTTATCTCAACTTACCTTCACATATGAGAGAAAACAACAACAGATAATTCACTACAAAATAACAACAACAAACTTAAATAACAGGTTCCTGCCAAACATTGCTGCAAAACATTAATCTGTACGGTTATTGAAACTGAATGTCTAGAGTTAGTAACTCGGATCGCACAAACTAAGGAGATATGGTATGGTGGCATATCGAATGTAAACCCATCAGGCCTAAATCAGGCTTGATGTTTTTCGTCGAACTCAGACAACCTTGATGCACTTTTTTGTATGTGGACTATTAGGTCATTGTGCGTGAAAATTTTGTGAGGCAGCCTTACTTATGTAACTTACAGATTTTGCTTTAAGTGGTTTAACGGTATAGGTACCTACTAAAAAGTGGGTGTAATAGGGAGACATTTAAACATGAACGAAAATTGTATGAGGTATATTTTCCTCGTTTGTTTGATCTGAGAGTAAGTAACCTCCTAAGTACCTAATAAACGAGTTACCAAAAAACTAGAGTTCCAGAAATCAATCAATCAGCCGGTTGGAAACGGCTTGCATCCAGCGTTTCCCTGCGTCTGTCCATCTTGTGGGTGGACGTCCTACGCTGCGCTTACCAGTCCGTGGTCTCCATTCGATAAATTTTCGGAGCCATCGGTCATCTGTTCTGCGTGATATATGCCCTGCCCACTGCCACTTCAACTTGCTAATGGGCTATGTCGGTAACATTCGTTCGCCTACGGATCTCCTCATTTCTGATTCAATTAAATCAATTAATGTGCAGTTAACTATGCCTGCAAGATGACTAGGGGCTAGGGAGGTGTCTATGAAGTCTGCAATATTTGCACCGCACACCAGACAAGTGTCCCTGATGGGTCATATCTCCCAGTTTACTTAGTGAGCCACTTGTAATCTGAACTCAATGCTCGCAACTGGGTCAAGAGTCCAATGATGTCAGGATATGACAATTTGCTTACTGGGATCGACGGCTTACAGACCGTATTTATTTGGGCCGTTGTTTTTGGAGCCTCAGTTTGATTTGGAATATTATGGCTATTTACTTAGGATCTTTATTTAATTTTAGTTTTGAAAGCGGTAGAAAATACTTTTTCAAAATATTTTTGACGAACATTTGTATAGTTTTACAATGTAGGAGACATATCTATACTATCTATACTAATATTATAAAGAGGAAAGATTTGATTATTTGTTTATTTTTTTGTTTGTTTGCATTGAATAGGCTCTGAAACTACTGAACCGATTTGAAAAATTCTTTCATTGTTGGGAAGCTACACTATCTCCGGGTGACATAGGCTATATAACTATACCCGTGAGGAGCCGGGGCGGGCCGCTAGTACATGATAAAAGGAGTTTTAATAATAATACAGTAGCTAAACAAGCTTTTATTTAAATGCATTTTAGTTTTTATTTCTGTTTTAATTTTTATTTTGGTGGCCATTTTGAAATTATTACAATATTTGGTTATGCATATATTATTGTATTGTCAGCAGAACTAAAGGTGTATGAAAATTTCAGCAAAATTGGTTAGAAGGAACTAATTCGGCTTGTGAGATTTGATGCAAACTAACTGCAAATATTGCAAATTAATAAAAGCTTGTAAAAAGAACCTGTGTGATATACACAGAAAAGAGAAGTAGGTTTTTTTATCTCTTCTGTGGTGAAATATGACTTAACTCCTTTAAGGTTAAACGCACACCCAGCAAACATGCACGCAGAGACTCAAATGCTATACCTAAATAAAATAAAATAAAACCGCCAAGTGCGAGTCGGGCTCGCGAACTGAGTTTTTTTTTAATGCCATAGGTGGCAAACAAGCAGACGGGCTGCCTGATGGTAAGCAGTCACCGTCGCCTATAGATACTTGTAACACCAGAGGCATCACAAATACGTTGCTGACCCTTTAGAACTCTATTAACTCGCCTTTTGAAGAACCCCAATGTTGTAACTTCTCGGAAACACCGTAGAAGGTAGCTCATTCCACATTCCGTACCACCCCAAAATTCAATAACCAAATTAGTAGTTATAACTTGGTAATGAATATAAACTTGTCACCGACTTGCACTTGGCCATTTTTTATTAATTTTTTTGTTATACTTTAGAGTGTGTATTATAATTATGTTAAGTTTGACGCTTCTAAGTATTACCGTTTTTACATTAGAGGGGGTACCCCCCTTTCGTTTTTACTTTTTGACTTTTTTGTTATTTGTTAGTCAATCCGCCGTAACATTACATATTCTGTGAACATTTCAACTGGCTATCACGGTTCGAAAGATACACCCGTTAATAGGTAGGATAGACAGACAGACAGACAGACATACATCGTAGGCTTAGTAATAGGGTACCGTTTTTACCCTTTGGCCGTACGGCCCTAAAAACGTATTTTCCTAACTTACTTCCAATCATATTCTATCATTCGACACATAATCCATTTGAATTATTCTTCTACAGAGCCAATATCACTGCAAAAACAGCATTGTATGAACAGTAAATGGAATTCGACGGAATGGATTTCCGGGTTTTAGATTTAGAGAATAGTAACTATCAGTTGATTAGTTTTGACTTGATATGTATGTTTGGTAAGTATCGATTGTGATAATACAGGGCTATTATTAATGTAGGTACCAAAAACTTCTCGCAGGCAACTTCCCTACACCATATTTAACAACTTTTCTTCCATGACTACTAAATATGTTAAGAGTATTAGCTTTGTATTTTGTGAGTGCATGAGTTAGCTCCTAAGCTTTCGCCGCGCCCCAGATTCCTCCTCGTTTGAGACCCCTTTAAGTCATCGCCATACACACAGATGCCATACAGATAGGTAATTTTGTTTTCGTATTGAAGAAAAAAAGACGTTATTAAAAGTCATGGAAATAGTTGTTAGGTATTTCGATGTAGGGAAACTACCTATAAGAGATTTAAAAATATCCTTGTACAAACAAACATATTTTCAAGAATGAAAAAAAAAACTGTCATGTTAAGTAATTACATCATCATCATAAGCAGCTAGCCCACTGCTGGATATAGGCTTATCCCAAGTCACGCCACTCGGCCCGATCTCTTAATTAGCACCCCTTGCCCTGCCACTACTATGACTGTCGCTTTGGCCTGGAATAACAGGCCGTGAACTGGGGGCAGTGTATAATTGTGTGTGTCCATAGCGAGGTTGTGCTGATGGTTGCCACGCTGGGCATGCGGGTTGGTAACCGCAGGGGTGTAGCTTCTCGTATTGGTGACGCTGCTTCCCGTCACCAGTCTGAAAATGTCATCATCATCATCAGCCAGAAGACGTCCACTGCTAAACATAGGCCTCCCCCTTTAACCTCCACATCCAACACCACACAACTCCACATGCAAAAGGCAGGCTGTCGTTCATTGTGGAGGTTAAAGGGGGAGGCCTATGTTCAGCAGTCTGAAAATGTAGCTGCGCCATAGTAAAATTCATGATGGTTATCCCGCCATCAGTCCCCGTTTTAGTAGGCTCTAGGATACTGACTCAGTGTTCTAAAGCCCTGGCACCATGGCATAGTAGACCCGGTAGGGCAAGTAAGTCATTTATCAACTGTTAAAAACAAATTCAGTCAGAAGTTTTTTTTATAAATACACTTTGACCTTATTTTAGTTTATGGTTATGAGAAGGGTTTACGTGAGGTTTGCACTTGTTACGGTTACTTCCTGTTCCTTTTAGATTTTCTCCACGTGGATATTTTTTTGTCGTCAAGGAAAATTGTTGAGAGGAAAGTTGAGTTTTACATAAATGAAGGGCAGCGGCGCTTCCTTTCAGGGACGGGCGTATAGAATAAACAATACATGTTTGCCTTTGCCCTGAGAGTGAACTAGAGAAAGAAGCCGCGGGTTAACCCCATTGGGGCGCAGTAAATTTGTGTCTTTGCTTTGAGTAAATATACGTTACGTGGTTTGTTCTCATAATTTATTAATGCGGAATCAAAGTGAAACGTAATATTTAATTTTATTTTCGTTCTTTTTTTTGTGTTCATCTGATATTACGTCCTATTAGAATCTAGAATAGTGAGATGCGATCACACAGAAAAGACAGATATGCCCACTTTCTTCACTGCTAAACGCAAAAACTGTAAGTACTCTTTTACAAATTTTTCAAATACATTAAGAAACTTCCAGCGACATCAATTAATTAACTAACAGACAGACATGCAAAAAAAGGCCATCTTTAAAGCGAGTTCGACTAAACAAGCCTGATTTAGGCCTGATGCGTTCGCACCTTTTACGCCACCTTACCACTTGTCCCATGTCTGTCTAAGTGGGGGACATTTCTTTCCATAAATCCCGGCCTTCCGCCACCTCCTGCCAATCTCTCTGGAACGAATCAAGATCGTCACGCTAGTGTGTTCTAGACTTTCCCTGCGTCGTCCTTTAAGCATCCACTGTGTGACGATCTTTAGTCTATCTCCGACGGACTAAGATGCGTTTTAACAAAGTGAGAAAAGCAGTATTGATAACATAAACATTACACAGTATTTTGCAAAATTACAAAATTACGTGAGCATCGTTTAAATCTTACGAAGTTCCAGACACATTAGCTAATATCCTATCATTACCGATCACGATGTTTCCATCGCCGAGACCGATTGCCACGGCATCTGTGGCTTCCGTCTGCTCGCCGTAATGTGCAGTACTTTGGAACATATCATCGCTAATTGCGTCGTAACTGTATGTAATGTGCGTGTACCGTTATTTTTAACCGACTTTTTTTCTTTTTTTTTACGTTGGACTAGGCTAACGTTTGACCGCGATCTCGCCTGATGGAAAGCGATGATGCGGTTGAAGATGGAGCACGTTTGCCCAGTAATAACCTATTAACCCTAGACTTGAACACTTCAAGATTGTAATGCTGCGGAAACACAGACAGGGGCAAGGCGTTCCATTGTTTTGCTGTTCTAATTAAGAAAGTGGAGTCAAAACGCTCGTCGCGTTAACGCTCTTCGTAAGAGGAGGAAGGTTCTCAATTCGGCCGACATCAAAATCCGTGTAAAAATATTATTTTGTTCTTTGTAGTGGCATATTATTTGTTCTAGGTAGTGGTATATTATTTTTAATATTTTTTTATGAAATATAAACTAAGTTAATTATTTTTTAACTTGGTATCATCGTTTTTTTATGATGCAAATTAAGATGCAATACAGCAATTTGACAAAATCTTTATCACCCTATTGTGTTTCTACTGCTGGGATACAAGCCTCTTCTCTGAGCAAAAAGGATGGGTTATAATCCACCATGCTGTCCCAGTGCATGTTAGTGAATGTCAAATGTCTTTTAGCTTTGAGGTTTTTGAACATACCGGTTTCTTCAAGATTTTTTCCGTTGCCGTTTCTGAACGATTAAATTAAATTGAATTGCAATGGTATCGAAACCGTACATAACTTATTTAATTACTAAAAATTCATTGGTACAGGGCTGCGAATCGAATCGGGTGCCTTGCCGAGCACTCGGGTGGAAACACCCGGAGTGCTCGGCACCTCGGCAAAGTCAAATTCTTTTGAGACAACTCGAATTCTAACAAGGGTGCATAAAGTAAAGCAAGATGTGTTAAAACACCCAGAACTTTTGGATTGAACGAGACATTTATGTATTTTAAAAATAGCAATTGGACATTAAACAGAACGCAAGTTAAAAGAAAACGTACCTATATAAATTAGTTAATTTAACGACGGGTCGTTTGCTAGCTGTGAGAACGCTACGGATGTTTTATGTGTAAAATGTTTTGCACTGCATTGTTGATGTTGATTGGACAATGCATTTGTAATCGACGATAGAAAAAGTATTTTATTTTCAATTAAATTTTTGCGCAAATGTAAAAAACAATGAACAACAACGAACAATGGTTCGATGTCACTAGACATCGAACCTAAGACAGTTTTCCGGATTTCCGTTGACGAATATGACTATTATCATTATTTACCTGCGGGTTTCCTTCTATAAGGTTACAAGGAACGGTGGTTTTAAACCGAAAGGAAGTGATTTTAATTGTTATTAATAACAGGGACCAATCCTGTAATAGTAGATTGTTGCATCGAGCGCAAAGTGAGTTATTAATGCACGAGTAATATGTTGATGCCCGAGCGCATGCGAGGGCATCACAAGCATCACAGCAATTAACACAAGTGCATTAATTACTCACTTTAGCAAGGTGCGTAATCTACTTTTATTTCAACTACCAATCTACCTACCGTGATAAAATATACCTACTCAAAAAAACCTCAAGTTAATGAAAACAATGTTTAATTCATCTTCTCCTCAAACATTTAAAACTTACAATTTCTTTCACCAAGTCGGTTTTGTTCCTCTGATTTTTATTTTCAGCCAGTATCTTTCTGATCTAATGCATATATTTTATATTAACATTAAACCTCTGTGGTAAATTTTGGTTGGTGGTTACAGATAAATAAACTATAGATTAGTTTATTTATCTGTAACCACCAATAACCACCGAAGCTGGACTTATCGAAATTTCAGAGGTGTATTATACCGACATAACATAGACTTTATATGGTTTAGTCAAAAAGAAAACTACTGGAGAAATATTCTTTGTCCAGACATTTTTACTATAATGTCAAGGACCTTTGAGCTAGAACGTCTTGAATTTATTACAGTTTTATCGCTATAACACAAAAAGTTATAATCAGAAAATTTTCGAAATAATTTTGAATGAAGGTTTTTAATATGACCTATCAGCATGGCAAAATACAAGTTTCTATGTCTAATAGTTTAGAAATGCAGGGGGGACCAACTTTTTGCCACTTTGGTGGGCCATAATTCACAGAATATACACTATGATAAAAAAGTGATGTATCAAACCTTATATTCATTTTAAAAGACCTATTCAATGATATCCCACACAAAGGGATGCAGTGAAAAGAATATTTTCATCCTCTTTTCACCATGTTCCAGAGCCACTCCAGACGCGCAAAATTATAAATTTTTATATAATATTAAAATGGGTACAATTAGGTGGAAAAATATTTTAAACACATATTTAAAACCTAAAACTATTACTACCAAACACTAAAATCATATTAAAATTGAGATCTATAATAAAACTCTAATTGTGGAAAGTTTCATGCACTTGCTTTAATAAATATAGAAGTTAGAAGGTTCTAAAAAAATCGGACGGACGGACAGACGGACAGACAGACGGACGGAACAAATTTATATGGGTTCCTTGTAGGACTACGGAACCCTAAAAAACATACTTCCATTGATTGTGACTTGATATACTTAGTTACAATCTGGGAGTCTTCAAATTACGAGTGAATCGGTTTCTTCTAGGCAAGCGTGCTCTACCGTAGACCGCATCATCGCTTAACATCAGGCGGTATCATTGGCGGTAAAACGCAAGCCTATTATTAAATTTAAAACATAAAAAAACATTCTTGTTTATATTATAAGTAAGTAAATATGATAATCTAGGCACGTTATAAGTTGAACTAAGTCTATTAAAATATCAGAGTTTAAATTGCTAAGCACTCTCTATATTGCTTAATTTTAGGTGACCGTAATTTAAAGTTTTAATGAGTTAAAACCGTAACGTAAAGACGTGGTTTTGTCAGCATAATTATTATTATTTATTTGATGAATGTCTAATTACTTAGTACGCTCAGCTCTAGCCAAAACCAACAAGAGCCCGTATTCGTATTTGATTAGAGTAAAAGTTGTAAAATAAATTATTAAATTGTATGAACTAAGCTTTAATACTACAATGGTGACTGATGGTATATACTATAGTGGAGTCTGATGATGATATTATTGTACTATTTAGATATTTGTAGATTTAATGTGTCTAGCTAGTGGAAAATGAATTTACTACAAAGAAATACATAATGTCATCACTTTTGTCCGATATATGTCTATGCTTCCATCAGTAAGCAATAAATACAAAACTCATTCAATCATCTCGATAAGGATAACAAGAAATGTTCCTCTGCGCCCATCCAACTTACACAAAGGACATCAAACTCAAAAGTGAAGGCAAAAGCTAGTTAGTAAACTTTCTAAAAATGAGACGACAGCAAGTAGGCTTAATCAGATTTGTATTCTTTGGTATACTTTGGATACTAAAAAAACTGTCAGTTTCGTTGAATGTTAATATTAAACACAAATCTGTAGCTAGTAGGTACTATAGGTATAACTTATTATAATTATTTAATTATACGTTATAGCTAACTGTATATAGTTTTAAAATAGAATATCTGGTGTCACTGGCGCTATAATGGCAAGCTATGGTCATAGTGATATAGTTGGACCAAAATAAAATGAATGGACGGGCCATAACCATTGAACTTGCTCATTAAAAACGATTCAAAACCGTCGGACATATACTTCAACACCTAATTTTAACCATGTTCAGTACATTTGTTACAAAAAATATTTGGCGATTTTTTGTTGTGTATTTACACTTTAGGAAAGCACACAAAGGCATAATTTTGTCAGATGTTTCGTTATCATGTAACAATAGACTCGTGTTGCACTTCCTATGGCTAGAGACGGACTGAAACGAAGTGAGCACCGGCGCTCATTTTGTAATCTTCAAAAATGCGCTTCTTCTGGGCCCGTCCATTCATTTTATTTTGGTCGAAGGTGATATAGTATGGTTATAGTCATATAGATAATATATTATAGTCAGTCCACTGATGGGCCTTAGACAGATACATGCATGTACCTGATCTAAGTGATGAGCGTAGGCCTCTCCCAGAATAAGACATATCATTATGCGCAATTTTCGGCTATTATTGATAACTAGCTTTTGCCCGCAGCTTCGTCCGTGTTGTAAAAATTCGTAGTCTATGTCCATTAGCATGTGGAAAAAACACTACCGTTTTTATCCACGTGTAGACGAAACAAAGCTAGAATATGGATACGTTTGTCTTTTTCTCGCGGGATAAAAACAGTGGAAAGACAACTTTTTTCCACGGCCCGTGTTAATTTTATTTTTTTATGTTTTAATTTAATTTAATTAGACACTTTTAACGTATGAATTTTTTTATCAGTGAAACAGCTTTCAGAATCTGTCTAGTAGATTCACTGATAGTTTTCTACAAACATACAAGTCATAAACAACTTTACCTCTACATAATTAAAGCATATGTCAACTAAACTTACATAACAGAGTATTTTTGTAATGCAACGTATCAACTTAAATGAAGAAGCATTCCAAAATTGCACTTATCGCCGCCGGTAAATCTTACGACGGTGAAGAACCGCTGTGTGCCACCGTTTTATCAACCATGACCACTCTGCCAAAAACGTCTGACTAAGAAGAAGAAATTAAATATTGATATTAAAGTATTCATTTAAAATATTTCAAAAAAACGTTTCCTCTTTGCGAATTAATTAATTAATCTATTATTGAGTTTCAACTTAGTGATTTCATTATGTGACTTAATTCCACGTCTATTAAACGCACCGACCAAAGAATTTCTATTAGCAAACAGTCGCAAAAACACGACAATAATATTTATAAGTAAGCTAATACAATAAAGCAAAAACGTTGAGGACAAACAAGTCAACTTAGTTTTGCGCGTCAGTGGCTATCCTTTTGCTAACTGAATAATAACAATAAGAGAATAGTGCCGCAAGCATACATAACATGTTATTGACAGAACACCAGTCCACTTGAACACTACATACTCGGAGTTACTTAGTTATTATTATTTCCATTGTTTGTCCGTGGTCCTACAGCGTAATTCTATTGATAGTACCAATTTGTTTCCTCTTGAGAGAATTTTATGATGTCGCACGTTTTGCGCATTTGCCAGTGTCAAGTATTGAAATATTTTCAAGTTTTATTAAATATCTTCCCGCGATACCCTCGATAAAAGTAGCCTAAGTTACTCCTAATAACATGCCGATGTCGACATGCCGACTCACTGACAGATAGCCGTATCTGTCAGTGAATCTCGTCAAAATCAGTCCAGCCGTTTTGGAGTCCATCATTCCCTAAGTGGTGGAGACTTTGGAGACCTATAAAGTTTTGGAAACAACATGAAACGACATAATATTAAATGTTTCACTTCGTCACTTACCCACACTCGAGCTCGTTCACGAACACTTAACTAATAATAATCCATCTTAATTACACATGAACACTCGAAAATACACAAGTTTAGGAAAATGATACAATGAGGCGACATGTTTTTTCATGTTGACGCCAAAAAACATAATCAGTTACTTCATACTAGTTTTATGCCAGTCGCAAAGATTAGATAATAGGTAAATCAATTGGCTTATTAATTCAAAATTACTGGAATTTTTTGTTATTTGGATGAAAATATTATGTCAACCAAGTAACTAGTAACCAATCAAGTACCCTAATTGCTATTTTACTAATTTTGCAAAGACGTTTTTTTTATTCATCATAATCAGCCTTTTAACTGTCCACTGCTGGACTTTTATTCTACCCCCGAAGGGTGGATATGGCCCAATCACCCCGATGGTGATTGGGCAATATCCACCAAGCTGGCCTAGTGCGGGTTGGTATTTTTTTTTTATTACCTAATAAATAATTGTTGTTTTACATTTAACGTGTTAGAATCATCTAGAAGCACACAACTGGTATAAATACCGGAAATCAGGTCGAGCAGACAGCATTTTCATCCCTTTGACGAGTGAAAAATCTAATCTCAAAAGTAAGTAAATTAAATGTATTCACTGTTTACTTACGTGATACTTCAGAGTAAAGAAAGTATTCTGCTACTTTAATGTAATCAGTTCGTTTTAGATTCATTGGTATTTATTTATTATTCAATTTTAGATAGATTGATAACTCTTTATTATGTACACCAAAAATAAATAAATAAACACAAACAGAAATCATCACTTACGCCACAATTAATGGCGGCCTTAGAATAACTACACAAAGAAACCAAGTACATTCGCAAAATTTAAGCCATTCAAATGGTGTCATATATGGCTCCAAAAAATATATAAAAATCTTACTATGACAATTTGCGCGGTGAAATCGTACCACAACAAATCAGAAAAGCAGCATAAGAGTTATGGTGTGACATTCCACAGGTAATCCATTAATTTTCTTGCTTAAATCGTTTAAAATACCAATCGAAACGTAAGCTACAAAGCAAATTTGTAGCTTACGTTTTGAGAAGGCGTTGTTTGGAAACCTACCTTCTCTGAGTAGTTATTCTAAGGTGGCGGCCTTATCAATCGATAAATGCCTAAGATAGCCTAAAAACGGTCTCTTCCAGGCAACCTTTGGTTTTTTTTGTCCTGGATCTGGCTTGGTGGTGGCCAAATGCGCTGTCACAAAATTAAATTCAGTAGATTGGCGAAATTTCTTTATGAGGTTAATTATGCTGGACAACCAACAAATCTGAACTCCTATTCTTATGCGCTCTATATTATAGCGTTCACTTACACTCGATGAGAAAGAGAGAGAGATAGAGAAAAAGAGAGAGAAAGAGAGATAGAGAGAAAGTATGTGTGAGAGAGAGAGAGAGTAACCAGGATAATCTTGGACGCGCAGCTTTAATTCGCACAGCTTCCTTAACTTGAGATTAGAGTGATTTCTTTGACAGCAAGTAACTGTGACAATTTAGCTAATAAAAGAATAGAAACGGAGGATTGAATATCATCAAGTACCAGATAGGTAAGACTACCAAGGGGCGAGGACGGCGAAGGGAGGCGGCGCGCGTGGTGCAGGTTCGTGCCTGTCTGTGGCCGCCGCCTGTGCCTGTGTGGCCTGTGCGCAGGCGGCCGTCTCCGGAAGCGAGCGTATTTCCTGATGATGAAGCTCTAATAGCTCCAAACCAGTGGTGGTTGGTTATTTGGTGTTGTGTGTTGTGATTTGTCATATTAAAGTTTATCCCGAAAAACGCACTATAGTCGATTTTCGTGGTCTTTTTAGCAGATTAAAGTGAATCATACTAGGCCCATTCTTGGATTTTGTGTAATTTCGACCGCGCGATTTCTTATTGTGTGTGTAGTTACGTGTACATGCGGAAAAAACCACTACATTACCTTTTTATTCAAGATTGCCAGTCACAAAATTTACATAATGGGTGTTCCTCGTAGTTACAATCTGGGTGGCTTCAAGTCACGAGTGAATTGGTTTCTTCTAGGCAAGCGAGCTACATCGTAGACCACATCATACATCAAGCAAGGTGTTGTTCAAACGCAAGCCTATATAAAAATACAAAGTCGTTTATCACTTACAAGTGGCACGCCAACTGGTTAGTGTAACTAAACCTTTACTCCTCTCCGGAGAAATGGGGACTAACTCAACAACAATCTAATAAGAAATCCGACTATAAGGAAAATGTTTCATTGACAAAGAATAAACAAACTGCTCAATTTATTCTTCCGTGATAAATGAATAATACAGCTTCCTACATCGACAACATAATCGTATACGAGATGTTAATGACTATCGATACAATATTTTTAATAAGACTATGTATTGTCTTACCTTATATTGTTGTGCCAATTAACGCCAAAAATGCTAGAGACTATTCCTACTGGTTCCTAGGAAACACTTCCATCCTGTTTAGTCAAGGTTGTGATAAATTGTAGGTAATGTATAAATTATGGAGCCAGTTGCCAACCACGACATCAAACAACATTGGTACACCGTAGATAAATATATTTTTTTCTAAGAAAATAAATGTTTTCCGAGGACGTCAAAAAATAGCCTTTATAGCCCGCGGTAAAACCACTGGTTCAAACAGTTGTATAACTACAGTTGACTGCCACATTAATATCAAGGTCATATTTTTACCCGTGTTACAACTACAATGTCTTTTTGACCGGAGGAATGGATAGTGCGCCGTAGAAAAGACCTGTACTCAGCTGTGGATGGAAAATGGTTGGCTTCGTCGTCGAATTGGAATCTTCATCATCAGCCAACATCGGACTGATGCTGGATACATTGGCTTGGCAAAGGCCCTACTAAGTAACATTTCCTTTTCTCTTCCAGTTCCTGCCTTTTATATACATCACTTCATCAAGTCACTGGAGTCGTGGCACTGTTATGGCAGAATATTGCCATCAGAGTGATTACAAATAAAAACTGTTCGACGATACATACCTATTGTTCTTTTTACCTGTATTGCAGTTTTCTTTGATGTAATTACGATGGCGCGTGCTCTCGCAACTCTTCATGCAACCCAATCAAGCTTCGGGCTATTACCTACGCAGTTAATTTGATTGTTTGCGAAGAATTGGATAGATACAGAACTGCTATAAATTGTATAAAATTATAAGTGCGATATAACTTGCTTCTAACGAGTGAACCGGTTTCTACTAGGCAAGCGTGCTCTATAGTAGACCGCATCATCGCTTAACATCAGGCGAGTTGGCGGTCAAGCGAAAGCAATGCTTAAAAAGTGAATAATTGTTAGGTAATCTCGGGAACAGATTTGAATCAAACTATAATTTAATAGCGACCCGCCCGCTCGGCTTCGCACGGGTGTAATTTACGTGCGAAGCCGAGGCAAGTCACTAATTATATATATTTTTTTTTTTTTTTTTTTTTTTTTCCAACTTAGAACTATCATTGCAGGTTATAACCTAATGCGATAGTGTAGCAAATTTACATATAAAAAAAAAAAAAAAAAAAAAAAAACATTGTGACAACACTTAATTATCTAGTAACATAAAACCTTTAAAGCTATCTTTGTAAATTCACTCAGAGCACAACTAAATAGGTCAATTTCAACGGAAATGACGTTAAGAGTGCGAAGTGCTCGTGTAAAAGGTGCCTCCTGGAGAAGATTAGTTCGCGCGCGCGGCACCGATACCAGTTTTGGCAGTCTTCGCCTCCACACATACATATCAGGAACGCAGAAGTATATCTGCTTAAGTATATCCGGATTGTGCACCCTGCCTCTCAGCAACTTGAAAATATAAGAAACAAGTGTGAGCTCTCTCCTGACCCTTAGTTCGTTGTATCCAACCATGCCTAAAATAAATAAAGTAGGGTACATTAATGGATAAAACGGATATACTCCATATTTTTTCAAATACAAGTACCTAATGAACTTGTTTTGTATCCTTTCGACCATACGAATGTACTTCGTCTCGTGAGGGGACCAGATGACTCCATTGCATTCAAGCTGACTTCTGACTAGAGCGTTGTACAAGGCAGCAATTGCATTAATATTTGTAAAACCGTTAGCCATACGCAGGATAAAACCCAAATTTCTGTATGCTTTTTTGCAGATTTTAGTAATGTGATCCCGAAATATCAGCTCCGAGTTAAGAGTCAACCCCAAATCCCTCACAGCATTGACTCTAAGTATCGGCATCCCGTCAATGCTATAATTGTGAAGTATCGGGTTACGAGAACGAGTGAATGAAATTGTCATACATTTGGAAGCGTTGAATTGCAGACAATTTTCTTTGCTCCAGGCCACCACTCTGTCTATATCATTTTGAAGCCTTTCGCAGTCACTTGCACTCTCAATCACCAGCGACAACTTGAGGTCGTCAGCAAATAATAGGCATTTGGCATCCTGAACCACACTCGGCAAGTCGTTTATCATTAGAATAAACTCCAGAGGACCCAAATTACTGCCTTGGCTTACTCCAGACCTGGTAAAATACCGCTCCGATTTGCATCCTGAGTATTCTACGTATTGCTGCCTATCGGTCATGTAACTGGCGAAAAACTTCAATACATGTGGAGTGCACCCAAACCCTGCTAACTTTTGAAGCAATACGTCATTATCGACTAAATCGAACGCCTTTTTAAAATCAAAATAAGCACTATCTGCTTGACCGCCACTATCTACAGTCGGCATAAGATCAGCCATGTGACAGAGCAGATTGCTGGTAGTGCTTCTTGCCGGTCGAACGCCATGCTGAGCGTCTGAGAGCTGTGAACTCACCTGTGCCGCTATGATTTTTTGTACTATCAACTCGAAAACTTTTGCCGGTGAAGAAAGTACCGCAACTGGCCTATACTCGTCTACTTTAGTACGCGATTTCCCCTTTGGTACTGGTACGACCCTAGTTAATTTCCATCTATCAGGAAACTCTGCCGCTTGAAGACAGTGGTTATAAATGTGTAATAGTGGCTCAGCTAGCACTCGACTACAATCCTTTATAATATATGGCGGTATACCATCTGGACCAGCGGACTTCTTCGGTTTGAGTTGCCCGAAAGCACGGATGACATCTTCTAATTCTAATTTGTCTAAGTGGACTCGTGCCCCCCCGTTCTCGCCCCCCGCAGCTGCTACCACCGCGTTCACGTCTAATTTAATATAAACCTTCCTTGAAAATGTATCTAACTGATGGTGAAAACCGCATCAAAATCCGTTGCGTGGTTTAGGAGGAGTTAGCGGCCATACAGGCCGCCAGTTGTTACACTAGTTTTTAAGAGTTTTTTGTCTTCTGTATCAAATTTCATGGTGTGAACAATAAAGAGTTAATCAATCAATCAATCATACAGACAGACAGACAGACGCGGAAAGCGACTTCAATTTATACTATGTAGAGAGAAGAGAGAAGAGAAGAAGATATGGTGTATCTTATATATAATACATATCTATTTTTAATCCCGGAAAAAATACGTGTTTCTAACGACGCGGATTAAATCCCGGGAAAAAACTGGTAAAGTAAAAAAGTACGGCCTTATTTAAAAAAAGGTTATGTCAAGTTAATCAATGTTTAAAATTGCTGTGTCTCGTATTAGGGCCTGGTGATTTCCGGCAGCAATTTAGAGCACTAATTATCTTAATACGTTTTTAAGTTATGCCGTTAGCTGACATGGTAATTCTACTTTCTGTTAGTGGAAAACATTAAGGAGGTCGTATAAAGCTTTGAGGGTGGTTTCACAGCTGTACGCGAGACCCGTGGGGGTCGCTCGTACGGGCTCCCGGAGCCGAAGCATACGTGAGGCCTGTGGTGAGGCACTAGAACATCGGTTCACAGCGACGCGGATTGTTCCGTACGGGTCTTGCCTCCACGTAGATCCTGTCTCCTGTAGTAGGTGACCCGCACGGGTCTCGCGTACAGCTGTGAAACCATCCCTAGACTGTTTTACTTTTAAAAATGTCCGAGCCAGCTTAGACGCCGCGTGGCGCGGCGTACCCCGCGCCGAACAAGGCCGACTCAGCACGATTTGGCAAAGTTCGCACGACCCATATTATCGCTTATCAGTTTTTTGACATGGATTAAAAACACGCGGGCATCTGTCGGCTCAAATCGTGTTAACGCGCGCCGTCAATTCATCAGACGGTGCAGACACTGCTGCTGTGGCAGCTAGGCATTTCCGTTTATCCAACGACATCGTTGACGAACGGAAGAGCGGCGCGGCGGCACGGTGTGCAGCTTGTGTTATGCGCCATGTGAACAAGTAGACTTGCCACTTGCCAACCTTGTACCCCCAAGTAGACGGCACAGCTCGTTTGGGCTCGCGCTTATTAGGCGCCGTTTAACCGTACCTTCTAATTTTTCCACGTTCAAGATAAAATATCGTAATGACATAATCCCCAGCACAGCTTTCCTTATCCCACTGCTGGGGCATATCATTTGCCTGTGCCAGTCAAGTCTAGGTATGACTAGATAGGTCTAGGTAGGTCTAGGTAACAATCTGCTTCTTTTTATTATTTATAAAAAGCAATGTATTTATGTATGTATGATCCCTATGGACTCCAAAATGGCTGGACCGATTTTGACGAGAGTTTCACTGGCAGATATCTGATGATATAATAAGAAGTAATCCACGCGGGTGAAACCGGGGAACTGATGGGGAAGAAAGGTTCTTGAGAAGAGACCACGAAGCGGAAGACGCAGCGTAGGTAGGCCTATTCCACTAGATGGACCGACGACATTGTGAGAGTCGCGGGCATCCAGTGGATGCAAAAGGCAGGTTGTCGTTCAGTGTGGAGGTTAAAGGGAGAGGCCTATGTTCAGCAGTGGGCGTCTTCTCGCTGATGATGATAAAACCGCGGGGCGCAGCTAGTACAAAATATAGTAGGTATCATCTATGTATTCCGTGGGTCGACATCGAGTTTACAGCCGGACTGCACTATAACAACGTTATCCAATGACAAGTCGCTCGTGATTCGTGAAATAAAATTCTAAACTAGATTCACTTTTAATTTGCTCACGAGAATTGGGTTTATTCTCTTTCGTGGAGAAATTTATATTTTCTTGCAGTTACAGGGAGAAATTTATTTTCCTTAGCTTTTATGTTGCGAATGGTTTAAGTACAAGGATGTAAAAACAGTGTAAAATGAAGTACCTTTCTAAATTTGAAGTTTGTTTCAAAATAAGATGAGTGCTCGTATAGCAATCGTAAAATTTAAAGGTTTTGATTAAAGATCTCGCTCGCGCATTTGATGTTTTTACAAGCTTTTATTTAACTTGCAATGTTGGTACCTATGTTTGGTTGTTTAAGTCAAGTCTCGCAAGCTGAGTTACAGAGAAACAGTTCCTCCTAACCGACTTTGCAAAAATTTTGCATAATTGTGCATCGGTGTATCTGTGCATCTGTGTATATTTATGTGTACCTATCTGTGTACCTGTGCGTCTGTATTTGTGTGTCTGCCTGTGGCATTGTAGCTCCCAAATGGCTGAACCGATTGATTTCGTTTTAACCGACTTCGAAAAAGGAGGAAAGTTCTCAAGTCAGCCTGTTTTTCTCAAATGTATGTACATCGATTACGGCATCTATGAACCAATTTGCGTGTATCTTTTTTTATCATGTAGAAAAAATTCTCGAGGTGGTCTCACAAGCATTTCATCAATTATGACTTAGTAGTTTTTTAACCGGCTCGAATAATATGGATAATTTTGCTCGAGCACCTAAGAATTTCGCGATACCAAATAACCACACTATTTTTGTTCAGGTGCTTTGTTCGAGTCAATACAAAGAGATATTCATGCATGGATGTGTAATCGTATCTATACTAATATTATAAAGAGGAAAGATTTGATTGTTTGTTTGTTTGTTTGCATTGAATAGGCTCCGAAACCACTGAACCGATTTGAAAAATTCTTTCACTGTTGGGAAGCTACACTATCCCCTATAATATAATAGGCTATATTATGTTTTCAAAAAAAATTGGGATCCTTACTAATGCTCCAATAATGAAACCCAAGGTGTAAAAATAAGATTTGTAATTTGACTTTGCGTGTTTGATAGTTCTAAGACAACGTCGTCGTCGTCGTCGTCTCTGTTTCTCTGCTAGTCTATAAATAAACTAGTAGTTCGCTCCAAACAGAGTTAAAGAAGGTTTTAAGCATTCCAATATCATTGGTCGTTGTTTCACTACGAAGTCTAAAATAAATTATCGATAAAAACCGACTTCAAGAAACCACAAAACACAAACATCTACAAAAAAGAAAATAATATTTTTACCCGGATTTTGAAGTCGGGCGGTGGTATATTAGCACATATTAGCTTAGAATGTTTCTTTTGTGGTTTTATGAAGTATTTTTTTAAGATAACTTATTTAGGTCGAAAAGTGAATTAATCGAGAGTTCTTAGCTATGATTCAAGAACAATAAATTTTAGAAAGTGCAAAATCTATTACCTATTAACTTGCTCGTTTCAAGCCACCTAATACTAACGGACCAGCTGCAAACTGGGTCATAGTCACAAAGCTTGTAATTTTAATGTCAATAAACCTCTTGATCAGCTTTGATTATAACCATAATGGAGCGGTATAACCACCTCAGTACTAATAATCACGACGGGTTGAGGAAACTGCCTTGACATCAATGGAACTCAATTATTATGCAATATTGACATTGCAGGAGTACTGCAATGTATTTTGGAGATTGAGATGGGGACTATTAGCGTAGATTTTGGTATTTTAGACCTCGCTTCCTGACTAGCTGCTATCTGTTTCACATATTTTCAATATTTTAAAAGTTAAACACTGTTTTAAACTATAGCTGTTGTTCACAAAAGTTATATGATTATTTACGGGATATTACCACGGTAAATATCCCGTAAATAATCATATAACTTTATTTTAAAAGTTAATTTCGCCTATTAAAATAAAAATCTAAACATTTTCAATTATCAAAATATTGTATCAATAATCTAATTAACTAACAGAAAGACGATGATCTCAAAATAACAATAGTAGGTACTACGGCAAGTAGAGCAACCATTACTAAATTTAATCATTTAAAAATTCACTAACTTTGTAATAACTTTTCTCGACTAAAGGTTTTTAGTTTTATCTTAAATAGACTAGTTTAGGTCCCTTTGTGGACTTCGGTAAAGTTAATATCAATTAGGTTTTTTGGTAATTGTGTTTAGCAACATTTGTAATTTAAATTATAATTATATTTTTTATTTTATTTTATTTTATTTATGAAATACATACCTTGAATGGGCATTACAGTTTCCCAATCCACCCATTCAAGGCTAACTAAAACTAAAATAAAAACAACAGCACAAACTAAAAAATAGACCTTAATTAAAACATTAAACAAAATTTAAATAGATACTAACAATGATATAAAATGTAATATAACTTTAAACCCTATTATCTAAACTAAACCATAAAATAAAAAAGCTTAAGAATTTATAAGTACGCCAGCTTTGAACTGGTAATGACTACACAAACAATTTATTACCACATTAAATAAGTAAAAAAAAAACATCAATAAGTTCAATATTATATTCGTGCCTATTCTAACAAAAGTAACATTGAATTCCAGAACTTGTTACAAACTAATACAAACGCTGAATGTGAATATAAGGAAAAGATTACACTGTTTGCGCAAAGCCTGCAAAATAGCAATTTATATACAAATAAGTTCCTACACAGCCAATATGTTTTAAAGTTCGAAGGATTCCCCGGGTACGGGCGTTGCGGCGCGGCTAGCGGAGCGTTTGATGCAAGCCGAGAATCCGCGAGCAAAGCATGCCGGGGACACACCGATAGAAGTGCTGTAATCCATTGTTGCCTACCGACCCGCGACGACTGCTATTTATATTTTCTATCGGTAGTACTTACAAGTTACAAGAGTTTGAATTAATCTTCACAAGCGCATGTGCAATATTTAATCTAAAGTAATTTTTAAATCGGTCTGATATTTTTATGGCTATGGGGGTTATTAACTTGCCACAAAGTAAATTCGCCACACTTTTAATTTGTATATTCCATACATTGTCTCCAAGTTACTCGCGCCTTGTAGAAACCACCAATATTGTAGAGTTTGATGAGGATGCCGGAACGAGCGCTAACCGCAAATAAACGAATTGTCAACTGCAAACATGACTGTGGTTCAAGGGATACGAGTGATGAATATTCTGTTACTACCCATACTGTACAATAATATAGTTAACTTCAATAGGAATAAGCTCAGTCGATTAAACCCGCCACCAAACGTGCACTGGCCGTGAAAAAATGCGGCACAATAGAATGCAAGCGCGGATTTGTGCACACGAACAATTCAGCCGAACGTCTCTGTTTCTCGTATTTCACTTGCAGCTAGCGATATAGTGATTTATTTATCTTGCTTTAGTTTTGAGTATGTTGCTTTATATTCTTATTCATAAATATAATATAATTTATTGCGTACCTATACCTAATATGGGTTTACCTTATACCTACCTATAATACGAACTACGGTCGAGCAGAGTGAATTTAATAATTTTCTGTTAAACTTGACATTGCCTATTCCACGCAGATAGAGGCAGAGTTTATGTGGTCTAGGGTCTAGAGTCTTCATCATAAGGTAATAAATAAAATAAATAAATAAATATTTGGGACATTTTTGCACACACGGTCATCTGACCCCAAACTAAGCAAAGCTTGTGATATGGCTGCCAGAGACTGATATACATACTTATATAGTTTTAAATACATACTTAAATAGATATTAACAACCAGATATAGAACAAACACAAATGTTCATCACACAAATGTTTGTCCTAGGTGGGAATCGAACCCACGCCCCCAAACTCAGAAGGTAGGTTCACTACCAACTACACACACATAGTCACATAGGTAGTCCATTTATAAATTTTGTATTTGTATTTGACATCAGGTGAAGATCGAGACGCCATAAGCGATGATGAGATGATGATGATAAGATGTAACATACATTACATACATACTTTTTTTTAGGTTTTAAGAGTGTATACGATTTTCACGCGCACAAGATACGCACGTCTATGTGGGTATGTGACGTTGAGAGGCCCGCGCGTGGGTTATAGTGGACGTAGCGTGGCGTAGCGTTGGTAGCGTGGCGTAACGTGGCTAATTATGACAAACCATGTCAAACTTTGGCGAAGCGTGATGAATCCTTGCGAAGCATTGCAAAGCGTTGCGAAGCGTTTCAAAGCGTTTCGTGGCATATAGCATATCGTAAGCCAGCAAGCAGTGCGTGGCTGCACCGCTACATCAAGCCACGGTAGCTCATTTCTGTCGTGTGCAGCTCTCTGTGGCCGGCTTGAAACAAACAAATTATTTAACTACCGACACACACAAGCATTATTTGCGCCTGTCAGTAAAGTGTCAACATCGTCCATTCACTGGTTCGATTTATTTTAAACTCACTCTTTTGCCTGAAATATTTGCTTTATGCATTGTGACTACTCCAGTTCTGATTTATGCTCCTGAACGCGCGTTCGAAATTATGAAAGGTTCTTGAAAGCAGATAGCAATCAAAGCGTCTTTGTTTTGGTGCAAAAACAACTTATTTTAGGTTGAATGCCGTCTTCGCTTGAAAAGAACAGTCAGGTTTGCTTTCAAGTGTTGTTTTATATGGAGTTAATTTATAAACGCTGCAGCGCCAGCTAGATGTTTGCTCGTAATTAAAGGCTTTCCCCTTATTCATTCTCTTACAAAAGACCCTAAAATTAAACCTGCATATTCGTATACATCCTCCATTTTTACACGCTACGTGCTCGACGTCATAAATTAGGTCTACAAAAAGGGAACATTATGAGCCGCGACGCCAGAGGCCCACCTTTTCTCGTTATTTTACATTTTCATTTCTAAATTTAAATAAATACCTACCTAATTACAGCTTTTTTTGCTTGGATAACCTATACACAGTCATATGATAGGAGAACATAGGAGTTTCATGCGCACTTCGTTCCTTTTTCTGTTCGTATTGGCTACGAACTACTTAAATATTTGTATTCTTTTTCACGGGTAAATAGCTACAATAATAAATAAGCTGGCCAAGTGCGAGTCGGGCTCGCGCACTGAGGGTTCCGTACCACTACAAAATTCAATAACGAAATTACCAGCTATAACTTGGTAATGAACATAAGCTTGTCAGCGACTCACACTTGGCCATTATTTATTATCTGTATTTATACTATAAAGTGTGTACTATAATTTTGTCAAATTGCTTATACGTATTACTATTTTTATATTAGAGCTAATACAAAAATACGTAAATCAAATACAAAAATGTAAAGGTTATAAAATAGTTCGTCATAAAAACCTTTCTAAGTAAATTCAAATTGTCTAAATTTCTTACTTTCCACGTAGTATTATTTTATATCCTCTTTGCTTTCCGCGATACGGCGCTAACAGATTAAAAAAAAAACATACCGTCGAATTGATAACCTCCTCCTGAAGTCGGTTAAAAACTAGTTCTACGCGCAGATCCTAAACTAAAAAAAAAACTGGACAAGTACGAGTAGGATTCGTGCTCTGAGGGTTCCGTTGGACAGAACCCTCAGAGCGCTAGTCCAAAAAAAAAAAACTAAAGTTGAAATATTGAAAGACAAACTTAACTTTGTAGTTGACTATAAGGTTCTTCTATACATTCCAACTGCAAATTGTAAGTTTGTAATAGCAAATTAATTATTTTTTAATAATATAACTTCAAATTTGTTACTCTCAGATTTATTCCTATATATGTGCTATAAGACCTTGCTTTTTGGCAAGTTTCATGATTCTAAATCAACCCTATAGGTTTTGATTTCCCTGTGAAATCGCAAAATATGCGACATAAACGTTCATATCTTTTGATTGCGTTGACTTACAACTTTTATTTTTTTACAGCCGAAAGAAACTATAAACACAAGTATTTGATATAAATTTCAACTTGATACCTTTACGCGTTCTTGAGAAAAAGGGTCTTGACAGACGGACAGACGGACAGACAGACGGACAGATAGACGGACAACGAAGTGATCCTATAAGGGTGCCGTTTTTTCCTTTTGAGGTACGGAACTCTAAAAAGGTTTTTTGGGCTAGTGAGGCGAAAATTTAATGAATATTTTATAAGAGAAAACGATTTTACACTAATTTAAAGTCTGTTGCTGTTTTACTTTCTCAATGCTCAAACCATCAACAATTTTATCTGAATTTTACGATCTTATTCAAGTTTCAATTACAGCCGGACCTTATAAAGTACCTATTATAGCTCGGAGCATTTATTTTGTTACTCAAGAATGTCTCATTAATTTTTACAAAAAATAAATGTGGTGGTCTTCGAGAAAAATGCAGATAAATTTATTTGTCGACCAGCCCTGCGGGAATAACTAAGGAGCCATTTTGACGTCAATCACGGAAAATTCTTAAGGAAATTTCAACGTTATTGCAAGGTTCGTGAAAGCGATAGGCAATTGGTAGGTACTTTGTTTTGTTGATAAGATGCTGAATGAAATTCCACAATAACAAAACATAAAATAATTCATTTTTTTCGCTATCTGGCATACTTTCATATAACGCTGTGTTGGTTTCACTGTTTTCAAATAATGACACATAAAAAAAGGTTTTTTTTAAACAAACCACACTGTTTTAGGATTCAAGTGATTGACTATTTAAAAGATAAAATATACTTGGCAAGAGTTATAATGTTACAATTTAAATTATCTATTACTAGCAACGCACCCCAGCTTCGCACGGGTGTAAGTCTTATTTTTTACACCTTGGAATACATTATTGGAGTTGTAGTAAGAATATCTATTTTTTTATTTTATTTAATATAACCTATGTCACCCGGGGATAGTGTAGCTTCCCAACAGTGAAATAATTTTTCAAATCGGTTCAGTAGTTTCTGAGCCTATTCAATGCAAACACATAAACAATCAAATCTTTCCTCTTTATAATATTTTATTAAACACCCTACACATTTTTCTTTTCAAGTCGTGGTGTAATTTCTAGAATTATCTAGGATCAAAAATACAGCGTTTTTAATAAGCTGGAAACAAAGTTACGGTATTAAAACCGGTTACGGTATTTCTTCGCTTAGGTAACGCCAGTTAATTCCTGAGATTATACGAGTCGCAAAAGAAAAACTTTGCGGTTACGGTGCTATATTTCTTCTTTGCATCTTCGTAAGTATATCTAATAAAAAATTAGGTTTTTTCCCCGCAGATAACTGAAAAGTTTTTTTTTTCATTTATTACCTCGATCCCAATCTTAGATCAGACAAACAAGGGAGATATAATGCCTTAGTAAAATTATTATTCGTATCCAAATGTCCCCATTTATTTTTAACTTTTTAGGGTTCCGTACCTCAAAAAGAAAAAACGGAACCCTTATAGGATCACTTCGTTGTCCGTCTGTCTGTCCGTCTGTCTGTCTGTCAGTCTGTCTGTCTGTCAGTCTGTCTGTCTGTCTGTCCGTCTGTCAAGACCCCTTTCTTTTAGAACGCGTGAAGGTATTAAGTTGAAACTTATACTAAATACTTGGGTGTACGGTTTCATTCGGCTGTAAAAAAAATAAAAGTTGTAAGTCAATGGAATCAAAAGATGTGAACGTTTATGTCGCATATTTTACGATTTCACAGGGGAATCAAAACCTATAGGTTCTACTTCCCGTTGACCTAGAATCATGAAATTTGGCAAAAGGCAACTCATAGCACATATATAGGAATATATCCGAAAGTTATAAATTTGAAGCTACATCAATTAAAAAAAATATTTTGCTATTACAAACTTACATTTTGTAGTTGGAATGTACGGAAGAACCTTATAGTCAACTACAAAGTTAAGTATGTCTTTCAATATTTCTACTTCAGTTAGTTTTTTTTTTGAACCCTCAGAGCACGAGTCCTACTCGTACTTGTCCGGTTTTTTATTTACACTATACCGCTAAACCGCTTAACGCAAAAACAAGCAGCATATCGATAGCATTCCAATCTTGGCGACCGCAACCAGCAACCGCGACTGGCAGCAGCGGCAACGTCGTGCGACCCACTGCTCAGTATGAATGTATAAGAATTGCGACCACGTCGCGTGACGTTCGGGTCGCTTGTATTGTCGCAACGATCGGAATGCGACCTTAAGTACGGCACACTTGCAAATTTTTCAGGCATACTAAGGAATTTGCAGCAACACATTGGTGTCGCTGTTGGTTTTTTGGATGTGGACCATTCGTTATTTCATTGAAACGAACTGATAGTCATAGTAATAGTCTAGATGCAAAAAAGAGCCGAAAAGGTCGTCTTCTAGCCGAGTTCGACTAAAGAAATCAAGCCTCACCCGTCTGCACTTGCACGCCAACTTACCATATCTGTACTGTTAGTCTGATCTGAGATCCTCGCGTCGTAAAAACTAATGCTGTTCGACCATCAAACTTTAAAGGCCTCAGCCAACTACACTGGACCATAGGTCTGTCCAATTTTTTTTACCTTATAAAAAACTGTTCTTATTTAGGGCTGGCCCATCAATAAAAACAAAATTAAAATTTGTTTAAAAAAAAATTTGATAAAGTATTTTAATTTCATGCGTCTACCATGAAAGCGTGCACTCTAGCACTGTATGACGTCAAGCCGTGCACGCGCCATACAAATGCTATACTAACACGCTTCGCGAGAAAAGGACAAAGCATCCTCTCTCCATCCCCACCAAAAACTTTAAACGCTTATATCTCAGAAATGTATCAGCTAATTAAAAAAAACTGTATGACATGTGTGATGTATTTAATTATAGGTAACCTTCGCTATTATATAAGCTAGCCTGTTATTTGTAATAAATTAAACATTAGGGCACAAGCCCATTTGCCATCTCTTTAATAATATACATCTGTTAGTCCAACACGTAGTTAGGCTGTTTTTATATTCTATGAAATAAGCTTCAAGATAGAAGGCCCACTATGACCCAGTTCACAGCCATTTTTAAGAGTAGGTAATATATATTTTAAAGACAATATTTTATTTAGTCTTTCACATAAATACGAACACAATCCAGTTTATTTTATACCAAATTCAGTGGAATTGAATCCTATTCGATGTATCCATAAAACCAGTGCATAAAAGCTACTTGAGAATTCTAATAAAAATGTTTACGCAAACACTTTCATGATTGCTTTCTTATAAAATAAAATTGAATCGCCATCAATCAGATGACTTAAATATTCTGAATGCTGATTGATTTCTGCCTACACAATTTATCAGGCTTTGTGGGCTTAAAAAGTAGTCGGGACTAACCTTTAAATTTAAAATGAATGAATTATTTTTAGACCTAATGATTTTCTCAAGTTTTCCTCATACAAAGTTCTACAGTTTTTAATTAAAGTATTGCCAAGTAGGATGAAATTTGGTATGAAGGTATGTCATACCCTAGAATGAAACTTAGGCTGCTTTTTATCCCGAAAAAATATTATGTCCTGTAGGGCAACAGGGGAAACTACGAAGCACTGTTATTATTTAAATACATGTATTTTAAAATATTCATCATCATCAGCCAGAAGACGTCCACTGCTGAACATAGGCTTCCCCCTTTAACCTCCACACTGAACGACAGCCTGCCTTTTAAAAAAAAAAAAAAAAAATAACGTTTATTTGCTCAAAATTTTTACAAGCTTATGAAATAGGTACAAAGATAAAAAAAACTAAATAAGAGTTAGTGGGTAGGTGAGAAATGTTTTGCATCCATTGGATGCCAGTGACTCTCACAATGTTGTCGGTCCATCTAGTGGGAGGCCTACCTACGCTGCGTCTTCCCGTTCATGGTCTCCACTCAAGAACCTTTCTTCCCTATCGGTTATCGGTTCTTAGAGCGATGTGGCCTGCCCATTGCCACTTCAACTTGCAAATTTTAACAGCTATGTCGGTGACTCTGGTTTTTTTGGCGTATATCCTCTTTTCGGATTCTATCGCGCAAAGAAACTCCAAGCATAGCTCTTTCCATTGCTCGCTGTGTGACACTGAGTTTTTCCAAAAACCAACAGTTAAGGACCACGTCTCAGTTTAAAATATTATGTCAGTCAAAATCAGCATGTTGTACAGCCTTCAAATATTTGTGATACCAAATGACGAACTCTGAAAGTATGGATTTTTCAAAACATGATATGCAATGTTTTGAAAATGATTTTTTTTAACCTATTCTATCCCACTCTTGGGTAAAGATCTCCTTCCAGATAGTGCTATCACCCGCCGAATTTGACTACTGTATCTGAAACACGTCGAGATCATCGCGCCAGCGTTTTCTCGGCCTACCTTGGTTCCTTTGTCCGTTTTCAGGCACCCACTGTGTGGATCCTACGGGCCTATTTAATTACATATATTGACAAAACTTTATTTTATGCCATTCGATTCGGTTGATATCCATGTACATGAAAAAGGTATAGTCAGTTGAATAAAAACTGAAAGTTACAAAACGTATGCAAGTGCCACATTTGCGGTCATATCCTTTTGTATTCGAAAAGTAATTTTCAATCTGATAATGTCAATAGCAATTATGAACATAGGTAATTAAGTTGCGCAAAAATGTGGCAAAACAAATAACTACTTCAACGTTAAATTTAGATTGAACCATGTCGTATGCCCCTCGAGGAAAGCTTGGGGCTTTATTCTTTATCAAACTTTCTTTATTTTTAAGGAAACCATTTTCTTTCCTTTCGGAAAAAGCAAGAAAAGTCTTGCTTTTTTTCAACCAGTAGAAATGGAGAGATTACGGAAACCCAGCAATTTAGGAAACTTTCATCATGTATTTTAAACAAAAATTTCAACGAAAATAATAAAGATATCCTATTATAGGTATTTCGTGTTCTATTTTCGTTTAATTATTAGAAATTTCGTACAACATTGTTATAATCCAAACCTCATAATTAACGATCAGTAATTGCTTTCTGGAAAATTAATGTATTTCCTAACCTCAGTATAAAACTAAATTCAATTCTGTAAATTCTTTTAGACGTTTTTGTGAGCATGATTTATCTCCAGGTCAGTTGTGGTCAAACGCATAGCCTGATAACCATAAAATATATTTGATCTAATAACTATATACCGACAGTAAGAAGCAGTGTTTTCGAAATCCTAGTTCGTAAAAAACAAATAACCTAAAAGTACTTATTCAGGTTATTCGGGTTCTTTCAGTTTTTACGTGATATAGGGCAAGTGCCTTTATGAACTAAACAAAATACAAGCTAACACTAACACTACAAAAACAGTTAAACTGCCCATATACCGTTGGAGGTCTAAAAATAATCCAAAATTAAATGTTCAAGCCTACTATCAGTTAGCAGCGTACCCAGCATGCTGGCGGCATTACCACGATGAATGGCCATGTTTATGCGTTGAGCCAGAAACACACCAGCATTTTGGTCACGCATCGGTTGGCAGGTTAACCAGGCGCTTTAAAAGGTTTTTGAAAATGAGGTGGGGTCTCTCTTGGGCCCCTAGCGCCCAATGTCTCGACCCCAAACGGCTCAAATATGTAACCACTGCCGAGGTTAGCATATTTGCTTCGCTTGTGCTGCTCTGTGGAATTGGCAACTGCACCAGCCTTGTGTCTCAGGAAGATGTGACAACGCCAAAGTATCGGCACAAGTCGCGTTCCATACAAGGAGCCGCCCCAACATCCAGGCAACAAGTGACATACTGTTAATATAGGTACCTACTAGGTATCTACTCATTTTAACACTTCTTACCGACGAAAAAAGAGGATGTTTTATCGTCTTCAAAGAATAAACATAAACGTACCGTTTTCCTATTTTGATTATGTTTTTTTAGGGTACACTATTCACATTAGCAGAAAGGTTTGTTTATTATTTGAAAAGTAGAAGTGAAGCTTCTTATTCATTTCACAGCACATGAATAAGAGAGAGTAAAAAGATAGTGAAATAAAACTTTACATGTGTGGTTATCATATGTTATGTTTTTATATTATGACTAGCTGACCTGACAGACGTTGTCCTGTCTTAGAACTGTCAAACACGCAAAGTCAAAATTGTAAATCTTATTTTTTTACACCTTGGGTTACATTATTGGAGTTTTAGTAAGGGTCCCTATTTTTTTTTTTAAATATAATATAGCCTATGTTAACCGGGGATAGTGTAGCTTCCCAACAGTGAAGGAATTTTTCAAATCGGTTCAGTAGTTTTGGAGCCTATTCAATGCAAACAAAAAAACAAACAAACAAACAATCAAATCTTTCCTCTTTATATTATTAGTATAGATAACCACACCACACATGTAAAGTTTAGAATTGATTTTAATTGGGCCATTGGGTACCGGGAGGAGAAATTTGATATAGGTACTTAATATGTCATCATCATCATCAGCCAGAAGACGTCCACTGCTGAACATAGGCATCTCCTTTTAACCTCCACACTGAACGACAGCCTGTCTTTTGCATCCACTGGATGCCCGCGACTCTCACAATGTCGTCGGTCCATCTAGTGGGAGGCCTACCTACGCTGCGTCTTCCGGTTCGTGGTCTCCACTCCAGAACCTTTCTTCCCCATCGGTTATCGGTTCTTCGAGCAATGTGGCCTGCCCATTGCCACTTCAACTTGCAAATTTTAACAGCTATGTCGGTGACTCTGGTTCTTTGGCGAATATCCACGTTTCGGATTCTATCGCTCAAAGAATCTCCGAGCATAGCTCTCTCCATTGCCCGCTGTGTGACTCTGAGTTTTTCCAAAAGGCCATCAGTTAAGGACCACGTCTCGGTACCATATGTCATCACTGGCAACACACACTGGTCAAAGACCTTCGTCTTTAGGCACTGTGGTATCTTGGACGAGAAGATGTCACGCAATCACGCTTAATATGTCAGTTCGGTCTCAATGCAATATTATGGTACCTTCGAGCTGGTCTGATGTTGGAGACAGAAGGTGGCTATAGGAACTCTTAAACGAAACGATGCAACCCCGTCGAGTTTGGGTTCGTTAGATTTGTTTTCCAAAGCACTTTGATCCTAAATGATGAGCGGACGCCTAAAAAACGCTTGTTTAAAAAAAGTTTATTTTAGTTAATAATTTATTGAAATTCAAACTCGAGATCGAGATCAGTGCGTAAAAAAATTTTAAAAACTGACTTCAATATGAGTACAAATTCAAAATGAACACAATTTAGTATGGGACCAACCTAAAGTATTCGGTTTATAAATGATGGATAACTGAGAAAACAAACATAAAATAACAGTATTTTATACGCAAGCCTATATTACAAAACAAAATAAAAAATACAACCGTCTTGAGAACCCCCTACTTTATTGAAGTTGGTTAAAAGTTGCTATATTTTCAGTAATCTAAAATAATGAATTTATTAAATTATTTTTATTTACAAATTATAGAAAAATCTTGTATATGTATGATCGTATCGTTCTTTGCTGTAAACTCATTTCTTTATCTCAAGCGCAAAGTCAAGAAATCAGAGTGCCATTAACGAGCGTGGGGATAAATCATTCTGCTTCCACTGCAACGTTCACTCCAGTATTGTAATCAGAACCTTGGTTCTCAAAAAAGTTATATTTTCAACTGACTTCAAAACAAGATGTTCTCAATAAATACTTGGAATTTTTCATAAATTTCTTCCTATCTTTTTTTTCTTTTTTCTTATCTCTTTTTTTGCTCTCTCTTTATTAATTTATTTCTTATAATAGCTATGACTTTATTTTTTGTGTGTGTATGAACCAATTTTTAAAGATTCTATACATCAAAAGTTATCCCATTTTAATTTAAAGTAAATATGCTAATTGGTAGGAAGTTAGGGGCAGAATCCCATTTATTGAATTTCATCCACTTCCTGTGAAGACGATTTAATTTTTTACGTAAAAAGTATTATTACCTGACTGTCCGGAGGAGAATGTCGAGGAGGGCAATGTTTTCCTGGTGTATGTGTGTGTATATATTTATGTATGAAATTATGTTTTTGTCAGGTTTGTACTTTTGTGTGTTGTGTTGTTTTTCGAATGTGATTTCTTGAAGCCTAAATGGCTTGACAGATTTTGGTGCGGCGGGGCGCGCTCTGCCGCAATACAATGGGCTTTAGTTAGTTACAACTTACAAGTAGTAAACTAGTTACAACGTAGTGTGATCCCCAAGCCGCCTGCCAAGCGTGGGGATTCAGCATCCCTTGTTCAGCAGTGGAAGTTTAGTGGCTGCTTTCTATTATACATATTGAAAAGAGCTGCAAAAGGGCAAGGGCCGCGCCTGATGGTAAGCGTTAATCGCCGCATACGGACATCTGCAACACTAGCGGTGGGTGTTGTTGATGCTTTACCAGCCAGGAAAAATGTTGAATGCTGATGTGGTAATATAAAGCGTGTAAAAACATAATTATTCGAGTTAGTTTGGTCACTGTCGCGTTGTCCATCAGATGGTTTAATTTACATCAAGAGTCCCTGTTAATTCGCAATCCGTATCGAATTTAACGAGTTGTTGACTACACGGTACAGTGATCGAAATTATTCCTATCCGGCGGACTAGCGACTCAGTGTGCGATTAATGTAGCTTGAATTAATGCTAATACTTTGCTGAGACTTGGGTTACGATAATAAAAATATTAATACAAAAACCGACTATTAAACTGGCTAGTTTTTTAATCAGCTCTCCAATACTATAAACAATGTTTAAGCCAAGGTTAATGATTTTTATAATATTTTATTTTCATATGAATATTGTAAAACATCTTAGATACTTCGACCAAAATAAAACTAATGGACGGGCCATAACCATTGAACTTGCTTAGTAAAAACTAGTCAAAACCGTCGGACATAATAAATACTTCAATACCTAACTATAACCATGTACAGTACATTTGTTACAAAAAACAGATAGTGGTTTTTTGTAGTGTATTTTATTCATAAATTGTTTATTATTAAATTAATTTTTATTTTATTTTGCATACGAAGGCATAATTTTGTCAGATGCTTCGTTATCATGTAGGTAACAATAGTCTTGTATCGTACTTTCTACGGCTAGAGACCGACTGAAACGAAGTGAGCGCTGGCGCTCATTTTGTGATCTTCAAAAATGCGCTTCTTCTGGGCCCGTCCTTTTATTTTATTTTAGTCGAAGCTTAGATATAAGAAAATATATATATATGTGGAGGGCAATGTGGGTAGTAGGGCAACGCCTAAGAGTTTGACCACAACTCACCTGAGTGCCTAGTGTGATTTTTTCCAATAGCGTTTACTTACTTGATCGCGTTAACGTAAGCTACGATTTTTATTTCAGTCTAGTAGTCGATTTCATATAGTTTTCTGTTCTTATTTCATACAAATTATAGTTAACGTTAACGCGATCGAGTAAGTATGCAAAATTGGAAAAACTCGCACTAGGCACATGACATAGTTTTTCTACTGACTTAGGATGTTATGTGAGGGTGTAGTCGGTGAGCTTGTTTGCCACAAGGGACGCAAATTAGCGGCCCAAAAGGCACTGTCGGCTCTTATGGATGTTTGGACCCAGCTTGAACAAGTTCTCTTCTACACTGAATGTTCTGTTTACTAAGTCCAAAGGCTAGTTTAGGCTAGGCTAGCTTCTAGTTTTACCTAGTCTGTGGTTGGGTCTTTTGGACAAAGCTATTTCATTTCTTTCATTTTAAAACAATTCTATTCTCATGCTTGTGAAATATTAATAAGTTTAAATAATTATTGTAATACATTTCTAGAATTTTTAGCTTGAATTTTTACAAGGTAGGTAAAGTAAAGCATCGTAAATAAGTTTTTTTTTTTTGTTAACCTATACTGCTATATATACTTGCCCACTCCTGGGCAAAGGTCTCCCCCATTTCTTTCCAGACAGTGCGAGTGCGATCAAGTTTTTTTAAAATATTTTTATGTTTTCCTTATATTCAACCTTTATACAACGTGTAAAAAAAAGGTGTGGCAATACCGAAGGGTAATGTACTCATTATTATGAACAACTTTTACTATGGGAACAACTATGAAATTGAAAAAAAATCTGCTGTTCCATAGAAAACGAACATTGTCACTCGACAAAATGTATCGATAATGTATGTATCCCATGATATGTAAAATGTATGTATCCCATGATATGTAAAATGTATGTATCCCATAGTAAAAGTTGTTTGTAAATATAATTACTACATACATATACCCATCAGAACCACTACACCTTTTTGGTACATGTTTTAGTTTTTTTTTTGTATAAAGTAGCATTTAATTATTAATTATATTTCACAGGGTACTTTTATCGTTATGCTTTGTTTTTCTTGGATTCTTATAAAAGAGCTTACAAGTAAACGTTATATTCACTGAAGGTACAATTTACATGTATTTATATTTTTATTTATTATTGTTATTATTTTTTATTATGCACAACTTAAAAAACAGATACGAAAACTTAAATTAATAACTAAAAACTAAAACTTAAATCTAAACAAACTAACTACTAATTACCATTTAAATTACAAACTAAATATTTATAAAAAAATATTTTTAATCAAATAACCCGCCCCTCCGGCCGGAATGTGGATATCCGGAACGTGGATATTCGCCAAAGAACCAGAGTCACCGACATAGCTGTTAAAATTTGCAAGTTGTAGTGGCAATGGGCAGGCCACATCGCTCGAAGAACCGATAACCGATGGGGAAGAAAGGTTTTTGAGTGGAGACCACGAACCGGAAGACGCAGCGTAGGTAGGCCTCTCACTAGATGGACCGACGACATTGTGAGAGTCGCGGGCATCCAGTGGATGCAAAAGGCAGGCTGTTGTTCAGTGTGGAGGTTAAAGGGGGAGGCCTATGTTCAGCAGTGGACGTCTTCTGGCTGATGATGATGATGAACCCGCCCCTAACTGTACCTGGGGCGAAGGTGCCCATAACACTAGCAGCATTGCCACGCTGAATGGCTATGGCCAACCTTTGTACAAGGTACGAGCCGGAGCGAGGGTCAATATTTTTCATATAATTTTTTCATTAATATTCAAGTTTTGTATTTATATTAACATATATGGATAAATAAATAATATTTCAGAACAAAAAAGCTTTTAGTTCGCATTTTTTATTTTTTTATTTTTTACGGTGCTTTAACTTAACCTTATAATTGTTTTCAGCAGTGATATATATTAATTTTCCGTAATTTTATGTATACTTAGCAGAGTGTGAAGTATTAAAACGCTTGTGTGAATAATTCCTTACAAAATAAACGTTAAATCGATTTACCCGTATAAATCAACGGCTGGGGGAAGTGCTAAAACGCAAATTGACAGCACAACTGTCACATAGAAATGGGGTCCGACCAAGCGCTCTTATGAGAGAAAATCCTTCCACATTACTCGTAAATAGGTACTCGTATATCATGAGAATTATTAAATAAGACTGTGACGTATTCAATTTATTTTTGTATTATCACATTGTGAACAATTAGCATAATCGAAAATATGTTGAAGTAAGTGTTGTGGTACCCACTGTTTTAATAAGAGAGCGGCAAACACGCATGCTCTCTACCTGATGGTAAGCAGAACACGCCAACTATAGACACCTGCAACACTAGCAGCGTTGTCGGTGCTTTGACAGTCCGGAGAAGTGGTTGAAGATACCCTTTTTGAAATGCTTCATATTGAAGCTCGGCGAGAAGACCACCGGGAGAAAGACAATCTACATCTAGCAGGTTCGCGGAAGAAAAGACCGGAAAGACCGGTGGTGTGGGATTTCCAGCTTTGTGAGATGTGGGGGTGAGTTTTTTTATGGTTTCGGGATGTACAGTAGTGAAAATCCGATGTAGGAATGAGATCAAAAAGCTATTCGCTTTACTTTTACGGCCTTAGCTACTCATAAAAGTCACTTAAGTTACACGATCTATCTAGCTTCTGATACCTTCGGAGCGCTAAAATTGATCAGTGAACTTTGTCCTTATATTTGCCTTATATCCATACAAAAATATGTAAAGATATTATGTTTTCCGATCATACATTCCTACATACACATACATTTATCACAAATTATATTGATACTGCCTGCTGGCTAAGCGCAAGCTGTGCAGCACACAGTGTTTTCCTCAATAACAGGTTTTTAAAACAAAATCACAAAAAATAGGTATATCAATTAAAGAGCGTTGTCTATTATATAGGTGCTGATAATAATATTAATGAATTTGTCAACTCATCCCGCGGGATCAGTATGGGGTGGGACCAGTTGACGTTAGAGCCCTGCAAACATTCTGAGCTGCAAAATTGTTGTTATCTGTCCGCGCTAGGCCAACACAATAATACAACTGGAGTAGTTTCTTCAATCGTTGTAGTTGTGAAAAAAACTGCACTTTTAGAGAAACATACATGCAAATATGTATTTTATTGTGCTAGTCTGTGGAATACGCTGCCTGAATGGGTGTTCCTCTGTAGTTACAATCTGCCATGGGGATCTCCAAATCACGAGTGAATCAGTTTCTTCTAAGCTAGCGTGCTCCACCGTAGATCGCATCATCGCTTAACATCAGGCGAGGTGAATAAGATACGTAAATCCAGTCAAATTAAAACCGCACATTTGCACTAATAACAAACCCATGAACACAGTATTCTTTTGAATTGAAATAGTTGAACAAATAAAAAATTTAATTGCTTTCCAAGGATGCAATAACGGTAAATCAAATAGTAGGGCAAAAGGTAATGTGCTCAAAGAAGAATATATTTTACAAAAAGCTCCTCTGATGTCTTCACGCGTAAAACATCAATCTCACACAGCGAAGACACATAGGTACATTGAAGCCCAATCTTTATCCGCATAATCGAATGTTATGGCACTCTGTCCTTGACAAAGAGCAAACAAGCGTGAGAGAAACGGACAAACAGCTGGTCACAGATTGCGAAATGGCCAGTTAAACGAACAGTTCTCTGGGAACCATTAGCTTTGTCGATAGCTTATCGCGTCAATTCCCATCTCCTCGCACCATACATCATCCGCGATAACAATGACGTCATGTCGCCTCGGAGTCTCCATTCTACTCGCAAAGACTCGTTAAAACAATCGTAATTAAGTCTCTAATTTATGAGTCGCTACGGCCCGACGTTAATATCATACTACACGACAATGACAAGTGATTTCGGAGTATGATTGTGTTTTATTTGTGTTCGTAATGTATTACGTAGTTAAGTAGCGTGATGAGTCTTATACCAGTAGGTACTATCGCCGTCTTTTGTGACTCTAGATTGAACATTATAGTAAATAAAGTACTCAGAAGGTCGCGTAACAGAATTCATATATTCTGTGGTACTTATTTGTAATTAACGTAGATGATTTTGAAATAATGACAACTTGTACTAAAAAAGCAACCATAAAATTACCTTTTCAGGGCTCTTTGTTTTTGTTTTCTTAACAAGTTATGTACTCTTCTATACTCTGGTCGATGTAAGTACACATCACATTTCAGCATTCAGAGGTATAATACTGAGTCTAATTTTACTTGATATCATGAAAACCTTTGCTATGTTATCACAATCTAAGAATACGATCCGCCACAAGCGTACTTACGTATAAAGAAAACATAGAATGTCATCACAATGACGTTGCTATATCCAAGAAAAAGCGGAAATTATCGTTAGCCCCAGCTTTTTCCCACTGTCAGAAGGAAATCAGTGGGCTTATCGCCAAATGAGTCTACTGAATAACGACTCGGTAACTTACATTTTTATATTCGATCGATCTTGATTGATTCTTCCTGTTTTTCGCGACAATAAGGAAAAAAACTTTCATATTGGATATCAAAGTTTACTTGGGTAAGTACTTTCAATAAATAATTATAGTTTTCTTATGTATCTATTGAGATATCGTTGTTTATTGAGGACTTATTGTTGATCTAAATTAGTTAACAAAAAATTCTGAATGTCCACATAAAAGAATTAATAAATACAGAAAAAAAAACGCGTTTGGGACCAACAGACCAAATTTCAACTGAGATTGAACTAGTATAAATGCAATTTCTTAGAATAATATTCTATTCTTATTCTTAAAACGATATTCGCCATTATTATTAACTGCATGATTTTTAGGGTTGCGAACCCAAAAGGCGTAAACGGGACCCTATTACTAAGCCTACCTACATTTTTAACGGCTGTATCTTTTGAACCATAATACATAGTTGAAATTTCCACAGAACGTGTAATGTAATGAATGTACGGCGGATTATATATAACGTATATATAACGTATATTTGTATTTGCTCTAATGTAAAGACGGTAATACGTACGTTACTTAATTATAATACACACTTTAAAGTAAAACAATAATTAATAAATAATGGCCAAGTAAAGAAACGTAGGGAGCGGTCGGTACTTGGAAGGACCGTCTGGGCCTTATGTTGTCTTTTTGCACGACTTTTTGTATTTTGTGGTGGTACGAAACCCTCAGTCCGCGAGTCCGATTCAGACTTGGCTAGTTCATTTTATTTATTTATTTGTAGCAGTCATTTTTCCCCTTATGTATTACATTTATGTCCTTGTTTTAATTATAAATGTAATTTTATTATGGAAATTGACGTGGTTTTTACACTTATTTTGCGAGAAGCAGCCGCGCGCGCGCAATCACCTTGAAAAAGACCACCTAATGCGGTTAAAACTATAGTCGGAGTAACCGGCTTAATCTTACGTGAGTAATTCCCGTGTAATGTAATAACTCTTTGAACCTTAGGTATAGTTTTTACTAGTTTAGGTAAATTAATATACTAGATTAAATTATTTCTTTGAAATCTTTCTTATCTCTTTATTTGTGTAACGCATTGATTGAAATTATAAAGAGCCAAATAATTGTTACCTAAACGTTAACGTTAAAAATACACTTTTGGCTAACCACAGCTTAGCCGAGGTTTAACCCTATCAATATCAAGAACCACCATAAGATATAAAGATAAACAGACAAATCGTCGAACAAGTTTATGTTAATCCCGTAAAGGGCCGGCCGAGATAAAGTCCGCAGGGATTACAGTGTCGTAACTCGGCTTAGAGCGGACACTCTTGACACTATCGGCCGCAATATTACGCGGATTTCTGCGGATTACCGTTGCCATTACCCACTGCATATAGTTCTGCTAATTAATACCGGAGCCAAGGAAGTTCCAATTGATCCCGCACTTCAAACTTCGGAGGATATTATGATCAATGGACGTGGCGATTATTGTAACTGTAAGTATTAATACTATCAGGCAGTAACTTATTTGAGTAACTGTAATTGGTAAGTAACTGTTACTTACGTCAAAATAGTAAACACAAAGTGCAATGGAAGTAAGAAATTTAATTACTGGCAATGTAGGATGAACAACTGGTACCTACAATTTAACGTATGATCCGACCTATCGCAGTGCGCAGTTGTAAATGCCACTTGCGGTTGCACCTCTCCGGAGACTGACCGTAGGTCTTCGGTGGTCTTTTATGAACACTTTTCTTTACAATGGGATTTCGTTTAGCTTCACCTCGCCTGGTACTAACATAAAATGAAGCTGAAAATGAAACACGCTTGCCCAGAAAAATCTTATATAAGTAATCTTTTTTGAAAGCACTGAGGTTGTAAGTGTCTGGGTAACCCTACGACGGAATAGAATTCCCTTTCCCTGCAGTGTGATAAAAGAGCTCTAGTCGAGCTACGCCACGGCCACCCATCACTAGATGCTCATTTGTATAATTTAAGAAATTAAAGTTGTAGAAGTTTTGGTAATGTCTTAGTCCTAAGTAGAGGTGCTATATTATACAAAATATATGCCGTATTATCTTAATGACAGAGAAGAAATTGCCATGGAGCTTATTATTGATGTTGTCTAGCCGGCAATCTTAAATATTTTGTTGTTTTTTTTTTTCGAAACAAGTAAAAAAATATAGTAAAATATGTGCATTTTAACGATACTTTGACAGAAAGCCGGCAAGAATGAGGCGAGCCAGAGAGACGCTCACGACTTTCGGCGCTGAATTATTCATTTAATCCTTTCAATATCACCGTCTCTAGGTATTTGAGTTTTGCCTTTTTTTTATAATTCCGTGGCTTTGCATTAGCAGGTTTAGTTTAGGTACCTGTAAGGTAAGGTAATGTATGATATTTTTTTCTTAAAACACGTGCGTTATTTGCGTTTTAACCGAGGCCAACACCAAGAGGCCCCGTTGAATATAAAATACAATATTATTGAATGTGTATAAAATGGATTATAAAACTACTGTACAGTATAGGATATAAAACGTCTAGGCTATTGAGGTGAACAAATTGTGGATGGGATAACAGATCTATGGTATGAGGTACGGCACCTGCCAATTATGCCTCATTTCAAAATACTTAGGCAGGTGATGACTTGCCACTCACTAAATGGGCCCCCCATAATGGCTGCCGCATATTGGCACCGGAAGGGCAACATTGACGTGGGTGGCTTAGGGTGTCGAGAGGTGTGCTGCACTTTCACTAAGAGCTACTAGCGGCGTTATGCCCTTTAACACTTCCACCCTGGAGCTTAGGTTTTTAGCTCTTGCGGTTTCCACCCCCAGACGGCCGGTTAAGGCAAGCCAGGGGTCTGGGTCTCTGGGGTTTTAGACCCATGGAATCAGGGTACGCGGTGTCGCCACTCACCGACGGCTCGCCATAAAGCCGCCCCTGCGTATATATTATTATTATTATTAAGAAATATGATACATACTAAATATGGAAAAGAAAAAGGATTCAATAAAGCAGAATAATAAAGAACCTAATGGAAACGATATATTCATTGGTTAGATATATAGTATGAAGCATCACTGCAGTATGTACTATATTTCCAAGTCGTGTATGAAGATTGAATATAATCATTGTTTTTTCAATTCACAATAGTTTTTTTTAAATATATAATCAATGCAACAGCAGCTCACAAAAAAATCTGAAGAGTTAAAAACTATAAATGAAGTTGATACAATATTTTATACTTGTACTTGCCTATTATCTAAGTAATATTTCTGTGAAAAGAGCCCAGACGAAGACTTTGGGAGTCGGGTCTGACGAGCATCCCAGACTAAATGCTCTAGAGATATTTAAATCTAACAGAAGTTTTTCTCGACTGTGAACAATTCGAAAAGCATCTCCGGACAGTCTCAGAGGGAAAAACTTCGTACACGTAATTGACGTTATTAATGTTTCTCTCTAAGTTAGCATTTAGTTTGCGAAATAAACTTCTGTGTCACGATTTGAAATGCAAGTGTTGTCGTTTACCAATTTACATTTCAAAGGAGTTATTTATGAGCCGTCCGCTGTGTTGTTCCGATTAAACTGCAGAGCGTTCAATTTGTTACGTAGCAATGGTTGCCAGAAACAACAAGGCGGGACTGTAAAGTTGATAGCAGGGCCAAGCGTACGGGCCAAGTTAGGTGCGTGTAGATGCGTCCCGTAGGACATATCCACGACTTGCCAAGCGTTACAACTCGCATCGATATCTTGAAGAGTAAAAACGAGTAAAAGGAGGGGCGGGTATGTCACGAAGGCGCGTAGTCAGCGAGAAATGGAGTAACCCATTTTAAACTAGAATGAATTGCACGTCGTGGACGGCAGGTTTGCTGGAATGCTGCCCACTGACAATGCCGAACATACAAACGTTAAAGATGGCGAACTTACCAAGGAAAATGCTAAAGCAGTTTCTTATTTTACGCGATTTATTTATTCTCTTGACGATGACGGAACGAAGAAGGCATATGCGTGTGGGGCAAGAAGTCGTGTAACAGTGTGTACTTATGTTATAATTTTTTCTCCAAAACAGCCAAACTGAATTTGAATGCTATTTTCTTTAATTAAAAGCTAGTTTTATTGCTATGGATCTTAGCTGTTTGATCAAAATCTGTCAAGCAGCAGTTAAACTTTTTTTTACGTAGACAACACACATCTACACACACACACATGTCGACATGTCGTATCGATGACAGTTGTCCCAGGAATTTTGGGACATACAGTACAAAAATTAGTTATTGATTAGTCAGGCTATATTTAAATAAGTATTATAGGCAATTTTCCGACTAAACGAACCGTGTGTAAGAATCAAACCCACACCAGACGTACCCCGGTAACCGGGCACAAACTACCGCGCCAATATTGACTTTTGCTCCTTGTAGCATCCTCATTCTGTCTCTAATTAATATTTTTTTATTCTTTTGATCCTATCCTCAAACTTGTGTCATGAGCGGTGGAACTATTGGCAGTTACTTTTGCATATTGTACCTGGATTATGTATTCTGATTTTTCAATGAATATTCAAGCTGAGAGAAACAGGATGTTAATAATATGCAAACTAGGAATTTATATTGTTACGTTACGAATATGTATGAAGAAACTAATGCATACACATAAAACCTACACCACACCTTTTGTAAAATGTTAGTAATTAATGATTAAAATTATAAAGATACTTAACAGTTACTTAACTTTTAAATATTTACCTGCATTTAATTCCCAGCTATTGATAGTAAATATATTTCTTTCATTTAACATTTAAGAGCTTGTCGGTGGAGTAACACGCTTGACGGTCTTCTGCCGGCGATTTCACCTCCCTGTACTACATGATATGTGCCTTCTCTTTTATTTGGTTTCAGCATACTCTTCTTGGTATTTCCTGTCCTCTCTTTTCTTCTACCTTTCACCCTATAAAGGTTTTTATTAATTTGTCATGTCGTACAACGTGGCCAAGCTTTCTTCTCTCCGTGGCCATCTTGCCTCTTCTAAATATCTACCCGCTAGTAGACTTATTTTACCATCGACAATATCTAATACTTCCTGGGTTGTTTTTTTCTCTGTCCAGCTTATTCTTTCCTTGCCTCCCCAACACCACATTTCAATTGCTTTCAGCCTTTTTCAATCTTTCTATAAGTCATCGTCCATGTCTCCCTTCCGTAGAGCGATAGTCAGACTAAAATAAGTGACCATTCGTGACCTTGCATATAATATACTAGTCTGTACTATAGCTCGAGTGGACAGCTACAATATGCCTCAAACTAGCTCATGACCGAGACAAACCGAGATGTACCGGACCAAGAACCACTGCATATAAATAATTACCCCACCAGTGTGACCACTGACTATAAATTCCTGAAGTTTGCTGGTTGCAAAGTTTTCAGACAAGATCTTGAGAAAGTTTATTTAAGATTTAACTCTTTCACAACTCAGCCATGTGGTTCTGGTTCGTTGAGTTTGTGTTTTATTCGATCATCCTGTGAATATTTTGCAATCCGTTATATAGTTTTCTGTAACATGGTACTTATTTATTGTGTGCTTTATTTGAAGACCACGCTTTATTAACTACATTTGACTTTACGGTAGCTAAAAGCTATTGCTCGTGCAATTCGTTTTTTAACCGACTTCGAAAAGGAGGAGGTTATCAATTCGACTGTATGTATTTTTTTATTTATTTTTTATATCGTCATCATTATCGGCCTTTTATTCAAATTCAAATTCATTCAAATTAATTTATTTCAGGCAATAAAATAACCCATACAATTCAATTATTAGGTACATCAAAAAATATATAAATAAATGAAGGCAATAAAATCTAAATAATAAAGTGACATAATACAATTCTAAAGTAAAAAAGTAATAAGCAATGTCCAATAAAATAATATGTCAAAATAATAATAGTTCAGTTATCGTTTATCGTCCATTGCCGGACATAGGCCTGTCCTAATGTACGCCACTGAGCTCGGCCGGTTGTTTTAGGTTAGGAGATAGATAAAAAAAAAAGTTTAACCGAGTTCAAAAAAGGAGGTGGGTCTCAATTCGGTTGCATTTTTATTTCTTATTTTTATGATTGTTATACGTCAGAACTCTGTTATTTATAAACCGATTTAGAATATTTTTTTATTTATTTGATATACTTTCAGATTGGTCGTCACAGATGTAGGTATTGGTTATTGTCATTTGAATAAAAAGTACAGAATTAAACCAACTTACAAAACAAAGTACAACGTTGATAGCCCGTTGGTCCAGTTGGTAGTGAACCTGCCTTCTGCACTTGGGGATGTGGGTTCGATTCCCACCTAGGGCAAACATTTATCTGATGAACATTTGTGTTTGTTCTATATCTGGATGTGAATATCTATTTAAGTATGTATGTGTATCAGTCTCTGGCAGCCATATCACAAGCTTTGCTTAGTATGGGGTCAGATGATCGTGTGTGCAAAAATGTGGCGTATTTTTTTTTGTCCTACGATATTGTGTAAATAACACACCATGCCCTTTATAACATAAATACAATTAATCTTAGAATAACTACTCAGAGAAGGTAAGTTTCCAAACAACGCCTTCTCAAAACGTAAGCTACAAATTCGCTTTGTAGCTTACGTTTCGATTGGTATTTTAAACGATTTAAGCAAGAAAATTAATGGATTACCTGTGGAATGTCACACCATAACTCTTATGCTGCTTTTCTGATTTGTTATGGTAAGATTTCACCGCGCAAATTGTCATAGTAAATTTTTTATATATTTTTTGGTGTCATATATGACACCATTTGAATGGCCTAAATTTTGCGAATGTACTTGGTTTCTTTGTGTAGTTATTCTAAGCAATTAATATTTTTTTAATATGTCCAAGTCCAGAAACAACAAATGCCCTATTCAAGCTTCCTCCACCCCACCACAATGTATCAAAACCAAAAGATCGCATCCATCTCCGATAACAATCACTTGTGTAGTCCACTTGATTGATCCGGGAATCGGGGCCCGGCTTGAGCCAATAGAGATCTTTTTCCAAATTGGAGCGGCCACAGTCCAGTTAGCAGTTACTAACGGGAAGCTCTCTTGCGGAACGTTGCGTGGATTACTGCAAGTGGATTTTTGACTTCTAACCCAAAATCAGTTCTTATCAAGTGATTGGAACTGATATTGCCCTGACACCAACCAGTAGTTTGCGAAAAATATGTGAACGAAAATGGCAGAATTTCGTCAATATCAGTATTTACTTTTCTGTTTTTAAATGACGAAAAAAAGGAGGAAGTTTCGTCTTTCGTTTTTTGGGATTCCGTACCGTAAAAACGGGACCCTATTACTAAGCCTACGATATCTGTCTGTCCGTCTGTCTGTCCGTCCGTCCGCCTCTCTGTCTGTCTGTCCTACCTATTAACGGCTGTATCTTTCGAACCGTAATAGATAGCCAGTTGATATTTTCACAGAACATGTAATCTTACAGCGGATTGACTAACAAATAATAAAAACGGCCAAAAAGTGAAAACGAAAAGGGGGTCAAACGACAAACGTATTTTTTTATGTATTTTTGCATTAGCTCTAATGTAAAAACAGTAATACTTACAAGCTTGATTATAGTACACACTTTAAAGATAAATAATAATCCTCAACAAATAATAAAAAAATGCTAAGTGCGAGTCGGTGACAAGTTTCTGTTCATCACCAAGTTATAACTGGTAATTTCGTTATTGAATTTTGTGGTGGTACGGAACCCTTCGACGCAAGCCCGACTCGCACTTGACCGGTATTTTTTATGTATTACATATTTTGTATGTGTACGCATAACTTTTTACTGAACAGTACGATTTCGATGATATTTTTTTTTACCGTGTTACTATTAACAATTTTTTTGTTTGTTTATTTATTTGTTTACTATTTTTTTTTCCAATAAATCAGTTTTAAGCTAACTTCCCAATTACACTTGAAACTAAACCTATAGGTATACTTAGTTCAGAACTGGAAAATAAAAATAAATACGTTAGTTTACGTGGATGCCAATAAGAACTAAATACGACTTAAATCAAACTGTATTTCTTATAATGGAGGCATTTGCCCTGCAGTAGTACAAAACAGGCAAAAAATAAATAAACTTTTTTTGTATAACTAAGTATTTTAAAACATTTGCTCAAGATTTTAACGATGCTATGTTAGAATGAATAGATATTAACATCAACGATCGACATTAATACAACGGAAACTAAATAATTAAGTATATTTTTCTTTTTCAAAGTGACAATGGCTTGTTTATCACCTAAGTGATTAATTGTCTATGATTAAATTGGAAAATTTTCCGGAAACCCCAAAATATGCGAAGAGCTTTCGATAAAACATGAACACTCCTCGAGATTCCTCGGATAGGTTCGTTAACAAGCCAACTTTATTCATTAACGTGTATTGTCTTCAAAATTATCCGTCAGGTTTTCGAGACTTCAACAAATATTTTCGTCGTATTTTGTTTATCTTTAAGAAACAGAATGTAAAGTTTAGTCATAATTCTACAAGAGCTTAGCAAACTCTGAACGCGTGAGACATTTCTTAATAAATCCAAGGTCTGAGGGTTTAAATTTAAGCTTACAGATATATCAATAACTTCTCAATCTACTTAACCATTTTAAACACTTGTTTCAAAAAGTTAAAATGTATTGCTATTCATTAAAAAAGTCTAGAGCATAAAATAGCCTTAATTATGCATAATTCAGTTAACTTGTATTGTTTAAAAACGTCTATTATTTCTAAAAATGCTTTTAATTTTTACCTTCATTTACAACAGTCACAATGAAGTTGAAGATTAATGGTTAGAGTCATTTGTAATTTTCATTAAAATTTATATTTTCTGCTCAGCTTGTTTTCAAATAAAACTTGCTGGTTCATCTAACGTTTATTTGAATAATAGATAGCTCGGTCAACATTCATATTAAGAATTCTAACTTGATAGAAGGCAATTCTCACACATTCAAATATCAGAATAAATAAAAAAGATCAATGTTTTCAAGCATTTGGCGTCGCATTAAACCCTATGACAAATGGAAAAAGTTAGCAATAGCACGCGAAGCTCAATCCGGGCCATGTTCACTGAGAATTTTGTCAATACGACTGAAGAAAACCTAACAAATGACATCTTGTAAAAGTTTCATAACCCATGAATAATTCAGTTTGTTTCGACGAGTTATTGAAAACGTTACTTACAGGAGTCTATATTTGTCATTTGCCTGGAAATGGGTATTCCCTTGCCTTTTACATACTTTAAAGAAAGTACCTACTTTAAAGTGACCAGTAATTCACTGGTAATTATAAAGTACCGTTTAATCATCACGTGTATGAAGAATGCTAGGTAACTAGGTATACCTATGTGTATAAGTATGATGTTCTTTCCCAAAAAAAAAAAAAATTCGCTCTAAAAAAGTTGACGTTTCCTTGAGACTATCACCACTCAGTGTCAGATAGTGTGGCATACAAGCGTCCCGTCCAAGATAACAAGCTTAATTCAACGTTTTTGGCAAAGACTAACAGGAGGTAGCACAAGACGTAAACATCGGAGAGATCTTTGGCAGCAATAAGAATTGACAGGTATTAACACCTAACTTCAAGCTAACTAACCTAACCTACGAGTAAAGCTATGCTCGGTGTTTCTCTGAGGGCTCTTCCGGAACGAAGTTATTCGCCAGAGAATCAAAGTAACCGACATAGCTCAGCGAGCTGAAGTGGCAGTGGGCCGATAGACGTGTTCTAGAGTGGAGACTACGAATTTGCAAACGTAGCGTAAGACGCCCTGCGACATGTTGTAGTAACGATATACGTAAGACGCCTGGCAGTGGCTGAAAGAGTAGCGCCCAGAGTCAGGCTGAGTGTCGTGCCTTGGTAGAGACCTATGTCCAGCAGTGGACTAGTATAGGTTGATTATGATAATGGTGATAATGAAATATCTAACTTCACGTGAGATTCCGCATAAAATGCATTCGGCGTAAAATCTCGAGAAGACTACCCAGCATTGATGTCCAAGCGAGCGGCTAGAGCCAATCTACTGCCACTTCCCCGCACTTGATCATTACTTGCAAAACGTGCTCCTGCTTACTCGCTTCTCTGTACGTATATTAGCGTAAGAAGGAGGCTGAGCGACAGCAAAAATCTTACGAAATATGCTTTCAATAAGAAGCTCAAAGACTGGCTTTTAAATCTATCCTACGACGAAACAGAAGATCTTATGCACAGTTTATATAGAGAATAGTGTTTAAGAACTGAATGTCTTGTATCTCAATAGATTCACAAAGCTACAAAGAATGTTTGTATTGTTTAATTAAGTTCTATATGTGTATTTCCAGTTCTGTGAACCTATAATAAAAAATAAAATAAAAAAGAATGCTAACAATCATACTCACACTCACAATCATAAACTCCTTTTCTCTCTTTACTTTATATCATGTAGAATTTTAATATATAAAATATAACTTGATTGGTTTTGTTACCTTAGTTTTTGTACTATATCAGTGTAAGTACCCCATATAGATCTGATATAAATATTTTCTTATTTTAAACAATTTGCACTGTACTTTTTCTGGTAACCGCGCACTCGAGCCCCAAGAAACAGACCTTTTGCCTAGTTTGGGGTTCATCGCCAACCTATTTCAGACGTAGTACGGAACCACCAACTACTGAAGTTTTAAATGTATTATTTAAGCACCTCTGTACATATTTTGGTAAATAAATGTTATTCTATTCTATTCTAGATTAGGCAAAACATAGGCTTACAAACTGTAAGAATAACATAAACATGAACAAAATGAATGAAGTATGTTTTATTGATACAAGCCAAACATAACAAAATTCTTTACCGTGCTGTGCTGCAACATTAACAATTAAAGTGTGTTTCCTTTACCGAGCGGATTTATAACGGTTCAGTGCGCAATACTTGCATCACTGGGCTGTGAAAGCATCGCGAGTTTTGCAGATCGCGTCCACCTTGCATGAAAGTGATTGAGGAAACCTTCGGAGCGAAAATTTCATTCCTATTATTTTATTATTATAATAACCAACTCTCTCTTTCTCAGCAGCGTAAATTTGCTAACTTTGGCTGTGGTTACATATTTGAGGCGTTCGGGGTCAAGACATTGGGCCCTTAGAGACCAAAACTCACCTCAAATTCAAAAATCTTTCAGAGCGCCTGGTTAATGCGACGCGTGGCCAAAATGCTGGCATGTTTCTGGCTCAACGTATTTCCATTTAGCGTGGTAATACCGCCAGCATGTTGAGTATACTGCCAACTGATACTGGGTTTGAGCATTTGGATTTTCTATAGACCTTTAACGGTTTTTGGGTAGTCTAACTGTTTTTGTAGTGTTAGTGTTAGCTTGTTATTTGTTTAGTTAATAAAGGCACTTGCCCTGATAAAAAAACTCTCGCTTAAAAATACACACATATATTATTTAAAACACACACGTTCCAATCCATAACCAAAACTATCCCTTTATTTAAACATCATAATTTTCCCGTCACTATTTTTAATGTTGATCTAGGAAACCCCAAAGACCAAAACACGTTTAAGGATATTTCGCTCGATAGAAAAAATAATGAAAGTTACACTAATTTGCTTTTTTTCTGTATTTTTTTGGATTCATTCAAATAGCTATTTATTAAATGGTGTCTACGATATCTTAATATTATACAGATTTCATAATTCTAGAGGAAATCACACAGGTATATTTTACATAACAGCAAAGTAAACTTTTTCAAAAATATGAGAAAAATCTCAAAAGTAGACGACTGTGTGTAAGCGCCATTGTTTTGCTCCACTAAATGCGACTTTAATACAATATATTAAGCCTAACGGTTAAGAATTGATAATTGCTTAAAAGTGAGAAAACCTCGCCTTATGACATATTTATCGTAAGTTGCAGATGACTGAAAATGAAATGAAAATGATATTATAGATAGATGTCAGTAAGATTGAAGCTGTTTTGCATTTTAATCACTGCTTGATAACGTGATAACGTCACGGAGTCCACTTTATTTAGAAATGAAGATCGGAAAACGTATTTATACGAGTAGGTACCAGCGAAACTGATCCAGTGATTTTTGTAAATATTATTACTGAAAGATAAAACGCTGCTGGCATCTGGTTTGGACTTGACACGTTGATCTGCCAATCGTTTTAAACTGTTTTTGTTTTCCTCTTTTTCCAACAATGACATGTTGTGTGCATCCGACGTTAACGCGTCTCTTACACTGAAATCAACTGTTTCACGTTTTTCTCGTTGTATATGAATAGCCACTAAAAATCTTAATTGTTTAATCATTTAACCATTGTTTCTCTCGCACGTTTAGTTTTTTTTTTCCAGTTCCATGCATACGATGACAATTTTTTTTTGTAGAAATAAATAAATAAACTTAGCTTAGAACGTGTGCATTTCTAATGTAAGGACTACGTAAAATTAAATAATTATTTAGCTGTTAGAAAAATTTAAGCAGTCGAAAACAGTGTTAATGAATAAATATTTTCGAAGCATAACAGAACACAATATATTTGCTTTGTAACTTTTGATGAACTGCATAGCAACATATTATTTTAATTATCGAAACTCAACTTTAGTATAATTTACCATGTGCCTGACCAAGCATTTTATTGTAATTAAAACTCCACAAATTAAAGGACATTATTGATTGTAAAACAATTGGTAACTACTTTATTACCAAGTTTACATGCAAATCTAGCGAAATAATTAAAACGTGCATGCATAAACACTTCGCGTATCGATTGGTTTGCAAGTGGTACGCCGTAGCAGCGTAGCCTGTGGCGTAGCACTAGCCCCGTAACTCAGGCGTAATGTACGGCGTAGCTGGAGCTACGAAGGTGCAAAGTTGTAGTCTTTTACAAGTTTTTATTTAGCTTCACATGTTTGTATGTATGTATTAAGTATATTTGTTCGTATGTGAAGTACGAATCTTGCAAGCCTAATTTGTCCCACTTTCCGGTGTTCAATTGAGTTGAAATTTGAGTGTTTTCATATGCCAAAACACCACTTGGGGGTGACGTGAGGATTCTATGTACCTTTATTTACATCTATGAATATGGGGGCTAGTTATCAGTAATACATTTGTATTGAATTTAGAGTTTAACTATAATTGTCTTAGAATGTAGTACCTTTTTTTAAATTAAATAATTGGTTTGCGCTTGGCCGCCAACTCGCCTGATGTTAAGCGATGAAGCGGTCTACGATGGAACACGCTTGCCTAGAAGAAAACAATTCACTCTCGATTTGAAGACACCCAGATTGTAATTACCGGGGAACACCCATTCAGGCAGCGTAATTACCTATTTATCATATTTTTATTACAAATGCAATAAATGAAACAAAGTCAGTTAAAAGTTCACGTTCTGTCATCTCTAGAAGTGCGCTAGTGCCACTTCTACGGAGAAACAATCTTTTTGCCCGAGCAATTGGCCCCGGAGTTAACCAGATGGAACTTTTTCCGTTTATACATTGTTGTTTGTCGTGGAAAATAAAACGACGAGAAAAGTTTCGCGTCATCCCTAATTGAACACATCGGGCCTTGTGATAAACGTTGTTTCTATTTACTCGCTTGAATGGAATAGACTGTATTGTATTTATTGATTTTTATTGTTTTGTACACTAAGGCCCAACACCGACTGGAAAGTCGAGGTGACGCCGCAGCGTTTAAGCGGCCAAGGAAAATTTAACTCTTTTTGGTATTAGTTCTATTCGTTAGACGCAAAATTTGTTGGAGTTTTATTAGAGTTTAAAACATCAGGACCCTAATTCCGTAAAAAAACACAAAACACATACTATAAATGTTTTTCGGGACATATCGCGCATTATTTTATTTGGGGTAGAAATAGTGAAATGTTTTATTACAACGATTATACATAATATACTTACTTACTGAAAAATATATTTCATTCAGTTATTTAGTAAAGTTCGGTCTGATATATAGCGTATAAAGTTTTTGATCGCATTATGAAGGGATGCTCTGTCCCTTTCCTACGAAGTGAGTGTCGATATGTAAATTGTAAGGCGTACTAACAATTTACGTCATTTTTAAGTATAGTACGATTTGTCTAGCAAGACAATAAATGCTTAATAATGATAAATAAATGCCTTCTATCTTTAAATCTGAACACGTTTCAATTTGGTTTCGGTGAAATTTACTAAAAAGCAACCCTTCGACCTCTACAACAACCCTCGATTAAGGTCATCTCGAAACAATACCAAAGTTCCCAGTATCCGAAAACTACAATATCTCTCCGCCATCTTGTTTTACCAAAAGTCCCTTAGTTGGCTATTTGAACTCAGACCCGAATACCTAGGCTATCAACTAGCTTGTTAGTATGGTACCATATCTAAATTTAGTTCTAACCTAGTATTACTTACTGAATTAATATATATTATGTTTTTAATGTTTATCGGGACGCATCGTGTTTAAAAACGACTAAATTAGTATAGTTATATTATAAGCTGACATTTTGAAGTCCGTTAAAGAAAAATACGTAAAAAAATACGTTTGTTATATGGAGATACAACAAACGTATTTTTTAACGTATTTTTATATTAGCTCTAATGTAAAAACGATAATAATTATGTACAAGCGTCAAACTTGGCATGCTTATACAATTTAATGTTTAACAAAATAATAATAAATAATGGCCAAGTGCAAGTCGGTGACAAGTTTCTGTTAATTACCAAGTACCAAGTTTTACTATTAATACTAGTTATTAGTTATTAGTACTAGTTATACTAGTAATTTCGTTATTGAATTTTGTGGCGGTACGGAACCCTCAGTGCGTGAGCACGACTCGCACTTGGCCGGTTAATTTCTGTATGTACACCTGTTATTTCGATATGTGTAGACCAATTTACTTAATTGTATTTTTTTTTTATTATGTAGATGTAGAAGCAGCTCTCGAGGAGGTCACACAAAAAAATTACTAACTTTTGCCAATCCAGCTCTAATAATGCAAATAATTTTGATCGAGAGCCTAGTGATTTTTTTAAGAAAAACAAAAAAAAAACTTGCCTACTGAAATAAATTTAAAGCGTAATTTCTCACAGTTATATTATGGTAATTTACGGGATATTTACCGTAATTAAGTTGGGTGGTTCTCATTTATAGCTGTAGTGAGTAAGTGTGATAGTAAAATAGCGTTTTAATTTTCTCATTTCTGTAGTCTGAAGTAAAACGTGCTAATACTTAGATACTAGACACGTAAAGGGATATAGTTATCTGGTGCACTTTGTGCATCAGCTATTGTTAGTTTCCCTTCTCAGGTTGCTCATTCAACTCTGTGGCGCATTCCCAGAGTGTTGCAGACTGCATTTAGTGAGACCTTAGCAACTTCATTTAACGCTTTATTCGTTAAAAGCACTCGTAGTTAAAAGATATCTGAGGAGAAAAAGCTTTTTAATGGTAAAAGGTTATTTATTTATTTTAATATTTAATTAACATGACTTTGGGTGGGCAGCCTTACTCATCCCACCCATGGATCAAGCAAATTACCTTGAAACTTACATATATAATTATTATATTTAATAAAACCTTTAAATAATACAATCCTTAAAAATAATCTTATAATAACAAAAAGAAAAAGAGAACAAAAAATCGACACCTATTAATAACCTCAATATTTTTTTTTTATTTTTTATTTTATTTATTTCTTGTAATCAACAGCGTTATTTATTCTATACAATATTCAACAATAGTAATTAAAGATAAGGCCAAAACAGATTACAGTAATTTAAAAAGTATATAATAATAATTTTACGACTAACATTTTCTTATTACAGGCACACGAACATCCTTATTATAGGTGTGTAGGTGTAAGGATTGGTGTGTGTCTGTCGTCTCCACGATACACAAGTCCTCAAAAGAGTCAGGGTTCGTAGAGACGTGTGTGAGTGTGTGTGAAGGTGAGTGTGTGGGGGTGTGTGGATGTGGGGGTGTGTGGATGTGGGGGTGTGTGGATGTGGGTGAAGGTTTGTGGATGTGGGTTAAGAAGTGTGGTGATGTGTAGAATTACTTACCGAGCTTGTGACACTTTTTAATTTCGATTTTAAGGGCATTTTTTGTTAAATGAAAGAGGTCTAGTTTAGAGTAATGAGTATTATATGTTTGAGCGACGCGACTAAGGATAGAGTTTCGAGCGTAGTTTGTATGTACGACAGGGACGTGAAACAGTGGTGTAGTGAACCGAGTACGACGGATTGGTACCCTTATTGAAATATTAGAGAGAAGTTCACTGCAATCAATTTTCCCAGAGAATATATCGTGTAGAAGAACAATGTCATACTGCTCACGCCTCTGCTCCAATGAACCCATGCCGTAATATTTACAGGCTTCTGAGTATGAATCAAAAGTTTTAAAGTCTTTGAAGCATAAAAACCTGATAAATTTATTTTGTATCGATTCTAGTTTTTGAATGTGGACATTATAACAAGGAGACCAGACGCTGCACGCATATTCCAAAATGCTTCTCACATATGTAAAGTACAAGACTTTGATACAATCGATACTTTTAAAAGAGTTACATACACGCTTGATAAATCCTAACTGCTTGTAAGCTTTGTCCACAATAGTGTCTATGTGTTCAACCATCGTCATTTTCGAGTCTAGTATAACTCCTAAGTCCCGCACTGTATTTACCTTTTTAATTGGAGTATTGTTAAAATGATAGATGTGATTAATCGGCTTTAGTTTTCTAGTGAACGTTGTCTGAAGACATTTGGCTATGTTGATGGAGATCCTATTTTGTGTGTAAAAGTGTGCGAGGTTATTTAGATCATTTTGAATTTTCGCACAGTCGCTGATAGTTTTTATTTTGAGGAACACCTTTTTATCATCAGCGAACATGAGATATTTGGAATTTACGAGGCTGGGGTGTATGTCAAACAGATACGCTATATATAAAAGAGGACCCAATATCGATCCTTGGGGGACTCCAGAGCTAATAGTGACGAAGTCACTGCGCGCGTTGCCGATGGCTACCGCCTGTAATCTGTTGGAAATGTATGAGCTGAGCCATCTATGTAGATCTCCACGTATCCCTAATGCGTAGAGTTTGTGAAGCAGGATGATGTGATCCACTCTATCAAACGCTTTTTCAAAGTCTGTATATATCACATCAACCTGCGACCCCTCATCCATGCTACGGTAGACGTAGTTCGTAAAAACAGCTAGGTTTGTGACGGTAGAGCGCTTGTTCATAAAACCGTGCTGTTCACTTGGAATTGCTTTAAAAATGGTGGTGCATATGGTTCTGTAAACAGCCTTTTCAAATATTTTGCTAAATATATTTAAGATAGAAATAGGACGATAGTTTTCAACGCGGCCTCGTGAACCACTCTTGTGTATTGGGACAATTCTTGCTTCCTTCCATATCTCAGGAAAATCGCCAAATACATTGACGGATAATTTAAATATAATGCAAAGTGGTATTGATAAGGTTTTGGCACATTTTTTTATGAATCCCGGAGGAATATTGTCCGTGCCGGGACCTTTTTTATCGTCTATAGAATTTAGTAATTTTAAAACGGTACTTTCGGATATATTAAGTCTATGAACTGTTTCTTGTGTTTCCGGGTAAGAAAGCAAGAAATCGTCGTATGACGAAGCTGGCTTTTGGAACACGCTCTCAAAAAAATCGTTGAACCCTGTACATATTTCAGATTCATTTTTTAGAGTTCTGTTACCCCATGTGAGAGTGTTTGGGTAACCCGAATTCCCAGCTCGTAAAGATTTCAGATACGACCACAAATGTTTTGGGTCTTTTTTAAGGTACAGTTGCATGTGTTCTTTGTACGAAACGAAACATTTCTTCTGCACTTTTTTTTGCCTAGCACGCAGAATAGAAAACTCGTCATAGTCTCTGGGGTTTCCATGAGCCTTCCATCGAGAATGGGCCTTAACTTTGTCTTTGATGATATGAACTAGGGACCGCGAGTACCAGATAGGATAAGTACCTGAATTAGAAACGAGCCTTTTCGGGACATGGTCGTCTATAGCTTTACGAAGATAAGAGTAGAACTGCTGGATAATTTCGTCAATGGAATCGCCATTTAAAGAGGTGTTCCAGTCTATACCTGCAAAGTAGTTATTGATGGTGTCATAATCTGCTTTGTAAAAACAAAACTTGGTCGTAGGTGAACGTTTGAGGTAGGGTACCATAAGATCTGATGCATCTAATTCCAAGCTAGGGTGAAATTTATCTTCTTTTTTAACGAGTGAAAAACAAGAACGTGATACCTCTATTTGAGTGTTACTGAATATTAGGTCTAAAATATTATTACTAGAGTTCTTATGAAGATTATACTGCGTTAACCCAGAAAGACTACATGCATCGATGAGACCGATTGCCGCCTCCTGTAGTTCAGTGGTACCGCGCTTAATATATGTCGGTCCCAACTGTGACCAGGACACACCGGCGCCCGAAAGGTTAAAGTCACCAGTTATTATAAAATGATCGTTCGAGCATGACATAAATATATCTATAAGAAGGTTAGTAAAAGCGATCAGTCGGGATGCTTGGTTGTTGTTACCCACTATATAAACCGCGCAGATATGCAGGTTTCTTTTATCACCGGCACCAAGTGAGCGCGCCGGCACAGTCACCCAGACGCATTCGAGGCCGTCGCATGACCACTCCGGCCTCTCCTGCGCGTGCAGCGTGCGTCGTATGCATATCAGGGCTCCGCCGCCGGTTGTTTTGGTTGAAGTAGTTTTGCTACGGTCACATCGAAAGACATCATATCGAGCGTCACATATCTCACCGTTATAGACACTGTCCGGTAACCAGGATTCTGTTATCAGTATGACATCATAGTTATGCGAAAGTATATTCTGTCTTAAGTCTAGTGTTTTTGTGCGTAGCCCGCGGACGTTCTGATAAAATAGATTTAACTTAGATGGGAGCATTATAGCGATTTTTATGAGTATGTAAACGTAGAAACCAATATAATTTACTAGCATTACAGATGTTTAAATAGTATGCGCTCGTAAGTGTGTATATAGTAATTGTGTATTTACTAAAATAAGTACCTAAAAATAAAATTGGGATTATATTAATTTTGTATGTAACAGAAGTATTGATATATATCACGAGTGGCGTAAGAATAAGATTTAAGTTCGGTAGGTAATTATTACAATTAATGTACTGTGAGGTAGTGTGTTTGTTGTTGAGTGAGTGTGTATGATTTAGTAGTATGTGTGCACTGTAATTGTAGAAATACATATAAATACTGAAAGTTTTGTTTGAAGTTACATAAAGAAACAGTAATTGTAGTATGAGTAAATTTAAAAATTTTGAATTAAATAATTTTCCATAAATATTCTGCATATATACATTATAGGTAAGTAGTTTGCCTTCATTGACATAACTGTTAAAGTACAAAAGGTTATGTAAATGTAAAACGCAAGCACATAATTTTCTTATAAAATCGAATATAGGTTTAAAGAGTTTGATAAAAAAAGATTGTACTTGAAAATTTAAAAGGTAGTATACGTTGCAGGGAAGTAGTACATATACAACGAAATAATTCAATAAAGGCCATTTGCCTGATGATTTTTTAGTGCTTAGACAATTTTCAGCAGGTCTTTTAAGGAACCTATCACAACAACGGGAGATTCTTCGTTTTTTCTTAAAAAAATATTGCAATTTCTGACCCAGACAAACTTGTAGGATTTATCTTTGGCACGCGATTTTGTCGCATTAAGAAGTTGTTTATTTTCTGGGGTTAGATGTTCATTGACGAAGAATCTCGTGTCCGCACCACCTAAATCTAGGTCACGTGTAGTGATGCCCTTTGTTTTACGAAGACCGGAAATAATTTGATCTTTTAGCATTCTCGTTTGAAGTTTCACGACTATGGGCTTTGGTCGGCCTTCTACCTTCCGCATGGGCTGGACACGGTGCGCCGACTCGACGTGCGTACGCTGCAGCTGAACCCCGGCGTGAGCGGCTATCTTCACAACCAGCTCGACAGCTGATTCATTAGGTGTTTCGGGAAGGCCAACTATTTCTATGTTAGATGATCGCGCTAGCTGTTGCTGCTTATTTAGTAGTGATTGTAGGTCTAATATTTTATCGCCATCAGCATCACATTTATTCTTGAGAGTGTCAAATTCTTTACGAAGTGAGTTATGTTCGTCTGATAGCTTCATGTGCGAACGTTCAAGACTATCATACTTGGCAGAAACAACCTTCAACTCTTTCCGGAATTCGACGGTTAGTGAATCTTTAAGTTCATTTAGCTTTGTGTCCAGCATGCGTTCAATCTGCGCCACCAAGCTGCCGTTACTTATGCTTTCGATGTAGTTATCATTATTAGGGCTTGTAGCCGCGGACGGCGAGCCGACGGCCAGCCGCTTCGACGCACGAGGAGTTGAACCCACAGTTGACGATAAGGTGCTCGGCGAGCCGGTCACGGCTGCTGATGAGTTATCCTTCGGTTGTTTTACTCGGCAGGTGGGACATTGCCAATCTAAGTATCTCGTCAGGTCCGTGGATGCTAATTTTACACATAAAGGGTGATAGACGGATTTGCACATCCCACATATTATTTGATGCGGTTTAGTTGTCTCCTTTTTACAAGTCGCGCAGTTCGCTTTCATTGTGTTTACCAGGTATTTACTTACCGGTTTTGTTGTAAATAAACAAAGGCTTCTGAATTGGTGAATGAGTGCGTGCTTTTTCTATCAAAACCCAGTGATGAGAAAGTGCGAACGGGATCGGAAAACCAACAAACGCTTGAGTGCAACAGAGATGCCGCATGAATAACTGCCGGCCGCCGCTCACTGCTACCCTCTTGTGGGTCGCGAATTCGTGAAAAACTGTTTCTTGCGATATCTATTTTTGTTATATCTTGATAATATTAGTTAATTTATGAAGTTGTATTATCACACCTTGTAGGCAATTATCCACTGATTACGAAGATACAACTTTTCATGAACTTTGAGCACTGTTTACTAAATATTGGAATTTATTAATAACGGGGACGTAAAATTACTTGTGTTCGCGAATGAACGATATAACGAACGACGAATATTGAATATGATTTTTATTTCTGGTGTACACAATATAGAGGTTCTATCTATCTATAGTTTTAAAACATTCTGCGAACCTCTGCTTCCGTACAATTAAACAAATCTAGATCTTAGTTCTGGCCCAGCAGGACATTGACCCAGACTACAATATATATACGGAGATAAACTGGCAACTCAGCCATGATCAACGTGTTCCATCCCTCGCCACACCGTTGCTTACCATCAGGTGAGTTGGTGGCCAAAGGTAGTGCTAATCGAAAAACAAAGTTTCTCTAGCGTTGTCTGATATCAAATGAACCGGCCCAGTGCGAGTCGGGCTCGCGCACTGAGGGTTCCGTACCACCACAAAATTCAATAACGAAATTACCAGTTTCTTGGTAATGAACAGAAACTTGTCACTGACTCGCACTTGGTCAATATTTATTATTTGTTGTTATACATTAAAGTGTCTCCTATAATCATTTCAAATTTAACGCTTGTGCGTATTATCATTTTTACATTAAAGCTAATACAAAAATACTTATAAAAAAATACGTTTGTTGTATGGGGACCCCCCTTTCGTTTTTATTTCTTGACTTTTTTTTATTATTTTTCAGTTAATGCGCCGTAACGTTACATATATTGTGAAAATTTTAACTGGCTATCTATTACAGTTCGAAAGATACAGCCCTTTAAAAGTAAGACAGACAGACAGACATCGTAGGCTTAGTTATTACTATTGGGTCTCGTTTTTATCCTTTGGGTACGGAACCCTAAAAAGTATTTGAGCATTTTTCTTTGACTCTATTCAGTCTTACCAATAACATTTTATCGGATTTTATGTGAATTCGCAACAATGAAATATTCATGACACATTTGCACGCAGATCTGTCCGATCATTCACGTGAGAAATAATGCAAACACGATAAAGTTATGACTGCTTTAGGGGTTTGTATGCGATCGGTGACAGTTTATGCTGAAGCTGTGTTTTCACGGAGACAGTGACTTTTTCCAGTTAGTTTTTAGGGTTCCGTACCTCAAAAGGAAAAAACGGAACCCTTATAGGATCACTTCGTTGTCCGTCTGTCTGTCTGTCCGTCTGTCAAGACCCTTTTTCTCAAGAACGCGTAAAGGTAGCAAGTTGAAATTTATACTAAATACTTGGGTCTACGGTTTCTTTCGGCTGTAAAAAAATAAAAGTTGTAAGTCAACGCAATCAAAAGATATGAACGTTTATGTCGCATATTTTGCGATTTCACAGGGGAACCAAAACCTATAGGGTACTTCCCGTTGACCTAGAATCATGAAATTTGGCAAAAAGCAAGGTCTCATAGCACATATATAGGAATAAATCCGAAAGTTATAAATATGAAGGTATATCATTTAAAAATGATTATTTTGCTATTACAAACTTACATTTTGTAGTTGGAATGTATGGAAGAACCTTATTGTCAACTACAAACTTAAGTTTGTCTTTCAATATTTTAACTTCAGTTAGTTTTTTTTTTGTCTCGCGCTCTTAGAGTTCCTTTATGTCGTATATTTTGCGATTTCACAGGGGAATCAAAACCTATAGGGTACTTCCCGTTGACCTAGAATCATGAAATTTGGCAAGAGGCAAGGTCTCATAGTACATATATAGGAATAAATCCGAAAGTTATAAATTTGAAGGTATTTAAAAATAATTATTTTGCTATTACAAACTTACATTTTGTAGTTGGGATGTATGGAAGAACCTTATTGTCAACTACAAACTTCAAAGTTGTCTTCCCAGAGACTGTGGGTTCGGCCGATCTGCGAACTAGCATGGAAATCGCTACTAGATACGTGTCCTAGTATTGCAGATCGCGCTCGTATTCTTGCTGTCTCTGTTTGGGAATCGAGACTTTGGTTGCAAGCCATGCCCTCTTTTAACACAGGTAGCCTTTTAGATCCAACCGCATTTCGTCTAGCTGTCAGCTTACGCTTGGGTGCAAGGTGCTGTGAGGCCCATCGCTGTCAGTGTGGTACTGCTGTTGACCAGCTCGGTCACCATGGTCTCTCTTGCTCGAGAAGCGCTGGTCGTATTGGCCAACACGCTAGCCTGAACGACATCATACGCAGGGCACTTTCCACCGCCAATGTCGCAGCTGTGCTCGACGTGACGATGAAAAGAGGCCTGACGGTATGACACTTGTGCCCTGGAGGTTGGGGCGGCCCCTTGTATGGGACGCAACTTGTGTCGATACTTTGGCGCCGTCACATCTTCCTGAGACACAAGGTAGGGCTGGCGCGGCTGCCAATTCGGCACAGCAGCACAAGCGTCGCAAATATGCTAACCTCGGCAGTGGTTACATATTTGAGGCGTTTGGGGTCGAGACATTGGGCCCTTGGGGACCGGAAGCTCACCTCATTTTCAAAAATCTTTCAGAGCGCCTGGTTAATGCGACGCGTGACCAAAATGCTGGCGTGTTTCTGGCTCAACGCATTAGCATTGCCATTCAACGTGGTAATGCCGCCAGCATGTTGGGTACGCTGCCAACTGGTAGTGGGCTTGAGCATTTGGATTGTCTTTAGACCTTCAACGGTCTATGGGCAGTCTAACTGTATTTGTAGTGTTAGTTTTAGCTTGTATTTTGTTTAGTTATTAAAGGCACTTGCCCAGTAAAAAAAAACTACAAACTTAAGTTTGTCTTTCAATATTTTAACTTCAGTTAGTTTTTTTTTTGGTCTCGCGCTCTGAGGGTTCCGTCTAACGGAACGAGTCCTACTCGTACTTGTCCGGTTTTTTTTAGATAGGTAATAGCTCAAAATACTGTCACGTTTAAGCCACAGGGTGAGTTGCCAAGCATCCATCAGCATATTCTTGCTGCTGTAACAGAACCAAGTTCATCGGTCATAAATAAATATATAAATAAATAGATGCTTCGTTTAAAATTCTAATACAATATTAATTTGTACATGGTGCATGGCAAGTACCTAATTCACGCGAATCTAAAAAGCCAAAGAAAAAATAAAACAAAGTTTTTTTTATGAAAAAGAGGGTCAGGAATTGAAATAAAGATTTAGATCAAATGCTGTCTCATATTATAAAGGATTTTGGTAACTAAATAATAATAAAATACGATAAATAGTATCCTTACTTCATCAGGCCTAGATAAATGGAAAACAGGCATTCTTTTACTCAACCTTCAGTACAGAAAGTTACGTACATTGTACGATGTTTGTATTGAGTCAGGCGTTAAGGAATAATGCTTTGAAAACACTTTAAATGTTATAAATTAGCTCTAAATATTATAATAATAATAAAACCAGGGGTTTTCTACATCTAAGGTAATACTTTTATATCGAACTAATCGGAAATAACAACGAAATTCATCTCATAAACAAAATCACTGAAGACTAATGTTTCAACTCTTAATAAATATAAGATCATTGCTTAATAAGGGTAGGGTTTTCTAGTTTAAAAATATAAAAAAAGCAGATGGATTTCGTTCTTAATGATATGCTCTTTCTTTTGATATTTTTTATTTATTTTGATTGATATTATTGACATCATTTTAGAGCTGGTTTCTCTGACCAGTCCACAAAAAATATCACGAATTAGGGTTATTTTCATAATTTTTTTCTATCGAGAAAATTGTTTCTAATCGTGTTTCGGTCACCACCGACACCTAGATAATATGTTCAATTTTGATATGACACCAAATTCATAGTTCTAATTTCTATACAATTCTAGATAACGTACTATCAAAACAGCAAAAAATAAGTCGAGCCGGCCTTAAAAGGTAGGGCGAAGAGATGGATGGTCAGACGGACGGACGGACAGACAGCATAGGCTTAGTAATAGGGTCCCATTTATACCCTTTGAGTACGGAACCCTAAAAATGTTATTAAGTCCATATAAAATTTTATAGTAACTTTTTACTGCTCACTCGCTGACTTGCATCAAGTAAAGCAAACTCAACATAACATAATATGTATGTGCTTAAAAATCACGGCCATTTTTTCCTTCGCTTCAACCATGTGTATGGAACTCGCGTATAGTATACCTATGTGTTTTTATATTCATCGTAAAACGTGACATATTGAATGTTCACGTGCATTTTACTGGTATTTTAAACTAGTATAGTTATAAACTAAAATATCAGTATATTTTTACTGTACGAATATGAATTTTGAACTAAGAAAAGTACACATACCAGTATTGTATCGTTTAGCAGCGTGTCGCAGTTTTACCCGCTAAGCCGCTAACTCAGATCCATTTTGCATCCACTGGATGCCAGCGATTCTCAAAATTACTATACAACGTGGTAATGGGCCAGCATTTTTGGGAACAGTTTTCACTCATCATCATCATCATCATAATTTTCACTGGCAACAGTTTAATAGATTAGTTTTTTGTAATTGTGATTAAGCTTATATTTCTCTGTATTTTTTATAGTAGTTTTTATATATATAGGATATATAGAAAAGAAAGAAAGAAAAGAAAATAAATTTTATTCGACACCTTTACAAAAACTCATATCTAAAGGATAGTGTCACTAGGAGGATGACAGTGTCGAATGCATATATGTATATCTTGTTTTTCTCTAAACATACTGTGTATGTTTTTGTTATTGAAAGTCTAATAGTGTATTAAATATTAAAAACTAAAACATTGAACCTGTTTTGCTAAAGTAGAAAAGTTTGTTAATAAAGTAAAAAAATTCCATAATTCGCTTATTGCTGCTGCACGTTCATTTTAACTTTAAAACACCTATTCAATACTTTAAACAGTTTCAATGAAATCTGACGCTATGCCATTTTTTGATAACATCTAGACTGGGTTGCCAGTAACTTTGATGTTTTATTTTGCTAAAAATAACGTCACAGAGCAAAGTCTTGTCGAGCCGAAGTAAGTTTCCGTTTCGGAAACGCAAGACGTGATCCGTTTGGCTGTAATCCAGCTGTAGCTTGTAGAGTACGCAACTGCAATATACTTTAGTAAAAGAATTAGTAAAGTTTGCAATTATTTTAAACTTGCTTGATTCAACACCTTATTTTCACAAAAAAAAATATCTTACGGAGTTTTACCTTCACTCCCGTTGTCTACAACATAAATAAGAATAAGATAAAAAAAAACTCTCCAAAATGTAAATCCAAACTCGCTTGTCGAAGGTTCCGAAAAGTAATTATATTTTGTTGTAAACCTAATTTTCCTTTTCGTCTGATTTTCCATCCGTTAACTTCAGGGGCGTAGATATTTTCACTTTTTCGAAAATTACTAAAAACTGTTAATGGAAAAACTAAAAATTTGCAGTACGATGGGGCATACTTATGTTATAAAAATCTGTGGCAAACACTGATTCGATAGCTTTTGTAGTTCCTGAGAAAATAGGTTGTGTTATACAGACGGACAGACACCGAAATCTCACTATAAGGTAAAGACAAAATGCGTTTTCTGTATCGGGAGGCCCTATTATATTAGCCAGAAGACGTCCACTGCTGAACATAGGCCTCCCCCTTTAACCTCCACACTATACGACAGCCTGCCTTTTGCATCCACTGGATGCCAGCGACTCTCACTATGACGTCGGTCCATCTAGTGGGAGGCCTACCTACGCTGCGTCTTCCGGTTTGTGGTCTCCACTCAAGAACCTTTCTTCCCCATCGGTTATTGGTTCTTCGAGCGATGTGGCCTTCCCTTTGCCACTTCAACTTGCAAACTTTTTGGATACGGAACCTTAAAAATATGCGGTTCCTATATAGGATTGCTGACAAACCCAAGAGTACCAGCTACTATTAAAATAAAATATGTACACAACCAATCAATTTCTGTGTTGATAAACATAGAAATTGATATTGGTATCATTAAAAAAATTATGCAAGAAAAGCATGCTTCAAATCAAGTATCGGGTAGGTTGTGATTAATACAAAGATAAGGTTATATGACATTCAGGCACCATGTTGCTGAATGCCTAATGCTGAATACTGCCGATCGAAATAGCTTCCAATTTTCCAACTAATAAACTTGAGTGCACGTGACATGAGATTATCTAACAATATACAGGGTTATTGGTCACTAGTTAATAACCTCTCGCAGGAAGTTGCCATACACCACACACCGTCTTTACTTTCTCGTATGATTATTTGTTTAAGTATAATTCGTATTTTTTTTTGTATATAATTATAATTTTGTATACTACAAATAATAATAAATTAAAGTACTTCCATCTTAAAAACTTTTATTCCATGACTTTTTACCATAATGTATGCAATCCCCAACACATTTATTTCTTTATTTAAATGTAATAAATTATTTTAAAATTCAATACTAAAGTTTAGAACGACACTGCAAATATAAATCATATATTAATTTTAATTGCGTGTGTGGTTTTTTTTTGTGGATGATATAGTCGGCTCTTTAGCTTCAGCTGGGCCTCTCTTTCTTTAACATTTGGTACCACGTGAAGTCATTGCCATTTAGAGCCCTAATTTAAATAGTATAAAAATATAGGTTTTTTTAGGGAAGAACAAAAACAGTATTATTTAAAAATCATGCAACTAAAGTTGTTAGTAGCTTTCGAGAGGTCGTTAGCTAGTGACCAATAACCCTGTATATATGTACGCGTAGTCAGCGTTCAACCGGGTTAGACTCGTAACTAAGTACCACCTTTGGCCATGATTGCTTTTCCGTAATAGCTTCGAAAGTAACACCGAGTACCTAAACAACCAAGTATCTATAGAGGTTCACTTTTGTTTCAGACTAATTCTATTGGAATAACATAGTGCAAGAGTGTAAATAATAGATCGATGAGATTGATTAAACCACAGAAGAGAAAAAATTTTCGTTTAAACTTTTCTGTGGATTAAACCGAAGTACCGGGCCTTCACAATTTTTGTTATAACGGATTTTGACAACTTCAGTATAGCAAAGCTGTCAACCAAAGATTTCATTACTAGTAACTGTCAACATTCATTGCGAAAAATCTTAATAGGGCAGGGTTGCAGCATGCTACATAAATTGAGATGCAAATAAATGAAATCATTAGTGACATTGAAATAAAGTCTAAACACCTGTTTGCATTTTGATGAGTCAAAACCGTAGCGAGATTCTTATGTTTTCATCAAATGTATTTTCGACTTTATTCTTCATCATCATCATTAACATCATCAGACAAAAGACGTCCACTGCTGAACATAGGCATCCCCTTTGGACTCCACGACAGCATGCCACCTGCATACACTGGATGCCTGCTCACGATGTCGTGGATCCATCTAGTTTCAGGCCTACCTACGCTGCGTTTTCCGGTGCGTCACTCAAGAACCTTTATTCCCCATCGGTTCTTCGAACGATGTGGCCTGCCCATTGCCACTTCAACTTACATAGCTATGTCGGTGACTTTGGCTTTTCGGTGAATATCTTCGTTCCGGGTTCTATCGCGGAAAAACTCCGAGCATTGCTCTCTCCATTGCCTGCTGTGCAACTCTGGAGTTTTTCCAAAAAGCCAGCTGCTAAGGACCACGTCTCAGTACCATATGTCATCACTGGCAACACACACTGGTTAAAGACCCTTGTCTTTAAGCACTGTGGTATTTTGGACAAAAAATATCAAGTAATTTCCCGAACGCTGTCCATCCGAGTTGAATTCTTTGGGCGACCTTTTTGCCAAGTTGGACCTACCGAACAGTCCGTCCAAGATAGGTATAGTGGTCAACAACTTCGAGAGTATCGTTTCCAACGACTACCGGCACGGATACAACATGAACATTGAAAATGATTTTCATTTTGTCCATGTTAATTTTAACACCTACTTGTTGCGAAACGCTACTGAGGTTGATGAGCATCGTATTAAGGTGCTCCAGCCTCCAGCCACTCTGCATGGATAACTATATCATCGATTTGATTTTTTCGTTACTATTATTTTGTTATCTTTATTTTAGCATGCTACTAGACCATACGGTGCCAGCTTAATGCAATCGATTCTTTATATTGTTTTATGCGACAATTCTATACAAAAATACCTTAACCAGAACGACCGATATCCTCCCTATAAATTGTGCTACGTCCCGCGACGCCGATAAAAAAGTTAAAAAGCCCGTTTAGGGGAAGTAAACAGTTGTAGGCATACGTTGATGGGAAATGTATCGCTTTTATGTTTGTTTTATTGAAACAACATTATGAAATCGACATTTTGTTCCTAATGACTTGTTTTGTGTCAGTTGTTCATTATAATTATGATAAGGCAACAAAAATGTTCTTCTTAAGAACCGCTCCTCGGCCTGAGCTATGTCTTTCGCACATTCTTAAAGATAAAAAAATCACTGCATGGGAATTGAGCATTATCTCTAAAAAAACATTGCAAATGTTATAAAGCAATTGAAATTTTTAGGGTTTCGTAATACTGCATGGAACGCTTATAAGTTTATTCCGTCCGTTAGTTCATCTTTCTCTTTTATAACCTTCTAACTTCTTTCTATAGTTATTAAGCTATGTGAAATGGGAATGTAATTATTTTTACGCTCTCCTGGAGTGGGGTATCATTGAATAGGTCTTTTAAAATGAGGTAAGGTTTCAGACGTCACTTTGTAATCAAGTGTATCGTAATCCTTTGCAAGATATGGCATACCGAAGTAGCAAATAATTGGTTTTGACTAAGCCATAAAAATTATGTTATGTCGGGATGTTATATCTTTGAAATTTGCCGTTAGAAATTATAATATAAGTTAACCGTACGTTTGTTAAGGTTTTCTAAAACCACCAATTTCTGAACTATCAATGTGACATCAAATATTTAATATGGATTTGGCTTCGGAACCCTACCATATACGTGTCATGACACGCTCTTGGCCAGTTATAATTATATTTTGACCGTCGCTTGAAAGGGGTGATTCTTGTAATGAGAATAGGTACCTTGTTTAGCAAGATATTCTCCCAATTACATGGTAAATACCACACGTAACAAAAACGATCGTCAAAAGAATTAAGACGGTGACAATTTTATTACACTTATAGAAACTTGTATCATAATATGTTCAACCTACAACTGTAAATATGTCTCAGAATAACTATTTTCTAGTACATACCTGGTAAAGAAACTATTATTTAATCTGCGGATAGGTTTCTGAGCTCGGCCCAATTACCTGTCATGTAGACTTTTCTCCTCCGTATCTTCATGATGTAGATTGGAAAATATTCTGGATATATTTTATTTACTCGCTCACGGTAATGTAACTAGTTTACCAATAAATGGGAGAAGATATTTCAGGACCACTTTTTCATTCAATTAAATTACAAAATGACTAGACATTGCCACACGTGCGTGGTGATAGAATATCATAAAGATTGAGATTATTTATTTGCACAAAACACGAGTAAATTATACACACATTTGCTCGTATAAACGCATGCACAATTGATGTTAAAACAATATTAGTCGCTTTGTATCATGTTTTGCTAATTAGGCGTACAAATCTAGAGAGATGGCATTATATTCGTACCGTATAAATAAAAAAATTATGTTGTTATTTTATCTAGGCGTAAATAAAATAATCTACATAACGTAAATGTTAAGTTAAAATATCATGTTATTAATCTAATTGATTAACAGAGAGACATTTTCACCATAACTAAAATATATAATTAAATTTATAAAATACTAGTAGGCTGCCCCGGCTTTGCACGGGTATATATATATATAGCCTATGTCAACCGGGTATAGTATAGCTTCCCAACAGTAAAAGAATTTTTCAAATCGGTTCAGTAGTTTCGGAGCCTATTCAATGCTAACAAACAAACAAACAATCAAATCTTTCCACTTTATAATATTAGTATAGAAAAGCGAAATGCACACTCACTTACTGACTCAACACGAAATCTTGAAAACTAAGTATGTACTTGACCAACGAAACTGAAATTTGGCAGATGGATTCCTTATAGGGTGCAGAGATCCGCCAAGAAAGGATTTTACGAAAGAGCTGAAATAAGAGGGGGAAGGGATGAAAATTTATATGAAATCTACTCGTACATTGAACTGTGTGTTTCATTAGGGTGTCCATAGCTGTGCGATTACGCTAAATCAGATATTGCTGCATGGAAATAATTCTGAATTCGTTTTCACGAATATGGCAGTTTCCAATAATAATAGATATATATATATAGGGACGGAAATGTAAGCATGCTCACAAAGTTCTTCGTGCCACTTTACACCTGTGTGAAGTTGGCAGCCAACTTTGGCTGCCTATAATCCGACTAAATTAAGATGACTTTTTTTGTGAAGTTAGCAGCCAACACGATTACGACCTCTTATTCTATAAAAGCAGCTACTAATTCATTTCGAATGGTTCGAAAAATGCAATAAGCATAAATTAAAAACAATATTAAAATGACAAAGTCCCATCAAGACATGTATCGCAACCAAACGCCATAACAAAAATCACAACCTTAATTCCTCTTAAATATGCAACAAAACTTACTGAAACGTGTAGAAAAAATAAAAGGCTTTCAAATGAAACCTATTTTAGCCCGGTTAAACGATTGCTTATTGCCGGAAAAAAATAACGAAAATGGGAAAATCAAAATATTTTACGACTCTCAAATGACTCGGTGGATTTCGACCTGTAAACCCCTGAATTCGTGTAAAGCTGCTATATCATTGCATTTTCTTATGTTTAAGCTATCTTAAAAATATTCTGAAACGGGGCAAAACATTTATTTAACCCTGTAATGATCCGACGGAAACTTTATTTTACTTTGGCATTTTCATTCCAGAAAATCATTAAAAAAAACACCACACAACCCCTGATATTTGGATTTCTATGTGAATAATATCAAAGAATGTATATCTAGCTACAAAAAAAAAGTAAATGTTGTCTGGCTTATCGACAGCATGGTACCCAATTGTCACCTGAAGTCAAATCTAAAACTTAAATTTTCACGACTAAAGTTGGCTGCTGGTGAATGGCGACCTTTCATCCCCGTAATTATGAAACAATTGGTGCTCAAATAGCTTAACTAATATCTACCCTTTAAAATGAAACCTATTTCAGCCCGGCAGTCTGATTGCTTATTGCCCAAAAACACAAACGAAAAAAGGAAAATCAAAAATTTTACTACTCTCAAATGTCACGGTCGATTTCGACCCATGAACCCCTGAAAACGAATAAAACAGCTATTTCATCGAATTTTCTTATATTTTAGCCACCTGAAAAATATACTGAAAAGCTGGCAGAACTATTATTTAACCCTCTACTGGTCCGACGGAGAAAATTAACTTTTTTTATTGCATTTTTGTTCCTGAAAATCATAAAAAAATACCACACAACCCCTGTTATTTGAATTTTTATGTAAGAAGTTTTAAAGCCTGCGTAACTGGCTACAATAGTTGATAAATTTGAGCCCTACTTAATTTCAGTTTCGTACCCAAATCATCACCGGAAATCAAATCTGAAACTTAAATTTTCACGACTAAAGTTGGCTGCTGGTGAATGGCGACCTTTCATCCCCGTAATTATGAAAGAAATGGTACGTGAATAACCTAACTAATATCTAGGCTTTAAAATGTAACCTATTTCAGCCCGGCAGTCTGATTGCTTAATGCCCAAAAACAGAAACGAAAAGAGAAAATCTAAAATTTTACAACTCTCAAATGTCACGGTCGATTTCGACCCGTGAACCCCTGAAAACGAATAAAACTGCTATTTCATCGAATTTTCTTATGTTTTCGCCACCTGAAAAATATACTGAAAAACTGGCAGAACTATTATTTAACCCTCTAATGGTCCGACGGAGAAAATTAACTTTTTTTATGACATTTTTATTCCTGAAAATCATAAAAAAACACCACACAACCCCTGTTATTTGGATTTCTATGTACGTAGTTTTAAAGCCTGCGTAACTAGCTACAATAGTTGATAAATTTGAGCCCAACTTAATATCAGTTTCGTACCCAAATCATCACCGGAAATCAAATCTGAAACTTAAATTTTCACGACTAAAGTTGGCTGCTGGTGAATGGCGACCTTTCATCCCCGTAATTATGAAAGAAATGGTACTTGAATAACCTAACTAATATCTAGGCTTTAAAATGTAACCTATTTCAGCCCGGCAGTCTGATTGCTTAATGCCCAAAAAAACAAACGAAAAGAGAAAATCTAAAATTTTACAACTCTCAAATGTCACGGTCGATTTCGACCCGTGAACCCCTGAAAACGAATAAAACTGCTATTTCATCGAATTTTCTTATGTTTTAGCCACCTGAAAAATATATTGTAAAACTGGCAGAACTATTATTTAACCCTCTAATGGTCCGACGGAGAAAATTAACTTTTTTTATTACATTTTTATTCCTGAAAATCATAAAAAAACACCACACAACCCCTGTTATTTGGATTTCTATGTACGTAGTTCTAAAGCCTGCGTACATAGCTACAATAATTAATAAATTTGAGCCCAACTAAATGACAGATTCGTACCCAAATTATCACCTGAAATCAAATCTGAAACTTAAATTTTCACGACTAAAGTTGGCTGCTGGTGAATGGCGACCCTTCATCCCCGTAATTATGAAAGAAATGGTACTTGAATAACCTAACTAATATCTAGGCTTTAAAATGTAACCTATTTCAGCCCGGCAGTCTGATTGCTTAATGCCCAAAAACACAAACGAAAAGAGAAAATCTAAAATTTTACAACTCTCAAATGTCACGGTCGATTTCGACCCGTGAACCCCTGAAAACGAATAAAACTGCTATTTCATCGAATTTTCTTATGTTTTCGCCACCTGAAAAATATACTGAAAAACTGGCAGAACTATTATTTAACCCTCTAATGGTCCGACGGAGAAAATTAACTTTTTTTATGACATTTTTATTCCTGAAAATCATAAAAAAACACCACACAACCCCTGTTATTTGGATTTCTATGTACGTAGTTTTAAAGCCTGCGTAACTGGCTACAATAGTTGATAAATTTGAGCCCAACTTAATATCAGTTTCGTACCCAAATCATCACCGGAAATCAAATCTGAAACTTAAATTTTCACGACTAAAGTTGGCTGCTGGTGAATGGCGACCCTTCATCCCCGTAATTATGAAAGAAATGGTACTTGAATAACCTAACTAATATCTAGGCTTTAAAATGTAACCTATTTCAGCCCGGCAGTCTGATTGCTTAATGCCCAAAAACACAAACGAAAAGAGAAAATCTAAAATTTTACAACTCTCAAATGTCACGGTCGATTTCGACCCGTGAACCCCTGAAAACGAATAAAACTGCTATTTCATCGAATTTTCTTATGTTTTAGCCACCTGAAAAATATATTGTAAAACTGGCAGAACTATTATTTAACCCTCTAATGGTCCGACGGAGAAAATTAACTTTTTTTATTACATTTTCGTTCCTGAAAATCATAAAAAAATACCACACAATCCCTGCTATTTGGATTTCTATGTACGTAGTTCTAAAGCCTGCGTACATAGCTACAATAATTAATAAATTTGAGCCCAACTAAATGACAGATTCGTACCCAAATTATCACCTGAAATCAAATCTGAAACTTAAATTTTCACGACTAAAGTTGGCTGCTGGTGAATGGCGACCCTTCATCCCCGTAATTATGAAACAAATGGTACTTAAATAGCCCAACTAATATCTAGGCTTTAAAATGAAACCTATTTCAGCCCGGCAATCTGATTATTTAATGCCCAAAAACACAAACGAAAAAAGAAAATCTAAAATTTTACAACTCTCAAATGTCATGGTCGATTTCGACCCGTGAACCCCGGAAAACTAATAAAACTGCTATTTCCTAGAATTCTCTTATGTTTAAGCCACCTTAAAAATATACTGAAAAACTGGCAGAACTATTATTTAACCCTCTAATGGTCTGACGGAGAAAATTAACTTTTTTTATTGCATTTTTGTTCCTGAAAATCATAAAAAAATACCACACAACCCCTGTTATTTGAATTTTTATGTAAGAAGTTTTAAAGCCTGCGTAACTGGCTACAATAGTTGATAAATTTGAGCCCTACTTAATTTCAGTTTCGTACCCAAATCATCACCGGAAATCAAATCTGAAACTTGAATTTTCACGACTAAAGTTGGCTGCTGGTGAATGGCGACCTTTCATCCTCGTAATTATGAAACAAATGGTGCTTAGATAGCCTAAATAATATCTAAGCTTTAAAATGAAACCTATTTCAGCCCGGCAGTCTGATTCCTTACTGCCCAAAAAATCAAACGAAAAAAGAAAATCTAAAATTTTACTACTCTCAAATGACACGGTCGATTTCGACCCCCCGTGAACCCCTGAAAACGAATAAAACTGCTATTTCCTAGAATTCTCTTATGTTTATGCCACCTGAAAAATATACTGAAAAACTGGCAGAACTATTATTTAACCCTCTAATGGTCCGACGGAGAAAAATAACTTTTTTTATGACATTTTTATTCCTGAAAATCATAAAAAAACACCACACAACCCCTGTTATTTGGATTTCTATGTACGTAGTTTTAAAGCCTGCGTAACTGGCTACAATAGTTGATAAATTTGAGCCCAACTTAATATCAGTTTCGTACCCAAATCATCACCGGAAATCAAATCTGAAACTTAAATTTTCACGACTAAAGTTGGCTGCTGGTGAATGGCGACCTTTCATCCCCGTAATTATGAAAGAAATGGTACTTGAATAACCTAACTAATATCTAGGCTTTAAAATGTAACCTATTTCAGCCCGGCAGTCTGATTGCTTAATGCCCAAAAACACAAACGAAAAGAGAAAATCTAAAATTTTACAACTCTCAAATGTCACGGTCGATTTCGACCCGTGAACCCCTGAAAACGAATAAAACTGCTATTTCATCGAATTTTCTTATGTTTTAGCCACCTGAAAAATATATTGTAAAACTGGCAGAACTATTATTTAACCCTCTAATGGTCCGACGGAGAAAATTAACTTTTTTTATTACATTTTCGTTCCTGAAAATCATAAAAAAATACCACACAATCCCTGCTATTTGGATTTCTATGTACGTAGTTCTAAAGCCTGCGTACATAGCTACAATAATTAATAAATTTGAGCCCAACTAAATGACAGATTCGTACCCAAATTATCACCTGAAATCAAATCTGAAACTTAAATTTTCACGACTAAAGTTGGCTGCTGGTGAATGGCGACCCTTCATCCCCGTAATTATGAAAGAAATGGTACTTGAATAACCTAACTAATATCTAGGCTTTAAAATGTAACCTATTTCAGCCCGGCAGTCTGATTGCTTAATGCCCAAAAACACAAACGAAAAGAGAAAATCTAAAATTTTACAACTCTCAAATGTCACGGTCGATTTCGATCCGTGAACCCCTGAAAACTAATAAAACTGCTAATTCCTAGAATTCTCTTATGTTTAAGCCACCTTAAAAATATACTGAAAAACTGGCAGAACTATTATTTAACCCTCTAATGGTCCGACGGAGAAAATTAACTTTTTTTATTGCATTTTTGTTCCTGAAAATCATAAAAAAATACCACACAACCCCTGTTATTTGAATTTTTATGTAAGAAGTTTTAAAGCCTGCGTAACTGGCTACAATAGTTGATAAATTTGAGCCCTACTTAATTTCAGTTTCGTACCCAAATCATCACCGGAAATCAAATCTGAAACTTGAATTTTCACGACTAAAGTTGGCTGCTGGTGAATGGCGACCTTTCTTCCCCGTAATTATGAAACAAATGGTGCTTAGATAGCCTAAATAATATCTAAGCTTTAAAATGAAACCTATTTCAGCCCGGCAGTCTGATTGCTTATTGCCCAAAAACACAAACGAAAAAAGGAAAATCAAAAATTTTACTACTCTCAAATGTCACGGTCGATTTCGACCCATGAACCCCTGAAAACGAATAAAACAGCTATTTCATCGAATTTTCTTATGTTTAAGCCACCTGAAAAATATACTGAAAAGCTGGCAGAACTATTATTTAACCCTCTACTGGTCCGACGGAGAAAATTAACTTTTTTTATTGCATTTTTGTTCCTGAAAATCATAAAAAAATACCACACAACCCCTGTTATTTGAATTTTTATGTAAGAAGTTTTAAAGCCTGCGTAACTGGCTACAATAGTTGATAAATTTGAGCCCAACTTAATATCAGTTTCGTACCCAAATCATCACCGGAAATCAAATCTGAAACTTAAATTTTCACGACTAAAGTTGGCTGCTGGTGAATGGCGACCCTTCATCCCCGTAATTATGAAACAAATGGTACTTAAATAGCCCAACTAATATCTAGGCTTTAAAATGAAACCTATTTCAGCCCGGCAGTCTGATTATTTAATGCCCAAAAACACAAACGAAAAAAGAAAATCTAAAATTTTACAACTCTCAAATGTCACGGTCGATTTCGACCCGTGAACCCCTGAAAACGAATAAAACTGCTATTTCATCGAATTTTCTTATGTTTTCGCCACCTGAAAAATATACTGAAAAACTGGCAGAACTATTATTTAACCCTCTAATGGTCCGACGGAGAAAATTAACTTTTTTTATGACATTTTTATTCCTGAAAATCATAAAAAAACACCACACAACCCCTGTTATTTGGATTTCTATGTACGTAGTTTTAAAGCCTGCGTAACTGGCTACAATAGTTGATAAATTTGAGCCCAACTTAATATCAGTTTCGTACCCAAATCATCACCGGAAATCAAATCTGAAACTTAAATTTTCACGACTAAAGTTGGCTGCTGGTGAATGGCGACCCTTCATCCCCGTAATTATGAAACAAATGGTACTTAAATAGCCCAACTAATATCTAGGCTTTAAAATGAAACCTATTTCAGCCCGGCAGTCTGATTATTTAATGCCCAAAAACACAAACGAAAAAAGAAAATCTAAAATTTTACAACTCTCAAATGTCACGGTCGATTTCGACCCGTGAACCCCTGAAAACGAATAAAACTGTTATTCCATCGAATTTTCTTATGTTTTAACCACCTGAAAAATATACTGAAAAACTGGCAGAACTATTATTTAACCCTCTAATGGTCCGACGGAGAAAATTAACTTTTTTTATTACATTTTCGTTCCTGAAAATCATAAAAAAATACCACACAACCCCTGCTATTTGGATTTCTATGTACGTAGTTCTAAAGCCTGCGTACATAGCTACAATAATTAATAAATTTGAGCCCAACTAAATGACAGATTCGTACCCAAATTATCACCTGAAATTTTAGAGTAGTAAAATTTTAGATTTTCCTTTTTTCGTTTGTTTTTTTGGGCATTAAGCAATCAGACTGCCGGGCTGAAATAGGTTACATTTTAAAGCCTAGATATTAGTTAGGTTATTCAAGTACCATTTCTTTCATAATTACGGGGATGAAAGGTCGCCATTCACCAGCAGCCAACTTTAGTCGTGAAAATTTAAGTTTCAGATTTGATTTCCGGTGATGATTTGGGTACGAAACTGATATTAAGTTGGGCTCAAATTTATCAACTATTGTAGCCAGTTACGCAGGCTTTAAAACTACGTACATAGAAATCCAAATAACAGGGGTTGTGTGGTGTTTTTTTATGATTTTCAGGAATAAAAATGTCATAAAAAAGGTTAATTTTCTCCGTCGGACCATTAGAGGGTTAAATAATAGTTCTGCCAGTTTTTCAGTATATTTTTCAGGTGGCGAAAACATAAGAAAATTCGATGAAATAGCAGTTTTATTCGTTTTCAGGGGTTCACGGGTCGAAATCGACCGTGACATTTGAGAGTTGTAAAATTTTAGATTTTCTCTTTTAGTTTGTGTTTTTGGGCATTAAGCAATCAGACTGCCGGGCTGAAATAGGTTACATTTTAAAGCCTAGATATTAGTTAGGTTATTCAAGTACCATTTCTTTCATAATTACGGGGATGAAAGGTCGCCATTCACCAGCAGCCAACTTTAGTCGTGAAAATTTAAGTTTCAGATTTGATTTCCGGTGATGATTTGGGTACGAAACTGATATTAAGTTGGGCTCAAATTTATCAACTATTGTAGCCAGTTACGCAGTCTTTAAAACTACGTACATAGAAATCCAAATAACAGGGGTTGTGTGGTGTTTTTTTATGATTTTCAGGAATAAAAATGTCATAAAAAAAGTTAATTTTCTCCGTCGGACCATTAGAGGGTTAAATAATAGTTCTGCCAGTTTTTCAGTATATTTTTCAGGTGGCTTAAACAGAAGAGAATTCTAGGAAATAGCAGTTTTATTCGTTTTCAGGGGTTCACGGGGGGTCGAAATCGACCGTGTCATTTGAGAGTAGTAAAATTTTAGATTTTATTTTTTCGTTTGATTTTTTGGGCAGTAAGGAATCAGACTGCCGGGCTGAAATAGGTTTCATTTTAAAGCTTAGATATTATTTAGGCTATCTAAGCACCATTTGTTTCATAATTACGGGGATGAAAGGTCGCCATTCACCAGCAGCCAACTTTAGTCGTGAAAATTCAAGTTTCAGATTTGATTTCCGGTGATGATTTGGGTACGAAACTGAAATTAAGTAGGGCTCAAATTTATCAACTATTGTAGCCAGTTACGCAGGCTTTAAAACTTCTTACATAAAAATTCAAATAACAGGGGTTGTGTGGTATTTTTTTATGATTTTCAGGAACAAAAATGCAATAAAAAAAAGTTAATTTTCTCCGTCGGACCATTAGAGGGTTAAATAATAGTTCTGCCAGTTTTTCAGTATATTTTTCAGGTGGCTTAAACATAAGAGAATTCTAGGAAATAGCAGTTTTATTCGTTTTCAGGGGTTCACGGGGGGTCGAAATCGACCGTGTCATTTGAGAGTAGTAAAATTTTAGATTTTATTTTTTCGTTTGATTTTTTGGGCAGTAAGGAATCAGACTGCCGGGCTGAAATAGGTTTCATTTTAAAGCTTAGATATTATGTAGGCTATCTAAGCACCATTTGTTTCATAATTACGGGGATGAAAGGTCGCCATTCACCAGCAGCCAACTTTAGTCGTGAAAATTCAAGTTTCAGATTTGATTTCCGGTGATGATTTGGGTACGAAACTGAAATTAAGTAGGGCTCAAATTTATCAACTATTGTAGCCAGTTACAAAGGCTTTAAAACTTCTTACATAAAAATTCAAATAACAGGGGTTGTGTGGTATTTTTTTATGATTTTCAGGAACAAAAATGCAATAAAAAAAGTTAATTTTCTCCGTCGGACCATTAGAGGGTTAAATAATAGTTCTGCCAGTTTTTCAGTATATTTTTAAGGTGGCTTAAACATAAGAGAATTCTAGGAATTAGCAGTTTTATTAGTTTTCAGGGGTTCACGGGTCGAAATCGACCGTGACATTTGAGAGTTGTAAAATTTTAGATTTTCTCTTTTCGTTTGTGTTTTTGGGCATTAAGCAATCAGACTGCCGGGCTGAAATAGGTTACATTTTAAAGCCTAGATATTAGTTAGGTTATTCAAGTACCATTTCTTTCATAATTACGGGGATGAAGGGTCGCCATTCACCAGCAGCCAACTTTAGTCGTGAAAATTTAAGTTTCAGATTTGATTTCAGGTGATAATTTGGGTACGAATCTGTCATTTAGTTGGGCTCAAATTTATTAATTATTGTAGCTATGTACGCAGGCTTTAGAACTACGTACATAGAAATCCAAATAGCAGGGATTGTGTGGTATTTTTTTATGATTTTCAGGAACGAAAATGTAATAAAAAAAGTTAATTTTCTCCGTCGGACCATTAGAGGGTTAAATAATAGTTCTGCCAGTTTTACAATATATTTTTCAGGTGGCTAAAACATAAGAAAATTCGATGAAATAGCAGTTTTATTCGTTTTCAGGGGTTCACGGGTCGAAATCGACCGTGACATTTGAGAGTTGTAAAATTTTAGATTTTCTCTTTTCGTTTGTGTTTTTGGGCATTAAGCAATCAGACTGCCGGGCTGAAATAGGATACATTTTAAAGCCTAGATATTAGTTAGGTTATTCAAGTACCATTTCTTTCATAATTACGGGGATGAAAGGTCGCCATTCACCAGCAGCCAACTTTAGTCGTGAAAATTTAAGTTTCAGATTTGATTTCCGGTGATGATTTGGGTACGAAACTGATATTAAGTTGGGCTCAAATTTATCAACTATTGTAGCCAGTTACGCAGACTTTAAAACTACGTACATAGAAATCCAAATAACAGGGGTTGTGTGGTGTTTTTTTATGATTTTCAGGAATAAAAATGTCATAAAATAAGTTAATTTTCTCCGTCGGACCATTAGAGGGTTAAATAATAGTTCTGCCAGTTTTTCAGTATATTTTTCAGGTGGCGAAAATATAAGAAAATTCGATGAAATAGCAGTTTTATTCGTTTTCAGGGGTTCACGGGTCGAAATCGACCGTGACATTTGAGAGTTGTAAAATTTTAGATTTTCTCTTTTCGTTTGTGTTTTTGGGCATTAAGCAATCAGACTGCCGGGCTGAAATAGGTTACATTTTAAAGCCTAGATATTAGTTAGGTTATTCAAGTACCATTTCTTTCATAATTACGGGGATGAAGGGTCGCCATTCACCAGCAGCCAACTTTAGTCGTGAAAATTTAAGTTTCAGATTTGATTTCAGGTGATAATTTGGGTACGAATCTGTCATTTAGTTGGGCTCAAATTTATTAATTATTGTAGCTATGTACGCAGGCTTTAGAACTACGTACATAGAAATCCAAATAGCAGGGATTGTGTGGTATTTTTTTATGATTTTCAGGAACGAAAATGTAATAAAAAAAGTTAATTTTCTCCGTCGGACCATTAGAGGGTTAAATAATAGTTCTGCCAGTTTTACAATATATTTTTCAGGTGGCTAAAACATAAGAAAATTCGATGAAATAGCAGTTTTATTCGTTTTCAGGGGTTCACGGGTCGAAATCGACCGTGACATTTGAGAGTTGTAAAATTTTAGATTTTCTCTTTTCGTTTGTGTTTTTGGGCATTAAGCAATCAGACTGCCGGGCTGAAATAGGATACATTTTAAAGCCTAGATATTAGTTAGGTTATTCAAGTACCATTTCTTTCATAATTACGGGGATGAAAGGTCGCCATTCACCAGCAGCCAACTTTAGTCGTGAAAATTTAAGTTTCAGATTTGATTTCCGGTGATGATTTGGGTACGAAACTGATATTAAGTTGGGCTCAAATTTATCAACTATTGTAGCCAGTTACGCAGACTTTAAAACTACGTACATAGAAATCCAAATAACAGGGGTTGTGTGGTGTTTTTTTATGATTTTCAGGAATAAAAATGTCATAAAATAAGTTAATTTTCTCCGTCGGACCATTAGAGGGTTAAATAATAGTTCTGCCAGTTTTTCAGTATATTTTTCAGGTGGCGAAAATATAAGAAAATTCGATGAAATAGCAGTTTTATTCGTTTTCAGGGGTTCACGGGTCGAAATCGACCGTGACATTTGAGAGTTGTAAAATTTTAGATTTTCTCTTTTCGTTTGTGTTTTTGGGCATTAAGCAATCAGACTGCCGGGCTGAAATAGGTTACATTTTAAAGCTTAGATATTAGTTAGACTATCTAAGCACCATTTGTTTCATAATTACGGGGATGAAAGGTCGCCATTCACCAGCAGCCAACTTTAGTCGTGAAAATTCAAGTTTCAGATTTGATTTCCGGTGATGATTTGGGTACGAAACTGAAATTAAGTAGGGCTCAAATTTATCAACTATTGTAGCCAGTTACGCAGGCTTTAAAACTTCTTACATAAAAATTCAAATAACAGGGGTTGTGTGGTATTTTTTTATGATTTTCAGGAACAAAAATGCAATAAAAAAAGTTAATTTTCTCCGTCGGACCAGTAGAGGGTTAAATAATAGTTCTGCCAGCTTTTCAGTATATTTTTCAGGTGGCGAAAACATAAGAGAATTCTAGGAATTAGCAGTTTTATTAGTTTTCAGGGGTTCACGGGTCGAAATCGACCGTGACATTTGAGAGTTGTAAAATTTTAGATTTTCTCTTTTCGTTTGTGTTTTTGGGCATTAAGCAATCAGACTGCCGGGCTGAAATAGGTTACATTTTAAAGCCTAGATATTAGTTAGGTTATTCAAGTACCATTTCTTTCATAATTACGGGGATGAAGGGTCGCCATTCACCAGCAGCCAACTTTAGTCGTGAAAATTTAAGTTTCAGATTTGATTTCAGGTGATAATTTGGGTACGAATCTGTCATTTAGTTGGGCTCAAATTTATTAATTATTGTAGCTATGTACGCAGGCTTTAGAACTACGTACATAGAAATCCAAATAGCAGGGGTTGTGTGGTATTTTTTTATGATTTTCAGGAACGAAAATGTAATAAAAAAAGTTAATTTTCTCCGTCGGACCATTAGAGGGTTAAATAATAGTTCTGCCAGTTTTTCAGTATATTTTTCAGGTGGCGAAAACATAAGAAAATTCGATGAAATAGCAGTTTTATTCGTTTTCAGGGTTTCACGGGTCGAAATCGACCGTGACATTTGAGAGTTGTAAAATTTTAGATTTTCTCTTTTCGTTTGTGTTTTTGGGCATTAAGCAATCAGACTGCCGGGCTGAAATAGGTTACATTTTAAAGCCTAGATATTAGTTAGGTTATTCAAGTACCATTTCTTTCATAATTACGGGGATGTAAGGTCGCCATTCACCAGCAGCCAACTTTAGTCGTGAAAATTTAAGTTTCAGATTTGATTTCCGGTGATGATTTGGGTACGAAACTGATATTAAGTTGGGCTCAAATTTATCAACTATTGTAGCCAATTACGCAGGCTTTAAAACTACGTACATAGAAATCCAAATAACAGGGGTTGTGTGGTGTTTTTTTATGATTTTCAGGAATAAAAATGTCATAAAAAAAGTTAATTTTCTCCGTCGGACCATTAGAGGGTTAAATAATAGTTCTGCCAGTTTTTCAGTATATTTTTCAGGTGGCTTAAACAGAAGAGAATTCTAGGAAATAGCAGTTTTATTCGTTTTCAGGGGTTCACGGGGGTCGAAATCGACCGTGTCATTTGAGAGTAGTAAAATTTTAGATTTTCTTTTTTCGTTTGATTTTTTGGGCAGTAAGGAATCAGACTGCCGGGCTGAAATAGGTTTCATTTTAAAGCTTAGATATTATTTAGGCTATCTAAGCACCATTTGTTTCATAATTACGGGGATGAAAGGTCGCCATTCACCAGCAGCCAACTTTAGTCGTGAAAATTCAAGTTTCAGATTTGATTTCCGGTGATGATTTGGGTACGAAACTGAAATTAAGTAGGGCTCAAATTTATCAACTATTGTAGCCAGTTACGCAGGTTTTAAAACTTCTTACATAAAAATTCAAATAACAGGGGTTGTGTGGTATTTTTTTATGATTTTCAGGAACAAAAATGCAATAAAAAAAGTTAATTTTCTCCGTCAGACCATTAGAGGGTTAAATAATAGTTCTGCCAGTTTTTCAGTATATTTTTAAGGTGGCTTAAACATAAGAGAATTCTAGGAAATAGCAGTTTTATTAGTTTTCAGGGGTTCACGGGTCGAAATCGACCGTGACATTTGAGAGTTGTAAAATTTTAGATTTTCTCTTTTCGTTTGTGTTTTTGGGCATTAAGCAATCAGACTGCCGGGCTGAAATAGGTTACATTTTAAAGCCTAGATATTAGTTAGGTTATTCAAGTACCATTTCTTTCATAATTACGGGGATGAAGGGTCGCCATTCACCAGCAGCCAACTTTAGTCGTGAAAATTTAAGTTTCAGATTTGATTTCAGGTGATAATTTGGGTACGAATCTGTCATTTAGTTGGGCTCAAATTTATTAATTATTGTAGCTATGTACGCAGGCTTTAGAACTACGTACATAGAAATCCAAATAGCAGGGGTTGTGTGGTATTTTTTTATGATTTTCAGGAACGAAAATGTAATAAAAAAAGTTAATTTTCTCCGTCGGACCATTAGAGGGTTAAATAATAGTTCTGCCAGTTTTTCAGTATATTTTTCAGGTGGTTAAAACATAAGAAAATTCGATGGAATAACAGTTTTATTCGTTTTCAGGGGTTCACGGGTCGAAATCGACCGTGACATTTGAGAGTTGTAAAATTTTAGATTTTCTTTTTTCGTTTGTGTTTTTGGGCATTAAATAATCAGACTGCCGGGCTGAAATAGGTTTCATTTTAAAGCCTAGATATTAGTTGGGCTATTTAAGTACCATTTGTTTCATAATTACGGGGATGAAGGGTCGCCATTCACCAGCAGCCAACTTTAGTCGTGAAAATTTAAGTTTTAGATTTGACTTCAGGTGACAATTGGGTACCATGCTGTCGATAAGCCAGACAACATTTACTTTTTTTTTGTAGCTAGATATACATTCTTTGATATTATTCACATAGAAATCCAAATATCAGGGGTTGTGTGGTGTTTTTTTTAATGATTTTCTGGAATGAAAATGCCAAAGTAAAATAAAGTTTCCGTCGGATCATTACAGGGTTAAATAAATGTTTTGCCCCGTTTCAGAATATTTTTAAGATAGCTTAAACATAAGAAAATGCAATGATATAGCAGCTTTACACGAATTCAGGGGTTTACAGGTCGAAATCCACCGAGTCATTTGAGAGTCGTAAAATATTTTGATTTTCCCATTTTCGTTATTTTTTTCCGGCAATAAGCAATCGTTTAACCGGGCTAAAATAGGTTTCATTTGAAAGCCTTTTATTTTTTCTACACGTTTCAGTAAGTTTTGTTGCATATTTAAGAGGAATTAAGGTTGTGATTTTTGTTATGGCGTTTGGTTGCGATACATGTCTTGATGGGACTTTGTCATATTAATATTGTTTTTAATTTATGCTTATTGCATTTTTCGAACCATTCGAAATTAATTAGTAGCTGCTTTTATAGAATAAGAGGTCGTAATCGTGTTGGCTGCTAACTTCACAAAAAAAGTCATCTTAATTTAGTCGGATTATAGGCAGCCAAAGTTGGCTGCCAACTTCACACAGGTCCACTTTACTGACTTGGGAATTTTTCAAAATAGTTTTATTATTGTATTGGGTAAAGTCGCGTGTTTTTGAGAGGCCTAAGAATAAAGAGAGTGGTTAACTGGTGTAGGCTAATGATGATGAATTTACTATTTAATTCGGAATCACACGTATATTTGCATTAAATGCAAATAAATTGTATGTCAGACTGTGTGTATGTTTTTCTTTACTTCAACGGTTTCACGTAGCTATACACACTTACACACAAACTTTCGCATTTATAATATTAGTGTGATTGTATAGTATATTACGACTAGCATATAGCGATTGTATAATGGTCCCACATCAATTACTTGTGTTCAATCAGCACCAAGGCGCATGTGTCGCGCTTGCTTCTGCAATCAGAGTTTCCTTTGATTCTGGGACTTTATGTGCTACTTTGCCATTAGACGAGACGTGAGAAATTAACAAGATACAGGAGCAAATGGGACCGTTCGATTACTAATTGTTTATGCATTTCTTTTTATCACGCTAAGGTACAATAGCTTCACTTGAAAATATGCAAATAAATCTTGGAAACTTTAACCTACTTCTTATTTTCATCATCACACATGGTACATGTACATGCATGTTCCATGTATGTACATGTAAGACGTCGTAAAATTTAACCTACTTCTTGTCGTGGTAAGATAAATGACATGATAAATATAAGATGTAAGATTTAACCTACTTCTTGTTGAGGTAAGATAACTGTCATTATAAATGTACAATTACGAAAGATTTAACCTACTTATTATTGTTGTAAGATAAATGTCAGGATACATGTAAGATGTCGTAATATTTAACCTACTTCTTGTCGTGGTAAGATAAATGTCATGATAAATATAAGATGTAAGATTTAACCTACTTCTTGTTGAGGTAAGATAACTGTCATTATAAATGTACAATTACGAAAGATTTAACCTACTTATTATTGTTGTAAGATAAATGACAGGATACATGTAAGATGTCGTAATATTTAACCTACTTCTTGTTGTGGTAAGATAAATGTCATGATAAATATAAGATGTCGTAAAATTTTACCTACTGCTAGGATTTGAAACGAAACAATTTCTTATATGAAGCCCGGATGACAATACGACTATTTGTTACCATTAAACTGATCTGATTATGGAGCCAGATAGTGGATGTGGGAACTTTTTAATGGGTAAGTACTAGTAAATTCATCGAGTTTGGGTTTATTTAGTTTGTTTTTATGAGTCGCCTTGGTGACTAGAATCTGATAATGGAGCAGGGATATTCACTGAAAACAGTGAATAAAAAGCAATTTAAATCACTATTTTGGTTTTTGAATTACCCACCAATATTATATACGCACTCTATCTCATAACTAACCCTTGCGCAAAAAATACTGGATACACTCCTTAAATCTTTCTTTTTCTCGTAGTCATGGTATAAAGTATAGTATGCAACTCTTGAATAAAACGGATTTATATCGAGGGCCATTAATCACTCGCTACGCTCGTGATTCATCTATGGCCTTCGCTTTAAATCCGTCCTTTATTCACTAATTGCATAATTATATTTAAAAAAATTGAGTGGCAATGGTAAAAAAGTATTATGATGTTGATGAATTTATCAAATCAACAGTAATCGAAGTAAACCTATCTCCCGCAGTGTGAAGGACCCGTCGCTCCGCAACCTGCATGCGAATGACGCTCTTACCATTCATTAGTCGCTTTCGGCTCCATGACTAATCATTTGTCCCATCCTTCATTACCACATGTGAATAGAAATGTATTTTCAGTAGATGCATTTACATTTCGTTCTACTTTTCATTAAAGCGTTGGGAATACTGGGCCTGTGAAAACACATATTTAAACAAGATGAATAATTCCTTTTAGTTCCACTCACACGGTTGGTATTGAAAATTCAATTATAATTATTATGACAAAAAATTTACTTTAAAATTAGTAAGCGCTCGGAAATATTATCAACATTATTGGTATTCCCAAATCATGTTGATTTGGCTCTAATAAAATTATTCATAATTAGGGCTGGTTTAAAAACTACTTATTCAAAGGTAATAAAAAACTTGTGGGACTATCTCAAGAGCTTTCTCTACATAGTTAAAAATAACCACGTAATTTAGTTCTCAAATTTTGCTCGGAGTAATCTGTGTGCATACATCCTAATCCTAACTATTATTAAAGCGAAAACAAACTCGATCCCTAATTTTTTTGAAAATATAATATTATAAAGCATATTTCACCCGGGGATAGTGTAGCTTCCCAATAGTGGAAGAATCTTATAAATCGGTTCAGTAGTTTCGGAGCCTATTCAATGCAAACAAACAAACAAATAATCAAATCGCAAAGATTTGATTATTTGTTATTTATAATATTAGCATACTAATATTAGCATATTATTAATACCAGAAGGTAAGATATTGTTTTTCTATTACAGCAATACAAAGCTGCCCAAGGGATCAAAGCCAGTAACTCTGTGATTGCAGGCTGTAACCGTGCCGTGAACACATTGTGGCATGCGATTGAACACAAATAATTGGGGTTTGCGGAGGAAGACGCAAGTTTAGTAAAGGTATATTGATCAGTCACTACAAGACAGATAATAGAAATTGGTACCTACTAACGTTATAATAAGTACCTAAATTGTATGGCCGGTCTGGATTTTGTTGTTTTTGCATTAGCACAATGCCCTGTGGCACATGTAAATTTTTCTCCGTCGTTGTTTACTGTCTTGGATTGCTGAAAGTAATTTCAAAACGTCCCTACTACTTATATAATAAATATTCACCAACTGCAGCAATATTAATTTCTTGAGAACCTAATAAGTTGAAAAGTCGGATTACATTGGATGTAAGTACTTTGAATAGTTTTTATACTTATTTATTTTAAAAGAAAACCAACAATAGTTATTTGTTATACAAGAGTGCAAAATGGCTTTTTAACCGCGTGCTCAATTTTGATGACCGAGCAAGCGAAGGATTCTAAAATTGAATCACGAGCGTAGAGAGTGATTCAAAAATTAGAATCCTGAGCGTTAGCGAGGGACTCAAAAGAGCACGAGGTGTAATTTTTTTGCACTCGAGTGCAACACGTAACTTTTCATCCCAAAGCAGCGAGGAAATAAATAAATGAAAAAAAAAAACATTTGCGCAATATTAACAGTTGCAGTCAATTCTGTTGGCGTCAAATAAACTTCTTCGCTAAAATCACTAATTTTAGTTTTCACGTGTTTTCAAGTTTCTTGTTTTTAACCTAAGGTTTTAACAATATGAAGCGAAAAGAAAATAGCGCGCGCAAAGCAAATTAAAATAAAGTACACCAAGAAGGTTCCGAGTCTGAGTTTTTAACAAATTAAAAGAGGTTGTATGAAAAATTCGGCACCATGGAGGTAGAAGTAAATAGGTTTAATGATGTTTTGAATTCACAAACCTAGTGCACACGATGTTCTAAATACAATTTTACTTTATCCTCTAGCGGATAAAAACGGCTTTTGCACTCAGATATCGACGAGCAAAAATACTCTTTCCGAGGCGGGATGAAAACCAATATTCGAATAAATATTATCAGCAAATAATTCAAAGTTGTAACCTTGCCTTTGGCTCTAAAGTATTTGCGATAAATATACAACTTGCCCAGCTATCTTTGCTTCCTAAGTAAGGAATCCTAATCCTTCCTTCAGGTAAGCTCGTTGTTAATTATTTCACCTTTTGTTATTTACACTCTTTCGTCAAGAATTTATTTTATTATTCTATTTTATTATTTTTCTTTTATTTTATTTATTTTATTATTAGGTAAAATTATGTTAAATAATTTAGTGTGGATAAAAAATATATGTTAAAAAGTACTTACAATTAACTGAAGGCGGTGTTTTGTAAATACACTAGAGATTTGTATACAAACAGTTTTGAAAGGATTTTTGCAGCGGCTCTCGGTAATAATATTACATTTTTAAGCTACATTTTTAAATTTGACTCCTTACATTAAATTTAACTACTTTTTTAGATGTTACATCGCAGAAACATTTGACGATGTAATATTTTTTTATTACTTTTTCGTGGAACTCTCTCTCTCTCTCTCTCCCTCTCTCTTTGCTTGTTTTGACACACTTCAGTTAGAATCAACTTGTATAAAATTGCATGTATCTATTTCGCGTTTAATGTATGTATTAACAAAATTCATGCAAAAGTAGCCCCCTTATCACACGTAATAACAATAACGTACCACGATTCAATTACGAGTACGTACACATCCACAAACATCTATTCCCATCGACACGATACCAATACACGGTGTTTCCGTAAAACAAGCCAAATGTACCAGGTTTATGTTAAAAGTTCCGAAATTACAATACCTATTCCACCTCGAAGTTTGTTTTCAATCTAAACAGTCGTGTGCGTAGCAAGGATTTTGTTTATGGGGGAAAGTCGCGAGGCAATATGTTTTTTAATCGAATAATTCCTTCTGATTTTGATTGCACATGCAGAAGGGCCATTGATATTTTACACACATAATTATATTATATTATGTCATTAAAAGTACTTGCAATAATTAAATCGACTAACAATGTAATCACATCTTGGGAATCGATTTTAACCTACTTCAAATTTATTATCGTATCGATCACAGACCAGGTCTGTGGTATCGATTAAAAACTGCAAGTACATGTCATGTATGACAATACAATAATGTGATACCATCGAACTGATCTGATGATAAAACCAGGATGTGAATAGTGGAACTCTCCAATGCTGTATCAGATTGACAGTGCCTCTAGCGAGAAAGACGCCAACCATCATGCTGCATGAACCGAGCGGTGCTGTGTCGACCTTCTCCCGTCATACCTTACCTGGATATTGTTTCGCGTATAATCGTGACACATATGGCCAATATGGTAACATAGGCCTCCCCCTTTAACCTCCACACTGAACGACAGCCTGCCTTTTGCATCCACTGGATGCCAGCGACTCTTACTATGTCGTCGGTCCATCTAGTGGGAGGCTTACCTACGCTGCGTCTTCCGGTTCGTGGTCTCCACTCAAGAACCTTTCTTCCCCATCGGTCATCGGTTCTTCGAGCGATGTGGCCTGCCCATTGCCACTTCAACTTGCAAATTTTAACAGCTATGTCGGTGACTTTGGTTCTTTGGCGAATATCCACGTTTCGGATTTTTCGAAAATCCGAAACGTGGATATACCTCAAAAGGAAAAAACGGAACCCTTATAGGATCACTTCGTTGTCCGTCTGTCTGTCCGTCTGTCAAGACCCTTTTTCTCAAGAACGCGTAAAGGTATCAAGTTGAAATTTATACTAAATACTTGGGTCTACGGTTTCTTTTGGCTGTAAAAAAATAAAAGTTGTAAGTCAACGCAATCAAAATATATGAACGTTTATGTCGCATATTTTGCGCTTTCACAGGGAAATCAAAACCTATAGGGTACTTACCGTTGACGTAGTATGATGAAATTTGGCAAAAGGCAAGGTCTCATAGCACATATAATAAATCTGAAAGTTACAAATTTGAAGTTATATCATTTAAAAATAATTATTTTGCTATTACAAACTTACATTTTGTAGTTGGAATGTATACAAGAACCTTATAGTCAACTACAAAGTTAAGTTTGTCTTTCAATATTTCAACTATAGTTTTTTTTTTTGGACTCCCGCTCTGAAGGTTCTTTCCTACGGAACCCTCAGAGCACGAGTCCTACTCGTACTTGTCCGGTTTTTTTACTTATTTCATCTTTAATAATTGTGTATTTGTCCAAAACGCCTGGAACAATTTGAATGCGATTTGTTGTGGATTAGCTATATCGATCAAATCTGTTAATCCGCTAAAAATCATGAGATAATTTCCGAATTGGTAGTGGTACTTATTTCTAAATGTATACTTTGTTTTGTGTAAATGTCTTTAAGGTGGAAGCAACGTCGTTTTCCCCTTAAAACGATAAATCAGGATGAGAAAAGAAATCAGGCATGTGACAAAATGAAATTAATACTTTTTTTGTTATTATAAAAAAGAAAAAGCGAAATGATATTACATAAAGTAAAATGTTATCGGTATTCTTTACATTTTTGTTTCTTATTGAGAACAATGACAGTTCCAGCAAAACCGTGATACTGAGGAGACCAAAATATATAAAGATAACATAGTATCAGAATCTTATACGATAAGTGATTGTTTTTGTCATATTGTCACCCTGGCTACGTCCATGTAAACAACTTCTGATATAATGCGAAACCGATCGCGATAAAGGTGAAACTTCGGAATGACACGCACATGTTACTGATTACAATTTTGCTAAACAATGTTCGGATGATAATGGAAATTATTCCAAAAGCGAATCGCGATCGATATAACATCGAGTTCAAACGGTACGAGTGTTGCTCAACATTTTTGAGTTGCACATTCCAAAAATTTGTTAATCTTAGTAAATATTACTTGAAGGCGCCTTCAAGTTATATTGAGATGTTACTTTTATCTTAGGTGTCTTAGGTAAACGAAACTATGTTAGGATAGGTAGACTTGTAGTCACTATTTAAATACATACAAATTTAGACGTTATAATTATTAAAGTACGACCAATTAACGCCTGTCCTGTGGCTGAAATGATGATGATGACCAACTAAAGAACCTGTTTCTAGTGTGAACTATCTTTTTCAATACATTTGAAGATAAAATGTATCATTATCATTATCAGCCTATTATGTTCTCACTCATTATCAGGCTTTTTCCCAGAGCGAGAGAAACAGAGAGAGGGAGCGAGGATGGGCCCATAATTCACCATGCTGGCCAAGTGCATATCGGTGAATGTCATTTTTGTCTTTGAACTTTGTAAAGGTTGGACATACCGGTTTCCTCACGATGTTTTTCACTGATTTTTGAACGATCAAAACTGCACATAATTTATTTTATGTTCTAAATAAGTTATTGGTGCATGGCTGAAGATCGAGCCGGGTGCCGTCAGATTGTAAAGCGTACATGTTACCGTTCGGCCACCATCGCTTTTCATCAGATAAAAAGCACTGAGTGGGAATTTTAGTCATTATCTTTAAAATAACATTGCAAATGCATAAATATGATTATAATGCATTTTACATGTAAGTTGTAATAAAACAACTTTAAAATTATCATACTTTTTACGCTTTGACAAAACCAATCTATTAGCCAGAAAACTACCAATCTATTACTAATCATAAAATACGCCAATATATAAAATTTGGATACGATCTATAAAAAAAATATTTTAATCATCTCTGCTAATATATGAAAAATATGAGCAGGGTATATATATAACGAGGTAGCTGTGGCGAGAAGTGTGCTTCTTATTTGAAAATTTGAATGTGAACAACAACGTATTTTCTGAAATAGATTGCTTTAATTATTTTATTTTTGACAGATTAAGAAGATTGGTTGATAGCAATCAACAATAATAAGAGAAATTCTCTATTAGTCTTTATCATCAGCATTTGATAACCCATTGCTAGGCTTAAGCCTTCTTTTGATTATTTCATCCACCGCCATCCCTTGTCAATCGCCTACATTCGCACCAGGTTGCCTTCTAATGTCGTTGGACCACCGTATGTGCAGACGTGATGACGTGTGAGGCAACGTGCTGCCGTGCTTCAAGCATTCAGTAATTGTAATCTAGGTTTAATACTATTATTGACGGACTTTTTATTGACATATAATTATTCCTTATATCTTATTTAATGACATTAATTATCCATTGTGTATTTTTCTAATTTTAATTTCTTTTAAGTATTATAATATTGTGTAACATTGTCTCATTGGTGTAATTGGCGCAAGCCGTACTAATTGAATAAACAAATACAAATGACGGCAGGTGGTGTAGTACACCAACGAAGTGGTGCCCAAAGTAGTTGCCTAAGTGTAAACCAAACACTATTCTAGAATAAAAAAAATATGCCATATAACAATGCTAACAAGCTGACCGGCCACTAGACTAGACTAATTAGCTAGTCAGTAGTCAGCTCAGATATATGAATTAAGACCTTTTTATGTATTCTTGTAAAATCAACTAGGGAATAGGTGATTTATCTCTACTTTAGTTAAAAACCTAAAAGAATTCTGGAAAACTCGTCGACATTTACGGCTTTCACCCAACGGACCAATGTATACGGCAATTCTTCGCTAGACAAGGGCCACGATTTATGAAGGTAGAATGGGCACTTCACTCAGCAATTCATACAAAAATGCATTGCATTTTTGATTTCTTTGTTTTTTATTTATTTTTAAAAACGGTCAAAAATTTAAAGATACAAATTAAGTATGCGATCAGAATTGATTGAGAGGGGCTTGATTGTTTTTCTACGAAAAACAAGCACCAATGAGTTATAAAGTCATCATCATTTCAGCCATAGGACGTTCACTGCTGGATATAGGCCTCCCCCATCGATCTCCAAAAGGGCCGGTTGGAAGCGGAAGTCTTTTAGGTCGTCTGTCCATCTTGTGGGTGGACGTCCTACGCTGTGCTTACCGGTCCGTGGTCTTCATTCGAGAATCTTTCGGCCCCATCGGCCATCCGTTTTGCGTGTTATGTACCTGCCCACTGCCACTTCAACTTGCTAATCCGGTGGGCTATGTCGGTAACTTTCGTTCGTCTACGGATCTCCTCATTTCTGATTAGATCTCGTAGAGAAACCCTGAGCATAGCCCTCTCCATAGCTCGTTGTACGACTTTGAGCTTGCTTATGAGGCCCATAGTGAGAGACCACGTTTCATTGCCTTATGTCATCACTGGCACCACACACTGTTATTATGCACTATTATTGTGACTTATTAAGTACTTAAATAAATTATGTGCAGTTTCGATGCCATCGCTTAAAACGGCGAAGGAAAAAATCGTGAGGAAACCGGTATGTCCAAAAACCTCAAAGTTCAAAGGCACATGACATTCACCGACATGCACTGGGCCAACATGGTGGATTTAGGCCCATCATGGCCCATCCTCTTTCTCTCTAATAGTGATGATGATGAAAGAAAGAAATATAATATTACTTTTCTAGATTTTGCTATTCGACGAACCACAGTAAGTATGAATGGATTTTCTTTCGCAAATATTTTTACAATTGCTATGAGTCTGGTGTGTCTCAAAGGAGCATTTGGAGCATACCTACCAGTAATACCGATTTCAATTTTAGATAACAGTAAGAAAAACGTATTTGTAATTGCTTGCAATCAAACAAATCTGTATATTTATACAATAAAATATAGATAGCCAGGTCGAAGTACCGGAGTCGGAGTCTTAGAATACGGCTTCGGCATCCTACGCCTATCGTAAGAGCTAATTTAAAGGGGACCTTTGGGCTCGTAGGTCAGTTTTGGGGAACAATCAAACGAGCCCGGGGAAGACAAGTTGAAGGGTAGGGGAAATACTCTAAGTATATATTTTTTTATCGTGATTATTTTCGCGTTTGACCACGTCGCCTGTTGGTAAGTGACGATGTGGTCACGAATTAGATCATTCAGATTCGATGCACACTCTTCTAAGTAGTTCGGCGTAGACTAAAACTTCATAATTATGGCATTACTAATAAACCTTAGTGGTTTTTAAATGCTGTTATATCCTATTTGTATACTTTTCTTTTTTAAATAATAAATAAATGAAAAAAAAAAAAAAAACTATAAAAAGCGTTGCCTTATGAAGTACAAAAGAGTGGCATTTTACCTGTTACGAGGTTTTAATAGAAGAAAAGAGCATCAATTTTCACTTTACCTTCCTGCAAAAACCGCATACAAGCTCGTATTCTGCAGGCTCATCGTGATCGACACGTTATATCACACTCGAAGAGCCGAGAAGATCAATCAATACCACTTACGGGATGACTAAACCTTTACCGCAGAAATAGCTTTATAAGGATGTTTAACACTTAGGTGCGGTTTTACTTTAAAATGTTTCTCAAGTAATCAATGCTTAAAATAGCTTTTTTTTGTTCGTGTGTTGGCAGAGTTATTTTAAGCTTTGTTTACCTACCTCAAGTGACGTTTTTAAGTAAAGCCATTAATTAAAAAGTTCTTACCTTAATAATATTTTTATATCTGACAATGCTTATTGATTGAATCAGGCATTACTTTCTTTTCTTTTCATTCATCTTCATTTTTCTCCTTTTATTAATTTTCTGTTTTTTTTTTTAGTTTGTTGTTCATTATCAAACTTCCACTTAGCTTCCAGGCGAACCTAAAAGACACACGAAAAAAAAGGGGGGCACTATCAACACGGCATTTAATAAAATCGGTTGAAGCCTTTAGACTGTGAGTGAAAACATGCTTACATAAATGTTAAACACAATGCCTTCCTTGCTTTTCGTCACCTGTTGAGAATAGTGATTATTCTACTCTCTCACTTTTATGTTAATAACTAGCTGAATTCCGCAATACTGCCCACGAGGTTTCCGAAGTTTTCCAGGTTATCCGCATTTTCTGGGTGGGGAAAGTACCCTATGTCCGTCCTTATGATGTATACTATCATCCTGCCAAATTTAGTTAAGACCATCTTAGCCGTTTAGTCGTGAAAAGCGAACAAATAGACATAGAGACAGAGTTGCTTTCAATTTAATAATATTAGTTAGGGTTAGGATAATATGACAACGAGTAAGTATAGCTCTTAATCCGCAGTGAATAAAGATTACCAAATTAACTCTTCAACCACCGACATGCAGAAATATCGTTAGCAAATATTAGCAATACCATAGCCAAGCACAACACTCATTAAGAAAAACGACGTACGCTTGCACCTTAGAGCAACGCTGCCACCCAGTTGTGTCCCGCCGGGCGAACCAAAAAGGGTCATAGAATCGCTAGACTGTGGAATGCGCTGCGATGATAGTTTTAGTCTGCGTGGATGTCTAAATCGGTTTTTTCGATGCAAGCGCTCATCAATTTACTTCAGGCGAGGCGGTCAATAAATGCAGGCCTATTTGTCAATAAAAAACTTATTTCTTAAGTATTTGCGATTATGAAACTTTGAAATTAAAAACTTTTAACGGTTATTATCATGCACGTGTATTTTATAGTATTTTATTTTCTGACGTTTCGAACACATTGCAGCTTCTGTGGTTTACCTGTGTCCACCGACGCTGCAAAGAGCTTCCGTCCGTTGTAGTGTTGTAGAGATGCCATAGTGTTGTTTCTTAGGGGATCCACACATACACTAAAATACGTCCGATGACTATAAGCGCACTCATCATAGCGCTCGCGCGCTCGCATGTATAGTGCAATCATAGAGATACAATACATATAGAGCCACAATCGTGCCAAAAAAAAGTCCGAACCAAAACTCGGCGCACGCTACTAATTTCGCAGAATTTTTGGGTAGTTACAAAGAAACCACGATCTGCCTACAACGCCGCGTGATGCCAGAGCTACGATGGCATAGCGGACAACTAACGTTGAACACTAGGCAAGCGATATAACGTCTAAATTGGAGTAAATATGGCATTGTGAAGTATATAATCGATACAGTGTATATACAGTGACTCCGGACGTTTTTTGACTGTTTTCACTGAGAGATTGTGACTCTATAGGATTGTAACTCGATGAATTCAATACATCAATATTCTGTACACACATCTACACTGTGTATTACGTGCATAGCCACGTGGACATGAATTTGACAGAGGGGAGTGCCCATGCTTGGCGACCGTGTCCGTGTTACTCTAAGGCTCGTACTGTCAAGCTACAATAAAGGCCTTATGTAAGCAGTACTGTTATAGTTACGAGTAAAATGGGAGTTGACTGCGTGAACCTGAATATTATTAATGCACATAATATCGCCCACCGCATACTCAGCAGTGTCTCGCATTACGGTCGGATATTGTTGCCAAAATTTTGCATTTTACCTATTATACAGTCGCATTGTTATAAATTGCTTACAACACCCTTGCCACCAATTATGGCGGCTAAAAACACAGTGCAAGAGATATTCACTCGCTTCTGTATTCCATATAAACATGCAATTATTTTGTGTCCATTATACAAGGATGTATACAAGATGTTCTTTGCTACAAGAATAATTTGTGTACACTATAACTGCATCTTATTAAGGTAACCAACGATATGGTCTTAATTTATAATTTAAGTATATATAAAGTGCTCTATTTTTTATAGAAATAGGCTAGCGCTTGGCCACTACCTCGCCTGGTGTCAAGCGATGATGCAGTCTAGAATGGAGCACTAATAGTGCCTAAAAGAAACCGAGTTATGCACATGCAACTAAAAACAAACATGTAGTTGGAAAAAAGATTTTGTTATTTTCGCATACATAATATTTTTAATAACAAATTTAAACAAATTCAAACCAAATAAATAAAATACAGTTAAAAACAGAAATGTTTCATTTCAATAAGTTCCTATAATTTATTTTTTTGCAAGGCTTTGACTAAAGCCAGTTTAAAAAAAATAGGGGTCGAATTTAGAACATTGCTCCTTTTTTGAATTAAGTACTTAGTTTAAAAACTAATTGGGAGCCATCCAGTCTTCTTGACTGCAGATTTGCAAATGACAGCAAACCTGATAAATTGCAATAAAAGATTACTTTTCCTCCATACTTTAAACTAACAAACCTATTTCATCAGTCCACCCACTTCAACCAACTCCAACTACTTACTTAAGTTCATAAAATTGGAATAATAACTGTGCGTGAAACCCTAATCCTATTTTAAAAGGAAATGTGAGCGGAGCATATTGCGAGCGTTCGCATAAAAACTAAATTTCATACTCGATACACCAAATTTGGTAAGAATATATGGACCACCCGATTATTTCCCATAGGGCCGTATTTGCATCTTTTGCTGTATCCTGCTTTTTAAAAGTCCCATCTTTTTCGGAGCAGATGTTTCGCTTGTCTCAGTCACAGAATATCTGTTTTTTTTTTTTGCTTTCTTCGGTAGATATGAAATCTTTATTATGCACAGCAAAAATAAAAATTGCTTAAAATTATCGCTTAAAGCTAGAATTTACATACCTAGCACTGTAGATGTTGTGGCGTTGTGGCGTGGATGTAAAAAACACTTATAATTATAAGATGATACAATTTCGATAAAAACGATAAAGCTAGTTGTTTATTAAACAAATATAATTATAAACAAACTAGCGGCACCATGTGGTTTCACCCGCTATCCTACAGGAACCATGATTTTTTCCGGGATAAAAAGTCTGTGCTAATCCAAAGTAGAAGAAGCTACCTTCATACCAAATTTCATTCCATTCCATTTAGCTAATACTTAGTTGAGTGAGGACAAACACACACCACTTGTAGACAAAATATTGCATCAACAATTTTTTTGTGATAGTATGATTGTAAAATAGATAAATAAAAATAAAATAAATAAATAGTCGGGACATTTTGCACACACGATCATCTGACCCCAAACTAAGCAAAGCTTGTGATATGTCTGCCAGAGACTGATATACATACATATATATTTTTAAATATATACTTAAATAGATATTAACATCCAGATATAGAACAAACACAAATGTTTGTCCTAGGTGGGAATCGAACCCACGCCCCCAAGCCCAGAATGCAGGTTCACTACCAACTGGACCAACGGGCTGTCTAATATATAAGTTGTTTTAACCGAGTAGGTTACCTACGTAGGTACCGTTTTGAAAATGTCAAAACGTAAATTTAAATTTACAGTATTGAACCATTGAAAACACCTGTGGATGTAAGTTTAGTGCTGACACAACTAGAAAGTTGAATAAATTTGATGATTCGGACATACGGTCCGCTGGCAATTCGCTCTCCACCTGACGTCAGCAAATTGGATAAATTCTGTCCACGCGCGGGACATTGTGGGCATATAGCGGATCACAGCTATTATATTTTGTAGTGGGCCGTTTAGTTAGATGTAGTCAAATTTCGTGTTTGTTTAGTTTTTCATTATCATTTTCAGCTTGTAACTGCTAATTTTATTTTCTCCGTTCATTATTTCTTTAGGGTCAAAACATTGGGCCCTTAAGGAACAGGAGCTCACCTTATTTTAAAAAATCTTACTGAGCGCCTTGTTAATGCGACGCGTGACCAAAATGCTGACATGTTTATGGCTCAACGATAAGTATTGTCATTCAGCGTGGTAATGCCGCCAGCATGCTGGGTACGCTGCCAACTGATAGTCGGTTTGCGCATTTGAATTGTATTTAGACCTTCAACGGTCTATGGGCAGTCTTAACTGTTTATGCAGTATTAGTGTTAGCTTGTATTTTGTTCAGTTAATAAAGGCACTTGTTCTCCATAGAAAACTCTTGCTCACACGTATCATACGGCTAATCTATATATGAACAAATTCTTAACATGCAGCGCAGAATTTTGTTTAGTTACACGAGTTTCTGCCGCCGCCGCCGCCGCCGCCGGTGTGCTTTCCGAACAATGCGCGAGATACAGCGCTGCTGCCGCCGGCTTCGCAGGAATCGCAGGAAACACGTCGCTACTCTACAGCAAACTGAAATGTCGCGGCGATAACACAACAAATGCCTGAGTCCAGCCTGTTGAGTCCTGGCTATTTACACCTCCATGGAAAAATAGGCTTTTGTCCTTATGTTTTATTTATGTATCTATATAATTATATAAAAGTGGTGGTGGTGGTGAGGTGTGTGTAGTGTGTATGTGTATGTGTATGTATTTATTTGTGTATGTTCCTTATAGACTCCGAAGTCTCGAGGTTTCATCCGCGGGAGTAAGCCCCGCGGGTGAAACCGCTAGTTTCAAATAAAAGGCTTAGCGAAGAATATAATTAAATACAATACAGCCTACTGCCGTAGGACGACCAAAAGGCCCGGTTGGAAGCGGCCTGCATTTGCATATTCTGCATCCAGCGTTTCCCTGCGGTCTCTTCCACCAAACTCGCGGATCAATAACTCTTGAGTGCCCCGTTGCACAGAATACATATTAGTACAAGTACCCGTTGGCCCAATTGGTAGTGAACCTGCCTTCTGCGCTTGGGGGCGTCGGTTCGATCCCCACCTAGGGCAAATATTCATGTGATGTACATTTGTATTTGTTCTATATCTGGGTGTTAATATCTATTTAAGTATGTATTTAAAACTATATATGTATGTATATCAGTCTCTGGCACCCATATCACAAGCTTTGCTTAGTTTGGGGTCAGATGACCGTGTGTGCAAAATGTCCCGAATAAATATTTATTTTTTAATACGTCACTGTAGTAACAAAGTAAATAGTGAATGATCATTATAAAGGCCATTGTTTCGCAACGGTGCACCAGCACTGCTATAAAAAACCCGTGCAAAGAATTTCTGTCCTAAGTGCCTCATTATAAGAGTATGCGAGTGATACGTCAACCAGATTTAGCTTTGATTCATGGCGCGTAGAAAGAATTCTGTTGAGCCACTTTAAATGAGTATTCATGCATTACTCATCAGGGGTTGGATGAGTAAGAGACTATGTTATTGACATAGCACTTGATTCAATTAGGTTGACGAATTTATTAAGTAATTTTTTAGTAGTAAGCAGGGATTTAATTGAGTTAAAGATTTTATTTTATTTTTGTTACAAAGTGTGATAATTACATCTCGGATTCAGTGGTCTCGAAATTACATTTTTTCGGTATTTCTACCAATTTGAGGGCCCGGGGTTTTACAGCCAATGGCTAACTCGGTATCAAACTAACCTTAAATTCGCTCAGTTGGAAAATCACGTGAACGTGAACCTTAACGTGCCCAGATATACGGGATGGGACCCCTGATCCGTCTCAGTTTTCAGTAGGCTACTGAAAAATCTGAGGTTTATTTATAGGAAAATGTGTAATGAAATATTACGTTTTGTTTATCTTTTATTTATATACCTACTGATTTTACGCGTACAAAAACTAATAATGTACCGGATTTTTAAGGGCACATCTACCGAATTTGAGTTTTAGGAAATACTGCTCCGATCCGAGGCTAAAATAATCTCTAAAACCAACCGGAAATCCAAAAACCAAGAAAAAGTATTTTATTTAGTAAAAGTAGTTTTCATCAGATCTATCTCATTGAAGATAATAATAAAATAATTTGATAAGATAAAAATACGAGTAGCTTAAAGGGGCTGGCGCAAACGTACTTACCTAGACTTTTCCCAGCGTATATATAACGTAAATTGAAAGCTAAAAATGGCGTTATTTATTTGCTTGGCGTTCGAGATAGATCTCAGAAATGTATCTTGGGCGTCTTTATATTCTGTATGGATTTAAAAATACCAACTACCATTCCGAAGCGACGGCTCATGTTTCCATTTTACGTTTAAACGTGAGGCAGAACAAAACGCCCGTCCCGCAACATCTTGATCATAAAATACCATAGCTATATCTCACTAAAACACAGGACTTAAGCATTTTATATCGATGCTGCACGGAATACGGACCCATTAGAGAGACAAACGAGCAACAAACGGGAAATAAAATATTGTTTCATTTGAAACGGCGGAAAATTTATAACCCTACAAAACACCAGCAGCATATTGTGAAATAAGTCCTTCTTTATCTCTGATCTAGTTGTGTTATTCAAGGCCGTTTTGGGGGCAAAAGGATTTTACGATCGAAAGGAGTACGTGGGCAGCATGGTAAAGAAAGAGATCTGTATCCTCACTATCCGTATTACATTGAAGGGATGGGCGCTATACGACTCTTTTCCTAATGTTCGGTATGTGGCGCGCAATAAAGGGATCGTCACTTTATCCTTCAAACTCAACCCAATGTGCTAAAGAGTAGTTACGGCAATGAACATAAAGACACTCAGAGGCGTGAATGGAAATTCTATTATAAGATTGAATTTGTCGGAGTAAACAACATTGACATTGCGAAACCAATTTTATCAAGGGAAACATTATTTCAAAGGGAAATCATAACTTGCTCTTCCATTTTAATCACAATTTAAATACTTTATTTGTCGGGCATCAACTGTGGCAGTGAATAAGGCAATTAGAAGGGGATAAAAAACACGGATAAAGTGTTTATTTTTGAAAACATTTTACATGAAATGGAGATATTTTTGCTGCTGGGATTTTCCGCGTAGCTACGAAAGCAAATCTTTTCAATACAAAAGTGAGAAGATATTTGGATTTTTCAATGCAATTTTCGCTACTGCCATCTGCAGAAAATTACATATTGCTAAACTAAAATAACAAGACAATATGAAACTTGGTATTGCGAGTAAGTATATGAAGTGTTCTATTAACCTCTTGTAACTACTTATCTGAAAATAACCACATAATATGTTTTTATTCGCATTTCAGAAGTGATCAAGTATCTATTGAGATATGTCATCACCATAGACACTAACGGCATTACTTAAAAAAAACAATAATAATAATTGCTCTGTACATTTTTAACGACGAAAATTGTCAAATGTGAAAGCGAGACAGCTATTTTTAGCTTTGATTGACTGATGATCTAAGTAAGGTCAGAAATGTATATTTATTTACTGGCAAACAGTTATAAGTTTTTATGGAAATAAAATTCTTAGTATTATACATGAGCAAGAATTGATTCCTATAAACTTCAGTCATCAGGACCCGCGTTTCTATCATTTGAGATCGCGTAACCTTTGTTTGTTTTTGTATGGAAGAAAACAATGAGACAAATTATTCAAAATCACGGAAAAGTCCTGCGAGAGGTTTGACGTTTATTCAAAATCACGTTGGATAGAATCTCGCATTATTGTATGAGCCATTAAGGTTCGTAGTCCGTACACATAAGTACGGTGCGGCGTGCGTAACTCTATCGTCAGGTCTACGTGTCACTAGGCACTAAAATTGGGCTCTACGAGCGCTACAAGCCATCCGCCAGTGCGTGGTATGAGCGGAAAATCCACTCAACATACCCCTATATTGCTGTACAAAGCTACGGATCGCCGCATCACTGAGTTCATACTCTGGGGAAAACATTTGGTTAAATCGGTATGGTAATCTGGTTGTACCTAATAGTTTTATAAACTTTATATTAGGTTGAAAATATCAGTGTGTGTGGGTCAATGTGAGTATATAAAAAAAGCTTAAGTGCATTCATCAGCTTTTTGTTAGTTTTTCGTTTCGTCCAGGTTACACATTAAGTTTCGAATATTCGACGTAGTTTTAGTGGAACTGCATAAGCTCATAGCCTCGTCAATTAAAAAGCCTTAACGAGTCATTCTAAAAGGCTCGCTCAACTACTCCCTTCGCAAAACTAATTAATCGTAATGCGGAGTTCTATCGTAAACAAACTTTCGCAAGCGAAATGATTTAGATTCAATTTCCTGTTTCGTCCGCCTCGAGTTCCGCACACGCGTAAATAGCAAAATTTATCTCGTAATTAGGAGTCCCTCGTATTTTCGTATTTAGTTAACGTGTGCTCGCTGCATAATTGGTGGATTTACGAACATAGTGCACTCATACATTCACGTTAACTTGTTCCGCTCGATAGGCGTCAAAAGCCGGTGTATATAACTTCACGGTAACAACCAAGTAACGCGTATTATAGCTTATTTTAATAACATTATGAAATGAAGCCGGCGGCGCGGTGAGTGGCGCGAAGGTGAGTTTGCAAAAGGATTTCATAAAGATTGTTAGATTAAAGTAGGGATTAATTTCAGCGAGAAAAGTTTCATATCCCGAGACACGGGGAAGTTTCTGACTTCACTCCACTTCGGGGAGTCCACAGATAATAGTTGAGTAGCGAGTTTAATTACTTCCCGTTTTGAGAAGCGACCGCTAACGCAGTCCAACCAAGACATGCCGCAGGCTGAAGGCTGACTGCCAGGCATGCTTTGCACGAGCTAACTTGTACGCCTAGGCTTCAACTTCGCGGAATATTGAAGTCATTGTTTTTATAAATCTTAAAATTTAAACTTTTCATCTAGTACACAAAAAATCTATAAATTTTTTTGACAACAAGTGATTTCATTTCACAGAACACCTTGAAACTACGGGTAGCGAGATGTATCAACCGACAATTAGCCCGAAAATGTTTTTTCAAAAAGGTAGCCTAACGTAGCATGCGAAAATATTCATAGTGGCATTATACAATAATGTCTGAGTATCTTATGGCCCAGTACAGATGCGGCTGGAACATAAATAACTAGTTAGTTGCAAACCGCAAGCTATATTGGAATAAACAGGCAACCACTCCTAATTTCACAGAGGCACATCGGGACATGGAATACATAAATGTACTCAAAACTTTCCACCTGCGCTAACAGATTTATCTGTAGGGTTGCCATGCAACATGATTGTTTGATATTTATTTGTTACCTACTTTACATAAAAATACTTGACTTTGCTATAGTCATGTAAATACTCAAATATTTTCAAATTTTAAATTTTCACACTTGTTTCCGTCAAACTAAAAAAAACGGGACACGTACGAGTAGGACTCGCGCTCTGAGAGTTCCGTTGGATGGAACATTTAGAGCGCGAAACCAAACAAAAAAAACAACAAAAAAGTTGAAATATTGAAACACAAACTTAACTTTGTAGTGGACAATAAGGTTCTTCCATACTTTCCAACTACAAAATGTAAGTTTGTAATAGCAAAATAATTATTTTTAAATGATCTAACTTTAAATTTATGACTTTTGGATTTATCCCATTATATGTGTTATAATGATTTGCCTCTCGCCAAATTTCATGATTCTAGGTCAACGAGAAGTACCCTATAGGTTATGTTTCCCTTGTAAAATCGCAAAATATGCAATAATATGCGACATAAACAGTCATATCTTTTGATTGCGTAAACTTACAAGCTAGATTTTTTTCACAGCTGAAAAAACCGTAGATTTGAGTATTTGATATAAATTTCAACTTGATATCTTTACGCGTTCCTGAGAAAAAGGGTCTTGACAGACGGACAGACGGACAACAAAGTGATCCTATAAGGGATCCGTATTTTTTCTTTTGATGTTACGGAACCCTAAAAAAGCCATAACAGCCTATCTATAGAAAGCAATGACATAAAATTATGTTGGATCGAGATAGACATAATGTTAAAACATACTAGATATACATGGTGTGAACAATAAAGAGTTAGTCAATCAATCAATCAATCAATATATTTTTGGGTCTAATAACAAGTAAAACCAAAAACGTTTGCAGTGCAGTGTTCCTTTTATGCTACGAATGCTAAACATTATATTTATTACACACACGCATGCACGCACGCGCGCGCGCTCTCACACACACAGACATACTCACACGCACACACTCACACACACCATTTCACATCTTCCAATACATCACAGCATGCATCCTCTCACAGGCAATCGTTTCATACCCTCACATACCTATAGTACACAACTTTGTAGCCTTAAGTTTATCTCATGTTTAACTGCTTAATATCTAATATGCATTTATATTTACAATAGCTGTAATAAAATAACTTAACATAGTATATACGCTAAGCTTGCATTTGTACACAACTCTTGCTCAGAACCCCAAAACACAGGCTTCCTCGCCTAGTTTGGGGATCACTGTTAATCTGTACATGTACAAATATTTTTGGTGATAAATATATTTATTATTTATTTATTATTATATCCATTGGATTGCTACTTAACTGATGTTCAATAAACGTTACAAGCTGTTTCAGTGTGAAACATATTTTGTGATATTTTTATATTTTGGTCAAGCTAGATTTATTCATTCCGATAGCCAGTTTTAGTATCTTTTTTTATTAAACTTTATTGTTAATTAATATTGACGTGTAATTTGCTATTTTACAATGTTTTCAGTGCATATAATATATCATTGACATGTTATGAATAAATTACTATGGCTATATCTCTTTAAACCCCAGAACGAATCTTATTAGCGCTTCACAGATTCCTGAAAAATATTTATAAAAAGCCAAGTATGCAGACACCCTCATGTGGAGTTCAGGCTTGCAGTTTGACGGATGTTATGCATGATACAAATATGGAACTGAGTTACGCTGAACTTGCTGATATGGCAACGTGCCGTATCCACACCCACACTCAATACAAACATGTTAAACGCATCACCGCGTGTGGTCATTGCTGATAAATAATATATACCTCAAAAGCTACACAACTACTTTTACAGAATACTTCCACATAACAACAAGGTATTATATTTTTCAAATCACTTTCAGCTGTTTTACAACGAAAACTAAGATCAATAAAAGCCGCTATCATCCAATAAAACAAGGTCTGCTATTCCGGGAGTGACACAAGCCTACGTTTCGTCGTCTACTATCCAGTTGCCACTTCATTGCCACAAACACAGAAATTGGGAAACAAATTAGATAATAATCTTTTAAATAAAATAGAAACACATTTCAATTGTCATTTTGTTTGTCTGCTCAAGCAAAGCAATTCTATTTAAACACGAATTTTTTATATCAAACATATTATTTCAATCAAAACCACAGTTTTAACGGATTCCCACAGGTAATACGCGAAGATTGGGGAGTTATGATTTCATGCTACTGGTAACACAGCATCAATGACGTAAGCTTGTGTCACCCACGTGACCTGTGTGTCTCGGAATGGCGGAGTATATTATTATACCATGGCTGGGGCTAGTAACGCGATTGTTCACGTTACCAGCCGCTAGTATAATAATCTAGTATAATACAGACACAGACTCTAGCACTGCTATACAGTGGCAATAGTAGCCGTCAGCAAAAGAAATCGCAAGTCGCTGTCAAAAGAGCGATTACCGATATTTTGAGAACGACATCGCAGCTATCGTCGTAGACGTCGCAGTCGCATAGTTAGATGCCATGCGGATTAAAGCTTTTTGTAACTTATCGAAAATTTCAGTTCTGAATCATTTATAACTCTGCCCCAGTGTTTATTTACTGGATTTGAAACAGAATGAACTCTGTGCGTCCGATTGGTTAGCATATTTTAATAGCGTCTGGCGTCGAGCCACTGTTGACGACACGCCTTAATGTTTCCCTCTCCCCTAATGTGCCTACTTAACAAACTAAACTTTCTTATCGGACAAACCAACAACTCTCCGCTGAGTTTCAAAGTAATATCGTAAAATAACTACGACCTTTTGTTAGCTATATCGCATAAAAACGCAACAAAGTTGAGTCGCGAGCTTTTCATTGGTATTAATTTTGCATACTTTCGAAATATTTGTATCGTAAAAATCTATGCCGAGGATGTTGAAATATGGGCGAGCAAGAAAATATGTACATCGTAGCAATTATTATATTAAAGATGCTTGGAATACGTACTATCTATATTTGAATATAAAAGTGAAATACCACGCACTGACTGATTTATCATGAAAACTAGGTACTAAGGGAGGATTTTGCGAAAGGACCGAATTAAAAGGGACAAAAAGCAGTTGAATTTTTGTATGAAAGTCTTCATATAACTCGCAAACAACAGCTAGTCTTTAGGTATAAATATAAAACCAAATAAACGAATGCTAATCAAGAAGGCAAGCAATAGTAATGACATCTTGTGACGCCTATTGCTTACTTTTCCATTTTAATATAACGACAAAAGCGTTCGTAATTCATTACAAGCCAGAAAATTTAATGGCATCTCGCATAATAAAAAATCCATCCATACTTACACTGAGAAACGACCCCCGTCTATACAATAAGACAGCTTGATCGATGTGTTCGCGATGTTTTGTAGGAATCCGGCGAACCTAACGACCAAGGACGCAATTTTATTTATTAAATACCGAGAGAAAATTTAACAACGACACGACCGCTATCCCTCAATTTATCCCTCTTTGAAGAAATAGTAGGTAAGTAAAGCTCACTGGGATAAGGACCAGAAGTGTAAGGCTTTTTTCACACAAGCTGAAGCCAATAGGATATACCGATTGGTCTAAAAATTGGTATATGGTGTTACCTAACATAGCGTTCGATCGATATCATGTATTTGTACTAAATAGCGTTAAAAAAAACAATCGGTAATATCAAACCTAAAGGTCCGCAAATAAAGTCTCTTTTTGCAAGACAATCATATGACATTTTCATTTATTCTTAGGTATTATGTCTCTTAGAAAACCATCATTGTGTCCAAAGCCTAAGCGAATTAAGGGAGGTCAAAGCCAAGCCTAGCCTTTTCGAGGCCCTTATTTCTTGACGTTCCAAAAGTTTTTCTTATAAAGATCACATTAAATAAACTCGTTCCTTTGACTTGTGATGCCTTTCGAATAGTGATCATCTAGTTTCTACTAGAGCCGATATCCAATTATTTGATAGACATTACTTTGTAGGTAAATAAAGATTTTAGAAAATAATACCGAATACCAACTGATTTACTTCATCATCATCATCTTCATGAGTAATCAGCCGCTCTTGGTCTACTACTGAATAATAGACATAGCCCTCTCCCGAGGCACGCCATTCAGCCCGATCTTCGACTTTTCACAGCCAATGCCAGCTGCGTAACGTATATCATCTCAAGGCGTCCTACGCTACGTTTTCAGATTCATGGTCTCCACTCTAAAGCACGTCAGTCCTAATGGTTATTGGTTGTGCGACACATATGACTGGCCCACTGCGACTTCAAACTTCAACTTGCTAATTCGGTATGTAAAGTTATAGTTTTATTTCGTAGATAAGGCTATTTTAAGAAACTAATTTTAAAATTTTTGTTTTCTATTGAGTAGTTATTTTACAATATTTTTTTGAAAATTGAAATTATGTGACATCACCATATAGCACAAAATTTCGTTGCGTTGAGAAGCCTAAAAAAGCACCCCATATTGGCAGCCCTGAAAAAAACCAGACAGTCAAACCACAGAAATGAAAAAATATTCTATTCCATGTGACGAACAGTGTGTCAAATGTATAATATTTTTATTCTTAAAAGGCACAGAAAATAAAATGCTACAATGTGACGTCATTTAGAGGACAATGAAAGTCGAATGATTTCTTAGTTTTATGTTAAAATAAATGGCATCTTATCGTTTTAAAAGGTCAGAGTAGAAAAATAAGGGTTGGTAACATAAAATCTCGAAATGGTTTTGGAATTGGCATAGGTAAATTTTTTGAGCATACCGAATTCGCTTAGGTATGTCAGCGTCTTAGGTTCTCAAGCGAAGAACATCGTCCCGGATTCGATCCCTCTGAAAAATTCTAAGCATAGCTCGCTCCATGGCTCGCCGAGCGTCCACGTTCTCTCGCTCCAACTATAAGTGTCCACGGATCAGCACTAAAAGTCCCAACAGGAAGAAGTCGAACGCACTGGTTAAAGACTATCGTTATAAGACTTTGTGAGGTGGGGGTGATCAGAAAACTGGACGTAGTTTCCCGAAAACTGACCAGCCTAACCGTATTCCTTTCTTGGCCTACGCTACGCTCAACGATCTATTACTATAGCTACGCTACATGGAGGTCTATCACATGGCACTCCTTTACGTAGCAAGCTATGAACAAATAGTGCGTAATTTTGTTAGCTGGCACAAATATAAACAATGCAATAGGTGCTTACTAATAATTTCCTTTAAGGGGAAACATTTCAGCAAAGTTAAAATTACTTCGTTGGTATCTGAGAACAACCTTACAAAATGATATTCCAGCACTATTGTTGCTTTGATATAAATAAGTGCTAACAGCAGCACCATTTTGCAGATAAAATGAATCAGTCAAAGTAGGACAAAAGTGCATAAACTAACATATTAGTGTGATGCTTATCATTGCTACATTGTGCCAGGCAATTTTCTGAGCGGCTTATATCACAGATACGAGTGTGTTATTCAGTAATATATGGCTTTCATTTGGTTAAAAGCTTTATATATTTGCTGTTCCAAACGCGTTTTCATGGCGATTCGATGGAGCTATCATTAAAATTATCCTGTCGCGACCAATAAAGTCGAGTTTGAATATAGACGATTAATATCAGTGCCACTTTATAATATTAAATCGAGAGAAATTGCTCTTTAATCCGATGTATGTATGTGAACACTTTGGGACCAAGTTTTCGTGGATTAAAATAGACAAAGAGTTAGACTGTGTTGTTTTAAACCAGGATAATGATCGATATAAATATATTTAATTTGACATTGACATCGATTCTGTTGTACCATTTTTAAGAGACTTGAAATAATTGTCAATTTAAAAAACCTACTTCAAAATAGTAAAATAACATTAAAATAACTACGCAATTTCGTTTACTTAAGACAGCAAAAAAAAGGAGGCTGACTGGAAAATGACCCGTATATAGCTTAGTAGTTAGAATGCTTGGGACATAAACCTGGAATACTCAGGTTTGAATCCAGTCGTATGTTTTTTTAATTGTCTTTAACACTTAGCTGGTGATATTATAAGGAGTAATCCACATGCATGGGTAAAACCACGAGGAACAGGTAGTGCAGAATAAAATCAAATAAAAATGTTTTAAAACTAACACAAAAAATAATCTAATAAACGGCTACCATCGCCCTTATTGTCCATGTTTTCTGGTTTATTTTCATGAATCCCAGTCTGGGTTTATTTGAAAGCAAAGGTGAGATAAATAACGCAATAAAAGTCATTCTTAAGCAGGCATTCTTTCCAAAATGCTGGTGGGATTGCCGCGTTCAATTGCAATCATTGCTAGTTCTATAAGTAAGCCAGCATATTTCATTGAAATATACACACTAAATTTCATCCAAATCAGTCCAGTTTGGAGGAGGAGTTAGATGAAATACCGACAGCAGCGCCACCTTACGGGTCTAATTGTGTTTTCAAACCATCCAGGAACCCATCGAAATTATACACATAAAATTTCATCCAAATCGGTCAAGTTCGGAGGAGGAGTTAGGTGAAATACCGACAGCAGCGCCACCTACCGGGTCCAATTCTATTTTCAAACCACCCTAAAACCCATTGCAACATACACACAAAATTTCACCCAAATATGTCCAGTTCGGAGGGGGAGTTAGGTTACAAACACACAAACAGAAGAAAATCCCGACGGCAGCGCCACCTACCGGGTCCAATTGTGTTGACAAACCATCTAGGCACCCATTGCAATATACAGCAAAATTTCATCCAAATCGGTCCAGCCGTTTAAGAGGAGTTAGATTACAAACGCTCGTAGAGAAGAAATATATAAGAAAAAAAATAAATGAAAAAAATGAAAAAAATGATGAATGATGAATGTATATATGTATATTAAGATATAAGATATATATACAATTCCTAATGTAATCTTAATATGTATACATTCGTATATGTATTAAGATTACATACATAGATATAATATAATAATGGAATAACATAATGATGTAATATACTAAACTAATACTGAGGTAATACTAATAGTGAGGTAATGTACTGATATTTTTTATAACATTACGTACTTTTTTCGCAACGGGACTGTTAACTTCTGAAGATTCATTGCATTGGCAGTCTGCCAGGTTATGTAGGAGTGCACCTACTCAACCTTTTCGACAACCTGCTTGTACTTGACGTTGTTCCGGGATCTCCGTACGAACGCACCAATACCCCCAAGCGCGCTGTCTGACAAAATACTCCCAAGAAATACTCGGAGAATTTCCTCTATAACGGCGCAGATCACAACGCACCGTTGACTTCCCATATGGGAGGTCAAATCCCCAAATCTAACCACCCATGAGCCCAAAGGCTTCTTTTTAATCGGGTTTTACGATAGGATACCAAAGCCGTAATCTAAGACCTCGGCTCCAAGGTCATTCATAGCATCATTACCAACCTAACACATTCCCGTAGTACTTACCAAGCAGCACAAGATAATACACTAGTCAAACAAGAGGCTTTTAGGAGCTCAAACATGTTGCTAACTAATACAAGCTTTCAATGCTATAGTATACGAGTAGCTAATTGGATACTCTGATGGGACAACCGTGTTGTTCTGAGCCTACAGTTATAGTCTATATTATATACTCACATATAATGACACATGCTGCAATAATGGCAAGGCTCATCATAATACCTACTGCTTCTATGCAAATATCCTGTAATATGCATATTATGTATACAAAGATATTTTATGTAAAAATTACCAGACAGTTGGACCAGCTTGTTTATATATTAAGTTGTTTGAAACTTATTAATGAACTGACTAAGCAAATACATACATAAATTTATCGGTATAAATTGATGTTTTCTAAAATGTATTATGTATCAATTTTGTTTTGTTTATAATGCTTATAATTATTTACAAGAATTCCGCACTTAAGATTTAAGATTAATCCAGTTTTAGTTTCAACCGCATCTGGTGGTATTTTTCAAAATGAGTGCGCGCGCGTGGTTCCTTTCGCTAAGCTTTTTTTTGCGTAGATGTCCAATTTTTTTTTTTTCATTTGTTATTGTAGTATGTTACACAAACAATACCTTTAGGTATTGTTTACAGCCCCCATACTGGCTGTATAGGTAATGTTTAAGTAAAGATAAAAAACAAAAATTTCTTTAGACAGTATATGCAATGCAAAACTTGTAACAGATATGTAGGTATTTCATATTTCCTTAGACAGTTTGTACAATGTAAAACTTGTAACTGTGATATGATATAATAATCGTAACCGACGAGTGTTGAGAATCAAAGATAAGTACATTTTATCAAATGGTAGATTTTGATGACATTTTTTTTAACCCTACGCAAAAAGAGAGGTGTTATAAGTTTAACCAAGAACGTGTGTGTCTGCGTGTCTATCTGTGGTAGCGTAGCTCCCAAACAGCTGAACTGATTTTGATTTATTATTATTTTTGTTTGAAAGGTGACTTGATAACCTTTATAACCATATATATACAACCGAATTAAGAACCCCTTCTTATTGAAGTCGGTTTAAAATGGGTCAGTGTAGAGACAGTTCACTTTGTAGCGTTATGTTAAGCCAAACGAAACCGAAGCTGGTATAAATAGTAAACCAACAGTTTCTCCATTAGATTTTAATCAAACTCATACCTACATGTTTCGTTTACCACAAATCCTTACTTCTGCCTTTGCTCCCTAGTCAATCATAGGACCCAGAGCCAAAGCTCTGATCGGAAACTAATTACAGGTGTGACTGCGATCCATGATTGGAGCGGCATAACTTGAGAACTACGTTGGGATATGGCTTGGTTGTACTTGTTTATTACTAACGGACCACCCAAACCATCCACCTGGGTGGTCGGTTAGGAAAACTTGTTCTTAACATACCACCAGCTTTCCACCTGGTTTGTCAGTTAGAAAACTTGTTCTTAAGAGACCACCAGCATTCTACCGGGTGGTCGGTTTGAATCGTTCACTCTTCGTTTCAGACCTGTTTTTATTAGTTTTATTCGTGTGGTTAGAATGATAGATTAAGTTGATTATTCCGGTCTGTCTCCTGTCCCCTCGCGGGGACAAACAGGGTGGAAAGTTATGTTTGCCCCCCTGTTACCGGCGAGAATGGAAATAATTAGTTCGATCAGTCCCTCAGCCGTTTTTTTTGGGGAACTGAAATTAATAAAAAGTTCGTGTTGTCCCCCTTTTCCTGACAAGGAGACAAATTAAGAGCTGAAAATAGCGCCTATTTTACACAAGCAACTTTGACCCAAGGAATAAATTTGAAGAGTATACATTTTTTGTTATATTTTGTTGTTGAAATGTTAGCAGAAATTAGGAGATCCGTAGACGACCGAAAGTCACAAGTGGCAGTGGGCAGGGCACATATCACGCAGAACAGATGGTCGATGGGGCTTAAAAGTTCTGGAATGGAGACCACAGACCGGTAAGAGCAGCGTAGGACGGCCGCCCACAAGATGGACAGACGACCTAAAAGAGATCGCAGGAAAACGCTGGATGGAGGCCGCTTCAAACCGGCCCTTTTGGAGATCGATGGGGAGGCTTATGTCCAGCAGTGGACGTCCTATGGCTGAAATGGCGGTGATGTGATGATAATGAGTTGCCTTCTTGTAGGTAAGGTAAGACAATAAAACAAAAAAATTACCTATACTTTAAAAAAATTACTGAGTAAAAAAATGTGTGAAATTTAATTGCTGAATTGTGCCAACGTTGTCTTCTATACTAATATTATAAGGAGGAAAGTTTGATTGTTTGTTTGTTTGTTTGCATTGAATAGGCTCCGAAACTACTGAACCGATTTGAAAAAAAATTTCGCTGTTGGGAAGCTACACTATCCCCGGGTAACATAGGCTATATTATATTTTCAAAAAAAATGGGGATCCTTACTAAAACTCCAATAATGTAACCCAAGGTGTAAAAAAATAAGATTTACAATTTTGACTGTATGTTTGACAGTTCTAAGACAGGACAACGTCTGTCAGGTCAGCTAGTATTTGATAAATCTGACAAATCATGTCAATTTGGCATTTCAATAGAAAGAATTCAGAATACATACCTATGCTTATTTAATATTATTTTTGAATGTATAATCTCCGAACGACAATTTTGAGTGTGTCGCCCGCACATGTTGTTTGATTGACGCGCCTGTACGCCCAAAAATATCGAATATTGCCAATAACTTTACAGACACACATCAACCGTTTTTAGGGTTCCGTACCCAAAGGGCAAAAACGGGGCCCTATTAATAAGCCTACGATGTCTGTCTGTCTATCTGTCTGTCCGTCTGACTGTCCTACCTATTAACGGCTGTATCTTTCGAACCATAACAGATAACTAGTTGAAATTTTCACAGAATATGTAATATTACGGCGGATTGGCTAACAAGTAATAAAAAAGTAAAAAAATAAAAACGAAAGAGCCCATACAACAAACGTATTTTTTACGTATTTTTGTATTAGCTCTAATGTAAAAACAGTAATACGTACAAGCGTCAAACTTAACATGATTATAGTACACATTTTAAAATCTAACAAAAAATAATAAAAAATTGCTAAGTGCTAGTTAGTTACAAGTTTATGTTCATTATAAAGTTATAAATAGTAATTTCGTTATTGAATTTTGTGGTGGTACGGAACCCTCAGTGCGCGAGCCCAACTCGCACTTGGCCGATTTATTACTTTTACTTAGATAATAAAAAATATACTTATTTCTTTTTTGGTCGTTATATTGTATGAAACGTGAGAAATTTTATCTCAGGTAAAAAAACGGATAAATGACTGTTTGAATGAATGTTTTATGTGTTGTAACACAAAGTCGATTGAGAAAGATTAATCTATTAAGTGGATATAAAACGGCGTTATTAGATTGGCTCCATTGGAAGGATTTATAATCTACCGTCCAGGGAAGAATGTAGGCAAAGTGAAAATCGGATTAAACTCGGTGTTACCTTGCCGCAATCGGCGTCTAGATTCGATTCCCTGCCGCCCCCAATGGAAATTGGATTTGCAGTTCTGCTGAGCGGTGCATTATGGACGCCGTAGATACTTTCAAATCAACGGTCTGCGATGGGGTAATATTTACGGAAGCTTTTGCTTATACTATTTTATTTTATTTTATTATTGTTGTTATTCATGATGTAATTTTTGTATGACGGCTCAGAGCAATTATGCGGGGTTATTATGTTCTTACCGCCTACACGCCTTACACGCCTGAAATGATTTTGATAAATGAGGTGTCGTTAGAGTCCTCTAAGTCTAGGGATGCTCACTAAGGTGACGTAATCATAAATACAAAATGACGATATGTAAAGACAGGTTAAAGAAATAAATTTGACTGCACCCCCTCATATCTATCGTTGATAAAGAAAAATACACCACCACACAGACCACTTTTAATTTTAACTGTTCTTAGATTGTCTCACAGTCTTAAAATAACTATAAAACACTGGTGCACACGTGATCAAACTTGATATAATTATCATTGAATAGGTCAAATAAAAGTTAAACCTATTAAGTACTTATTTTTTTATTAAATTGTTCCATGTAAGTACCCTAGGTGATCTGACAAAAATAACATGGTCTGGATCTTTTAAATACAAATAAACCTGTGTTACATACATTTTCAATTTTTTCCAAACAGGAACTGCAAGTGTCGTGAACCTTGCACCAGTCGGCTCGGCCTACGGCTTCGCGCAAAATGTGGCCCCGGTGTCAATAGTCAATTGCTACCTCGCAAGTACCGTGGCTTGGCCTGACAACCTCACCACGGCACTTCCTTCGGTACATGAGAACTCGCTTATATGACGGCCATATAAAAAAGTAACCCCATGCAAAAAAAAACAGAAATAGTATCAGAGACCCCAAAAACCCCTTAATACAAAAAATCTGCCTCCTCGGACCATTTTGAAATTTGGGAGCCACTTTAAGTCCCCTTGAGTTTGTGATCTTGGATTTAAGTGTGCCCCACCAGATAGTCCCCCCGATTACATATGACATTTGGTCAAATACCTATATAATTATGTCCAAGTGTTATCGAATTATGAGCATTTAACGTTTGGTGATTTGAAACGGTTTTTTATTAAATTAAATTTCTCCAAAAAGTTTCGAGGTTTTTATTGGTGTTAGATAGATAGATAGATAAACTCTTTATTGTTCACACCACAAATTGAAAAAAAAAAAACATTTTGAAATTTATTGTTGTGGTGATTTGGTGTTATATTTAACTAAGAGGCCATTATGTGTGTGTGTGTGTGTGTGTGTGTGTGTGTGTGTGTGTGTGTGTGTGTAGTGGTAGTTTAAGTTTATTTATAAGTCTCACAATGATTTCAAAGATAGAAAATGACATAACACGCCGATGAGACTATTCAAAGAGATTACACGGAAGTTGACGAAAGAAGAAATTGCAGAAGATATCAGCCCTAAACGGAAAAGTAGAGAATTAACTTTCACCAGAATGTGCTACAAAATTCAGTGGGGCTGTATTACATGTTCATTGGGTATAAATATCCATGTATTATGCAACAACGTTATCCCTGCCCGGGGGTTCTAATCCTCCCAAACGATTCTTTAATAAGCTTCAAAGAAGTTTCTCTTAAAAGGCCGTTCGTTAAATGAATCTGACTTTCTTTGTGGGAAGAAAAGGGGATCCCGAAAAAGTCTCGGCCGCTCACAATGGCACGGTTGGTTTACTCGGGGGAGTTAAAAAGTTACCTACGCTCCCGAAACCTTCGGGCCTACAGTTTGGGCCAAAACACGAGAAACATAGTCGGATTTGATTTCTGTTTTCATAAAGTAGTCTCTCCCATTACGTGAGTTTTATAAGAAATCACGTCAGAGCTGTCCTTTTTCTATTTACTCAATTCCAAAGTTGTTTTTTCTAACCTTTTACAAGTAAGTTTAGTTAGAAAGACTTACTTTTCGCAGATATCTTAAAAATCTAATTCCTTTTCAATTAAATATTTTCATAACCGACTTCAAAAAGAGGAGGTTCTAAATTAATTTTCTTTTTAATGTTTGTGACCCCAGAACACCGTCATTTAGGAATTTATTTGGAAAATATTTATTTATTTGAAAAGATATACTTTTTTTTTTGGTCTCATAAAAGTTTCATTCATTTCAAATCGGTTCAGTAGTTTGGTTTTTAAATCAAAATAGCTGCACAAAATATGCCACTCAAGCCATCCAAATATACAAATAAACAATATTGCGTATTTACTAATTTTGAAGACAGTTTTTTAAATTGATAATTGTTTAAAATTATCGTTTACGATTTTGAGAAGACTTGAATGAAATTCCATTGAGATAAGCCACTAAAACTACTCCCGTGTATCATAAGAGGTAGCTTTGGAGGAGACTTGAATATGATAATTTCAATAACGCGTGCGTAACGTAACTTTGGTGTTTACCATAAGCAGCTTAGTGTTGCTGTAACGCATCATCATTCACATTACGTACGCAGTTATATGACTTCGGCGGGAAAACCGCTCTGAGTTATTTCGCAAAAAAACAATGGTGAGCAATGGTGGCCGAACGGTAGCATATGCGCTCACAATCTGGCGGCATCCAGTTCTATCCTGCACCAATCATTATTCAATACCTAAATAAATAATGTGCAACTTCGATGCCATCACTCAAAAAACGGCGAAACCAAAGAGAAGTATAATATACGGGGCGAAACAAAACATCGTGAGAAAATTGGAATGTCCAAGAACCTCAAAAGTTAAAAGAGATAAATGACACTCACCACAGAAAAGAAATATTTCGTTTGTCACTCACCAACATGCACTGGGCTAGCATGGTGGATTGGTGATTTGGGTTTGACCACAAAATTAAACCGGTGAAACAAATGAATTTATAAATGTGATTAAAAGAAAGGCAATAATAAATTGAAACGGTGGGAAGAACGTATTTATCTGCATCTGTAATGTGAAGGATGACGTGTAAATACAATAGCGAACAACGATGTAAAAATAATAGTTAATCAGCGAGAGTAATTCCCTGAACCAGTGCCGGATTAGGTAAGCGCGGGGCCCGTAGCAAACTCTTTCAAAGAACCCTTGATCGACTATGGGTTCTTAAGTATAAAGTGGTAAAAAAGTTGGTAGGAAAAGTTGTAACGTTTCACGTTTTTGTGACATCAAGTAACTTCAATATACCACATCTTCACTCAAAAAATTACGCTCAGGCAGAGAGGGGGCTCCGCATATTTAAACCCACTCAGGGTTTAAATATGCGGAGCCCCCTTTCGCGCGGGGCCCGTAGCAATTGCTACTCTTGCTACGTGGTTAATCCGGCACTGCCCTGAACATAACATAAATATTGTCTAGTAGTACATCTCTTGGTTCCACTAATTTAGAATCACCAGACTCATGGTCCCAATAGTTATAGGCTCCTGGTTCCACTTCTAAGTCCCACTACAAGCACAGCTTCATCTTGGACTCGTAGTAATTAAATAAAAAAATGGTACGTGTACTTAAATACGCGCATTACAAGTTCTTATACATAAGATATAATGATTGAAATTACCCGAAATAAAGTACGCCTTGTATATAAATGGATAAGAGTTATTATTATTATTATACACTAGAAAAAAGAAAATAACGCGAAACGGGAATAATATTTTATAAGGTATTTTAGTGGAGAAGATTTGACTGAAACGAGCGTCTAGAGTGGCTAGGAAAGGGTTTAATCAAAGCGGGTCAGCCCCAACGATGTAGTAAATAGTCTATAGAGGTGGAATCAGACCTAGTAAGTTTGTCAGTATATAAGATCAAGGTTTATGCCATTCAGGGCAATATACTCGTAACTTAAGCTTATTATACACTGCTATCTCGCTCGCGCTTTTCAATAATTTTAATTATGTAAAATCACTGTGAAGCAGAATTAAAAAATACAGTTCAAATAGACAATACAAATATCGTAAACTATTTTTTTAATGTTAATATCATTTGTTTTGATAGTAATGTCTATAATGTCTGGTTGTTAATATCTATTTAAGTATGTATTTAAAAAACTATATATGTATGTATATCAGTCTCTGGCAGCCATATCACAAGCTTTGCTTAGTTTGGGGTCAGATGACCGTGTGTGCAAAATGTCCCAAATATTTATTTATTTATTTATTTATTTATTTATAAATAACATAGATTCATACTGAATCTATGATAAATAAGAACTAATTGTTTTTTTTATTATTCTGTGATGGTATTATATCATCGAACATGTAGCAACGTGCAAGTAAGATAGCCACGCGTTTTGGTCTCGACCTTAATAACAAAGGTATAATTGTGGCAATATCATACTAAATATTATAAATGTAAAAGTTTATATGTGTACGCCTGTTTGTCCCCACTCAATTCCGTAACGGTTGAACGGTTGTGGTTGAAATGGAATATGGCTTACCCAGGATTAATTTAGGCTATTTGAAAAAGGAAGGAAGGAAGCCTGTAGGAATGAAATCACGTGGCACTGATAGTTTTTCGTAATGTTGCATTTGTTTATAACATAGTGAGGAAACCGATTATGTCCAAGGACCTTATAACTTCATAGAGATAATGTTGATATTCGCCAACATGCACTGATCTAGTATGATGGTAGTAGGTTAGAATAAATCCTCTCTCTCCTGAGAGAAGGCATGTGTCCCACCCAGCCCAGCAGTGGGAACATGATATGCTAAAATTACGATAATAGTGATGATCTTGAGTGTCATAGTGCTTTATATTTGTGTTTATGGAGTTTCTCTACTGTTTTCACATAAAATACTTTAGCTATATACCGTGGCTTGCATCTAAGCGGTAAAAAATATATGATGCATCGCTTTACCATTCTCTTTTATTTCACAGAAAATCGTAAAGTTTAAAATTTTCGCTTCATAGTTTTGTATCACAGATCCTACTTATATATTTGAAAAGAAATAATTTGATTTAGTAACACTATAAAAACTACGTACTAACACGACCTACGTGAATCTAATACTTATTCTAATTTACAAAGTTTGATAACATTTCCTAATCTTGATTTACTGTTAAAAGTTCTAGAAAAAAGCAAAAAAAACGTTTTTTTTCTGAAAAGGTGTGTTCGCATTAATTGTAAGCACGGTCCTAATTGTTTTGGATTTATAAATATTGCCTAGTTAACGTCTTAATTGGGAAGACAACACCGCCCACAAAATATGTAATGGGACAACCTTAGAATAACTACTCAGAGAAGGTAGGTTTCCAAACAAAGCCTTCCCAAAACGTAAGCTCCAAATTCGGTTTGTAGCTTAAGTTTCGATTGGTATTTAAACGATTTAAGCAAGAAAATTTATGGATTACCTGTGGAATGTCAAACCATAACGCTTATGCTGCTTTTTTTGGTTTGTTGTGGTACGATTTCACCGCGCAAATTGTCATAGTTAAAATTTTATATTTTTTTTTGGAGCCATATATGACTCCATTTGAATGGCTTAAATTTTGCGAATGTACTTGGTTTCTATGTGTAGTTATTCTAAGGGGACAACCTAATATTGAAGCGGTAATACAATTATTTTATTTTACGATGTATTTTAGCCCCGGTAGCCCAATTGGTCAACCTACCTTCTGCGCTTGGGGGTGTGGGTTCGATTACCACTTAGAACAAACATTTATGTGATGAACGTTTGTGTTTGTTATTATCTATTTAAGTACGTGTTTAAAAATATATATGTATGTCTATCAAGCTCTGGCAGCCATAGTACAAGCTTTGCTTAGTTTAGGGTCAGATGACCGTGTATGCAAAAATTTACTGAATCATAACAAAAATAATTATAAGCTTTTGATTAAAAAATCATCCCTGGCGCATACCTTGCTAAAAGCTCCTGTTTCATTTTTATCTCTTTTAACTGTATCAACAAAAAAGAGTTCATAAATATTTATCACAGGCCCCATGCGGCAACATCAATTTTTGTACTATGCTATAATCTGTGATGTATGGGCTAAATTTAATTCCGGTAAATGTATGAGTTACTGTGTTTATGTTATTTTATTCGTACAAGCAGCAGCATGGCGAGCAAAGCGAGGTTGCAGTTACTTTAAAAAAGTAAAACCTACAACGGTATATTTGGCGGATCATAATTATATTTTATATAGCCCTTCTCATCGATTTCGATGAGGGCGACCCTTATTAATTATTATTTTCTAATAATTTTTAGGGTTCCGTACCTCAAAAGGAAAAAAACGGAACCCTTATAATTAGGATCACTTCGTTGTCTGTCAAGACCCTTTTTCTCAAGAACGCGTAAAGGTACCAAGTTGAAATTTATACTATATACTAGGGTCTACAGTTTCTTACGGCTGTAAAAAAATAAAATTTGTAAGTCAACGCAATCAAAAGATATTAACGTTTATGTCGCATACTTTGCGATTTCACAGGGGAATCGAAACCTATAGGGTACTTCCCGTTGATCTAGAATCATGAAATTTGGCAAAAGGCAATGTCTCATAGCACATATGTAGGAATAAATCCGAAAGTTACAAATTTGAAGTTATATCATTCAAAAATTATTATTTTGCTATTACAAACTTTTAATTTGTAGTTGGAATGTATGGAAGAACCTTATAGTCAACTACAAAGTTAAGTTTGTCTTTCAATATTTCAACTTCAGTTAGTTTTTTTTTTCCATGTCCTGTTTTTGTTTTTGGACTCACTACTCCTACTCGTCCGGTTTTTTCCTATCATGGACCCTAAAGTAGCTCGCTAGGCGAAACTTAGTCTTAAAGACCCGATCGCAAAATGTGTAGTAGAGTTGGCCAGATGAATAACGGTATAGTTACAGAAAGGATTAGGTCTTTCCTTTTGAAATTGGCGTTTATGCTCTAGATTTTTGAGACGGATCATATTACGCAAATGGAAAACAAAAACAAAAAAAAAAAGACCAGTCATCGCTTTCATTTTAAAACACCAATCCAGTAATGATACGTACCTTGCTCTCTCGCTCTCTGAGAGAAGCCCTGTGTCACTGAAACGGTAGTCCAAGAAGGTCAGTGGTCTAACAGTGACCTACTCCGTAGCAGTGTCTATTATGTCTTCTGTACTAGCAGTGAGCAGCAAGCAGGAGTTTTTAAAGAAATATTTAAAATTACAGTTATAAATTTGTCGATAAAAAAAAGTGTTTTTTTTTTTTTTAAATAATTATATTAGTATATACACGACGACTTATAAAATAACTTATAAAACAGGAAATTTACGAAAACTTAAATTAATAACTAAAACTTAAAATAAAATCTAAACAAAATAACTACTAATTAAATTTTAAATTACAAACTAAATATTTAAAAAATAATGTTAATCAAATAACCCACCCCTAACTTAAGAAATTAAAGTTGTGCGTTTGGAAGGTGGTGGACGATCGTAATGGTATCTGGGTAGAGACTTAACTTTGAAGAGAGTGTGCCGTTCGCCGGTGAACCAAAGGCGCTAGCTGGTGAAGGGTTGGTGGCCGCAGAAGCTCAGCAGGTTGCAGAGATCGGAGACAACTCCGGAGGAGCGGCAGGAGTGTGTGCAGGTCAGTTGCTGGCCAAGTTTCAGACAGCTTTGAAGCTGGCACTTGGTACTAGTCCAAGAACTGTATGGCATGAACATGATAAGCTGATAAATATGATTCAATGATAAGTCATATGGGAGACAATTAATATGTCTTACATTACTTTACGTGTCGCTATTTGTACTTATTTATGATGACGTCGCGTCACATGATTCGTATTGAATCCATGTATTACCACTCGAGTTATCTCTCCAAGCTCTCTTCGATACTAAAGTGTAGAGACACACAATATTTGTTCAGTTACAGCCAGATCAAAGGCAGTCTCTTTGGCATACCACATACTCGAGCAAACCTTGAGGTCATGTATGTAAGTACTGCATAACTAATGATACGTGATGAAAGAAGATCATTTTATCAAAGAGTATACAGTAGCGCAACATCACAAGCAACATTAACCCTGTCTGCGGTCCGCAGTGTAGACTGCGTTGTTTAGGGTTATAGACAATCACTAGAGTGTATGTGACACTTTAACCTCAACCCTGAACAGACCGCACAATGTCGTATAACACAGCGTTCCAGATAATTCGGCCACCCCCATCGATAAGGTTTAATGTGCTCCTGCACTACACGCACGCACATTGCCTTATTGGATTGCTTTGCCTCCCTGAATTCGCTTCGGCTCTTTTACAATGGTCTAGTTGCCAGCATTGTAAGAAAATCGTATAATGTGTTTCACTTTTAACTCACCATTTAACTTTTAAGATAAATAGGTAGGTACACACCAATATTCTACAATTACCTATATATGTATATAAATAGAATCAACGCATTAAGGCGGTGTAATAGACCTCTAAAGTTTGTATGGAAATAAACAAATATTCAAAATTATTTAAAATTTATTTGTTCTATTAATTTACAAAATTTGTCAAATATGGCATTTCTATTCGGTGAGACGAATGATAAGGTCGTCTAAGTAAGGCCAAATATGTTGCTTAACTTGGTAATGAATAGGAATTTGTCACTGACTCGCACTTGGTCATTATATATTATTTGTTGTTATACTTTAGACTGTGTACCTACTATACCAAGTTTGACGCTTGTACGTATTACCGTTTTTATATTAGAGAAATTACAATAATACAAAAAAATATACCTTTGTAGTATGGGACCCCCCATTCTTTTTTTATTTTCGACTTTTTTATCATTTCTTAGTTAATCCGCCGTAATATTACATATTCTGCAAAAAATGCAACTGGCTATCTATTGTGGTTCGAAAGATACAGCCGTTCAAAGATAGGACGGACAGACAGACAGACAACGTAGGCTCAGTAATAGGGACCTGTTTTTACCCTTTGGGTACGGAACCCTAAAAAAGAAGGTAGACTGTTTTGTCTGCACCTAACTTTGTTTTGCCTACCACCCCGCATTCTTCAGTCTACCCGTGAACATGGTGCATGTAATTATGCCGAAATATCGAAGCTCCGTCCATAACCTAATCACGGTAAATATCCCATTAATAATAATATAACTACCAACTGACAGTTTAAAATAATGTTTTTGTTTTTTTGCAATCTCTAATTCAATCAAGTCTGCCATCACACCATTGTGCACCATCTTGAATCACACATGTTTTCAGCTCAAGTATTCGAGCTATGTTTGCGCCAGTGTCACTATGCCAATGTAAACCAACCTTCGTAGTCCCTAGGGCCGTCACTTGTGCAAATCTCGCCACATTTCCTCACGTGAGAAATTCCATTCGCACATTCGTCGAGTCTTTCTGACAGGGAGACGTTTTATGTTCAATCGGTGGGAATGTGTTTGGAGGGGAACGTAACAGCGATGCATAAACAGCTAACCCTAACTAACCCATCAATTGGCACAGAAAGTAAACAAAATAATGTACATAGGTATGTCGCTGAGAAGCTTATGTCAACAGCTGTGCAACTTATGTCCATAATTAGACGAGTTTAACTAATCAAAATAATAGGTAACACTAACACTACAACAGTTAGACAGCCCATAGACCGTTGAAGGTCTAAAGACAATCCAAATGCATGTTTGTTGTGACCCTTTAGTTCTTACATTTTAACTTTATTATTATTGCTTAGTTAATCCGCCGTAACGTTACATTTCTGTGATAATTTCAACTGGCTTTCTATTACGGTTCGAAAGATACAGCCGTTAAAAGGTAGGACAGACGGACATACGGACAGACAGCGTAGACTCAGTAATAGGGTCCCGTTTTTAGCCTTTGGCTACGGAACCCTATAAAGTGACTGGAGCACGAAATTTTCAAAACGAAGCGAGCCCTTTGACCAATTTAACAATATAAATTAATTGATTTCATAATTATATTTATAAAATTGAAATATTCTGGTGCGTATAGAATAGCCGATTGTAGTAATAAATCATTGGCCAAAATAATTTCGAGTCAATCACGTGGAGAGGCGGGATCAGTGTTTGCCGATGAAATTGAGTTTTTCGCGTAATAAAATCTGATCATGTATTAATTAACTTAGGCACTCGACAAACATTGGGCGCGTCACATACCCTCGAGTGTGTTATTTCACAAAATTGGCTTCATTTTTTACATCGCTCCTTTGATGAAGGGTACGTTCATATATAAAACTAGCGGTCCGCCCCGGCTTCGCACGGGTATTATTGGAGTTTTAGTAAGGATCCCAATTTTTTTTTGAAAATATAATATAGCCTATGTCACCCGGGGATAGTGTAGCTTCCCAACAGTGGAAGAATTGTTCAAATAGGTTCAGTAGTTTCGGAGTCTATTCAATGCAAACAAACAATCAAATCTTTCCTCTTTATTATTACTAGTGTTCCGCCCCAGATTCGTACGGGTATAGATTATAGCCTATGTCACCCGGAGATAGTGTAGCTTCCCAACAGTGAACGAATTTTTCTAATCGGTTCAGGAGTTTCCGAGTCTATTCAATGCAAACAAACAAACAAATCTTTCCTCGTTATAATATTAGTATAGATAACAAGTCGACGCCATAATTATTCATGACATACCGAGTAATCTATCATTAATTACGAATTCATTGAATTAAATTAATAACAAAGACTACATGTAGAGCAAAACCTCGGTATATTCATTTCAAGTTGACTTTGAGCCAATATCTGCTTCATTTTAAAGACTATTGTAGTCACGCTCTGAATATAATTCAATTTCAAATAGCTGCCACCATCTGCTCAGACTTTTTGCAAATAATATTAAAGTTAAATAATATTTAACATGCGCCTGACGCTTGTTTTCAAGAATGTGCGATAAATATATGAGTAGTATTAAATTCACTACATAACTCTCGGGACGGTTCATAAAACACGACGAAGTGGGCGTGAACTTAATCGATTTCAATGACCACAGTATAAAGGAACTTCAATTGTGTTCTGGCTTGGGATTGGAACCAAAGGCATAACTTGAATAGTGGGAGAAACACGTCGAATCGGATAAGCTAGAATTACATTCAAATATTTCTTACTCACTACGGTTGCAAAACCTATGCAGCTTCTAAGAATCGACGATTTTTGACAAACTACTTAATTTTATAAGACAATTGCGTGCTATTCACACATTTTCGTTAATTTAATGCGGGTATTAATCACGTAACTCGTTATGTGCGTGGCTTCCGGCGGTCAGCAGTGCAGAGCGAGACGAAGCAGAGCGCGCGAATTCACCTTAAAAAAGAAACAGACGGACGGACGGACGGACGGACGGACAGAACGAATTTATAAGGGTTCTTGTCGGGCTACGGAACCCTAAAAACGCCAAATGTGGGTAAAACTATAGTCTGGAAGTGGTATGGATGTACATCAGTAAATACTTAAAGTTATTTTATTTCAGTCCTTACGTAGGTGAATTCCAAACATACACACTTACTTTCGCATTTATAATGTTAGTATTAAGTATATTTATTTTTGTTGTACCCACAACATCTCTGAAAATTGTTTTTATGGAAACATGAGTGACGTGTAAGTGTGAGTATCCTAGAATAAAAGAAGCCGGTATGAGTCATTGACTTCTAGTACTAGAATCATAGCAAGGAAGGATCGAAAAAACTTTACCAATATTTCAACTCAATGGTGCTAACTTTGATTAGGGATGTACCTATAATTATGGTGCTAACAAGTATGCTGCGTTCCAGTAAAGTCAGTTTCTCGCTGACTTTTTTAATGCGCGGTCGTTGCGCGTCGTGTCTGTCTTAAGATCAAACATAAATAAGCACATATATTAATAAATTCGTATAGGCACGCTAACATGCAACATCGTTAGTTCAGATTTGACAGATGTACCTACACGGTGAACATTTTTCAGGCTCTAAACATATATTATTAGGACGCCAGGTTAGAATTGCCCTCTCCTGATATTTGGCTCTATGGTATGCGTATATAGATTGATCTAGAGTTCTCAGCATACCAACCCTAATGTAACAAATGTTGGGTAGAGTTACAGTATTTTATCTGATTCTTTAATGGAGGCCAAAATCCTCAAGATACTTAGCTTGTGTATTAGAAAGAAAACAGTTTTAGGGCAAGATTGAGAGTTTATAAATGGTTTGGTCATGATTATCTGACCAAATCATCAAAAAAAATATTTGATCATCAGTCTATACGTATGTACGCTTTAAAATCTTACGGCACCAAGTTCGATTCTGGCGGCCTCTGCACCAATGACTTATTAAGTACTTAAATAAAATTATGTGCCATCTTTAAATGGCGTCGCTCAAAAACGGCGAAGAAAAACATCGGGAAGAAATAGATATGTCCTAGAACCTCATAAATTCAAAGACGGCGGTTTAGGGCCCATCCTCTCTCTCTCTCTCTCTCAGAGAAAGCTTATGTCCCATCAGTGGAAATAAGATAGGGTGATAATAACGATGATGATGATAAAAATTAAGGGTCTCACCACATGCTAAAATAAGAACTCTAAAGAAATAAGCCTATAATAAACGCCAATTTATTTATCTACAGGAAAAAAACAGTCTTATTTAAATATCCATCTCCCGAAAATATTTCTTGAAAGCCTAAGTAACGGAGCTTTCATATCTGCGACTCACCCGTACGAATTACACGTAGAAACGGTCTGAGTTTGTTCCATTCTGGAAATCTTCTCTTCTTACTTTTTTCCTTTTTAGGGTTCCGTACCCTAAGGGTAAAATTGGGACCTATTACTAAGCCTACGATGCCTGCCTGTCTGTCTGTCCTACCTTTAAACGGCTGTATCTTTCGATCCGTAATAGACAACCAGTTGAAATTTTCATAGAATATGTAATGCGGCGGATTAAGCAACAAATAATAAAAACATCAATAAGTAACAACGAAAGGGAGGTCCGCATAGAACAAACGTATTTGTTAACGTATTTTTGTTTTGGCTCTAATGAAAAAACCGTAATACGTACAAGCGTCAAACTTGGCATGGTTATAGTACCCACTCTAAAGTATAACAACAAATTATAAATAATGGCCAAGTACGAGTCGGTGATAAATTTCTGTACATTACCAAGTTATAACTGGTATTGTATTTTGTGGTGGTATGTACGAACCCTCAATCAGCGAGCCCGACTCGCACTTGGCCGGTTTTATTTATTTAATGCTATTGTTGATTTTACAATAGCATTAAAGTTTTCGTAAAAGCAAACACGTAATTCAGTTCATCGAAACTCGCGTGATCATAACGTGACAATGGTCTTAGATACACAAACAAAATACGCAACATGCTTGCGAGTCAATAAAGTTTATACTATTCATCAAGCGACAATGTTCTCTAGTGTAGACAAGTAATATAACGAGGTGAAACATGTATTTTCATCCCATCTATTCGAAAAGGACGACTTGGTTCGCCTACCCAAAGGTGGTGTTTTCTATAAGAAACTTTTAGCGGGCTGTAATGAGTTTTTAATCCTCTTTATAAGTGCGCCGCAATTATCTTTGCCGCGCATTTTTTGAATTTGGTACATCTTAGTGTTCAGCGCCAAAGAAATCGAACGCAAATATTGTTTGAATAAAGTCTGGCTGGTACGACGGCCCAAAGTCGCGCCGCCAGCTGAATAAAAAATAAAAGAAATCAAATTAAAAACGCGCGATCTACAGCCCGCGTTTTCGTAAAGAAGACAATTTTTCTTGGGCCCACCAAAGTTTTTTTTCTTAGGCCCACCTAATTTAGCATATATTGATGGGACCAGCACTATAAAATTTGTCGTTTTTTTTGTACCATTCGGACGAAAGATAAGGGAAAAATGAAACCGGAATAATAATATCAAGAATAAAATGTGTTGTTTTGATTTTAGCCACAATTCATTCATTTCCCTTATAGTCACTTGACCGGAACGTTTTTAATACGAAAAAGGATGCATGCTCAGGAATTTATATACAAAAATAAATAGACCATATTTTACAACAGTGGCCATAGTAATCGGCTTTTAAGTAAAAATAATTATACAATAGTCGCTAATGGTATTATAGACGCTTATAATTAGCGGCTTGAATATGTTTTTAATCCTAGTTTTAAATATTTACTAATATTGATTTACCGAAACCGTAATACTATGGTTTCGTAAAATTATAGAGGAATGGAACGTAAATCCGCCATCTTGACGTTTGTTGGTTTGAAATTGACAGCAGTTATGACTTATTTCAAGTTACTTCATACTAGTGATGTCTCATACTTTAGTTTTTCTGACTCGAATTACTTAAGTAACTCGTGCTATTGACTCGAGTTGCAACTGGAGTCAACTTGAATCGGCGATAGTGGGTTCTGGTGATGTGTCTCGTCAGTATTTGTATGAGTTGACGCTGGAATGATTACTAACTCGATGCAAGTGTCAACGCGAATAGGTCCTGCTAGTTGGTACTACTCCGTTGATTGAACGTGGACCGTGGAAAATGTGACACGCACTGCTTTCGTTTTTTTATTGGTTTGAACAGTCGCTCGGGTCAAATAACCCAGTCAAATCGCTCGTACATAGCTAAGCGCAGTCACATCGCTAAGCGCATCCAGCTGGCCTGGCACCGACACGGAGCAGTTTATTGAGTTGAGTTGACTCGATCTCAGTCTCGCACCAGTGTCAGGCGCAGTAACAAACTGTTGACAGATTTGATTCGAGTTGCACAAAACTGGTCTCGTAACTCGTTCATGATAATATGCGAATAGTGATATAACTCGCACCACACATCACTATTCATACTTTCCGTTTGTTTCAAATCGCGTGATCGTCTGATAGTGCTTTCAATTTTTTCCGTATCATTATGAAACTACAATAAATCAACATGTACAATGTAAAGCGCCTACTCCAGAAAACCGTTGTCAACTGTGCAGTAAGATTTCAACGCGTAGACAATTGTGCGAAGACATAATTACTGTCCGAGACAACTGAAGATTTTCCCAAAGATCTTACCTATTTGATTTGTGCCGTTTGTGTGTGTGTGGATTTCTTGCGAGGTGAGTTTTTATTTAAGTAGGTATTAGCTGATGCCCGCGATTTCGTACGCGTAGGACTCGGCCTTCGGCTTCGACAATATTTCTTTCCCTAAAGGTTACAAACATTTTAAAAAGTCAAATCGGTTCAGACGTTCACAAATTACTTATGCCGTTACTTAAGAACACCATTTGATTTATATTTATTACTAGCTGCGCCCTGCGGTTTCACCCGCGTAGATGACACACTCCTTATGACATCAGCTATCTGCCAGAGAAACTCCCGTCAAAATCTGTCCAGCCTTTTTTTAGGGAACATACATACACACATCGCCTCTTATATATATATGAAAAAGATGAAGGAGGTATAGATAACAATGCATTTAAACGTCTCAAACCATGTTGGTATCCGTACTTGTGTTGCTAATAATATTACTAACTTTATTATTTCTGTTTGTTTTAACTTACCTGCTTTTATTTACAGCTAAATCAACTAGCAGTTTGCAGATACTGCTACTATTAATTTTGCAAGAAAATATCCATACTTCTGATGCAATAATAAGATTTGGGTACCTATAGAAATATTTACATTCCATGTGGATGTTCCATTTTAAGAACACACCAAACACAGCGTTCTTGTTCTGCAGAAAGGAATATTGATTTTGCAGTTTTCAAATTATCAGGTAATTTCAAAAATTCTTAGTGAAATCATTGAAAATAAAAATATTAAGTATATCTAGTATATCTAGTATTAAGTAGTATTTTTGTTTAGTATATCTTTTTCTAGTTTGCTATTTAGTACCTAGGTACTCCTGTATAGAGTGCAATAAATAAACGTTTATATACTAACCATCCCTTTTTGTGCAGATAGAACGCTTAGAACAAGTCTGTATGGCTTGGTGGCTGAAAGTTTCCAGCACTGTGAGCAGGCAGAGGCTACGAGATGGTAACAGAGCTGTGGCAATTCGTCTTATGGATATTGAAGACAGCAAGAATATCCCACAACCAACCTCTATGCCTACTCTTACTGTGCCCGGTATTTTCAGGGCAGCAGCAGCACTTACTATGTATAATTATAAGCGTGCTGCTTCTACTTTCCGTATTAGGGTCTAACGTAGGAACATTTCCGTATGTCCTAAGTAATGTTCTCTGGTGTTTTTACAATACCTACGATACGCGAAATTGCATCATGTGCTAGATAATGTATAGCTTTGCTGTCACTTTTCGAAGGTTTAAAGAATCTATTTCTGAGTGGGTTACCTATTTAATTATTATTATGATAATAATATTTTGTTACCTACAATGTCTTTTTTTAAATTCCGCCTAGCCATACAATATCGCAAGTAATCATTACTCGTGCTGATAATGATTATCAGCACAATTGCTAGAAAAAGTGCTGATGCAAAAATGCGAAAGTAACTCTGTCTCCTTATGCTTTCACTGCTAAACTGATTTTGATGAAATCGAATATGTACATAGTTTTAATCTTGATAATGACTAGGCTACTTTATATCCCAGAAACCTAGGTACATAGTTTTCATGGGATGATCACTTATTTTTGTGACAAACCAAATCGCGCAGGCAATCGCTAGTATTAGGTAGTAAATCACTAGAACCTAAGTAATAAAGTTACTTATATATAATTGTTCATTGTGAGGTTTTAGGTTATTGTGAGATTCATTAACTGATTTCTCGATACTCCGGTTAGATCGGATATAGCTAATATTACCACTGAATCTAGAAATTATGAGGAACAAATCGACATGAGTTTCATTACTATATGCTATAATTTGTGGGTGGCCTATTTTTCAAACAAAAGAAATTGTCTCCTTTTCACGGATTGTTAGAATTCATGGTTTTGTGTAACAATAAATTTTCATAATTGCGAAAATGGCTCAAATATAAATATAAGTTTTTAGTTGTTTTATTATTAGATACTATTTAATTTCAATTTAGTTGTTACTCTATGTTTTATTAAATAATAATATTACAATAAAATATGAGGCGTCTTTTATTTTCTCATAGTGGGTGATGAAAAGTAGAGCGTATCACTCGGGCGCAAAATATATTTTTTTGGCTCGGGTGACGTACTTTAAATCCCTCGCTACGTTCGGGATTAGTAGCGAAGTGAGGGATTCTTTAGTAGACTAAAGAATCCCTCACTTCGCTTTGGATTCAAAAAAGCGCCCTCGCCGTAAAAATATTATTTTGCTCCCTTACAATCTACTATTTCATGTTTTAAAAAACTCTTTATAAGCCTCCACTACTTTACTACAGTATGACTTTGACTTGACCGTTACCTGCAAAAATATTTCAATACATGGCACACACTGGCAAATGTACAAGACGTGCGATGCCAAGATCCTGTTAAGAGGAAAGAATAAAAGTGTCATGTTAAGGGCGATTGAAACAGACGAAAAAAGACTCAGTGAGTAGAACTAGTAGAATGCATCTACCTGCGTCTGTAATGTGAACGGGGCAATAGGGGAAATAGGGCGGATCGTTATTTTTCTCATTGCAAAAACAAATGTTGTTCAGTCGCTCATGTCAATCCGGCTCATCTTTATTTGAACAAATTAATTTAGTCGCGGTAACTCATACATTCCACTGTTTGTTGTTGGTTGGAGCACCCAAATGGTAGACCGGCTCATTCCATTTTCATTTTATATTTAGTAGTCTTTGTGAGGAACAATTTCAGATTTTATAGCTCGTCAAACTAAGAGGCTTAGTAGACGTAGAAATAAACTGTGATGGTGGGAAAAAACCCTCAGACTATCAAGCAACCCATCGAATACTTATTTCCTCATTCATTATTTACGAGGTATATTCAGAGAATATGAAAGTAAAATACATAATCCGCTAAATGAGAAAGGCCCTCAGACAACAACTCAACCGTAATGAAACTTCATTTAGCGCTGAGTTGGTAAGACGGTCTCTATTTGACGCGGATAGCTTACCTACTTGTTAACCGACTTCAGGAGGAGGTTCCCAATTCGAATCGTTTTTTAAGGTTCCGTACCCAAAGGGTGAAAACTGGATCCTATTACTAAGCCTACGCTATCTGTCTGTCTGTCCGCTGCACCACCAAAGCAGCTTCACCCAGTCTTTTCTGCACGACAATGTGCACGTGTGTAAGCTAATATTATCAAAGAAAGCACTTACTCAAAATATCACTCATCCATTTTGTCCTCCAACAATATTTTACCAATATCGCTTTTGGCGTATATTGCAATTACATGCCATTTTATGGTGTTGCTAAAAACTGCCATAAAAACTTCTACTGTCAACGCGCTATAAAATAACCGTAAAGTTCGGCTACTTTCTTTTATCCCTAATAGTCTCTCACAACAATGAGAACAAAATGTCTTCCTTCCCGTGTTTACCTTACGTTTTCTTTGTGAGTAGGTACTCAGGTGAATAAGTTTGTCTTTTTGGGGTTATGACAAAAAAATATATGTTACGTGTACCTATAATTCGAATTTCTTCTGCCGTAGACTTCCAGATATAAGGCAAAAAGCGGTCTTTTTGTATATTTTTGAACATAATTTTACAAAACAGAAAAAAAATGGTACTAGATGACTGTATGTATGACGGTATATATTACATACATTTATACTTTATATTAATGATATTTTTCATATTTTTAATTGTTTTTCTTTTTCATTATTTTATTTTTTACTTTATTGCAAACTTACCAATAATTTAGAAATGAACAAATGGAGGACATAGTGCTAAACATTATTTTTGTCATCCACCTGGTTGGACAAACAAACAAGCAATGAAACAAAGTACTTACGTTAACAAAGTCAATTTTTTAAACAACGGATTTTTAGCAACTTTTTTTATGTACCTACTCAGCTACCAGTAATATACCTACTAACCTCATACTGTAACGTAGGTATCTACCCATTTTTATATATTTGGAATTTTTAATCTAAGTACGTATTGCAAAAGTGTTTGTATTTCCGCCTTCCTGATTTTTCTGTGCCGCTGAGCTCGTGATCCATTTCCCTATCCAGTCGTGTCACGCAACGCGTGCTCACGACGTGTCAGTTAAAATTAGTTCTTCCGTTTTGACTTATTTAGGGGTATTTTATATTTATAGCCATCATCCTGCCAGCATCAGAGTAAGTTGATGATATTATATTTTAGGCCGCAGAGTTCCTTTTTTGCCCTTATTATTTCTATCCCAGTTCAATAAAAAAATGCATAAAACAAAGCAAAAAATAGCATAGCATAACTTCAGTTCAGGAACTTCATCAGTTCGGGCCGGCGCTGCCGCCGCTCAAGCCGAAAACTTCAAACGGCGCAAATATGCACACCTTGACCCGCGGGTGTACATGTCCGCTCCGTTTGGGGTGGACACGATGGGTCCGTGGGGGCCGGCCGCTTTGGGCTGTATCGAGACTTGACCAGGTGATTGGTGGAGGCGTCGGGTGTCCAGAGTGCAGGCTTTTATCCACTTGTGTAGTTCTGCTGACTACAGTAATCACGCATAGATGGCTCTGGACAGCGCTGGACACTAGTTACCAACACGTCGCGCACGGTGGTGAAATCACCTTATCCTGTTTTTTCTTGAACAACTACGCATATGAAACTATTTCTATCCTATTCTACTTGAACTAAGGTACAAATTTTGATAGAGCAATCCTGCCAGAATTCAAGGTTTATGATTTTTTAAAAATCGGCCGTACGAAAGTGACAGTCTGTGTTCCGACTGCTTCAGTGTCAGAGAGCCGTTAGGGGCCACAAATGCAAGTGGTTATTTCGCACAGAAATTGAGCATCGCCATTCAACGCGCCAGTGCCGCCAGCATTCTGGGGACCTTTCTCTCCACTAATTTAAGTTTTTATTTCATTATTTTAAGTTTTAGTTAATTATGCATATTAATAATAATATTATTTTTTTATTATAGAAACTGACGTGGTTTTCACACATTTTATTTATATTACACGGGAATTACTCACGTAAGATTAAGCCGGTCACTCCGACTATAGTTTCAACCGCATTAGGCAGTCTTTTTCAAGGTGAATGCGCGCGCGCGGCTGCGTCTCGCTTGGCACTGACCGGTCGGAGTGACCGGCTTAATCTTACGTGAGTAATTCCCGTGTAATATAAATAAAATATTATTTTTGTTGCATCAATTTTCTCCTAGCTATATAATCCCTCGCCACACTTCCCTGTTTTTGCTGACTTCAAAAAAGGACTCAATAGGGTATATGACACTGGTGGAAATAAAATATGAAACCTAGCTATATTGAAAGGTTTTATTTTAAGAGATTTTTTCAATATTTTATCAGTCCCAAATTTAATCACTCCTAAATTTAATTATTTAGATTTCAAAATCACAATTTTTTGTCTATGTGTCACGTGACTCGAAAATCCAATCACAGTGCGTGACGTCAATATGGTGATGACAGCACAACCAAAACAAAACAAAGCAAACAGATCGAAATCAAATTCATTTTCTGTAAAAGTTTACTAAATTTATCAATATTAAACGAGTTAATTATGGTGATACTCACTTCAAAATGATTTTCACAAACGTAAATCGACGAAGTTGTTGGTATTTGAGAAGCATTCTATCTTCCTTCAAGTCACAACCAATTTCTTCGTATTTCAGCTTTAGACGGTACAATTATGAATAATTTCGCAAGTATTGCATTCGAAACATTGGGACACTGAGGCACTACACACCAATGATAAGTTTTACGATCCATTTTCAACTAAATAATTTTACAAATAAATAATAACAACGGCAGCATTTCACGGCCGACTGTGACAGATGTTTGTTTATTTACATGGGCAGCATAGAGTAATATAATGGGAAGATTCCGTTCGAAAGATGCGTTCGGGGCACCCAGAGTGAGATTTGAAAATGAATAACAGATGAACATCAGTGTTTTTTTAACCATCGATTTCACTATTGTTCAATTGCAACTGAAGTGTACGCTCAAATACTCGTAACAGCCAAGTTGTGTCACGGTTTTTTTTCACACTGACGATTACGTTGTAAACGGCGATGCTTTATTCTATCGCATGCCTTGAACGCAACTCTGTAGTTAAGTATATTGACGTCACAACGTCGATTTGGCGCGTTTTGATGCGTCATTTAAAAATTGAAATAAAAAGAGCTAATAATTTTTCAATAAATTTTTTATAAATTATAAATCATTTATAAATTTTTTATAAATGAACTAATGGAGGTAAAAGTATTTTTTAGTATGCACCATATACTTTAAATTTAAGGCCATTGCAATAATTTGTCAATATCCCTATTCGGTTGTATGTATTTCTTGTTACCTCAGACCTCCGTCATTAATAAACCGATTTAGAAAATTATTTTTATTTGAAAGGAAATACTTTCAAATTTGTTCCGTAAAAAATTTCATCAATACGGTTTAGTAGTTTGTTTTTAAATGAAAATAACTGGGAAAATACCTAAATGATTGCGTATTTATTAGTTTTAAAATCGGTTTTATTAAATTGATAATTATATATTTATAGCCAGCACCAGAATAAATTGATGACATTTTATTTTAAGCCCCAGAGTAAATTTTTTTGCCCTCATTATTTCTATCCCTGTCCAATCTATAGAAGCATATACAAATTTCATCCAAATTTAATTTCCTCCAAGCTAATCCCTCGCCACACTTCCCTATTTTTCCTCATTAAAATTCTTCAATAAACACCGCACGGTGCTGGGCGCGAAGGACGCACATATAATTGATCACGTCTTAATGTCGGCCCAGAAACACCCGCCCTGCTGGGCAGCTTGCAGATTAAACTGATCTGTTATTATATCCTGGACAGGTTTCATTTTTTTTACCTTCATAAAACGACGGTTAAAAACAGTATGGCAGTATTATAGTTTTGCAAAATAAAAACGTTTGTTATTTCTAGGAATTGAATTTTCTCTTGAAAATACGTACGATACGTACTAACTTCTGGGAAATAGTACCAAAAAGTTCTAATACTTATAGCTGATGAGAAAAAACTAGAAACGGAGTAACCGGCGTGATAATTCCTGTGTCATAATAAATAAAATAAGAGGAAAAAAAACGTAATGGCCAATGGTTTGAGTATCTGTTCCGAATGTACATATACTGAAAGAGCAAAACAATTCCAAATAGAGCTATCTACTGAGCAAAGATTACAAAACGACAAAGTTAAATGTGAATTTCATTTTTATTTATCCCAGTATTATAAGTATATAATTCCATGATACAGTTTTGCTGTCTCTTGTATAAATTTAAGTAGAAGGTACTGAATACATGGGCGTCAATAAAGTATCTGCTTGCTTTGACGATGTTTTTATTGTTATAAAATTTTTGATGATTTTGATCTTATTTACTTATTATTATTATAATTTTTCTTTTTTCTCCTTAAATTACGAACAAGTTATGTAATCATTCGTCTTATTAAAAAATTTCTGACGAAACCGAAATACCATATATTTAGTAACGTTAGCCAATCCAATACTAAGTTTCGATATTAACCTACCCACCGTGAAATAGAGCAATCCTAACACTCGGCAGGAAATCAAACTGCTAATAGCCTGTAACAGAGGCCGAATGTCATTGATGAATCAACGAATGGAGAACACTCCACTTAAAAGAAAAGTTACCAAAAACACCTTTCTGCTAATACAAGTTTGCTACTACGATACGACAGACAAAAAAAAAGTTATTGAAAACCTTTAGACAGATAGAAATAATTGTGATGTTGCAAGTTTACGTCAATGCTTATACTTATTAATGTCTTACTGAACCTTTGTGTTTGCTATATGCAATAGTCAATAGTAAAGTGAATAAATTAAGGCTCAATGTTAACTGAAGAGACGCTTCGACTCTACGTCAGTGCTTCGACTGTTCTAAACTCTTGTAATCTAGTAAATAAGGTACAATTTTAAGCCTTACTTAAACTGAGAAAAGTTGACTTTTCCACGGTCTCTTCTACGCCGGCCGTACGCTTCTTGATCTCTACAATCAGTACTAGGCTTAAATAATAAGGACGAAAAACATTTGACAGTCTAACAGATTATCATTCCATGGCAAAAGGTTTGGACAGTTCGGAGTCACTTCATAGCGTGAGTTGGCGAGAACAGCTTGTAATTAATTATTCGACCTAAAACCTCCGACACAATGCAACTACGGGGCAAAAGTTATTAGGGTCAGATTAACCTTAAACCCTTTTTGGGGAAAACTTGGGAAAATATTGAGGCTGCTGGCTCAAGTTTGGCTTTATTTTATTTTGATTTTATCGCATTAAAGATTAACAAGAGTGAATGCTTGCGGCTACAATATATTTAGATAAGTATGAATGGGTACGCGCCGCGGTCGGCCTCATCTCTATTTCTTCTCTTCTATATCTCTTCTTTTTCTCTACATATAAATTAAAGTCGCTTCCCGCGTCTGTCTGTCCATCTGTCTGTGTAACCACTAACTCCTCGCAACGGATTTTGATGCGGTTTTCACCATCAGTTAGATAATTTTTCACGGAAGGTTTATATAACTAGCGACCCGCCCGGTTTCATCATCATCATCATCATTTCAGCCGTAGGACGTCCACTGCTGGACATAGGCCTCCCCCATCGATCTCCAAAAGGGCCGGTTGGAAGCGGCCTGCATCCAGCGTTTCCCTGCGGTCTCTTTTAGGTCGTCTGTCCATCTTGTGGGTGGACGTCCTACGCTGCGCTTACCAGTCCGTGGTCTCCATTCCAGAACCTTTCGGCCCCATCGGCCATCTGTTCTGCGTGATATGTGCCCTGCCCACTGCCATTTCAACTTACTAATCCGGTGGGCTATGTCGGTGACTTTCGTTCGTCTACGGATCTCCTCATTTCGGATTCGATCTCGTAGAGAAACCCCGAGCGTAGCCCTCTCCATAGCTCGTTGTGCGACTTTGAGCTTGCTTATGAGGCCCATAGTGAGAGACCACGTTTCAGTGCCGTATGTCATCACTGGTAACACACACTGGTCGAAGACTTTCGTCTTAAGGCACTGAGGTATTTTGGACGAGAAGACGTTGCGTAGTTTACCGAACGCTGCCCAGCCGAGTTGGATTCGCCGATTGACCTCTTTCTTGAAGTTGGACCTACCTAGTTGGACTGTTTGTCCTAGGTAGACGTACGCGTCAACAGCTTCAAGAACTGAGTTCCCAACTGATACTGGGGTGGGCACAACATGGATATTTGACATGACCTTTGTCTTGTCCATGTTAATTTTAAGGCCCACCTGTTGGGAGACTCGATTGAGGCCTTCGAGCATCATGCTGAGATCTTCCATCGACTCTGCCATGACCACAATATCGTCGGCAAACCGAAGGTGAGTGATGTACTCGCCGTTGATGTTGATGCCGAGTCCTTGCCATTCCAGGAGCTTGAAGGCATCTTCCATTGTGGCAGTGAACAGTTCGTCCGGTTTCGCCGCCCGGTTTCGCTCCGGTGTAATTTACGTGCGAAGCCGGGGCGGGTCGCTAGTTGTTACCACATATAATGTTTTTAAGCATATTTCCGTTTAATATATTCATATTTCGTTTATTGCGTACAATATTGTCAATACTAATTTACACTATTTTTTTATTTTTTTATTTATTGATTTTTTGGTAAAAACAAACCTTTACTTTTTTTATTGAATTTCCAACGTTTAGCGATTAGCAACAAAGCATGTTTTATAAGAATAAATAAATATTAGTGTACAATTTACTACATTGTCTGACCACCAATCCCGGCCACTCAATATTAAACTTTCTAATTACACTCCCTCACTAATCTATGGTTCTAAATTAGTATAGCCACTATACTGGACTGGACCCTCGTTTCCGAACTAATTTAATAAATAAACTTGTTAAATTCTACATACCTACTCGTATTGTAACGAACAAACTAGAATTTTGTTTAGTCAAGCGGCGGCCGATTGTTGTGTTTCAATTTTGGCCTGTACCTAGCCTTTTAGATTTTACATAGAGAATGTTACCACTAAAGTTTGATTCCATATGTATTGGCAATATTGTATGTCGGGTTTGCGGAATACTATCCCAAACGTACAGAACTTGAGAAAACATATAAATTACCTGCTACGAAAAAGGAAATCTGATGATTAAAAATCTTGAAGCACCTACTTACTATACATACCTATGTTTTGCTACCGGATTCGTCACTTAACTCCGAATAAGACTTAAATTCTTTAATGTTTTACAGTCTGTTGCTCTTGAAGTCACTGCCGAGTTTATGTGTCCTACACACATTCACTCGGTTCAAGCATTTATTTGATAAGAAAAATAACAGACAGCTGCAATAAAAATTTAAAAAGCTGTAAAAACAAATAAATGCTTGAACCGAGTTTAGTAGTGATTATGACTAGTAGAAGTCACCATTATCAGCCTATAATGTTCCCACTGCTGTTAAGTACTAAATTAGTCATTGGTGCAGGCTGATCCGGGCCGAGGATCGAACCGGTTGCCATCAAATTTTTAAGTACACTTGCTATTGTGCTTAGTCTCACTCTCCTGGCAAATAAGAAAGCAATACAAAAATCAATGTAAGATTAAAACAAGAATTTTTTGACGTTATGGTAGCCCCCGTGCCCCTGGAGGTAATAGAGACGGACAAGCACACCCGATAACATTACCCTTTTCTTGGGCAGTCAGGTAAAAAATATTCTTCATATTATCATCTAAAAAACAATTGTTAAAGTCTCGAAAAAAATATACACCAGTATTACTTTTAGTTTAATCGTGATATAAAAACATTTACAATATAATAATATTATCAATAGAGTTAAACAACTTGTATCCGAAAAAAGAGTTTCAGTTATTGAATTAACTTTTAATAATTCCCATAACTACATTAACGTCGAGTTATCAATGGCCACAGCCGCGCATTAAAAGCGGTTTTCACAGTACTGCAGTACTGCCGCATGCCGGTTATTTCAGAAATATTATGAAATCATTTTAGTTACCACCAATACTATTGCATTGTCAGTTCAAGAGCCTACTCCCACAGACAGTATTAAATATAATTCACTCTTATAATGTTTTTTCAGTATTCATAATATGTAATAATAGTCAATTATTATTTACAAGTGTTCGTGAACGTGCTCGAGTGTGGGTAAGTGATATAACGAGATGAAACATGTCTTTTCGTGCTGTATCCAAAACTCCATAGAAGCCTCTTTCAAAGCCTCCACCACTTTACTGGGGCATGAGTTTGACTTGACCTTGACTTACTTTACTGTTTACTGACCGTTACTATGATTTGTTTGACAATAAAACTTGAAAATATTCCAAAACTTACGGTTTAAGTTTTAAGATTTTTATTTCCTCAAAAGAATTTACAAATTCACTTATTGAGAAAACACAATATATATAGGTAAGTATTATAGCACCATTGAGCTTAGTTTACAGAGATAATTATGCAAACAATAAATTAACTAACAAAACAATAAAAATTAAAAAGTCAAACTTAGAGGGTAGATTTACAAAGCCTAGAAGTAGAAGTATGTGTATGCATGCAAGCGGCCCGTACCGTTCGTTGTTTATGATGATGATGAAAACTTAATATTAGCAAATACATATAAGACGTCAAAATCCTCTCTTATGGAAAGTATAACAAAAAATAACACGCCTCATTACGAAGTTATTTATGTATTGACATGTACTAGTAGTCAGTAACTAACACAATAAAATATTCAACACAGTAGCTTAATATTAACACTCGGTACAGCAACATTCGAAACGACCGTCGACTCTGTGAATGCGAATTAAATTAATATCTGCCACATAAATATCGTTATTCTGTTACAAACGAATCGACATTTATTTCGCGTGGAGCTATTGAAGTTAGCTTTCAGAGCGCCAGCGCTCAGACGTTGATAAATCCCGTACATCTGTCAAATGTAAGAATTTATACAAGGCTTGTAATGCTAGATTAGGGTGCTATGCACCCTATTTTTGGCATAAAATTATTTAACGCCTTGCCTAAATCCATACGGGACGCTAAGTCGCTGTATTTATTCAAAAATAAACTTAAGGTCTTTCTGACTGATATGGCGCCGTATAGCGTAGAGGAGTTCATTCCAAAACTGGAATGAATAATTGATGCCTAATTATAATTAGAATGACATTTATATTATTCTTATTATTTTGCTTTAATATTATGAATTCTATGATGTATTTTTTCATATTTTTAAATATTGACATGTAATTATTATTATGAATAAAATTATCATTATCATTATCGTTATGCTTAAAACTGCTACATATTCTTTCCCGGTAGAGTAGTATTCATATTAGAAAGGCTAATGTATATATATTTTTAAGAAGACATGTTTGTTACTTTTTATATTTGCAGGAGGTAATATATTCAATTCAATACAATTCATGTATTCAACAATATTTATAATTTAACAATATAAACCTAATATTTTTAACAAGACTAAAAATGTACAATTCATTATGAGTATAAAGTACCTACTAAAGTACTATCTAAAGTACTATACATGGAACTACTGAACCGGTCTTAAAACTAAGAAGCTACTCTTCCCCCAAACGTGGTCCACACATATATTTGCTCTGACAACGGCAATAATATTGCAAAAAGCTAAATGAAAACCAAAAAGTCTGATCACTTTTGCTAGGGTACCCGATATACTTCAGTGAAATTTTAATAGAAAATGTTTTATTCATATTTTTAGAATGTTATTGCAGCTGTTAGAGTAAATAAATACTTGGATTGAGAATAAGTGGCATGACCTATGTTTTGTTCACGATAAGGGTGACGCTGCAGGCAAAGTTTAGTTGCCAACGCGATAATCCTCTATCATTTTTTTCTAGTGCTTTTTGCAGGATGCAAGGCGCATACTGGAACGAACTGACTTAAAACACACACAAAGTTATAACAAAAAAAAAACATACAGTCGAATTGATAACCTCCTCCTAAAGTCGGTTAAAAATACAGCGTTACTATACAATTTTGTTGTACGGACCCGGGTATGTCCTAAAACTGCGACCAGAACCACCGCAAGAAGGCAGCAGCGCCCTATTAGTACACGGTGGACGTACTGCAATCTCCAAGCCGCCTGCTGAGCGTAGAAATTGTGGCAACACCCCTCCCTAAGAGGGAAGCCTTTGTCCAGCAATGGACGTTTAATGGCTGCTAATGTGATACTATTTTGTATGAATGACACTATTTGGCAGAAGGGTACGGCTTGCCCTCTTCCGTGGTTAAATGGTCGAAGAGAAAAACTGCTATCGTTATCCTTATTTAAAATAAATACAGTATATATAGAATAGATTTACCTTTGGCCAACAAATCGCCAAAATAATTTATAATTGAAAAAATATACAGTAATGACATCTTTTTCCATTAATCATCGGAAAACTTTTTTTGTCCTTTTTGCTTTTAAAAGTGTATAACTACGTGTTGTAGCCGTTAATGCTATGGATTCGTTCAACGGACTACCCACCGTTCATAAAGTTGCCGGAAGACGTAACTTCATTCTCTTACTTAAGGTAACAACAGTTAACCTACAGGAAAGCTCCACTAATGAAAAAGCACCTGAAGTAGTGCTCGGAACTAACAATTTATTGCCAGCACTTAGCAGCCCCTCTAACTAACATACGCTTAAAGTCAGAGATAGTAAAGTAGCCGCTTACTTAAAACAAACAACACACCCTCTTGTTTCTAGTACAAGCGTAAATTGTTAAAATACGACTCAAATATGGATACCGCAGATTTGTGTACGCAAAAATAAGGTAAGACTTGAAAGATAAGCTCAGCTCTGGGAATTCCCTTTGAGATTATAAGAAAAATGCCTTCGCGCTGAAAGAAAATCCAGTAGGCAAACGTAATAAGTCAACAGCGTTGCTACAGCGGTGATTCTGGAATCAATTTACATAATACACGTAGCGTATATACTCGAATTTAAAAATCAGCGACGCAAGAAGGGATTGTGAGATAAAGTTATCCGGATTTTATCCGGTATTCTCAGCGCCCGAGCCATGCAAAGCGTCGCCGTCGGCCAACGGGTGTCTGGCTCTGACATAAAATGCACGCTAAGGACCGCACACTGGCAAATCCCGGCAAATATAATGTAGCCGTTCCGCAAGACAATGCTGCCTGCAGCTGGAATAGTGTGCTCTAAAAATAAATATGGACCAGACGGTAATATAATGTGAACGTCATATTTAGGCTAATTCGCGATAGAACACGGAATTGTATCATTTAATATCAAACACAACGCGGGACTAATAACGATTTAGTTTAAAAATGTGACTCAAGCGCGCACCAGAAGGCACACGACATGACACGACACGACAAGACACTACACGACACGACACGATACGACATGACACGTCACGACATGACACGATACGTCACGATGCAATTATGATAGTTTTCGTTTTCGAGGGATACTTTGATCCCGTAAGACCTACTCCAGTAGGTATTCTATGCGGCGCTAGTCATCATTAAAAACGTGTCATCACAGCTCAACCAAACGATCCAATTAAGCTTGAGAATAAATTTAGAAATCGTCCCCAAAAAGAAAATAGGAAAAAGAAATATGAATTGCAATTGAATTAATAAAGATAGGCTGAGGAGAAAGAACGCCACCCTGAGGGACACCAGATCTAATATCACACCAAGAACAGAATATGTCCAAATCATACACGTTGCCGGCTCCATACAGATAACTTTGAAACTAGTCAATATCCTTAATAGATCTACCTACTTGATTACGTTTTTGCACAAAAAAGCGAATGCACAGAGGTTATGTTAGAATTTACAGATAAATAATAACATACATTTCCAGATGGCAATGGCTTGTACTATGAGCACGAAGGCATCTGAAAATAGCTGCTATTCATCATCGTCGTCATTTCAGCCGTAGGACGTACACTGCTGGACATAGGCCTCCCCATCTATCTCCAAAAGGGCCGGTTGGAAGCGACCTGCATCCAGCGTTTCCCTGCGGTCGCTTTTAGGTTGTCTGTTCATCTTGTGGGTATGGACGTCCTACGCAGCACTTACCGGTCCGTGGTATTAGTTTAAGAACCTTTCGGCCCCAGCGGCTATCTGTTATGCGTGCTATGTGCCCGGCCCACTACCACTTCAACTTGCTAATCCGGTGGGCTAGATGATGGGTAACTTTCGTTCGTCTACGGATCCTCTCATTTCTGATTCGATCTCGTAGAGAAACCCCAAGCCTTGCCCTCTCCATAACTCGTTGTGCGACTTTGAACTTGCTTATAAGGCCCATAATGAGAGACCACGTTTCCGTGCCGTATGTCATCACTGGCAACACACGCTGGTCGAACATTTTCGTCTTAAGGCACTCAAGGATTTTGGACGAGAAGACTTTGCGAAGTTTACCGAACGCTGGCCAGCCGAGTTGGATTCGCCTCTTCCTTAAAGTTGGACCTGCCTAGTTGGACTGTTTGTCCTAGGTAGACGTACGCGTCTACAACCTTGTTATTGCTTGTCTGTAAATAAAAAAAAAAACACTCCGTTCGGTTTTTTGGGATTTTTTAATATTTTTTTTCGATGTTAAATTTTTAGCCATCTTCAATTAAAAGCGGAAATGTTCTAAAACAAAAATTTCATAATATACTTCGTAACTTTAATCTAAGATCTAAAATATGCAAACATATTTTATACACAGATTAGGTAAAGCTACTATGTAGGTTCAGTAGGTAGTATCTACATTACTGTAGCGGTAGGCTAGTAGGTATACATCCAGCTGCTAGAACTTTCCATGTGTACCAGTACGAAAGCTACAACAAAAATACTGCCGTATTTGCAGGTATCAAAATTGAACATTATTTACACAACTTCACACGGTAAACAGTAATTACTTATAGTTTGCAGTAACATCTCCCAATTGTGAGCTATAGTTGCCCCAGAGGAGTGTGGTTTAAGTGGAACTACGAGTTACTTCTCGTATGCGCCGCGCATCTCTGCTTCTCTTGAGACTTGAATCATATTTGAGGCTTTTGCTGCTTTTAGCTGTAGCGTCATATAAATAACACAAAAATATAAGTACAATACTAAATATTTTTTTTAGTTGTACTATAGTCACTGTTGTCTTAGATATCTTTATTTTTAGTGGTATGTATTACATACTATGTAAGTACTTCGCTCGTTACTCTGACATATTAGATGCTAAATCTCTTTATAGAGTTTTGGCGCCAACGTTAAAAATATGTCGCCTCATTATTATGTTTTTCTTTTTTTTTTCTGGTGTACACAATAATTAGAGAGTTTCTATCTATCTATCTATTTTTCTAAATGTGTATTGTTTCACGTGTTCATGTGGAATAATTTTGAATTATAATTTATTAAGTGTTCCAAAACATGCTCGAGTGTAAGCAAGTCATATAACAAGGTGAAGCATGGTTTTTATTGTTGTGTTGTCTTTTCTCTACTTCTTAGACTTGATAGTTTTATTTTATTTTTCTTCTTTCCTCTTGCAAGGATTTTGGCGTCGCACTTGTGAATTTGCTAGTGTCAAATATTTGACTAATTTCAAATACGTTCTTCTTTTACGATATTAACGTTAGTTCCAATGAAATGGATATTATGTTACTTACCTCATTGATGTTTGGAACTTTGAAAGTCAGCAAAAAATTGAGTAGAGATTAACTTTGGGTTGATGTGCTGTTAGGTATTAAGTTAAGTTGTGCAGTAGTTGTAGAGTGTATTTCTGCGTAGGATAGCATATTTCGATTTCATTAGAGAACTAAAACAACGAAAATTCAAAATGCTATTTTTACAACAGCGATTATTTCGCTAATCTACATACATATTACGTGGAAAAAAAATGAAAAATGAAATTATATTTATTACTGTACTTATAAACATTTATACATAATAACATTTTTACAGATATTTTAACAGATAAATTATACTAATGTAAATTGAACACGCTTATACAGAGATTTTGTGGCCTTGATAGTATTATCTAACGACACTAGGCACAGCCTGTGTCGTGAGGACCTGGATACGATTACAAGTACACAAGAGTTAGATCTCAGCTGACATAATTTTACAATTACTTAAAAAAATACATAGCTACTCAATAATAATAATTTGACGCTACTACAAAAACGAAATATAATATGGCTAGATAATTTTAACAACAGTATGTACTTAAATACATTTTGGAACAAATTGGAACAAGCGAATCACTGCCCGTAATTACAGTTAGGGACTGGTGCTGTCGAACCGCAACATGACCTCGGTACATGACAAGCTCAGCAACCAGGATCGTACATAATTGCTTGCTTGAACTTGAACAATAGAATGGCTATAAACTAGTAAACTGCAGAGCGAAAGGCAACAGAAGCATTTATAAATGGATGAAAATGTGGGTGTAAATGCTCAGTTACTGTTGAAATTGTCTCCAATCAAACATTGCGTGGATAAGTATTCTCGTGAGAATGTAAATGTAATATCGTGATACTTCATTAAACGTTGCCTAGCAACCAAACTTCGAGAGAGAAAACATTCCCAGTTAGCTATGGGTTGTAGGTTGTACTGGGTTGTACAATGAGCCAATCTCGTGATGTCATCTGGAAACTTTGATAATGTACCATCGTCAAAGTCTGAAAATGACAATAATTTTTGTATCTGTAAAATCTTAGAAAAGGGCGTAGGTACTAAGCCGTAAGGGGCCCGTTATACTCATCATTATGAACAACTTTTATTTACAACGTTTTCAGAGTTGTTCCCATAGTAAAAGTTGTTCGTAATGGCGGGTACTATGGCCCCCTTTCGGATCAGTACAACTTTTCCACGTAACCCACTATAATCTCTGTGCATTCGCCTGTTTTTTTAGTTGAAAGCGTAATCAAATTCTTTATAAAATGTTGTACGCACGTACCTTTAAGGTAATTAAAGGAGATAAAAATGTATCATCAATTTATTTAGCAAAGGCCCATTAAAAGGATCTAAAAGTCAAACTTTTATATCTCCATATATCCATTTTAGAAAAAATACTCCGTATAATTTTTGCGATATCTGTTTTTTTGTTAAGTTCCACCTAAAAGTAAACAAAACAGTATTCTATTACTGTTCTAAACGGTACAAAACTCAAAAAATGCCAGCGGACGACGTGACGAAGGAAAGATGTAGGAAGTAAAAGAAGCGCCTTAAAAAATCCCAGTGCAAAAAATACCCTCATGATTTATTGCAGTGCATCGGTACTCAGATGTTCGATGTATTTCCGCGATCCCATTCTGTACGTGAGGCACGCTATCCACCTTCACAGCGGTGAGGCCCGAGGTTCCGCTACAACTACTTTTAGTCGAGGTGCCACTACTTTATTATATTCGTCATCATCATCATGAAACTGCTGGCAGTGCCACGCTCTCTCGAGAAGTCCTCCAAGTTAACACACGTCATGGGTCCGACGGCTTACAACCATTTACCGGATGAAATAACGGCAGCAACGAGACTGCAGTCTTTCAAAAATAGATTTAAAAAATGGCTCATTTGGCATATGTCCTTTTACAAATTTGACGAATATAAACTTGATATATATGAATTTTTATTAATATCATTGTAATTTTTTTTTTCATTTCTTATTTTTGTAATCTAATTATTTAATCTGTTAGAAATTCAATCAATTAATTTTTATTTTATTATTTGTTATTTTCTTACTTTTTAAGTTAAAACTGTATTGACTTGTAAATTGCCATTTTATTAATAAATTTACTTATGACTTATGATGACGAATTAGACCTCCATACTGAACGACAGCCTGCCAACTGCATCCACTAGATGCCCGCAACTCTCACGATGTTGTCGTTCCGTCTATTGGGAGGCTTACCTACGCTGCGTCTTCCGGTTCGTGGTCTCCACTATATCGGTTCTTCGAGCGATGTGGCCTGCCCATTTCCATTTCAAATTGCAAATTTTAATAGCTATGTTTGTGACTCTGGTTCTTTGGTGAATATACATGTTCCGTATTCTATCGCGCAAATAAACTCCGAGCATAGCTCTCTCCATAGCCCGCTGTGTGACTGAGTTTTTCCAAAAGGCCAACAGTTAAGGATTACGTCTCAGTATCACTCACATTGACCCTTGATATTGAGATAATAATATGTTAAGGTGGCGTGGCGGGTGCAAACGCATCCGGGGTAAATTAGGCTTGATTCCTTTAGTCGAACTTACTCAGCAGACGAGCTTGCCTTTTTTGCATGTGGACTATCTTAGTCACTAGTTAGTAGCTAACTGTTAGTTCATTAGTGTCGAATTTTTTAGCGTATGTGAAAAATGAGTACGTAAGCCGTACAGTTTTTACTCCAAGGCATAATAAGATTTCTATTGATTAAGTTTTCTATTGAATTCTAATCACAGTAATTTATATTTCCTTCCAAACTTCTAAAAAGATAAATAGAAAAAGTTAAAATAAATATACTACACGGTGTCGAATTAAATAAAATATAAATGCACTATGTCTCCCTCACTATTTTATTTCCCGGTCTCGATGCAATACCGGGATAATCCCGGGCTTCTGCAACTTGCGCCACAGCCTTTTTGTTGAGTAGAACAACGTATCGGTTACATAGGAATTAAATGGTACAAACATCTTACTTGAAACTTTACGGGTTCTTATGAGATTTTATTACGTAGAAATATTTGTAGAAATGTGTCGGAGAAAACAGCTGTTGTATGAGACAAGGATAGTCTCGGCTTTATTTTCCGGTGTTTTGCTAAACCACGCTTGATTTCGCAAAAACGATAGTTCTGAAAATTTACTTCTCAAGTTTTGGTCATGTAACTCTAAGCTAAGATATGCTATGATGGGTTTTACAAATCAATAACTATGTATGTTCGACCAGTCAATGCATTTTGTTTTGGAATTATGTTTGCTTTAAGATTATTGTGCAAAAAGTCCATTACAAAAAATCCGTGACTGCGATATTACAAGGTAAAATTACAAAGTAGCTTTCTAAAAGAATTTCAATATTTCTGTCGTATACTCAAAAGAGTATAAAAATGAAGTATGCCTGCGTGTGACATCGAAGTCGCAACTGCAGTAAAAATGTGCACTCGTCTTGTGGAGCCACGTTGCATAAGAAAGGAGCCTTTTTATATTTTCAGTGTAGCTGTCGTAGATTTAGATTCAAGTAGGAAGCGCTATTTTCGGCTATTGTGGCAATTTTTAGGGTTCCGTACCCAAAGGGTTAAAACGGGACCCTATTACTTAGTCTACGATTTCTGTCTGTCTGTCTGTCTGTCTGTCTGTCTGTCTGTCTGTCTGTCTGTCTGTCTGTCTGTATGTATGTATGTATGTATGTATGTATGTATGTCTGTCTGTCTGTCTGTCTGTCTGTCTGTCTGTCTGTCTGGCTGTCTGTCTGTCTGTCTGTCTGTATGTCTGTCTGTCTGTCTGTATGTCTGTCTGTCTGTATGTCTGTCTGTCTGTCTGGCTGTCTGTCTGTCTGTCTGTCTGCCTGCCTGCCTGCCTGTCTGCCTGCCTGCCTGCCTGCCTGTCTGTCTGTCTGTCTGTCTGTCTGTCTGTCTTTCTGTCTGTCTGTCTGCCTGTCTGTCTGTCTGTCTGTCTGTCTGTCTGTCTGTCTGTCTGTCTGTCTGTCTGTCTGTATGTCTGTGTCTGTATTTCTGTCTGTATTTCTGTCTGTCTTCTTGTCTGTCTGTCTGTCTGTCTGTCTGTCTGTCTGTCCGTCCGTCCGTCCGTCCGTCCGTCCGTCCGTCCGTCCGTCCGTCTGTCTGTCTGTCTGCCCTACCTTTTAACGGCTGTATCTTTCGAACCGTAATAGATAGCTAGTTGAAATTTTCACAGAATATGTAATGTTACGGCGATTAAAAAGTCTAAAAGTAAAAACGAAAGGCCCATACAACACACGTATTTTTTTAACGTATTTTACGTATTAGCTTTATAGTATTGGCTCTAATGTAAAAACGGTAATACATACAAGCGTCAAACTTAAAATGATTATAGTACACACTCTAAAGTATAACAACAATTAATAAAAAATTGCCAAGTGTGAGTCGGTGACAACTTTATGTTCGTTACCAAGTTATAACTGGTAATTTCGTTATTGAATTTTGTGGTGGTACGGAACCCATAATGCGCGAGCCCGACTCGCACTTGGCCGGTTTATTGTTTTTGTTTTAGTATCAAAAAGGATATCAAACGCTGTAGGCTGTAGCAGTAATCCTAGATTGGACTTATTTAAATTCATTTACAATAAACTTCATCTTGTTCACTTTACTAAGTATACAAAGAGTGGTCGTGGTACCCTTCACCTACAAGATTTTTTAAGTTAGCAGAAATTCCGAAAGAAGACTTAATTATGTAATAATTATACTCCACCAGGTATGGCCACCAGGTGTTGATCCGATCTTCATGAATTTGTAGGCAAGTATTTAATTTAAATACAATTTTTAAATTCGAATATGGGCAAATCGGGCGAGGTTTTTTTTAATGCCATAGGTGGCAAACAAGCAGACGGGCTGCCTGATGGTAAGCAGTCACCGTCGCCTATGGATACTTGTAACACCAGAGGCATCACAAATACGTTGCCGACCCTTGAGGACTCGATTTATCAGTGGTTGCGAAGATAGGTATATGGCTCGCGATGTCTAAGTTCAAAGCGTTTCGTTTAATTTAAATTAATAATAGTTGCGAAGGACAGCAAACATAATTGATCTATCCAAGTTCGTTTTACATATTAAGTTAGTTTATGTTCATATTTGCATAATGATAAAGACACTGACACGTGAGGTTTGCATAAACTGTCTACACAAACAAACTCTGTGGAAGCGAGGTGGTTTTCTCTCCAAGCTTCCTCGTGCCACTGACTTTCCCCAGAATTTTAAGGCTCGTTGTTTCGTTTGTATTACGTATTTTGTTTTTGACATGCACGCCACGACACCGCCGCCGCTACGTTTTTGTGCTGTAGCAAAAAAACTTTCAGATTTGTTTTATTTTCGAAAATCTTGAATTCATAGAATGGTAGACCTCAATGCACTCAATGCTGACTCGTGGGATGTTAGCCCCTGGTTAGCCCACTGTTTCGTTCCGTTAGTTTCTGTTTTTCTGTTGTAGGTAATATATTATAGATAGATAGATGAAATAATAATAATTGATGATGATTTGTGATGTATTGTTGTTAGATAGCCCGTGTGTCCAGTTGGTAGTGAACCTGCCTTCTGCGCTAGGGGCCGTGGGTTCAATTCCCACTTAGGACAAACATTTATGTGATGAACATTAAATTTGTGTTTGTTCTATATCTGGGTGTTAATATCTATTTAAATAAGTATGTATTTAAAAATATATATGCATGTATATCAGTCTCTGGCAGCTTTATAAATATTACAAGCTTTGCTTAGTTTGGGGTCAGATGACCGTGTGTGCAAAAATGTCCCGAATATTTATTTATTTGTCGTCCTTTCAAATATATATATATATATATGTCGGCGCAAGACCAATATAAGCTTCTAAATAATAACGTCGAATTCAACAATGTCCGTTAAAATGAAGAGCAGAAAGGTTTACAAACTGATTGATGTAATTAGTTTACCTTTCTAAGCGTAAAGTTAACTGTGGAAAACTAAAAAGTAAAAATATGTTTTGTTCTCTTTCCGGACAGGAAACAATGACACAAGACTATTTAATCTTTAGTTAAATGTAAAGTTATCTATTGCTAAATTCATGTCTTGATTTGTAAACGATAAACATTAGGTTTAAAATCATTAGTTAATGATTACATTAAAAGACAGCTGATTTGATATTCGATTTACAAAAAGAACATCATGGCGCCTTGTTTCGATTATTTAAATGTTTAGCTTAAGTGTTAATAAGAGCTAAGTTCTGTAAATAGTTAAGATTATTTAACAAGTTATAAACTACTGTAAAGTAGGTTATTTGTAGATCTTTAATGAACAGTGTTATGACTACACAACGACATGACGCCATCTTTGTTATAAAATGGCGAGCTGTTGTGGAGCCAGGCTCACACATTCAGTTAGTCCGCAATCGAGCGGCGTTCTTCCTAGGGCGCCTCAGCCCCCTCCTCGGCGAGCGTAGTAAATTGTCACTTAGAAATAAGCTGACAATTTACAAAACTTGCATCCGCCCCGTCATGACTTACGCCTCTGTGGCATTCGCCCACGCCTCCCGCATCGATCTGGACAAGTTGCAGGTCATTCAAAACCGCTTCATACGCAGAGCGGTAGGCGCTAGCTGGTATATGCGAAACGCCGATCTGCACTGCGATGTTGAACTCCCATCCATGATTCAATACCTTAAGTATACCTCCCGCCGCTACTTTGACGCGGCGCCTCACCACCCCAATCCTCTTGTAGTAAAATCCTCCAACTACTCGACAGACGTGACAGACCCTCCTGCTCTCCGTAGACGCCCTAGAAACATCTTGGGCGACCCGGACGACCCCATCGCCGTCGTCACCGCGGCGGCGCTGGGCTCGCCCGATCCGACTGCTCCTAGCAATAGGAAATATTCAGTTTTTGGTACAGGCGTCGGTTACCAGAGGCACACACACACACAGCGATCCCGCCGGCAGGATCGTAGACCCACAGGATCTGTTAGAAGATCGGTTAGATTCTCTCCAAATAATCATTCAGTTCAACAAACCGTTAGGGCTCCAGGGCACACCCCCTCTGGGGTGCCTGGGCAAGTCTGATTCCCACTCCCGGCGACGGCCCAAGCCGAGGTTCGTACCTTCGAGGTGCCCTTGTGCTAGTCGCCTATAAACTTAACCACCAAGTTATGCCGAACGCACTCTGCGTTCGCTAACTAGTCCGGTCAAGCTGTAGAGGCCAAAAGGCCAACAGTAAAAGTCAATCATAAAAAAAAAAAAAAAAAAAAGGAGCCAGGCTCATTCTGTTTGAGGCATTCATCGAGCACAGTCCAAAGTGCAGAAACATGCAGTCTTGCTTGAAGCGATATCCGGTGCACTTAGAGTGCTGTTACTATTTTGTTAACTACAATTTATTGCTCAATAAGTGTTATGAAAAGTGTTATTCTGTAATAATTGTGATAAAGTGATGGCGCTGTAGTTTCTTGCCCTTCTTCTATAAGCGTCTAGGGTTTTACGAACGTGGCAGTAAATCAGCATTAGCATAGAGCACCTTCTTAGGGTCTATGCAGAAATAAAATAACAAAGATTAATTATGAGAACTTTCAATGTGTTTCTTTGACCTACCCCGTGAATAAGTCAGTTTGATACAGCCTAAAAACTACAAAGTTGCTTAGAAGAGAGTAGTTCTGCCAGTTAAGGTTTTATCTCCAATGGTAGAACCCAGTGATGGAAACAGTATCATCAGCACTAATGACGTCACAGCTTCAAAAAACATCCTAGTACCGGGTGTTCTCCGACATATATATACAGGGTTATTAATAATTGGTAAGCAACCTCTTGCAAGCAGCTTTTCTACATCATACTTGACAACTTAGATTCCATGACTTTTTACAAAACTGCAAGCACGTTCACCAAATTTTGATTTAAGTATTTTTTTATAATGGAAATTGGCGTGGTTTTCGCACATATTTTTTTTGTTTGCTTGGGTCAACTCCCAAGCTTCACCCGGTCCCGAGTTCTCATTTAAAACTGCGTAAAGTTATTGCCATTTAGGGTCCTATTATAAATATTTTTGTTATTGTATGGAAGAATAAATAGACGAATTATAGAAGTCATAGAACAATTTTTTAAGTATGATGTTGGGACTCTGCCTATGAGAGGTCGTTAGCAAATTATCAATAAGCCTGTATAGGTAGGTAAGTAGATATAAACGTCTGCATAAGGTTTATATTTTATGTCATAATTCGTATAATTTTATGTACTCGTAGAAACTAAAGGGTATATAGCTTCGCTCTCAGTTTCCCTTTTCAAACGATTTTTTTTAAATCCTAAAAATCAAAAACTGTTTGTATTTGACAGACCCGTGTGCTCATAATAGGTACACCCGACAGAAATGAGAAACTCTTTATAAAAGTGCTGTTATACATTTTATGAAGTAATGGAATAAGTAACGCTAATGGATTTTTAAGCACTTCTTTTCATAGAACTTGAAGGAACAAGAGGCATGTAGCATTTAGAAAATATGTTTGTAAAGGTGTCGTAGATTGTATTTACATCTGACTTGTGTATTTGTTATTTTATGAAAGCCAATATTATCTATTATCTTCAATCGTTACTGCCACAGGTTACTGAAGCATTACGAAAAATAAAACAAACAGTAATTTCTCGAGCAGTAAATAGTTTTGTTTTTATAGGAGCTGCGTAAGAACTTGTTAGTAAACTGTTTGAAAATTACTATCAAGCCTATTTTTGTCTTACAGGAATATTGTGAAAGCATTTTACACTGCTGGCATGATATACGATGTGCTCACCACATTTGGAGAATTGACAGATGAAGCTGTCCAGAACTGCAAGTATGCCAAATGGAAAGCTGCATACATACACAACTGCTTGAAAAATAATGAAACTCCTGTGCCTGGTATGTATTACAAAAGCACATAAAATAAGCTTGTTTGTGTCCTTCACTGGCCCTCACGAAGTGCTCGAACGGGGTGACAAAGTTTTTAAAATATTGGTTAAAGGCAAAGCGGTTACTGTCTCAATTGATCGGCTCAAACCAGCCTACATTCTGACAGAACCGTCCCCTACACCTACTTCAACCCCCACTACTCCCATCCCACCAGACCCAATCCCAATACGACAACAGGATATCCCAGTACCAGTACCCAACCCAGCCACAGTACCAGTCCCGGTCCCGGCTCAGGTCATAAAAAAGACTCGCTCTGGGCGTACGGTTCGTTTTCCCGACTTCTATCGACCGTAGTAACGGTCTGGAGGGGAGTGATGTAGGCTCCACTCTTATATACCTACATATACCAACATAATTATATTTTATATTTATTCATCACTTTTCATCATTAAATAAATAACTAAATAATTTCACATTTACAAATATTAATACATACTATTTATTATGTATATCAATCATTCACACATATATAAATACACAGTACATAATCTAATAATATAAACCAAATAAATACTTATAATATTTAATCGTACAAATCGGATGCAATGGAAACACGCCATTCGCGCAGCGCCTATTGTTCTAACGTCAAGCGAGCGGCCGCAGTTTAGTAAAGAGTTAGTACGCGGCAAACCCGGCGCGGACCGGTTACTTGCCCGCGCGCCGACCGCTCCTCGCGCGCCCTCTGTAAGCAGTCTGTTTTAGATAGCGGAACTACTCGCGTGTCGCACCTATCGCATACCTAATTTACTTCCTTCCGAACTTTGATTACTGTTTTATATCACCACCGATTGTTATTACCTCATCACCCTTCTGACATTATATTATATGGTGAACTGTGGATTGAAATAAACACCTGGAAAGTGAACAGTGACGTACTCATTTATCGCCACCATCACCGACGCTAGGAACCATCTATCCACCATCCATCACCATATTTGTATGTTTTTTAACAACCACCATGAAACCACTAACCTATCAATTTTCAATAATGGTTTTTGTAAGTTTTTTTTTTTTAGACGTAAGTCTACCAAACTTGTTTGCATTATAACAATGCCTAGCAAACAAACGTCGAAAAAAAAACATTTCCTCATGGCTAAGCTCAGAAGAAGGACAAAATTATTCTGTGACTAATGAGCTATGGCCTTGTAATTCCCTTGTACTATGCCAATCACAGAATCACAGGACACCAAGCCATTATATAGCCATCGGGAAATGCGTAGTACAACATTATAATATCGATGTGTAAATGTCAATATTTTATGTCAGTGAACTGTAACATAACCTCTTTGCATACGCTTCTTTTTAGTAGAAAAAACGTTATCAAACCTCTTTGCACATTGAAACTGTACGCAAAGATATTACAGTACAAGATTATTAGATTGGTTAAATTGGCACCATTACTTTAGGAAAGATCGAGACTTAGTCTAATTTTCGTTTTCGTTGTTTTGTTTGGTTAGTAATTGCATTCTTCAAAAAATGGACACATTAAATACCATGTTTGAGAGGTATCTATTTTCCACAATAATAATGCGCGATATTTCCGATACTTCAAATCCCGAAAGTTTAAAAGTTACTTTTACCGTGTTTGAGTAAAGTAAGCAAATTCATATCAATCTAATTCACACCTACGAAATTTCGAAACATAACATGAGTTTGAAAACTCTATAATAACATTTAATCAAATATTATACCCACGTGCAAATCCATTTGCCTCCTGTTAACACCCTTTAACACCCTTATCAGATTGACAGTTTGACTGTTTGTTTATTAGTTAATTTACTATTAAGTTTAAATAAAATAGCGTATTTGTGAAGCCACAGGGATTTCTCGTAAATAGCCTTCAAGTATTGCTATTGTTATAAATAATAAATGAATGGTTTCCTATTATTAACTTTTAGTTACCTATGAATTAAAACCTCTTGATTGATAGGCATCGCTCTTCTTCTTTCCTCTTGAGAGGATTTTGGCGTCGCACTTCTTGTGCATTTGCCAGTGTCATTTATTGAAATATTTGCAAGTTTTATGAGATACCTACCGTCAAACAAGTCATAGTCACAGTCAGAGTCAAGCAAAGTGGGTCACGGTCAAGTCAAAGTGATACTGTAGTAAAGTGCTGGAGACTTTACCTGATGAAGAAGATGATCAAAGTGATGATAATTATAACCACTTAACAGCTAATACTTTTCTACCTCAGCTTAATTTAGCTTAGTTGTGCGATATTGGCTTGCGAGTACTTCGAGGCTTCGACCAAAATAAAATTAATGGATGGGCCCTAACCATTGAAATTGCTCAGTAAAAACGAGTCAAAACTATTGGACATATACTTGAACACCTAATTATAAAAATGTATAATATATTTATTACAAAAATAGATCCCAGTTTTATTTGTGTATTTACACTTCGGGAAAGCATATATGCTTTCCCGAAGTGTAAATACACAAATAAACAAACATCTGACAAAATTATGCATTCATATATGAATGCATAATTTTGTCAGATGTTTCGTTATCACGTAACAATAGACACGTGTTGCACTTCCTACGGCTAGAGAACGACTGAAACGAAATGAGAGCCGGCGCTCATTTTGTTATCTTCAAAAATGCGCTTCTACTGGGCCTGTCCATTCATTTTATTTTGGTCGAAGCTTCGAGGCAGTTCGAGTTTTAGATTGGACTGAGAATTTTCTCGGAAAAAAACCAATCAAATTGGCTACATTATCTTTGCTTCTGCTTTCTATACTTCTTCTATTGATCGACAGTTCATTGACATAGAATACATTAAGCAGCAGGTAACATGTATGACAGTGCTAAAATTAGCTCGAACCGCACAGACGCTAGCAAAGATAATATACTAGTATCAAACTGTTTCTCTTTAAGCAAAGATATACAACTTGATCTCCCAAATCTTCTCGCAATAATGGAAGCTGTATCGTAATTTAAGTTTTTGGTTGATTTAGGTTTATCCGACCAGTTTAATAACAGTGTAGGTGTAGTTTACAGCTAGGACTGAATAACCGAAAAATTCTTACATAATCGTATGCACGGTAAATAACTTTTGTAGGACACATTTAGTACGTGTAGGTAAGGTACATATTTTTTTAAAGTTCTGTACCTAAAAGGTATATACGAGACCCTATTACTAAGCCTACGTGGTGTGCCTGACTGTTCTACCTTTTAACGGTACCACAATGGTGACCAAATCTGAAATCGCGAAAAAGCAGCTGTTCCAGGAGGTCATTTGTTGTTGGTCAATAATATAGGACAAAGATCTCTCTCAGGCTTAGTACCGCCATTTTTTAACATTTGTATTTGGATCTCAACCTGTTAATTTATTTTTAGGTTACCAAATAAGCAAGTGTGGAATAGCACTAGAATGCTACCAAAAACTCTAATATTATAATAACTTAGTAGGAGTGTTTGGTAACGATATCCTTATAATTTCCCACATACCGTTTAATATCCACCTATATCGGTCCTCCTTTTACAGTTGTAGAGCCTGTAGTCACACAAAACTCTTTGAGCCCGCTCAGGAGGCTTCAATGTTGTTTACCGCGGGCTCATAAACAAGGGTAAAGCGTATACAGAGTTCTGAAGGCAATTACAGTTGTTTACATATAGGTATTGTATAAATTCTAAGTATGTGTGTCAGGCAAGGAATATATTATGGAAAACCTATTAAAAATACCATCTGTAAGACGAATAACAGCTACAGAAACGCAACTACAAAAAAAAACATATTATTCGAGCTGGTTTAAAAACTACTGAGCCAAAATTCATGAAACTTTTGTGGGACCACCCCGAGAGTTCTCTACATAGAAAAAAATTAACACGCAAATTGGTTTACATGTCAATGTTGCGTAATCAACGTACATAAGAAAATACTGGCTGAATTAAGAACCTTCCACCTTTTTCAAAATCGGTAAAAAATCTATTATTAATTAGCTTTAAGGATAGCACTTTATGCTAGAAACAACCTTTAAAGACAAAGTTAGAGTTTTTTTGTCCTCTGTATCAAATTTAGTGGTGTGAACAATAAAGAGTTTATCAATCATACACACATACACACATCGCCTTTTGTAAATAAGAAGGAAGATGAATCAACTATTATCGTTTACCTCGTTTACTTGAAAATTCTATTCAAGGAGAGGGGAACTGATAGAAGTAGTGATTATTTCCTCTGTCATCACATTGTCTTGACAGTCACGCAAAGTATGACCTTGTTGTCCTAAAACTAGGAGGCAGTGACACTGAGAAGTTCCACTTCGCTCCACTTTTGTGATTTGGTATTTGACTGATTGTGTGGTTGATCATCATCATCATCATCATCATCAGCCAGAAGACGTCCACTGCTGAACATAGGCCTCCCCCTTTAACCTCCACACTGAACGACAGCCTGCCTTTTGCATCCACTGGATGCCAGCGACTCGACTGTGTGGTTGATAAGACAGATGAAATAAGGATGAAGTTGATGCATGGTGGGTTTTCAACGTCCGTTTGTTCTCGGTAGTTCTTTTAGCACTTTCTTTGAAGGAACTACTGAGCCCATTTTGTGCGTCATCAATTTTCAAGGCGGCGATAATTTTTCATTGATTTTTCAACGCTTCACCGATTTTCTTGATAAACTAGTAACTGTAAATAACATATAATCATTCATACGTTATTATGAACTTTTTTTTACTGGGCAAGTGCCTTTATTAACTAAACAAAATACAAGCTAAAACTAACACTACAAATACAATTAGACTGCCCATAGACCGTTGAAGGTCTAAAGACAATCCAAATGCTCAAGCCCACTACCAGTTGGCAGCGTACCCAGCATGCTGGTGGCATTACCACGTTGAGCCAGAAACACGCCAGCATTTTGGTCACGCGTCACATTAACCAGGGGCTCTGGAAGATTTTTGAAAATGAGGTGAGCTCCCGGTCCCCAAGGGCCCAATGTCTCGACCCCAAACGCCTCAAATATGTAACCACTGCCGAGGTTAGCATATTTGAGTCGCTTGTGCTGCTCTGCCGAATTGGCAGCTGCGCCAGCCTTACCCTGTGTCTCAGGAAGATGTGATGGCGCCAAAGTATCGACAGAAGTTGCGTCCCATACAAAGGGCCGCAACTTGTATGGGAATAACTTGTATTTGAACTATTTTTCTCTCACTAAATATCCAAGCTATCCCAAAAAAATCGACTGTGAACGGTAAGATAGGTCGATCTCTATCCTCGTCACTGGGATTAAGATAAATCGTTAATACTGAGTAATCCCATTTGTCAGCGTCTATTTATTCTGTTTATTGTGAGCAGTTATCTAACGGATGATATAACATGCAGTTAACGAGGACTTTTGTGTTGGTAAGAGGAAAATTAGGCTGCTGGTGTGCTGGTAGCACAGAGTAGGTGCCTACGGTTTTGTAAAGAAACAAAGATTATCGAGTAATTTTAAGAAACGTATATAGGTTGTTTTTTTTTTTAATGTAAAAAACCATATTTAGTAATTTTAATAAACGTATATAGGCTTATTTATGTTTTTTTTTTTTTTTTTATAAAAAAATATACCTATGCTGTTCCACTGCTGGGCAAAGGTCATTTTCTTCCATAAATCTCGTGGGACAGTATAGGTAAAAAAAACTAAATCTAAAATATTGTTTTACGTTAGAGTGTGTACTATAATCATGCGAAGTTTGACGCTTGTCCGTATTACCGTTTTTACACTAGAGCACATACAAAATAGGTTAAAAAAACAGTTGGGGACCCCTTTTAGATTTTACTTTATGAATTTATTACTGTTTCTTAAATAATCCGCCATAACATTACTTATTCTGTAAAATCTCAACTGGCTATTTATGATGGTTTTAAAGATACAACCGTTAAAAAGTAGGACAGACAGACAGACAACGTAGGTTTAGTAATAAGGTCCCGCTTACACCCTCTCGGTACCTCTGCCAGATTTATCATGTAGTAAAACTTACTATTTCGGGTGTGTTTACCTAACTTCCAAGCGGATTAAAGCCGTCGTGCCATTTTACCATAACTCATATAGGTCAAGGGGCCAAAACATTTTTGCTGACCCCTTCTCATCTCATTACGAATCCATCAGAAACAGTCCCGAAGACAGTGACACCAAGATTCATGCTCCATTTGTCCGCGCTCATTACTTTTCCGTTATTGGACGAACATTATTTTCTCATTAAATACCGAGGGGTTAGTTTTAGACATGGAGCTACCGGAAATGTTATTTACTTTGAGACTAACTTTTATGTCTCGCGTTATTACCTCATTGAAGCAACCTCGGTGGTTGCTAAAAGGAAAATGCATTTAAAATAACAAGCTGTTAAGGGCTTAGCTTAATGTCGATTTTTTACACAACTTTAACCCGGCAAAACACAAAAAGTATTATTTATTTTTGTTTTATTCAGTTAGCCTACAAGTTTTACATTATTAAATAAATGCCGAAACTATTAACATAAAATATAAATTAGCAACCACAAAAAATGTATTGTTGTTTATTTAGTTCTTTAATTTTGTCAAACTTGTATATATATATATATATAATAACAGAATAAAACAAATAAATACGCGCTCAATTTAGAACTTTCCTCTTTTTTGATTTAAATCATCGTCATAATTTCAGCCATAGGACGTCCACTGCTGGACATAGGCCTCCCCCATCGATCTCCAAAAGGGCCGGTTGGAAGCGGCCTGCATCCAGCGTTTCCTGCGGTCTCTTTAAGGGCGTCTGGCTGTCATCTGTTGTCTGTCTGTATGTCTGTGTTTAATTTCAATAAAAAGAAATTACTATACTTTTTACTGGGTCAAAAGTGTAAAAATTAGTCACTGAATCCTTAAAATGCATCATAAAAATATGCATTAACTTTCCTGTGAGCATAGCCGAAATAATGAGATACAAAATTACTTGTAGTATACTCACCTAAGTTTGATATGTAATCAAACTTGATACTTGCTCCTAATCCATTTCGGAAGATGGTGGATAGACTCATTTGTCAGATGGGACTCCGGGCTTGTACCAGGAATTCTAATTAAACTTACACAACACTTGGCCGAAGTTACATAGTGTGGAGCGCGCAGGCTGCGAACTCTAAATGGGTTAAGCGTCCGCCAATACCTACTCTCCCATTAAAGAATAGTGTTAATAGATCGTTAACATTATTGGATTTTCTAAGTCCCCAAAAAAAGGACTGATAATATTAAAACGGCTGAACAGATTTTCCTGAATCATAGCAAAGAACACTCTCGATCAAACAAAAAAACTAAATCAAAATTGTTCCTGCCGTTTGGGAGCTACGATGCCACAGACAGACACACAAATACACAAGTTAAACTTATAACACCCCTTTTTTTCGTCGGGGGTTAAATACATTTCATTAGTAATTTTGATAAGCTGATCGTTAAGAAGAGACCCAGCCTTTTTCTAGTAAGTGTGCAGTATTCTTTTCATTTCACAGCGATAAGGCCGCCTGTTAAAAGCCTAGATAATATTTTTGTTGTAATTTTTATGTTATCCTTGTTTTGTGGTGTTTTAATAAAGAGTTTTGTATTATTTTTTTGTATTCACATGTGATTTGCCAATTTTCCTATCAATTATTATAGACTAACAATTTTACCGCGTTTTCACCTGCTCTTTCACAGGAGCCGTGTTTTTTTTTTGAAATTATTAAAATACCTACTTTTAATAACCTATTGTTTTATTTTGTTATCATAATATATTTGTTCATATTAAGATTTTTATATATAAGAATCTAGTACTATATAAATTAAAAGTTTTTTGACGGTTTTGACTTTTCAAGTTTTGACGGGTCAAAATTTGCCGTTGAGTTTGTTAAGCCCTTAACCGTTAATATTAAACTTTAATAATTACCAATTTAATAATTTAATTTTACCTATGCCTTTTTTTACATTGGCTATTGAATTTTATGTTGTTAACCTTACGGCCTCTACAGCTTGACCCAAAGAAATTGGACCTACCTTTTTCTACTGGGCAAGTGCCTTTATTAACTAAACAAAATACAAGCTAAAACTAACACTACAAATACAATTAGACTAGACAATTAGACTGCCCATAGACCGTTGAAGGTCTAAAGACAATCCAAATGTTCAAGCCCACTACCAGTTGGCAACGTACCCAGCATGCTGGCAATATATATAATTATCATCCTTTTTCTAGGTCCAATTTCTTTGAATTTGGCTTGACGGACTAGTTAGCGAACGCAGAGTGCGACATAACTTGATGGTTTAAGTTTTGGGCGACTAGCTCATATTACCAATGCCGACCGCTATTAAAGTGTGTATCTTGTGAATCCAGCGATACTGATATGTCTCGGTAGTTATTTCGCTGCTCGGTAGGTATTATTGACCGTTTGATCCTCTGATCACAAGGAACATGCCAATTATTAGTTCCACTAACGATTTAACTGGAAAGCTTAATGTGAGTCAAAGACATCCAATCGTATTATTGATGAACTAACTAGCAAGTGGGAGTACACATTGGGATTTCTGCTGGTCGGTTTATCTCTACCGCGGAATAAATAATAGTACATTTACGCATCTACCTACAATAATAGTCACTTTAAAATGTATGAAAAAGAAAATCGAATCAAATTTAGAATTATTAACTTGGATCGATATTTACTCGATCGAAATTCTATCCCTGGATTAATATAATTATAGCCTTTATATTCCGAAAAAAGTCCCTGTGGGATACCGGGTAAAACTCAGGGGTACCGCTAGTGTAATAAATAATATCACCATTTCAGCCATAGGAGGTCCACTGCTGGACATAGGCCTCCCCCATCGATCTCCAAAAGGGCCGGTCGGAAGCGGCCTGCATGCAGTGTTTACCTGCGGTCTCTTTTAGGTCATATGTCCATCTTGTGGGTGGAGGTCCTACGCTGCGCTTACCGATCCGTGATCTCCATTCCAGAACCTTTCGGCCCCATCGGCCATCTGTTCTGCGTGATATGTGCCCTGCCCACTGCCACTTCAACTTCAACAATACATAATATAGGTATGTCATATTAAATGAGCGGTAGATTCCAATTTAAGCTTACAAGCTAAAATTATTTAATATTTTATGTAGATATTTGCAAAATACAGGAAAATTTGGTCGAAATATTCGCAACTTATCGGTTACTTTCGCATCATTGCGCGGAATAGCCTCTATTTCGCTCGTTGATTTTCTGCTCGGTTATCAAAGCGAAAACTGTTTGCATACAAATTAACTTCGTATCTTTATTTCATAGACTCACCTAAACTGGTAACTGGTTATTTTCTACATTCGAAATTGTTTTATACTTCAAACTAATATTATATTATGTGAATAGATTAACGAAAAAATTTAATTACGTCATACTAAATTCAATATGGCGGATTCCCCAAGATGGCGGACCATTTTTTATCTACCATTATGATAACGGATATCAAAAGAAAGGGTTTGCTGAGAAGAATGCAAAAAACCTTGTACTTATAAAAAAAACTTTGCACACTAATGTCTAATAACTAAGCTGTGTTTATGCTGTTAATTGAATATTAATTAAAAAATATATGTAAATAACTTTTATAGGATAAAGACGTAGTAAAGACTAGATTTCTTAATGATTTTAGGTTTTCGCAATAATTATATATTAAAATTCAACCTGCATCTGCACCTGCCTGGTGATGTCTGCCTGTGACCACGTTTGAAACTTAATTTGGCTTGAACAATATATATAAAATATTAAGATTTTTCTATGTAAATATTTTTTTAATTAACGATACGTGGTGAAATCTGTTTAGTGTTTTTCTGTTCATCATCATCATCATTTCATCAATAGGACGTCCACTGCTGGACATAAGCCTTCCCCATCGATCTCCAAAAGGGCCGGTTGGAAGCGGCCTGCATCCAGCGTTTCCTTGCGGTCTCTTTTAGGTCGTCTGTCTATCGTGTGGGTGGACGTCCTACGCTGCGCTTACTGGTCCATTCGAGAACCTTTCAGCCCCATCGGCCATCTATTTTGCGTGATATGTGCCCTGCCCACTGCTACTTCAACTTGCTGATCCGGTGGGCTATGTCGGTGACTTTCGTTCGTCAACGGATCTCTTCATTTCTGATTTCGTTTTTCTGTTATTATTTTAGTTAACAATATGTCCTTAATTATGTTAAACTCAATCAAATTTGTTTATTGACATTAGTACAGTAATTATCGTGGTGTTGAACAAATTTTATGTCTATCAGTATGTACAACTACATTACGATACTTTTCAAGTTTTGCCGGGACACAAATGTGTGAAAATTTGTCGTTGAGTTACTTTAAGCATTATATAGCTATCCCTTCGAGATTGAATACTTTCAAAGATAGGCAGAGCGGGACTGCGGACCTATTTACGATAAAATCGAATTCTCCTTTCACCGTTAAAAATTCTTTCCATGAATAAAGCTGTGTATCCCGCGGGACAGTCATGGATTCAGCACCTAAATTGGATCGGGTTTCGTCAGTTCGATACTTCAGAGTCCGTTTCTGTGTCGATGGGCGGTTACGATGATACGATACGCATCGCTGGACGCATCGTCGTGTAGGTACGTTGAAAAAGGTTTTTGAGCGATAGCTAATCATATAGAAGTTGACGAGATGTGTATAGATGTTTAGGAGCATTGTATAAATAGGCAAAATGTCAAGTATGTTTGTTTCTCCACTCACTAACTGATGAACTGATTTCGATGTAAAAGTTTATGAACTACTTATACCCTAGATATGCTACTTTATATCCCGAAATATTAGCGGTTCTAGAATAATGAGTAGCAAAAATATAATTACGTGAAAAATGGTCCAAATCCGATACATGCGTTATTATGGGAAATAGTAGGTTTCACTGGAAAAAGAACTTGAGATCTAACTGGGTGTCTTGGCATCCAGTTAGATCGAATTAGCTCTAGGAAAATTCCATATATTAAAGTTAATAATAATAAAAGTAATCTCCTGAAATTCTTGTTTTTTAGCTATACTTAATAATTAATTCAGGAGAGATTTCATTGGAATGGACTGAGGACTTAGAACGGAAAGCTGAATTCAGTCCTTTTTTTAATGTATGTATGTAGGCACACCGTATACTCTGCCAGTTGTGTACCAATTTACGTGTTTTTTTTTTTTATTATGTAGAGGAAGCTTTCAAGGTGGTCCTGCAAAAATCTCTATGAATTTGGTTTACTGGTTTTAGCCAGCTATATAATAAAACGACAGAAAAGAGAAGTAAACGAAAAAAAAAAACTGTGAATAATACGAATAATTTTATTTGAGGGACTGTTGATTTGGTAATTTCAATAATTAAGTTCGAGCGGTTTTTTTTTAATCTGTTTTTTTATCTTTAGTTATCACAGTCGTAAACTTCAAAACATATCATCAATTCTGCAGTAGCACTCGTGACGTCTAGTTAAGAAACTAAACAAATGCCAATAAATTGATACTAACTATACTCGTACCCATACGCGTGCTCTAAACGTTTTGTGCTTCCTTACTATATATATAACCACAAAAGTTCAGTTATGGTTTAGGTAGGTTTTATTTAAATTAGTTTAACCGCAATTATTATTACAGTCTAATTTAGTTCTAGTTTAATTACTGCTAGATTTAATATGTACATAATTGTAAATAAATCATCGTTTAAGCGCTGATGATAAGGTTAGATGTAAGCAACGATCCGAACTTTAAATTAAATAAAGCACTTATCTCTAGATTTCGGGTAGAGGGTCGACCACTGAAACCAGAGTTCTCGACGCAAAAAGCCCTTCGTAAAGGAAGGAAATGTAATAGGAAATGACGGTTTTGGTCTGTTATTTATTTTCCGTTTTATTTATGCTACCTGTTTGTTTAGTTTTTCCTAGATTAAAATGCCGCAAATATTATTAACCCCAAAAGCTTAAGCGACTTCAAGATAATGTTTATTATTATGTTAGAAGTGTAAGGCTAATAATATTTTATTGTCATGTTTTTCATTATTTCATCCCTACGATGTTGCATACTTTATTCGGATGGCAACATTTGATTTATGATTTGATTGATACAGAACTTGAAATGTCAACGTCAGTAATACAGATCACTTGAAAAACATACAGGAAAAGACAACATGTTGTTATTTAGATTAATTAATAAATCCTTATAAATCATACAAATCACGCTTTCATTTCTGAGATTGGGATATGATCTTACAGAAGACCACCGTAATTTTAGATCCATTTCCATAATTTTAGATCATACACTTAAGTAGGTAAGTAGTATCTATAATTAGTATTAGTATTATAATTACTCTATACTAGAGTATATAATTTTGGTTTTACTTGTGGTTGGAAACTGTCAAAATGGCGTCAGCATAGCTCTCAGAAGTAAAATATTATTCTGAGGCTTAGTCATAGCTTGTACAAGACTTTCAAGTAGCTCAAGGACGTTGTATACCCTAAGGTATAAAACGTCCTTGTAGTAGCTTTACCTAGTCTATGGCTTATGCCTACATCTTTTTTCTTCTTTTCCATGAAAGGGTTTTGGCGTCGCACGTTTTGTGTATTTGCCAAGGAAAAAAAAAGTTTTTTTTTATATCATCAAACTTCATTATTGTTCATCTAACAAGTCATAGTCACAGTCATTTTATATTTATTTATGCTATCGCCATCTGAAAAAACCAATTCAGACCAATTCCTTGTAGTGATATCTATAACTTCTTAATCCACTCCAATTTTACATGATAGAATTAGCCACTTTGATAGAGCATAATAGATAACTCCATAGTCCATAATATCATAATTACCTGCAGCTAACGTCATATTATATACCTTGTCAGTATTTTTGCACTACAAAAGACGCCATTTACCTGTTAAGAAATTTATGCATCCAACAAATGCCTCGCAGCCGCTCTAAAATGCACCAAGGAAGGAGCCTCTGCCATCGCATTAAGCTTTTTTTCAAAGCCTCGCTGCCGTATGCAGGAAGTAAACAAAATGAAATGTGCCATGTTTTCTACATTAGATTTTTATATGAACTTGTTTGGCAAAAGTAATAACACATTTTTATATAAGTGTACTTATATAACTATAGGTACACACATTTTTTATATATTGTGTGTACCTATAGTTACATTAATGGTTACAATCTGGGTGTCTTCAAATCACGAGTGAATCGGTTTCTTCTAGGCAAGCGTGCTCCACCACCTAGACCGCATCATCGCTTTACACCAGGCGAGTTGGCGGCCAAACTCAAGCTTATTAATATTATTATTTAAACCTACTCTGTTTCTAAAGATATCAGCCAATAATAAAGTATTTTTACAAGCTTATATTTGTTACTTTGATAACTGACTTCAAAAAAAATCTCTTGGGTACTCAATTCGGTTGTATTTTTTAAATGTTTGTTACTACAGAACTTCGTCGTTCGTTAGCCGATTTGGAAGCTTTTTTTTATTTGAAAGGATATACTTTCATACTGGTCCCATAAAAATTTCAAAATCGGTTCAGTCGGTATGTGCCTTTGAACTTTTGAGGTTCTTGGACGGTTTCTACACGATGTTTTCCTAAATAAGTTTTTGGTGAATGGCCGAGGATCGAACCAGTTGCTGTTGGATTGTAAAGCGCACGTGCCACCGCTCAGCCTCGCTTTTTTAGTGTATTCAAAGTAACAAAACAGTCGCATAACAAAACAAAATAAGAGCGTCTACAAAGAAGGATCCCAAAAACAATTTAGACTATTAACACTCAAACGTTCTAGCCCATAATGTACATTTTCTTCATACACTTAACACAAAATTGTTCAAAACTTCCCCCAATCTCACAAAACAACTTCAAGTCCCGTATAACGTTCCACGTCACAACAATAATGGGCTCATAAGATGGCTCAGCAAACAAGAAGCAAAACTTTAGCTAATAGGGCAACCCAATAATAATCGTAAAAGGACTCGTAGCTTATCTAGATGGCATATTTGGAGGATATCCAAGCCATTTAGCACAACGCTACAGAAACGCCACTTTAGACCCGAAAGCAAATGACGTGAAAATATAGATATTTATGTGCTCGCCGGTAAATTATGCTGGGGTAAGCTGGGATGGATCACTAGTGCAGTTTAAAAGCTGAACTCGGTCAAACTATGTCTGTTGTTTAATGTTTGTTGACTTTGGGTTCAGGCAAAATGCGTTATTACGAAATGACGAGGTCCTAGATGCGTCGTTATACTCGTATTAGGCTTTAAACAAATCTGTATCAAATATTTTTGAGAAATAACTAGGTAAAAGTTGTTTATAATGGACCTACTCATCCCCACCACACAAACCGGGCAACGCAGCGTAGGTAGGCTGAAGGCTCCGACAAGGTGGACCGACGACATCATGAGAGTCGCGGGCATCTTGTGTATGCAGATGGCGGGCTTTCGTTCAGAGTGGAGTTCTAAGGGGGACGCCTATATTCAGCAGTAGACGTCTTCTGGCTGATGACGATGAATGTACTCATCATTATAAACTAGTTTTACCAACCTCAAATCAGATAAGCCAGGAACATGATAACCCCGTTGGTCCAGTTGGTAGTGAACCTGCTTTCTGCGCTTAGGGGTGTGTGTTCGATTCCCACCTAAGGCAAACATTCATGTGACGTTTGTGTTTTTTCTATATCTGGGTGTTAATATCTATTTAAGTGTGTATTTAAAAATATATAATTATGTACTAGCGGACCCGACAGACGTTGTCCTGTCTTAGAACTGTCAAACGCGCAAAGTTAAAATCGTCGTTAAGTTTTGTCAAATTATCCAATTTTCTGCTCCGTAAGAACCTTCTACAAATAATTAGAAAACTTAAAAAAAATATGAATGAAATCGGTAAAGTCGTTCTCAAGTATGGCGTGACTAGGGTAAATAGGGATTCATTTATATATACATACATTACTGGATGCTGGATGCTGGATTACAAGATGGACAGACGACCTAAAAGAGACCGCAGGGAAACGCTGGATGCAGGCCGCTTCCAACCGGCCCTTTTGGAGATCGATGGGGGAGGCCTATGTCCAGCAGTGGACGTCCTACGGCTGAAATGATGATGATGATGATGACATTACTGGATTAATTATTTAATTATTTTTTTATAGCATTACTGGATTCAATATTTTTAATATTTGGTTATGCACGGTGTTTTCTGGACATATATATATATATTTTTTAAGTGGGCTTGCGTTTGACCACCAACTCGCGCGATAAATGCGGTCTACGATGGAGCACGCTTGCCTAGGTATAACAATGTTTTACCTATTGAATCCAGCTTAAATATTGTACAACAGACGTCCTTGAGTCGTCTGAAGCTATTGACAAGGGCAGCCAGGGCCGTCTCTAGAGGTTGGCGCAAACTTATTTGACGACATTAGCATATTAAAATTGAACAAAAAGCTATTACTTTTACCAATATTTTAGTAAAGACTATACACGATATAATAAAAGGCGCTTGGTCCGCTAGGTTCAGATTTACCTACTTTTTGTTTGATTTTTGTTTTTCTAATCTGTTCTTGTTTACAATTCCAGGATATTCTAATCCGCATGATTATAAATACCATTTGGTCTAACTTTTACCAAAATTTTTGTGACAGACTATACACGAAATAATAAAAAGCTTTCGGTTCGCTAGGTTCAGATTAACCTACTTACCTTTTTTTGTTTGTTTTTTGTTTTTCTAATCTGTTCTTGTTTACAATTCCTGGATAGTCAAATCACCACGATTATAATTACCGTCTAATAATATCCGTGTACTGCAATCACCGGGTAAACTAGCCCTCTAAGTACTTGATAATGCTTGATAAAATCTCAAAGATATTAATGTAGGTACATCCAGATTAATTGATATATGTATTTGTAAGTTAATTTGGCTGAACAAATTACTAAAGTTTGTTTAGAAGTTCTCTTAATTGTAACATTATTTTCTGTAATGAAGCTAATTTCGTGTAACTTATGTGTAAGTGTGTATGTTTGACCGCAATCAACTCTGTAACCGCTGAACAGATTTCATGAAAGTTGGTGTGGAGATAGCATATACCCTGGATTAACACATAGGCTACTTTTTATCCCGGAAAATTCCATATATAAATTCCGTTTAGGATTGTGGGAAAAACCGCGGGGAACTGCTTATTTGGTTTATTTATGTAGGCAGTAAGTGTTATTATCTAGATATATATAAATGATTGGAGTTTCGCTTTCTGAAACTTGAAAACACTAATATTTTCCTTTGAATCATGGTCTGGATTATTAAGCTTGGACCCAGCATTTATTTATTTTATTATGCTGTCCACCAGAGGATGGGTAGCAGCGTCCTATAAGTACACGGTGAACGTACTGCGATCCCCAAGCTGCCGTGGGGATTATGGTAACACCCCTAGGTAATAGGAAGGCCTTGGTTCAGCAGCGGATGTTTTTGGCTGATGATGTAATCATGAAGGATTTATTTGCAATACAGCTAAGCTAATAAAAAGCTGACTAAAAACATATTCTTTTATATTTCACTTAAGTACTATATTGGATACGTGCTACAATCTTACATACAAAACCTAGAGAAAATGATCAGAATTCGTGGTTTTCATTCATCTTTTAACAATGTTATTGCAGCTGTCAAACCATGTAAATTTTTGGACCGATTTTATGGACTTATTTTTATTCTTTACGTAGAGCACCGTAACAAAAAAGTATCTCTTCCAATCACGCCTTCCCCCATCGATGTTGTATATCAGATGCCACAGTTCGTTGCACTTCCCGCCAAAGAATGAGCCGGGTTATGACCCTATTCGGCAATAGCCGTTATTCAGTTGGTAGAAATTGAGGTAAACCACTGAGGGAAACGGTAAAGGGACCTATTTCGGTATTGTCTGCTGCATTTAATCCGAAATAGCGGTGTTAAACTAAAGTGATGTTGAATTTGTAACTCTTTGTTTCAAATTATTTCATGCGTAGGTACGAGTACAATATTTTTATAGTACATTTGTTTCTTGATTTAGATAAGGTTGACCAGACTCCAAAGATGACGATTTTTATTCCTTGTTACATGGTTACAGCTTACATGATTTAATCGTTCACCATAAAGCTCTGTTGTACCACCTACTACTACCATCTTGATAATGGTAAATTTTCCCACCAGAAACCGAGCTCTCAGATTGGCCCAGGCCATTTTTTAAAGACTCCAAAAATAACTGATTATAAATTGTAAATATATAAGTAGGTATGGTAATATATGTATTCTTAATTTCGTTGATTGTCCTCTAAAGCTCATTGCTTTGAAGTTATTTAAATATTATTTACTACTTTTTAGTTTCAGTTTGCAAATGAAGGCATAGTCATGAAGTCGGTTCTTTTTTTTTCTAAAAATTATCTTTTGCAATAACTAATCACAGCCCGACTTCTACTGACGTACATTTGAATGCGGTGCTGTGATTGGTAGTAGCGAACCGTCGTCGAGTAGATGAAGTGTTTCCGTTGTTTGACAAAAATACTTGAAAATTATTCCTGATATAAATCTTTGATATTAAAATATTAAATGTTCGAATCCTTTGACAAAAATATCGATAAATCGTTGTATAATTACTAACCCTAACCATGTATTATTGACTTTCTTATGGATAGATCATGTTTAAGGTAACTTTGTTTAGTAAGTAAATGGTCAAGTGGGCACTTTGCTGATAAAACGCACGCTGCACCTGTAGGTAATTTAATAATAAACTTTGGGGCTGACGAGACTTGTTGTAACAACTCCAACTTTGTTATTAGATAGTTACTTCAAAGGAAAGTACGAGTATAAAGCCAGTTCATTTAACGAAGCAACATTTCAAGTTTATTGCTGAAATGAAAGTAAATAACATCTATGTTATTTAAGTACTTGACAGATAAATTCCATCTCAATCCAATTTTTTATTTATTTGATTGTTAATGTTTAGTTCGTACGAGTATGTAAGGTACGTAGACACGCGTATAGCGAGACGGAGCTGCGCGCGCGCACTCACCCCAGTAGTTATATAATATAAGCTATTAGCAGTAGTTTTACTCTGACGTAATCCTTTAATTGTATGCCTACTGTCTGTCACAGCGCTACTATCAGGTTTAAGAAAATACATATTATTTTATACGTTAATTCTACGCTGACGACACACACGCCATCACTCACTCGCACACACACACACACACACACACACACACACACACACACACACACACACACACGGCGAATCTCAATGATGCGGTGCGCGCAACTATCGTTCCGAGCGTACCGCTCGATCGAGTGTTTGTTTAAGGGTCCCTTTGCAGAATGCGTAGGTATAAAAGTCGTACTACTACACGCGCACTTAGTTAGTCGTACTACTACTTTCCGTGTACATACAGCGATGTTTTCGAGTTCGAGGTGCTGGTGTCAAGCGGCGTAGGTCTGCTTTCGGCGGCGTCCGAGCGCTAACTGACACGCCGTTTCAAATGATAGACAAAATTAGACAAAAATAATCAAAGGAAAACAAACCTTATCGTGCATAATTTAAGCCATGTCGGTTCTAGCAAAATATTACAAAACGTTAGTAAAACTCTTTTATTTTTCCTATGCCTATTTGAAACATATTTGAACATTTTTTTGCGTCGTTTTGTTTATAAATATGCATACTAATGGATTGTATTTTTTTAATTGATTAAAAACATATATTTTTTTAAGAAATGTGTTCCGAAACACCACTAGTTTTCGTAACTTTTGTGGTAGGAGGCTACGAAAAATATTTTTAATTAATTATTGATAATCATTTTATGTATAGTTTTTGCGTTGATAGTGTAAAAAAAGAGGTTTCTATCTGTAGATAATAATAATAAATGACTAAGTATTACATAGTCGTCGGAAACGGAACCTAAAGTTAGCTTATTTTATCAGTTGACGGGCTAACGTCCACTGTGATTTCTTCGCCGATTATGAACCCATTTTAATTATATATATTTTTTTAGTTGTTTTAAAAATATTCCACCTCAATCTGGGTGTCTTCAAATCACGAGTGAATCGGTTTCTTCTAGGCAAGCGTGCTCCAACGTAGACCGCATCATCGCTTAACATCAGGCGTGATGGTGGTCAAACGCAAGCCTATTAATTATTTTAGTAAAAAAAAACTCTATGGGTGGACTATTAGGGAATGAATCCCGTTTATTGTATGATTACGCCCTCTTTCCGCGAAATCGGTTTTTATTGTTTTGTAAAACTCTTGTTATTATAATTATTTGAGACAAATAAGACGATCAGGGTACAAAAGAACTCAATTTATTATGGTGTATAAATATTCTGATCGAGTGGCTGTTTAGTGAAAATAATTTCTATAAAGTATACTAAATTTCCAGTAATCCCAGTAGTGGATAAATATCTGCTATAATTCTATTCCTGAAAGTGCTCTGTGAATGCCTCCAGCTTTAATGCGCTTGTTAATGTCGCATTATAGCCTCCAATGCTTTTAGGATAATGAAATGACATCTACATTGGTTTATTTGGAAATCTATCAATTTTTAAATGTGAAAAATAGTAAATAGGCAATAACGAAATAAATAAGTAAATAAATCTTTATTTCTAAAACAACTTGTAGAATCTTAAATTAATACTAAAACAAAACTGCTAAGACTAATATTACTTAAACATAATATTATGAAGTTTAGTGAGGGGTTTTTACATTAAAGTTTAAGGCGAAATGCTGAGAACCGTACACTTGTATGACGGTAATGTGGCGTGCGCGGTTTCAAATATTTTCAATATTTATTTTTTCTTCATTTTCTACAAATAGTCTTACGTTTTTACAGAAAACTGCGACCCCTAAAGTATTTGATTGATTGTTAGGATAACACCAAGATAACACACTTTTTTTTTAATCTTCTATAGAATCAGAATGAAGTTGATTCAATCCATCCAAAACGGGTGTTTTTTAGGAAAATTTACGTTTTTTTTCTATCGAACCAGTTTTCTTTAATCATGTATACCTACCGATACACATCCGAATAAAATATAAGAAATAGTGTCTCGTTTTAGCGCATATAATTTTTCATTTATGTGATAAGTTGACAAAGCAATTCTAAGCATTGATTAACTAACTACCGTTTTTACGTAAGACCGAAATAAAAACAATCTTGCTAGAATGTGCTATATTTTCGTATGGCTCCTCCAGACAGACTTGATATCCGAAGATTTATTGATTCATCTTGTATTTCTTCACAGATTATTCAGGTCTTAACATTTATGTGGCGTTCCTGGAAACAAAAGTTTAATCCTAAGCTTTATAAAAATGATTTTGGCGTAAATATATGTAACTAAAGGTGCTTCCACACGGCAGTTACTGTTAGTATATTAACTTTTAAGTGTAGTAGGCACTGTCCGTTAACAAAAGACTGATCTAATTTGTAAGCTTGTATCTAAACAAGAAAAAGTAAGTTTGTGATAAACTGAGTGCCAAGTCCAGATATCGGAGCTTTTAGGCTAGCTGAAGGCCAAAAAGAAGTAAAATTAATGTATTACCTTAGTTATAATTTTCGCTTTATTTTGTACACATTCGGGGCAGAACCAATCACCGTCGGGCGGTGATACGATCCCGACACATTTGAAGTGGTACCACTGCAGCTGACACCGAGGACCATCACAGCCAATCATGGCCGAGTCCTCCACGTATCTCCCGCAGAAACAATAGTCACTTTCCCTCTCACTGACATGGTATCGAGAGCTCGAAGTATCGTCGACATCGCCGTCATTTATGGGCAGTACGTGACATACGTGCGGGGCGTAATGCCATCGTTTCAACCCGCACATCTTACACCAGGAGCTCTCCGTCCCATGCCTCCAGTACAGGTGCGCTAGTAACTGTTTGTACTCGGTATACAACATCGCACAACTGCCACAAGATAAAGCCACAGTTTTAACAAGCGGGTTTCTCGTAAATCTCATCTCGGCCAAATTCTTGCCTTTGTTTATAGCTAAATTTTCGTTGCAACGAGACATGTAGGCCGTTTTATAAAAACCAACGATCGTTTATTAAAAATCTATGTAACGACTAGTTTTGTTTCAAATCACAGTGAAAATAGTTTTCATAAAGGGTCTTTTATCGTAGGCTCGATTATAAATTACGAGCTGCATATAATTTCGAGCTCAGCACGATAACGACTTTCGCGAGAAAATAAATGGAGAATGCATAATCCCGCAATTATATTAACTCCGAGGTAAATCCTTAAATGAATATGAAGACTAAGTACGTCATTAAGTTAAAGGGTTCGTAAGACGAATTACTCTTCACTACTCATTACATTGTAGGTACTTACCTAATTGTATTAATTATCATTAATAATTGCAATATACTTGCATAAACAACCACTGTTTTTATCAACAAAAATATTAGTCCAAAACTCTAAAAAAAGTTTGAGGCAAAAAATAAACGTTTTTAAACTTTAAATTTATCTGTGTAGCTATGTGTGTGTGTGTGTGTGTGTAGATTTTTGTTACACATAAAATATTGTCTATTGTCTAATATTTTAAATTTGTAATAAGTATATCATCTGTAATTCTATATAGATCTGTGTTATTTGCAATAAAATGATGTTATTATTATTTATCTTTATTTTAATTCTTGCATGGGTCTAGTCCGGATATTCAATAGGGATTGGTGGAGCCGAAGCCGACATCAAGAGGCTCTGTTCAATATAAAACACAATAATTATGGAATGTAAAGGAATATGAAACTTCCTTGGCTATTGAAGTAAGTTCTTAAAACTTGATGGTGTTGAGTTGGCTTACAGTATGAGGTAGGTACGGCACCCCGCCAATTATGCCTCATGATAAAATATTGTGGCGTAAAGGTTGCCTATTGAGGCCGGAGGGGCAACATTGGCTTAGGCTTAGGGTGTCGAGGGTGTGCTGCACTTTCACTAAACGCTTCTCGCGGCATTCCGTCCTACAGCTTAGATTCATAGCTATTGCGGTTTTATTATTATCATATTATATTCTATTAAGTGTGTAAGTGCCTACTTAAGTATTTACTTAATTATTTTGTAAGTGATCATACCAATATTCAATTTTAAAGTGCGTTTTTTCACATAACTATAGAGCAATGGATCAAAGCGATTATTTGCTTAGTTGGAGGGCCGAAAAGTGGTACGGTATTATTTTTATCTCTGATTTATTTTTATCAAGGTCCACACGGGTGAAACCGCGGGGCGCACCTAGTTTGTAATATTGCTAGTTTTTTTCACAAAATCTATTAACTCCTTTTGACTACCTGAAGTGCAGCTAAAACTAGATATATGTGATATACCTATTAATGAACCATGTACCTCCTTGTACGGCTTGTACTTACCCATGATTCCAAAAGTAACATCGAAGTATATTTTTTTTTTCTCAATATATTTTTTTCCCACTTGTAGCGCCTCAAAATAGATGCAGGTTGTTCTGAGTTCAAAGAAATTCCAGCTATCTCTTCTACAAAAGAATCAGACGGAATTGCGTCTTACAATGGGGATATTTCAAAGCGTTCTCATTATAAAAAGAAGGTTTCTATCTTATCAAGTGATGCAACATTATATAAAATTATTATTCCAGACGGGAAAATCCAACTCGTTGCAATGCGATTGCTTTTTTCTTTTTATTTTCTAGTGTATTTACAAGAAATAAATTATGTGCAGAGAAAAATCCAATTAAACCTAAAACTAAAATACCCAAAACGAATATCTACGAACTACGTTGATATTCGTTTTGGGTATAGTATCATTATAATCAAAACAAACTTAAAAACGAAATAATCTAACAGCTCCTTGGTATTTTCTTCATTTCGCATTGAAAAGTTGCTGAAAAATCCCGTTCTTGGTCATGATAAAAAAAACTATCATTGAATAAAATGCAGAGTTTTTGGCGCTAACGTGAAAAAACATGTCGGCTTGCCCTTTTACCCTTTTCCTAAACTTGTGATTTTTTGTGTAATAATGGTGGATTATTATTTATTAAGTGCTCGTGAACGTGCTTGAGTGTGGAAGTGATATAGCGAGGCGAAACGTGTATTCCAAAACTCCATATAAGCCTCTTGTAAAGCCTCCGCCACTTTACTAGGGCATAAGTTTGACTTGACCGTGACTTACTTTGCTTGACTCTTGACTGTGACTTGTTTGACGTTATTTAATACCACGTATTTAGATAGCCCGTTGGTCCAGTTAGCAGTGAACCTATACCTTCTGAGCCTGAGGGCGTGGGTTCGATTCCCACGTAGGACAAACATTTGTATGATGAACATTTGTGTTTGTTCTATATCTGGTTGTTAATATATATTTAAGTATGTATTTAAAAACTATATATGTATGTATATCAGTCTCTGGCAGCCATATCACAAGCTTTGCTTAGTTTGGGGTCAGATGACCGTGTGTGCAAAAATGTCCCAAAAAAATATTTATGTAAACTCGTTTAATATTACGACTGAAGGACTCTGTATCCAGGTGATGTTTTTTTTTAGGGATAAAATAAAAACGAATGGAAATGCTCATTTTTGGCCTAAGTAGGCGCCAGCATTCAGGTCACCAGTCGCCTCCACCAAACGTTTTGCCAAGTCCCTATATACAATTCGAGAGCTAGCCCCTGCGGTCCCGAAGTCCTTATTTTAGTTACTTACACAAACTAGCATGGTAAAATGTTCCACAAATAAAATAAATTTCATGTAGTTACCTGTTTAAGCGAGACAAATAAAAAAGTTATTACTTACATGGAGTAAAAACCGGTGGCACAAAGTAGATTTGTATTTTTTTTCCAAAATCTTCTATAGTTTGCACTAGGTATAGATAATTTATGATTATTTTACCAACACCAGAGGATTTAGAAAAATAAAATTTCGAAAATTATTATGCTATAGGGTTTTTCATGTTGTATAACCAACCCTAATTTTCTCGTTTCAGTAAAAAAGTCACCCGGTATAATTATATAAGATCTGATTATCAAGTGATACTCTAGCTTAATAATGTACCACTGTACCACAACAATTTTAAGGCCGCGCTCATCGGCCAGAGTTATCACTCTTTCGCGCATTTCAACATTTTTGAAGATAAAAAAACTACTGGTATTTTCGTGCTGATATTTTAGGTATACGATGGCGGTGGAGATAAAAATTGTTTTTTTTCCTCTTTTCGGCCAAAGTTAAATATATCAACATAAAAAATACTTTAAAACGTTTGCAATGTTATTCTAAAAATAATTGTTAATCGTTCTTTTTTTATCCTTAGCAAATTTTTGTTATAAAATATTGAAAATGTACTAAAGAGATAGCCCCGAATAGTAAGCGCGGCCTTTATAACGTAAAGTATCAACATTACATGATACTCTCAACATATTAATTTCATAAAATTCGGTACTCCGTCTGACGAAAACAAACGAGAAATCAAGAAAATAGCCGAGATATCTGGCAATATCGGTTCAGTAGGTAACGATAGGGCGATCGGCGACGCTGTAAAAACAGTGCGCAAACGGCTGTCTCCAACACGCCTCGACATTTGCCTCGAATACGAATATATCTGCGTCTGACCTCATTCAATATCCTTTTTCCAAGCGAACAGTTTTATCGTCTTTGTTATTTCCACCCGATGAACAGTAACCCCTCAAACAGAATGATTGTGACATGCACACAAAAATCTTTTTAAGCTCGCAAATTCAGAAATAATTTTTCCAACGGCTTATCCGAAGGTATTAAATGTCAAATACGGTTAGCGAATAATTTCTTTTCAGGATTTTCTGTGTAAATAAGTTTAAATAAGATTATGTACAGAAGGTTCGAGAAAAATCGGCGGTGGGAATATCGTGTTGGAATAAAAAATACAAACCTTTATAGCGTAATAAATGGGAATCGAATGAACCTCGATGGCGGTGACGTGATCAGATTGGCAATATGAAAACTATGAAAATATCAGTCTTTGAGATAAAATGCAATCCAGACGATGTTATCCAATTTGCTTTTTGTGTTTCTTCGAAAGGAAAATACTGGTAACAACAACAAATAAATGCTTATCTTTTATCTATATTATACTAACAACACCGGTTCTTATCTTTCACAACATTCATTTGCAAGGATAATGCTTAAACTAATGTACCTAGTACAATAATAACAACCTCAAAAAAGACAGAGTGATTCTCCACTCAATTGTAAAAACACAATATTTTTGTTTTCGGTTATTTCGCAGTCGACTGCTCACTACTGCTGAGGTGCTCGAGACTCGAGCTTTCTTGAAAAGAGTTCCCAAGTTAGGCGGGTTGTACACAACTCCACCCATACGAGGAATATTCCATCTTCGGATTAAGTTTGGGGCGTTTTGTGTTCGCGCCGTCGATCAGTGATTTATTGTTGACTACTCCCCGCCGGACTTGTGCATCTAGTTTAGAGAGATGGGAATACGCTATGTATTTTATTCACATAATTGTGTCAAAATATTAATCTTATAACAGAAAACTTCCAAAGTAATAATACGTGTGAATTTTCTAGATTACCGATAGATGTTAATTAATAGGGGAATTAAATTAATTACGGTTAGGTTCTACACAAATAACAAAATCCAAATACAAAATCCGTACAAATTAGATAGCCCGCTAATTAGCGGCTCATCCAATGCAAATCCACTGCTTTCCATCTGATTATACATTTTGACATAAATTGGTGTTAATGGATGACCTCCTATTATTTAATTCAGTGTCATCACGTCGCTTGTTTTGAAACCTTAAATTAAAAACTATAACCAAAACCATCGACAGGTATTTGAATTTTCTAACATAAATCTACTAAAAGCGTTTACTTTGGCTGGTTTGAAATAAAGTTACATAGTAGCAGAAGTTTGACCAAAGTAAACTATGTACTCCAACTCCAGTCTCCAGCGGAAGCATTACTGCTGAGCTTCAAAATATTTTCCCCTTATAGTAACGATACCCACCACATTGCATCAACCTGAATAGTTTGACATAAACTTTACCGCAATATGTTCTCGCGTGGGTTGCATTGGGTTTGATGCATTGAATGTTTTGCAATAATCTCTTCTTTGAATCCATTGATAGGTGGATTTTCATCCAAGCTCTATTCACTTCCGTAGCGTTGAATCTTGAACTACTCATACATCGGATTGTCGATAAACAAATACTAAATACCTTATACAGTGATAATATTATTTAGATTTATCTGTCTGTGCAGTTTTGAATAAACCTTATTTTTTTTGTTATTGAGAGATCGGTTAAACTTATATAAAGATTCAAATACACTAAGATACGAAAATGTTATTTTTTTCGCGTGAACAGCCACATTGCGCAATATTACAGTATTTTATTCCGAAATCTCGAGTCTTACCTACTTGAACGCAATCTGCGAGAGGATCGCCTATAAAAGCACGACCGAACTCACCGTACCACCCTTTTGGTAAATATTTATTTTAATAACGAAACAGTTATACGTTTTGAAGTACGTTTTCAATTTTATAACGTTTTGAGAGCACTGTATTGTTTATAAAACGTTATTTTTAGCATACTACTTGTTAATTTTGGTCCTAAAGGCGAGGTTTTCCCAATTTTAAGAAACCTTTGTTACTACAGATGGCCACAAAGCTTAATTGTATTATGGTCGCATTTAATAGAGCAAGCACATGGCGCTTAAACGTGCGTATCGCTACTTTACTAGGACTTTTTCGAAAAGTATGTTATGTAATGTAAAATGTACCTTCAGGGTTCCCTTATAATTATGAAATCTGTAGGTATATAAAGTTATCGTAGTCATCGTTTAGTAATAATTACGTATTTAAAGGAATCCAAAAAACAGCTAGTAAAGTGCAAATCAGTGTTACATTCATATTAATTTCTATCGAGCGAAATTTCTTTAATCGTGTTTAGGTGTTTACAGTTTCCTAGATACAATAATAAATTTTGATATGACCTCATTTTTATAATTTTAATCTGACCATGGAGGTAGATAAACTAAAGCAAGAATGAAATAAAAAATAAAAATGGAGCAAAATGCAAATCAGTGTTACTTTCATATTAGTTTCTATCGAGCGAAATTTCCTTAATCGTGTTTAGGTCTTTACAGTTTCCTATAAAACATTCAATTTTAATATGACACAATTTTATAATTTTGAGCTGACCACGGAACCACGGTTGACAAACTGAAGCTAGAATGACCAAAATTACTAAATTGGGAAAAGCGGGCCTTAAATCACCTTGACATTGCATTGCTTTTTTTGTTGCTTTATGTTATGAACATGAATAAAGGCTTAATTAGCAAGACCTTGGTCCTAAAATTAGTTGTACCTACCTATATTACTACAGCAGGAAACAGAAGCATTTATAGACGTACCTTTTGCGAAAATATGGGCCGAGGCGTAACCGAGACTAGCACACCTGAATCCATAAATGGACATATAGTACTTTTCTGAAACATTACTTTGATATTCACGTAATGTTTTTGGTAAGTTTTATATTTTAATGTTGTTCAACAACAAAACTTTAACTTTTTTTTCATTGTATTATATTTCTAAACTTGTATATTTTCCAAGTTTTCGTGTGTAATAATGGTGGATTATTATTTATTAAGTGTTCGTAGACATGCACGAGTGTGGAAAAGCGATATTATTATAACGCGGTGAAACATATTGTATTTTCGAGTTGTTTCCAAAACTCCATAGAAGCCTTTTGTAAAGCCTCCACCACTTTACTAGGGCATGACATTGACTTGATCGTGACTTACTCTGCTTGACTATGACTGTGACTTGTTTAACTTAACAAGTATTAGTATTGGTATTGGCTGTTGGTATTTAACTAAACTTGATAATATTTCAATACTTGAAACTGGCAAATGCACATGAAGTGAGACGCCAAAATTCTCACAAAGGAAAGAATTAAAGAAAAAGTTAATTATTTTCTTTTTTTTTATTCTAAAATAGCCTGTGTGCCTCTGTTCATTCGTCTCGTGTTGGCGGAAAACCATAATTCACATTGAAATATTAATAGCACGTGTCTGCAAGATTTTAGAAGAGACAAAAATTCGCCTCCAATTACAGGTCGAGATCTTAAAATACTTTCATCGAAAATTGTTCTTCCAATTATGAACACATTAAATATATTACAGAAAAATATTTCTATTCAAGGAAAGATTAATTTTATTATGGAAACTGACATGGTTTTCACACGTTTTATTTATATTACTCGGGAATTACTCACGTAAGATTAAGCCGGTTACTCCGACTATAGTTTCAACCGCATTAGGCGGTCTTTTTCAAGGAGAATGCGCGCAGTTGCACTACGGGCCGCCGCACGATGCGCACGTGATGACAACGGCTGCTGATCGGGAAACTATAGTCGGAGTAACCGGCTTAATCGTACGTGAGTAATTCCCGTGTAATATAAATAAAAAGATTTATTTATTTGAAAATAATATTCTTACCCGATCCTTAACACAATCGAGATAAATTTTCACTTTATTAATATAACCACTGAACCGGCTTGTTATCTCCATGTTGAAGATATTCGTGTTTACTTCTTATCCTAAAATATATTGTAAAGGAGATTAACCCGTTAGTAAGCTAAGGCGGCCCGGGGCGCTCTACAGAACCGATGAAATCTCCAACGCTCCAGTAAAGGCCGTATAAATAACGTTTTATGACATATTAAATTCCGCTAAACGTTAAATATGCCGTTTTCATGTTTGAAATGTTCTCAAAGAGAAAAATATTAATTTTATTTAAAGCTTTCAATGTGCACATGTGATCGTTTAGATTTTAATAGTGAATCTTAAATAGGTGAAATGGTGCGCACAGAAGTTAAATACTAAATACCTGGCAATTCTACATTTTATTAAACACCTCCGTATTCCAGAATATGAGTTTATTTTTAAATGGCAAGTGCCATTATAAACTAAACAAAATACAAGCTAACAATAACACTCCAAAAACAGTTAAACTGCCCAGAGACCGTTGAAGGGCCAATCCAAATGCCAACTACTAGTTGGCAGCGTATCCAGCATGCTGGCGGCATTACCATGCTGAATGGCAATGCTTATGCGTTGAGCCTGAAAGACACCAGTATTTTGGTCAAGACTCGCACTAACCAAGAGTTCTGACTATTGTCTCGACCTCAAACGGCTCAATTATGTAACTACTGCCGAGATTAGCATATTTGCGCTGCTTGTGCTGCTCTGCTGAATTGGCCGCCGTTTCAGCCCTACCCTGTGTCTCAGGAAGATGTGTTTGATATGAAATAAGGGTTAGTATTCAAGTTAAGTTTCCATTATGGGCAATTTTTCAACACAAGTGTAATCAATAATAGGGTGTCTCTCCTTTTACAAACCAATCAATTAAAAATTAAACTAGTCATAATTTTATTATTGACAACTTTGTGTTGTCTAATTTAATTAGGTAAGTCCATTAATTAAAATATCGTAACCAATTTCGATAGTTTCATTAATAATTATATCGTTATACTTGCTGGGCTACCGAGCTCATTAGCCACGTCGTGTTATGTTAATACGATATCATAAAAACATCATTAAAGTGCCATCAAGGTAACGTATAAGTAGCATATGCTCAAGTACCTACCGGGGCTGTATAATCTAATAGGCACTTCTCTTTTGCGAGCCTCCGAAATCCCTTTTTTCGTACATCGTAAATGGATTTCAACATCGCCGATACCGGGAAACCGCTTAAATAGGCATAATGATGTTGAATCAAAAATTCTTTAAGATGCTATCGCCGTAACAATTTTATGAACCTGCACTCTTATCGTAGGTTTTACCGCAAATTGCTTTGCTAAGTATAAGCACGTATAGAGAAAGTGCTTCGCGCAGGAACTGTTATAGCACTGTAGTGAGAAAGAGCACACTTTCCGTTCTACGAGGTGTCTGTGCGAACATTGGCGAGCACTAATGATGCTCTACTTCGTGCGGATTTATCACACATCCTAGAAACCAACGCGGTCGAAGTACGAGAAAATTGGCGTTCGTTGGGACCTCGCCCCAGATTATGGTCCACTCCCAAACTAGGTTTTATCGTTGACCCTTTACCGGGCATAAAACAAGCTTTGGATCAAGGATGGAAGCAACGTGAATAATCAGGTTTTAGATAACTTTACTTTAAACCCAAAAAGTAGGTAACTATATAGAGATATTCAAAAAAACTGTTTTTCTAAACTGTCTGAAATTTTAAACTTTTTTTGTTTTTTGTCTCAATTGATTATCGTAATAACAAAAAAGTATTTTCCTGTTTCTTCAGATAGGAACTAAAAGTTGGGAGCTATTTACAATGCAAAGCGGACGGGCACCTTAGTAGGTACGGCCATATTTCAAGATATTCGCTGCGACCAGTTCTAGTGTTGCCAATTTGTGAGGAGTTCCCTAAATTAGAGCTGATTATTTAGATTATAGACGGAAAAAAATATTATAAATGAACGTAGTTAAGGCTTTAGTTATGCTTTTTGTGGTGTAGATCATCATCATCATTAGCTAGTCAACGGCCACTGCTGAACAAAGGACTTTCCCTCTTGGGGTCCTTTGATGGTGTTGCCATAATCCTTACGCTTGGCAGGCAGCTTGGGGATCGCAGTACGTTCACCGTGTACTAATAGGACGCTGCTGCCTATCCTCCGGTGGTTCTGGTCGCAGTTTTACGATATACCCGGGCACACCTGGGTAGTGTCTAGAAACATTCGAAATTACTGCGCTTTCTTAGAAGTTATTCATAAAAACAAAATAATTTCCAAGACATAAAGTTGGACATGTTACTTTGAAATTAGGCCCTAGTTATGTTGTTGTATGAAGTACCGCAATAGTTATGAATATAAATCTATGGTTAATGGTTATGCGTAACAAAAATATCCTGAGATATACTTAGGGTACCAATATAATCTAACTGATAGAACGGATTGTGGAGTATTATAATTTCTACTGGTAACATTTAGTGGTTTTATTTTTCGCCCACGTCATCGGTGTACGGAAGATGAAAATCCGAGAAAATCCTTCTGGGACGTCGACATTAGCATATTTATTAGTATCATCCGAAGGGAGTCCGCGTTGCGGGGAATTGTTATCATATCAATAATGACTTGCATTGAAATTATAATTACATTTATATTTATAAAATAAGTACTTAGGCTATAAATATATATATGAGAATATAAGTAGCTGATAAGTAATTCATAAAAAGACAGGAATGTATCATTTTATTTTTAAACATAGCTCGATAGCAAAATTTTACCTATGATGCATCGAAATATAATAACTATTTCGATGCAATGATGACACTCCGGACTTGAAGACTGATCTAAAGGCCTGATTGCAATTTGATTAGTGATTAGTGCGAGTGATTAATGCAAGTTCTTAATAATTAGTACTAAACATGTTTGCACCATAACCATGCGAGTGCAGACTTTATCACTCGTAAAATTACTAATCAATAATTACTTGCACTTGCACTAATCAAAGTGCAAACGGGCCTAAGACCTAGTAGTCCAAGTCCAAGTCCCTTTTGGGCTACAGGAACACACATAGAAACATGCATATCTACATACATAAATAGGTATATTCGAAAAAAGTACGTAACCCTGGTAAAAATTCAATAAGTAGGTAAATAGAGCAGATCCTAGTTTATTTTTATACTTTGATTGATTGATTAACTCTTTATTGTTCACGCCATAAAATTTGATACAGAGGACAAAAAACTCTTAAAAACTAGTGTAACAACTGGCGGCCTTATCGCTAAAAGCGATCTCTTCCAATTTGTTTCAGTTTGATTACTAAGTATGTACTTAGGTATCTGAATGTCTATTTGATCTTAAATTCCTCTTATATGATAGATACTATACTCATAACCCCTTCGACCAAAATAAAATGAATAGACAAGCCCAGAAGGAGCGCATTTTTGGAGATTACAAAATGAGCGCCGGCGCTCAGTTCGTTTCAGTCGGTCTCTAGCCGTAGGAAGTGCGACACAAGACTATTGTTACATGATAACGAAACATCTGACAACATTGTTCCTTCGTGTGCTTACCCAAAGTGTAAATACACAACAAAAAAACAGCTATCTATTTTTTGTAACAAATGTACTGAACATGTTTTTTTTTTACTGGGCAAGTGCCTTTATTAACTAAACAATATACAAGCTAATACTAACACTACAAATACAGTTACTTAGACTGCCCATAGACCGTTGAAGGTCTAAAGACAATTCAAATGCTCAAGCCCACTACCAGTTGGCAGCGTACCCAGCATGCTGGTGGCATTACCACGTTGAATGGCAATCTTTATGCGTTGAGCTAGAAACACGCCAGCATTTATAGGTAAATAGGCGTTGAAGTATATATTATGTCCGACGGTTTTGACTCGTTTTTAATGAGCAAGTTCAATGGTTATGGCCCGTCCATTCATTTTATTTTGGTCGAAGCATAACCCTGACTAAACATCGCACCTGTATTCCGAGTTATCTGTTCCAAGTCTCCATTCGTACCCTTTCATAAGGTCACATACTTTACCTAACAAATCGATGTGCTAGCTAGATCTTCTACTTCGTCGAATTTTTCCATCCCATGAATTGAGGCCAAACAGTTCGGTTGAACATTTCCACTCCTTTGTAAAGGGCAAATTGTTAAAGTATAACAGATTGAACAAAGGTTCCAATGTTATTTGCGAATGTTCAACCAATCACGTGAACGATTTTGTGAGTCGACGCCGTCATCGCAACTAAGTGCTTCTGTTAGTGGATAAACTAATTTAAGTTTTCAGTGTTCATACACAGGTTACGTAAGTAGACGTATGAGTAGGTAAATAAACTTTATCGATTTAAAAAATACTTTTTAATTATATCTTTTTCGTAAGTATTCTTCTCAACTAACCCTTTCATTTGTACCCATATCATGATGGTAGATAAGAACATTTTGTCCGCCATCTTGATGCGTCCGCCATATTGAATTTATCATCTACGACCAAAGTGCTTGGGAAGACAAATCCACCGAACCCGAACTCAACTGGGTTACGTCGTTCCGTTTATGAGTTCCTATGGCCACCTTCTGTCTCCATCATCAGACTAGCACGATGGTACCATAACATTGCAGTGGAATCGAACTTGCATAACTAAGCCAAATTCCAGCTTAATCGGTTGAGGATAAAATTCAGTTACAAGATTTGTCCCACACATACCGTGACCGTATATACTACATACTACATAGGTAGGTACTAACAGGACAAGTGAAATAAAGCTTGTAATAAAATACAAAGGCAAGCTTGATTGATTTAATTTTTTAGGAAAGACAGCCTTGAAATGAGTGAATAGAAGTCCTGAAGTAGTTTGATGTAAATTCTTCTATTCGGTAATTCTTGTTCTTTTTTTTCTAGCTTTCTTTTGAGTGTAATATAATATGTGTTTTGTGTTAGGGTATCCACAAAAATTTATCCGGGCTGGCAAAGCATCGACAACGCCGCTAGTGTTGCAGGTGTCCATTGGCGGCGATTACCGCTTACCATCAGGCGGGCGGCTTGCATGTATGCCGCACTTTTCTATTAAAAAATACACATTTCACTTCATTATATAAGTATCACTTGAGCACACTCATGAGCACTTAAAAACATAATTCACCGTTATTACACACTAGCAACGCACCCCAGCTTCACACGGGTATACCTAAGTCTTATTTTTTTACACCTTGGGTTATTTAATTGGAGGTTTAATAAGGATCCCTATTTTTTTTCTCGGAAATATAATATAGCCTATGTCACCCGGGGGTAGTGTAGCTTCCCAACAGTGAAATAATTTTTCTAATCGGTTCAGTAGTTTCGGAGCCTATTCAATGCAAACAAACAAACAATCAAATCTTTCCTCTTTATAATATTAGTATTAGATGAACAGTCGAAAATACACAAGTTTAGGAAAATAATACAAGCGAGATGTTTTTTTCATGTTGGCGCCAAAAACAAAACACCGTTTCACAATGTTCTATTTTTACTCATATTTATCGCTCACTATTGGGCAGGCTAACGCCATTAAGACCAAAGTTGGTCAACCAAAACTCCTTTCACGCTACAAAGATAATTAAAATGTGTTTAATAAATTGTATGTATTTAATAATCGTAAATGTGATGTTTTTATCTTGTGATACAAGTATAAATTGATTTTACCCCCGATAAAAGAGCTAATAATCTTGAACGGCTAAACCGATTTTATTAATTGTAACTAAAAACACACTCAATCGTGTCAAACAAAAACAAACTAAATTAAAATTGGTTCAGCTGTTTGGGAGCTACGATACCACAGACAGGCACACAGATACACGCGTTAGACTTATAACACCCTTATTTTTGCGACGGGGGCTAAAAATACGCTGGTACAGGCTGTCTGGATACAGTATCGCATGACCATAAGCCGTTCCTAATCCGAGATTGCATTGCTTGATTCCAGTCTTGATAGATATAACAAGGACAGTCTTGGCATACTTCGAGCCTTGGCGAGTCGAAGCACGTAACAGCTTGGTACTATTCCGGGATCCCCAGCTCTATTTTACGTGGACCTCAATTCAGCAGTTTGTTTATGAAACCAGCTAGCTGTAGCTAGCAACTATGTCAGTTTACCCCACAGACTTATATCAGGTTAGACACCGCAAGCGTGTCAAGTTGAATTATTAGTTTTTTTTTGTTTGTTTGAAAAGTGACTTGATTGAGAGCGTACTTAGCTAACATTCAAGAAAATATGTTTATTCGTTTGAAGATAATCTGCGCTTTTAAAGGAGTAATTTTTTTATTTAATTAAGTCAAAAGTACTTGGTCTATGCTATCGGGGAACATCAGGCAGCGCATTCCACAGACTAACAGTTCGCACAATAAATGTGGAATCAAAGCACTTCGCCCTACTGGCCCTACCCTTGAAGTTAATCCAAGATATATTATTATACAGGGTGTAAGGGGAACACTCTCGAAGCCAAAAGAAGGTAATTGTACTCAACATTATGAACCACTTTTAGTATGGGACCAACCCTGAAATCGCGAAAAAAAAATCTGCTGTTCCATACATTTTGTCGAGTGTCAATGACCGTTTTCTGTAGAACAGCTGATATTTTTTTCGCGATTTCAGGGCTGGTCCCATAGTAAAAGTTGTTCATAATGATGAGTACAATTACCTTCTTTTGGCTTCGAGAGTGTTCCCCTTACAACCTGTATAATAAGCTCGTTCTTAGATACGACATGGGATACTAGATCATGGAATTATTATGGTAATATAAACAACAGAAATAAAACATCCGAAGGTAAATCCAATAATAAATAATATATACATAACACAAGAGTAGGCACGAGTCTTTGCTTTTATTTATTAATCTTTCAAATAAATGATGATGAATGCGGTATTAGCTTTGCGTTCTGGTATTTCTTTTAGGGCATGTCTCGGTTATTAGACATTATGACCCCATTACATGCCGCAGCCCTGTTTATGGGAGTTACGATACACATGGAATTCGAAACGGGAAACCAATATCTTCTCGTAAGAATTTGTGACATTTGCGTGATGGAAATATTAAATTAGACGGTTACGTGACTAGGTATTAGGGAACGATTTTGTTTGAACAGTCAGTTTTGATTTTCAACGGCCCGTTTAATAAAAAGGTCTGCCGTCTTCCAACTCCCAGGAGTGTTTTTGAGACGCTACCTACTTACTTCGGTTAAAATAGAATAGACATATTTATTTGACACAAACACACATAAATAAGACAAACAATAAAGAATAATTGAAGAAGAAATGAATAAGAATAAGTTATTATATTCCGTGGTGGCCGAGCGGCAGCATGCGCATGCGCTTTTCAATCTGACGGCACCCGGTTCGATCCCCGGTCCCCAATAACTTATTTGGTACCTTATATAATAAATTATGCGCAGTTTCGATGCCATCGCTGAAAAACGGTGCAGGAAAATCATCGCGAGGAAACCGAAACCAAAAGAACCTCAAAAGTTCAAAGACCTTCTCACCAACATGCACTAGGCCAGCATGGGCCAGTCCTAGGGTCCTTTTTTTTTTTGACGGCGTGGAAATCTTCAAAAGATACCCATTTGCATTGCCCCGCAACCCACGAGCCGAAAGCCGTAACGTAAGATACGGGGTATTCCTGTCTGTCCCCCTGCTCCGTCCCCTCGGGGGACAAATAGGGAAAAAAGTTAGATTTGTCCCCCTGTTACCGGCGAGGGGACATCGAACTAATTATTTCCGTAGTGTCTCTCTGCTGTTTTCTTAGCGGTACAGTCGGTACAGACAGAAATAAAAAGTTCGTGGGGACACCCCTTTGTGTAGATTTCTTAAAGCAGAGCAAAGATTCTAATGTTGAAAATCAACATTACAATCAGACATCACGTTGAAAATCTGTCGCCATTAACGGTATGTTCTGACAGATTCACTTGAGATCCAGTTCCCGATCCAGGCAAGGAATGTTTACCATCTTCGACCACGGCGACACTCAGGTGAGTTGTAGTCAAACGGATGGGCCTGTCAACCAAAAAAAAATTCAGTACGGTTGGCTTAAATGCAAATATGGAGAAGAGCTCACTGCGACATTGCTGTCCACTCTTTATATGACGGCTTAAAACCGCGGGCTTTTCTTTTGACTACTCTGCATTGGACGGACGCTGGATTATACGGTTTTCAAATACTCCACTGGTAGTTCTTTCGAATTTTTGATTTTTCTATTTTTTACTGACTTGAGTAGTAGGGTTTTCAATTCGATAATTTTTTTAAATTTTCTTTTTTATTCATGGAATGATTGCATTTCATAATTGCATTTTATATTGAACAGGGCCTCTTGGTGTTGGCTTCGGCCACACCAATGTCTCTCAGAAGTCCAGGCTTGACCCGTGATGAAAACTTGTCTAGATCAACATGAAAATTAGTTAAAGTTAAGTTAAGTTATTAGTTTTTAAATTAGTTTAAGGTTTGATATATACCTATGTAATATAGAAATTTACCATTATCACCCTCAGTAATTTTATATACCTATATAGGTAATTAAAAAATTAGCGTAAAAAGCAAGCTATGTCTCAAAGTGGCCTTAAACATATGACAACGTAAAAAAGCAAATTTAAACTCACTCCTCTATCTATTTCACCCTTTCACAACTAAACTGAAACGATATGCTAGTAAATGAAGCTCTAATTAAATTCTTCAAAGCCCCAGAAAATAAATATAGGTACTCTTGCTCGTAAATAAACAGCTATCAAGACAGGTAACAGAGTATTCTTTACCGCCCAGTGCTGAGGAACAATTGTGTCACTGGCAGCCGAGATGGCGCAATTAATTATTCAAGAGATAACTAGGAAAGCGATTCTTAAATCTACGCGACAACTTTTATATCTTGAACATAATAATGAAATTTATGAGATAAACACCGCCTATGTAGGTAACCATGCACCCGCGATATGTCCGGGATAAAAGTAGCCTAATTAACGCCTTATAACATCAGCTAACTGCCAGTTAAAATCCGTTCAAAATCGGTCCAGCCGTTTTGGAGTCCATAGGGATCATACTCAATTACACACATACATATTACATACACGCACTTCGATTTTTATATACCTATTAGAAGATTTGAATTAGTTAGGTATTTGTTTAGTTCTTTAGTTTGTATATTTGTTTTTTTAAATGATTTTTATCACAATTCCACCTCATTTCAGTTGAAAATCAAAATATACATTGCTCACTAAATATTTCTGCCACAAAATGCCAAATACTTTTCGGGCATTGTTCAAAAGTGGCTTCTATCCTTATCTTATGATGATACTGAAAAGTATCTTAAAATAGGCATGATGACTAATATTTTTTTATTACCTCATGTAAAAAGCTGATCATAAATAGAGCACAGCAACGAAAACGAAATAAAAAAATTAGTTCAAAAATAAATAAGATATAAGCATTTTAATTTAATGCTAGACAGAAAGCGCACTATACTGAGCCGTGACGTCACGCCTCAGGCGCGCCATACAAATGCTATACAAACACACACTTTGCGAGAAAGGGATAGAGCATCCCCTCTCTATCCCCACCTAAAACTTTAAACACTCATATCTCAGATATTTATCCGCCAATTTAAATAATTTTTTCAGTATGTGTAATTTATTTAGTTATATGTTATATTCATCGCTAAGCCGGTTATTTGTAATAAATTTAACATTAGGACACATGCCTATTATTTCTTAATGTTATGTTTTCTTGTTTTGTTAACCTAGTTTTTTGTTATTTGTGAGCTCTTGTCGTAGTTTCGTAGAATAATGTATATCATTTTTGTTAATTTATTTTAAGGCCCCACGAGACAGGCTTGAGATAGTAAAAGGTGTTACATTTTAAGGAATAAAAAATCTTAAATATTTAAAATACATACACTTTTTTTAAGTCTATATTTTAATGTGTAATTCGTTATTTTGATAGCGCGTTTATTATGAAAAGTTCGTTTTTTTTTTAGTGCGATTAAACACTGTGGGAATGTTAACATCCCCAGTACAACTGCCTTAGCGTTTTAAAGAAAAATTCAAAGTTACCCGGAAATTTCATGACAATACAGATTACAAAGTCAGTAACATTATCTGTTATCTCGATTCCCGGTCCCTCATCAGCACCCTCTCTGAACCAACCAAGGTATGCTGACTTTACCTTTTGTTTGACAATCGCGCTTTAGAGGTCGTATGCAAATATAATTGCGGGCCGGCATTGGGCGGGCATGCATAAGTAAGCATTACTGGATTTAACGTTGAAAGCAAAATTAGCTACTTGCGTAATGACTATCATAAATCATACACTAACCACACTATCGCATCATATATCTATACGCGTCGACTTGAGAACCTCCTCCTTTTCTTCGTCGGTTAAAAATAGCTGTGAACCGCGATTTCACCAGCCTTACTTTACGAAGCATTCAGATTTTCAGGCCAAAAAGTTATTCTATCTGATAACCCAGGGTATAAGCTACCTCCATTTAAAATTCATCAAAATCTGTTCAACCGTTACGGAACCGAGTGAGTATAAACACACACGTGGGTTTGTGTTTGTTTATATTCACACTACAACACACAACAGTGACTGTATCGGTAGCACCGACAAACATTTAAAACATCCCGATAAACATTTAAACATGTGTTCAAAGCTCGAAAGTTTAAACTAAGTACTTTTAATTTTCTACTAATATTGTCATGTATATTATTTCAGGTGGTACGACGACCTGCGAAAAGTGACTAGTGGAAAATGGATGCTAAACCAGAAGATCGTGCCATAGAGCGTTCTTTCGGAGAGGCGTTCTTTTCATACAGTCTTTCATGCCTTATTACAGCAAACTGTGGAACGAGTGCCACCGCAGTATTTCCGAGAAGCTTACATAGAATCTTTCAAAGAGCGAGCTAATAAGGTCGTCGACGTATTTGTAATACCTCTGTTGTAACAGGTACTATCCATAGCACTTACTGCTTATCATCAGGCAGCCTGCTTGTTTGCCACCTATAAGGCAAGTAAAAGTAGTTTTTAGGGTTCCATACCTCAAAAGGAAAAAAACGGAACCCTTATAGGATCACTTCGTTGTCCGTCTGTATGTCCGTCTGTCTGTCCGTCTGTCTGTCCGTCTGTCTGTCCGTCTGTCTGTCCGTCTGTCTGTCCGTCTGTCTGTCTGTCTGTCCGTCTGTCCGTCTGTCCGTCTGTCCGTCTGTCAAGACCCTTTTTCTCAAGAACGCGTAAAGATATCAAATTGAAATTTATACTAAATACTTGAATTTACATTTTCTTTCGGTTGTAAAAAAATTCAAGTTGTAAGTCAACGCAATAAAAAGATATGAACGTTTATGTCGCATATTTTGCGGTTTCACAGGGGAATCAAAACCTATAGGGTACTTCCCGTTGACCTAGAATCATGAAATTTGGCAAAAGGCAAGGCCTCATAGCACATACATAGGAATAAATCCGAAAGTCACAAATTTGAAGTTATATCATTGAAAAATAATTATTTTACTATTACAAACTTACATTTTGTAGTTGGAATGTATGGAAGAACCTGATTGTCAACAACAAAGTTAAGTTTGTCTTTCAATATTTCAACTTCAGTTAGTTATTTTTTTTGGACTCGCGCTCGCGCGTTCCGTCCAACGGAACCCTCAGAGCACGAGTCTTACTCGTACTTGTCCGATTTTTTGTTTAAACCCCCGATAAAAGAGCTAATAATCTTAAAAAGTCTAAACAGGTTTTCTTGGACCATAGTTAAGCATATTCTTGATTGAGGCACCTTCCAAACAAAGAAACTGAATCAAAATTGGTTCTGTCGTTTGGGAGCCACGATGCCATAGACTCACAGATAGACACGTTAAACTTATAACACCACACTGTTTGGGTCGGAGGTAAAAGCATACTTCCAGCAGAAAACAAACATGCAATATGACGATTTGCATCATCATCATAATAATTTTAGCCATAGGCCGTCCACTGCTGGACATAGGCCTCCCCCATCGATCTCCAAAAAAGCCGGTTGGAAGCGGCCTGCATCCATCGTTTTCCTAAGGTCTCTTTTAGGTCATCTGTTCATCTTGTGGGTAGACGTCCTACGCTGCGCTTATCGGTCCGTGGCTTCGATCAATAATCGAAGGTCCGTGGTCTCCATTCGATAACCTTTCAGCTTCATCGGCCATCTATTCTGCGATTGTCCTGCCCACTTGGCCTCTTCAACATGCTAATCCTGTGGGTATGATATTCCTATATATATATAGGAATATCATACCATATAATATCATATCATATATATATATATGAAGCTTTTTAGGTGATCGTGCAGTGGTTAGCCTGCAAATGTAGAATGCTGTGGCTGATCTATTGGAGACTACATACACCTTTAATTTCCGTGGCTTTCATCGGATAGTCTATATGTATAGCTGTTTGGTACACCAATCTGTGACTTCACCTTTTGTCCGATACAATCGCGCTGTAGAGGTGGTCGTATGCAAATATAATTGCGGGCCGGCAACGGACGGGCGCGCATTAGTGGCGCTTTGTGCAGGAATGACTCGGTCCATTTCACGCCGGGAGCCAAATTAGCCGGTCTCGTCTCACTGTCGGATACGGTGTACGGATTTTGGTATTGATACGGGTAAACGATCGATGTAATACTAGGACGAATGAGTAATTTAAACGTACGTTAAGGTAAATCAGTAGTAATTAGTGAGAAAAATAATGCAAAACAATAAATTGCTGGTTTTTTTATACCTAAAAAGTAGATATTATCTACTTGTTGGGTAAAATATTTAAAACGAAATGATACTTGTCAGATTTTGAATAATCATTAAAACCAGCCAAATGCTAGTCGGGCTCGCTCACTGAGGATTCCGTACCACCACAAAATACAATAATAATAAAAATAAAAAAAGGATTTAAAAAAAAATGGCATGGTCCAATAATCATCCAAGCAATCAGCATCCAAGTAACCCAATTACCAGTTTTGTAAAGGTGTCGAATAAAATTTATTTTCTTTCTTTCTTTATTTCAGTTATAACTGAGTCATTACCAGTCTCTTGGTAATCTCTTGGTAATGAACAGAACTTTGTCACCGACTTGTCCATTATTTATTATTTGATTTATATACATACATATACTTTAGAGTCTGTACTATAATCATGCCAAGTTTGAAGTATATACGAATTACCATTTTTTACATTAGAGCAATTACAAAAATACGTAAAAAAAGACGTTTGTTGTATGGGGACCTCCCTTTCGTTTTAACTTTTTGGCTATTTTTATTAATTCTAAGTTAATCCGCCTTAATATTACATATTATGTAAAAAAATTAACTATCTATTACGGTTCGAAAGAAACAGCTGTCAAAAGGTAGGACAGACAGACAGCGTAAGCTTAGTAATAGGGTCCCGTTTACATCGTATCCTTTGGGTACGGAACCATATAAAACGATTGCCAAGGTAACAACGAAGCCGGTTGTTTCGCCATGACTAGGTACTTACCTACTCCTAGAAGAGTCAAGTCTTTAAACCACATAAATGGCCTCAACTCAGCATAATTATAAGAGTCTTGTTCTTGCCAGACTATTTTGACAAGACATAGACAAACATTCGGAGTAGAAAAGTAAATAGATGGCAAGAAAATTAAATATCTTTGAAGTTATAAAGCTCCAGTTATGATAAGTCGGAAAGAAAAACATTTCGTTAGAGAGTTGTTCATGCAGAATATCATTAAGGCTTGCGTCAAACGCAGATCATTTTCTGCGCGAGTGCCGCACGCTGCATACAAACAGAATCATGGAGTGAGCGCTAAATACGCCCGGTTCCCAATTAACTTCGTCGCATAGCAAAAAAAGAAAATTAGGAACTCGTTCGCATTTTACCAGATTGTGAATGCGGCCATGCGAGTACCACCGATTTCCGAACAAAGTTAGTTTAAAATTTGTTCTAAATTCAAACGAAGTCCCTCTTTGTATAGTTCCCTGCGGATGCGAGATAAGGCTATTCCGAAAGTAAATTCTATACTCGTATAGGTATCGCCTCACTGAGTTTGAATTAAAGATATTAGGATCGCTAAAACAATGTTGGTTTGGATATCGAATCTCTGAGGGAAAAGAGAAGCTCAGCTTTTAGAAATCTTATCTCCGTCATTGAAGTATTAAATTCTTGGAAGAAGTCTTCACATGAAAGCGAGCCAAATAGTACCTACCTACCACTTATCTAGCGCGCTTTGAAATATAAGACATGAGCCACATAGAGAGTTCTTCCAAAATATTAATAATATCTCTGAAGCTTACGAGGCATTTGAAACATAAAAATAAAAAGCTGAAAAGCGTGCTAATCTCCACGTCTAATAGCATTTCAAGCTCCAGTTTCAAGGTACCATGCCGCAGTGTTAACTGGCGCAAGTAAGTGTTAGGTAAATATTTAGCAAAACCTTGTAATCCTCCGGTTTTTGCCGACGCGAGCGCGTCCCACCGAGCATCCTTTTGTCCTACGCTTGGTGAGAAAGAGCCCTTATCACGACGCTTTGTACGTAATGATAAATTATCACCGCTTCTTGCCATTTTACCTGTCTTCGGTGTAGGGAACGATGCTAATAATCATTATTTTAAAAGCGACAAATTTGCTGAAAATTTATGCGTTAAAAGTTGGATATTTCAGATGAACTCGGCCGCTTCTATCGTTATTAGGATAGACATCTGGATCAGAATCGTCCTTTATTGGTAATCAATAGTTCATCACTGCAGAGGCTGGCAATAGAGGCATTTATGAACGAATGTGAAAATGTGGCCAGAGGTGTAGCGGAGACCAGCCTGCGTAAGTCTATAAAACGTAATCAACGTGTTCCATCCTCGGCCGGAACGTCGCTTACCATCAGGCGAGTTGGTGGCCAAACGTAGATCTATTCTATATAAAAAACCTCTTTGCACATTGAAATATGCACATATCTACAAAGTCTATAGAGGAGATAAAAATATGATGCCAATTAATATACGCCATAGACCTATTCTTAGCTAAGTACATACCACAGAAGAGAAAAAATTCTACTTCTCTTTTCTGTGGTACATACGATCTTCAAAATAATTGACATATTACCGACTATGTTTTTATTTTATTTATTAAGGAACAGTAAACAGCCATATTATAAAAATTTACTATAAATGTGCCATATTATAATGTGGATAGATTAATAAACTAATAATAATACAGCCAACAGCACTATTCACAGATTACTTACAAATTCGGTATGTATTAGTAGTATATAGTATGTAGTATTTTTTTATATTTTTATTTCGTAGATAAGGCTATTTTAAGAAACTAATTTCAATATTTTTGTTTTCTATTGAGTAGTTATTTTACAATATTTTTTTGAAAATAGAAATTATGTGACGTCACCATATAGCACAAAATTTCGTTGCGTTGAGAAGCCTAAAAAAGCACCCCATATTGGCAGCCTTGAAAAAAACCAGACAGTCAAACCACAGAAATGAAAAAATATTCTATTCTGTGTGACGAACAGTGTGTCAAATGTATAATATTTTTATTCTTAAAAGGCACAGAAAATAAAATGCTACAATGTGACGTCATTTAGAGGACAGTGAAAGTCAAATGATTTCTTTGTTTTATGTTAAAATAAATGGCATCTTATCGTTTTAAAAGGTCGGAGTAGAAAAATAAGGGTTGGTAAGATAAAATCTCGAAATGGTTTTGGAATTGGCATAGGTTATTTTTTTTTAGCATACCGTATTATATGAATTTACCGCTAGGAGTAGCTAGCTTGCAAAAAAATAATATTTAAATATACTTACCTACATATGTTTTTTGTTTTCTGATAAGTCCTAAAACACAAAAATTAAAATTTAATGATTTTATAAAGTTATGTTGGAGAAAAAACTTTAAGTGGTTACATTGTACTTTACCTATAAATACTACAGAACAGGATTTGAATTCAAAAGTTTTCTTCGAATAACAGTGAGGTAACACAAATCTGTGGAGATTTTACTGTAGGAAATTGCACCGGAGCACGGCAATGCTGCTGAATACTTTTTAAAAATTCAACTCAAAAGCCCTAACGTAATTATTAAATTACCATTATCGATCTCTCTCCAAATGATACTTACATGTTACCTATTACTATTAGATTTTATATTGTTACTATTAAAAATGTAATACATCTAGTTGTGATAAAAGTGCCTAATTTATATTGGATTAATGAAATATTAATAATTAATATAATTAATATATAATATAATTAATACGAGTACGTTTACTTATTTTTATACCATTTGTCAGTCAGTCAGTCATTTCAGCCATAGGACGACCATTGAATGTGTGTAACTAGGTATACCTACTTACATAATTTTTGCTTCTCGAATAGTTTTGGAATCCTGCTACAAGTAAAAATATTATCAGAACCCCACAGATTCATCAGAAATTCATCTATTGTGGGTAGTAAAGATTCCCTAGAATAGAAACTTGAATAATAAACGTAACCAATGTGGAAACCTAAACAAAGGCTGCTGGTTTCTATTTGAATTTATACCTTATGCGTATGTGTACCTTTTGTTTCCCTTTACAGCTATGGAAATACAATGCTGCCGTTTGTACGCAAATACTTGTACTGACGTCTATGATATTATTGTGCGAAATATTTCTTGTTTAAAGAGAAACGTCAATTTTACCGCACCTCCTCTTGATTACCTTTACAATGATCTAGATCGCTCGAAGAACCGATAAATGATGGGGAAGAAAGGTTTTTGAGTGGAGACTACGAACCGGAAGACGCAGCGTAGGTATAGGCCTCCCACTAGATGGACCGACGACATTGAGATAGTCGCGTGCATCCAGTGATTGCAGAAGGCAGGCTGTTGTTCAGTTTGGAGGTTAAAGAGGGAGGCCTATGTCCAGCAGTGGACGCCTTCTGGCTGATCATGATGATGATCAAGGACAGACAGACACTCCGTGGAAACTTGTATAGTCCAAGCTGAAAGGGGGCTGGCTTACAATAAGAAAGTGAATATTTCTCTGATGGTATTAAGAGCGCTTTTATCTCCCGATATGACGTAACATTATCGCAATATCCGTGCGTCGCCGTCGTCGACCGTCCCGCGCCCTGAGAATATCAAGAAGATATATTTTCACGGAACAATGCCTCCCCGGTATCTCAATTTTCATTTCCCCTCCGCGGGACATCCGGTGTGATTTGTAGCACGAGATAATATACAAAACGGTGGCTTCGCGAGCCGCACGCCCCAAACGGGCCCGGCGCTGCGTCAGCGGAATAACTAGGCCCTCTACTTTATCTCGGATGCTTTACCAGTACGTTTTTCTTTATCGAATATCAAGGCTGATCCTTTCCAACTTTTGTGACGAAAACACGTGAATTCACGGACCAGTTGGGATGTAAAGAAATTATTTGTTGTTGAATGGTTTTCTTTCCGTTTACACACGGATGATATCCCGGTGAGTCCAGCGACTACCTGGGGGCTGGGATGAACATTTCCATCTCAAGACGTAGGTAGCAGTGCCTAACAAATTGCCTTTATAAATCCCACCCATAGGAAACGTTAAAGAGAATTTTGTGAAAGGTTAAAGTAATTACGTAATTTAGCTTTTAATCCCCTTACAGAGTCATTGTCTTAAAGTTTGTAATTTCCAAACGGAGCTATTAAACCATTTCCCTGATAGCCTTTTATGGCGAGATCCAGGAATTTATATGTGTGTATTAAGTTCTTTTACTTTCCTTTTTTATTTAATTTGCTACATATCCCAATTTTAACAAGTTCTCTATGTAGGTATGCATATCCACCTACGGCGCATACCCATATGGATCATATTTGACTTGAGCTGTTAGGTTGGCTGGTAGGTAGCAGTGCATGGTTCTAAGGAAGTTTTAAGTTTACTGTAGCATGCCTAAGATTAACTATTTCTGTAGCCGTTAACTGGTGCACGTACATAGTAAATTTGAAATGTTTTACTACACAGCGAATTTACTTATACCTACTCATGAGTGTTTGTTCGTTTGTTGGAATCAAAGCTCTTGTCACTCGTCAGAAACTCTGGGCGATTCCTTAACCCTAGTGTTTAGAATTCACCTTTTTGTCTCAGATATGATAACCGATATCTTTCAGCTTGAAAAGCCCCAAAGAATAAATCCTTACTTGATATTCAAATTGAAACATGCCATCTTGTAGTCATTTTCCAAAACATGCTCGGATATTTGTTTATTATTTAAAGAACTTATTATTCAAAAATCAAATCAAAATTCAGGAAAGTGACCGTAGCTGAGCGGTTCGCCGGTAGGTATGTCTTTGTATATAATGGCACTAGCATAAAGTACCTTTTTAACCCCTGACGCAATCGGAGGGGTGTTAAGGATAAGTTTAACGCGTTACGTGTTTTATAATTATGTGTATCTGTGTCTATCTGTGGCATCGTAGCTCCAAAACAGCTGAAACAATTTTGATTTAGTTTTTATTTTGTTTTAAAGGTGACTTGATCGAGAGTGTTCTTAGATATGATTCAAGAAAATCAGGTCAGCTGTTAAAAGAAGATTATCAGTAAGGATCGGCGGTGTAGATAATAAATTTACCTAATATACATACAATGACTTACATACAAATAAATACTGAATATACAAATAATACTATTTACTTATACATGCAATACATACTATAAACAATACATACATTTGTATAAACAAAGATAGTGGTTGTAGACAAGATTCTTAAAAATAGGAAGAGATTTGGCCTGCTGATAGAAGCAGTTGTATGGTCTTAATAAGTACAATAGTTAGATTAAACCGTGATTTCCGGCTACGTACTCTTGTGAGATGTACTTCGTTAAGCTAGATACGCTCTAAGATGTTCTTATATTATGTACTTAGATTCGTTGAACATAAAAACAAGGTAATCGCCTGGCATTCACTTTGTCACGCCACTACTTGTACAGACACCACTAGTGTCTGTACAAGAACGCTACTTTAGTAGCAATTATGTTAGCATAATGTTGAAACATCTTGACAGGGTTACACGAGAAAGAGATACTAAGCAGATAGGAGGTGGGGGATGAGGAAGTCATACATTTCCGAGAGTTTATTTTTCTACACATATAGTAAAAGTTGACGCTCATAGTACAATGAACCCCTTGTTGCTTAGTACTACCATGCCGTTACCTTTATTTAAAATGTCGTAGATATATAGATATAAAACACATGCATAAGTATTTAATATTTTATTGTCCTGAGGCCAAAATAGTAAAGCTATTCGTCAAAACTGCTCCATTTTAATATTATAACAAGATAAAAATAACAAAAGTTAAACTTTAGATCCAAACTATAAAGTGAACAAGCATTTCTCTACAGCACGAGCATAAATTCAAACAATAATTTAGAAATATCCGCACGTACGTACTCATATATCTAGAGAAATGTTCGCCTTTGTTTTGTCGGAACGAAAAATGTATATAAAGGTGCGACTAGGACGTAGAACGACAAACAATTATGGAAACATTTTGATTAGAAAATGGCCGCATCCGTGCTCTTGCGCACATTCTTAATTGCAACTTATTCTATCCCTTGATATGTTTTTGCTCAAACCAATAATAACACAGACGAGTCTTCGATCAGTGCATCGTACGTGAATTTACGTACGGAGCTGAAACGTGGACACTGACAGTACAGCTAATCACAATCGTAAAATTGCTCAACGAACTATGCTCGGCGTTTCATAGAAAAATAGAATTTAAAAAAATATTATCCTACAAAGAACTAAAGTAACCGACGCGGACGTAGCTCAAAAGATTAGCAAGCGGAAGTGACAATGGGCTAGCCATATATACAGAAGAACATACAACCATTGGGGATAACATTGTGGTGGAGTGACGACCTGTGAAAGACAGCTAGTGGCATAAGTAGATCGTGTCATGTGGCGTTCAGTAGAAAAGGCTTACGTCCAGCAGTGGACGAACATTAGGTAATTCGGCTGATGAGGTGATTTAATATATTAAAAATTTACTACATTTTACTAAAGAAAAGAAGAGAACGTAATATAAAGATAAGTAGAATAAAGGAGAAGATAAATTGGAAAAGATTGACACAAAACCGAAGTCCCAGGAAAAGGCAGACAGAGAAGCCGATGCCAATTTATTTAAATACGTAAGTACCTGACATATTTATGACATTGAAACTGAACACATTTAACCACAGGCCCCATAGCCACAGGTAGACTAGAAAACGGATGTCTATAGAAATATTATAAAATTCATTACAAATACCGCCAATGATTTTTAAACAAAACGTTATCAATACTATCTACCCAGTAGTAGTCGGTAAAATTCGTTCAAATTTCAATGTGTAATAATCGCAAAAATCCTATGAAATCATTATATTAATGACATAATTCAATAACAATCAGGTACAATTTTACATAATCACCTATAACAATGAATTTGTCACAAAAATCAACATAAGGCTATACTGTAAAACAAATAAACTTTGTACACTCAAGAACTTTGAATAGAAACAAAAAAAAATAACTCTGACTATGACTTTCTTGGAAACTACATACCTACACACGAGTGTAGGTATGTTGTTTGTTATTGTTCATAATAGGTATAGCTATGAATTCAAGTAAATAAATAGACTGCTCCACACTCATCAGTGAATACTGCAAAAGCATGTTTTATTAACCATCAGCCATTTTGACCTAGAACTTATACTAGGTACAAATAAGGTACCTATTCTGTGCTACTGTAAACACCTTTAAACGTAATTAAAAGACCTCGATCTAAAACGATGTCATTGAGATGAAAATATGCATCTCACAAAAGCTTGTCTTCTAAATGTTAGCGATGTAGACACATCCCAATTCGCCAGGTCGTAAACGCAACAATAAAGTTTAGTGGCCACTTACGTATATGACATCCGTACAACGCAGACTGAACTTCCTTCAACACTTTCATCTGTCTAATGGTCATCCCAAATAACATTAACAAGCTCCAGAAAAAGACATAATTGTATCGTGGGAGTAACGAGCTTAGTCAGCTGATATTTAAGTATATAATGGAATAGAGCTTGATTGGCGAATACGCCATTGGCAATTTTTTTTTTTTTTTTTACTCTTTGTACATTCCATTGTCGATCTAAATATTGGTTGGACTTAAACTGCCATAATAATATTTTGTCTAATATAATCGCCATTAGCGTGCGGTCCGCAAGATCAGGGGCCATAAGGCCCCTATAGTAGCTGCAACCGAAAAGCCGAAGATCGGGCTTAGTGACAACCCTTGGGAAAGCCCTTGTCCATCAGTGGACTAAGATAGGCTTATTATGATGATGACAGCTTCTTATCTTTTGGCTAGTTATTGGCATAGTAATCAAAATATTAAAGTACTTTTAAATATTTTTTTCTTAATTTTAGTGTTATAGGTATTGCTGTTTTGGTATAATTAATTGATACATTAATAGGAGAAGCCATTAGCTCCCGTCACACATTCTCTGACTAGTTAGGGGGCCTCTGGGATCATTACTATAGCTTACTATAAATTATGCCCGAATAAATTATTTTGTATTTTGATGAAACTAAAAATCGCACTTACCACGTAGTTACCACCTATTTAAAATTCATAGCAATTGGTGCAGGTATTTTAAAAATTTGCTTTTCTCATAATGTTTTTAAATTTAATATTCAAGAATTCCTAAATAGTGTAATTAAAGATTTTGTCCCAAGTATCTCGAGAACTTTGAGATCACTGCGCTGCAGGCATGTAATACTTAGTTTGATATGAAATTCACTACAAAGTTAGATCAAATATACACAGTAGACAGTAGCCAGTCTAAATAATCAATGTTCCATAAAGTCTTCGGGCGAAATATCTACTACCAATAGCCGTCTGTTCTTTCTACCAGTTTCAATGAAAGACGGATAAATGGAGCCACGCATTATTTTATAATGTTCCATGTTCTTGTTTGTTTTCTTGTTGTCACTTCATCAATAAAACCCTTATCAAAAAGATTATTAAAAGACATGTAACAAAGGTCATTTTGGAGATCGATGAGGGAGGCCTATGTCCAGCAGTGGACGTCCTATGGCTGAAATTATGATGATGATGATGATGTAATAAAAATGTAAAGCTATATTTATTCTTACGAAATTTAAAACATGTTTATTGGTTTTGCATAGCCGACTATTATTAGATAGATAACTACGCCAAGCTAATACAACCAACAAAGTTTTGGTATCATTATATTAGCTCGGAGAGTTGCCTTGATTATGCTTGTCAGTGTCTCTAAAACATGTTGTTAGCATTTTGTATTACAAAAACTTGTTTTGAATGTACAATTATACACCTGTTTAAACAAAAGGTTTGCATAAACACACGCGCAACACATTTCAGTCTGCGGTTAGAGCACTAGTTAAACTGTCAGTAATTTTATCCGAGCCGTTGGCAATTCCTAAAATCTCGCTTAAAATTACAGATTAGCAGCGGTCCTAGAGTTAAAAGCTAAGACATGATTAAGTAATTTACTTAGAGTATTCCCCGAGGTTTGCTATTATAAACCTGTCTCTATCTAGCCGCAATCTAAGTTTCGATTCTATTCCACTATAGATCTGAATATAAATTGAATTTGCCACAATGGGGCTAGTGGTATGTCCCGCAGGACTTCACTCAGTAAAGCGTTTCTGCTTAAATTGATTTATTAACGCGGCCGCGACGGCGTTTGCGAAAAATGCTAATTAGAACCCAAATGGGAGGGGCCCAATGAATCAAACAGGAACGCCCATGAGTAATTCTCTGTAAAAAACAGTAAATCGCAATGTGATATTTTGGAGCAGCGTTGATATATATGACTTTTTTACCAAATTCCAAACACATTATTTTAAATTAAATCATGCTCGAGATAGATTTGTAGGTACGCCTACTAGGCGAACATGATACAAAGTAACTAGGTCATATTGTTTTAACACTTGTTGTGCATGAGTTTTCAAATGTGAGTATGATTAGTAGCTCGTATTTTGTATTTACAAATAAATTATCTTTATCGAGGATACCAAATCGAAAAGTTATAAGTTGGTAAAATTTTCACGAAGTAATAGTAAGTTTGTTTTAGTATAGTAGTAGTGAGTTGAAATTTACACAATGACGGAAAAGTTGTGTAAGATTTCATCGGCTCGAAATCACAGCTTTTATCGCGCTATATTGTGCGAATAAGGGCACCAATAGACTAAATCTTTCATTCATTCAATTAACGACTTTTCTAGAGACTCAAATGTCCACACGAGAGAGTCGGTCTATTTAAAAAGCATCAATTGCGATAACGGTGTAGGAATTTGATTGCTTTGTCTAGTAGACCTTTAGCTGGATTGATGACAGTTGGTGGAGAATATCAGCAATATCGAATGACATCGAGATAAATTCACGGGCATCATAAATGTAGTGAAACGTAGATATTTACTAAGCAAATATATCCTTGAGCTTGAAATGAGAGCAAAAAAAACGAAATAATTACCTACCAATGTAAAAACCGTTTTCAAAATGAGTAAGCGCTCGAACAAAACTATTCGTATTATTATTACTAGCGACCCACCCCGGCTTCGCACGGGTGTAATTTACGTGCGAAGTCAGGCGGTTGCTAGTTATATATAAACCTTCCATGAAAAAAATATCTAACTGATGGTGAAAACCGCATCAAAATCCGGTGCGCGGTTTAAGAGGAGTTAGCGGTTAGACAGACAGACAGACGCAGAAAGCGACTTTTATTATACTATGTAGAAATGGAGATTTTAACTGGAAATTAATTAAATAATTAAGAATAATTCGTATCGTATACATACCTACATTTTTTAAAAACGGACCTCATTGGGTCCTGAAGTAAGCTCAAAAGTTAAACCAACAAAAGAGCGGAACGGAAGAAGTGGAGTGTTAAAAGAACTTGGCGGCGGCAACATATTTCTATATTTCAGCTTCCTCACTTCAAATCCCTAACAAAGTGGTTCACATTAGGTTATAGATTTATTAGAAAGTACAAGTTGTACAAGAGGTACAGACCTACACCAACAGGGGGGTATTAAACAATACTCAACGACCCGCATGAGAACAATATAGGCTCAGCAATTTCAATACAAAGGAATCCAAGTCGATCTTATGAGTGGAGCAGAAATCATTCATGGGCAATAACACCCATTTCTGTTGGGCGCCACCTCGGTTATTGCCCCGGGGATAGGATTATTGGCAAATTGTTCCGTTCGCATTCCGAATCCCACATGAAATATAAAGCACCTATAGATTGGGATGGACTGAATGATTTAACTACTCGAAAACAGCATAACTGAATTACTTCATTTAGTCGTTTACGGACTTCAAATGTAAGTTATCTAATAACTTATCTAATAAACTTCAGTTGTAATTAATCAGATGCTAATAATCATAATAATACTAAAAGACAATAAACGAAAATACTTTTTCTCCAAAACTTATTCTGATGTCATCCGAATTTTGTTTCAAAATCAAACTACTGAACCGATTTTGATGAAATGTCTATGGGACCAATCTGAAAGTATATCCTTGCAAATAAAAAAAATCCTAATTGGTTTGTACTGTTTAGTGGTAACAGTTATAATACGGAGTACTGAGATAACAAACATAAAAAAAAACGTATACTTATGAGAACGACCTTCCTTTTTTGAAGTCGGTTAAAATGAAAGTAAATCTAAGTAGGTACTTAATTAGAAGAAAATTAAAGTCTACTTCCAAGATTTGTTAACATAGTTGTTTGGTTACAACTACAAGGGATGCTAATAGGAACGTATTAAAAATCCCGTTAGATATAGCCCGTTGGTCCAGTTGGTAGTGAACCTGCCTTCTGAGCTTGGGGGCGTGGGTTCGATTCCCATCTAGGACAAACATTTGTGTGATGAACATTTGTGTTTGTTCTATATCTGGTTGTTAATATCTATTTAAGTATGTATTTAAAAACTATATATGTATGTATATCAGTCTCTGGCAGCCATATCACAAGCTTTGCTTAGTTTGGGGTCAGATGACAAAATGTGCGTGTGAAAAAATGTCCCGAATATTTAATCAAGTTATGAGTAGAATATCTGGCAATAGTTCTCAAACTAAGCCTGAGCGGAAGCCCACCGGTTCCAAAAGACCGCGGTAGTGATGCTCGCGCTGGGTATAAATACTTGATAAATACCGCTGCAGCCTATTGTGCCGCTGATTAAACTGGAATTAATCATTTGCAGCAACCCTTTATTGCTTTTGAGTCTTCAATGTGGAAGTTTTTGATTTAACTAACTGAAATAACCGTATGAAAAAACAGTTTTTGAACGAATGCTCTAAAAAAGGTATTATAAAGATATAAAGGTATAAGGTATAATTATCTTCTAAGTCTGTATGCTTCATCTTTGACCAAATCGTCGCTCATATACTAGCAGAATAATAATTGTCAAAAGCGAACTTACACGCAATAATAATAATAAATAATAGATTTTGAATAATCATTAGAACCGGTGAGTCGGGCTCGCGCACTGAGGGTTTTGTACCACCATATAAATTGTTAACTATATACTAAAATACAAAAAGTTGTGCAAATAAACAACATCACGCCCAGGCGGTCACTCACCCAAGTACCGGCCGCGCCCGACGTTGCTTAACTTGGTGGTGAACAGAAATTTGTCACCGACTCGCACTTGGCCATCATTTATTAATTTTTGTTTTACTTTAGAGTTTGTACCATAATCTTGACAAGATTGACGCTTGTACTACCGTTTTTACACTACCTAGATTAAATACAAAAATAGGTACTTTATAAATTACCGTTGTTTGGGGACCCATCCTTTATAGTTTTATTAGTTTTTACATACTTTATTATTATTTCGTAGTCCACCATAACATTACATATTATTTATTTATTTTAATATTATTTATATAGGGTCCCGTTTACACCCTTTGGGTACGGAACTCTAAAAGCGTGATATTTTCACTCTGAAACCATGTATCTATGTATAATTATTATGACACATTATTACACATACATAGACAGGTCACTGTGGTTATATGAGCAACTCTCTCTCTCGTTTGCGCGTTTGACAGTTTTCGCCAGCGAAAAAAGTACCATTTTAAGTATCGAATACAAGTAGCTTTTTCACGTCGAATATCCACGTGGTGAAAACCACGAATCCTGATCATTTTCGCTAAGTTTTTAACCGTGAACGTAACAAACAGGTACTCGGTACTCGATATACTTCTGTGAAATATTAAAAGAAAAGTTTTTATTCAGTTGTTTTTACAATTATTTTTACAGCTGTTTGCACAAATAAACGAATGGAAATAGGATGATTGTATACAAGTCTAACTTACTACTAGGTAATACCTATTTAATGTCTTAATCGGTGGTTAGAACAAATTTATCATTGCATCTAAACAATGTTTTGATGAAACAGCTAAAATATCGAACGCGCGCGTTCTATATTGTTCGTAGCGAACGAATTTAATAAATGAAGCTGTTAATTAATACTGTTTATTTATTGGCTCATCTATATCACTTTGAAGAAAATAATGAATCTCGAGGGGAGTATTTAAAACCAAAAGCTAATTATCATTTCGCATTTTTCTTTACTGAGTTTTCAACTTCTTCTATTGTTACTACTTTTGCTCTTGAAGCGAGCTTTAATCATGAGGTCATTGTACGTCAAACATCTGTAGAATAGTAGGTATAAAAAATAAATAAAAATACTTGTTAAAAAACAAACTTTTTATAATGATTTTGTTCTCAATAACCCTTTTATTTTATACCCGTATCATAATGGTAGATTAGGAAAAATAAATAGTCCGCCATCTTAGGGCGTCCGCCATATTGAATTTAGTGTGACGTCGTTTAATTTTTCGTATTCTTCTCAGCAAATCCATTCATTTGATACGCATATCATGATGGTAGATAATACAATGTTGTCCGCCACCTTGAGGCGTCCGCCATATTGAATTTTGTATGGCGTCATTAAATACACTGGACCCGGGTATGTCCTAAAACTGCGACCAGAACCATCGGAGGATGGGCAGCAGCGTCCTATTAGTACACGGTGAACGTACTGCGATCCCCAAGCCGCCTGCCAAGCGTGGGGATTATGGCAACACCCCTCTCTACGAGGGAGGCCTTAGTTCAGCAGTGGACGTTTACAGGCTGATGATGAATCAATACAAATCTTGAGTAATATGATGTGTCTTTTTTGTCCACGATTTGGTATTCGGTATTCGGCCGAATAATAAGTACTATTCGGCCGAATACCGAATACCAAAAAAAGTGGCCGAATAGGCCGAATACAGAATAGTAGCCGAATATTCGTGGCATTTCTATAGTACACCCTAGAGTTTAGGGGTGTACATTTGTACAAGCCGAAAAGGATCCAAAAGGTTTTATAATGATGGGTACTATATGGACCCCTTTCAGCTGGGTACACCCTTTCCGCGTGACCCAGTAGGTATATGAGTGTCACAACTACGTAATTAAATAGGTACCGTCGCTAGTATTTTGCTAACTATATACAATATCGACAAAATACACAAATGAAATTCAAAATAATGGTAATAACTTGCAAACTAATAAGAACATGATTACAGTTTCAGCGTTTCTGCGACAAAAGGTCGACCTTGCTAAAAGTACTCTTACAAAGGCCGTACCGAGTTAATTTCAGTCTGATAAAACTGGGAGCCAGTAGCAATAACAATAGCATAAATAACGGTCTAACAGATATAACGGTGCGGTAACAGGTACAACACCTAAAGATAACGCCGAGATTGGAGCTTCGAATATTTAAATACGACATGAATATTTTGTGTTACTACGCTGTGGTAAGGAACTTTGCGGCAGCAAGGAAGTTCCCGCTCCGGCTACTTTTATTTTATGCCATAGGTGACAAGCAGACGGGCCGCTTTATGGTAAGCAGATGGTTCCTTAGATGGTGATTGATTTTTAGCAAATAGACAATTTTTTTTTTTTTTTTAGTGTTCACTAGAGTTAACTACTCAGAGAAGGTAGGTTTCCAACTAACGCCTCAAAACGTAAGCTACAAATTCGCTTTGTAGCTTACGTTTCGATTGGTATTTTAAACGATTTAAGCAAGAAAATTAATGGATTACCTGTGGAATTTCACATCATAACTCTTATGCTGCTTTTCTGATTTGTTGTGGTACGATAACACCGCGCAAATTGACATAGTAAAATTTTTATATTTTTTTTGGAGCCATATATGACACCATTTGAATGGCTTAAATTTTGCGAATGTACTTGATTTCCTTGTGTAGTTATTCTAAGGTGCGGAGTTTTTATTTAATATAAGTATACATAAAAAATTTAGAAATACCGAAGAACTATAATTTATATCCTATGTTGACAATTGTATAATTTAGCTAACATCAAATGATGGCGATGTTGACAATGAATGATGTTGACGGAATACGCAGCGTAGGTAGGCCTCCCACTAGATGGACCGACGACATTGTGAGAGTCGCGGGCATCCAGTGGATGCAGATGGCAGGCTGTCCACTGTTTGTCCACGTCATGCCTGATGCAAATATCCATAGTTTTAACTACATTTAGTTCTAAGTTACTAATTCAAAATTTGTTTCATTTGATAGGTATAGTATCGATGATGCTCTCGGTGCTACAAATATTAGCATTTTACCTAAAAATTAAACAACGCGGTAACTGCTTGCCATTAGACGGGTCGTCGACATATTCACCACCTAAGGGATAAAAATCAATATTGTTAGCTCAGCATATCTTCGTAGAACCACGCTTTATTCTAGGTACTTATAACTTCTGGGGTTGGTTTGTTATCCATATAATATGGATTTCAAGACAAGATACTTCTCAAGTAAATAATAGTAAATCATCGCTTACTTAACTAAGCTCTTAATTTTTCATCCTCCGTTTAAAGACATTTTTCTATCGGACTGGGCACGAAAAATTGACACCGCTTTATGGTTGATATTCCAAGAACCCATACGAAGCGCTTTGATTCCACATTTATTGTGCGAATTGCTAGTCTGTGGAATCCCCCGATAGTTACAATCTGGGTGTCTTCAAGGCGAGAGCGAATCGGTTTCTTCTAGGTAAGCGTGCTCCATCGTAGACCACATCATCGCTTAACATCAGGCGAGTTAGCAGCCAAGCGCAAGCCTATTTATAATAAAAAATAAAATAAAAAAGCCGATTTTTGACGAATGCTAAATTATCCGGTAAGAGTTACATTTACCTACATAGGTACATCCTTAGTTGTCCATAGGTACCGAACTCGACTCCTCGAAAACGGATGCTAGAGACCATTAAATAGCAGATAAGGCTCCGAATGTGCTACACGTAGATATAACGGACTGACATTATTAATGTGTGAAAATCAATATACGAGTAACTACATTCCGTTTTACTTTTTAGGCTAGAAACAAACGGGATTTTAGGGCTCGTATGGCTTAGAAAAGTGTTAAACTCTGATTTTCATAAAATGTATTTCCACCAGCATCGTTTCTCGGCTCGAAATTATTCCACTTTGTCCCACGAAGTGGTCCCACTGGTGAGACAAAGTGCACTGTTTATCGTACGTAAAGTGAAATTGTCGACTCTGCGCTGTTCAAGGAGAAAACGTGGTCTTACGACCACCGTAAAAGCATGCTACTGGTATGGTAAAAGAACCTATCGTAGACTCTATAGCATGGTCTTTTGTCTGCATGGAACAGATCAAGCAACCACTTCTAGAGTATCTAGAGCAAAAATTGTTCAGCTGCCCATAGCCCCCAATCCATATGGACTTGGATAAATAGGTAAACGACCATTTGAAATCTCACATTGCTAAGGAACTGGCAATATGTTACACAATGGCTGGATTCAGTTAGATACAGGACACTGTGTGATTTCTTTTGAGGAATTTTCTTATAATAACCTTGAATTTATCTGTTTGAATTTAATCATCATCATCATTTCAGCCTATCGTGTTCCCACTGCTGGGACCCAGACCTTCTCTCAGAGAGAGAGAGGATGCTAATCCGCCATGCTGGCCCAGTGCATGTTGGTTAATGGTCTTTGAACATTTGAGGTTCTTGAGCATACCGGTTTCCTCACGATGTTTTCCTTCACCTTTCCTGAGCGATGGCATTGAAACTGCACATAATGTATTTTAGTGCCTACTAAATAAGTCATTTGGTAAAGGGCCGAGGTTCAAACCGGGTGCCGTCAGATTGCAAAGCACACATGCTACCGGTCGGCCACCTGAATCTCTTGAATGTTAACTATTATTATTTAGTGAGGTGTTTTTTTTTCTTTTAGTAAGTGGTGTACCTATAAGTATTTAATTACTGCCCACTGGTAGCGGTTTGTTAGATTAGTTTTAGATTAATTTTAGTTTTACTTAGTTATAAATTTAAATTTAAGATTGTTTTAATTTTACTTGTAATTTTTTATTGAATAAATTTCATAAATTACCGCAAATTGTAACCTATAGGTAACATATGACACTCCTTATTAATGAGACTATTCTAACGATACCTTACATTTCAAAATCGGTTCCCTTGCCCTGTGGCACAGAAGACATACTTACCTGTGGTGGACATTGGTGAAGTTTTTTTTACTACATACTTCGATGTTGATGAAGTACCTATATTTAAATTGTAAGCATATTTATTAAACTAAAGTACTTACTTATTCATAAAAATAAAAAAAACATTATTTAACTTAAAAGGAGTTGTACATTTATTGGGTATTTCAAAAAAGTTAATCACACTAGGCATTTATATTGATGAATAGTGTGTTTAAATTATACTAGGTACCAAGTTTCACCAAAATCGGCCGAACAACTCGAAATATTAAACATGTACCTACATTTTTATGATATAACGACCGACACCCAGGGTCGTATTATGCTACAGAAGATCACAAAAGAGCACATAAACATACAGACATACTTACACCCAAAAATGTCACCCTCCTTCTAATAGTCGGGTAATAAACAGCAATAATGCACCGGCTCTATTTTTATCTTACTTCACACGTCCCACAATGTGGTTTTTCCTGCCTATGAAGCGTTAATGCTAATACCCATTTGCCAAAATTACTTTATGTCGGTCTCATTACGCGTTAAGCTGTGTTTACACAATTAACGATTATGATACTGACTTAACCTACAGTAGGTAGTTCGACGTACTCGACGAGGTAAGATATTTTAGGCAAGTAACAAGTAAGTAAGATACATTACGTATTCGATGTTAGCTAAATATTTAGTACGAGCAAATCTGGAGAGGGTTCCAGAGAGTTGCTAAGGTATATTTACCTACACATGAGAGTACTGATTTGATACGTTAGCGAAATGAACTTGAGACTGTAGAATAACATCAGAATATCCGTAGGTACGCATATTTTATAGCCATGGGCGTAGTAGGCAAGTTGGGGCAAGGTGGGACGCTTGCCCCACCCTGGCTGACCCTAGTAAGACATCTGGGGTGAGCGATTTTTTCAAATTTACTGTACTTCATACTCGATGGTTTTCCTTTCTTCCGTTCATTTTCTTAGTATTCATAGAGCCTAAAGCATGAATGTGATTCCCAAAAAGCAGGCTTCAATGATTACCTATAATAATTTTATTATCGTACACCAAGCTTGGTTACGATCAACAACGATTTATACTAAATACTTGGGTCTACGGTTTCTTTCGGCTGTAAAAAAATAAGTAAGTATAGTAGTAATAAGTCAATGCAATCAAAAGATAATATGAACGTTTATGTCGCATATTTTGCGATTTCACAGGGGAATCAAAACCTATAGGGTACTTCCCGTTGACCTAGAATCACGAAATTTGGCAAAAGGCAAGGTCTCATAGCGCATATATAGGAATAAATCCGAAAGTTACTAGTTTGAAGTTATATCATTTAAAAATAATTATTTTCCTATTACAAACTTACATTTTGTAGTTGGAATGTATCGAAGAACCTTATAGTCAACAACAAAGTTAAGTTTGTCTTTAAATATTTCAACTTCAGTTAGTTTTTTTTTTTGACTCTCGTATTGTGTATTTTTTTTTTGGACTCGTGCTCGTACTTGTCTGGTTTTTTTAAGGATATTATTTCAGGTTGGTTTTCAAAATCGGTTCAGTAGTTTGGTATAAAATCTAAATAACTGGAAAATTCGTTTACTTGAATGACATAATATTGTCATCCAAGTTAACCAAATTGCGTATTTTACTAAAAATACGCAAGTAAGTCGGGTTTATAATTCACTAAGCCTTATTTTTTACTTATCTTACACCTATCCGAGAGCCCATTGGATCTTCACTTTCTCATCTCTCTACTCTCGATCTTGTCTAGGTATAGGTAAAGTTAAAAGTAAAGTACGCAGGTGCGTAAGTATTTAGGTACATGCAAATTGCAAATAAAATATAGGTATTACCTACTTATCTATTTAGCAACAAACACGAAGGTTAAGTTTAATTTTTGTTAGCCCCAACTTATACATATTCCATCAGTTAGATATAACCTACCTACATTCTTCTGCGACACTTCTACCTTTTCTTAGAAGTATTTTCCGTGTTTTCCTTTTAACAGCCCTTTAAACTTGTTCAACACGCACTTGAATTCAAACGAGACGTTTTACGAGGAGTGTTATTGCTTTAACCCTGACATTTTCCAAACATACCCTCATAGGCTTGGTACATAAAATGTTACCTATATGATAGTGAAAGATCACAACGAAACAATACGCACGAGCATCGCCATTGTGACATCGTGTCTTTGTCACTATCGGAGGATCCTATCTTCGTACGTTTATTATATCGGGCTTACATAAAATGTGAGGACATGTTAGAGATAATATTTACTGCTCTTTATAGATATTTAGGTAACTGTACAATAAGACGTAGGTAAGGAAGTTGGTTGTAAGAAGGTTGAAGTGGCAATAGGCAGGCCACATCGTTCGATAAACCGATAACCGATGAGGAAGAAAGGTTCTTGAGTGGAGACCACGAAGCGGAAGACGCAGCGTACGTAAACCGCACTAGATGGACCGACGACATTGTGAGAGTCGCAGGCATCCAGTGGATGCAGACGGCAGGCTGTCGTTCGCGTCTTCTGGCTGATGGTGATGATGATGAAGATTTTTTTACCTGCTCAACGCATAAGCATTTCCATTCAGCGTGGTAATGCCGCCAGCATACTGGGTACGCTGCCAGCTCATAGTAGGCTTGCTTGAGCATTTGAATTGTCTTTAGACTTCCAACGGCCCAATAGGCCGTCCATTGGGCCGTCCTACTGTTTTTGTATAATATGCCAAGTACTTAGTTTTGTTTTTTAGTGTCAGCATGGTATTTTGTTTAGTTAAGGCACATGCATGTAAAAAATATATATCTATAGATATCTATATATATCTAATAATCTTACGTCTTATAGAGAAACTCATAGCTGTTAGGAGAGAGAAGGTAAATCGAATCAGGCATGATCTATTATTATTCTATTCAATCCTAAGTGTGCGCATCAAAGTTTAGGAAGTGTCCCAAATATACCGATTTTTCGTCTACTTACTGATTTGAAGTCGGTTCCATTTAATTATTCGGTAGGCAGCCAAAAAAACAGAGTTTTATTAACATACCTACTAATATTTTAAATGAGAGCAGCGATAGAGCAACGGCTTTTTTGGATACAGAGGATACTTTTTACCCCGGAAAAAATTACGATTCCACGTAGAATATCCAAAGCTCGGGGCGCAGCTAGGAAGGCATATTGCAATATATAAAAATGCAATTTAGCATTTATAATCATCTACCGATTTTATGTACAAAAACTACAAGCATCTATACCTACCGATTTTTAGAGAGCACATCTATTGAATCCTTTAATCGGACTTTAATCGGTTTATATACAAGATTTGAAACGAGTACATATATTATGTCTAAAAATACTAAGTAGATATAGTAATATCAACGTAGTTTAATTACCTATTTACTCAGGAAGCACTTACAAGTAAATATCTGATCTCTACTAAAGTCAATTGATACAGAACAAATAGAAATACTTACTTACACATTAGTCTGACATGTTTTCTAATGTAGGTATACCTACTGATACTTAGTATGTAGGTATAATTATTCAAGTTGATTCCCAAGTTACGTTTAACTCTTAGGAATATTGAACCAATCGGTATCTACTTAGGTACCTGTCCTTACGATGTCTACCGTGTACCCAAGACTTAAATCAGCAGAAACCAAAGATTATAATATTTAGAAGTTTCCCAAATCAGATATTATAAGATTCCGGATACGAGAAAAGACGTCTTATTCCCATAAACCTATCCAGTGTAACGAGAAAATACTCCGGTTCTATCATGTCAGATGTTCGACATCTGAGGAAATGGAAGCCATAAGTCGATTCGTACGGAGACTTCGTTACGCCAGCCATCGGTTCCGCTTGCGTTACGAGCCTTCGAATTTGCCTGCTAATAAAATAGCCGGCCACATCGCACGACAAACTGGACTACCGAGCTACGTAAACTTGGGGATATAAAACGGACTCGCCCAGCTCATCTCCTCCGGATGTTTGCAAGGACTCACAAGTGTGTATAAAAACGAAGGACCTCGTAAATAAGGTATGCCGTATTTACTCCGACGACTAAATCTTACACAAAATATACAAGTCTTCGTTCGTTAAAGCAGCGCCCACATTTGCTCCATTTTTGACGACCGAAAATATACGATCAAACTAAAACGGTTTTCTCGGTCGTTAAAAGTGATAGGTAAAGTCAATTCTGTTTCGTCGCATGTTTCTCTCTGCAAATTTTGCAAATGCCTTACATTGTTCTCTTTCTTGTACAAGTGTTTATTGTTTTCAGCTACCTCAAAGTAGGTGCCAGGTACGCGCAACTTTCTAAATAGTTACTTAGGAACTGAAAGCGAAGATTTATACAGAGTATTAACAGCAAAGTTTTAGAGAATCGTTCACAAACAGACCGTGTCGTAATATCCAACTTGTAACTCGGGCTGCAAACAAAGGCTCTGGAACAGGTCGCTCCCCGTAGAACAATATTACAGACCAATTGCGATAATATCTATTCGCCGGTGATACTTTTTAGCCGGCAGCCATTCCGCGTGGCCGAAGCAAAGGATTTTATAAGGCATAAACCCTGAAGCGAGCAGTAAAACTTGGAACTGAGGCAATATGCCAACCCCTATTGTCAGCGCCGCGGCTTTGTTTTAAACTGACTAGAAGGGTTGCAATGTTATTTTGTGCCTACTCGTTTAAGAGGCTGTCTTGATCGCTAGCTACAACAAGGAAATTGTTCTGCGCCAGATGGAGGAGGCATCGTGAATGTACAACCACGGTTTTATCTTGTTTCCCTTTTATTGTATTCCTTACAATACAAAGACTTTATTTAATTCGATCTTTTAAATCAATGGCAGGATCAATATAGATATCTACCTAAAGTAATCATGTATACCTAAGTACTAACTTTTACCTAACGATTCATCACGTAGGTATTTGATGTGTGCGTCATTAAATCATGCATTAAAACTATTCGCTGACCACGAAATGTGTTATCGTAAACATAAATTGCAATAAACGTGATATTGCGCCTTCCTTAATGCCCAGTCATAATATCAACAGCAATATTTACCCCGCAAAAAACAAATCTCAAAGGCTAAAAGGCACAAGACATTATTTGTTGGTAATATTTTGATACCGCAAATATGATGTCATAACTTTTTATGGCACAAACCAAATAGTGTCATCAGTTTCCTTGAATGGTCCTAAAGAAGTCTCACTCTATTACGGGGGTATAATACTGCCCGGGCCGATCCGTTTATCTCGGGAGTGGGAACACTCTCAGAAGGCGTTCCGGCGTGTTTAGATACATTGCACCCGATACACTTTCTTTAACCGAATCCTGAATCTCGCTTGCCTTGTACTATTTTGTACCAGCACTCGAGACGCAGTACGTACCTAAATAGGCAATATTTTACCACACTTAATGTCTAAACCGGTGGAAGACAGAGAACCATGTAAGTTTAAACGAAACACAGTTCAGGCAATTTTCGAATTTGAAATTTCTATTTGAAAAAAACCAATGCAATAAAATTCCATTCGAAGCATCCACGGTCGGATTTAGATTTTTGAACAGTAAATTCCTAAGCTATTGTTTGTCTATATATCGGTGAAATATAAATCGAGCGCATACGAAGCGTGACGACAGAACGATACTAACTCGAGCCCGTGGGTGGCCATAAATCGAGCAAGTAACCGACCACTAGTATGCGGGCCGCGGAGGACCCAGATTTGCGTACAAATAAAACGAACACTTTATCAACCGGAAAATAAAATGCGCACCTAGTGAAATAAGGCACGGAAATAATCAGATTCGAACGTAAAATAAGCAGACCCTCATTTTGGTCGTGAGGGAAACCCCCAAAAATCTCGCCTGGCATTTGTGGAAATCGTGCCATGCACAATAGCACTGAAAGCTAGTTCAATACCGAACTGAAATGTACTTAAACCAGGGTAAATAAGCAAGTCAGTATTTTTTCAAAAATAACTTCTAACGAAAACTAAGAATATAATAAAACCCAATCCCCATTTATAAAGCAATAAATGTCCTGTAAGCTCGATTGGTTTTATGTTATATGATTTACTTCTAAGCTCGGCTTATCTTACTATTTTGTTTCGGCCGCGAGATCCCCTACTTCCACAGGTCTCTACGTAAAAGTGTGCGATTAAAGATTTCATCCTTAGATATTGGCCGGTCGTAATATTTTAACGACACCCCCTACCCTGCTACCTACGTCGGTACTTCTTTGTTTTACTGCAGCCATTTTATTATTTATCGAAACATTTGATATAAAATCAACATTAACTAGTTTTATGGCGAGTAGTGGGTATGTATGGGATTATAGGTAGAGATTGATACAACAATTTCCCTTACATAATAATATTAATGTAATTAGATAGATACCTACAGTGGCGGATCCAGGATTTCGGTTTGGGGGGGCGGCAAATTGTTATCAAGCAATGTGATGGTTAAAGTTTTCAATCTGAGATGTGTACTTTCTAGCTTGTAAACCAAAAGTAGGTAGGTATGTCTTCATTTATCCAATTATCCATGTTATAAGTATGCTATTTTTGTACACAGACAAAATCTACGAAGATTGAAGGGGAAGAAAGTCAAGATGAGAATACACTTCTAACAAAGGTCAAAGATAAAGCAAAGCTATTATAAAAACTAGGCGGGGAATTACCTTCGGGCCTTGAAAAGATAATTCAAGAGGAAACCAAGACCGGCACTGTATCACCCACAAAGTCCGAAGACAATAAAAGTATAGACATTGATGATTTACTTGAAGAAATTGAAATGACAGAGCTACCTAAAGGAGGGGCTGAAACGGTTAACCCAGCTGAGTGTAGGCTTTGTAGGATAATAATATTTTTATAAGTAGAAACTTTTAAATTTGACTATTGCTAATTATTAACTCTGTTAAGACCGTTAGTTTCTCTAAGATAATAAAAATAATATCAAGTTTATTTTGAGATTTGTCCCAGATTGGACCAAGATAATTTGGAGGGGTTGATCCCCTTATTAATATAGGTTCTGCGGATCTGCTACTATACAAATACAAATACGCTAATACAAATAATATGATGTAGGTAGGCTTATTGGTATAGGTAGGTATGGTTTATTGTTTTACGAAGAATACTAATTGCCCTGTTACATGCACTTACCTACTGTTTCGCACCGGCTTAGTATAAAAAGTCGCACTGAGCCGCTAAAAATCTCCTCTGTCGGTTTCAAAAACTATTTTTATAGATTCATTCTTGTTAGATAAGTAGTCTAACTAGAGAGTTTTCTTATCATTCGATCAACTTTTAAAATGATATAATATGCAGAATGGGACGGCTGCGGCTGTCTCCATTCCCATGTTCATTAATATACCTACTTTTATAGATATATTTTCCAGAAAACTACTCAAAATATTGTAATAGGCATTATTGGAATGATAGAGAAAAAATGTTTACGGGCTACTAAATAAGGCAGGTAAACAGAATTTGCTTTTTTTTCTTGCAAATCCAATCCTATAAACAAGCCCCAAGACCAAGACCTAATCAAAAGAGCAAAATGTAGGTATCTCGGAGAACACGTTCTGGGAGAAATTGCGAAAAGAATAGTGTTCGCACCTTTTTCATCTAGAAAATCTTTATCCTGAAGACTTACATACCCTAACCCTGAGCTTTTGCTTGCTCTTCCTTTGCTCTCTACTGGTGTGTTCAGATCTCCAGACAAATAAATTTTCTATGTACACACATGCTTCGATTAAAATAAAATGAATGGACGGGCCCTAACCATTGAAATTGCTCAGTAAAAACGAATCAAAACCGTCGGACATATACTTCAATACCTAATCATAAAAATGTACCTACAGTATATTTGTTACAAAAAATAGATCCCGGTTTTTTGTGTATTTACACTTCGGGAAAGCATATGAATGCATAATTTTGTCAGAGGTTTCGTTATCACGTAACTATAGACACGTGTTGCACTTCCTATGGCTAGAGTCCGATTAAAACGAAATGAGAGCCGGCGCTCATTTTGTTATATTCAAAAATGCGCTTCTACTGGGCCTGTCCATTCATTTTATTTTAGTCGAAGCCTACATGTATACCTCATTCTGCCATAATTTGAACAGTTAATTTTCTAAACGTCAGCCCTCACAATCATTAGTAGAAGACATAAGAAAACAAAACCAAGTACCTACCTATCAGTGATAAGTAGTGTAGTACCTAAACTTTAAAGAACACGTGAACTAAGTAAGTGTCTTACCATTATCGGAAAACCTAATAAGGTCACAAAAAACGATTTTCTTTCTTTCTTTTGTTTTCTTCTTTTCATAGTTTTTTTATAACTACGTGCGTAAAGTTTAGGTTAGAATTAAAATACTTTAGCTAAATTGTAGATAAATTAAGAGGAGCCCTTTTTAAATACATACATGCACTTTTTAGAAAAAGAAAAAACGTCAGGTACAGTTACATAGAAGGCGCTATTTGCTAGCAACTTGTTTAAATCTTATTAATAATAATAATAATGTCCGGGCTAGACCCGTGTTTATATTGAAATAAAGTGTTATAATCTACTATATAAAAATAAGTCGGGTTTTCCTTCCTGACGCTATAACTCCAGAACGCACGAACCGATTTCCACGGTTTTGCATTCGTTGGAAAGGTCTCGGGCTCCGTGAGGTTTATAGCATATAGGTTTATATTAGCGAGGCCGAAGGCCGAGCTCTACGCGTACGAAGTAGCGGAATTCAGCTAGTAATAATAATAAATATTCGGGACATTTTTGCACACACGGTCATCTGACCCCAAACTAAGCAAAGCTTGAAATAAGCCGATACACATCGATAAATAAGCCAGTAATAATATTATAACTGGTCTATAGGTAATTTTTTTTTCTCGGTTTCACGCGTGACACTTCTCGTCAGGGGAAAGTTAACATCATTTTTATAGCATACTAGCGGTCCGCCCCAGCTTCACTAGGGTATAGATTGTATAGCCTATGTCACCCGGGGATAGTGAAGCTTCGCAACAGTGAAAGAACTTTTCAAATCGGTTCAGTAGTTTCGGAGCCTATTCAATGCAAACAAACAAACAATCAAATCTTTCCTCTATTTAATATTAGCATAGATTAGTATAGATAAATGAGTTTAACAAGCGTTTGTGCTAATAGGTTTAGGTATATAGTCGTCGTAATTCGTAGTCGTCGCAACCATACTGCCAAATTAATAAAAACTTTTTTTCATACCTTCATATCGTTCAATCCACAAAGATGTACCATACAGTATATCCTAATTTATTATAAGTATTAAATAATCATACAGAGCAATGTTCTGCTCATGTACACTTTACCTAATTTTATCTGAGCATGTGCTCTTAGAAGATTAGTGTGTTACTAGTATCATAATGAATTTGGTTAGGTACTAGAGAACAACACACTTTCGGAACATAAAAAAAATTTATAAAGGTTAAAAAACTAAAACCCGACTACGTCCTTACTCCACGGCGCAATTTCGCTTTTGAAAACTTTCACTTAATAATATGTTCGAGGTTTTTTTTATATACTAATAATACGAGATCCGGCTGCAGGATTACTGCGCTCATCGGTTTTTTTGCTGAAAACCAAATGTTTATGTATATTTATAATTAGGAGATATATTTACTAGGTTGCCTATCAAAATATATCATTTATTTTGTAACTATAACCTATATTATTCTTAAGTTCAATTAACAATTAAACAATTTTTTTTTATAAATTATATTAATGATTTAAAAATTTAATGTTTTTTTTTTTAATTAATTTATTATTAAAACTTAAAAAATTACCTAATGCATAATTTGAAAAAATTAATTATTAAAAAACTACACTAATGCATAATAATTTTTTTTAATAATGAATTGATTATTTTTTGACAAATGATGTTACGTGCTAACTCTCTTTCACCCTACCTTAAATATTTATCATTTTTAACAGCCAGCAATCCTTATTTGCGGGCGGATTTAATTAGGCAACCATATATGATAATAATGGAGGTTAAAGGGGGAGGCCTATGTTCAGCAGTGGACGTCTTCTGGCTGATGATGATAATGATATGATAATAAATAGAAAAAAAATAGCTTTAATTTGATATATGATTAATAAATAAACGTTATGAACGTTTAAATGTAATTGCCGTGATGTAAACGTTATTTTATTTAAAAACCGGACAAGTACGAGTAGGGCTCGTGTTCTGAGGCTTCCGTTGGACAGAACCCTCAGAGCGCGAGTCCAAAAAAAACCTAAAGTTGAAATATTGAAAGACTTGTAGTTAACTTAACTTAACTTGACTTAACTTTGTAGTTGACTATAAGGTTCTTCTATACATTCCAACTACAAAATGTAATGCAAGCCGGTGTTATAATAATAATTGATAATGAATCCTCACGCGAGTTTTGATGAAGTGATTACAAAATGTAAGTTTGTAATAGCGAAATAATTATTTTTAAATGATATAACTTCAAATTTGTAACTTTCAGATTTATTCCTATATATGTGCTATGAGACCTTGCCTTTTGCCAAATTTCATGATTCTAAGTCAACGGGAAGTACCCTATAGGTTTTGATTTCCCTGTAAAATCGCAAAATATGCGACATAAACGTTCATATCTTTTGATTGCGTTGACTTACAACTTATTTTTTTCAGCCGAAAGAAACCGTAGACCGAAGTATTTAGTATAAATTTCAACTTGATACCTTTACGCGTTCTTGAGAAAAAGGGTCTTGATAGACGGACAGACAGACGGACAACGAAGTGATCCTATAAGGGTTCCGTTTTTTTTCTTTTGAGGTACGGAACCCTAAAAACAAGTGAACTAAAACCCAAAAATCAATTAAAAATAATTTAATTAAAAATACTGGCGGCCAAATTTTGATAGGCAACCTGATAAATATATATTCTCCTAATTATAAATATACATAAAAATTTGGTTTTCAGCAAAAAACCGATGAGCGCACTAATCCTGCAGTCGGATCTTAGACTATAAACATACGACAATTTATCATCATACTAATATTATAAATGCGAAAGTGTGTTTGTTTGTTCCTCTTTCACGCAGCAACAGAGCAACGGATCGTCCTGATTTTTTGCATGGGTATTTTCTACCCTACTAAGGCTAAGGCTACTTTTCTTCAACACCATTTTTCATCACAACGCAGGTGAAACCGCGGGGCACTGGTGCTAACCTAACTTGTTAGAAAGTTCGCCATGATTCAGATTATGTGACATAATTATTATGCTAAGCTTTGACACGCGTAGTTTTAAAATGTATCGATGGACATGTACTTAGTTTGTGTAGTTTAGGAAATATCTACGAGGGAAAACACAAACATAGGTACCTAGTTTTTTTAATGCCGTAACTAGCAAACAAGCAGACGGGCTAACTGATGGTAAGCAGTCACCGTCGCCTATGGATATGGAAATTAAAACCCATCAATTTGCAGCCTTCGTTTGAAATGGTAGAGCGCGCCTTCTAAAATTAACAGACTAACTATAGCTATCTATCTCTATCAATGACTTTCGTATTATGAGTAGGTATATAACCTACATGTTTATCATGAAGTCTCCAAAAAATTGAATTGTCGCTCGTACCTACGTGCCAAAAATATAAAACAAGAACAAACTCCTTATGTACTTTCCGTGCCTACCTAGGTATTTATTATGACTGAACATCGTAAATGTTTACTTTATATACGACGGTATAAAATATCTTTACTTTTCTTACACATCAAGGAAAGGTAACACCCGGTTTTATGATATCTTTCTGCCTTGGACAGCCGACATAAATGTTATTCAGCGGTAGCTGTATTTCATACTTTCTTTCAGCATAATATTGATGTGCTACGCTACATTCAAACAAAGCTTTTAATAATGGCTAGGAAAATTCATAAAATTTAAAATCACAGCTAATAAGTAACATAAACTTTGCTTAGGTAGAAAATTCATTGGTTTTCCCAGCTCACATACAAGGACTCCGAGTCCTTGAGAACAAATAACCCAGAATTACCAGAATACCTGTGGCGCCCGTATATAGCACATTTGATGTTTTCTTTAAAAATTACTGTCTAATTTGAAAAATATGCTTCGGCCATTTACTGGTGTTAATTTAAAAAAAAAAAAAAAAATTGGAACATTTTTGCACACAGGCAACATTTTTGCATTATTTCATTATAATATTGTTTATTTTTATAACGATAAAAAATTATTAAAATAAACTTTGTTCCAAATAAGTATTTAGAAATACCTACATCGCAAAATGACCAAAGTAGGCAGAATGACATTTTTGAAAATTCATTTCATATCTTAAGAAAACATCAAATGCGCGAGCGAGATCGCTGCACCAAGGACCTTATATTTACCGCTGCACCCGGTATTCTAGCAAATTTCAAATTTGTGTCCCTGCTCGTAAAAATCGTAAATCCGTGGATTACCACTCACTAATTGACTGACTGACTCAACACCAAATCACGAAAACTCGACCTGTACCTAATGTAGAAATTTGGTAGGTAGATTCCTTTTGAAGTGAAGAGATGCGCTAAGGATTTTACGAGAGAGCCGGATTAAGGGGACAAATAGACGTTCGTTTTTTTTTTACGTATGAAAAAGTCTACAATTGAGCAAAAAATTCTGTCAACACACGAAATTAACTTTAATTATCACTGACGTTACTAGTGATACCTTTCAGCAGACAGCTTTATATTAAATACAATTTACAAATAAATAAATTACTTTTGTAGTAGATATCTAACTACACGTACCTATACCTACTCGCAACAATTGTCTCCATAGCGACGCGAACGTGCTTATTTTTACTACAATTTTATGCCTCTTCAGCATCAGCCGAGGTTATAAATACAAATTAATAACGAGCCAAAGATTCGCTTAATTAATAATCAACTTGCGACGTGATCGAGCGCGATAATTGCATTCGAAAATGACTCAAAATGGAAATCAGGCGATGGCTGTACTACATCGTTGTTAACTGTGCTTTAGTGTGTTGTGAGTATATAGTTATAGTGTCATTATGTTAATAGTTGCGGCCAATGATGTTATGTATAAACTCAGGTAAATACAGGGTATGTCAGGTAAATACGTTTTACCGATGTCTGTGCGGCGATACAAACACAAGTTAATTAGCTTGAGCAAAGATAATGTAAACTCAGTCCGTCCTGTCTGTCCAACGACGAACGTACGATGCGCGATTCGGCAGTATGAAAAATAATCGAAATTATCATGTTGTTTGTTTAGAAAGTGAAATTCTTATTCTGGGACGGCTGTAAAAGGCTGTAAGGCTGTAAAGTTCTATGGATCCTATGTACGTAGCTATAGTATAATATCGCCATGGTTTTAGTGTTTTTAGGTTTCCGTACCTCAAAAGGAAAAAACGGAACCCTTATAGGATCACTTCGTTGTCTGTCTGTCCGTCTGTCAAGACCCTTTTTCTAAAGAACGCGTAAAGGTATCAAGTTGAAATTCATACTAAATACATGGGTCAACGGTTTCTTTCAGTTGTAAAAAAATAAAAGTTGTAAGTCGACGCAATCAAAAGATATGAAGGTTTGTGTCGCATATTTTGCGATTTCACAGGGGAATCAAAACCTATAGGGTACTTTCCGTTGACCTAGAATCATAAATTTTGGCAAAAGGCAAGGTCTTATAGAACATAATAAAGGAATAAATCTGAAAGTTGTTAATTTGAAGTTATATCACATAAAAAATATTGTTTTACAATTACAAACTTACATTTTGTAGTTTTTATGTATAGAATAACCTTATTGTCAACTACAAAGTTAAGTTTGTCTTTCAATATTTCAATTTCGTATATCGAATTTCGTACAAATTGCAACTTCGAAATCAAAAATGTACGCACGCCTACTGAAAAAAAAAACTGTACAAAACCTCACTGACTATCCTTGAACCTGCACGAATCTATCGACGGGTTCTTCCTCACTCCAAACTGGATACAATACACCTCACACCCTTTCTGTGGAGTAAATAAAAACAATTGATCCCAAATTCCTTATTGTACCTACTTTTGAAGATGAATTTCAGCAAAGTAACGCCGGATATAATCAATTTTCTAAGGAATATTAGTAAAATTTCAACAAACAATTACCCATGTAATTGAATAGGTTTCATCATCATCATCATCAGCCGTTGTTTATGCCCCCCTTCCCTGAGCCCAAATTCAACTAAACAAATTGTTTTTAAATTGTAATTGTTTCAATTTTAATTTGTAAATAACTGCCTCAAAATTGACAGTTTTTTTTAAATATTATGGTGGCATTTTTCTAGTATTTTTTTTTAACTCCAATTTTGAGGCCATTATTTACAAATTAAAATTAAAACAATTACGATTTTAAAAAAAAAAATTTAGTAGAATCGGACTCGTTCCCGACAGTATGATTAGGTTTACCTAATGTTTATTCCCAGTATGTCGTATATTATTGTTATGACATTATTACACATACCTAGTTTAAGAAGATCTTTTACCTAAGGGATTTTGTGTTAAAGAGAATTATTTTTTTCACAGATGTAGCAAAGCCGTATTCTTTGAACAAGCTAATCGAATCGGAATCGAATCAAAAAGAAATTATTCACACTACACTATCGCCGAAAATAGAGAGTAAGTAGTCTGTGTGGTACATTGACAATCGTATCGTAGGTAATCATGTGCCTGGGGCAACGAGATATAATAAAGACCTGTAATCCCAGTGTGTTGAATGCCCACAGTAAACAAACGTCTTTTTAGTTATATCAATAACTAGCAGCGCCCCGCGCCTCGCAAGGTTTTTCCACTTTTTCCAACAGACTTCAAAAAAGGAGGTTCTTAATTCGATTGTTTTATTTTTTATGTTTGTTACCTCATAACTCTTTTTTTTTATGATATACTCTCAGGTTGGTCCCATAGATACTTCATCCAAATCGGTTCAGTAGTTTGGTTTTTAAATCCAAATAACTGGTTAAAAATATGTCATCCAAGTAAACGAAATTACGTACTACTTATTTACAAATTTTGAAGTCTTTTTTTAAATTGATAATTATTATTATAAAATAAAAAACAGATCAATATAACTTATTTGTTAATCCAAGGTATGAGCTACTTCCATGCCAAATTTTATTCAATTCCGTTAAGATGAATTACGTTGCGAAATTGTTTGCTGACAAACAATTTATAATTTATAGGTAACACTTACACAGACGCTGACATACATACCTTGAATTTTATGATAGTCCGCGTTTGACCACCAACTCGCCTGTTGGTAAGCGACGATGTGGTCGAAAATGAAGCACGCACACTTAGAAGATACCTATTCACTCTGGCCTTGAAAAGGCCCAGGATCTCTCAGGAAACAAGGAAGCGGGCAGGTTGTTCGGGCAGTGTGATTCATAGAAGCAACAACAAATTCTATGTTATGAATAATCCGCTCTAAGTAATCCCGAATTATAATAGGTATGTTCAATTATTTCTTTACTCCTGACAAACGCTATTTATTCAGAACAAAATCATCATTGATGTTACTGCATGGAAACTCATTTTAAATTGGTGTCTTCAAATCACGAGTGAATCGGTTTCTTTTAGGCAAGCGTGCTCCATCGTCGACAGGCGAGTTGGCCTATGGTATTAAAAAACTGTTATATAATTGCAGAGCTAGCACCGGTAGCAGAACGCTTTTCTATTAACAAGGAGCTGAAACCTTTAAATTGGATAGCAAAGAAATACAAGGAAACGGGTAAGTTACCTTGTTAATTAACCATTTCCATTCCTTTCAAGTCGCCGAGATTGTTTTCCACAAGATCCCGATAGATACACAGCTTGTTTATTTTTAGTCTCATCCATACAAAGTACTTCCTTTGTCATTCCAGGCACAAAACTCAATCTAATAACACTGGGTAATAAGATATCACCGTTGAAATACAGAAAAACATTCCAAATTAAAAGCCCGCTCAAGCCGAAACGATTGAAGAATAGTCTGAGAACTAGGCAAAAGCGGAAAAATCAGTCGATCAAACGAGAAATCGATGAAAATGTCATACTCAATAAGAAATACGTTCCGCTGCTTAGGAGCCTCGGTATGCTGTTTGATAATATTCTCGGCACCGATTCAGGGGAGTTTTTCAAAAAGACAAAACATAAAAAACGGCTTAGATATAACCCCGATGGGGATGACGACGTTTCGTGTAACTGTCCTAGACAAAGAGAATCTGATTCAGAAACTGAATCGGAAGAAGAGACAGTTACTTTTTCCGAGGCTCTCGCCCCTGAGATCGCGGTTACTACCAAGGTTGCCACCGAGACAACCGATAATTCTTCCGCTGGTGACCTCCGCAGTATCAGACAGCATAAGAACATACCCCTACTACTTTCAAGAAATACCTCTGGCTCTCGGAGAAACAATCATGGATTCAGTGAGAGTGGCCGCGCCGCATATAACGGGAGCGCTGAAAGATATATCTCCGGGAATAATGGAGATAGCGAACATAATCCCAAACATGGACAGGAACAATCCTATGCAGAAAGCGATAAGACATATACCGACAGTGATTCACGAAACGATGCAAGCCGCGCTCGAACCCAAGGAGCAGTCCGAGGAAGAGAGTATAGAAATAATACCAAAGAAATCTATGAAAATGACGCAATCTCGCAAAACGAAGCCGAAAACTTCTTGGAGAGTAGAGAAGTCACCACCCAACATAATGGACCATATAAACTCGAGACTGAAAGAGACAAAGCAAAAAGCGGAAAGCATTTATCACAACCTTTTCGAAGACAAAGAGGATTTATATTCAACGATAAAGTCATCGATATTGCAGCGTCCATACAGTCCGAAGAAAATTATGAAGAAGACGTCGTCAGTATCGCACACGATAGCACCGGTGATCAACGAATCTCTGACGGAGATGGCTCACATTCCTCAGAAAATAAAAAGGCTAATTCAAGAGCTGAAACAGTAATCTACAAGCTCCCTGAAGCAGCAAACCGTTATGCAACGAAATCAAAAGCAACAGAAGTAAAAGGTCCAATCGGCAATTTTGCGGTATCAATAGAAAACGATGAATATGACGAACGCGGCGTGCATATCTCATACGAGAGTTCCGAACGAAACCTTGACACTGATGACTCAAAATCTACAATAAATCGAGGAACAAACGCAAAATCTGAAACAGAATTACATGAGCAGCATGATCCTATAATAAAGCAACCTCGTGATTCAAAAGAAATTAAAGAAAATACATTATTTAGAGATTCTGCAGAAACGATATATGCCAAATATATAGAAGAAAGTGACGGCAGTACGGAGCATGGTAGTTCTAGTAACCAACTTGATAGATATAGCACACATTCTGCAAGAAAACAAACTAGTGCAAAACCTGACACTGTACACAAGTTGCCTGAAGTAGTAAATTTACAATATATGCCAAAACCTAAAACATCAAGGAGTAGAGGTCCAGTAGTTACGATCATAGATGGTTATAGTGTAACCAGGCACAAAAATGGAGAGAATAAACTAGCAGAAAAGAAGATCCATGTTCGTCCTTAGTTTGCTATACAGAGTAGGATCTGTATTTTGTTATGTAAATATAAAGAGAATGGGCCCTAATCCACCATGCTGACCCAGTGCATGTTCGTAAAGGTCATGTCTTACAACTTTTGAGGTTTTTGGACATACCAGTTTCCTAACGATGTTTTCCTTCGCCATTATTGTGTTATAGCATCAAAACTGCACATAATTGATTTAAATTTAAGTACTAAATCACTCATTAGTGCATGGCCAATGATCGAACCGGGTGCCGTCAGATTGTAAAGCGCACATGTTACCGCTCGGCCAACATCGCTGTAGCTATTAACATATTTATATTTAATTTATTAAATTTTAGAAATTTAGCCTTAAATATGTCGATTTAAAAGGTATCTGACATGTTTAAAATTAATTTCACTAAATAAACTATTGTTGTATTGCTAGCCTTGTCTAATAGTGTAATAACATAGACAGCTTTATTTTTTTATAATTCTAATCTACCTTCAAAATCGACACCATTATTTGCTACCCTTGAATTTACATGCAAATTTTCTTGCTAGTCGAAATATTATGTTCAATAGGTTCTAAAATATTTTTGCAGAGAATATTTTAGAAAAGGAATTGAGATCGTTCTGAGAATTGAGATGTAATGTAATTGGTAGAGCAAGTGTATTTTTAAAATGTAAAATTGTGTATTTTTATTTTAATAATGAAAATAACATAAATTTTATCGCCTTCCCTTCTTTCCCTTGGCTCCTTTCTGGGTGCTAGCCTGCACTGGCTGCGGCTGTTGGTCAGCAGGCCTGTAACAAGTTTATAAAGTTTTTAGTAAATGCTCTCTAAGAAAGTGTATTATCGTAGACTGGTTAGTTAGAGGATTACAGAAATTATTTTTCACCTGTCACTCTCACTGAGATAGATATGGGGGTGAGAGAAACAGACACACCGTGTAGCCACCATGTGGGCTGAGGCAGAGGTAGAAACAAACAAACAAACACAAAACAACCAAAACTTAAAATTTATCATGACATCCAACCCACAGTAGCACTCAGTTGTAAATGCCACTCACGGTTACAAATCTGAAGACTGGTCGAATCATCTTCTTTTAGTTCACTTAGTTACGCAAAATATGCTATGTCACTTTCCAAGTTAGTAGGGGCTTATTTAAAGGTTTATCTAAACCAGGTGCATATAATAATATAGCATACTATAACGTTATAATATTAAACACGGGCCAAGTGAGAGTCATTATTACTACACTCAAAAAAATTAAAATCCCTTGAAATTACCTATTCTGACGAGTCTTTAGTTTAGGGATTGAGTCACCAATGTACTTCATTATGGACTCTCTGGTAGGGAACTCAGGTTGGACTGGAGTTCCATCGTCATTCCTCAACTGGATACGGATTCTGCCTCTGAACAGCATTTCCTGTAATTATAAACTGAACATGTAGTTTACATGTTAATTACAGTAATACCCCGCTTTACGCGACCCCGTTATGCGCGGTTTCACTATAACGCGAATTTCAAATTTCGCTCTCAAATGCGCGAAAGAGTGCGTATAAACATAATGTATAGAAAAATAATTAATAGTATGTATTGCATAAAGTGTTCTTAGAATTAAAGTGATTGATTAAAATGATTCGTATTTTTTTGTATTAAATTTTGACTATGTTTACATGAACCTCGATATACGCGAATTTCAGTTAACGCGATTTTTTCCGGAACGTATCCCTCGCATAAAGCGGGGTATTACTGTACTAAACTACATAATCATTTTTAGTTTTTAAGGTGCATTTTCACTGAGGTAGAGATGAGTGGAGCAGATATGAGTGTATCCATAGAAACAGAGATGAGTGAATCTACGAAGCAGAGACAAGCAGAGCGGTGTAGCGGAGACGAGCAGACTTGTGTAGCGGAGATGAACTACATATTTGCACAACAGCAAAACGCATGGCTGGAGTGGTGGCTCACCCCACGCTGCTCGCGTCGCACCGCTGTACTCCGCCCTATTTTGCACCACTATACTTCGCTCCACTGCTCTACTCTCTTGCCATACAATTTGATACAAAGTTGCTAGTTGCAGCTATGGATGCTTCAATTGAAGCGGAGCATAGAAAAACCTTCTGCCTTGAAAAACCTTGCTGCTGTGAAACCTTCCTCTTTTATAGTATCAATGCATAGATAGAAGTATAATAGTACATATGTAAATCAATGTAATAACTAGAATAAAATTATTTGCTAGTATAATGAGATTATATTATCACAAGCTGTGTATTGTGGTATTTCTATCATTACCATAACATTCACATCACATCATCAGCCAGGAAATGTCCACTGCTAAACAAAGGCCTCCCTCTTAAAGTTGCCATAAGTTGTCTTAATTGTTACCATTATATCCACGCTTGGCAGGCTTGGGGATCATCAAGCATTTTGCAATTGCATTAAGCAATTTGGGGATTACTATAACATTGTGAGAGGTTAACTTACTTTACTTTGTTCCCTTGGGTAAAGTTTATTTTCCACTCCAATTTTCAATCCTGTGGTAATTAAAACATCTCTGATTTCCTGGTGGGTAGGGTTCTCGACACAGCAAGACTTTGGCAGCCTACGGCCCTGCGCTAGAGTCTTCCTGCTGTTTATGTATGCAGGGTATACACAAATCCATCTGGAAAAAATATACACCCGCTTATATTTTAGTGGCCTGAAAATTTATACCCACTGTCTAGGTACTAAATCATGTTAAAAATAAGCTATAAGAAGCTAGATTTCATTTTAATTTCTGACGATAAAAAAGTTGTTTACCTCTCAACGTCGCTATGTTTCTTTTCAGGGCCCCAAGATGTTATCATAGTAGGAGTAGCCATAGTATTAATTTAAAAGTATCCTATAGGAATCTGACAGACTGGAGGGCATACAATTGCATAGAAAATCCGATAAAACGTGAAAATTGTTACTTTTAGCTGAACGGAACTTTTTTTAATCTTTTAATTAAAATAATCCGATCGGATGACGTGAACTTAATGTAAATGGCGTTGGCGAATGACATTGACACGTGACAGTGGCAACCAAGAAAACATGACGGTAACAACAACTTCATTCTGATCTACGCAGAAAGTTACTGTTATCATTGTATATCTTCATACACAATGACATAAATATGTAGTCCATGTGTATATATTACTCTATGAGTCCATTATTTTTTATTATGTTCGTGAATGCGCTCAAATGTAGACAAGTGATATAATAGTGCTAACAGACGCTCGAAAGCGACTGACGGACCGCCGTCCAACCAACGGGAGAGAAAGAGTGAGAATATCATATTTCCCTCTCTTTCTCTCCCATTGGGCAGATGGCGGTTGAGGTCAGCCGCGTTCGAGCGTGTGTTAGCACTATAAGACATATCATATCGTACTTGCTTCGGCAGTACATATACTAAAATTGGAACGATACATAGTTTGACGATATTGTTTTATGAAGTATCCTTAAGGACACTTCAATGAACATACATACAGTTGGCAATAAATAAATAAAACACGTTTAGAATAGATTTGTCAAGTGCACAGATCTACTACCTATATCTGTGGTCAAGTGAAACTTAACAGTCTGGGCCCTGATTCTGTAACTTTAACCTCTAAGAACTCTATTTCGGAAAGGCCAACTTTTATAAAATGTTAACTTAACGGCCAGTTATCCGAGTCGCGTAGGCAACAAAACGCTCCCTCAGCCCCCGCCAAGTTATAGCGACGATGTATTTTGCCACCCAACAGACAGGACGCCCGCGGGGGGAGTGCAACGGCAAAAACGAACATAGGTCCGACCTCGATGACGCCCGGCGCGGTACTGAACGCGGTGCGCGCAAATTTTCGCGACCTTTTTACGCTTTTAATTTCACAAAAAAACAAAACTATTCACTATCAAAATTCTATCCAAACGAAAAAATGTTGAATAAAATTTCCTTTCAGTACATGCAATTTCCAGGTTGTTACGAACTTTCATTAGAGCAAAAAACGAAAAAAATAAACTGAATCGACTTTGTTTCAGATTTTTTTTTGATCGAGGAAAGTTTATTCTATCGTGTTTTGAACCAAATCATAATCTCAAAAACAGATGTATCTGTGACATGTATTTTTTTCCAGCTCAAATATTGTAATTTAACTGAATAAAATTGATTTAAAACCGTCAAATTTGCTATAAGAGGCCGTTAACGCGCCGCGTTACGCGCGTTCGAAGTTATGGAATCAGGGCCCAGACTGTCTCTCTGTGTTAAGTGTCAACTTGACAACTAGCACTATGGTTCAAAAGCCTCAGTAGCTAAACAAAAACCTCAAAAAAATATAAGTAACACTGTCAATGTCAACTCAATCAAAAAAAATAATATAAAAATTGAAAACGAGGAATTTAATTTAACCTCAGTTTTTATAATTTTCTTGCGAGTTATTTTAATTTTGAGTTACTGTGGTGGAACTCTAGCCACGATAATGTCTTTTCTATCAGTAACAGATGAATATGTAGCGATTGCTAAGAACCTACAAATAGACTTGTATGATAACGTCAACCATAAAATCATTGAAGTCCCAACACCATCTAAACCGCAAGAAAATGATCGTTTGACTGATGTTACCATTTCTGCTGACAGTAAGTACTTGGCAGCGATAACATCAGTTTCAAAACAGCTCGTCCTTTATGAGCTGCCCATATCGACGAGCCCCAAACTATTCCCACTCCCTAGAAGTGCGAGCAAAATCAGATTTTCAGTCGACCACTCTTCCGTCTTAGTAGCAGATAAAACCGGAGACGTCCTTATTTATGACTTGAATAAAGAGTTCACAGGCACAAAACTCTTAGGCCATTTAAGCTTACTTTTGGACATCCTACAGACAAATGATGAAAAGTTTATAATAACAACAGACAGAGATGAAAAAATTAAAGTATCATGCTATCCCAATACTTACAGTATTCAAACTTATTGCTTAGGACATAAAGAGTTTGTTAATCACATAGAATTGTTGCCACATGATGAAAATGTATTGATAAGCTCTTCCGGAGACGGAACTATACGATTATGGACATACACAGATGGTAAGGCTTGTTACACGATAAACACCTTCTCTGACATAGAAGATGATCAGCTAAAAAACAATTTTACCAAGAAGATGGATGAAGAAGAAATTGAAGTAGAGATGCTGCCAATTGTGCATCTAGCCGTTGCCAAACTAAATAAAGATACAAGTTTACTTGCAGCTTCTGTACATACATATGATGCTATACTCATTTACAGTGTTAACAATTTGGACAATAAATTTAGCCACAAACTAGAAACTAAATTGATGTTAACTAGTTTCCCAACAGCAATACAGTTTCATAATTCTACATTACTCATATATAATGATTCAGAATGTAATTTAACTTTTTATAAGTATAAACTTTCAAATGAGTCTGTATGTTTTGAGAATACTAAGATTGAAAAAATATTTGAGAATGTTATAAATGAACAATCAAGTGGTGTAGAAAATCATTTTGAATCATTGAAGCTATTATACAAAAGGAAGTTTGACAATGTACAAGAATACCTTGAAAGGAAGAAACAAAGGCTAGAAAAGACTGCAATAAAAAATGATGATTAACAATTTGTTTTTCTAACAATGCCCCACGGTTTCACCCTCTATCCTACAAGCCTATGTGCTATTCCACAGTATAAGTTGCCTGCATTCCAAATTTCATTTTAATCTGTTCAGATGTTAACCCTTAATAAGGCCAGGGGATATTATTTCCCACCACGACTACATTAAAAAATATGGTCTTTTTTACATGACAGGTAATTAATAGAATGAACGCAATTAAATATACTACTTTTGAGAAGAATTTAGAATTTTTAACTGGCAACACTTTTTCAAAACATGCTACCTGGTGCTGATATGTCAATGTCAAACTTCAGTGGCGCGAAAAAGTGAGCGGATAACGGTCGATTTTGGGGTACTTCTGAGAAAAAACTTCAAATTGTTCTACAAAAAATCTTGTAAGTAGATTATATTTTTATCTTATGTAAAATAACTATTTTGGAGTTGTTTTTTATTGCTTCTAAAGGTAAAATATTGAACCATAGACCCGAAATCTTCGAGTGAAAAAGTGGGAAAATAATTCCCTTTGCCCGATTGAGTTATATAGTTTCTCTCTATTATATATATAAAAATATAAAAAAAAATCAACAGACATATAATTCATAGTCATACGAATAGGGACATAACTGTGAAATTTGAACGTAAGCTTCTCAGGGGATCAGAGTGGAAAATTGAGACAGAAATACACAATGTTCCAGAATTTACCAATCCAATTCAACCCCTATCAACATATAATCATAAAACTCGGCCTATTGATGTTTTCAAAAACTTTTTTCCAGAATATTTAGTACAAGTTCTAGTGGAACAAACAAATAGATATGCCATTCAGCAAAACAGCAATCATTATACACCAGTATCGTCAGATGAAATGAAAGCTTACCTTGGAATATTAATAATGATGGGGTTAAACCCATTGCCCGACATGGACCTGTATTGGTCTAATGACCCTTTTTACAATAATGCAGAAATATCCAAAATTATGCCTATCAAAATATTTAAAAAAATTACTGCAAATTTACACATAAATGACAATGAAAAAGAACCAAGAAGGGATACACCAGAATATGATAAAATGTACAAGTTGAGACCAATGATACAAGAGCTTAATAAAGTGTTCCAGCAGGAAACAGCTAATTCAAGCAAACAATCGATAGATGAATGCATGGTAAAGTTTAAAGGAAGGTCGTCATTAAAGCAGTATATGCCGAAGAAGCCCATAAAACGTGGATTCAAGATCTGGGCACGTTGCGATTCCGAAACCGGCTACCTTTACCAGTTCGAAGTTTACACAGGAAAAGGGGACAGTATGGAAGACGAGGGACTGGGGTACAATGTGGTTATAAAGCTGTCAGCCGGCCTTCCTGAGAATACTCTGCTAGCGTTTGATAACTTTTTCACTAGCTGTAACCTAATGGAAGCTTTATACGAAAAGAAAATTTTTGCTGTTGGTACTGTTAGAGTAAATAGAAAGGATCTGCCGGAAATTACGAAGAAGTCCCAACCAAAACATCTAAGACTCAAAAAGAACCAATTTGCAGCTATAACTGCTAAACCAATTACAGCAATCAAGTGGCTCGATACCAGGGATGTTAATATTCTTACAACAGCCCACCATCCAACTGACACAGTATTTGTAAAGAGGACTCAAAAAGATGGTACTAAAAAAGATGTTCTGATCCCAAAAGCTATCGCTCAGTATACGCTCACCATGGGAGGAGTCGATCATTTTGATCATTTCAGGTCGTCTTATCCTATTAATAGGAAATGCAGGAAATTCTGGATGAGGCTGTTTTTTTTTATGTTTGATGCGTCAATAATAAACAGCTACATCACTTACAACACTGTGCATGTAGTAAGTACGCATTCTCATAGAGACTTCAGATTGAGATTGGCTCGTGAGCTGATTTCAAATTACTCAAGCAAGAGAAATCAAAAAGTTGTTTTCAAAAACAAAAAGGGCTCCAACTTTGGCGTACCTAATGAGATCCGCTTGCTCAATGTTGGTATACATCTTCCAGAAGAAGGTAATAGTTACAAAAGATGTCGATTTTGTAGCACAAAAAAAGAAGAAAAAAGAACAAAAATATTGTGCTCCACATGTCAAGTTGCACTATGTGCAAAGAAATGTTTTAAAATGTTTCATGAGGCTTCTCCTCAGGAGTAGTTACTTATAATAAAAATGTGAAACACTTCATACCGATTTTTATTTAGCATGTATGACAATATTTATGTAAATAAAATAAAAGGTCATTTACCGACTTCTTTATATAAAAAAATTACAAAAGTGATAATCGAAGCCAGGAGGAATACTAGTATCTGAATAACAACTAAACTATGGCAAGTACACACGTACGTAAACAGGCAACGGGAATTATTTTCCCACTTCCGAGACATACAATCACCCGTAATCAGGCAAGGGGAATTTATTTCCCACCCAAAAAAAAGGGGGGAAATAACAATCACCCCCCCTTCGTAATAGTTTTTTTAGATTCTGCAGTTCAAATTTACCCTATTTGCACTCGAACTTTCTTTCTAGCTCTTACACAGGCTCGCGCCTTATTAAGGGTTAAGGAATAAAATTGAATGCAAACAAACACACACACGCTAAACTTTTACAGATAGCGCTTGCATAGCTTGTACAATTTTTATGCTTTTTTTTTCAATTTGGAATGTGTGAAATAAATGTATTTATTGTAAATTTTTGACTTGCCAACCCCATGGTATAATAATGTACTCTGCCAGGTATAGCGTTCCGAGACAAAAAATAAATGTCATCGATAGTTCTCATAGTTTGAGAGAGAAGTTTGTTTAAAGTTTTGGCAACTGGTCATTGACCACAGAGTTAAAGTTTAATATAGGAAATCATTGACATAGTTGTGTGTTAACTCCCGGAATACTAGACCTTATTTTTAGGATTCCGTACCCAAGGGGTAAAAACAGGACCTTATTACTAAGCCTACTGTCTGTATGTCTGTCCGTCCGTCCGACCTATTAACGGCTGTATATTTAGAACTATAATAGATAGCCAGTTGAAAATTTCACAGAATAGGGGCATTCAAGTATTACGTAAGCGCTTGAGGGGGGCGGGGTGTCTTTGCTTTGCTTATTTTTTATGACATGGTGGGTGGAGGGGTCGATATCGTGATTACGTCAGCAGTTATTATTTACCTTTTTACTCAAATGACAACCCACAAATTGTCTATGCTTGAAAACAAAACACACATGTTTTAAACGTTTATCGGGACTTATCACGTATTATTTAATTTAGGTAAAAAATATGTACCTTTCGCTCGACGTTTCGACCATGTTACAATGGCCGTGGTCACGAGCTGACTGAAAACTGCGGGTGAGTCCGGCGAGAAGAGCGGGTGTTTTGTTCTCCTACCCTCACTTGATCTTGAAAAATGGCAGGGTTGTCACTACGACACACAACACTGACTGTAGCAGCTGTAACACAGGTCTTCCTAGAACAGCTGCTTACGAGACACCTACAGAAAGGCACTTATACTCATAATGAATTGTTAATTTTAGATATGTTAAAAAATGTTAGGTTAATATTGTAAAATTATAAATATTGGAAATAAATGAATTGAAAAAATTGAAAAAAAATGACTGTATCGGTAAATGTCCTAGTACCTACACCGCGGTTTGTACACTTGCTTACTATGGGATTCCACAACGCCGCTAACTTAAATCCATCTTCCCGGTTGAAATTGCGATGTTTTCTAATTTCAACAGCTTCACGAACCATTCTAGAAAAATAATGTCGTTCAGTGGAGAGGACCTTCGGATCGTGGAGCTCGATCCAGTGACCGGATCCCGCCTCAAGCAAATGTTCTGCAATAGCAGACTTCTGTGTCTGGCGATTTTTGACGGCCGCGATATGTTCTTTGATCCTTTCAGCTATGGTACGCTTCGTTTGACCTATGTAGGAACTACCGCAGCTACAATCGACCTTGTACACACCAGGGGTCTGGAAAGGAATAACGTCTTTCGGTGTCCTCACATGCCTCGCCAGCTTAGATAAGGGGGTATACACCGTCTTGATGGAGTACTCCTTCAGCAAGGTCCCTACCTTATCCGTTACTCCTTTAACGTAAGGCATGAAAGCCGGCTGCCGCTCGACGTCAGTCCCTCTCCTGTGACATCTGCGTCTCGCCTGCCCGCGTTTTGTCACACTATAGCCATTCCTTTTAAGTACCTCCTGAACATGCCTTTTCTCAACCTCTACATGTTCAGGGTCACAGAGGGCGTCTGCTCTGTCCAAAAGAGACCTGGCCACCGACTGTAAATGACGTGGGTGATGGTGTGACGTAGCGTGTAGGTATCACAACAGGTAGGTAGTGTAGGTGTAGGTAAACACACATGTCGGGGATTCCCACAAATAATGAATACGCATTTAAAAGAAAAATGCATATAGGTACCAATGATTACGTAAGCATGGGAGGAAGACGCTTGCTTACTTTTGCTGACAAGGGGAAAGGGGGGGGGGGGGGGGAGAAATAATCGCAATCAGAACCATGACTCGATTGCCACCCAGCACTCTACTTGCCTATTACTATCTCTAAGCAAAAATGTTGCTGCATAAAAGAGAACAAACAAACCCACTTTCGGATGTATAATATTAGTAAGTATGATGACGTATTTTTGTATTAGCTCTAATGTAAAAACGGTAGGTAATAGTAATAGGTACAAGCGTCAAACTTGGCATGATTATAGTACACACTCTAAAGTATAATAATAAATAATGGCTAAGTACGAGTCAGCGACAAATTTCTGTTCACCACCAGATCTCGTACGATCACCGAAGTAAAGCAACGTCGGGCGCGGTCGGTACTTAGATGGGTGACCCCCTGGGCGTTTATGGGATTTTGTCTTTTGCACTATTTTTTGTACTTTAGTAGGTAACATGCTATGTGGTGGTACGGAACCCTCAGTGTGCGAGCCCGACTCGCACTTGGCCGGTTTTATTTTGGATCAAGGCCAATTCAGATTGTGTCTATGCGAGAAATAAAATAATAATCTCAACCAGGTAATTCTTTATTATCATTACAATGCGAACAATAAAGTGAAATGTGCAAGTCATAGTTATGGTTTGAAAAAAACCTAAATTATGCTAACAATTAAATCTAAGCCAAGACTTTTGTTACACCAACAATGAAACTAAACCCACATATCACAATTTAACTAAACACAACAAGGCAACCGTAATAACTAAGTTATAGATTCCGATTTTTAATACTTATTGCTTTTGCTACACGAGCAATGCTGACCTGGCGAAAATAAAATTAGATTAGGTTAAATAAATTTCATCAATTACTTAGGTAAGTATACTCGTACATACATCTGTATCACTATAGAATTCAATTAATACACAATTTTTACATTCGCCATTACATCTAAATGCAATAAATACAACCTGGATCTTCATGATTATCGAGATTTAAGCACATTAGCGAAGTTACGTAGCAGAGAGCCAAGACTATCCATGTCGTTCAGTACACTGTCCAGTTCGTTCTTGAGATCCATTAAATCTGGGAAACTGTTACAATCCGGCACATTCAGGAGCGTCGTAAATATCTTGTCCCATAAACTGATCTTCATGTACCTACAAACAAATGAACAATTTTATTACCTATCCAAGCAGTGGCGTAGCAAGGTAACCAAAGACCCTGGTACAAAAAAAGAATTGGGATCCTATCTGAACTGTATGTTTTATCCAGTATAAATATACATTTTTATGAATACTTTTAAGGTGCAAAGCTACTTATTAGGTACATGTGTGTGTGTATGAGTTATAGTCTGAAGGTGGGAGATTTTTCGCAAGTTCAGTTTGAGGTTTACTGGTCAGGGTACCGAGAGCCCCCTGAGCTTGAGGGCCCCGGTGCACGGCACCACCTAGCCCTCCGATAGCTACGCCTCTGTATCCAAGTGCAAGTAGCTAGTCAAAATAGGGATAATATTATTAATCAAGCGAATAAAACGTAACTTGGCGACTACGCGACTTAAAATGAGAGTATGTAATGCTGCTTGGGCAGTATTTAAATTAGTTTACGAAAAGTTAAACAGTGTACAAATTTTGACAAGTGTAAAAGTTGAAAATAAGTTTCTTACTAGAAGTGACCAAATAGTAAATCCATGATGCATATTAAAAATCTAAGTGGGAGACTAGAATTACTGAGTGGGACGACTAAAGACCATTGCATGGAACCATGCAAAATCTGCCCTGATAAGGGGCCAGAAGGAAAAACTGCGTTGTTTAAAAAAATAACCACGATGGCCAAGTCGGGAGTGAAGCGAAACATATTATTGTAAATTTTATATTTACCTTGGCAATTTCTTGTCAATATTCCACTGGCCTAACCGATTGGCCACTTTCATGTAACTGCCCATCAGAATAACGTGGATTGTACCAGCCAGACAATACAAGTCAGTTTGATAGGTCCACGGCTTTCCATCCTTCATTTCTGTACACGTGAACCCTTCTGTTGCTATCATCTGTAAAATGATAAAAGCATATTTTAAGAACTAAAAATTATTTATTTATGGAAATCGCACACTTTACGATTCACAAGATCGTTCTTTCCTCACACCTGCAAAATGTGGAATGCCTGCGATTTTCCATGGATTTTGGAGATACATAGTTTGATTAGCATTTACAGATTTTGGAGGAAAAAAACAGAAGTCGAGGAAAATTTATTTTTGACGCCCGTCGTTCGTTTCTTTTTTTTCTCGTTCTTTTTGAGGCTCATAAGTATATTATATGAACCAATTTCGGTTAGAGTACCTGAAACTTCAGAAATTGCAAAAAACTAGGATGGCCGAAAACTAGGAGCCGTGTATTGCTAAGGCTTGTCATAAAGCATTTGCTGTAGTCACCACACTGGGCTTACGGATAGGCGACTGCGGAGGCCTAGAAATTCGTACTGGTGATGCTGCAGGTCATCACTAGTCTGAATTTAGTTGCGCCTTGAATTGTAATGGTTTACGGCCACCAGATGGTCCCCCCATTTAGTACGCTTTTGTCAACAAGGGATACCGATGCCATATTATAATGCCCCGGCAAAGGACCAGTGTGCAGGACAGTGGATGCGGTTATCAAAATCTGAGCAATGTGTTGTAGAAAAGAAAACATACTTCTCTAAATGTAGTTCCTTCAGGAAACAGAGACATGTCAATTGCGCAGCCTAAATCTATTAGTTGCAACGAAGGAGTCCGCCATTCTTGAGTAGGTCTGAAACAAGATAAAATGACCGACTATTAGTAAATACCAACATTTGTTGTAGGTACTAATTTATTTTTAACCTCCCCCCCCCCCCCGCCCCCCCGCGAAGCAAAAAGAGTGGTGTTATAAGTTTAACATGTGTTTCTGTATGTCTGTGGTATAGAATAGACTATAGTAGCTCCCAAACTTAGGAACCAATCGAGGAATCTGTCAGTTCGACATAATTTTTTAGAAACTTCTATGGTTATTAAGATCACTAGCTATTAAATACTGAGCTTGAAAACATAGTATTGTATTATTTTCTTGGTACCTCTAGACTTAATAACCTTACGGATGTCCAATGTATAAAATTTACTCATTACGTAATATTTTTTTAAACTTAACTAAGTTTGTTATTATTACTACAACTTACTTCAACATAATATACTTACATTTTCATAAGTAAAAAGTTATCAGGCTTGATGTCGGCGTGAATAATCTGAGCTTTGTGCAGGTAGTGGATGATGGATAGCATCTCCGAAGTCAACAAGATAACTATGAATTCATTTATGCATTTTGAGGTAGCAGCTCGAATTTTGTTAGCAACATCCAATAGCGATCCATACTTAGAGAACTCAGACACAAATAAACTGGCGTTTTCACCCAAAAACCCTGTCGTTATTTCCATGTATCCTGAAAGCTAAAAAGTATGTTTAGTAAGGACGTTGTTGGTCACATAAAACTCACACAACTATAGACAAGAAATGCATTAGTTACCATGAAAGGATCCTTTATTCTGGCTTTGATTTCTTGGCATATGTAGAATTCCCAAGGCCTGCTTGGTTTCTGGTACTTGACAGCAACAGACTTGTGACTGTGTAAATCTAAGCATAAAAACACTGCTCCATAGTTCCCCTTGCCAAGCTGTTTCTCGATAGAGAACCTGTTATTTCCAACAGTTATATTTGTAGCTTGCTGCATCTTTGGGACAGATCTCACTTCGATATAGCCATCAGCGTGTGTTTTATTTGGGAACTTCACATACTCTAGTAGGGAATCTAGAAGCTTCCTGCTAAAAGGATCAATGTTTTTCGGGAAATTAATATCTGCAGGTCTAGGTATTTCACTGGTTTCTACCAGGGATATGGAATGCTGCGACTTGAAAGCAGCACATTCCATAGAATTTTCACTATCTACATCCATGCCATACCCATCAGAATGTAAATCAGAGTGCCTAGAATATACCGAGGTGATTCTACTCTCTTTGCTGATAGAGTCTCTACTATCTTCGGATTGCAATTCGACCCTGTGTTCAAAGTCTAACTGCCTTTTAGAAATATCTTTATGCTTGTCAGCAGCGTGCGAGATTTTCGCCGATTGAATCGGTGTGTTCGATTGTGCCGTCGTCATTCCATCTTTACTGTCTGAATCCGACATGCCGGAAGACGGAGGTATTTGAGCTTGTTCTGGGCTCGAAACGTACAAGTTCTTGTGCATCTTTTGGGATATGCTCGGGCTGTTAGTGAATTTGGGCGTGTTCGCGTGTTCCTTTGGTTCATTTCTGTTAGTAATGAAGTTGAGATACTGGTTAGAAAACCCAACGTCTGGTGAATTCTGACCGATTTTAACGTTTTGCTGTTCATGTCGGATGTTTCTTAAAGCTGCAGCAGGACTTCTATGCAAAGTAACATTTCTAGATTGATTAAGTTTTTGTGTAGAGTTTTGTTCCGATGTTTCGTGTGATTTCATAGACCCATTGCCATGTGAGTCTTGTCTTCCATGCATATCTGGACCCGCTTCTGATGGAGTACCAGTATGTGCAGCGGAATTCCTAGCGGCGTAGCTGTTGTTCTGAGATGATTGAGGACTTTGGTATATTTGGAAAGGTTGATTACTTGCCCCACCATATCCAGAAGCCTCGGGCATTTGTTTAGCGGGCTGAGGCGAATATGGGCTCTGCATCGCGTTATATTGGTTTGGATGGTTCTGGTACAAATTCGCATTTCCATACTGACTTTGCATGTTATGGTAGCCAGGCTGATTATATCCTTGATTAGCAGATGCAGCTTGAGGCACTTGGGGCGATCTTTGATAGTACTGGGCGTTTTGGTACTGGGTCTGATGGGGCGGACTCTGAAAGACTGCTGGCTGCTGCTGTTGTTGTTGATTGGCGTAAATATGCTGTCGATCTTGCTGATTTGGATAATGATAGTCTTGCCTGGCTGCATATCCTTGCGGACTCATCATAGCATGTCCCGGACTGTGATATCCGACTTGATTAGAGTAAGTCGGACTCTGAAAGCCAGGCGGTACAGTCGGACTCATCGCGTGTGGACTCTGCATACCAGCATGTTGGGGACTATGATACGCGTTGGGATTAGGGTTCGCATACGCCTGTTGTTGCTGTTGCTGCTGCTGCGGCATCGTCTGATTATTATTGGAATATCCTTGTTGGTAGTTGTAATTTTGATAGTGAGGGTGTATTGATCTTTGTGCTTGCGGTGAGTAGCCGTTAAAATTCGTTGGTGTGGGCTTTTGGTATTGATGGTCATGTGAGAGATAAGGCACTGGGTTGGGCTGAGCAGGAGTTTTGTTTTCCACCATTTCACGTTTCTGGCCCCTGGCAAATTGGCCATTGTGCAATCTTGGTTGTGCAGACATGGAACTTCTTTTTGATGTAGTGGGTTGTTGAGAGGGGTCATTATTATTGTACATTGAGTCAAAGTTTGTTGTGTAGTGGCCAGTGAAGGTGGTCCTTGTTGATTGGCCAGATGAGCTAGAACCAGACTTGCTGAAATTATAATAACGAAACAATAAAAAATATCTGTAATTTTCTATAGTTTTTTTTTTTTTTGTAAAAGTTCGTGTTTTTTTTTTTTGCCTATTTAGTTTAAAGTTTTCATGTGATTATTAAGGATAAAACATACCTGTTGTACTCTCTAGTAGCTTCCATGATAACAGACAGCCCTGCTCCTTGGTTATCGACAGTACCGTGCTGCCTGGACTCTTCCCTCTTCGGAGTCTGATCGACATGCTCCATCACACTCTCGTCGATGCTAAACTTTGGCGCGCAAGGATATTTCGAATGGTCTATGTTCGTCGGCTTCTTGAATTGAGACATATTAGGCGTGCTCGCGTCTTTAATGTTGAAGTTAAACACTTGAGTGCATGATGGTTCTTCATAGTATGCGGTTTTGTTTACCTGTTTTAGAAAGGAGTAAATGTTAAGTACTTTTTGTGTAATGAGCAAGTAATTAAAATAAGTTTTAGGCCTAATTTCGTCCTACGCTGATATCGCTGATGTACTACGCGGTTGCATGTAGAAATATACATTACGTTCTTAAGACCCTGTTCCGAAACGAAAACATAGTTCGATGGGCGTGATTTAGCTTCACCGTGCGGAGAGCACCGATATAAAACATCGCAAGAATCAATTGCGCGACCAGACGCGACGCTATTCAACCACGCTAGAATTTGCAATATTTCTATAGAACAATTGATTTCATTTTCGTGATTTTAGGGTTAGCCCCATGATAAACGTTGTTCATAATAATAAGTACAATAAGGCAGCTTTTACAGGAAGACCATTTAGTGGGAGGGAAAAAAAAAAAAAAAAATATATGAGAATAAGGCAGGTGTGCTCATCCTGTGTATCTGTTCTCCTATGCACAAGATGTTCACATGAATAGCTTAATTTATTATAACCCCATAGCATCAATAGTCCATTTACCAACAACATTTACATCATCCCTATCCACATAGTTTTCTTAATACGCAAAGAGGCTCTGTTTTAGTTTTAGTCTCATTGATGCCATATAAAGATCCAGGCGTATCTCATGGATAGAAAGTACAATAACCTTCTTTCGGTTTGAATAGTATTGTTTCAAAATTCGAACCATGTACATGGTGCGCGACCGGAATCAGCTCAGGTGGATTTTTTTTGATTCTAATTAGTGTCATTCTCTGATGAGGCGACTTAGCTTCCAACACACTGGTGGCAAATATCCACCCTAGTTCCCTAGCAGTACGATAACCGCTAATCGGATAGCTCCGTGACGGCTCACTGCCTGCTACCGTAGCAGGCCTACCGTACAGCAACACGTAGCAGTGCTACGTGCTACACCACCTCACATGCGAATATTCGACTTACTATTTCCATTTATTTATGTGCTCTGACAGCTGCATTTGAAAAAGTTGAATGAAGATGAATTACATTGTAAAAAAAGGTTTTTGAACATATGTTGTAACAGTACTCAATAAGCTTCAGTGAAATATTAAAAGAAACTGTTTTTTCCAGCTTTTTTTTAAAGTTTTCTTGCAGCTGTCCAAGCGAGCTGCTGGCTTTCCTGGAGGTGACCGGGTGGCTGAATTAGCTGCGAACGGGTGACGCAAAATGGGCCAATTAATGGCCTAGTTGCGGAAAATGCCCGCTACACAAGTAACAAGTAAGTAAGTAGCTGTCCGAGCAAATTGACAAATGTATACAGTGTAAGTCGAATATTCGCATGTGAGGTGGCGCAGCAAGAAACCTAGGTCTCACAATACCTGAGGTTATTGTGACGTAGAAGTCCTAGGACCCACCTTGACCACTGAAGGTTCTGCTATAGTCAGAGATCGTCTTAAGTTTTTATTGGCAATATCAAGAGCAATTATCCAAGTACACTATTTAATAAAACATAAAAATAAATTAAAAAGCTGCATTGTTGCACACACGGTCATCTGACCCCAAACTAAGCAAAGTTTGTAATGTGGCTGCCAGAGACTGATATCCATACATACATATATATTATTAAATACATACTAAAACACATATTAACACCCAGATATAGAACAAACACAAATGTGTATCACATGAATGTTTGCCCTTAGCCCTAGGTGGGAATCGAACCCACGCCCCCAAGCGCAAAAGGCAGGTTCACTACCAACTAGACCAACGGGCTATCTAAATACAAGGCACATAATAAATGATACCTGGTGGATCTGTTTGTAATTTTACTCATAATCTGTAGTAAATATGTTTTGATTGAAAAACCGAATGTCTTTGTGGTGTGAACCCTCAGACAATGCCACACTTGATGGACTGTGCAGCGTGTCCTACAACTTGCACACAAGACGACCTGAATGAAGCCACGGAGCAAAATTGCATAGGGATGGCATTGGGAGGCCCCAATGCCATTGGGGTGGCATAGTTTTGGTCTAGAAACTTAATTTGAAAATAGAATTGTATGTTGCGGAACATCGACTCTAAAGAAGAAGATTGAAAAACAAAATGCACAAAACTCACAGTTTGTTGTGTTTGCGGAACAACAGGTGCAGTAAACTTATTAGCGTTCTCAATGTCTTGCCCCATGGGCATGTCGATTAGTTCCTGCTTCTTCTTCGTTTTGATGGCCACAGTCATTGACCTATCTTCGTGTATATCAAAATTAGGCACCTCAAACTGTTGTACTACTTGTTGTACTATCGATGGCTCTGTAATATAAACGTATATTATTCTTTATCTGCAGGGTACAATAAACCTTGAAATAAACAATAAAATTCTGCTAGGTTCTTATTAAACGTAATTCTTATAAGTACTAATTCTAAGTGAAGACCGCGTATCGGCAATCATAGAGTAGGGTGCCGTTTTGCGAGGTGGAATGACGACCTGCGAAAGGGTGGCAAAGTGGATGCATAAAGCAGAAGACCGTGCCATGTGGCGTTCTTTAGGAGTGGCCTACGTCAGCAGTGGAGTAAAAATAAATATGATGATGATAATGAAATGCTGATTTTACACTCTTCCTTATAATAAAAATCATTGGTGAAATGCGTAGGCAAAGAGTGCATACCCTAGACCTAGAGATACCAGGGGCCTTACGGCCAACTGCTTACGCGGCATCAAACTAACGTTAAAACCGCGCAGTTCGGAAAATCACGCGAACGTGAACCGTAACGCGCTTAGATACGGTTTGCGGTCGCGGAACATTTTTTCATCTAAACTGGATTGCTTTAAAGTTTAAACAGCTAGCCATAAGGCCCCAGGACTTAGACTTGATGACGGATGATAGACGGACTTGTTGTCACAAAAGTAGACATGGAGCCTATAGAATAGACCAACCAATCTGCACTCCGACAACCGTGAAGTACAGATAGCGTAACGTATACGGAAGCGAACTTTGTAATTTGTGCATTCAGACCACAACTTGATGCAAGCTAAATTAGACTTTATTGTGACACCATAAAATTTAAATTGGTTCGTCGGTATTTTGCAAACATAATATGTACTCTTTAGTGAATTTTGTACTAGATCCAACATCTATGTGGTTTGAAAGCAACGCAATATGCACTCATTACCATAAGTATTTTATTATTAAACTAAATAAATTTTGCTTATCAATTGCATAATAACTTTTAGTTACATTGGCACTTACCATTATCATTAAATAAGTTTCTCAGCTCCCACCTAGCTTCCTTAGTATTTACAGTAACAGAATCCCCGAGGAGATTTCCCATAAGACTTCTATTAAACTCTTCCATAAGGTTGTTCTTCCCATAATTCTCTCCAGCATTATCATAGCCGGAGGGAGTCAGCTGATGCAGTTGATTTTCTTTATCAACATTCATATGAAGCCTTTGGTGCTCGTCACTCCTTTTTGATGACATCTCGCTAAACTCTTTAGAATCTAGATTGACTAATACTTTAGGCTCCCCGGGCGAATGCATGTTGGTAAATTTAGTTATGTTTTGTAGTGTCGGCATAGTCAGTGGCATGAGTTGTGCTAAGTGATCTTGTTCTGGGTCCAGAGCACAGTTGGCTAAAGTCTCCAATGCGCTGCATTGGGCGAGGGTTTCGTTGATATTGGCGCTATAGTTGTGCTGAACCTGGGTAGACGCTTCTTCATTCTCAATCTTTTCCTTTCTTTCCAGGTTATACTTTCTTGATCTTATCTCTTCTAAACTGTATTCTGTTTCGTTGACATACACCTGTAATAATTTTAATAATTCATGATCAACTTGCTTACAGTTCTAAAACAAGTTCACCAAATCTTTGGGCATTTTGTAGGATTCCAACAAAAATTTAAAATTTTGAATATCATAGAAGTACTATAAAAGTGAAAGTGTTTTTGATTGTTAGGCTTCTGTACCCAAAGAGTAAAAACGGGACCCTATTACTAAGCCTACGATGTCTGTCTGTCTGTTAAAGACTGCCTAATGCGGTTGAAACTATAGTCGGAGTGACCGGCTTAATCTTACGTGAGTAATTCCCGTGTAATATAAATAAAAAACTCAAGTCTTTAACTATCAACTAGTTTATTTAGATTAAGGTCTCCATAAAGACAAAAAAAATCTTCTTTTAAAAATTAACCTACATACCAAAATGTCTGGACTTTTATTGAAATAACTGGCTTTAGGTCAGGACTTTTCAAATTTTGATATGGTAACCCTACACTAGTACGAGAAGCTACGCGAGCGTCGTGACTATCGGCACAACCTCCCGTTATAATCTTACCTGTGACTTATTATAACATGGAATCTTGGTTGGGTCCGCTGGATCAGGTACACAAAGAGGCACTGTGAATGCTAGGTCATCGTCACAGTAAGCCATGTGATGTTTGGACAGTCTTAGAACATCATCTTCATCTTCATATGCTAAGTTCACAAAAAAAAAAAACAATTAGTATAAATATGGATAACAATGCTTGTGTCCTAATGTTTCATTTATTATAAATAGCAGGCTTAGCGAAGGATATAAATAAATACATTGTACATACTGAAAAAATAATTTATTTAGGCTGATACATTTCTGAGATTTAAGCGTTTAAAGTATTTGGGTGGAATACAGTTGCCAAATTTTTAGGTCTCCATTTGGATTCTAATCTGGACTGGAAAATACACGCTGAATCAGTACGCTTAAAACTAAGTAGCTATTCATATGCCCTTTATATGTTGTCCAAGGTAGCAAATCAACAAGCAGTGCTCACATCTTATCATGCTTATGTAACATCTACTTTACGATACGGCATAATATTCTGGGGGAACTGTTCGGAACGAGAAAACCTTTTTAAAGCCCAAAAGAAATGCTTGAGGTCTATCTGTCACTTAAAACCGACAGATTCCTGTAAACCACACTTTTTAAATTTAATATTTTGACATTCCCATGTCTTTATATTTACGAGATTTCAGCATTTGTTAGAAATAATTTACACATGTATGAATTCCTCAGAAGTAAAGGAAGTAAACATAAAATACGCATGCCCAAGCACAGGACTGCATGTTTTAGTAAGGGAGTTTGTGGTATGGGTCCGATAATCTACAATCATTTACCAAAAACAATATTGGAATCGGAGAGTGTGACTGTATTTAAAAGGAAATTGTTCAATTTGCTCGTGTTGAAGGCTTACTATAAAATACAAGAATTTTTGGTTGACAAGTTGTGATAATGATAATTTAGGCTGACATTCTTATTTTTGTATACATTGTAATTGAATGAGGTGTAATTGTAATTGGAATATAATTTAATAAATGCATGAAATTATTATTATTATTTGATTGAATTTCAAACAGAGTAGGTAATCAATATTTTTGAACTATTTAATTAAATAACAAGCCAACTTAACATTTAGAATTATTAGAATATTTACGAAAACTTAAATTAATGACTAAAAACTAAAACTTATAAATGAAATTAATGCATGAAATTAGTTTAAGTAAATTATTATTGTACGTTCGCAATGAACTTGACTGTTGATACTTATAAGCATTAATTAAGACCTGACATGTAACACAGTTGAACAATAAATATAATCTGAATCTGAATCTGAATAGAGTGGGTGGTGGTGGGTGGGTGCTCTGTCCCTCTCTCGCAAAGCGTGTGTTAGTATAGCATTTGTATGGCGCGCGCACGGCTTGACGTCATAACCTGCCATAGTGCGCTCTCTGACTAGCATGAAATTAAAATACTTATAACTTATTTAATTTGTTTGACATTTGTATTATTATTGTTATTTTTTTTTCATTCCTTATTTTTGTAATCTAATTAATTAATATGTTTGTATTTCAATCAATTAATTATTATTTGTTATATTCTTTCTTAAGTTAAAACTGTATTGACGTGTAAATTGCCATTTTATTAATAAATTTACTTATGACTTACTTATGACTTAATTTTGAACAAATTTTTATGTTGTTTTCGTTGATAGGGCATCTTTATGATGTAATATTTTTTTAGGACAAAATGCTATTGACAACAGTATGCATGTATGTTTCTTTTCACTATAGTCTATTCATTAAATGACAATCACTGAAAGCTACAAATAACTATCCAAAAGCGAATGAAAACCCAAATATTTTATTTATCTAGTTAGTATTTGATAAGATACAGCCAGTATAATAAAAAAGAATGTAAACAAATTAATCTATCCTCTCAAATTCTGAAGTATTTCTATTCCCATAGGGGGATAAATATAACAGGCCAATTAAAATAAGATGTTTTCATTCTAGCTTTGCAAATTACTGAAGCTATGGGCAATCATCATGAATGGACTATATAATATACAGGGTTACGCGGAAAAGGTGTACTAAACCGAAAAGAGTTCATTACACTTAACTTTTAGTATGGGACAAATCCTGAAATTGCGAAATAAAAATCAGCTGTTCCATACATTTTGTCGAATTTGAATGATCGTTTTCTAAGGAACAGGTGTTTTTTTTGGCGCCATTTCAGAGTTGCTTCCATAGTAAAAGTTGTTCATAATGATTGGTACTATGGCCCCCTTTCAGCTTAGTACACCCTTTCCGATAACCCAGTATGTTAACTTATCTTACTAAATTAAAGACTTACGGGTAAAAGGCAATGGATGGTGAGGAACCACATTAGAGTGGACCATTTTTGTTTTAGGGTTTGTCCAAATCCCAACCTCTTTTTCATTTTCTACATTGCTGCAGGCTTGAACGAGTGAAGCAGGAACTGGGCCATCAACTACGGGAATTGCAGCATGTGATGTTGACGGAGCATCCTTAAAAAATAATTTTACATTAAACAACAACAAGACAAACAAGTATTTTTTTTTAATTTTTAGATAGCCTATGATATTCTTTGGCAGATCATATTTTTGAAACAGAACACTTGAACAAAAAATTATATACCCGCTTCACTTTCGCTGACCTACACAAAAGGGCACAATCAAGGATTATAAAAAGGGCGCAATCAGGTTTTGTTTTCATCTCCATTTTTGCATGTCGCCATCTCGTTTTTGTGATGACGTCATCTACCATCCCTGATCTAACACAAACCTATAGACATGTCATTTATTTGAGATAATTGTTTGTGTTCTAGAGATACCCCACAATATCATCAGCCAGTGAACGTCCACTGCTGAACAAAGGCCTCCCTCTTAGAGAGGGGTGTTACCATAATCCCCACGCTTAACAGGCGGGCTTGGGGACCTCAGTATGTTCACCGTGTATTAATAGGACGCTGCTGCCCACCCTCCAGTGGTTCTGGTCGCAGTTTTAGACCAGCATACCCAGGTCAAAATAGATACCAGACTAGCAATACCACACTCTTCTACGGGTTCATCCAAAGGTTGCCTGGAAGAAATCGCTTAAGGCGATAAGGCCGCCTATTATACTGCCAGTTTTTGTATTATTTATAAGTTACCTATTTTTGTTTTTTTTTATTTCGGTGTATAGTAAAGTTCATCATCATCAGCCAGAAGACGTCCACTGCTGAACATAGGCCTCCCCCTTTAACCTCCACACTGAACGATAGCCTGCCTTTTGCATCCACTGGATGCAAAAGTAAACTGGATAATAAAGTTATATATTATTATTATTATTCACACATTTATTTCTTCTTAAATTAAAGTTTTTTTACAATATCTATACAAAAACAAAATATTATAAAAAAACTTAAATCTAGGGTGCCGCCGGCAGCGGGGCAGGGCCCAATTATTATTATTATTATTCATATTTCAATATAAACACGGGTCTAGCCCGGACATTTGGTAGGCATTGGTGGGGCCGAAGCCAACACCAAGAGGCCCCGTTGAATATAAAATACAATATTATTGAATGTGTATAAAATGGATTATAAAACTATTGTACAGTATAGGTTATAAAACGTCTAGGCTATTGAGGTGAACAACTTGTGGATGGGATAACAGTTCTATGGTATGAGGTACGGCACCTGCCAATTATGCCTCATTTCAAAATCCTAGGCAGGTGATGACTTGCCACTCACTAAATGGGCCCCCCATAATGGCTGCCGCATATTGGCACCGGAAGGGCAACATTGACGTGGGTGGCTTAGGATGTCGAGAGGTGTGCTGCACTTTCACTATGAGCTACTAGCGGCGTTATGCCCTTTAACACTTCCACCCTGGAGCTTAGGTTTTTAGCTCTTGCGGTTTCCACCCCCAGACGGCCGGTTAAGGCAAGCCAGGGGTCTGGGTCTCTGGGGTTTTAGACCCATGGAATCGGGGTACGCGGTGTCGCCACTCACCGACGGCTCGCCATAAAGCCGCCCCTGCGTATTTATTCATATTATTATTCTAAATCACAACTGTTTTAGAAGTGTGGTATTGCTAGAAATTATGGACTTATGGTTAAGTAAACAAACTCAACCATACTGTTATGATTATTACTATGCTGGCATTCAGTGGATGCAGATGGCAGGCTGTCGTTCATTGTGAGTACTACAGGAGAGGCCTATGTTCAGCAGTGGACGCCTTCTGGCTGATGATGATGATTTACCATGATAAGCTTGTGGATGGAGCTCCTGATATTTCGGCACAGTTACATACATGTTCACAGGAAGATATGGTGCATGTCATCACATCATCATCATCATCAGCCTATTTGATGTTCGTCCACTGCTGGACATAGGCCTTTCCTAAAGACACGAACACGAGGACAAGGCATGATCTTCTGCTTTTCGCATCCACTTGCCACCAGCCGCCTTTCGCAGGTCGCCACTCCACCTGGCTGCCGGGCGTCCAACTCTACGTTTGCCGATCCGTGGTCTCCACTCTAGAACCCCTCTACCCCAGCGGTTGTCAGGTCTTCTACAGATATGGCCAGCCCATTGCCACTTCAGCTTGCTAATTCTTTGGGCTATGTCGGTTACTTTAGTTAATATCATTGATAATATCTATTCTGATTCTTATCTCTCAAAGAAACGCCAAGCATAGCTCGCTCCATAGCTCGCTGAGCTCGATGGTGCATGTAACTGCGCCGAAATATCAGAAGCACTGTTCACAACCTTATACTGGTAAATATCCCGTTACTAATCATGTAACTGTAGTGAACAACCGTGATAGTTTAACAGTGTTTTACAAAGTTATATCATAGTCAGTAAACTGAATAGTCATTAAGAAAATTGTTAGCAAAAATTTCATCTTTCACAGTAAGCATGATAAGATATTAGCTGTTGTTTGTAAATAATGTATTTATAATCAAGTTACTGATAAACATGATGTCCAATAAAATTGAAAAAATATTAAATTCACCAAAGTAAAATTAATGAATTGATCCTAATATGTTATATTTATATTTTTAGGGTGCCGTACCCAAATGGTAAAAACGGGACTCTATTACTAAGCCTACGATGTGTGTATGTCTGTCTGTCCGTCTGTCCTACCTATTAACGGCTGTATCTTTCGAACCGTAATAGATAGCCAGTTGAAATTTTGACAGAATATGTAACGTTACGGCGGATAAACTATCAAATAATAAAAAAGTCAAAAAGTAAAAACGAAAGGAGTGGCCCCATACAACAATCGTATTTTTGTATTTACTCTAGTGTAAAAACGGTAATACGTACAAGCATCAAACTTGGCATGATTATAGTAATAAATAATGGCCAAGTGCGAGTCGGATACAAATCTGCTCATTACCAAGTTAAGCAACATATTCGGTACTTGAATGACCTTCTCATTTCTTTCACCGGATCGAAAGTACATAATTTACTTATTTGGAAGTCGGTTTTTTAAAATGAAAATTGTGTTTTGTGATGGTACAAAATCCTTAATGCGCGAGCCCGACTCGCACTTGGCCTATTTTATTTGTGTTATATTATTTTTCATCCCATGTATTCGAAAAGGACGACTTGGTTCACCTTTAAGTGCACCCTAAGGTGGTGTTTTCTATAAGAAACTTGCGCCGCAATTAGCTTTGCGGCGCAATTTTTGAATTTGTAACATCTTAGTGTTCAACGCCAAAGAAATCGAACGCAAATATTGTTTGAATAAAGTCTGGCTGGTACGACGGCCCAAAGTCGCGCCGCCAGATGAATAAAAAAAAAGAAATCAAATTAAAAACGCGCGAACTACAGCCCGCGTTTTTGTCAATTTTCACGGATTGTTAGAAATTCATGGTTTTGTGTAACAATAAATTTTCATAATTGCGAAAATGTCTCATATATAAATATAAGTTTTTAGTTGTTTTATTATTAGATACTATTTAATTTCAATTTAGTTGTTACTCTATGTTTTATTAAATAATAATATTACAATAAAATATGAGGCGCCTTTTATTTTCTCATAGTGGGTGATGAAAAGTAGTGTATCACTCGGGCGCAAAATATTTTTTGGCTCGGGTGACGTACTTTGAATCCCTCACTTCGCTCTGGATTCAAAAAGCGCCCTCGCCGTAAAAATATTATTTTGCGCCCTTATGTTACAATCTACTATTAAGTGCCAAATTGGCGATAAAAAGCGCCTCAATTAGCCTTATACAATGCAAAAACAATTGAGGCAACAGTTCATGGACATATTCTTACAAAGCAACTTTAAATTGAAAATCTATAAAACCCCCGATAAATGAGCTGATCATCTTCAAACAGCTCAGCTGATTTTTTTGAATCAATGCTAAGAATACTCTCGATTCAGTCACCTATCAACAAACAACTAAATCAAAATTGGTTTAGCCGTTGGGGAACTACGATGCGATTGACAGACACACAAATACATACATTAAACGTATAACACCTCTCTGTTTGCATGGGGGTTTAATACATAATACCTTTTTATAGACTCATACTGTATTTTTTTCTCACCTCATAAACGTTAATCATAACATTAGAATTAGGCATCCTATTGTCATATCCTCCAGCCTGCTGCCTCACAATGCCAGGAATTGTACTCCTGACGCTCTCACCAACCCTCTGTATCGGCGCACTGGCTATATTCCGCCTTTTGTAAGACTTTAGAGAAGTTAAAGCCATCCTTGTTTCGGCCAATGCTGAAGCTGCCTTTCTTTTAGTTGGTGAATCATCATGGAGCATTCTTTGAGCAAAAAACAGTTGGAAGTTCCTACAAAGCAAACTGTTTGTTATATAATTTGAATGGCTGACACTTTGGCTCATTGCCCAAATATTTCACGGAGAGTAAAGAAGCTTTTATAAGTGAATAATAAAATATCTATCCACACTAATTTCCATTGAAAAAAATATTGTAGGCGAAAATTCACTTGTAACCTTATGAAACTAAAATACTTAATGACAAAGATAATGTAAATAAATGATGTGAATTACAAAGAAAGTCCTTCTGTTGTCTTGTTTATTGGTTACAACTAAATTGTGTAATCAATCTAGATGTAATTTGTTAAGGAAGTAGTTTTCAATATGAAGGCGAACATAATGATACATTTTACCCAAAAGAAACTGAGTAAAAGCAGAGGGTACTTGACAAACTGGTGATTTGTCATTGATGAAAAATTGTTATTCTCTTTTCTTCCGAAATAATTTTGAAAGCCTTTAAAAACTATTACTTCTAAAGTTGAGCAGTGGCAAAAATTGACCTAATAGCTTGTTACAAACCTGACTATATCTTAATATATGATAATCTTAGATAAGATACATGTCATTTGTCAAAGATGATAATCTGACAAGAAGCAACCTAAAAGAACACATCAAAGTCGCCAAACCTAGAACATCCAGTGTGTTGTGACCACAGAAAGAGATGTAAATAGAACGGAAATGAGAAGGAAAATCTGTCAGTTGTACATTATTATTTAGATCAACGCGTCGAACTCCGCATCCAAAGAACTTGGACCTTCCTTTTTTGGGCTAGGTCTCAAAGTTCTTTGTCCGCATCACAGTTGCTAACTGATTTCGAATGACTGATATTTCATTTATATGGATGCAACTGGCTACAACAAATTTCTTAGAAAAATGCCTTGACAGCCATTCTAAACAACAACAAAAAAACTTTTCTTTCTTTCTTTTTCTTTTTCTTTTTCTTTCTTTCTCTGTTTGTGAGTACGGGCTTATTATTTTTGCATTTTTTAAACAAGGCCAGCCGTCTCAACCACTGATTAATGCTGCTCGATCTGCGACTTCGTGTACAGTAGTAGAATGATTAAAACATTAAGAGACCAACACAAACTCACATATGGGCCTGCTCCAATTCATCCAAAGGTTGTGCATTAGCCTGCAGCCCCAGCATGTAAACCTGGTTGGCTTTCTTGTAATCACTAGACTCTTCGCAGTAACATGCCCATGCTCTATAAAACTCTGCTACTTCGGTTCCTATACCAGTGTTATACAACCTTTGATATGTCTCCAAGGGGTTTGCGAGGTAGTCAACCTGAAATTTTTCGTTTTTCTTCTAAGCAAAGTGGTAAAACAACAAATTACACGTACAAGCAAATAGATAATTTTTTTAAGACATCCTACTTGAATCTGAAGCCATTTAATTTGTAAGTAAATCGTTTTAGTAAAATACACCGGCATCACAGACTAATCAATTATTATAACCAGACTCAAAGACATTTTAAACTATAGATTTCAAGTCAACATTCAAAAAATGTCCAATCCAAAAGTAGAATAAATAAATACCAACTACTAATATAATCTATGTATTTAGTCTATATATGTAGCAAATAAAATTAGACAATGTGGTAATTAAATAGCATTGTAATTAGTTTTCTGGTATTTGTAATACATATATGTATCTAAATTAATTTTGTACCAGACATAACATCCACATTTTTGTAAATCAATGACCAGACTGCAAACAAGGTATGATGCAATAAGTTGCGTTAATGCTACAGTGACAATAATTACAGTGACCCACAGATATACACAACCAGATCGGCAATATATTTTAGTGAAAGAGACAACTTGATATGGCTCAGCACAAGTACGAAAAGGACATAAATAGATTTTGTTGTCCTTATCGGCGTGACCTGTTTTTGGTACCTCAAGTGTCAAAATCTGTAATAATCAGTGACAAACAAAACGGGTCTGAATTATATTTATTGCCTTTTTTTGGTGATTTAATGTGATAAATGCGTGTTTCCTCTGAGAAATAATTGTAAAAGATATTTTACAATGGTTGGTTGTAGCATTTTGGGCTGCAAGAAGCGCAGTGAGCGAAAATACGATGATGAGCGAGAGGCACTGAGCTAGCCACGCTCATTGAAAATCTATAGGTAGTAGATCTGTGCAGTGACCCGATTTGACATCGACAATAGCTTTTATCTAGTATTTTTTTTGTCATAAATATAATTGACTAAAGAAGTTTACATAACCAAGAATATCCTGCAAATTCATTGATTACATATTTAAATTACAGTAATTAGAGTGCCAAGGGCCGACTTCTAGAGGAGGCCTACGTCCAGAGAGGACAAACTGATTCTGAAACTGGTGCTGGTGTTAGAGACTGAATTTGTACAATTGAGTTTTATTTTTTATTTTTATTTAAGTGTAATTAATAGAAACTAGTAATACTGTAGTAGTTAAGATCAGAGAATAAATACAATTTTTGTTTATTTAAGTGCCAAGAATATCAAAATTTGCAGAAATGAAGTTTCCGTATTTGTTAGCAATATTCCGGCCGAGTCCTAATGAGGTTCAGCAAGAACAGATTGAATTAAATTGAATACTTATAGTCTGAGGATGCCTCGTGAAGAGGCAAAACACGTGTCGACAAGGTGCACTGAGGAAACGGGTATAATTGTTTATTTCATTTACATTTAGATTAAATAATATTTATAGTCATTGCACATTAATTGCGGAAAGTTTCAATTTTTTATTTTAAACCAATATCCAACCAATATTTAATGTCACTACTAATAATTATAACAATTATTTTGATGTAACATTTATTTTTTTCAGATTTAACCAATTTTAGTTTCAGGTTAGGTTAATTTTTCTCTTTTATGTATTTAATATTTTATTTCAGGTTAGGCTAAATTAGCATCATTAACAAATACCTATTTATGGAGTAAAATAATTTATCCCAAATTCCTTATTGGTATTAAACATCGTAGTAACAAGTAATAAGTCCATAAGCGACTCTTACCATCAGATGGCACATCAAGTTATTAGCCACCCATGGCATAAAAATTATCCATTTACACGATGTACTCACATATTTAATCCACAGCTTAACAAATCTCCGATCTTGATAATATTTCTGGTCATTCTCATATAATTGCAGGCAGTCTTTAATTAGTTTTTTCATATGGCCCTCGTGGCCATGCTTAGGATAAGACTGTTCCACCCATTGAATGTAGTTGAACCATGGATCCAGGGGGTCTGTACCCTGATAGTTTGTAATTGCAGCTTCATGTTCCCTATGAATAATCAAAGGGTTAACAGGTTTTCTTTGACAGGATTTAGCTTCAAGATGACTATTACTGCTTATAATAAAAACAGTACCTTCAAAGTTTATGCTATAAAAATGCTCAAATTATCTTTCTATAATGTAGTTATTCCTATACAGCAGCATGGTGAATGTTATCTCAGAGCTGGGATCCTATCAATAAGCCTGGAGATTTTACAGCTTATTTATAACTGTATGTTATTTCTATAGGATAATTTTAATGTGTTTTGGGGTCAACAAATACGAAAACGGATCACGACAGTAAACAAGAGGCAGCTGATCGCCGAATCTTGACTGAAGCCGTTTTCTACATCATAAGCGCAAGATAATAAGTAATTATGTGAATCTTAAGATATACTTAATATTTATACTATAAGAGACTGACTAGATGTAAATAATACAAAATATAACACAAAAACTTTACTCTTTTTGCAACTGCAGCTGTCTCTGAGCGTCCGCATCCGACTGCGCCTGAAGTGCAGTTCCGAGTTGGGTAAGGTTCCTGCCTCCGCGTAACGGCTGTATATTTTCTTTACTAACGTCGATGTCCATTTTAGCACTAAAATATCGTCGAAATATCACAGCATGAGGGATAAACACAGCACTCTCCACGACCGAATATGACTTTTTTTATGGCAAGGTTTGATAACCTGATTCCACGGTTTAGCTTTTTTGTTACACATGCGGTTCTAAATTAGTTTTAGCTTATATAAAATACAGCACTGAAGCGGGAAAATACGCAATAATAATAAGTTTTAGCTATGAAAACCCGAAAAAAATTGGCGACTACAACTGAAGCACCAAAAAGTCAAAAACTACCCGATTTTGACATAACTCTATAGAATTCAGTCGTCTATGGCACTATTTGAATTTGAAAAACGTTATATTCAAGAGTACTAATCACAAAAGCACTGAAATAAATGGTATTCTCATATAATTTTTAAGTTTTGTTTCAGGTAGATATCTAAAGATATGTTCTAGCGTAGCGTTATAATTATTCTCTTTGGATATTTTATTATGGAACTGTCTGTCTATCTGTTTGTTACTTCTTCACATGCTAAAAGCACGAAACACTATAATATTACTCCTAAAAGCCTATCCACGTTTATACGGCTAGAGCGATCCTGATGCAATTTGGGCAAGACAAATCACAAACTCGGATGTGCTATTATGTCTTCTGTGGCTCGGAGCCTCGGACATAGGAGTTTTTTGTTTGTTATTTTATAAACTCATCTACTCGCAAGTCGCACCTGCGTACGTTTTTAGGGCTGCGCACCCTAAGGGTGTAAACGAGACCCTATTATACTAAGCCTACGCTGTCTGTCTCTCCGTCCTACCTTATAGCGGCTGTATCTTATTTCAAACCGTAATCGTTACAGCTTGGACATAATGGTTTTTGCACTACTTTTTTTGGACTGTAATAATAGGGTATTTGACTACTTTTGGGAAACTATTGCACATTATTGCCTGATAAAATTTAATGTATACTGCCATTTATATTTTCTGGATATCAGTCGTATTTGCGATATAAATCGATGTTATGGTTTGAATAAAAAAATATCGCGCCATAGCGCAGACCTGCGTCTTAGGTCCGGTCACGTTACTCATTGACGTCACACAGAACAAAACAACTGCAGCCAGGCAAAAGTTTGATAATCAGTAAACTTCTAATAGAAGTAATGGTTTATTAATGTTGTGTAGTGCCACAATGTATAAATACTTCCATAAAGACACCGGAAAAACTCGCAAAAAGTGGTTGGAACTAAGTAGCTCCTAGAGAACCTAAAAGTATTGGAGCTAATTCAAGTGTTTCTATGTGCGAAGATTATTTTGAGGTACACATTTATATATATATTTTTTTTCTATATATTTCTATTATAATTTGTGTTTTTATTGCATTACTATTTTATGTACTGTTACTTTCTTTTTAAACATTGTAAAGCTAGACATAGCGTTTTTTTTTTTTTTTTTTTTGTTGTATTGTAATTTTCAATACAGTCAAATACCCTATTAATATTTTATGTGGTGGTCCAGAACCCTCAGTGCGCGAGCTGACTCGCACTTAACTGGTTTATTACTTTTTGTCAATTTTTTTTTTTAGTTATTCCGTCTAGGTACGTGTCTATTGGGTTGGAATCGGAGCGTACGGATAGGTATGTAGCTTTGTATTGATTTTTATGGCGCAGATTTTCCGATCCAATGCACGTAATACCATACAAATCAATAAAAAGCAATAAATTCGTACGCTCCGTTCGCTTCGATTCTGACCCAGTAGACGCGTACCTCTATCCTTGCATAAATATTTTGGACCAACAGGCTTTCTATTACAGTTCCAAAGATGCAGCCGTTATAAGGTAGGTCGGACAAATAGACAGAATGACAGGCATATAGCGTAGGCTTAGTAATAGGGTCCCGTTTACACCTTTCGGGTACGGAACCTTAAAAACTATGGTCGTAGTTGTCCTTGTTATAAACTAAAGTAAAACCATTTTTTTATATCTTTACTCTGTGAATATTTTGGCGTCGCACTCTTGTGCATTTGCCAATGTCAAGTATTAGTATCGAGTATGATGAAGGCTTGGTGAGTGAAATCATCATGAAATCATGGATCTCAATGATAAAAATGAAATGTAGTCAAACAAGTCAGTCACAGTCAGAGTCAGCCAAGTAAGCCAGTAAGTCACGATCGTTATATACCCTAAAGAAGGCTTAGTAAAGTGGTGGAGACTTTACAAGAGCTTTGAAAACAACATGAAAATATTTTTTTCACAGCGTTATATCATTTTCCACGCTCGAGCACGTCCACGAATCCTTAATAAATAATTATCCACCAATAGGATGCATTAACACTTGAAAATACACAAGTCTAGATAAATAATACAATAAGACGTCAGTATTTTTTTCAAATTGGCGCCAAAACTCAAACAAGCATTTGATTATAGACAATCACCTAAATAAAATATATATATATCATATATATAAATAATCACACACCTATATATATGTCGGCGCAAGACCAATATAAGCTTCTAAATAATAACGTCGAATTCAACAATGTCCGTTAAAATGAAGAGCAGAAAGGTTAACAAACTGATTGATGTAATTTGTTTACCTTTCTAAGCGTAAAGTTAACTGTGGAAAACTAAAATGTAAAAATATGTTTTGTTCTCTTTCCAGACAGGAAACAATGACGCAAGACTATTTGATCTTTAGGTAAATGTAAAGTTATCTAAAGCTAAATTCATGTCTTGATTTGTAAACGATAAACATTGTGTTTAAAATCATTAGTTAATGATTACATTAAAAGACAGCTGATTTGATATTCGATTTACAAAACGAAAAACATGGCGCCTTGTTTCGATTATTTAAATGTTTAGCTTAAGTGTTAATAAGAGCTAAGTTCTGTAAATAGTTAAGATTATTTACCAAGTTATAAACTACTGTAAAGTAGGTTATTTGTAGATCTTTAATGAACAGTGTTATGACTACACAACGACATGACGCCATCTTTGTTATAAAATGGCGAGCTGTTGTGGAGCCGGTCTCATTCTGTTTGAGGCATTCATCGAGCACAGTACAAAGTGCAGAAACAGGCAGTCTTGCTTGAAGCGATATCCGGTGCACTTAGAGTGCTGTTACTATTTTGTTAACTACTATTTATTGCTCATTAAGTGTTATGAAAAGTGTTATTCTGTAATAATTGTGATAAAGTGATGGCGCTGTAGTTTCTTGCCCTTCTTCTATAAGCGTCTAGGGTTTTACGAACGTGGCGGTAAATTAGCATTAGCATAGAGCACCTTCTTAGGGTCTATGCAGAAATAAAAGAACAAGGAGAACTTTCAATGTGTTTCTTTGACCTACCCCGTGAATAAGTCAGTTTGGTACAGCCTAAAAACTACAGTTGCTTAGAAGAGAGTAGTTCTGCCAGTTAAGGTTTTATCTCCAAATGGTAGAACCCAGTGATGGAAACAGTATCATCAGCACTAATGACGTCTCAGCTCAAAAAAACATCCTAGTACCGGGTGTTCTCCGACATCAGAAGTGGGATAGAATCCGATGATCCTTCTGTCTGTTTATTATGTTTCAGATTATCCTAGTAACGCCCACGAGAACAGTGTTAATGCTCGTGGAAGGATTTCAAACCGATTGATGCCTGGTGCGACAAGTTAAGACGTGTCTACACCATGCACAGTGACGAGTGGACCTGCAGCGGACCTGGTGCTGCTATTACAATCTGGTGATGTACCTTCAGAATTCTTTTCGTATAATAATAATGATGACGATGATTCATGACATCATCGAGTGGCTGTAGACACAACAGCAAACTATTGCCCAGCTGCTGAATATGCAAACAATAGCAGAGCATAAAATTGTTCCTATCGATAAGAAATAAAAGCTTGCAGATAACTGCGCATAAGCGAGGGCCATTTGCAATGCGTGGAGCATTAACTACAACATCTTCGCTTACTTCTCCATGTACAGTAAACTTCTACCTACCTCCATATACTTTAAACTTGATTCATTTATGATTGTCAAGATGTGAAAAATATCCGCTGATAACTGATAATCGGAATCGGTTATCATTAAAAGATATTCAACAGAAATCATGCTGAGTTTCTTATTTTGAAACAACTGAAACACCGACCACAAATAAGTTATCGGTTAGTGTGCTTATGAATGGATACCTAGCTCAGAGAAACTCGTTTTAATTTTTAGATACTTCGAGACCCTCCGAGACTCTTCGAGACCCTCCGTTACACTCCGAGAACCTCCGAGACACGCCGATACACTTCGAGAACCTCCGAGACACTCCGAGACACATCAAGACACTCCGAGAACCACCCAGATTAATTTTAATTTCATTTCATTTCTACTCACTCAGATACTCCAACACTCTCCGACAGTACAGTACTAAAATCTTCTAGACACATCGAGACCCCCGAAATACTTTATACACTTCAAGAACATTCTAGAAAATTCCAATACCAAATCTTTATCCACCCCTAAGTACCAGCAGCAAGTTTCTCAAGAATACTAACAACAGACTGATGTGGCTGGTGCAGAGCACGCACCACCTGTCAGAATGGCCGTGTCGGCGCAAGACCAATATAAGCTTCTAAATAATAACGTCGAATTCAACAATGTCCGTTAAAATGAAGAGCAGAAAGGTTAACAAACTGATTGATGTAATTTGTTTACCTTTCTAAGCGTAAAGTTAACTGTGGAAAACTAAAATGTAAAAATATGTTTTGTTCTCTTTCCAGACAGGAAACAATGACGCAAGACTATTTGATCTTTAGGTAAATGTAAAGTTATCTAAAGCTAAATTCATGTCTTGATTTGTAAACGATAAACATTGTGTTTAAAATCATTAGTTAATGATTACATTAAAAGACAGCTGATTTGATATTCGATTTACAAAACGAAAAACATGGCGCCTTGTTTCGATTATTTAAATGTTTAGCTTAAGTGTTAATAAGAGCTAAGTTCTGTAAATAGTTAAGATTATTTACCAAGTTATAAACTACTGTAAAGTAGGTTATTTGTAGATCTTTAATGAACAGTGTTATGACTACACAACGACATGACGCCATCTTGGTTCACAGTCTCGCTTGCAACGCCGTACCGTACGGACGTGTTGCCCGCCCGCCGCTCGCTGCTCCCCACCTCAGTTGCCGCCGGAGGCCCTGCCCCCGCGCGGACCGCATTCCGCCGACGCGACCTTATCGCGTCATCGTAGTGTTGTGTTGTTTTTCTTCGTTCGTCTTATCTTATCTGTCACGTTGACCGACCGCTCGTCTTGCGTCCTCAGTCGCAGATCGGGTTAAGCTGGGCCTTCTCTCAGGAGAACTCACCCGGCTGACCCTGTATCGCCGCTGACGCGGGCGAGCAGTCGCTGACAGAGTGGCCATACCATCTGGCCACCCCCCCGTTGTGCCGCCGCGTGTGTCTTGAGTGTCGTGCACGTGCTGTTTAGTTCCGTTTTTGTTCGTTCCCGTTGCCGTTTCGTGGATATCAGGTACTCACCCCACCTTATCACTCATTGCTATTTTTTGTACTCACCTCACTTTGTTTGTGTACTCTCTCACTCGGTACTCATCTCCCTACCCCGGTAGGGAGACTACATTCACCTTAACCTGTTGGGGGGTCCATTCCCCCCAACCCTATTTTTGTGTTACTGTGTTCTCATATAAAGCCTTCCGCTAACATGGCGTCCGGGAAGGAACTTGAGACCGCCCTCGGTGCCCTCTCAGGCCCCTTCCTGGCTCAGCTCAGAGCCAATCCGGCTGACGCGGAGGCCTTTCTCCGCTCCCCGGAGACCTTCGCGGCCTCTTTTTTCAGCAGGAAAGCTTCCAAAGCCTCCCCTTCCTCCTCCCTTACCCGTAAGGCACCCCCCAAGACAAAGCCTGGTCAGGACCGCACCGCGGCAGCCAAGCTGACGCCTTCGTTCAAAGGCCCAGCCTCTGCTGCCAAGCCCCTGGCCCCCTTAGTTAGCCGCTCTCGCTCCCGCTCTCCCAGGCGCACCCGTTCACGCTCCCCTAGAGTTCGCTCGCGCACCGTGGCCCGCCAGACTAAGCCTGACCACAGGAGCACCTCGCGTGCCTCCCTGAAGGCCAAGCAAACATTTGGCCCCCTTGACAGCCCTCTCTCTCCCGATCCCATTCCCCCGCAGGAGGAGATGGACACCGCCGGCTTCACCGTCGTGGGGAAAGGCAAGAAGCGTCCCGCTCCTCTTGCCTCTCCTCCTCCTCCGCCCAAGGCCCCGTGCCCTCCCTCTGGAACCATGCCTCCGACCGACACTCCCGACGCTCCTCCAGCGCTTACCCCTAAATCCGCTAAGCCCCCTCGTCCTATTGTCATTCGACAAAGGGAAGACTGGGGCCGCGTCTCTCAAATATTAGACGACCATGAAATTCTCTTTGTGGCCAAAACTGTCAGTGACGGCATCAGCGTCAAGGTGAACACCTCCGACGACTACCGTCTCCTCACTAAACTCCTTCGGGCTCAGCAGATATTCTTTCACCATCACCCGCTTGAGGAGGAGCAAGTTCTCCGCGTTGTTTTACGCGGCCTCCCCAAGGAGCTCCCTACCGACTCCATCCTCGAGGACCTTAAGTCCCAAGGCCTCCCCGTCCGTGAGACCCACCGCATGCACAGCGGCAGGGCTAAAACCCCCTTAGATCTTGTGTTGGTCATCCTAGACAAGACCCAAGAGGCTAAGGCCATCTTCAACGTAAAGACGGTTCTCAGCCTCTCGGGCCTCAAAGTAGAGCCCCCTCACCGTAAGGGCATCCCAGGCCAGTGCCATCGCTGCCAGCTCTACGGCCATGCCGCCCGCTATTGTCACGCTGCTCCTCGTTGCGTGAAGTGCGCAGGGGAGCACGCCACCTCCGAGTGCTCACGTCAAAAAGGGGACCCCACCCCGCCCACTTGCGTTCTCTGTAGCCAGCAGGGACACACCGCGAACTATCGTGGTTGCCCCAAGGCCCCAAAGGCCGCAAAGGGTCAGGGTAGGACCCCTCCTCCCCGCCATCCGCCCCGCTCTAAAGTAGCCGGCCCTAAGCCGAAGCTCCAAGTCACCCAAGCTCCCCAATACGTGGATGCCCCTCCCCCCAAAATTAATGCATGGGCCAAGCCCCAGAAAGCCCCTCAGGCTAGTCAGCTGCCTTCTGCTACCACCTCGGCCCCCACTTATGCTCGCGCTCCCGCGAAGCAAACCCGCCCTGTCAACCCGCCTCAGCCAGCTCGTTCCTCCCCAAGCCACTCTGGCCAGTCTAGCTTAAAAGCCGACTTCGCCCTTCTGGCGCACATTGCCAACTCCCTCGACTTAGAGGAAGTGCGGTTAGTTGCTCAATTAGTCAGAGAGAAGCACGACCTCTATTCCATCTTGGAGGATCACGTGGGTCTTTTTGATGCTATTAAGCAACTATCCTCCAGTAGTAAAAATTTTGACAACTCTCATGGATAGTACACCAAAACGTACTAAACCTCGTTCATTATCGTTGGCATGGTTCAATGCCAACGGCCTTTCCACTGAATCAAGGGACCAGCGCCCCCTGATTCATCATTTTCTCACGACCCATCAGGTCGATGTCATGCTTGTGAATGAAACCTTTCTAAAACCTAGCAAGAGGGATCCCAGGATCGCAAACTACCTGCTGGTTCGTAATGATAGGACTACTTCCGCGTTAGGCGGTACTCTTATCTATTACAAAAGGTCCCTTCACTGCATTCCTATTCCCACTCCTCCTCTATTAACTTTGGAAGCATCCTGTTGCCGTCTCTCGATGACCGGTCATCAATCCATCACCCTCGTATCTTGTTACCTCTCCGGTAACAAGACACTCCACAGGAGTGACATCGAGGCTCTCCTGTCTCTCGGTAGCGCCGTCATTTTGGCTGGCGACTTTAATAGCAAGCACCTCATATGGGGCTGCAATACTTCCAATGTAAAGGGTAACCTTCTGAACTCCCTCTCCGACGAACTCAATTTTGATATCATCCCTCCAAGTACCCCGACTATCTTTCCCTCCAACCTGCAATATAGGCCAGACGTGCTCGACATAGCACTTCTGAAAGGCGTAACACTTCAGTTGCGCTCTTTGGAAGTGCTACACGAGCTCGAATCTGATCACCGTCCAGTTTTGATGCGGCTAGGCCCCGACCCGACTGACAGACCTCCTGTAACCAAGACCGTGGTGAATTGGCAGCAATTAGGCGAAGCCCTGAAGGCGGTCAATTCACCCGACTTGGACAGGATCCCCGAGGATATCGTGACCCCTCACGACGTGACCACTTCCGTTGACGCTCTCACTTGTCACCTTCGCACCGTTATAGGTGAATCCTCCAAGCAGGTCCCAGCCGAGGATGACCGACGCTGGGCTCTGCCGGAGGACGTGAAGGAGCTCCTGAGAGCGAAACACGCTGCCGCTAGGGCCTTTGACTGGTATCGCACCGAAGATAACAGAGCCACTCTGCGGTATTACGAGCGTGCCGTAAAGAACCGCATTAGTGAGCTCCGTAATCAGAGGTGGGATAACCTACTCTCAGAGATTCAGCCAACCCACCAGGCATACTGGCGGTTGGTTAGATCTCTGAAATCTGACACTGTGACTGCTATGCCCCCGCTCTCCCGACCAAACCTCCCCCCCGCTTTCGAAGACGAGGAAAAGGCCGAATGTCTGGCCGACAGCCTCGAACATCAGTGTAGTCCTTCCTTAGATCAGGTCGACCCTGCCCACCGCGAAGCGGTGGACAGCGAGGTCGAACATAGAACCTCCACTCCCCCCGTTGATACCCTCGAGCCAGTCACGGCCTCTGAGGTCGAGTCGATCATCAAGGGCCTCCAGGTCAGGAAAGCCCCTGGTGCCGATGGCATCTCAAACAAAGTGCTCAAGCACTTCTCTGTCTCACTTGTGTACCTCCTTGTCAGCATCTTCAATGCAGCCATCAACAATTCTATCTTTCCCGACGCCTGGAAGTCTGCCGACGTCATCGGCATTCACAAACCAGGCAAAAAGGCCTCTGAGCCCTCCAGCTATCGTCCCATTAGCCTTCTCAACACCCTGGGGAAGATCTATGAGCGCATCCTTCTGAAGCGTATCTGGTCCCATGTAAATGAACACAATCTTCTACCCGACGAGCAGTTCGGCTTTAGAGCCAGACACTCTTGCGTCCAACAAGTGCACCGCTTCACGGAGTACGTTCTCGAAGGTTTCAATAAGAAACCATCCCATGGTTACACCCACAAGCCCTTCTGCCAAGGCACCGTCGCGGTATTCCTCGACGTTGCGAAAGCGTTCGACAAAGTCTGGCATAACGGGTTGATATACAAGTTATATCACATCGGAATGCCGGACCGTCTGGTACTCATCATACATGACTACCTCACGTCTCGTAGCTTTCGCTATCGCGTCGATGGAATTCTGTCTTCACCTCATCCTATAGGTAGCGGAGTCCCTCAGGGCTCCGTCATAGCTCCCGCCCTCTTCACGCTTTACGCTAGTGACATTCCTAGATCTCCCCACGTAGAAATAGCTCTCTTCGCTGACGACACCGCTCTCTACTCCAGAGGGTGGAATAAAGTCATCCAACGGGCCCACGTTCAACGAGCCCTCACTCATCTAGGTGATTGGTTCAAGAAGTGGGCCATCACGGTCAATCCCGAAAAAAGTGCAGCAATGTACCTCCACCCGTCCAAGAACCCCCCGTCAAGGCCTATCACGCTTAACGGGAAGCCCATCCCTTGGACCATCTCGACCAAGTATCTCGGTGTGACTCTCGATCGCCGACTCACTTTCTCCAAACACATTCAGTTAGTCCGCAATCGAGCGGCGTTCTTCCTAGGCCGCCTCAGCCCCCTCCTCGGCGAGCGTAGTAAATTGTCACTTAGAAATAAGCTGACAATTTACAAAACTTGCATCCGCCCCGTCATGACTTACGCCTCTGTGGCATTCGCCCACGCCTCCCGCATCGATCTGGACAAGTTGCAGGTCATTCAAAATCGCTTCATACGCAGAGCGGTCGGCGCTAGCTGGTATATGCGAAACGCCGATCTGCACTGCGATGTTGAACTCCCATCCATGATTCAATACCTTAAGTATACCTCCCGCCGCTACTTTGACGCGGCGCCTCACCACCCCAATCCTCTTGTAGTAAAATCCTCCGACTACTCGACAGACGTGACTGACCCTCCTCCTCTCCGTAGACGCCCTAGAAACATCTTGGGCGACCCGGACGACCCCATCGCCGTCGTCACCGCGGCGGCGCTGGGCTCGCCCGATCCGACTGCTCCTAGCAATAGGAAATATTCAGTTTTTGGTACAGGCGTCGGTTACCAGAGGCACACACACACACAGCGATCCCGCCGGCAGGATCGTAGACCCACAGGATCTGTTAGAAGATCGGTTAGATTCTCTCCAAATAATCATTCAGTTCAACAAACCGTTAGGGCTCCAGGGCACACCCCCTCTGGGGTGCCTGGGCAAGTCTGATTCCCACTCCCGGCGACGGCCCAAGCCGAGGTTCGTACCATCGAGGTGCCCTTGTGCTAGTCGCCTATAAACTTAACCACCAAGTTATGCCGAACGCACTCTGCGTTCGCTAACTAGTCCGGTCAAGCTGTAGAGGCCAAAAGGCCAACAGTAAAAGTCAATCATAAAAAAAAAAAAAAAAAAAAAAAAAGACGCCATCTTTGTTATAAAATGGCGAGCTGTTGTGGAGCCGGTCTCATTCTGTTTGAGGCATTCATCGAGCACAGTACAAAGTGCAGAAACAGGCAGTCTTGCTTGAAGCGATATCCGGTGCACTTAGAGTGCTGTTACTATTTTGTTAACTACTATTTATTGCTCATTAAGTGTTATGAAAAGTGTTATTCTGTAATAATTGTGATAAAGTGATGGCGCTGTAGTTTCTTGCCCTTCTTCTATAAGCGTCTAGGGTTTTACGAACGTGGCGGTAAATTAGCATTAGCATAGAGCACCTTCTTAGGGTCTATGCAGAAATAAAAGAACAAGGAGAACTTTCAATGTGTTTCTTTGACCTACCCCGTGAATAAGTCAGTTTGGTACAGCCTAAAAACTACAGTTGCTTAGAAGAGAGTAGTTCTGCCAGTTAAGGTTTTATCTCCAAATGGTAGAACCCAGTGATGGAAACAGTATCATCAGCACTAATGACGTCTCAGCTCAAAAAAACATCCTAGTACCGGGTGTTCTCCGACATATATAATACATATAATAATATGATGAGAAAGAAATTGATTTTTTTTATTTAAAAAAATTCACTTTATAGGTCAGTAAAATCAGTAAAATATATTCTCTATTATCTCTATACCAATTTCAGACTCAAGTTGAGTCACTCAACCACTGGGTTGAGTGATGAGTCTGGCTGCTCCAAACACATCCGATGCATAGCATACCCGTGCAGAGTGCGCACACCTGCGACACTTGTAGCGGTAGTGTGCGCTCTGCAGGTTTATGCACAGTTTGTATAAATTAAGCACTAACCTCATTCGTGTCTGCTCATTTTGTTTTTATGTTTACACATATTTTTAAGTTACACAATAATATGCACATAATAGGGGATGTATTGTTTTGTACACAGATGTGGTTTTGTATGTGTTGTGTGCTGTGGTTGTGTGTAATAATAAAAAAATAAAAAACAGTCATGACCTTTGGTCATGACAGTGTCAGAACTGTCAGATGAAATTGTCAGTCACAAGTCACAACTTGTCACAGTTTTCACTCTGTCACTCAGCTTTGCTTTGCTTTGAGCGGCGTGAGGTTTTTTTTTTTTTTTTCCTCTTCCCCGAGTTGGGGCTTTTGGCTCCGCATGATTGATGCAGTTGCCATATACAAGTCGTATGAGTTTAGTTTTAGAATACTCGTAATATTAAACAGTTTACCCCGTCTTAATAGCGTCAAACAAGTCATAGTCACAGTCAAAGTCAAGCTAAGTAAGTCACGGCCAAGTCGAGCTCATGCCCCTGTAAAGTGGTGGAGACTTTACAAGAGGCTCCTATGGAGTTTTGGAAACAACACGAAAAGACACGTTTCACCTCGTTATATCACTTGGCCACACTCGAGCACGTTTACGAGCACTTAATGAATAATAATTCACCATTTAGTACACATTAACACTCGAAAATACACAAGTTTAGGAAAATAATCCAACGAGCCGACATGTTTTTTCCGCGTTGGCGCCAAAACCCGGCGTGAGGTTGTCATGTGTTTGTCCTTTTAAGCGGGTGACAGTCATCAAGATTAAATCACTATCAGAAGATCTTCAAGACCCAAGACTTCACCGATCAACTTCACAAATTGGGATCCCGCCACCAATAAACCGGACAAGCTCCAGAATATTTGCCTACTCGACTCTAAACAAGACATTGGCAAGTTGTGGCAATACCGCACGAAGCCACGAAAAAGAAATTGAGATTTTTATTGGGTGTCTATAATGTACAACATGATATTTTCCGACACGATATTCCACGGCATGATAATGTACAGCATGATAATTGGTGTACATGTACATCGAATATCATGCTGTACAATCCATGTCGTACAATACTGGCCGTCAATTATTGGCTCGTGTCTATTAAGTACGGCAAGGAATGCACAGCCAGGATTGTACAGGCAATAATCCGTGTACGTGGGAAAAGTCCACGTTTTATCGGGCTGTACATTATTGTGCCGTACATTATCATGACGTGCAATACGGGCCGTGTTTTGACGAAACGGGCCGAAAATGTACGACCAATAATGTACAACATGATAAAAGGTGGCATCGCCCGTATTGGCTAATATTCCTGAAATGTCTCTGCTCTTATTGGCTGTTGAGTCTATGACGTCTGTCGATTCCATGCTTCGTTTGAACAAGATAGTGTAAGATAGTCACAGATAAAAAATATGAGAACCATCAAAACTTTTTGATGGTGACGCGGAGTGAGGAGTACAACTGTGTTAGATCTGTCACTCATTTCGAACCTAACCAACTCAAGTCTGACTCCAGGTGGGCTCCCGCCAGAAGCTCTTGCGGTCGCCCCTGAGTATCGCTTCGCCACACTCGACCTTCGCTTCACTACGGAGGTCACCGGCTCGCTTCGCTCGCCACCTCCCCCCTTCGCTCCGCTCGGTCTCGTATGGCTCGCTCTCACTCAGGACCTCCCTAGAGCTTCTGGCTCCCGCGCTTTTTATATACACTCTAGGGGTAGGGACCACAAGACTAGGTGGAGTCGGGGTGCTCTGTGTCGGTTCTGTGGCCCATTTCGAACCTAACATACTCAAGTCGGAGTGCTCTGTGTCGGATCTGTCACTAATTTCTACCTAATACACTCGAGGTGGAGTCCGATGTCCAAGTCTAAAGGAAGCTTCAGATTTGAATTTTTATGGTCACCAATTATTGTGCTGTACAATATTGGGGTGTGCATTATTGAATCGTGTCAATAATGTACGGCATAATATTGTACGCCACAATATTGCACAGCATGATAATTCGTGTACTTGTACATCAAATATCATGCTGTACATTATTGTGTGTGCATTATTGGGCCGACCTGATAATGTACGGCATGATAATGCACGACACGATATTGTACAACATGATATTCCATGTACATGTACACCAATTATCATGCTGTGCATTATTATGCCGTACAATATCATGGTGTACATTATCTGTGTCGTACATTATTGCCTCCCTTTTTATTCATAGTTTTTGATTTCTTGTTGTTTTCCTGAAACATTTTTCTTATTTACATGAAAGTTGTATTGTGCTTACTAGAAAATTAATTGTAGACTCATTCATAATAAGTAATAGAACCCGAATGGAGGTGGACAAATCCTACAAAGTAGAACAAATCCCGATACAGCTGCTGTTTCATCTGTAATTTAATTCACAAAATCAAAGTTGTTTTAATCATGTCTTTAAGAATGAAAATCGAGAAGAAAAAGGCTCAAGAAGAAATGCGGAAGCTAATGGCTGAGCGTAAAAAGAAAGAAACGAAACCAAGTAAAATAGACAATCCTCTTGCAAAATACAACAGCACTGGACAGCTGATGTGTTTACTTTGCTCCTCAGTAGTGAGGTCAGAAAGTGTGTGGCAAGTACATTTGAACAGTAAACAACACAGAGAACACATTGATAAAGCCAAAAAGTTAAAAGAGCTTACTAACAACTTTACCATCAGCAAACTTAAACGATCAACTCCACCCACTGATGCTCCACCTGAGAAAAAACCTAAGAGTATACTGAAAAACGCAGGAGATGTCCCACCTATTGTTCCGCTAAAACCTAAAAACAGTGCTCCACAAGTGGTCACATTCCATAATGAAGAGATAAAAAGATCTGCACTGAAAACTGTTATGGAAAATTCAGATACTGAAGGTACTTCATTATTTTATAGAGCAAACAACTACATGTTCTTCAACCTTAAGTTTTTTTTAAAATAGGCTGATTAAAACAGCTGTCATTCATTGATCAGAGGCTTAATGGGGTGGGAAACGACTACATAAGCTTCTAGATTTATCAAAAAGTTTTGTTTTGCAAGTTTAACATGTAAACACCAAAGGGTTTTTTATGTTTTTCGATTCAGGCCACGGTGGCAGCTTATGGTCTCCACTTTACTATGGAGGACAACATAAATGATGACCGCAAACTAGACATGATTTCAAACATCTATAATACCATCAGAGCAAATTATTCTAAGCAAATCTAGGTATAACGTGACCAACATGGCCCTGTAGACTAATGCAGTTCAGTTGGTTTTTATGTAAACAGAGCACTTGGGAAAATATGTCAAGTTATGTATGTTGTGACAGCGTGATTAAACGCTAAACTAAAATGCACACCTATACTATGTCATAGTGTAAGTACACTGTGACATAGGAAAACAAAAAAGTATGTTATCTTCATAGATCGGTACAAAGCGCGGCTTGCGCTATGTGTTTACGCAGTTCGCACTCGTAAACACAATGACAATTTCTTGTATGCATGGACATGCCAGTCGGGGCTCTGCTGGCCAGCCCCGTCCAGCTTAATCACATTTAGATAGGTTATTAGCTCACCACATCGATCGATCACACGCCTGCTCCCATCTAAGTTGCGTTGGTTTACAATATACCGGATGAGACAGTCTGCACAGTCACATTTCACCAAAACATCAAAAAAAGGTAGAGCTCTATCCCTTTCATCTTCCACACTTAAAGCGATTGTTGAATAGACAATCATGTGTTCCAATATTGGATCTACCTCATCCCTACGTACAATAGCAATCAAATAAATAAGTTAGCTAATGGCTACCACTGGAGCTATAAGAGAGCCCATTGCCACGCCGTCAACATGTAGGTAGAAATCCCCTTTCCACACATAATATCCACTAGCCAGTGTGTATCGTATCAAGTCTATATACTCGATAGGTATGGGAATGCATTCTAATAAATCAGATATAATATTGATTGATTCCTCTATCTGTATATTCGTGAACAATGATACAACAAACTCACCATTTCCAAATTTTCTGTCAATTGCCCCTCCTCTAGCAGCTGGATAAAATGTGATGTGTCTTTCACATAGCTAGCCATTTTACCCGTAAAAGTGAGTAGCATGTCTGACAGAAAACGTGCAGTTTTGTATGTCCGTGAGTCTATCTGATTAACAACGGGATGAAGACGCCACTCTGGCTTATGAATCTTCGGCAATACATAGATTTTTGACGGTGTAGGCTTTAACGGGCGCAACCTTCTATCCAAGTCGTTCGGCAATGTCTTTAGGATTATTTGTCTTTATTTGTTATTTAGGATTTATTTAGACTTCTAGTCACCTGGTTGGTGGGGTTATAGGAAACTTTTTATTTGTGTTAATGATTTCTAATCTTCCATTCGTAAACCTGCATTACATCAATTACAGCAGCATTACCTTTATATATATTTTTTGTATTACTTTTCATTATAACTACTACTACTGAGCCATATCTGTAATCATTAAAACTTTAGTGTTATTAACTTTTAATCTACGCTCAAACAATAATTCTTAACCTAGTCATATCACCTGACACTGACACCAAACATGTTTGTGTGTGTATTTTGTAAGAACCAATTTCAGAAATCCTATTTATTTTATTAGGTGAACCTGAACCTACCTCGAGTACAGCTGTTGAAACATCCAAAGAACCTGCAGCTCCGGAGCAGCCAATACCTGAAGGTTTCTTTGATGATCCTGTTTTAGATGCTAAGGTATGTGTATTGTGTATGACAGACTGAGAAATAACAGAAATAGTAGGTACCTACCTACCTAGTACATGAAAAAATTGGAAATTCATGGGAATCTAACTAATATCATAAATCAGAGAAGTGTGTGTGTGGCCGCTGAAGTTACAAGGCCAATTAAAGTTGTAACAAGTACAATTTTTTTTTAAACATTTGCGAATAATCTTTTTCCAGCTGAACTAATTTTCATGAATCAGAGCTAAGAACATGACATGTGATCAAGTCACCTTTCAAACAAAAAAAACAAATCAAAATCAGTTTAGCCATTTGGGACCTACAATGTCACAGACCGACATACAAATACACAGCTAAAACTTATAACACCCCTCTTTTTGCATTGGGGGTTAAAAATTTATATATTCATTTCGAGCCAAAAACTTCATTTGTGTGATTCAGAAATCCCAGAAAGATTGTTTCTGCTCAGTTCTGTATTGGCTGAACAAATAATATAATGATGAAATAGTCTATCTTGTATCTTGGATATTATCTTATAGTCCTTTTTATTCTGGAATAACATGATTCTTGTAGTATGATGGGGATAAAATGCGGTGCGCAGCTAGTATTGCATGAGATGATGTTGAGGATAACAGTAGAATTCAGTTATAAGCCATGCAATGATACATACATTACATACTGAAAACTTTGAAAGTTAGGTTTTACACAGTAGTCTCACTGGTACTTCAGTAAATCAGCATGTCCAACACTACACTGCACTTTCAGCCCGTGCTTTTGTCTGCCGCTACTTATGCCCACACTCATTCCTCCTCTTCATACTTGCTGCTGTCAAGGTCAAAATGTCAAGCAAACTGAATTATTGTTGATCATTGTCATAAAGAATTATGTAGTTTGTAACTTTTACCAACATAATTATGTAAATTTATATAATATATCCATAAATAATCCAATAATCGGGGTATTCCTATAGTCCAGTACCTACCTCCTAGTCTTTAATAGTACTGGTTTATTGAGACTACTGTAATGACTTATAACCAGATTCTACTGGATTTAGAATATTATTAGTAAAACTTCCTTTGTGATGAACCCTTTGTAATACCTCTAAATAAATAAGTTTTTGGTTACATACAAAACATTTTGATTGTGATTATGATTTAGAATAATTTTTACCAGACATGTTTTACTGACCAAATAGCTCTTCAAAAGCCTTATGAATATGTTCAACCATATCACTTGCTAACATACTTCTACCATTTACCTGAAATGCTTTTTCATTACACTTTCTGACTAGAATGCATGCAGCATAGCAAGCCAACGATACAGCAGTGGCAGTTTTGTCTGTTTTTGTGTTTATCTTATCTTTATTATAAAGCATCCAGTTCAAAAACGTGGCAATAGAACCTGAAAGTAAATCTCCTTGCCCTCCACATCTTCTACTGGAACCTCCTTCATTTGACATCCATTGAACCTCGGGGACTGAACTTAACAATTCATCGCTCGCTCCTTTCTTTAGCACTGTTATATTTCCTCCCCATTTACTGAGAGAATTGCAATCTGCTTTTTTAGATAATCTCTCATATTCAGCTATATTTGGAGTCAATACAACTGGAGATGGAAAGTCTTTTATTAAATTCGGATTTTCTGTTATTAGAAATAAACCATCTGCATCTATGACTAAGGGTATCTTCTTTATTTTGATTACTGCTATCAACTCTGATACAACTTTAAAAGTGCTGGGTTCCCTGCCGAGTCCGGGGCCTATGACAATGGCATGAAGCCTGTCCAACCATGGTGTTATTTCAGCAACAGCAAATTTGTTGTCCAGTAACGGATGAACTATTAGCTCTGGACTGTAAGATTTGATGACTGTAGCTGCAGATGATGTACAAAAGATGTGAACTAGATCTGCTCCTACCTGAAAAAAGAAAAAAAATATATGCTCTTTGTACTACAATAAAATTAATTAATGTACCTAGTGCTAGTTACTTACTTTCAAAGCACTTATACCTGCAAAGTACGGCGCCCCGGTATATTCTAAAGAGCCACCAACAATACCTATGCGGCCTGCTTGACCTTTATGATTTTTGTTATCAAGTGGTGGTTTACAACTTTTGGAAGACTCTATTACAAATGCTTTTTGCATTATGCTATAAGTACTAATACACGCAGTTCGATGATAACACTGTGAGATATTTTTACCGGGCTTCGTAATGAACATAAGTGTTCTTATCATTTGTAAAATTTGTAATCTCCTACTGTGTTAGTATTGATAGTGTTTGTTTAACTTTGTTGTAGTTGTAAATCAATGACGTAATTCTCAGTGTTTAGGTTATCAAAATTGTGTTCCAGAGAATAAATCAATATGACATTATTTTAAGCATCACGTTATGGGTACAACCAATGATTTGCGCAAACACCGTGTCATTTACAATAATTACCCAGCCTAGTTACAAGAACAAATAAACCGATTAAAATTTGAATTTCCCGCCATAGGTATAACGTTCCACCATATAAATTTTAAATAATAATGTGATATTTTCTTTTCTTGTAACAAGGTTCGCAACATAGAATATAAAGATCCTATTGAAGAGGAATGGGAAAAATTCCAAAAAGAAATTAAAGAGGAAGCGACAGCCTCAGCTGAAATTATTGCAGAAGAACAAGAAGAAGCTACTGCAGAGAGGCAAATTGATGAAATCGATGAACAAATCAGAAATTGGTCGAGGTAAAAAAGTATTTAATTTAAATTATACCTGTTTATTTCTACTTACTGCGTCAAGCGGGTTTATTCACGTGAATATTCACTCAGGAAAAAAAATTCGCTGATAATAGTATAAACTCTCCGCCCTCCCAACTATCTTCATATTCTTTATCATCATCATAATTATTAGTGTAGATGGCTAGTAACTGGTACATGGTATGAAAAATTATTAGTGGGACCCATAATTTTCCCAGTTTTCACTTAGCACTAAGCCTTTGTCAATTAAATATACATAGCGAGTCTCATTCAGTGCCCTGCCAAAAGAATATGTTGGTGCATCGAAATTTTTAGAGTGGCAGGAAACAACTGACAGAAAATGCCAGCAGTAGGCTGACAGTTGACGTTTCGGCACTGGCGGATCTCCCGTAAAAGTCCGGTCAAGCTGTAGAGGCCGTAAGGTAAACGGCGTAAGTCAATGTAAAAAAAAAAAAATTGGCGCATAGTTTTTATGGATGATATTATTTTAGTTACGTGCCACTTAGCCTAGTTTTGGTTAACTGGTGATAGAAATGGCACCACCACTGGTGTAACGCTGATTATGTACACCGCTGACGCGCCTCGCTGATTTTGGCAACGAATAAGCGTTTAGCAAGTTTCGCATACCGTCCGGCAGAGGCGCTAGTGAGAGCGTGCGGACATGCGCGGCTCGGGGGAGCTCACTTTTGGTTTGATGGTGGCAGCGTTCGTTACTAAGCGGAATACCTTGTCATTTCATGTAATGTTCTATTGTAAGATTAATCATTCATCAAGTCAAGTTCATCATGTCTCATTCTACGTGCGATGTCTCATTCTCCTCGCCCGCTATACCCACGCCATAGAACTATTATGTCTGATGTGGATCGGCCTCACGTTCCGATAATAGAATGGAGAATGTGTTGTTCAAGATTACAACTGAAACGTAATTAGTAATTTTTACTTTTTTGCAGAGTATTAGACCTAGAGTTAAAGAAAGATGAAACAAAAAATAATAAGCAAGCAAGTGAACAAATGAATGAAGACGAAAACGACTCAGATAACGAAGACGATATTGACGAGTTCTTAGACTGGCGGGCTAAAAAATCGTATTCTTAGCATGAGAAAAATTGTTACTTAATTATATGTAAACTTAATATAATTTATACTTACAATAAAACTTGAATTTTAGTTACACCCTGTGATTTTACTGGAGTAGACAATGACAACAGTGCATAGCGTAACAGCCATGAAATGCATTTCTAGTGAATGTATTGTATGTCCAGTGCAATTATCCTTGTTATACTAATTTCAAAATTACCCACAAAACCGCACACGAAACCGGCAATCAGAATTTCATAAACAAGTGAAGCTATACGAGTAAAGTGTAAACGTGAATCCATTAGCAGTCAATACAAAATAGTTTCAAGAAAAATTGATTGTATTTATTCTGTGGCTAACTATTTCCGGAACAACCTATGGTATTTTGCTTAGAGGTGTAATGGTGAGGCAGGGTGATGGAATTTTGATCGATAAATGATACACTTGTCATAATTTCTAAAATAACCTAACCTAACACTAAGGAGGCGATCAGATATTCAGAAACAAGCAAAGCTATAAAGTGTATTAAAGTATTTTAGTAAAGTATTTTTGCTTAGAGGTGTAATGGTGGTGGTGTACTCTATGACGAGAAATGGTCCAGTTACTGCTCTTTTTCACATTCCTAGAGGGAAATTCGCGGAAGAAGTGTGTGAATTGAGAAGTGTAAAGTTAGGGTAGTCATATAGAAATGTTAGTTTCGATTCCTTGTTTGTCTATTATAATTCTATCGTAAGCACAACAGTACCTTTTATACCGATTTTAAGGATAATTAGAAGTCATTGTTCGTTGGAAAATCACAGAAAAGATGCTTAAGCGCGCTGCGGGGTTAGCGTGCGAGCCAAGCGGCTATTGCCCTGCGCTGTGCCCCTGCCATCATCTGTCATAGGCTGCCCGAAAGGCGCGCCGGCCCGAACGTAGGTACCTAAAATGCGGAGTGACACCCCCCCTTAAGCCGAAGTTGTGAAATACTATGGTGACCATGATGCTAAGAATATCAATCTGAAGTCGGGAACATTTATGAGACTACTGTCAGTGTCAAGGTGTCATTCTTCTTTTTTTTTTTTTTTTTCCTCTTCCCCGAGTTGGGGCTTTTGGCTCCGCATGATTGATGCAGTTGCCATATTCAAGTCGTATGAGTTTAGTTTTAGAATTTAAAGGTAGGGAAACGATACGCGTAAAATCGTTTTCATCGTCAAGCTAAGTTACGGTCAAGTCAAACTCATGCCCCTGTAAAGTGGTGGAGACTTTACAAGAGGCTTCTATGGAGTTTTGGAAACAACACGAAAAGACACGTTTCACCTCGTTATATCACTTTCCCACACTCGAGCACGCTTAAGAGCACTTAATGAATAATAATTCCCCATTTAGTACACATTAACACTCGACAATACACAAGTTTAAGAAAATAATCCAACGAGCCGACATGTTTTTTCCGCGTTGGCGCCAAAACTCAATCATTCTTCTTCTCTTGAGATCACAGTTGAGATTATTATTTTTATTATTCGCTCATCGGGCAGGCTAAAGCCTTTAAGGCCATACCGCCTATTCATCTGTTTTGTATAGTCTTAATTGCGTCAAACAAGTCAGAGTCAAGCTAAGTAAGTCACGGTCAAGTCAAACTCATGCCCCTGTAAAGTGGTGGGGACTTTACAAGAGGCTCCTATGGAGTTTTGGAAACAACACGAAAAGACACGTTAAACCTCGTTATATCACTTTCCCACACTCGAGCATGTTTACGAGCACTTAATGAATAATAATTCACCATTTAATACACATTAACACTCGAAAATACACAAGTTTAGGAAAATAATAGCACTAGCCGACATGTTTTTTCCAGCGTTGGCGCCAAAACTCTTTCCTCTTGAGAGGATTTTGGCGTCGCACTTCTTGTGCCTAAGCCAGTGTCTATTTTTAAGTTTCATTAAAATATAGTCGAAGAAGTCTTAGTCAAGAAAAGTAAGTCACGGTTAAGTCAAACTCGTGTCCCAGTAAAGCGGTATAGGCTTTACAAGAGGCTTGTATGGAGTTTTGGAAACAACACGAAAATACATGTTTTGCCTCGTCATATCACTTTTCCACACTCGAGCACGTCCACAAACACTTAATAAATAATAAACCACCAGTACTACACATTACCGTTCGAAAATATACAAGTTTAGAAAAATTATACGAGGCGATATGTTTTTTCCATGTTGGCGCCTTAACTCGATCAAAATTTCTCTTTGTAAAACGGTATGCTGTTTATGTCACAGTCACTGTCACTTCACTGTTATTTAATTACATTATGAATACGATGTGATTTGCGATTTTGAAAGAAAATAAAACAAAAAAATAAATGTAAGCGAAACTGGAAAGCTTTTCAAAAGTTTCAGTGTAAATCAGTTCAAAGTATTGAATCACCATGTCTAACCAGGATACAGATCAGTATCGAGACTTCATAGCAAAACTGCAGAGAGAAGACCAAAGACCGGCAGCGTTGAAGGATATCAAAAATTTGTTTGTGTTCAAGCCTCCTGGTGAAGCTGCGAACGCTATAAAAGGTGTTGGAATCTCGAAGATAGTTCACTGTCTTAATGCTCCTGATAAGTACGTGTTACTAATCTTACTTAATCCCAAAGTGGGTCTAGCAGAGAATGCCATCGGCTAACACACTAAGGTCCATATGATACCTACGTAACGCTAATTTTTCTAACTAAACCAGCGTGATTATATTAGAGTATTCTCTTTGACGACCTTATCTAAGAACATTCTTTAAGAGGACAAAATCAACCAATCTATTACAAATAAATTGTAATCCTAGTTAATAAATCTAGCCTACTACTTTTTTGCGGTATATATAGGCTAAGATGGATACCACAATCAAAAAAGGGTTCCTTTTTGTGCTATCTAACCCTAAAAAGTAGCTATCATTTTGTGATGACCCATCAAAAAATTTACCAAGTCCAATGAGCTTTATTCAAGCATTTCATTTTTGAAATAGGTACAGAAATGTTTGTGAATGTAGGTATGTTTTATGAACATAATATGTGTGGAACCCTTTCATTAATCAAGTCTAGACACTAGATATGTGTTGTTCATTTATTCATAAAGAACCATAATTATCAATACTGACCCGCTGCGAAACTGAACAGGTTCATTTGAACCATTCAATCGATTGATAGATTCCAAACAAAGTTTTCTTTTGAGTTTTTGTAGTTTGCAAATCTGGCAGGTCATTCAGTTTAACAATTTTGAGAACGGGATGCACTATATTTAGCTTTCTTAGCGTTAAGTTGTTTTTAGGTAGAAATTAATTCATACACTTTTGTCCCCGTCACACAATTCGGTCACAAACGCAGACGAGATGAGCTAAAACGCTGTTTGCGCTCGCTTGGCTTCTTCGATTCCCTGCGAGCCGTACAAGCCAACGCGCCAGCTTGCTTGACTCCTTCGGTTCGCTGCGAGGCGAGACCTGCCATCATCCTTTTCAAGTAGGGTTTGATTGAACAAATAAATACTTCCTGTCGCAGTGAAAAAATCAATCACATGGAGCTTGCGACCCGTCTTATTTGATTTGTTTATTTGAAAACAACACATTGCTACTTGACAAAACATAATTTGTGGTTCAGTTTAAACTTATAATGGATTAATTTACTTTGCTGACTTAAAATATTCTTCCTGACAGAGTTCAAACAAATTTGGCCTGTGATGTACTCAAATTATGCTTTGACCAATTGAACATGGGCGACATGGCCAAGCACTACACAGGCCATTTGATGTACCTACTGCGCCATGATAAAGATTGTGTGAGGAGGCTCGCTATTGATGAGGTATTTTATTGAAATTATTAGAAGACAATATGCATTTTTTTTGTTTGTTTAAAAATGTCAGCTTGGTAAACATGCTCCATTTTCAACCATATCATTGCTTTCGATCAGGTGAGATTGTGGCCAAATGTTAACCTAATCAGATCTACCAAAAAAGTTTATAGTGTATACATAGGCACATCCGGAACATGGATATTCGGCTAAGAACCAGTCACTGACAAAAATTTGCAAGTTAAAGTGGCAAGGGGCAGGCCACATCGCTCGAAAAATTGATAACCAATGGGGAAGAAAGATTCTTGAGTGGAGACCACGAACCGAAAGACGCAGCGTAGGTAGGCCTCCCACTAGATGGACCACCAACGACATTGCGTCGCGGGTGTCCTGTGGTAAATGGCAGGCTGTCGTTCAGTGTGGAGATTAGAGGGGGAGGCCTATGTTCAGCAGTGGATGTCTTCTGGCTGATGATGAGTATAGGCACTGTCAACAATCATGAAACTATAGATTCAACATCTCTACATAGTATAAAATAAAGTCTCCTTCAAAATCTGTCTGTCTGTATATCCGCCAACTCTTCCTAAACCATGCAATACATTTTGATGGTTTTCCCCATCAATTTAATTTTCACGATCAGTTAGTTAATTTTTCACGAAAAAATTATCTATACTAATATTATAAACAGGAAAGATTTGCTTGCTTGTTTGTTTGCATTGAATAGGCTCCGAAACTACTAAACCGATTTGAAAAATTCTTTCACTGTTGGGAATCTACACTATCCCTAGTTGACATAGGCTATATATCTATACCCGTGCGAAGCCAGGGCGGCCTACTACTATATAAAAAAACTAAAACGTTGGCGGGTCGCTAGTTACCAATAAAACCACCAGTTTAAATAGACTGTCAATAAACAGAAAACTTTTAATCTACATAAGCTAATCTGCAGAATCTGCTGTTTTGCACAGATGGTGCTGACTCATAGCCTGAAGATTGGTGTGCGTTAAAATTGTGGACCAATATTAAAACAAATGACCATTTATAAAAACCAATCACTTTGCCATTCTGTTACGACTCATTCCTCATAATATGTGTGACTGTGAATGATGGCTTGCTTCTGGCCTGAATAGGCCACTGTATTTTATGGGCTTTTTTGGCACATTGATGTTGAATCTGTGATAAAGGTTGTTCGTAAAGGCTTTCACAATACTCATAGTTTTGTCTGATCCCTTAATTTAAAGTATTTCATGTTGAATTTCAGGTGTACAAAACAGTTACAGCTGATCCCGACTTACTGCCAGTGTCAGATTACATAGATATCTTTGTGGCTGTAGGCCAGCTAGTCACCGACAAAGATATGGGCGTTGCAAACAGGGCCATCAGTATTACATCCAACTTACCAGCAGGGGCTTACCCTAAAGTACTGGAAGAGATGAAGATTGCTTTGGAGGATAGTACTAGCAGCAAATGCAATGTTTTCGAGGTAATTCGACTATTCCATGTTTATTTTACAAATTAGACAAGGTACTGGATATTCCTACAGTTGGTAGATGAAATAAAAAATAACAGCCTCACATATTGAAAACCACTGCAGAATCAACCAAATCTACTAGCGAAAAAAAGGTCTCCAAGGAGGCCTAAACTGAAGATACACAAAGATTTCATGGTTTATTCTTTATTGATGGGACTATGCAATGGGACCATGTGGAAATCAAATTAGTGGTTCCATTGATAGGATCATGAGGAAATCTAATTCTTAGTGGTACCATTGATGGAATGATGAGGAAATCAAGTTGATTCCATTGATAGGATCACAAGGGAAAAAAAACCTTGGACCAAGGCCTAACCTTTTTGTATTTCATATGTGAAATTGTTTTCCATTTATTTGACCTTAATTCCTCATGGTTCCATTGCTCAGATTCATCAAGTGGTAGCACCAAGATGAACTAAAATAAAAACCGGACAAGTACGATTAGGACTCACACTCTGAGGGCTCCGTTAGACGGAACCCTCTGGGGGCTTAGTCCCAGATTTGATAGTTTGCGTTTTTCGTTTACTTATTGTTCCATACATTTTAGTAAAGCGCCTCCAGCGGAAACGCGGAGGAACTAAAATCGGTAGTAATTGGCGGTAGAGATTGCTTCACTCTAATACGAAAAAAGTTTTCGAATACCTTTCAGCCCAGCAATGTATGGAACAATACGTAAACAAAAAAAGTTTTCGAAAACTATCAAATCTGGGAATAAGCCCCCAGAGCGCGAGACAAAAAAAAAACAACAAAAGAAGTTGAAATATTGATAGGTCAATTAACTTTGTAGTCGATAATAAGGTTCTTCCATACATACCAACTACAAAATGTAAGTTTGTAATTTCAAAACAATATTCTTTATCTATACTTTTATACTAATATTATAAAGAAGAAAGATTTGATTGTTTGTTAGTTTGTTTGCATTGAATAATAAATAAATAAATTTTATTTCCATAAAAATACATTTCCTATTATTTTCCTTATATTCGTTATTATTTCAGTTCAGTGCTATACCAATGGGCCCCAAACTAGGCTAGGCCTGTATCTTGGTGGAATAGGAATAGGCTCCGAAACTACTGAACCGATTTGAAAAATTCTTTCACTGTTGGGAAGTTACACTATCCCCGGGTGACCATAGGCTATAATCTATACCCGTGCGAAGATCCCATTGGGACTATGCGGCGGAATAAGGAATCCCCACCAGGAATAAGCCAATTTTACATATTAAGAAAAATTATGAGGCTGGATGCGTCGATGGGCGCATTCCAAAAGGGACGCGTCACTTAAGACAACAGCTAAAAATAAAGCTTATTGGCATCGATTCTGATGTATTCTAAACTAAACTAAATTTAACAGCTCTAAAATTGTTGCCATTCTTCTCTCACATATTAAAATGAAAATAGAGGCAGATAATTTTAGTTCTGTCAGATTGGTTTAGTTTAGTGAGTTGTATAACAGAATCGACGCCATTGTCTTCAAAAGCCAGCTTGATTTACAAAGATAAGATATTTAAAAAAAAAGTATTAAGAGGATATTTAATAGCTGCTGGCTGGCGGCCGGTCTTAACTATATTAAATGCTGACCACTGTCAAGATTCCTCAAACAAATAGGAATGACCCATCTTGCCAGTGGTCAGCATTTATCAATGTATGTTGCATTACACTTACATTCTATAATATTACTAAACCTTTTTTTAGGTCATCGTCAATATCTCCGCCAAATCATACGACTTATTCAAACTGAGCGCCGATATGAATTACATAGATGTAATGGTAGATGAACTTCAATCAAATGATGTTTTGTACCAGCTGAATATTTTGGAGCTTCTTTCTAGACTGGTGGTGAAACCTCATGGAATCAACTACCTTGTTAAAAAGGGAACACTTGAAAGTATTTCAAAATTGCTCAAGGAATTGACTACTAACCCTCTTGGAGGGTTGCTGACTCCTGGTAAATGGTTTGTTTATGAATTGGCTGGTGTAGGTACGAACTGTCAAATATTTAAATGTGTAGTCATATTGGTTGATGCCTTTTAAGTTTTACAGCTTTTTTTATGTTAAGTGATGGTGGAATGGGCAGCCTGGAATGCGAATTGGCTTCGCAAGTAAAGATTCCTGAACACACTGTTAGGTGCTTGGCGACAGATTCGCAATTTGAGGGTGGTAGCTAGCTTGCCAAGCACTAGATAAGTACCCTATCACCATGCTATGGTTTCTTCACAATGTTTTACTTCACCTCAAGCTCATTATTAGGAAATCAAATGTCAAATACTAAGCTGTTATATCTACTTACTTATTGTACGACGATGCAGTCAAAAGGAGGGTACTGTGTTCAAATTGTATGTACCCACCGCCTAAAGCGATTTTGATAAATAATTTGTCGATCATAGATACCTCTTAGTTCAGTGATGGCCACTGGGAAGATAACATCATCATTAGCACAATTTGGCGACTCCCATACAGGTACAGTAGGCACAGCGGAGCTATGTCTCTGAAGTGCGGCGTTGCGAATCATTACGCAAGTTGCACATCCCTTGCGACACAAAAATAGCTACTGCGCAGCCCTGCAGCCAACTTCAGAGACAAAGATCCGCTGTTCCTATTGTAAAGTAAAAATAAAGATTGACTGCACGTACCTATGCAAATTTTCGCAGGGGTTATCATTAAATACATCTTTTAAAATGAAAGTTATGGTTGATACATATTTTTTTGCCAGGTGTACCATTTGCGAAGTACGATCCACCAAAAATATAGGGTTTTATGTAGGTTTTTTTAGAACGAAATTTGTGTTTTGTACTGTAGAATGTATGTATGTAAATTTTATATACAGGCCCTTTTTTGTGTTGCGTATTTTGTGCATTCTTTGATTGTTTTCAGCTCAAAACTGTGTTGTATGTATTTATTGGTTTCTAATATAATGTAATCTGAATTAAAACTTTCTAACAGGTTACATGAAATTCTTTGGATGCATTGCCCATCACTATCCCAAGGAAATATTCAACAAATATCCTATACTACTGGACATGCTGTTTGATGCATTCAAAACGGAAGACCCAACTGTTTTGCCGGTGGCTTTAGATACCCTGGGCTTCATTGGAGAAACCATTGAAGGGAAATTATGTTTAGCTGCTTTAGGTAATTAGAAAAAAACAAATGTAATGAGTACCTAATCCTAGATGTATTATTATCATAAAAACTCTTTTTGATTATAGGTGGTAAATACACCCAAGCAGTTGAACAGATTGGAAATATCATCAGGAACAGCCCTACTGATATTAAGGCTCGCGCCTTGCACTGCTTCGCCAGTCTGATTAGTGTTGAAAAAGACCCAAACAAACCGAAAACCGGTCCAGTAGACCACAGAGTGACATTAATGACAAGAGAGTGGTTCAGAAGCTTGAATACGTCACCTAATGCCATGGAAACTCTGTTTACAATGTGCAAAAACCCATTCCCTGACATTAGATTAGCTGCTTTCTTACTGCTGGATTCAGTTAGTCAACATCAATGGGGTGAAGAATTGGTTGCAAGAACTGCAGGTATATCTGTGCAAAGTTAATAGCAATACAAATTTGACCAATAATAGTTATTTATGATACAAGTGCGGAAAGTTGGTTATTACATACGAGTAGACGAATGTAAGCCCGAGACGAGGTCGAGGGCTTACCATATTCACGAGTTTGTAATAACCAATCCGCACGTGTGCCATACAACGTTTTACAACACATTTGCGAGAAAAAAACAAAAAATGGAAATTAAAAAAATACCGTAACGTACACGCACGGTGCTATACAACGGAGCGTGCGGACAAATTCATTACAGCACGCTCCGTTGTATGATGCGTTTCATTATAGCACGCTCCGTTGTATGATCCGTAATGTTTAACTTTCGAAAGATGTATTCAGTTATCGTAAGTGCACTTTTTGAGCAAATGTGTTGTAAAATGTATTTGCGTGTCCTCTATCTAATTTCCTTTGTTTTTTTTAAAATTGTTATTTACTTTTTTTTCATCAAGTGTAGAAAAGGGCAAGTAAGATAGAGACTGCATGAAGCAGACTTTTGAATAGTCGATTCTGTTTCAGGATTCATAGAATACCTTCTGGACCGTTCAGTTGACCACATGAAGTCATCCAAAGAAGCAAAATATGATATTGTCAAACGGTTGGCAAATTCACCTGCATTTGATGCAGCTCTCATCATGAGACTAAAGACTTATGTCGAGCAGGGGCCATTCTATACAGAAACTCAGATGGAAGTGGCTATGGATGGAGACTAACAATAGAAATACAGGATTTTGTTCTACCATTCTCTAGCAAGTCTAAACTTGCATCTCTTATTTCAAATATATTATGTATGTGAAAAGAACCACAATAATTTCAGAGTTCAGTCTTAGTTAGCTAATGGTAAACAGAATCTAAACATTTATTTAATCAACTGAAGAGTTTTATTATGTTAAAAAAATTCATAAACTGAATACAAATTTTTGTTTTTATTTTGAACTAAAGATAATTTATGAATAAATGGCACATATTTACTTCCTTCTTTTACTTTTAGATGAGGTTTCTGCCTTAGGTGCTGCTTTCCTCTTTTTGCCTTTTGATTTATTACTGCCACCATACTTAGCAGCCAGATTGTCAATAAAGGAATCGACTTGCTGTGCTCTTGATTCCTGTCTTTGTTTTATCATAAGTTCTAAGCTGTTGGAACCTGAAATGAAGAAAGAGGTTATGTACAATTGTATATTATTACTATACTCAGTCAAATTTTTATTAGTTCCGACAGTGGGTCAGAACTCAGAACCAATAAATGGCTGTTATAGCTAGTTTCCCCTTTAGCACTTGCACAACCTGGTCATTAATTTGATGACATTTTGATCATCTCGTTCTCAGTTGTGTGCCGCTCAATATTGAAGTGTGCGTTTGTAGAAGCAATATAAGTAAGAATATGTCAGTGTGTGCAATACGTGTTAACTTCACCCCCTTCAGTTTTGCCAGACTTATTTTAAGGTCTAGTTTAAGGCAAATATAAACTATAATATGATCAAAACATATTCTGCCAACCCTATTTGTGGTATTCTTACAACTCTGTATTGCACAATTATCCATTTTCATTTCATACTGACATGTGTTGTCTCTGCACCGATTGAGCTGACTGATTTTAGCCAAACTCAATTACAACTATTAGACATAATTGTATTCTGTATTGGAAATATGACATGAAAGGTAGGTCGACTTGTAGCGTCTACTTGGATATAGGTCTATGCTTCCACCTATAAACCCCAGTGATCAAACATATTATAAAGCCAGAGTTGTCAATGATTGCAGAGAGTATAGATTTACCATTTAGTCCCAATTCGTTTTTATACTCTTCTGCTTCCTCAGATTCTCTGTTTTCTTTCGCAGCACGTCTCTCCCGTTTTTTTGCTGTTTCATGTGTGAAAGCCCTATAGGCAGGTATTTCTTCACTTTTGATCATTTCCTGCAAAATAAAATTCAATACCTAATAAAACATACATGGTTAAAAAACAGTTAAGTTATAAGTATTAAAATTTTCCTGTGATCCATACAATTGTACCATGGTTAAAGCTCAAAGTCCACTTGGCTCTTAGTCGGACCAGCTCACGGTCAGTATAGTCTCAAAAGTTCATTGTGAACCCGGTGTCAGCACACTGTCCATCCGATCTCCCCTTGCCTCCAACATATCAACCAGTTCGTCAAACCACAGCCAAACGCATTTTACACAAAATTTTACAATAGTCTCGTGCGTGGCCTGCAAGCTGTCATTGAGGCATCACCTTGCCTGCCGTGCACAGTGCATGAGGGGCAGGGTAGGTGCATGAGGGCGCTCCCCCAGCTGCAGCTTGGTGTCGATTAGCAAACTCGACACTATGTGCGTCGACAACGCAGTGACCTTGCTCAGTTCACAATTTGTTTACAAAATATCTAAAATGACCTTTATGCTAGATAATATAACTTTGTTTTTCATTCACACGATTGTGAAGCTAGACAGCGCTGGTCTGGTGTGGAACTGCTAAGTGGGCTACATACCTTAAGTCACCAAAATCAACCCGCCAAATGTGTGCCTTGCAATAAGACTTAAGAGTGAGTTTGGTTTTGCCAGCCATATACAATTATACATGCTCGTAACTGGAGGTTATATATATACTCAAAATTTAATTGTGTAGAAATGGGTAGCTTACAATAAGAGGAGGTTTAACATACATTGAGAATTTCTTTGAGCCGAGGTTCATGTTCAGTTCTCGCAAACTGCACATGATCAACTATGTAGTCCATATCACCTTTTCCAGTCAAATAAGCATGTTTGAGGTCATTTCTTTCTTCTTTGGAACCTGATAAATGACAATCATTAATTATTTTGGATTACATAATTATTACAATCATATTAAATTACAATATAACTCAGATATACCACTGGTTAAAAGCATTTCCATGCATAGTAAATAAGCAAACCTACAGGTGTGTTTGTGACGTTATATTTCAATAATCATGGAGTCAATTCTGCTGTACCAATCTGACAGGACTAAAATTATCATAATTTTTTTTATTTCAGTGTGGCAAAACAAGTATAGCAACAATATCAGAGTCAACTTTAGTTTAGAAAATGGTATGGCAGAATCGACGTCAATAACACATTGGCATACGTTCCTTTCATTTTCTTTATGCAGCAAAATAATACTGGACACAAAAAAGAAAAATATATTGTATGTTCATTGCAGAAAGGAGAGGTTCAAACATTACTGTACAGAAGTACTTTACCAATATATTCCTTCTCATATGCTTTGATATCCTCTTCTGTAATTTTCTTGAACAGTAGTCTCCAGTACACACTCCAGTCACGGTCCAGGTCAATAGAACCGTCTTCGTCGTCAACAGATTTTGTTTCGTCATATAGTGTCCTCTTTTCCTTGTCCGTGAGAACTGCATGCACTCCACCAAGTACTTTGAATTTCTCAGTGGCTTCGAGTTTTTCATCTTCGTGGACACGGTCGGGATGTACTTTTAAGGATAGCTTGTGGTAGGCTTTCTTGACTGAAACATGTAGGTAGATATGAGAAAATCGTTGCGGTTTTCCTTTCACTTGTGTTCAAAGGATAAAACGGTTTTGGAAATTGGAATCGACGCGAGATGTAATTAGGAAGGAAGTCTCGGGTACTTGATAAAAGATTGTCAGAAAACTATAATATTTCATTATATCAATATAATGAAATATTATATCAATATAATGAAATATTATATGCATTTTTAAATTGGCGAAAAAATATTAATTATACCTTCTTTGTCTGTGGCTTTTTCTGGTATTTGTAACACTTCATAAAGATTCGAAGTATTGTAATACTTTTGACATAGTTCTAGCAGGCCCATTTTAGTTATATTTACTGTATTTTAAACTTTTAATTATGTATAATAACGCACCCGTTCGATCGATCGATGTTGATGAGCGGTCAGCGGTGCGCGCCAAAAAGAAAAACTAAGCATTACTATTTTTGGCGTTAGCAACTGACATTTGACATTGACAGTAATAAATATATGACACTACCCCAAAACAATTCGTTATTAAAGTGCTTTTCATCCGTCCATCCCACAGATTCTGTGGTCCATCCTAATCCTTCCTATATCCTAATTTTCGCGTATCGTTTCCCTACCTTTAAATTCTAAAACTAAACTCATACGACTTGTATATGGCAACTGCGTCAATCATGCGGAGCCAAAAGCCCCAACACGGGGAAGAAGAAAAAAAAAAGTGCTTTTCAGCTTTTTATGAAAGAAGCCCCCCAGACGCGGCGCTGTCATCGCGTATCAATCACTATCAGTATCATTTCTCGAGTAGAACTCAACTTTTGGCATCGTACACGACTCTTTAACGATGGAAAATTTATAAAAATCACACTAGCGTCCAAACACAGTAACAACACCTGACAACTACAACATGGAAATTTAGTTCCGCTGTTTGCCGTGGGACTTCTTTCATGAAAAGGACTCTACCAAGGACGTTATACCTTTAAGGACAGCACTCCATCAAAATATTCCCGTACAAAACTAAACCTTATCGTCTAAACTTAAGGTTCATAATAATGTGGCTAGTAACATAGAGGTAAAACAAACCAACAAAGATAGCTACAGCACAGATATTAGTAGATCTGTGAGCTACAGGGAGGAAATGTGTCCCTTTCTAAAGGTTGTCATTACATAAAACATAATGTACTTTAGTAAAACACTGTTTTAAACAATCACGGTGGTTCACTGTGGTGAACTCCTTAGTCACCTCACCACAAACTCTCTTGCTGTCATGTTATTCTGTCAATATCTTACGTATTATTCGTGTACGGATTTTAAGTTGATTAAAGCCAACATTTGGTCTTATATTGCATTGTTATTTCATAACAATTTAATCAACTTAAATAATGAAAAACGCTCTCTAATAATCTATCATGGAGAAATATCTTCGACCAACTCTTCTCGATCTTGACCCTTCATCACCTACGGCGGCTCAAGAATGGACCCATTGGTTTTCAACTTTTCAAAATTTTCTAATTGCTTATGAAGAGAAAAAAGTTGGCGATGCAATGAAGATGCAACTTCTCATCAATCACATAACATCAAGAGTATACGAATACATTAGCGAGTGTAAATCATATGAAACCGCTGTAAGTACACTCAACGCCATATTTATAAAGCCGAAAAATTTAATTTTTGCTCGACACGTTTTAGCTACACGAAAACAGCAGAGCCATGAAAATATACATCAAAACATTCAACAACTAAAAAAATTAAGCAAAGAATGTCAATTCAAAGATGTTGATGCTGAATGTAACAGAAATTATTTTATAAGAGACGCCTTCATTTCTGGCATTATTTCGCACAAAATTCGTGAGCGCTTGCTTGAAAAATTTAATCTAACATTGGAAGAAGCGGTTAGCCCAGCCCAAGCTATCGAGACGGCTGGAAATAATGTGCAATCATACAACAATGGAACAATAGGCGAATCTTCAATAATGGCACTTCCAAAAACGGCAAAAACATCAGAACTGCGACAATGCTTTTTTTTGTGGGGACAAGCTTCACCGACGTCAAAACTGCCCAGCTTTCAACGCAAACTGTCAAAATTTCCAGAAAAAAGGACACTGCTAATGTTTGCAGAAGCCCAAAGACGAACGTTAGCGCTGTTACTGTTGAATCTTCTGAAAACACATACAATGAAGTCACAGCTGTTGCTGCTCCAGCTAGTTTAAAGAAATCGATTGTCACCATACAAGTCAACGGTAAAAAAGCGAATGCCTTAATTGATTCTGGAAGTTCTAAAAGCTTTATCAATAACGACTTCTTTCTCGATGCTTCTTTTAAGAAATCAGAATGTACTGAATCTGTGACAATGGCCCAGACAACATATACAATTAACTGCGAAGGGCTGCTTCAAGCAAAGATTGTTCTGGATGACAATGTTTATGACAACGCTTCGCTTCTTATAGTGAAATATCTTTGCGCCGATGTAATCCTAGGGCATGATATATTGAAGGAACATTCGAAAATTGAAATTACGTTTGGAGAATTTAGAAAACCACTACAAATATGTAGTGTGCTCGCCTCATCCGTACCACCAGTTCCTTTACTGTAATGAAACATTTATCGACTCTTTTCTGCACATTTGGATTGCCAGCTTATGTTCACTCCGATCGTGGATCTGCTTTCATGTCAAAAGAAGTAAAATATTACTTGCATAGTAGAGGTATATCTACAAGTCGAACGATACCGTATAACCCACAAGGTAATGGGCAAATAGAACGCGCACATGGAACGATTTGGAAGACGATACAGTTAGCTCTGAAATCACAAGGATTAAAAATAGAACAATGGGAAATAGTTCTTAATCAAGCACTACACTCAATGAGATCTCTGCTATGTACAGCTACGAACCAAACTCCACACGAAAGGATGTTTGTACACAGCAGAAAGTCTAATAATGGAGATTCGGTACCAACCTGGCTCCTAACGCCTGGACCTGTCCTGCTCAAAAAGCATAATAGAAGTAACAAGTACTCTCCCGTTGTCGAAGAAGTTGAGCTTCTAGAATCTAACCCGGACTATTCTTATGTAAGACGAATCGACCGTGTCTAACAGACATTTAGCCCCATCAGGGTTAGAGAGCGAGGAAGAAGGCGACCGTACAGAATCAGATAGTGATTCGTCTTTTGTCTCCGCAGAGAGTGCTCGACCTGATACTCCACCAATTCGGCATACTACCAGAAGTAGGAGACCACCTGCCTACCTGCAGGATTATGACATCTCTGGCTAGACTGCAGCAGGGGAGAATGTGGTGAACTCCTTAGTCGCCTCACCACAAACTCTCCTGCTGTCATGTTACTCTGTCATGTTATTCTGTCAATATCTTACGTATTATTCGTGTACGGATTTTAAGTTGATTAAAACCAACATTTGGTCTTATATTGCATTGTTATTTCATAACATTCACTGAAGTTATATGATATGTGAGTGTGTGATGTGTGCTCATTCTACAACCACCACGGTAAATATCCCGTAAATAATCATATATTTTAGTAGTTTTACTTATTCAATAGGACATACCAGGCAGGCCCTATTTTGGGGTGTAAACATAAAATTACTAACACTAAAATAAGGATAAAATTTTAATTCCAGTTCTAACGGATGTTAATGTACCTAATGTATCATGTACCTATTTAAATTTTATTTTTAAGGAACCATGTAGGTTCCTAGTAATTATTTATGTTTCCGAGTACAGGCAGCATTAACGACATGGCGCTTTTGATTGTTAACTTATTTGTTTTTTCATGGATGATTATTGTATGATTATTTGAAAATGGTGAAAAATAGCTGTATAAAAAACTGCTAGTGAATCGGATCGGTCGGTGGCTGCAGCATAATTATTATCTTTTCACGGGTAGGTACACAAAGCTTAAAATATAAGAAACGTGTATTAGGGTGTCCATACTCATGAGAACAATGATTTTTATACACTGAAAATTACGAAGTGAAGAAAATGTGGATGCATATCATTCCAGCAAAACTGTGGCAGTTTGCATTTTTACCAAGAGGATTTTACCAAGCATGCTATCGAAAAACTTTGAAAATAAATGTAGTTATACGACCCTCCTGCAAAAAAAGTGTTCCGCCACTCAGAAAAAAAATTTAGTTCTAAGAAAAAAGTCAGCTGTATAGATAGATAGTCCGTTGGTCCAGTTGGTTGTGAACCTGCCTTCTGAGCGTGGGTTCGATTCCCACCGAGAACAAACATTTATGTGATGAACATTTGTGTTTGTTCTATATCTGGTTGTTAATATCTATTTAAGTATGTATTTAAAACTATATATGTATGTATATCAGCCTCTGGCAGCCATATCACAAGCTTTACTTTGATTCTTATAACAATAGCCGCTAGGCCATGTCAGAGGGCTTCAGGCGGCCTGGCGGCCTAAAACTCTGACATTAGCGCAAGTCACTGGGCCTATACGAACTTCCTTTATTTACTGGGACTTGAGAGTGTACGATGATTATATTAGGAATTACCTATAATAAGATAAGATAATATAATTTTATTTGCACATAAACACGAGTATTTCATATAAACGCATGCACAAATTAGGTGTGTTAATATATTTCTCGGATTTCGCCTCAAAAACTAATGAGCTTCGGATCCCAAAACTAAGCTGTAGCTTGTGCTTCAGGGATCCATGCTCCCCCTGCTACGTTGACGATACTTATTAAGTTATGTTATATTATAATAATATAGTTAAGTTGACCGTTTAAAACATCCTATGTAACATAATTTATATAGTTAATGGTCGTGTTGTGACAAGATACATTAGCAAATAAAAGTTATTAAATAAGAATCTTCTGAAACTAAAATCTAGAGTCTAATTATAAAATAAAACCTGTTCGGTCTGAATTTTTATAAAAGCATCGATTATAATATTATATTGTATACATATTAGGTATGTGAGTATTATCTTTGCGACACCGAGTCCTCGTTTGAGTTTGTGTTCGCAGAAGTGAAGTGTGAGTGTTGTGTGTGTGTGTGTGTGTGTGTGTGTGTGTGATAATGTCTTCGATCCTTCAAAATCATGAGCACCCTACAAGAAAAGGATAAACTTCCCCCGTCCTCGCTTCTTCCTCGGACCGTTTTTTGTGCATGACTGCTCAATCCAGATCCCTTTAGGATTTATATAAGATCTTTGGTTATTACTCTTATGAAATAGATACAAAATACAAAAATGTTTATATGTCTCTTAATAACAGATATACAAGCTAGGTGAATCTCTGACTCCTATGCTAGGTAGATTACCTGTATTATAGGAGTGTCAGTTCCTTCCAAGTAATAGTGACAGATATTGACAAAACTAATAACTAAATTTAGTATTATATGCATGCAGTATTTGTGTGTTTGTGTATGCGTAAGTGTGTAGTGTGTGTGTGTGTGTGTGATAATGTCTTCGTTCCTTCAAAATCGTGAGCACCCTACAAGAAAAGGATAAACTTCCCCCGTCCTCGCTTCTTCCTCGGACCGTTTTTTGTGCATGACTGCTCAATCCAGATCCCTTTAGGATTTATATAAGATCTTTGGTTATTACTCTTATGAAATAGATACAAAATACAAAAATGTTTATTTGTCTCTTAATAACAGATATACAAGCTAGGTGAATCTCTGACTCCTATGCTAGGTAGATTACCTGTATTATAGGAGTGTCAGTTCCTTCCAAGTAATAGTGACAGATATTGACAAAACTAATAACTAAATTTAGTATTATATGCATGCAGTATTTGTGTATGCGTAAGTGTGTAGTGTGTAGCGTGTGTGTGCGTGCGCGCAACTGTGTGTGTGTGTGTGTGTGTGTGTGTGTGTGTGTGTGTGTGTGTGTGTGTGTGTGTCTGTGTGTGCGCGCGCACGTGTGTGTGTGTGTGTGTAGTGTGTGTGTGTGTTAATGAAAGAAACCCTATTGTATGTAATATGTTACAAGTATGTATGTATGTTACAAGTTTTTAGTTTTTAAATAAATTCTAGAAGTTTTCAGTACCTTTGTAGTCAATTTCTTCCAGCCATTTAACAATCGGTTTTTTAATCTGGTAGTTACTAAGGGTCTTGCAATTGCCTATTTACAATTACAATTTTTATACAATTTTACAATTATTATAATGAATGAATTCAATGTAATTATAATAAGACAGAATCTATAGTTTATTGACATGTAACATGGGTGTTATTAATAAATATTTGTATTTGTATTTTATCATTAAAAAGATTATACAGATGCGGAGCTATATGGAGATAGTGTCTCTGTACAAAAGCGGATTTTGTTGCAGGTATTGGACACTTGTTTCTTCTTTTATTTTGCTTTAAATGTTATTCGTGTGTTATTACCAAGGACTTTATATACTCTTGATATAACTTCCTTGGTTATTACCAGTGAGCTGGTAACCCTCTGTAAACGTCAAAGGCCCGATTCACAATCGTAACGCGGCGCGGCGCGTTAAGGTGGTACGTTTCACCTATGGCGGGAAATTCAAATTTCAAATAGTTTTTTTGTCCTTGTATCTAGGCCGGGTAATTATTTTAAAATGACACAGTTTTTGCGCAAATCGTTGGTTGTTCTTTATATTATCATGTACAGCTATTTAACAGTAACGTGCCATTATTACTTAAATTTTATCAATACCGTCCGAAACAGCAAAAAATAGTTTATCGACAAATATACTTACGTAATAATGTTCACTAAAGATTAAAGATCTTTACACGTAAAGGATACTAATAAATTTTCGCAAACACCATGATCGTTTAAAATAATTATCCAGCCTAACTACGAGAACAAAATTAAATCTAATAATAAAAAATAAAAAAAATAAAAATTGCCCGCCATAAGTGAAACTTGATAAAATCTCAATACTGGATACTGGCAAATTAACAAGACGTGCGACGCCAAAATCATCTTAAGAAGAAAAAATTAAAAAGAAAAAGAAAAATAAATCCTCAAGAATCATAGATTCAGTACTTATACTGAATCTATGTCAAGAATGGAGAAATTACTTTAAAAATAAAATAATATAAATTATCTTTAAGAACGCTTTTAGAAAACCGACTTCAAAAAGCACAAAACAAACATTCTAAGTTAATATTATGCCACTACAAAGAAGAAAATAATATATTTGCACGAATTTTGAAGTCGGACGGGAACTATAATTAGTCAAACTTACGATTAAAAAATTTCACAATTTATTTTGTTCCCAGCGACTTTAATATCTCTGCAAATGACTCCGCTGTTGTGCAAACTCTCCAAAGCAGTCAGTATTTCCGCCCACCACTTGTATATGGCCGAGGGGAGGAACACATCCGTCGTGGAAACGAGCTACTAACCATCTAAACTTATGAATACTAGGTAGTATCACTCGGAATCTCTCTATTAATTTCTTCATCAACCTCAGTAGGTACTTGTCACAATAGTACCACCAGACTCTGTGCCTATGTATACCTATGTATGTATGTATTTAGGTATGGATGAATGTAGGTATGTATGTATGTATGTTCCCTATGGACTCCGAAACGGCTGGACCGATTTTGATGAGACTATCACTTGCAGATAGCTGATGTTATAAAGAGAAATCCCAACGGGTGAAACCGCGGGGCGCAGCTAGTTAAAAATTAAATTAAAAGGACCTGGAGAAAACGAAAGATTTTTTATCAGGAATCACGCTTTTTATGCTTAACGTTTTATTGAAAAAAGTGGCTTGACGTAGTGTAATTATCTCCTCAGTAGAGGCTGACAAAACAAACCAACGTTTTATACCCTAATACCACAGCCATTTAATACCAAGGTATAAAATGTCCTTGGTCAAAAACATAGACAAAAGATTTGACAATCGTAAAAAAAACAATTTAATATCCCTTTGAAAATTTACTTATTATCTACATTTTCTTTGATCATCTATCTACATATCATCCAATTTATTTTCTTATTTATAATTTTATCATGAATTCTTCGTTGGCTTCAGGCGACAACAGCGTTTCTCCTTCAACTTCTCCAAGGTATATTGAAACTGTGAGATCAGATGCTGAAGACAGTAGCATCTCAAAAGAGAATGCCAAGGATTGCTATGCAATTGAAGAAGAAATGGTCACTTCCGAAATGATTGATGATAACGAAATTAAAATGAAAGCACGAATTGCTCAGTGCAAAAACATTATAGATTCTCTGAAACTGCAGCTAACTGAAGAAAAAGCAAAGCTAAAAAGTGAGAGGAAAGCTGAACAACTAGTAGAAACCTCTCCACATGTTCCCGAGTATGACGGGGGTGTTCAAAGCTTGGGGACTTCAATGTATAGCGCTTGCGTGGACAGCAAATTGTATTGCGATGAAAGTTTGATCGAATATGAAAAGCAATTGCAAAAGTATCAAAATACATTAAACTTGGCTCAGAACGAAAAGAAGAATGCTATCCGCAAGCAGATGTTAGCTAAAGCTTTCAAACTGAAGCTTATGGAAGTAGAGAATCAATGTAATATTGAATTAATTCGAGTGAAGCAGAGCCTGCAATGCCTGGAACCGTTGCAGATAATTGCAAATAAATGGAAGACGAATGCCGATGATAGCGTATTTGATGTGAACTGTTACGACTTGATGCCTAACTTTCTTGAGCTGGAAGCGCATTCTGGAACTGATGTAAATACTGCCAAAGACGAATCGTGTCATTTCGCTAAGGATGATGCAGCACTGTCTGATTAATTTAATGTTTTTTTCGGTACCTATTTAAAATATTTTTACTAAAAAATGCTTCATAGTTTTTTTGTTCAAATTCATATCTAACACTTGCCCTTTGATTGTTCTGAGCTTTTGCCACATTTATCTATACTAATATTTAAAAAAGGAAAGTTTTAATTGTTTGTTTGCATTGAATAGGCTCCAAAACTACTAAACCGATTTGAAAAATTCTTTCACTGTTGGGGTAGCTTCACTATCCCCGGGTGACATAGGCTATATATCTATACCCGTGTGAAGCTGGGGCGGTCCGCTAGTATTATTATAATATATAATATACTTATATAGGTGATTTATGTACCTACCTACTTCTCTAAATCATATACTTACTTATATTTATAGATATACTATACAATAGGTCTGTGACTATAGGTACACCTAAACCAGTATCCGGACACCGCCGCAAATGCGGTGCTCTTCGCGTTCCGAACCATATCTCCCTTCTATAGGATTCCATGGAACTCGAAAGCTCAGGCAGAAAAGATTTATGTCTTCTGTGCCTAAACACGCCAAAACTCTACTTAGGTAGGTATTCTTTAAGCGGCATGTAGGTAGTTATGTAACTAGACAAAGTACTTTGAATTAAAAACTGCACGGCAATGTACCTTGTATCTATAGTTTATCGCTGTAAAGGGATAGCTGGTAGTAAAGTAATGACAAACATCCCATTTTTAAATACAGACTGGATCTACGTTTGGTCACCAACTCGCCTGATGGTAAGCGACGGTGTGGCCGAGGATGTAATACGAAACTTCATTTACCAAAACCTCTATCAGGAGCTAACCAATTCGCTAAGAACTCAAATCATTTCATAATTCACAACACGTACGACGTTAAAATCAATTACTAAATAGGGTGTGAAAATCTGATTTCAATAAATCAAAATCCGAGGAGGACCTCCGCAGTGGACCACACACATCGGAGCACGCGCCTCGAATGCTGCTGACTTTTTGTTCTCGCCGCATCGCGAGCCGATCTGGCTGGTCGTGTTCACTCGGCACCCGGTCGGTAGGCTTCGCTGACATCACTCACACACGTCTGCCTGCGCCCGCGCAAGCCTCCACCGCCGCCGCGCCCGCTCTCAGTTACGAACTTGAACTTTATTTTAATAAGATTCCAATTTGTCAATTAGAGGGCATCGCATGGACCAAACTGGTTTGACTTCTTTACACCTCGTTTCTGTATGAGTTTCATTAAAAAATGTGCTTTTGAATAGGTACCTTCTTGAAGTTCATGAAATTTGTTTAGTCGGTTCAGAAAAACTTTTTCGTAAGCAGAGCGTCAAACGAGAAACATGTATCTACCGGGTCGTATTGCGGGATCAATCTCTTGTCAGGGTAGTAGTAACCAAAGACTACTGAGTAATATTGTGAAAAAATATTCTTAGTGTTACTATCAATTTCACTGGTTCGGAATGCCTTAAGTCTGGTCCTCGCACTAAGTTTTGTTTTAACCGTGCTGACTTTGATTCAATCATCACTGGCCTTTCATCTCTTGACTGGGAGACGGAACTGTCCAATAAACATTTAGATGATGCCGTTGAAAGGTTCTACAATATCATATACGATCTGCGCGATAAATATGTACCATGCAAAACTATTTATAATAAATCATATCCTCCATGGTATTCTAACGCGTTAATCAAGGTCCTTAAAGAAAAGTTTAAGTACTTAGCTAAATTTAAAAGATATGGTATGGTTGCCGACAGATTGTCTATTGATATTTTGAGTAAACGGGCAAAATTATTAGAAGCTGTTTGTTATAAGCAATATATATTTAAGGTTGAAAATTCAATTAGAGATAATCCTAGATATTTCTGGTCATATTTTAAATCTATATCCAAATCTAGTTCGCTTCCCAACTCAATGACCTACGAAAATATAAATTCTAACTCTGGTAAAGAAATCTGTGACCTTTTCGCAGACTATTTCCATTCTACCTTTTTGGTCCCTGAAGCAAGTGTGAATAGTAGTCAATCAACAGTTACTTCATCAGGATTGCTTGATGGTAACATCTCCACTGTTCACCTAAATTCAGGATTAATTAAATCAAAGCTACTAAAGTTAGATATTTCTAAATCAGCTGGGCCTGATTCCGTTCCCCCTATTCTACTTATTAAATGTGCAGACCAATTATGTTTTCCCTTATGCTTACTCTTTAAAAGATCTATCAATGAAGGTTATGTTCCCCTATTGTGGAAAAAGGCGTTTATAACACCCGTACATAAAAAAGGTTCTAAAACAAATGTTGTCAATTACAGACCGATTTCGAAACTGTGTGTTATAGCGAAGGTGTTCGAAAAAGTTGTTTATGAACAGCTGTATTCAGCTGTAATAAGTTCGTTTCCATCATCTCAACACGGTTTTCTCAAGGGGAGGTCTACAGTGTCAAACTTAGTCTTGCTTAATGATTTTATAACCGAATCTATGGACAAAGGCTCACAGGTCGATGTAATATACACAGACTATAGCAAAGCCTTTGACAAAATTGATCACTTCTTGCTAATATCGAAATTGAAAAATGCAGGAATAAGAGGTGACTTGTTGAGATGGTTTGCGTCTTATATCAATAATCGCTCTCAGGCGGTAGTGCTGGGAAATTACACATCTAAATGGATGACTGTTCCAAGTGGAGTTCCTCAAGGATCACTATTAGGCCCTCTCCTTTTTTTAATCTTTGTAGCCGACATTGACATCTGTTTCCAAAATTCTATTTTGCTGAGTTTTGCTGATGACATGAAGATTTTCAAAGTAATTAATAGTCAAGCTGATGCCCTATCACTTCAACATGACCTTGCTAGACTTGACAATTACTGTCTTGTCAATAAACTCGATTTAAATGTCTCGAAATGCTCAGTAATGACGTTTTCGCGTAAATTGTTACCATTACCCTTCGACTATTCTATTAAAAATCAAGCTTTAACACGTGTGTCGGTTATGAGAGACTTGGGAGTTATTCACGATTCCAAATTGATATTTGATAAGCATATTTCAGCTATAGTGAATAAGGCTTCTAAAGCCCTTGGTTTCATTATCAGATCAACAAAGGATTGTAAATCCGCTAAATCTATAAAAATTCTCTATAGTACCTATGTGCGCTGCCACTTGGAATATGCGTCTCAGATTTGGAACCCTAGGTATGATGTTTATATTAACCGATTAGAAAGTATTCAAAAGAAATTCATACGTTACTTAAATTACAAAACTAAAACTAGAGCTGTTGATCATTTTGATTCTTGTGCAAAACATCACTTTCTTCCATTAATCAATCGCCGTGAAATATCTGATGTAATTTTCCTTAAAAAGATTGTCACATCTAGCATTGACTGCCCTGATCTTCTTAGTAAAATTAATCTTTATGTCCCAACTGGATTATTTCGGAAATATAAACCGCTCTTCAGACCATCTGTCTCATTAACTAACTATCGGCAAAATAGCTTTATCGTTCGTGCGTGTGGAACCTATAATAGGTTACGTAAATATAGTCTAGGTATGGATATATTTGTCTCTAGTATTTCATCCATAAGGAAGTGGTTAAGTGACAACTTTTTCAATAATTATGTGTGAAAATTTTGGTACTATTTTGTCTTAAATATTATTAAATGTATTTCTTATCTTGTTAAGTGCACATTTTAGTTTGTCTTAGTTTATTTAGAGTCTATTGCTTTTTTCTTTGTTCTAGTAATATTATACATCTATTTTTTTTATTTACATGTTTTAGCGTTCATATAATGTACTCTGTTTTTATAAGTAGAAACTTCTAAATGGCCTCTTTGTCTCTAGCTAATTATTAACTCTGTTAATTAAGACCGTTAGTTTCTCTAAGATAATAAAAAATAAAAAATAAAAATAAAATAAAATACTGAGAAATAATATGTACTTAGTAACAAAGTAGTCTTTCAAAAATTTATTCACATAAATAAGTAAAACACTGTTTTAAACTATCACGGTTGTTCACTAAAGTTTTATGATTATTTACGGGATATTTACCATGGTAAGGTTGTGGAATGAGCTCCCGATATTTCGGCGCAGTTACATGCACCATGTTCACGGGAAGACAAAAAAAAATACGGAAATCGGGAATATCCCGTAAATAATCATATAACTTTTACATAAATACATGTTTTATTAGGTACGACGGTAGGTATAATATTTATGGGGACACTTAGGTTTTTATCAGAACTACCCCATTAGCGAAATTTCACTACTAACAAAGGAATGTAAATGAAACCGGCAGTTCAAAAACAAAAGTGATTGACATTGGTTGCCTACAGTAGGTACTCGGCTAAACTTTTTTTTGGAAATATAATTATGTTAGTAGTAGCAAAGATTATATCTACAGTAATAATTAGAATAATTCGTCGATGAAAAACAAAAAACCTGATAGATCTATAATAGATAGTAACATAAGGGAGCAAAATAATATTTTTACGGCGAGGGCGCTTTTTTGAATCCAGAGTGAAGTGAGGGATTCTTTAGTAGAATACTGAACATAGCGAGGGATTCAAAGTACGTCGCCCGAGTCGTACTCTACTTTTCATCACCCACTATGAGAAAATAAATGGCGCCTCATATTTTATTGTAATATTATTATATTAGTATACTATATACATATATAATACTATAATAGTAATATAAAAAAATAGTATCTAATAATAAAACAAGTAGGTAATAACTTATATTTACATTTGAGACATTTTCGCAATTATGAAAATTTATTGCTATACAATACCAATACTAACAATCCGTGAAAATTGACGAGAACGCGCACTGTAATTCGCGCGTTTTTAATTTGTGATTTTTTTTTATTCACCTGGCGGCGCGACTTTATTCAAACAATATTTGCGTTCGATTTCTTTGGCGCTGAACTCTAAGATGTTCCATATTCAAAAAGTGCGCGGCAAAGATAATTGCGGCGCACTTATAAAGAGGATTAAAAACTCATTACTGCCCGCTAAAAGTTTCTTATAGAAAACACCACCTTTGGGTGCACTTAAAGGCGAACCAAGTCGTCCTTTTCGAATAGATGGGACGAAAAATAATGTATCGCGATACATTATTTTTGTCATCACAAAGCGTCCGTCCGGAGATAAGAAAAAAATTCTAATGACCTCAACCGCCTTCTGACCAACGGGAGAAAAAGAGAGGGAAATATGATATTCTCACTCTTTCTCTCCCGTTGGTTGGACGGCGGTCCGTCAACCAAATCCATACGTGTGTTAACACTATTAAACATCAAAATCAGTTATATAACATAACCGTACTAGCTTCTCCCCGCGGTTTAACCGGCGTGGTGATGAAAAATGGTGATGATGATGATGAAAAGTAGCCTATGTCACTCGCTGGCTCTTGAACTATACCCATGCAAAAAATCAGGTCGATCCGTAATGATCCGTTGTTCCGTTGCAGCGTGAAAGGGGAACAAACATCCATACATCTATACAAACTTTCGCGTTTATAATATTAGTAGGATAAGCTACAAAAGGTAAATGACCATAAAAAGCTCATAGGTAAACATGCTCAAAGTCGCACAGCGAGCTATGGAGAGGGCTATGCTCGGGGTTTCTCTACGAGATCTTATCAGAAATGAGGAGATCCGTAGTCCATAGACGAACGAAAGTTACCGATAAGTATAGCTTACCGGATTAGCAAGTTGAAGTGGCAGTGGGCAGGGCACAGCACGCAAACAGATGACCGATGGGGCCGAAAGGTTCTCGAATGGAGACCACAGAAAGGCAAGCGCAGCGTAGGACGTCTACTCACAAGATGGACAAACGACCTAAAAGAGACCGCAGGGAAAAGCTGGATGCAGCCCGCTTCCAACCGGCCTTTTTGGAGATCGGTGGGGGAGGCCTATGTCCAGCAATCAAGTGGACGTCCTACGGCTGAAATGATGATGATGATGATGAAACCATAAAAAGTATAATTATGTTGTGTTGGTATGATACACCTCTGAAGGTTAAGTCCACAGAACTTCGTTCTTTTGATTTTTTCTGTCACCACCTATTTCTGAACGACCACAATTATTTATTTATGAGTTTGGCTACGAAAAACAGAACCCTACCAGATTATTATGCGAGTGTCGACACGCTTTTCACCAGCTATCTACTATACACACTTTTAAAACCATATCACAAACTATAATTAGAAAATTAGCACTCTTTATTATAATAACTTATAGGCCAAATACTTAACATTATAACTGGTATAAAGGTGGAGACGAAATTATGCTTAAAATAAATACTTACTAGTTTTGCTCTGGCTGGCACCGACTCCAAAAATAACTGATTATAAATTGTAAATATATAAGTAGGTAATATATGTAGTCATAATTTCGTTGATTGTCCTTTAATGCTCATTGCTTTGAAGTTATTTAAATATTATTTTCTACTTTTTAGAATTTAGATGAAGTCGGATCTATTTTTTTCAAAAAATTATCTTTATTTACTACCTACAAAAGCCTTATTCAAGTTCTGACAACGCAAGTAGGCTGTAAAAAACTGATAGAAAACCATAAATTCTGATCGATTGGTTGAGTTTTTGAACGTAAGAACTACTTAGTTAGGTCACAGATATACCAGATCGGCAATATATTTTAGTGAAAGAGACAACTTGATATGGCTCAGCACAAGTACGAAAAGGACATAAATAGATTTTGTTGTCCTTATCGGCGTGACCTGTTTTTGGTACCTCAAGTGTCAAAATCTGTAATAATCAGTGACAAACAAAACGGGTCTGAATTATATTTATTATCTTTTTTTGGTGATTTAATGTGATAAATGCGTGTTTCCTCTGAGAAATAATTGTAAAAGATATTTTACAATGGTTGGTTGTAGCATTTTGGGCTGCAAGAAGCGCAGTGAGCGAAAATACGATGAAATATCATTTCACACGTAAGTAAACATATAAAGCTTGTAACGATCACCTAAATAAATTCAGGATATCAATTCGCAAATATTTTATTCATAATTAGTCAGTTTTTAGGTCGATTTGTGGTCTAATTCTATGAATTTTATCAAATTATTCACTTAGAAAATAAATTATGAATGTTGCCAGTTTATGAAAGAAATTACCCACCGCAACTAACATAAATTATTCGTTCTGCAGGTTTCCAACTGATCCTGTCACATTGCTGAAAAAAACTGGCACATTGCAAGAAGTGCAAAATACCGACCCTTTTATGCCCATATGAATATGGTGAATGTTAATATTAAATATATATTAATGAGGCCACAGTTATGAAGCTGGAAAAGCAAAAGGCGATTTCGGCGAACCGATTCAAAAAGCTACGCGCTGTTCGTGAAATTTGTACTTTAAACATTAAAGAGTCTATTTATCTAATTATTTGGAATGTTATACATAATTCCATTCATGAAAAAACTAAACTGACCAAGCGCGAGTCGGGCTCGCGCGCTGAGAGTTCTTTACAATCACAAAATACAAAAAGTTGTGCAAAAAGACAACATCACGCCCAGGCTGTCACCCATCCAAGTACCGTCCGCGCCCGACGTTGCTTAGCTTAGTGGTAAACAGAAATCTGTCACTGACTCGCACTTGGCCAGTGTTTATTATTTGTTGTTTTACTTATGTTCACTATAATCCGCTAAATTTGACGCTTGTACGGATTACCGTTTTTACACTAGAACAAATCCAAAAATACGTTTAACGTTTGTTGCATGGGGGCCCTTCCTTTGCCCTTCCGTTTTAACTCTTTGACTATTTTATTATTTTTTATTAATCATAAAAAATCATGCTATGGTTACTTTACAACCCTTTTTCTAGTACTATATTCTAATCCTAACAAATAATTATAATAAAAACGCAAGTAAGTTTGTAACTTTCTGTCTGTTTTTTTACGAGGAAATGGCTAAGTCATGGTATAATAATATACTCCGCCAGGTATAGCAATTAGAGAAAAAATGTTTACGTAGGCGTCCCGCAATGATGTCATGATGTCAATTTACAACAGGTTCGAGAGAGATGACGATACACCACGTAACAGCTGATTGAATAAAGTGGCAACTGGACAGTGACGTCATTGGGGGACCACTCCCAGATTGCTAGACCTTGTTTTCTTAGATCATGGGCTAAGTCAAATTTTGTCAGGACGATAGGGTGTGCCATGAGGACAGACAACGTACTTTTCTTCCCAGAAAATTGCAGGTAGCTCCGCGGGTTGCAGCAGATAGTGTATAAAATATAAATATTTAAAAGGTAGTATTGTTTCCAAAGTACTCATTGAAGATTCACACCCATCATAGTAGGTAAATTACCCTAACTTATAGCAAATCATTTTAATGTGGCAACACACCTTGTTGAAGCGAGAGGCACTGAGCTAGCCACGCTCATTGAAAATCTATAGGTAGTAGATCTGTGAGTTAGGTACTTACTGCGGTGAAGTTCTATTGCGAAAAATAAAATAAAAAGCCGTTCAGATTTTTTGAATGATATTGAAGCTGTCAGTAGAGTGGTGAATTGGATAAATTTTAGCCTTAGCTAATAATAAGTTAGGAAGTTTAGAAGACAAGTTGAATTTAAACCACGTTCAAGTGGTTATCGAGACGTAGGTACAGAGGTTTTTTTTTGATAGAAGCTTATATTTAATTTGAAATGTGTAGGTATCTTCGTTTCTTTGTTTAGGTGAAATCTTGTAAGTTGGATTAGTATCAGTTCCTCCTAACCGATTTTGCTGAAATTTTTCATAAATGTCTGTGCTATTATAATAATATGCAGTACCCAATACCTATTGTAATATTTTCTAAATAGCCGCCACCACAAGATGGCGGATGGTGTACCTATATTTTTATACAAACCTTATAATAATAATGAAAGAGCTTGAAAAGTGGAAAACGCGCGATAAGGCGAGTATCATCAAACTAAACATTTTCTTAAAATTTCTTTGCTAAAGTTAAAAGCTTGTTCTTAAAATATATATTTTTATAGTTACTATAGTTACTAGCTGCGCTCCGTGGTTTCACCCGCGTACGTATTCTGAAATTTTCCAATTTCCTGCGCTATTTTCTTTATTTTTCTTTCCGTAAGAACCTTTTACAAGTTACTGCGTAACCTTTTACAAAGTATTAGAAAACTTTAAAAAAAAGATGAATGAAATCGGCAAAGTCGTAGGTACTACTCAAGTTATGGCGTGACCAAGGTAAATTGGGATTCATTTTTATATATTAATATAGATTTTTGTTTTGTTGTAAAGAAACTTAGTTGAAAATGTAGGTACCTAATGGACTCCTTTCATTTGTGTTATTTGAGACTAGGCAGTCATGATGCGTCATCATGGCAACACTATACAGGTTCCTCATCCTCGCTAGTAGGTATCCTGTTTGCTTGTTTAGGTAGACATCTCACTCCCGACCGACGGCGAGCGACACGGCACCCGCGTGTATCTCGAGAGCTTTATGGAAGAGTAAACAATTTAAAACACTACACACTGGGTGTATTGGTCCAGCACTTTCGTCCATTAGCCTCCGCCGACACCTCGGCCCGGTCCTTTGTCGAAAATTATGTTTGCTTTCGCTGGCGGAGGTGCGGGTACGACACTCGCCTGCCACTTGGCCCGACCAACTTATCTGTGCATTTGAGTGGAGAGCCACCGTCGCAATTTTCTGAACAAAACTTGCCATCCCGTCTTGAATTCTCAGTTTCCTCATTCGGTCGCTTCTAGAGATAAGTCGGTCGCAGTGCACAGTTTGCTTTGCCTCCCTTTAAAGGCTGGTAATCGGCTTGTGGTCATTGTTTTGTTTGCACAGGTTTATACCTAGGCAAGTATCGCTCGAAATTGATGATTGATATCGAATGGGATTCGCAGTTAAGGTAAAGCGTGAGAAATATTCTAGTAGCTTATAGAGATCAGCAAACACCTTGAAAAATCTCATTACGATTTTTAGGTCTCTAGAGCAGTGGTTCCCAATCAGATTTTCCTGCGTAGATTTTCCAGGGGTAGGCGAGTTTGAGGTCTTTCTTGAAGTGGTTCAAGAAAGACCTCAAACTCTTCAAGAAAGACCTCAAACTCGCCTACCCCTCGAGCTCGGCTCAAGCACACCAAATGCAGTCCGGTCCGGTGCAGACTTAATTTGTGAGGTCCAGTAAAGTATGAAACGCTGCGCTGTTTGCAGTCAGTTGGACTGCAGATGGACTACAAATGGACTGCATACGGTGTGACGTCTTTCATAAAATTTCTAATATTGTCGCGCGTACCTCTTGATGTTACTTCGCGTACCACTAATTGGGATCCACTGCTCTAGAGGACCGAAGGAGTAAAACTTAAAAGCAATGACGTTTAAAAAAAACATTATTCATTATTCGAAAACTGCTAAATGGTGTTAAATAATTAATGTTTTTAATATAATAATAATAGGCTTGCGTTTGACGTGTTTATATATCACTAAACCTTCCCCGAAAAAAAAACACGATGGTTAAATATTTTTTGGGTACAAGCTGTGGGTACAAGGGAATTTAGATCACGCGAATTCACGATTGGTTGACATTTGTGGTGTACATACGTCATGTTTGCGTCTACGCAGTCAAGTGGCGTAGCTAGGTAACGAAAACCCCTGGTGCAAAAAAAGAATTGGGGCCCTATCTGAACTGGCTAGGTACCTATCAATCAAGTATAAATAAAAATGTATATGAATAATGATAAGGTGCATAGCTACTTATTCGGTACATGTTTGTGTATGAGTTATATTCTGAAGGTAGGAGAAATTTTCGCAAGTTCAGTTTGAGGCTTACTGGTCGGGGTCCGAGGGCCCACTGAGCTTGAGGGCCTCGGTGCACGGCACCACTTAGCCCTCCGATAGCTACGCCACTGTGTACGTGCACCAACTGTCCCCACGAGTTGCACTGGTTTACGCAGAACGATGATACAAAGCCAAAAAGAGTTAGTTAATATACTCATCATTATGTACAACTTTTACAATGGATGGTTCCATTGTCATGAAGATTTGTTAGACTAAGTAAGTTACTTTTATTAATCGTTATAAATAGGTCAATCCAAATCAATGTTTGAGAAAATCAATGTTTGCCCCAACAAGTTAAGATTTAACTTTTAATAATATATTTAAAAAGACCAAGGTCCTTATAAGAAGGACCGGTGTCAACAGCATCCCTTGTCCCACCCTAAACTTCGACAGGATATTTGCTTTCGAAAAATTTTCACTGGCGTAAATCCCGGGTAACGTTATGAATGAGTTAGATAACTACAATATCCTCAGTTTATTGGGTTGTTAAATTGCGTGCGAACGCTGCCATTGTCCCTCGGTTATCAGGAGTGGCGCCAACTTTAGGTAACTGCCACTAACCGATAACCACGAAGTTGTAAACTTCGGTTATTCATGTCTGCCACTTCCTCAGTGGGCTTATTCTCACCAAAAGACAATTGGTCTGTGTCCTATGTTTCATTCATTACAAATAACAGGCTTAGCGAAGGATTTAGTAAATACATTACTATACACCACCATACTGCAAAAACTGTTTAAATTAAGTAGCTGATAGATTTCTGAGATATAAGCGTTTATAGTTTTTGGTGGGGATAGAGAACGAATGCTCTATCCCTCTCCCGCAAAGCGTGTGTTAGTATAGCATTTGTATGGCGCGCGCACGACTTGACGTCATAAAGTGCTATAGTGCGCTCGAGGGACTAAATAAGTCTTTAACCTCGAGGAAAACACTGTGCTTTTCATTACGAATACAAGGAAATTAAACATGAACTGACTAAAGAAAATATGAGTGAATTTTATTAGATGAACTCTTTGTGTTAATACAAATCTATACGGAAGTGTCGGAAGTATAAACAAAACTCTACAATGAAAATCGGATTCCCGCCAAATTTTTTTTGAGTATCCTGACACTGGCTAATGCACGAGAAGTGCGGGACTATAATCCTATAAGGAGAAAAAAAAGTTGGAACATGGTTCAATACAAATGTGAAAATAGAACTAGTTTTTTTTAAATAATTTGAGTGTCTGTCAGTAGTCAACTGTCACTGTCAGTTGAAAGTGATTATCCCTAGGGCTGAAACGTATTACTTTCAACCCGCTCCTCAGGCAACTTCAGACCTACTTTCCTAGTATGAGTAATGAAAAGTAGTTTTTCTGCTTGCCTATAATGTAGGTACGTGTAATTTTTTTTTCTTTGGGCTAGGCAAACTTTTGATCCCAATCTCACCTGTTGGAAAGCGATGATGAAATTAAATCTATTTTCATGTGTTTAGTAAAAATGTAATAAATCTTAGGACTTACTAACAAGTTTTGTTATAACGGATTTTGACAGTTTTACTATAGCAAAGCTGTTAAAATTCGTTGTTACATCGTTACTAATAATACGAATAGGACCCTCAATTTTTTTATTGAGTAAGTTTTTTTTAGTAGTTTTTTTGTGTTTAAACTTGTTTTGGTTTTATGGAAATGCGGAAATGGTTATGTTCTTGTTATCTTATCTCTGATTGCAACGCAAAGCTTTGTGCGTCGCGCGCGGTCACGTCATTTCGCACCTTTTTTGTTCAAACCCACCTCAAACTCCTCAAAGTCGCAGGTTCTCATATCATATTTCTAAGTATACCGATAAGGATGTAAATACCCTGTTTAACGTTTAAATTCTATTTGTCGTACTTGGTAAAGGTACCTATTGGTGTTATTTCGTTAGCATAAAGTCGTACATCATGGAATCAATTAGTGCAACAGTTCCCACGTGTATTAGCAATAGATACGCATAAGTCCCACAACTGGAAAATTTATGAAACGCAGGAATAAAATGCGGGAAAAATTTGAAAATATACGTCACCCCCTTTCCCATTGATTATACCACTGTTAATGATCCCTTGCTCGATATAAATAAGTTCTTAGTCATAATCTTTACTAGGTACCTACTCTGCACTCAAGCAACGTTCTAGACGCAAGCAGGTAAATAATTGTTCGTATTGCATGATTCATAGAGAATCATGAGAACACAGAGACGCCGATAGTACGTAAACAAAAGCTTCGGGACTCGTGTATAATGTAACTTATGAGCTGATTATGCACTTTATTGTTTAGATGACTTTTCTCTGCGTACAAATAGCTCTAAATAACCGCCCTTTATTATGCAAATGGCCAAATATATTTGCGTTTTCTGGGTCAAAATTGTGAGAGAATTGTTTGTCTTGTGAAAATACTAGTGAAATGTGCAACGGGAATCTTGACCTCTAGGACAGAAAAGTGTTGGCGTATAACCTATTAGTTTACTTACCTAAAGGTGTATTTTTTACAAGCTTTAATTTAACCTGCAATGATTGTATGTTTGTTATTACTTGAATCATGTTGTAGCACTATCAGCGCCCTGGGCGAGACCCCCCCCGCCCCGTCTGCCATTCAAACCAAAAAATAGATTAGATAGAATAGATCTATAGATTTTTATATACCTGCGGCACCCCTTTATAGGCGCCTCAGGCGCCCCTTTTTATCTGGCGCCTTCGGCGGTCGCCCAACCAGGCCCTACCCTAACGACGGTACTGCATCTAGAATAAGCTCCAGATTAAGCAACTCTTCAACGGTCAACAGCTAAGACACGAGATGTTATTTGGTTTTAAATTTTACTATGACATGATTGCTGCACTCAAGGTTGGCTCCTACTCCTAGAGAGGGAACTCCTTCTTTCGAGTCGATGTTCCGCAAAATACAACCCATCGGGTAACAGCACAGACACGAAAAGCTTGTTTTTTATTTTTACATATACATATTTGTTTCTCGACTTCAGAGTTTTGCTCCCATAATAAAAGTTGTTCAAAATGATGGGAACTATGGACCTTATTCGGCTTTGTACACCTTTATCGCGAAACCCAGTATAAACCTACCTTGATTGATATTCACTAACCGTTTTGTAATACGATACAGAAGATTAAAATGTAATTACAAACATTTGAGCACTAATTACTGACCATGATACTGATACACGATAACTTGCTTTCTATTGTGACAAGGATTTGACGAGGGCCTTAGTCATGGGTATTAAATTCAGCCGTGCAAATCCACTTCGATTAGTCACTACTGGGTGCTTGAAGATTAACCTTTGGTTTCTAGATACGTTACTGATGAACTATACATGCATATTTATTTAATTGTTTCATCTAAGTATACGTATAGGTGAAATCTGTATGAACAGAATTTAGAATTGAATGAAGATTACGCGCCTTGATGGGATAATCCTTTGGGATTGATCAGCCAAATACCAGCTTGGGACATTGGAGTCCATTTAGAAACGTGCCAAGAAGCTCATCAGCAACGAATGCCTAGTTCAGTTGTTCGTAATGAGAGTTGTTCGTTTGCCTAGTTTAAGCTTCTTAGTCTTGAACATCGATGCAAAGTAGAGTCCATCGGTTTTTTATCGGATACACTTCGGAAAGTGTGCATCAGATCTGGATGATCTACGATATGTCCCTCCCGCCGATTTTTCTATCACAATGGGTATTCCCCGATAGTTACAATCTGGGTGTCTGCAATTCGCGAGTGAATCGGTTTATTTAAGGCAAGCGTGCTCCAACGTAGACCGCTCCGAGGTGGATGTCAAAAGCAAGCCTATTATTTAAAAAACGGACAAGTACGAGTAGGACTTGCGCTCATTGGTGCACGATCGAAGATCGAACCGGATGCCGTCGGATTGTAAAGCGCACTGTATGCTACCGCTCGGCCACCATCATTCGCAACCACACATTACTAAGCGTATTTAGACAGCGAATGGTGGTTTTGGATTTACCTATAAATGAGCTGTGTTTGATCTCGCCTGAAAATAAGATTACGCGGAACTAAGAGGAATTGAATTAGTAATATAGGTAAAAATATTATATTTCTACGAATTCTATTATTTATATATATAATATGAATAACTAGCTGCGCCCACGGTTTCACCTGTGTGGATTACTCTTTATAACATCAGCTATCTGCCAGTTAAAGTCCCGTCGAAAACACATAGGTATTAGGTACATATAATTATACACACATTGATCGATTTTTTACTGGGTTACGCAGAAAGGCTGTACTAACCCGAAAGAGGTCTATAATACCCATCATAATGACGACGTTTACTATGGGAGCAACTCTGATATTGGGAAAAAATATCACCTGTTCCAGCAAAAACGGCCATTCACACTCAACAAAATGTATGGAAGAGCTGATATTAATTTCGTGATATCAGGGTTGGTTCCATAGTAAAAGTTGTTCATAATGATGGTTAGTATGGACTCCTTTCGGCTTAGTACACCCTTTCCACGTAACCCTGTATATAAGATACCCACGTTTCATAGGTACGTCTTCCTGACATCAGGGTCTTCCATACGATGATGAGGGTTTCCATGTGCTACATTAATATAAATGTGCCTAATTTTGTGCTGTTTTTGTGCTTTTTTAGGGTTCCGTACCGCAAAAGGAAAAAACGGAACCCTTATAGGATCACTTCGTTGTCCGTCTGTCCGTCTGTCAAGTCCCTTTTTCTCAAGAACGCGTAAAGGTACCAAGTTGACATTTATACTAAATACTTGGGTCTACGGTTTCTTTCGGCTGTAAAAAAATAAAAGTTGTAAGTCAACGCAATCAAAAGATATGAACGTTTATGTCGCATATTTTGCGATTTCACAGGGGAATCAAAACCTATAGGGTACTTCCCGTTGATCTAGAATCATGAAATTTGGCAAAAGGCAAGGTATCATAGCACATATATAGGAATAAATCAGAAAGTTACAAATTTGAAGTTATATCATTTAAAAATAATTATTTTGATATTACAAACTTACATTTTGTAGTTGGAATGTATGGAAGAACCTTATAGTCAACTACAAAGTTAAGTTTGTCTTTCAATATTTCAACTTCAGTTAGTTTTTTTTTGGCCTCGCGCTCTGAGGGTTCCGGCCAACGGAACCCTCAGAGCACGAGTCCTACTCATACTTGTCCGGGTTTTTCATAAACATATTGAAGCTTGCTCTTTAGCGCTTAGTTTGCAATATATGTTTTATTGTAGAGATTTTCCAACAATTTTTTTTAAAACTAATGTACATATACTTTTGGGCTGTTGGTCTTAAATAATGTTTTTTTTTTAAGTGCTATAAATACAACAGATTTAGCAACAATATCATTTTTGTAAGACATTCCTATAAGTAAGTATACCTATCTAGAAAAAAATAAGAAAATATTATTCATGCCCTAGACATTTAGAAAATCTATTTTCAGGTTTCTGTAACATACAAATTATGTTGCAAATTCTAGAGAACTTTGAGAAATACAGATCCACGCGCTCGTATTTGAATCACACAAAATATAAACGAATAAAACTAGTTTTAGTTCGCTGGTAAAAACCCATTGTTGCAAACTATGCTTACACTAAAAACCCTACGTGTGTTTGTATAGTACATTTACATCCTTACCACTACTCACGACTTCAGCGCACTTATATACGCAGATTTCAGTGTTCCGTGAATTTAGACAGTTTATCTTTGCTTGTTGCCCTTTCGAACCGGAATAAGATGTTGTAGTACACCTACGCGCTTTCCGCAGTGGGAAGGTTCACGGTTTTCCCCACGTGATAATAGATTAGGTATCTTATTTTCATCTATTTATATATATTGGATAGTTGGTCTAGTTGGTAGTGAATCCGCCTTCTGAGCTTGGGGGCGTGGGTTCGATTCCCACCTAGGACAAACATTTATGTGATGAACATTTGTGTTTGTTCTATATCTAGTTGTTAATATCTATTTAAGTATGTATTTTAAACTATATATGTATGTATATCAGGCTCTGGCAGCCATATTATCACAAGCTTTGCTTAGTTTGGGGTCAGATGACCGTGAGTGCAAAAATGTCCCGAATATTTATTTATTTATATTTAAGAGCCGCTATATATATAATAGCTTATAGGTAAATTAACATTTTTTACTTTTTAGTCACTGATTGGAGAAGAATAAAGGATTGTAAAAAAAATCATTAAAATAAAATAAAAAATTTGCATCTTAAATAAATGTGTTTGAGCAATTCTCATTATGTTATTATTTTTATATCAAAGAAGGTAAAAAAATCTATTTCTCAAGTTTTTTTCAACGTCATTTGCCAATTTAAAAAAAATTAAATTAAAAAATATGCGGAAAATGGTGAAAGAGAGAGAGAGAGACAGAGAGAGACTGAGAGAGACAGAGAGAGAGAGAGAGATAGAGCTCTTGCCAGGAGAAGGCTCTTAATAAAAGTATCTACAGTAAACACATCTTGATATTAAGTTATATATATATGTATTATGATGTTCAACTACAGCAGAGTTTAGACTATACGTAAGTAGCAATGGTGTAACATAATTGTAAGATCATTGATAAGTAACTACCTATACTAGAACCTATATTATTTCCTAGTCTGAATACGAGACGAGTCGAGCTCACTATTGCAAGATATGCAAGGAGAATAGGTTTGATGCAATTTAAGTTCTTCCTAGTTTAAAATGCAAATCAAAGTATGACCACCTCAGTATGAACGATACATTAAAATATTGATGTCTTAGGTTTTCACAATTATTACACATTGAAGCATCGTGAGCGACTACTGCGTATTTAGGGAACGTTCTGATTAAAATAATTGAGGGTACTTGTAAATATTTTCGTAACTTCACTATAGGCAGGCATCCGTCATCTAGTCTATCTGTGACAGCGGACACTGCAGTGTACGAAACGTCAGGAATTAAAATAATGTAATACACGCGATAAAATGAGCAAAAAGTTTTAATTACAAAACATAAAAAAAATATTAATTTGAAAATAAGTTATGTTTACCTATAGCACCGGGTTTCAGGTACTTACTTAATTTTCCTAAGTGAACTTATACATCTACTCGTATACAAGTAAAATAAGGTTATTTAAATTGAAAACTGCAGTTTGACGAAACATCGGACGAAACATCAACAGCGCCTTTTTAGCCGACTTCAAAAAAAAGAGGATGGTTCTCATTTCGGCCCGTTATTTTTTGACATTTAACTCGGAACCCCAAAACGTACGTGTATGGTACCTGCATACTATATACATTCTAGGTAAATACTTAGATAGGTATTCATCGGAAATTCTCGTTGATCAAAAAGAGTTGAGAATAGCACGCGGGATGCGACGCCAAGCGGAGAGCGGCCAGGCGGCCACGGAGCTGCGAGCGTGCAGCGGACGAGTGCAGAGCAGAGCAAGGTGGTAGGTCCCGGTGGCGGCGACGCCGACGGCGGCAGCGGGCGTGTCGGGCGGCTAGCAAGGGATGCAGCCTCGGGCCCGGTGGTGGACGGCCGCTCTGAGCCGCTCTCAGTGTCGCTCAGATCGCGGCGCGCGGTGGTCGTGCGTCGAGCGCGTGTGGAGTGATGTCTGCGAGATGAGGCTGTCGCTGGTGCTACTCTGGCTGGGCGCGGTGTCTGCTTGCGGCCCGGGCCGCGGCTTCACCCGTCGCACAGGCGTGCGCCGCATCACGCCCTTAGTGTTTAGCCAACACGACCCCAACTACAGCGAGAACAGGAACACTGCCAGCGGTCCTCCCGAGGGCCGCATCACCAGAGACGACGAGAGGTTCAAAGACTTAGTGCCCAATTATAATCCGGACATCGATTTCAAGGATGACGAAGGAACCGGTGCCGATCGTCTTATGACACAGGTGAGTTTCCACTATCGGCGTTTTCCGCTTTTCTTGCGGTATCCAACGGAATATTGTTGAACGGCAATCGAATCTCTGTTGATATTTAGGTACTATAAAGCCAGTTGCAATATTTCTCAGATGACGGATACTTTGTTTTCTGGAAGCTGTATCTTCCATGAAGAATCCGCTGTTTTGAAAACAGCTCAGTGTGCTGAAAGAGACAATCGTCCGGTGTAAACATTAGGCCGTGGAACAACGGGCACAAATTGCGGGCGTTACGGAAGCTTCGTAGCGAGTGTTTCGATTGTAGGATTGCAATTATGCAGGCTTTGTCAACAAATATTGTGACTCTGTGACTAATGGATGAATGATGAATTCTTTTCAATTTTGATGCCAGTTTCGGTGAATATATGGCCGTCGTAAAAGTTGGTGTCAAAGGCATTCAGCGTCGCGCCTTGTCATTCACAACGCTTTGTATTATTATAAATTAACTTAAGGGAAACTTATTGCTCTTGAGGACTATAGCTTTGTTTTAATTTTTTGCGAGTTGCATCTGTAACTTATTACATTTTTTAAAGATTTTTTCCAGAGCTTGCTTATTTTGGAACGATGATAGCTCAGTGGTTGGCTTGTTTGACTTTCACGCCGCGCAGGTGTGGGTTCAAATCACAACCATGATCTTGATTTGCCTATAAAGGAAAACCTCGTGAGAAAACCATAGTATGGTGATATAGGGCGCTTTCTACTAGCTAGCCGCACTAGCTGCTGCAATTGGGAGCCAGTTCCCATTACAGGCTAGATGTGTGAGATGCCTTATAAACCATACAAAAATTTGGTTATTGAAACATTGTATTTAGTTTATTCTCGGACATTGACAGAAGCTGTTATTGTAACTACCTACATTCACACGAATTCTTTGAATTCTTGTGTGAAGATACGTAATTTTGGAAAACAATCTTTTGGTCAGCGCGTTCGTATATAAATCGGCGGCGTTGTTTAACTTATCCGTTCTCTTCATGAACCGTTTAGAAATATTACAGACAACATTATTTTTTACTGCGATTGCGTAGTTCAGTGCTAACGAATAAATATTTTAGAGAAGAAGTGAGCTATTCCGGATGTTATTAGGTGTTTTATGGAAAACGCCAACCGGTGGAAACTCCAAAATACTTTGGTGGAAAACGCAAAGTACTTAGTAATGGTATTTTAATGAGTTGCTATAAATTATGGTGAACTTGTATGATTTTTTTGATGAAAATAAACTACTTACAAGTGTTTTAAACTTCTAATGAATAATCTACAAGAATCATGCATAAATATTTACCAAGTATCTTATTTTAGGTTCTTTGAACCTAGTAGGTACAAGCAGTTTATGATACATATATAAGTACTGTAAGGCAAGTGCCTTTATTAATGCAAATTAAATTTTTAGAACATGGTAGGTACACATACATATAAATTTGCATACATGGTCGTAATAATGGAGACGTATCTCAAGTCCTTGCCTGTTACAGCGTACAAATGTTAGTTTTTTACATTTATTTTCAATATTTTTTGTTAAAGTAAATAAAAAAACTGTTAGAATATTATTAAAATCATATTTTGGTTTAGGTGTAATTTATACCTTAATTAACAAAAGTAACTAAACATATTCCTGGTTAACTAACAGTACAAAAACAGTTAGATTGCCCATTGGCAGCATACCCAGAATACTGGCGGCATTACCACGCTGAATGGCAATACGTATGCGTTGAGCCAGAAACTCATCGTCATTCTGGTCACGCTAAGCACTCTGAAAGATTTTTGGAAATGAGGTGAGCTTCGTCCCCAAGTGCCCAATGTCTATCCCAAACGGTTCAGATATGTAACCCCCTGCCGAGGTTAGCATATTTGCGTCATTTGTGTTGCTCCGCTGAATTAGCTGCCGCACCAGCCCCAGTGATACTATAGTGATACGTGATGAAAACCGGTAGGCTTATTGGCTAACTAGCGATCGCAATGATCATCGTAGTCGCTGTCAAAATAGCGTTAGTTGCGTGACTTTTTTTACCCAACTGCCCTGAAGGAGGGTAATATTGTTCAAGTGTTTGTACTAGGTATGTGTTATGAATTTGGCCGTTCCTATGTCGCTTATTTTTTTTAACAAATTTGAAATATGAGTAGTCATTAGATTCGTCTCCGTGTCTAGAGCGTCATAGGCTAAATTTTATGATAAAAATACTAATTTAACGCTTGTAAAAAATGAAAAGCCTACTTTTGTCCCTATTAAAAGTTGATTCCGGGAAGTACGAGTGCCCATAGTACAAGAAGCTCACCTTAACTACTTAGTTGATTATTTTATTTTAAGTGTCTTCGACATTTAGTTGGCTAAATAAAAAGGTAATGGATACTGTCGTGGTAGGTACTAGTGTCGATGTCTATGTGAAAGAACTAATAAACTACATAAATGTTTCCATTTGATAGTCATACAAACTAAGAAGTCGTCGAAAAATAGTGATTGTCGCTATTTTGACAGCGCCGGTCGCTGCGATCATTGCAGTAGTCAGCTAATAAGCCTGCAATCAAAGATAATCAAAACTGTGGACATCGGTTCCGTGCTTAAAAAATACCGAACCAAAAGTAGACTAAAACCATAATAGGTATATTTCATTATAATCTGTGTATTTAGCCTATATTTGTTGCAAGCTATATTAAGCCTTGTTGTAACGAAATAAATAAATAAATAAATATTCGGGACATTTTTGCACACACGGTCATCTGACCCCAAACTAAGCAAAGCTTGTGATATGGCTGCCAGAGACTGATATACATACATATATAGCTTTAAATACATACTTAAATAGATACTAACACTAATAGATACTAATAGGATCTAAACTTAGAATAACTACACAAAGAAACCAAGTACATTCGCAAAATTTAAGCCATTCAAATGGTGTCATACATGGCTCCAAAAAAAATATAAAAATTTTACTATGACAATTTGCGCGGTGAAATCCTACCACAACAAATCAGAAAAGCAGCATAAGAGTTATGGTGTGACATTCCACAGGTAATCCATTAATTTTCTTGCTTAAATCGTTTAAAATACCAATCGAAACGTAAGCTACAAAGCGAATTTGTAGCTTACGTTTTGAGAAGGCGTTGTTTGGAAACTTACCTTCTCTGAATAGTTATTCTAAGGATCTAAAGCAGATTGTCAGTATTTCTAAAATGTTTCTAAAACTTTATAACTTCTAACTTTTTACGTTTGTATTTTGTACTAGATATGAAATAATGGATCCTCTAAATGGTCGTGCCAAAACAACGCTGATTATGGGACATTAGGTTTTAAAACTCTATTTAAACAACCATGCACGGCTGTTCACTACAGTTATATGATTATTGACGGGATATTTCCACAACCTAATCACTGTAAATATCCCGTTAATAACCATGACTGCATGAAATATTAGCATGCATAGACAGGAAAATCCTGACATCTATAATCTTCTTGTAAAAAAAAAACATCAAAAATAATTTTATATTGGCGGAGTAGTCGAATTGATAACCTCCTCCTGAAGTCGGTTAAAAATGAATTGCGGTTCGTTAGTCTCGCTAAAACACAAAAACAGCATATTAAATTATTTGTTGTGTTCGACGCCATGGGTGGTTTAGAAGCAAAATAAAACTGGATTTTTTTTCCCGGAAAATGGGAAAATTCGGGATCTTTTTTCTATGCAATTTGGACAGGACAACGTTTGTCGGTCAGCTTTTTATATATAAAAATCAATTGCCGTGCGTTAGTCTCGTAAAAACTTATGGAACTTTTTATTTTGGTTAGTTCTCTTCAATACTGGGAAGCTTAGAAAAAAATTGTAGGAAATTTGCCGTGCAAATTGCAAAATTCGGGAAAATCTAGTTTTTTTTTTTTAATATTTTCTTTGGGATTTTTGTATGAACTTTGACACTCACTAGTTATAAAATAAATAAAATATATAAGTAGATAGTAAGAACTTATAGGTACCAATTTTTTTAGTTGCTCACTTATTCAGGAGTGTTGACGCACAAATCTAGCATAGACGTAGGTAATAATCGAGTTTACACGAGTAATTGACAATCGTGGTCTGCAAATAAGTACATAATGTTTCGTGCGTATCGTTAAAGAAACCGCGCAAGACATGCATTGGAAAAACCTAGACATAGGAATATTACTATAAACATAGACATTGAACCTTAAAACATAGAAAATTCAGGAGTACGTAGTAGTAGAAAATTTTAGTAAATAGTACATCACTGTAGATTGGTGAGGCTTCATTTCTGTATAGAAATAACAAGACTGTTGATTATTTTAGAGCCTCGAGTGAATCGGTTTCTTCTAGCCAAGCGTGCTCCATCGTCATCGAGATACAATACATATAGAGTCACAATCGTGCCAAAAACATTTCCGAGCCAAAACTCTGCGCGATATGGATTGTGCAGACTTTTTGGTCAGACGGTTTCACTGAGAGATTGTGACTCTATAGGAATTGTATCTCGATGTCCATCGTAGACTGCATCATCGCTTAACAACAGGCACGGTGGCGGTCAAACGCAAGTCTATTTATCAACAAAACAAAATCATAAATTCAACCCAAGTAAAACACAGTATAAACAAATGATAATAAAAAAAAAATGGGCAGTAACTAGCTTGGTGGCGGAATTGAGTCTACGGGAGCCGGTCGGCGTTTGTATGTACATTTGTGAGTTTGTTTGGTTGTATATCTGTTCGAAGATAACTTGCGATTCGTTAATCAGATCGATGTTATTTTCTAGGCATGTAGTTAATTTAAACACAATTTTTATTTAAAATTTGAGCTATTCAGTCCATGTTTTGCGAGGTGAACAACTAGTTTATATGAAATCACTTATTTTGTAAACCGTACGATACCTATAGGTACCTATCTATAAATGACGCGTTTAGTCGACCTCGCTCTAATGGATCGCCAAACAGTAGCGCGTGTTGACAAACAAACGCACATTCGCCATTGATGGCTCCACTAACTTCCCGGTCAATGTAGGTCAGTTTGTAACCTATATCCTTCGGTAATCCACCAGCTCAAATTAGACGCCACTAAAACTATGTTTACATACGAAAGTTCAAAGTGTTTCTCCCAATGTTACGTCACTCACCAACTTTGAATTTCATTACCTACTTACCGCATTAACAAACATTCAAAAATATATAAAGTAGAGCTAAACATCAGACGTACGAGTCTCGCTTGCTCCGGTATACGCAATAAGTTCTTGATAAAAAAGCTGATGCCATAAAGAGGCGGGGTGTTACACTTTAAACCAGTAATTTGTCCTTGCGTGTAATACGATAGGTTCATCCTGACCATACATGCAACTCGATTACATTTACGCTTCCAAACCACGACTAGGCTGGGTGCAAAAACTGTATTAGCATTCGTCGTGAAAATTTAATATGACATGTTTACCGAAGCTGATAGTAGTTGAGTGTATCCGTTGATTGGGATGTCAATCGCTCTAGTCTTAAAAACCGATTCCATCAGCACTCTAGACACGATGTTTACACTTTCAGTTCCAGATTGAAACTCGTTCCGCGATATTGTGATCATATTTCAATCGTACTCAACCCAAATCCTGAAATAGTGGTCGAGTACTCCGCGCTATTCGCAAATAATGTCTCGAATGTTTGAACAAATTATACGGCAAATATTTTAATGACCGTACGTGGGTATCTTCACGTGGAATCCTGTTATATGCAGATAATAATCGGAGGGCTGCAGAGGCAAAGATGAAGGCGATGCGGCGGCGGCGGCGCGGGCGCACGTGTGTGCGTGGAAGAAAGGCCGGCGCGAATCCACCGGCGGAGATGTTATGTGCTCGCCCCGGGCAGCACATAGCCCGGCCGAGCTCAGCAGCCTTGCATTCGTAAAAATCTCCAAACCGGTTCGATGCGCCTCCATTACTTTCTTTCTGCCTCCACCGAGCCTCCCATTTAACTCGGGCCCACTTTTTATCAGGAATCGGTATCTCCGTCTAATAGTATTATTTATTTCTCATAAATAAGAGGGAATATAAGTAAAGCTAATGCGCACGGGAAGCGGTACGTTACATGCCAGATGCTTCATAGATAATGGAGCTCTTTCCGTCGGTTGTTGCATAACCCGTGCGGTGACAGCCGGGATCTAATGTCGCATCAACCGGCCTATATTTACTTACAAACAATCGTTTGCATTTATATTCCAATGCTACATTATAATACTCTAACATAATGCCCATCTATATAAGTAAAATTTCTCCTGCTCGCGAATATGGAGATATATATGTATACGAATGAAAACTACTTGCACGGTTTCAAAACGACTGCGGTCGAGTATCCTATTATTTATTTTTAAAGCAAAGCAAGCAGATGTGCTGCTTTACCATTATGGGGGAAATAACTATCACTTTTTCCATTCTAAAGACAGCCTCCATTGAGTGGTCGGCTAGTCTCGCCGCCGTAGAATAGGAATCCGACCGCATTGTGCCGGCGCTCCGTCGATTCCAATCGGAATTACCAGTTTATGTAAGGTTTTTATTTAATATTTTATATCCCTGAACGCGAATAAGGTACGGACGTGTGAGGGGGTGCGGGGCACGCGCGGGGGTCGGGGGACATAAATATCTCTGTGATTTATGAGCAAGGCGGTCGCGGGATAGGTCAGCATTATTCAATTTCGTATTTGAGGCTCGAGTTACAATGAGCTTTTACTGCGGCGCGCGCGCATATACCGTAGCCATCGACACGCACACCCTCACGCTACTTATCTATGTTTTTAAAATCCGTAGTAAGCCGAGGATTACTCAATGTTTGGCTTTTAAAAGACTGGTTCATTATTTAGTGAAATGAGATTTAAAAAAAAGTTTTAAAGTTCCCAGACTCCTCATTTGATCATGTAACTGGGTAGGTAGAAAATTAAATAAACGCTTTATGATGCTTAGCTTTAAAGCCACTTAATTATCGATTGTTAAATATTGATTTTGTTTCATTAGCTCTTGATACGCTAAAGTGGTTTAATTTGTTAGCAGCAAAGACACCGCCGCCCAAATTAGATACTTTTCGGCTTATTAGCGCAGGATAAATAAACTGGTCAAGTACGAGTCAGCTTTCTGGATCTTGGGTTCCGTAGAAACAGACTCATAATATATTTATTGCAAAAATGTGTACAAATGATGTTCTTAATATCTAGAGTGGTGTATCAAAAGCTTACCCATTTCGGGCGTGCAAAATTTGATAATTTTTTTATAAAACTAACGAAATATTAAAGTATATTTCGGTCAGTAAATCCACGCTCGTTTATTGTTTTGCGAAAATATGGAAGTTGTAAAACTTTGCACACTTTTTTATGGACAACTTGTGGACAACGTGTAACGTGTAAGCCGATGACAAAAAAAATTACCAATGCGACTGAATCTTTTACCGCTAACTGAAATATCTAATCACTTTTAGATCCTTGTCAATTTGAAGTAATGTCTTAGCTTAAAAAATATCTTTGTACCTACTACACAGAATGCAGCCTACTGTGGAACATTAAACGCCTCATAATGCTATCTTGTACTTGCTTTATCACTCCGGGAACAAAAATAAGACTCAATATTACTTTCCACTCATAAAATGGTTGAAACAATAATTAACTGAAAATGGTTCCATAGTAAACGTTATTCATAATGATGAGTAAAATGACCTTCTTTCGGCTTAGTACCACCACTTCGTGTAACCCTGTATACCTGATATATAAAGAATAAAAAATAAATTTATTTTCTGTAACAGAGTTTTACAAAATCATGAAAAGTAGGCAGGAGTCCCTTTTAGACAAAAATTGTCTGTGCCAGAGGGCTCTTCCGTTTCTACAACACATTTTAACGTATACAATAGTGAGATAGTATCTGACATAAGAGATTCGAAACGACCAAGGTATCTGACATAAGTAGGTACTAGGAAAATAATGTTTGCCATTTTATTTACGGGACCCCAAAAACGGAACGAGCCCTGATCGCTTGGTGAATAATTGACTATAATCAAATTAATCCTAAAATTCTACGGTGGGTTTACAACGTTGTAAAATGTTATAAAAATCTCCTAAAAGCCGTATTATAGCATCGCGTTTCTTCAAAGGCACGCTGGTATCCCAACACAAATACTTATAGCTTGACCATTGTAAAAGATTTAAAAAGAAGTAAAAGATCAGACTGTACATATTTGTTTTGGAAATGCTACTTTTACGAGTACAAGTTGTTCTAGTTACATGTTGAAATGTAAGATTATCTGACGGTAAACGCGCGTTTAGAAGTTATGAGTGGTTAAATCTCGTTTGAAGCTATTAATATGGACAGATATAAACACTTCATTTGGTATCAATTTATGACTAGTTGGGTGACGCAAGATATTTAGCTACTATAAAGATATTTATAAGTATAGATCGGTATAGCGCTTTCAAAATGTCAGTTTTTTTTACTAAAACCCCAGGTCAGACAACCATGGGAGATACAAGTCTTAGTCAAGTCTTAGTACAAGTATTGTTTGTATTCTAATGTCTCCGGTTATCACCAACTTTTTTTCTATACCGCTAAATAAACGCACATTAAGAATGTTGCAGTGACACTAATGAACTAACTAATCGTCATCATCATCATTTCAGCCATAGGACGTCCACTGCTGGACATAGGCCTCCTCCATCGATTTCCCAAAGGGCTGGTTGGAAGCGGCCTGCATCCAGCGTTTCCCTGCGGTCTCTTTTAGATCGTCTGTCCACCTGGTGGGTGGACGTCCTACGCTGCGCTTATCAGTCCGTGGTCTCCATTCCAGAACCTTTCGGCCCCATCGGCCATCTGTTCTGCGTGATATGTGCCCTGCCCACTGCCACTTCAACTTGCTAATCCGGTGGGCTATGTCGGTGACTTTCGTTCGTCTACGGATCTCCTCATTTCTGATTCGATCTCGTAGAGAAACCCCGAGCATAGCCCTCTCCATAGCTCGTTATGCGACTTTGAGCTTGTTTATGAGGCCCATAGTGACATACCACGTTTCAGTGCCGTATGTCATCACTGGTAACACACACTGGTCGAAGATTTTCGTCTTAAGGCTCTGAGGTATTTTGGACGACAACTAACTAATAGTCCACATGAAAAAAGGCGGCAAGTTCGTTTGCAGGGTGATTTCGACTAAATTTATCAAGCCAATTTTTTTCATTTAATTTTCTTGGAACTATGTTAGTACTTACATTTATTTTTACACAATGCTAATTATTTCTTATGTCTTTTGAATTTCTAAATGGGCCGTTGAAACTTGTGAAAATAATGTATTTATCTTTGTTTTACTAACTTAGTGTAGGATAGGTAATTGCCAACGGTTAGTCAATATGCAAGTCTGTTGAGTAAACTCACAAGCAAAGATCCCTTCACACTCGACTTATACCTATATTCTATATTATTCTAGGATTCTATATTCTACTAGCTGCGACCCGCGGTTTCACCCACGTTATATTATACCTCCTTGAAGTTACCTCTTTGGTAGCGACAGTAACCTCCTTTGAATTACCTAGATGTATTTTTTTATGATGTTATAATTACGTCAATGTATAAGATTTCAATTCTTGTAGTTGTTTTTGTAGGGAAAAATATTAAAACAATAACGGGTCGTTTTGTCTATCAATAGTTAAAATCCTCAGATCAGAAAAACAAGGGAGATATGGCAAGGTGGCATGGTGCTAATGCATCGGGCCTAACTCCGGCTTAATGCCTATAGTCTAAAGTCGTACCTACTCACCTTGCCGCTTTTGTTTTGCATGTAGAGTGTAGACTATTAGTTACTTCATTGGTGTCGCTGCAAGTTTCTTAGCGTGCGTGAAAATTTGTAAACGTGCTGTACTTACACTGTTTTTACGTTAAGCGGTTTAGAGGTATGGTGAAAAATTGGGTGAAACACGGAGAAATTTAAATACGAACGATAATTTGTACTAAGTCATATCTCCCTTGTTATTCTGATCTATGCTAAAATCACACTCCGTCTGCCCGTTCGTCCGTCCCACCTTTAAACGGCTGTATCTTTCGATCGTAAAGATAGCCAGTTGAAATTTTCACAGAATATGTAATGTTACGGTGGAATTACTTAAAAAAATTATAAAGAAGTGAAAAAGTAAAAACGAAAGGGCCCTATACAAGAAACGTATTTTTTAACGTATTTTTGTATTAGCTAATGTAAAAACGGTAATACATACAAGCGTCAAACTTGGCATGATTATAGTACACACTCTAAAGTATAACAACAATTAATAAATAATAGTCAAGTGCGAGTCGGTTACAAATTTATATTCATTACCAAGTTATAACTCATAATTTTACTAACTTAACTGGTTACTTAGACGATCCTATCATTCGAACGTCGACCTTATCATTTCACCGAATCGAGGCCATATTTTCTAATTTTAAATTGATATTTATTGTATTCTGTGGTAGTACGGAACCCTCAGTGCGTGAGCCCGACTCACACTTGGCCGGTTTTCTAATGTTATTTTATACGATTATTTTAAAGAAAATTCTATGCTAGGCTCTTATCATCGATCTAAATGTAGGTATAAATAACTTCATTGGCTCTTATTTTCGTCATAAGACTTAGGGTAGGTATCCTAGTTTCGAAATAGAAACTGGACATTATGATACAATAAATACAGGATAACAATGTATCCGTCTGATCACGATTTAGCTCTGAATGGATTGTTAGGACTGCTCTAATCGCAATGTGCCTAATCAATCAATCAATACTATCTGTCAAAAGCCTTCCTTGACCTTATTTGCTTTTAGCTTTTGTAATGTTTTAGTCATTACCGTAACATTTGTTCGTTATTTTGTATTCTTTGTACAAAATATCTGGATAGCTGAATCAGACGCAAGCGCAGCCTGGCAGTTCTGACGTAACTGATATTGTTTTTGTCCCCTTTTGTCCTAACCAGAATAGCTCGTAGAAATCACTGTTTTAAGCTGTCACGGTTGTTCACTAAAGTTATATGATTATTTACGGGATATTACAACCTTACCACGGTAAATATCCCGTAAATAATCATATAACTTTAGCTCGTAGAAATGTTGAAATGTGAAATGCGTAACTGGTATAGAAGCCCTCTAACGTTCGCAACTTACGCCCCGGAGCACTTGTTCAAACACACGCCAAACTGTTCGAGTGATAGGTCTTTGAACCGGGTTTGTGTTTGCGGTTTACTTTATATAGTTTCTTCTTAAAGGTGGCGATAAATTAACGATTTGCATCTCTCTCTGTAACGTAAACAGTCGTGATGTATGTAAACAAGGTTGTGCTAATACCTTTGCGTAAATCTTAGCCATCTCATGAGTAATGTGCAACATATAAAGTGACTATTTATAGTTTGGGATGGGATTTTCTTTATAATGAAATTAGCTAACCTAGCTACGTCCCGCGGTTTTACCCGTATAGACATTGCTCCAACGATGATCATCATTATCATCATCAGCACCCAGAAAACATCCACGAATATAGGCCTCCGCCTTAGAACTCCACACTGAACGATAGCCTGCCATCTGCATCCACTGGATGCCCGCGACTCTCACGATGTCGTCGGTCCATCTAGTAGGAGGCCTACGTACGCTGCGACTTCCAGTTCTTGAATAACCTTTCTTCCCCATCGGTTATGAGCGATGTGGCCTGCCCAATGCCACTTCAACTTGCAAATTTTATTAGCTATGTCGGTGACTCTGGTTCTACGGCGAATATCCTCGTTCCGGATTCTATCTCACAAAGAAACTCCGAGCATAGCTCTCTCCATTGCTCGCTGTGCTTTAACAATATCTATGTAAAAATCAAGTTGATCTGGCGCTCTGTTAATGCATTAAAGATAAATGTGACAGAAAAACCAACACACTTCCATCTTTATAATAATAGTATGATGCCACTCGAGAAAGTGTTGAATATTTTTTAATGCCGTTTTTTTCACGTAACTACACTCTTTGAGCATAATTTTTTAGGCAATTAGAAGACTAAAACAGTAAAATTAAATGGCCTGTGTTAAAATAATAAGATTTATCCGATTCTACGAAGTATTTAGAAGTATTCAGCGTTTCAAAGGCCGTTTACAGAGTTATTCTAAAGAAAATAAATATTAAAACGCAAAGTCGTCGCAAAAAGCGGCTCCGAGTGTTTGCGCTAGTGTCGTGTGTCTGCGGCGGGTTTGTTTTAATTACTGCTGCAAATATTTGTCCTGGTACAGCTGGTGGTTATCTCTGTCTTATCTGTCAAACCTCAGTCAATGCTAGAGGCACGGGCCACGGAATCACAAATAAACGACTAAAATAACATTCCCACTTAGTTTAAATCCTCTTGCTTCAGATGTCATGTTCTATATTTTTAACCGACTTCAAAAAGGGATCTCCCGTACTTATTTATAAACTTTTTTTCTTTGGAACATGGTTCATTATATCGGTCAATCCTTCGAGATTCGAGTAAGAAGGCCGTTGAAGCTTTACGACTACCCTTTTGAAAAAGAAATAACATAAAATTGACACAATTTTTATGTAGAAACGTACCGTATGGCGAAACATAAAGCTTGTTACAATTTATAGTGATTACTTTGGCACCATCTGTAAAGAGTTCCGTTTGATACTTACATCAAGATCGATCATAAACCGAAGGGTTTTTGTAATCGCAGGGAAATGGGCCATCGCTTGGAACAAAGCTGTCAGAAATTTTATTCGTTTGGTTTGTACATGTACATTGTACATACATAAATGTATAAGTTAATAAAGGCATTTGCCACACTAATAGCTCACATGCAAAAATAGGGCGACAACGTCGCTGGGTGAGTTCGAATAATCAAGCCTGATTGAGTCCAGACGCGTTCGTACCCACCACGTTATCTTACCATGTCTCCCTTGTTTATCTGATCTGAGGTTGGTCGTAGAATTATAGTTCCTACTTGGCACCCAGTTGCTGATGCAGAATCATTTTTCGTTTTCCGAAACTAGTTTCGAAACTTTGTTTCTTATATGGCCGAAGCGGAGAAACACGTATAATAACTGACCTCATTTTGACTTAGCAGTAACCTTGTATGTTCCGAAGAACTTTTCTACGTACAAGTATCTAATTTCTCGCTATTTGCTTTCAGACAATGTTTGACGTTCTTCGATCTGTTTCCAAAATAGTTGTTTGATTTCGAACGTGAATGACCGAATGCTTGAACAACATATTTGTGATACATTAATTCCCACATAAGGTGGTTAGTGTTTACGCGCTCACAAATGTTATCCACCGGCTCTGTCGGATGGTTTCACTGATTTATCTCACCCAAACGGTACCCATTCTCTTCCTTCATTTCGCAATGCTGATCCGTCTATGAAACGGTTCTAAAGGTGAATCACCTCGTGAACTAACGATTACGAGATCACTCATATATATTTACTTTGGATATTGAATGCTGAATAAATATTTCAAATTGAAATTTAGCTAGTAACTAAGATAAAACATAACATAAGATACTTGTCGAAAGATAATACAGTGCATTCAGTATCGTTCGATTCGAGATAGTTTTCTTACATCATTTTATCGTATACCTACTCAGAGACGAGTTTATTTGCAAGTTTTGGACAAGGTACTGACTTATTATGGTTTCGATAATTTAAAGAAATGAATAGTTTTCTATTAAAAATCTGACTTCAAAATTAGTAAAATACGCAATTTTATTTACTTGAATGAGAATATTATGTCATCCAAGTAAACGAATTATCCAGTTATTTAAATTTAAAAACCAAATTAAATTTCTAAGGGACCAAAAAATTTTAATAAAATAAAAAATACGATCCGAATTGAGAACCTTCCTCCTTTTTCGAAGTCGCAGAAAGTTGAAGTTAAATAGTTTCAGCTGTACGTATAAAGAAAAAAACATTAAGTATTATTTACAAACATCTGTAAAATTTTCACTTTGATTTCAATTTCTAAGGAAACTTATTTGAATCAATATGAAAATATTGCTGAACATTTGTAAGTGAAGTTTTTTTATTCGTTCTGCTTAGAATTATCATAATTACTTTCATTCGTGTTATGCCTTAAAAATATTGAAATGCGTGAGCGAGATAGATGATGCAGGAAGCATGGGTTCTTAAACGCACGATCGGTAAATGATATTTAGGACTCTTGAATTATTTAAGTAAGTGGACCCGAGTATGTATTAGTACACGGTGAACGTACTGCGATCCCCAAGCCGCCTGCCAAGCGTGGGGATTATGGCAACATCCCTCTCTAAGAGGAAGGCCGTTGTCCAGCAGTGGACGTTTACTGGCTGATGATGGTGATTATGTGATGATGTGAATTCTTTAAGATATTTAATCACCCACCGGTAGGTATCATATAAGACAAAAAATTAACACAGTAATAAAACTGCTGGCCTTATAGCTATAAATAATCTCAACTACGATAGGTAATACGAGTACCCGATTAAATGTCAATGCTTCATATAAATGTTCCAAATAAAAATCTTAGCGTTACGAATTAAATAAATTTCCCTTGGTTTCCAATACACCGTGAAATAGAAAACAGTATTTATCTGGGCATTTCACTTAGAAAGGTTCTTCAAGGGAGTTAAGTGGCCGTAAAAATCAGGCAGGGCCGGATTCAGCGTGTCGAACGGCACTTAAATCTTACACCCAATAAATGTGCGCGACGCTGAGCTCAGGGCCGTAATTGGTGGTACATGATTGCAGTCGCAGGCGCAGCGCAAGCGATCACCAATACTTTTATAATTCTCATTGGTCCCGTTTAATGACGTGTGACAGCCCTGTTTTGAGAACAATGAGGCTGTAATTGGATTTTTACAGGATATTTCCCATAAGTGAAATGGGGCTACGGTTGTATTATTTTATTCAATGCATATTATAAAGATAGATATTATATTATTCAGAGTTGGTGTCTTTATTTTGTGTAAGACTTTCCAAATGTTAAATTATATTGCCCGCAAAATATCATCTCAGTATCAATACCATAATTTTAGCCTGTCTATAACTTGAAACACACTGACACTGAAAAATATATTTGTTGCACATTTTTATTTTATTGTATAGGCTTGCAATTTACCTCTACCTCGCCTGTTGTTAAGCGATGATGCGGTCTATGATGGAACACGCTTGCTTTGAAGAAACCGATAGACTCGATAAATATCCAAAATATTCCAAAAGCTCGTATGAAGAGCACTGATCAAATCCTTAAAAGCCATTTAGAAATGGCCGTCCGTTTTACAGCGCATCGTCCGCGCCACATATTGTTGAACAGTTAGTATGAACCTGCGCAAGCGCCGCGGGACGCCGGCACCCCCGCTTCCCTGGCCCCCATCACCTTTATTTATATTTATTTACCTTCCCTTCATTCACTGAGGGCCGCCCTTTCGGCCCTTTTTGTCGCAATAGCACGATACAAATATTGTGAAAGAGGCTGCGGTTTGACTGAATTTATTGTGCCACAATTGGATATGGGTCTGATGACGCTTGCATTCCTGTCTTGGAGGATGGGTTGTACCTTTTTTCAGTTAAAACTGTTATTTAATGCACGTGAAAGCTTTTGATCGAATAACGGTACTTTTACACTAAGTCTTTTTGTAGTTCCACATAATGTTGTACTTTAAGTATTATCATCTTATTATTAATTATGAGCATTTGATCACTACATTTTATTATTATCATTCAAACAGTAATGAAGCAATGATTGATGATGATGAAGTACATAGAATTGCTACGCCTAATTATTTCGTAGCACTTCTACGATAGGTACTACGAGACAATGTCAACGACAGTTATACACGTAAGACGAACAAGACAGATAATTATAAGTATCAGAACCTCGAAAGGTTTCTTCAAATCCAATCAAGTCTCCGAGAGAACGGCATAGCTACATTTATAAAAGGCGTATCTCCAGAAGACAATGCAAAGATAAATCACCACATTATTGTTTTGACCGGCCCGAATCTCCGAACATCTGAAGGCTGTGACGACGTTCACGTGCATCGGTTATCTATCATGATAAATGGCGTATTTATTTATCCGACGAGCCTAAATAGCTATGGTAATATTGGCCCTACAACAGCACAAAAGGTAACAAAACACAAAAGTTGAAAAAGGTAAACCGCGCTATTTACAAAGTGGCTAGCGAGGACCACACAGCCACAATCGCGCCGCGCGTGCGACTCGCCCGCTCCACTGGAAAAAAATCATTCCCAACATAGATCTTTTTTCGGTTACAGATCTCGCATTTTGTTGGTGTGATTTGTGACGTTCGGAAATGTTAATGGTGCGGTTTATTGATTTTTTTGGGTTGTATTTTTCGCAAGCTGGGTTCACATTTTATGTGACAATTAACGAATGCTGGTTTTTGGTAATCGTTCAAGGAAGTGGCATCTGTGTGTCTGTGTGAGTTTGTAAAAGCGCGAATGTTTGGCTGCGCATGGCGCGGGCGGTGTTTACGCGCCGCGAGCGCGGTGCGCGGGCGCGTTGACGGACGATGCGCAGAGCTCCAGTCTTTGACACCGCACTCGGCCTCCGACGCTCACCTTATTTTTAGATGACTACCTAATCATTTTTAACCACATTGCATTGTTTTGAAACAATGTGTTTGTATTATTATTGTCAGAATGGCTAAAACCTAAATTGCAACCAGAGACAGAACCTACTTTACATAATATTTAATATCCTTCCATATACAAACTGAATGCAGAAGTTTAATTCAATTTACCGTTACAAGCAATATATTTTTACATGTAGACATGTCTTGAAAGATAAAAGTAGTTCGTAACATAAAAGGCAAAAAGCCCGAGGCGTAAAGCGTGGTGATGGCTAGTAAACTGCTTTGGCTTGAAGCCAGTGCAACGAAGCAGACAGCGAATCCTGCGGCATTTCACCATTACTCAGTTAGCTCATATTATGTAACAGACGCATTCTAGCTTTTTAAAAGCGCAAAAAATCACCCTGAAATAAATCATACAGAATTAGTTTTTAAAAGTATGTGAAACATGATGGCATAAGAGTGTCATGTCATTTGCCGTCACGGCATATGAGTTGGTTTTACTGCCAAACCGTGCCAATAGATATTTAACATCAAAAACAATTCTGAGATACAAGCTTCTCTGCTTTACAAGGAATGCACTCTAAGCTTTAAACGAATAGTAATTATGTGCCATAAAATTATGATAAGGCTAGTAAACTCAATTTCATGCTGCGATAAGATCGATAAGTATCTTTACTGGTGAAAGACATACTCATAACGAGGAATCTCCTGAATCTATGACCGCAGTCATTATCGTACCGTAAAAAATGCGATTGCATCAATATATTCTTCGGGAGATCATTAAAGAGTGTGGAAGTCGTTAGGTACACGCTATTAGCTACGTTTACATATGCACACATGCGCTACTTTAGGGCACGTCTAATTGAATGTAGGCGCGGCGGCGGCTGCGGCGGGCCTAACCTAATTTACATTAATGCAAACGAGGAGCATTGTTCAGGTGTGAAACGCCAGTGTCAACACGAGGCCTCTGCTCAAATAGTTTATTAGCTCCACCCAGCGCTGTTCTGGCCGACAGACCTTTGTAACACTGACAGCCCTCTAAAAAACACGCATGCTTAACGCTTAAATATGACTATTCAAGACGTCGCACCGTACATACAGACATGTCTAAATAAAGTGTCCACACACTTTTGTTACGTATTTCTTAGGGCGTTCTATAAAGCCGAGAAGCAGTGCTACGAACGCTCTATCGACGGTTGGTACGATGCCTATTTCATATTCCATCGAGATATTTTGTGGAGTGTCCGATAAGGTACTTGATATTCGTGTTACGGCGGATCTAAATTGCAAATTTGACTTTTGGATGTCAGTAAAGCGACAAAGCTATGACGATTTCACAAAATGCATTAACATTTTACGAGATCTTTACATCTGCTTTATAGTACCGATTAAGGGGCGATTTAACGCCTATAAATGTTTTTGATTGTGCGACAAAGTGTGGCAGAATTGTGACGGAATCACGGCAGGTCTTTGACCGGGGGTGGGCTGCGGTAGACTGAAACTCAAGAAGATCGTGGCGGTCACTAGCTATAGGCTGGTCTCGCAGCCTTCTGGGTCGGCACCGCAAGCTGAGCATTGAGCAAGCGACTGTTTGTGGTCTGCGGACTAAGATAATAATATGTATGTGGTATGTACCTAATACATGTTCAGTTTTTACTTGAAGTTCCTTTAATGACCTACTTTGCTACGTGCAACTTACATCTTATGGTTATATGAATATTGATTGAATCAGGCGTTACTTTGCGGAAGTCCATCTTCAAAACTGTTTTTCTGACGAATCTTTAATGAATTTCCCCTTCTACGTTGCTTCAAGTACAATAAGGAATTTGGGATACATAATTTTACGAAATAATTTTCTTACAAACACATATCTAAAGAGTAAAATTGTTTAACCCAAATTCTTTATTTTACTTGAAGCTACGTAAAAATGGACATACACTAGAGATTTGACAATAAGACAGTTCAGTTATATTATTATTAACGGAATATTTACCGTGATAAGGCTGTGGGTGGAGCTCCCAATATTTCAACGTAGTTAGGTAGGTACCTGCACCATGTTCATGGGAAGACTGAAGAGTGACAAGCACAACCTTATCAGGGTACATATAGTTTTTTTATGTCATAGGTGGCAAATAAGCAGACGGGCCGCCTGATGGTAAGCAGTCATCGTCGCCTATGGATACTTATAACACCAGAGGCATCACAAAAACGTTGCCGACCTTGAAGGACTCTTTTTCTTATATCTTGTTAATAATCTTATATAACAGTAATGAACAGTCGTGATAGATTAAAAGTGTTCTAATTATTATAGTTGGCAAAAATTTACGGGAGATTTTAATTAACATTTTGCTAACTTTGATTAATTAAATATATATTTTCGGATACCTGTAAAATTTTATAACTAAAATAACTACCGACAAAAATATTCTTACTTAAAAAATTTGTAACAAATAACGAGATTTAACATCGCGTGAATTAAACCAAATGCCATTGCGGAGGCTTGCATAAAATGACGTCACTTACGAGACAATGGTCGATCATAAATTAAAGTGACAATCTACCTCATCGGAAATTAATCTCCCAATGTCATGTGTCATGTGTATCGCAGTTTGTCCTCCGTAATAACATATAAAAAATTACCGATTGAGACCTCGGAGCAAGGTAAAGTGCATTCTTGTGTTGGAGTCAATTCGCAAGTGTGTGCGAATATGCGCGATGTTTGTTATTGTAACCATCCTGTAGTAACACTCGTTTATGATTCATTCTTTGTCTCCGCGTCGAATTATAATCGCAAATTGAGCTGGTTCTATCAATGAGTTGCGAAAATACGTCTCGTAACTTTCACTGTCTATTGGTATCCGAGTGGAGACAATTATTACGTAATATATTGAACACAATAGATTTGGCATGTTTGAACTGTACCTACTGCTGGTGGCATTTAGCATAAAGCCAGTTGCAGACGATGCTCAGTAAACTGGCGAGAGTACTCCGCCAATTATGAATTTTGATCATTATTTTTTTGTTTGGTAGGCCATACTTCAGAGGTAGTCCCCACATATATTTGATCGAATCCATATAAAATTTATTCAGTGCTTATTGAGAAAAAACCAACAAAATAAATAATTAAAAATACACATAATATAACGTTTTGGTTTGTGGCTACAACAAGTTTTGATGAGGACTTTCAATCTCAGTTTTAACTCTCAATTTTCAACTTTTTTGTTGCAAGGATAGTATATACAATATAGTTTTGAAGTAGGTTATATATTTTGTTCAATTTTTTTAACTTATAAGCTATTATAATGAAAATATTTGAATAATATTAACACATTCATTGGTTCAATACAGCTGAAGGATGCTCGTTCAGTAACTATAGTGGTATCTGTGGACGCTGATCGAGATTCAATTGTTTACATTATTATTATCATAATTTTTACGTACGTCCATATGGATCGTTTTTGTTCGCTTTGAAATATCGAGAATAACAGTGTTTTTAATATGAAAATCACGTTATAGAAAAATCATGCTTCTTTGATATGTATAATAAATAGAGAAGTACTTATTTTAGTTTCATATGTGAAAATAAAGTTTTGTTGTGTGTTTTATGTTTTCCACAATAAGAACGTTAAATAGCGATATGAATTTGGAATTCTATTGATTATTTTTTATTATTTGGCAACAATTGGAGTTAATATCGGCTTACCTTCTTAATTTATCGTAAAAACCAGTGCCTAATTGATTATTCAGAACTAATATCACTTGTGGCATGAAGTATTGTGGGATATCTTAGTATCGTGGCATTGTGTATAATTTTCCAAAACTTGTGCTTTTTAAAGTATTAATAGATAATTAAGGTGTATTATTCATCAATAAACGATCGTCATCGGACACGAGTGTAGGCAAATTCTATATAGCGCAGTAAAACGTGTCCAATTCCAGAAAACCTCTAGTAGATAAGGCCTACTAACAACTTAGCTTACTTAGGTACTTTGCTTGGCCTCAATTATTTGACGATATTTACTAAAACTTGATATTAATTAATAACTTGAAAATTCTATGACTAGACACTTAATAAATAGACGAGATGGTGTGAGCCAAAACTTTAAAAAAAATATGGATGCCGATAATTATAAGCTTTCAGTAAGTTGTAAAGCAGTGTAATGAGTACATAGGCGGCCGTGACCACTCGTACTCAGAACTGCAGCCATGCGCCATGCGGTCGAGTTCAAGGGAAAATCTTAGGAGATAACTAGTCACTCGACTGCTTAGGTTATATTAACGTCTAATGTTTTGATAAACTCCCTTGGCCTGGCGCCCAGGATTTAGGATAAACGTGTTGCTCAATAACAATAAACACGACTCCTCTGTAGTCTCATTCCGTTTACAATGTTTCATCGGTTTCCGCTACGTTTCACCTGCTCCCAGTTCATAGGCGTTCCCCTCTGGTGTTCGTCCTACATTCCAACCCATTCGTGTTTGTGTGTTCAGGTGTTTAGTAAATTATGCTTCCTGAATTTTTGCATTTTAATCACTGTACACAGAACTCGAACTCTTTCGGGAATTTTAATGAGAAATCCAACGAGTGAATTCAATTATCAATTTACATTTTTAAGTACGCTTGTTGTTAAAAGCGCCACTGGCATGTAATTGGTTTTGGTTTACGGGCTTATTGTTTATATGGAAAAGCATCGATGCGTGCATTCGTATGTTTGGCAGTTTATGATCCGCCACCGAGTTGAAGAATGTTAACAAACAATCGTTTACACATACCTCGCGGGTGTCGCAAGCAATCGATGCATTTCCCTTTTGTTTACAAACTGTGAAAAGTACTGTAACTGTCTTGTGAGCTAGCACATAACACACCTTAAAAACATTAAACATTCACTTATGTGTGCTAATCGGGAAACAATGTGTCGTGAAGAAGTCAGTAGGTATCAGTCAGGCGTTTTATATTTGTTTTGGTATTTGCGCGCCGATACTACGCTAAGCGTTTCATATTCATAAGACATTTTCATAATATCTGGAGCAAATAGCTTTGCATAATTTCAAATAGCCATATTTTGAATTCAAATTTAGCAGTTGTATTCATCTCTAAATAAAATTTGCATTCAATGTCTTGATATCGAATTACGCGTTTGACATGAGTCTAATTTACAGACTACCGCGCAATGGGGCTGCATTTGTATTGTAGCGAATGCAGTATTTATAGAGCAGAGTGGTCGTGGGCCGCGGGCGGCGGCCCATGTGAAGCCTCAACCGCATACGACTTGTTCTCACGCAGCTTGTTTTCCCGTCCCACTCTCACTTCCATTCGAATCCATTTCCATCTCTCTTATTTTGAGATTCTGAGGTCCAGTTATTTATTTCAATATGACATTAAGTATTTTCTATATAATTATGTAGCTGTATTCTATGCGTAGCTCTGTAGAAACGTGTTTCATAAACATTTCAGTTGATTCTGATGAACTTTGATCAAATGCAAATAAAGTGTACATCAAAGCAATGACATCAGAATAATCAGGCATTGAACTAATCATCTAAACTTAGTAGACATTGATAAAAGCTTAGATTAAAAGTGGAGAATTCCCACTGTAGGATTGGTGGAACTTACAGTACCTATAAAGTAATATAAAAACAATTTGTGATAAATAATTCATTTTTACAAAAAATACAATTAAATTCACAGGAAGTTTGATACGGGATTCATTCCCTAAATTTTCCAGCTTTAGAGGTTGAACATTTTATACAAATTTAAATGGAACTACCGATTTAAAAATATACAGTAAAATCGGTTCATCATTGGTAAAAACATCGAATAAAAAACACAAATAATACAGTCGAATTGAGAACCTCCTTTTTTGAAGACAGCTGAAAATTGCCAATCTCTTTAGTGCTAACCTTGGATTTGTAGATACAAGATTGAAACGTAAAACCTTATAAGCAGTTAAGTTTTTTCTTGATGCAATGTAGCCTCGAGGTAAGCGGAGCAGGCGTTATTTGGTCTAGCGACGATTGTCCCCGGCAGAACAATGCTTCCAGTCGGCCGTGATTAATAAACTAATGGGTTTAATTGGTACCTAGAGGCGCCCGTGGCCGCACCGTGGTCACGTCATTATTTTGACTGAACGATCGACTCGTGACTCCGATAAAGCACATACGCGACAGGGTTGATTGTTTTATTATTTGCGCGCACAAAGTTCAACATCCGTCTTAGTAAATTATATTATTGCGACACGAGCAAAAGGTTTTTTTTTTTTTCCTTTTAGTATGTATAGTTAATTGCAATGCATGTATCTATCTATCTATAGATATATATAAAAATGAATCCCTATTTACATTGGTCACGCCATAACTTGAGAACGACTTTAACGAGTTCATTCATCTTTTTTTTAAGTTTTCTAATCCTTTGTCGCAGGTTCTTACGGAAATAAAAATAAAGATTGCGCTGAAAGTTGGAAAATTTCAGAAAACTTTTTTTACGAGAGGCGATTTTAACTTCGCTCATTTGACAGTTCTGAGACAGGACAACGTTTGTCGGGTCAGCTAGTTACAGATAAATATCACCGTTTCCTCGTGGCCATACCTACTAGCTTGTTAAACCAGTATGACCACGATGATATAAATATCGTCATAGCCCTACTGTAACATCATATAGTGATACGTTAATGATTTGGTGATGTCACCGGTTGATTTCGAAAGGAAAGTGGCAATCCCAAGGCTCAACATTAGTTTATAGTGACGTAAAATCCTAAAATCTGTAAAGATAAAACGACCCAAGTTCTGCATACTTTAGCTGGCCAATGAGACATAAATATGAAGTTATTGGTCATTGTTTTAATACAACTGCCGGCGCACTGGTCATAACTATAATGCAAGATGCTTTGGCCTGAAATCCACTCTCGGATATGTGCGAATATGTATTTAAAGAGCATTTTCCAATGTACGTCATTGGAAAATGCTCTTTAAATACATATTCGCAATGCTCATCATCATCATTATCATCATTTCAGACATAGGACGTCTACTGCTGGACAGACGATCTAAAAGAGACTGCAGGGAAACGCTTAAAGCAGGCCGCTTCTAACTTGTCCTTTTGGAGACCGATGGGGGAGGCCTATGTCCAGCAGTGGACGTCCTATGGCTGAAATGGTGATGATGATATTGATGAGCATTTTCCAATGTACGTCATTGGAAAATGCTCATTAAATACATATTCGCACATATCCGAGATTGGATTTCCTAGCAGTGGACGTCCTATGGCTGATATGATGATGATGATGATGATGACAGTATATCAAACTTTCGCATATCAAATTGAAATTGACACAGGACTCAAAATATTAAAGCCGTGTCCGTATACATTTCAAAATCGCGGAGTTATCTCTGTGAGTTTGTACGAGTAAGCTCGGCGTTTGGTGGTAATAAATTATCGTGTCGGAACACAAAAGATGGCATTGTGGAGTGGACACGGCGACGCGCGACGGGTGATAGCGATCGCACGCCAGCTCGGTTGCACTCTGCGCGACTCGCGACTCGACTTCTTTGCGTCTCTCGCGTTCGCGCTGATCCTTCATGTTGCCATAAACATTATAGTGCTAACAGACGTATGGATTTGGTTGACGAACCACCGTCCGGCGGCGGTTCCTCAAGCAAGTACGTCTCGTCTGTTAGCACTATTATTACCAAGACATATCTACGTTTAGTAACATTATTCATTTCCTTCTTTCTCTACCGTCTGGGCATTATTTTAAATATCATTCATGGTGCTCAAGAGGTTTTACTAAAGCTATACCTTGCTACGATCGAATTAGGATCTACATTTTCTATTCTCCCAACTAGCTTTACACGAGCATGCACAGCAACAGGTCGCATCTACTTTTGAAAGTGCCTCGTTATCATCTCGTGGGACAAAAATGGCTAGCGCGCTTTGTATTCATATATTCATCGACATAGATAAATATTCAGTATTGTTCAATTTGAAGAGTCTGACATTGAATGGCAGATTGCGCGGCCGCGACGGAATCGGCAGTCCGACACGACAGCGGGCGACACGCTTCGGGTTCCGCGCTCGTCGTTTTATGTCCAATTAATTTAAATAATAGCCACCACCCGGACCTACCTGCGAGACTACTGCTGCCGAGGCCCTTCTTTATAACTGACTTCAAAAAAGGAGGGGGTTTTCAATTCATTTGTTTTAGTTTTATGTTTGTTACCTCAGAACTCCGTCGTTTATAAACTAGTTTGGAAAGTTCTTAACTTATTTTATCATTTCATCATCAATGGTCCCATAGAAATTTCTTCAAAATCGGTTCAGTAGTTTGGTTTTTAAATCAAAATAACTGGAAAAATATGTCATCCAAGTAAATGACGCAATTTCGTTTACTAATTTTGAAGTCGGTTTTTTAAATTGATAATTTATATACGTCACTCATCACAAGCGTTTAGGAACTATTCTGAGCCTCAGAAGGACTTGTAACGATATTTCGTAGCTAGGCTCTATCGCTTTTCGGAACAATATCACAACTCTTAAAGTTGAATCTCAAAAGGATCCAATCGATTATGTTCTATTATTACTATACTAACAGATCTTTCTTATATTCCTCGCGTCCCGAATAGGCATAAAGAGCTCTAGACTTTCAAATTAGCATCTCTTAAAAGTGAATCGATCGTTTTGAGGTCGCTCATTGTGTTCCTAAAAGGGGACATTTGTCTACCATTATTATTTGGGGCCGGTTTTTTCATGTACCTGCCTACGTGGCGCCTATCTATTCATATTCAAATCGGTATTTCTTGTTGGGTAATTTTGAACATTTATTTACAATTGTGTAATCCGATCACTGGGATGATAAATTAAATGAGGCGACATAAGTGAGATGAATTGATGCTTTCCTTGCCACAATTGGGCGTCAATATTGATATTGAGCTCTGATAATAGATATCTGAACGCCCGCCGTGGATTCCGTCTCGGGACTTGTAAACAGGGTTTAAAAATAGATAGGATCGTAATAGAACGTTTACTACGTTTTATTGGATATACTAAATGCGTAATTACAAGCATGTCTTTTTTTAAAATAAGATAGAAAGATGCAAAGAAGTCTTTTGTGAATTACAGTTTTAGAATGAACATAATTTCTATATAAATAAATAAATATTCGGGACATTTTTGCACACACAGTCATCTGACCCCAATTTTAGCAAAGGTTATGATATGGCTGCCAGAGACTGATGTACATACACATAGTACATAGTTTTTAAATACATACATACATAGTTTTTAAATACATACTTAAATAGATAATTAACAACCAGATATAGAACAAACACAAATGCTCATCACACAAATGTTTGTCCTACGTGGGAATCGAACCCACGCCCTCAGGCTCAGAAGGTAGGTTCACTACCAACTGGACCAACGGACTATCAATATATACGTGTAATACACAAGAATCATCGTCTTCGAACTATAAGAAGGTATTACAAGATCGTGCACAATTACAAAGTATTAAAAGTAATACGCGCGAAAATATCCATGCGCAGATCGAGTGGTATCTCCAGGCTGCATTTTTGCACTTCAACTGGCCAGGGGCCTTATTCATTAGCGTGGTGTTCCTCCCACCAGCCGCAGTCATTTTACTTTATTTATGGACGCTGAGCCGAGGTGAGACCCCAATTTCGCATGCGTCCGAGCCTCAATAATTATACCCTAGCGATGGCTGAAGAAGGATGCCATTTTTATTAAACGATTATGAATACATAAAGCTATAAATATAGGTATATGCTACGACTAAAATAAACGGAATGGACGGGCCCTAACCATTGAAATTGCTCAGTAAAAACGAGTCAAAACCGTCGGACATATACTTCAACACCTAATTATATAAATGTACAGTAACTATATTTGTTACAAAATATAGATCCCGGTTTTATTTGTTTATTTACACTTCGGGAAAGCATATGAATGCATTATTTTGTCAGATGTTTCGTTATCACGTAATAATAGACACGTGTTGCACTTCCTACGGCTAGAGACCGAAAGAAACGAAATGAGAGCCGGCGCTTATTTTATTATCTTCAAAAATGCGCTTCTACTGGGCACGTCCATTCTTTTTATTTTGGTCGAAGGCTATATGTAGGTATATATATAAAAGGTGATGTGTGTATGTGTGTTTTAGTGTTTGAATATTATCTCTACAAAATACAATAACAAGATTTGAAGTCTATACATTGACATATTGTATCATAGAAGAAAGCAATATGAAATTGTCATCTAAGTCAAAGGAGGTTGCTACAAGGTTGCATTGTTTTTATCTTTTACTGGCAGATAGCTGATGTTATAAGGAGTAATTTAGGCTACTTTTGTCCCGGATATAACGTGGGTGAAACAGCAGAGCGCAGCTAGTATATATATAAAGCTATAAATTGTCTGCGCTTATGTGTGTCGTTGTTCATCCCTATTGATAGTGCAATTCGAATGTTTTTTTTTTTTAACTTAAAGCCATAGAAGTAGTATGGTATACAAAGTCCTTACTTAAAGCATAACGTGGCGTGACACATTGACATAACATATTTTAGTGTTTACATTCTATGTTGAAGTCATAATGTACATTAAAAAAAAAAGCTTCAGTTTTTATACTAATGTATATTTAATTAATGTTTATAACCTGTATGAATCTTTCGCTCAAGGATTTCTTATTCTACGTACATATAAAATATTTGCTTTTAGTTCAATTAAACTTTATATTTCGATACTAAACGAGGCAGTATTTATTTTTACAATAAAAAATGTTGTAACTACTTACAATATGTATGCTGTAATAGCCAGATAATTTATATGCGCAATTTTTTACTGCTTCTTTAATGCTTTAGCTCCGCTGGTAATCGTTTATCGCCTCGCACTACCTTAGTATAAAACGATCTATTTATCGTGGAAGGCTCCATGCATGCAAACTATGTGTTAGAGGGGACAACATCAACATTTAATCCGCTCATAAATAATTGGGGCGCTTAAGTGAATTAGACATAAAACCTGTTCAATGTTTTTTTATCCACGGAGTTTTATTTATCGGCCGCGCATCAAAGGTGGAGCATAAGGTCGAGGGATGTGGTGGCAAAAAGCTCTCCCGTGTCCGCGATGTCGAGATAACATTAAACTGAGCATTTGTTATCCTTATCTCATGTTTGAGCGTGGCTAATGTGGCTGCAGGCCGATACACCCGATCGATTTATGTCGCCTGGCACCCACGACAAATTGATAATTAATTTACGAACGATGCCTTTGATGGTGCCGGATTATTTGCAAGCCATTAAAATGTTGGTCAACATTAAAATACTTAAGCTGGTTAAAAACAAATAAATTCGCGTATAATCGTGTCGAGTGCTGCGCAGCCGCTCCCTGTGAACAATGGCTCCAGACTGATGGTTGACTATGGCGACCATTGTCCCCAGATAAGCGGCATAAATAATCGGCTCTACCTCGTGATGGACTGCCTTATGGAATGTTTGACTTGAGAGAATCATTTCTGTTTTACTTGAGAATTTTCCATTCAAGGCATTTGGAGAGGTACATAATGCTTATATTATTTAATATTTTTATGAATTAAAAAGGTACTTAATAAACAATAATAAATAAATATTCGGGACATTTTTGCACACACGGTCATCTGACCCTCAACTAAGCAAAGCTTGTGATATGGCTGCCAGAGACTGATATACATATATAGTTTTAAATACATACTAAAATAGATATTAACACCCAGATATAGAACAAACACAAATGTTCATCACATAAATGTTTGTCCTAGGTGGAAATCGAATCCACGCCCCCAAGCTCAGAAGGTAGGTTCACTACCAGCTGGACCAACGGTCTATCTAACTACTTGTACGTACCTCACTTATAAAATGTAGATAATTTGAAGCAAAAAGTTCTTATTATAATATTTCCCAATTTTTACAATGCATAAGTACGTTTAAATTATTAAAATATTCCCGACATGCAGCGTATAAGCATTAATACAGGCATTTATAAGTATTTTTGTCTATATCTACTTCTATTTGCTATGACTAAATTTACTAGGTATATCTATATGGATACCTTGAACTTTAGTCACCAATAAATTCAATCAGTTTATTGTTTTAATATCAATATCTATCAAAATAAAAGTGACGTTAAGTCCGTGTTTGGAATGCGTAATCAATAAAATATTCGCTCTCACGCCCTCGCGCGCCTCACAAAGACCCATCTAATGGACATCCATTGATAAAAACAGTTACTACCACAAAATAAATAACAACACGCGACTCTCGACAAACGTATTATCTCGCGCTCTTTATGATAAACGAATCGAGATCCTGGATATTACTCCCTATAAAATAAAACGGTGAATTGACATATGCGTCATTACAATACTTAGTTCAAAATAAACTGGAGAAGTTACAGCCGATTTTCGCTAAATTATTTGACGATGCGGAAGAAACCGCAGCGTTAGAGCCCCATGTCAACCTGTCCATTCGATAAATCGTCAATTGTTTCCAAACGTGTCGCTAGAGTCAAGCCGATATTATGTTTATCTTTACCAACACACATTTTGCGGATAACTAGCCGGTCTCCGGTTAACAAAACTAGTTGGTCACGCGAAATGTTTCCTTAAACTAGTTTAAATCTTTCAATTTAGTTTTTAAAAGTATACCGCATTAAGTTACCAAATAATCGCGACCTCTCCAGGTATTTTTGTCAAATTAGTGAAAAAACTGTTTTTTAATCGGGGATCAAAACAATAAAAAACGATCTTTTGTGTAATTTGATATCGTATGGACGTAAACCTGACACGACGCAGTCTAAACGTTCTGACTGTTCGAAATACCTGCGATGTAATAATGTGAACTAGTTCTCCGAGACTAAAAGCTATGCGTTAAAAAGAACAAAAGAAACGAATAAGTTCTAATCGACGACTCGAGGCACAGTAGTCGTTTCACACTGATTATGTTTGAAGTAAGAAGACATGTGTCATAAAAATATGCATGTCAAGAGACACGTTGCCCCGAAATGCTCGTAAGCGCCGCTCTAATCCTTTAAAACAATGCTAATGGATCTACGTGAAGTCTGCCGCATCAGAGTCCTGTCAACGTATTATACACCCCGATCGACTTAACGCTTCGCTCTTCACCAATAAACTTGACACTAAATTAGAACTTTTGTTCCTTTTCTGGCCGAAAGCACAAAATTGTAAATAAATATTTTATTATACTTGTTCAGTGGACGCATTTTAGTGTGAGCGATGAACACGGGTTCACGTCAAAACATCTTTATCGGGTTATTTGTCTTATAAAATATTATCAAGAGGCTCCTCGGGACCGTCAGCAAAAGGAGAGGTACAGTGATCGGTGTGCGACTGTTTGCTTAACTCCCACGTGAAGTGATCACTCCGCTTTAGGGCCGCAGATAAACAATGAACGTGGCGATTGCTCCTCAGTTCTGTAACAAAGATGGTTTATTTTTCTTAAAGAAGAGATCTCGAAATGAATAGGTTGTTAGATGTCAATGATTGTGGCGGACGGTACCAGCCGGGGATTAGTGAGCGAGCTACGCATTCGCCTGAATCTAATTCGACGCGACGCAGCATTGGAATTGTGAACTTTTGATGTGGCTGATAAATCAATATCTTCATCACGATAGCATCTGAAAGCTTTGGTTGTTTAAGTATTAGATATAATTTAATTTTGAACGGTTTTAATGTTGAGGTCCAGAATTCGCCAACCTATTTAAAAAGTAGAATATGAGCTGTGAATGATTCGCTTTGATAAGAGATAGTCGAGCGGTCGGCGGTAAGTAAAAGCTGCAACCGGTTGCATCGGAAAGGGCGGGCATCGCCTCCCGCAATCACGTACTTGTCGCATTTTCATCACCTGCTCGCTAAAAGTGACGTAATTATGGATGCAAATCGATCAACAGCAGTTATCGGCTCGACGAGGGTTGACGCTGCAAATTAGCACGATACGCCGGTTAATGTTTATAGCCTTCCGCGATTTAGCGAAAATGGTAATTGCGAGACATGCGCGCGCGCCTCAGCCACTCCACTCCTCTGGGCGTTCCGTTGTCGCCTCATAATGGTCTTTCTATACAGGAAAACGGCCTCTTAAAACGTAATCAAGTTGACGTGAAATCTGAAAGCACTTCCAACACTTTACATACTTATTAGGTACATATACGAAACCCTTACAGAGCGAGTAAGTTTTGTTACTAACCGTTGCCGTTGCAGGGATATATCTAGGAAATGTGACGGTAAGAAACAAAGGATAACAATACGAAGTTGATCGATGTCGGAAGCGTGGATTCCATCGCTCATTCGGATGACTTGCAACTAGTGAGCATGCTCTCATTGACTCCGCCATTGACCCCGCGTCAGCCGACGTTACTGATCACAATAATATAAATAATGGAGTCACATCCGTCCCGTTGGTATCACAACTCCAAAACTATAATTCTGTAATACACAACTCAGAAGTAACAGATCGGCCCCTAGGGTGGACTACAATTGGGAGAACTCTTCAATGAGAAGGCTATGGTTAATTGACATCCAGTAGGTTTTTAGAACAGACATTAACTCAAAAAGCAAAGAAATGCTGTTTCATGCATTATTTTGAAGCCATGCCAACACCAAGATGCACGTTTGACAGTTTAAAAAAAGAAATGTGTCGGTTTATGGGCCTGTTGCCGCTACATTCAGGTGTTGATTTTTTTTTCAAACAAATTCCATTATACTGCGGAGGGACACTTGCTCCAGTTGAGTGAATGAAGTGTAACGTTTCATTAACAGAGGTCTGTGGCCCAAGCAAACACCGCACATCGGTGTCTTGTTTCAAAAGTTTTTTTCGTCGACCAAGTGAAAGGCGCCCGCGTCTCCTTAAAAGCCTTGTAGGCTGTATTTGTTAGCGTGCCTTTACATACGAAATATAGCGCTCAATGGGAAAAATAAATTTAAAGTGCAAGAGAGTCTACTGACCTCAAGTTATGCATAAACAATGTACGTACAAATAACTATCATAGATCAATATTCAGCCCTTGATAGTTCTCTATGTTAAGTTTCTTACTAAGTAGATATCTGATCTATAACTTATTAAGATACTAAGAAACACCGTGAATAATGCAATCAGTTTTATTTTCAGAATGGGCTATCAATAGCATTTATTTTCAAACTACGGTCGTTTGTCATACACGCAAATGTTGCCCGTAGGTGTAGTTATTTAAACATGTCGGTGGTAATTCATACGGCAATAATTATACAGGAATATGAGTTACTGGATAGGTGCGGTGCACGAAGGAAAATAGTGTGGCGGCGGGACGCGGCATCCTGTGGAACTGACGACAGCAGCATTAAGACAACAAAGGGTGATATTTTTCGTGGACAAACAGTAAAGGGCTTTGAACATACACAGACGCAGGTGATGCACCTACACGATGCATATTTATGATGTGTTCGACAACTAGTGTGACACTAGGAATTACGGTAGGTAAATATTTGTACGGTCTTCTTACCGGTCCGTAATTGAATAGTAGCGGGATTAAACATATTTTGCTTTGACGATCAATTCACTTGAAAATTATTCAAATATACTAGGTACGATAGAGCGCGTATTATTCAAATTCATTAGTCACGAAGGAAGCTGCGGGAGGAGCTAATGATTCACGTTCGCAAAGCTTCGTGGCTATTTGTGAACGCATGTCATAAGGGACATTACGCGGTCCCTCCCAGTTCAACCCTATCATCCACCAATACAAAAAACATTCCATTAGAATTTAAAAAAAGTATTAGGTATTCTCAACGCTCATTTATACTTTGCAGCGCCGAAAATGTTATTTGGTTTGACTCAGCCATTCGTTTTTGGAACGAATCATTTTTGCAGGTAAAAAAATGCGCTGGGAAATAAGGCACAGGCTATAAAAATCAAGCATTAAGTGATCTTATTTTAGTTAAAGTGGCCTTTTGTGCCGTTAAAGCTGTCGGATGGTCTAAACAGATCATTATTTTAAACAAAATATACCCCTAAATTTTGATATTGCAACATTCGAAATCATACAATATCCTTGTTCAATATAATACGAGCCATAAAATCATCGATTATCGTACGTATCTTTTCGACGGCGGTTTGTGTATCAGTTTTAAATTTAAATAATGATACCTAATGTTATTGCAGAATCGATTTGAGACACCGGTACAGGTAGTTTGTTACACCCACTCTTCGTGACAAGACGCGTTACTAGTGTAAGGTAGAGTTTGTGGGTTCGCATTAACAAAACGCACGGTCGGCCTCACAAAAAATACCCTTAAACTATTTGTTGTGGTTTCCACAAAAAGACAAAAAACTGGACATCAAAAACCAGTCAGCATTGGTCGGTGCTTTTCGACTCGAGAGATAAAAAAACCCATGTGTTAAGGAATGTAAAGAGCCATTTAATTATCCTAATATATTGTTGAGGTAGAAGTATCGCAGGAGGCAGTAATAAATTGGCGGCCAGTTTGTGATGGGATAAAGTGGCAAATGGAAATCGTTGGCTACTATATTGATGGGCTTAGTTTAGGTCGGTAAACTATTCAGTCGATATGTAGGGAAGCATGTATGGAAGTCGTATAGTGGAGATGTGTGGATAAATAGAGAAGCGTGTTCGCTCTCGAGTTACAGCCAATCTGTTTCAGTGCGATGATCCTTACAGTTTTTACTCTTTTTGGCCGAGTTCCATCGAGCGGCCTTCATTATGCGTCCGCAAGTGCTCGCCACCGGTTCAGGTAGCTCACCCGTTTCGCTCAGACTTGACCTTAGGTATTCGATACGCTTGTTATATTTTTTGTTTATCAATTTAATTGAATATGAGCTTATGATGTGGTGTAATTTGATAATTTGCAAATATGAATTTACGTAAATCGACATCTTGACAAAAACTTGTTTAATGTTCTGATCTCATTGGACCTAGTTTACATATTTATGTTGGTTGCATACCGAGGCGATGATAATCTTGATATTAGGGCACGTAGGTCTGGGGAGGGGGCGAGGTGTCAGGGGCAGGGCGTCCCGCTGCGCGCGCGCATTGTGAGCGACAGCTTGTTTACTAAAAATATGCATAATGAATCTATAATAACCTGCCATGTAACCCAACGACTCTCCATACCTGTAAATGGGTTATTATCTATTGAAATATGATCGGATAAAATCAATAGTCTACGACACTCGCTGCCGAGAAGTTGACATCTGTTGTAATGTCGGTCGATTCATTGGGTTACGTCATAGTTTTGCTGGAACAATATCCATTTCTTGGACGTCCTATGGAATTCCAAAGGCGGTAGATTATGTATGCGATGGTGTGAGATGCTTAATTGCGCCACCGATGTGTTCCCACGTTTAAATGCAGCAAGTGTTTGATCAAGCATTTAGCATTCGATTGTTTTAGTGCGGACCGAGACGTCTGCAGAGAAGCAAACATTGAGTTTCCTGACCGTCCCCCGCCCCCCACATGCCCTGCTCCCGGGTAACGTCGCCACCTCGACCCAACACGCAACACACTAACTAACCTGATATTCTATCACAGATTTTTTTCCTACAAATTAAGGCAGTATACCTATCTTTAGTCACGCATATTCAAAGCATTTTAAGTATAACGTACTGGTAAGACGGTGTTGCAGCGACGACTGCGGCGTGCCAAATTGTTGTCCTTTTAAAAAACAAAGAATCCCTGGCAACGTTAAACATGTCGCAGTTCTTGCAACTCTTTATTAGGTGGTCGGACTTTCGTAGAAATAATTATGAACGGTGCTCTGAAGTATCTGTGGAGTTGAATGTAAGCGAATGCTCGCCAAGCGGGGCGCCTCGGTCGGGCTCGGAATCTCGATTCGTTACGTCAATCTCTACATTTTTTACAACGATATCTGCATAGACTCGGTATAGAGTGAGTTGACAACGCGGTACAAAGCCGTCACGTGGCGCGCGGCACATTGTCCACATTTCTTTCAAAATATTTTGACATTTCCTTTATTCGTCCCGCGGAGTTATTTCACAAACAAAATTGTGTCGATCCTTTTGTGTGGCGTGTTTTAATTTGATTTATTCTTTGACGACAAAACGGCCGACATCCTGTGTCGTTCGACCCTAGGACGGCAACGTTTATCAATTTGTTAGCACATCTATTGGTGTTTCGTCGGTGGGTAAACAAAAAGGTTCGCATTGCATGCCTCGAGTGCCGATATTGTGTCTTGATTGTAGACTTAACATCAGACGTAAATTGCGTCGCAAATATTAGAAATCACAATGTTTGAACTAGGATATTAGCATACAGTCACTAATTAATGCATCCTAAATTGGTTGGACAAATAATAATATTAATAAAAGCTATAGAAATATAGAGTACATAAAATTAGTAGCCATTCGCAATTTTTCTTAACAAATGTACAACCCAATGCACGTTATATATATCATAACATAAATCTAATAATAATACTAATCACTATTATAATATATTGTACTTCTACACCGTAACGGCTAAACAAATTTGTATGAAATATTGTATGGAGGTAGCTGCATAAAAACGTAGGCTACTTTTTACCTTAAAAAAATTCGGTTACTGTAGAATAGTGGGTGAAACCGAGGGGCGCACCCCCTCACCCACTATCTTAGAGTAACCGTATTTTTTCAGCTAGTGTCTATACAGTACCTAAAGAATGAATATTGATCGTTTTCAGAGGTGTAAAGAGAAGCTGAACACGCTGGCAATTAGCGTGATGAACCAGTGGCCCGGAGTCCGGCTGCGGGTGATCGAGGGCTGGGATGAGGAGAATGCGCACCTGGAGAACTCGCTGCACTACGAGGGCCGCGCGGTGGACCTCACCACCAGTGACCACGACCGCAGCAAGTACGGCATGCTGGCGCGGTTGGCCGTCGAAGCGGGCTTCGACTGGGTCTTCTACGAGAGCCGCTCATATATTCACTGTTCTGTCAAAACAGGTACGATTGTATTTATTTGAAGAAAAAAGGCAACTGCCTTTACTTAAACAAAAAAATTGGCTATGATTTTGGTCGCTAAAAATATAAAAAAATCCTTTAGTTCAACAGGCTTTCGTTGTTGCAGTTGTCCATAGGCAACAACCATTGTCCATCAGAAGGTCCGCCTACTTGTTTGTCACAATTTTTAATATAAAACCTAGGTACATTATAATATCTAATCTAAATATTCTACTTCACAGAAATTGTGTTTTTTTCCCATAGACCTATAAAGGCTTAGAAATAATCCAAATGATAATTTCAAACGTTATTTTTATAATAGGTATTTTTGCCTATGACCGAACGGAGAAGGTATATGCGTTTAGGATAAGGGGTTGTTTTTTTTGTTTGTGTGTAAAATATACATATTGCAAACGAATATTCCGATTCTGGCTGAACCGATTTTAATTAAGTTTTTTTTCGTTTGAAAGGTGACTTGATTAAGAGTGTTCTTAACTATGATTTAAGAAAATCTGTACATCCGTTCGAAGATTATAGGTAAGCTCTTTAGTTTTTTTTTTATTTCGTTATTTATAGATGTTGTTAGTACTTATTTGTTGACGACCCAGTATGAGCATCCTAGGTTTTTGTTGCTCCACCGTTACTTTTTCCTCAGTTATAGTAATTGTTTTAAAAATAACTAATATACAGGGTTTCTAGATGCCAAATGGTAGAAACTTATTAAACAATATTTCAAGCAAATAACCAAAAATTTATTGTGAATAACACTAATATACAAAAGTAAAACAGACATAATTATTTCATCAAATAAAATGAAACAATGAAGTAAAATGTAACGCAAAAGCAGAAATAAAACACTTGTTTCACGAGCGTGCAATCTCGTAGCACGACCGAGCGCGTTGAAGTCTTTTGTACGGCATAAGTGTCACTGCCATTTGTTAACATTTTCGCTTCCAGAGACATAGTGGTTTCCATAATTGACTTTTAAATTAAGGATTTCACATATATTTACATATAATATAAAGAAGTTTTTTTGCAATTCACCAGCCGTGACTTGCATACAACTCGTGACGTGCTAGGCGTTTCTAACCAAAACCACACGCTAAAAAGGTGACAAGGGAAAATCCTTCACAAGAATATATCTCTTATTGACATAGCTGCAGATACTTTAAAGCATAGATTATGTCATGGCAAAAATAAATATGAAAAGCGGTTTGAATTTACCAACCGCTAACTTGTGGCTTGCCAAGTTTTCCTAACCAAAATAACACCGTAAAAAGGTGTCAAGGGAAACTCCATTAAATATTATCACTTATGGGTATAACTGTACTTGGAAGCTCGGGTTATGGGACGGCCAAATATATAGTTGAACTTTACAAGAAGAATGCACCTCAGACAGCTTCCCGCGCCCGCGCCCCGGCGGCGTCGATCAAACGGACGAACGAGCCTCTTGTTAACGGCCCTCTCTTTCCCGCACCTGGCGAAAACTACGCCGATCTCTTTCTAGAGCGACCGCATCGCAGCCAATCCCCCACTTCTATAATTACACCGGTGATTCAATGGCTACTTATATCTATATGTGTATACGCATAACGACGAGAGAACCGTACATTTATAAGTATGAGTGTTCTTTTAGATATTATGGAGGCATTCCGGCGGGACTAAGCTCCAATTAATTTGCTAATAGACCAGAAAAATTACTTTGAATCTAGATTCTAATACATTAGGTTTTATTTTATGTTGAATGATTTACTGTGGAATATCATCTTCATTGGGTTAGTTAAGAAAGCGGTTTAACTCTGTATACTGGTTACTGAAGTACGCAAAATTAATGTCAAATCTGTTGTATAAATATTAAAACTGAACTAAATTTGACAGATCTAAAATTCAAAACTGTTTCTCTAAATAATTTCTAGTGTATTTCCGCTTTAATGTTTTTTTTTTGTTAAAGCTTCAGCAAAGTAACGCCTACTTCAATAAGCTCTAAAGTTGTTTCTATTCTAATCTCACATATTGAAACAAAAAGACACAAGTTATTTTAGTGTTGCCCGTTTTGTTTAGCTTGGTAAGTGGTACAACAGAATTGACGTCATTATTGCTTGTACGCACTTAATTGCGCGTAGTAAAAAACACTAAAACATACTGTTTTTATGCCCGATATAACCGTGCATGTTTAAGTTCAGAAAACAGGAAAGCAATGTCTACGCCATTCCTTGGACACATTAAAATTCTAGGAGCACTGCTAAGATGTGGCAATCAATAAAAAGTATCAAAGTAATTTAAAACTAATTATGTCGTAAATGTTGAGGTGTTCTCATGTTTTCATTATCAGTGTCTTGAAATGTTGAATATTATGTGCAATATGTAAACTACCTTTAGCTCAAAAGTTTCAAGTCTGTAACTTTCAGTACTACCTAATTGCTTTAAAACGTTAAAAAACGTAAAAGTGCAGACATTGTTTCAAAATCTCCACCACTGATAGGCACGATCCTTCGAGATCGGTCGCGGGCAATTTGTTCCGATGTTTATTCATTTATTCCGGCGTTTTGTACGATCGGGCTCTTTTAGTATTAATTTGGAGCTTATAAATAATTAATGGTAATGTTTATGTAGGTATGTGTGCGGGGCCGTAGTCCCCCGGTCGCGGTCAAGGCCCCACTGAGCACGACTTCTCTCAGCTACTTGTACTAGCGCACTCACATTTCACTACAAGTTTGATGCTCCTTGGTGAATCTAGTAAAACGAATCTTTTACTTATTACAAGATATTAATAATAACAAAAAGTACATGAGACATAATTTCCGGGTGCTGCACCTCATACCTCATAGTTCAGATTAGCACCATCATGTACAATAGCCAAGAATGTTTCTATCCTATACTGTACAATAGTTTAAAATTCCCTTTTATATACACTCAATAATTGTATTTTATATATAAGGCTTCGTTGTGTTGGCCTTAGCCCCACTAATGCCTCTCAAATGTACGGGCTAGACCCAAGAATCTATTTAAAAACAAAAAATATACATATAAGTCTGATTTTTCAGTCATTTTAATCAAAGTGAAAAAAAAACATGTGAGAAAAATTTATTATGTCTCACCACTGAGAGTCGAGGCGTCCAAGCAACCGTGGAAAAATAAAATCTATTCAGTTACGTAAACTGAATATTATTATATTATCGTTATTGTTTAGTTTAGTTTAGTTCATAATTGTAACTTATTTACTACAGTCTAGCTAGAACTAATCGAGGCTCAGTGGAGACACAACGCGGCTTGAAAGCGCGTTGGGACAAATTTGAACTTACGGTAAACTAGAAAAAGTTGACTTTTCTAAGACCGCTTATACGCCGCGACACCATAAATGCCATAATAAATATGGCAGTTTACTTGAGTCTCTCTAGAAAACTGTCATCTTCTTTCTTCCTTTACTTATCCGTCGATTGAAAATTCGGCACGAAACAAAAAACAAAAATCGATTATTTCTTTCTAAGAATCTTTCCAGTAACGCCGATAAATTGTTTCAAAATAATTCAAAGATCACAATGTCATTGTTTCGTCTTTATACCGTTGACCGTCGATATGAGGCAGAGGCGAGATAATCTATGTAAAGCTGCAATAAAAATCAAATAAATAATCGAAATTACCACTCTTGATTTCAGAGTAACAGCTGATTCATTGTATTTTTAAATTCTAAAATCTGAGTCATGACCGACCATATCTGTGAAAAAGATTACAATTCAATGTTAATCATAGTTTGCTTTTTGGTTTTCCCTGAGATTTTCCCATTGCGGTTTTCGCTTTAGGTACCTACTTTAAATAATTTCTACGATACCAAGTGCTGAAATTAAAAGAATATTATGGTTTATATTAACTTAAAATATACTTTTACCACCATTAGTGTGCTTATTGAATAATTATTAACCGTTTTTATTTTAAATTTTAAACGATGCGCCCCGACTCTATAATGCCGATCGACATTTTGTGACGTCAATACTCAGTGTTATAAAAAAATTCACGTACTACCTAAGTAAACAAACATTTGTTTGCTTTTTATATGTCATGTGTCAAAATGACAGCGAAATATATTTACAATCTATTATTGTTATCATTTAAAATTTATAGCTAAAAATATCTCTTAAAAAGTATACCTGTGAGGACACTGCAAAGTGTTTTAGATGCCAGGGATTAAAATAATTTAAAATACACGCGGCAATAATCGTAATAAGCGTATAATTACTATTTAAAAAATCTCTGAATATAACCTCTCAATATATTCAGAGATATACCTAAGATTCACATTTTATTTCCACCAACGTCAAATACCCTATTGCCAAAAATAATAGTGTGTAGTTGTGACGCTTAGTGAATCAAAACTGCTCAATCGACTAAGTGTCATATAATGACCTTAATCGACACAAAAAACATTACTACAAAAGAGAATGTACCTAAACAGTTAGTTTATTAACAGCTGAGACATCAGCCATCTTCCCACGGTCTTGACATAAGATACTGCGCCTGTAGAGTTTGGATACCGGTATCGGTACAAGGTGCAGGTATATCTGTTAAAGATCATCAAATCAAAGAATGATAGTCTAGTGAAAGTTGTCAGTTGTCAGTTACGTAATATTCTCGAATTAACCTTCACCTTATTTACATTATGTACTACTAGTAGCAGCCCGCGGTTTCACTCACAACGTTACAGGAACCAAATATTTTTCCGAAATAAAAATGCCTACAGTCTGGCTAATGAAAGTAGAGACTGAAAAATCGCGGCAAATTCAAAAATATCAGCATTGAAACCCCAAAAATTAGTATTATTTGCCTGGAATAATCTCACTTGATACTTGTAAGGTATACATTTTTATTATAACACAGTCAGAACACAATAACATTTCAAATTAATTTAGGGGTTGCAATGCGGATTTTTTTTAAATTTTGCGGTTGTTTTCAGTCTCTACTTTCATTAGCCAGACTCTATGTGTTAATTCGGGTATGAGCTACCTCTATACCAAATATAATAATTGAAATCATTTTACCTGTAACAGAGTGCTACAGTCAATCATACATACTTACACACAAGCTTTCGGATTTATAATATTTGTGATTAGTATAGTACACCTGCACTACATGAAAAATATATTTAAAGCTGTGTTTTTAAAATCGGTTTAATTTCAGCAGGTTGGTAAACGTGTTAAGTATTTACAGGTCTTGGAGCTTTGGAGTTTTTTATCAACGCTATTCCTGTCGCTTTAAAAATTATGTCGAAGTTACGAATTTAGATTCATACAAAAGACATCAACGCGCCTTATTTTCAAAAACTGTAATGGGCATTATGGCATTATGTAACTGTAACTGCAATGGCCTTTTCTCATAAGTTGCGTAGTAACTTTAATATAATCTGTAGTCATGACTTATGTAGAAGTGATTTTTTTAGCTGATTTAAGTTTTATACAATTTTATTAGCGCTTACATAAAATAAAAGACGCGCTGTAAAATGTAAACGACTTCCCACATTGCATGCCTATTGCACTGTAATTCACTGTATTCCCCAGACAAGTGTTAAACAAATTGGAAAGTATCATTTCTGAGAACAGAAACAATGCTTCGGACAGTTAAGGTAGTTTCACACTGGAGAGGCACGCGGTAAATGGGGCGCGACCGCGTGTGACCGGGACAGGTCACGATTCACTGGGACTTGGACGCATTTAACATAATGTCATCTGTAAGAAAATATTCAAGGAATACAATTAAATCTACTATCATATTAATATACCGCAGGGACAAAATATTGAATTACATGAAAGTAAACTAACACCCGGTTTCCGAAAGGCTGATCAACACAAAAATTAACTAACACGTTAAATCTCATGTCAACTGACATAACGTGATTGGTTGAACGAAAATACAACAGCCAATCAAGTCACTTGACATGAGTTTTGTCAAAATTCCAGAAACTGGATGTTAGCCTAAGAAATGAGTTATTTAAACAAAAAAATTTCTTTTTTAAAAATGTTTAATAATTATCAATTTAAAAGGCGACTTTTTGTTTACTTGTATGATATGGTTTTCCTAGTTATTTTGATTTTAAAACCAAACTACTTAACCGATTTTGAAAATCTGAAAGTATATCCATCCACTCGTAAAAAAAGATTTTTCAAAAGTGGTTTATAAATTTAATGACGGAGTTCCGAAGTAACAAACACAAAACAAACAAACAAAAAACAACCGAATTAAGAACCCTTTTTGAATTTTCCTTTTTGAATTCAGTTAATAATATACAAGCTAATTATCTAAATACTTAATCTACTGGTAATGCACGTTTACAGTTTAACAGTTGATTAGAGCAGTGAGGGTCTGAAGACAATCCTCACGTTCAAGACTACTAGCTGACGGCATTACCATGCTAACTGGCAATGATGATACGTAAAACGGACACAGAAATGAACTAAAAATGGCATAGCCGATTTTGACTAATTTTCCCTACTAAGCGTTATCTATTTTGTTACGATAAAGTGAAAGATATATTTTGTTTCCTCTTAATTTGAACTGAGATGATAAAAAGATAGATGTAACCGAAACTAGCGGGAGCCTCGTCTCGTCACTGGACGCGAAGCGATGTTGCGTGGTCGAGCGCGCGCGGGGCATGCGGCGCGCCGTGCGAAAGCCTCCGACATTCGAGACGCCACATCCCGGAAGACTGTGGTCCCGCGTTCCCACACCCGACGCGACCCGTTTTGAATTTGTGACGTCGTGTGCACCCGGGGTCAAGGTATCATTATCGTTCGCAGCCGGGATGGGATCAAATATGAATTTTATAGAGTTCGTAATTACATTACTTTTCGTAAACAATTTCAATGTGAACTTTGGTATTCAATCGTATGATCTGTACTTATAGCAACTCTCTGCTGTGTTTCATCCGTCAATCTTCATCACAGAAGAATAGAATATCTAAGCTCCGTGCCATTGCTGTAGCCTCGAACAGCAAAATTACAGTTTTTATGGGCGTTTTATGCACATTTAAATCAGTTAACTACCCTTACTTCACGTGGCTATTAAAACTACTAAAATTGCATTTAATTATTTCGTGATATTAAATCTTAATATTTGAACGCATCGACAATAATGGTAGTTTAAAATCATAACTCTACCCATCGATATCTTAAACTTACAAAGAACTTATAAATGCTTGTACATTAGAAAGTCTATACCTACGTATCGTTTATTTGCTGTTTTAAATCGTAGCAGGCCAAGTGCGAGCGTCCAACGTTCACGTTGGGAAGTTATGAATGGATATTAATTATTTAGACTCAGTAGACTTGTCTAAACATAACTGCGAGTAAATACATATGAAAATACGTTGTAACTCCCGCTGTAGGAACCATTAATGTTATTAATGGCCACAGATGAATATTGAACGACGCGTTTATCAAATTGAATATCATTTTAAGAGTGTAGTGAAAAGCTAAGAATGTTTTAAATTACTTTTGAAGTCTATCCTTGAGTTTATATTCGCACACGTGTTTCGCAACGCTGGTAGGGAAGACATACTAGGTATTTCACCAGACAAAACAAATCTAGCGGTTGCTTATTTATTTTCTCGTTTTAAGATGCGGCTGCGAGCGTTGGTCGGCTGTGGCATGATTCATTCCATAACTAAAGATTAAGACAGTGTTGTAACTTCAAACAGAATAATTATTTTCTTTCCACGAAAACGCTTTACCACAATGTTTTGTAGTAAAATCAATATGACCTTTAAACTTCAAGGCTTTTATGCTGCTTAAATTAGTTATGATTTGGTTTCACTGCTAAATAGGAGCTTTGTTAATGCTCATAAAAACAGCTTTTCATTACTGAAACAAGAAGTAAATAAATATAGACAAGTAAGTACTGGCAAAGCATACGTATGGCCACGTCTGCTCAGTTAAGGCGCTCTATATAGTGAGATGCAAGCACGTTTATTGCCTAGTCAATCATCACGCTTATACTGTTCTAGCTGTTGCTTGCGACTTTGTACGCGTAGACTTTCACATGAACTTTCAACCCCAGTAATTCAAACCTTGGGTAAAATCCGTAGTGGACTTCTACACTCCATAAAAAATATACCTATCAAATTTAAGCTTCGCAGATCGAGTAGTTTTTGAGGTTTCGTGATGTATTAGTCAGTTAGACAGTAAGTGAGTGTATTTTGATTTAATATACATCGCGAATGAATCAGTTTCTTCTAGGCAAGCGTGCGACCGCATCATCACTTAACATCAGGTAAAGTGGTGGTCTAACACAAGCTTGTAAAAAAAACCATCATATATAGGCTTTTCGTGAGCCTTTTTACCACGTACGTATAATTATGATCATCTAAAAAAATATTTGTCAAGAACTAGATTTACTCAAGAACTATCTAACAAAGCAAGATTCATGTTAGTATAAATAAAATAAAATAAATAAATAAATATTCGGGACATTTTTGCACACACGGTCATCTGACCCCAAACTAAGCAAAGCTTGTGATATGGCTGCCAGAGACTGATGTACATATATATACAATTTAAATACATACTTAAATAGATATTAACAACCAGATATAGAACAAACACAAATGTTAATCACACAAATGTTTGTATTAGGTAATGTTTTTTTTTTTCAGATATGTCAGTATAAGTCAAAACCATTTATTTAAACTAATTATATATGTAGAGCTTTCGTAGTGATTGCGTTTTTAAACAAGTAAAAAAAGTAGAACTGCTACACATATAAAAATGCATTTAAGATAAATGTTTGAGTATTTTATTAAAATTATCTATACCTAATGCTAGTTTTGCTATCTACAGTGCCTTAATACCAAATTAATTAACTAAACAAAATACAAGCTAAATTACACTATGTATCTAAACTAGTTAGCTTATTATACAAAACTGTTGGATTGCCCATACAACGTTTAAGATCTAGAGATAAGGTCTAGACTACCTACTTCTACAATCTATCTTGAAAAGATCTTTGAATTTCATCTGATTGATGCTGCAATATTTTCTCAGCTCTACCTATGCTCAAGTGAAAATATTTATAAAAAAGATTCCTTACCGACTAGTTACCTGTACTGCGTCATAACCGACATGCTTCGGCATTTGCATGACCACGCGCCTCAGCTAATTGCTATTCCTTACGATATAAATCAGATACAGTTCTGCCGATCAGTTCAATCGCGATGACCTTACGTTATTGTCGGAGATAGCAGGTTATGCTCAGAATGGGCGTTCAACCGCGGCGTATTTGGACTTATGGTTATAACATTAGATACAAGGCCGACATATTCACATCTTGAGTGATAGGGAGAACAGTACTAAATAGTATTTAGTTCAAACATGTTAGTAAAGCACTAGAGCTTTAGTTAGTTTTCAGGTCTTACAAATTTATTAGTTTGTGTACTTCCTATAGATTATAAATAAAATAATTGCGTTAATATCGAGCTATCAAGTGCTTACATGCACTATTTAGGACGTATTCGTGAATTGTAGGCAATTTGTATGTATAGGTAATTTTCCGTGTTGACCTGTTTTCCTTATTGAAACGTGAATGAGAAGCATCAATTGGGCACATTCGTTAAGCTGGCAGTAGTTGTATGGACGGCAGCGGCGGCGTGCGCGGGCGCCGCCTAGCTCTCCCGGTGGTCCTCGCGGGGCGGGGTCTGCGCGGCCACTCGGCGCAGGCGCGCGGCCTCACGGCCCCTGCCTCCCACCGCTGGCGCGAGCCTCACCCGCCGCCCGCGCCGCCCCACACCAGCAGCGCGCCCGCGACGCTTATCGTTGCATCTTCAGCCTAATGTCACTTACTCTCTTACGTCACTGTGAAATCGTACGTTGACTGCTTTTACAACCTTCGCTCCATTAAACTTAATAGAATTTACCTCGTTTTAAGAATCGGGCCGTTTCCTTATGTAATTTAAAGCGTTAACGATTTATTATTGAAGAATTCCGTATAAACCGGATGTGTTCTGGCCAAAATACCTACATAAAGCTATATCACATTTTGTAGGCCGATGATAAATATCCCCAAAAATATATAGCTCCTTTTTGCCCGGAGCCTTATTTAGAATGGCGCAAAAAATGCAAAGGTGCCCGACACCTATTCATCGAGTCGTGTGATGTGTTCAACCGACAACAAACAAAAATGTTGACAATAAGCGCTTGACTTTGAGAGAAATCTAATTTGTGTGGTTATTGTGTAATGCGATCTTGTCGGGCCCATCGCTTTCAGGGTAGTTTGTGAACAGGAATCGGCAGAATTTATCGGTCGGTTACACAACAAATCAAATTTTAACGAGCTCGCGCAAACGGTTTCGAGAGCTTTGCAATAACACTATTTGCCATGCTCATTTGTGCATGTGATTGCACCACCCATACAGTAAGCAATAGAGGAAGTTGCAAACCGAAAATTTGTTTTAAAGCTATGGAAGTGTGTCACAGACTTTAATTTGAATACAATTTTAACGAATTACTCAAAACATGTAGTCACTTGTAAATGGGTTTCCTAACAATACAATAAATTAGTTGTAACCAGTTGTGTTCAGGCTTAAATTAGAGTGATACTGATTTGGTCGTGCACCGTTCGCTGATGATATGACAGTTCGCGACCTCTCTCTAATGGCGAATAATTTACCGACTTTCACGACCGACGTCAGGATCACTCTAATTCCAATCTTATGTATAACTAACCGAATCAAATATGACTATAAATTCATTCCAAAATTAACAAACTACTACAAAAGTTTAAATGTATCTTAAGAATACTTACCTGTACTTATATTGGCACGTTTAGACACTTTTTGTAGCCAAAGAAGGTAGAGATTAAAACAGGTACAGTTTAAGCAGGATAAAGATTTAAATAAATACTATTAGATAATAAACAAACACAGTTTAGCGAATCAGGATTAAAATGCGTATTTAATTTTAGTCTTCGTTTTTTGGCAGGTGCTAACAATGGGTCCATGGGATTTGCAAAATGGATTGAATTAGTTTATTTAGCGCTTAAAAAGTTTTTCTAAGAGCTTATTATGAGGGATTTCCTTGAAATCTCTTCTGTGTACGTTTGCAAGGAAGATAGAAGTAGATTATGTATCTGTGAATGCACGAATCCCAATGTAAGCGAGATAATTGTTAAACGCTTCGCAGCAAAAGGCTTGCGAGTTCTTTGGTGCCTCCCGATAACCTCGGAGGCTGGCGTCTTCTTTTGTCTCGTATCTTATCGGATTTTAATTACGAGCGTAGAGAAACCTCGTTATTCCTTAAAGGGATATGACTGCTCCGAGCTAATTTACTATCGTCCCTTGCACGATTTTATGTTCTCAGCTTTATTTTATTGCTTTCGAATCGTATGTAGGTACGGCACGCAAGCTCGTTTGATGAATGTTATTCCCATTTAATATTTTTATGGATGATTCTCCATGTCGAACAACTTTACCTGATGCAGTTTACGACCTATCAATATTGAATTAAATATCCAATGGCCCTTTCTATTAATAGATTTTTTTAAGGTGAGGAATGTGAGAAATTAATTGTAATATTTTTCGTTTTCAGAATCGTCTGTGGGAACGGGCGCTGGGTGCTTTCCTTCTGGTGCTATGGTTTACACGGAGCAGGGTCCTCAAGATATCGACACCATACAGAAAGGAGATATGGTGCTTGCCGCTGGTGACGATGGAAAACTGATATATTCAGAGGTAGCTATGACGTCATTATAACATACTAGCTCAGTGCCGGATTAAGCAAGCGCGGGGCCCGCAACAAATTATTTCAAAGAGCCCTTTATCGACTATGGGTTCTTAAGTATAAAGTGGTAAAAAAAGTTGGTAGGAAAAATTTTAGCGTTTCACTTTTTTGCGACATCAAGTAACTTCAATATACCACATCTTAATAAGCTTCACTCAAAAAATTACGCTCAGGCAGAGATGAGTGGGTTTAAATATGCGGGGCCCCCTTTCGCGCGGGGCCCGTAGTAATTGCTACTCTTGCTACGTGGTTAATCCGGCACTGTACTAGCTGAATACCGCGGAGTTGCCCGATATTCTCCGTTGTCCCCCTGTAGCCCGTTGGTCCAGTTGGTAGTGATCCTGCCTTCTGCGCTTGGGGTGTGGGTTCGATTCCCCCCTAAGACAAACATTTATGTGATGAACATTTGTGTTTATTCTATATCTGATTGTTAATATCTATTTAAGTATGCATTTAAAACTATATATGTATGTATATCAGTCTCTGGCAGCCATATCACAAGCTTTTCTGAGTTTGGGATCAGATGACCATGTGTGCAAAAATGTCAAAAAAAACTAACTGTTTTACCGATTTTTCTGAGAAGAAAAGTAGGTACCTTATGTCCGTCCTTATTATGTTTACTATCATCTTACCAAATTTAGTTAAAATCAACTTAACCGTTTAGTCGTGAAAAGTGAACAAACAAACAGACAGAGAAACAGAGCTACTTTCGCTAGTATTTACTTATAACAGTTTATAAATACTTATAATACCTACTTATCTGTGTACTGATATTATAAATACTTAACTATTTTAAAAGCAGTCTTCAAAATTAGTGGGTGCTTGAACAAAAATATTCCTAATATTGGAGCTGTTTAAAAAAACGAACTGAGCCAAACTTCCCGGAAAATTTATGATTCTTGAGGGAATATCCATGCGGGTGAAACTGCGGAGCTAGCTACATTATAAATTAAAAGTCATTCAGTATGTATCTCTGTTTATCTTTTCAAGACTAAATAGCTGAACTGATATTGATGAAATTTGGTAAGGCGGTAGTATACATCACGAGGATGGACATAAGTTCTTTTTCTCAGGAAAAAATATCGGCTATTTTGTATCAGGGTTTTTGTATTTTACAAGAGCGAAGGAGCGCCTGGATTTTCTTTAGATGATCGGAGGTAAATGCAACGTTATTTAAAATGATTTACTCTTAGGTTTAGAAGATCTTTTTACCCACACTCTCCTAGGGGCCTCCTAGGCGAGTTTGGTCAAGGGCGTCTCCAGATACGCCCTTGTGCACCACCGACCGAATTCTAATCCTTTAGTCCTGTTCGTCCAAGGGTTGCCTGGAAGAAATCGCTTTAGGCGATAATGACGGCTATATATTTTTCAAGATGTTATATCAAGTTTAATTTGTATTTTCGGTGTGAACAATTTGCATATTGTGTAAATCTGATGAACGATATTTCTCATTACAGGTGCTAACATTCATCGACCGCAACCCGAACGTGACGCAGCGGTTCGTAGAGGTGACTGCGGAGAACGGCGTGACGATCACGAGCACGCCCTCCCACCTGCTGCTGCTGGCAGCGGCAGACGGCTGGCGAGAGTCCTTCGCCTCCAACGTGGACGTCGGCGACGTGTTACTGACGCGGGGGCCCGCCGGCGTCATGCGGCCCTCACCCGTCGTCACGACACGGTACGTGTCCAAGCGCGGCGTGTTCGCGCCTCTCACCAAGGTGGGAACCATCATAGTAGACGACGCTCTCGCGTCGTGCTACGCGATGGTGAAGAGCCATTCTCTCGCGCACACCGCGATGGCGCCCCTGCGATGGATGTCCGCGTGGGGCGGCAAGGAGAGCACGCGGGGCGTACACTGGTACGCGAACGCGCTCTACACGATGGGGGAGCTCGTACTACCCCCCTCGTACAGGTACCGTTAGTGCTGTGCACTGGACGTTGACGCTGAACGTGCCACTTGTAAATAAACTGGACAGTGTAAATAGTGAATGTGTCGACTGTAAATACTAGCGAACATTAAAATGTTTTCTAACGACGAATACCTATTATACTTACTTTATGTAAGAGTTTATTTATTAAGTAGTCATAAGACCATCTATTCGAGATTTGCATTATTTAGTTATGTGAAAATATTTGTACATTCTGTCGGTATTGTTATTCTGCACAATGCAGAAATACTTAAATGTATGCGCTTATATCTGTAAAAATAATAATAATTTCTTTAGCGAATCTGTAGGGTCATAAATTTATAAGATCAATTTCTTAGATGGAAGTAAACAGTATTGTCGTATCTTCACGAAACAGGCCTGTAGCTGAACTAGACATTCCATGACTCTAATCCTTTTATCTACTTACAAAAGTTAGAAATTGATGAAATTGTGATCTTGGTACCTAAAACAGTGCCTTAAGATTATATTATTTATTGTTGTTTAACTAGGTTTCTATTTATAAATTGACGTAAATACTTAGACTAACTTATTTCGTTTAACTTTCCTATTTCTTCTCTGTATGTATGTAACTTACTATTAAACGCTTTAATATTTATTTTCTAATTCTATTTCAAAGAATGTGTTTCTTTGTAAGTAAAATGTGTTAGAATTTGTAACATCTAAAATGAATACACATAGAAGAATGAGTGTTCCTTAGCCGTGCATGAATATTATGGGCTTTAGAACAACTTTTATACGTACTTAATTATTGATGTCGTCATACGTAACAATTAAAAAAAGTATTTTAGACAGACCTTTATGAGGATAGACCTCGCGGGTTCATCTGCTTTGCATTTGTCTAATGCCTATCTTAAGTTCATCATCATCATTAGGCCGAAAATATCCACTGCTGAACATAGGCCTCTTTTTCCCTACGCTTCTTTTTCCGGTTCGTGGTCTCCACTCAAGAACCTTTCTTCCTCATCGGTTGTCTGTTCCTCGAGCAATGTGGCCTGCCCAATGCCACTTCAACTTGCAAATCCGAACAGTTATTTCAGAGTTATGTCGGTGACCGTGATTCTTCGGCGAATATCCTCGTTCCGGATTTTATCGCGCAAAGAAACTCCTAGCATAGCTCTCTCCATTGTCCGCCTTTGCGACTCTGAGTTTTCCAAAAAGTAAAGGACAGCAGTAAAGGACTACGTCTCAGACTCATTATGTCATCATTGGCAACACACACTGGTTTATTTACGGATTTTCATACCATTTTTGGTGAAGGAAAACATCGTGAGGAAACCGGCATACGTACGGAGAATAAATTCAATGGCGTATGTAAATCCACCAACCCGTAACGGGGCCAGCGTGGTAGATATGGCTCAATCACCATTTCAGGGTAGGCTAAAAGTCCAGCAGTGGACTGTTAAAAGGTTGATTATGATGATGATGATGATGATGATGATGACTGGTTAAAGAACCTTGTCTTTAGGCACTGTGGTGTCTGGACTTGGACTTGGACTAATCTAACTCCTACTAGCACGCCGCACAATTCAGTTCAATCTCGATTTCAAGATCGAACTGACTGCCAAGTGACTGGTCGTGCTACTGCCGAGACTCTTGGCAGATGCACGTCAGATACAACGTCAAATGGAAGCAAAAATATCGAATAACTCGTCAAAAGTAGTTGACCGTGCAATGGAATGACGTCATACAACATGGCATGCTCGCGGTATCTATTCTCATAAAAGTATGTGGTATTTTAGAATTAAAAGCTAACAATTTACACTTGTCGACTACAAAAATATATACTTATCGTCAAATTTTACATATTGACGTATATAGATCACCTTATTAGATCTTGAACTGAAGCATAGGTTCCTATACGAGTATGAATTTTATTGAATTCGGTGTAGAGTGCAAGTAGGGTAATGTCAATTAATTTCTTGTCTACATTTCGAAATTATTATTGTTGTTTTACCTCTTTATAGACGGACTCTACGAATGTTGTAGTTTATAGCCGTAATCTTCAATGATAAATATACAGGGTTACATGGAATGGCGGTACTAAGCCGACAGGAGATCATTGTACTCATCACTATGAACCACTTTTGGGAACTTACCTTGAAATCCTGAAAAAAGTATTAACTGTTCCATACGAATCGTATGATACGATGCTTAAATGTAATTTTTCTATTGAAAAACTTTTTTTCGTGTTTTCGCGGTTTGTCTAATAGTAAAAGTTGTTCTGCTAAGTATCACTTTTCCTTATAACCTTGTATACCCAACATGAAATAATGTAAATGAATTTACAATGGAAGTCATGGCGTCTATGCTGTTATACCACTAAACTAACCCAATCTGTCAGTACTAAAATTACCTGCGTCTTTTTTAATTTCAATATTTGAGAGAGAGATGGCAACAATTTTAGAGCTGTCAAATTTAGTTTAGTTTAGTTATTGGTACAACAGAATTGATACCATTATTTATTAGCAAGTAAATTTATTCAAGATCATGTGAAATTCAGTACCCACTTACCCAATATGTTACCAGTTCTGGTATCACTTTTCTATATAAGTCTACGAATTGTAAAACTAAACGCATGCGTATTATAGCAGTCGCTAGTAACAGTGCCTAATTCCACAGAACTTTGACCCAACAAAACTGCTGATAATCAGTGGTCAAACGCTTAACTTAACATAATATTTACACACTCAAGATAATAAAAATAATACATATACTTTCAAGTTTTAGGGGGTTAAATTTGTATGAAAATTTGGCGCTAAATTTCCACTAAGTAGATTTTTTGTAAAATTCATAAATTAAATTTTGTGAATGTGGATTGCTAACCGAAAAGTTTCTAATAAGATATGCCGAAGCTTTAACTTATATCATCATAATAATTGCCATAATTATTGCCATATTAGTATAAATACAAACTTAACATAATGCTTTAGCTGAATATAATGAATTCTGCATTTATATGCAAAAAAAAAACACCAAAATAAATAAAAACGTCTTCTCGGCAAGTGAGTGAGATTCAATAAACAGGATACTTTTAATTTTCTACCTTAAGGGTAGGTAGGTGGTACGTTTCACCCATGGCGGGAAATTCAAATTTCAGACAGTTTTTTTGTTCTTGTAGCTAGGCCGGGTAATTTAAATTTAAATAAAACCACCTCGAGATATAGGTATAGCCTATTCAATATAAAAAAACGGCTTAAAAGTTAGTAGATATTAGAGATAATAAATAATTATGCACAAAAATTTTGATATAGCCAAATCAAGAGGCACTCGAACAAATTCGTATTATTGGAACTGGTTAAAAACCACTTGACAAAAGTCAAAGAATTTTTTGTGAGATCACCTCGAGAGCTTCCTGCACGTAGTGAATAAGTTTTTTGTGTATTTTTTTAAGCCGCTGATGCTCTTGAAACGGCTGTACAGATTTTCTCGAATCATACCTAAAAACACTTTCGATCAACACATTTTTTTTTTTTTTATTGCTCATTCCACAATCTTACCACGGTAAATATCCCGTAAATAATCATATAACTTTTTTTTTAATTATTTATTCATTAATCCGCCGTAACATTACAAATTCTGTGAAAATTTCAACTGGGTATATTTACAGTTCAAAAGATACAGCCGTTAATAGGTAGGACAGACGGACAGACAGACAGACATCGTAGGATTAGTAATAGGATCCCGTTTTTACCCTTTGGGTACGGAACCCTAAAATGTAATTAAAAAATACAGACCAAATTGAAAACCACACAATCTGCAAAGATATCGCGTAATACAAACGTAGGTATAAAAAAATACCTCTCTTGAATTCGGCTAACAAAATGAAATAAACTTTATTTCTATTATGATTTAGAATGTATTCCGTCTTGCCAGTATCTACGTAACTTTAGCTTGATATTTTCTTGGTTAACTTTAAACTTTGGAGAATTTTGTGACTAATGTGACTTAGTACTAAACTAAAAAATTAAGGCTACATTTTAAATCCTGTAACTAAGAAGCTTTAACACTAAAAAGTAATTAGACATAATTAAATGTGCCTTTAAAATCCATGTTAGTACCTTGGTATCATGTTCATCGTTTTTATACAGGGTGACATTTTAAGTAAACGGATTTTTTTTGTGTGTTTAGATTGGAAATCTACGGTACAGTTACTTTACAGAGATTTTATTTTCGTTATCCTGGGAATAAATTTTTCAATTGCCCATATGATTTAGCACGAAAATATCAAGCAAATTGAGATATTTTCTATTTATAGAAAGCAAATTTCAATGGTTCAAACCACTCGTTGCGTTAGTGTATATGATTATTTCAAAAATGTAACTTTTGTTTGGGATTTCGTTGCAAAGTCAGTCATTTCGCATGTTATTTTCGTACAAAATACCATCATCATTTCAGACATAGGACGTCTACATAGGCCTCGATATCTATTAGGCAAAATACCATACAAGCAATTAAAAAAATCAAGCCTCTGTCTGTATTGTTAGGAGGATATATACTAATTTATAGTGCTGTATAAATAAAACAAGATTCCAAAACTGAAAAATGGCCATAAGTTTCTACTGCTTGTACCTATTTGTCATATCCTAATTTTTCTGTTTCGTTAAAGTCACCCGGTATGTGTATCAAAGAAAATTTTAAGAAGCAAGTTGGTATAATGACATAAATCTAGCGAGAAATTTTACAACTGTCCAATACCTGTCCAACAATATCTGTTCCACCCTTCTTTTTTTTATACCTGAGTACTTCACATTAAAAACTACTTGATTATGTAATATTATAAATATTGTGTTTAAAAATAATGTTTTTTTTTGTTTTCTTAATATAAGTTCTAGTTGTCGCAGGTCAAACAATTGTATTATTTGGTATTTTATAAAATTATTTATTGTCAGTATTTGTAAATTACTACACTCCAGTATTTGAGAATTAAATAGCTATAGGTGCGTTTGTAATATGTGTCATGTCGTAAATATTAAACATAATAGTATAAGTAGGTATTTTTAAGAGCTTCTTATAAAGAAAAGAATCGAGAAATTGTTGGAAGAAACGGTTAACAACTTGAAGTGTATTGTATAATCGAACTTAATAAAATGTTGGCTTTGTGGACTTAAATATTTTTATTTTTGGTTTCTAATTTTTAATATAGGTCAACCACACACACAAAACGGTGAAAGTATACAAGAGTGTACCTACTCAAGCCAATGTGGATGTATGGTATTCAAATTGCGGGGAAATTACGCTGGCCGATATCTTGCACGACGTATTAGCATTGCAATTCAACGCAGCAATGCGGCCAGCATTTTGGGTACGATGCCTGCTGGCAGCGGTTTATTAGATTACTTAGTTCAGATTTATATTTTAGTACTAGTTTATAAACGTATTCAGTTAATATTTGTAAATTCATATTTTTTTTAATTCAAATCTGTGGTTTATATTTTTTTTAGTGGCTTAATCCTCCGTGAGTAATGACAACATTACAGATTAAATAAATATAGTTTTAGCTGGATCGATAACCGATATAATTGCAACTATCCAGCAGTTATTTTCTTTTCAGTGTTATCGTTATCCTACACTATAACCCGTCGGAATCGTTTATTCCATTCTGTCCGACTAGTAGTTCGATGAGATAACTGTTTGGACAAAAATATTCCAATTTGATATACTGACTAGTCGGACAATTTGGACACGCAAATTTTGTTCCAGATTGAACTACTAAATACAATTAATCGGTTAGGTATCGGCGCCTGTGGGAAAGTGCGGAACTATAATAGCCTTTGATATTGTGAAGAAAGTGGCGCCACCGCACTGATCTAAGATTAGACAACTCTTTATTGAAAGACTACAAAAACAAGGATTACGTATACATTACAATAAAACTATTATCTAGGCTTTTAACAGGCGACCTTATAGCTTAAAGCGATCTCTTCCATTAGTAGGGCATAATTATCCATTCCGTATTTACATATCTTATCGCTTACAGCGATCTCTACCGGGCAACTTTGCACGGATCTAAATCTAGGACAGCCGATTTGTAAAAGTTTGCGATGTTTTTCCGTATGTATATTCTGTGGTACGTGTCAAAATATTTATTAAATAGAAAAAATGTAGAAAAACTAGCGCCACCTAGTGAAGCTAAAAACTTCATCCGGTAAGAAAGCCTTTAAAACGTCACATTAGAGTTTTTGGGGACAACGTGAAAAAAAAAAACTTCGCCTCATTGTATTATTTTGCTACACTTGAGTATTTTCGAGTGTTTATGTGTAATAATTTGGGACATTTGGTTTTTGGCATACACGGTCATCTGAGTCCAATGGCTGTCAAAGATTGATTCATATAAATACTTTTTTTTAATATAGATATTAATACCCAGATATAGAACTAACACAAACGTTCATAACATAAATGTTTGGCCTAGGTGGGAATTGAAAATAGGGGCCCGCATCATCATCATCTTTTCAGCCATTAGGACGTCCACTGCTGGACATAGGCTTCCCCCACCGATCTCCAAAAAGGCCGGTTGGAAGCGGCCGGCTTCCAGCGTTTCTCTGCGGTCTCTTTTAGGTCGTCTGTCCATCTTGTAGGGGGACGTCCTACGCTGCGTTTACCGGTACGTGATCTCCATTCGAGATCCTTTCAGCCCCATCAGCCATCTGTTCTGCGTGATATGGCCCTGCCGTCTGCCACTTCAATTGTTCGTCTATGGATCTCTTTATTTCTGATTCTATCTCGTAGTGAAATCCCAATCATAGCTCATCCATAGCTCGTTGTGTGACTTTGAGCTTAATGCTTATAAGGCCCATAGTGAGATACCACGTTTCAGTGCCGTATGTCATCACTGGCATTACACACTGGTCGAAGACTTTTGTCTTAAGGCACTGAGGTATTTTGAACGAGAAGAAGTTGTGAAGTTTACCGAACGCTGCCTAGCCGAGTTGGATTCGCCGACTGGCCTCTTTCTTGAAGTTGAACCTGCCTAATTTGACTGTTTGTCTTAGGTAGATGTACGCGTCTACAATTTCTAGAACTGAGTTCCCAACTGATACTGGGGTGGGCACAACATGGATATTTGACATGACCTTTGTCTTATCCATGTTCATCTTCAAGCCCACCTGTTGGGAGACTCGATTGAGGCCTTCGCGCTTCATGTTGACATCTTCCATAAATTCTGCCATGACCACAATATCGTAGGCATACTGAAGTGATGTACTCGCCGGTTATGTATAATATTCGGACATTTTTGCACACACGGTCATCTGACAATGATTCTTTATTAAGGCACAACACAACTATCTAAGTAATATAGATACGTGAAAGAAAAACACAAAACGTATGAAGTAGATGAAAAGCTAGTAGGTAAAAATATAGCACAAAAACATACATTAGCTGATTAGCTGACCACGACAGTTCATTCACATGGTTTTGTGAAAAACACCCGGAAGCTCGCGTGTTATTGTTTTCCTTAGCTCTATTTGCTGCAATCACGCACATATTTCTAAGCAAATTCGAAGCCTACAAGCTACAAGCTAAATGAAACGGCCCTTGCAAGTCTATAAAGGTTGGAACAAAATAAATATCATGAAAATGGTGCTGTTTTCGTTCACTTTAATTTCTTTTATATACTTATGACTGTGCAGTTTCGATGCCATCGTTCAAAAACGGTGAAGGAAAAACTTCGTGAGGAGACCGGTATGTCCAAGAACCTCAAAAGTTCAAAGACATGACATTCAGCTACATGCACTGGGCCAGCATGGTGGTTAAGGCCCATCCTCTCTCTCTGAGAGAAGGCCTCAGCAGTGGTAACATGATAGGCTGAAACGATGATAACATATATGTATGTTCATGTAATCATAATATTAATAAGTAGTGTTATTAAGTCATTCATTTTTTACTTATATATTTTTAATATTCTAATATACATTCTCGTTAAATTTCACCACCATCCTTATTTTATAGCATGTATTAGAAAGGAGAAAAAAAAGGTTGAAATCTCATATAAAAAATAGATCACGTTATTGGTCTTTTTTTAGTGGACACAATGTTTTCTTGTCGAATTTAGCAAACTTTTGTTTTAAAATTTTCTGAATGGATTCACTTTCAATACCCTTAAGTATTACTAAGCCTTTCTCTTATACAGTGTACAAATAATCTCTATTACCTATCTAGGTTGTCTGGAAGAGATTGCTTTTAGCGATAAGACGCCTTTTGTACCTATTACCAACTTATTCTTTTTGTAATGTTATTTGTATGGTGTCAATAAAGTTTTATTGTATAGTATTGCATTAAATGGGGTATTTAGGTTTATCAATATTAGCCACGTAATAGGGAATATGCATGTGGTTTAAATCTGGTTGAAATATTTTTTTTCCGAATCTTTATTGTTCTGACTTTATATCTAAAAGATTGTTTTTTTATTTATTTACATTTTAATTGCTTAAAATATTAAATAAAAAGTGCAAAATATAAGAGGGAAATTCAAATTTGCGAAACGCTTCACCATTGGTCGAAACGAAACGTGACGTCAAAAGCCACAACATTGCCTTTAGCGGCGTCGATATTCATACTGTTTTAGTAGTGTTTGAGAGAAAAATCGTTTTATATTGAGTTCCTGTAGTTTTTTCCATTAGCTAGTGTAATTTTAGCATTCTCGTGAGACTAGAGATCATTTAGGACGATGACTGAGACTGGTTTTGTCAAAGCACATTCGGACAATCTACCAAAAATATCTAGATGCATTCATAATGACAGCATATTTTGCATCAAATCCAGATTTTACAGTTGCTGAGATCAAAGGAGTGAAAGCGGCAAGGTAATTGTTATAATCCATGATATATTTTAATCCATTACATAGGTTTTTACACATAAATGCACTAGGCAGTAATTACCAAAACATAACCTATAAATAATCATTGGTCATTAAAATTGTTATGAATTTGCTGCTCTACTGTCTATATTATAATAATTTATAAGTAATTATACCTAACATTACTTATGTTCCGTAATTTTCCGTGAATTTTTAAGTTTTTTTTTAAAATGTGAATACTGTTTACTGTAAATACTTAATGTACCTACTTATTGTTTGTTTGTTGAGTGCATAATATTCAATACTAAACATACTTCTAACTCACACCATGCTATCAAAATATAACATACTTACATTGAAATGATCTTCACGACAATGCAAACATGATGTTGGAGATACTTCATCTCTTCTCATAACCTTACACCATTGTTTACGTATTTTCGCATCTCTTGGAATAGGAAAAAAACACTTTATCGGGTGTATTTCTAATAGTGTTTGTACACTTTGGCACAAGACGATACCTATAAAAATGTTTTTTAGCTTCTTCCATGGTCTGGATATCAATAAAACTGAAAATCTGTGTGAAATAACTGTATCGTCTATAGTAAACAAACACAGAACGTGGCTTATGACGTCATCCAAGGCCCGCGAAAAATTGCGGCGTTCAAACAGCTCAAATTTATTCAATGTTTTAAATATTATTTTAAAAATTAATTTGAGCATTTCCAACTGTAATTATATTTTTTACTATGATATAACGATGTAAACAGTTAATTAAAAATATAAAAAAAACACATGCATATTCCCTATTGTCATCTAACGGGAATATTTCAAACATCAATATAAATAGACCAGTATATGTAGTACGTAGACTATAGGTACGGGAGATCTATCACTCAAAACTGCTGATTCAAAGTGTCTAAAGATCGTTAAAAAGTTTTTCAGCAGCGCGCGTTGAGTTGGTGTAAAAGTTTTTGCAAAGAACTTGGAAGTATTCAATTTAAAAAGATATCACAGTTCATCTTCATCATTTTGTGTAAAAAGTCACTTTTGTATTGACCTAATAGCTTTGAAAAAAATATTGATCTATTCGCCTAAAGATAGTTTTGAATCTGTATGTACTGAGAGGAGTTACAACTGGAAAAGAAGACCTCTACGTCTACCGAAAAAAAACCACATATGCCATAATTCTATACTGCACAAAGCAAAGGCAAAAAGGGCATTGTAATCAGCGTGTATGAATGTAGGGGAGAGTGGGGGAAATACGAACACCTAAGGGAAAACTTAAATAAAACAGTGGAATTTGATCACAGAGTTTCTTTATTGTTTAATTATTAAAGTTCACTTATCTGTCTAACGAATTCACTAATCAACATTTATATTTTTTTAATAAATTTTAACATAATGAAAAAAAAAACCTTGGGGTAATTCGTTATGTAAAGTTTTTTTTTTGTATTTTTTTTAATATTTTTATTTCGTAGATAAAGTTATTTTAAGAAACTAGTTTCAATATTTTTGTTTTCTATTGAGTAGTTATTTTACAATATTTTTTTGAAAATTGAAATTATGTGACGTCACCATATAGCACAAAATTTCGTTGCGTTGAGAAGTCTAAAAAAGCACCCCATATTGGCAGCCCTGAAAAAAACCAGACAGTCAAACCACAGAAATGAAAAAAATATTCTATTCTGTGTGACGAAAAGTGTGTCAAATGTATAATATTTTTATTCTTAAAAGGCACAGAAAATTAAATGCTACACCGTGACGTCATTTAGAGGTCAATGAAAGTCGAATGATTTCTTAATTTTATGTTAAAATAAATGGCATCTTATCGTTTTAAAGGGTCAGAGTAGAAAAATAAGGGTTAGTAACATAAAATCTCGAAATGGTTTTGGAATTGGCATTGGTTAATTTTTTTTAGCATACCGAATTACGTACTAACATTAATAATGACAGTGATCACATTTATAATCCAACGATGTTGACTGTCCGTCAGTACGATTCTCGTGATTCCTGCTCGTTTGTAAATAAAGGTTTTCGTCCAGACCCTGGCTGTTTTATCACTGCTTTCTTTAGGTGGACAAAAATTGTTGTTTTTGGAACATTATAAGTTTCTGCTGCTCTGCCGATGCTGAGTTTTTTGGCTTTAACATCGTCTATAGCCTTTTCGAGTATGTAATTCGGTTCGGTCTTTCTTTTGTAATGACGAGGCATCTGAAACAATAATAAAAAAAAGATGAACGGGGAACCAACAAAAGGGAGGGGGGTAATGCCGAACGTTCGAGATTGCCCGACATGGAGTGTTCGCCTTTACCCCGCTGGATCGAAAACAATAAAATGGAGAAAAAAAACATTATGGTTATATTTCTTTTGCCGATTGCGTCATTGTCATTTAGCTGATTAATATGTGAGTATTCCACTATGTAAAAGTTAAATTACTATTGTAGATAGAAATAAAACAAAACACCAACTTGAATTTACCAAAAATATTACATCAAAAACATGCAAAATATTGAAAAATGCATACCTTGACAAGGGCGTGCGTCCGCGTCTCCCGTGTTGTTGACTGGCACTAGTGGTAGCGTGATCTCCGAAATGGCGGCAAGTAAAATATGGCTATCTCTTTGTAACACATTAGAACCATTGGATTCGAGATTAACCCGCGTTCGCGTTTCCCCCACCCTCCCCTACATCCTAAATGCCTCAACAAATGTTGATAGATTTGTGAGAGTTTGTGTGGAATGTCCATTGGGGACTTTATCAAAAATACAAGATGGGGCATGTGAAATAAATAAAAGAGCAATCTGGCTATCTGGTATATTATTTTTTGTTCAACAGCTATTTTTAACAGACGGTTGGTAAGGGTTGGTTAAATCAGTAGCTAATAATGTCCTCTTATAATGCAGCTGTCGCTGATACGCCATTTGAAATACACCCTGTATAGTAGTACCTTTAATATAATAGTACTTTATACTTGATCACATTCCACAAACAACAAATCTAATAATTTATGAAACAGAAAGCCAACCTTGCATACGTGCAATATGCTAAAAACTTAGACTCAACATCGTTTCATATGAGCGTACGTTTCAAGAATTTTTAATAAACATAACATGAAGAATAGCTACGATTATGAAAAGACACGCTCGAAACGTAAGAGCTTTATTCTTGTCGCTTTTACTAGATGACCGACTCTAGTTTATTTAAGCTTTACGGCTATTGTGTCCTTCTACTCATTGACATTCCATCAGTACACTGTAAGAAACTGTTAACAACCCATTGCTTGGTTCTTACCAGATCTCGCCAGTTTTCCTTCTACAAAAAGGTACAGGAAAACGCGTGCTCCAAGATATCGCTCTAAAGCGTCGTTGGACTCGCTTAGTAGATACACACTGTCAGTCTGTGAGTCTGTGTATAAAGTTGATCAGTACTATTTCAGGCACAGGGGAGAGCGCGCGCCTGTTTTTCCCACCCGGAAAATATTACTATAATGTTATGAAGATAACTAAAACTGTTAACCAATCAAAACTTTATACAGTACTTAATTTGTAAAACAATTTAAGATCGTTTTCAGTGAAGTTTTTCTCAAAGAACTTGAGCGAACTTTTAGCTTTATGACTGACAGTAATAAACCGATTAGAAGTTTATCATTGAAGTGAAAAATGAAGAATCCCAATGAGAAATTTCAATAGTTATCATAAGATACGTTTTCAGAGAGAAGGTCTGTGAGGTAAGTTCCCGAATCTATTTCAATACCGGAGCCCATCTCCTAGATTAATTATGATAAGTGGTCATTAGAATGGAGATGGGGCAATTATCATTTTATTTGGCTAGTTTTTCGTCGTTATGCCCGGTTTATGGTGAAATACAAGAGTTCGTTGTGTCTCATGCCACTTATTTTACTCGGCGGTTCACAACGAATTTTATTTTACGAGGATAATAATACGTTTCATAATCTCTCCAAAAGCTTCATGTTGGTCCTTTGAAAGAAGATTCGTCAATTTGAGCGCAACAAACTAGATACGTATTTTGCGAATGTTTTCAAGATATTTTTTGATATTCTATCGACATTGAAATGCTAACTTCTACTTTGATCAAATTGATAGATATTTTTTTTAATTAAATGTACTTACATACTCTCACAATGTGTATTTAGTAACTTTAAGGTTCTGACCGCCAACTGGTAGCCCAACTGTTTAATTTATTAGATAGTTGCTTGTTTGGGTTCTTGCTCCAAAGTTTGTCATTAGATAAAATATTCCTACCTATAATTTTTGGAAGTTTTGAACAAAAAAATAGCTGACTATTTTTCATTTATTTTTATTTATTAAGGCTTCACATTGATAACTACATTATTACATACACTGAAATCTTATAAATGCACTTAGCTAAATGTTACCTTTTAAAGAAAGCACAGAATGCATTAGGTATTTGGTTCTTAATAATTAAATACATAAAATAATGAATAAAGTTAAATTAACAATAACTAAATAAATTAACTAAATGTGATGAGTAGAGTTGGCCCTTTCGGCCATGGTTAAGTTTAATTTAATTTTGAATTTTGATAATGTGTCTCCGAAAATATTAAATAGACTATTGGCGAACTAGCATTGATTTGCGGAGTAGGTATAATGGCATGTTTCTGAAATCTATGTTTACGCTGTGTTCAAAATATGAGCTGCACCTTCATAGTAAAACCCATAAAGAATATCGCCAAATTTAATCCATTTTAACTTCTTAGCATAATATAATTTAATATCTTCGTTTAACTTGCAAATATTGGTGCTTTGGTTTATTTTGTAACACTTTTACGATGTCCTTAAATTAACATCTTACAATGTCCGTAACTGGGTTTGAGATGCGCTTAGTACATTAATATGAATTCATCCTTATTCATGATGAAAATCTTGAATACCTACAAAATAAAACCTCTGCTACGGGTCTCCATTAAATATTGTTCTAAGCTCTTAGGTTCTGTATAAAGTCAGTCCCAGGACGGGCTAGAGTTATTCAAAAGGCATAAAATTTTATCGATAAAAGGCTTTAGACATATGTGTCATCCCCTATTTTGGAATAGCAGCCAAAAAAAGTTAATTAGGCTATATCAAATAAAATAAAAATTGTAGGCATGATAAAATAGCATTTTACATAATATAACAATCATAATTTGTATCTGGTTAGTTATTTAAGGCCGCACTCACCGGTCAGTGCTCTTTCGCACAATTTTAACATTTTAAAAGCTACAAATTCGTTTAGTAAGTTTGATTGGGCATTCTTTTTAGAATAACGTTGTTTCCAGTAACTTTTATGTTGTTTTATTTTGACGGAAGAGATCGGAAAAAAACGATTTTCGTGTTTTTTCCATCTTCTATGCCTTCCTATAAAATATCATCACGATTTATTTTTAATTATCATTCAGTGCTTTGTTATTTTAAAAATGTGCAAAATAGGTAGCTCTGGCTAGTGAGCGCGGTCTTAATTGGTCTAAGCTCTTATTTTAAGTGAATATATACATATATATACTTCTTATGCTGCTGTATTTACGGATAAGTGGGTAGGCACTTATTGGCACATTAAAAGATTTATCTTTGGCACTTCCCGACTCTACGTGCTAATAAATATCAGTAGATACCTATGAGGGCCATGATTTATAGATTAGGGAGGGACTATCTAGTATCTACCGACTAATAGTTCTTTTTTACCCGACTGGCCCAGAAGGAAGGATTACCCTTAAAACAATTATGTTTTCGGGTGCATACACGATTAATGTATGAGCAGTATGAGCGATATGTGCATATATATGTATATTCCCTATGGTCTCCAAAACGGCTGGGAAGATTTGACGGGACTTTAACTGGCAGATAGCTGATAATATAAGAAGTTATCAAGTTATCCACGCGAATGAAACAGCAGCAGCAAGGGGGGGGGGGAGCGCAGCTAGTCAAATATAAATAGCGATGTCCTGTAGCCTAAATGGCCTGACAGATTTTGGTGTGCAAACTGTCATTAGATTAGTTATAGAGGGCATAACATTTTTTTAGTTCCTTTTTACATCTTGCAGACTTTTATTTATTTATTATTTTCTTGGTAGTTATTACATTACAAATTAAATTGGCCTACAATTAATATAATAGGGCATAATATATTATAATACAATATGCCAGTGCCATTGCGCCGATACGTTATCTTTTGTCTGCAAAAATTAATTTGGTTATCGGTCGAAATTAAATATTTATGCGTGGGGAAGCATGTACCTACCCAAGTCCTATCTGCCTATATTACTTTGCACATGTAAATTATCTATCAAAGTACAGATAAAACAGTGTTTTGTAATAAAGATAATTAGAGCTGGGCGGCATCGCTCATAGTGATAACTTGATAAGCAAACCAAACATGCCCCAAAAACACGGAACAATTTTAATGAAAATTCTTTTAGTGATTTCTTTCAAAGCTCTGTTTCTAAAAGTCAGATACTTTCAAAGTACGGGAAACCTTTTAAAAGATTTATGAATTCTTGAGTAGCGGATGTGGTGAGGACAATGGAACGCATACCTACTACACAAGTAGGTATACATTTAAATTGATTTAAACCGGTAAAATTGATGAAAATTTTCAAACAACCGAACAGTTTTTTTAAATCATAGCTAAGAAAAACTCGATCATGTCATCTTTCAAATTAAATTTAAATCGGTTTAGTCGTTAAAAGCTATACTGAGAGACACTGACAGAGTGCTTTTTCATGAAAGTAAGTAGGCCCACAGAAAATAGCGGAACAAAATTTCCATGTTGTAGTTGTCAGGTGTTGTTACTATGTTTGGACGCTAGTGAGATTTTTATTATTTTCCATCGTTAGAGAGTCGTGCACGATGGCTAAATAAAAGTGCTGCTCGAGATACCTATGATACTGTATGATAGTGATAGATACACAATGACAGTGCCACGTCTGGGGGTTTCATGAAAAGCACTCTACACACTGCAATGACGTAAAGAATAATCCTTTTTTTTTTAAATCCTTTCTTAAACTTATAAAACCCCTCTTATGCGTCGGGGGTCAAATTTTTTTATTAAATACATGGCTTCATAATAACGGAAATTTTCATTAAATTTAGACAAACTAGAGCCGCGAAATCTTGAAACTTCAATACGTTATGTTAGTGCCTAATAATAGTTTTATAGCGTTGCTAAGCCGTAAAAGCGTACTAAAATTTTCCTTTCATCAATGTCAAGGTATGAAGTGTTATTATATACTGGGTTATGCGGAAAGGGTGTACTAAGCCTAAACGGGTCCGTCCATCTTTATGAAGAACTTTTACTATGGGAGAATTTAAGAAATCGCGAAAAAATATACGCTGTTTCATAGAAAATGGTAGTTGATACTCGACAAATTGTATTGAACAGCAGATTTTTATTTCGTGATATCAGGATTGGCACATAGTAAAAGTTGTTCATAATGATGAAGATAAGGGGGCGTCTATAAATTACGTGAGGTGTTTTTTTTAATTTTCTGTAGTAGTTATTTTTAGTTTTTTTACAATAGGATACTTACATTGTAACTACTGTGATTAAAAAAAGAATATCTACTCTAATTCAGTCCATGGAGAATCATGCGCGGTCTCAAGAGAGACTATTGTCCGTTGGACATGTTGGTTCAACATGTCCAACGGACCCGTTTCGGATAACTACATCCTTTCCGCGTAACCCTGTACATTGTACAAGCACCTAAGTTTTTTGCGACATAAGCAATAATATGAGATTTATTTATACATACATCTTATTTATTTAGGTATATCTTTTTTATTATAGAAACTGACGTGGTTTTCACACATTTTATTTATATTACACGGGAAAAAGACTGCCTAATGCGGTTGAAACTATAGTCGGAGTGACCGGCTTAATCTTACGTGAGTAATTCCCGTGTAATATAAATAAAATAGGTATATCTTTCTTATTTGAGAATATATACAATCGATACCTGTTTTATAAACGTTCAAATAGATATCTAGTTGCTTGCTAATTGGGTTCTGGGAACTGAAGGAAAATCTTTACACAGAAAACCTTAATTGGTTTTCCCTTGTTATGACCCTAAGTCAATTTTCTTGGATTGTGTAAGCTTAGTGGCCGTCATGATTTACTGGCAGGTAATCTATGAAGCTATGAAATAACGAAAGCAACATTCAAAAATGAGATAAATTCAAAAAATATGATAAGATATGAAAATATACTTAGGTAACAATTGATTTATCAGGTATATAAGTAAAATGTATAAAATAGGTACACATAACATGTCCATAAAGATTAGTTTTTTTTTTCTATCTTGTAACAGTAGTAAGTTATCTATACTAATATTATAAAGAGGAAAGATTTGATTGTTTGTTTGTTTGCATTGACTATGAACCGATTTGAAAAATGATTTCACTGTTGGGAAGCTACACTATCCCCGGTTGGCATAGGCTAAATATCTATACCCGTGCGAAGCCGGGGCGGTCTAATAGTTTAATATAAATTCACCTATAACTATAACCCATTCCCCTTCAGAAGATCGCTGACAGTAGCAAAAAATTAAAAAAAAAAAGCTAAATTAAAATCCTGTTTTCGTTTATCTTGGTTGTTTTTCTAACGTTAAAAGTATGCCTACTACGATACAAAATGTAAAATGTACGAAAAAAACGGACTTCACAGAATTTATTGCCTAATTTTCCACCCTTCTTTTTCTTCTTCTTCGTCATCATAATCATTAGCTCTGAGTAACCCATTGCTGGGAATACGCCACCCTTACTTTATGCCACTCTCCCCAGTCCCTCTCCAGTTGCATACACTCGTTTCCAGCAGTTTTTTTGATGTCATCTGTCCACCTCGGTCCACAAATAGTAATTGATATTTTTTATCAAATTTTAATAGCTTTGAGATAGCCTATTCAATAAAAAATCAATATAATAATCAACTTAAAAAACCGACTTCAAGATTTGTAAAATACGTATATTTCCAGTTATTTATTTTGATTTAAAAACCAAACTACTGAACCGATTTTGGTGAAATTTCTATGGAACCAATCTGAAAGTACCTATATCCTTTCAAATAAGAATTTTAAGAATAAAAAACAACTGGGACCTTATGCCAGGATATAGAAGTAGTATTTATATAGTAATATATGGTAATAAAAATCAAATCGCGAAAGTTTAAAAATTACTATTTATGGTAATAGTTTGACGTGCGTGACGTCACCTGTCGGTTCCAACGGAAGACCAGCGCTGGTTGTTTACAACCAGCATTACGCTGAGTTGGCACCGGCTTGTGACAGAAACTATATTTTATTTTATTGTGTTTAACTCGTAATGTCTTTGTATCTTTTGTTACAGTCATGAATAAAAAAAAAACTTTCTTTAATTTTTCAAGCTGTATTCGAGCAAGCTATCTACGTCACCCAACTTCACCCAAGTTATAATTGCTCGTACACACTACACATGTTAAAAGTAATCGTCACTCTCAATGGAGCGGTTTATGTTTTTGCCCCACTTATCCGTCGCTATGGGATATTTCAGGCAAGTGTCCCCATTGTCCCGGCGGACACACGCCCACAAATGTACAAAATGATCAACAAAGTGCTCGGACAAACGATACCGTTTCACACCCAGTGATTTATTGTAGGCAACATCATCTGTCGAAATGTTTACGCTAAATTTGTATTGACGTAACACAAATATAATAAACAGTGATATGGTATTTCAAAATAAGATTTATAAGTTTACGTAGCATTTTACGTTTCCTATGTAACTAAAGATTTAAAATATATCTACATATAATATAAAAATCGTTAAGTGTATGTGTGGATATGGACTCCAAAACGGCTGGACCGATTTTGACGGGACCTTCACTGGAATGGCAGATAGCTGATGTTATAAGGAGTAACTTAGGCTACTTTTTTCGGGGTTCCACGCAGGGGAAACCGCAAGGCGCAGCTAGTAGTGTATAAAACTAAAAAACACAGTTAACTATTAAAGAGTACTACCCACTCCCATCATCAGACCCTCGTCATCATCGAGCCCAAGCTTGAGAGGTTTAACCGTAGTTATTGAAGTTTTCCATTAGGCATCTATCTATTCAGATTTGCAAGTTGAAGTGGCAATGGGCAGCAGTGGCGGCCCTAGGGTAGAGCGAGAGGAGCGGTCGCTCTAGGCGCCAGGTAGCAAGGGGCACCAAAATGATAAATGAGAAAAATATGATTTTAATGGCGCGTTTTGAGAGGCGCGTGGCAATTTATGATGTGAAAGCGTCGAAAACAAAAAAGGCACCGAAAGAGAATCTCGCTCTACCTCGATTATGGGCTAGGGCCGCCACTGATGGGCAGGCCACGTTGCTCAAAGAACCGATAACCGGTGGGGAAGAAAGGTTGTTGAGTGGAGACCACAAACCGGAAGACGCAGCGTTAGTAGGCCTCCCACTATATGTAACGCCGACATCGTGACGGTCGCGGGCATCCAGTGGATGCAAATGGCAGGTTGTCGTTCAGTGTGGAGTTATAAGGATGAGGCCTATGTTCAGCAGTGGAAATTTTCTGGATGATGATGATCCACCTCCTAGCTTCATCATCAGATCAGTTGTTAGTACAAAATGATTGTGTTGTCATCCGGATTACATTATAGGTACTTAATGCAAAGTTTCAAAATGATACTACTAGAAGTAGATTAAAATGTAAAGCTAAGATTTATTTACGTACTTAGTTCGTTAGTTAGGAAATTACAAGTAAAGCTAACATATATAAAAAGCTTGAAGTATGCACCACTGCCAATAATAAGCACCCTGAAAATGTACCCCCAGTAAGACTATATGGAAAACCTTTAAATATCGTTAAGCAATTTAAATACCTAGGTCACATAGTCACGGAAGATCTGAAGGATGATACTGACATAGAACGAAAGCGTAGAGCGCTGGCGGTGAGAGGGAACATGATAGCCCGTAGGTTTGCACGATGTTCTGTGGAAGTCAGTTACTCTCTTCAGAGCATATTGTCAGTGTTTCTACATCAGCAGCCAATGAGTTTGTTATACCCAACGATCCATCAGCGCTCTACGTGTACAGTACAACAATATATTTAGGATGTTACTGGGGCTGCCCCGATTCTGTAACGCATCAGGTATGTTTGCGGATGCCCGAACTGATGGGTTCAACGCGATCATACGAAAAAGACTCGCTAAGTCGGGTCAGGGCCAGTCATAATAGGGTATTAACGACGATTACAGATAAATATGTCATATTCTACAACACTGGGTTAAAACCATTATTTAATTTTTAGTTATACCTACTGTACTTAATTATTATTGTTTTTATTTTAAGAGTTTATTTTATAATTTTTCATTTAATGTTTCCAATACAGTTAGGCCTGCTTTAATTTGTCAATAGCAGCACCTACCTGTTATCTGAAATGTGCCATGTAAACTACCTAATATGGATCTTGTATCTGCAATAAGGATTTAATAAAAAAAAAAGAGAATGTAATACTGTTTGAATATGATGTACATACCAATTAATTATGCTATGTACCTTGAACATAGATTCAGTATTTATTTGTCATTTGCGGTAAGACAGTTCTGATTTTAGAATTAAAACATTTGCCGTCTTACCACAAAAGATTTAAGAACGCTTTAGACATGTGTTTAGCAATTGTTTCACTGCGAAATATATGCTAAACATTTGTCTAAAGCGTGCTTAAATCTTTTGTGGTAAGACGGTTTAAGTTTATTTCATTTTACATTACGAAGTAGGTAATTATGATGAGTAATATTAATAAATTTTTAATGAAACTGTAAACCCGCATTATCCCTGACAAATCCTGCGTAATCCTCAGAATACCAAGCAACCCTTGATTAAGTACCGACGTAGCAAAGAGGAACAATTTTACTCAATAATTAATAACAATTAACCTTATTTGAAACTGTAAATTTAATCAGAGTTTCAGCTTATTTATTGTTTGATTCAAATTGGAAAGGTTAGGAGCTCTTCTCGGCTAAATCGATATTTTAATTGGTTAGGTAGGTATTTAATGTATCTATAGTCCGTTCGCTATCCAATGATCGCTGAGAGCTGGATTAAATTGCAAAAAACTAAATGAGGACATCTTATTTCATACAACAACCGACTTCCAAAAAAGAAGTTCTCAATTCGATTATATTTTTATTATATTATATTTATTTACGAGATATCTTCGCCAATTGTGAACTGACTTTAATGTTTTTTTTTTACCTATTTCCAAGAATGTGGGGTGTCTCAATTACTTTTTGATTTTTTGCCAGCTTTAATTCAACTTGTTCTGTTAGTAAGTATGTATGTTCGTACGTTCGTATGTGTGGGACAAATCTTGCAACTGAAATTTAGACCAGATATCCTCAACCGATTGAGCTAAAATTTGGCATACCTACTTATGTAACTTCGGTGACTATACAATGTTATGGTACCATCAAGCTGTTCTGATGATGGAGACAGAAGGTGGCTCTAAGAACTCCTAAACGAAACGACGTAATCCCGTCGAGTTTGGGTTCGTTGGACTTGTCTTCCCAAGCAATTTGCTCCTTGATGATAAATTCAATATGGCGGACGCCCCAAGATGGCGGACAAAATGTTATCTACTATCATGATATGGGTATCAAAAGAAAGGGTTTGCTGAAAACAATACGAAAAAATTTGTTTAAAAAAATACCATACCTCAGAACTCCGTCATTTATGAACTGATTTGGAAAATATTATTTAAAAGGTTATACTTTCAGATTGGTCCCATAGAAATTTCATCAAAATCGGTTTAGTAGTTTGGCTTTTAAATCAAAATACATAAAACTAACTGGAAAATTCGGTTACTTTTATGACATTCCAAGAATAGAAGTCAGAATCACAAATGGACGTCCGATTGCTTTTAGCTCGGTTAGGTTTCACAGTTTAGTGTGAATCCTGTCCTGGACCTGTCCTGACCTGTCCACTCTATGGCTTCGCACAGACTTTGGGGGTCAAACCCGTATCTACGCGTGCCTCTACAGGTCACATAGCGGGGACGCGGAGACAACTCGTTTATTCGAGCACATTGCCAGAGGAGCTGACAAAGCTTTAGAACAGCACACTTCCGCAGAGTTAGTGGTTCTTGGTGACTGCAATGCCCACCATTCTGAGTGGCTCGGCTCTAAAGCCACTAATCACGCGGGTCGTGCTGCATCTGATTTTGCCTTGGCTCACGGCCTCTCTCAACTAGTCACTGGAATTACTAGAATTCCTGATGTTGAGAGCCATGATCCTTCTTTGCTGGACCTCTTCATGACCTCACGCCCTGACCATTACCAGGTTTCGGTCGAAGCGCCACTTGGTCGCTCTGATCACTGTCTCATCCATACCTCAGTGCCATTCTTTAATCGCGCTCGTACCGTTCCTTCTGGTAAGCGCAATGTTTGGCACTATCGGTCAGCGGACTGGGACGGATTGCGTGAGTTCTACGCATCCTACCCCTGGAGGCGGATTTGTTTTTCTTCAGACGATGTTGGCACTTGTGCTGACTCCGTCGCTGATGTCGTGCTTCAAGGAATGGAATGTTTTATTCCAAGTTCTGTCGTGCGTGTCGGTGGGCGGAGTCGCCCATGGTTTAACAAATCCTGTGCGGAAGCTTCAAGCCTGAAGCGAACCGCCTTTAAATCATGGTCCGAAGCACTTGCTAGTCATAACTCGGACACCTCCGCCTTGAAGAAAAAACTTAATGCTGCCTCCAGGTCCAGCAAAAGGATTATTGCCGAGGCCAAAGCAGCCCATATCAGCAGAATTGGCGACCGACTTGCGTCATATCCAACTGGAAGTCGAGCTTTTTGGTCACTAGCCAAGGCTGCTGAAGGCAACTTCTGTCAGTCCTCTCTACCAGCCCTGCGTAGGCCGGATGACACATTGGCCCATAGCGCAAAGGAGAAAGCCGATATCCTTGGTACTCTCTTTGCCTCAAACTCGACTCTCGACGACGGGGGCGCCACATCACCCAACATTCCGCGGTGTGCGAGTTCCATGCCTGAAGTACGTTTCTCTCAGAGATCAGTACGGAAGGAACTCATGTCATTTGATGTGCGTAAGTCGAGTGGGCCAGATGGCATTCCGGCTATCGTCCTTAAAACCTGTGCTCCTGAGTTGACTCCGGTCCTAACGCGTCTTTTCCTGCTTTCGTATTCAACTGGATGTGTGCCGTCATCATGGAGGACTGCCCTAGTCCATCCGATTCCTAAAAAAGGAGATCGGTCTGATCCGACTAATTACAGGCCCATTGCTATTACCTCCCTACTCAGTAAGGTGATGGAGCGTGTGGTAAACACCCAGCTCCTCGGATACCTGGAGGAACACCAGCTCATCAGTGATCGCCAGTACGGTTTTCGTCACGGCCGATCAGCTGGTGATCTTCTGGTATACCTCACTCACCGCTGGGCTGAAGCCGTTGAGAGTAGAGGGGAGGCGCTTGCAGTTAGTTTGGATATAGCCAAAGCTTTTGATCGGGTCTGGCATAGGGCACTCTTATCCAAGCTACCATCTTACGGCCTTCCCGAGGGGTTATGCACTTGGGTCGCCAGCTTCCTATCTGATCGGAGTATTAAGGTCGTTGTCGACGGTTCTTGCTCCGACAGCATGCCTATCAACGCTGGCGTCCCACAGGGTTCTGTGTTATCGCCAACGCTCTTCCTTCTCCACATCAATGACATGTTGCTTTCGAGCAATATGCATTGTTATGCGGACGATAGCACGGGCGATGCACAGTATACCGGTCGTGCTAACAACCCTCATGCCGTAGTTGAAGAAAGTAGGAGTAAACTTTTGTCTGAAGTCGAGACCTCTCTTGAGCAGGTCTCGGTCTGGGGTGAACTGAACCTGGTTCAGTTTAACCCAACAAAGACGCAAGTTTGCGCGTTCACCGCTAAAAAAGCCCCATTTGTTGTAGCTCCTCATTTTCAAAACACTCCCCTCAAGGTTTCAGAAAGCATTGGAATCCTTGGAGTCGACATTTCTACGAATGTACAGTTCCGCGGTCACATCGCAAGTAAGGCCAAGCTCGCATCTAAGAAACTTGGTGTGCTCAACAAGGCGAAGCGGTACTTCACGTCGAGACAAAGACTCTTGCTTTACAAAGCGCAAGTCCGACCTCACATGGAGTACTGCTCCCATCTATGGAATGGAGCACCCAAGTATCAGCTTGACCCACTCGATGCATTACAGCGTAGAGCTGTCAGAATTGTCAACGATCCCAAGTTCACTGAACACCTTGAGCCACTCAGCATGCGCAGAGACGTTGGGTCTCTTTGTATCTTTTATCGCATTTACAACGGGGAGTGTTCTGAAGAACTGTTTGATCTGATGCCGGCGTCGCGGTTTTACCATCGCACTAGCCGCCACCGCCTGAAGGCTCATCCACACATCATAGATCAGTGGAAATCGCACACTGTGCGATTCACACGATCCTTCTTGCCTCATACCTGCAAAATGTGGAATGAGCTACCTTCTACGGTGTTTCCGAGAAGTTACAACATGGGGTTCTTCAAAAGGCGAGTTAATAGAGTTCTAAAGGGTCGGCAACGTATTTGTGATGCCTCTGGTGTTACAAGTATCCATAGGCGACGGTGACTGCTTACCATCAGGCAGCCCGTCTGCTTGTTTGCCACCTATGGCATAAAAAAAAAAAAAAAAAAAAAAAACTAGATCGCGTCCGTCAGATGCGTCCGGTATTTCTTTCGCAGCTTCTGTACGTCAGTACAGTGTACTATGTTAGTGCGGCACGTACCTTCCTAAATTGTGCAAACTTTGTTTCGGGGAGAGTGTACAGCTGGCTTTATATCAACGATCTATAACTATACTACGGTATATCTTTATATAAGCTTTATATATTTCCATCGTCAGGAATCAAGTTGATTATACAAACTTAGGTATACTTTTAAAACAGGAGCTGTAAACATTTTTATTGTTTATATTGAAAGGAGTTTTGGCGCCAACGCGGAAAAAACATGTCGGCTCGTTGGATTATTTTCCTAAACTTGTGTATTTTCGAGTGTTAATGTGTACTAAATGGTGAATTATTATTCATTAAGTGCTCGTAAACGTGCTCGAGTGTGGGCAAGTGATATAACGAGGTGAAACGTGTCTTTTCGTGTTGTTTCCAAAACTCCATAGGAGCCTCTTGTAAAGTCTCCACCACTTTACAGGGGCATGAGCTCGACTTGACCGTGACTTACTTAGCTTGACTCTGACTGTGACTATGACTTGTTTGACGCTATTAAGACAAAGTAAACTGTTTAATATTACGAGTAAAGGACATTGAATCCACGCTCATGAAGATTTTAACAAAAAAAAAAAAAAAAATTAAATTGAAAGACAATCAAAGCAGGACGTAGGCAAGTCATAAATCACAAAAAAAACACGACATGAAAAACAATAGTAATGCTAAAATCACTGAAAGCTACGAAATAGACAAAACAAAAACAACTACTTACTCTGCGCCGGAAATAGGTACAATTATTATCCGTATCTTTTGTTGACCCAAAACTGTAGGACTTGTGAAAACTTTCCTTATTTAATGTTTCTCTAAGACTGTCTCTGTGTTCGACGTATTCGATTTAGCTAGATGTATTCCGCAATGATTGTGAATAAATACATAGCGGTCGATGGAATGTTAAGTGTCTCAATAAAAGCAGTAAGGCAATGTTTATATTATTCATTATTTTCTGTAGGGCTGCCATTGCCCAGCAGCGGGATAGTAACAGCTGAAAAACAAAAGAATGAATACTTAACCATTATAGATACTTAAATAAAATTCATTTGCCTAGTTACAACATGACTATGCGTGCGTGATAAGGCAATCAAATCGGTAGCGATGTGAAAAATCATAAACTAAATTTCAATTAATTCAATGTATCATTAATTCAGTTATTCAGTTAATATATATATATGATTAATTGATTAATTCAGTGCTACATTTATAATTTTTGAAATCTATATATCTATCTTTATACAGAGTAACGCGGAAAGGGTGTATTAAGTCGAAAGGATCCATAATACCTATACCTAATTATATACCATATGGTATTATAGACATTACGAACAACTTTTACTATGGGACACCAACCACAGAACATTAAAAAATTCTTCTAATTTCTGTGCGACAAGGTGTGAAATCTTCAATAAATATCTGGTATACTTACCTACTTTGGATCATTTCGGCATTTGTTTAAATTTGAGATACTCTTTATGGATTTACGTGAAGACTCTTCCTTCCATTTGTCCTGCGGCTTCGCTCCAGGCGGTGAAATGCAATTACTCCGGCACTTTGTCTTAGCCGCGGCTGTAAGTGACTATTACCCGTTCACACATTGAACCGACGAGATTTTGTGAACATACGCAGCTTTGTGCTCATAAGAGAAGATTTCTTCAAATATTTGAGATTCTGAATGTACTTTGTAAATGTGAGCTATGGAAATGAAAGATTGAAAGGAAAATCTCCATATAATGCTGTCAGTGGTAGGTATTTCTTCTCCACAATTCCTGTGCGCTGATTTCGAAACTCAAGGAAATTAAATGCCAATACACTTGTTCGCTTCGGAAGCTGTTTCTTAGGAACTATTAGGTTAGCGGGCCTCTTTTTTACCCATGCACGACGGAACTTAAAAGGTATATAAATATGCTAACCTCGGCAGTGGTTACATATTTGGGGTCGAGAAATTGGGCCGTTGGGGACTCACCTCATATTCAAAAATCTTTCAGAGCGCCTAGTTAATGCGACGCGTGACCAAAATGCTGGCGTGTTTCTGGCTCAACGCATTAGCATTGCTATTCAACGTGATAATGCCGCCAGCATGTTGGGTACGCTGCCAACTGGTAGTGGGATTGAGCATTTGGATTGTCTTTAGACCTTCAACGGTCTATGGGCAGTCTAACTGTATTTGTAGTGTTAGTTTTAGCTTGTATTTTGTTTAGTTAATAAAGGCACTTGCCCAGGGAAAAAAAAAGTACTATGTGGTAATTGTTAGTGTGTTTATTAGGAAAAAAAATCTCTCTCTACAGAACCGTTTCGAAACGGTTCTTTTAGGCAGGTTTAATTGTGGTGGTTCTTTTAATAATTTTAAAATAGTTTTTTTAAAATTAAATTATTTTATTATCGGTTTTTATGAGACTGCTCAGATGGAGGGTAATATTTTTCGGGTGTTTGTATGTATTTTTTACTGTTCTTATGTGCCTTCTGTAGCCTAAACGGATTGACAGATTTTAAAAGCCGAGTTTCGTCTTTATGCTCGAAGTGCAATTGGCTGCAATTTTTGGTCGGTTTTTCAAACAAGAAAAGACAAGATTTAAATAAATATTGTGATTGTTTTTTTAAGTAATAATATGATGGGAATTATATTATTTAATTTAAAAAAATCTTTAAAAAAACCGACTCCAAAATGTTTTTTTTTTCAATAGGCTTGCGTTTGACCTCCTACTCGCCTGATGGTTTGGCGTTCGAACAATAGGCATGTGTCCTCATGTTTAACTTATTACAAATAACCGGCTTAGCGAGGAATATAACTAAATAGATTACACATACTGAAAAAATAAATTAAATTGGCTGATAAATCTCTGAGATATGAGCGTTTAAAGTTTTAGGTGGGGATAGGGAGGGTATGCTCTATCCCTTTCTCACAAAGCGTGTGTTACTATAGCATTTGTATGGCGCTCCTGAGCCGTGACGTAACGGCTCAGTATAGTGCGCTCTCTGTCTAGCATGAAATTTAAATGCTTATATCTGCTTATATCTTATTTATTTTTGATCTAATTTTAATTTTGTTTTCGTTGATGGGCTCTATTTATGATCAGCTTTTTTATGAGGTAATAAAAAAATATTAGTCATCATGCCTATTGATAATTGAGGGTTTCCTATACACAATAAAAACTAAGCACGTATATTTCACAAACGTTGGAGTAATCAGTGTACATAATAAACAAACATAATTATTAAAACAAAAAAATACTTATCAACCTTCCTCCTGAAAATCACAATACTTATAAGTACCTAGTAATATTCTGCATCGAAGTCCTATTGAGTGCACAAACTTAATGCAATTTTACTGTCTCTGAGGGACTTTGAAATGGAATAAACTCGAATAAGCGCGCAGAATCTTCTCAGCGAAATAAAATCCTGCTATTTAACGAAGTTATCCGAAGTAAATTTACTGGCAATGTTTCTGGGTTAGCAATAATTACATAACTACTCGTATTTAATATCGTCATTACTTGAATTTGACTATCATATCTTTGTTGCTGAAATATGTATTTTTATACCTACTTATCTATTTGTTATTTATGTATATACATACATATGCTTTTATACAACGTCAATTGAAATAACGCAAAACCTCTTAATGGGTAATTGGACTCCATATTATGAACAACCTTTTTTATGGGAGCAACTTTAAAATCGCAAGAATAAAATCAACAATTCCATACAATAAGTTCATGAGCGAGATCGCGGTCAAACGTTAGCCTAGTCCGATGTAAAAAAAAAATAAAAAATTGCATTCGAAGAAATGTATGGAAAAACTGTAGGTTTTTTTTCGCGATTCTGAGTTAGGGCCACCAAAAAAAATATTTTCTTTTGTTGGGCCTATAATAAAAATTGTTTATATTAAGGAGTACAATGGCCCCTCAATAGGTTTTGCGTTATTGCGATGGCACGTTGTATGGGGTGTTTGGTAGGTGGTTGCATAGTAGACTGTAGAGGGAAGATAGCTTAATCCGTTTAGCGAATTTGGCCGGTGTAGATTCAATAATGACAGACTCGTCAAATAAACGTATGGTGTGTTAAAGGGCATTATTAAAGTTGCAAAAACGATGCAATAGGCTATGGGACAGGTGTTTGATTAGTTAAAATAATTGGCAATTGGCACGTTTCTCTATAGATTCCAATGCCTCAAGCTGGTACTTAGCTGATCCATCCCATAGGTGAGAGCAGTACTCCATGCACGACCGAACTTGTGCTTGGTACAGTGATAGCAACTGTTCCGATGTGAAGTACCGTCGCATCTTCGATAGGATACCCAACTTTTTGGCAGCCAATTGAGTCTTGCTCTCAATATAGGAGCCAAAATTGAGAGTTGACGTCAGAGAAACGCCCAAAGCTCAAGCTCAGTCAGTTATCGGAATGGATACATCCCGGAAAGTAGGAGCCAGTTGGAATGGCGTCCTTTTGAGTTAAAAATAAATATGTAGTAGCATCATTAGTATTATTACGTTATGAAAGGTACAAACAAATTGAAGAATATATTGCTCTATCTATTGAAAATAAGGAATACATCGGCACAAACAGACTTTTTCGATTTCCGATAGAACCGCTGAGCTATGTTTAAAAGAAAAACTATGTAACCTATATAGGTATTTGCAGTAGTGTAGAACAAATGTATTTTCTTTCTTTTGGATTGAATCTACAGTACAGACGGACCTGTAATAAGGAAGCTCCTTCATCCCTGTCAAGCTTCAAGTGAAGCAAGAACTGAGCTTGATCAAATAATAAGCTTCAATTCTATCAGCTTAAAGAAAGGATTTTCTACCTCTTCTGGAACTAAAAGAAAAACAGAAAAGAAAGAAAATACATTTGTTCTACACTACTGCAAATCCTTATATAGGTACTTATCTTATAAAATAAAATATACAATATAATATAAGATAGAGGTATATTAGGTATATAGAGGTATATTATTATAAGTATTTGTACATTGCCCCGGTGGCCTAGTTGGTAGTGAACTTGCCTGCTGCACTGCTGGGGGCGTAGGTTCGATTCCCACCTAGGACAAACATTCATTGATTAATATTCTTTACCTCATTATTCCTTACTTTCTTCTTATCTTACAAAATAACATTAGATTAGCGTTGCAATATCTAAAACATAAAGCGTACTGGTTCTTAGAACAAAAAAGCACAGTTTCCCAATAACAGGATACATTCAACTTACATTATTTAAATAGTCTACGTGACTTCTTTCGAATAGAATTGCTATTTCTATGACCTTAATCTCACACGTTGAACGTGAACCGTTATTATAATACATTCTGCTTGCTTAATTTTAGAATTTTAGCCATCTTAAACGAGCGTATTGATAAGGTACTTAATAAGCATTGAATAAGTAGAAACTAATGTCTAGGGGAGGCCTATGTTCAGCAGTGGACGTCTTCCGACTGATGATGATGAAGTAGAAACTAAAATAAATACTCAGGTAACTTCCCCAAATGTATCAGCAGTCGGCCCTCTACGGTTTTGTGACTCAATTACATCACTCAATTTGGTACGTGTTTTATTTGAGACATTCTCAGCTATCGCTATCAGGGCATTGAAACCACAGCTCAGTGCTAATAACTTTATGCTACACCGATGACGTGTTTTAATATTAATTATACATTGTGTTGGCTGGCCGAATATAGGCTAGTTTATCATTTTTATGTAAAAACAAATGTTGTTTTTACATAATCTTGTTTGATCTCAGGGGCGGATCCAAGATTTCATTTTGGGGAGGTCCATATTTCATTTTGAGAGGGGCCATTCAGACAAGATGCACCTGAATCAAATAGAAAAGTTGATTCTATCCATCATCCTTGGTCGAATGTATGAAATCGCTAGGTGTTTTGGGGTAGGCCATGGATTACAACATTTTGAACAAATTGTTTTTTTAAACCCCCCGATAAAAGGGGTGTTTTCATGAAGCATAGCTAAGAACACTCTCGACCAAGTCACCTTTCAAACAAAAAAAGTTCAATCTAAATTGGTACAGCCATTTGGGAGCTACGATGACACAGACAGATACACACGTTAAACTAACCCCTCTATAACACCCCTCTGCGACTGGGGTTAAAATACTTTCTAAACCAATCTAGAGGCAGGTTCTATCTACATTTTAATCAGTCTTGGAACTTTAATGGATTTCCAGTAAAAAAATATTTAGGACGTTAAGTGTTTTCCGATCCGTTCCATTTCTTTTAAGAACTAGTTATTTTTGCACAAGAACCACTCTTAAATTCCCGGGGATTACATTTCGGACGTTGTCCAAACAGCCGTTTGTTTAAACTGGAACAAACTTCTGTTTGGACAATCTTCAGAGTATCTATCTACTGGATCGGAGTGCTATTTGTAACTCTGCAAGAATAGCTCTCGACTTTACACTCGAAGATAATATCCAGCTAGATTTTAATTGGTGCTCTGTTTATTGCCAGACAACGCAAAACCAAAAGGAGAGTATTGTAGTTAGCTATATAGTATGGGTGTTTGTATGTAGTACGGTTGGGGTTACGGTTACGGGTTACGGTTTGGGTACGGAACCATAAAACATTAGGGTTCCGTACTCAAAGAGTTAAAGCGGGATCCTATTACTAAGCCTACGCTGTTTGTCTGTCTGTCCGTCCGTCTGTCTGTCCTACCGTAATAAAGGCTGTATCTTTCGACTCGTAATAGATGGTCAGTTGAAATTTTCACAGAATATGTAATGTTACGGCAGGTTACCTTGCAAATAATATACAACAAACGTATTTTTCAAACGTATTTTTGTATTCGGTCTAGCGTAAAAACGGTAATACTTACAAGCGTCAAACTTGGCATGATTATAGTACACACTAAAATAAAACAACAAATAATAAATACTGACCTAGTCTGTGACAAATTATCATTAAAAAAAATATTGTTTGGTTTTGAAGTTAAGAAACGTCGGGCGTGGTCAGTACTTAGATGGGTGACCGCCTGGGCGTGATGTAGTCTTTTTACAACTTTTTTTTGTTCTTTAGTAGTTAACAATTTATGTGGTTGTACGGAACCTTCAGTGCGCGAGCCCAACTTGCACTTAGCCGGTTTTTTAATAGCAGACGCGCAAGAACGTCATTGAATTGTTTTTGAAAATGACCTGATAAGTACCTATGCTAACAGCGGTAGTCCTGGGGTAGAGCGAGAGGAACGGTCGCTCCAGGCGCCAGATAACAAGGGGCGCCAAAATACCATAAGTGAACAAAAATATAACAAAAAATACATTTTTGATGGCGCCTTGCGCCTCATCGCGGGGCGAATTGTAAGGCAGGGTGGCACACTTGTTTTGTTTGTATGCAAAATAAAATTTTGATATGAAAATAGTTTACATCCTGGAATAGCACATGGAATATTTTTCATCCCAGAATCGATCCCTGTACGTTAGTTTTCAGAAATGAAACGTGCTGAAAGACAATCTCGCTCTACCCTGATCATAGGCTAGGGCCGGCGCTGTATTGTATACTAAGCCACGTCGAAGGTCTACAGACGACAGAAAACTCAGACAGGTCGTAACTAGGGCTGACTCACCCTTTAGCTAGGGTTACCAGATTAAAAAAATTTAAGTACGGTGAAAAAGTCTGGTTTCCTTTGAAAACACAATTTATTAATGATTTTTTTATTTATTTGATACTTATATTTATATATAAAGAAGATTATATTTGTTTTTGTAACTTTGTAATCAAAAAGATCTGAAAATACTACTCAATTTTATTGAAAATACTATAAATCCTGCAGGATTTTTAGTATTTGGTTTCCTTTGAAAACTCATGAGATTTTGTAACAATTTGCAAACTTTCTCACAATCGTTATTTACCAGTTTGTGGAAATGTTCAATTTATTAATGATTTTTCACTTATTTGATACTTATATTTATGTATAAAGAAGATTATATTTGTTTTTGTAACTTTGTAATCAAAAAGATCTGAAAATGCTAAAAATCCCGCAGGTTTAAAAAAAAATAGAAATCTCATGAGGATTCTAAAGTCCTGTTAAAAATCCTGAGATCTCAGGACAAATCCTGAGATATGGTAGCCCTGCCTTTACAAACTTACGTGTTTTAAACGTTTATCGGGACTTATCACGTATTATTTAATTTAGGTAATAATATGTACCTTTCGCTCGACGTTTCGACCATGTTACAATGGCCGTGGTCACGAGCTGACTGAAAACTGCGGGTGAGTCCGGCGAGAAGAGCGGGTGTTTTGTTCTCCTACCCTCACTTGATCTTGAAAAATGGCAGGGCTTAAAAATGGCTTACGTATTTATCATGAGTTTTAGTGATGTGTGTGTCACACTCATTCATAACATACGTTTAGAAAATAATGTTGCTACAACAAGATGGTTAAACAACTACTTAATAACCATGTGCCCAGGTGATGTTTGCAAAAGCTTTCCCAACGCTTACAGTACAGGCTAAGGAAAATAAGACTAACAACAAAACAGTAATTCATCAAACGAAGTAAACAAAAGTTTTTGTGTTCATAGGTATAGGTACGCATTTGTATTAAAGCTAATATATGAAAAATTTACAAAACTACGACCAGGGCCTTACGGACAACTGCTATTACAGGCACCTAATCCGATCAGTTGGAAAATCACGCGACTGCAAACCGTATCTGGGCGCGATAAGGTTTGCGGTCGCGTGATTTTCCAACTGAACGGATTAGGTGCCTGTAATAGCAGTTGTCCGTAAGGCCCTTAACCTATCTGAATGTTTTATTTTTTATTTTTCATTGTATTTTACGTGATTTAAATAACTTAAATGTGTAATATTTTTACAGTTGTTGAAACCTACCAATAGGCAGATTTTGTAAGAGGGAAAATGAATGTATATTTCTTTACAACACATTTGCTCCAAAAGTGTATTTACGAAGCCTGTATACATCGTTCGAAAGTTAAACATTACGGATCATACAACGGAGCGTGCGGAAATGAATTTGTCCGCACGCTCAGATGTATAGCACCGTGCGTGTACTTTACGGTTTTTTTTTAATTTCCATCATAATTACATAAGAATTCCACAAAAGACTTTCATATTACGAGAATAAATAAGCTGAATGATCAAACCTCCTTGGAAGCGCTTTTGCTCAATACGTTTGTCTCAGTTTAATACTAAAAAGAAAATGAGACGAAAGATGTAGTTCTAATTTTCACCACGTGATAGTGGTGCTATTTGCATGTTCGCGCCATTTTCTTATTATATTATAGAAACTATTGTTGTGACTGATATTAAGTTATAAACAAAATAATAAAATTGTTTCATTTGTAGCCTTTTTTTCTCGCAAATGTGTTGTAAAACGTTGTATGGCACACGTGCGGATTGGTTATTACAAACTCGTGACTATGGTAAGCCCTCGACTTCGTCTCGGGCTTACATTCGTCTACTCGTTTGTAATAACCAAGCTACCGCACTTGTATCATAAATAACTATTCTTGCAAAATAACTTTCTACTTAGCCCAATCGCGAACATTGATAAGGACCTTTTTTATGAGTATGTATTGATTTCATGATGGATAACGCATTTTGCGTAAAAGATAAAAGCTAGATAAATCATTATTATAATTTGAGCCATAGGACGTCCACTGCTGGACATAGGCCTCCCCCATCGATGTCCAAAAGGGCCGGTTGGAAGCGACCTGCATCCAGCGTATCCCTGCGGTCTCTTTTAGATCATCTGTCCATCTTGTGGGTGGACGCTGCTGGTGTGAAAGCTAGTAGATACCTAGCTACAATGCCGTTAAAATCGCATCAAATAAGTATTTGATAGTACATTACTGCAGCGGTAGGCAACCTGAACATTTGTGACAACTGAAAATGTACCTATATGAATATTTTTGTAGTGATTTTACATTCCTTTAAAAATTAGCCTCGTACAACCAAATTGCGAAAAAAAACATTTCCAGATGGCTATGGCCAGACATCACAGATCTACTACCTATAGATTTTCAATGAGCGTGGCTAGCTCAGTGCCTCTCGCTTCAACAAGGTGTGTTGCCACATTAAAATGATTTGCTATAAGTTAGGGTAATTTACCTACTATGATGGGTAGTGAATCTTCAATGAGTACTTTGGAAACAATACTACCTTTTAAATATTTATATTTTATACACTATCTGCTGCAACCCACGGAGCTACCTGCAATGTTCTGGGAAGAAAAGTACGTTGTCTGTCCTCATGACACACCCTATCGTCCTGACAAAATTTGACTTAGCCCATGATCTAAGAAAACAAGGTCTAGCAATCTGGGAGTGGTCCCGCAATGACGTCACTGTCCAGTTGCCACTTTATTCAATCAGCTGTTACGTGGTGTATCGTCATCTCTCTCGAACCTGTTGTAAATTGACATCATGACATCATTGCGGGACGCCTACGTATACATTTTTTCTCGAATTGCTATACCTGGCGGAGTATATTATTATACCATGACTTAGCCGTTTCCTCGTAAAAAAACAGACAGAAAGTTACAAACTTACTTGCGTTTTTATTATAATTATTTGTTAGGATTAGAATATAGTACTAGAAAAAAGGTTGTAAAGTAACCATAGCATGATTTTTTATGATTAATTAAAAATAATAAAAAAGTTAAAACGGAAGGGCAAAGGAAGGGCCCCCATGCAACAAACGTTAAACGTATTTTTGGATTTGTTCTAGTGTAAAAACGGTAATCCGTACAAGCGTCAAATTTAGCGGATTATAGTGAACATAAGTAAAACAACAAATAATAAACACTGGCCAAGTGCGAGTCAGTGACAAATTTCTGTTTACCACTAAGCTAAGCAACGTCGGGCGCGGTCGGTACTTGGATGGGTGACAGCCTGGGCGTGATGTTGTCTTTTTGCACAACTTTTTGTATTTTGTGATTGTAAAGAACTCTCAGCGCGCGAGCCCGACTCGCGCTTGGTCAGTTTAGTTTTTTCATCAATGGAATTATGTATAACATTCCAAATAATTAGATAAATAGACTCTTTAATGTTTACAGTACAAATTTCACGAACAGCGCGTAGCTTTTTGAATCGGTTCGCCGAAATCGCCTTTTGCTTTTCCAGCTTCATAACTGTGGCCTCATTAATATATATTTAATATTAACATTCACCATATTCATATGGGCATAAAAGGGTCGGTATTTTGCACTTCTTGCAATGTGCCAGCTTTTTTCAGCAATGTGACAGGATCAGTTGGAAACCTGCAGAACGAATAATTTATGTTAGTTGCGGTGGGTAATTTCTTTCATAAACTGGCAACATTCATAATTTATTTTCTAAGTGAATAATTTGATAAAATTCATAGAATTAGACCACAAATCGACCTAAAAACTGACTAATTATGAATAAAATATTTGCGAATTGATATCCTGAATTTATTTAGGTGATCGTTACAAGCTTTATATGTTTACTTACGTGTGAAATGATATTTCATCGTATTTTCGCTCACTGCGCTTCTTGCAGCCCAAAATGCTACAACCAACCATTGTAAAATATCTTTTACAATTATTTCTCAGAGGAAACACGCATTTATCACATTTAATCACCAAAAAAAGGCAATAAATATAATTCAGTCCCGTTTTGTTTGTCACTGATTATTACAGATTTTGACACTTGAGGTACCAAAAACAGGTCACGCCGATAAGGACAACAAAATCTATTTATGTCCTTTTCGTACTTGTGCTGAGCCATATCAAGTTGTCTCTTTCACTAAAATATATTGCCGATCTGGTTGTGTATATCTGTGCCAGACATAGTCATCTGAAAATGTTTTTTTTTTGTCTGGAAATTCTAACATAACCTATGTGCATTCGCCTCTTTTTGGTGGATAAACGTAATCATACCTCTTTGAACAAATTGTACAGACGTACAAGCTGTGCGTAGGTAAGTACAAGACATTAGAGGAGACAAAATGCCCGCCATCCAATTACTAATTTCACAGAAGAGAAAATTTTTTCGTTTAAAATAGAACGGCTGTCAAGGCATTTTTGCAAGAAATCCGTTGTAGCCAGTTGCACACATGTAAACGAAACGTCATAATATAACTACATAGGAAGGAATGCAATAATTCGTCAAGATTATTATTAATCCAAAAGGTTATGAACGCCATTTTGTTAAAGTTTAAAACTGACCTTCTCGTGGTGCAATACGGTTCAGTTCCCTGTGCATTTTGCGCAATTATTTCGGTAAATGCTGCTATTCCAAAAAAACTGCACGATTTTTGTGCAGTTCATAAAACTAGTACGAGTTCAACAGTCCTTAACGTAAATTTATCTACAACATAGTTAAAATAGTTCCAAATTAAACTGCACGATAAGCACGAGGGTTAAAATAATTTAGCTAAGAGTTTTTCATCGATTTTGCTTTTTTTATTTAACAAAACTAGTGTATTAATGCATGTGCTTGTGTAATAATATTGAATTATTATCCGTTAAATAAGATTAAGGCAAATTCGTAGGTTTGCGTGAGTGTAGGCAAACAATGGGAAGTTGCAAATGTGATTTTTTTGTTTTGCCCAAAAACTCCATAGAAACTTGATTAAAAAGTTTCCATGACCTTACTAGGTCATGATTTGACCATGATATTGACGTAGGCTATGTTTAGAGTTCGTTTTATGTGACTTTAAATGGATAGAAAAATAAATATATTACTTGATACGGTTAAATGCTATTTTCGTGAGGAGCCATTAAAAAAAAAACCTCATCCTAAAATTTAGAACGTGGTATCACAGCTAGTGATGGGAAAGTTTTGTGTGCAGTTTTAATTTTATCGATAATCTTAATAGGCATGATGACTAATTTTTTTTTTATTACCTCATAAAAAAGCTGATCATAAATAGAGCACATCATCGAAAACAAAATAAAAATTAGTTCAAACATAAATGAGATATAAATATTTTAATTTCGTGCTAGACAGAGAGCGCACTATACTGAGCCGTGACGTCACACCTCAGGAGCGCCATACAAATGCTGTACTAACACACGCTTTGCGAGAAATGAATAGAGCATCCCCTCTCTATCCCCACCTAAAACTTTAAACACTCATATCTCAGAGATTTATCAGCCAATTTCATTTATTTTATCAGTACTTATGTGTAATTTATTTAGTTTATTTAGTTATTTAGTTATATTCATCGCTAAGCCGGTTAATTGTAACAAATTAAACATTAGGACACATGCCTATTATATACTTTAGCATATTAGATGGTAGGAATTCCACTAGTCGATTAAAAAAAATAGCAAGATTGACTTGCTTAGTTTGTATGAACAGAAATTTGTCACTGACTCGCATTTGATCATTATTTATTATTTTTTGTTATACTTTAGTTAGAGTGTGTCTGTGTACTATATTCATGCCAATTATTACGCTTGTACGTATTATCGTTACACTACATTACATATACATTAGATCTAAAAATACGTTAAAATACGTTTGTTGTATGGGGACGCCTCTTTCGTTTTAACTTTTTGACTTTTTAGGGTTTCGTACCCAAAGGGTAAAAACGGAACCCTATTACTAAGCCTACGAGTCTAAGTCTACTAACTTACTAAGTCTGTCCGTCTGTCTATACCATTAAATATTATGGGATCGTGGGTGTGACTTATTTAAAAACGTGGAGTTTTAGTACAGTTGTATGATTATTAACGACTTATTTACCGTGATTATGTTGTGGATATGGAGTTCCTAATGTTTCGGCACAGGAAATGACCCAAAAACGTTATAAATAATGTGTAAATATTCCGTAATCATACAACTAAATAGTGAACAACCGGGATATTTTAAAAAGTGGAGTTTAAAGTTTCGGGATCGCAATTGAAGCTGGCTAGGTTTTTTATTGAATAAAATTATCAATAATGAATATCAAAGTTAGTTGATTGAATCAGGCGTCACTTTACGGAAGTCTCAAATGTGCATCACAAATATTTATAAGGAAAAATAATTTATAACTTTATAACTTCCTTTAGTTTGCGTTTTCTTGGAGTCGAAGAATTTGAACAGGCAGGTGAAGCTATTTTAAGCCTCTTTGGAGATTCAAATGAGATTGTCAGAAGACGTTGGTGTTGGTGATATGATTTAATTTTTAACCACTGAATGTAAATAAATAATTTATTTTTGTGATATTGCTAATGGCTTCAAGTATCTTTTATTTGTCGTGATACAAATATGTCCAAAAAATTTTTTGAACATATTGTGCTTGTTTAGTAGGAATCCAATCACGTCTTCCTGTTGCATCAATCCATTTTTGCCTAGTAGACGGATTGCCTGGAAAACTGTAATAAATTCAATGTCTATTTATACAATAGAAAATTACGGGAAATGTAATAGTACTAATAGACGAGACGGACTTGGTCCATACGTATGTTAGTACTATAAGAAAAATCTAAATGTATCGATATCGATAAAATAATGGTAACCACTATTATTGTCAACGGCTTGTCAACAGCTTTGTAATTAAAACACGGTGAAATAATAAAACTATAAACAATTTAGACATACCGGTGATAGGATATGCTTCCTTTTTTATAAATAAAATCTTTGCTAGCTAGGCGACACGTAATTACAGCGCAAGAATGCATTGTGGAATAAATTCGATGGAGCAGCTACGCGTTCAAAATCAGTTAGCAATTGTGATACGGAGTTCAACGCGTTGACGTAAATAAGAATGTTCACTCGTATGCCTGGTAACAGATGTTCCTTCTCTTTTCCGTTCTATCTACTTCTCTTTTCTGTGACTAATTTACTATTACTTATATACCTAACTAGCAGACCTGACAGACGTCGTCCTGTCTTAAAACTGTCAAACACGCAAGTCAAAATTGTAAATCTTATTTTTTACACCTTGGGTTACATTATTGGAGTTTTAGTAAGGATCCCTATTTTTTTTGAAAATATAAAATAGCCTATGTTAACCGGAGATAGTGTAGCTTCCCAACAGTGAAAGAATTTTTCAAATCGGTTCAGTAGTTTCGGAGCCTATTCAATGCAAACAAACAAACAAACAATCAAATCTTTCCTCTTTATAATATTAGTATAGATAAATCAAATTTTCTTCGAAGTAAGTAGACAACATTGCCATTGCTCCGGGTATTGTAGGTACCTAGATGTCCTTAGGCGGCGACGACCACTTACCATCAGGTGGTCCGTTGCTGTCTGTTATCTTCTATTATATAAAAATGAGTATGTTCTTCAAATAATGGACACATTAAACGAAACGTTTGAGAAAAAATCTAAATGTACAATCACAAACCACAATAATAATTGCCCACCTACGATACTAATGCTAGCTGTCGATCAATCACAAAAGCTTCCGTTCTCAAATTAAAACAGTAAATTAATGTTAGTCGATTCAGAAAACGCTAAGAAGAAAACAAGAGCATTCAACTTTTTTCTTGTAAACACAGAGTTTCTCTATTTTACTGATCTTTTTGCGGGGGAGGCGATCTTTTTGCAGATTCGCGCTGTTTCCCGTACGGACTTGTTTAATGAAACTTAATGAATTCTTTGTTGCTAAGTGCTTATTTAAAAGCTAACTGCTTTCTACTTTGTACAGAGAAAGCCTATTTTGTGTTTGAGGGAATTAAAAATAACCTACGTGCATGAGATTTATTATGGACCATAGAAGGTACCTACAATAGTTTAAAATAATGTCTGAATTTACGTATATAGGTACCTATGTTGGGGAAAATCCTTATTCATTAAGGGATTTTGTTTTATTATATTGGAATACTTATACTGGGTTGGCACTTGGCGACATTGCTTCGAAACTAATTTCATCATCATCATCGTCAGCCTATCATGTTCCCACTGCTGGGGCACAGGCCTTCTCTCAAAGAGCGAGAATGGGCCCTAATCCGCCATGCTAGCTCAAATGTCGATCCAAATGTGGAAATGGTTGACCCACTGTATGACTCTGCGCTGCGCTAGCCTAGGTCACCTCACATGCAACCTCATTCACACATCCGCATGACACTATAACTTTGTTCCAGCCAATCAATAGTTGTAAATTAGTTAGTTCTCTGCCGGATGCCATCAATGTTTGAGTTTAAAACTGTAGCTTGTATTTGTACCTACATTATACAGATAGATAGGCAATTTGTTGCCATTGCCAACCTAATGAATGGCTAACCGAAAACTCGACTGTGAATTTTCAATTGGTCCTATTGTTGTTTGTTTGTGTACGTACTTATTATATCCATACTAGCTGAATCCCGCGGTGTTACCCGCGATTTTCCAGTTTTTTTTACCGGAAAATTATTTTAGTAATGACCTTGAATTATTTTAGTAATGACCTTGAATTATTATTTTAATAATGACCTTGACTGAGACAGGTAATCCATTTTTAGATAAAAGTTCATTTTAGGCCTCTTTGGCGGACCGAATGAGTATGAAGAGACCTTAAGTAGACTGTGGTCCTTATGAGGAGATTTTGACCGAGCGAGTCCGCGTGATTGGACACACACCACAGTGTGCATGTATACCGCCCGTATAATAGCCCGATAGCTCGTTGGTCCAGTTGGTAGTGAACCTGCCTTCCAAGCTTGGGGGCGTGGGTTCGATTCCCATCTAGGACAAACATTTGTGTGATAAACATTTGTGTTTGTTCTATATCTGGGTGTTAATAACTATTTAAGTATGTATTTTAAACTATATATGTATGTATATCAGCCATGGTCTCTGGCAGCCATATCACAAGCTATGCTTAGTTTGGGGTCAGATGACCGTGTGTGAAAAATGTCCCGAATATTTATTTATTTATTTATACACCGTAATACCATTCTCTACGCCGCCTTTTGCTCAAGGTGTTTGCCGGTCACTGTAGTATATTGTAGGTATATGATATAATTATGAGCAACTTTGGAACAATTTTACACCAACAGTAAAGTTATAGATAGACCCAAGTGATCAAAGTGGAATATACCGATTTATTAGCGGGATATTTAACGGAATACTTTTTATTTATTTATCCGGATCTCCATCCCCATCCGGTAACTATCCCGCTAATAATCATCTACCTACCTGATGTAGTGAACAACCGTCATATAAAAACAGTATAAATCATGCACGTATTTTTTATCCTCGACGCAAAATGAGGCGTGGTGTATCTGTATGTGGCATCGTAGCTCCCCACAGATCTACTACCTAGCTCCCAAACAGCTGAAACGATTTTGATTTGTTTATTGTTTGAAAGGTGACTTGACAGAGTGTTCTCATCTATGATTTAAGAAAATCTGTTTATTTTTTATTCTTAGACTTGTATAACGATAATATTACGATTTCTAAAAACCTTATAATTTCATACTTAGATACTTAATTGATGTAGAGTAGGTAGATTTTTTCTTCTCCTGAATTTATCTATTTATGAGTACTTTGTAGTCAACATACCTAAATGTCTAAAAGGTGCGACGGCCTAAATACTTACAGGATTTCGCAGGCCCTGATATTATCTAATTAATCAGTTTGTTGAGAAAGAGAAACAAAGTTTCTGCGAAAGTCGAGAGAATAAAACAAAAGTTTTTCAATTATATCGTTTGTGAACTGACGTTTTCAATTAGTGCCGCGGTCACAATCAACTAGGAATGCGAAGGTATTATCCAAAGTTTCAAGTTTGCTATATCTATTGTTTTATTTTTTTACATTCATGAAAATTCTGGTACTTATATTCTAGCCAGCATTGCTCTAAATTACGTACTTAGAAAGCTATATATGAGAATAAGTAGTTTATATGTCGCGTATCACAAGTTATTTGGGTAGGTGTTTTAGCACGTATTAATAATGTACCTACCTACACTTTAAGCGTACTTACGCGTTATAACTATTGGTGCCTAAACCTATTGAAGTTTCTAATTTGGGAGTAGCTTACCATCAAACTTTGGGCTTGCTTGTTTCGTTACACGATTTTGTAGATTTCTACACAAACTCTCTCTCTCTCAATCCGTTCTATTTATTTTATTAATTTGTAGAAAAAATAATGATAATGGGGGTTTAGTTTGCTGACACCTGTCTGCCTAAGGCATACAAGCTCATATTAGACTGAAATCGTAAAAAAACTATTTTAGTTTCTAAATAAAATTATTCAACATACTATAAATAATATCTATATTATTGCTGTTTGCTGTAAATTTTCTTTGAATGTTCACGAGTATGGGCCTATAGTATTCCGTTGCCCGCTGCGTACCTAAAACGTCGCGTAGTGCCTAAACCAAACGCGAGTAAATCTATGCGTAATAATGGTGGATTGTTATATATTAAGCGTTCGTGGATGTGCTAGATATAATGCGGTGAAACATGTATTTTCGAGTGTTTATTTGAATATACCTATCTAGAAAAAGCGCGAGATTTTCCTAGAAGATGTAGGTACCTATTGATTAGGTACGTGACGAAAACCTAAGACAGTTTTAGAGATTTCGTGATGTGCCAGTCAATTAATAAGTAGTGTTTCGCTTTTTACAACCTTTTATTAACTTGGCCTGTCAGAATGTAGGTAGGTATGATGTGTGGGACAAATCTTGCAACTGAATTTTAAACCAGTTATCCTCAACAGATTGAGCTGAAATTTTGCGTACACGTTTAGTTTAGATGACTATGCACGGTTAGCTAAATGACGTCATTCAAAATCCAATATGACGGACTAGTTATTTTTATGCACCTCCACGATATGGTTATCAAATAAAAGGATTTGCTGAGATTACGAAAAATAAAAGGACTTCTCACTAAATTCAATAGGCGTCCGCCAGGACGCCTAAAAGCTTGTTTACAAAAGTCATGTTTTTTTATTAATAATTTTACATAATAGTATATATATACTTAGTTGTATAAGTTGATAAAGAGCACGGACCCGGGAGTCCGTGCAGCTGCACTACAAATTAAAATATAAAAAGTCATACCTAAACCTAGAAAGTCACCGAACTTATAGGAACTAGAACTACATCCTGACTAATTATAGCAGTCTAGACAAGACCTGGCAACACAACAGCCCTCCGCAGATTCACAATCTTTCAGCGACAAGGTAATGTTGTTGAAGTTTTTTATAGCCCATAGGCCAGTAGGTAGGTAGTACCGTAGTACGTACAGCTTCAAATAGCAAAATATTTTGTTCTAAGCGATGACGCCGGCCGCAAACAAGCTGACGTGTTCAGAGATTGACGAATCACCTCGCCTGTTTTCAACAAGCTATTTTTGTGTAAGTACAACAATGGCTGGCTACCGGGCTTGATTTACAGACAATAGACTTACAGCGAAGTATATGAATTTAATTTCAACGCCTGGTGGTTTCACTAGCTTTTCTACAGAAATAGAATGTTATGATAAAAAGTAGCCTATATGTTCATTCAAATCCTTTCTACTGTTACAGAGTAGAAGCGGGCAAACTTAAACATTTACATCCAAACTTTCGCATTTATAAGTAATATTCGGTGTGATATCTAAGAAAGAAAGAATTTAAAATAAAAAATAAAAAAGTATAGAAACAATATTTTTCATTAATTTTGCGTTATACGTTTAGCTAAATAATTAAATATTATAATGTCATAGTTTAAAATTGTTTAAGTTATCAAAGAAAATAAATAATTGACGTTTAGTAAAAAATGGCTGGTAAAAGATCGTCTGTCCATATTGTGGGAAGACGTCCTACGCTGCGCTTACCGGTCCGTGGTGTCCATTCCAGAACCTTTCGGCCCCATCGGCCATCTGTTCTGCGTGATATGTGCCCTGCCCACTGCCACTTTAACTTGCTAATACGGTGGGCTATGTCGGTGACTTTCGTTCGTCTACTGATCTCCTCATTTCCGATTCGATCTCGTAAAAATATAGTACTTGCCTAATTAAATAACCCTTCGACCGTCTACGAAACCGTAGTTCCGTAACTAATTGCGTATGCGAAAAAAATGATCTTTTGACTAAACCTGTTTCGTAAAAAGAAAAATTATTAGAATAAATATATTTAGATAAAGAATTATAAAGATCATTTTTTTCCTCATTCGTAACTGATTACGGAAGTAGACGGCCGAAGGGTTAAGTAGTACAGTAGGGTACTATGTACCTAATATACAGTGTTCTCCAGTTTCATCCTAAAAAAACTACACTTCCAACTAAACTTTTCGGTCAATGAACTGAATAATTGATAAAATGTGTAGGTACTCAAAAGTTGTGAATAGGAGACCCGACCCATAAGGATTATCTATTTCAGTATCTAAGTAGCCATTGTGCCTCAAAACGAGCTGAACCCGAGAAGCTGAGCATCTGCAAAAGTTATAAACGCGATTCCATTGGAAGCTAAAGTCCGTCATAAGCTATTGACCTCGTTTATTTTACTATTGTGATCATAAAAGGAGAGCAAATGGACCTCTTCAGCTACTGGATTTATTGAATCTTCCCCGTTCATTTGCTAGAGAATAAAGTAACTTAGTAGGTACTTTAACCCGTATTGTTATGATCTTATCCCCTTTTTACTTGTCCTCCGAATCCGATTTCATATTCAAATTGACCTCGGTGCCCGAAAAATCTGTCTCTCCAAAGACATTATTAAAAATGTATATTTCATTGTCTTTTTAGAAAAGATTCTCTTTAATCCTTCTTTGCAATTTTCCGCGTTTTTCGCCATTGAATTCTAATTTAGAGTCATGATTCTCGGCTATAAGGAAACGAAAGAATAGAAAAATTCAATTAGACGTATTTTCCTGTTCTAAAACATTATACGTTTACTTCTATTCATTATTGCTTAAAGAATAAATAACTTGAGTTAACGAAACGGAAGAAACTCGAGCCTACGAATCTTCACGAATTTTTTGTTGTCGTATTACACAAAGCTATTCTTCAGCTTTCTTGTAGTTACAGAGAGGAGCTTAATTAACTCATTGTACCATTTAGGCTAGCCAGAATATTCAAATGCCAATTTAAAAAAAAATAAAAATATGTGGTCGTTATTTTGTAGTCAATCTTGTCAAGACTACAAAAAAGATTTAAATGATAATACGTATACTAGCTGCGCCCCGCTTTTTCACCCGTCCTATCTTAAGGAACCGAGCTTCTACGGTTGTATTTGACCACTCCCACATAATTTTATCTCTATCTCTACATAGTCTCTTCTCTATCTCTAGATCACTTCTCTACATAGTATAAATTAAAATCGCTTTCCGCGTCTATCTGTCTGTATAACCGCTAACTCCTAAACCACGCAACGGATTTTGATGCGGTTTTCACCATCACTTAGATATTTTTAGGGTTCCGTACCTCAAAAGGAAAAAAACGGAACCCTTATAGGATCACTTCGTTGTCCGTCTGTCTGTCTGTCCGTCTGTCAAGACCCTTTTTCTCAAGAACGCGTAAAGGTAGCAAGTTGAAATTTATACTAAATACTTGGGTCTACGGTTTCTTTCGGCTGTAAAAAAATAGAAGTTGTAAGTCAACGCAATCAAAAGATATGAACGTTTATGTCGCATATTTTGCGATTTCACAGGGGAACCAAAACCTATAGGGTACTTCCCGTTGACCTAGCATCATGAAATTTGGCAAAAAGCAAGGTCTCATAGCACATATATAGCAATAAATCCGAAAGTTATAAATATGAAGGTATATCATTTAAAAATGATTATTTTGCTATTACAAACTTACATTTTGTAGTTGGAATGTATCGAAGAACCTTATTGTCAACTACAAACTTAAGTTTGTATTTCAATATTTTAACTTCAGTTAGTTTTTTTTTTGGTCTCGCGCTCTTAGGGTTCCTTTATGTCGTATATTTTGCGATTTCACAGGGGAATCAAAACCTATAGGGTACTTCCCGTTGACCTAGAATCATGAAATTTGGCAAGAGGCAAGGTCTCATAGTACATATATAGGAATAAATCCGAAAGTTATAAATTTGAAGGTATTTAAAAATAATTATTTTGCTATTACAAACTTACATTTTATAGTTGGGGTGTATGGAAGAACCGTACCTATTGTCAACTACAAACTTCAAAGTTGTCTTCCCAGACACTGTGGGATCGGCCGACCTGCGAACTAGCATGGAAATCGCTACTAGATACGTGTCCTAGTATTGCAGATCGCGCTCGTATTCTTGCTGTCTCTGTTTGGGAATCGGGACTTTGGTTGCAAGCCATGCCCTCTTTTAACACAGGTAGCCTTTTAGATCCAACCGCATTTCGTCTAGCTGTCAGCTTACGCTTGGGTGCAAGGTGCTGTGAGGCCCATCGCTGTCAGTGTGGTACTGCTGTTGACCAGCTCGGTCACCATGGTCTCTCTTGCTCGAGAAGCGCTGGTCGTATTGGCCGACACGCTAGCCTGAATGACATCATACGCAGGGCACTTTCCACCGCCAATGTCGCAGCTGTGCTCGAACCGAGTGGTCTTGCGCGTGACGATGAAAAGAAGCCTGACGGTATGACACTTGTGCCCTGGAGGTTGGGGCGGCCCCTTGTATGGGACGCAACTTGTGTCGATACTTTGGCGCCGTCACATCTTCCTGAGACACAAGGTAGGGCTGGCGCGGCTGCCAATTCGGCAGAGCAGCACAAGCGTCGCAAATATGCTAACCTCGGCAGTGGTTACATATTTGAGGCGTTTGGGGTCGAGACATTGGGCCCTTGGGGACCGGGAGATCACCTCATTTTCAAAAATCTTTCAGAGCGCCTGGTTAATGCGACGCGTGACCAAAATGCTGGCGTGTTTCTGGCTCAACGCATTAGCATTGCCATTCAACGTGGTAATGCCGCCAGCATGTTGGGTACGCTGCCAACTGGTAATGGGCTTGAGCATTTGGATTGTCTTTAGACCTTCAACGGTCTATGGGCAGTCTAACTGTATTTGTAGTGTTAGTTTTAGCTTGTATTTTGTTTAGTTATTAAAGGCACTTGCCCAGTAAAAAAAAACTACAAACTTAAGTTTGTCTTTCAATATTTTAACTTCAGTTAGTTTTTTTTTTGGTCTCGCGCTCTGAGGGTTCCGTCTAACGGAACCCTCAGAGCACGAGTCCTACTCGTACTTGTCCGGTTTTTTCACTGAACGTTTATATATATAATTAGCGACCCGCCCCAGCTTCGCGCGTAAATTACAATCGTGCGAAGCCGGGGCGGGTCGCTAGTATCAAATAAAGAGGCTTTCCGCGTCTATCTGTCTGTATATCCGCTAACTCCTCCTAAACCACGCAACAGATTTTGTTGCGGTTTTCACCATCAGTTACATAATTTTTCACTGAAAGTTTATATAATATAATAAAACTTACACCCGTGCGAAGCCTGGGCGGGTCACTAGTATAGTATAAGTATATGAAATTTTTGAGAAACTAACAACGTTAAGTAAAGGAAATAGAAATAAAATAAGTCCATAATCAACTGTTGAGAATCGGTCTCTCCGAGTACTTCATTGGTCCCGGAAGACATGACCTGTACTATTTTATAATAATTAGTGAACTAAGTAAAATATAGAGATGGGAAAAAAAAAACTTTTTGAGAGAAGGCGTGTATCTTAGCTGTGATAACATGATAGGTTGATAATTAAGTAATTATTTTTTTCAGATGCCGCCGTGCTGAATCGAGCATGGGTCGCAACTCGGGCGGCGCGGGCGTCGAGACAAACGGCGAGCTGCGGGTCCTGCTCGTCGTCACCGTCATCGTCGGCCTACTCCTCATGTTCTCCCTACTCATGTGTTACGCGTGCGTGCTCAAGCGACTCTGCTGCGGCACGCCCAGAGAGCGCGCCAAGCACGTAGCCTGCGCGAGGCGGACTGAGAGCTACCCCATGGGCGACGTGACGCTGCTCTCACAACCAACCGAGACCGAACGAGTGTAACCTCTATACACTTGTGGTCAAGCGACTGCGTTGGCAAAGCACTTAGCATGCGCGAGTCGGACTGAAAACTATATTCGTGACGTCACGCTGTCGTCACAACCAACCGAGTGCGCATGATTGTAAACTCTCTACTATGTCCCAAGCTTGTGTTCAAACGACTATGTTGTAGATGTCAGATGGAAAACTATACGAATGACGCATCACTGCTATACCGCTGCTATATGCTGTTACAACCATCTGAGAGAGAACCAGTATAAACTCCCTATACTTTGTGCTCCGTGTGAAAGTGCAAGTTAATCTGCTGTGGGATGCTCAGTCAAACTAAAAACTATATGATTGACATCACGTTGCTGTACGAACATGAGTTAACTTTGTGCAATGTGCAACGCTGTGTGCTTGAGCGACTATTGAGCGACTCTAAGGTGATACGCCCTTGGAGTACGCAAGTGACCTGGACGAATCGAATCGAACTGAAATCTATATGAGTGTCGTCACGCTGCTGTCGCAACGACCGACAGCACCCTTCTTACTATTTGACGTGCGTTCAAGCAACTGTGCTTCATCACACCCAGATTGTGCACAGCCTGCGCAAGTCGGACTAAAAACGATTATAATTTTAATTCAAAGTGGGGGTGATAAGACATAAGATCTGCACTGACATCCCGCTTGAGGTGTATATAAAAACTATATAAATGGGTTCACATTCCTGTCGCAACAGACCGAGAGCGAATAAGTGTAGGAAACGAGCTTTTGAATACTAAGTCGTGTACCTAGTTAAGATAGAATAAAGGTAAAAAAATATGTATAAATGTTTAGTGTGAAATTCCATGAAGTTGAAGTAATTTTGTTTTTGTTTACGGTAAATATCCCGTAAATATCATATAACTTTAATTTTGTTTCATTTTAAAATTCTGTTCCTTACTTGAGGATTTACTATTGAAATGTTATAAATTATTCCAAAATTTGACGACCGGCTAGATTCGATTCTACGTCATCGCATATACGCCCCGTGCGCTCTATCCACTAGGGCGGCCGTAGCTTAGGTATACGCCCTGAGCGCTTAACTGGCACTAAAAACTAGTAAATCTTCGGTGAATAGGTGCATGGTGCCACTTTCGCCATTCGAACGGCCTCTATTGCACTAAATATATACTACTATATATTTTACTATTATATACCTAAGCCTGCTCCATCCCACTGCAGAGCAAAAGCCTAAATATACTTAGTATTTAAAAATAAAATGATCTGTGACACAAAATAATATATATTTAAAAGACAAATATTGGACTTTATTTCAATGCAGGCAATGATTACTTGGATTTTTTTCGTTCAAAAAATCAGTTTCTAAATAAGATGTTAATTGTTACGCGATATTTACGACAATAATTATTATGGGCCGTTTTTAATTATTATTTTTATTTTTATTGAATAGGATTGTCTCCTTAACCTCACCTTTTCACCTTTTGTCTCCTTTTTTTTACAAAATACTCCTCTGAGTGTGGTAAATTAGGGTATGGAGTTCGTTTATTGAACTTCCCGTGAAGTCTGTTGTTATTTCTTAGTATGTATGAGTTATTGTTTATTGCAGTGCGATCGAGGCTGATCAAGTTGGAGGGGAAACAAATTTAGGCACAAAATAATATTATATTTCCTAAACAAACATGAGCTCAAATCGCGAATATTTAGGTTACACTAAATTCCCTTTTGTAGGACACAAATTTTGTCTGTTGAGAATCCCGTAGCAGTATAAACAAGTGCACGTTCCGAATCACGCCAACAGCGCTAATGAGAACCAACACAGCATAAATAAAATTTCTACGTGGCGTGTTTTTACTTATTAGCGATGATGGCTTCGTTGGCTTTGATTAGGAACGCGCCCCAAATTCCACCGTTATGTTATGTACATGTTGAGCATCAAATTTTACGAATTAAAAAATTCATGTTAATATTGTAGCGAAAATCGTGAAAATTGTTAATAAGTTTATGTATGTTGTAATTTCAATATGGGTTAAGAAAAACTTAGTTACATGTATCTAGGTAGATAATATGTATTATCAGATAACGGCCGATCGTTTATTTTAATGGACTTATTTTATATACAAGGAAAGAAAAAAGTTGTAATTTTAAATAATTGTATTTAAAATAAAATGTAAGGCACTCTAAAGGTACGCGTAATATTTTTAATATAATTTTATCGACAGTTTATAATAAAGTATTTAATTTTTAACTCATTTTTTTACCAGAAAACATTTCCAAGATTTTTACAGTGATTATATTATGATTTACATAAACACGTACAACAATATAATTTGTATTTTAAATAACAATATAACAATACAAATGTGATTTGGTCCTGGTTGTCTTTAATATATATACCCCAATATACTTACGACTCCAACATGTTTTATATGATCATCTACACTTAATACTTATATAATTAGACAACAGTATGCTTAATGTACATAATAAGTATTTATTTCTAATGGCTTTACAATAATAGCATGATCACTTAATTCGGACTTTTTGGTTTTCGATTACATTACAAATGACATACATCACAAAAACCTCGAAAAAAAACTTTGTCGTGTAGATTGAAAATTTATCAAAAATTTTGTTTCCATTTACGCCAGATAAGGGGCGCTGTTCCATTCATCATAAATTTTCTATCGAATAAGCTTTTTTTATTTATAGATTTTGTGATATTTGAGGGCCTGATAAGTTGATAATCCCATCAGTTTTTACTAGGCAATCATCCGTATTATTTGAAATTGGTTGATTTTTAGTTATTTGTTAAAATCGTTAATCATTATATATGTAAAGTCTGAATCATTAGACTGCAACCACATGATATCTGCTTAAAGCTGTAACTATACCAAGTCAACATCTTGCGGCTTTGTAATATGCGACAGGAACGTATGTGACAATGACATAATAACAACATGACACACGAATCGTGGCGTCATGACCATCGTGCAGATCATGGCGACATGCCGCTGAATTCCGTAACCTGTATCTGATCAATATGGATTCCGTGCGACATAGTTTGACCTTAGTGCAGTGCAAGTACCGTTCTTTGTCGATCGTAAAATTTGACAGTTGAGATCGCCTAATTCGATAAAATGCCTTTCGATGACGATCGATAAAGAACGGTACTTGCACTGGTGGTTCGACATAGAGTTGTCAAATGAAAAATACTTTAAGTAGTTCGTATATTTCTGTTGCAACTACGGCCCTTTTTCAATTTTTAGCAACAACACGGACAAGTTTTCAGGTTCGTAATTTGCACACGCCTCAATATTCAAAGCGTTTTACAGAGCAGAAGCACAAGTCACGCATGGCTTGCCAGATACCTACATAGTTATGTTTATTGCCATACAAACACTATGAATGGTTTCACGTATTGCAGGTTACATGTTAGGAAATCATGTCAGAACATGTGGCACTTTGCTTAAATGGACATCGGGTCTAAGGCATGTGTTATCAGCTGCATGAAGTTACTAGAAGCATGCTACGTGCTGATTGTAGCATGCCACAGCGCGAACGCCACATGATGTTGCCTTGGTGTAGTTTCAGTTTAAGTGACAATATACCTATGGCGTGTAGCTCTGTTCCCTGAGTACGCCATGGACCATGGTCCGCAGCGACTGCGGCTTGCAGTACTCTTCGAGCCAGTTGAACACACCCGCTGAGAACTCTGCGAAGTTGTTGGTCGGGACTGATTCGAACGAATCGAACAGCTTGTCCATTATACACTGGAACTGTCAAATGAGAAATATTTAATATGGTTGGAAGTTTTCTGCTGTTTGTTTAATTAAATGATATGTAGCATGCTGTATCAGCCACATGATCTTGCCTGGGTGTAATATCAGTTGCAGTACCAACCCATTTTGCATGTTGGTTGCCAGTATTCTAAATGGTGTTGCATTGTCTCCATCACCCCCAAAACATTAATTATTAGTTCCCTTTAGTAATTCATATTGGGTGCGATATAGTGTGTGATAGTGAATCAGAGTACTTAATATTTAAAACTATAGTCAGCACAAAAATGTCCGAACCAAAAGTAGACAAAAACCAGACCATACTAACTATTAAGGGAATTTGAGCACTATGTTCATTTGTTGCAAGCTAAAGCCAAAAATCTAACAAAACATGTTTATCAATCATTATAATTATGTGGGCTTATTATGGACGTCCGCTAATGATTCGGGTTAAGATCGCGATTTGTGTGGTGCGAGTAAGTAAATGGAACGGGATGGCTCGCGATTGTGATAAACCCGATGTTAACGAAACATGTTTAGTTAGATTTTGTGTGGTAGAGACCCGGCCTAACATAGACTTTGTTATAATGTACCTCTGATAGGTATTTAAATTGATTTGCTCACTTTTTTCGTGCATTTCATACTGCACCATATATCCATCTATTCGATACTTATCAATGTTCCATAACGGTTTTAATTATTGAACCCCTGTTCTCGGGACTCATCACGCTACATTTTATTTAGGTAAAAATAGGCACCTTGCAGTCAACGAAAATTAGTTATTTTACCTACATAAAATGATGCGGAATAAGTCCCGAAAACATTTAAAACGAGGTACTTTGTTCCAGTGGAGAGTATATTCACAGAACAGTACAGAAAGTCGGCTCCATACATCGAGCGTTAACAGGCGCACGCACACAAAGACGCGCACTTACAGCGATCTCAGATCGAATCGGCCGACGCGAGTCGCGAGGGCACTACACGTAATTATAGTTTCGCGCGAGCGATAATTAGCCCGATAAACACAACATTATAGCTGCTTTGCGTATCCTAGCGGTACGGCGAGTAGGTAGTAAATAAATAATATTCTGGTATATTGTTCATTTCATTCAACTCTACAAAGTCGGTCTGACTAACACTAACTCATCTTGCCAAAAACACAGCGTACCATTATCATCGTAATTGTGCGTGATACTGATAAAAGTGCGTAAATGTACTTATTTATTTAGATGCCAACACAGTCTGCTTAAGCTTCATAAATTGACGATAAGCTTGTCTGGACTGATAAGATTTTCGTATATACTAAAAACCAATAACAGATGCTTACTGACATAAATTTTCGCATTTTTAATATTAGTTTATACTTTACTACTTTGTCATATGTCTTTGAACATTTGTTGTTCTTGGACATACCGATTTCCTCACGATGTTTTACTCGTGTTGTTGAGCGATGGTATCAAAATTGCACATAGTTTATTTAAGTACCAAATAAGTCATTGGTGCAGGGCTGAGGATTGAACCAGTTGCAGTCAGCTTGTAGAGTCCTTTTCATGAAAGAAGTCCCACGGCAAACAGCGGAACTAAATTTCCATGTTGTAGTTGTCAGGTGTTGTTACTGTGTTTGGACGCTAGTGAGATTTTTATTAATTTTCCATCGTTAAAGAGTCGTGTACGATGCCAAAAGTTGTTAAAGTTCTACTCGAGAAATAATACTGATAGTGATTGATACGCGATGACAGCGCCGCGTCTGGGGGACTTCTTTCATGAAAAGCACTCTAGAGCGCACATGGCGCACATGCTACTTACTGCCCGGCCTCGACTGCTCCAAAGATTTCAAAGATATAATATGACATTTACCAACAGGCACCGGGCCAGCATGTTGGATTAGGCCCCATCCTATCTCTCTGAAAAAATTCCTGTGTTCCGGCAGTATCATGAGACACTGTTTTAAACTATCACGGTTGATCACTAAAGTTATATGATTATTTACGGGATATTTACCGTGTTAAGGTTGTGGAACGAGCTCCCGATATTTCGGCGCAGTTACATGCACTATGTAACTACGCCGAAAAAACCACGGTAATACGTACGTGGTACGGTCTTACCACGGTAAATATCCCGTAAATAATCATTATAACTTTAGTATCATGAGATGCCGATAACGACTTTATACTTACAACTTGAAACTTGTCCTGGTCGGTAAGTCTCTGTTCACTCATCCCTGGTACAGAATGCTGTGCCTTCACAATCTGCTCATAGTTGGCCTGCATTATACGCAAAGCTACCACATCTTTACGCAGAGCATTCCGTTCGTCTTCCTGCCGACGCCGCTGCTGCAGAAGGTACTGGATGTAATCGATGGATTTTTGGAGAACCTGGAAGTAGAAAAAACAGAGAGTAACAAAAGATACTTTTTATTCCAGAAAAAATGATAGTTGTTGAGGGAAAGTCTATGCGGGTGAAAACGCAGGGCCCCGATTCTACTAAACCAATTGTTTTTAAATTGTTAATGTAGTGCATCAAAAAATACACTTAAAGTATAAAACAAGTGTCATAAGTGACAATTTGTGTGACTAAACCAATTGTTTTTAAATTGGTAATGAATTGCCCCAAAATTGACAATTATGACGCTTAAAGTATTAAAAACTGACAATTTTGAGGCAATTCATTAAAACATTAAAATTAAAACAATTACAATTAAAAAACCATTGGTTTAGTAGAATCGGGGCCCAGGACACAGCAAGTTTACTAATAAATTCTAGTTTTCCAAAGAATAACATGAAAATAAGTAGTCTGTTTCCTGTTTTGATATGTTGCCATTTAATTTTTATTTTTTTATTATTAGTATAGGTATTAAGTTGCCAATATAATAGTAATAACCTTCCATAAACATTAGCTCCTAGTTATAAACTTGTTGGTAGTAATTGACGTCTTACTAGCAACCCGCCCCAGCTTCGCACGGTAGTAAGGGATACGCATTTACCCTGTACTAAGCCGAACGGAGGTCATTGTACTCATCATTATAAAGATGTATGCAAAATTTCAGCAAAATCGGTTACGAGGAACTGCTTCTAATTCAGCTCTCATGATATGACCTAAATAAACAAAAGCAATGCAAAAAAAAAACAAGGATGATATTACTATGATAAAATCTTGAAAAAAGAAACAGACTTATAGTGTTTTCATGAGACTAGACATGTAAACAATTGGATACTATTTATCCTACAATTTTTTTAAAGTGAAATGTAAACCCAATTAATGCAGCTGAAACTGCACTGAATAACAGTCCAATTCAACCACTGTTTATAAATCAATAGTAAAAATAATCAAAATAATTGAACTTAATTTTAATGCGACGCATGCCGTCCATAACTCCCTGGTAATACAGGTGACTATTCAAGTTGCAATGATGTTATAAGGCATGCTAACAGGCAAAACTCCTGATGTTGAAACTTAAATTTCTCCTTTAAAATCCTATAGACAAGTTTCGTTCATGTTCTTACATTGTATTATTGATTAAAAGCATAACACCAAGGTCGGCACAACAAGATAACCTGTCGGCCTGTATTTGCAAGTACAGATAAGAGATAACAAGTGCTTACAGCTGCCTTGCTTGGTTTGTAGCCTGAAGCATCAGTCTGCTGACATGTTGGCACTAGCTCTTGGAGAGAATCATACCCCTTCTTGATGGCATCTCTTCTTTTCTGTTCAGCCTGGGAAAAAATATTTGGAGTAAATAATTCACATAATTAGTCACAGCAAGGCTATATGCAGGGTGGGTTGAGGGTTCAAACCCCATAGAAAAACGTCATTAACACTCAAAGAAATGTATCAAACTGTTTTTTATTTTATTTGTTGGTCCTAGTAAAAGTTCCATGAACCAAGAGTTGAAGTTATCTCAGAAACTATGGAGGGAATTTAAATTTAGTTAATAAATATTTGGGACATTTTTGCATTTATATTTGCTTTATGTATTCATACTTGGGTATGTGCTTCCCTTCTTCTTTCCTTGAAGCTGAGCGCGGAAGCCTTGTTGTCACCACTGTCGTCTTCGTCTTCTGTATTGAACAATCACGGAATATAATTATGTAGTGTACTTGAACTATACAGAAAAGATTAAAACTAAATAATTAGTATTCTAACTTATCTAACTTAACCTTTAGAATTCTATTGCCTAAATAGCGAACTGTTACTTAACACACCATCTTTGCGGTGTCCTGCCTGAGCAAAGTACGTCACTGTAAATAATATCTTGGAAACTAGCAGTTCGTGTTGTAAAATATTTGGAAATTAGGTAGGTAGGTACCTGTGTTTTGGTTTGATGACGAGGGTGTCTGGTGTATATTATGGATGGATCCACTACTGCCACAACGAGAGTACATTTTTGACGGGTTAAAACAATAAAAAGTGGGTAAAACACGTGTAAAATTGCAATGTTTTATTTTTTTACGCAATATCGGAACTACACTATAAATAAATATTCGCTAATTCACTTTATACTGTGATGACAGCAAAAAAGCAGCAGTAGCTTGAGAAAATAAATTCATTTTCTAAGGGATAGGTATAAGAATTTATGTAATTACGCAACAAAACCAAAAACAAAATATAAATAATGATTAAAATTAAATTTATTTATATTTTCAGTTTGACTTGCCAATGACAACTTTGTCATTTGACACTTTTTTTTGCACATTACTGGGCAAGCTAAAGTCTTTAAGCTCTAACCGCCTAGTCTTATGTGTTTAATTTTAGTGCTTAGAGCAGTGCACACTCTTATAAAAAAGGAAAGGAAAGATTTGGAAACAATATCATTTATTTATTTTATGCCATAACCACTTTCGAGCACATTCGCTAATTCATAATAAATAATAATCCACAATTTACACATAAACAGTAAAAAATACACAAGTTTTTACTTAATATTATGCTTGCGTTTGGCTGCCAACTCGCCTGATATTAAGCGATGATGTGGTCTACGATGACGGATACTCTTTATTTGAAAACACACTGATTATAACTATCAGAGAACACCCATTCAGGCAGTGCATTCCGGAGTTCGCACAATAAAAGTGGAATCAAAGCGTTTCGTACGGGTTTTCGTAATATCAACCATAATATAGCGGTGTCGATTTTTTGTGTCCGCTCTGTATTATTCTTATTCACAAGTAGCAAAAATAATACATGTGACATGTTTTTTCACGTTGGCGCCAAAACTCTTCTGATTCTGTTTCTAGGGTAGGATTTGAATTTGATTGGTGGTTGCCTGTGGTGGTTGCTCTCGAAATGTCGACCACCGATGTCGAGATGGTCTTGGGGCAATGAGCTGTAACTCTACTTTTTTTTAATAGATCAGTGAGCTAGGGTAACAGCTCACTGTCTTGGGCTCAGAGGTCTTGGGGGCCCTTTAGTGTGTCAAACGGTGTGAAATATCATTCAAATCATTCAAAAGTCTTTTGTCAATGGTCAGCCGATCAATCGTTCGTTTCATTGGTCTATCTGTGGTTCGTTTCGTGATACAGCTTCTTTCCTTCGTTCAGTCAGCCAACCAAAAAAAATCCTATTTTTTTTTTGTGAAAGCGTAGCGTTTTTGAAACTACTGCGTCTCATTTCTGTTAAAATTCTAAAAAGAAAAACTAGTTCAAATCTTCCAAAAAAATGTGCATGAACTCTTGATTGGGTGAATTGTTTATTATATACATATAATTTTATATCGGCCATGTAAAAAAATCATACATAATTTCTCAAGTGATTAGATCCCGATCTAGCTAGCCGTCCATGGCCACCATTTTAGAATATGCTCCGTGCTTCGATAGTAATTTATTTTTGTTGAATGAAAAATATGTATGGTTTATGTTGCAAATGCGTCAATTAGATGCTGGAATTCATGTATTAAATGTGTGTAATAAAAGGTCGGTCGATCGCTTTGTGAATTTATGTTTTATTGTAAAAAGTAGGAGTGACTTCACAAATCGGTTCAGTTTTCAGAGATAACTAATCGGTAAGCTGGCTAAGATGGTGTCGACAAGGCAGATGAGTAGCGTCGGTGGTGGCAGCGGTGGTGGCGATGGTAGCGGGCCCTCTGGCTCTGAGCCGGCGGCGGTGCCGCGCGTCACTCGGCACTCGAGCGCGCTACTACCTGGAGGCTCCTCGCCGCACTCCAGTTCTTCTAAGTGCACTACGCTGGTGCCGACTCCTAAGAGCTACACGACCAACCTGCTTGATGTGCCTGTCGAAGTCATTGAAAAGATATTCTGCTACTTGGGATTCAAGAGTGTCTCAAATCTTAGATTGGTTATTACTTTTTTATTTCCATATGTTGCAAACATTCATTACAGTCATATATTAATGAACTTTAAATTTTTAATAACATTTTTATTGCTGCTTTAAATTAAATATAGCATTAAAAAAAAACTGCTCAGAGGAAACTGAATGTACAAAAAAGGATTTATGTTGATATAATTTAATTATTGCAAGGAGCCCATTCAAAATATTATTCTAGTTCAGTCACTGAAACTGCTTTCTGATATCAGTGATACTTTCAAATCGTTGTATTCATCATAACAACAAATTAAATCTTTGATGATTTACTTAGTTTTCAAATTTTCTTTTCTTTCTTTAGCTCGTAGTCTGTAAATAATATTAAATAATTGCATTTGATTATTTAAAATGATTTGTACCAATGTGAAAAAATTCAATTCAATTTTTTGGTTTATGAGAGCATAAGCATTTACATACTTGCTAACATTTTCTTGGTTTGTAAAGTTTTGTGATCTGACTGAAGTAGTGAATATCATGGATATTCACATAACCCCAAACACATCTACAGGTTATCTGAGGTCACCTCTTTACAGTAATTTATAGCCATTTTGCTTATCACCAAACAATGCTCTGTAACCTACATGCACCATCTTTGTGTGATAGTTATAAATGCTGTTGATTATGGCATTGTGGAAAACAGAAGTATTTTGATAAAGCATTCCTAGAGGCTTATGGTTTTTTAAGATCTTAAAATGTAAAATAACGGTATCTTTTGTCTTGACAGGTTAACCGGCAGTTTAATACAATATGCAGCGGCGTTTTAAACTCTACATTTCAACGTTTGCAAAATCAGATGCTGCATAGATTTCAGTCTATAAAGGCGAAGATGCCGAGGAGAGAGTCGGCTCGAAGAAGCCATCCCTTGGCCTGCGAGTCTGATATAATAGAAACCCTGCACATGAGACTTAGTCTGCTGCAGATGACGTTTGGTAAACATATTGAGAGGAAACACTGCTGTTTCTTTCCTGGAGAGGTAATTATAAAAAATTTACTTGTTGCATTACTAACAATATGATAAATGACTATTACAACCTGAGTACAGTGGTGTAGCTATCAGAGGGCTAGGCGGTGCCATGCACCGGGGTCCTCAACCTTAGGGGCCCTGATCAGCACACCTCAAACTGAACTTGCGAAAATCTTAATAATTACTATTAATATCTTATGGTCATGTCATCTTATTCAGGTGCAAACCTTTGAAGTATTCATAAATATTTAATACCTATTTTTGCACGATAAAACCTAACCAGTTTAGATAGGGCCCCAATTTGTTTTAGCACTTGGGCCTTTAATTACCTAGCTACCCTACTGCCTGAGTATTTATATAATGGTAAATATGACTACAATTCTGTTATGGAAAACTGAGTTAGTCTAACAAATTGAATTGTACCAATGAATGATTATGCAAATTTTAATTAATTATTTTCCTTTCCTCCATGAACATGAGGTATTAGGTTTAATCCGTTCTTTGGTTACGTTACTCATTGTAAGACATTATGACTAGATTCTTATTAATTTCCAATTGGATTTCTTTAAAAAAAAAAAAAATGTATATGGTATTCAAGTTACATTCAATACTGGCTTATGCTGTTTGTATATTATGTTGGTGTATATGTGCTAATGAAGACTGACAACAATTAGGTATTACAGTTTCTAGTTAAGGCCCAGAATAAGGCGTGTCGTTATCTCACTTTTTATGTGCTATGATAATTTTGTGAAGTTAATATTTAAAAATATTTAGTCCACATTAATGGTATAATATTTTTTATTATGACCATATAAAGGTTTTTTTTTATTATACTAGTCATCATATAAAACCTCGTAAAATTACCGTAACCACATTTTTCAAAAGTAGACAGTTATATAAAATATATGTTTTGTATTAAAAAAAATGCGAGATCACCCGTTATTCTGCCCCTTAAGAAATATGACATGCACATAGTGGGATATTTACATTTGACATCAGATTCTTTATGATTGTTTAATTTACTAAAATCATTGGAAAATAACAGCTTACCACTTAAAGATTGAGACTACATTTTTGTCTTCTACTCAGGCGAATAGAAGACAAAAATGTTGCAAGCAATGTCAAGTCAGTCTAAATAAAGGATTCTATTTCCACCATTATCCACTTATAAAGTGGGTATTTTTAACCCCCCGATGCTAAAAGAGTAGTGTTATAAGTTTATCTGTGTGTTGCCTGTGGCATCTTAGCTCCTAAATGGTTGAATCGATTTTAATTTTGTTTTCGAAGTGTTCTTAGCTGTGATTCAAGAAAATCAGTTTTAATTGTGTTCAATTTGAAGATTATCAGTTGTTTTACCAGGTTTTAAATATTTTCAATTTATACTTGTTTGTGATGTTAAAAGAAGAATGTGCATTTTTGGCAATAACTAAAATGCCAAAAACCAGTAATGTAAAAAAAAAACTGACTAATTAAAAAAAGAGATCATAACTTTTAAACCGCTGGACAGATTTTGATCAACCAGGGCTAAGAACCACTGCAATCAAACTTGCTTTCGTTTTTATAATTTTTATTTTTTGCTATATCCATTCCGATAACTTGACTGGCTTGAGCTCTTGGGCGTCTGACTTCAACTCTCAACTTTAACTCTATTGAGAACAAGGCTTATTTGCCTGCCAAAAAGCTGAGTATCCTGACGGTACTTTATGCCGAAACAGTTGATTTCATTGTATCTAGCCCAAATTTGGTTGTGCATGGAGTACTGCTCGCTCTTTTGAGATCAACCAAGGAATTCAAATAGAAATAAATTCGAAAATTACAAATTTGAAGTTATATCATTTAAAAATAATTAATTTTGCTATGACAAACTTACATTTTGTAGTTGGAATATATGGAAGAACCTTATAGTCAACTACAAAGTTAAGTTTGTCTTTCAATATTTCAACTTTAGTTAGTTCTTTATTTTTTGGACTCGCGCTCTGAGGGTTCCGTCCAACGGAACCCTCAGAGCACCGTTGAGCACCGTAGAGCGGCGACCGTTTGGCCTGGAATTAGTTCTGATGAGACTTTTTTGTCTCTGACTACTGAGCCTCTTAGTTCGATGTTTACACATTCACACTAGTGATGGACTAAACTTCACACTGTGATGCACGCACCGCATTATTATTAGTGTAATGTGACTAGCTACTATTATTAATTTTTTCTATTGATATTTTTTTTTTATTTGTATGAGTCTATTTTACTTGGAAATAAATAAATTATTATTATATGTAAAAAGAATGATTTAAGTATTTTTTTATATTGAATAGATCTACGTTTGGCCACCAACTTGCCTGATGGTAAGCAACAGATGGTTGTTTAAGGACTACTTAAGGGCCACATAATTTAAAAAAAATTTTTTTTTTTAAGTTTAGTAATAGGCTTGCGTTTGACCGCCACCATGTTAATCGAAACGTGTATACATTCTTTATTCTGGGGGGCTACCACAACCTAAAAAACATTCTTATAATAATCTTACATTAAGCTTTGTCTCGCTCTCTCAGCTAATGATAAAGCAAGACAAAATTCTATGTAAGGTTATTATAAGAATGTTTTTGAGATTGTGGTAGCTCTTCTTTATGGGTAAATAAAGATAATTTTATGTTAAAGTTAAACAATGGTTACATTCAGAATTATAATAAGTGTCATGAACATGGTTGGTTCGAAGAATGGGCACCTTGTGACCACCTTGCCAATTGCAATAATTTATATTTCAAAAATATATATAAGTGTTGTTGTGTTGTACAATGGCTGCTTTGACATCTCATATCAATTCACTGTTGTTCGGAGTTACACTATCATGAAAGAGGCTGATTTTCAGACTAACTCATTGAGATAACGCGTCAAAGCAATCATTGTTCTACATAAAGTTACCAATTTTTTACATATAAATTATTGCAATTGGTGAGGCACTCCCTATACCTTTTTTACTCATCCTCCTTTACATTAGATTTGCAAAATTTAATATTGAGAGTATATGTACTCACGTGTCTTTTTTGTTTTTAGATATTAGATGAGGTATACAGTATTTTATCATACCTAAAAACAACAACTAAGCTAGCGAGGCCTTACAAAGTGACAGATGAATTGTTCGATCTAACAACAATGGCAATGGAGTATTTCAAGGAACACATTGAGCCAAATTTGCCTGAGATCACATATTTTGGGACAGATTTCTTTGATATAACAACAGCGTTTTCCCGTAAGTATTTAAACCATTTTACATAGTTTATTTAGTAAGATTTCGCCACACTGAGAGCGGGGTTGCGACGAGACTCCTACTATATTATTTTGTGCCTGTCGCGCCATTGTCGGGGTAATTTCGTATTTTGTTATTAGCCATGGAACTCTATCCTGCCGAGCGTAGTAAGTAATCCCATACAACTACGCCTAGCGCTTTGCTGGCTTCACGTTCCGCCCAGTCCGCCCGCTCCATTCATGTCGTCGGGCGCGGCTTTTACTGGACGTGACACGTGACATCTAGCATCGAGTCGCCGTCCCGTGGCGCCGGGTGGAGTATTGGCAAAACCGAAGAGGTTGTAGAGCAGTTAGAGCACAGACCTACTTGATATAGGTCTGTGTTATAGAGTTAGTCTGGTTGATGTGGTCTTTCTCGTTTTCCTTACAGTAGGCAGGTATTGGTAGTCTTTGGGGCAAAGAGAATATAACCGCTAACACTGAAGTGGTGGGACTTAGATAGAGAAAATATTTATGAAACGGGTGTCACGTCCATAATAAAGTGAGATGCCTATAGAGACAAGCTTATACGTTGGAGTAATGTAAAAAAACGTAGAAGTTTGATTTCGCACCCGTTTCATACATTCGAGAATTTGTATTGAAGTTGCGCAAGACTGGTAGGCCCTTAGGGGCCATAAAAAGATTTTATGGCGAATGGTAAGGCGAAAACACGACAACGAGGTGTTTTTAGAGACAATATCGTACGTGGAGCTTTGAAAATGATATATCCTGTAACACCTATCTTGAAATTAGGGCTGTAGAATTCAAGTGCTTGCTATTAATTATAATTAGCACCCAAAACTATTTTGAAGTACCCTATAAAAAAATTAAACGTTTTCTATGATTTTCTATTTTGGAGTGATATAATAAAAAATGGGAAACAAGAAAGAGCGGCGGAATCGAAAATTATAATTAACTAGCAACCCGCCCCGGCTTCGCACGGGTGTATTTTACGTGCGAAGCCGGGGCGGGTCGCTAGATATACAAACCTTCCGTGAAAATTTATCTAACTGATGGTGAAAACCGCATCAATTCGTTGCTTGGTTTTAGGAGTTAGTGGTTATACAGTTAGACAGACAGACGCGGAAAGCGCCTTTAATTTATACAATGTAGAGAAGATACGTATAATACACGTTGTTGCGAAAACGTAAATTACACCTTGCTAATGCTGTCAAAACAACGCACCCAGCTAATCTCTAGCTAGTCTGGGTCAGCGTGAACTGCTAGCTAGTAGTTCATTCTGAACTTAGTCCTCGCGGCCGCTATATTTTCGCGACTGATTTTACTCATATTATGGTATTACCCTGGTGATACGTAGTGAGGTTTTAGACTAAGAAAATCCAAAATCACTTGTACTTTTTTTGTACCAAGTATCCTTAATATTTTCAAAATATTACATTACCGCGATAAATTTGAAATCGCGCGTTAAATGAATAAATACAGCTGATATCTCACCACTCCGTCCCCTTGTGATATTTCGTGTTGTTTTTTCGGACCCCTCTTTCGAGCCTCACATGATTAATGGACCATCTCCGAGCGATACGACAGAAATAATCACCAAGTACGCCAGAACTGTTAGCAACTGTCTTGAGAGTGTGGTATGGTGTTGCAGCGGGGGAGAGCAGCAAGTCTTACATGTGCCTGGACTCGCCCCCGCCGAGCGGGTTCGAGCCTGCGGGCGGGGCGGGGAGCTCCGCGCCCGAGCGGCGCGTCTCCGCCCTCAACATGTACCTGGAGGAGAGCCTGCCGCCCTCGCCGCCGCCGCCGCAGAGCAACATGGTGCTCCGCAAGCGGATACACCGCATCAAGCAGGGCATGAAGAAGTAAATACCACATTTTTATGCCTTATGGCCAGTCAAATTTTGAATGATAATTTTGGCAGGTCACGCCCATGAAGTTTCGTATTTTTTCCGGTAAAATGTATGTACTACCAATAAAATCGTACTTCATGGATGGGTACCGCCCACTTAGTAAAGTGCCACGCATAATTAACAACCCCAGAATATCGAAAATCGATTTTAAAATAAAATAAATCAAACAAACAAAAATTCATATATAGTAGATTTTTTGTTGTTGTAAATATTAAAGTTATTTGATCTATCGCGATATTTAATAAGATATTTAATATTCTGAAAAAAATTAGAATGAGGGAATATTGAGGCGGGTAAAACCATGGCGCGCCGCTATTTCACCCGCGCATTTTTTATATATAAAATCACTGCTACTTATGAAAAATGTGATTCAGTAATTTAGCGAAGCTTATAAATATTTCAAAATATTTAGGACAAATTTTTGTTTCAATAGTAAAATGACCGAAGCACATTTTTCAAAAGTAGACAAGACAGTATTTTTATAAAAGTTATATGATTATTTACGGGATATTTACCGTGGTAAGGTTGTGGGAGCTCATTCCACAACCTTACCACGGTAAATATCCCGTAAATAATCATATAACTTTAGTGAACAACCGTGATAGTTTAAAACAGTGTTTTAGTATTTTTATATCTTAAAAAAACGTCAATTGCGCCATCGAGATAACTATACACGGTATTCTGGCTCTTAAAAAATTGCGTCATTCTCAGGTACAACGACCAGCTGTCGGCGTTGCGAAGCGACCTCCGCAGCTGCAAGCGCAAGACAGCGCTGCAACAGAAACAGATAGCGGAGCAACAGAAACAGATCGCCGAGCAACAGAAGCAAACCCTCGAATACGCCAACCGTTTGGACGATTATGATAAGAAAAATGAAGAAACTAGCCGGAAATTTCAGACTTTACTTCAAGTATGTATAATTTTTTAATGAAATAATGTGAAAGTCAGTCCATCAATTTCCAAAGGCTGTGCCATGATAAGGGAAGTGTTTGTGCCTAACTATTATTCAATTCGATTCTTTATTTCTTCCTCTTCACATTGTTTCAATGGTCGATTAAACTCATAAAATTTACAACAGTAATGTAGCTTTACAATGGCTTGCAGGCAGGCTTACACCCGCGAGTTAATATCGTTAAGTTTTCGGAAATTTTCCGCTAATTTTGAGCTATTTTCTTAATTTTTCTTTCCGTAAAAACATTCTAGTACTAGGAAACTTTAAAAAAATTTATTTAATCAGTAAAGTCGTTCTCAATTTATGGCATGACCAAGGTAAAGATTAATTTATATATATAGACTGTCTTTGTAATCTCTGATGAGGCATGATTACTTTACATAAGATATCACTATGCTACATTTTTCAGCCCCAAGATGATGTATATCAGATGATGGACACTCCCTATCTTTCTTTCTCTATTTAGCTAGATAAAATGTGCATTCAAAAAGTATAATGCTATCTCGTATCACACTCGATAACAGATAGCTAAATGAAATGTTTCCAAGTAAAATGCGTTTTTATTGATATGTTTTCTTCGTAATGTTTCAGGAGCTGAATAAGTGTAAAACGGAGCTTCAGTACTGGCGCTCGCGGTCACCGGCCGTGCCGCCGCTGTGCGCCGAGTGCGGCGCCTCGCTGCGCCTCTCGCCCTCCTCGCTGGCACAGGTAACTAGTGTACCATAGAGCTGCATAGTGGCCCTCACGGTCGAGAGACGCCGGAGGTCACGGAGGTGCCGCTGGCCAAGTACAGGCGCCTCTCGCTGTGGTGGCTTCCCGGATGCTCTAATTTTAGTGGACAGATCTAAGGGACAGCATTTAAACTATAACTGCTTATAATTTTTATTTGGATAGGCCTGTGTCCTCATTATTTTTCATTACCACAAAAAAGCTGATCATAAATAGAGCCCATGAACGTAAACAAAATTAAAATATGTTCAATAATAAATCTATTTTAATTTGATGCTAGACTGAGAGCGAACTATAGCAAGTTATGACGTCAAGCCGTGCGCGCGCCATACAAATGTTACTACTAACACACGCTTTACGGGAAAGGGACAGCTTCTCAATCCTCACCTAAAACTTTAAACGCTTAAATCTCAGAAATGTATGAGCCAATTTAATAATTTTTTTCAGTATGTGTAATCTATTTAATTATATCCTTCGCTTAGCCTGTTATTTTTAATAAATGAAACATTAGGACACAGGCCTATTATGCCTAATACTTCGCTACGTTTCATGGTCCTCTCATCGAGAGTGCTGTGTTGCTGTGCTTAAGACAATATGGTGTATGTTCCAGTGGGCAGCCGGCACGAGTGCTGAAGCTGCGGAAGCGGAAGCGGCGGCGGCCGCGGCGTGCGAAGTGGCCGTCTCCACGAGCGCGGCTCCCGCTCCCGACACTGAGCTCCCGCGGACCGAGCCGCTTAAACCCGAGTCCAAATCCAAACCGGAAAGTAAATCTGACCCCAAACTTAAAACTGACACTAAACTTGAAAAAACCAAAGACTCCAAATCCGAGTCTAAATCGAAAGAAACCAAAGTGGAAAAGACAAAAACTGAATATAAAACGGATTCAGGCGGAGAAGGTTCCGCGTCGACGCCGCCGACGCGCCGCCGCGCCTCCGCTGACGCCACTAACAACACGCCCGAGCGTAAAAAACGCCGCCTCACTCGCCCCAGGAAACTGTAAATACCATCATTCAAAAATCTTCACTTGAAATCAATGAACGCGGCACGAAATGGCAGCGGAATTGTCCACTGTCAAACTGTAAAAAACAATCCTTAACAGATGGACTGAAGCCACATTTTTGCTTGCATTGTCCGACTGTAGGAGAATAAGAAGACATTGAAGATTTTTGCTTGTAAGTCGACACTGTGTTGCCCAAAGTTACTTTGGTGAGTATTCGTAATCTTAAAAGTAGTGCAGCGTGACTGACTCTGCAAGCAAACATTAAATATTTTGTATAAGAAATTGTATGAGGTGAACTGCAACCTTCGCCACAGTGCTTCGTAGAGCGCTATTAGTTTTAAGAAGTTTATGGTGATAATGCACTACCAAGTTTCCATGCATTTCTTCTATCAAGAACTTTCTAATTTCTTCTATCAAGAACTTTGCGCCTACATGTTACTAGTGTTTTTTTGTTAATCTATTAGTTTCAAATAATCAATGCAATGTCTTAATATTGACAGTGGTGTTATATATTTGAATACTTTGTATACTCATCGTTTTCCAAGAGTATGCATCATCTGGTAGCCACACTACCAAGAACCCAATGTCCATTATTTTAGATATAGATTTGAAAAGAGTATGTAATGATTTCTATGGAAATTAACAGGAATATGTTTATAAACAGCATATCATGGGCACTTCTTAACTTGGAGGTGAGATGTGAAATTTTATCCATCTAGAAAAGATGACTTATGTAGCGCCCTAAATACATCTGCGCTAATTGCTAAAACCCATTCAAGTATTACGTAAGAACCAGGCGGGAAGGTCGTTGCTTTGCTTATTTTTGATGGGATAGTCCATATATTCCATATTTCTAGACTCATACAATAAAGAACCCTGAACAATCATAGGGGGGGTTACTTTAATAGCCCAATCTACAGATGCGGTCACATATTAACGCAGGCATAATCAGAATCTACGCCATCCTCTTGACTGTGCGTTTCCGCAACTAGGCCATTGATAGCCCGTTTTGCGTGAACCGGCTGCAGCTAGTTCAGCCATCTGGTCTCCGCAGCAGCTCACTGACGCAGGCGCAGGCTTCCTGGAGCGTTCTCGGTGATCCGAGGATATTTTTTCGTTGTTCCGCTACACAGCTGCACTCTAGCAGAAAATGCGTGGCCATTTCTTCGTCCTCCATGGACCCTATACATAGAGGACTGTCTGTAACCCCAATTTTGAAAAGGTGTATTTTAAAAGGCAGTGTCCTGTGACAACACCGATAATTTGCCGGAGCTTGTCGTATATATTTATGTGAAGCTTGTTCTTCAACAATATAAGTTGGTGTGTCATAACATTAGCTATGGAATTCCCGTGTGACCTAGATATGCGGACATAATGTATGTCTGTAATTATGAACTGTACAAGAACATGTGATCAATAATGATACTTGACGTAAAACGTTGCCAATACAATGCAATCAGATCAGTCGAGAGTTGAAAGATCCTGCTCAATTAGAATAAAGATTACAACCGCAGGCGGTAAACAAATTAACAGTTTGTCTTCAAATTGCGAGTTAATTCGGTTTCTTCCAGGCAAGCATGTTCCATCGTTTGACCGCACCATCGCTTAACATCACGTGAGATGGCAACCAAAGGCATGCCTCTTTTCGTACAAAAATAACAACCGTTTTACCAATATTATTATGGAAACGGAGGTAGTTTTCACACATTTATAAGACCGCCGAATGCGGTTGACACTATAGTCATAGTAATTTACCAATACTCTACTGGTGTAGGAGTCTTGAAAAGTACCATACCTTTGCCAATTCATCCCGAGCAGTAGTGTGCAAATATTACTGTCCTGATGAAGGGCAATGTTTCCATTACAAGGCATTAAGAGGTATAGAAAGAGCACTTACGTTTAGGCGATGAGCCAGATCATTGATAAAGGTACTGTTATTTGTCACAGGAAGAATAGAAATCATTACTCTCTATGCTTGATTTTTGTAGATTGATCAATTAAATTATTTGTTTGCATGACATCTCTCACTTAACGTGTAAGGCAGACTACTTTGTAGTCTATCCGACCAAACATTCGTATATGTTTGGCGAATTGTACAATAATGTATAAACGGAATAGTCCTAATTGTATTTCTTAGATAGTGTTAGCACTGAATGTTATATGTGGAGTGAAACCTCCAACTAAACCTGCTTTTGACGCGGGCGTAATGTAGTCTGATGAAAGATTGTTGACTAATGTTATTGTAAAACTTTATGTACGTATGATGATCCGCATCCACTAATTAATGAAAGTCCAACAAATTTAGCTCGTGTATAAGAATAAGGCCGGCCCTCCACCCAAACCTTTTATGCATTTTCCATTTCACTGATAAAGGAAAGCCGGCATTATACCGGGAAATTGTTTTTATCGAAACGGAAAGTTAGGGTGTGACAGATATATAGAGTAGAAGTTTATGGCATAAATAATGTTTTTTTTTTTATTCATATTTGGATTCTATTTTTTATCGTGACATTTTTATATCACAAAAGGATTTCGAAAACAGAATGTAAATGTAACTATGCCATAGGCTTTTACTCCACTTATGAAAATCTTAACCAGTTAAATAATTTATATATTTTATATATAAAAGCTCATTCGCTCACTCACTCATTCATCACGAAATCTCGAAAACTACCAGACCTACGAAGCTGAAATTTGGCAGGTTAGATTCCGGTGTAGACGTCCGCTAAGAAAGGATTTTGCGGAAGGGCCGAATTAAGGAGGACAAAAGGGGGTTGAAAGTTTATATGAAAGTCTACGCGTACGAAGTTGCGGGCAACAGCTAGTAGTAATATAAAACTGCAATATTAGTTTCTTGAAATTGTAGCATCTCAATCATTGTGTTGTGTGTCATGGGGAAAATAATATAACAATACTTACTATCTCTTCTTCTTCTTTTTAATCTGCACTTGGCTTTGCCGTCAGCTATTCTTGTCATCATGTACCACTTCACTCTATCTTTGATATTGTAATTGGATAGCTGGCATGCCTTCATGTCCATCTGGATTTTCGACCAGGCTTGGAATGAGATTTATGACCAATACCTGTTTTTTCATTCATTATAAATCTATTCATATTTAAATCCAGGCCAATGCAAATTCGGCCAACTATTTTCCTGGACTAATAATAATTTCTCTCCTCGTATCTTAAACTATTGTCATCATTGGATTCTCTCAGGTTGAGATGTTTCTATTATATTATTTGAAACAAATCTCAGGACTCCGCTTCAACTTCAATTGAATAACTGTTTCTTTGACTCACCGGTGGCTGTTAGTGTGGATAAACCATAGACTCACAATTTCAGTGGTAGTAAATAATCGCGTTTAATTTCCAGAACTGCATGCAGTTTCTAAACCTAGATCTGTGTATATTTTCATAAAAACTGCATCAGTTCTAAGAGTAAGTTATTACATGGTGATAACTAAATGCAAAATGAATAAAAAGGTAGACATCTACCGCTTACCGACAACAAACAACCAGTCTAATATCCACTAAAATATAAATTACCACTTATGTATTACAGACAAATCAATCTCAAATTTGCAATAGCATTGGAAAAATTTCCTGAGCGGTAGGTGTCTTGGTTTTCCTTTCTATGCAATATTTATATTTCAGGGCAGTATTCACATACCAAATGGATAGATAGATTTTCTTTATGATGAAATACATAATGATTTAGGTAAATATTACATGTTTGTGCAATTCAATGCCATCCAGTTGCTTCATTGAGGTGAAGGAAGAAAATGTTTGGTTAGTACGAATTTAAATTCGCGTCGTAATGTACAATTGTGTGCCTTTCAAATAACTACTTCGGTAAACCGTTTGTTTTCACAATATTTGGTTGAATAGACTTAGCTCTGCAGTTCATCAAACTGTCATTTTAGGTGCTCAGCAAAATATAACAGCTCATTATTTTGGTGAATCTACGAGTACCTACATTGGAACACACTTAACCAAATTAGCAAAAAAAAAATCTATGGGTAGCTGCCAGTTTTGTTGAGAAAATTCATGCTCCTCATCAATTATACAAGTAAGTTGGTGAGCACAGTTCTTCAAAACATACGGAAGGGATACTTAAACAAGGTACTATTTTGTTTTTATCCGTTCTTTATTCACCTCAAAGATTCAATGAATAAAAGTGCAATCCGATTTCACAGTACTAGTTTTTGTTCAATCACCATTTATATGTTACAGACTAGTGCTGTGTCAAAAATAGCACATTTATAGTTTAGTTAGAACTTTACAGCCCTGATAATTTTAATTTTATTATTATAGGCTTAAAATATTGTGAATAGGGGTGAAGGAAATGTTGTGTTTATTTGTAAATATTCTCTAAAGTAAAAAAAAAAAAACACGTGTAATGTACAAATGAAAATATTTATGATTGTATGAATATACAACCGTGTAAATTAAATATTTTTGTGACATGGTGTATATTTAGGCGGTAGTAGTTGCAGCGTAAAGCTATTTTCCATACATTGTGTTATTGAGATATGATCACGGGGCTTCACACAGTTCTTGCATCATGTCACCACGCCAACTAACATATCAACAAAACTCATGTTGCCTCCTTCAGGTTATCCAAACGTAGATAAAAAAATCTACCCACATTACATATGTAGTTCACATTCTGTTTAAAATACGCACAATATTCTTAAACCATATAATTAAACCATTATATTTATTTGTATGTATTTATTATAGAAAGTTAATTAATATTCCTTGAGTAGTTGTCTATTGCTGTTTGTTATCAATTCACCTTTAATTATTAATTTTACAACAAAAACAATGCTTCCTGCTTATTTGTAGTGGTTAATTTATGTAAATATAGTGAGCTTCTCAAATTACATTTTAATAAGTATAAATCGTACATTTATGTAGGTTTTAACATAAAGGCTGTTTCTTTTTAGATGTCTAATCATGTAAACGAATATGTCGCAGTGAAACCAATGATAATCGAGGAAATTTAAGATCGAAAAATGCTGTTCGGTCATCTAAAAAGAAACGAACTGTACTTTTGCCACAAGGGCTTGCTTATGTGTTTCTATTTATTTATTTCTCGCAGTTTAATATGGCGTACATTTTAAATTAAGCCTAGTACTCTATCTTTTTGGGAATCGGAGTTTTGTATCAGTATTTCTTATGACATGAAATCTAACTTCGGGCTAGTTTTATATGTGCAAGAGCACCTATTTGGACAATAATAATCGTTAGTTACCATTCATCTATGTCTCAGATCTGCCACAATAATAACACGCATCAGAATTTTCTTTAAGTATTTTGGACTTTGCTAACAGTAATTCGAATGCGTGTCGTCGATATGGCAAAGCAAAGCTCGTTTGATATTCTGCCATGTTATATTAAGTAGCTAACACACGCGTGGATTTGGTTGACGGAACGCCGTCTCACCAACGGGACAAATAGTGTGAAAAACATATTTCCCTCTCTTTCTCTCCTGTTGGTTGGACGGCGGTTGAGGTAAACCAAATTCACACGTCTGTTAGCACTTTTATTTGTGTTTTGTTTCTATTGTACATACTATGTATGCTCGTTGTAGGACTAGATTGTATCACATTAGTATGACTTTAAGACGAATAAAAGATATACTTACAAGAAAGTACACATATTATTTTAATGTAGTTATTGTAATGTGGATACTACAGATTTTTGGTGTTGTAGATCAGAGTGCCTAGTGCTAGTTTTTCCAATTGCGTTTACTTGACAATGTTAACTACATACGTAAATGAAACTGCTCTTTTTTCATACTAATCGTAGTAAAGTCAAAGTTTTTATTTGCTTGCCAATGGGTATAAAAGGTCTTAAAATATTAAATGTTCATCCATTAACAGCCCTAAGGGTAAGGGCGTGCTAAATTGTATTAATTTATAAATTATGTTTCATATTATACCTATAAATATAACTATAAATTTATCAACAAGCCAAATCATAAGCATAAAAACGACGATGACATTTTCTTTAGGAATAAACGATAATGCGATCGAATAAGTAACTCGCACTAGGCCCTCAGTATTCAAGTTGGGAAGTATCGAAGGTGATTTCTGTGTGATATTTTGATTCTTAACATTGATGCTTGATATACTCCGCATGTGGTGCAATTGTGTACATTTTTGACGTCTTTTTGTAAATGTTTCCCATCAATGGCTATGATTTATCAATGACCTGACTCAAGGGTTAAACATTCTCGAGAGATTTTACTAGGTATTACTTTGTAATTTCTATGTTCTTGTATTAAAGGTGAATGTTACAAATGAGTTTAATTAACTAACTATATGATTTAGCCAATTTATTATTTAGGTACATAAACTGTACATAATACATAATAAGTTAAGTAGACCACTTAAATCATTTTCCTATGTGCATGGCGAACTTGTGTGTATTAAAAAATAAAATTTATGAATCCCGTGACACGGGGTCGTGTTCATGTCATGTTGCAGAAGATTAAAAATGTATTTTATTGTTAATTATCTTTTATTGCTTATGTAAAAAAAATTCTTCTCGAGTATAGTTTCGATTTCCTCGGCGTTGTGCAAGATGATATATAAATTGTATAGAATTTAATGCAGAGTTGTATTTTAGTAGAATCGAAGTACATTATGTGCCGCCTTATCTTTATACTGTAGGTACCTTTCTAATGCATGTTTATCTGCTAGAACTCAATATGAATTACTATAGGTAAATACGGAAATACCAGTCCTATTTTATCCTATATTACCATTAGACAGATACAGGTGTACCAAAACCCCGTTTTATCTGTAGGAGACTTAAAGATTCCCGGAAAAATCTAATCATTCACTACGTAATTTCTTCAAAAATTATTGTACTTATAGAAGCTGGTATCATTCGGTTAACTATACTATAAAATTTCCCGCAATTTATGTTTTAAAAGTTTACGCGTTCAAATAAATTATAAATAAAAAAAAACATAATTTTAAAATTACGTTTGTAATGGTTCGTTGGATCGGACGGGTTTCGCTACACCCTTATAGTTTTCACATTATTGTAATGCCAGAATTATTGCGAAATTGAAATAAGATTCAATGCTTAGGTCGAAGGCAGTGACAGATTTAACGTGGGCAATAATTCGGCTCAGTTACAACAGTTGCCATGAAACATTTCGTGCTCGGTCGCTAAAATGGGAACCAATAATTTTGTAACATTGTTTCAGTAATGTTTTTGCGCACGTGATAACTGACGTTGGTAATGGAAATTCATAAATTAATTATTAACGTCAGCAAGCGTGCCTGAGTCATTACGCGGTGTGGAACCATTTTTGGTAAAACAGAATTCAGGATCTGTGAATACAATTACGTTTACCAAACCTACTAAGTCCACGGATCTACTACCTGAAATCTAATCATGGCGATATTTGTAACTATTAGCACAGTAGATATATATGCTAAAGCAGTAGTTCGACTCAGACGTGTCCTTGAAGAATGCCTATTGTCGGTCACAGGGCTAGGGTTGCTACTATAGGGTTTAAGAAAATTTTCATTATTTTGTACGCTGCTTCTTCGCTGACGACACATACACGGAAAATCTCAATAATAACGCGGTGCGCGCGACTGAGCGTACCGTGATGTATCGTAGCGCGCGGGGGAAGGGGCGCTCGTTTAAAGTCAACCTACTGCTTTAGCTTACATATCTACTGTGCGATTAGTAAATCTCCAGTTTAGGCTGTTCTGCCATTAGTCGGTGCGGATGCAGGAGTCTGTATACAATTTGCTTTCGATTTGTATCCTGCCTCCTGCTGTAAGTCAGGGAGACCTTATTGAACTACAGGGACTTGGTAAAAAATATAAATAAAACTTAACGAGAAAAATATTCCGCACCGACATATGGGGGAACGGACTTAATCACAACTGTCAAAAAAAAAATTAATAGAATCGAATTTGTAATACAATAGATTGTATCATTATCAGGTTGGAATGCGCATGCATGCTACTAATAGATAAACCATTATTATTTAAGAGCCCAATTTTCGCCACAGCTGTTTCTTTCGCACATTTTCAGTTTACATACCGTATTGTTTTGTGAAATGTGGCCCACAAATTTACTTCTTTTTTTCTATCTCGCCAAAAAATCAGCTTGAAAATTGTTTGACATTGACATTTGCAATATTAATTATAATGGCCAATCGTTGTTTCTAAACACTACTCAATGATTTTTTGTTTTAACAAATTTTTTTTAAAATGCAAATGATGTATCTTTGGCAGGGAAGCGGACTCTTAAGACTGCGTTTTCGACACAGACCTATATCAAAGTAGACGCCACAATTCGACCTACTTTGCATGTCATATTTCCAAAACAATTATGATTAATCGTCATAATTGAGTCCGGCTACGGTCTGTTGCTCAAAATTGCTCAATCGGTGCAGCGACAACACGTGTCAGTTATAAAAGAGTTGGCTGACAGAATAAAGACATTTCTTTTCAAAGGTAATAGGTACTTTTAGGTACGAAAAATTTGACACGCTTAGTTTTCATATAGTTTGGACCGCTTGTGAAGTCTATTTAGATATAGGTCTGTGGTTTTCGACCTCTGCGATTAGCGGCCTAAAGTCTTAATATTGTTAGTTATTCAGCTCTGTTGCTCTCAGGATCTTAATGGAAATGTCCCGATGTTTCTAAATGCAATATTGTTCTTACTTATAAATAGTGCAATAGTAATTACGTGGATGTATAACGATACATAAAACAGTGTTTTTTAAGTATTTCACTCTTTGATTCTTTAAAATTTTCTGGAATAGGCATCTCTGTATAATTTGTAATTATATATCGATGGAAATAGGGCTGTAAAATAAGAGTAATAAAATAGTTTATTGGTGGAAAAGTTTTCCACTCGAATACACTAAAGTGGAGGATTGTTTTGAGCTCACTGCGAGCGTACGACCAGCAAGACTGTCAGTTGCTGTAGATATCCTCCTTAAAATAGTTATATATGATATAGTATTTTTATTAGACAAAAATACAATAAATGTGTGAAGTCCATTTTTTATTGTTTTACTCATGTTTAGATCCAATCAATAATCTAGGCATAAGCTATTATCTACCTATTAACCTATTCCGTGTATGAATAACTAATGAAAAGCACACTACAGGCACAAACTGTCGCGAGGTAAGTATCTCTGATATCAAGAGGATTGGATAACTTACTATTTGGCTGGTATAACACTAGGCCCTGTTCAGATTACAGACGCAGGTTGATTAGATTGATATTCTTTTAAATTCTCGCCTTTATTTCATTTCAAAATCAGTAGGTACTGCCAAAGTATGCATGTATAGTACTTATTGCGTTTCGGTCCCTAGGCTCAACTAGTAGAGCTGTTTGTAGGTTTTTTCCCGTAGTCGATTGGAAAAAAAAAACCAAGGCTCAACTCGGAGCCTAGGCTCGATAGAACATTGATAATTTTGTTGTTTTATTGTTGACAGCCTTTAAGGCACTTGCAGACGATGCGTAGTACAAGTAGCTACTACGCATCGTCTGCAAGCGCCTTTACTAAAACTAGTCTTATTGAGATATGGTCGAGAAAGAGCAGTTTTCGCGTGGAAAGAGTGCAGGTGCATCTGTGATGTGAACGCAGTGTTAGTTAGGTACTATAATTTATCGCGGTCTGATCACGATTTCAAATTTGTTTTTCACCCGCTCACGCCATTAACTATTTGCTATCTAAAACGGCTATGTTTAAAGTCGAAAATCGTATATATCACCATATTTTATCATGATGATGACTTTGTGCTTGTGTTTATATTATTTAGAGGGTTTTTATTATTCAATTTATCGAAATATAAAAATCTATTTACACAATTGAATGGTTAAAGTTTTAAGACAGTAGTCTGGCTATACAATAGGTACAAAAAAAAAAGTTGCTGAAAATTCAGAGTACCTACTTCAATTCAAAGACTGTTATTATTGCACATTTTTTAAAGAATCTCGGTTATTTATCAAAATTTTATTCGGTTAAGATTATTAACAGGTGTTTTTGCTACTTGTACTTAGTATTTTTTTTATCTGATCTGTTAATTTCGTCACATCACACTAAGCATTTAAAAACACTTCTTTTGGTTAATTTCGCGATTGTACAGTGCCTTAACGGGTTGTAGATGAAGTGACATTATCTAGGAAAGCACGTGTGTAGAGCTTGTCACAATGCATTAGGGGAATTGTGCTTAAGATGACATACTCAGGTAAGATGACACAGTGTTTGCATCCGTTAAACTATACGCGTCTCAAGTGCCTAGATGGCGTTTACATGCCGGCTCACAGATGGCGGTACCGCTCAAAACTTTAGTGACCGCTCGTTTGCGTTGTTTGGATGTGGTGTGCAAATTTTTGATTTTGTCACATAAAAATATTTTTGTTATGAAAGTGTTTGTGCCGGTAAATTTGTATCAGGTATGTTTTTTATTGTATTGACTACTTCGTTATGAACTGTGATTAATATGGGCTTTGAATATCGAGAAATGATTTAAGTAACCTCAAAGTTTAAAGTCACAAAAGGCGGCAAATATAAATATTACCTCGCAGGGTAAGATGACATAACAATCGTCTGCTCAAGTTGACATAGTATGTCATCTTACCCTGAAGTTCTCGTCGTGTAAAGATACTTTAAGATATTGTTTTATTTACTTTCAGGATGCCCGGAAATTATAAACGGAAGTCTGCACGTCATTCGTGGTCAAAGGAAGATATGGCGAAGGCCATTAAAAGTGTCAAAGAAAACAAAATGGGATGGCTTATGGCCTCGAAAAGATTCAATGTGCCCCAGGCCACACTTCGTCGACACTTTGTAAATATTCCTGTAAATCTTGGTCGTTTTAAGCCTACCTTTGAATCGGCCATAGAACAGCAGTTAGTGGAGCATATACTTCATTTTGAACAGAGATTCTTTGGGTTTAACACCACTGATGTCAGAAAATTAGCATATGAATTTGCAAAAAAGGCAGGATTGTGTAATAGATTCGACGAAAATACACAAATGGCAGGTTGGGATTGGTTAAAGGGGTTTAGGGAGCGCAACCCCTCTATTTCGTTGAGAGCTCCTGAGGCCACTTCCGCAGCAAGGGCAAGAGCTTTTAATAAGCCCCAAGTGATGAAGTTCTTCGAGCTCTTAGAGAAGCTGGTGACCGATAATGATATTCCACCGTCGAAAATTTATAACATGGATGAATCTGGCCTCAGCACCGTCCAAAAGCCACCAAAAATATTTGCACAGAAAGGGAAAAAGCAAGTCGGTGCATTGACAAGTGCCGAACGAGGCCAGCATATCTCTATCGCTGTGTGTGCCAATGCTGCTGGGAATTTCATTCCACCTGCAATGATTATCCCAAGAAAGAACTATAAACCTGAATATTTTGATGGAGCACCTCCAGGAACCTTGCAGCTATGTTATGAAAGTGGTTACATGGTTGGTGACTTATTTGTCAAATGGATGAAACATTTCGTCAGTTCCACTGGCTGCAACTCTGAAAACAAAGTTATTCTGATCCTCGATGGCCACAGTAGCCACAAAAATCTAGAGGCACTGGAATTCGCTAAGGCCAATGGAGTCCTATTGCTGTGTCTACCACCGCATTGCACCCATAGAATGCAGCCACTTGATGTCTCATTTTTTGGGCCACTGGATGCATATTACAACCGAGAAATGAGCACCTGGCTAAAAACGCACCCTGGTAGAACTGTAGGGCTTCACCAAGTCGCTGGTATTTTTGGGAGAGCGTACGGAAGTGCTGCCTCGGTCGGAAACATAATGAGTGGCTTTGAAAAAACTGGAATATATCCGTTGAACGCACATGTTTTTCCGGATCACTTGTTTTTGCCCAGCGAAGTCACCGAAAATGTTATTGAGACGGATGATGGAGGACACGAGGAGGAAAATTTTGAAGAATTTCCTGAACCAGCAAGTGGTTTCACGCAACCTCATTATTTTTCATCAGCCGGTCCAGTCCAGCGTGATTGCCAAGCTATTGCTGGATCGTCCACGACCCAGGATATGCTAAATGAGATTTCACCATTACCTAAATCAGTGTCTACGGGGCATGCAAGAAATACAAAGAGGAAAATCACTGGCGCTCAGGTTCTCACAGGCACTCCTTTTATGGATGAAGTAAAAGCCCAAGTCCAAAATAAAAAAGAGAAAGAAAATCGCAAGAGCATTAGAGCTCGAAAGCAAGTGAAGCGTGCTATCCTTCAGGATGACTCAGATGCTGAACCTGTGGAAGATTTTACTCAAGACGCTGTTGATGATGATGACTCCGATGCTGCATGCCTTTATTGCAACGAATTATATAGCAAATCAAAGCCAGGAGAGCATTGGGTATGTTGCCAGTTATGTAAGCGATGGTGCCACACTCTATGTGCTGGCGTTGCAGCAAGAACTAAGCTGTTCAAATGTGAATTGTGCACCGATAATTAGGTATGTCAACTTAGACTGATATGTGTCAACTTACCCACTTGGACATGATTGGTGTTTTCTTTTGATAAAATTTTGATTCTGTATTTTTTTTTGCGTTTAGATAATTTTGTGTGCTTCGTAAATAAACGTTTTTAATGTATACCCTGAGAATTATTTTTTATCACCTTTGAATAATTAAATATTTGCCTCCAAACAAAAAGTATGTCATCTTAAGCACAATTCCCCTACCTATGTAAATGTTTTAAAGCAGCGTGCATGCAAGAAAATTGATACCGTGACTGTATCAAATTAAGGTTAAAGGTATCTGCCTGTAGGTATCTATACACGTAGGTATTACAAATAAAAAACCGGAAGTTAACACGTAATTTAACAGTTTTCAAAATTTTTACGGGAAAAATCTATGTATTGCGTACTACCTATCCGATGTCATAAAACGTAGCTTGAAAATTTCAGACATTTGATCTTGAAAAGGTTACACAGCCTAAAAAAAGCAAAATGTAGGTTACATAAGCAATTAAACTTGCTATGGCTTAGGTTAGTTGATGCGGTTAGTCAAATGCGATCTTCACTCCGTTACAGTGCCTCCAACTTATCTGTAGAGCTGAATGCTAAGCTACCACCGTTTTCGTATAAAGGTAGTATACCTACCTAGTACCTACCTACGTCTATACATAAGCTACCATCCAATGTCGGAATCACATTGTCAGTTATCCAACGTATTTTTTTGTTTGTTTTAGTATTTGGCCAAATGCGGGCGAACTACAATCTCAAAAACATTTTTATTTTAATCTTACATTGAATTTTGTCTTGCTCTCTCATTAGTCGAGAGAGCAAGACAAAATCTCAATGTAAAAAATTAAGAGTAAGAATGCTTTTGAGATCGTGGTACGCGGGGGCGTCTATCTCTACAGGGGTGTAGAGATAAGTTGGTCGGTCTGTAAGATTTACATAATAAATGTGTGAACTACATGGTAAGTAGTAGGTACCTACTTCTGTGGGAATTACGTATCATTGTCTAAGTCTAGTCTAAAGATATGTAGGTATAGCAATATTGATGCCTGAAAAGTTGATCGTGTAATTACCTACTTGCGTATTATACTTACCTAATACCAAGGAAGATAGACTATCTATCTTCCTTGCTAATACCCAACCAACCCTAAATCAACCCCATGAAATCAACCCTAGAAGCTATTAGGGTCGCGGAATGGGGCAGAGTCAGCTAGACGTCTAATTTCAATATGTAGGGATACGTATCTACCTACCAAACTTTAGAGGGTTTAGCTAGGTAGGTACGACCTGGATTAGAATTAACGAAGGTATGATAATATGTTCATTTATAGTGTTAAAAATAATTAGGTATACAACTATAAAATACAGACCTAGGTGCTAATTAGGTATACTATAGTGCCATATTTTTAGAACACCTAAGTTACGTAAGTTGCTGTTTTATGAGATGCTTCCACCGGTCGGTGACCTCCTTTAGATCCTTTAACAAGGTCTTTATTCTAGAAAGTGCTTGATTTATTTCCTACCGGAAGGGTGTTTGTGTAGCTTATCTAGATGTCGTTAAGTATTTGTTGTGAAAGTAGGTATTTATTTACCATACTCAACAACAACCTCAAAGTTTAAAATAGTTTTTAAAAGTTTGAAAGTCAGTCCAAACTGTGTGTCAACTCGAAAGTCTCGAAACCTGTAGTAATTCGACTCTGCCCCACCAAGCTGTCTCTTGGTTCAGTCATGTCATGCATTTTGTAGTCCGGAAAACTTCGTACCGACACCAGCTGACGTCCTTTCATTATAATATAGGCAGGGGAAGGTATAAGCGAGGGAAAACGTCGGCGGCACACAGTTGTCTGTCCAAGCACTACTCGCGTCTCTCTCGCCGCGTCGTGAACAACTGTGCTGTCGGCATGGGACCATTGTTAAATTAAATTTAAGTACCTTTACATAAACTGTAACCATGACAAAAAGTTCTACTTAAATAACTTATAAAACTCAACCCGTTATTTTTCGAGTTTAGTGAAATACTGTGATACAATTTAATTTATGATGCGAGTGCTAATTTCTTCGGCCATCGTGCTTGGGCTTATGCGAGGTATGTTATGAACTTGACAAAGTTTTCTATGTATGGTATGGTATCGATAAAATTATTTTGTTGTCATTCTTCCACTTAGGGTTTTATTATCTTTATATCGTCGATTTAATTAATACATATAGATTTATTATTACGTGTTCTTGTGATAATTTAAATAAAGTTTATGAAAAGCGATTGGTTAACTTGTCGAGGGTAAGTATTAGGTAATAGTGCCCAGAATATATTTCTACTGGGCCTACTCACAAATCCAATACTCTACCGCGTTGTGTTTTCATGCCAGTATCGCATTTCATAGATAGTATGTACTTACTACTTATTTCTCTCGTGGTAACTCTACCGGCAGGATTCTTTACAATGGTAGGTAGCCAGGTGGTGGTAGTGATAGGCTGCCAGAGACTGATATACATACATATCGGGCTATCTAATATTTATATATATATTATATGGAATAAACAAACAGATTTTAGTTTCCCCAAATAGAACAGACTTTTGGCTAGTTAAAATGTAGTTTACTCTATAGATATTTGTGAAGCTAGTTTAGCCTAACCTGAAATAAAATATTAATTACATAAAAGAAAAAAATTAACCTGACCTGAAACAAAAATTAATTAAAACTGAAACAACTTTTGTTTTAAGTTAGGTAACAACACCGTCTCTAAACTGCTGGCGATCTGAGGTCTGCAGTGGCAGATTTACACATTTGCCGCTTGTAGGCTATTCAAATTCTATAGGTACCTAATTAGTCCACTGCTAGACATAGGCTTCTCCCAAAGCAAGCCAATCTTCCAGCCCAATCTTAGTTTCTGTAGAGTTCACGGTCTTAAAATACAATAACTGCGAAATAATTTTGATTGTCTATCGAGCCTTCAAGCTCGTTTGAGTGTAAGTAACCAAATTTGACTAGCTTTCTATTACTAGATGTTATTTATTGTTTTGGGATTAGGGAGAATACATACGTCATACACCCCTCTCCAGTACCAACTCTCTGAGCTCTGTTTCTAACTGCCGTGAAGTGCCGAAAATATGGCGCGCCACTATATCATTTTTTTATTTTTTTTATATATAAAAGCAACAGTCTACTTTTGAAAAATGTGCTTCGGTCATTTAGCGACGTACGATCGTAAAATTACCGATTTTTACAAGCATTTATTTAAATTGCTCTGTTAGTATGTAGGTATGTGTGGAACAAAACTTGCAACTGAATTTTATACTCAACAGATTGAGCCTCCGATCAAAAAAATATTCGAAGGATTGAGCTAAAATTTGACATACTTATGTAAGTTCGGTGACAATGCAATATTATGGTACCATTGAGCTGGTCTGATGATGGAGACAGAAGGTGGCCATAGGAACTTCTAAACGAAACGATGTAGCCCCGTCGAGTTTGTGTTCGTTGGATTTGTCTTCCTAAGCACTTTGGTCCTAGATGATAGGCGGACGCCTAAAAGGTTCTTTAAAAAAAAGTATTTTTGAATAATAATTTATTAAAAAATAGATACTCGTATTATATCTGTAAAAAATATCAAATGTGTCAGTGTAAGTGAGATCGCTGAACCCGGTATTAATTAGGAACGTCAGGACCTTTTTGCGGAAAAGGCATGGCAAATGTAAGGTTTGCGTCAGGTTTGCGTCCAGATACTCAGGATTTTTGGAATGGTGGTTAACATCATTGGTGGTTATCATTCGAAAAATCCTGTTTGATTGACGTTACTTTATTACTTTGTATAAAAAACTATTCAAGAATGCAGTGGGTTGGTTAATTCACTCCTGTATCGCTGCTCCTGGCAGGTATAATGACCCGAGCCCAAACTGAGCCACATTCGGACGTCATGCACGAATTATCTAATCTTAGACTCCGAATTTTCGTGATCTTTCTCCACTTAGCACGCTAATTTACACTATGACTTGTAGAGATGTTGTATATTTTGAGAATTCACACACGTAATAGGTACATCACAATAGATATATTATTTATATTATCTAACACTAAACAGTACCATGCGGACAATTCATGACATCCAGTCAATTTATATGATTGGTATATTGGCAAGAAATATTTATTTATTTATTTAATGCACGGTTGCCTGGAAGAGATCGCGTTAAGAGTTAAAACCGCCTGATAAAAGAAAAAAATGCTTATTGTAATGTATAATGTTATCTTTGTTTTTGTGGTCGTTTAATAAAGAGTTGTTATATATTATTATTTGTCTTTACCCGCGTGAATAACTCCTTATAACATCAGCAATCTGCCAATGAAAGCCCCGTCAAAATAAGCCCATCCGTTTTGGAGTCCATTTATCAGGAACATTACATACCTACGTAGGTACATGCACAGATGCACACATCGCCTTTAATATATAAAAAGATGTAAAACATTGAAGTACCATTAGCTTGTGTATAAAATAACATACATAAATACTTTTACTAAAATGTTAATATAGGTATAACTAAATTATTAACATGACATGTATCACATTCAAACTGCATACATTTAATTAATTGATGCAGTCACGATATGTAGTCGATTTATGTGAGTTATACTTATTAACCTACAAGCTTACCATAAGTAAATAAAATATTGTACCTGCTCAAATGTACCTAGTTATTCTCCTTCCGTATGTACTTAACCTATCTACCTAGCTTGATTGACTGATTGCTTGATGACCTATCTTACGTCGTACTCAGGTCGTACATTCGCAAATAAACGAAAACAAGTAGACTAAAAAGAAATATAAGTAATCAAGCCATTATTAAACCTAAATGGACTGACTTGGTGCTGACTCATCGCGAAATCTCGAAAACGACTTGATCTACGAAGCTGGCAGGTAGATTCCTTATGGGATGTAGAGGTCAGATATGAAAGGATTTTGCGAAAGAGCCGAATTAAGCGGAGTAAATGGGAACTGAAAACCTTATAGGGTGTAGAAGTCAGCTATAAGAATCACGAGTAATAGGTAGTTTTTCATGGTACTTTGACCAGCCAAAACTGGAAAGGTATACTTTTTACAAGATTTTTGTTTTTAGGGTTCCGTACCTCAAAAGGAAAAAACGGAACCTTATAGGATCACTTTGTTGTCCGTCTGTCCACCTGTCCTTCTGTCAAGACCCTTTTTCTCAGGAACGCGTGAAGATATCAAGTTGAAATTTATATCAAATACTTTAATCTACGGTTTCTTTCGGCTGTGAAAAAAATCGAACTCATATGTTTACGCAATCAAAAGATATGACCGTTTATGTCGCATATTTTGCGTTTTCACAAGGGAATCAAAACCTATAGGGTACTTCCCGTCGACCTAGAATCATGAAATTTGGCAAAAGGCAAGGTCTCATAGCACATATGAAGGAATAAATCCTTATGTAATAAATTAGGAGTTATATCATTTAAAAATAATTGTTTTGCTCTTACAAACTTACATTTTGTAGTTGGAATGTATGGAAGAACCTTATTGTCCGCTACAAAGTTAAGTTTGTCTTTCAATTTTCAACTTTTTTTTTTTTGGTCTCATGCTCCGAAGTTTCCACCCAACGGAACCCTCAGAGCGCGAGTCCTACTCGTACTGGTCTGGTTTTTTTCCGGTGTCTGTCTGTACCTAATGAAATATTGCAAATTAAATTTGATCCACTTTCCGGTTTCGATTGAGCTGAAATTTTGCATACATCTTTAGTTCTGGTGACAATGCAATATGCAATAGGTACTTACCCAATATTGTAATATTTTCAAAATAGCCACCCAACGATCTATGTAACAAAAAAAAACATATAAAGCAAATTAAAATCAGCATTTAAATAAAAGCTTGTTTTCAATAACTTTTTTTTTTTTTAATTAAAAGCCTACCTACTAGGTTTACATTAAAAGAAAGATACAATAAGAAACCATACAGTCGAATTGATAACCTCCTGCTGAAGTCGATCAAAAATAGAAAAAATCTTAAATAAAAAAAAATCTTACACCTTTTATACTTTCTAACAGGATGTCCTTGAGTATGTGAAACTAGAAAACCAACAAAAAAGTACACTTTTCAAGTAAGGCGTTGAGTAAGTTATTTAGCCATAGTCTAAATCTTTGCTGCCCATCCAAACTATTCCAAATTAACCTATTATTTTAGTTATCCTCACGTTTTAGTAGTCGCATTATTATTAAATGACCAATTTTCTTTTGTTCTTAATTCCTAGATTGGGTAACAGGCTCCTCAACCTGGAGTATTATTTACATTTCCTAGGAATTGTATACAATATATTAATAAAAAAAAAAAAAAAACTTTTTGGTGTAAGCTGTAAATTTACTTGTTTGCAAAAATATAGAATTGAATTAGTTGTCTTATATGGGCACAGTTCTATGAACTTCGCGGGGATTACCTATACATACCTAGTTACCTACCTATAGGTAATGTACATACTGACCGAGTTATGTACATTAATATTCTATTCTATCGAATGTGCATTACATGTATAAAATATACGTCATAGGAAAGCCTCAAAGCAAATCTCCATCCGTGTTTAACCCATGATCGTGACGTATTTCAAGGGAATAAAGTATGGATCGTAATCGTACCTACCACAGAATTTTTTGTTGGTACCTACTTACCTATTAAGTACCTTTTTTATAACGGAGGCGGAGCGGATCTTCTAAAGATACCCGGCTGTATTGGGATACAGCCAGGTTATGTAGGATTGCACCTACTAAAATCCCCTCGGTGGCCTGCCTCTGTGCCAAACCTTCAGCACCAGGATCTCCATAGGAACGCAACAGTACCGGAAAATGCTTAGGGCATATCCACTCCTTTCCTCTAATTATCTAATAAGTAGGTACTTACACGTGTAGCTACTGCAGAATACTTAAAGCATTTACTCTTCTGAATACGTGATCTTACTTTTTAATTTTAATTAGCTGGAAGCATCGAAAACATTCCTCTTAGCTTAACAAATTTATTGTGATAGATAAAACGACTCCGCGAAAAGGAAACCAGAGTAGGAGGGTTCATGCCTTGTTTTCTTCGTACTTGAGAGTGTGGTGGTTATACGGGGTTATTTTGGCTGAGGCAGGTTTCCAACATCGTTTACATAACAACTTTTGTTCCAAGACTGTCCGAAAATGTACATTCATAATATTTTTTTAACTTTGTTTGATTTATTTTTGCTTTGTATTCAGTTTTTAAGCACTATGCATTTTTACCGTTTAGAGTCCCAATTATTGTAAGACGAATTATTAAAAGCGGTCGTCAAACGCTAGCCAAAAATTCAATAAAAAAAGTCATGGATATACCTATGGGGAACCTCTTTTGCGAGAGACTTTTAGGTAACAAAAGGATTATTGATTGATTCTATATCAAGCTTCTTACGATCCGAATGTAAATTACCATAAACAGAGAGAGGCAAAGCTCGGTTTTTATAGAACTATCATAACACGCAATCTATCCAAAGCTTCAGTTATGCATCTACATAAAATATGAAGGTTATCGCAAATGGTAATATGTATACCTATGTTATGTACCTATACATTAGAATTTGCAATTCAGATACTTCTTGTGTTGTACCTATCTGTGATCAAGTCTGCAACGGTTCACACGTTTACTTTTTAATAGAAGATAGATACCACGGGCTAATTACTATATACATAATAAACTACACAATAAAGCAATCACAAACAGCATACCTACCGACAGACACAAGATAAGTGATGAAATTCTAGAATTACCATTTTGGTCTTGTTACTGAAACAAAACAATATCTGCAAGTTTGCGAAACATCGTGGGTCACGGATGTCGTGTAGGTAGATCGATTTCATTATGAAACTTTTGGATATTGTGAATTCTTGTCGACCTTCGTGATTAAAGATGAAGCCAATTATTTGGGAAGACGGAATTTGGAGGGGGATCAATGAGAAGTACTTGGTAAACTTGTCTAAGATTGTCAATTAACGTCTGCAAAAACCTGTGCGATCACGGCTTCGACACGATGCTTCTAAGTTGCGCAGGTTACTTGCACCGTGTGCAAGACACACACAGTAGTCAAGTAGTGATCATGCGGTGGCGATCATCGAACACCCATCGTCCCATGACGTCATCGTTTTAGCAACGGTGATTGGACCGCTGCTGGTCGCGACGTATTCACAAAAAAATTATTCTATAAATATTCTTAATTTTGCAAGATTACCTCGTTTTTTTTGGAATAGTCTTGCGTTTGACCGCCATGTCACCTGATGTTAAGCGATGATGCGGGTTAGTAGGGGTCACGCTACGATGAAGCACGCTTGCTTAGAAGAAACCGATTTACTCGAGATTTTAAGATTGTAACTATCTGGGAACACCGATGCAGGCAGTGCATTCCAAAGACTAGCAGTTCGCACAATAAAAGTGGTATTAAAGTGCTTTGTACGGGTTTTCGGAATGTCAACCATACAGCGGTGTTGATATTTCGTGCCTGCTCTAGCAGTACGATAGAAAAAAAACCGGACAAGTACGAGTAGGACTCGTGCTCTGAGGGTTCCGTTAGACGGAACCCTCAGAGCGCGAGACCAAAAAAAAATCTAACTGAAGTTAAAATATTGAAAGACAAACTTAAGTTTTTTTTTTTACTGGGCAAGTGCCTTTAATCATCATTTCAGCCGTAGGACGTCCACTGCTGGACATAGGCCTCCCCCATCGATCTCCAAAAGGGCCGGTTGGAAGCGGCCTGCATCAAGCGTTTCCCTGCGGTCTCTTTTAGGTCGTCTGTCCATCTTGTGGGTGGACGTCCTACGCTGCGCTTACCAGTCCGTGGTCTCCATTCCAGAACCTTTCGGCCCCATCGGCCATCTGTTCTGCGTGATATGTGCCCTGCCCACTGCCATTTCAACTTACTAATCCGGTGGGCTATGTCGGTGAGTTTCGTTCGTCTACGGATCTCCTCATTTCGGATTCGATCTCGTAGAGAAACCCCGAGCATAGCCCTCTCCATAGCTCGTTGTGCGACTTTGAGCTTGCTTATGAGGCCCATAGTGAGAGACCACGTTTCAGTGCCGTATGTCATCACTGGTAACACACACTGGTCGAAGACTTTCGTCTTAAGGCACTGAGGTATTTTGGACGAGAAGACGTTGCGTAGTTTACCGAACGCTGCCCAGCCGAGTTGGATTCGCCGATTGACCTCTTTCTTGAAGTTGGACCTACCTAGTTCGACTGTTTGTCCTAGGTAGACGTACGCGTCAACAGCTTCAAGAACTGAGTTCCCAACTGATACTGTGGTGGGCACAACATGGATATTTGACATGACCTTTGTCTTGTCCATGTTCATTTTAAGGCCCACCTGTTGGGAGACTCGATTGAGGCCTTCGAGCATCATGCTGAGATCTTCCATCGACTCTGCCATGACCACAATATCGTCGGCAAACCGAAGGTGAGTGATGTACTCGCCGTTGATGTTGATGCCAAGTCCTTGCCATTCCAGGAGCTTGAAGGCATCTTCCATTGTGGCAGTGAACAGTTTCGGAGAGATAACGTCTCCCTGTCTCACGCCTCTTCGCAATGGAATTGCCTTCGAACTCTGCTCCTGTACTCGGACCGACATGGTGGCGTTATTGTACAAACACTTCAACACTTCGACATACCGATAGTCAATACGGCATCGCTGGAGAGACTCGAGCACCGCCCATGTCTCGACCGAATCAAAGGCTTTCTCATAGTCCACAAACGCCAAACATAGTGGCAAGTTATATTCTTCGGTCTTCTGTATAAGTTGGCGTAGCGTGTGGATGTGGTCTATGGTACTATAGCCTTTTCGGAAACCGGCTTGTTCGATAGGCTGGAAGTCATCGAACCTGCGATCGAGACGATTCGTGATGACCCTCGAAAACAGCTTATAAACATGGCTCAGAAGCGAGATGGGTCTGTAACTCTTCAGCAAGGTTTTGTCACCTTTCTTAAAGAACAGCACCACCACGCCTCTGTTCCTTTGCCTTTAATAACTAAACAAAATACAAGCTAAAACTAACACTACAAATACAGTTAGACTGCCCATAGACCGTTGAAGGTCTAAAGACAATCCAAATGCTCAAGCCCACTACCAGTTGGCAGCGTACCCAACATGCTGGCGGCATTACCACGTTGAATGGCAATGCTAATGCGTTGAGCCAGAAACACGCCAGCATTTTGGTCACGCGTCGCATGAACCAAGCGCTCTGAAAGATTTTTGAAAATGAGGTGAGCTCCCGGTCCCCAAGGGCCCAATGTCTCGACCCCAAACGCCTCAAATATGTAACCACTGCCGAGGTTAGCATATTTGCGACGCTTGTGCTGCTCTGCCGAATTAGCAGCCGCGCCAGCCCTACCCTGTGTCTCAGGAAGATGTGACGGCGCCAAAGTATCGACACAAGTTGCGTCCCATACAAGGGGCCGCCCCAACCTCCAGGGCACAAGTGTCATACCGTCAGGCATCTTTCCATCGTCACGCGCAAGACCACTTGGTTTGAGCACAGCTGCGACATTGGCGGTGGAAAGTGCCCTGCGTATGATGTCGTTCAGGCTAGCGTGTCGGCCAATACGACCAGCGCTTCTTGAGCAAGAGAGACCATGGTGACCGAGCTGGTCAACAGCAGTACCACACTGACAGCGATGGGCCTCACAGCACCTTGCACCCAAGCGTAAGCTGACAGCTAGACGAAATGCGGTTGGATCTAAAAGGCTACCTGTGTTAAAAGAGGGCATGGCTTGCAACCAAAGTCCCGATTCCCAAACAGAGACAGCAAGAATACGAGCGCGATCTGCAATACTAGGACACGTATCTAGTAGCGATTTCCATGCTAGTTCGCAGATCGGCCGATCCCACAGTCTCTGGGAAGACAACTTTGAAGTTTGTAGTTGACAATAAGGTTCTTCCATACATCCCAACTACAAAATGTAAGTTTGTAATAGCAAAATAATCATTTTTAAATGATATACCTTCATATTTATAACTTTCGGATTTATTCCTATATATGTGCTATGAGACCTTGCTTTTTGCCAAATTTCATGATTCTAGGTCAACGGGAAGTACCCTATAGGTTTTGGTTCCCCTGTGAAATCGCAAAATATGCGACATAAACGTTCATATCTTTTGATTGCGTTGACTTACAACTTTTATTTTTTTACAGCCGAAAGAAACCGTAGACCCAAGTATTTAGTATAAATTTCAACTTGCTACCTTTACGCGTTCTTGAGAAAAAGGGTCTTGACAGACGGACAGACAGACAGACAGACAGACGGACAACGAAGTGATCCTATAAGGGTTCCGTTTTTTCCTTTTGAGGTACGGAACCCTAAAAAGGTAGGAGGGATGTAAACTCCTCTTGTTATTTAGGTTCCTAGTTCTCATAGCGTTAGTGCATATGAAATTAACATAATTGTAACCGTTTCATATTGTGAATCCGTGAATGATATAATTAAAATAAGAGTTGGCGCGGTCTGCCGAGTGCATTGTTGCATCAACTATGAAAATAATTAGGTTTGTATGCCACTTGGCCTAGAATCAAGAGCAAACACTAGCACATTGAATACTTTAATCTATACGATATATATAAAAGCTCATTCGCTCACTCACTCACTCATCACGAAATCTCGAAAACTACTTGACCTACGAAGCTGAAATTTGGCATTTTGCGAAAGGGCCGAATTAAGAATGACAAAAGGGGGTTGAAAGTTCATATGAAAGTTTACGCATACGAAGTCGCGGGCAACAGCTAGTAGTAAATATAGGTTTCGGATATGAAACAAACAAAGCTTTTGATTTATAACTGCCATTACGTTTTATGTTATATTTGCGAGGGCAAGGTCAAGCAGTAAACTATAGAATTGTCGATTGTAACTGCTAATAGTTTTTAAACTGTATGTTATGTGATCTTTTAACTCACCCAAGTCTAGGTCACGTGTGAATAAGTTTTATGTCTGTCCACACACACCACCAAAGGGGCCATTCAAGTAGGTATTATGTATTTATATTTATTGCAATTAGCACCGTACAAACACGAATTAAACTAATGATAGGAATTCAATTAATATCAATTAATAAGATATTAATTGAATAATCATGTTACCACTTAATTACTAAATGTCATCTTGACAAAATTTAAAAAATGTCAAATAGAAATAAATACAAAAAATAATACTTAAATAATACAAAAGGAAACAGATAACAAAAATATTAATAAGAGAAATGTCAATGATGAAAAACAAATAGAAAAACGGCCCACTACCACCCAGTACAGACAACAAGCAAGATGGTTAAAAGCGGACATATACGCGATAAAAAAAAATACAATAAAATATGTCACCACTTAAAAAACTTGATTGTTTCTGAGATGCTATCGCCTCGTAGTAACTCATCTGACATGATGAGTTACTAGGTCCACTCGCCGGCAAACAAATCACACTCCGGTTTGGTGTCAAGGAGAGCGTTGAGCGCAGCAAGGGACCGTGGAATCGGGGATGCGTAAGCAGAATTTCAACAATTTACGTAAACATTAACTTATTCAGGATTATTTTAAATGTCAAATGAAAAAAACCGGACAAGTACGAGTAGGACTCGTGCTCTGAGGGTTCCGTTAGACGGAACCCTCAGAGCGCGAGACCAAAAAAAAATCTAACTGAAGTTAAAATATTGAAAGACAAACTTAAGTTTGTAGTTTTTTTTACTGGGCAAGTGCCTTTAATCATCATTTCAGCCGTAGGACGTCCACTGCTGGACATAGGCCTCCCCCATCGATCTCCAAAAGGGCCGGTTGGAAGCGGCCTGCATCCAGCGTTTCCCTGCGGTCTCTTTTAGGTCGTCTGTCCATCTTGTGGGTGGACGTCCTACGCTGCGCTTACCAGTCCGTGGTCTCCATTCCAGAACCTTTCGGCCCCATCGGCCATCTGTTCTGCGTGATATGTACCCTGCCCACTGCCATTTCAACTTACTAATCCGGTGGGCTATGTCGGTGACTTTCGTTCGTCTACGGATCTCCTCATTTCGGATTCGATCTCGTAGAGAAACCCCGAGCATAGCCTTCTCCATAGCTCGTTGTGCGACTTTGAGCTTGCTTATGAGGCCCATAGTGAGAGACCACGTTTCAGTGCCGTATGTCATCACTGGTAACACACACTGGTCGAAGACTTTCGTCTTAAGGCACTGAGGTATTTTGGACGAGAAGACGTTGCGTAGTTTACCGAACGCTGCCCAGCCGAGTTGGATTCGCCGATTGACCTCTTTCTTGAAGTTGGACCTACCTAGTTCGACTGTTTGTCCTAGGTAGACGTACGCGTCAACAGCTTCAAGAACTGAGTTCCCAACTGATACTGGGGTGGGCACAACATGGATATTTGACATGACCTTTGTCTTGTCCATGTTCATTGTAAGGCCCACCTGTTGGGAGACTCGATTGAGGCCTTCGAGCATCATGCTGAGATCTTCCATCGACTCTGATGACCACAATATCGTCGGCAAACCGAAGGTGAGTGATGTACTCGCCGTTGATGTTGATGCCGAGTCCTTGCCATTCCAGGAGCTTGAAGGCATCTTCCATTGTGGCAGTGAACAGTTTCGGAGAGATAACGTCTCCCTGTCTCACGCCTCTTCGCAATGGAATTGCCTTCGAACTCTGCTCCTGTACTCGGACCGACATATAGCGGTGGCGTTATTGTACAAACACTTCAACACTTCGACATACCGATAGTCAATACGGCATCGCTGGAGAGACTCGAGCACCGCCCATGTCTCGACCGAATCAAAGGCTTTCTCATAGTCCACAAACGCCAAACATAGTGGCAAGTTATATTCTTCGGTCTTCTGTATAAGTTGGCGTAGCGTGTGGATGTGGTCTATGGTACTATAGCCTTTTCGGAAACCGGCTTGTTCGATAGGCTGGAAGTCATCGAACCTGCGATCGAGACGATTCGTGATGACCCTCGAAAACAGCTTATAAACATGGCTCAGAAGCGAGATGGGTCTGTAATTCTTCAGCAAGGTTTTGTCACCTTTCTTAAAGAACAGCACCACCACGCCTCTGTTCCTTTGCCTTTAATAACTAAACAAAATACAAGCTAAAACTAACACTACAAATACAGTTAGACTGCCCATAGACCGTTGAAGGTCTAAAGACAATCCAAATGCTCAAGCCCACTACCAGTTGGCAGCGTAACCAACATGCTGGTGGCATTACCACGTTGAATGGCAATGCTAATGCGTTGAGCCAGAAACACGCCAGCATTTTGGTCACGCGTCGCATTAACCAGGCGCTCTGAAAGATTTTTGAAAATGAGGTGAGCTCCCGGTCCCCAAGGGCCCAATGTCTCGACCCCAAACGCCTCAAATATGTAACCACTGCCGAGGTTAGCATATTTGCGACGCTTGTGCTGCTCTGCCGAATTAGCAGCCGCGCCAGCCCTACCCTGTGTCTCAGGAAGATGTGACGGCGCCAAAGTATCGACACAAGTTGCGTCCCATACAAGGGGCCGCCCCAACCTCCAGGGCACAAGTGTCATACCGTCAGGCCTCTTTCCATCGTCACGCGCAAGACCACTTGGTTTGAGCACAGCTGCGACATTGGCGGTGGAAAGTGCCCTGCGTATGATGTCGTTCAGGCTAGCGTGTCGGCCAATACAACCAGCGCTTCTCGAGCAAGAGAGACCATGGTGACCGAGCTGGTCAACAGCAGTACCACACTGACAGCGATGGGCCTCACAGCACCTTGCACCCAAGCGTAAGCTGACAGCTAGACGAAATGCGGTTGGATCTAAAAGGCTACCTGTGTTAAAAGAGGGCATGGCTTGCAACCAAAGTCCCGATTCCCAAACAGAGACAGCAAGAATACGAGCGCGATCTGCAATACTAGGACACGTATCTAGTAGCGATTTCCATGCTAGTTCGCAGATCGGCCGATCCCACAGTCTCTGGGAAGACAACTTTGAAGTTTGTAGTTGACAATAAGGTTCTTCCATACATCCCAACTACAAAATGTAAGTTTGTAATAGCAAAATAATTATTTTTAAATACCTTCAAATTTATAACTTTCGGATTTATTCCTATATATGTACTATGAGACCTTGCCTCTTGCCAAATTTCATGATTCTAGGTCAACGGGAAGTACCCTATAGGTTTTGATTCCCCTGTGAAATCGCAAAATATACGACATAAAGGAACCCTAAGAGCGCGAGACCAAAAAAAAAACTAACTGAAGTTAAAATATTGAAAGACAAACTTAAGTTTGTAGTTGACAATAAGGTTCTTCCATACATTCCAACTACAAAATGTAAGTTTGTAATAGCAAAATAATCATTTTTAAATGATATACCTTCATATTTATAACTTTCGGATTTATTCCTATATATGTGCTATGAGACCTTGCTTTTTGCCAAATTTCATGATTCTAGGTCAACGGGAAGTACCCTATAGGTTTTGGTTCCCCTGTGAAATCGCAAAATATGCGACATAAACGTTCATATCTTTTGATTGCGTTGACTTACAACTTTTATTTTTTTACAGCCGAAAGAAACCGTAGACCCAAGTATTTAGTATAAATTTCAACTTGCTACCTTTACGCGTTCTTGAGAAAAAGGGTCTTGACAGACGGACAGACAGACAGACAGACAGACGGACAACGAAGTGATCCTATAAGGGTTCCGTTTTTTCCTTTTGAGGTACGGAACCCTAAAAAATAGGTAATTTGAAACAAACTCTCAGTCGGTCTACGTCGTGAGGCTTCGCGTCGGCGAATATTTTCTTCCCTCTGACACAGAGACTAGGGAATATGAGCGTTACCAATGTTTCATGCCCCCTTTTTAAGACGGTCAAGAGGTGGGTTCCAAATTTGGCAGTTTTTGTTAGGAGGGTTGGAGCCCAATCAAGTTTAGGAACCACTGCTCTAGTAGGCAGCTTCGCTACATCATAGCATGTATGCAGCTTCTGCAGTAGATGAGTATAACGAAACCCTAAACTAACTAGGCAAAACATGATACAAAGTGACAAATATTTTAAACCACCTATTGTGCATGCGTTTTAAATGTGTGTATGATTTACTCGTGTTCTGTGCAAATAAATAATCTTTATCTTTATCCCTTTCGGCTTAGTACACCGTTTCCGCGTAGCCCTGTAATGATGTTCAACTTTTCCCACCGAGAAATTGCTTGAGCAACGTTTTTTGTTGATGTTAGTGTCAATTTATCATAATGGGATTTACGTGCTTCGAGTGCCCAACGAGTTATGTCATCACTTTTTGTGGGTTGCTTCAAAAAAACTTGGAATGACCATGTTTACCTTTTGTAGTAGTGGCCAGTGACATCTACAATGCAACACATTAATAACTTGAGAAAAAAATTGTCGAATTATACAATCCGGAATAAGAATTTGTATGCACAACATTACTTGAAGAGCCAGGAGGGCAAACGTTGCAGTAAATTGCACTCAGAGGTCAATACCACAATGTGGGGTAAACTTGACTTCCCGTACTTTACAGGAAGTTTTTATTTACCCTTTAATTTTTATAGCTTACTAACTGAGCTGATAGACGTTGTCCTATTCCAATTTGTCTTATTTTTCCGGTAGAGTTATGGTTCATACAAAAATCACATACGTAAAATTACGTGAAAATTTTCCCGAATTTGAAAATATTCCGGGAAACTTTTGAACTTTTGGACTTTTACGAATATTTTAAAATAAAAAATCTCCAAATCTGTCCAGCCTATCTCAAGATGATGCGCTTACCAACGAACAGCTATATTTATCTATTTATATACTAGTAGCTGCGCTCCGAGGCTTCACCGGCATAGTGATGAAAAATTCTGATTATGATTATGCTGATGATGAAAGTAGCATATGTACTCTCCGACCATTGAGCTATACCCATGCAAAAAATCAGATCGATCCATAGCTCTGTTGCTGCGTGAAAGAGGAACAAACAAACCAACAAACTTTTCGCATTTATAATTTATTGACCCGACAGACGTTGTCGTCTTAGCTATGAACGTCCAAATTTTTTAATAAAACTGCTGTCTAGTAAATTCACATTCATCAACCGAGCGAAGATAAACTCGTCGTTAAGTTTTCTGAAATTTTCCAATTTTCTGTGTCATTTTGTTTCCGTAACAACTTTCAACAAAGTATTAGAAAACTTTGAAAATAAAGATGAATGAAATCGGTAAAAACGTTCTCAAGTTATGTCGTGACCAAGGCAAATAGGGATTCATTATTAATTCAGAAGATAGATAGAGTATGAGCTATTGCACAGAATATTAATAACTAGTGGTCCGCCCCAGCTTCGCACGGGTATAGATTATTCACCCGGGGATAGTGTAGGTTCCCAACACTAAAAGAATTTTTAAAATCAGTCCAGTAATTTTTGAGCCAAGTCGTTACAAACATACTTACATACAAATCTTTCCTCTTTATAATATTAGTATAGATTATAGTTAATACTACATAATGTACGGACACAAAAGGCAAATCAAATTTCCAGAAATGGTACAGAATATTTATCTACCCACAACATGATTTAACAAGGAACACCTACATAAAATACGGCATTGAAATTTTTGTACTGTTTTTTGAATTTTTATACCTACCTATACTACCTACTCATATTTAAATTTTTAATATAATTTGTTTGTTTTAGGTATGTTTCATTGTCACAAAATAATTTTTCCTGTGTTTATATTATAATTTCTGAATAAAATGTGCAGAATTGATTGTATATAATAGCTGAATTCTAACAAACAAAGAAAAACTCAGCTATATAAAATTCTTAACTATTTACTGGCTGTCGTTGACAAAAAATTTTGACCTTCGAACATTTATTTACAAACACATAGAAGATGAGTCCAGTTAAAAAATTACATAAAAATTGTCCTGGGTTTTAGAGACATTTTAGAAATAACGACAAATTAATTTATATCCTTATCGTTTGACAAACTAAATTCAATTCAATTTTTGAGTGTTGACCCGATATTCATAGATTTAAAAATCTTTGCCTTCGAAATTATAATTTGTTACTAGGAATAAAATTCAGGAAGTTAACATTATAATCGGTAATCGTGCTTTTAATCTAGTCTTTTTATCTATCGTCAGCACCATCTTCACGAGCAGAACTAATTGCATACAGCGACAAGTCGTGTTCCACGAATACAGCTTACTTTTACTTTAATTGTTACTGTGAAATAACGACTGTTGTCGTAGAAATTTCTAGAAGTTTGATATTTTATACAATGTATCTAGAACACGCACTGAAATTCAGATCAAGGAATAAGTGTAGTAGGGTTTTACTTAGGTTAGTATAAGGCGTGCGTTTGAGTTTTGACCGCCACCTCGCCTTGCGGTCTACGGTGGAGCAAGCTTGTCTAAAAGAAACCGATTCATTGGTGATTTGAAGTCACACAGATTGTAGGTACCTATCGGGGAACACCCATTCATGCTGCGCATTCCACAGACTGTCAGTTTGCACAATAAAAGTGGAATCAAAGCGCTTCGTACGGATTTTCGGTATATCGAATATACGATATAATCATAAAGCGGTGTCGATTTTTCGAGCTCACTCTAGCAGTACCTAGGTACTCACTCATTCAGTGACTGACTGACTACTCACAAAATCTCGAAAATTACACGTTCCACATAGCTGAAATTTGGCAGTTAGATGCCTTATGGGGGTGTAAAGTTCCGCTAAGAAGGATTTTGCGAAAGCGTCTAATTAAGAGAGGCAAACGGCAGTTAAAAATTTATAGGCAAATTTAGGCGTATGCAGCCGCGGGCAACAGCTAGTTTACCTTTATGAATTTAGATACATTTAAACTTCTTTTAAACTATCACGATTATTCACTACAATTGAATGACTATTAACGGGATATTTACCGTGATTAAGTTGTGGAGCTCCCGATATTTTGGCGCAGTTACGTGCATCAAGTTCACGGCAAGCCAAAATTTCAGTTTAAATCCTGTGGTAAAAAAAAAAAAAAAATTGCTTTCAACAAACGTAGACTTAATGCACAGTTAGATACCACTACTACTATTACTACTTTTGGTTTGGGCGCTAACCAGATATCCATACTTATAAACATATTTTTTTTACTGGGCAAGTGCCTTTATTAACTAAACAAAATACAAGCTAAAACTTACACTACAAATATACAATTAGACTGCCCATAGACCGTTGAAGGTCTAAAGACAATCTAAATGCTCAAACCCACTACCAGTTGGCAGCGTACCCAGCATGCTGGCGGCATTACCACGTTGAATAGCAATGCTTATGCGTTGAGCCAGAAACACGCCAGCATTTTGGTCACCAGGCGCTCTGAATTTTTTTTGAAAATGAGGTGAGCTCCCCCTGTCCCCAAGGGCCTAATGTCTCGACCCCAAACGCCTCAAATATGTAACCACTGCCGAGGTTAGAAAAAAAGTAAAAAAAAAAAAAAAAAATTATATTTATAAATATTTACTTTTTTGATGATGTTCTTATGATTTGATGTTCTACGTATGTAATAAAACCTATTATCGCGCTAAGAATATAATTATATAGTAATATACATATTATTTTAGCAGATGTAGGTTAAATACTTATTTTAAAAAAAAATTACCTACTTTAATATTTTTATTTTACACCTTAGGTGTAGGATGTGTCTTTTTTGGTATATACCTAGTCAAAATATTTTAGTAGCTTACAGTAACAGGATGGTGCGTCGATATGGATTCTATAATAAGCAGAGGCCGTGCAATGTTTGTAGATTGTATCGACCTATCAGGACGACCTACTTGAAAATACAAAAATAATTCACGCAAAATTAAATTACTGACGTTATCGTTTCCTTCCAGGCATTGAATAAAGTACCATGTAGATGGTAACATACCTTATAGAGTACAATTTGAATACAGGCGTAGGAATCTAGTCTCGAGTGAATCGCTTTCTTCTAGGCAAGCGTGCTCCATCGTAGGGCATCATAGTGCATCATAGGTTGCGGTCAAGCGCAAGCCTATGATTCAATAAAAAAGGCGAGTAGTCATTGGTATAACATACATTATACGAATACATTAAAAAAACGGAAACTCTAGGAATATCCATCTTATTAAAAATATATTTATAAACGCGTCCAAGAACCTATAAAGTTCCAAGGCATAATATGATCTGGACCAGCATGGTGAATCGGTGCCCATCCTCTCTCTTTCTCTCTCTCTCTCTCTTTGAGAGAAGGCCTGTGTCCCAGCAGTGGGAACATGATAGGCTGATAATTAATGAATTAATCATATACGCGTCGACTTGATAACCTCCTCCTTTTAACCGGTAAAAAATCTTATAATGAAAACAATTTCTTTATCAAAAAGCTTGTTGATTTATTATGACCATTTTACAGTGATGAAATATTCTTGCAAAAGTGAGGCTATGCTTTGTGAATAGTGGATCGATTGTTGAGTGAAAGTGGTTTTGTGATAAAGGTACCAAGAACCTGACTGACGCCACACTTCCTTGCGTTGCAGGCACTTCAAGCTATCTTGTAGAGATATCAACATACAGTGTAAACTCTATATAGCGACACTAGATTTAACAGTGTCTGCGCAGTGTCTTAAGTGTCGCTATAAAGATTTTACACTGTATATCGAAATCTATTCAAGTATTTATGTAGGTAGTTGATGATTTCAGAATTAGTAGAAATCATTACACTTGCGTGTACTAACGTAACATAATTAATGTAGAGTGTATCTATCTCTACATGAAGTATTAAGCCCGCTTATTATGTCGATTGAATTGGACTTGGACATTCGATGAATTAGTCCATTTATTTATCGATTAATCCGATTTGAACGGAGTATATAATACAAAAGCCTGGTTAATAATTGATAACACGCAAGACCCGCTATCATGTTGCTTAGGTTGATAAGCTTCTCTTTGCTATTGTTTTAAATATCTTAAAAGTAAGTACCTAAGTGTATAAAGGCAATGTACCTACTTGTCTCATTGTCTGCATTTTTTGCCGTCCTAGCAATTCTTCGGAGATGAGTATAAAAACAATGAATAAATGATATACGATCACTTACCCAAACTTAGAATGCTTTATCAATGAAACAAAAATTGTCCAATTATATATACAACTAGCGACCCGCCCGCCCGGCTTCGCACGGGTGTAATTTACGTGCGAAGCCGGGGCGGGTCGCTAGTTATATAATATATAAACCTTCTGTGAAAATGTATCTAACTGATGGTGAAAACCGCATCAAAATCCGTTGCGTGGTTTAGGAGGAGCACAGGAGGAGTTAGCGGCCATACAGACAGACAGACGCGGAAAACAACTTTAATTTATACTATGTAGAGATAGAGAAGAAGAAGAGAAGATAGAGATAGAGATACAATACAATATATATATATATATATTGTTATTTAAACCAAACCCAGAGTAAGTAATTCTTGCTCTACGGTTTAGCCGGGAAATAATATTGTACTGAATTTCACCCGCTATCTTAGAATAACTACTCAGAGAAAGTAAGTTTCCAAACAACGCCTTCTCAAAACGGTTGGATTGGTATTTTAAACGATTTAAGCAAGAAAATTAATGGATTACCTGTGGAATGTCACACCATAATAACTGATTCTGATTTGTTGTGGTACGATTTCCGCGCAAATTGTCATAGTAAATTTTTTATATATTTTTAGGCTTAAATTTTGCGAATGTACTTGGTTTCTTTGTGTAGTTATTCTAAGCCCGCTATGTATTTATAACCCGCTGCCACAGATATAAAAGATCTGTGCCCGCTGCTCAATAATATGATTTGAATTTGGAGTTTATTAATGTTGTCATTAATTTTTACCATAACGACCTGCACCAAAAAGATCTTATTCAAAAGTCGAACTGGCCATCACGAACACAATAAAGGAAAAAAACTGGAGCGAATACTCACCGAATACTGCATTTTTTTTCTTTTCTGTGGCTGTAATAGTATTAAACTGTGGTATTAAAGAACAAACCTTAATTACATTGTCTTTCCACAATGTATCAAACATTAATTGTCACTTTTAATTAAGTAAAATATTATCTACTTGTAACGAGTATGATAATTACCTACTTTGTTTCTAGTAGTACCTATATATTTTTATTGACTTGCAGAAAGTGTGAAAAGTACATTATTCTCCTCGGGGATAAAGGTGTCTTCGTATTTGGTGTGTTTGAATCCAGAGTGTAATGAAGGATTGTATTCTTCTTATAAACCCTCGAATCTTTCATTACGCTCGGGATTCAATATGACGCCCTATAATCTATAATTTTACTAAAAAATAACCAGTTTTCCAATAATTACGATAAACGGGATTCATACCAATTTTTATTGTGGAATGTTTTCATTATTAAAATTTTATTCGGTGAAGATATCGGATAATATACACAAAAAAAACAGTTGAATTGAGAACATCCTTTTTTAAAGTCTATTGAAAAAATAATGAGTAATCATGTGCAAATTGTTTACAAATACAAATTTCCATAATATATTTCCATAAAATCAGAATAACACGAATACGTGCTCAATTATTAAATAATTCTCGGTAACCGTGACAGTTCATGATGTCCCTTGTTACCTACTTGTTTATTATATTTATGGATTGATGATAGTCCTTGCTGTGCCAGTGAATAGCTATATATGGATCAGTTTAATTATCGACCAGATACCAATCGGTCTAACACTTCCGAGTTCATGGATAGAACGGAAGCTAATACAAACCGCAGCCACGGTTGAACCAATATGTCTTGTACGACATTAATTTCTGATCTGACATGTGTACGGGATACGGATGTACTAAGCCTACGATCTAAAACATTGCCTATTGCCAAACATTGTATCTCCTTGTGTTTCTTATAGTATAATTATGTCCATTGGTTTTGTTTTTTGGCAATAAATTTATCTTATTCTTATTCTTATCTTCAAATAATTCTAGAGAGTTACGCATTTAGACTGTACTAAGCCGAAAGGACGAAAGGAGGTTATTGTACCTACTCCTAATTATGAATAACTTTTACTTACGGGACCAACCCTGAAATCGCGAAATCAAATATCAGCTGTTCCATACATTGTGTCAAGTGTCATGTCAATGGCCGTTTTCTATGGAACAGCTGATATTTTTTTCGTCCTTTCGGCTTAGTACAGTCTATTTAAGGGGTTGCGCGATTTTTGGGTTGGCCCCATAGTACGTTGTTCATAATAAATGAGTACAATTTCCTCCATTTCATCCCCATTTCACATGTACCAGAGCCATCCCTAAAAGTAAATATTTTTTTATTTGCTTTTAAAATTGAGATCTATACTAAAACTGCAATTGTGCAAAGTTTCAAGCAGGTGTCTTATAACTATGAAAATGAAATGAAAATATATATTTGGTGTTTACAAACGTTGTCGATCATAAATTTTTTACAATAGTTTGTTCCTTAAATAAATAATCCATGATGAGGAGCCTTGTTACCCAAGCTAGGAATTAACCTGTGTTATGGCGTAACAATACCCTCCGCCGGACAATATACATAATATTATATTATAGTCACGATTAAATATTATAAGTATAACTATAGAAGTTAGAAAGTTCAAAAAAATTTGGAGGGACGGACGCACAGAACGAATTTATAAGGGTTCCTTGTTATGTTACAGAACAGTGTCCGGGTCACTTTATTTGGCATAAGGAAAATTAAAAACGAATATTTGAATCCACTTGCTCCAAACTAGTTCAAAAACTGTGACAGATGACAGATGTTTTACCTCATCTCATCTGAAGTTTAGTGAAGATGGTAGCACACCTAGTTTGGTATGAGAGCTGGTACTACTTGAAAAAACAATGTTCACATTGTTGACCATGGAACCCCTAATCGGTCCTAATTTACATGACCCGACGTGCTAGATTCAAGCCCTGTGAGGCCTTCACTGTTTCATTGGCAATTTAACAATCAAAAGCGGTGTGAAATCCGCCTAATTTCACACCGGATCGTAATACAATCGCCTTTAACGGCCATTCCCAACGCGTCCATCCTTAGGACACGGTGTAAATGATAAACAATGACAACCATTGTGTTACGAGCTTTATCCAGGTCGTGTGTCCACCTGCTATATTCTAGTCTAGTGAAAGCAATCTTCATTAGGTCACTGGGATTCCTGGGATTTACGTTTATACTCAGACCATGAAATGAAAGCCTTGATAAAGATTTTGCCCACGATCGATTGGACGAGCATTTGAAACTCTATTGAAACTATCTTCTTTTTTCTGAGCAAAGAGGTATGCCGAAAACCAGCCCTACGCGACCCTTCGGGACCTCGCAGTACAGCGCTAAGCGTACCCCTATTGCCAAACATTGTTTCTCCTTATGTCTCTAATAGTATTTGTCCATTGTTTTTTTTGGCAATAAATATATACATATCTTATCTTATTGTTAGCGAGCTCGTGTTTCTGTTTTCACGTGTAACATGATGTTTGCACGAAAAATCGTCAATGCTTTATAGTTGATATTCCGAAAGCCCGTACGCTTTGATTCCAGTTTTATTGTGTGAACTGCTAGTCTGAGGAATGCACTAAATGGATGTTACAATCTGGGTGTTTTCAAATCACGAGTGAATCTGTTTCTTCTAGGCAAGCGTGCTCCATCGTAGACCGCTTCATCGCTTAACATCGGGCAAGCTGGCGGTCAAACGCAAGCCTATAATTTAATAAATAAAAAATGCATTTTATTTATTACGTACTAGCTGCGTCTAGCGGTTTCACCCGCATTGATATTCCCTAAAAAAAGCGATATTTTTTCCGGAATAAAAAGTATCTTACGTCACTGTCCGGCCCACCAACTAGAACTAACAAACCAATAAACAATCACACTTTCGCATTTATAATATTAGGTAGTATGACTAGGTATATTTATATGCTTTCTTCCCTACATATGTTTGCCCTAATAAGATTGGAATTTGTCTATGTGGCGCTGGGCATATCTTGTACCTTTGCTATAGGAATTTTGTCTATAAAATACTAGCTGAAACGCGCGGTGCTACCCGCACGATTTTCCAGTTTTTCAGCAATTTTATGGTGAAAAAAAGGATACTTTTCCACCATAAAATTTAAGAAAACCGGAAAATCTAATAATAGTATACATTGTAATAGTACATTGTATACTATTATCCTGCCAAATTTATTTAAGATCGGCTTAGCCGTTTAGTCGTGACAAGCGAACAAACAAAACAGACAGAGTTAAGTATATACTTTCCCTTTTATAATAAGATTAGACGTTTTCCAAATACAAAAATACCCTACCCTTATTATGAAAAAGGTACAAGATAGCTATCCAAGCGCTATTATGTATAAAGTTTCTACCGGTCAACCTTTTTCATTTGTGTTCTTTGTATGTCACCGTAGCAATTATGAGTTTTCATACGAACAATAACATTAGGTAGGTGGGTATTTGGGCAACCATGCATTTTGTTTGTCAACCACGGGTTGTTCATCTACAAAGATGAAGATAAAGTTCTACTTAGACTGTAGGTAGATAGGCTATCACAATTACAATAGCTTTACAGAGAAGGAAAGTAGCATTTCACTTCTATTTACAGCTGTAGATAACCTAGATGAGAATTAGCCAAAAACCACAAATCACTTTAAATATAATGATCTCGGCTGATTATTATTCTGACTCACCTATCATTTTGATCACCAAAGTTTATTACCGTGACTATTGGCAAGAATAAAAGGTCAGGAAAACTATTATAGTCCACTTGCCACAATTTATTTTTATCAATGGAGTTGTCACGCGTCACTACTTGTTACGGTACAGTTTAGTTGGATTAATTCTATTGTTATTTAAACATTTATAAATTTAAATGCAAGTGAACCTTTTTGTTAAGCAACCGTGAAAATCCTTTGCCTGAAAAACTGCATGTTACAATTAAAGGCCATGAACTATATCTTGGTCATTCAGATTATATAATCTATAAGTATAATAATTATGCTTCCAAAACTTGTTTATGTAAATTTTTTACCGGGCGAGTACTGTGATTGATATAACAAAATATAAACTAACTAACACTTTATAAACACCAAAACTATTTGATCTATATATTATACAAAAAACAATTGGCAAGCCCATAAGACTTTTGCAGGTCTAAAAACAATCATAATGCTGAAACCCACTACCAGTTGGCAGCGTACCCAGCATGCTGGCAGCATTACCACGCTAAACGATAATGCTTAGGTTTAGGTATTCGACGAGCCAGAAAAACCGACAGCATTAGGGACAGAACGCGCTATGAAATGTAAAAAAAAAAATTTCTACCACCACGCTCACCCACAAAATAAAACAAAAAAAACGTGCATTAAAACGAAAAAAAAACTATATTGCAAATAATAAAATGACTATAACTATAGGCACTTAAAAAAACTAAAACTATGATAATATTGTTTATAAAAATAAATAAACAACCAAATCGTTATAAAAGTGATAAAATTGTTATACTTAAATGACTAATAAGCAAAATTGACACCAGCTAACAAACTTACTTATTCGTACTAATTTTGTATTTTTATGATAGTATATTATTTTACACTAGCTGAGCCCCGCGGTTTCACCCGCATGGTGATGAAAAATGGTGATGATGATAATGATAAAAAGCCTATGTGTTAATCCAGGGTATAAGCTATCTCCATACCAAATTTCATCTAAATCAGTTAAGTAGTTTCGGCGTTGAGTCCAGCCACACACTGACACACAAACTTTCGCATTTATAATATTAGTAAGATATTACTTTGAAGATACAATAATGATACATTATTTCCTTTCCTTGAAGGTCTCGCTAACCTTTATGTCAGTTAAGCAAATGTGCGTAATTCCAGTGAGACACTACTCTATATTATCTTGTCACTGTAATATAGTAATAAGGTAAAACAATATATTTTTTTATCAGCTTAATATAAATATAATTTATTTTTCTGATGCGTTTCAAGGCTTCATCATCTAAACACGCCGAAAAAGTTGCTAAATAAAAACGAATGAATGCCTTGAGTAGTCGACTACAAGGTACGACAAGGTGAAAAAGACATCGCACTTCTCAAGGTGATCCATTGAAATATTAGGGCTTAGCTCAGTTTCTTTTACGCAAGTGCAGCTTGAAAGTTATTTCGATTACACACGATTAATTTCAAAATAGATTTAAAAATAAATATTCATGAATTGCTGAATTCGTTTCTTAAAATTAACTCTGGTCAACCTTAGTTAAATATCATCGCTTAACATCACAAATTGGCGGCAAACGCATAAATACATAATTTAAAAAGCAGTAAACGTTGAGACTACAATTTAGGAGAATGTTACCTATCTAACTGAGTAGGTACTAAATATATTTACCCACCTAATCAATAGCCGTATAAGTAATATTAATTACCTATTTAACGTCAACAATTAAAATATGCTATAGTTCACTGGCTATTCATTATTAATATCTGCCAGATAACATAAAATTATAACTTTTATAAGTAGCACGAAAACCAATACCTAAATAGTTAGTAAACTTGATTAGGCGGCCGACATTAGAATCAAGGTTTTTGACATTGTAATTACCGGGTAGAATAGATTTAGAACAGCCTCTATTTATAATTTAAACTGTGGTTCCTACCCTAACTGTAAACTATAAAACGTTTATACTAATACAAACCCCGTTACGTTGTAGGTATATTTAGTGAATAAACGAATTTGCCTTAGTGAAGTTCTATCCAATGTATATGATGTTCTTCCGATTACAAGTAGTGCCGCGCGTGATATTACGGCAATCTAAACCACAGAACACATAATAAATAGCACATCCAAACTATATAAATTAGAGTTTTTTTAACCAAGTCGTCGAACGTCTCATAGTCTAGGAAACAAATCGTGTATGTTGTTTCGGCGATAATTAGCGTACCATAAATCCGATTTTTATTAAATATTGTTGGCAACTAATATCACAGAAGACATAATAGGTCATAATAGCAAAATCTGTCCACATACGAGTAGAAGGTTTGAAGAGGTTTTTATAGGAGTAACTAGGACGTAGTTCAGTCTGTAAGAGTACAATGTAATTTTTCAATTTATTTTATTTTAAGTATGTTCCGTTTTGTAAGTTTTTAAAGAGCCTGCGTGTCCGATAAAATGTTTATAACACATTGCACTGTACTACCAGGATCCATGTACACTGGTCATTGTACTCATCTGTTACACCTATGATTAGTAAAGATATTTTAAAATTGAATTGAGTCTGTAAGAGTAGGCCTTGGATCAGCAGTATAGGACGAAAAAGAATAGCCTACCTATCAAGTAAAAATTATCCAGTGATCAGATGTTTTTATTCAGAAGTATTTATTTAGCTTATACCATCGTTCTATTTGCATTATTGTCATTATTCAATGGCAGCAGAAGCTCAGAAACTGACGGCGATATCAGAATTCTGTAAATATTCCCAAGGCCTCAGGTAGCATAAAGTAGATACGCGTGTACAGATTTGTACAAGGTACGAGCAATGAGTCCGCGATCCCGCGGTGGATCATTTTGATTGATAATCGTAATAACTATGTTCCGGTTATCACGAATACAAAGGCTCGCTCTAGAGCGGCTGACGTGAGTTATTCCACAATTGTACAATTTCATTCACGTAAATAAGACAATAATTATTTCTACAATATTTGAGGGGTATTTATTACATTATCGAATCTCTTGTTATTTATAGTGAAGGATAAAGCTACAAAATATCCATATCATAATATCTAGTTTAAAGCAGCGTTGGAACAGTCGTCTCTTGTAATTTTTTTTAACTCTTTATTTTAAATAATTTGTTGATTTTATACAGGGTTAGTTACGCATATAGACTACTAAGCCGAAAGGAGGTCATTGTACTCATCATTGTGAACTACATTTACTATGAGACGAAACCCAAAATCGCGAAAAAATCAGTTGTTCCACACATTTTGTCGAGTGTCAGTGACCGTTAGTTTAACGACTATTTTAAAACACAGCCAAAACGACGAAAAATATTTTCTTCAATTTCCATAAAGATTTAACTCATTTTTTAAAATGAAAATCATATGAATAGTAATATAAGTGTTAGGGAACTGTTAATACATTTTTAGCATTCACTGGTTACAAAAGGGGGAATTTCTAAATGCCATATATTTTGAAATAACCAGATAACCATTAACTTTCTATGAACTAATGTATCGTGTAAAATAGCCTCTATACAGGATTACGCATATAGACTGTACTACGCCGAAAGGAAGTCTTGTACTCATCATTATGAACAACTTTTATTATGAGACCAACCCTGAAACACGAAAAGAATATCAGCTGTTCTATAAAAGCGGCCATAGACAATTTGACACTCGACAAAATGTTTGGAACAGCTGATTTTTTTCGTGATTTTATCGGATTAGTACAGTCTATATGCGTAACTCTGTAGACATACCCTTATAGAAACAAGTCTATAAAGCAGTCACCCTGCATAAACCATGTGTGTAAATTGTGAAAGTATAAAAAACATTGAATTTGGTCAGTCACAGGCCATGATTAGATACGTAGACCTCGAAAGCGTAAAGTAGGGACTGTATTCATTATAATTTTTTTATCTTGAAGAAAAAACCTTCCCATAGCCTTCCAATGCTATGACGTGAGTCGTTATTTTCATTATTGATTTTTTATGACTCTTACGTGCCACTTGTATGCTGCTCAATTTTTTGTTGTATCTTTAGGTTTGTTTTTCAGTAGGTATCAGATAGCTCAAGTATTTCTTTTGTCTTTTTCAGCTCCTGAGCTCACACGGGGCGAGGACTTCGGTTACGATGGAGCCATCGGTACGTTACCCAAATATAAAACAATACCAACACTTCCAAAAATACAAAGGATTCGCCAGTGTCTATACCTCAGATTAGATAAACTAGGGAGATATCATCATCATCATCATTTCAGCCGTAGGACGTCCACTGCTGGACATAGGCCTCCCTCCCCCATCGATCTCCAAAAGGGCCGGTTGGAAGCAGCCTGCCTCCAACATTTCCCTGCGGTCTCTTTTTTTAGGTCGTAGGACACGGTCGTCTGCTGGGTGAGTTCGACTCAAGGCACCAAGCCTGATTTAGGCCAGATGCGTTCGCACCCGCCATGCAACCTTACGGTTAACTATATTTACCTTGTTTGTCTGATCTGGGGTCTATACTATGCTATTTTTGTGCCCTCGCCCCGGAGGAAAATGCTCTCTTGAGGACATGACCAGCTATGGCTTATTTTTCGAGTGAAAGTAAGCCGCATCCACAATATGTGCAAATGATTTAATTCCCTCCTGCCCATTTTTCTATCGGACTGCCAGAGCGAGCACGAAAAATCGACACCGCTTTATGGTTATTATTCCAAAAACCCGTACACAGCGCTTTGATTCCACATTTATTGTGCGAACTGCTAGTCTGTTGAATTCGTTGCCTGAATGTGTGATCGTTAGTAACAATCTGGGTGTCTTCAAATCACAAGTGATTCGGTTTCTTCTAGGCAAGCGTGCTCCATCGTAGACCGCATCATCGCTTAACATCAGGCGAGATGGGGGCCAAGCGCAAGCCTATCTGTTATTAAAATAACTGGCCACGAGCGTGTCGAGACACGCATATGGTAGAGTTTCGTTTTCCGTAGTCAAAGTCTTATAATTGTGGTCACAATAATAGTTCAGAAATTGGTGGTTACAGAAAAAAACTAAAGATCGAAGCTGGAGTTTTCGAAATTTCAGAGGTGCATCATACTAACATAACATTGACTTTTTATGATTTAGTCTAAAAGAAAACTACTTGAGAAACATGCTTTGTCTAGACAATTTCGCAAAAAGGTCAATGACCTTTGAGCTAGAACGTCTTGAATTTAATACAGTTTTATCGTTATAACTCAAAAAGTTATAGTCAGAAAATGTTCGAAATAATTTTGAATAAAGGTTTGTAATATGACCTGTCAGCATAGCAAAATACAAGTTTCTATGTCTAATAGTTTAAAAAGGCTGGGGGGGGGGGGGGGGGCAACCTTTTGCCACTTTGGCAGGCCATAATTCACAAAAATATACACTTGATAAAAAAAGTGATGTATCAAATCTTATACCCTTTTCACATTACCAGAGCCACCCCAAAAACGCAAAATTATACATTTTGTGTGTTGCAATTGACCCGGGTAGGTATGTCCTAAAACTGCGACCAGAACCACCGGAGGATGGGCACCAGCGTCCTATAAGTACACGGTGAACGTACTGCGATCCCCAAGCCGTCTGCCGAGCGTGGGGGTTATGGCAACACCCCTCTCTAAGAGGGAGGCCTTTGTCCAGCAGTGGACGTTTAATGGCTGCTGTTTAATTTTTGCTGGTAGTGGCTTTTATCGAACTATCATTATCAGCCTATCATGATCTCACTGCTTGGGCACAGTAACTTCTCTCAGAGAGAGAGGATGGGCTTACCCAGTGCATGTTGGTGAATATCATGTCTGAACTTTTAGTTTCTTGGACATACCAGTTTCCTCACGATGTTTTACCTTCCCCGTTTTAGAGCAATATCATCGAAACTGCATAATAAATTATTTAATACTAAATAAGTTATTGGTGTTGGGCCGAGGATTGTACTGGGTGCCGTCAGATTGTAAAGCGCACATGCTACCGCTCGGCCACCATCGCTCTTTTTCGAACTACGTGTCTGTTTATTATAGAAACTACGTATGTACAGGCCCGTCGTACTGGGGCGAGCGGTACCGGGAGTGCACTGGCAAGCACCAGAGCCCGATCAACATCAACGTGCTGCGCGTGAAGCAGGTCACGCTGCCGGACATCGTGTTCATAGGCTTTGACGACTCCATAGACGACGTGCACGTCACCAACAATGGACATACTGGTAACTACAGCATTTTACTTTTATAATTTACAAACAAAAATAATTGTCTTTTCCAGGTGGCTAAGGTAAACTGTCCTGAAAACGGCTGTACTAGCCATTGCAGGAAATGTTTTCTTTTCGTAGTTAGGTTGTTAAGAAACTTTTTAGTTAAATTCAAACAATATGATGTTTTTGTATGTATAGTGTATACATATACGTGAATATTCGCGCAATGTTTAAGAAAAGTACTATAAAAGCTTTGGCGGCAACTGAGTATTAATATATGGAAACACCATTTCAAAAAAAAAAAAAAAAAAAAAATACGGGCTCATGCTTGTCTGGTCGTCTCGGACCTCTCGCTTCACATTTTCTCATTCATTTCACGGGCCTACCGCTGCAGTAATTTTGGTACGGTACTATTAAAGTAGGTACTCCCAACCCAATACCTACCTACTTATACCTATACCTATTGTACTATTGAGCTATTATGTCATCTGCTCTGCTCCCCAGCAGATAAATCTGGTTTATTTGTGAGGTTTCCGTTAGTGATCGATTTAAAAGTTTACAATAAAACATAATGAAAAACCTATTCACTTTTGTATTGAGTAATTCTTGTTAGCATTGCTCGTATTTTTAGAACAAGAAACAGCGAACTTTGTGTTTTCCTCTGTTCTAAATGCCTCTTTATGAAATTATTTTAATAATTCATTCATGCGTTAGTTTCTAGGAATTGTTACGTTCGAAAACGCCTTGAAGGGTTGATGAATTAATGACCTCTTCACCTATTTTAATTTCTACGTAAGAGATTCAATGCAATGTTTTGCTCGACAAAAGACAGGAAAATTGACTCAATAAGTTAAATCAGGAGGTACACACTGATTTAAAGCGAAATTAATTAATGCACTTTTAACAATTAACAGAAATAAAAAGCGGGTCTACTAGAATCGCGACCGTTTACTCATTTTATAAATATTATTTCAATGCTTGTATCATAGGATAAACAATTATATGAGGCAGTAAAATAAGGTACGCGTATTTAGACTTAACTAAGCGGGAATAAAGTTCAAAACACGTAGTAGTCACGTTCGCCCGCTGTCCACGACTGTCATGGTAAAATTTTCCCATGTGGGGCACGTTTCGAACACGATGCATACAAATGCATTACGGTACAATAAGAGTACCTAAGCCTAAGCGGTACAATTGATGCACGTTGTTTCTTTAAACAATCCAGATAAAGATAACAAGAAATGTACAGGATTATATGAATTGTAATTTAACCATTAGGTTAAGATGCTCGAGAAAAAACACTTATTCATACACTAGCTGCACCCCGCGGTTTCACCCGTTATACTAGAGGAACCAATTTTTTTCGTGATAAAAGTACCTAGTCTATGTGTTAATGTATCCAGGGTATAAGTATACCTTCATACTAAATTTCATCTTAATCCATTTAGCCGGTACGGAGTTGACATCCATAAACAGACACACAAACTTTCACACTTTATTTAATACTTACCCGATATTTCGTATGCGTAGACTTTCATGTAAAGTTTCAACTCCTTTTTTGCCCTCTTAGTAAAATTCTTTCTTAGCGAAAACTACTTTTACCTTACTTACGAGATTTTGTGATGAGCTAGTCAAACAGTTAGTGATAAGTAGGTACTTATATCGCTTTTATAAATATAGATTAGTGTGATTCATTCGTAAAATTACTTTCAGTGTTGATCGAAGTGCACAATGAACCACATCCGCGGGTCCGAGGTGGCCCCTTAGAGGGCGACTATATTTTTAGCCAAATGCACTTCCATTGGGGAGACAATGACACGTTCGGCTCTGAAGATAAGATCAACCATAGAAGGTCAGTGGGTTTAATGTTTTGTTTTGTTTTCCGCCTAAGTACCACATTTTTTTTTTTTTATAAGTAAATTACAAAAATGAAGGACTAAGATAATAACTGATAGACACAAACTAGTTATTCAAGTTAAATTTTTTTTTGCCATAGGAACACAAGGTAAACTCAGCTATGTCAAATTACATAAAATAAAATAAATACGGATCGAATTGAGAACCTTCCTCATTTTTTGAAGTCGATTAAAAACTCATTTCATCTTCATCTTGCATATTATAATGTGATAGTAATTCTTTCTGTGTACCTTTTCACCACTACAAGAACGAATCTAATTTGGCAAAGGTGTAGGACAGACTGCAATGCTTTTTATTCAGGAAAACTATAAAATTGCAGGTAGTGTGTAAGTGTGTATTAAAGATATAATAGTAATTATATATACTTATATTTTTAAATGCTGTAATTCCAGTTTTCCCATGGAGCTACATATGGTGTTTTTCAAGGAGGAGTATGGAACAGTGCCGGACGCAGTGAAACATCACGACGGCTTGACGGTTCTTGCCTTCTTTTACGAGGTATTTGGACATACATTATCTAGATCAATCTCGAACTTTCCAGTTCGCCTCAACTTTATCTGACGAAACAGTCAGAAGCAAACTGGAAACCTCTAGCAATTTAGTGGATGCGTGAAATACGAAAGTTTAATTGCGTGATAACGAGCAAATTCCTAAAACTTAATGTTGTTTTATCACGTAAACTATTCATCGAAATCAAATAAAACTGAAAAAGCGGACCACCGGTAGAGCAGCAAATAGAGTAGCGGTAAATTGCAGAATATTAAACACGCTGACTCCATATCACTGAATAAAAATATCTACATACAAAGCCATGTACAATATGGACATAATTATACAATCATCGCACACACAGTCGATAACCTAACCTAACCTAATCCTACTAGCATATCAGGTTTTGTATAATAGTCCACTGCTGGACTTTTGGCCTAACCCCCGAAAGGCCATATCGACCACGTTGGCCCAGTTGCGGGTTTGTGGATTCACATACGCAATTATTTCTTCTCTGTACGTAGGTATGCAGGTTTCCTCACGATGTTTCCCTTCGCCGAAACGCCAGTGGTATGAAAATCCGTACATAAACTCGAAAGAGCTCATTGGCACGGACCCGGGGTTTGAACTCGCGACCTAACGCTATCAAGTCTAGCGGTCTCCCAAATAGGCTACCACGGCTTCATCCTACATCCATCCATAATCCTACGAAGAATATTCAATTAAGACAATATTTTTTTTTACGCTACCTTGTTATGCATGTTTTGTTAGACATTAGCCCATAGTCCATTTACCAACATCATCAAAATCAGCATGGTTTAATTTATTTCTGAAAACTAAAATGCCTCTTAGTGTTGGCTTCGGCCCATTGATGCCGTTTAAAGAACCGGGCTTATCCCGAGAATCGAATGTACAGATTGGTTTTACATTTTGTTTTTGTTTAATTTACTTCCAGTTGGATCGTCATCAGCACCCCGCGTACGACGACATCACGTCGGCGCTGGGCAACGTGACGGAGCCGCACACCAGCGTGGTGATGAGCAACCCCTTCTCTTTCCTCAACATCCTGCCGTATGACCTTACGAGGTACTTCACGTACCGCGGCTCGCTGACCACCCCGCCCTGCTCCGAGGTCGTCATATGGCTCGACTTCGAACAGCCTGTTAGGCTCACCCATGAACAGGTATAATATTTCCCTTCTGCCCTTTTTTCTATCGGAATGCCAGCGTGCGCACGAAAAATCGACACCGCTTTATGGTTCATATTCCGAAAACCCGTATGAAGCGAATGTTTCCATTTTTACTGTGGGAACTGCTTAGTCTGTGGAATGTGCTGCCTGTATGGGTGTTCCCCGATAGTTACAATATAGGTGTCTTTAAATCACGAGTGAATCGGTTTCTTCTAGGCAAGCGTGCTTCATCATAGACCGCATCATCGTATAACATCAGGCAAGTTGGCGGTCAAACGCAAGTCTATTATTGTATAAAAATAGATACACAAAAATCTGTTTTAAAACTCTAAACGGTTGTACCTGCACAGGTTGTAGTTTTGTTTAATTTCCGGGACTCCCATGTCAATCTTTATGAAGCACACATCTTCCTCCTGCACAGTCATGCAAAGGTAACAAACAAACCGACAGAACAGAGAAACAGTTACTTTCGTATCATATTATCCTAATATTATAAAAGCGAAAGTAACTGTCCCTGTTTGTTTGCTTTTTACGGGCTAGGTCGCACGTAACAAAATTTGGCAGGAAGATAGTATGCACCACGAGGACTGAGATAGAGTACTTTTCCCGGAACCGGACCGAACTTTGCTTAGCAAGAAGACGCAGCGATAGGCCTCCTTCTAGATGGACCGACGACATCGTGAGAGTCGCAGGCATCCAATGGATGCAGATGGCAGGCTGATCGTTCAGTGTGGAGTTCTAAGGGGGAGACCTTTGACCTCTAATAAGGCAGACACGCTACCACTAAGCTATACCGGTCGTCTATTACTAGATTAGGTCTCATAGTTTAAGTACCTACATATTCATTATAAATAGGTACAATTAAGATCAACGTCATTATTTAGCTTCATGGTCGTTAGGATGTGAATTCTTTCCAGCAAGTTCTGCCAAAATGTATGCGAAATCTGCGCAAATTATCATTAAATCAACCTAGTAACATCACAAAAAACGTTTCAGCATGGTTTCAATATTATTAAATTATAGTTATGAAGCGTAAAACAATGGACAGTGTATTTTAGTAATTGCCATACTCAACTTGATATGATTTTTTCCCATAGAATTTCTTACATAAAAAAAAAAAAAAAAAAAAAAAAAAAAAAAAAAACGGGACATTTTTTCACACACGGTCATCTGACCCCAAACAAGCAAAGCTTGTGATATGGCTGCCAGAGACTGATATACATACATATATAGTTTTTAAATACATACTTAAATAGATATTTACAACCAGATATAGAACAAACACAAATGTTCATCACACAAATGTTTGTCCTAGATGGGAATCGAACCCGCGCCCCCAAGCTCAGAAGGCAGGTTCACTACCACCTGGACTAACGGGCTATCAATACATACTTTAGATCCATCATGGACAAATACTATACGTAACTATCTGAACGTTGCAGTTCTACATGCATGTTTGCTAATTAACCTGCGATTTTTTTGGATCATAAAGGATCATATTTATCTTCAACATCTTCTGATTATTTGTTGTCATATTTCATCAAAATTGGTTCAGCCGATTATACAACAATTACATATATATCCATATAAATAAATATGAACTGTTCGTTGGTAAGCTTGAGCAAGCCTGGATCGATATGTTTTTTTTTAAAATACGTTTGTTGTTGTCTGAGAACGTTTTTAGGGAAAGAAAAATTAGAAAACTCTATCGGACATATTTGGACACGACAATGTCAGACGGGTCAGCTAGTAATAAATACAGATGACTTCTATTTCAAAATTTATATCATGTATTTTTTTATTGAGCGATGGTGGCCAAGCGGCATCATGTGCGCTTTCCAATCAAACGGCAGCCGGGCCGGTTCGATCCTCGGCCCTGTACCAATAGCATAATACCTACTTAAATAAATTATGTGCAGTTTTGATCCCATCGCTCCACACCGGCGACGGAAAACATCGTGAGGAAACCGGTACATCCAAGAACTTTAAAAGTCCAAAGATATATTACATTCACCAACATGCACAGGGCTTGCATGGTGGATTAGGGCGTAACATTTCTCTCTTTCTTTCTCTCCTCAGAGAAAGAAAGAAAGAAAGTCTCAAGAAAGTCCGTGTCCCAGCAGTGGGAACATGATAGGCTGATAGAAAGAAAGAAAGAAAATAAATTTTATTCGTCACTTTTACAAAAACTTATATCTAAAGGATACAATCAGTGTCGAATGGGTCCGTCTCAGCATTAATGCTGAAAGTTAAGGACTATCAGCGCCGGTTTTCCGACGAACCCTTGAGTTTACACTTACACAAAAAACTTAACACAAATTTACATATATTTTATAATGACCTTCTATTTCAGATCGAAGCATTCAGAGAGCTGAGGTCGGTTAATGGCAAGATAACGCACAACTTCAGGCCGATACAGCCCATTGGCGACAGGGTCGTTTACTACAATATTGACAACACCTACTACGCTTACAACGAAATTGATGACCCTGCCGAAAAAGATGAAGATCATCCCGGGAGGAAGAAAAAGGGCAATAGTGCAAGCTTGTTAGACACGAGTACTTATTGTATTTTGTTAGGTTATTTGTTTGTTGTGGCAACTAATCTGTAAACGTTGCCTTGTATACGCTGTATAATGGGATCGATTTTGATAGTTTAGGTGATAGTCTTAAACTAAGAAAAAGTGCTGCTGTCTTTATTTCATAGCCTGAAATAAAAGATTTGTTTTGCAAGTTTAAAACTGTCGACTAAACCATCTAAATAGACCCAATTGTAAGTACATCAGGTATCAGTTAGCATCCTCGGCCTCAGTGCATCAAAACAAAAAACTTTTGTTCTACGTCTTTTCGAAATAAGAGCAAAGCGCAAGCCAATTAATAAAAATAAAATGCTATTTCACATATTTTTTCGGGATTTTCATATATGGAATGGCAGGTATTTATTCGCGAATTTCGAAATGTCTAAACAAAATTTGTTTGTTTTGTCATTGGTTTTGATGTGATGAGGCCGCCTCTAAAAGGATGCAAACTGATTACCAAGAGCTCTGTATAAACAGCAGTGGAATCGCGAAAGCTGTCAAAGTTTAATAGCATTAAATTGATTTACCCCATCCAAACTCGAAAATACACCTAAAAGACTTAGTATTTCAGTAATTTTTTATTGTATACTAGCTGACCTGACAGACGTTCCTGTCTTAGAACTGTCAAACGCGCCAAGTTAAAATCGACGTTTGTTTTCTGAAATTTTCTAATTTTCTTAATTTTTCTTTTCGTAAGAACCTTCTACAAAACACTGTTTTAAACTATCACGGTTGTTCACTAAAGTTATATGATTATTTACGGGATATTTACCGTGGTAAGGTTGTGGAATGAGCTCCCGATATCCACAACCACAACCTTACCACGGTAAATATCCCGTAAATAATCATATAACCTTCTACAAAGGTACAAAGTATTAGAAAACTTGAAAAAAAAAAGATGAATGAAATCGGTAAAGTCTTTCTCAAGTTATGGCGTGACCAAGGTAAATAGGGATTAATTTACGATTTATTTAGGGATAGAACGGAGTGGAAAATTTTGTATGCAACCTTTTCTCAGTTGTATACAACTTTTTAAAATGACTTCTTCAATGAGATTTTTGATTAAACTGTATTTTATACATATTTTTGTGTGTATGTTACGCGATGTATCCGCCGATCGTAAACTGATTTCAGTGATTATGTTTTTATTGTATTGGGCTACATCTTGAAAGTGCCATTTAATTTGAAGAAAATATTGCATCTAAGGTTTAAGAATGAGGAAATTAATCCCGTTTATTGAATTTCACCCACTTCCCGTGAAGTAATTTAATTGTTTTAATTATTAAGGTACATAATGTGAATGTTTGACTCGAAGTCTTTATCTATGTAATGGAATTTAGCTTTGACAGTGACCACAATTCAACTGCTGTTGGTCATCGTCATCGTAGATCGCAACATCAAGCGAGGTGGCGGTGAAAAGCAAGCCTATTATGTATAAAAAATATATACCTATATACATATTTTAAGCTTTTTAGCCGACGGAGCCAGTAAGTACGTAGTTGTTTAATCAGTCTAAATTTAGGATTAAGACTGATTAATCCTAATTTAGTTCTAGATTTTCCTTTATTTTTATAAGGCATGATTTTTAGATTTATATTGAATCCCATAAATATTTATTTTGTAAATTATGCAGGTAGAATAATTTGGAAGTATGTTTGATAAATATTTATAATTATGAATAACAGACTGACAGAGAGTGAATTATAACAAAATTGAGTATTCCTTGAAATGCTTTGTATATTCTGTGATATTAAGATACTAGTTTGATGTTAAAAATTAAACCTCATAAATATTAGTGTTGTTTTACTACCTTATCTGCTTGTCAATCCAATATATAGGGTTACCCGGATAGGGTGTACTACCCGAATATGATACTGAGACGTGGTCCTTAACTGTTGGCCTTTTGGAAAAGCTCAGAGTCACACAGCGGGCAATGGAGAGAGCTATGCTCGGAGTTTCGTTGCGCGATAAGATCCGAAACGTGGATATTCGCCAAAGAACTAGAGTCACCGACATAGCTGTTAAAATTTGCAAGTTGAAGTGGCAATGGGCAGGCCACATCGCTTGAAGAACCGATAACCGATGGGGAAGAAAGGTTCTGGAGTGGAGACCACGAACCGTAGGGAGGCCTCCCACTAGATGGACCGACGACATTGTGAGAGTCGCGGGTATCCAGTGGATGCAAAAGGCGAGTTGTCGTTCAGTGTGGAGGTTAAAGGGGGAGGCCTATGTTCAGCAGTGGACGTCTTCCGGCTGATGATGATGATGATGACCCGGAAAGGGTGTACTAAGCCGAACGTGGTCCGTTATACCACAGAATATAAAGGGTACAGAAAGTCGGCTCCGGCTGACCTTGATTTGTATTACCTACTTGTCGTAGCGCTAGGGTACGCAAAGCAGCTATGATGTTGTGTTTATTGGGCGAATTATCGCGCGAAACTATAATTACGTGTAGTGCCCTCGCGACTGGCATCGACCGCTTCGATCCGAGATCATTGTAAGAAGTCGGCTCCGGGAACCAGGTTTCCTTGTCCGGAGTACGACGCATTATAAAAACTGTATCCGCAAAATGTTTATCTAAATATTTTTTTTATTTATTTATTTATTGTTCTAATTACAGGGTTTCTCAGAAACTTAAAAAAATAAGCTCAGAACAGTAGTACTGATTCAAAAGTTAATTTGTTCACAATCCTGTTTTTATGATTTTTTAACTGGTTTGCAATATGACCACACTACTATTTGTGGTTTTATTTTTCTGGCCGTATTTGGCTCTAACCCACCATGTAGTCCTATATTACATCAATGTCTGTGACACATCAACATTTCACCATACCAGGTGAGTTATGTCATGACTTGTGATATTAGTTTAGTCACCGCCAATCTCTTTCAGATTGATAGACTTGTGACGGAGACATAAAAAGTATCAGATACACAGGAATAGCTGGACAGAACTTGAACCAATCTCTATCTCATTGAAATTAAATACTTTTAATGGATTTTATCACGTTTATTTATTATTTTATTAATTCCTGATATCTGTTTGAGATTTTGTCTTTGCAGTGTTCGTGGTCACAGGTAAACGAAGTACCTAATATCTATAAAAATGTTATGAAAATCAATCAATCTCAATCAGACCCAAAACCATAACGTCGTGTCGTTTGCAATTTTTCAATCTGTATCTTTTTTTTCAGGATACAAAATAACTAAGCCACATTCCTTTAGCCTATTCCTTATATTGATAATAAAATTCACAACATACATCAGTCCTCTTCATTTGCTCGACTATCCGTCATTGTTACAAGCGCTCCGATGTTGTCTTCATTTCCATGCTTTAGCCTCTCCCAAATTAGTTCAGCAATAGCCTTTTGTGTCCGCCTTTCTAGTTTCTCAAGCTTCTTTGCAACATCTCTCTTGAGGTCCCAGTCAGGTTTTCGTGGTGCTAAACTTGAAATGTCTAGGTCTTGCAGTACTACCTGAAAAGATTTACAAAACAAGCTTGTTAGATATTCTGGATTAGGTCCCTCAGTAAACGGTTTCTCTACATTTTCAGCATACCTGTGCTGCACTCAGCACACAGCTAGCTAGCACTAAGCGTTTAGATCTAACAACTCCAATAATGTTGTAAAAAGTTATATGAAAATGTTTTCTTCAAATATTTAGCTGTAGTATTTTATGTTTTTTTTTTTTCTATTTAGTTATTTTTAATTTTACTTTTCATTCCGGTTTTTACAACCCACTGCACCTGTTTTGAACCAAGTATAGATTGTTTATAACAGTTCAGTATCACCCAGAATTTAGAATTTCAACGGTTTAAAACCCTGCGATCATCTTGAGAAATCAGATATTAAATCTCTTTTGTGTGTCAAAACCTCATTCATGTAAGGTTGTCGCCTCACACAAGTCTTAGTGATTGAGTGAAAAGAAGGTTTGCAGGTGGAATTGCCAATAATTGAATGCACTTCCACACTTATTCAGAAACCCAACACGTAATCCCTAGCAACTGTCAATCTAGGTGGCAACCAGCAGGAAGGCCTTTGCCCTGCAGTGGAACAATTATGGCTAAAACAATAATAATGACTAGCTGTAATAGGTGCCATGACATTTGACAAAATATAACTAACGGTGCATTGCCACTGAAGTGGAGATGAGCAGCGCAGAGCAGGGCAGAGTTAGGCGTTTCTATTAGAGCGGAGACGAGCAGATTAGTGTACCAGCGTAGAGCGGCCAGAGCAAGACCCCCATGACATATTTTTTACACAAAAGTATGCGTGGCATTACAGTGCCGTGGCTCACCCTGTCCCTTTATACCTTACTTCCTTCGGTCCACTCGCATCACACTACTATACTTCACAATGCTCCACACTTATATAGTCCGCTCCTGTCTACTCCGCTTGCTTTTTTTGCTGTTTTCATCGAAACGGAGCATAGACAAGATTTGGATTTCAACCAATATGATTGGTCATTTCTGGCACGTCTCCTCAACTGCTTGAAGAAACTGTAGCAGTAGGCTCTCAATCCAGATCTTGAACCATTTCTTGATTCAGGACCTCTGTTGTTGCGCAGTCGAGTGTATCTCTGTCACAGCCTTTCATTTAAAACGTTAGGAGTGTGAGTGCTGAAACGATTTGTGCTCGGCACATTTGGCATTTTTCCTATGCATATTTCAAATTCTGCTGTTTTTGTTAACCTTGTTTAAGATTTACATTTATACTAGTATTAGCAGTTTCACAACTATTAGTGTGCTTTCCGCATCATACATCAACATATAGCTCCATCTTGTTTTTTACTAAAACAGTGGCAAACAACCTTGTGGTCCGCCTGATGTTAGCAGAAACCGTCACTTATGGACACTTGCAACACTAGAGGTGTTGAAGGTGCTTTGCTAGCCCGGCAAGGTAGTTGTAGACAGCCTTTCTAAAACGCTTCATGTTAAAGCTAGGTAAGAAGTCCTTAACGTTGCAGGTGTTGCTTAATAGATACTGCTATAACCTCGTGATTTATTGTATTGCAAGCATAGGTGTAGGTACATACTTTTTCTTTGCCAGCTTCGAGTAAATCTTTAACTTCCTCTTCTACAACTGCCGGCTCAGCATCATCAAGCTTTGCTTCTTGCAAAGTTTCATCCTGAGGTTTGTAGCTTCGGAATTTAGGTCTGAAATAGTTATACAATCATTTTTACTTTAATGACACACTTTTTGAAAATGGGTCCCTATTAGATAATTACAGCTATTCTATTTATCCACCCAAAAGTATGAAGAAATGTATGTTTGAAAACAATCCCAGGATGAAATTCCGGTTGTCCACCCTGGACAACCGGAGTTTGACATCAACTTTCTTGCAATTTTCTCCTATAAAGCCTATGACTAAGTATATATTATACTGCTGCCCTGGGTACCACACCACCTGGGTACCTGGGTGGGGGTGGCTTTGAACACATTGTAGCAATACTAATAGTATTAAGGTGATTCACCAGCATATTTTGTTTTGATCCTTATTATTTTACTATAGTGATACGTTTTTGAACTCGATAACCGTAAAAGTAGGTGGAATATAATGGTAATCTACCTGAGTATTTACTTCCACTGCACAAAACTAACCTCGAAATATATGAGGTAACGAACACTTACTTAGGGAGTGGCACAATCTCATTAGAAGAAGCCGAGGTATTCTCGGGGTTTTTACGCTTTAAGTTTTTCAGCCTTTCTTTTCTCCTGAGAGCTTGTTCTTCTAAACTGCCGACAGATTCATTGTTGTCCATGATCACCATACCTTGTATCCCCCAAGCCCGATGTGGGTCTCTAAATACGAATCAATGAGTAGTTAAATAGAAACTGCACTTAATAATTCAAATGTATTTGAATATCTTAAACAAACAAAATTATAAATGAAGAATTCCTTTACAATTTATTACAATGTTTACAAATAAAATATTTTGCTACGTAAACAGCATTCACCAAATATTTTTTATTTTTTATTATTCGCCCATCGGACAGGCTAAAAGCCTTTAAGGCCATACCGCTTCAGCATTCAGCAAGTGAAAAAGATGGTTTTATTTTTATGTTAAAATTTTCATGACCGTGGATTCAATGTCCTTTAGTTGTAATATTAAACAGTTTACATAGTCTTCATAGCGTCAAACAAGTTATAGTCACAATCAGAGTCAAGTTAAGTAAGTCACGGTCAAGTCAAACTCATGCGCCTGTAAAGTAGTGGAGACTTTACAAGAGGCTCCTATGGAGTTTTGGAAACAACACGATAAGACACGACACCTTTCACCTCGTTATATCACTTGGCCACACTCGAGCACGTTTACAAGCACTTAATGAATAATAATAATGTGTACTTAATTCACCATTAAGTACACATTAACACTCGAAAATACACAAGTTTAGGAAAATAATCCAACGAGCCGACATGTTTTTTCCGCGTTGGCGCCAAAACTCTGAAAAATTATATGATATGATGACAGATGAAAATTGAAATTATAATTTTTTTTTTCTTCTTCCCCGAATTGGGGCTTTTGGCTCCGCATGATTGATGCAGTTGCCATATTCAAGTCGTATGAGTTTAGTTTTAGAATTTAAAGGTAGGGAAACGATACGCGAAAATTAGGATATAGGAAGGATTAGGATGGACGGATCAGAGGAGTATATGTGACGAAAATTACTATTCAACAATCAATTGTTGAATTGTAATTTTTTTAGGTCTATTATAGGTAAGCTGAAGCTATTAAGGCCATACCGACTCATCTTACGTAAAACGCTTTAGTGGAGACATCTATGGAGTTTTAGCTTGAGATACTACATGAAAATACACGTTTCACTTATTTATTTATTTTCAAACACACACACACACATACAAGTTTAGGAAAACAAAACAATACAAACAAGTGACATATTTTTTTCACGTTGGCGCCAAAACTCTGGAATGATATTATTTCAGAGCTAAGATTTTTTTCTTGCTTTTCGTCCTTTTCTGAGCATGCAAAAATGTATATATATTATTTGATTACATTAATATCATGGTATTTTAATATTGAAATTGTTTCGACATGATAAAATAATAACGTCATTTATATACTTGAGGTAGCTGGATTGAATATAAATACGTATTATAAAAACAGTGTAATACGTAGTATATTCAAAATAGCAACCACATCTACGTAAAAAAAATTTTGAAATAAACAATTTGGCTTCGAGTAGTTTGACTACCTAAATACGGTAATGGTCCGAAGACTCGAGCCCGGCTCACTGGGTAAGTATGATGAAAGAAAAAAATATGAAGCGCGAAAATGTTTTAAATATTTTTTTTTTCTACCTGTTCTATTTTATTAAGTGAGTGGATATTATTATTATCATAAGTACTGTAGTATGGTCTGAAAAATATTTTAGATATAATATTCAAGACGACTTCTAAAGAGACATTGAGAAATAACTTGTCCACCTGGAGGAAGATGATAATAAAAATAAAAAAACAACTTCGACCTGTAATCAACAAGGCAACAAGTAGAAATCAACGATCTCGGTGGCAAATGAGTGCCGTCAGTGCCGACAAGAGTTTGTTCTGCCAACAAGGTCTGATATTCCGGAATTGACACAAGCCTACGTCACTGTTCAGTTGCCACTGCATTGCAACAAACATAAATTGGGAAACAAATCTGTTAATAATCTATAAAATAAAATACAAAAAGCACTTCAATGGTCATCTTGTTTGCCCGCTTAAGCGAACCTAATATAATAAACATCGATAACGTAGGTTTTTGTCACACACGTGACCTTTGCGTCTCGGAATCTTCTTGCCATAGTTCTGCCACAACTGTTGCCGTTCAAGTGGCATTCTTATGGACAAGTGAGGTATTTCGGTGTTTACCTACTCATCAGGCGAGCGATTTTCTCGGCTTGTCACGGGCGAAGTACGAGTAGGTATTTGACGTGCAAAATACGTATCAAAATTCATACAAAATATGCATATCGAAATTGAAAATTCTGTGGAATTCGATGCGTATTTTACCTACGTATCGACGTTCCATACCGAATACCTACTCGTACTTAAAGTGTAAGGTGTGTAAATAAAAAGGGAATTAAGGGGTTCATTTTATCTTCGTCTATGACTGTAGTTACTTATATACGTCTTTAGTTTCTTGTCTACCTATACACCATTCCATGCCATGCCGAGAGCAGGCCCCCGATTCTACTAAACAAATTGTTTTTAAATTGTAAATGTTACTATTTCAATTTGTAAATAATTGCCTCAAAATTGACAGGCCCAGGTCGATATACTCATAATAAAATTATAAACAACTTTAACTATGGAAACAACCCTGAAGTTGCGAAAAAAGATCAGAAGTTCCAGAATAAAATGTCATGTACCTACAACGAAATGTGTGGATCAGAACAGCTGACAGGCCCATCTTTCCCACTGGGCACTCTGGGCATATGCCCAGGGCCCCGCGATCGACAGGGGCCCTCTAGTTCCTGCCAGATCACCAAACGATAACCAATATTTATTGCCGACAAACATATTTATTTCGAAAAAATCATAGGATAATGAGTGACTATAATACCTACTTGCTTATTAGCTTTACTCTACTCTCGCCTGAAAATCAGCATATCAACTTTCTTTGTCTATTCGAACAAAATAGTGCTGCCAAGGTCATAGGGGCCCCATTATTCTAATGTGCCCAGGGCCTCTAATAGATTAAAGACGGCCCTGACAGCTGATATATTTTTCGTCCTAAAGACGCAGATAGATCTAGGATGAGCATTCGCCATTTTATTAAAAGTCTTAGTTATTCGTCTTTAAAATGTGTGGTTTGACATTGCGCAGCATTGTGTGGTTTGTTTGGGGATTGTTAATGCTCGTAGCAATTTTTTTATAATAGCGAGCGCTCGCTTCTATATACTAATCAGTGGCGTAACAATAGGGTGGCAGAACGTGCAAAATGCTACGGGCCCCTAAGATTATTATTATTAGAAAATATAGTAATTTGTTTTGAATTCAATGTACGTTACCTACTAAAATACCATATAGGTGCAAATTTTTAATTGATTGAAAAGAAACTACAACTTTGGTTGAGTTTGGTTGGTTTTCTTTACTTTGAGGGAGAATGAATCATCAGATGAATTTGCCGGGGGGCCTTAACGTTGTAGTTACGCCACTGTAATACCTACTGAACAAGCTGTGCGAGATCTGGCATTTTGGCATTGATCTATATGAACTACGTACATACCTACCATTGAAATATTTGCATTTTGGCCTGAATTGTGCATTCACGAGAATGTTTATTACACGGAAATGCTTTGCATCTTTAAAATGTAGGAGGCACATTATATTGTATCTTCTCTACATAGTATATATATTGAAGTTGATTTCCACGTCTGTCTGTATGTATGGACGCTAACTCCTCCTAAACCACGCAACGTATTTTGATGCGGTTTTCACCATCAGTTAGATACTTTTTCACGCAAATCCTGGATCCGCCCTGGTTTCGTACGTAAATTACACCCTTGCGAAGCCGGGGCGGGTCGCTAATAGAAGTATAAAACGGATAAAAATAAACACACATTTAGTTCATAGAGAAATATATTTACAAACTTAACCCTTTACTTTCTTAAATTTATTATATTAAATGTAAGTAGATATACCAGGTTATTCGGAGAGGGCATGCTAAGCTGAGAGCTAATAAGCTTAATTAGCTGAGGTTAATTAAGTACCTACTCATCACATTTTTATTTTCCCCTGATTGAGGCTTTTGGCTTCAAAGTCATCATATTATAAACAACTTTTACCATAGACCAACCCTTAGAATAACGAATAACTCAAAAAAGGTAAGTTTCCAAACAACGCCTTCTCAAAACGTAAGCTACAAATTCACTTTGTAAGCTACAAATTCACTTTGTAAGCTACAAATTCACTTTGTAGCTTACGTTTCGATTGGTATTTTAAACGAATTAAGCAAGAAAATTAATGGATTACCTGTGTGTCACACCATAACTCTTATGCTGCTTTTCTGATTTGTTGCGGTACGATTTCACCGCGCAAATTGTCATAGTAAAAATGTTATATATTTTTTCGGTGTCATATATGACACCATTTGAATGGCTTAAATTTTGCGAATGTACTTGGTTTCTTTGTGTAGTTATTCTAAGGACCAACCCTAAAATGGTAAAAAAATGCAGTTCTTCCATTGAAAAATATCATTCGCACTCGACTTAATGTAATTTTATGAAACAGCTGATATTTTTTGCAATTTCACGGTTGGTCTCTTATTGAAAGTAGTCTAAAATGGTGAGTATAGGGAGAACATTTCGGCTCAGCACGCACTTTAAGAATAACCCGTTGTTCAAGAGGTACCTATCAACATTTATTTTGCTGTTTGTATTATTGATGGATTTAGCTACTAACAAAGGTTTTTCGTCTAACCAAATTAAAACTAAAACTATGGGAGTAAGTATATATACTTACTACTTACTCCCCAATATGGGAGTATATATATATATATATACTTACTGGAGGAGGTGTAGGCAGCGTCGGACTGGCCATATAGTCGAGGTGGCACCAAGGCCCTTCCGGCTCAGTCCGACCCTGGGTGTAGGTAGGTATAAATGTAAGTAAGTTGACTACTTAAACTTATAAATGACAATTTTTATGCAGATCATATTTCAAAGTAAATCTTAAATATTACAATAGCTTTTTTTTGTACCACGTTATACACATCTACAGAGCGTCCATACAGCAATCTAAATTTACGGCACTTTTGCTGGACTTTGTCCGTCTTACCACAAAAGATTTAAGAACGCTTTAGACATGTGTTTAGCAATTGTTTCACTGCGAAAATATGCTAAACACCTATCTAAAGCGTGCTTAAATCTTTTGTGGTAAGACGGTGTATGTCTCAAATGTCATGCCAGAGAATCACTTGTCTGAAAAATACTAACACGAGAGCAAGAGAGTAACAACATGGTAGTTATTTTCAACAGTGACAATGTTTTTGTGTTATCACAATGCAAAAAAAACAAAATTAATGTGATACGACAATATACTGCATGCTGATGTCTTGTAACAATTCCACAGTAAAATTAAGCAAGCTCATTGGGTATCATCATCATCAGCCGGAAGACGTCCACTGCTGAACATAGCTCATTGGGTATACTCGAAACAAATTCAATACTACATAGGTACTATAATTACATAATTTTAATTTTAAAATTGTAGTGTCTATCTTATCGTCTACTACTTATGGCAGTTCGTATTCATTATAGTAGAATAAATATTACTTCCTTACTTAATATTACTTATATCTATTTTACCTACGTGAATAAAATCTAGTAAAAGCTCAAATGCGATGCTGTATTTTTTTTTTGATGATATTTGCCAAATAGGTTGGCTGTCTTTGGCTGTTAATAAAATATGAATACATTATTATGAAATGAAGACCACACAAATATTATGGTTGCATGGCTATAAATATTTTTTATAGCTGGATTTATCCACGGACTTTATTAACTTTATCAAGTTTAAATATTTACATCTATAGAACACTTAGCTGGCGCTAAGTAAACTATAGAGTTCATTTAAACTGCCTTCTGCTGTCGAAGGGTAATCTGTTATTAACGTTGTTATTAAATGGAGCGAGTCCGTGGTTTAGAGATAAAACTTTAGTTACAATGTTAAAGTCTTCGTGGGCCTGACCCCTTCCATTCAAAAAGTTCTGAGACAATAATTGTTTCAGTTCAACATCAGCATTAACTATCTGATTTTGTCTATTTGCTGAAAAAAATCTATTCGTGTAAATTGGGCCGAATCTGTTGGAATTTTGGTTAAAATTTTGGTTATTAAAATTTTGGTTATTAAAATTATGGTTGTTAAAATTTTGGTTATTAAAATTTTGGTTGTTAAAATTTTGGTTATTAAAGTTTTGATTAAAATTTTGGTTGTTAAGTCCGAAATTTCCTACGCCACTTTCGTGTCTAAACACTCGTGTGCCTTGTTTCTGCGCTAGCTGGTCTCCGGCAGGTCTAATCTGATTGAAGTTCACGCCTTGATGAAACGTTTGCTGAGACGCTGGTTGTAAAAAAGAGGTGATGCTTTGTGGGAGGTGGTTGTCTTGTAACGGAAACTGCTCGGACACCTGATTGCGTAAGTGGAGGAGAAAATCGACCGCCTCACGGTTTGGGAGCTGTTGATTCGTAACTGCATTGTTATGATCTATTGGCACACTCGATTGAATCAACACTTGACTGTTTTGTTGACGAAGACCGCTTGGATTCGCAAAAGGGTTTTGTTGAACGGATTTCTGAATCTGAAAGTTAGCTGGGTTAGTAGTTGGAGGCTTTTGTTCAATGGCCGATACCCTGTTTTGCTGATTTTGTTCAAAATTTATTTGCTGCATCTGAACTTCTTTTTGTTGCAGCAAAAATTGTTGCTTCCGAAGCAACTCTTCCTGTTCCTTTTGCTGAATCAGCAATATACGAAGCTGCTCTTCAAGAATTCTTTGCTTTTCTTCCAGCTGCCTCTGCAAGGTTAACTGTTCAGTGATGAAACCGGAATCAGAGATCTGGCTCTTGGCGAAGGAATTTGATGATGTATAACTTAACGGGTTAGCCGTAGACAAAGGCCTTAGAGGGCGAGGGCCGTTGCTTTGTTGATAAATTGGTATAACTTTTTTTGGTAGTCCGTGGGCATCTTGGTGTACTGTGAAAGCTGCTACTAGTGGCGCAGAGAACACTTGAACGCCTGTTTTATCTACTTCTTCGATATTCTCTCCATCTTCGTTGTGGGTCGGTTTCGGAGTGGTCGTAGTGGTTGTGGTAGTAGTTGTCGAAGTCGTTGTGGTGGGCCTTGGTTTAAAGGTAGTTTTCTTTTCGTTGTTCTCAACACTGATTTTCGAAGTGCTTTGTATACTTCTTTGGTGAATGTTTCCGGTTGCTCTCGCTTGGAATATTTCATTGTACGGTGAACGGGTGGGTTGCGCAGAAGACAGTTGATTCTCTACATTACCTACGGTCGTGCTGAGGATTGATATATTGCTGTCGATAAGAGTAGGAGTACTGGAATTATTGTCAAAAGCTGACTGCCCATTCACTACAAACGAATGGATCTGTATTCCTCCTTTTGTTGGTTCAGGCGATGTTTCCGTGATGTCTTCAGTTGGGCCGGTAAAATCATCTGTGGTGTCGAAGCCGGTTGTGCCACCTTCCTCTAGCTCGCTGAGAGCTTTGAGTAATGCTTTTCTGATGTAGGGGTCAAGTCGTGCTGAGGGTTTCGTTTCAATACTGTTGAGGATGTCGCTGTTCCCATCTGTGGTAGCAGCATCTTGAGCAGCGCCAAAAGACAGCACAGCTACTAGTATTAACACCGGCACCTGAAATAGAAAAAAAAACATGTTAGTCCCATCACCTAAAATCGATACTAATATGGAATAAGTAAGGAAGTAAGAGTAAGGAAAAGATCTTGGAAATGCCGATGCCTGCATGCCCGAGTTGTATGATGTAAGTAGGTACAACTCAATTTTATCACACCACTAGCTGTTGCTCGCGAATTCGTACGCGTAGACTTTCATATAAACATTCAACCCCCTTTTGTCATCCTTTATTCGGCCTTTTCGCAAAATCCTTTCTTAGCGGACCTCTACACCCCACAATGAATCTACTACCTGCCAAATTTCAGCTTCGTAGGTCAAGAGAGTTCGAGATTTCGTGATGAGTGAGTGAATGATTGAGTGAGTGAATTTCGCTTATATATATATATATATATATAAGGTAACAACTTAGGTAATAACTCTTACCTATTCCTACACTACTATGATTATCGATGGCAGTGCCTCCTACAGTAATTATACGACGCGACTTCTTATTATTTATTTAGGTAAGCTTCCACGTTTCCACGACATAACGTTTTTACCAATCTTCGGTTACCCACATTGTTCTGATGTGGAACAATGGTTTTACCGGTAGATTACACAACGATAACATCTCAGCGCTGCGCGACGAATGTGTATCACTGTTATTAGTCTTCTAACGGATATGGAGAAATGGGAACTCTGCTAACGATGACATTCCATAATTAACACTAAGTTTTTTTAATAATAATCGAACAATATAGTTCAATCAATTTGGAGAAAAGTCACAATTGTCACATTGTCAGCGTTGGTGAATCATATTTCACTATATGCTACACCAACAAAAACAAAACAAAAAATCTTGTTCGATTTTTTTTACAACGGGCTAGGCATGCTTTTGTCCACAATCTTACCTGATGGGAAGTAAAGATGTGGTCGAAGATGTAGCACGCATGCCTAGGAAATACCTATTCACTTTTTTCATGGACAACCCCGGATTGTACCTGTTTGGAAAGACGGTAAGAAGTTCCACATCTCTGCTGTTCTGTTCAGAAAAGTGGATTGGAAACGCTTAGTGCGTCTGAATAGAATTTCCACTAAAGAGAGTGTCTCCTTGTTGTGCGTCTGGTACTGTTATGGAAGAATGGTGATGCCAGTATTAGGTCGTGAAGTTCTAATGCACACTTGCCGTAGTGAATTTGGTAAGATTCCGACAGGCTAGCAAATCCAAGCACCGGTGCGACAGGCTCTGTAGCCTGCATTCCATCGACAAGTCGTAAGTACTTATATTTTAAAAGACCTATTAAACAATAGATAGTTGACATTTTGTGTGATTTAATGACGTTAAAGTAACGTCATTACCTACCCAGTGACCATCTTAAAGATAGTGGAAGACCTACTCATACAAATCTATCGACACCTCACTTGTCAAAACCGGTTAAAGCGTTGAAACTTTAGTTTCCGGGAATATACAAACGTTAACTACAATTCTTTGCCATCAGAGGGTAAAAATAGTGTCCGTATAGAAAAGAAACTAAATTTACACTTACACATTTATAACAGAGTTACAATGATATATCTACTCGACTAAACGATGTCGCAACGGTAGAAAGTCAATATTTCCATAGGAAGCTAAGATATAGTTCAAAGGTTAGGTTAGCAGCAAGAAGCTCTTCCTATTAGAACTTGTAGGTAATTGAGTATGGCTTAAAATATTTCTTGGATATGTGTCCTAATAGATACACTTTTATACGCCACTTAGGTACATAGTTGCTGAAAGGATTTGCTTAGATATCATTTATACACTTGGTTAGTTAAATAAGGTTGCTCTCCATGCTAAGGTTGTCTGGAAGAGATCGCTTATAGCGATAAGGCCGGCCGGCAGTTGTTACACTAATTTAAGCCCTTTTTGTCCTTTATGTAAACAATAAAGATTATTCTAACTTTCTAAATAAAAAAATATTGCCATGCGATTTATAATTACATTACAAGATATTTTAATTACAAAGGTATATCAAACGAAGCAAACATAAAAAGCCTTAATCAAAAACAAGATATTGTTCGTGTGGTAAAGTACCAAGGCGGTACTTTAAGCGGTACTTTAATTTTAATTTATGCGGTTAACATTGTCGCTAATTGTTGCATAAAAGCAGACTCAATTGTATAAGAATCGGTTATGTAGGTTATTGAGTTTGTGAGCGCCTCTGGCGATGGTTGCAAAAAACGCGACGTCTGCAAGTCGTCGGTATCGTATCATCTCCACTTTCTCCGGTCGTAAGTCACGGAGCCTGCGTGACCGGTGTCACGGGAATTAAAAATGTCAAAATCAATACCAAATCTCAGCCGCGCCCACGCGTGTGATATAATCCTGTGACCTACAAACGCGAATTATTTACAACATGCTTATTTGTACATGTAATCAACTGAAAAAATATTGCGGTTTTACATTTGTTAAGTTTTTCGTAGAGCGGCTTTATTATGATAAACAACACGGTAAACACAGTTCTTACCGTTGTAATATCAATGTTTGACTACTGTGTTCAGTTTAATTTAATAGACTGGATTCATTGTATAAACAGTAGTAAACTATGCTGTCTAACGTTGCACATCATTATTCTTTATGTAATCACTTCTGTCATCTAAAACAAGGCACAAGCAACAAACAAAATTCGCGATGCCCACGACTCACGAGACATCATACATTTGCGAAACGCAAACCTCCTAAAATGTCTTGTCTTCCTAACACAGATATTCGTTATAAGTAATTTACGTAACCACCTGCATTCGTGGGTAAAAAGCCAGTCATGCCTTATAGAAACGAATGAGTCTGGAACAATTTAAAGGCTCTCGAAGAGTTTTCTTCAAATAATTACTGTCAAAAAGTGATTTATCACTAAAAATGCCTACATATACCACGGATATATTATTATGATGCTGTTTGTGATGTCATAACTGCATAACCATAACTACGAGTAGAACAATCTTTTAAGTATATCGGTTGTTCACTAAAGTTATATGATTATTTACAGGGTATTTACCGTGGTAAGGTTGTGGAATGAGCTCTCACCACAACCTTACCACGGTAAATACCCTGTAAACAATCATATAACTCTAACCATAACTAGATTCGATACAAAAACAATGCTACATAGATAAGGTTAACAATAAGGAACCTCTCTATCCTTTTTTCAAGTCGGTTAAAACGTGAACTTGTTGATAAAACACTTCATCCTTTAAAAATCAGTCTTGTGTGTTTGAACTAATGGCTTTCGTTTTATTTTACATAAATAGAAAATAGTTTCCGCGTTTATTTTTAAACACGGTGATGTAATATTGACATCACAGAAACTTGTATGGTGCCACTCACAGCTGAGGCTGGCTCTGTACCGACAGACGGACGGGCTGCGCGTTACGTGGTTATATAGGTACATATCTAGTTTCACCCGTAATATATTTATAACGTAGAAAATACTCGTCCGTTGGAACCATGAGTTTGACCCGAGATCACCTTCCCTCGCCTTCGTGGCTCAGCGATAGAATCTGCAGTAAGACTACAATTTATTGGATTGAACCCGCTATACTTAAAATGAGAAATGTTAAGGTATATGAGGCATCAATCAGCGGAGAAAAAATAAATACACATGAAGTTAAGTACTTCTAAGTAAAAAAAAATATTAACCCTCTTTCTGAGACAACTAAAAAAAACTCTGTTCCGTCACAAAAACTTTATTCAATCTTAACAACGATCAAAAATTAGTCAACCAAATAGGAAATTTGAATAAAGAGATCCTATATTTATTTTGTCAAACAACATTTGTCTCAAAACCTCCATAATTCCTTGGTCAACTTTCTATACAATAACTCAATAGTTAAAAAATTGCAATATTCAGATTACCAATTCGATATTCCATTATTTAATTGCATGGAGAATTAAGCACCTACTATATCTACCACCAATTAAACAATATGCCTAGAGTCACTGACCTTTGCTTAAATAAAATCTAGAGACATAGACATATGCCTTTGATAAGATGTTATTTTGTTTTCGTGGTTAACTTTGTGTGGGAACATATTGAGACACCAAATCCGGTTTTGTTGGATAGAATCTCTAGTTTTTTTCTGACCTTTGGATTTCTTATCATTTCCGGAAACCAAACATAGTTATTCATACCTATTCATAAAGTTTCACAACCGACAGACACGTTAAAAAGCTTTAAATGTTGACCTCTTCTGACATAACGTTGACGTTTGCTAAAATAATTTTAATTTCTCAAGGTTTCAACTTTAGCTAATACCCGCAATAGTAAAATCGCTAATTGCATTCCAGTAGTGAGGACACAAGCACACATTTGCCAGTTCCGCATTTTTAAGATCACATCAACGCAAATTCTGAATGAATACAAATATGATTATCCACGCACAATGCCTTACAATTACATAAGTGGTCATTGTCAACATGGTTGGAAATTCGCTTTCTATGGTTAGCCAAGATGAACACATCAAAGGATTTCGTTCTTCACTCACGATCGGATCGATAGGTGTGGTACATAGGTACCTAATTTTGACAAAGGTTCATGTCATACATTCATCTCTTGAATGGTGAGCGAGCACGACATATAAATTGACGCTAATCATTTGTTACATCGTTTTGTAATACAAGCTTAGGCTTTTAATGGCTCACTTAACTTGCCTTTGTTAGTCGCTATGCTAATCAATGGTTCAGACTTGATTACGTTGTCTTCGATTGCACTGAGTAATTAGAGCTAATTGATAATAGAGACGAACTAATTTTCAGTCATTTATTTATCACGTTCTTCAATTATAATATTTAACTCTAATGAGTTTTGGTAACCCATTTTGTTTTTATGTGTGGCTAAATGAGATAGGTAGTAGAATTTGATTGTATGAATGTACTTTGCTTCTATCAAAGGACTTCAAGCTAGTACACACTCGTAAGTGAATACTAACAAAAAATACTAATATGTGCTTTGACATTTCGTGTCGAGATCAGTTAGATATTCTACAATAATCACGGTAAGAAATCAGTAAAGTTAAGCACAGTGATTGATTCACTGTGATTCGATGTGATTCACTTTATACCCGTGAGTCGTAATTCACTGTGATTCTGACCTCGACCCTGGAACATTACGACTCACGGGTATAAAACGAAGCTGACAATATTTCTAGGTAACCAAACCTTGACAAAAGCATCATCCATCTCGATAATCGGGCGTATTTATCGATTACACGGAAACTTTACGACCTATTCTGTCTGCGCTGCATCAATTATTCGTAGGCGCCATCGTTCGTCCGCATTGTGCAACGAAATAACACGGTCAGGCACAATGTTATAATTATTATAAGATCAGTGACCGCCCCGAGCCATCGCACCTCGGGCTATTATATTATAATCTGAATTAGAATAATTATCTTTATTACTATAACGTTCCGCGATCATTTGTCATTTCTCAACTACGCTCTTGACTGATTCAATTTCGCCACTTACTTCTCTTTACATGTATCAATTTACTTTTCGACATGGTGTGTATATTATGGTCCTTACGTGTGGTTAAAATTGAATTCAAACACAATAATTATATAGCACTGTCGCAACACAAAAACATTGACGATCTTTATAGGTAGCAATGTCTGCATTAACATCTATATACCTAGTAGAAAAAGCTATCTCTGATTAAAATTATATTTATTAAACTTATATTATAAATGCAAAAGTTTGCAAATATGTAAATGTCAAGTGTTAGTTTTTTTTTTTCAATCATCTCTTTTAAAGCGAAGCGGATTTAGAGAAAATTCGGTGTGGATTCAGGTTATGGATTATCACGTAGGCTTTTTTTTGTCCCGAAAAAATATACTGTCCCTTAAAACAGCAGGTAAAACCGTGGAGGGCTGCTAAATTACTTGTAATCTAAATTAGAAACATTACTTTAAAGCTTATATTATAAGTAAGTTATGAATATTTGCCAACGTGTTTGAATAATACCGATCTACACCAAAGCAAACAGAGTAGTTTTATGCACGGGACAAAACAATAGTATTGTGTCACTCACTCTACCGCGGCCAATCGTTAAAGAAAATAATGAGGAAACGTTTTCCATACCCCACACATGCTGTCGGCAGTTTATGATGAGCTATAAAACAAAATGTTTTGAAATAAACGGTGGTTTTCTAAACGCTCATTCCCCGCAGCGGTTGCGGGCGTAACAATGGATAACAACCCTAAACTACATACCGCAAGTCAGAACTATAGTTATTACAAAATAACTTCACGTTGCGGTACACCCAAAGTATTGAGTATCAGTATCGGTAACCACAAAATATCTGGTTTCCTAATCAAAATTGCTTATTTTTGAAATTACACAACGCGATACGAAACTACTTTATTCCATCTTAAGTGAATATTACATGCTAAACCGTTTATCGAAATAATAAAGTTTGATGAGCTTTTTCTTAAAACATCCAACGCGTGCCGAATTGATTATTTTGATAAGCAAACAGTTGAAATATCGATTTATTTCTCAAGCCTCGGGTCTTTTTGGGTTTGTTTGAAGCTCTGAAGTATTTGGTATTGGTTATGCAATTGGCACAATTGGCAATTGGCAATTGGCACCAGCTTTTGTTTGTCGAGACAATTTTGTGTGCATAAGCTTTTTATGCTGCTCTTATTCATTTCTTTGACGAAGTGATTGGGCTAAGTCAGCTTGTCACCGTATCTTTCTGGTGTTAACTAAATAGGCTGTTTTTCTAATATTGCCGCTTCTAGCTAATTATGTACAAATTTTTCTCGTGTCGTCGTTACATGTAATTCACCGTCAGTTTGCATACATTACGTACCTACGAAGCTGAACATAATTAATAGGCACCATCGCGTAGAGTTCAAGCCGGAGGCAATAACAGATTTACGAAATTTTTATTGTAGAAAAAGTGCGTTATTGAGTAATTTTTATAACCTAAGCCTGGTTACACAATGCCTAACAAAGAGGTGTGAACTATCTTGCATAGTTTTAACCACAGACCTCGCATTTTTGCAACTTTTTAACTTAGGATTGTAACAAAATAGAGTCCACTGTGCTTTACCAAATTTTACTTCATACTAGTAAACAAAACAAAATATACGATAAGTTATTCAAAATGAAGACTCGTGAGAATTATGTAATACTGTCTGCGCCCCGTAGTTTCATCAGCGTGGATATTTACCTCAGGAACCATAATTTTTTTCAAGATAGAAGTATAATAATATAATTATCTTTATTCCTTCCAAATATTTTTATTAAAAAAATAAATGCTTCGATCCGTGGCTTTTTAGGGTTCCGTACCTCAAAAGGAAAAAACGGAACCCTTATAGGATCACTTCGTTGTCCGTCTGTCTGTCTGTCTGTCTGTCCGTCTGTCAAGACCCTTTTTCTCAAGAACGCGTAAAGGTAGCAAGTTGAAATTTACACTAAATACTTGAGTCTACGGTTTCTTTCGGCTGTAAAAAAATTAAAGTTGTAAGTCAACGCAATCAAAAGATATGAGCGTTTATGTCGCATATTTTGCGATTTCACAGGGGAACCAAAACCTATAGGGTACTTCCCGTTGACCTAGAATTATGAAATTTGGCAAAAAGCAAGGTCTCATAGCACATATATAGGAATAAATCCGAAAGTTATAAATATGAAGGTATATCATTTAAAAATGATTATTTTGCTATTACAAACTTACATTTTGTAGTTGGAATGTATGGAAGAACCTTATTGTCAACTACAAACTTAAGTTTGTCTTTCAATATTTTAACTTCAGTTAGTTTTTTTTTTTGGTCTCGCGCTCTTAGGGTTCCTTTATGTCGTATATTTTGCGATTTCACAGGGGAATCAAAACCTATAGGGTACTTCCCGTTGACCTAGAATCATGAAATTTGGCAAGAGGCAAGGTCTCATAGTGGTCTCATGGTCAATGCCGTGGAGGTCCGGCCTAAGAATAGACCTCCCCCTTCTCTTCCCGTGGGTGCCGTAGAAGTCGGCTAAGGGATCAACCAGAAGACGGGCAGCAGCGTCTTCTGAGTACAAAAACACCGACTGCGCTCGCCAACCCGCCTGCCAAGCGTGGCGAGTATTGGCAATCCCCCCCCATTAAATGATGAATACAAAAAGGACCAGGCCCCCAGTCCCCGGCAGCCCCGCTATTCCTGGCTACGGTAGCGGTCATGGTAACGGCGGGGCCAGGGGTGCTAAGAATCCCCGGCAGACGCTCGGCTACCAACCCCAACGACGACGACTGGCCCTGGTAACACACAACATACGCACCATGAGGACTGATGAGAAGATTGTTGAGCTGGAAGAAGAAATGAGTAGGGTACGTTGGGATATCTTGGGTTTATCCGAAGTCCGTAGAGAGGGCGAGGACACGATAACCCTGAAATCCGGTAACCTACTCTACTACCGGGAGGGCGACCAACAGTCCCAAGGTGGTGTCGGCTTTCTCATCCACAAGTCCCTCATTAACAACATTATCACCATCGACAGTGTTTCGAGCAGGGTTGTATACCTAATACTCAGAATATCCAAGAGATATTCGTTGAAGGTCATTCAGGTATACGCACCGACCTCGTCACACCCAGATGATGAAGTGGAGGTTATGTATGAGGACATTAGTAGAGCCATACATACGTCCGAGACCCATTTCACTGTTGTTATGGGGGACTTTAACGCGAAGTTGGGCAAGAGAAGTGATGATGAGTTGAAAGTGGGGAAATTTGGCTATGGGCAACGGAACCCTAGGGGACAGAGGCTGGCCGACTTTCTGGAGAAAGAGGGACTTTTTATGATGAACTCTTTCTTTCAGAAGCCGCCTCACAGGAAATGGACCTGGATGAGCCCCGATGGTTCTACGAGAAATGAGATAGACTTCATTATGACCACCAAGAGACAAATATTCAATGATGTCTCTGTGATTCACAGGGTGAAAACCGGTAGTGATCACCGAATAGTAAGAGGCACATTGAATATTAACGTTAAAATTGAGAGGTCCCGCCTAATGAAGTCCACGCTCCGACCGAACCATGCCCATATTCAAAACCCCGAGAGCTTTCAACTCGAGCTGTCTAATCGCTTTGATTGCCTGGAGAACTTTGCTTCCGTGGATGAGATTAATAACAGGTTAGTGGAAACTGTCCATGCGGTAGGTTCTAAGTTTTTTAGACCTGGCCGGCGCACAGATAGACCTCAAAAATTATCCGACCATACCCGTAACCTCATGGCTGATCGACGCTCGTTACAACTACAATGTTCCGATGACGCTGACTCATATAGGCAGCTCAATAGACAAATTTGGAAGTCATTGCGGCACGACATACGTACCTTTAATACGAACAGTATTAAAGAGACGATTGAGCAAAACAAAGGCTCCAAAGTGTTTGCAAGAGACATGTCTATTGGGCAAAGCCAGCTGACAAAGCTGAAGAGGGAAGATGGTAGTGTAGCGTCGACCAAAGCCGAGGTATTAGGGGAAATCGAAAGGTTCTATGGACAGTTATACACTTCGGTTGCTAAACCTGTGAGCAGCTCGGCCAAAGACCCAAGAGCCAAGCTGAGCCGACACTATACTGAAGATATCCCGGACATCAGCCTGTACGAGATTAGGATGGCCCTGAAACAGCTCAAGAACAACAAGGCGCCGGGGGACGATGGAATCACATCAGAGCTTCTGAAAGCGGGTGGAACACCGGTACTCAGAGTCCTTCAGAAGCTCTTTAATTCTGTCTTACTCGAAGGTATAACGCCAGAAGCATGGAACAGAGGCGTGGTGGTGCTGTTCTTTAAGAAAGGTGACAAAACCTTGCTGAAGAACTACAGACCCATCTCGCTTCTGAGCCATGTTTATAAGCTGTTTTCGAGGGTCATCACGAATCGTCTCGATCGCAGGTTCGATGACTTCCAGCCTATCGAACAAGCCGGTTTCCGAAAAGGCTATAGTACCATAGATCACATCCACACGCTACGCCAAGTTATACAGAAGACCGAAGAATATAACTTGCCACTATGTTTAGCGTTTGTGGACTATGAGAAAGCCTTTGATTCGGTCGAGACATGGGCGGTGCTAGAGTCTCTCCAGCGATGCCGTATTGACTATCGGTATGTCGAAGTGTTGAAGTGTTTGTACAATAACGCCACCATGTCGGTCCGAGTACAGGAGCAGAGTTCGAAGGCAATTCCATTGCGAAGAGGCGTGAGACAGGGAGACGTTATCTCTCCGAAACTGTTCACTGCCACAATGGAAGATGCTTTCAAGCTCCTGGAATGGCAAGGACTCGGCATCAACATCAACGGCGAGTACATCACTCACCTTCGGTTTGCCGACGATATTGTGGTCATGGCAGAATCGATGGAAGATCTCAGCATGATGCTCGAAGGCCTCAATCGAGTCTCCCAACAGGTGGGCCTGAAAATGAACATGGACAAGACAAAGGTTATGTCAAATATCCATGTTGTGCCCGCCCCAGTATCAGTTGGGAACTCAGTTCTTGAAGCTGTTGACGCGTACGTCTACCTAGGACAAACCGTCGAACTAGGTAGGTCCAACTTCAAGAAAGAGGTCAATCGGCGAATCCAACTCGGCTGGGCAGCGTTCGGTAAACTACGCAACGTCTTCTCGTCCAAAATACCTCAGTGCCTTAAGACGAAAGTCTTCGACCAGTGTGTGTTACCAGTGATGACATACGGCACTGAAACGTGGTCTCTCACTATGGGCCTCATAAGCAAGCTCAAAGTCGCACAACGAGCTATGGAGAGGGCTATGCTCGGGGTTTCTCTACGAGATCGAATCCGAAATGAGGAGATCCGTAGACGAACGAAAGTCACCGACATAGCCCACCGGATTAGTAAGTTGAAATGGCAGTGGGCAGGGCACATATCACGCAGAACAGATGGCCGATGGGGCCGAAAGGTTCTGGAATGGAGACCACGGACTGGTAAGCGCAGCGTAGGACGTCCACCCACAAGATGGACAGACGACCTAAAAGAGACCGCAGGGAAACGCTGGATGCAGGCCGCTTCCAACCGGCCCTTTTGGAGATCGATGGGGGAGGCCTATGTCCAGCAGTGGACGTCCTACGGCTGAAATGATGATGATGATGAAGGTCTCATAGTACATATATAGGAATAAATCCGAAAGTTATAAATTTGAAGGTATTTAAAAATAATTATTTTGCTATTACAAACTTACATTTTGTAGTTGGGATGTATGGAAGAACCTTATTGTCAACTACAAACTTCAAAGTTGTCTTCCCAGAGACTGTGGGATCGGCCGATCTGCGAACTAGCATGGAAATCGCTACTAGATACGTGTCCTAGTATTGCAGATCGCGCTCGTATTCTTGCTGTCTCTGTTTGGGAATCGGGACTTTGGTTGCAAGCCATGCCCTCTTTTAACACAGGTAGCCTTTTAGATCCAACCGCATTTCGTCTAGCTGTCAGCTTACGCTTGGGTGCAAGGTGCTGTGAGGCCCATCGCTGTCAGTGTGGTACTGCTGTTGACCAGCTCGGTCACCATGGTCTCTCTTGCTCGAGAAGCGCTGGTCGTATTGGCCGACACGCTAGCCTGAACGACATCATACGCAGGGCACTTTCCACCGCCAATGTCGCAGCTGTGCTCAAACCGTCAAACCGTGCTGTGTCTTGCGCGTGACGATGGAAAGAGGCCTGACGGTATGACACTTGTGCCCTGGAGGTTGGGGCGGCCCCTTGTATGGGACGCAACTTGTGTCGATACTTTGGCGCCGTCACATCTTCCTGAGACACAGGGTAGGGCTGGCGCGGCTGCTAATTCGGCAGAGCAGCACAAGCGTCGCAAATATGCTAACCTCGCCAGTGATTACATATTTGAGGCGTTTGGGGTCGAGACATTGGGCCCTTGGGGACCGGGAGCTCACCTCATTTTCAAAAATCTTTCAGAGCGCCTGGTTAATGCGACGCGTGACCAAAATGCTGGCGTGTTTCTGGCTCAACGCATTAGCATTGCCATTCAACGTGGTAATGCCGCCAGCATGTTGGGTACGCTGCCAACTGGTAGTGGGCGTGAGCATTTGGATTGTCTTTAGACCTTCAACGGTCTATGGGCAGTCTAACTGTATTTGTAGTGTTAGTTTTAGCTTGTATTTTGTTTAGTTATTAAAGGCAAAGGAACAGAGGCGTGGTGGTGCTGTTCTTTAAGAAAGGTGACAAAACCTTGCTGAAGAATTACAGACCCATCTCGCTTCTGAGCCATGTTTATAAGCTGTTTTCGAGGGTCATCACGAATCGTCTCGATCGCAGGTTCGATGACTTCCAGCCTATCGAACAAGCCGGTTTCCGAAAAGGCTATAGTACCATAGACCACATCCACACGCTACGCCAACTTATACAGAAGACCGAAGAATATAACTTGCCACTATGTTTGGCGTTTGTGGACTATGAGAAAGCCTTTGATTCGGTCGAGACATGGGCGGTGCTCGAGTCTCTCCAGCGATGCCGTATTGACTATCGGTATGTCGAAGTGTTGAAGTGTTTGTACAATAACGCCACCATGTCGGTCCGAGTACAGGAGCAGAGTTCGAAGGCAATTCCATTGCGAAGAGGCGTGAGACAGGGAGTAGTTATCTCTCCGAAACTGTTCACTGCCACAATGGAAGATGCCTTCAAGCTCCTGGAATGGCAAGGACTCGGCATCAACATCAACGGCGAGTACATCACTTACCTTCGGTTTGCCGACGATATTGTGGTCATGGCAGAGTCGATGGAAGATCTCAGCATGATGCTCGAAGGCCTCAATCGAGTCTCCCAACAGGTGGGCCTTAAAATGAACATGGACAAGACAAAGGTCATGTCAAATATCCATGTTGTGCCCACCCCAGTATCAGTTGGGAACTCAGTTCTTGAAGCTGTTGACGCGTACGTCTACCTAGGACAAACAGTCGAACTAGGTAGGTCCAACTTCAAGAAAGATGTCAATCGGCGAATCCAACTCGGCTGGGCAGCGTTCGGTAAACTACGCAACGTCTTCTCGTCCAAAATACCTCAGTGCCTTAAGACGAAAGTCTTCGACCAGTGTGTGTTACCAGTGATGACATACGGCACTGAAACGTGGTCTCTCACTATGGGCCTCATAAGCAAGCTCAAAGTCGCACAACGAGCTATGGAGAGGGCTATGCTCGGGGTTTCTCTACGAGATCGAATCCGAAATGAGGAGATCCGTAGACGAACGAAAGTCACCGACATAGCTCACCGGATTAGTAAGTTGAAATGGCAGTGGGCAGGGCACATATCAGGCAGAACAGATGGCCGATGGGGCCGAAAGGTTCTGGAATGGAGACCACGGACTGGTAAGCGCAGCGTAGGACGTCCACCCACAAGATGGACAGACGACCTAAAAGAGACCGCAGGGAAACGCTGGATGCAGGCCGCTTCCAACCGGCCCTTTTGGAGATCGATGGGGGAGGCCTATGTCCAGCAGTGGACGTCCTACGGCTGAAATGATGATAAAAGGCACTTGCCCAGTAAAAAAAAAATACAAACTTAAGTTTGTCTTTCAATATTTTAACTTCAGTTAGATTTTTTTTTGGTCTCGCGCTCTGAGGGTTCCGTCTAACGGAACCCTCAGAGCACGAGTTCTACTCGTACTTGTCCGGTTTTTTTAGATATTTATTTAGTTTTGTTTTAAAAATATCTTTATTTCACATATACAATACGGGTGTATATGGGTGTATTGGTATATGTGAAATAAAGAATTTATAATATCTAATTTACCTAATTACTTTAAACAACCAATTTTTGTATATACATTTATTTCGCGTATGTCGGAAACGACTCTATCAATTTGGATGAAATTTTGTATAGTCCTTCGCTAAGCCATACTTATATTGCTTATATTGGCCATACTTTTCGTATAGTTTGTCGTATTGTACCTTTGTAGAATGTAATTTTGCATATTGCAACACGTGAAACATGCATTTTAGTATATACGTAGGCAGATTTTATATGAAAGTGAGTGTGAACTGCAAAGGCATTGCAGCTCTCTCCGTGACTCGGATGTATCCTGCATCGCCAGGTCACCAGCGATCCCTAGTTAGATACAATGTCATTAGCTGTCAAGCTTAAGGCATAGCATATCACGAAACAAGTTAACTACGTACAAAACATACGGTGCCATTGAAAATATAATAACCACCTTACTTATTCTTAATTATGTCACTTTAATTGAAATTACGGAAGTTAAGTGCCGGAAAACATATAATAAAATTTTCACAATGTTTAAGGTTGCCTGGAAGAGATCGCTTTTAGCGATAAGGCCGCCAGTTATTACACTAGTTTTTAAGAGTTTGTGTCCTCTGTATCAAATTTTATGGTGTGAACAATAAAGAGTTAATCAATCAATCACAGCACATCGTCATGAATACATTTATATCGAGTTAGATTTTTTCAATTAAGTGTAATGCGTAAATCTGGATATTTTCCCAGACATTTTAGGCCTAATAAATTTTACAATACAAAAAAAGGCACTCTATAAAACCATAAGCTTCATTCAGAACATGTCATCGAATAATTTTAGATGATAAAACACCATCACAATAAAATTATAAACTGATTGCACCACAGAAAATATTTATTTTCTTTTCCGTGGTTGCACCTCGCAGTTTCACCCACATGAATATTTATTCAATATTCGTAAATTTTTCTGGGATAAAAATTCTCCAACTGTATCAATTCTGAATAAGCATTATGAAAAAATTCACATCGTACGTGAATGTGTTGATGGGTGATGAGTTGATGGGTGAACACTTTCGTATTTATAATATTAGTATAACATAATGCATAAGTTTGTGTGTTTTGTTTGTTTGCACAAGTTTTTGTCTCACTAGCCGACTCAGCTCAAAAACGACTGTATGAACAGATAAGATAAAAATACGGTACGTGTATAACTCTAGACAAGGGACATATAAACTGTTTGTTAATTAATTGTGGTATTATTATACTAATCAATTTATGGAACTTGTGTTGATAATAAAATGACTTGATTTTTGATGAACACTTAATAAAAAACTTTTTATTTAGGACCAACCCAGATACCGCGAGAAAAAAAAAACGGTTGTTCCAGAGAAAAAATCATTAACACCCAATGAAGTGTATGGAACTGCTTTTTTTTTCTCGCGATGTCTGTGTTGGTCCATTGTAAAAGCTTTTTATAATAATGAGTACAATAATATCCTCGAATATGTCCGTCGACTAAAAGAACACTCCGTATATATTAGTTTTTTTTAAAGATTTTTGTAGGTAACTTTTTTATTAATGGCTTTAAATATTTATCTTTTAAATTTAATGCATAATTTAAATAAAAGTTTTTTTTTAAATAAAAGTTTGTCCTAGTTAATATTCAATATCTGCAGATGTGGGTAAAGCCGTGAAGCAGAACCCAAGCTAGAGTGCCATAAAATTTCTACAGCCGCGTGGTTAAATAAGAGATGATCAACCGGTCAACAGCCGCGAATATTGTTGCGGGTTGTGTAACCGCAGATAAATTATGATGAGCTGCAAGCCGTTTTAACAAATTGATATTCAAATGCTTGTCTACTTAATCGTAACCCAATTTGAGGTTGTAACCTTAGATTCAGATGATTATTATGGTATACCTTAGAACTTAGAATATACAGATGTGAATCCCGTCTAAATTTATACCATACTAGCAATACCCGGGATTAGTTTCCAGTTTCGATTCCATCGCTCAATAACGGTGAAGGAAAAATATTACTTAACTTAAACTTAACCTCCAACATGACATTCACCAATATGCACTGGGCTAGCAAGATGGATTAGGGTCCACACTCTCTCTCTGAGAGAAGGCCTGTGTCCCAGCAGTGGGAACAACATCATTTTAGCCATAGGACATTCACTGCTGGACATAGGCCTCCCCATCGATTTCAAAAATGGTTGGAATCGGCCTGCATCCAGTGTTTCCTTGCGGTCTCTTTTGGGTCGTTTGCCCATCTAGTGGGTGGACGTCCTACGCTGCGCTTACCGGCGCAGTGGGAACATGATAGGCTGAACTGAAGATGAATGATGAGCAGCACTCCACAGTTATACCCGTTATCCTACAGGAATCGTTTATTTTTGTGGGACAAAAAGTTGTTCAGTTGTACTAGACCGTTGAAAGAAAATCCAAAATACTCAATTCCACTGTTGGCAACGCATGATAGCAGCATTACCACGCTGAATGGCAATGCTAATAAGTAAACTAAACAGATCGTAAATTTCTACGCATTTGCAATAGTTTAGTTGACAGTCTCTCCGTAACGTAGTACGATAGTACAAGGACTGTACCTAGTAGTGAAAGTTTACGTCATCGTGGAGACGACGCGACGTGCAGAATTTGCGCAAATTGCCTTCTGTTGTATCTACACAACTGGAGAAAATAACTACTTTGTTTTGTGGTCACTTTTGAAAGACAAGGTGACTCACTGTGTGTGTAGGTATTTAATGAACATTCATGTTACAGAAAATTAAAAAAAAAAACACAACCAGCAGAATTCGATCCTGAGTGAGCCATCCGGGTTTAGGTACGCCCCAAGTGCTTGCTTTTTAGGGTTCCGTACCCAAAGGGTGAAAATTACAAAGCCGCCGCTGACTGTTTGCCCTACCTTTTAACGGCTGTATCTTTCAAACCGTAATAGCCAGTTGAAATATTCACAGAATGTTTAATGTTAAGGCTTAAAGAAATAATAATAAAGTCATAAAGTAAAAACTAAAGGGTGGCACCCATACAATTTTTTTTTAACGTATTTTTATTATCGCTATAGTAGAAACGGTAATACGTACAAGTTTAAACTTAACATGGTTATAGTACATACTTTATAATAAAACAACAAATAATAAATTGCCATACCCAATCAGGATCATTATGTGTTACCTAATACATACTACCTAACATCTGTATGTAAACTACATAATAATTATGCAATAAATGATTGAGTATTGAGTATTAAATACAGGCCAAGTGCGAGACGGCGACAAATTTCTATTCACTGAAGTCGGGCACGCTCGGCGGTACTTGGATGGGTGACCGCGTGGGCGTGATGTTGTCTTTTTGTGCAATTTTTTGTATTTTGCGGTACTAAACCCTCAGTGCACGAGACTCACTCGTATTTAGCCGGTTTATTTATATACTTTTACCTATTCATATAATAATCTGTTGTACCTACTTAATAAAGTATAATATGCACTCGTAAGCTTGTACTTTTATTATTTTGGGTAAGTGTATCAGGATATTGAATGCGCCAACGTAAATCACTTGGATGGTTTTGAGATTTACCACCGTTTTCTGAATAATCCCATTTACCCAATAGGACTACACGACTACATTGACTTGGGGAGCTGTGGTTAAACGCCTAGACAGTTAACCATTAAAAAGTGCCTGCATATTATCGGCCTTACTTAAAAAACGTTAGTAAAGTTAATTTTATTTCTCTGTCAACTTTATGAGTAATCCCATAATTTCTTTAATTGAGCTTATTAACGCATAGAAATAACGATGTCTATTTTGTATACATAAATACCTACTAAATACCTATCAGTGAAGTGTAATAAAAGAGACGTTATAGGCTAACATGGCTTTAAAAACTGACTAAACGCAGCATATACCATAACATAGCATAGCTTACCTACGGCATGTATATTATAAGCATTTTGTGAAATAAGGGAAAGAGTGTAAAATACTTTTTACGCTATATCTGTTGTTAGAAAGGGACAAAAATACAATTTATTGTGGAGCAGTCGGGCAGCCAGCCTTGCATTCGTTTAGTCAATATGGTGGCAGGCACAACCTATCTAAAAATATCTTAGCCTACTATAAGAAACTGTTACATTATATATTACATACATACAAGTAAGCCGCCAAAGAAATGCTTCTTGCTTATTATAGACATGGCATTGCGTTCATTCTTCCCAGGCGTAATTTTATGAGAATGTAAAGTGTGACACCAACTAAACTTATAATGTTATACGTATATGGCCTTACTTAGAAACGTTAGTTAAGGCAGGGCAGCATAGTTGGAAACTAGAACCTACGGCATAACTGGATAGAGTTGACTTTTCTTCGGCCACTTGTACACCGCGACGCCACCACGATTCTCCAGTGGGCGTTGGGACTTGGGACTAAGCATCAAGTTTGCCCATGACAGTTCCAGTGCCACCAGAGACATAAACTATTACAAATCCTCTTTGATGAGAAATGGTGACCGTGCGGTAGCATGTGCGCTTTACAATCTGACGGCACCCTACACTGGGTGTTAATATCTATTTAAGTATGTCTTTAAAAATATATAAATTATGTATGTATTTCAGTCTCTGGCAGCCATATCACAGCTTTGCTTAGTATGTGGTCAGATGACCGTATGTGCAAAAATGTCCCGAATATTTATTTATATCACGTATCTAGCAAAATTATAAATGCCTAAACCCCTAATGTAGCAAATTATCTACCTATGTGAAAATTCTCATAATCCACAAACTTTGTTAATTATGAATTCGCCATGTAATTAGTATTTAATTAAGTTACTTACAACCTGAGTAAGCATTGTGTAGTGGAGTAGGTATATCGTGTTACATTGTATTTTTAATCACTCACACAGCCTTAGTTTTATTTCTCTGAGTATGATCTTATTGTATTCTTAATACCTAATTAGTTGATTAGCATAATGAATGACCCCAGCCTTATTTACCTCCTTCATTGCTTATCCTAACAGCACAGAATGTATGTATAGTTATTGTGGAGAGTTCAATGTACTCTTTTATTATATGTTTAGGCAATACAGGCTGAAATGTCACTACAGAAACATGTTACATAGTGCAGTTATACAGAAAAAAACGCTTTACACTCATTTGATAACTCTGGTTAGTCCAGTTGGCAGTGAACCTGCCTTCTACGCTTGGGGGCGTGGGTTCGATTCCCACCCCTATTTAAGTACGTATTTAAAAATGTATATCAGTCTCTGGCATATTACAAGCTTTGCTCAGTTTGGGGTCAGATGACCGTGTGTGTAAAAATGTCCCGAATATTTATTTATTTATTTATAGCTGTTTACTAGAATGTTCTATGTCAGGAATGCCATGGAACACATAAAGACACGGGCAGCTAACATTTAGACCCAAATTCTTCTTTAAACAACTACCGGCATTTTTTTTCATGGAGTATTAGCCACCTCACTTGAAATAAAGTAATTATGCGATCTACCATAAAACATGCTTGTATAGAAGTAACCGATTCACTCTCGGCTTGAAGACACCCAGATTGTTACTATCGGAAAACACCAATTCAGGAAGCGCAAGACGTAGCCAACTCCTCAACCTAATAAAGCCCTTAATGTTGCAGTAGTTAAGCAGGTTATTGTAAAATATTATTTAATAATTAAATACACACCTACTATAAAGTTACTATACGCCTACTATTCAAAACAATAATGTAACAATGGATCGTCATGTAGTTTTTGACAATGGTAATTAATATAGCTAAGTAGTTGTACATTTAGTTACAGTTAAGTAACAAAACATCATAGAAAGTCGATGTTGAGTATTAGGTATAGTCTAATTTTAAACGATTATTTGAAAGTGTAGTATGTACTTGACAATTGTGTTTATAATATGTATTAACATAATTGATGAAAAAAGCAGTTTCAAACTGCTTTCAAAAAGTAAATAATAAAATGATCACATGGCTTATTTTATTATATTCGTTTATCTTTTTTAGTGTTCCGTAGTGCAACAAGGAACCCTTATAAGTTCGTTCTGTCCACTTGTTTATCTGTTTGTCCGTCTGTCCAAATTCTTTAGAACTTATTAGTTAGAACCTTCTAACTTCGATAATGATTTAGGTAACTGCATGAAACTGCACATGGACAATTTTAGTATAGATTAAAAAAATGCATTTTAGGGGTGGCTCTGGCGATGTTGTTTCGGCGATGTTGTTCTGGCGATATGATGATGTTTTTTTCCTTTTGTGGTCTATAGTTGATTAAGTAGCTCTTTCAAAATTAAAGTAAGGTAGCAATTTGTAATTTAGCTCATATTTTATTTTTATTGTAATAAATTGTGTAAATAAACTCTATAATCCTAAACATTTGAGAAAAAAACAATTTCACAATATTTCTTACGATTTTTTATTCATTTTCAATTAACAGCCTTGATTACAGCAATGTCCTTGATTATGTGAAACTAGTATACAAAAAACACAAAAATGGTTTAATTTTCTAGTCTTGCCAGGACAAAGTTAAAATTAGGCGCTCTGTACCACCTTATTCTAAACTAGCTGTTGCCCGCGACATAACATAGCCTGTACTTCAATCTGGTTATAGCTAAGCATATTTGTAAAACTGCGTTTAAATCCGTCCAGTGGTTTAGGTGATGTGCGTGCACAAACAAACAAATAAACAGACAAAAATTCTAAAAACCTGTTTTAACGTGTTCAGCTGCTTATTTTAAGATGCCTGGTTTGATTTTTTTGTTGATTTCTGGCAATTACAGATATTTTAATCTCTACAATTTTAATATTTGTAATGATAGATTACGCCCAATACATGTTAACGTTTGCATAACCAGTTTCTATTGTCATCACTGAAGCGGTGGTTTAGACTATGTACCGCCTTTGCAATAACCCAAACCCCATTTCTACCAGCAGTTGACAAAACAAATGTGACCTACACCGCCCATGTATGCCATACATGAGTGTCACTCACCTATCAATCATTGATTTAGTAACAGCTGCACTCTTTTGTTATTTGTATTTCTCTATTGAACACTATTGAATCAACGACATTCAGAGCGCACTCCACTTGATCTATGGTCTACAAACCTTATTACAAAACACCATAGCGCACGAGGAGGTAACATTATTTCTTCACAAAGGTCACAAATCATTACGTAGATTATTATAGATCGATGCGCCAAGGAAACAATGCGGGAGGCGGCGTATCTTCAACAAACATCATTTATCAAAATTCAATAGTATTTGATTTCTTTGTACATTATCAATTCAAATTGAGTTTATTAACACATAAATTTTAATTCTCTATGACGAATATCTTCTACGCGGTTTTTCTCTTGCCTGTTATAATTTTAGTGTTAAGCCCATTGCAGACTATGCGCAGTAGCTTGCGCGAGTACTTGTGTAAGTACTCGCGCAAACGTAAAAACTAAAAAACGTAAAAAGCCACTCGCGCGAGTGTTCGAACGAGACGAACGAAGCACAGTGTGCATCACGCGAGTAGGGCGGGGAAACGAAGCTTCACTCGCGCAAAGACCAGCGTGAGTGCTACTAAGCACTTCTACTGCCACCTGCACTAAGGAAAAAGTGTGCTCGTTTCAGAAGATGCGTAGTAAGTACTCGCGCAAGCTACTGCACATCGTCTGCAACGGGCATTAGATAGTTAAACTTTCATGAATGAAGTGTTCGTGTAAATAAAATGTGGAACTAGGTACACCAGTTATTAAGTAAGTTTAAGTATCGATGGAACGACATGATTCAATGAAATCGTTAAAACTTTAACAACATTGAATGGCCAAAGTAGTTCTGTTTGTTCTTCATAATTGCCTCATGTTCCTTATCGGGCAAGCCAATATAAATCTAACTCAGTCTAGTACTGTAATTCTGTATAAAGACAAAGCAAGAGCTTAACCACTATGGTACTGAGACGTGGTCCTTAACTGTTGGCCTTTTGGAAAAACTCAGAGTCACACAGCGGGCAATGGAGAGAGCTATGCTCGGAGTTTCTTTGCACTATAGAATCCGGAACCTAGATATTCGCCAAAGAACCAGAGTCACCGACATAGCTGTAAAAATTTGCAAGTGGAAGTGGCAATGGGCAGGCCACATCGCTCTAAGAACCGATAACCGATGGGGAACAAAGGTTCTGAAGTGGAGACCACGAACCGGAAGATGCAGCGTAGGTAGGCCTCCCACTAGATGGACCGACGACATTGTGAGAGTCGCGGGCATCCAGTGGATGCAAAAGGCAGGCTGTCGTTTAGTGTGGAGGTTAAAGGGGGAGGCCTATGTTCAGCAGTGGACGTCTTCTGGCTGATGATGATGAAGAGTTTAAAAAACTGACAACATTAGCAAGGTGAGAGCGAGATAGAAATTACTTGATATTTGCACTTACTCGACAATAATTTTAAAGTGAGTTATTACAGTTCACAGACTTTGAAAAGTAAAATGCATTGTGTTAACCAAATTCTCTATAATTGTAAACACGAACAATATCGAAATTATAAAGCGTGAGATCGTGAGAAGTATTAAAAGCATCTATGCAAAATGTACGTCTATGATAGCTCTATTCTTGCTTTCACTGTCTCAGGAGTGAAGGTATTAAATTATTTTGGTTCTAGTGAATCAAATTCTTATAAAATATTTAAAAGTCCGTTAGCGGAAGTGCCATTTGAATTTATTTTGTTCTTTGTTGCATCATATATTAATCATATCTTTGATTTATATCGATAAAGCACTTTTTTTCTGTTGAAACTAGATAACATGATACCTTGTTATTTAATAGTGAAAGAAGCTTGTTTTACTATTAAATAACAGGGGGTCATGTTATCCAGTTTATAAGATTTCATTCACTAGAACCAAACTAATTTTATAATAATTTTCATTAACAGGGGGGTTAGACAAGACCCACTTTCTGTTAGCGTTAGCACCTGCGAAAAGATGAAATTGTTTGAAAATTACATTAGCTTAAGATAAAATCTCTCAAGCTAATGTCATTGTCAAAGTAATTTTCATACAATTTCATCTTTCCGCAGGCGTTAACGCTAACAGAAAGTGGGTCTTATCTAACCACCCAGTTCCCCGGACATCGGGTCAGTTTTAAATTTTCATACAAATATCTAAATTGTTATTAAATTTTATTCTAAATCTAATCTTTTGGTAACTTAATTGGATTTTGTTTAAACTAAAAATATTTTAAAAAAGTCGGTTTTTAAACCAATTTTTTCTAATTTGTATATGACGAATTTATATTGTAATTCCGCTTCTACTACTACTTCTACTACTTGTTTCTGTTTTTCAAAAAAGTATTATCATGTCGATTTTTTTTTTTTCAATTTAAATACACTTACCATGTATTATTAAAATCTAAATTAGTTTAAAAAAAAAATTACTATCATGCACACATTCATACATTTGTGTGTTATGTGTATTTGTATTTATTTTGTTGTTTGATTATGTGTGGATCATACATTTGTATGAGTATAACAATAGTGTAATAAAACATTGACATAACTTAGAAATTAGAATTAGACAATATAAAATAATGTAGATAATTAATATGTCTGAAAACATGGAACCTAATACTGGGTAGTTGAATACCCTCGCGTGTACTTTAAATTTGTATGAAAAGTGTAAAAAAGGGCTGGGGCCTTACGGCTAGCAGGTTTAACAATTTCAGTTTAGGTGATGAAAAAATTGCGACCGGAAACCGTATTTGGGCGCGTTAAGGTTCCCGTTCGCGTGAGTTTCCGAACCGCGCTGTTTTAACTTTAGTTTGAGACCGCGTAAGGACTTGGCCGTAAGGTCCCAGACCTCCGGAAGAGCTTTAATTCAGGTGTTTTATCACAGCTGGGTATCATCAAAACAAATGTCGTAGACCGCATCATCACTTACCATCAGGCGAGTTAGCGGACAAGCGCAAGACTAACACTTTAATTTAATTTAAAAAAAACTTTTTGATACGACTCGGAACAGGAAGCTGAACGTCACTGCACGGAGCACTTGCCAAAGCATTGCATAATAGTAATATGTATTTACTTAGATGTGTAAACGTGTCTTAATTACCTACATGACAACTTTCTACTAATCTCAATTGTATGACTTGGGATTTGCTAATGCAGAGTCATTAAAATCTAAATATTATGTTATTTCCTGAAAAGTATCCGTAGTATTAATTGCTTTAGCGCAATTGGACCGATCGATTGGACAAGTTTGTTTAATTTATAACTTTAATTAAACAACTTGGTTATTCACATAAGCGAAAAGTATGCTAATCCTCCTTAAAACATGGGTATTATAATACATGTATACCCATTAAATTATTAATTTCTATGTCACTCACGTTTTAAATTGCATAATCGGTGATCTATGATTAAAGAAATCGTATTAATATATGAAATGTTTCGTAATCTCGATGCTGTGAATAACTTTTAGTTATCTATCATCTCAAAAATTATTATATAAAAAAAAATATGCTAAACCTATGTAAAATCTATGAATAATGTACGAGAATGTGAAACAAACATTTTGAATACTCGTTGAAACATAATTAATACGTGTAAAATTATAAATCACATCTCGGTACTTACCTATTAAGCTTGTTACGAATACCGAATATAGGGTAATGGCGGTTGTACATGAAATGTGGCAATAAAAACAATGGATGTAACGATCATGGAAGTATTTTTAGTATCTGTTAATCTGATACAGACAAAACGAGTACTTATTAAGAATAATGCAACTTGATATTAAACCCGCTGCAACATTGTGACGAGATGACTAGAGCACGTTAGCCGAGATAAGGGTCGTTATGAAACTCTAAAAACGTCTTGAAATAAAGATTTTGTTGAAAAGAGAGTGTGTAAATGTTGTTCATCCGCATATTTGCGAGTCTAGACGTAACTGACATAACTCGAAACTCGGAATGATTCAATTTCTCCGATAGACGTAAAAGTCGTAACGCGTGCGCTTGCGTCGGTGACCGATGATGAATCCTTAATAGCCTTCATTCTCTCAACGAATCATGTAAACGATCACATCGCATCACCGCGTGTCCATTACGTCAACAGGGAAAGTGCATTGATAAATTTATTGTTGACATAAAATAAACAAGTATCTTTTTTAAATGTATAAAATTAGTCCCACGATTTGGGGTCGACGATTTATCACAGTAATTAATTGTAAGTGAATAGGCGCTTGGCCGTGTCAACCGCATTTTTGTCGTTATTTCCGAATATTTTTAGCTACGGAACTAATTTGAATTAGTTTATACAATTTTCTCACGTGTTAAATAGTAAGATGTGTACGTAACGTGACCGCTTTGAATAATATTGAGGACAAACATAATTTGCATTCCACGCAAAATTATAAAAATCCTTCGTAAAAGTACAGCGTAATTATCCTCTCACCGGCAATTTCCCTTTACCACACTTAGGTATCAACTTTTGTTCCAAGGCTTCTCTAAAAATCTATATACGTATTTAAAAATTAATCCCTATTTATCTTGGTCACGCCATAACTTGAGAACAATTTTACCGATTTCATTCATCTTTTTTTTAAAGCTTTCTAATACTTTGTAGAAGGTTTTTACGGAAAGAAAATATAAAAAAAATGCCTAGAAAATTTCAGGAAACTTAACCGATTTTAACTCGAGGGCTGCTAGTCTAATGTAAAAACTGTTTTTTTTTTTGTTTTTGTTTCTTGCATTTTTTTTTCGTAGGTGCAAATGTCAGCTACTTAACTTTGTCTGAACGTTACTCCTCATTCATTGTTATTTAGAGCCCTAATTTTAATGTTTGTATTGCAGAAAGAAAAACGCATTATTAATAGTCATGAAACTAAAGTTATTAGATATAAGTTAGTTGAATTAGTATAAGTTTGTATAGTACTGAGTTACTGAGACGCAGACGTGGTCCTTAACTGCTGGCCTTTTGGAAAACCTCATAGCCGGATGAGGGCGCCTCAGTGGGCGATGGAGAGAGCTATGCTCGAAGTTATTTTGCACGATTAAATCCGAAACAAAGATGTTCGTCGATGAACCACAGTCACCGACATAGCTGCTCAGATTTGTAAGTTGAAGTAGCAATGGGCAGTCCACATCGCTCAAAGAACCGATAACCGATGGGGAAGAAAGGTTCTTGAGTGGAGACCACAAACTGAAAAACACAGTGTAGGTAGGCCTCCCACTAGATGGACTGACGACATTGTGAGCGTCGCGGGCTTCCAGTGGATGCAGATGGCAGGCTGTCGTTCAGTACTTAGGGGGAGGCTTATCTTCAACTGTGGATGTCTTCTCGCTGATAATAATAATGAAGTTCGTATATAATCTGACTGAATAGTCCAGTTGGTCCAGTATAAGTTTTAGATCGTCCGAAGGCATATTATTAGAGTCATGTCAAAGGTCATAATTATGATATACATAGGAGTAACTTATAGACGTTTTAAGTAAGTAATAATAGTCAGTGCAAGTACGACTGTATTTAATGTTTTCTTTTCTTTTACATGTCATAGCAAAGTGGTTCTGCCGTTTATGAAACTTTGCGGATTGCTTTGGTTTTAATAACTAAAAAATTAAATTTCCGGTTACGTTTATGTTACATAGCAGGTCATTTGAGATGATGTAGTAAGGAAACTAACAGCAATAAGGTAATTACAGGTAGATTTATAGTCTTAACTAGTAGGTGTAGAGACTAGGCGATGCAAGATGTTAGGTCACATTGTACGACATTACAAATTAACATAGAAGGAAAGAGTGGGCCAGGAAAAGCAAGGAGAGCATTCTTAGAAATACTTTTTAAACAAAAGAGAAAGCAAATGTCATACACGGAGGTGAAAACGCTGGCAGAAGACCGTCAAGCATGGAATTTAATATAACGACAAGATCTACGTTCATCTATACTAATATTATAAAGAGGAAAGATTTGATTGTTTGTTTGTTTGTTTGTTTGTTTGTTTGTTTGTTTGCATTGAATAGGCTCCGAAACTACTGAACCGATTTGAAAAATTCTTTCACTGCTGGGAAGCTACGCTGTCCCCGGTTAACATAGGCTACATTATATTTTCAAAAAAAATAGGGATCCTTACTAAAACTCCTATAATGTAACCCAAGGTGTAAAAAAATAAGATTTACAATTTTGACTTTGCGTGTTTGACAGTTCTAAGACAGGACAACGTCTGTCAGGTCAGCTAGTAAACGATATAACGGTAACTAGCTGCCTGCGGTTTCACCCGCCTAAGCATTTTCTTGGCAACCATTTTTTTCGGGATAAAAAGTATCGTAGGTCACTTTGTGTAAAAAATCACGTCAATCCGTTGCTGCGTGAAACAGGAACAAACAAACAAATACACTTTCTTACTAAGACTTGGTAACTAAGAATATTATTAACTTCCTCGTAGAAATATAAAAAAAAGCTTGATGACTTAGATGACTGAAAGCTATCTCGCATCTAATAAGCCGTTTGTGAACAAACATTTTATACTGTTCGTAAACCAGCATCAAGACAATTATACTGACATCAAGATTCCAGGTATAATTAATGATGTTTGTGTTTTCCACCAGCATTGTTTAAGTTATTTTCAAGTTGAACAATAACGGCGCGGTCTGCGCGGAAGTTTGGTGAAAGGTTATAATGTGCAGATTATTACGCTATCTAACGTAAGATATGAATTATTATTCCACATGTAAGTCTCATAACAGTTAAATGCGTCTAGTTAATTATATGGTCTGCTTATTTTTTTATCTTTATCTTCAAATATACCATACATTTTATCATTAAAATCTTGATTTCGTATCTATTGTTCGCTTTTCTCTTTTACTGGTAATAGACTATTTATATATTAATTGATTTTATGCGAAAACATCGTAAATTAGTAATTAATATATATGACGTACAAAGCAAAACAGCAAATGTAATGTTAGTGAAAATTAAATTTAACATCATCATAAACTATAAAATCGGTTGTAATCGATACTCAATCATTAGTAAACATCTCTAAGTAACTAATCACGATAATTTAATTAATTATATCGATTAATATTGAATAGTCACTGATACTCACTGCGCGCATCGTGTCAGCTCGTCAGTCCGTGTCACTTCACTAGTTAAAAGTCCAATATATCGATATATCGACAGGTTATCGACAAACAGTGTCGTATTGTGTGCGCGTGCAATCGCGGGGAGGCTCTGGGCTGCACTGCGCATGCGTGAGAACTATGCGCGCGCAGAGAACCGCGACGGGCGTGACACCCAAACAACCACCTTTGTGTGTGATATGACATCCGATCTTCTTGTGTAAGAATGTATAACATTTAATGGTAATTTTATGTACAAGTGTCAACGACATGAAATCAATGAAAGAGGAGGCGATTTTTTTTTTATCATCTTGTATTCATAAAGTATATAAAGAATAGTAATACTGAAAACTATAAACCCCTAAACTGTACATTAAATTATAAAGATTTAGCAAAATGGCGGATTAAATTAATTATATTAATAAAGTAATAATTTTTTAGCTTGCTAGAGGAAAAAATGCATTTGCGTACGTATCTACTTACCTATCGAATTTTATACAGTTTTACTTCACTACTAAGTACCTAACACGTATCTTACATATCTCTAAAAATAAATAACACTGTCTCCTAAACGGTGCTAACATGTCACTAACGGCCCTTTGCCTCACTTGGCACATTATGTAGACCTGTGCTAATACCTCACAGATTGCTGAGTAAACGTTTCACGCCCTAATCCCTTGCAAAGACCCGTGAAATGAAAACGTTAACGCGTACGTAACTGTTTGTCATTGGGCACGACTACGTAACGTTTCTTAAGCGTTTTCTCATGTAAACTTCACCTAGAAGAATCCAAAAGAGCATAGACAGTAAGCAACGTGAACAAGCATTACTAATTTTCTTACGTGTGACAAAAATTGACTCATTTATTTTTCAAATTTCATGACCGCATTATTATAAATTTTTAGCTGAAATCTTATGATTATCATAATTACTCAATTAGTAAAATTGTTTTAGATATTTAATTAGTAAAATTGTTTTAGATATTTAATTTACCTACCAAATCAATAATTAAATAATGTCCATACAAATGACTTCAACGCCCTTATTTCATAATTTTTATGGAAAACTTTGATCAAAGATATTTTATAAAGATATTATGGAAAGCACCGTGGTGCGAATGAACCCATTAAAAAAAAGAAGTGGTTTCACACTGCGGTGCGAACACATTGCGGTGCGAATCGCTGCGTTACCCAAACTGACGTGGTTTTCACACAATTTATTTATGTGACGAAAAACGGACCCATTTCTTTTTTAGATTTCAAGACCATTTTATCATCTATTTTTTATTTGAAATCTTATGATATTTTCTCAATTTATTGTTTTAACTACCGATTACCTACCAAATCCAAATCAATAACTACATAACGTCTATACAAAAGACTTCAACGCGCTTATTTCATAATTTTAATCGAAAACGTTGATCAAAGATATTTAAAACTATAGATTTTTCTTCGACGCACCAAAAACGGCAACAGAATGCAGTGTTTAATAAGTGGGAAGTACACCATCCATACTCACTCATTTGAGAAAAGAGTTGTTAAGGTATGGCAATATGACTGGTTTTTTTATGGTCGTTAATTTGAAAATTGATCTACAATATCAGTACGGTTATGTTGATAATATTGAATTTGCATTTAAATAATGTTGACATTGATGGTTAAAACTACAATAATGTTTTTATAAAGTGTCTTGCGTTGTAAGAGCAGCCGAAGTAGTAGGTACAAAGTGGTAGTTGTATTGTGTCGGGGTCAAAGCGCAGCGACCGGTCTAACTCTCAGCTATGTATGGACTTTCTTTTCCGTAAACCGTACTTTACTCTAGGGTATTATATGGTGTTGAATACCAAACTTGCTAAAAATAATAACAAGCTGTTGAAAATTATTCAGTTTAACAGACATAATATTTTTTGAATAGGAATGTATTTTTAAAAGTTCATTTAATGGCCAAAATCCTTAAAACCAACCGTCCGTTCCAAGAACTACGCATATGCATACTTTGAAATCTATCACATTGATATATATCCTACGGGAACGTTTCCATTTTTTAGATAATAGATAGCCATGACGATTTACGGCTTAAAAAATACATACACAAAATTTCACGTCAATTCATTGCTCGGTTTAGACCAGTTGGTTTAGACAGAATAAAGTACTAAACAAATCAGGGAAAGTACCTATATGAAATCTAAAAAATATTTAGGTTAGCTTCCCACATGGAAGATAAGCTTTTTTTTAACCTACCATCAAGTGGGGTTATGTATGAATAAGGAATTTGAAATCATTCAGCATAATGAGCCTCCGTTTTTAAAAACTATACCCGTTTTTCAAAAAAGTCCAAAGTGGTTTTTTTTTCCTTTTATTTCGGTCAAGTTTTCTTCTCTAAACTAATCTTCTTAAGATTCTGAAAAAATACTTTGTTAGTACCCATAAAAATAACTTACCGGACCAAGCTAATGTGGAGACAAACAATTATTCCGGAAAACCCTAAAAACATGTTAGCCTTGCATGTTAAGTTTAAACGCTGACTTGGGATTCGAGATGGCGCGGCTTAAGCAGGCGTAGAAATGTCAACCTCTCTCGGTTTACCGTAAGGTGAAAATTGTCCTACCGCAGTTCAGTGCCACGTTGCACCTTCTCCATGCTTCGACTGTTCTAGACTCTAGTAAATAAGGTACAATTTCAAACGTAATGACCTAAGATTGTTGTTAAAAAAGAGTTTTTCATGGTTGTTTGTACACCGCGACAACACTCGACCGATGAAAAGTGAACTCGGGTGAAACGCTATGGGATTATTATAGTGTTTTATGGGAAAAAAATAGAAAAATAGTATCATTTTGTCCAATGCCGTCATGGTCCATAGGACAAATGCGAACTACCGAAAATGTTTACTTATTTCTAACATTTGCTACGGAACTCTATTGTGACACATACACACACATACACTTGACTGGTTATTTGATATTAAAAATAGGAAAAACAATCAATCAAATATGTACAAATTTTGTTTGTACTTTATTAGTAGAGAGGTGTGAATTATCCGAACGTATTTACTACTTTATTGTATTGTGTAATATATACAAATAAAATTACGAGAATACAATAAAAATGAAAACATAGAGAGAGTTGATTGACGTGCTTCATCACTTCATAATCTAAGAAGTACCAACCTACTGATTTTTTTTATCGATTCATTCTTATAGGAAGCTTATAATATAATATTTTTCTTTTATATTATACGTCAAAGAAGATAATAAACAAACAAAGGAATTCTAATCGCCTTGACAGGCGCACTAAAATATTGTTAATTTAACCGTACCTATATATATATCTTGAATGTTTAAAGACAGGCTTAGAAAAATGCCATTGTGTTGTAAGTAGGGACATTGTAAGTATGTATTTCATAAAGCTACGTATCCACTTAGATTCACGCTCCAACTGCACTCCTGTATACCTGTTCCAATGAATACCTAGACCTACGACACGCGCACCGCTACATGCAACACGCATGATCCGGATTTTCCTTTGAACTGTTGTCACCGGAATTAATAGCTAACACAAAATTATGCCCAGCGTTGACCCTGGGGTAGAGTGAGAGTAGCCATTGCTGTAGAAGGGTGCCAAAATGCCAAAAGCGAAAAAAACCGAGTGAAAAATTATAGGAGTGCCAAAATGCCAAAAGCGAAAAAAATCGAGCGATAAATTATAATTTGACAGTGCCTGGAACTTCGAGCGGAGGCGGCGGGGCACACTTGCATTGTTTGTAACCAGTATAAAGCTTTGATGTGGAAATATTTCACATCCTGTATTATCACATGGGTTATTTTTTATTCCGAAAACAATCGATTCCTGTATACGATGGTTTTCAGAGACGAAACGCGCCGAAAGATAATTTCGCTCTACCCTGATCAAAAGCTAGGACTGTTTGTGCCATAAGCTTCTCGAAAACTATAACACAGCCGAGATAAATATTTTTCATCGGATCACTAAAACACGATAGAGATGTAGTGGATCCAAGTCATGTAAACACTAAACGTGTTACTTTACTCATATCTATGTAACATACACCTTGCACTTCGCTTTTCTGTTCGTGCAAAAACGCGCTAGCTAGCGAAATGTAACCCACGAAACGTGCAACGATCCTGGAGCGGGGCACATGATATATACCCTCGTATTTACGAACAGTAGTGGATCCAGGGAGGCTTAGGTGCTCAAGCGACCCTCCCCCCTAACCGAAATCTAGGATCCACCACACCGCTGATCGCGAACATAGCGAATACGTAGCCCAACGCTGATACGAAACGTGCATTATAAAATTGGCTCAGAGCTGCAGTGTTCAATGACCATCAATCATAATCTCTTACAAGGCATCTTTATATCTTTTGATAAGCGAGACAAGTCAGACAGGTGCGATGGTGTTATAATTAACACGTGCTAAGTGACTGCGTGTTCACAAGTAATTAAACTCGATTAGTTGCACAACTAAAGTAGTCCATCAGCTATTGAATGTCAGATCTTATATAATTCAGATAAAATTATGCGTGATGAACAATATGGATATAGCTGATTAATTGTATTTTTACGGTATCTAAAATACATGTAAATGTATAAACGGCATCGCAAAAAGAAAACAAAGAATTGGATCTAAGCATCTAAGGAATAGCATCACAAATATTCTGTAATGCTTTCCTTTTAGTTGCTTGTAGTTCTGAAAGCCCTAAAACTGATATAAATCATAAAGGTACACTTTCGTGCATCGTGGCCGATCGCAGCCGCGCGCTTTTGATGCGACAATACTTGCACTATGAAAATGTATGCCACCGCTTCCTAGGTATCCGACAGACGCGCGCGGTTGCGATCAGCTGCGATGCACGGAAGTCTACCTTTACAAATTTTAAGGTGCTACTTCAGCTCGGGACAGGAGTCAAGTTTTTATGTCAGATATGAGATACTACGTACATCGAGTTTTCTCCTGAAAACACCTAAATTAAATAATTTATTTGTCAGAACATGGACCTGCAGTTGTTGCGAGTTCTATGAAAATCGATAGAACACCACACTGTTATTTTTGAGAAATTATTGTAAATGTTGCTTGATGCATATAGCAGATAGTTGTATACAAATATGGATTTAAAGTAAGACTAGATATATTTAATTTGAGAAAAATCTAAGTATATTTGCATCACACAAGCAACGCAAAAATGCTAACCTCGGGAGTGGTTATATATTTGAGGCGTTTGAGGTCGAGACATTGGGCCCTTGAGAACCGGGAGCTCACCTCATTTTCAAAAATCTTTCAGAGCTCCTGGTTAGTGCGACGCTTGACCAAAATACTGGCGTGTTTCTGGATCAACGCATAACATTGCCATTCAGCGCGGTAATGCCGCCAACATGCCGGGTACTCTGCCAACTGATAGTCGGTTTGAGCATTTGGATTGTCTTTAGACCTTCAACGGTCTATGGGCAGTCTAACTGTTCTTATAGTGTTGTTATTAGTTTGTATTTTGTTTAGATAATAAAGATTGTTCCTGAAAAAATGTATTGAGAAACTACAACATATTTTACTTGTTTTATCAGGACATTGAATCAGTCTCACATATCTGCACATTTCATGGTGACTTGTCAAACAGTATAATGTTTCAACCGCGCCCTCGACGGTGTCGTTGTTTTAGTGTTTTATCGTCATTTCGTCATGTTATGAGGCTTTCTCCGGACGCCGCGTCATTTACATGCGTACTTTTCTGTTTGCTCTATGGATTTCACCGTAGACCACCGGAACCCACGCAGTTCAGTCAATCCTCTACAAGCAATTAGATAACTTACTTAAATACTCTACTCATTCAATTCACAAAAAAATTACAATTTGTCATTTATTTTTATTGAGTTTTAATACTAGTTATTACTACAATGTCACAAGCTATTTTCAACATTATTGTGCTCTGTTCTATCAGCTGTATGTCTATGTTACTCGTATAACGTTGCACAAAACAAATTTCGACAATTTGTTAAACACAAGAACGCAACTCAAAAATAAAACCCACATAAAACAAAATTGAGAAACTCTATATCATGGAATGAATGGGAATAAGCATGAAACAAGATAACCTCTAATTAAATTAAGTAATAGACATGAGCTTATCTTTAAGTACAAAGTTTCATGTTGCAGTTGCCCAAGTGCCTATCTAAATAATATGATTTCCATGACCGCATTGAAATAATCACTCATTACACTTAAGACGTTGTTTTTAATATCTTCGTCATCAAACTGAACGTGTGAATTTTATGATATACAACGTAGTCACGATAGATGAAACAATGCCAGATAAAAAAGTTTTTTTTTTATTCCGATGGGAAACCAAACATAATCGACGGAGGACCGAGGAAAAACAATTCAACTTTACATCATCCCTATCCCTACTTATAATAAACGTGTAGCATGTAGCGTGTAATACTGGGTGTATTCAAATCACGAGTGGATCCGTTTCTTCTAGGCAAGCGTAGTCCATCGTAGACAGCATTATTGATTAACATCAGGCGAGTTGGTGGTCAAACGCAAGTCGCTATTATTATTATATCAAATATTTATTTTCCTTCTTAAATTTACGTTTTTTTACAATATTTCCTATAGAAACAAAATAAAAAAAACTAAACCTAGAGTGCCGCCGGCAGCGGGGCAGGGCCCAAGCTACCGGTGTTATTATTATTATTTTTTAAATTGATTGCTATCATCTAGATGTCTTCACGTCGAGAGTGAATCGGTTTCTTCTAGGCAAGACTGCCCTATCGTAGACCGCATCATCATTTAACATCAAGTGAGATGGTGGTAAAACGCAAGCCTATAATTGAATATAAAAAATCTAACCATCCGTCCGCTTTTTACTCCCCACTACGCTTACGAAGTCGCGGGCATAAGCAAGTAATTACATGTTTTTACGATTTAAAAAATCCATCCAATAAGTAAAAAATAATAAATTGAAAGATATAACCGAATAAATGTAAAAAAAAAAATTGTTGTATCAATGTCAAACAAAATATTACTGAGAGTAATTTATATGTGAAGAAAGGTTTAATTTAGTTTTCGGTATGTAATGCAGCAAATTGAGCTGGTAATATCTGAGGAGATCGCCAGCGGCGGCGTGGCGCGCTGTTTTATTATTTTTCCAATGCAAGACGTAGTATCAAAAGAAATACTGTTAACAGTAAATTAAAGTAATTTCTATTACCAAATTAGCTTTATACACGCATAGTACCGTAATAATTTGTGTAGGCAGATATACCCTCAGCGGGTGGCCATTCGTCGGAATGCGTTGAGCAATACCTCCATAGTCTATCTTCCATCTACACATGGCAATACCATAAATACCACAAAAACCGGAAAGATAACAGAACAATTTAGTCTTTTATTTAGGAAAAACTTCTCCGTTAATGAAAATAACAACAACGCTTTTAATAGTTTTATTTCTCACCTCAGCGCTACATAGCTCAAGGCTTTAATACAATCCCTTAATTCGTGTTTGGTGGCTACGACAGTTGTGAAATATTAATTTCATACTTACAAAATTAAATACAATAGTTAGAAAACCACTTTTTAGTTACCTTCCTATTTAAAGTTATATGATTATTTACGGGATATTTACCGTGGTAAGGTTGTGGAATGAGCTCCCGATATTTCGGCGCAGTTACATGCACCATATTCACGGGAAGACTGAAGAATGCGGGTGGTTGGAGAACAGTTAAAAAGTTAGGTGCAGACATAACGATCTACCCTCTTTCTTAGTCTTTTGCTACGGTTATCACTGGAACTCGAACTCGAACCTAAGTCCCGACAAAACACACTCACTGTATCACTGCGTATAGTATTTTGAACACATTTTGAACGCGAATTTTTATTTTTATTTTTGAGGCAACCTAATACTGGATTCCACGCACTGGCGAGTTGAAAACCATCACCTCGATTGAAATTCTGACATTTCGAGATCTCAATAGTTTCCTTTACTAGCCTTGGTATGTAATGGCGTTCGGTGGACAGGATTTCAGGGTTGTGAAATTCGATCCAGTGGTTAGGACCTGCGTCCAGCAGATGCTCAGCTATGGCAGATTTGTGTCTCTCGTTGTTTTTTACTGCCTTAATGTGTTCCTTGATGCGGCATGAAACAGTTCGCTTCGTCTGTCCTATGTACGACCTTCCGCAGCTGCAGTTAATTTTGTACACCCCGGGATGCTGAAAGGGAATCTTGTCCTTAGGGGAACGCAGACATTGCGCAATCTTTTTATGAGGAGTAAATATGGTCTTGATAGCATATTTGTCAAGAATTCGACCTATTTTATCTGTGACTCCTTTTACATATGGCAAAAAAGTCGGCTGTCGTTCCACCTTCGGTTTCATCACTTTTTTCCTTGGTTTGGTTAAACCGACTTGAGCCTTATAACCATTCCTGCGTAACACCAGTTGTACGTGGGATAATTCCTCAGCCAGATGTTCTGTATCACACAGATCATAGGCCCGATTTGTCAGTGAACTGACCACAGAATTAAGATGCCGGGGATGATGGTGAGAGGTGGCATGCAAGTACAGGTCTGTGTGCGTCGGTTTTCTGTACACTGTGTGGCTCAGAGACCCATCTTCTCTCGCTGTTATTCGAACATCCAGGAACGGTAACACTCGATCTTTCTCAACCTCTGCCGTAAACCGCATAGCATGGTGAACACTGTTTAGATGTTCTAGGCATTTTCTGACTTCTGTTTCACCGCCCTTAAGTATACAGAATACCTTAAGTATACAGATATTCTGTATACTTAAGGGCGGTGAAACAGAAGTCAGAAAATGCCTAGAACATCTAAACAGTGTTCACCATGCTATGCGGTTTACGGCAGAGGTTGAGAAAGATCGAGTGTTACCGTTCCTGGATGTTCGAATAACAGCGAGAGAAGATGGGTCTCTGAGCCACACAGTGTACAGAAAACCGACGCACACAGACCTGTACTTGCATGCCACCTCTCACCATCATCCCCGGCATCTTAATTCTGTGGTCAGTTCACTGACAAATCGGGCCTATGATCTGTGTGATACAGAACATCTGGCTGAGGAATTATCCCACGTACAACTGGTGTTACGCAGGAATGGTTATAAGGCTCAAGTCGGTTTAACCAAACCAAGGAAAAAAGTGATGAAACCGAAGGTGGAACGACAGCCGACTTTTTTGCCATATGTAAAAGGAGTCACAGATAAAATAGGTCGAATTCTTGACAAATATGCTATCAAGACCATATTTACTCCTCATAAAAAGATTGCGCAATGTCTGCGTTCCCCTAAGGACAAGATTCCCTTTCAGCATCCCGGGGTGTACAAAATTAACTGCAGCTGCGGAAGTTCGTACATAGGACAGACGAAGCGAACTGTTTCATGCCGCATCAAGGAACACATTAAGGCAGTAAAAAACAACGAGAGACACAAATCTGCCATAGCTGAGCATCTGCTGGACGCAGGTCCTAACCACTGGATCGAATTTCACAACCCTGAAATCCTGTCCACCGAACGCCATTACATACCAAGGCTAGTAAAGGAAACTATTGAGATCTCGAAATGTCAGAATTTCAATCGAGGTGATGGTTTTCAACTCGCCAGTGCGTGGAATCCAGTATTAGGTTGCCTCAAAAATAAAAATAAAAATTCGCGTTCAAAATGTGTTCAAAATACTATACGCAGTGATACAGTGAGTGTGTTTTGTCGGGACTTAGGTTCGAGTTCGAGTTCCAGTGATAACCGTAGCAAAAGACTAAGAAAGAGGGTAGATCGTTATGTCTGCACCTAACTTTTTAACTGTTCTCCAACCACCCGCATTCTTCAGTCTTCCCGTGAATATGGTGCATGTAACTGCGCCGAAATATCGGGAGCTCATTCCACAACCTTACCACGGTAAATATCCCGTAAATAATCATATAACTTTAGTGAACAACCGTGATAGTTTAAAACAGTGTCTTCCTATTTAAGTTAGATTATGATAGACCTATTATCTGCTAATTTATATTTTAATGTTATAAATGGTGACATTCGTTTTTACAATACTGCAAATTGGCACTAACTACTATTTGTAGTTAAAATTAAAGACGTTGATGTAAGGCAATGGTGAAATCATTTGCTTTTACTATAATTTATCATAAATTGCATAGTTAAGGCAATAAATTACAAATACATAAGTTTTACCTATTTGAAGAAACGAGTTTTTTGTATAGGTAAATATAATTATCGGACCTAGGTGACGTAAGGCCCAGATTTTTCCTTAGAATAAAAAAGCTCAAAGGCTATACCTTCAGCTTTTTTGAGCAATTCAGTTTAGGTTTAGTTTAGATGAAAATCACCCGAACGTGAACATTAACCCGCCATGATGCAGTTTGTGGTCACACAAATTTTCGCAATCACCTAAACAGAATCGCTTAAAACTGGTGACGATACGGCCGCTGGTAGGCACCTGACGCCAGTTGGTCAGAAAAAATGTTATCGTTTTTTACCTCGGTGACATGGGGCTTTTTTTTTAAGCGACTTAGGACCCATGCTTTTCTGAGACCTTGATTTCTACACATATTGGTCGTTCTTGTGATGCGCGAGCGGTGAGACGTAGAGCAGCTGTGCAAGGTTGCTCCTGGCGTACCGGCCACGTTGCTGTGGAGCACCGTGTCCCGGCCGACCCCACAGCGAAGCCCACGTCTCGTGGTGGCGACGCACGCTCTCCGCGGAGTTCTGACGACTCTCCTGCATCAGAAACATAATTATTATAAGTATCCAAGTTTAGAAATAACAGTTTTTAAGTACTAACTAGTGTTCTAAATAGGACGGTAATCTTACCGTTTTGGAAACTATTAGCAATGGCAGCACATAGCAGCTGCCATTTAGCCATGATATTTTTCACGGAAACGGTAAGTTTTTAGTTAAATCATTGGACGTTGAATTGCGGCCACTAGGTATTTGGTGGCACCACTAATCAATTGGACAATATAACGACACTGATCCAATTATTCAGACTTTATTATCAAAACCACTGGCACTGTTTCCACTCCAATTTTCTCTGGATGTCCATAAAGACTAGATTTTATCAGCCTTACCTCCTTTTGTTGACACTTCGCCATCATCTGATGTTTCAATATAGATAGATGTTCAGCGTCGATCATTTCGCGCCATCTATAAATGAAAGCGATCTGCCGTTATGTTAATCTGTTATATCACCATCATAATGGTAGTTTCTATCAGAATATTTTACGACCTGACTAATGAGACCCAAATGTTTTAGAATATCAAATGTCTTCCAGCTTATCTAATTGAATCTTTATTGAAATAATTTAAAGCTTGAGCGTGTCTATACAGTTCACGGCTTCACTGTGTTTTAACGAGCCGTGTTTTATCTTAATGAAATGGTATATCTTTGAGAATCAAGGCACGTCAAGATCATTATCATGACGAGTGGTGGTGAAGCAGGTATTCAGCTAATGAAATCCATAAATCTTCACACGTGTGTAATGTCATACAGCACGACGTGACGACCAACGCTACTCGACCGATAGAAAGCCGTGATGCAATCTCACTATTGCCGGAACGGTGATATTCCAGCGGCCATTAAGATCCACGGAATGGGTGTCGAGACGACGAGCTATCATTCTAAAATGGTCTAAATAATTGCCGACATCCAAGTGAATCCATTTCGTCTCATGATTATTATAAAGCTGGTACGCGCTTACGCCATGTTATCTTTCTCGTAGCGCAGTAGTTGTACTTTATGGTGGGGTGATTCAAGAATACTCAATCAATGAACTAAGCAACTTTAAGCGTGACGTAAGCAATATTTTTTCTTAGCCGTCGTTTTCATGGCGTCTGCTTGTGTTTAAATTTGTAAGAAGGTGCAGCCGTAGCCATAACTTGGATTTTACGTAGTTACAACACCTGTTGACATTTTACACGGATGCGTACAATGCGTACCTACTTGCGTATTCACTGTTTGGACGTAACCTTTCATAAGTGCCTGCGGCGATTGATTATAAAGAAATTGTAGGCACATACTTGGGTATTTATAAGTGTCACTGATACTTAATAGTTTTCTAAATTAGGGTCAAGTCTCACGACCTCTTGAAATTAAAAATATTTTCTTATGAGGACCTTGGCGCATATTGACTTCATTCATGTCAACAGCCTGAAATCTATGCAATCAAATAATTCATTATAAAATATGCTGCATCATGTATTTAACCACAGACAAACAGAGATTATATAGCCTAAAACTAAGTATCTATAGGTAGCTACGAGTAGAAACGCTACCATTACAGATATACCCTAAAGCTACACACTGACTAGATTTCAGCATAAAAGTCGGATTATACTTTCCGAACTCACACTCGCAGTTGGGCTTTCGGGTTTTATTTATATTAGTATCAGAACCGCTGAAACTGTCAGTCATCCCAATAGTAACAGATTTTGTTGATGTAATATAAGGATAGTACTCACTGGCATGCTTGCTCCGGGGGCCGCGTTACGTCACTGGATGGCAGCGTGCGTGCGCCGACTCGCCTCCTGCGTGCCAGCAACGGAACCAGTTCTATGCCACCAGTCACGCGTAGTATGCTCTCTTCTGGTGTCGGCTTTTTATCAATATTTTTTAAAGATTCCTCATATTTCGGTTGCTTCTCATATAAATCTTCGGGATACACCAACTTCGCTTCCTCTACGTTATGAAATCTCTTGTTGAATCTGCTTTTCTTGGGACTTCGCTTCCCTTTTCCTTTTGAAACACTGGTTGGTTTGATTTCTTTACGTCTTTCTTTAATATCATCTCTGTTGTTTTCTTCCATTTCCCCTCTAGGTCCTATGGGACCATTATTGTGACCAATGTCTGGTAATTTATCAGGTAAAACAGAAAAGTGAACGTTTTCTTTTTCAAACATATAGTCTTCGCAAAAATCATCGTCTCTCTTTACTTGAGGTAAAGTAAGCGAAGACCTTTGTTGGCGCCGATGCTCTCCATCCATCTTGTCAAAAATTTCTTGGTCGGTCCAACCCTGAGGTGAACATTTAGCAAACAAGATTAGTAAATAATAGTTCGATATAACAAGGGCTCGTATGTATAGGTCATTATTTGTTTCCCTACCATAGACTTTGCGAAATTTAGTCCAATATCCCGGGGGTTCCTCCACGTAGTGCCACCGGGGCCTGGCTTTCCCCAAGGCCCCTCCATTTGATGCTGAAAACATAAAACGAGATAATAAAAACCTTACAAAAGAGCTTGATTTAAACTGGTCAATTTACCATCTTCTGTTCGAACTCCAGGTTCCTTCTCATTTCATCGTGTAGAGCTTTTTGTCTTGTTTTAACCATATCATCTAAAACAATATTAAATATGATGAGGAGATTATCAAGAGATCTTAGTTATTATATAACAGTCAATAAAATAATCCGCGACGGCTGTTTTTTGCCTGATTTAATTTGATAAATATTAGTTTGAAATTAATAGAGATGATATTACATAACGCAGTCAAATTATCCGCACAGCTCTATGTTCATGCTACGTACGTGTACCTATTTGTGTGTTTTAGGGATTTTACCTAAAATCTCCTTATAGCATCTCTGCTGTCCGGGTGTCTGCCTGTACCGGATGTCATTGTCAACACTCTGGCGTAGATTCTCGGCATAGTAGCATTGCGGGTCTTCGCGGATCCGCAACGGGGTTTGTCGTAGCTTATGCCGGCGAAGTGGGGACGAAGCCCAGTAACGGCCGCCTTCGAACAATTGCACTCCCTGGAAAGGTTGAAGGAAGGACAAAGTTTATAGTCGAAATTTAAGTCGAATAGAGTCCGCTACATAGAGTTAGTTTCATATATACTAATACTATAAAGATTTTATTGATTTGATTTTGATTTGATTTGTATGTATGTTTGTAACGAATTGGCTCAAAAAGTACTGGACTGATTTTAAAAATTCTTTCACTGTTGAGAAGCTACACTATCCCCGGGTGACATAGGCTATAATCTATACCCGTGCGAAGCTGGGGCGGACCGCTAGTAATTGAATAACGCGCTTGGCCTAGCGCTGTTATCTGCCAACAAAATAAAGCGTTTCAAGTCAAGTTACTTTATTTATTTTTGGTACGAAAACATGTTGAAACCTTCCAACCACAAGTACTCAATTTTTATTTTAACAAGTTTCTTTCATGTGAGATTATCACAAACCTGTTTTGGTAGTAACTTTTAATGCAAAAATTATCAAGCAGACAAATTAGGTATGTAAAAACGTTGATGATGAAAACACAAACAAAATGTGTGTCAACTCTTGATATCTTCGGCAGAACAGGGGCCGGCCATTCTCACATTTTTTATCATAATTCATCTTCGTTACGTAATACGGTGCGGTGTGACCCGCGCGTTAATGATAGGTACTTTAAACGACCCTTTACCATATAAAGATTTATTGGTACCATCACATCGGTCACATGCTACTGCCTACCTATTTTTTACATCGAGCAATTAATAAAGTAGGCAAACGTGCTGAGCATTATGCAATTTGGAAGTTCCCTTTTTTACCACAATCTAAAAGTAATTTATATTTGCCAAAACTGGCTATAAACTTTCCATTGTATAACCCGGCCATATTTACCGGCATGGGTTTCGTGAATCAAAGGCAATTTGTAGTCATGCTTCGTTTTATGGAATGTTTAAGGGCACGCTACAAAAAAAGCAATTTTTCCTGCGCGGTCTTCACATTTATTATCATATTGTATTTTTTCCCCACGCCGTGCCCGTTCCACTGCTGAGCAAAGACTTCCTTCTTCTTCAACTCCATTGTGATGTCCTACCTTACCTAAGTATCTTTGCAATATGCATCCAGTTTCGCTAATATTCTGGCGTTTATTCCGATCTCGCTGCGTATTTTGAGTCACTTGTATAACGTAATTTTTTGCACGTTGCATAATATTATAATCATATTAATCACATGAAAAAGTTTATAGTCGAAATTTGAGTCGAATAGAGTCCGCTACATAGAGTTAGTTTCATCTATACTAATACTATAAAGAAAAAAAAATTGTATGTAAGTATGTTTGTGACGAATTGGCTCAAAAAGTACTGGACCCAGTGTGAAAAATGTCCTGAATTTATTTATTTATTTATATTAAATTGCTTATTTTATTTTAATTATTCAATCAACGGATCGTCGGGATTTTATGCATAGAGATAGTTGGAAAACTATGAGTGATTTTGTGACACATTTATGATCCGGAAAATGTGGAGTTCCTAAAGTAATTTCCACGTGGCGTGGGTGAAACCGTGGGGCGCAGATATTACAACATAAAATAAAACTCATCATCATCATCATTTCAGCCATAGGACGTCCACTGCTGGACATAGGCCTCCCCCATCGATCTCCAAAAGGGCCGGTTGGAAGCGGCCTACATCCAGCGTTTGCCTGCGGTCTCTTTTAGATCGTCTGTCCATCTTGTGGGTGGACATCCTACGCTGCGCTTACCGGTCGGTGGTCTCCATTCCAGAACTTTTCGACCCCATCGGGCATCTGTTCTGCGTGATATGTGCCCTGCCCACTGCCACTTTAACTTGCTAATCCGGTGGGCTATGTCGGTGACTTTCGTTCGTCTACGGATCTCCTCATTTCTGATTTGATCTCATATAGAAATCCCGACCATAGCCCTCTCCATAGCTCGTTTGTGACTTTGAGCTTGTTTATGAGGCCCATAGTGAGAAAATGAAACTACTTTTATTAAAAGCAAGTGCGTTTATTAACTATTAAATAAATGCTGCGATCTAGTTTCTACATTGTGTTACCCTCAGTTCGTCTTCTGGGTAGATGCCCTTAGCGCGTATGTCGGTGAAGCGGATGCCGCGAGCATTGGGCGCTCCGCCACCGGCACGCCCCCAGGGCTCGTATGTCGCCAGCTCTAAGCGGGCCTGCATTACCAAAATGTTTGATTGATTTCAAATGATCTAATTACATTTATTTTATTTTTTATTTTATTTAAGTTCAAATGCTTGCTGTGCTTACAGCGAAGCCAACGCGCACAGGGCGTACATATAACATCTTTAGGGTAACTTCTTCGATAAATACGTAAATATACACGTAAGTATAGCTATAAGTTCGGTAGAGCAATGTCGCAGTAGCCATCGTCACAAGCGCAATGCAGTCATATCTAAGCCGGTTCAATTCTTTTGAATTAAATAATTTAAAAAAGACCACTTAAAAAGTCTGTTCTAGCTTATGGCTATATTTCAAGAGTAGTTACATTGAAGAGTTATTTAAATTTGAAAAAAAATATTTCACCTCCAAGTGCGGAAAATTTGAAAATGAACTTCCCGTATCGCTTGTTTTTTTTTTTTGTAAAATTGTTTTAATTATAACGCCCAGCCTTGCTTTGGCGGCACCTACCTCTAGATTATTTTCTTAAAGGTATGGGTACTATACCTACCTAATGAAAAAGGAACAGTACCTACTGACAGTGATAATTCTCTTTTTTGGGTTCCACCTTTCCAGGACTTTACCTGTGCCTGACTTTCCAACTTCTGCCTTAGCCTGACCTCGTTGCGCTCCCTCGCAAGCTGCTCACCATCCAGCCTCGTCCTCTCGGCCTGATGTCGCTCCCGGGCACGCCTCCTCAAAGAGCCCGACGTCGGAGCGCTCAGCCTCCTGGGACACGATATAATAAAAGAAGTAGGTAAATATGTAAATGAGGCAAATGAAATTTTGACACGATAAAAATTACCAGACTTTGTCCACAACAAATTGATCAGGTGCTAGTTAATTATACTTAATGATAATCTCATCAAGGTTGTTGGAAAACCAAATGAATATAATAATTCAATTTGGTTATGACGATTTTCTAGTGTAATTCCGCTTCTTCTTTCTGTAGAAGCGGAATTACAAGAATTCGTCATATACAAATTAAAAATGGACTTCCGCAAAGTAACGCCTGATTCTATCAACTATCAGTGCTAATTTAATTCAATTCAAAGGAGTTGTACCTAAATTAGTATGGAGCCTGGTACTTTATTCTTAACAAATCTCAACTTTTTTGCACGAAATGTGCCACAAATATAGAGCCTAAATGAGCTACAAAAAAAATTATAAACCCTTGCATTTTTTTTAAATAAATTTTTAAAAAATATGTGGAGTAGAAATACTGGATTGATTAACAGCAACACTGCAATCCTAAAATGTCCGAAAGCAGCAACACTGCTCGTCACATTAAGGGTTCCAGGGTTTTGGCGCCACCGTGAAAAAAAAAACATAGTTGGCTTGATTATTTTCCTAAACTTCTATATTTTCCAGTGTTAATGCGTAATAATGGTGCATTATTATTTATTAATTTTTCGTGAACGTACTCTAGTGTGGGTAAGTGAAACATGTTATTTCGTGTTGTTTATAAAACGCCATAGAAGTCTCTTGTAAAGCCTGCACCACGTTACTGGGGCATGAATTTGACTTGACCGTGACTTGTTTTTCTTGACTCTGACTGCGGCTATGACTATAGCTTGTTTGGCCCTATTTAATAGAAAGTAAATTCGAATAATATTACCAATGAAGGACATTGTATCCATAGCCATGAAAATACGAACAAAAAAAAACGTTTTCGTTATTTCGTTAGCTTCGATTCGAATTTAGTTTGAGTTTTTGGCGCCAACGTAGAAAAAACATGTCGGCTCGTTGGATTATTTTCCTAAACTTGTGTATTTTCGAGTATTAATGTGTACTAACTGGTGAATTATTATTCATTAAGTGTTCGTAAACATGCTCGAGTGTGGGAAAGTGATATAACGAGGTAAAACGTGTCTTTTCGTGTTGTTTCTAAGCTCCATAGAAGCTTCTTGTAAAGCCTCCACCACTTTACAGGGGCATGAGTTTGACTTGACCGTGACTTAGCTTGATTCTGACTGTGACTATGACTTGTTTGACGCTATTAATACTACATAAGCTGTTTACTACGACTAAAGGACATTGAATCCACGGTCATGAAAATTTTAACAAAAAAAACGAATTTCGTTTGTTGAGTCGCAAAACTAAATTGTCGGTCTTGCTTGGCTTGGCTTGGTTTTTTGTGTGTTTATTAGCGGTGGTTTTTGGCGATATTTCTTTTAATTGTTTGACCAGTGACGGCAGCGCGATCTCATAGATCCATGAATATGGAAAGCAGTGTCTTCGTTCGCCATACAGATCCAGCCAGAATAACGCGGTAATAGGGTATTCTAGTAAGTACCTAGGTAACTTAACGTTTTATGGTGAAAAATTAAAACGTTATGTACGTAATATAAATTAAAAAAATATCTTGGTAGTACAATTGAAATTGAATTTGAATATGTAAATAAAATAATAAAGATAGTAGTCAACTGTCACTGCTGTCAGTGAGTGATTAATCAATGTCTCTGATTTTTTTCGCCTACCGGGCAGGCTAAAGCCTTTAAGGCCATGTTGCATAAGTGTCGCCATGACTTTTTGTTAAATTACGTACCTTTTTGGCTTATGCCGTAAGGCCTATCAATCAAAACTATGTCTTGAAAATACGTTCCGTTTTACGTTACTCAAAACTATGACTGAAAATACGTTCCGTTTCACGTTACATGAAATTATTTCTTTTTCATAATTTTCAGGAAATTGCAGGCCTAAAAAAATATTTTTTTCAATTGGTACCTTTTAGATTTTTATTGCTCTTTCCAAAAACCGCATTATGGTAGATGTTAGATTTTTCTTTTATTTTAGTACCACAACGGGACATCTCCTTTGATTCTTTATACACTTTACTACAGCTACAGATAACTTTAATACAGAAAATCTGTCAAATCCGATGTTATAACGTCGATACTTAAGACTTTTTTAGGTCAACTTTGATAAATTGCGAGTTTTTACAGGTTTGTTTAGAGTATAAAGCGTCATAACGAAATTTGTAAATTTGTGCAAATAAAAAGGCCCTAATTTGAAAAACAGGAGGTGTCGTTAAGATGTCAGAACCTAATTATCAAAGACTAATTATATATTCAAACCAACCAGAAATTCATCAGAGACATCTTCACAAAAGAGTTTAAGTTGAAGACATTCATCAAATTTGGTGTAAGCATTTATCACTTGCAATAAAAATAGATACAATATTAATTTTAAAATATGAATCCGAGAAGCGTGAGTATCTATTTGTATGTTTGAGTGTTGTTGATCAAAAAGAAAAGAAAAAAAAAACATTGTTTATAAAGCTCACAAGTAATTTCACTTTACTGAACCGTGTCAAGGTGTACCTAGTGATTACAATTAATCATTAAGTACTTCATTGAGTAATGAAAACCCACATATAATTGAAAGCGTGAATCAGAACACCACGATATTGCGCTTGTTAATCGACATGAACTGTTTTGCCGCAACATTGCAACAACTGACCTTTTGTCGACTCTCATAACTCATAATTATTCTTTATCGATAATCTCTAAATGAGTATCAAGTACCTACCAACTCATTTAGAAAGCACTTCACTGCCATTAAGATGCCTTACCTACGCAATCGACGTGAGTGCAAAGCAAACATCTGAACTAATAGTTTCACTTGTCCCAACAAAGATGTTCATATCACAAAACAAGCAGTCATAAAACAAATTCTTATAATTATGAACGTGGACAGGAAATATTGTAGAATGAAAGAAATCATCGCTGAAAGTTCGACTGTGACTGCGCGGCTAATGCCGCCAACTGGCGATTTGTGAAATGTTTCGCGAACTTGCGGGAATTCGAAATGATATCGTGCACGCTCTAGTGCATGTTTTCATTGACAAACGATATGGCAAACTCGCGAATAACAGTTGTTTTATTTTTATTTGGTCTGAGTTACTCATAGTTTAAATTGATTAAACTTCTATATTTTTTACCTAACACTGTGTTCTTCCTGAAAAATACTTGCCTAATTTAATGCTAAAATAATAAATGATTATTTATGTGCTAAGATTTTGAAAGTTTCCACTATATAGTATGTTGGGGTGAGTCCATGTCGGTAAAGACAAAGGAGACGGACTTTCATGATTCCTACCTAGATAAGTACTTTCCTACAGTCGTTTGATGAACCTAAGCTTGGCAATTAAATTAACGTGCATTATAAAAGTTTCAGTAGTAGGTAGGTATTATTAACATTATTCAGTAGTACCTATTAACCATTATACGCCTAGGAACTATCGTTAGAATTAGCTTGTTACAAAAGGTATTCAAATAAAGTTTATTTGATATGCAGCGCTTCGCGGTGTCTATCGCTATCATGCATAAACAACTTTTGTTTTCGGAATACCTAGGAATACTCTTACTCAGATAAATACATTAAAAAGTACTTACATGTCTGTAAATTTGCAGTGTTCTTTCATGAAGGAGTTTGTGAAAGCTCCGCCTAAATATTGTCCATGTATTTCTTGACCTATGCCTATCAAAACTTGATACACGTTAGTTTTTCATGAAGGTAAAACCTTATCTGTCATACAACATTAGTTTTGAAAGGCTGACTGTTTTGCAAATCATGATTCGTTTTAACGAAGTGTTGTGCCTTACAAATAGAGTAATGGAATAGCAATAAAGTAGGTCGTAGGTTTGTTTGTACGCCAGTTTAACGCCGAAAGTGCGGCTTCACAAAAGCTATTCAATTTCCTTGTTTACTTCTTACAAATTTGAGTAACCTACATTTGTACCAACATTTTCTATAACTACTCAACTAACGTGTTTATTTTTAAAAGTAATTACAAATTAGGTATAAGTTAAGTAGGTACTTAACTACTCCAATATTTCCTAATCTTTGATCTAAATGGAGCAAAACTGTAGACGCTAATAAAAGTAAACTTATTGAAATTCGATCAGCCGTAAGTCAATTGTTTTGCGGATATCATTGCGTTATATCTAGCAAGCGTGCGCTGCAAAAATTCCAACAGGGTTATTTAATAAAAACAATGGTTGAATACAATATCAACTGTGTTTGTGTCGACTGTCGAAAGCACGTTGCTGTAAATATTGCTGCAGGAGTTAACATTTTGTTTTTATTTGTCTTTTTACAAAAGTAAAAAAATCTAAGCCTACACTTTACATGCTTTGAATTAATTCATTGGTAAGAGTTAGATAAGTAGAACTAATCAATTATACCTACAAACAAGAGCACCTGAATTCCAGGAAATCTCTAATCTAATATTGGATTACTAGTTCCAATCGACTCAGTATCTAATTTCCAGTATCTGTAGGCTCCTATCAGTTAGCGTACTTAGACGTGCACGTGCCATGTCAGTGCTACGTACATTTTTCATATTTGCCAGCTCGTCCTGGAGCTCAGTGGTGCCGGGCGCGGCATCGATCGCCAGACCTACAATACGGAGCCTTGCCTTGTAGTCAAGGACGGACCACAGGATATTGTCTGAGGGGCTCTAAGAATAGGCTAGTTGACTGGTGGTTTCATTCATTACAAATAAGGATATAATTAAATAAATTACCTACATATACCTACTCACTGAAAAAAATATTTGATATGCTGATAAATTTCTGAGATATTAAACGCTTAAATCCCAGAAATGTAGCAGAAGTGTTTGGTGAGGATTGAAAGGTATGCAAAGGGTGTGTTAGTATAGCATTTGTATAGATCACGTGCGGTTTGACGTCATAACTTGCTATAGTGCTGTCTCTAGTGGTCTCTGTCTAGCATTAAATAAATTTTTGAACAAATTTTAATTTTGTTTTCGTTGATGGGCACTATTTATGATCGTTTTAGGGTTCCGAACCTTAAAAGGGGAACCCTTATAGGATCACTTTGTTGTCCGTCTGTCTTTCAAGACCCTTTTTCTCATAAACGCGTAGAGGTATCAAGTTGAAATTTATATCAAATACTTGGGTCTCTTACACCTGTGAAAAAATCCAACTTGTGAGTCGACGCGATCTAAAGATAAGACAGTTTATGTGGCATATTTTCATATGCATAATCAAAGATTTTCGCATAGTGCGTTGCCTACTTTTGAGTACTCTATTCACTCTTAGTTTGAAACAGTCCAATTTATACTATAACTAATACTTACTTTAATGACTGTTAATACTTTGTCCTAGTTAGCAGAACTCAGGTCAGGGGGAATAGCGCCCAATCCTTCCTCACCAGCGCCGTCCAGAAATGCAGTCGTTCGTACATATCTTAGCAGCACGCGAGGATGACACAGTTCCCGAATATGGGTCATGTGTCAGCTTGAGTAGCGATGCTCGATAACTTTTATGACGGTAATAAAAGTACTGGAAGGTCATGTCTATTAAATATTGCAATAATAATTGTCAAATATTACTTGTTAGAATACTGTACTATTGACGCGGAAGGATGGAAGACAGTTTCGACGAGGTTATAGGAACACGACACTTGTGAGTAGCTCAAGCATTTTTTTAAATTAAACAATTAAGTTATTAGTGGCCAGTGTTATCAAATAGGTTAAATAAGTATTCGGATACTTGTCTTCGTCGTCAAAAGATAGCGTGACTATGAAGAAATAAATTTTTGAGTATAACTACACACATGTGCACTGGTGGTACACTGGTGTAACTATGAGGAAGAAATGCTTCTGTATATATATACCACACTGGTATGACATTGTTAACATCTAGCTAAAGTACAATATAGACATGTGCCTTAATTTAATAAAAACTGGTTGTACTTTACATGAAGTTCATAGATAGAAACCAATGACGATTTATATTATCTCTTTGATACTTATGAAACTTACTTCTTACTAAACTTACTGATGTCTGGTGTAAAGACCGATATTAAATCTACAAGTTATTTGAAGGGTATTCATAGGGCTGGAAAAGAAGCAACAAAGTTACCTTTTACCTATACTGGGGCTACGCAGAAAAGGTGTACTAATCCGAAAGGGGTCCATACTCTCATACTTTTACTATTAGCAACTGTGAAATCGCGAATTGTTTTAGGGGCCTTCCGGCCAACTGCTTTAGCGGTATCAAACTAACGTTAAAACCGCGCAGTTCTGAAAATCACACGAACGTGAACCTTAACGGTTTGCGGTCGCGCTACATTTGTTCATCACCTAAACTGGATTGCTTTAAACAGCTAGCCGTAAGGCCCCAGCTGTTCCATTGAAAACGGTCATTCACGCTCGACAAAATGTATGGAACAGCTGATATTTTTATCTCGATTTCAGTTTTGGTCCCATAGTTAAATTTATTCAAAATCATGAGTATAACGGAATCCTTTCGGCTTACTACACCCTTTCCGCGTAACCCAGTATTGTTTTTAGATGCGTGAGTAGATATCTAGCTGTAAAGATTTGATAGAACCAATAGAGCACGGACGGGGCTACGATAACGTAACATGAATAGATATTCCTTCCTTGAGACCTTACGATCGTATCCAATGAAATAAAACAATATTGTGTAACTAATATTTATATTAAAAATTATTCATGATTTAGCATTTTACAGAATAATAATATTTACAAACATATGAGCTACGTACATGTCTACATACATATAAATAAAATTCATTGACTCCCATTTAGTTTTTAATGTACAAAACATACATCTCCACCGCCTTATATTGTTTATTGTCATGGCCGACGTAAACACCAAGAAAATAGTTATTTGTCATATTTACTATTAGTTCTCTTAATATAACTACACCCTATTGTAGCTTAACATTGTTTAAAATAATATTTATTTATACATTAATTGCTATAAGTGTTTTTTATCAGAGTCTATGTAAGTTTGTAAATTTATAAATGTCTGAAAGCAACACCAACCACCACCCAAATATTTTATATGAAAAATTCATACATCGACAACATCGAGATACGATTCCTATAGAGTCACAATCTCTCAGTGAAAACAGCCAAAAAACGTCCGAGCGTCATTGCGCATACATTATATAGTTCACAATGCCACATTTACTCCAATTTAGACGTTATGTCGCTTGCATAGTGTTCAACGTTAGTTGTCCGCTATGTCATCGTAGCTCTGACATCGCGCGGCGTTGTAGTCAGAACCTTGTAACTAACCAAAAAGTCGCCGCATTTCGTAGCGTGGGCCGAGTTTTGGTTCGGTTTTTTTTTTGGGACGATTATCTCTATATATATATATATATATATATATATATTGTATCTCGATGATCGACAATTAATAATTAAAACCAACTTCAAGACTGTCTGAAAAGCAGCAGAAATATCAAATCGTAGATATCTGATGACGATTTTCTGTTGTTTTTGTAAATTGGTGTGACAATATCAGTAGTTACGTCGGCCCTAAACTATTTATTACCTCATTAGTGACTAATATTTGTTAAATAATAAGAACTTTAAGAGAAAAAGTTTAAAGAATACTGCGCTCTTGGTGCACTTTTCGAGATTGGAGAACCTCGTACATGAACTTCAGTGAAACTGAAGTATTACAATAGTATTTACAATTAACATAATTATCTAATTAGCTATATCATGCTCGTTGTGCCCGCTGGCTCTCCACGGTCGTCTGTGTGTCGTGCCTCGAACAAAACTTACAATTTAAAACTAAAACAGATTATATTACACACCTCTAGAATGTAACGTGACACTAAAGAAATTGAGGTAATTGGTTCTGAAGACATTACACGGGTAACTTATCCAATGACTCTCAGTATTTACAACAAACGCGAGGCGCCGTCCGCATTGATTTTAACTACAAATAAAAACCTCAAAGATTGTAGTCCACGCTTTCTGCTAATCGGTAACACATCTGCAATGCTTTGGACGTGATTACTTAGTTGATTTTATCACACGTGTGTTGTGTCAACAATGCATAAACGCTTGAGCCTAATGTGGACCCGTATCGTGAGTTTAAGGGCCGTATTACAAAATGCAGTCGCTCTATTTTTGGTATCTGATTTTCGGGCATAAAACAAACAAAAAAGCCGTAATTGTCAAGTAGAATATAAAACTAGTAAGCCATAACATGAAAATTGTTCAACGAAATCCAGTCTCAGACTTTCCCTCCGAGAGTTTTACGATAACCTACTTTTGTAAATTGGAGTTGATATGTCGAGCATTCCAAAATTTGAAGCCGTTATTTTCAATAAAATACAGATCAACTTGTTACAGAAATTGAATTTTCTATAGATCTTTCTATTTAATAGAATCAGAACACCTAAAGTACAGTTTTCGATGCATTTTTCGTCAAAAAATGTGAGAGGGCTTCTCAACTTGATTCAATTTAGGTGTGACAAATAACGTAAACGTGAACCTTAACGCGTTGTCATACGGTTTGCGGTCGCGCACCATGTCACAGTCACCTAAACAATGGTAGGGCCCATTGTTTATATAAATATGTTCTATAAAAAAAACTAGTTTCCACGCGCCATACTTATGGAAGAAGAAGTATGGCGCGTACAGCGCGTAGACAGATCATTAAAATGGATTGGATTATTAAGCGTTTACGCAAAAGGTTGGTATATACGATAGAACTGGGACACTAGATTTTACACTTGCATTGCCTTGTGAGAGATTAGGAGAAAGAGTGGGGTACTTGGATTACACGGAAAGGGTACTATGCCAAAAGGAAGTCATTGTCTCTCTTTGTTATGATTTTTTTACGATGAAAATCGCGAAAAAATTCAGCTGTTCTATAAAAGTTAGTTGGGTGCAATTTTTTTTTCTTCTATAGTATGCTTTTATTTTTGCGACCCTTGTAGATTCTGTACAGAAAGTTGTTCAAAACAATGAGTACAAAGAGCCCCTTTCAACTTAGTACACACTGACTGTCATTTTGAAGTCAGTCCATATACACAGTCAACCATTTGAAAATGCTTTCCAAACGTATAAGCGCTTGGTACTTAATTCATCCTTAGTAAGTTTAGCTTAGATAGAGCCGTTTACGCCCGGAAATTTCTTGCCAAGTGTAACTGTGTATATTATGGAAACTGACGTAGTTAAAAACTGTGTACTTGTTAAAAACTGTGTACATGTTAAAAACTGTGTACATGTTAAAAACTGTGAACTTGTTTAAAAGTGTGTACTTGTCCACTAGAATGCAAATCAATATATGAACGGAGTCAAAAAAAATGTAACCAACAACTGAAGCGTAAGTACTCAATTTTGTGATGATAGTTGACATTGTGCATCAAAACACAGGTACATTCTAATTCTACCACTAAAAATAATTGCACGATACACGAGTATAAGAATAGAGATAATAAAAGCATACAAAACAAACAACATTACTATATACAATTTTTCAACGTTCCACATACAATATATCGTTTGATATGAGTCAAGAAGTACACTTATATTATGTACACCGGTATTTGGTAACAGAAAAAAAAAAACATTCAGTTCACTCGTACGGCCGATAGCTCTCGCTAGCGAAATATATTCATAGGAAACTACCTTAATATAAATCAGGTCACACAAGTGAAGGACGCAAAGACAAATACATGTACTATCTATGTAAATAATTAAACTGCTAACAAACTATCGGACGCGTCCGTAAGTCGCGGCTGACGGACGCGATCTAGCTAATACGTTCACACTAAACTGTATACTATCGATTATTAGTCGCGGACGTGCGCTTGAGCGATCGATGTTCTAAGGCGAGATAGCCCTGGATTTTTAATGTGAAACATCTATTGGCGCGCTTTGGCAATAAAACCAACTCGTATGTCGTGACAGTAAACGACATGACGCTCTCTTATGCCGTCATGTTTCACATCTGCTGGGCGTCCCGTAACGGCCAATATTTATTTTTCCATCCATCAGTCGCGGCTTACGGACGCGTCCGATAGTTTGTTTGCAGCTTTATACAATATATTTTATAATATGTAACATACGAATTCATCATCAGTTCGACTGATTCAATAAATAAATCTATATAACAATATAGTGTTGAATATCATTTTCTATATGTATAATATCTGGACAGATGGTACGAGTCGACGTGAAATGTCTACGATAATATCTAACCATAGAGGCTTCACGCACACACGCACTATACACGCACACTCCAATAAGTCTCCGGCCTCGGCCGCGTACAAACACACACTCTAAATTTAATTTAAAAAATACGTTCCGACTGTAGAGACCCTTACAAAAAAGGAACCGATAAATTCCCATGGCCTCGCACGAACCTTTAATTCAACAAAGGCTATGGTGACGAGAATGAAAGGATACATTTTCAAAGTACTCTTAGGAATACGTATAAACGCTACACTATCGATAGAATCCAAAAACTACTTTGAAACATTCGTGGTCGAAATGTCGGAGAATCAGCCTGCACCTACGAAGCTAGCATCGGCGGCAATTCGATCTCGTTGAGAACGAACGCCTCTTACAGACTTTTTACTTGTACTAAAGTGTAAACAAACATGTCGGAATGTCAGTTGTCAAACGCTGTATTTTTATTTGAAAGAAATAGGCAGTGAAAGTCCTGGACATATCGAAAAAGTGTCCTAGAATGACAAGTGCCGAGAAATGCCACGTAGTCGATGAACAGTATAAGCCCTTAACTGTCACTGCAATTGCTAGGCAAGCGTTACATTTACCATCAGAAAAATATTTTGTTCGACTAATCATTTAATAGCTTAAAATGAGCAACAGCGTAGAGAAACATAACAGCACTATAGCTGTGTTCAACAATCAGCCATGTTTGAACATTTAGACAAGTTTAAAAAGAGTATAACGCTACCGGCTTCGTCGGAGGCTAAACGATCCTATTAGAAGAGGCCTCCGAAAAAGCTAGCTGATTTGAAGGCGTAAGACAAGGCCTCCGAGGGAACTAGCTTACTTCGAAGGCTATGTTTCTATTAGACAAGGCCTAGGAAACTTGCGTACATCGAAGGCTACATGATCCTATGGAACGAGGCCTCCTAGAAAGTTACCTCTGTCGGGGGTTATATAACTATTACCGCCTACCTCGCTAGCTCTGGCGGGGGGCTATTTGATCCTATTGAGGACGAGGTCGGTGGTGATGACGAGGCCCTTCTGGTAGGGCGAGTCGGCGAGGTCTGCGGCGAGGCGCGCCGCCTCCGCGCCGTGCTTGCGCGCGAGGAAGCGCGTCTGCTCAAGCCCGCGCGACTTGTGAACCAACTCGAACGCCTTTTCGACGTCGCCCGACTCTTGGAACCGCCTCATTATCATCGGGTTCAGTTCTGGGTACTGGAATAAAATGGGAATCATCGTTACATATCACAATAATTAGACGTTTTTTTATGTCTGACAGACTAGGCATATTGTCCACAACTCAGTTTCTGAAGAACTAAGTAGGCCTCTGTAGAACTAAATATCTAGCTCATACTATGTCATTTCATTGTATTAAGGCGGGACCGAACCTCGGGTCATTTTTATATTTTCTATTCGATTTTGATGAAATATAGTATGTTTGAATTGGAAATACAAATATCCAAAATTACTAAGGCAATTAATAAAAAAAATTGTTTAAAATAAAGAAGTTCAATTTTAGAATGTTACATGCCAATATAAATATGTATACGTTAAACTAAGTGTTATCAAAATCGGACAAGTGACTTTAAAAAAAGTTTTAAAAAAATAAGGCAGAGTGTCGGTATCAAGTAGTACAAAGGTCTTATCTCCATCTTGTAAGATGCTTTCGTTTCACGAGATATAGACATTAGCCTCAATTCTGTTAATACAAGTTTATTTCTTTAAAAGTTATAAAACCGACAACGGTATTAATGGCGGATCTTTTGCAAACGGTACACCTTAACATTAAATTATGAACCAAACTTTTTTTATTTTAAAATACCAAAAATATTTAATTATATGCCTATTATTAACAAGAGAAGCAATAAAAAATCAACCCCACTTTTCATACATCCTTAAACTTGGCATCCTTTGTAAGACTCGGCGATGTCCACGAAAATTTTACTAGGAATGTATTGCCCATATAACGTTAACCCTAATATTTAGCATAATTTTATTTTACGCCTTGCCGAAATCAATCAGATATGCCAAGTCGCTTTATTTATTGAACAACTAGCGACCCGCCCGCCCGGCTGCGCACGGGCGTTACTTACGTGCGAAGCCGGGGCGGTTCGCTTGTTACATATATAAACCTTCCGTGAAAAATTATCTAACTGATGGTGAAAACCGCATTAAAATCCGTTGCGTAGTTTTATAGATCTAAGCATACATAGGGGAGAGACAGACAGCGGGAAGCGACTTTGTTTTATACTATGTAGTGATGATTCTTACCGATATGGCACTGTATAGCGTAAGGATTTCATTCCAAAACTGGAGTAAATAACTAATGCCTAACCAATGCCAATGTCTTATTTGGCTTTGCATCGTCGCGTTGTAAAATAAAATTAATGTCAACAAAAATATCAGCAACGCAGGGCGGGTCTTTAGAAAGTATAAATTTTCGAAAGACATGCGAGTTTGTATTGTCGTTTTGTATATTTGTATATTTTGTATACTGTATATGCGAAAGTAGTATGTTTCTTTAATTGGTACTTTTTCACGCTTTACCAACCTTGGTTAAATTCGGCAAAGAAAAGTGTATAAGTATAAAGATTTTTGTGTTTTCCAAAAAACAATGTAGTAAGCCTGTAAATCGTTCGTAGAGGTGAAGCTAGTTATTATGTATCCAAAAAACTACGAGTATATATAAAAAAAAAAACTACTCAAAATATTAATAAATACATCGTTTAAAATGCCAACGGCGTAATTGCAAGAGCCACACTTGCAAAAGTATGTGCAACACATCCACTCAGCTGGGTAAGGCTGTGGAACTGGTTTCGTGCCTACATATTTCAAATAACTTTACCAACAGATTCATTGCACTGCGGAATAGAAACAAGAAACACAGCAAACTTTGTTTTTTGCCGTTATGCCATGAACAACGGGTAATTTTTTTTTATAGGCTTGCGTTTGAGCGCCAACTCGCCTGATGTCAAAGTGGCGTTAGCATACCTTGTTGAGGGAATTTAGTGATATTTTTTTAAGGCGACTAGAGCACCTTCTTTTTTGCATCGGTTAAAAAAACAAGTAAAGGCAATATATCTGGGCAGCCCTAAAAAAGATAACATAAACCTACAACCTATTAAAACATAACAGTCAATCGTTATAACGTAAAGATTTATTGGACAAAAATACAATGATAAAATATCTGGAGACTAGAACATCTCTTATCAGCTGTAGTTGCCGGAGAGAAGCTGTTATGGTAACTAACTAATGAAACTTGTTAACACCCGCGAGTTAATATCGTTAAGTTTTCTGAAATGTTCTAATATTCTGTGCAATTTTCTTAACGTAAGAACCTTTAACAGAGTATGAGAAAAGTAAAAAAAAAAAATATAAATGAAATCGGTAAATTCGTTCTCAAGTTATGGCGTGACCAAGGTAAATAAGGATTCATTTATATATATATATATATCACGCCACGTTGGTCACGTCATAACTTGATATATATATAGAAGTTGATAGATATAGTGATATAGTTTATACCTTCTCACAAGCGAAGAGCACGGGCGCGGTGGCTAGACCGAGTTTCAGATCGGCGGCGGTGGGCTTGCCCATGGCCTGCGCGGAGGAGACGAAGTCCAGCAAGTCGTCCACTAGCTGGAAGGCGAGCCCCAGGTTGCGTCCGTACTGGAACGCCAGCTCGCACGTGTGCGCGTCCGCGCCGCTCAGCACTGCAACCTGCAACATACAACAACATGTTTACCACTTCCGCATGGAGTGTGTCCAGGGGGCTTACGGCTAGCTGTTTTAAGCGATTCAGTTTAGGTGAAAAAACTTGCGCGTCCGCAAACCGTAACAGGGCGCGTTAAGGTTCACGTTCACGTGATTTTCCGAACTGCGCTATTTTAGCGCTAATTTGAGACCGCGTAAGGAGTTGGGGCCCAATTATAAGAAAAACTTTATTTAGTACCTAATAATTGAATAAATTAGATATGGGGCTGATTCAGAGCGTCTTACCGGCGAAACATCAAGCGCGGCTAGGACGCTCTATCAGTTTATTTAAGGACCACAGGAAAAATCTCGTGTATAACATGAAACTGACATAGACATAGAGACTGACTGCCTGCAAATGAAGGCACATAAGTAGAAACATTAAGACATGTTTAGGCAAAGACATGGAAAAGAGTGGATGAAGATAGCTAGACAGGAAAATATGATCAAAACTTGGGAGATCTACGCCAAAGAGGCGACATCTACACCGGACTAAATTCATGGTTTGTCATGTAATTTTACACGAAAGAAAGGAAACAAAAAAACGACAAGCCATACCAAAAAAAAATTGACAATGAAATAATAACAATGCGAGTCTAATAACAATGAAACTAACAAACAAACATAACTTTGAAATAAGAATATGAAAATATAAAATAATATAAGTTAATAAGTATACTTGTAACATAATAATGAGTAGGTGAATAAAGGCCTTTTACTTATTTACTTTTACTACAAACCGTTCACCAGTGAATAGCACTACGTTATAAAAAAAAACGGGATATTTTTGCACACACGGTCATCTGTTTTCAAACTAACCAAACCTTGTACTATGGCTACCAGGGACTAGTAAACTTATATATCTTTAAATACATACTTAAATAGACATTTCCACCCAGTGATTAGATTTAAAGTTCATCATCAGTAGTTCAGTAGTTCATTCATCTCTTTTACTCACGTCGATATTGATATCAACAAGAAAGAGATAGGGTGAATGTCATATATGTCTTTGAACTTTTTGAGGTTTTTAAACCTACCGTTTCCTCACTATGTTTTTGAGGGATGGCACCGGAACTGCACATAATTTATTTAGGTACAAAATAAGTCATTGGTGCAGGGCCGAGGATCGAACCGGGTGCCGTCAGATTGTAAAGCGCACATGCTACCGCTCAACCAACATCGCTCTGAAATGCAAATGAATATTTTCTACTGACCGCTTTGACAGAGTTGGCGACGAGCGAGGCTGTCTTCCTGTAGGTCTTGGTGAGGTAGTGCGCGAACCGCTCGTTCTCGGTCTCCTTGCTTCCGAGCTGCATGAACTCGCCCTGCACCAGGTCCGTCACCACCTGGAATCGGAGAAACGTCAATTTACAATACAACATTATATCTGACTAACCATTCAGGAGACAGGTTTATAATTTACTAGCAACGTACCCCGGCTTCGCACGGGTGTAAGACTTATTTTTTATGCACTTTGGGTTACATTATTGGAGTTTTAGTAAGGATCCCTTTTTTTGTTGAAAATATAATATAGCCTATGTTAACCGGGGATAGTGTAGCTTCCCAACAGTGAAAGAATTTTTCCAATCGGTTCAGTAGTTTCGGAGCCCATTCAATGCAAACAAACAAACAAATCTTTCCTCTTTATAATATTAGTAAAGATTAACTCATTTATAAAATTTGGCCATAACAAGAGACCTACTTTACTGCATTTTTATCATAGAATCGAATTCTATATAGAAGGAAGGGGAAGGGGGGTTTCTTCTTTCTGTCTTCAAGTGAAGAAAGTTCATAGACCCTTTTGTCCGTCCAACTGTTTTGTAAAAGGGCTTGCAATTATCTTGTGATTAACTATTTAAATTTTACAGACAATTCAAAAGTTTGGTGACCGGCAGGATTCGAACCTGCGCCAACCGAGTTATAATCCGGACATTCGAACCTGCGGCAGGTTCAAATTTAGCTGATCGTCAATTTTTGTAATCGTCTTTATTATTTAAATAGTTAATAATCCTTAAGCGTGGGGCAACACTACATATAACATTTTAGTTTCGAAATACTTTTGCTTAAAATTCAACAACTCTACGTCCGGACTGCTATGCTAACAATTTAATACAAAAATCTTACCTAACTCACATAAATAATTCGAATATCTGACTACTAAAATAGCAACTGGTCAATAATAGATAAATTTTAGTTGACAACGAAATATCTATCTGTCACGCAACACAACCTACAGACCTAGGCATACCAATCAAATAATATCTGGCACCAAATATATTGAGATTGCAGCCGAGGCCACCTGAAGGATACGTTCATATAATGAGTATTCCGGCCAAATTGACCTCTTTAGCCGTGCACCGTGCATGAATGCACGAACGGACAAAAGGTACTTAATTAGCTACTAAATTTAACGCTCAATATTTATTAGTAAACAGACATGCAATTAGCCTTTACGATGATGCCGCAACCCGTGGGTTATAATTATTATACAATGACGTAGTTGACCCTTACTTAGGGCTGTGCTCACCGGCCAGGGGCCTTACGGCTAACTCTTAACGCGGGCTCGAAACAGCGCTGAAACATCGCAGTGCGGAAAATCACGCAAACGTGAACCTTAACGCGCCGAGATACGGTTTGCAGTCACGCAACTTTCGAAATCACCTATACAAAATCACTTATAACAGGTAGCCGTAAGACCACTGATCTTTATCTAGATACTAATATTATAAAGAGGAAAGATTTGATTGTTTGTTTGTTTGTTTGCATCGAATAGGCTCCGAAACTACACTATCCCCGGGTGACATAGGGTATAATCTATACCCGTGCGAAGCTGGGGCGGACCGCTAGTCTTATTATAATTAGTCATCATGGCTATTGTAGATGATACTTAACTAATTTTGTCGATAAAAATAACGACATATGTGTTTTAGGTTTTATGGACAAAATAAATAACAGAGTACAGTGAACAAGAACTTTGATCATAATGGTCATAAACTCTAAAACTCGGTTACTTCCGTTAATAAGCCCTAAGGAACACTGTACCGAGCAAGTGGCGTGGTGAGGCCGTGAGGCCGAATACCTTTTTTTTTATTGCCATAGGTGGCAAACAAGCAGACGGGCCGCCTGATGGTAAGCAGTCACCGTCGTCTATGGGTACTTGTAACACCAGAGGCATCACAAATACGTTGCCGACCCTTAAGGACTCTATTAACTCGCTTTTTGAAGAACCCCATGTTGTAGCTTTTCGGAAACACCACGGAAGGTAGCTACTTCCACATTTTGCAGATGTGAGGCAAGAAAGATCGTTTGAATCGCACAGTACGCGATTTCCACTGATCTATGATGTGTGGATGAACTTTCAGGCGGTGGCGGCTAGTACGATGATAAAACCGTGACGCCGGCATCAGATCAAACAGTACATAGTACAATACAATCTACCTACATTACTAAACAAGACGACATCATCGTTTCAGTAATTAAATTTTAGCGATACAATAATATTCATTGATGTGCCAATCCATTGATGTTGAGTCAAGTAAAAAATTCACAAAAAAAAAGTGGACAATAAAGTTCTTCCATACATACCAACTACAAAGTGTAAGTTTGTAATCGCAAAACAATATTTTTTATATGATTAAACTTCAAATTAACGACTTTCGGATTTATTCCTTTATATGTGCTATGAGACCTTGCCTCTTGCCAAATTTCATGATTCTAGGTCAACGGGAAGTACCCTATAGGTTTTGATTCCCTTCTGAAATTGCATATATGCGAAAATATACGACATAAACGGTCATATATTTTAATCGCGTTAACTTACAAGAATGATTTTTTCTTTGAAGAAGAAACCGTAGACTTTAGTATTTGATATAAATTCAACTTAATACCATTACGCGTTCTTGAGAAAAAGGGTCTTGACAGACGGACAGACGGACAACTTATTAAATATATATTAAATTTCTCCGTGATTCACCCACTTTTTAGGGTTCCGTACCTCAAAAGGAAAAAGGGGAACCCTTATACTATACGAATTGATCCTATAAGCCTTATAGGTAACTAATGATAACTGTACTAACGCATATCTCCCGTGTTTGTCTGGAGGTTTTAGTCTACTTTTGGTTCAAACAAGAGCGCTGACCATAAATCCATAGTTTAAAGTATATTTGATAATATCGCCACTGGTACATTACAAATTAACGCTCCTAAATCTAATTGGTCGATTAAAATGAATATAGTTAAGAGCATGTTTTACGAAAACGAATACTTATATCCTAAAATCGATTTAATCGGCTGATTACATCGTAATCGGTTAGGTTAGCCAACGCGTTTACGGTATACGCTGCTTACACTTGTCGTACTTACAGTAAGTACGACAGTTTATAGCCAACCTGTGGTCGCACGTTTAATGTAAATATCGCCTGCGGTTTAATGGTAGCAAGTTGTTTAGGGAACTGGAACGTAGTGACACACGTCACAGTCACTGATGGTGACACATGGACAGTTAGACATGCACAGCTGTCTCTTTCGCATGTTTTCAACATTTTTGAAAACAAAAAATCACTGAGTAAGAATTAAAAAACCGATTGGGTATTATCTTTAGAATAATATGGCAAGTAGTACAAAGCAATTTTCATGTTAATAATTTTTAGTGTTTCGTACCCAAAGGGTAACCAACAGACGGACAGAACGAATTTATAAGAGTTCCTTGATCACATTATTCAATATTGCACGCCGCTCCTTCTACCTCCTTTATGAATCCTCTCCATCCTAAGGTTGCCTGGAAGAGATCACTCTTAGCAATGAGGCCGCCGATTCTTGCACTAGTTTTTAAGCTGTGTTATCGTGTATATGAGATTTGTGGTGTGAACAATAAAGAGTTTATCTATCTATCTACCTTGTCGGGCTACGGAACCCTAAAAACGGGTAGTATAGGAAGGATCCAGAACCTATTTGTTGTATGTATATTGTTTACCTGGCTAAGAACAAGTGTGACATCGTCGCTGCGCAAGCGAGCTATCATCATCGACGCCACGGCGAGGATGAAGTCGCCGGCCATCGCCACCTGGAAACAACAACAAGCACCTGGTTATTAATAGGCACAAACAGATAATATTTTAGGGTGACGTGCGCATTGCCTCGCAGGGTTTTGAACTGTTTCAGTTCTGGCACTGAACTGTTATGGGCAAGAGTTGCTAGACTCGTTTATGTAAAAAAACTAGAGCTGTTCTTCAGAGAATTACAATAATATTATAAATTCGAATGTTTGTGGGTAAGTATAATTGTTCCGACTCAACTCCATGGACGCAGGATTGCATCGGCAGTTTTCACAACACGTTGTCGTGTTATCAATCTCTGCGATGAACATCGTAATTTTTTACGACAAACCGTCGCATTCTAGCACGACGCGATGTGGTAGCGTGTGTATCTGTTTTGAGCCTAAGATTGGCAAACTTGCCCATAAGCATATTCACTCTTGTATTAAATAGACTTAGGATTTATTTCATAATGAACACCGAGACAGGGAATGCATTCCATTTCGTTTCGTTTCATAAGGGTGATGACTGTTTCGATGCCTTTATTGTCTTCGATGTATATTTGAAACTTATGATTATAACTTAACAGCACATTCTATAAGGTACGTGCTAAATTGTTCGGCTAGCCAGTATAACAAATTGGAATATTTTTGTCCAAACAGATAATCGAACTACTAGTAGGACAGAATGGAATCGTACATCCATCGATATTTGTTTATCACAAGGAATCGCTCCTTAACAGTAGAAAAAGCATACATAAACGAGCACAAAATCTTTTCAAGCAATAGAACGATTAAAATGTAATGCAAATTTTTGTCATTCATCAATCTGTAGTTAATTTCTGGAAATGCGCCAAACTGCCTAACGTCTAATTTTCACACAACTTTGACGCGGCAAAACAGAAAGTCCTTAATTATGTGAAATTAGTAGGTAACAACATAATAACAAAAAATAAATACTTTTCGAGTTTTGTCGGATAAAAAAATGTATGAAAATTAGTCGCTGCATTGCCACTTTAATAGTGCTAGGTATTGATGGCGCATTTCTCCAGCTGTGGCAGGAATGTCGAGAAAGTTGTGATGCGGCGTTCGGCCGCATACTAATGCTGCGGCCGCGCGTTCCGTGCCGCGCCGCTTCCGACTGCGGCGGCCCGAGAGCGCACGGGGGATTTTATTACGAGTCAATATTAACGTTTCTTCATCCCAAATCTAATAATTATAATTATTAACTGACGTCAGAATAGGTTATTAATTCAGTCCTTTTTTACCGACTTCAAAATAAGAGGGGGCTTCTCAATTCGGTTCAGCTGTTTGGTTTTTATATAAAATAACTGGGAAAATGTGCCGTCCGTGTAAACAAAATAGCGTAAATACTAATTTTGAAGTCGGTTTATTTTAATTGATAATTATTAAATGTATGTACATTGTACATCGATTACTTCGCCATTGGTGGTGCGATTTAAGTCAATTTTTTTTTTATAATGTGGAGGAAGCTTTCAAAAATGTAATTGACTTCGGCTCAGTAGTTTTTAACCAGCTTCAATAACTTGAACAGTTTTGTTTGAACGCCTGTTGATTCGACAATACCAATAATTTTGTTCAAGCGCTTACTAATTTTTAAGTCGAATTTTTAGATTGATAAATATGAAAACTGCCGTGATTTTGACGCAGACACTCAAAACTAAAGCCAACTTTTTTTACATTAATAGGTTTCGGTTTGTCTCCGTCTCACTTGATGTAAAGCGAAGATAGAACAAATAGGTTTGGTGAAAAGAAACTTATTTACAACTTTTTTGATACCGACGATGGAAGAGAGTTCCACTGCTCTACCGTGTGTAAAAGAATCCCTAAATCGTTTCACACGGGTAGCAGGTACGGAAACTAGAGAACAATGAGGACAAAGAGGGGAACAAGAATGATGTCGTGAGGATTTCGATCGTAAAGTCGATCAGTGCTACGAAAATTAGAATTCAAAAGTGAATTAAATCTGCCTCATAACTAAAGCAAATGCAAATTTTCTACCAACTTTAATGATAACGGCAAAGCAAGTGAGTTGTTGTTAATTACTAGAACAAGGGGTCTTGGACTAGCATCACGTCTGCGGCGGCGGCGCAGGCGCACAGGCGCGCGTTACGGCTCGGTGGGACCGCGTCTCATTAGCTGGCTGGACACTAGTTAGCCCACATCCACTGACCGGATTTACGCAGACACGTAACCGATATAAGGTCACCGTGACGCCTTGTAAATTAGTCCAACTAGCCACCGGGCCGGGTCGTAATCAAATGCGATTTCTATACATTTTGATTACCTACTCCTAAAGAACGAAACGGCAGACTGTGTCAGGGTTTCGAATAGTTATTTTGTAGGTTTATCAACATTTGACATAGAAGATATCAGCTAGCAAGTATAAATTAAAATTTAAAATACCCACGACCAGTATTACCTAAGAACTACCGCAACAAACCGTATTTAAATCGATTTTCGTATTCCAGCCGTTTTGGAGAAAAATGGGACAACATAAAAACATACAGACACGCTTAACGTACAATACAACCGCTTCGTTCCGTCGTGGGTACTACAAAAAAAAAGTTTTTTTTATATCTATACTAATATTATAAAAAGGAAAAATTTGATTGTTTGTTTGTTTGTTTGCATTGAATAAGGCTTCGAAACTACTGAACCAATTCGAAAAATTCTTTCACTGTTGGAAAGCTACACTATCCCCGGGTGACATAGGCTATAATCTATACCCGTGCGAAGCTGGGGCGAACCGCTAGTTATACTATAAAGGCAATCAACACAATCATAACTTTGAGTAATGGGGTGTATTATATGTATAACAAAAAAGATTAAGACCTTAAACTCTTAACCCTTACTGAATTAATGAATATTTTCGTTCTGTTGTATGGTACTACGAACCGTATATTATTTTAGCTTTTTAACTACCTATGTATTTTTCCTTAAATCATCTTTGCTACGCCATAAATTATATGCTCAGCTCGCTAATAGAATGCGATTGTGAAAGTGATCAGCGATCAGACGGTGACATAATGCGAATTTCAATAAAATAGCATGTGCAAGGTGTCCGCTCATGGGTCCGGTTTTATTCGGAGATTCGATGACACAGAATTACAATTCAGACGCTTGCGTGGGGACTTGGTGACGAGTGAGGAAGCATGTAAAATTATATTGGAATTTGTAGCTCAATATACACATCGAATGCTCTTTGATACATTTAAAGGATATACTGAGGTCTACTGTTTTGGTACGAGGATATGAGAGGCAAACCTCATTGGTACGGACCCGGGATTTGAACTCGTGACCTCACGCTTTCAAGTCTAGCGGTCTCTCGAATAGGCTACCACAGTGTCATAACTACCGCCAAGCGTATCAATATTTTCGAAAAAATATTAGAGATGCGGTGTAAACAACGGGATCAGCCGGGAATGAGCAGCGAGCGGCGCGCGTGTTGTGCTCGCTCCGTTGCGCAAATCTGTGCACGCATTAACATACTTTCCGTCCTCAGCTAACCAGACTGAAAACGCACCCGTTACGTGCGACGGCCGCACACTCGCCGCAATGCAACGCACCTGCAGCACTACTGTTTCGGTGCAGCGTAATAACATGCCTCTGGCGTATGGTGAAACATCACAACCACTCTCGGACACCGAGAAAATGTATGTGTTTTTTACCTTTATCTTGGCTAACCGATTTATAAATTAGGTCGCGCAAAGTAACACGTGTTATCTTTCTTAATTCAGTGAGTCAGGATTTATCATATAAAATGTATGTAAACATGTATGCAAACTATGATAAGAGTGAAAGGCTTTTACAAGAACGCGTCGAAAGTCCGTCCAACGTGAGCCACATGAATAATTTACCAGAAAAATCTCTACGATTTCACGGCGACTTAATTCCGAATGCGTAGTGATTTCTATTCTGTAATTCATTTACACCCATACATTGTAATGCAGGTTCGCATTTATTTTGAATAACTTTACTACAAACGTGTGATAACATAGAGCCGAAATTTACAATATTTGCGACAACTACTTAAATTCGCTCAATTCTACCGAAAAAGTTATCAAGGCGTTCCGGTGTCGTTAACCTGGCACCATATTGTTATGGAAATTAAATTAAAACGACGGTTATTTCCAAAAAAACTTGTGCATCGCCCTTGTCTTCAGAAGATTGGCTAAATAAAGTTTCCAATAAGCGAATCTGCAAGATCACCCCCGTCGTAAGTGGTCAAGGGTGGTCAACAAGGAAAATACGGGAATACGAAAACTGTAGTCGTATTGAATATAAAATGTAGAAGAGAATCATCTTCCTGCGAGACGGTAAAGGCCATCTGAGCGTATCGGCGGTTGCGACATGGTCGGAGTAGATTTCGGGGGTCTAGTTGTTGTGTTGCACAAGACAGCCTTGACAATGATGTTAAGTGCAGGTGGCGGCGGCAGCGACTGCGGACGGAAGGTGAATGTGGCGGGATGTGTGTCACGCGGCCGGCCTTGACTCCCCCCTCATCCCAAACCCGCTGCAGCACAACACAAACTGCAGCATTCACTCTTTAATCAATCAGGTGAACTTTTGTTTTACCGCAAATACAAATCTAGACTAAGCATTTCAAATAATTTCATACGCTCAACAGATTCAGTATAACACAAAATTACCAAGAATGCTATGAGCAAACAGGTTCTAAAAGAAAGTAGCCTCCGGAATTTCTGTGAGTCACGGCATTCATTTTTGGTAGAACTGCCGCCGTGCCTCTCGGTAAAGCTTACGGGAACAGTTATCGATAGAAAATTATTCAGGCGTTTCGATAGACGCAGAATCATCGCAGATAACTAACACTAACATCTAACTATTAAAACGACTCTTATTCTAGCATGAGATCAATTAATGTGATCGATACTTGGTATTACTTGATCGGGGTATTTCGTATCGAGTGAGCGGAAGGTCCGATGGATTGCGAAACTGTCGAGTATCTATCTAGTGGCGATTAGTGGTCGTCGAGTGGGCATCGTTTCAACATACTTGCCTGGATAGAGGTGGCACTCGTACCGGTAAAAATCCGGTTTTACTAATAATGCTCGGCTGTGTAACCTCTGGTTCCAATGAATCAATTGCGTCGTGGACACGCGGTCACGCCATTTGCAGTGAATTGACAATTTGGAGGGGGTCTTTCAAGATAAAAGCGCCAGAGATGCTGATGGTCAAATCAGTTTGAAGCAACCCAAGGTTTTATAATGCTCAGTCTTTTTGTTAAAACAATTAAAGGGTACCGTTCGAAATTGTATATTAATACATTCGTTTTTCGATTTATTTACAAACTTAAAACACCAATTTAAGCAACTGATAAAAGCAACGAGGCTTATAGGTAATTTATTCGCAGAAGTAGTCTACAAATGTTTAAATATAGTCAGGCGATGTCATAACAAACTCTCCAAGCTACAGTATTCGATAGGCGTCGATCTTCACACCATCAAAACACTAACGACAAAGCAAAGATTATTCGCGACCTTGACATGACGCTTCAAGGTTGTTTGTTCAAGTGTGCGACTACGTATTGCCTTAATAAATATGTTAATAAAACAATATTACATAACGCTTTTCTTTAACGAAAATCTGTTTCACAATCGAGCATCAATCACCACTTCACCACCCGCTCGGCTTTTGACATCGTTTTTAGGGTTCCATTCCATAGTGGAGCCCTTATAAGTTTGTTCTGTCCGTCCGACCGTCCGTCTGTCCGATTACATAATTATATGGCTTTGGCTACGGAACCCTACCATACGTCTCGCCACGCTCTTGGCCAGTTATTTTAACTTTAAACAGCCTGTTATCATTGGTCTACGCCATATATTAACTATTGAGCGAATAAGCGTTAATTTGATTATCCTCCGCGTAGTTATTTCTCATTTCCCGAAGCATATTTGTTACATTAACATCCACCAATAATTTGATAGAACAAGTTTGCTAAACTCAATGGTTTAATTGCAGTTGTATGTTTGTACTTGTATTTGATTGAGTTAAATCAGCCAAAGTAAAATGAGTAATGATGTGGTTGGAATTCTATTGATAACTTCTCAATTATTGTTGTTTAGCCACGACTAAAAGCACTACAAGTCAAACGTTGTCCTACTTCTACTTTTCACGGAATGAACATTGAAGAGGTCGAGATTAAGAATGACCAGAAATACTTTTATCTCGACCAATAAGTATCTTTCCAGACGCGACAAGAATTAGAAGTTGCTAGACGCACATAGAGCGCTTGAAAGAGCAATTGTTTGATTAAAGAGCTCATGAAAGGCCTTTATATTGAAAAAAGGTTTACAAAGTATTTTATCTCGACGAGTATTATCCATGGTTTCATTTTTAAGCGACGAAAATAGGAGGTTATCGATTCAACTGTATGTTTTTTTTGTATGTTTGTTACTCCGCCAATTATGCACTGATTTTGATGATTCTTTGTTTGGTAGGTCATACTTGGTAGTCTTGGTGGTCCCATATAAATTTTATCGAAATTGGTTCAACGCTTTTTGAAAAAATCAACAAATGCCATAAATATTTACACAGAAGACGTTTTGTTTTGTGGTTCCCTTGAGCAAAAGTTTAGATGAGGACTTTCAATCTCTGTTAACTGTAAATTTTCTACTTTTTAGTTTAAGTTTGTACATGTAGGTATAGTCTTGAAGTCGTTAAATTTTCTTCTGGTGCTAACAGACGAGACGTACTTGGCTGACGAACCGCCGTCCAACCAACGGGAGAGAAAGAGAAAGATATTTTTTTCTTTTCCTCCCGTTGGTTGGACAGCGGTTCGTCAGCCAAATCCATACATCTGTTAGCACTATTAAAAAAAATATTATGCCTAACATGTTTAAGGTATTTCGTATTTAAATGGGTAGGGTGTGATCAAAGGTCATAAGCGGTCCGCGCCCGCTGCCGCTCGCGCGCGGTCGCGCGTTCGACCCACATCCCCTCGCCCTCCACACCCCGCGGAGTACAGTTAACGAGACCAGTTTTTACCTCGCTGTTTATAAAGCATTTGCTCTACTGAATGCGATAAACGATCCGTTAGAATCTGCAGTACAAAGATAATAAACTTAGCATTAAGAGAACAGTGGATGTTCGCTCTAGCTGTTAGTCGATATGAAAAATAATACGATAATATTAACAATTACTGACAAATTAGAAGATAGGTATATTAGTCTGAACCAGTCAAAATAACTCAAAAACAAATCACGGATCTGTTATTCGAGTAATCTATAATATCTATCTATGCAATGGATCAGTTTATGGGAAGTTTTACGACTGGCAGCCTTATCGCTTATATAGCGATAAGGCCGCCAGTCGTTACACTAGTTTAAAGTCTTGCTTGTATTTTGTATGTAATTTATAGAGTGAATAATAAATAGTTTTCTATTTATCTGTCTATTGTTCATTTTGTTCTGGGATCAGTGGGATCACCAAAACGAAGCAGAAACTATTTATTTAGTTATAGCTTGTCGCTGACAGTGAGACCAGCACCTTAAACACACTCCCGTGGTGGGTCAGTCGACGAAAGTGTTGGTCGAATTTTGCTTTCGACGGAATATTCGGTCATCTGATGACGAGCCAATAGAAAGTAATAGTTAATCGGCTTTCCTTAATTCACTAATAGCAGGTTGAGATTATGTTTGAGCTCACAAAATCGACGTCTCTGTATGATTAGCAAACACAAGATTTGTAGACGTCACAGCTTAGGTATATAAATTATTAATTTCAATATTTCACAAGGATGTTTGAATAACGACATTTACGACGCGTCGCATAGCGATGAAATATTTGGACAAGGTTTTAAAATCATTTATTTACGCTGGAATACGATTCGTAACGATCTACAGTTGTATATCGGTCATGCGTAAGCGCAGAACAAAAGACATCAACGCGTGCTCCGTTCCATTTCTTTGAAGACATGATGATAACTTGATAACACTACAAACATTTATTGTTCAATGGGGCGATTCATTTACGGATACAGATAACAGATACATCGTAAATATAATTATCAATATAAATGGGCACGTTTCGTGGTAATAAGTACGTTTTAATGACTGTTACAAAAACGCTTCAAATATTTTCGGTTCATTAAATTACAGACTACATTGTACCAGTCGCTCGGGAACAAATTAACTTGATTCATACTGCACAAAAGATGAGAAGAAAAAAAGAGAGGTAGTGTGAATGAATACTTTCTATTCTATAGTCAATTAAAAAATCATAATGCGTGGGAAGTTATTACTGTGGGAAACTATGAACACCTATATACTTACTTAATATGATTTTGTAAATATTCGAAAATAAACCGGTCAAGTGCGAGTAGGGCTCGCGCACTGAGGGTTTCGTACCACTACAAAATTCAATATCGAAATTACCAGTTATAACCTGGTAATGTACAGAAACTTGTCACCGACTTGCACTTGGCTATTATTTATTATTTTTTGTTATATTTTAGAGTGTGTACTATAATCATGCCTAGTTAGACGCTTGTACGTATTACCATTTTTACATTAGAGCTAATACAAAAAAACGTAAAAAAATACGTTTGTTGTATGTGTTTTTTTTTTTAAATATATATTTCTTAGTTAATCCGCCATAACATTACATATTCTGTGAAAATGTCAACTGACTATCTATTACGGTTCGAAAGATACAGCCGTTTAAAGGTAGTACGGACAGATAGACAATGTTGGCTTAGTAATAGGGTCCCGTTTTTACCCTTTGGGTACGGAACCCTAAAAAAGCACATTACAAATACAAACTGCTAGTTAGTTGTAAATTTTGTAACGTTACTTTTACGATGATTACTTCTATCGTGAAATAAAGACAAATTTTAAATGAAAAACTATATAATTAATGCAAAATAAATACAAGTACGTCAAAGGTACAAAGTAATTAATAAATTTGCAAAGTATAATTCAATACATTAATTACTTTTAGAAACAATCAGTTTTAATATCTTTCTGAAAACTTTATGATTTGTAATAGTGTCTTTTTACTACGGATGGTACGATAAACTCTTTCCGTCTTACCACAAAAGATTTAAGAACGCTTTAGACATATGTTTAGCAATTGTTTCACTGCGAAAAATATGCTAAACACTTGTCTAAAGCGTGCTTAAATCTTTTGTGGTAAGACGGAAGATTACAAAACAGTACTAGTTTTAAATTCAAGATATTTATATAAACGAATACCAGTATGTTATGTGCGAAATTATTGTATCATTACCATCATGATAACTTGTTGAAATTCTTTAAAACGAAACCAGTCTAGATAGCTATTTCGTAACCTCTCAAAATGATATTAAAGAGAATTGTGTATTTGTTTGAAATGTCATGATCACGAATCTGCCAAAGATAATTACAAAGAAAACGCACGATCTTATAAAAATTGCGGCTCCTTTAAAAAATAAATCACGATTTTGTCTTCAGTTAAGTTTAGTGTAATCAGCAAAAATGCGATTCGAAATGCGATAGAAAGGATTTTTGTACCTCAATCACGTCGAAACGGATTTTGTTTAATTTTTTAATGCCATATGTGGCAAATTAGCTAACGGGCCACCTGATGGTAAACTATCACCGTCGCCTATAGATAATTAGACGTAGAGTTACTTTTTGTATTAAATGATTAGTTAGTTTACTCTTTTATGGATAGCATGGGAGGTAAAACCACGGTGCATTTCTAGTCTCTTATAGGTAATCAGTAAAAATAGTTGCGTTCAGTGACCGATGATCGCATGCACCTGCATGACCGTCTGCCCGCGCCCGCGCAGGTGAAAGCTATCACATGGCTCTCTCACGCGTCCTTCACTACCTTGATACTGCAGCAGAGAATGTCGTTAATTATCACGATACGCGCATTGCATGAAACTAGGCTGTAGGTCAACATTAATGACCTTTTGGTCGTTATTTGTCGAATAGTTTTTCGAAAAATATTTCTTAGTTGACGCCTTTACTTCACAAAGGACACATCCTCCGAATTCCGTGTTTCTAGAATCAGCAGTTAATATGTTAGTTAATCAGTGATCAAGACTTAGATTTTTTATATGCAATTACAGTCTGCCAATCAAATAGTGTAGTGAAGTAATGAAGAAATCGAGTAAAGAATACCTATTAAATTGGCTATTCATATTTCATATTCACGCTGTGATTGAAAGCATTGAAATGCATGCAATGCATGCACTTTTATTATCTTAATTTAGCTTAGCATCGTATGTAACATACAAGTAAATAAATGAAAAGTTAAAAACTTACGACCAATTACGGATACTTATACGATACGCTCATAACCTTTAAAACGAAGGACAGCTTTTGATCAAACATATCTAAGAATCACCGCGATGAAATCTGCTTTCAAATAATAATAAAAAACATTAAAATAAGACAACACGTTTTGCAGAAAAAAGGCTACAGACGTGTAAACATACGACCTATTTACTCACAACTCATATACTGAATGTTCTCATCATTATAAACAAATTTAACTGAATAACCCTGAAATCGCAATCAGTTCTATTGAAAAATGACATTCACACTTAACTGAATATATGGTACAGTTCTTTTTTCGCGATTTCAGGGTTGGTCTCATAATGATAAGTAGAGTGATATGTCCTGGAATTTGTCCGTCGTCTAACCAAACACCTCATACAATATAAGTACCTGTCTATATAACTTCTGCGTTCGTCAGAGATAAATTTAAAATTACTATTTTTACGAAAGTGAATGGCATTAAATTGAAATAATTATGTGTAGTTAATTTAACAATTATGTGTGCGGGACAGTAAAGCAAATTCTACGTGTTGCGTAACAACTAATTTTGAATGCATGCCGATGACCGCCGAAACCCAAAGGTGCGGTCTGATGGACGGCCGACGGAGTGTTGCGTCAACTGTCCACCTTACAACCACCCGGTGACACGATAAAGATTTACACGGCGTCTGATTTTATGTAAAACTATTCTATTTAGCTGTAGTTATCTGCTTCTCACGACATTTTTATAAGACGTCATGTCACATATTCATTCTGCTGTCAGATAACCTGCGGACAATGGGCGTAGGTATTACGAGTTTTTCAAGAATGCTAGCCGCGTACGCTCCTCATTTAACTCACTATGCCATAGCAGAGGTAGACGGGTAACAATAAGGTCCGCGACATATTCTGAACAATGGTCACAGAAACGATACGAATCTGCAATTCGCCGCTGACGTATGAACGAGTTCGCTCTCTATGTCGCACAATACAATTTTTCACGAATATTCAAATTCGCTTAACAGACGCGCGAGCACGGTCGTCGACCTGAACTGCGAATACTCCATCATACAAATATTTGTATTACGTAACGTCTACTAATACTTAAAACATACCTTCATACAAAATAATGGCGAACATTCAAATCAAATAGGTTATCATAGAATTTGAACACGTAACCAAAAAAGTAAACAATTCCACATCCGTGCTCGGCAACATGGTCGTAAATGAGCTAAAATGCAAACAGGCGCGCCCTGTCACTATATACCATATTTGAAGAACGTATGGACAAACACATACACACATGATAGGCAGACAGTACTGACAAAATCAACTATTAGCTGTTTGAATTACATAATTCAAATACAGGTTATTGAGTATGTTGTACTCTATTAGAATTATGAAAACATCCGGAAAACCATTTTGCGGATGGGTGTAACTGTAGTGACTGGTACTGGCAATGAGGATAAGAAAATTGTCGTGTATATTTTTTTTCAGCTAAGCTTTAACGTGGCAATGGGCCGGCCACATCGCTCGAAGAACCGATAACCAATGGAGAAAAAAAGTTCTTGAGTGGAGACCACGAACCGGAAGACGCAACGTAGGTAGGCCTCCCACTAGATGGATCGACGACATTAAAGTCGCTGGCATCCAGTGGATGCAAAAGGCAGGCTGTCGTTCAGTGTGGAGGTTAAAGGGGGAGGCCTATGTTCAGCAGTGGACGTCTTCTGGCTGGTGATGATGAAGCTTTAACGAACCCGTGTGCGGTTAGCGCCGATTGCAGTATAATCGAAAGAACATACTACAACTGAAGAACTACGGGTGAAGCTATTTCTTCCGCACACTTACAACATTTTTGAAGAAAAAAAATCATCATTCGAAAATTGAAAAAAATTATGCACCAGGCAGAATTTTCGGAAAGTGTGGCTAGAATCTACATGATCTATTTTCCTCCTGCCCATTGTTCTATCGAACGGCCAAGGCGTGTACTAAAAGGTTACAGTTTCATAGTTGATATTCCGAAAACCCTCCCAAAGCGCTTTGATTCCACTTTAGTTGTGCTAGCAGGTAGTCTGGAAAATGCGCTGCCTAAATAGGTGTTCTCTAATCGTTGCAAGTCTTCAAGTCGCCAGTCAATCGGTTTCTTCTAGAGAGAGTGAATAGTAGGCCGTAATGTTAGAAGGAGTAATCCGCGCGGGTGAAACCGCAGGGCACGCTAGTTAACATATAAAAAGGCATTAGTTTTAAAATACATTTCAAAGTCTTTTTGAAAAGAAAATATCTATATATTTAAATAACTATATATTTTTTTGGTTTCTTCCTTCCCCTTAGCCAAAATAAAAAATATTATCATGAAAGTTCAAAAATCTTTCAGAGCGTCTGGTCGATGCGACGCGTGACCAAAATGCTAACGTGTTTCTGGCTCAACGCATAAGCATTACCATTCAGCGTGATAATACCGCTGGCATGCTGGGTACGCTGCCAACTGATAGTGGGCTTGAGCATTTGGTTTGTCTTGAGACCTTCAACGGTCTGTGGGCAGTCTAATTGTTTTTGTAGTGTTAGTGTTAGCTTGTATTTTGTTTAGTTAATAAAGGAACTTGCTAGTTTTCTACCACATTATTACTAGGATTAATACAATATCTAATCATATCGAACTAAGCGTAATGAATTGCTGAACACTCGACATATAAACAGATAATAAAGCTAAAGATTATCAGTTAGCTTAACATGAAAACGTCAGCTTCGGACAACAATGTACGTTTTATGGCGTAGCAAAAAAAAATGCGAAGTCTGTGGTTTAACGCGATCGTTTTTGCCTTACATCCGCAATATATGTGGTACTAGCTGAATCCCGCGGTGGTATTCGAGTTTTCCTAGATTTTCTTTTATAATATTAGTAGGGATAAACCCTCCTACGGCATTCCTTAGTTACTATAACATGGAGTTTTTCAATAGGGCTGTTAATAGTCATCGACAACGTATCTATGATATAACTAGTGTTATAATTTCCATAGTTAACGGGAATCGCTTACCTTCAGGCAGTCTGTTATATTATTTACCACCTACGGCATTAAAAACGCAGTTTTAATGGTATTTTTGAGTTCTTATGCGGGGTTCTTATGTATTTTTGAGTTGTTATGCGCGGGTGTTCTGATTCACAGTTCTGATAATAAAACCGATCGTCCTTTACATTAAGATAAGAGTTACATGCCAGCTATTGTAGATTCACACAGCGTTTCTCGAAGATCGCCATCGACGTCGCCGGAACATGTAATCGCAGGACATGAGCATTTTATTCGTGAAGGACGAACAAAAACGCTGAACGCCTACAAGTCGATTTAATAAGGTAATGAACGGCGTACTGTTGCAACACGTATATCTAGGAACTGGCAGTACCAAATGAAACTCAAGATTCAATGTCCTTTAAGATGATATAAATTCAAGGCGTATATTCCCTTTGTTCGGATGCTAAACAAATTAAGGAACCTGTTGTAATAGCGCTCTTAATAGTACATTATTGCAGCGGCAGGCAACGAATAAAGAAACATTAAATGACGACAATGAAGTCCCATGCGTAGCGAACACCAACAAACATGAGTCCATAAATCTTTAGTAGCCGGCAAATTTTGTATTGTATTTTTCTCAAACATTGTGTGGATTCACGTAAAAATATAGATGGACCGACGACATTGTGGGAGTCGCGGGCATTCAGTGATAAAAAAATAAAATAGGCTTGCATTTGACCACCATCACGCCTGATGTTTAACGATGATGCAACGATGATGACGTCTACGGATGCAAAAGGCAGGCTGTCGTTCAGTGCGGAGGTTAAAGGGGGAGGCCTACGTTTAGCAGAGGACGTCTTCCGGCTGATGATGACGTAAAAATATACATACATATCTTAGGATGTCTTAAATTTTTATTTTAAACCATTGACCTTTAATTCGCCCGATGTTAAGAGGTGATGCGTACTGCGATGGAGAACGCTTGCCTACACTCGACACTTGGAAAGGTCAATTAAATTTTGTCTGAAAATTCTAACAGAACCTCTTCTCCCTCCTCTTTCTCCTCTTCTTTTCTTCTTCTCTTCTCTTTTTCTTTCGCCTTTTTTGAAAACGCAATCAAGTCTCTTTTATCATTGTAATATTGTACGCACGTACAAGATCATTAGAGGAGACAAAAATAGGTCACCAATCGCTTAAGCAAATGTCTAGTAAAGACTCAAATGTGGTCGAAAAATGGTGTCCAAAATATTTACGTTTTAAATACCACGTTGGAGAAAAAATACTTAGAGTATCAGTGAATTGAAATCGAAAGTCTCTTCTAATATTCCGTCGCGTTGTGACCAATGCTTACGAAAATCGCCTTGACCAAGCTAATAGCTATAATAGGTTTAACAAATATATTCATTTAAAGAGGGAAATATTACACAATAATCGTGTTTGAAGCGTCATTCGACGTGTGAGTTTGTGTTTACATTCTGTTTTATAATGGGAATAATGTAGTGACTAAAGAATTTTGACAATGTCTTTTCTACAAAAATGTTGAGTCGCTGTTGTTTTGAAATAAGATCAAATTATGATAACCAACAGAAACAAAGTAGGATAGTGTGTCGAAACACTACATAACTTGCACTTTTTTGACTTCACTTTCATACACAATTTTTTGTAAATGGATAATTATTATCTAGCAAATTGCCATTAGTGTAACAAACAGAAATAAAATAATAATAATAACAGATGTTGACGAATTATGGACTTCAATACTACGTCACATCAGCCTCATCAGCCAGTGTATCGAAAATAAAATCGAGCCGGTATCAATATTATTAAAGTGGTGATGCCGGCGGGCACTTTCACCGAGGGTCGTCTGGCTTTAGGCCGGCAGGTATGTGAGGCGCGTCTTACGTCGCCGACATGTTCCGAGGCCGCTCTCTGGCCGGGCTCGACGACGCGCCACCTCGAGCTCTCACTCAAACGCGGGGGAAAGAAAGGAAAAGACATGCTAATACGTATCAATATAACACTTATACGTGTGTCGTGCTCTGGCTCCGCCGAGGCGGCGAGTCACGCTCCACTTCCCACAGAAAATTATTTATTTTTCTGAAACGAATAGGGCAACAACCTGCTTTAATTCAGTTTCTAAAACTCATATCTAGGTCTCAATTAACTTTTTGCGTAATTTTTACTAATTATATATTTAATTTAACATTTGGAGTAATTAGTGAAAACTAAAATATTTTGGAGACGCTTGAATAATAGAGCAAGATTCGTTAAAATAGATGGAAACTCTGAAATTGAAATACTTTTACTCGGTTATTAATATGGATATATATAATTATCTTACTTCACCAACAAGGTCACCAGTCACTACAGAACCAGCTTTCTATGGATCTTAAAACGAAAATGAGTACGGCGAGCGTAGTCTTACAACGCCCAATATTTGTACAACAAATGGGTAAATAATCTGTACCGGCTTATGGCTAAAACTAATATTGCTAAAGCCTACACTATTTTGTAGTACATTTTTAATAACTCCGGTTCCAGAAGTCGATTTAAGTAGATGGTTAACTTGTATTAAAAAGTTTATTCGGTAACCATTAGCACTAAAACAGTTTAAAGAGACCAGGGAATCCTTTTAAGAAAAAAATTTAGTCCAAGCTTTTCCTTAATATAGAACATCTTTTACTTGGTGTGTGTACGTGTGTGTGTGTGTGTGTGTGTGTGTGTGTGTGTGTGTGTGTGTGTGTGTGTGTGTGTGTGTGTGTGTGTATGTGGGTGTGTGTGTATGTGGGTGTGTGTGTGTGGGTGTGTGTGTGTATGTGGGTGTGTGTGTATGTGGGTGTGTGCGCGTGGGTGTGTGCGCGTGGGTGTGTGTGCGTGGGTGTGTGCGTGGGTGTGTGCGTGGGTGTGTGCTTGGGTGTGTGTGTGTGTATATATGTACGTGGGGGTGAGTTTGCACGTATTAGAATGTGTATGTATGTACGTTATTGAACCTGTAGTAGTAACCTTTCTGTTTCATCGTAGCTAAAAGGTCTTAAACCTTATGACATTGCACATACATGGAAATAAACTGTAGAAAGTTTATTAAGTTATAAAACGGAGAGTGTAAGCGCGAAGGCAAGAGTCAAGTGTGAGACTTCAATGAACCGCGTTCTCGGCTCAATGGTGTGAATCGTGATCTTAACCCAGATATGACGACCGCAACCCGAGACCGCACACAATCACAATGGGCCCGATGTGAAACGCTACACTACACTCTGATATCATTTACTTTTGCTTTTATTTCTAACAAACCGCACCACTTTTTGTGATCTTGTGGTCAGGAAATTGAGGTTTATATGATGACAATGTTTTATTTTTCTGTTTTTGTGATTTTAATATGGTTTATGTACTTTCAATTCTGAAAAGGAAAGAAAATAATTATATGTAAAACCCAACTTGAAATTGTAACAATGCAATGTAACGAAACGACGTAACCCCTTCGAGTTTTTCATTGGATTTGTCTTCCTAAGCACTTTGGTCTTAGACGATAAATTCAATATGGCGGACGCCTCAAGATGGCGGACAAATGTTCACATCATGATATGGGCATCAAATGAAAGGGTTTGCTGAGAAGAATACAAAAAAGATTGTAATTTGTATATGACGAATTTCTAGTGTAATTCCGCTTCTACGTCGTTTCGAGTACAATAAGGATTTTGGGATAAACTATTTTTCTCTACAGATATTTGTGATTATACTAATTTAAAAATCGACTTCCGCAAAGAAACGCCTGATTCAATCAACTAAAAAAGATTGTGTATAATAATTTTTTTTTAATTTATAAAGCTTATTTTTAATATGTTTTTTTTTCTATTCGCAGTTAATCAAGATTTTACAAACATTACATACATATCTGTCGGTTACACTATTAAGATTAATTTATATCTGACATCTAGCCATTGTATTCACACAGTATTTGGTCAGTCAGTAACATTCCTCGTCGTACGTATTCGGAGTCGGAGATATTCCATAAAAATCTATACAATTGTTGATCTACCGATTATACAATACGCGTCATCGATATGCAAAGTGCTAGTCGAACAGGTATATTGCAGAGTTACCAATTTTAGACATCGACTTTGGACGTCTATTTCACACACATTCTGCAAGGTACAATTTCTATTCATAATATTTTTTTATTAACAGAACCTTGCCGCGGAACCTTTTTTTTGTTGGCCTCTGTTTTCTTCCCTTACGCATAAACGATCGATAAGCAAAACTTCTTAGTTACAACCATTTTTTTTAACCAAGATATTATTTAAATTATGCTTTTAATTTTTTATTTCAATGTTTTAATTTGGTGGACATTTTGAAAATATTTCAATATTGGTTATTGCATATTGTATTGTCACCAGAAAGGTGTATGCAAAATTTCAGCAAAATCGGTTAGGAGCTATGAGGATTTATATTATCTTTGGTTAGGAGGAACTGGTTCTAATTTAGCTTGCAAGATTTGGCCTGAACAAACTAACGAAATATTATTATTATTTACACATTTATTTTTCTTCTTAAATTAAAGTTTTTTTACAATATTTATACAAAAACAAAATATTATTAAAAAAACTTAAATCTAGGGTGCCGCCGGCAGCGGGGCAGGGCCCAAGCTACCGGTGGTTAGGGCTGCAGAGTGAGGAACCTCTTGACAATACGTGCCGTGTCAAGGATTACCGCCTTCTGCATCTGACCCTTGACCCAACCATCTATTATTATTATTATTAAGTATAATAATATAATATAAAAGTTTGTGAAAATCTTATATTAATTTACAGACAGACAATAGCCTTAACCACCGTGTCTAAAAGCATTAAATTTTGCATAAGTATTCTTTATAAAATTTAGGTGAGCCCTAAGAAGGGTTTTTTTTAAATAAATCTTTTGGCGAGGCCTAAAACCGAGCACTACGCGTTCTAAGTCGCGGGCTTAAATAGCTAGTCTATACTATAAAATAATTTGTGTGTGTGTGTGTCACTAACGAGATGTGAAAAAACGAGACAATTTATATAGAACAGATTAGCTTATCAAGCATTTATGCATAAGGTTAACATCAGGCGAGCTGGCGGTTAAAAAGCGGAAACCTATTAAATAAATAATGGTTATAATTGTCATACTTATTTTTATAAAGCAGGTAGGTATCTATCTATATAATATATATAAAAGCGAAATTCATCTACTCACTCACTCATCACGAAATCTCGAAAACTACTTGACTTACGAAGCTGAAATTTGGCAAGTAGATTCCTTACGGGGTGTACTGACTATAGAGGTTCACTAAGAAAGGATTTTGTAAAAGGGGGTTGAAATATTATATGAGTCTACGCGTACGAAATCGCGGGCAAAAGCTAGTAATGTATATGACTGACCAGCGTTTCTTAGATTATTATTAGTTTGCCATAAATTTAGTTGACATTAAGGACTCTACATTATGTTAAATACAAAGAAGCCTGCGAAACAATATGAGACTTGTTAGCCGGTTTGTATGGGTATTTTCCATTTCCCGAAAAAAAAACCCATAATTTAACATAATTAAATGTATCTATATTCTTTATATGGAATTAATACTGATGTTACCAGGATATACCTGTTTGTATCATTACGTAATATAAAAAAATTGTTTTGACTCATCAGATAAATAACTCAAAATATTGACGCTAGCTGCCATAGCAACATTAGTGACGACAGTTGAAGCCGTTTTGAACTTTCAATTCGGCACGTGATTGGGCGACGCAGTGCACATATTAATAGATCTATTTGGACTATCCCGATATAGAGCCGAGTGTCAAATAATAATAGGCGAACTATAGTACGCCTGTAATACTGCTACATTCAAGCACCTCAAAATGAATTTAAAAAAAAAAAAAAAAAAACTGTCTTCAAGAATATACCTACAAAGTACAAACTTAAATTTAAAAGTAGTAAATGATATTTAAAAGAGGGATTGAAAGTCTTCATCAAAACTTTTGCTGAAGGGTACCAAAAACCATAACGTCATCTGTATATCATATATTTTTCTTTTTATTATTTCAAAAACCGCTGAATCAATTTCGATAAAATGTGTACCACCACCATATAGTGTACCGTTATAGTGTACTGTAATACAGTATAATGTGGGACCACCTCTAAAAAATGGCCTACCAAACAAAAAGAAAATTCATAATTAGCGGAGTAATCGCGAAGCAAACAGAAAAAAAATATACTGTCGAATTGATAGTCAAATCAAAAATGTAAGTGTGTTTTTTAATTGGTTGACAGGCTAGGCCTGTGTTATTTTTATCATCATCATATTATCCACTCAAGTCCATTACAATTCAACGGAATAATTTTATGCTGAAAAAGCAAACGGTTACTGAAGGGCAACGGGTGAAACCGCGCTATAAATCTTGTCTATTATTAATTCAATAGATGAAAAATTATCATCTTTTATAACATGGACAAATAGGTGCATTTATAAAAAAAAACGTATTTTATCTAAAGCGAGCAAAAACTTTTAACGATAATGAATCATGTTTCATTGCATTTTAGCAATAGATTACGTTTAACCTTGAGTCAGTATACTATATCTTCCCAAAAGTAGATTTATTGCTCGCATGCACGACGCATAATATAAGCTTTACATCTTCATGACAAGTAACTTAGTGTAGATGTCTACTGCGAAACGAACGGACCCGCATAGATTAAGCTCCGTCTCGATCGCATTAAGATAAATAATATATTAATAGGTTGTACTTATATATTCGCATCACGGCTGGAATTTCCTGATGAACGCATTAATATTGCATCCATGGTTACATACAAATTGGTGACCTTCAAGCTATATTGGTAAACGTTTAGGCATCCAACAAACTAGGTCTCGACGGCGTCACACGAAAACTGTTTTAGCAAAGTCGATTAACACACTTTTGTCAAGAATACTAAAAGTTACGTGACGGAGAACTATAGAGGCTCAATAATTGTTAAGCGTTAGATTTGCCCTTGTATGCTACACTTTAAAATTAAACAGTTATAATATAGCGCGACCTGTTTTAAATATTAACATAATTATGGCATATTGATGGCCTTAAAAACTATAAGAATGGACGAATCAGGCAATTCAAAATTCAGGTTTAGTTCCTGTATTTAAATAGGATTATTTATAACCAATGTTTAAACTGCGTACGAATAGCATAAACAAATAGGTGACATGGAAATTTGAAATCTACACATACATTAATATGTCCGTCTATTTGTAATGGCAGAGTATTAAAGATATTCATTCGGCATAGAGTCACGTAGTGTTAAGGGCGAGTTTACATCTATATACATAAGATTCAGTCATCGATGTCATAAGCCGATCGGTATCCATAAATAATTCTTGATTCGTATTCTACGCGACCGCAATGAAAACGTGTCGCTTTTACATCATTCCACTATTAATACTGTAGGCGTAAAGCTTTATGACAAAGCAATACGTATCTAATGAGATAGACTTCATTATGACCACCAAGAGACAAATATTCAATGATGTCTCTGTGATTCACAGGGTGAAAACCGGTAGTGATCACCGAATAGTAAGAGGCACATTGAATATTAACGTTAAAATTGAGAGGTCCCGCTTAATGAAGTCCACGCTCCGACCGAACCATGCCCATATTCAAAACCCCGAGAGCTTTCAACTCGAGCTGTCTAATCGCTTTGATTGCCTGGAGAATTTTGCTTCCGTGGATGAGATTAATAACAGGTTAGTGGAAACTGTCCATGCGGTAGGTTCTAAGTTTTTTAGACCTGGCCGGCGCACAGATAGACCTCAAAAATTATCCGACCATACCCGCAACCTCATGGCTGATCGACGCTCGTTACAACTACAATGTTCCGATGACGCTGACTCATATAGGCAGCTCAATAGACAAATTTGGAAGTCATTGCGGCACGACATACGTACCTTTAATACGAACAGTATTAAAGAGACGATTGAGCAAAACAAAGGCTCCAAAGTGTTTGCAAGACACATGTCTATTGGGCAAAGCCAGCTGACAAAGCTGAAGAGGGAAGATGGTAGTGTAGCGTCGACCAAAGCCGAGGTATTAGGGGAAATCGAAAGGTTCTATGGACAGTTATACACTTCGGTTGCTAAACCTGTGAGCAGCTCGGCCAAAGACCCAAGAGCCAAGCTGAGCCGACACTATACCGAAGATATCCCGGACATCAGCCTGTACGAGATTAGGATGGCCCTGAAACAGCTCAAGAACAACAAGGCGCCGGGGGAGGATGGAATCACATCAGAGCTTCTGAAAGCGGGTGGAACACCGGTACTCAGAGTCCTTCAGAAGCTCTTTAATTCTGTCTTACTCGAAGGTATAACGCCAGAAGCATGGAACAGAGGCGTGGTGGTGCTGTTCTTTAAGAAAGGTGACAAAACCTTGCTGAAGAATTACAGACCCATCTCGCTTCTGAGCCATGTTTATAAGCTGTTTTCGAGGGTCATCACGAATCGTCTCGATCGCAGGTTCGATGACTTCCAGCCTATCGAACAAGCCGGTTTCCGAAAAGGCTATAGTACCATAGACCACATCCACACGCTACGCCAAGTTATACAGAAGACCGAAGAATATAACTTGCCACTATGTTTGGCGTTTGTGGACTATGAGAAAGCCTTTGATTCGGTCGAGACATGGGCGGTGCTCGAGTCTCTCCAGCGATGCCGTATTGACTATCGGTATGTCGAAGTGTTGAAGTGTTTGTACAATAACGCCACCATGTCGGTTCGAGTACAGGAGCAGAGTTCGAAGGCAATTCCATTGCGAAGAGGCGTGAGACAGGGAGACGTTATCTCTCCGAAACTGTTCACTGCCACAATGGAAGATGCCTTCAAGCTCCTGGAATGGCAAGGACTCGGCATCAACATCAACGGCGAGTACATCACTCACCTTCGGTTTGCCGACGATATTGTGGTCATGGCAGAGTCGATGGAAGATCTCAGCATGATGCTCGAAGGCCTCAATCGAGTCTCCCAACAGGTGGGCCTTAAAATGAACATGGACAAGACAAAGGTCATGTCAAATATCCATGTTGTGCCCACCCCAGTATCAGTTGGGCACTCAGTTCTTGAAGCTGTTGACGCGTACGTCTACCTAGGACAAACAGTCCAACTAGGTAGGTCCAACTTCAAGAAAGAGGTCAATCGGCGAATCCAACTCGGCTGGGCAGCGTTCGGTAAACTACGCAACGTCTTCTCGTCCAAAATACCTCAGTGCCTTAAGACGAAAGTCTTCGACCAGTGTGTGTTACCAGTGATGACATACGGCACTGAAACGTGGTCTCTCACTATGGGCCTCATAAGCAAGCTCAAAGTCGCACAACGAGCTATGGAGAGGGCTATGCTCGGGGTTTCTCTACGAGATCGAATCCGAAATGAGGAGATCCGTAGACGAACGAAAGTCACCGACATAGCCCACCGGATTAGTAAGTTGAAATGGCAGTGGGCAGGGCACATATCACGCAGAACAGATGGCCGATGGGGCCGAAAGGTTCTGGAATGGAGACCACGGACTGGTAAGCGCAGCGTAGGACGTCCACCCACAAGATGGACAGACGACCTAAAAGAGACCGCAGGGAAACGCTGGATGCAGGCCGCTTCCAACCGGCCCTTTTGGAGATCGATGGGGGAGGCCTATGTCCAGCAGTGGACGTCCTACGGCTGAAATGATGATGATGAATACGTATCTTGAAAATGAATGAGTTGAAAATATGTAACGACGTTTTTTATCTCAGAGGACTGGTGAGGCGTGGTCGAATCATTTATCATCTACGCGACTAGGCAGCTCGTAGCATGCTACGAATTGATACCGTTTTTTTTTTTTTCATTTAAAACAGCTTAGACAAATAATTAGGTCCATTAATTGCTTTTCTTAGTTCTTAAACATAAATATCCATAGAAAGAAAGTTTACTCGTTATTGTACTCGATACAATGTAATCTTCTATGACTTCAGATTCAGACTTCAATAATTCAATTTAATTAATTGTTGTGAAAAATAATGTCGTCGTTCTTAATACTATATTTAGACAGCAAACAAAACAAATACAAATTTATTATAGTTTATCAAAAATGTCACAACGGAATATCTTTTCGCTAAAATTACCTGTTTAAGGCAGCTCTTGCATCACAATGTCTTGCATAGATATTCATATGTAGGTTTATATAAGTCCTTACCTTTTTGTGGTTCCAGAGCACGTTGACGGAGGGTTTGCCGCGGCGGAAGTCGCTTTGGTCGATGACGTCATCGTGTATCAACGAAGCGGAGTGGATCATCTCGCTGATCATAGCCACCTGCCTCTGTGACGGCAGGAGTGCACTGTACCATAAACACACATAATCAGTAACTGATATTTTTAAGCAAAACGATAAAGCAACTGTTTCTCTTTTTCTATCTTAACACATGCTTAATTGACGTTTCTAAGGAAGGCTTTATTCTCTAAAGACACTCAAGTCAATACTGGGATCAATTAGAAGTATATTGTGTATGCGAACTAATGTATGTATATTTCGAAAACTCCGATTTCGAGAGTTCAAAAGTACATAATTATGTAATATTTTTCTTTCTTGCGCATCACACAAAGTAGATGTGTTTCACTCACTGAGTTTTTTTTTTTTTTTTCTTTATTTAAGTAGCATTAAAGTTTTCGCCAAAATAACTAATTTGGCAAAACTGTCAAGCAAAAAAGACAAAAAATCGATCGTAAGGCCCGTAGCGGCGGCTTTAGTGAAATAGGAACAACGAACTGAAATAAAGGCGAGAACGGAACTAAAATAAACTCAAGCAGACGCAGGTGGCGTCTGTTATGTCTAACAACCCCTTCACTATTGTACAAATTATCAAACAATTTCCTATTTTAAAATGAACAATTGTTCAACATCCCACAGAAGTTAAAGAATGTTTTTTTCTTATTTTCCCATTATTTACAATTGTAGGGCCCTTTATAACACAGTAAAAATTTATATCTTTATTATACCACAAATATGTTAATTAATAGCAAAATTAGAAGCCTTGACATCGCTAAAACGCTAAGGTGTACGTCGTATAAAACTTTATAATGTTATTGCCAAAACACTACATTCTTGCTGCGTGGTTATGCAAATGATGCTTAACTCACGAGAATACTCTGACAGAATGGGATAAAGAAACTATTACGAAGTAAATATTTTGGAAACATCCCACACTCAATGAAAAAAGTACACGAAACAAAAGTGCAACCTTGGATCAAACAAACAAAGGAGATATGCCTTAGTGCAGGTATCGTTCGTGTCTCTGTGTTTCACCCACTTTTTTTTACTATAACGCTAAACCGCTCAACGCAAACGCAACGTGTGTAAGTACGGCACACTCACAAAAATTTTACGCACACTAAAAAACTTGCAGCTACACCGATAAACTAACTAACAGTGCACATGCAAAAAAGGGCAGCAAGGCATCAAGTCTGGTTTAGGCCTGACGCGTTCACTGCCGCCACGCCACCATACCTTATCACCCTTGTTTAGCTGATCTGAGAGTGCAACCTATATAATTCTAATTCAAAGTGAGGATGATAAGACCTGCACTGACATCCCGCTTCGTATTGTGCATTTGCCCCAGCCAGGCTACACAAACCAGCCGTGCTCCTTAAAATAAGAGAGCACGGCTTTGGGTCGCTGACTAAACTCTAGTCACTAGTGCAACCAAATTTAACGCCTTAGTTTCTGACGTACTTTGAGTATATCGTGCAAGAAAAGTCACGATGTCAAGTGTTTCCAAAATGCATATCATGACATATCTATCAATGATCTAATTTTGCTAAATTGTATATAGAACCACCATAAACTTATAATAAGTCTCACCTAATAGCTAGGAACTACACTTCAATATAATCATAAAAATCAGTTTATAACGGAAATATCGAGAGAAAACCCAAAAGTGCATCAAAATCGACTTCAAAAAAGGGGAAGGTTCTCAATTCAATCAGCATTTTTAAGACAGTAAAAATATAGGCGCTTCATATCACCTTATTCTGCACCTACTTTTTTATCTGTACGTATGGTGTTTTTTTCTCATCATCATCATCATCATAATCAGCCTTTTAACAGTCTACTGCTGGCCTTTTAGCCTACCCCCGTAAGGGTGATTGGGCCATATCAACCACGATGGCCCAGTGCGGGTTGGTGGATTCACATACGGCATTGAATTCCTTCTCCGTACGTATGCAGGTTTCCTCACGATGTTTTCCTTCACGAAAAAGCCAGTGGTATGAAAATCCGTACATAAACTTCAAAGAGCTCATTGGTACGGGCCCGGGGTTTGAACCCGCGACCACATGCTTTCAAGTTTAGCTGTCTCCCAAATAGGCTAACACGGCTACTTTATCTATCTAAAAATATTTTATTCACAGTTTGTTAAACACTCAACAGATTAGAACTTTAGAACGACCTTGGCCGGTCAAGTGTTGATATTCAAAATTACATGCCGTGCAACAAGTGCATGAAGTAGTTCAGACACTTCTTATTGCATTATATAAATGAGGTTACACTTATTTTAATTTTTGTTTATTACAAAACTAGGTAGACCGTCTCCTATAATACAGGTTATCTACCTAGCATAAAAGCCATAGATTCGCTTATCTTGTATCTATTATTATTTAGAGACAAATATAAGTTTTGAATTTAAGGTACAATACATTTTAAGTAAGTTGAGAAATATAAATTTTAATTCAGACTAATTAAGAACACAGTTGTCTTATAAATGACGTTAGGAAAGTATTTGTTGCCATAGTCCTATATAAAAAGTCACTACCCAGACATAAATCTTTAATTAAGTTCCCGCTTAAGTGTTTCAATATTTACTCAAGATCTCGGGATCGTTGGTTCAGTTGGTAGTGAACCTAGCTTCTGAGCCTTAGGTGGGAATCGAACCCACGCCGGGTTCGATTCCCACCTAGGACAAACATTTGTGTGATGAACATTTGTGTTTGTTCTATATCTGGTTGTTAATATCTATTTAAGTATGCATTTAAAAAATATATATGTATGTATATCAGTCTCTGGCAGCCATATCACATATCGCTTTGCTTAGTTTGGGGCCAGATGACCGTGTGTGCAAAAATGTCCCAAATATTTATTTATTTATTTTATTTATCTACAGAGGACTAGTTCATTCATAACATAATGCGGCCGTCGCGTCGTGAGACAAATGTTTTTCCTTTTAGATGGAATCTGTTCAGCAGCACTAGAAATACAAGATTTTAACACAAAACCAGACGCACCACGCTGGATTTAAATATTTAAAATATTCTCAGCATGTAGAGGCAGGTTGCGGCGTATCATAGAAACACGTGAGCCTACTCACAAATTGGTCGTTCCTATTCATTTATTGATATCAATCCAAACGCATGTTTCTATGGGATTTACTGGGTTTTTAAGCACGGGTTTTCCTCAACGTTCCCGGATTTCGAGAAAATATCATCTTCATAAATGTTTGAAAAGTACAAATCTAACTTTCCTCGTATATATCAGAAGAATGATCAAGCACATACTAGCAAGTACTTCAGTTTAAACTTTCACAGTTTAAAAAAAATGCAAGATCATGTTCATGACGGTGTACCAAAAATTTCAACTGACGGCAGCTTACTGATAAATCAGTATCAGTAAAAACTAACCAGTTTCAACAAGAGAAAACTAAAGGTCATGTTTACTTGGTACAAATAAAGGTTTGGACGATTGACGGTTGGTTTCCGCAAATAATTGGCGAATTATCATGAGAGTAAATTTTTACAGTTACAGTTTACTCGCACACGTGGGTAAACACGTGGGCACGTGAGGCAGAGCTAATTTACTTTATTTATTACACTTCGGTAATACTAATGGCATTACATATTTCATACATTCAAGCGGCAGACCGATGGGGGAGACCTACGTCCAGCAGTGGACATCCTACGGCTGAAATGATGATGAATGATGAAGCTGCAGACCAGCACACTACCTGTCTGATAGCAGTACCGTTTAAACAACTAACAACACTATAAAATATTCATTCAGAAATCAAAATCGTCCTACACGTAGATGTTAAGATAATTTGAAACTGAAAAACATAAATAAACTCAATTAGCATAGAACTCTAACCGTAACTTTAGCTGACATATTTATTAACTTGGTAAATCTTTAGGCACAATCATTCACAAACGCAGCGAGTTTTTTATTTATCTGAAGTCTTAAGTATGCATCAAGGCCGTTTACAAAATTTAAAAAAAAATCGTCTATTCAAGGTCCGGTGTTAGACATTGAACTATGGAGCCGCGCGGTCTGATGCCCGAACGCAATCGGACCTATTGCCAATCATTGGGTAACTGACTACACAAGTTATAGAGAGAGCGAAAGGCAGCATTCGTAGAGGATCTAAACAGGTTTTTGAAACACAATGCTAATATGACGTCACTTAGTTACAGGTTGATGAACGCAATTTAACACTGCGCATTCGATTGAGGCATATACTAATGCAGTGGTACTTGAGTACAATACACTGTAAATAAAACTACCTTGCTTAAAAGTGCTGCAAAAATGGGTAGGGAACTTAGACATCACCAATTTGACTGTTGTACTATATCTAAGCGTCACAATTATTATTATCTCTTTATAATTAACTAATAAATAAAATAAATAAATAAATATTCGGGACATATTTGCACACACGGTCATCTGACCCTAAACTAAGCAAAGATAATAGTATAACATCTATACATCTTTTTGGTTATAAGGTAAGCACTACTTCAAATTTTTAAACTATGGTCATTACAACGCAAATCTCAGTCGCTGTAAGTTTTAAAGTGCAGTGTTCCAAAGACAGCTCTTAATAGGTAGGACACATAGCCTTAGAATAGCCTCTTAGTTTTAGGGTGGCGTAGATACCCTTTGGGTACAGAACCGTAACAATATTTTACAAAGTTCAAAAGTGATTTTCCTCACCTGTTTTCTCCATAGACGTGGTAGTTGACTGCCCGTGCCATGAGTATCGCGACCATGGGCCGCAGCGCTTTGCCCTGTCCATCGAAGTAGTATGTTGCTATGGTGTTCAGCTCCGCTTGGTTTGTGTTCTTCTGAAGTTCCTGCGGACAGAGGGCTACAGTCGAGTTGGGGTCAAGCTCTACTTTACATGTCTAGTTGTCAATCCTAATATTTACAAAAGCTAAAGTATATTTATATATATCTCCCTCTGTCAGTTTGTTCGCTTTTCAGGATCAACGGCTAGGCCGATTTTGACAAAATTCGGAAGGATAATAATGTACATCATGAGGACGGACATAGGGAACTTTTCCCTGCAGGAAATGCGGGAACAACTGAAAAATCTAGATGGCGCTGCTCTTACTTCACACAACTCGTAGTTAACGCTAACGCGATCGAATAGATAAACGCACAGGTCTTTTATCAAGTGAGAAGCTAGGCTACATGTAGCTACGTCGAACTGTACGAAAATTCAGCGTTTCCCATTATTTTTGTACGTCGAGTAATTAAGTGGTAGATTAAGTCCATTCGCAAGGCGAACTGCTTTCGGGTTTTTTAAGTTTACTATGTCGCAATGACATTTTTGTATTTTCTGAAGTGCTACTGCCAAGACGACGGTTATTGAACTGAATTAAGAGCACTAATAAGAATAATAAATAAAAAGTTTAATACGAACGGACACGCAAAGTATGTGAACTCGCGGCATCTAATCTGATACAGATATGTAGGTAAACGCAATTGGAAAAACTCGCACTCGTCACTCAGTAATGGATCACGTAGGAAATCCCACGGGATTGATTGTTATCAGTAAGCTATTTGCTTAAGGCACTCGCCTCGTACTTGGGATTCCTTATAAAGTCAACAGTTACGATGAAATAAAATGGTTTACTTATAAATGTTTATCCATTACAAATCAGTCGAAAAATCTTAAAACTGTTAAGTATTAGTTAGATATTCATTATGGCTAATTGTACTACTACTTTTGATCTACTATTAATTATATACATTGTTAGTTATCCATTCATAAGGGCTGATGAATTGTACTACTTGGCTACTTCGTTTAGTAAATTTTAAGTACCATTTCGCTGCACTACGAATTGCGTAGCGTACGTAGCGTGCTACGTAACATCGTAGATGTTGCTACGATATATTATGAACGTTAGATTTAGAATAAACTATGTACTAACCGAACACACACACTTTTCATTAGTTCGTTTTAAATAAATAAAAATACAATGAAATATTTCTCCATTATAAACGAGTGTCATCGCATTATGATTACTACTTTCTATGTTTAGCTGTGACATAAATATCAAACACCGTGGTGTCACAGATAACTATGCTGCGATAATTTCATTACCAATCTACTTTGCAGTTTCTAATTTATTTCCTCACGTATCTCGTTCCACAACCGCCTGAAGGACTTTATGGTCATTTTCATAGTTTGTTTTCTTGTCGCAATCAGCTGCGTTTAAATGCAACTTTGACGCAAGTGTCCTCTTGGGACTGAACAATCAAAATTTCGGCACAGCATTTACTTAAATTGTTATCATTGTTGAACATCAATCTTATTGTTCGAACGATAGATGTATGAAGGATTTGTCAGATAATGTCTCTTTGTCTCTACTTAAATAGTAGAATACTTTGAATTGAGAAATTGCTTTAATTTCTTCCGGCACTTAAGGCGAGGTCTTACCACTTTTAAGCAACGCTTATTACTACTGATAACCATAAATAAGGCTTAATAAGTATTACAGTCGAATTTAGTGGAGCAAAACCATGTCACTTACACACAGGTGTGCGTTTCGCTACTTCTATTTTATCAATATTTTTTCTATCGAGAAAAATGTCCTTTATCGTTTTTCGGTTTTTTCAGTACATTAAATTTTGATATGATAATTTTGCTAACAAGAAACATGGGAAAAGAGTCAGAAACGCCTGCATTTTAACCTAGGAAACATCGGGTATTGCTCAGAAATGTTTACTACCAAAATTTATTTTACTGTCGTCTTTACTTCAATCGCCCATTAGATCTCATTTGCTTATCGTTTAGTCTGTCGTTGCGTATTTTGTTTTTAAGAAAACTTTAGTTCTATTGACATAAAGTCGAAAATAAAATAAAGTACGAGCTGTTTTCGCGTAGAACGCGTACAAGTGAATCTGTAATGTAAACGACATTTAATTAAGGCTGTTGATTGAATCAGGCGTTACTTTGCGCAAGTTCATATTTACCTAAATCCGTTTTACGAATCAATAGTGTATTTCCGCTTTAAGTACAATAAGGCATTAGGGATCCATTTTTTATGTTAGGCTGAAATATACTAGAGATTCGTCAAACAGTTTTTAAGCCTGTTAATAGTAAAGAATTTGTTAAACGGTTTAAATTACCGAAAATGGTTGTCCGAGATGTATCTAACCACGGATCGTCACTAAAATTATTTATTCTATTTAGCAACATAAAATATATAAATCAGAATCTAAATCTCATATGTTACAAATGTCTTTTAGTCTTGTGAAATATTAAATTAACAATTTAAATAACTACTATATTTTGTAATGTTTAAATGTTATTAATTTTTATCTAATCATGTTGTAATCTTAAAGAAATAGGTCTATATATTAAAAAACACCTCATTAACCGACTTCAATAAGGGAGGAAGGTTCTTTTTAGTAAATATTAAGCATTTATTTTAGTAAGGTTTTACTTTTAAAGAATTTGAGAATATTGTAATATTTTTAATAGCACTGCTTAATTGTAAATTTATTTTAGAATTATCGGCACGTGGCAAGCGGATGATCAAGTACGACGTGTCACTGATTCGAACACCAAATTTTAGAATGGAAGTATTGTACTTATAACTATCATAAATAACTACACTAGCAACGCCTAGCGGTTTATCCCGCTATCCTACCGAAATAGGAATTTTCCGTTTTTACCGACTTCAAAAAAGGAGGAAGGCTCTTAATTCGACCCATATTTTTTATCTTTTTTTTCCATTGATTTTTGCAAACACCTTGTTCATTTATAATACTTACGCGGCCTAGATACAAGGACAAAAAAAAACTTTTTGAGAATTTAATTTCCCGCTATAGCTGAAACACTCCACGTTTTTTTAAAATTCTATATTTATTTTGGGAACTTTTGCCAGCAATGGCACGTCAGTCCCATCATACGTGAAACTAAATGCAACGTGTGTATGTGTTTTATTTTTAAAGGTGACTTTGTCGAGCTGTGTTAGTTATGATTAAAGAAAATTTGTTCAGCCGTTTAAAGATCAATCACCTCTATTGTCCAGGTTTTTTTTATACATAGGTACACTAGTACAAATACAAAGACCCTTATAAAAAAAATAGTAGTATTAGTAGCGTCACCTGTAAACAGTTTCTACCGGCCAACTGGACTAGATTATGTTATTAGACGCACCTATGAAAAATTTACACCAACTATTGACTTTTAAGTTGATGCACCACGGTCGCATTTCGAAACGGCAACCACGGTATGCTACCTACTTCCAACACAAGGTATGTAAACATCTATTTACTCATCTAGTGTTGCATGTTTTATTGCCGCTAACTGACCGCATGTAGTAAACATTTCAGGGATGTACCAGACGTAGGAGGAAAATTCTTAATTGCATAAATAACTAGCAGTAACGATGCGAAGTGAAAAATACACACACATTATTAAAAGTTGGTAATATCTCGTCACCAGAAAACGTACCCGTTTTTGGGGTTCCGTACCTCAAAAGGAAAAAAGGAATCCTTATGGGATCACTTCATTGTTGGTTTGTCTGTCTGACTCTTTTTTATTATGGTCATTAATACCACTGACCATTTTGCTTTTCAAACAGTTTTACATCGTGCTCATTGACTTGTTCAGATATTTCGTAAGGACCGGACCAACGAAACTTGTTCAAAAAGGTACCAATTCAGTGCTCACTAGTCGTACGCCGAATTCGTTGGTGAGCACAGCGGTCGTACAACGACCGTGCTTCAGAGCAATGCGACGTAATTAGTAAAGATTTTGATATGGCGCTAATTTAATTATATTTTATGTTTTCACGTCTAAATTAAACACTTTTGACGTATTTTCGAGTACATTTAACATTATTTTAGCGTGTTTTTTTGTTATCGTGTCTACCTGGGACTATGATCAAAGCAGTGTTCTAAACGTAAGGTATTAAATTAACGTAAAATACACGCGACTAAATCCGTGAAGAGTTTAATTTCAATGTGACGCAAATTTTCCAAGTACTTCGACATACTAATCTCGAAAGCTAATCTTTGCAAAAAATAATTGAGTGAGCATATCTTTACTTTTGAGATCTTTGATCGAAACTAACAAATGTGTGCACTGTGCACGGTACTAAACTTGTCAGATTATATGGTTAAGTAGTAAAATACTGCTCCTACTGGTAACGTTAGTTAGGTAATTTAAGTAGGTACACTTATGGCAATTAAACTCTACAGTCACACTGATATATGCGAAAGTTTGTGCGTGTGTGTGTAAGTATGTTTGTTCTCACTCATCTTACGTTGTAGCGACGATAGCTCAGTGGTAGGGGTTTCCGAATTCCAATCTGAAGAGTGTGGGTTTAAATCCCAACAATAAATTTAAGGTTTATTTACGCGGACTTAACCGCGCAAAAAAAAATTGGGTGAAGGAAAATATAGTGAGGAAATGGTATATAGGGCATTTTCTACAGCCCGACTAGCTACCACTTTCAAGTTGAAAATCAGTCACCACGCACTTGCCAGGGCTTGGTCATACCACCACGGTGCGGCGCCGGTACCGTGAAACGGTACGACGTCGTGCTATGGAACGTTGTCGTGTCGTGCAAATGAACGACGCGGCAGCGACGGCCAACGCACCTTATTGGTTGTACTCCGCCACTTCACAAGTCACCACAATGGAAATTAACACGACAAGAAGGCATCCTAACGGTGCGACATCGTACCGCAAATTTCTGCTGGTACGGCGTGTCGTAGCAAACGTTACAAGTTGCTTTTAGCGCCGCATCGTCGTGATGTGGCCAAGCCCACGGTGTGTTCCAGCAGCATCACTTGAGAGCCAGTTCCCATTCCTGGCTAGGTGTGTTTAGCATTTTCTACCACACTATCTCTTAACATCATGTGAACTGTGAAGTTACTCTATAACGGCTAAACGGATTTGAATGAAATTTGGTATAGAGGTAGCTTGTATCCTGGATTAGCACATGGCTATTTCTTATCCCGGAAACATACAGTTCCTGTAGGAAAGCAAGTGAAACCGCAGGGAATAAAAACTTTGTGAAGAACTAAATAGTAATTTTACATTGTTCTACATAACCGATTGATATTCAATAGCTTGATACTGCATTCCATGATTTATTCATTGTTAACATTATTGTTAAAGTCCGTAGTAACATGTGCCAATAAAACTGATTTACCATATAAAGGTAAATGTTAACGACCGCTGAATACCGTGAAATAAAAACCTTGGGTACCGTCGCTTGCGGAAGATTCGTGCCTCGATGTAAACATTTCCGAATAACGATACTGATTGCCATTTCTTTGGCATTCAACTTTCATAGTACGGATCGCATGTGGTACGCGATACGATACATTGTTATTTAGTTATACATTTATTAATATCAATTAAATAACATACGTTTATAGCGTCGTTTTTTAACGTTCCGTACCCAAATTGTTAAACAGGAGACCTATTACTAAGCCTACGATATCTGTATGTCTGTCCTACCTATTAAGGGCTGTATATTTCGAATCGTAATAGATAGCCAGTTGAAAACAGGTAATTTTACGGCGAGTTAACTAAGAAATTATAAAAAAAATCGGTACCAATGGTTTCGTACACAGACTAGGTAAAGCTACTACAGTCTTTAGTTTCGTATGACGAACAAATATAAAATTGCACTTAGTTCGTAACTGATTCCGAAACTATGTTTACGATGGCAACCTTAACGAATATGATTAATAACGAAGGCAGTAAGACAAACACAATTGTTACCAAGTTTAAAACAAATTTTGATAAATAGAATTCGTAAATAGGCTACGTAACATTTCACACTAGCATATCAATAGGATGATGTAAAAACCCATTAACAAACTATTGTCAACATTGCAAATAAGGTAGCTAATTCGAATTGGGGTCTTTCAATGTCATTTATATTGATAGTATCTAATATTCACCTTTTTGAAGAAAGCGAAACACGTGCATTTTTATTTTTTTTACTATATTTGTTTGATATGACCATGACTATGTTTTTGGTTAGTTACATGTCGAATAAATGGAAATATAAATGATCACAATAGACAAGTATTGATGAGAAATAATATTTTTTTAAATAAACAATAACAATATCGTCACTATCATCAAGCACCATCCTCAAATTGCATTTTTGAAGTCAGTAACTAAATCTTGCGATTCTATACTGCGTTCTGCAGGTGGTGGTAACTCAATCCGCACCAACCCAATAACAACAGCTAGAATGTAAAAGCGACGTACCTAGCTGAGATCAAGATCCGGCTTTTACTCAAGACTGGCGCGAGTCTCGCCGTGAAACGCAGAATGTCGTATAACCTGTGTGTCGTCACACATACGTTTATGCGAAACGTAGGAAACGAGCATTTAGAAATGTGCAACAAGCGAGTGCAGCATTCATGTAGGGGCCTAGTTTTAGACGAGTTTTCCAAACGGAAAGTAGGCGAGCCAGCCGCACAAACTTGGCGAAAACGCATACCTACTACCCACCAGACTTGTATCTGTGGATATAAAATACTAACACCTCATAGCTACTACTGTCAGTACTGTTCAGTTCTTGCGTCTCTGATTACTTCGAATGAAATAGTTCAAATTCCTCTCTTAAGCTACGTTCTTCGAGGTTTATCTTATATTTTATTATTTTTTAATTATAGGCTTGCCTTTGACCGCCTCCTTGCCTGATGTTAAGCGATAATGCTGTCTACGAAAGAGCACACTTGCCTAGAAAAAACCGATTCACTCGTGATTTGAAGAACCCAGATTGTAACTATCGGGGAACACCTATCAAAGCAGCGCATTCCACAGACTAGCAGTTCGCACAGTAAAAGTGGAATCAAAACGCTTCGTACGGGTTTTCGAAATATCAACCATAAAGTGATGTCAATTTTTCGTGCCCACTCTGGCAGTTCGATGTCTGCAGAGTCGATGCACACACCGAAATGTATCCGATAAAAAACCGATAGAATAGCAATTTTGCTCCGATATTCAAGACTAAGAAGCTTATTCTGAACTAGGGATTCGTTGATGAGCCTCTTAGCACGTTTCTTGATACACTCCCACGCCCTAAGCTTTACAAAATTATTATTTTACACAGAGAATTTTAGTTTTTTTTTTATAGTTGTTTTTTGTATTGAATCATTCAGTATTATTTTATAGCTATTAATAATTTTAGCATTTTGGTAAAGGTCTCCAAAAGGGTCTACATCATTATTTTACCTTCTTTAGGCATCTATTGAATGAATGAGTCGAAGATGGTGCGCCATATTAAAACAACACATATTGACATAGTGCAAAGGTCAGCTAAGTACTGCACCTATATTATGTTAACTCATATTCAAGGGTATTAGCCGAAATATTATTATTTAGCAACTGCCGAAACATCATAAATCTGCAAGTCATTTGACTTGAGAAGGTCTTTAGTATCACATAACGCGATTATAAAAATTGACTCAAACTACTTTGTCTGGAGGTCAATAGAAAGCGTCTTCAAAACATCGTTATAATAATTCATATTCAAACCAGAACATTACTGAAGTAATCGAGATGTATACGCAAATTAAACACTTTTGATTTATATAATTATTTTTAATTAATTTTTTAACTGAAATTCGTTAAGCAACATAGATGTAATAACGTCAATGACAATCAAAATTATTCAATATCGAATTGATGCTAATTAATTTCAATGAAATCAAACTAACAATAATAAAGGCCGTACATTCGAAAAACCTAATCGTACTCGTATAAACAAAATATAGACAGTATAATTACTATTTAATAAATAGTAATCTAGTATAGTAATAGTATCTGATTAATATTTTTCTTTCTTTCTTTCTTTTTCTTCATTGACTATTTATTCAATTCGATCGTTAATGAATAATACATATAACTCAAGCCGACATGTGAAAATAATGTAGACAATTTGACAGATTTTTAATATTGGTTGTAAAATGCATACTTATCATGTTCTATAAAAATATGAGCACAGCAAAATCGTCCTTACACCGATTGGAAATGCTTTAAAAAACATTTTATTTGCGTTTCCATAGACAATAGAGAACAAGGCAGGCAGAGGGGCAACGAAAAGCCGATCGCAATTATCGTCGCATCGCGAATTGCACAACCGTCAGCCACTGTCCGCGCTAACACGTCGTGACTTTGACACGATTTTATATCAATGGACTACACCCACGAGTATACTCGTAAGGCTCAACGCTGACTGTAGAGTCGAGACGGCGTCGTGGAGTACAACCGGTCGTGGAAAAACCAAAAAATTTCGATTTACGCTAGGTTCAAATTTACCTAACTCATTCGTTTTAAATAGGAGAGGCGCGACGCGATCGCGGAAACGCGGCGGGACAATTTTGAACAGTAACAATTTTGGACCTACAGTAACTCGGAAAGAGTTGACTTTTGCACGCCGCTACGCCGCCTTGAGTCTTCAGTCGACGTCGCACCTAAAGATACATAGGGGCATACTAACTTATTGACGACCATTTGTACTTAAAGCGAAAAACTAATTATTGTTTTAATTAATAAACGCTTAGGAGTTGTAATGTAACACGTGTTTCGAACTCTTGCAAAGTTCACTTACAATGCAAAATTTAATACAATATTAAACACTACTAAACAGCGAGATTTAGTTAATTGCTTTACGCTGTGCTGAGCTAGAGTAGATATTAAGTAAGTACTAATTGCGTTAATTACGTTTATAGTGTCTTTACAAAGTAAGCACTAAAAGCATATCGTGGCTCAAAGTCGAGCCTTGTCACGATTGTTAACTCAAGCATGTTGCTTGTAAACACAGCAACATTATGTCAAATCAGACATTGAGGTACGTGCTAGAATTTTAAATGCATGACATTCGTAGACCAATCATGGCGTTTTAGCACCCATTTACAGCCCAATCACTAATAGATATGCCGGAATAAGTGTTGTCCGTGTTTTTCGTAACAGTTCTCAAGCCAGGAAAGTGCATCCTCGACGCTCATTCTACTAGACATTTATTTATTTTACATTTACTAACTCCGAAAACGTAGGTAGTCGTTTTTGAGCTCTAGGAATTAGATCAAGAGTGTACCCATTTGACTTCAATTTGGTCAAGCATACGACTTAACTTGAATGAGACTCACGGAGAAAGCAACTTATAAAGAGCTGACCTGCTCAATCATATTTTACCACGCAAAGAGATGGATGGTAGATTGCGATGGAGCAAGATGCAGTTTGACGCAGCTGCTAGTACATTATGGTCTAAATTAAAGGGTCGACTTACTGTTCTGATGTCCTCGTATATGCCGTTAAGATCGTCCTCGAGCAGGCGGTAGGGGTCGACTATCTGTGTGCCGTAGTCTGGCAGCGAACCTGTGCTGGTGCTCTGTAGGCTGGAAGCGAGCCGGCGGACCAGGCCCGCTGTGGATGCGCTCGCCGACACGCATGGACCGCATGTTGTTACTCTCTGGAACAATAACACAACAACGTCAGTTTTATTGTGCAAACAGGACTGTTGCTGTCTAGCAGGCTATGGAGCACTTGCTCATTTTATCACTGTGCCTCTACATCTGCACTCTATTGATCTACATGGCCAAATCTGCCGCTGTCCTTCGACCTCATACTGGTTAGTTAGACCATTGCCAAAAATCGAACCGCTGACGGGCTTAAAGGCAGAATTGTACAGTCAGTAATATTGGCAAACTCTCCTATTATTCATATTGGCCAATCCTGAAGAAGCTTACAATATGCATGAAATTAAATAAAGATGACATTGGCGTTATTAACAAAATTCGAATTCCGATGCTTTCAATTTTGCAACGGAGGTTGCATATTTCATAACTGGTAATTCAATTTAAAATCATAAGACCAAAACGAATGGATACTTTAAGGTATTGAGTGATAGTAACTTTATGGTGAGTCAAGATCAAGACTATCTCAGCAACTTAGCAACTGGTGGCAATGACAAAGCGCGCCATGTAAGAAGTAAGCAGGTTACAATTAGGTAGCAATGTGTCTATTGTAATGTGTTAGTCACAATCACGCATAAAACGACAGTAAATATCAATGTTACTTGTAGTTATGGCGAGTTTGTCAATGAAGCTTGATACAAAACTCTATATCTATAACACACTGAAATTGTTCAAATAAGGTAGATCCTTTGATCATTAAAACAAGGGAGATATGTTAAGGTGGCGTGGCGGGTGCACATCCAGTCTAAATCAGCCTGGATGCCGTTAATCGAACTCACCCTGCAGACGACCTTGCCGCCATTTTTTGTATGTGGCCTATTAGTTAGTTCATTAGTGTAGATGCAAGTTTCTTAGTGTGTGTGTGTGAAAAATGAGTAATTGTGAGCCATAATTATAGTTTACTAGCAGACCTGACAGACGTTGTTCTGTCTTAGAAATGTCAAACACGCAAAGTCAAAATTGAAAATCTAATTAGTAAGGATCCCTATTTTTTTTGAAAATATAATATAGCCTATGTTACCCGAGGATAGTGTAGGTTCCCAACAGTGAAAGAATTTTTCAAATCGGTTCAGTAGTTTCGGAGCCTATTCAATGCAAACAAACAATCAAATCTTTCCTCTTTATAATATTAGTATAGATTTACTACATTAAAACCTTACACCTCCCTTAAACCCTAGGGGTAATACACAAACCGAGTTTCATCAGAAACACAAGGCAAACTCCGTTCTTTTTAACGTATGGTTTTTAAGGTATGTTTGTTCACTTAGACTATTCGAGGAATATTGGTTTCAAATTTCACATGTCTATCATTAGCGGTTTCATCTGTGCGTTGATTCTTAGGAAAACGCTTGTTCTTTGGGAAGTGGCGAAACCGCAGATTTATTCATCACTCACTTGGATGACGTCAAACCTAGTCACATCTCTGGCATTGTATGAAGAAGCGTACATTAACGTGACGAAGGCACGGCTACAGCGGTACGCGGTGCCTCGGGTGCCTCGATAAAGGGTGCGGCAGGTGCCCTTAACTAGTCGCGTAGTGGTGCGGCAGTGACCGCGATACGAGTTTCGCAAGGAGTTTATGCAACTGCAGGCGAGTGCAGCCCGGAGCCGATGGGCCTAGCGTTGCAAAACCGCACGTTCCACCGATACGTACCTATTTGCGTGCACGTGCGCGTGCGCCGCCGTACGAGGATGCCTTTGAATATATTAATGATGAAAGTTTCCACTTGATTAATGAGATGACAAAAATACAACTGATTGATTTATAATGTGACAGTGAAATTGTGTTTATAATATTAATCAGTGACGCTTGTTAGGAGTCTTGGAATAATAATAAGTGAACCCGGAAAAATGGGCGAAGATCGTCACTCAATCGGAACCTATAGACGGTAGACCACCCCCTGGTCTGCCTCAAACGACTGTAGACCACCCCCCGGTCTGCCTCAAACGAGGTGGCGTAAAATCTTCGCGTCTTCTACCCCGATTGGCGGAACTTGGCGAAAGACAGAGACGCGTGGAAGGAAATGGGTAGGCCATTGCTCAGCAATGGAACGAGACAGGCTGATAGAAATAAATGCAAGAGCAATTCAAAAATGTTTGCGAGTTGCGAGCGAGCGATTTGCAAACGAGTCCAAAAGGAGGCAGTTATCACTTGTACTTGTTGTGTGTAGTGTATCATATCTGATCGTAAATAGATAAATAGAAAACTCTTAATTGTTACACCAGAAATGATAAACAAAGGACAAAAAATACTTAAAACTAGAGTAACAACTGGCCGACTTATCGTTAAAAGTGATATCTTCCAGGCAACCTTAGCATGGAGAAGATAATTCACATACACATACATATTATCAAACCGACCATGAGTTACAAAATTATGCTTTAAGTATTTGGTGGTTTTAGTACGGTGGTGGTGGTCGCTAAAGATCAGGCAAGGTCCAACCTAAGCTTTTTTTTAAATTCACCTTAATACCTGATACGTTTAGGCATCATGACTAATATTTTTTATTACTTCTTAAAAAAGCTGATCATAAATAGAGCACATCAACAAAAACAAAATTAAAATTAGTGCAAAAATAAATAAGATATAAGCAGTTTAATTTCATGCTAGACAGAGGGCGCACTATACTGAGCCGTGACATCACGCCTCAGGAGCGCCATACAAATGCTATACTAACACACGCTTTTCGAGAAAGGGATAGAACATCCCTTCTCTATCCCCACCTAAAACTTAAAACACTCATATCTCAGAGATTTATCAGCCAATTTAAATTATTTTTTCAGTAGGTGTAATATATTTAATTATATTCATCGCTAAGCTGGTCATTTGTAATAAATTAAACATTAGGACACATGCCTATTAAGGCGACTGGAGTTTGTTGCATGATTTTTGTATAAAAATATTATTCTTATCCCGAGCGAATACCAGTCCTTTGAAGGGCTGAAATATCAGTCCTTACAGAGCCTTTTACCAAAAACTCTGTATGTGTTAAGAAGTAAATGTCACATCAATCTGATTCGTCAGTGGACAAATTATCTCTATAATGCACCCAATTACAGGCACGATGATTTTTTGCAGCTTTTGTAATGAAGATCAATTTGTGTTTTACGAAACATTTCGTCTAATTACATGTCATTTCTCAATAACAATAATGATCTCTTGATTTAATTGATTTAATTGCTTTTAATCTTAAAGTGCCCACAAGTGCTCGGGGTTGAGTAATTTTAGTTTTAATAAATTTTTCTGTTTTCGCCAGTCTCACGTTTAAGTTCAGTTAAAGTTGTGTTTATTTTATCATACTAACAATAGGATAAAACGAATCGAAACAACCAATTAAATAACCATCGGTATTTGAATGGTAAACTATGCTAAGTACTACTATTATAAATATAGCCGAAGTGAAATCGGTTCAAAACCGGCAAAGATAACACAGAAATAAAATAAGTAAGTTTGTAAGTAAGTAAATAAGTTTGGCGACCATGCAATGTTATGGAACCATCGCGCTGTTCTGATTATGGAGACAGAAGGTGGTAATAAGAACTCCTAAACGAAACGACGTAGCCCCGTCGAGTTTGACTTCACAAGCACTTTGGTCCTAGATCCTAGACGATAAATGGCGGATGCCCAAGATGGCGGACAAAATGTTCTTATCTACCATCATGATATGGGTATCAAATGAAAGGGTTAGCTGAGAAGAATACGAAAACGCTCGTTTTTAATAAGTATTTTTTTTTGTTTAATAAAGTTTATTCAAAAGTACCATCCCAATGAAAAGCAACCCAACCCACAATCTATGATCGCACCGATTAACATAGCGAATCATAACCTATTTGTTTATCATATATTCAACGTGACGTGTGAGCGCGTCGCATAATAACGTCTTCTATTCGATTTCACACGCGTCACAATTACTCAGCACACTATCCAAGATTAAGGGTTCCAGGTAAGAGGGTGGTAAAGTTTGAGTCTTGACGTGAATCAACTTTAAAAATTAATTTAAAAAATCTAGTTTTTCAATTAGGCTTTCGTTTTTTGACGTCTGAACCCCTCCTTCCCGTCTCTTGTTGAAATAACTTGTCGCGTTGTTGTTGTTAATTTAAGCTCTTTTAATACATAGAGAACTGTCATTATCATAAAATAATGTAATCTGCAAAATTACTTGTGTAAATCAATGTAAACTTTAAGGTTATTTTAGACTGGCTGGGCCCTACTGCGCGAATTTTTTCTGCATAACAGGCTAATGAAACGCAATTTTATACATGTTTGTGTGGGCTTTACTAATAAATAAATAAAAAATATCCTCTTTCATATAGTATGTACAAATATTTTAAATTTTAATGAAAAATCAGAAGGGCATAACTTCGATTAAACACATTTTGATAAACACTGTTAAACAAATTCAGTTAACGCCGGATTTGTTGAGTATCAATATTTTCCATGAAAGTAAAAACTACAAAAGAATGCTAAAGGTCTCCAAACCTTAAACAGTAGAAGGTTAAAGGTCAAAAGGTAGAGATCGAACCCAACAAAAACAACCTCGGGGAACGGTTGCCTCCAAAAGTCATTGAACATCTTTGAACTTTGTGACGTTGAAGAACTTTAAAGAAACAAGCTTTCGAATGAATGAAAGGCTTTAAGGGTGTGATTGCACAAACCCTACAAAAGTTTACTGTATTACTAAAAATCCTAGACAATGCGTAGGTTGTAGACGCGCTTATAGGCACACACGTATTACTCAATGACAAAATACCACTAAAAATATTCATGTTTAGTAGTAAAATATTTACAAGCGCTGTTACAAGCGTATTTAATATCGTTATCGATACTGCATTAGCCAAAATTAACGGTATACTTAAATGACCCGATAATGACTTAACACTCACACACACCCATATAAGTAACATCTAATTTACAAGTACATGCAATTTTTAGGGAATAAATATAATTAGGTTTGGTGAGTAAACAAATAGGTATTTCATAGTTCGGAGAATTTTGTTCATAATGTTGAAAGTATCTAAGAATTCTTATTACACGGAAAAACTGCGCAATTTTATTTGTCTTTAGGCATTCAAGCTTAATACACATTCATATATTATACCGAGAATAGCATGCTTAGCTAAAAATAACAGAACCAGTACGTTACGCGACGTTATACAATAAGGGGCCAAGTTGTAATCCTTCCTTTTTAGAATTGGGGCGTTTTTTCATCAAAACGTAGTAACTGATAATAACAGCAAATCATACACGCACGGCGGCTTTCGATCTAACCCGATAAATAGGTTTATTATTTAGAACTTGCCTTGTGGCTGCAGTTTACTTTATGGTGAAATATTGGCTCGATTTTAGTGAGAAAACGAATGAATTTGGCTCCATTTCGAAATAAACTTTATGTCCGTTTCTCATCCAATAATGGCATGGCTGGTAGAAACTTTTCACAGATGACGCTAGAGCATCGATTGTGGACAGTACCTGCCTTTTTATAAGTATTTTTTTGTATTTTGAATACGTCAAATGTCACATGAAACCTAAATAAAAATTACCAATTTCACGTTTCACTTCTAACTTCAAAAATTACGAATTTCTATACAAACATTCATGTTCTACTTAACCCCTTTAAGGGATTTTCTAAAATCCTTATAGACCCAGCGGTATAGGTTGTCTGTTGTCTGTCAGTGAAAGAATGAATAAAAGTAGATAAATAGCAGCTATCAATATATCCATGTTACGCAAAACATTTAGAAACATATTAAAAGCAAATCCGCGGTCAATGTAAATGATAGACAACATTGGCGCACGTAAAATTGCATGTGTCCACGGACGTACATAACAATTAAAACACGATAGAAAGCGAGCGTTTCGAACACTCTTGCGCATCGACACCGCGCGTTCTTAATATAGGAATGAACAACAATTGACACGTACTTAGACAGTTAATTGAAGCGCGAGATACGTGGACAGATTGCAGAGGGCTCGCCAGAGGGCATCCAGTGCCAGTTACTTTGTATACGGCAGTTGCATCACAAGGACAGACGGGACAATTTTATACATCAATTAACTCTTTGCATACCGCGATTTCTGGACTGATGAATGATGCTATTATAAAATATGCAGTGTTCAACAGAAACAGTGTAAACCCGAAAGGGGTTCGTTATTATAAAAATATGATCAACTTTTCCTACAGGACCAATCTGTAACACCAGGACCATCATGAAATAAAGATCAGCTACGCCATACGTTTTATCGAGTGTGAATAATCTTTATATGGCTAATATTATTTTTGCCATTTCAGGGTTGGTCCCACAATAACTGTTTATAGTGATGGGTATCATCGACTCCATTTGGCTTAGTACACATTTTCCGCGTAACACTGTAGAATTAGAAAACCAGGTCTGAGATGACACATTTCGTGATTGTAGTTCGATGATCAATGATGACAAGACATTAATGATGTTGTTAAGATTACGGCGCTTACCACGAGGAGAACGGCTTCAGGTTTATCTCGTATCCATAATAAAAAAATTATAATTCAGTAACATAAAAAAATACAAATGTAAAATTTTGGCAGTTTTTAACTTTCCACACTGTAAGTGCAAAGAGCATTACAAAATTAAGTGCAGAAAAGGAGACAATTTCTTTTGTTTGAAAAATAGGCCACCCACAAATTATAGCATATAGTAATGAAACTCATGTCGATTTGTTCCTCATAATCTCTAGATTCAGTGGTAATATTAGCTATATCCGATCTAACCGGAGTATTGAGAAATCAGTTAATGAATCTCACAATAACCTAAAACCTCACAATGAACAATTATATATAAGTAACTTTATTACTTACGTTCTAGTGATTTACTACCTAATACTAGCGATTGCCTGTGCGATTTGGTTTGTCACAAAAATAAGTTATCATCCCATGAAAACTATGTACCTAGGTTTCCGGGATATAAAGTAGCCTAGTCATTATCAAGATTAAAACTATGTACATATTCAGTTTCATCAAAATCAGTTTAGCAGTGAAAGCATAAGGAGACAGAGTTATTTTTGCATTTTTGCATCAGCACTTTTTCTAGCAATCGTGCTGATAATCATTATCAGCACGAGTAATGATTACTTGCGATATTGTATGGCTAGGCGGAATTTAAAAAAAGACATTGTAGGTAACAAAATATTATTATCATAATAATAATTAAATAGGTAACCCACTCAGAAATAGATTCTTTAAACCTTCGAAAAGTGACAGCAAAGCTATACATTATCTAGCACATGATGCAATTTCGCGTATCGTAGGTATTGTAAAAACACCAGAGAACATTACTTAGGACATACGGAAATGTTCCTACGTTAGACCCTACGGAAAGTAGAAGCAGCACGCTTATAATTATACATAGTAAGTGCTGCTGCTGCCCTGAAAATACCGGGCACAGTAAGAGTAGGCATAGAGGTTGGTTGTGGGATATTCTTGCTGTCTTCAATATCCATAAGACGAATTGCCACAGCTCTGTTACCATCTCGTAGCCTCTGCCTGCTCACAGTGCTGGAAACTTTCAGCCACCAAGCCATACAGACTTGTTCTAAGCGTTCTATCTGCACAAAAAGGGATGGTTAGTATATAAACGTTTATTTATTGCACTCTATACAGGAGTACCTAGGTACTAAATAGCAAACTAGAAAAAAGATATACTAAACAAAAATACTATTTAATACTAGATATACTCAATATCTTTATTTTCAATGATTTCACTAAGAATTTTTGAAATTACCTGATAATTTGAAAACTGCATAATCAATATTCCTTTCTGCAGAACAAGAACGCTGTGTTTGGTGTGTTCTTAAAATGGAACATCCACATGGAATGTAAATATTTCTATAGGTACCCAAATCTTCTTATTGCATCAGGAGTATGGATATTTTCTTGCAAAATTAATAGTAGCAGTATCTGCAAACTGCTAGTTGATTTAGCTGTAAATAAAAGCAGGTAAGTTAAAACAAACAGGGATAATAAAGTTAGTAATATTATAAGCAACACAAGTACGGATACCAACATGGTTTGAGACGTTTAAATGCATTGTTATCTATACCTCCTTCATCTTTTTCTTATATTTATATATATATAAGAGGCGATGTGTGTATGTATGTTCCCTAAAAAAAGGCTGGACAGATTTTGACGGGAGTTTCACTGGCAGATAGCTGATGTCATAAGGAGTGTGTCATCTACGCGGGTGAAACCGCAGGGCGCAGCTAGTAATAAATAAAAATCAAATGGTGTTCTTAAGTAACGGCATAATTTGTGAACGTCTGAACCGATTTGACTTTTTAAAATGTTTGTAACCTTCAGGGAAAGAAATATTGTCGAAGCCGAAGGCAGAGTCCTACGCGTACGAAATCGCGGGCATCAGCTAATACCTACTTAAATAAAAACTCACCTCGCAAGAAATCCACACACACACAAACGGCACAAATCAAATAGGTAAGATCTTTTGGAAAATCTTCAGTTGTCTCGGACAGTAATTATGTCTTCGCACAATTGTCTACGCGTTGAAATCTTACTGCACAGTTGACAACGGTTTTCTGGAGTAGGCGCTGTACATTGTACATGTTGATTTATTGTAGTTTCATAATGATACGGAAAAAATTGAGAGCACTATCAGACGATCACGCGATTTGAAACAAACGGAAAGTATGAATAGTGATGTGTGGTGCGAGTTATATCACTATTCACATATTATCATGAACGAGTTGACGAGACCAGTTTTGTGCAACTCGAATCAAATCTGTCAACAGTTTGTTACTGCGCCTGACACTGGTGCGAGACTGAGATCGAGTCAACTCAACTCAATAAACTGCTCCGTGTCGGTGCCAGGCCAGCTGGATGCGCTTAGCGATGTGACTGCGCTTAGCTATGTACGAGCGATTTGAGTGGGTTATTTGACCCGAGCGACTGTTCAAACCAATAAAAAAACGAAAGCAGTGCGTGTCACATGGTCCACGGTCCACGTTCAATCAACGGAGTAGTACCAACTAGCAGGACCTATTCGCGTTGACACTTGCATCGAGTTAGTAATCATTCCAGTGTCAACTCATACAAATACTGACGAGACACATCACCAGAACCCACTACCGCCGATTCAAGTTGACTCCAGTTGCAACTCGAGTCAATAGCACGAGTTACTTAAGTAATTCGGGTCAGAAAAACTAAAGCATGAGACATCACTAAAATGATGTAACTTGAAATAAGTCATAACTGCTGTCAATTTCAAACCAACAAACGTCAAGATGGCGGATTTACGTTCCATTCCTCTATAATTTTACGAAACCATAGTATTACGGTTTCGGTAAATCAATAATAGTAAATATTTAAAACTAGGATTAAAAACATATTCAAGCCGCTAATTATAAGCGTCTATAATACCATTAGCGACTATTGTATAATTATTTTTCTTAAAAGCCGATTATTATGGCCACTGTTGTAAAATATGGTCTATTTCTTTTTGTATATAAATTCCTGAGCATGCATCCTTTTTCGTATTAAAAACGTTCCGGTCAAGTGACTATAAGGGAAATGAATGAATTGTGGCTAAAATCAAAACAACACATTTTATTATTGATATTATTATTCCGGTTTCATTTTTCCCTCATCTTTCGCCCGAATGGTACAAAAAAAACGACAAATTTTATAGTGCTGGTCCCATCAATATATGCTAAATTAGGTGGGCCTAAGAACAAAAACTTTGGTGGGCCCAAGAAAAATTGTCTTCTTTGATACTATATTTATCGAAGAAAAGAGTTCAACGCGCGCCGGCTGCTACGCAAGATGCATTCGTTCACTAGGTTCGTACCTACATGCTCAGTGTTTTCAATTTATTTAATCATTTACTTTCATATTTTTTTTTTTTTAAATATTACCCATCAATTAAAACCTTGGAACCATTTAACAAGGTTTATTATAGAGCCACGTAAAAATTCTAAACAAACAATCGTCAGTAGCATACAAGAACTTCCACTTGATATTTCTTTTTTTAACGCGGACAAGTCCGCATTTGACCACCAACTCAGAAACTGGTAAGCAGAAACTGCCGCCTTTGCACACCTGCAACACTAGCGGCGTTGTCAGTTATTTTAAAGTAAGGCGCGGTATCGGTGCGGTTATATCAAATTTAACTTGTACCACTTAAAGTCGCCAATAGAGCCACTATATTGATATGTCGGTCAAGACTAGACCAAAACAAATTGGCAACAAATTAAGGCGACCTTTCTAAAACGAGCTAAGTTGCTGTCATTCACCTCTGGCAATTTTTAACGGCCTCGGCCAGATAGCGTGCTAGTCGGCATGCGAGCGTAGAACTGCTTAAGAGTCTCGTTAATATAAGATTAGCTTAGTATATTATTATTAGAACTTAGTATTGGTGTCGTTAGTACTAAACTTATGGAATAAGTAATATTATTAAATGAAAAACAAAAAATCCGAATGCAATGAAGGTTCAATTTTATAAGTCTTCATAATCGGTCAAGCCGTTTAGGCTATAGGAGGTAATACAGAAACATTAACAAGTAGATTCCGACTGCAATATGTAGCCTATGACAGACACTCTATGCATGAAGACGAATCAATGATCACTCATCAAAATCAGCCAAGCCGTTTAGGTATGAAACCACCTCGTCTCTCTAGTGGACGTTATGACTAAGATTTTGTTTACAATGTAGTATTTTGTTGTTTTACAAAATACTAGTAATATCGCAATCATTTTGGTATTCTGATTGACAAACCACAGCGAGAATTCGCGATATAAACTTAAGAACTTAATAAGCATCCGCAACCAACGGATTTCAATTAGCTGTGTGCTGATACACGATAAAAGTCCATTCGTTCCGAAAAAACGAGTCAAGGTCTGAACAAAATAAGAGAACCACTGCAAGTGTACAGTCACGATTACAACCATGTCAGCGATTTTAAATCAGGGCCCGATTCTGTTGTTTACGTTTTGCAGTGCAGTGTCCAGTAAATTATAAGCTTTCGTGATTGTGCTTTTGGTTTTTACCCGACTGCGCAAGAAGGAGGGTTATGTTTTTCGAGTGTAAGTATGTATGTATGTATGGGTTTCTTTGTTACGCCCTAAAGTCTAAATGTGGGGTGTAATTTGAATCATTTTAATAATCAGTGACATAGGGAACACGAATTAAAGATGGAGTTTTGGTTGGAGAAAATTATTGCTTTTGTTACCTACTATTTATACAATGCCGGGTCATATAGTCGGGCTATATTTTTTTATTATTTAATTCGGTTATATTACAACTGCCAGCATTTTTGTTTGGAGAGCAAAGTGATGGAAAAGAGAAGGATGTATCCAGTATCTCAAGTAACGCAACTTATCTACAACCCTCACATAATCGATGTAAAAACTAATTTACCAATTTACTAATTTTAATATTAATTACCACTGTTTTATTACACAACAGTATAGAGAAGGGCAAATCAGTAGCCTGGTGGTAAGTGCCACGCTTACCCACAACAGTATCATCCAGAATTGTTGTTATATCGCAAATTCATGAATGTAGTTGACTGTACAAAACAACCGCTCACTGCACTAAGAGGTAGCGGCTCTAATGATCGCCGGTGCAATTACTCGCTTCGGTCTATAGAGCGGTATGTAGGTCGAAGACGGGCCCGTCTGCGCCTGCGCACCTAGGTTATGAATCAAGGACGAGCGTGCGCAGAGAACGATTAGAAAACACCAAGAACTTGTTAGCTTAGAGAACTTAGTATTTACAGTGTTTTAGCATCGACAAATTATGTAGTTACAACAAAAGTCTCACATTGTTTCTCCTTGTGTTTCTAATAGTATATGTCCATTGTCGTTGTTTGTTTTTGGCAATAAATATATCTTATTTTCAAAATCAATTAAAAACGTTTTTGTGCCTGTCTGCCGTCTTCCTTAAAGTAACAGTTATGAACGTTTTTATAAAATCTTTAAACAAAAACCTACTGCAAATTCAGCAATATTATATGCGAGGTTACAAACAAAGGTGAACAAAGTTTCTAACAACCATGAAAACACACGTTGTTTCGCTTCACATAGCAAAACGGATTATGTCTAAATGTTATATTCGACTCATGAATGATGCCACAAGGAAAGCGAAAGCGCACAGACTTTACAGCACAAAACACAAAATTACATTTGCATACATTATAAAATAAATACACAGAGGGAATAGATGAAAGTGGTGACTTCATATTACGCCGCAGTATCTGAGAAAGTATCACATAACAGCTCAGTCATTAGTATGATCTCTATGTAAAAAAAAACTTGGCAAGACACTAAAATGCAAGTCGAGTTTGGTTGAGCGATGGTGAATTATATAACTGCCGAAATAATGCCAAGTATTTTATTTCAAATAACTAACCGCTTCATGGCTGATATTCCGACAACCGTACGAAGCGCTTTGATTCCACTTTTACTGTGCAAACTGCTAGTCTGTGGGATGCGCTGCATGAATGGGTGTTACCCGATAGTTACAATCTGGGTATCTTTAAATCACGAGTGAATCGGTTTCTTCTAGGCAAGCGTGTTCCATCGTAGACCGCATCATCGCGAGTAGCCGGTCAAATGCAAGCCTATCCTTGAATAAAAAATAATTGGCATACGAATGCACCATTTTTTTTTAAATGGAGCTTATCATTGGAATCGACGTTTAAACAACACCAAAACGGAAGGTAGAAATTTTTAAAAAGTTTATTAAGTGTTACAATAAAATTGTTTTCAATTATGTAGGTCTCTTTATGGCTCATGAATTAATTACACTGCGAGAAAGGTTGATGATTACTTTTATGAATCTGAATACTTCCTGACACTTCCGTAAAAGCAGCGGAAATAATTTTGTGTGGATAGTGACGCCAATAAGTAAGAGTAGTCTATAGCATAATAAATACGAAGGTTAAGAATAAAGGATGATAACCTTTAAGGTCAAGTCCCAATAATGAATGCGGAAACCGACCACCAATTACTATCATTTCTCTGAGGGAAGTACCTACGCAAAATGAGAAAAAGGTAATAGGTAGTCCATGATGTACCTATTTATCCTCAATAAATATGCCCGCCGGAACATATTAAAGGGATGTTATACAAAGGTCAGGACATAAGTCTGTCAAGAAATAAGTAAATAAGCAATTTGTATGACACGTCGTCGAATATAATCACGCAAAAATGTAGGTAAAGTAATTTTGTAAGGAAAAAATTATAATAATTATGCCTCATATTTAAGGAAAATACATAATGTTCAGGGAATTTAGATTGGTAGTGTTGTTGGGAATGAAGATGTAAGGTCATTTAACATTACCACTAGTGGAGCAAAAAGGAAAAAAAAACTTCGACACTATCGGTATTGTAGCTTGGTATTGCTGTCTGTAGGTAATAAACGGTATATTTTATGTACTTAGTTTCCTTAATAATTAAAGTTAGTACTTAATTTTCAAGGATTTCAGTTTTCACAAGCTTTTAATTAACTTGTCTTGTTACGGCTTAATCTTACGTGAGTAATTCCCGTGTAATATAAATAAAATTGTCTTGTTAGTTTGGATCAAATCTTGCAACTGAATTTTAATTCAGTTATCCCCCAACCGATTCATACACATTTAGTTTAGATGACAATACATGGTTAACTAAGTGACGTCATTCTAAATCCAACATGGCGGACTCCCAAAGATGGCGGACCAGTTATTATTTATGCACCCTCATGATATGAGTATCAAATGAAAGGGTTTGGTGAGAATACGAAAAATTAAATCACGTCACACTAAGTTCAATATGGTGGACGCTCCAAGATGGCGGATAACATTTTCTTATCTACCATCATGATTTGGGTGTTTAGGAAAGGGTTTGTTGAGATGAATACGAAAAAGTTTGTTTTTAAGTATTTAATGTTTTTTAAATTAGTAAGTACCATTTTTTTTGGATGTTCGATCTGTTAATTAAATGGGCTTAAATTTGGTCAGATATTGATACAGAGATACACAGTCATTATCTGCAAGATTGTCATTAAGACCTGGTATAATAACTATTGCTATTTAAGTACGTGATGATGGTATACAAGGTGCGTATGTGATTAGTACGTTCGACCCTGAGGCTATCTGATGAACGCTGGCTTCGCCGCCTTTAATTAAACATCTAAGCTGGTCAGGGAACCATGATTACACACTTTCGATAGTAATTGCGAGATGTTTAGCAGATTATTATCAAAGTATACGAGGACAATTGAGGCGGCCTCATTTAACCTGTATATCTCATTATTATTGGAACCCACCCACTGCCTAACTTAGAGTAGGTACGTAATTATTTTTATCAGACCGTGCAAGTTTACAAATCAATTATTTTACTGCAGTTTTTAGTTAAATAATCCTCAATATATAAAAAAACTACTTTAAAATTCCGGCTCTCGAACAACATATATATATATATATATATTTATGTGGATCCTTATTATAGCTCCAATAATGTATCCCAAGGTGTAAAAAATAAGACTTACACCCGTGCGAAGCCGGGTGCATTGTATAAAAAGAAACCACAAATTTACACTTGTTGTTTCATTTAATCCTTTTATATCTTACATGTTTCAATCGTACATAAAAGTATTTGGCATTGGCTGCGCGATTTCACGGATACATTATGCAATCAAACGATTTACACTTATACTCTACCTGACATACAATATCAGTTCATTCAGGATGCCTGTTTGGAAACAAACCGGGGAACCTTTATGAGCGCTGCATACATTATGTCATTCTTGTTTTAAGTTGTTCACTACAGTTATATGATTATTAGCGGGATATTTACCGCGATTAGGTTGTGGATAGAGCTCGCTATTTTTCCCCCTAGTCACGGTAATCATATAATTATGTATTAAGTATGTCATTGTTGTAATCTATATATATAAAAATGAATACCTATATTTACCTTGGTCACGCCATAATTTGAGAACGACTTTACCGAGTTAGTTTTTTTTAAAGATTTCTAATACGTTGTAGAAGGTTCTTACGTGAAAATATAAAAGTGAAAGTGAATAAAAGCAGAAAAGTGGAAAATATAAGAAAACTTAACGAAGATTTTAACTCGCAGGTGAAACCGCGGGGCGCAGCTAGTATTCCACAATTTTCTGACTTTATACTTAGATGTTTTATTTTAGAGATATAAAGTGATCCGGCGATCCCAATGAGCTTTAGACCAAAATCACCACGAAATCCCAGCCCGGCGCGGCCACTTGGCCCCGTAAGATAAGGCGCGAAGAACTACCTTTGATGTAGAGGCAAAACTACAGCACAAGACCGCCAACACAGAAAAGTCAAAGGGAGGCCTTGCCCTAGCAGTGGGAGTCAACACGCTACACAACAACAACAGAGTAATCCAAAAGGTAGAGTACTGATTTTGTCATATATATTACCTTAGCTCTACTTACCTATATTATACTAGCGGTCCGCCCAGCTTCGAACGGGTATATATTGTAGCCTATGTCACCCGGGGATAGTGTAGCTTCCCAACAGTGAAAGAATTTTTCAAATTGGTTCAGTAGTTTCGGAGCCTATTCAATGCAAACAAACAAACAATCAAATCTTTCCTCTTTATAATATTAGTATAGATGACACAAATAATACGAGTATTGGACGCAAGACAAAACTTCTAAGTGCAACACTGCAGATACTGCAATGTTGCCTAACTGGTAATGTGTGTGTGTATCTTAATAAGGAGCGTTGCAAAATACGCGACTGTCACGCTCTCAAAATCGCGTAAATATCCATAACCACGTAAATTAATATACTTAATGAGAAAGTTGCCTTTTCATATTTACCAACTACTCTTCTAGTAGTACAACGGAGTATTTTTTTTCGTGGGTGTCATTTTGGCCTGTGGGTCTAAACGAAAATTTATAGGTAAGTATATTGTATTTTTTAAGTGATGTATATAGTACTCTATAATTTTGTTTTTAGCACGAAATTCGAAAATGCTTTACTCTAGAGAGTGGAAACAGTCACAGTTTTTCAAATATGGTTCTAAATTGTTATCTTGGCTCATTAGAACTTATGCCATAAGCAAGACAAATGTTGCAAACACTTATTTGAAAATAGCAATTAGTCACTTTAAATAAGATGACTAACTTCTGAAGTTATCTAAATTATATTTTCGAATTTCGTGCTAAAAACAAAATTATAGAGTACTATATACATCACTTAAAAAATACAATATACTTACCTATAAATTTTCGTTTAGACCCACAGGCCAAAATGACACCCACGAAAAAAAATACTCCGTTGTACTACTAGAAGAGTAGTTGGTAAATATGAAAACTTAATCTTTGATGCAAAGCTTTAAGAAACTTGCAAATTATGAAATCAAAAATAGACTGACAAAAGACTCGTTTTCAAGTATTATGACCGATAAAAACTCTTGGGGTGTCGACGGGACCGGCTTGGTGCGTCGCCAAGTTCCAGTTTTAGTCTAAATTTACATATTATATGAAATCAAAATAATATATAAGACTATTTAGGCTATTTAGGTTCCTTTTATGGAGAGCCCATTTTGTAAAGTGCCCGTTATTAGAAGAGCTCTTTGAGAGAAATACACGTTTTGGCAAGTGCACCAATTGCAAAACGCACATTTTGGGACAGTGGACATTTTGGGAAGTGTACATTCTGAACCCTTCAGTCCTTGAGACTTTGGCGGACGACTCTGCCAATTTGAACGCGTCGCGCTGCACCATACTTTTAATCTGCAGTACGCGTTGCGTCGAACAGCTGTGTTCTATTTTAACACATACAAATTCTTGGTGATTCACGCTCTAGTGCACAAAAAATCTGTCGTGTGTGTTGGCCATTAGGACGCGCGAATACAAAATTTGCCGCCGAACCCGCAAGCTTGCGCAAACATCGCTAACGAATAGAGCATCTTTGTCTATCACTTACCTAATGTATGTCCTTCTAAACCTTTTAAATTGCCTAATGCATAATAAGTTATCTTAACAAACTTCTGTTTAGAGTGCGCAAACGAAACCGTGGTCCCTTATCAAATTACTAAACGTCGGTTGGCAATTAATATTGCTCAGCCTAGCTGATGAGTTCATTGTTTGCAGGAGCCGACCGAAACGTTGCTTGCAATAAGGCTGGTATGCAGTGGACAAAACGGTGCATCCATGGACTACTTAGTGAACTTGATGTCATTAAAATCGCTAGGTACCTACTTGATAAATCGATGGCTAAAATTTACGGTTAAGTTCGTAATTGATTGCTAATGTTGATTGGCGCCGTCTTTTGTTACCACATACTTTGAAAAATTTATTTTACCTTTATCGAATTGAGATTTATATATTGTATTTTATTTTTAACCCCCGACGCAAAAACAGGGGTGTTATAAGTTTAACGTGTGTACCTCTGTGTATCTGTCTGTCTGTAGTGTCCAAACGGCTCTACCAATATTGATTTAGTTTTTTTTTTTGTATGGTGACTTGATAGAATATATTCTTAGCTATGATTCAAGAAATCTGTTCAGCCATTTGAAGATTATCAGCTCTTTTATCGGGGGCTTAAAAAACATATACTTGTTAACCAACTGTTTAGGTAACAAAAAAACAGAATAAGTAACTACTTTCAACTGACAAGTAAAGATTTAGCAAAAATGAAAATGATGTTTGTTAAGTGATTCGATTCCTACCTGGGACAAAGATTTATGTGATGAACATTTGTGTTTGTTCTATATCTGGTTGTTATAAAACTAGATATGTATGTATATCAGTCTCTGGCAGCCATATCACAAGCTTTGCTTAGTTTGGGGTCAGGTGACACACTAAATGTCCCGAATAAAATATATTAAAGTAATATTAGGTGATTTTGTTAGGTATATTTATATCGCGTTTGTGATACAATATAATATGTAGATATCTCAATACGCTATAAGAACTAGGCGATGTCCGCGGTTTCACCCGCATGGAACGTACATTTTCCGGTATAAAAGTATCCGGTCCTTTTCATAATATCTCTGTTGCTGCTTGAAAAAGGAGCAAACAAAAACTTTCGCATTTATAATATTAGGCTGCGTTCCAAAACAGGCGAATTTCACCCTTTGAGGGTGAAATTCACTCCATGCTGGTTCCAAAACACCTTGTGAGTCTTTCATCTGGTGTTTTGGAACGCCTCCGAGAGAGTAAAAATTCAACCGGTAGGTGAAATAATTCACTCTGCAAAAATCGGCGTTTAATTTCACCCAGCTGTCAGAATCGAAATGATTGACAGTAAACAGCATGTTTATCCGTTTATCTGCCACTAGCCCATAGCTTGTCAGAAAATAACTAAGAAAGAAACATTATAAACAAAATAAATAGAGTAAAACAATTTAGTTTTTATACTCAATTTGATTTTTTTATGCAGTTATTTAGTTAGTTAGTTTTAGTATTTTGATATGACAAAAATGTCAATGGTATTATTGACAAGGGTAAATTTCCTTCGGTCTTATTCTAGCGCGCTCGAGATAATTTCAGTCACTCTTACACGTAATGACAATCCCAACGAGAGAGAATAAGTCCAAAATAATCTCGAGCGCGCCAGAATGGAGTTCTTCGTTCCAAAACATAATACACCCCGTTTGAATATTACCCGCATTAACCCAGTACCGAAACCAAAATTCGTGTAACGAATTTCACTCGACAAAAGGCTATATGTTTTGGAACGCAGCCTTAGTATAGGTATAATTCATTTTATAGCTACAATGTAAAGGTATTAGAGTATCGCGTTCTATCGAATAAATCTCATCAAACCTGTTAAAACAGATATATTGAAATGTGATAAAAGCGCCAGTAAAACACGAAGTTTGGCCGTTTCGGCACTCGGCCAGCCCAAGGTTGGTTCTTCACATGTCACAATCTTTACACTCACACTCGTCAAGCTCGAGCAGGATTTACGCAAGCCGCATTAAAAATTTAGTAAAAATGAGATGACCAGTATGATGACTTATTGCAAAAATATACTTTGAAATTCGATAATTGCGTGTTGCTATTGAATTATTTTTTTTACAAAGTTACTGCTTTACATATTGTAAAACGCCGAATCGTTCGTGCCGATAAAATTAATACTTCCCCATTTTTCACTGCCTTTTGTATTGTCATCACGTAATTTAGGATTGGAGTAAATGTTGCAAGTCGAAAATAACATATGCTACATCGTATGCGTTGCTGCAAACTCTTATACAATGATGTCGACTGAGCAAATAGTTGTGTGTTCCGCATTTCTACTGAGCTTCATTTACGCAGGACGTTACGTGGGGCACGATTCACTCGACCAATTCATCTACCTAAATAACAAACGTAACTCCACATCGATGCAAAAACAATCGCCGCCCGGGTGCTTCGTGCCCGCGACTTCTGTTCAGTGGGCGAAGTCATCATCATCATCATCATCAGCCAGAAGACGTCCACTGCTGAACATAGGCCTCCCCCTTTAACCTCCACACTGAACGACAGCCTGCCTTTTGCATCCACTGGATGCCAGCGACTCTTACTATGTCGTCGGTCCATCCAGCGGGAGGCCTACCTACGCTGCGTCTTCCGGTTCGTGGTCTCCACTCAAGAACCTTTCTTCCCCATCGATTATCGGTTCTTCGAGCGATGTGGCCTGCCCATTGCCACTTCACCTTGCAAATTTTAACAGCTATGTCGGTGGGCGAAGTACGAGTATTCAATACGTAAAAATACGCATCGAATTCCACAGATATTTCAATTTCGAAATTCAATATTTGTTTGTATTTCGATATGTTGTTATATTGATGTTATTTGATATGTTGTTGTTTTCGATATGTCCTAAGTTGGAAATAAAATAAATAAATAAAAATGATTTTTACGCATCAAATACTCGTACATCTCCCACTATGCATTAACTTCACTAAACTATCTGTTAAATCATCAGACGCGTTCTTTTGGAGACTAATTAGGTAAGGGAACTCTGTTTTTGTCATTTGTAAAATAAAGGCGATAAAGAGGGACTGAATCTAGCCTCAGTGAGTAACTAAACGAGTCTCGAGTTAGAAACGTTCGCGACATGCAACACCGACGATGTCGAATGGTGACGCCCGCGACAAAGAGGGTCAATGTGCGCCAAATAGAATAGAATAAGAAAGGCTATGGCGCTCCTTCGACAGGTTACTTACCCAGTTTTCGCGCTATTAAAAATTCAACGAATAGTCACACAACTTTCACTAGTCGTGAGTTAGTAGTTTTTAAGAATGTCATCGTAAAGTTAAATTACGGAACCGTTTCTAGTCAGTTTGTAAACTCCAGTAGGGTTCTAGTAAGAATCTTAGTGAAGTGAAAAAAACGAATGAGGACATATTTGAAAGAAATTTAATTCAACGCAATAGAAGGAGCAAATGAAAGATTAATGCGAAAAATAATTGTTGCCTAGAAAGTTTTGTACGAGTCTGTGAGATTGGACATTGCATGCTCGCACGCTGCGCGAGAAAGCACGACGACGCGCGCCGGGCGGCTGCGGCGCGGGCGCAGCGCGTCAGGGCTGCCGCGGCTTGCGACCTTCAAACCTACAACTTCTCTAAGCTCTTACTCCAGATCGTGCTACGATTTCAAACTAACTGTCGATGAGAACGCTGTACTGAATATCCTACTGGTCACTAGATAAGACGTAACATTAGCATTATGAATTCAGGTTATCATAGCTGAGTAGACAACCCTATTCAGACGATATTATCATTCACGCACGACAGATACCGTAGTAGACAGAAACCGCACCATCATTTCATGTTAATTAGAGCCATCGTTTTTTATTTTTTTCATTTAGGTAGGTCAGTCTTGAATTTTAATTGCATAAAAACTACTCAATTTTGAACTCAACCTAGTTCGGCACCTACCAGTAGACCGAGAGTTGTTTGTGTAGGTATTTAGTACCTACCTACATGAGAACAAGATCTCGATAATCGATGTCGAAACAAACAACACTTTGTTTGACGAAAGTAAAAGTTATGAATACCACTACTTGGGTGAAAATCACTGGACAAACCCAACAAACCTGTGCCGCGCACGAAGCGACCCACTGCCCGCGTCGACTCGCGAAGATTTCACTTTTAACATTTCCAATCAATGACCCCACTATTGCTCATAATTTATTCAATCGACATGTAGGTATCTAAAGTTGTTCATATCTTTAGTTCATTCAACAATTAAACCCTTCTTGCGTTTTTTACTACGACCTCATTCATAAATCCCTCTTTTTTGAATGATTGGATCAGCTGACATATTATGAGAGGTTAGCTGTCACGCTGTTATGTAAAAAGGGCCCCTCTATGAATGAATGTATGGATTATGATTATGGCATAATAAAGATTTTCGGTTAAGCTCGACGTTATTTATTTCGGTTTCTTAGAGTATTATTTACAATTTATAGGTTTTGCACTGACCTGACAAGTCTTTCCAAAAATCCGCAGCGGAGTCGGTCCGGGCGGTTTGAGTTTCACAAATACAGTTTGCTTCCGAACTTTATGTCCTAATTGACACCACAACTTATCTTGTACACGAGCACAGAGCCTACTCGAACTTAAACACGCCATAGCTACAACTGCTACGAAACGCTTGAAGACATGAACTACATAACACACAAAGCACACAGTCGTTCGCCTTTTCCTCCCCACTTTTATTCCGACAGGCCGAGACAGCTGATTGTCAAAAGACAACTGACATTTTGTTAATGCTGCCAGATACAAAAAATTATATATTAGAAAGAAGGACGAGAGTTTTGCTATAAAACAAAATGTGCGTTCAACCTAAACTGGTCTGTTTTATCTGTATAATTATTCATACAAAAAAAAAACTAAGCAAAAAAACATATTTACTCTATTTCAAATAATCTGTGAAAAACAAAAAAAACTTGTTTATGTATAACCTCAAATCGAAACGAAACAATAATGTAAAAAATTCAAAACATCGGAAAAATACTTGGAATACAGGAAAATATAAGGGAAATTTATAATTTTACTTTAAATATACACTAAGGAAGGAGATAAAATGATTCCACGCCTAACACACGTCGTACAAATATTAAAACATGTAGAAAGAAATGTCTTTCACATGTTTGGCTACCCACCAAAAGGTAAGCTACTTGATTTTTGAAAAAATAAAAGGTAGTTCGTATAGTATAGGCTGAGGGGCAGCCTTTAGCCTTAGTGTCAGAGATTTAGACCACCCAAAGGCTTCTGGCTTGACTGCTATTTCTGAACTACACTTGTCTTTCATTTCAAATATTCAATAGAAAATCAATGAAACTCTTCAATTAAAATACGTACCTACTGAATACCAAGTATTTTATTCTAATGCGTTGCATGCTATGGCAAAAATTCAAGACGCAAAAGCTAAGAACCTGAGTTCTAGTGTCAGTGATAAAGACACGAGTTGCCCCCTGAAGCCAACACTATAGTCTATGTTAGGGTGGCTCAAGACACCAGCTTCAATATTTTGAAATGAGGCATATCATCCCATAGCCTAATTTTACAAGTCATCAAAAAGTGCTCACAATAGCCTACTAATTATTACTATTATGTAAATCCTATGGGCTGTCTAATCTCAATAGAATGTTAAAAAAAGACGGAAAGAGCTGACGCTATAAACCGCCAAACACTGGAATTCATCTTGCAGCTGCCCAACTTGTCGGCGCTCGCACTTGCTTTGGTGGCATGCATGGTGCGCATTCTACAAAATAAGATTGCTGATGGGGTTCTGGGCCATGTTTAAATGGTGACACTTTCCTGTGCAGTCCTTCCCATTGCGCATAGGGACCATTCTAAACCTAGTATACTTAGAATTATGAATATAAAATAAAATTATACTTACAAATTACAGAACTAGCTCTTGCCTATGTCCACGAAAAAACGCCACCAGCACCAACCAAGAAATTTTCTGTAAAAGACATCATTGGAGATGGAATACTGTTAGCTGTTCCTAAGTTTAGAAGGACCATTGAAAGACGATGGAAGAGGAAATTCGGCAGTCCTGAGTATGTGTGGAAGATGCTAGTCCCCAAGACAGACATCCTAGTGTGCCATGAGTGTGGACATCATCATGAAAAAGGACGCCTTTGTGGTAAACATCTAAACCCATACTTTATACAAAACAAAATTGAACAAAAAGTATCCTATCTATGCTTGCTACTTCCTGCTTAGGCATGCTTCACAAATATCAAGAGCAGTTAAGTTGCTCTTGGTAATATTTGTGAAGCAAGCCAATAATTCAATAAAAAAAATTGGTGGCAAAGCAGAGCTTGAGTATTTTGCAACTGTGGAGAATCAAAACTTCAACATCACATACATCATCAGCCAGTAAACGTCCACTGCTGAACAAAGGCCTCCCCTCAAAGGGGTGTTGCCATAATCCCCACATTTGGCTTGGCAGGCGGCTTGGGGATCGCAGTATGTTCACCGTGTACTAATAGGATGCTGCTGTGGTGGTCCTGGTCGCAGTTTTAGGACAAGATAAAATTAAAAAGTATACATATTTTTATTTGTTTAATTTGTCATTCTACTAATTCAACTAGTTTCTTAAGCTTTAGAACACGATTTTTAGTTGGTGACATGTCCTTATTATATTTTTTCTTTAATGCAACTGAGGGACGAGACGAGTTATTTATTCTACCACCAAGCACAGGGTGCAAACATTACTGTGTTTCAGATTGAGGGCAATGTTTCTAGTGAAATTACTGAGCATAAAGAGAATTTACATCTGTTATCTTTGGGTGATGAGCGCAATGCATTTAGAACGTTTCAAAAAGTTCTGACTTCTGCGTGGCACTGAACTGTTATGGGCAAGCATGGCACTTACCATCAGGCGAGCGTCTTGCTCGTCTCGTCACTGTCAGTTGCATTAAAGTAAAAACATAATTAACGAAACAACATGTCGCCAACTAGAAATAAAAATTGCGTAATTTATTTGGGACATGTCACTTCCCCAGCGGAAACTAAGTATAAAGTAACGTAAAGTTAGTAAAATAAAGAAAGTAGAATACTTTTAAAGTGTTAGTACATTCAAGTTATGTAAAAATTAGGCACTGTTTTAATCCCTTAAATTTTTTGTTGTAAATAGTAAACAACAGAGAGACAGGTTTTCATACTATAGTAGCAAAAGATGCAATATGAATCTAACATTTTCTGTTCTGGCATATAGTATTGGGTTATCATCGACATGGTACTGTAGAGTGGAAGTAATTAATGATTGTGTTTCATGTATTTCCAGAGAACTGTTACAAAAGAGTAGAAAAGGAAACAAAACTAATCAAAGAAAAAATTGTAGAAAATTTGGGCATGAAGCCCATAGATAAAGATGTTGTAGTCTTGTATGAAGGAGAAAATCTACCAGAAGAGGTAAAAATATTGCCTTATACTTATAGCTAGCTATAGTTAAACTTTCTTAGGAGGTTGGGGTTTGTCCAATGCGAGTTAGTAGGTGTGCAGTGAACATCTGACTCAGCCGAGGGCGCCACTGTTGGTACGCGAAGTACTCATCCGCCGCTACCGTATATCGAATCCTGAACCAATGCGGATTGTTCTGCATTGACCTAAGAAAGTTTACATGCATGAATCCTAGACAGCTTAAGGTTGCTGTAATCCATGTTCGGCCACCTATAAACTCCGGTAGTAGCCTACAGCACAGCCCTACCTACAGTACCTACCTAAGTGGTGGGAGGGAAGGGAGATCTTTGCCCTGCAACGTGAACAACTGTAGGCTTTTAATAATAATAGTAAAACAAATAATTTTGCCACCTAAAGTCGTGACTCAGATTTACATAGCCATTATCTGTCATAACTTAGATTTCACCTTTTCCTCACTTTTTATTGTTATTACTGTACCATTTCCCAAGCATTTCAGACTAGTTGCGCCCCGCGGTTTTACCCGCGTAGTGATGAAAAATGGTGATGATGATGATGAAAAGTAGCCTATGTTACTTTCTGGCTCTTGAACTATACCCATGCATAAAATCAGGTCGTTCCGTTGCAGCGTGAAAGAGGAACAAACTTCCATACATCTATACATCCATACATACAAACTTTCGCGATTATAATATGTTATTAGTAGGATTAAGATAAATATTCTTTTCATTATAACTAGTATAAAACTTAATTTTGCTTGATTCATAAATGGTTTCAAAACTAGTAATTAATGGTTAATTATGATGGTGACTGAAGCATTATATTCCCCTAGGTCCCATCGTAGCCATACTTTTAGAACTAGTTATGAGAGAGAACTATTACTATATTTTCTGAAACTATGGTTACGAAGGTGACCAAAGCGGTTTCTATTCAGTTCTCGTAACACTTCCTGATACACACGTTAGCAAGATTGCAAAACTATCTTGGGGCCAATGTGTGGACGTAGGGTGAAGTCTGGAACAGTATGTTTAGCTTTGCAATGTTTTTTTTTTTACGCTTATAAGTCCGCGTTTGACCACCAACTCGCCTGTATATAATTATAGTCTACAAATAATAAAGCTAATAAAATTTTGTTGGTTTTAGCCTAAGGAGTTCTGGAAAGGCAAAAGGATTATTGAGATGAAAAAAGAGAGACCACAGTGGTTCAGTAGAAACCTACTCCAAAAAACAACGCAAGCACCTTCTGAATCTACAGACATAAAGCCTACAGACTTAGCATAGAAGTTGTATGTTTAACAGTTTAATTATAAGATTGTATAGTATAACACTGTTTTAAAACACTGTTTGACTTTTGTATAGTATAGTAGAAAATAAACCAATGCAATTTCAAAAATAGAATTTGATTTTATTTTCTCTTATAATAACAACCATCCATATTTCATAAGCATTATTTTATACTTTTTGCAAATAGCTTCAGTGGCAAAATATTTATTTTAAAACATTACAAAAAATCTATCAAATTAGCTAAAGTGGTCACAATAAGAAACTAAATTACATTCTCAAAGGAATGTTCAATATTATCAAAATTTGAATCAATTTCCGTATCACCAGCAAAATGGTTTTCTACGTGTGTTTGGAATTCAGTGAATGCTACATCTATTTGGAATGTTTGTCCACACATGGGGCATATTTTATCATAAGGTTCTTCAGTGCCATGGTTATTTTCTGGAATGCTCTTTTTATAGACAGATGTGTTAACTTCACTGAAGTTGTTGTACGTGTTGGAATCAGCAGGAGTGGCCCAGTTAGCAAGACTGTCACTTGTTTCTATTTCCTTGTGTTCTGATGATACAACTTTGGAGTTATTCGCAAAGCAAGAAGGACACTTGTAGCCTTCTGAAAATTTAAATTATTCATGTAAATGTCACACCAAACAATGTGTTTGAAAAATATGGGTAAGATGTAGCATTAATTTACACTTTAGACCAAGGCTTATGTTACTTTTCTCAAACATAGTAAGAACATTCACAGAAATACCATGACAGTAATGTACGGATATCTAAATATGTTTGAGAAAAATTACATAAAATCTTGTATGGCTGTCTCCACTGAACTCTGTAAAGGTGTTGAAGAGAGTGGGACATAAATGAAATCACAACAGTGAAATTTAATGAGCTATGTAGCTTATTACATTAAGTGTTGGCGCTATAGTTCATGGCTGCCTTCTGCTGTAAGTAAAAAAAGGTTATTTTTGATAATACAACCCAGAAATAGGTACCTATAGTCCGTTCCTACAATGGTTCCTATTAGATATTTTATGTAAGCAAAGAAATGTCACGAAAAGTCACTGTCAAAGAATGACGACATGCCTGACATGCCAGTTCCCAAAAAAATTTTCACTTGTGAAAAATATTTTTGTTTCTATTACCCTCACAATTGCACAAATACAGGGAGAAGCTTCGACCAAATTAATTTTATTTTAGTTGAAGGGGAGAAGCATGTTCAAGAAAACAAAGCGAATGAAACGGAAATGATCAGCATACCCAGCGTATATTTTAATTTATTGTTTGTTGTTGATTTGTTAATTAATATATGCAATTTATGGTTAATAAAATTTTTAATGATTTAATTGATCTAGATATCAGTCTTACTTGTGAAAAAACAAAAAAAAAGATATTGTTTAATTTAAAAAAAACATGAAACTTGAGAAATCCTGGTCGTGAATTATTGTGCCTCGAGAAATAAAACATGTCGAGAAACCTGAAACCCTACTCTACAGTCTGGCTCTCACAAATATAATACAATATTTAATATCAAAAATTTATTTTCTATAACATTGTATAGAACAGATATTACGTTAAAATTAATAGTACATAACGATAATTATTTTATAATTGTCAAACATAGTCTACCACTACTACTGTGTGGTGACTCGCACTCTGGCTCGTTCCTGGTGCAAAGGTTGGCCATTGCCATCCAATGCGGTAACGTGTTTTGGGTACCTTTGCACCAGGAACAGTTAGGGGTGGGTTATTTGAATAGGTTTAGTTGTTGGTGAATACCATATATTTAGGATTTATTTGACATTAAAATTATTATTTTTTATAAAAAAAAATTTTTTTACTACCTTTATAAAATATCTTTTTTGCAGTTTTATCCCTGTATTTGTTTACATAAAATATCTAAGATTATAGAACGGACATTACTATTAAATCATACCCATATAAAAAAAAACAAGTCTCCACTTACCTTTCATAATGGTTTCAACTTTAGCCAATATAAGTTTCAGATCACTTTCCTGTTGTGCCAGTTCTTTTTTCATATTGTTTAATTTATCTGTCTGACTACGGATTTCTTTCAGCGAGTCTGTGGCAGGCTCTTCAATGTAGGTGAACCCTATTGAATCTACATTTAAAATGTTATAGTCATCTGCATCTTGGAGCTGAGTCATTTGCTCATATTGCTCCACTAGCTGAGACTTCTCCTGGATATAACTATTGATCAATTTCAGTGAAATCTCCTCTAAACTTGATTCAGAAAACTTCTCTTGGTAGTTGGCACTACTTCGAGGAGTACTGTGGATGTAAGTATTGGTGCGGACTAATGGATTTTTCCCTTCTTTACATACTTGTTTATCGGGGCCTTTGATGCTCGATATTTTATTCCATAGTGTTTTGTTCTCACATGAAACCATAAATATGTGGTGTGTTAGTTGTGATTTTTGTTTGTTGAGTTCTGCAATTTTTTGTTGGAGTATCGACTTTTCATCGTCTTGTTTAGGAATGTGTGGTGAAGTTTGGGAAGTTTGAAGCTTCAAGCGCATGTTGTCGTTTTCCAATGTATTTATTCTCTTCTGCAATAGTAAGCACCTATCTCTCATAGCGTGAAGTGCTAATTCGTGGACGCTGACATTGTTAAATTCTCCCCCTTTGACCGTAGTTTGTATTGTGGAGTCATTATTGAAGCTTACGATAGACGAAGAATCCATTCTGTGGAAAACGATAAATCTGTTTCTAATGGTATCTAATTTGATTTCCGTTTGCACCTTGCACTCGGATTAGTTTAGGGTGCTTACTTTCATTATGTTAGCTGGAGCTGTGAAGTCAGTTGAAAATAAATTCTGAAAAGTGAAAACTTCGACAACACCAAAATCATCAACTTTATATCTCAAATAAAATTAATCCAATAAATTGCAGTTGCAACTTTTATAAAATAACTGTCAATTTTGACAAGCGACACTGAAATATACTTTTTTCTCCCCTTTTGGGGCTTTTGGCTTCGCGCATTGATCCTTTATATAGGTTAGGAATATGATTATCTATGGTTAGGATCAATGGCATCGTAGGGTGCGTTTATGGCACTTAGCCAGATTAAAACTTATTATATATTTAGCTAGATAAACGTCAAAGCACCCGTTCAAAGACGCCACTTGGTGAAAATTTTAACCGACTAAAAATTAATATGCCCCGCTTACGTCCGCTGGTTTAATTTTTCACCTGATTCCAACTGGATTTTTTATCTACCTTTTGAAGTCGATACATTTTATCGACTTCAAAAGACAACTGATTAGCAGGCCCCTTATTATGGATGATTCGGATCGTGATCGCAATCGCGTGCCATCTCACTTACGCTCGTGGTGCGAGTAAATAGATGCGAACGTGACGGCATGCAATATCGATCCCGATCAAAGAACCATAATAAGGCAGCAGGTCAAGGCACCAACATGAAAAGACAACATTTAGACCTTCAACGGTCTATGGGCAGTCTAACTGTATTTGTAGTGCTAGTTTTAGCTTGTATTTTGTTTAGTTATTAAAGGCACTTGCCCAGTAAAAAAAAAAAACATGTAGCCTCGTTGTATTATTTTCCTAAACTTGTTTATTTACGAGTGTTATGTAATATTTGTTATTGGTGGATGATTATTTATTAAGTTTTCGTGAACGTGCTCAAGTGTGGGTAAGTGATATAACTATAATTAAGACTGAAAGACTCTGTATCCATGGTCATGAAAAATAATAAAAGCTATTGTTGACACAATTTTGTAGTAGTCAATAGGGTATTTGACTACTTTTGGGAAACTATTGCACATTATTGCCTGATATAATTTAATGTATACTGCATTTATATTTTCTGGATATCAGTCGTATTTGCGATATAAATCGAAGTTAAAGTTTGAATAAAAAAATATCGCGCCAAAACGCAGACCTGCGTCATAGCTCCGGCCGAGTGACGATTGACGTCACACAAAACAAAACAGCTGCAGCCAGGCAGCAAAAGTTTGATAATCACTAATTTTCTAATAGAAGTAATGGTTTATAAATGTTGTGTAGTGCCACAATGTACAAATACTTCCATAAAACACCGGAAAAACTATTCGTTTCTGTTCCAATGGACCCCAAAACTCGCAAAAAGTGGTTGGAACTAAGTAGCTCGTAGAGAACCCAAAAGTATTGGAGCTAAATCAAGTGTTTCTATGTGCGAAGATCATTTTGAGGTACATATTTGAGTCTATATATTTCTATTACAATTTGTGTTTTTATTGCATTACTATTTTATGTACTGTTACTTTCTTTTTAAACATTGTAAAGACTTAACCTAACAAAATAGTGATATCCACCTACTACAACATACTTTTTGTACAACTTGATTGAACGTTTTGCTTGGAGAACAATTAAAAATTAATACTTACATTGTAGTTTTTACGTTTTGAGTTCTGCAGCGTAGAAACAATGACGTAGATTATTATTGAAGAAATATGCAATCATAAATACATTAATTTTGGGTTACTGCTGTCTGCTTGCACAAAATGTTTCTCCATTCTTCTCACATTTAACCTCCGGACTAACTTCGACAAATTCACTGTTTTTCTGTCTCGACTTAGATTTCTACCACATATAATAATATTTACTGAATGCTGGCCAGACCCTTCTTTTACTGGCATTCACTTAGATAACTACTGCTGCTCATACTCCAAACGCAACAGAAACCAAAATGATGGCGTTGTAGTGATGACTCAAGTTGGTCTTCCTGTAAGTGTAACAGAGCCACCTCTCTGTGAAGCTACCGGTCTCTTAATTAAGATAGCTAACCAGTATTCGATCCTGGCAGTATACAGATCTCCTTCTTTCGACAGCTTAACGAATTTTCTATCTTCTCTGGAAACTATACTTGGCGAAATGAAAGGACATACATCTGTAATTACTGGGGATATGAACATTGATATCACACCAAATCAAAAAAACTCAACTAAAGAAAAGAAAGCAGAGGAGTACTTAGGACAACTGGCATGCCAAGGCTATTTCCCAGGCCACCAGCACCCAACGCGTGAAACTACTTGCCTGGATCATGCACTAATAAAAAGTTCTCACCAAGCTACAGTGGTTGTGTGCTCAAATAAAGTTACAGACCATGATGCAGTCTTGGTTGCTATCCCCAACAAACCTAAATTTATTACTGCCGACAAACAAATTATCGACACAAACTTCACTGGTGTCATTAACGACCTTGAAAAAATTGATTGGTCTAAATTCTATACCCATACAAATGCTAATGAAGCAGCTAATGACTTCGTGCACATAGTGAACCAAACCATAGAAACTCACAAAACGACTAAGTTAGTGCGAAACTCAAAGTGGATACGTAAAGATTGGATTACACCGGGATTGATCAAATGTATGAAAAAAAGAGACAACTTACACTACAAAACAAAAAAGCGACCAAATGATTTGCAAATGGCAGACAAATACAAAAAATACAGAAACTACTGCAATAACATGTTACAAAATTTAAAAAATGAACATGAATCTTATAAAATAAAGTCAAACATTGGTAACAGCAAAGAACTCTGGAAGTCCATTAAAGACGTTTGCAATATTAGCTCCGCAGTTACGAAAAATACCGACCTGCTTAACGCAGCCTCTACACCAACGCAAGCTCTAAATAGAGTCAATCACTACTTTGCCACAGTAGGCGAAACGCTAGCAACAGAAATTCTTGGCCGCATGAACTCTACTGAACATGCATTAGCTCAATCTGTCACTACGTCGTCCACTCCTGCAAACTCTTTGTTCCTTACGCCAATAGATCCTACTCAAATTCAAAAAATCATAACCGGACTCAAAACAAAATCTGCTCCTGGTGGAGATAACATATCTAATCGTCTACTTAAATCCGCCAAACACGTCCTGGCAGCTCCAATTGCATTTCTCTGTAACTTGAGTCTTGAGTCTGGTATTTTTCCAGACTCATTCAAAGAGGCTAACGTCTGTCCTATTCACAAAGCGGGTGAAACAGACGAACCGTCAAACTATCGCCCAATATCTCTTCTAACATCCATCTCAAAAATTCTGGAGAGAGTAGCAAACAAAAGTTTAGTAAGCTTCCTCGAAAGAGAAAGCATTCTCTCACCAAACCAGTTCGGTTTTCGCTCGGGCAGGTCAACAGAGGACGCTGTTACATCTCTAGTCGACTTTGTTGCTATGGAGCTTGACAGAGGGCAGAGATGCATCGGCGTCTTCCTTGACCTTGCCAAGGCCTTTGATACTGTGTCTCGACCAATTCTACTTAACAAGCTTGAATGCTATGGAGTGCGCGGCATTGCTCTGGAGTGGTTCCGCTCCTATTTATCGAATCGCAGGCAACGTGTTAAAGTTAATGACCATCACAGTGACTTTGAAGAGGTGTGTTTTGGAGTCCCCCAGGGCAGTGTGCTTGGCCCAACCCTATTTTTAGCGTATATAAATGACCTCTGCCAGCTCAAAGTTGCAAACGCTAAGCTGTTTGCCTTTGCAAATGACACAGCCATTATATTTCACGAGCGGAACTGGGACGCGGTAGTGACGGCGACTAATGACGGCCTACGTGATATCGTCAACTGGCTCCAACGAAACCTTCTAACACTGAATGCCACAAAAACAAAAATATTGGCCTTTCGTATATCGAACCGATCAGCTCCCAAACTTCCTCTTTGCGTTAAGCTACACACATGCACCTCTCACACCTACCATCAATGTACGTGCGAATGCCCAACGATAGGACAAACCAATGATATTAAATACTTAGGCATACATATCGATGAATTACTATCATGGAACAAACAAATTGAAACTATCAGAAGTAGACTTAGAAAACTATTATACATATTTAAAAAACTTAGAAAGGTGGCAGATACAAAAACGGTTGAAATGGTTTATACTGCACTATGCAAATCCACTTTGAACTACTGCATTACTTCATGGGGCGCCGCTTGTAGTACGCATCTGATAAAAGCGGAAAGAGCACAGAGACTTATTCTAAAAGTTGCTTTTAAAAAATGACCTCTACAGAGACACGAAAGAACTCAGGGTTCGGCAGATTTTTATTGAGTCGTGTTCCCTGAGATTCCATAAAACGGCTTTTCAAACTGCCACCTGTCACCGATCCAACATTACCTCATTGCGCTCACGTAGATGGGATCTTCCTAACAGGAAAACAAGACTAGGACAAAGATGTTACAGTTACTTAGGACCATTCGTCTATAAGAAACTTGACAAAATACTTAATATAATAGGCAAAACAAGAAACGAATGTAAAAGAAAAATAAAAGATTATCTTCTCACGCTGGACTACAATAGCACAGAAAATATAATTAGACCTTTATTATAATTAAAAATTAATAAATAAATTCACTCATTTAACTATTATTTCCACATACTCACACATTCTAATTCACACGATACTTCTGTTTCACACAAAAATTAAACTCGGTATAATTCTGATCAGATGACAAAAAAATAAATAAATAATAATAGCATCTAATAACATGTATGACTGTATGTGCACATTCTCGCATGCACCCCCGAAGAGAACTAGCTCCCACAAACTCAGGGTATCCTACTGTGGGAGCTAGGGCCTCACATAAGTTATTTTATTGTATTGAAAATTGTATTAACTGTATCTAAAACTTATAAATTATATCTTGCATGATTTTAAAAATTATAATCTATAATCTATTGCAAAATTGTTAAATTATTATAATAAGATAGCATAAAAGTTATATGATTATTTACGGGATATTTACCGTGGTAAGGTTGTGGAATGAGCTCCCGATATTTCGGCGCAGTTACATGCACCATGTTCACGGGAAGACTGAAGATAGCATAAGTTTCATATTATGATAACCAAATAAATAAATTTATTATTATTATTATACTTTATTTCAATATAAACACGGGTCTAGCCCGGACATTTGGTAGGCATTGGTGGGGCCGAAGCCAACACCAAGAGGCCCCGTTGAATATAAAATACAATATTATTTAATGTGTATAAAATGGATTATAAAACTATTGTACAGTATAGGTTATAAAACGTCTAGGCTATTGAGGTGAACAATTTGTGGATGGGTAACAGATCTATGGTATGAGGTACGGCACCTGCCAATTATGCCTCATTTCAAAATACTTAGGCAGGTGATGACTTGCCACTCACTAAATGGGCCCCCCATAATGGCTGCCGCATATTGGCACTATTATATTATTATTATTATTTCACTTTATTTCAATATAAACACGGGTCTAGCCCGGACCTTTGATAGGCATTGGTGGGGCCGAAGCCAACACCAAGAGGCCCCGTTTTGAATATAAAATACAATATTATTGAATGTGTATAAAATGGATTATAAAACTATTGTACAGTATAGGATATAAAACGTCTAGGCTATTGAAGTGAACAACTTGTGGATGGGATAACAGATCTATGGTATGAGGTACGGCACCTGCCAATTATGCCTCATTTCAAAATACTTAGGCAGGTGATGACTTGCCACTCACTAAATGGGCCCCCCATAATGGCTGCCGCATATTGGCACCGGAAGGGCAACATTGACGTGGGTGGCTTAGGGTGTCGAGAGGTGTGCTGCACTTTCACTAAGAGCTACTAGCGGCGTTATGCCCTTTAACACTTCCACCCTGGAGCTTAGGTTTTTAGCTCTTGCGGTTTCCACCCCCAGACGGCCGGTTAAGGCAAGCCAGGGGTCTGGGTCTCTGGGGTTTTAGACCCATGGAATCGGGGTACGCGGTGTCGCCACACACCGACGGCTCGCCATAAAGCCGCCCCTGCGTACTTATTATTATTATTATTACTGTTTTTGGTGATAATTTCTGGATAAATCGCTCTCAAAATAGCTTTACAACATTAAATTCGCAAATATCAATACAAAATCTGTTTGTTTAGATTTGTGTGACGTCACTAGAGATGAAGCCAATTGCAGACCGTTTTCGATCACGTGATCAAATGTCGAAAATACAGTTATTTTATTCGCGTTTTTTACAAAAAATAAACATATTTTTATAAAAAAATCAATGAAATATGCTTTTTCATTATGTCATGTTTATGGATGATGTCAATTGGCATAATATTTTCAATACAGTCAAACACCCTATTCGGTATGTAAAGTTTTTTTTTAGTATTTTTTTTAAATTTTATTTCGTAGATAAGGCTATATTAAGAAACTAATTTCAGTATTTTTGTTTTCTATTGAGTAGTTATTTTACAATACTTTTTTGAAAATTGAAATTATGTGACGTCACCATATAGCACAAAATTTCGTTGCGTTGAGAAGTCTAAAAAAGCACCCCATATTGGCAGCCCTGAAAAAAACCAGACAGTCAAACCACAGAAATGAAAAAATATTCTATTCTGTGTGACGAACAGTGTGTCAAATGTATAATATTTTTATTCTTAAAAGGCACAGAAAATAAAATGCTACACCGTGACGTCATTTAGAGGTCAATGAAAGTCGAATGATTTCTTAGTTTTATGTTAAAATAAATGGCATCTTATCGTTTTAAAGGGTCAGAGTAGAAAAATAAGGGTTAGTAACATAAAATCTCGAAATGGTTTTGGAATTGGCATAGGTTATTTTTTTTTAGCATACCGAATTGAATTTGACAATCAGTTTTGACATATAGCTGACTCCGTTTAGCGAACCACTGAACTGGTAAATTATCCGTAGTAGTTTCCGTAAACGCACCCCCGCCGTCGCCGCACGTCAGCGTCACTGTCATCAGTCAGTCAACACAGAGTACTTTTTATATTCAGTCACGGAACGGAACTCTCGGTACGGAGCATAGATTACGACGTGACGACATAAATTGTGGATGCGGACAATTAATTTTTCCTACATTGATTTGCAGCTTATCTTGTGTTGTGTTTGTGTTTATCTGGTATTTTTAAGCTTGCTTTGTTGTGTGATTTTGCAATAAGAGCAATCATTTGGACTTTTGTATTCGCGACTGTGAATAAAATGCTTGTGATTCGATTTAGTACAACCACATACGAATAATTGATTCATTGCTGTATGATCTCCGTGTTAGGCCAAGGATTAACAATTTACCTCGTAAGTAAACTTATTTGTACCCTACTTTATCAAAAAGCTATGTAAGGTAAATTTTATCGGAATACTCGATCAAATTAAAACTACTTACATCTAACGACAAAAAAAGTAAGTATGACCAAGGTTCTATCCTCAGGTTCTAACATATTAAAAACAGTATTTGAAAGATATACAATATAAGATATATAAGTGGTTTGTTTCCGATTTTGTTTCTGCAGTTGTAGATAAGTGATGAAGTCTCCAAAGGTATGCGGATTTGTGGTATCTACACACAAATCCGCGTGTTTGAAGTAAAATGAATCATCAACCACTCAATTACCTACAAGCTTTGTTAGTAGCTCAGAGATTGGCCCAAAAATTACTCTTAATTTATTATGTAAGTACCAAATATTGCATATTTCACAATTTGTTCTATTGATATCTTCAGTGACAAGTTCATTGCTGGTAAGGTCATCAACTTGAAATAAAGGGGAAAGAAGGATTAACCTATTTTTTTACGTTTGTCAGTGTATTTCACTTCGCAAGGTTCCTACGTAAATGTAGAGCATTGGGCATTTGAAACAAAAAAAATATAATTTTATCGATTTTGCTGTCAAAATATCAGTCGCCCGTCACCTTCTCACCTCCACCTTCATGGTCTTACCTCTGCTATGACCATGAAGGGGTGAAGTTTTGCAACCAAATCAATGTATGACTTTTTGCCAGTTATTTTGATTTAAAATCCAAACTACTGAACCGATTATGATGAAATTTCTATGAGACCAATCTGAATGTTTATCTTTTCAAATAAAAATAAGAATTATATTTACTTAAATGACATTCATGAGATTTATTCAAGTATGATTAAGCTGGTTATTCCAACTATAGTTTCAAGTGTATTTGTGTCAGTCTTTTGCAAGATAAAAACTGCAGAATGTTGCTGAAACTATAGTCGGAGTAACCTGATTAATCATGTATGTGAGTAATTTCCGTGTCATATAAATAAGTATAATGTGTGAAAACTACGTCAGTTTCCATAAACAAAATATAAGTAAAAAAATTACTTATATATTATAAAAGTAAAAAAATTACTACCAAATTGAGAACCCTCCTCCTTATTTTGAAGTCAGTCTAAAAATTACACAGAATGGTAGTACTCAGCTAAAAAGAGTTCACTGCACTTATCATTATGAACAACTTTTATTATAGTACCAACCCTGGAATCTTGACAAAACATCAGCTGTTTCTTGCATTTTGTCAAGCGAATGACATTATTCTATGGAACTGCTGGGCTGCGCTCGTTTATTGTTGTCCGACCTCGTGCGACGCCCTTGGCAGGTGACAATCTTTGTTGGATGTTTTCGAAAGGCACTGTAATGATCGATTTGAGTTGTTTGTTTGAGTCAAACACTGTCTTTAGTCTGTATCAAACAGAAATCGTTAAATCAATCAATGTATTATCAAAAGAAAAGAATTATGAATCAAAAAAATTGCCTAGTTGTGGAAAATACCCGCTACACAAGTAATAATTTAAATAATCTCAAAGTTCGAGAGCTAGTTAATTGTCATAATTGACATAGAAAACGTCAGGGCGACTTTCACCCACCTATTTCATGGGGTGACCGGTGCTTCATCAGGCAATGGCTTACAAACGGATTTTGGAGGGTTAAACCCAGGGTTTTGGAGATATAATACGTCATCGGACGATGCTTTACGAACGCAGCCCTGGGTTGTTGCGATGATAGCTCCGTGCTTGGCACATATTCGACTTTCGACATTTAGCTACAAAACCCAAGTTTGTTCCAGCAGCCTCACTTGGGAGCCAGGTTCTTTCTATCCAGGCTAAGTGTGTTTACCATCTTCAACCACACCATCACTTTGTATTATTCTGGTCTAGCCTGTCAACCATAAAAATGAGATTTTCTATAATGAAATTCCTGGTTTCCCATGAAATAAGTTCTTTAAAATGATAAAAACAATGTACTAAGTATTTTTGGGTCAGTAATTAACATAATTCCATGTCAGCCATTGACCTAGTGTAAAAGCGTAATAGTGTTTATATTTACCATGTTATTTCTCTCGACTCATATTTCAAAGAGTTAGTCTTTTTTTCGAAACGAGTTTCAGAAACAAAATTATAATTCCTATTCATGCAGCCAATTAAATTATGCAACCCATTTCAGTACCAGAATCATTTTTTGTTTCCCAAAACTAGTTTCAAAAGAGGCCGAAGTGCCATTGTGTGAAAAACCAAGATTTTATATACTCAATATCGAGTCCGTAGTCCCCAAAGTACCAAAAAAAACAGAAACTCCGGTGCATCAAAGAAACACCGGTTTCAAAAGTACCAGGATTTCCTGTTTCTGAACCCTAATCCTGTTAAAGATTTCTGTGGTGCAGTGCCACTCAAAAAATGCCACCGTGAAAGTTAACAGCTACAAAAAACCTTTTACCTCACCTAATTTGAAACAAATCTATTTTGTTGTTAATTGTTTTAATCCATTTGAATGTCTTATTTTTTTATTCATTAGGTAGCATGCAATATAAACCGCTTACACATTTAAACAGACATCCAAGCTATTACATATATTTATAGATAGTAGCCCTAATATTATAATATTAAAGTGATGACTAATATGATCTTAAGACATGTGGTTATCAGATTTTGAAGCAAAAGTAAAAATATTTTTATTCAGACAATATTTTGCCACATGTGGCAAACTAGGAGCTTAGTTTTGTGAATTTTATTACTCATTACCATTCCACACAATGTTCTATGCACATTGCCCAAATAAATTTTAAACAATCAATGGTCTTCATACATACGTATATCCATGTATTAAAAAAAAATTACATCCTTTTTAGGGTCCCGTACTTAGTACTACAAGGAACCCTTATAACTCCGTTCTCTCCGTATGTCTGTCTATCTGACTGTCCGTCTATCCATCTGTCCAAATTTTTTAGAGCCTTCTATATTCCATAGTTTTAAATATAAGTGCATGAAACTTTTTTGTTATATTTATATAATAAATAGGGTTGTGTTTGATCGCTATCTTGCCTGATGTTAAGCAAAGATGCAGTCTACACACAAGTACAGCACAACTACAGCACTACATTTATTTAAAATTAGGGTTTCAGTATGGACCTCAACATAAATTGAGGATTAAAAAAAAGCATTTTAGGGGTGGTATATAAAATAAAGGTAAGGGTTCATACCGGAAAGGGTGATGGTGGCCGAGCAATAGCATGTGCGCTTTACAATCTGCCAGCACCCAGTATGATCCTTGGCCCTGCGCCAGTGACTTATTTAGTACTTAAATAAATTATATGATGTTTCTATGCCAACGCTCAAAAAACAGCAAAGGAAAACATTGTGAGGAAACCGGTGAGTCCAAGAAAGAACCTCTAAGTTCAAAGACATATGACATGACATTTACTAACATGCACTGGGCCAGCATTGTGGATGCCACGGCGCAACTACTATTTAAAGCAAATACCAAAAGTCAGTTGTGCCATTTTTGTTCAAAATATAGATGCAGGTTTTGTACTTTAGACTTCTGATTCTCATGAATGACTAATACCTAACAATTTTATTCCTTCCAGTGCGCGCCAGAAGTCATGTGCAGATGGCATATTCGTTGACCCGGTAATTCATTATGTAACACATATGGATTAGTTAGTGCTAGCTGGTCTATTTATCTTTAGCATCGCGCTGATGAGCGCGCGTGGCAAATGCCCAATTCTAGATAGGACGCGTTTTTAGGTGCAAGTCAAGAGAGTAGGGTACCGTACTCGAGTATACTCGGGTACCGTACCGTAGTCGAGTACCGTAGAGTACTACGGTAGATCCCACTATCTACTGCACGAGTATTGAGAAGGTACCTGTCATTTTTATCTCTTTTGATGAATTCGAACGAGATACGATTTCATCATATCGATTTGCGTAGATTGAATCATTAATTAAAGGACATCAAAAAAGTACCTGTTATTTACAACTTTAGATTTAAATATTAGTTTGTTGAAAATACTTAAAAAGAAAGTTAATCGAATCATCGTCTCTAATTAATTAGCAACGCGTTAAAATATTGTGCAATTCGTACCATTAGGTTGTCTACAGCTACACTTCTAGTTAGTACAGCAATAAATTTGCCCGCACTGTGTTAGTGGATAACACTCGCTTGGGCGATTCGCTTCGTGGTACGAACCACATGTGATATGAACACTTTCAAATAATGTAGACTTATTACTACTTTATTCTTTACTAGCTTTACTATCGCGCGAAGTGCACACCGCGGTTTCGCCCACATGGATTACTCCTTATATTAATGTCATCAGCTATCTGCCAGTGAAAGTCCCGTCAAAATCGGTTGAGACGTTTTGGAGTCCATAGGGAACATACATACATATACACATCGTCTTTTATATTCTTTATATTAGAGGGAAGATGGAGCATGTATTCTTCAATGTTCTGATGAAAAATAGTAGAGTAGTGTAGTTTATTTAGTGTATTTTTGTCTTTGCCTTAATTCTCCACTACTGGAAGTTGGCTATTATTCTCGATCCAAGCATTTGTTTGCTCTGACAGCTACTTTGTAAAACTCTGAATAAAACATTTTCTTTTAATAATTCACTCAACTAAATGTGGTACATACAGTCTAGCAATTTCGACTATGCATAGCAAGATTGCATCTTTCGTAAAAAAAATACGCTAAAGTCTTTCTGCATTAAAATAACTGGGTAGCGTTCTCCAGTAGGACCACATCTCGAAAGAAAAAGTCTAAGATTCTTTATTCTGAGGAATAGAATTACCACACGCCTGACATACTTCGTCCCAGAACGTAGGTGGCTGTGACGTAGAATTCGCGCGCGTCGGAACGAGCTTACGGTAAATCGCTCTACTTTCACCCCTTGCACCAAATGCCTGAGTATTATCCATATCCCGATGTACCCACACGTTGGTGCGGTGACCTGTTTCGTTGAATACACGACACACTCAATTGTTTTAGTGTGTGCACACACACACAAACACGCATCGGTGTTTTGACAATATTCGCAATTGTGGCTCAAACGTGTTGTATGTTATCGTTCGATGTTCCTAATTGATCTACACGTAACAGGTAGGTATAATTGGCGTGAAATGGTTTAGTTTAGCAGGTATCGTGAAAGTCTAGCTGACTCACGGAATCTATAGTGCCTATGCGCTATTCGTTTAAATATGATTTAGACCCCTCCTCTTATTTTATCAGACTAAAAATAGGTTTCCTAGGAGCAGCTCAGAACTATTCGAAAATTATATAGAACAAACATTCCTGATATCGGAGTAGTAGTCTCTCTAATCCGGCACTATAAACCAAGAAGTGTAATTTATTGGAAAGTTCAGATTATTCATATTTATTTAAATATGGAAAGTTATGCAAAACAGTGAAATTCATAATTTTGTGACAGTTGTGATCCGCATGCATCCGACCAGTTGGGCAAAGATCTTTACTAATTTAATTGGGAGTAGATAATATTAGGCCGACGACGCCCTGTTCGGCTCAACCGAGGCGGCGTAAAACTCTTCGCGCGCGTCTTCCACGCCGATTGGCCGAACTTGCCGCAGGATGGGGTCGGATGCGTCTAAAGAAGTGGGGGGCCTTTGCCTAACAATAGAACGAATCAGGCTAAGCAAAATAAAACAGTCGCATTATTTACAAAATCTAGTATCTCCAATAAACTTTGCACGCCCTATTTTGTATAATTTTACTATTTATTTATTTAATAATAGGCTTGCGTTTGGCCGCCAAGTTGCCTGATGTATAATTTATAATATATTTATGTATAATTTCACCAGTTTAAATAATATAAACATAATAATTATATTTACGCCACTAACTTATTTAAAGCCCACCGCTACCTTTGTGGATGATTTTGTGGTGGATGACTGGTCGTGCCGCCGCCGCGCCGGTGCCGTGTACATCTAAAGCGCCAGATTAGCCAATTATCTATAACTGGGGCAAGTTGTAGGGGATTTGATGCCTAGGCATTCCAAAGGCATGCAATGTTTATGCATGAAATTCCCCACAGCTCTTGTCGGACTCTTATCATCATTATTAGACTATCTGTTCTCACTGTTGGGACACAGGTATCTCTCAGAGAGAAGATAGGTCCTAATAAGCCCTAGCATGCTAAGCTACTAGTCCACCAGTCCGTGCTAGTAGTTAGCTGTTTGACCCTAATCCACCATGTTGGTTCAGTGCATGTTAGTGAATATCATAATTATGTCTTAGAACTTTTGAGTTTCTTGGACATACCAGTTTCCTCACGACGGTGACGAAAACACCGTCACCGTTCCGTCACCGTTTTTAAGCGATGGCATCGAAACTGCACACAATTTATTTAGGTACTAGTGGTACTACTAAATAACTCATTGGTTCTGGGCCGAGAATCGAACCGGGTGCCGTCAGATTGTAAAGTGCACATGCCACCACTCAACTACTATCGCTCACTCCTTATCACAACAGCTAATAACACTACACAGTACATAAATGGAGAAGTCCCTAAAATAATAAAACTTATAAAACAGACAATAACCAGCAGACAAATCGGTACCTAGCTAATGTAGGTATCTACTCTAACACAGATTTTCCTTTTGTATTTTATATTATTTTCCAAGTAGATGGTCCCAGTATTTGTTCAGCTAACGAGTGTGGTAGACATAATATACATACTGTGGTTGAAACATTGAGATTCCGTCTATGAGTTGAAATCTAAATTGTAAGTCCTTGACAATACATTACATAATAACTTACTAATCTATACATTAGAAACTCTTAAATAAATATCCTTATTATTCTATAATTTACGCACATAGCCTGTATAATTATGTAAATCACTTAGGTATTGAAAATTGGAAAATCCAAATTTAAATTATAATAGACTGTAATTTGAAAACAATGATAAACTTTGCATTAATATGCAAAATAATACTTAAACCACGCCACTTTTAATAACTATCTTGGTAAAATACTGAAAATTGTCTTTTACTCCTACTTAATTGTAACTATTTCAGATAACGTTTCATTTGTATTTTCGGTGTGTAATAAAGTAATATTGTATTGTATTGTATAAAGATTCTGAAAATTTGTTACAGATACAAAACAAACCCACCGTAACCATAACGTAAATAAGTACGTAACGTATAAACCATAAACGTAACAATAACCACAACGTATAAACTGGTAAAAGTAATTAAATACTAAGATTATAATATTTTATCTAATATAAGAGTAAAATCCATAAATATCTGTAATGCAGTGGTAGGTATTTTGTGTTTTAAATGCTTGAAGATTATAATTTTCTGCTGCACAGTATTCAATATTCCGCACGCACTGTATACTTTTTGTGAGAGCGATGGTTCCCTGGCGGTAGCATGTGCGCTTTACAATCTGACGACACCCGGTTCGAACCTCCGCCCTGCACCAATAACTTAGTACCTAAATAAATTATGTGTGCTGCAGTTTTTAAGCCATCGCTCAAAAACGGCGAAGGAAAACGTGAGGAAACTGGCATGTCCAAGAACCTCTAAAGTTCAAAGACATATGACATTCATCAACATGCACTGGGCCAGCATGGTGGATAAGGCCCGAGTCCCAACCAAGTCCCAACAGTGAGAACATGATAAGCTGAAATGAAGATCATTATATATGACTGTATATACATTTACTTGCGATAGTGGCGTCTTCATTATCTTTATATCTTATATATTCTAATCTTTTAAATTTTTCTTAACTTGTCGAAATGCACTTTGTTTTAAAATAAATAATAAGCTTGCGTTTGACCACTATCTCTCGCCTGATGTTAAGCGATGATGCGGTCTACTTTGGAGCACGCTTGCCTAGAAGAAACCGATTCACTCGTGATTTGAAGACATCCAGATTGTAACCATCGGGGAACACCCATTCAGGCAGCACATTCCACAGATTAGTATTTCGCACAATAAATGTGGAATCAAAGCGCTTCGTACGGGTTTTCAAAATATGAACCATAAAGCGGTGACGATTTTTCATGCGGTTCACCCAAGATTCACCAGACGATGACAATTAGAGACAACACAGAACTGACTTTTGTTCTGTTTGGTCTCTCCGAGTGCTTAATATATTCGAGTACCTATTCTATACATTGTAATTTCAGACGTTTAAAATACTGCAAATGTAGTACGAAACTAATAAAGAATACTTAGGTGTTCTGCCGTCAAAGTGCAAATAAATGCATGCAAGAATTTTAATTAGTCGGTATGTCGACTGGTATCAAGTCTGACTTGTCGACCGATCTGCTTGCGGCATTGGCGGCTGCAACACAGATTATTTAATAGCTGCAAGGTAACTAGTTCGTTGCCACGATCGAATATATACTGCATCCTGTATCTGAAACAAGATGTAGTTTGTCTTTTTGAAAGTACAAAAAAACTGGCCAAGAGCGTGTCCAGCCACGCATATGGTAGGGTTCCCAAACTAAAGCCATATAATTTTGATCACATTTATAATTAAGAAGTTGGTGGTTATTGCTATAAAGAACCTTTGAAATAATTATGAATATAGGTTTTTAGTTTTTAGTAACTAAAGCAAGCATGCAACAAACATGGCAAGATACAAGTTTATATGTCTAATAATTTAGAAATGCAGGGGGAGGCAACTTTTTGCCACTTTGGCGAGCCATAGGTAAAAAATAAAATATTTTTAAATTTTGTACTATACCAAAACTGTAATATTGGTAAACTGTAATACTGTAGTTTGTAATATTTAACTTATAAGGGTTCCTTGCAGTACTAGGAACTCTAAAACGACTGCTTGAGACAGAAACACATACCTTAACCTGCGGACCTTGCAGACTGCCCTTTATTATAAGTTACTCGTATTGTGAGGTATTCATGATATCATATATTTATGATTTCAGATATTTACGTGTTTCTCTATCCATTATTGTACTATATCCATTGTGCGTGCTCCAACGTAAACCACATCATCGCTTAACATCAGGCGAGATGGTGGTCAAACGCAAGCCTATTGTTTACAAAAAAATAAGGTTTATGAAAGTTTACTAGCTGCGCCCCGTAGTTTCACCCGCGGTTTATACCTCCTTGAAGCAACCTCCTTGGTAGCGACAGCAACCCCCTTTGACTTAGATGACATTTTTTTTTTGTCTATGATCTCAATGTATAGACTTCAATATTATTTCTCTTTGACTTCAATTCTTGCCTTTCCTTATAAAATGTATGGGAAAATGTTTTTTTTTTTTTTTAATTTTTCTGATATTTTAATACTTATTCTGTTATTCGGAGCGTAGAGGAATCCAACAAATCAAAAAGGTCATAAAAATCGGCTCAGCCGTTATTGAGTTAGATAAATGCTGTAACTAACACAACTTTTTATTTTATATAGAACTAGCGGTCCGCTCCAGCTTCGCATGGGTATAGATTAACCTATATGTCACCCGGGGATAGAATAGCTTCCCATCAGTGAAAAAAATTTTCAAATCGGTTCAGTAGTTTCGGAGCCTATTCAATGCAAACAAACGATCAAATCTTTCCTTCCTCTTTATAATATTAGTATAGATTACTAGCTACTAGGCTACTAGATACTTACTAGCTAGAACTAGATAATATAATTACAACTTATTAGTCATCTGCTTGTTATCTTTGTTGCGAAACTTGACATTGCTAACGCGAGTGACGTAACAATACGACACTAAGTTATAATTGGATCAAAACTCATAACTTGCACGATATTTTTTCTATCTAGGCCATTCACTGAGAGAAACGATCACACGCAAAGCTGTGCCAGATTTACACTGCCCTAAAAGTAGCAATCTACTAATCGAGCAATACGTTTGAATTTTCAACCTACTTCAATAAAGAAGCTTCTGATTTCAACTGTAGTTTTTTGTGATGTTACATTTAGACCTTAGGTCTAAGATGTTACGTGATATCTTTGCCGATTGGAAATTAATTTTGATTTTATGATATATTTTTTATTAAATAGGAATTAATAGTAAGTTTTTTTTTTTTTTTTTTCTCGTGGGTGGTCCCATCGCCCACCTTAGCCTTTGATAAGAGTAACTTAGAAAAATTGGGTATAGCAAGTTAGTCTTTCGGTGCGTTTAATTTCTGAAAACTATCGTAACCAGGATGTAAACTTTTTCCACATCAAAATTGTATGCTGGTTACAAACAATGCAAGTGTACCCCGCTGCCTGCTACGCCGCCAATTTTCTGTCTAGCTTGTTAGGGTTCCGTACCCAAAGGGTAAAAACGGGACTAAGCCTAAGCCTACGATGTCTGTCTATCTGTCTGTCCGTCTGTCCTAGCCATTAACGGCTGTATTTTTCGAACCGTAATAGATAGCCAGTTGAATTTTTCACAGAATATGTAATGTTACGGCCGATTAACTAACAAATAATAAAAAAGTCAAATAGTAAAAACGAAAGAGGGGTATGTATACAAACGTATTTTTTTAACGTATTTTTGTATTAGCTCTAATGTAAAAATGGTAATACTTACAAGCGTCAAACTTAGCATGATTATAGTGCACACTCTAAAGAGTCTAAAGTATAACAACAAATAATAAATAATGGCCAAGTGCGCGTCGGTGACAAGTTTCTGTTCATTACCAAGTTATAACTGGTTATTTCGTTATTGAATTTTGTGGTGGTACGGAACCCAGTGCGCGAGCCCGAATCGCACCTGGCCGGTTTTTTTTTTGTTGAAATTTTGGCGCCCCTTGTTATCTGGCGCCTAGAGCGATCGCTCCTCGCTCTACCCCAGGGCCGGCGATGGGTGGTCCAATTTAAATTTAAATAAAATATTCCACCTCTAAGTGTGGAAAATTGGGAATGAATCTCTTTTATTGAACCAGTGAAGTCGTTATTTTTAGGGTTCCGTACCTCAAAAGGAAAAAAGAAACCCTTATAGGATCACTTTTTTGTCCGTCTGTGCGTCTGTCAAGCCTCTTTTTCTCAAGAGCGCGTGTAGATATATCAAGTTGTAATTTATATCAAATACTCGGGTCTATAGTCACTTTCGGCTGTGAAAAAATCAAACTTGTAAGTCAACGTGTCAAAATATATTTCTGTTTATGTCGCAGTTTTTGGATATTTTGCGATCAAAACCTTTAAGGTACTTCCCGTTGACCTAGAATCAAGGAAATTGGCATGAAGCAAGGTCCCATAGCACATATAAAGGAAAAAACCCGAAAGTTGTTAATTTAATAATACATCACATTAAAAAAATATGCTTTGAGAAACATACTTACATTTGGTAGATGGTATGTATGGGGAGCACCTGTTTTCCAACTACAAAATTAAGTTTCGTCAAGACGAGTCCCGACTCTACATACATATTTACTAAGCTTATACGGAACCCTCAGGGTGCGAGTCCTGCTCGCACTTGTCCGGTTTTTGAAAATGTATGGTCTTCATTGCCGACTCTCTCTTACATACATCATTCTAATTCTATTTATGGAAAACTATGCACTTAACTGCATTTTATGCAACAAGCAGTTTTAAACCAGTCTAACAGCCTACTTGAGAAGTTGCTCTTAGATTCTTATTTCTCAAGTAGTTAGATAGTAGCACACATTATACTGCACATCTATTATGTATATCTATAAAACGCTATACAAACCAAAAAACCAAAATGATTACGCGTCTGAATGTCAGCACAAAACTTTGTACCTTTACTAACCTACTGAAAAATGTACATCGATGTAAAAATCAGAACTGTGTGTCATTTGCCTTTTAACTTTACATCGCGAGACTGTATTGTTCTTCCAGCTTACCTACTTACGTAAAGCGTATTTTATCGCACATTGAAATTGATTATTAATATGTATGCTTTTACTTACTCTAGCCATCTATTAAGGGCAAATGCCTTTTTAACTAAACAAAATATTCATCATCATCAGCCAGAAGACGTCCACTGCTGAACATAGGCCTCCCCCTTTAACCTCCACATTGAACGACAGCCTGCCTTTTGCATCCACTGGATGCCAGCGACTCTTACTATGTCGTCGGTCCATCTAGTGGGAGGCCTACCTACGCAGCGTCTTCCGGTTCGTGGTCTCCACTCAAGAACCTTTCTTCCCCATCGGTTATCGGTTCTCCGAGCGATGTGGCCTGCCCATTGCCACTTCAACTTGCAAATTTTAACAGCTATGTCGGTGACTTTGGTTCTTTGGCGAACCAAACAAAATATTAACTAACACTAACACTACAAAAACAGACTGAATAAATAATATACTGTTGTAAGTCTAAAGACAATCCAAATGCTCAAGCCCACTATCAGTATCCAGTTGTCTGGATAAATCTAACATAGATTTTAAGACAACTTACTAACTTGAAATGTAACGTACTATGTGTTTTAAATAAAAAATAAAAAAAAAAAAAAAAAAAAAAAGTAAAATATTTATCATCAGCGCTCAATATCTTCGCGCGAACTGTCGAAATTTACGATATTTTCGCAAGCCTGGCACTCTGCCATGTATATTCTTGCCTAAAACTTGTTTGTTTTGGTTTTGACTTTTACAGCACACATGCGTTTCAATGCATGTGTAGTGCATTTTTTTTTAACAAATTCACATCCTTTTTCTTGCTGAACAGATTTTAAACCACATTTAAACACTCAAAATGCAGAGTTTACTTTTACTCTACCATTCTCTCTATCTCTCTCTTTATTCTCTTAGTTGTGGTTGTACCAACGTTCTTGAATATGGTGGCATTTTTGTTTACAGGTAAACCGAGTATTCTCATCATTCAAAAAATAAATCCGGAAGTGTGACTGAATGTATTGTGACGTAAACACGACAAGACAATCGCATTTGTTATGGATACGCGGTGTGGAGTAGCGTGAACAGAGCTCGCAGCTGGCGGCAGAATGTGGTCGGAGGTGTGCACACTACTGGTGGTGCTAGTGGCGGCAGCGCGGGCTCTTCTAGAAGGACCCAATGTATGCACGAGGCAGGAACCGTGAGTACTCCTACATTCTAAACTCTTATTTGGTTCACTGTCGTTAAGAGAACTTGGAAATCGATTTAATCCTACATCTAATTGTCGTATCCATTTGAAACTTTGCAAGTACAATATATGTAATTCGGATAACAATACAATAATTTGGTACCATCCAACTGATCTGATGATGGAGCCCGGAAGTGGATAGTGGGATTCCCCAATGGCTACTAGTAATCCCGTATAATTAAACCTTGATTAATGAGTCCATCGCACACGTAACTTATTTTTAAGGCTATGATATTATTACTATATTATTACTATCGCGGGTCGAACCTGGACTCGATTAGCACAGGACCGAGGCAGATGGCATAGCAAGAGAGAGGCCTATACCCAGCAGTGGGATAAGGAAGGCTGTGGATGATGATGAAGGCTATGATTAATTCATTATTCATTGATTGTATTATTTTTGGGCTACATCGTTATGCATTGCCATTTAAATGCACCCATGATGCAATGTGCGATTAATATGTTACGACTCATAATAATATTATTGTACCTACGTCCTCAATCCTTAAGCTTGAATAGAAATACGCGTTACTTGACAATATTGTATTTTTTTATTTTTTTTTAAACAGGCTTGCGTTTGACCACCATCACGCCTGATGTTAAGTGATGATGCGGTCTACGTTGGAGCACGCATTAGTTTATTTTATTAGGCGTCACTCTGCGGAAGTCCATCCCCACAACTGTTTTTCTGACGAACAACACACATGGTTTTACACGGTTCTGACTGTTTTCGTCAGAAAAACAGTATTGTATAATTTGTAAACATGTTTTTATTACACTAGCTGCACTCCGCGGTTCTGGAGTTTCCCGTTATCCAGAATAATCTATACTAATATTATAAAGAGGAAAGATTTGATTGTTTGTTTGTTTGTTTGTTTGCATTGAATAGGCTCAGAAACAACCGAACCCATTAGAAAAATTCTTTCACTGTTGGGAAGCTACACTATCCCCGGGTAACATAGCCTATATTATATTTTTTTTTTAAATAGGTATCCTTACTAAAACTCCAATAATGTAACCCAGATGTAAAAAATAAGATTTTCAATTTTGACTTTGCGTGTTTGACATTTCTAAGACAGGACAACGTCTGTCAGGTCTGCTAGTCTATACTAATATTATAAAGAGGAAAGATTTGATTGTTTGTTTGTTTGTTTGTTTGTTTGTTTGTTTGCATTTAATAGGCTCCGAAACTACTGAACCGATTTGAAAAATTCCTTCACTGTTGGGAAGCTACACTATCCCTGGATAACATAGGCTAAATAATATTTAAAAAAAATATAGGGATCCTTACTAAAACTCCAATAATGTAACCCAAGCTGTAAAAAAATAAGATTTACAATTTTGACTTTGCGTGTTTGACAGTTCTAAGACAGGACATCGTCTGTCAGGTCAGCTAGTAAGTTATAAATTAAAACCAAAGTAGCTTCATTCTTTGAATAAAATGTGTCTGATGACATGAAACATACAAAAGACAAGCAAAACTAACATCCACACCAGATATTTACATTCATCGTTTATACAACTGCCCGGCCGGGAATTGAACCCGGGACCTTCTGCCCATGAGGTAGACGTACTACCACTTAGCTATACCGGTCGTCAAGTGGTATCTGATATTAGCAAGATTACTTGTCCAGGCTGAAATACATTAACTGTACACATAAATCCAAACAGTCCTTATTCATAAATTAATTTTTAAATTAATTTTTAAATCAATTTTTAAATTAATTTTTTAATATTTTTTTTTTCGTCCGTTTTCATTGTGCCCTTAAATTTGGGTTCGCTTTTAGGATTTCTAAAAAAACATAATTCATGTCATGTCTGAGTTGTGGGTAAATCCGCATGTAATTTGGTACAATCACACACACACACACATCATCAGTCAGTAAACGTCCACTACTGAACAAAGGCCTCCATCTTAGAGGCGGGTGTTGCCATAATCCCCACGCTTGGTAGGCTTGGCTTGGAGATCGCAGTACGTTCACTGTGTACTAATAGGACGCTGCTATCCATCTTCCGGTGGTTCTGGTCGCAGTTTTAGGACATACCCGGGTAATTTACCCCCGGATAATGCGCTGTAGAATCCGGAATGTGGATATTCGCCAAAGAACCAGAGTCACCGACATAGCTATAAAAATTTGCAATTTGAAGTGGCGGTGGGCTGGACACATCGCTCGAAGAACCGATAACCGATGGGGAAGAAAGGTTCTTGAGTGGAGACCACGAACCGGAAGATGCAGCGTAGGTAGGCCTCCTACTAGATGGACCGACGACATTGTGAGAGTCGCGGACATCCAGTGGATGCAGAAGGCAGGATGTCGTTTAGCGTGGAGGTTAAAGGGAGAGGCCTATGTTCAGCAGTGGACATCTTATGGCTGATGATGCTGATGGTAAATTTGTGTGCTGCTACATGAAACTACAACGTGAAGTTTAAACCAATAGCCAGTGTCATGTTGATAATGGACAATAAAGGTTCTAAGTAGGCACTAGCCAGTCTGCGTCAGTGTGCAGCTTAGGTATTGAGTATAAGCTATGGAATTTACCATATAACAACACTGTATTTCTATTAAACAAAGAAAACATTCCTATACCATATCCTCGATAATTCTCACCACAATAAAGTGTCCTTATCCTTTAGTAGCCATTGTTCTTGTCATCCGGTCCCGTCTGTCCAGTTGGTCCAGATAAATGCATTTATTTACCAAGCTGGGGTGTCTGATTGTTATCGACGTTACTCATCGGGTCATTAACTTTACCGCTTTTCTCCCGTCTCGACGTAATGACAGTAAAGGAACACAATATTTGCATTGTTTAGGCTTCTCAGATATCCGTAGCCGTGCTATATTCGTAAACATATATAGGTACGCGTGTGTGCTCTTTGTCCAATACCTAAGGCGGTATTATTAGGATTAGACACGTATTGTTTTGTAGTCGGCTATTGTTTTCTTGATTTATTGTTTTCCACCAAATCCACGATGAGGATGCGGTTGTATAATTCAGTTCTCAAGTTGTGCAATGAGACTCGTAGTACGTGAAGTCGTGGCTTCTGGATGTTTGGCCTGGGGCCTTCCGGCTACCTGTTTTAAGCGATTCTGTTTAGGTGATGCCAAAAGTTACGCGACCGCAAACCGTATCTCGGCGCGTTAAGGTTCACGTTTGTGTGATTTTCCGCACTGCGCTGTTTCGAGCCCGCGTTAAGAGGTAGCCGTGGAAGAGAAGTAGTTTTTCAGCAGTGCAAGAAAAATAATAATAATTTATCACTCCCCATAAAAGAGCTGGCAATCTTCAAACGATTGAACAGATTTTCTTGAATCATAGCTAAGAAGACTCTCGATCAAGTCGCCTTTCAAACAAAAATAAAACTAAATCCAAATGGGATCAGCCGTTCGGGAGCTACGATTCCACAGAAAGACACAGAGATAACACACCTGTTAGCGTTGGGGGTAAAAAAATCGTCGCGCCGCGCCCTGGGACCTGACTTTTAGAAATGACTGATGCTATTCTATTATATGAAATAACAGAAATGTATCTAGTTATTTGATATATTAAAATAAGCTTGATGCATTTCATTATACATTTTCAACTATGTAGGAATTTCATAATTTTTCAATTTATTCGGCCTAGATAATAGTTTATTTATGTATTTAGAACGAAAACCTTCGCATGCGTTACAGTTTTTCGTTTCGCTTCATTACTTGCAATACAACCGAAGCGTATTAAAAATGAACTCTAATTTATTCAATCATACGTTTCAGATACACGACAACGATACGAGTATCAGAGCAAGAAGCGTACCAAACGAAGACATACTCTTGGTGCTTCAGCGTGCCGCCTCGGTGTACCAGCTACAAAGTAAACTTCCGAACTGTGTTCAAGACTCAGAAGCTGCTCAAGTACCGCCCGGTGGAGGAGTGCTGTGCTGGGTACGCGCCCGATTCTAAAGGCGAGGTCTGCGTGCCGATATGTGTCGAGCCGTGCGTGCATGGGAAATGTGTGGCGCCCAATACGTGTGCGTGCGCGCACGGTTTCGGCGGGCCGGCTTGCGATATATGTGAGTACTAGCTTTTGGTAGTATTTTCAATAGTACCTGGATCCGATAGCTCATACGCCTAGGCTAAACACAGGACACAGAGGGGGGGGGGGGGGGGGTTACAGGTTTAGCACTACATCCAGCAGAGTGGGAGTAAGGATGAAGCTTTACCCGCGCAGCAAACAGAACATAGCTTATGTCACTAATGCCCGTTGCAGGCGGTGCACGGTGCTTGAGGGTATTCGCGCGAGTTCTACACCACTACAACACTTTCTGCTTAGTGCCATTGGCAGTGAAAGATGCTTAGTAGTCTCTCTAAGCAAAAACTGCTGCAGCTCGCTCCATGCGACGCGCAACACTCGTGCAAGCACCACTCGCACGAGCTTATTGCGCATCGTCTGCAACGAGCTTTAAGGCGCTTGCAGACGATGCGTAGTACAAGTAGCAAGTACAAGTTGTTTTATGTCTTCTGTGATATTGCTAAGCCACTAACAGAACAGCTCAGCCGGCTAAGCCACTTGCACTAAGCTAAACGTTGCAAACGATGCGTAGTTGCTACTTACAACTTCTACTTGCTACTTGTACTACGCATCGTATGCAAGCGCCTTTAGGGATAGTGTAGCTTTCTATCATTGAAAGATTTTTCCGAATAAGAGCAGAGACTACTTAGAACCCGTTCCAAAACATGTTGCAGACAATGCGCAGTACTCGCGTAAGTACTGCACAGCGCTTGCAATGAGCAACAAAACTTTCTGCTTAGTGCCAGTGGCAGTGAATGATACTTAGTAATCTCGCTCTTAGCAAAAACTGTTGTAGCTCGTTGCTGGTGAAGCAATTTACTGCGCATCGTCTGTAAAGGGCTTAAGCTTCGAGCGGTAAATTTAAAACATGAATCTTGTCAACTCCATTCCTTTAAATCTTGAGTACCTATATTTCTCAGAGAAGATACAGGTGGGCAAGGTTTACTGTTGACTGTTTACACTTGAGGATCAAATAACAATATAAAGTTACTACGGGCTAGCGAGAACTATGAGTAACTGCATAAACAGGATGCCAGAACATACGCAGTACGCACTCGACAATATCGGATGATTCCGCTGAAGTTGTTATCTCGTTGATGATATTGAGCTTTCACTTACAATTGAAAATTCATACAAGTGAAATAATAAGAGCAAACCTTCATCATCATCATCAACCAGAAGACGTCCACTGCTGAACATAGGCCGCCCCCTTTAACCTCCACACTGAACGACAGCCTGCTTTTTGCATCCACTGGATGCCCGCGAAACCTTCATACAATACAATAATAACAAATCATTGATACAACTAAAACCGGCCATATGTGAGTTGGGCTCGTGCACTGAGGGTTCCGTACCACCTCGAAATACAATAATTATCAATTTTGAAAACCGACTTTGAAATTAGTAAAATATGGTGGCATTTCGTGTCCGTGAAAGAAACGATAAGGTCATCTAATTAACGAAATTACCAGAATTATATCTTGGTAATGAACAGAAATTTGTCACCGGCTCGCACTTGGCCATTGTTTATTATTTGTTGGTATACTTTTAGAGTGTGTACTATATCACCATACCAAGTTTGACGCTTGTACGTATTACCGTTTTTAGGGTTCCGTACCCAAATGGTAAAAACGGGACCCTATGACCAAGCCTACATTGTCCGTCTGTCAATTGTCAATTGAAGCTGCTGGAACACATTTTTATACGTGCTTGCCGACAGGTTTTTAACTTGAGACTTTATTGGTAAGAATTTAGATCTCTGTTCTAAACAACATAGCCTTAGTGTCAGATATCCGAGGCCGCCTGAATGCTCAGACAGTTTATTTTTCTAAGACAATCATAATGTAGTATATAAAAAAAACTTTGACCATTGGTGTGAGGAATTATTGCTTTTATAAGTACATATTATGATAACACCACCCGGGCTCAGAAAATAATATTTGTACTAAACTAGAAAAAAAAACATTATTAGTTCAACATGTGCGAGGAGGTCAAGACTGATAACTAAATGTCTGAATCACTACATATACTGTTATGCTTATAATTGTTTGAATGACTGAATTCACTGAATATATACGCAGTTAATACTTGTATTAACTGTTTTCCTTTAGTGACGAATTTGCGAATGTGTCGGCACAGAATACATAATGACTTGACCATTGCTTGATCCCAAAGATAATAATCGTCATTGCTTGACCCATACCTTAGAAAGTACCCTATGTAACTCTTCGACCCTCCAACTATTACTACGCATCTGCGCCAAAAACACGTCGATCCGTTGCTCTGTTGTTGCGTGTAAGACGAACAAAAACACTTTATAGTAGAAATCAATTAAATCAGGCGTTACTTTGCGGAAGTCCATTCTCAAAACTGTTTTTTCTAACGAAACTCGTGTATTTCCGTTGCTACGTCGCTTCAAGTACAATAATAAATTTGGGATAAATTTGGCCTTTCGTTATTACTTTTTGACTTTTTTAATATTTCTTAGTTAATCCGCCGTAACATTACATCATCATCATCATTTAAGCCATAGCTGAAACGATGATGATCACTGCTGGACATAGGCATATTGTTTTAAACTATCTCGGTTGTTCACTAAAGTTATATCCCGTAAATAATCATATAACTTTATAGGCATATTACATTACATATTCTGTGAAAATTTCAACTGGCTATTACAGCTCGAAAGATACAGCCGTTTAAAGGTAGAACGGACAGACGGACGGACGGACAGACAGACAGACATCGTGGATTTAGTAATAGGGTCCCGTTTCTCCCTTTGGGTACGGAAACCTAAAAACGATAAATAATGATCAATGATCAATAATGCCACTGACTGGCTGAGGAATCAAGCTAGCCTTCTATATAGTTTACGGGCTCGGTTGGTTTTTGCAGCGTGTCCGGCCGGGAAGTGGGGTAGGAACTGCCAGAACGAGTGCCACTGCTTGAACGGGGGCACGTGCGAGCCGCTGAGCGGCGAGTGCGCGTGCGCTCCCGGCTGGCGCGGTGACGCCTGCGAGCGCGCTTGCGCGCCGCCCTCCTACGGCGACAACTGCGACGAGACCTGCCAGTGCCACCACGGCACCTGCCACGCGGCCACAGGCGCCTGTTCCTGCCACCCGGGCTACACAGGACCACTGTAAGTCTTATGCCAGTGTCAAAATATGCCAGGTCATCGGAAAGGGTGTACTAAGCCCGAAAGGTGTTCATGGTTATTTTCATTAAGACCAACATGAAACCCTGAAATTGTGACCGAAAAAGCTATCCCATATATTACGCCGAGTAAATGACCCTTTACTGAAAAGCAACTTTAGTTGGGTACTGGAAAACTTAAGAAATATACGATAGGTATAGTGAAGCATGTGTTGTGATGTTTTAGATGCGAGAAGCGGTGCCCGGACGAGGATGTGTGCCCGCAGCTGTGCCGGTGCCAGAACGGTGGGCTCTGCGACCAGTTCTCCGGGCAGTGCACCTGCACCGCCGGCTGGACCGGCGAGGTCTGCGCTAACAAGTATGTACCCTTCCACAGTCATCGGTGTTTCCGAGAACACACAACATAGGGTACTTCAAAAGGCGAGATAACAAATTCTTAAAGGGTCGGTAACGTAGTTGTGATGCCTCTGATGCTACAAGTATCCATAGGGGACGGTGACTACTTACCATCAGGTAGCCCGTCTGCTTGTATGCCACTTATGTCATAAATTAAAAAATAAAACTGGCCAAGTGCGAGTCGGTCTTGTGCACGACGGTTCCATACCACCACATAACTTGTTAGCTACTAAAGTACAAAAAAATTGTGCAAAACGATAACATCCCATCAACGCCCAGGCGTCAACCATCCAAGTACCGACCGCGCCCGACGTTGCTTAACTTCGGTGGTCGTATGAGATTTTCTTTTATTTTTATGAGATCACCCACCAGACGACGATTTTTTTATGAGATACTATTTATCATAATTTTTTGTTATACTTTAAAATTCGTACTATAATCATGCCAAGTTTGACGCTTGCAACGTATTGCCGTTTTTACATTAGAGCATATAGAAAAATGTACATAAAAAATACGTTTGTTGTTGTAAAATACATACTGGCTATCTATTACGGTTCGAAAGATACAGCTGTTTAAAGTTAGGACGGACAGACAGACATATGGTCCCGTTTTTACCCTTTGGGTACGGGACCCTAAAAACTATGTACCTATTTGTCTTGACTTTTGGCCTTCTGTCCGACTTTGCCCAGATTTTTACGTAGATGGATAATCACAGAAAAACTAGCACAGCGCGGCGCGTGAGATTGTTTATTTAACTAATGACTAAAATTATCTGTAATTTTTCGAAATGTTTGAACTAGATTAGAAAAGCTTTCCGTCAGGATTTTTAAAATGGTAACTAACGTTATCTCCGAGCGGCTCATTGTAATAATAATGACTTATTCATAATAACAATTATAACATTATTGGTATTTATTTCAATATAAACACGGGTCTAGCCCGGACCTTTGATAGGCATTGGTGGGGCTGAAGCCAACACCAAGAGGCCCCGTTGAATATAAAATACAATATTATTGAATGTGTATAAAATGGATTATAAAACTATTGTACAGTATAGGATATAAAACGTCTAGGCTATTGAGGTGAACAAATTGTGGATGGGATTACAGATCTATGGTATGAGGTACGGCACCTGCCAATTATGCCTCATTTCAAAATTAGTATTTATTATTATTATTAGTAGTATTAGTATTTATAACATTTGAGGTTTCTGAGCACATTTGTCTCACGAATGTACGAATGTTTATGAATTTGTTTGTTTGGGTAAAAATGCTCAAACCCGTGTGATGACTAGTGTATGAACGCGCTTGCTTACTTTGACTTCACTGCACTTTTTAGTGGTGGCAAGTAGCGCGACAATTCATTTAATGACGAAAATTTGCGCGACAAGTCGAACCTCGTTTGTCATTCATTTAATGACGAAAATTGGAATAGAGTATAGACCTAGCGCGCGATCCAAATTATGCCAACGACGTTAACAATGCTAATAAGAACCAACAGCCATAGAAGATTTTTTGTGCTTTGTTTGTGTTTATAGCGCTGCTCGCGTTGTTTATATTTTGATGCTTTGATTGTGACAGATGCCCGACTGGGAGATGGGGCGAGCGATGCGATAAGTCGTGCGAATGCGGCAACGGCGCCGGCTGCCATCACGTCACCGGCCAGTGCCAGTGTGGACCCGGCTTTACTGGAGACAAGGTAACTACCTCAGATCAGACAAAAATGGCAGATATGGCTTAGCACAACTATCGTTTGTGTTCAAATGTCTAAATTTTTCATACATTTTGTTCACTTAACCGCTTAACTAATAAAAAGCAAGTGGTACGGCTCACTTACGTTTTTTTACGCAATCTAAAAACTTGTAGCGACACCATTGAACTAACTAATAGTCCACATACAATAAAAAAAGGGCGACAAAGTCGTCTGGTGGGTGAGTTAGACTAAAGGCATCAAGCCTGATTTAGGCCAACTGCGTTCGCACTTGCTATCGCTCGGCCACTATCGCACTTACATACAAATGTCAGTTTATTTGTAATGCTAATGATCTAATTATTGCTCTGATAATCACAATGTACTAGGTAAACATTCGTTTATTATCCACCCGTGTGGACTTTCCCTCAGGAATCATATTTTTTCCGGGATGAAAGGTGTCCTATGTCAATCTCCGGCCTTCCATAGCATAGATAGTTATCTATGCAAAAAATCACGTTTATCCGTTGCTGCGTGAAAGAGGAACAATCAAACACACTTTCTCTTTTATAATGTTAGTATGATTGTACGGACCTTGACTCCGTCATTGCCTCATAGGAGACATCTCTTATTCATCGCGAGAACCGCCCAGTCCCTTTGACTCGGGCACAAAATAACTACATGCGAGCAAGGTGTTCGTACACTCTTGCTCTTGCTTGTCTCTCTACAGCAGGGATTCCCAAAGTAATTTTTGTCATGCCTCCCTGCTGCCTAAAGTGAAATTACTCACGCTCTTTCGGCAAGTAAGAGGAAACCAGTGGGCTCGCCATGTATTTTTAAAATACATACAGCAAAGTAGAACTCGAAAATCCAGCTGTAATTAAAAAAAAAACAAAAAAAACTTGTATAAAATAACACGAAATGGGCACAATCAATGTGATGGACGAGCATGCATATTTTTGACAAGATTCGCAATTCTGGGTTGAATAGTAGGAAATACACAACGTAGATCACCAACAATATCAAATTTGTTTCTGTACTTCGTTTTATAGCCACAACTGCTGAAAATGCTCTTTCGCACAAAAAAGGTAAATACAGTTTCAGTGTTTCGGACGGAATACTATCCGCTCGCCCTGCGTTCCCGTACCCTACACATTTTGCCTCCCTAGTGGGGCGCGCCCCACAGTTTGAATACCAATGGTCTACAGTATACAGCTAGTATAACAGATTCGTCCCAATTTTCAGTGTCTAGAAGTGTGTCCAGTGGGCACGTATGGCGTGGACTGCGCTAAGAAGTGCCAGTGCCTGCACGGTGGCGAGTGCTCCCCGCGGGATGGGCGCTGCACGTGCGCTAACGGGTGGCGCGGCGAGCGCTGCGAGCTGCGCGTCTGCCCCGAAAACAAGTGGGGCAAGCAATGCGCGAGGGAGTGCGAGTGCGACCCTGACACTACTGAAATGTAACTACACTACTCCAATCTATTTCGGGGTCGACCTTTGTCACGTGAAGTTCAAACAGTGGGGGTAAGAATAACGTCACGAAGGATCACGATAGGGGGAGGGCATATTGTGACAATCTCGTATATATTTTTGTGTGACCACGTGTAACCCCGAACGTGCAAAGTTGTCTGTAAAAAGCCAGTTGCTAGCCTGTCTGGATGAAAACTTTAGCATAGTGATTAAAAGCTTCAAGTTTGCAATTTAAAATTAAACAGAATCTCGTCATCATTATCAGCCTATCATGTTTCCCTGCTGGGAAACAGGTCTTCCCTCAGAGAGAGAGAGAGAGAGGATGGGCCTTAATCCACCATGCTGGCCCAGTGCATCTTGGTGAATGTCATATGTCTTTGAGCTTTTGAGGTTTACATACCAGTTTCCTCACGACGTTTTCCTTCACCGTTGTGGAGCGGTGGCATCGAAACTGCACATAATTTCATCATCATCATCATCATCTCAGCCGTAGGACGTCCACTGCTGGACATAGGCCTCCCCCATCGATCTCCAAAAGGGCCGGTTGGAAGCGGCCTGCATCCAGCGTTTCCCTGCGGTCTCTTTTAGGTCGTCTGTCCATCTTGTGGGTGGACGTCCTACGCTGCGCTTACCAGTCCGTGGTCTCCATTCCAGAACCTTTCGGCCCCATCGGCCATCTGTTCTGCGTGATATGTGCCCTGCCCACTGCCATTTCAACTTACTAATCCGGTGGGCTATGTCGGTGACTTTCGTTCGTCTACGGATCTCCTCATTTCGGATTCGATCTCGTAGAGAAACCCCGAGCATAGCCCTCTCCAAAGCTCGTTGTGCGACTTTGAGCTTGCTTATGAGGCCCATAGTGAGAGACCACGTTTCAGTGCCGTATGTCATCACTGGTAACACACACTGGTCGAAAACTTTCGTCTTAAGGCACTGAGGTATTTTGGACGAGAACACGTTGCGTAGTTTACCGAACGCTGCCCAGCCGAGTTGGATTCGCCGATTGACCTCTTTCTTGAAGTTGGACCTACCTAGTTCGACTGTTTGTCCTAGGTAGACGTACGCGTCAACAGCTTCAAGAACTGAGTTCCCAACTGATAATGTATAATTCATTTAGGTATTGGGCACATAATTTATTTAGTACTAAATAATTCATTGGTGCAGAGCTGAGGATCGAACTGAGTGTCGTCAGATTGTAAAACAACCTTGTCAACCTTGATGAAGTATTCACTTCTATTGTGTGGTCTTAAGCACACACTTTTTTACTAAGCTTGTTAGTTTTAACAAATCAACACCTGTCCAATAGCCGGTTTACATTATTGTTTCAAGTAAAGTGTGTGCCCATGTGTGAGTGGTATCGTTTTCTGTGTAGGTGTGATCCGTGGACGGGCGCGTGTACGTGCCTCGCCGGCTGGACGGGCGAGTCGTGCGGCCGCCAGTGTCCGCTGCTCACATTCGGCAAGGGATGCCGCCACACCTGCCGCTGCGAGAACAACGGACTCTGTTCGCCCATCAACGGTACACACACACACACTCACACATAAATACCGCATTTAGACATGCGTGCTCGTGCGCACCGCACACATTGCATATCGTCATCATCATCATTATCAGCCTTCACAGGCCTTCTCTCAAAGAGAGAGAGAGAGAGGATGGGTCCTCATATCAAAGAGTTCCGCTATCAACTTCCATCATCAGATTAATTTCACATCACATACACATCAGCAGCCATTAAACGTCCACTGCTGGACAAAGGCCACCCTCCTAGAGAGGGGTGTTGCCATAATCCCCACGCTTGGTAGGCGGCTTGGAGATCGCATTACATTCACCTTGTAGTAATAGAATGCTGCTGCCCATCCTACGGTGGTTCTGGTCGCAGTTTTAGGACATACCCGGGTCCAGATTAGTTTTTGTAAAGGTGTCGAATAAAATTTATTTTCTTTCTTTCTAATAATACGAAATTGTTGTATTATTATCCAGATGACAAATACTTGCAATAATTTCAAATCGATACAACAATTAGAAGTAAGCTAACATCGACTTCCAAGATTTGTTTACCCAGTTCATTAGTAGACGCTTGTTAAAACTTGTCTATTATTTTTGTTACAGGGTCATGCCTGTGCGCACCGGGCTACCGCGGGCTGCGTTGCGAGGAGGAGTGTCCGTTCCCTCTGTACGGCGACGGGTGTAAACACAAGTGCGAGTGCCAGAACAACGCCACCTGCAGCCACGAGACCGGACAGTGCGACTGCAAGCCCGGGTATACCTTCCCTAAATAAACAGACATCTATATATATAAAAGAAAGTCGTGTTTGTTACACTATTTATAACTCAAGAACGGCTGAACCAATTCGGCAAAAAAATTGTGGGGAGGTAGCTTAGAACCAGGAGACGGACATATTTTTCATCAGCATCATCACCATTTTTCATCACTACGCGGGTCAAACTGCGGGGAGTAGCTAGTAATGTATAAGTAAAAATTTAATAGTCTATCCTCTATTGCACACCCCGTACTCTGTAAATCCTTTCCATCCTAAGGTAGCCTGGAAGAGATCGCTTTCAGCGATAAGGCCGCCAGTTGTTACACTAGTTTTTAAAGAGTTTTTTGTCCTCTGTATCAAATTTATTGGTGTGAACAATAAAGAGTTAATCAATCAATCATGCCAAACTTGCGCAGGCAAACTAACTTGTTCTAGTTTTTTTATTATTATTTAGATATAGTTTGCGTGCATATGCATAGCACGTGCGCCCTCAGGGTTAGTAACTCGCGCGGGTAGAGACTTGCGTGAGTTATTAAGACAACGGTGCGGTGGGGCAGTTGTTCTATTGGATAATTTCCCATGATGTTATTGTAATTATCGGGGATCACCCGTTCGCAGGCATTCCGCAGACTATCAGTACACACAATAAAAGTGGCATCAAAGCGCTTTGTACGGGTTTTTGGAATATCAACCATAAAGCGGTGTTGATTTATCGTGCGATATAAAAATGGGCAGGAGGGAATTGGAGCATGCAGAGATGCAGATCCAATGAACACTCCAAAATGTTTCTGATGAAGTTTGATTAAGCTAGATAAACGCTTAATGCGTCTGAATACAATTTTCACCATAAGACAGTAATAATTTGTTTATTTGTCTACAGATACGATGGTCTGAAATGTGATCGTCCTTGCGATGGCAAAAAGTTTGGTCTGAAGTGCCTACAAGAATGTAACTGTCAAAATAATGCTCCTTGCAATCCAGTTAATGGTAAGTCACTTCAATTTTAACCTAGACGTATGTTTTCTAGAAACATAGTTTTAGTATCAATTGAATTTCATCATCATCATCATCAGCCTATTTTAATGTTCGTCCACTGCTGGACGTAGGCCCCTCCTAAAGAACGCCGTAAGGCACGATCTTCTGCTTTTTGCATCCACTTGCCACCAGCCGCCTTTCGCAGGTCGTCACTCCACCTGGCTGCAATTGAATTTATTCAGATTTAAAATCTCTATATACAACGTGTCATTGATATAATGCAAAAGCTCTTAAGGGGTCATTGTACTCTTTATCATGAACAACTTTTACTGTGGGACCAACTCAGAAATCGCCAAAAAAATCTGCTGTTCCTTACATTTCGTCTGGTGAGAATAAACTTTTTATATGGAACAGCTGATATTTTTTGCGATTTCAGATTTGATCTCATAGAAAGAAATTGTTTATAATAAGTCTTGCGTTATTTCGAAGGCAAAGCAATAGCTGATATTTAATGTGGTACATCGTGAGCGATGGTGGCTAGGCCGCGGACCGGTAAGCGCAGCGTTGGACGTGGACAGACGACCTAAAAGGGACCGCAGGGAAACGCTGGATGTATGCAGCTTCCAATCGGCTCTTTTGGAGATCGATGGAGGCCTATGTCCAGCAGTAGACGTCCTACGGCTGAACTGATGATGATGATGGTGGCTGGGGGCTAGCACGTGCGCTTTACAATCTAGCCCGCTAAAGTACTCAAATTATGTGTAGTTTCGATGCCATCCCTCAACAACGCTGACTAAAAAAACATCGTGAGGAAACATCGTGTATGTCTGAGATCCTCGAACGTTCAAAGACATGACATTCAACAACGCACTGGGCCAGCATGGTGGATTAGGGCTAATTCTCTCTCTCTCTCTCTCTCTCTGTAAGAAGGCCTGTGTCCCGGCAATGAGAACATTAAGTTTTTTTTAAATTCAATAATTGACTTGCGTTTGGCCGCCAATTCGCCTGATGTTAAGTGATGATGCGGTGATAATGATTGGCTGATAGTGGCATAGGTTCTGATGTACTCTAAACTAAACAAAATTGGACTGTTCTAAAATTGTTGCCATCCTTCTCTCACATATTAAAATGGAAAGAGATGTAGATAATTTTATTCCTGTCTGGTTTAGTTTAGTGAGTGGTATGACAGAATCGTCGTCGAATGTTTTGTTGGTTAAAGTCAAAGATAATTTAAATCGTCATTGGTTAATGTTAATATTATTGCCTTCACACAAGTTTGTATGATCAGGTGAGTGTGTCTGCGGCCCCGGCTACATGGGCACGCGGTGCGAGCAGCGCTGCGAACCAAACTTCTTCGGGCAAAATTGCTCGCACCAGTGCAACTGCTCAGAGAACGCCGGTGGATGCGACCATGTCACCGGGAAGTGTATCTGCAAGACTTCCTGGCGAGGTTTGTATTAATATTTCATATATAAAAATATATATCTATAACACGAACAAGGTATACAGGGTAACGTAGAAAGGATGTACTAAGCCGCAAGGGCTCCATAATGCCCATGAATAAAAAAACAACTTCCATAGAAAACTGTCATTGACACTCGACAAAATGTATGGAACAGCTGATATTTATTTATGGTTTCAGGGTTGGTCCGATAGTAAAAAATTATCATAATTATGAATATAACGGACCCCTTTCGGCTTAGTACACCCTTTCCGCATAACCCAGTAAAAGGAACGAGAATAAAATATTACTCTCATAGAATGCCCGTGCAAAATAGTTCCATGTGGTTGACAGCAAATATAATCATCTCTCTTTTTCTCTTTCTCTTGTTGGCACGAGCCCTCTCTGTCTTTAGTTGACCTGCGCGTACGCACTGCATACAGTGCAACCAACTTATCTAGTAATCAAATGGCATCCATAGTACTTACTCGACAAAACTGATAGTTAATTTTTGCAAAAATTGATGGTTCTATCATTTGACCACCTTTGCAATAAGTTGATCAATCTGTCGGGTTAACGCGTGATACCGATGTAGATTGGGTGTAAGGTGGTCTACATGAAGCAATTTTTTTAACTGATATACATTTCTATGATATATACCTAATTCGTAGTTCCATAGGCACAAAACATTGTGGAGGAACAACATAATTATGTTATCTAACCCTGGCTGCACACTTGCGGCGAGATAACCCGAGATATAATAGCAATATCTATAGTTCGAGCAATATACGAAGGCGTGCTGCCACCAAGCATTTTTGCATAGCGTGCACCATCGTAAATCGTCCGGACTATACAGTCTCGAGCTATCTCGCCAAGAATACTATCCCATAAGAATCCAGGACTACCCAAATTAGTTCTAAGATTTGGTTGTATAATTCACCCAATTCTCTATATTATAAAACATTAGCCCCGACTTTGCACGTAAATTACACCCGTTATATGTATAAACCTTCCGTGAAAAATTATCTAACTGATGGTGAAAACCGCATTAAATCCGTTGCGTGGTTTAGGAGTTAGCGGTTACACAGACAGACAGACAGATGCGGAAAGCGACTTGAATTTATACTATGTAGAGATTCGCCCCGTGCCGCCATCACTGCCGTGCTTTCAGTATCCCGCTTTTTCTACGAGAAGTACCCAATGCGTTCCTAATGAGCCATGTACACGCTAGATAGTCTAATCCATAAAGACCCCTTCCCTTTTTCCTAATCTATTAAAATGCAAGTGCACAGCATACTGACGTCGATTCTGATGTACCATTCTCTAAACTAAACTAAATTTGACAGCTCTAAAATGGTTGCCATCCTTTTTGGACATACTGAAATGAAAAGAGACGCTGATAATTTTAGTCCTGTCAGATTAGTTTAATTTTGAGAATACTACAACAGAATTGACGCCACTATCTGTATAAATGTTTTAGACAATTCAAACATTTTACGACTGGTAGGATTCGAACCTGTGTCATTGGGTATACGCTCCGAATGCCCTATCACCTAAGCTACGGCTGCCCTTAAATTTAAAATTTTCTAAAACATCTAATAATCCTCAAGTGTAGAACAACACTTCAAATTTAAAAATTACTTACGAGATTCTATCTATATTTTCTGGTAAAATTTCAACAAGATCGAAGTTCAGCCGTTCGAGTTACAACTAGTTATAACTGTGTCACGGAGATACGTCAGAACTTATATCCAGAGTGATAATGAAACACTTTTGATAATAATTTGTTTGTTTAGGTCTAACGAGGCGAGGTATGTCGTAGCCAGTTTTGTTGCTTGTGGTCATACATTGCATATCCCTACAAATGTGTTATCTGTCTTTCCATGTTTAACATTATATTGTTTTATTGGTTAGATATTTATTAATGGGCTATCCGCACGTGTGAAACAACCTAAAATATTCACTGTATCTGTTTACCTAAACCGCTGTGCATAAAAGCGACTTTTAATTTAGTTACGTTATGTTACGTGTTTCGTGTGATCGGAAAAGGTAGTGGGAATAGTTTTAGTTAAAATATTGTTCATAATTGTTAATTTTGTTAATATCGCGAGCGCCGATATTAATAATGTGACATGTAGTGTCGGATGCGAGCGAGTGCCATTTAACCACAGTTTTTAACTAACAGGTAACTTGCGTAGACGACGCTATAGTTGGAGACATTGAGTGCCAAAAAGTCCGACCAAGAGTGCCAAAGCATCGACACTGGTTCTGTTGCAGGTGTGTCCTTATGGATGGCGGCGGTTATTGTTTACCATCAGGGGAACCGCAAGCCGGTTATTTTTAAATTTATATGATTATTTACGGGATATTTACCGTGGTAAGGTTCAAGGGAAGAAGAATTCGGGTGGTTGTTCGAACAGTTAAAAAGTTAGGTGCAAACAAAACGAGGGTCGAGGATTATTTTTAAAATAAAAATGTGACCTCGTTCATCTTGTCAAAGACAGTAGTTTCGTTTGCACTCATGCCGTACTTTTAATCTGCAGTGAGCGTGATCATTATAATACCATAGTTTGTAACCGTGTTGGTGTGTGGTAGGCGTGAAGTGCGAGACGCAGTGCGCGGAGGGGCACTACGGCGAGCACTGCTCGGAGCGCTGTCCGTGCAGCAACAACTCGTCTTGCGACGCGGAGTCGGGCCGCTGCGTGTGCGCCGCGGGCTGGAGCGGGCCCGAGTGCCGCACGCCGTGCGCGCCCGGCTCCTACGGCGCCAACTGCAGCCAGCGCTGCCCCGCCTCACCCGCCGGTCAGTACCACACTCTAGCACAATACCGGAGCTCCCGGTTAGCTGCTGAAACTAGTCTAATACCGGGTAGAGTAGAGGCGAGCACGTTCCATAGATCAGGGGCTCGATTTTTAAATCGCTCCCCAAACATCGCATTTGAGCCCCAGGCCACGTGCATATGCATAGCATGCGCACCCGCGCCCCTACGTGCACTATTTACTGACACTATTATTCAGACAACGGTGTGGTAAGGCCCGCGTTCGTTTCTTCTGTATAATTCCCATGATGTTATTTAGAGATAGAAAATATTAGTGCACCAATACTGAAGGATCCTGAAACCTACAGTTCATTGCGGAGGCACCAACGGAATCAATTTTATTGTATATTTTATTATATAAGGTTACCTTTAATTAACCTGCCACATTTTAAGAGCAGCTACTGTTCTTTATAACAAACCATTTTTGTTTCTACAACTATTGAATATCTTTTTTGTATTTTGTAGGCACTCACCCTCATCGAATAGGGTACTTGACTGTATTAAAAATATTATGCCAATTGACGCCATCCATAAACATGACATAATGAAAAAGCATATTTCATTGATTTTTTGATAAAAATATGCTTATTTTTTGTAAAAAACGCGATTAAAATAACTGTATTTTCGACATTTGATCACGTGATCGAAAACGGTCTGTAACTGGCTTCATCCCTAGTGACGTCACACAAATCTAAACAAACAGATTTTGTATTGATATTTGCGAATTTAATGTTGTAAAGCTATTTTGAGAGCGATTTATCCAGAAAATTTCACCAAAAACAGTCCGGAGGTTAAATGTGAGAAGAATGGAGAAACATTTTGTGCAAGCAGACAGCAGTAACTTACCCAAAATTAATGTTTTTATGGTTGCATATTTCTTTAATAATAATCCACGTCATTGTTTCTACGCTGCAGAACTCAAAACGTAAAAACTACAATGTCAGTATTAATTTTTAATTGTTCTCCAAGCAAAACATTCAATCAAGTTGTACAAAAAGTATGTTGTAGTAAGTGGATATCACTATTTTGTTAGGTTATGTCGAGCTTTACAATGTTTAAAAAGAAAGTAACAGTACATAAAATAGTAATGCAATAAAAACACAAATTATAATAGAAATATATAGACTCAAATATGTACCTCAAAATGATCTTCGCACATAGAAACACTTGAATTAGCTCCAATACTTTTGGGTTCTCTACGAGCTACTTAGTTCCAACCTTAGATTGATTCCAACCACTTTTTTCGAGTTATGGGGAGTTTTGGGTCCATTGGAACAGGAACAAATATTTTTTCGGGTGTCTTTATGGAAGTATTTGTACATTTTGGCACTGCACAATATTTATAAACCATTACTTCTATTAGAAATTAATTAATCATCAAACTTTTGCAGCCTGGCTGCAGTTGTTTTGTTTTGTGTGACGTCAATTAGTCACGTGATCGGAGCTATGACACAGGTCTGCGTTTTGGCGCGATCTTTTTTTATTCAAACTTTAACATCGATTTATATCGCAAATACGACTGATATCCAGAAAATATAAATGCAGTATACATTATTTTATATCAGACAATAATGTGCAATAGTTTCCCAAAAGTAGTCAAATACCCTATTGCAGAAGAAATTGAGGGAACAATGCTATAAGTCACCTGATAATCGAAGATGCGATTCACAACTTATGCAATTGGACTACAATCCAATCTTTATTACAGGTAACACAACGTGCGACGCGGTAACTGGCAAATACACGTGTGAGAGCGGGTTCACTGGGCCGGGCTGCGAGTACCCATGCCCGCTCGGCACCTACGGACTCGACTGCGCCAACAAGTGCAACTGCAAGAACGGCGCCGACTGCCATCATGTCACCGGTTTGTGATCCCACTTCTGACGAACATTAACACGATACGTTTCACCTATGGCGGGAAATATATATTTTTTGTTCTTTCGATTCCATGAAACGATCATGGTTTTTGTTAAAATTGATTATTTTCCTTCACAAAACCATGTAATGATATCAATCTTTAATTAATTCATTACTTACATTTGTCTATAAACAATTTTTTGCAGTTTCAAACGGCTTATTGACAAATGTAAGCAATATGGCGCGTTACTGATAAATAGCTGTTTAAGATAATGTAAAGAACACCCAACGTTTTGCGCAAACACCGTGTAACGTAAACGCATTTACAATAATTACCCCGGCCTAGCTACAAGGACAAGTATTTTTTTATTAAAATTGAATTTTCCGCCATCTGTAAAACGTATCACCTTAACGCGACACTTTTAGCTTTAACAACCAATATTGTGTTTGCATTGATGTTGCACCACATTTTGGGGACGAATTATTCGGTTGTCACGCCAAAATTGACGCGTTTTCAGGTCACAACTCACACCTTAGTCCGGCACCGGATCGACTTGAGATTGTTTTGAACTCTGTTGTCGTATCAAAGCGGCCGAATCAATCGCTTATGCTTAAGTATCATGACCAAAATTTTCTATTGTGACCCAAAGGTTGATTTCTCATTGGTATTATAGATCAAATTGTTGAACTGTCTATATTCACAATAACATTTAAATAGTTTTCTATGCTCAGATCAGACAAACAAGAGAAGTATGGTAATGTGGCGTGGCGGTTGCAAACGCATCTGGCCTAAAAGAGGCTTGATGCCTTTAATTGAACTCACTTACCAGATGACCTTGTCGCAATTTTTTACATGTGGACTATTAGATTATTGGTATAAGCTGCAAGTTTCTTACTGTGCATAAAAAATAGTAAGTAAGCCCGTACGTATATTTTTTAACGTTTAGCGACTTAGTGAATTTTTTAAATGAAAAATTGAGACATTTGAACACAATCGATAATTGTACTGAGGCCCTTGTTAGTGTGATCTGAGGTTCTACTAGTTGAGAGACAGTTACTTGCGCTTTTTATAATATTAGTAAGGATAAGGAAGTAACACGTTGTATGGTGTGTCAGGCGAGTGCCAGTGCCTGCCGGGGTGGCGCGGAGCAGCGTGCGGCGCGGCGTGCGCGGCGGGCTGGTGGGGCGCGGGCTGCGCGCAGGCGTGCCGCTGCGAGCGCGGCGACTGCCGCACCGTCGACGGGTTCTGTCGCTGCCCGCCCGGGTACACCGGCGTCTACTGCACGCAGTGTGAGTACTATACTTAGCGCTGTTTCTTTCACGAATCTCTAGTCTATTTTCGTTTTAACTAAGTAAGTAGTAGCCGTAACTAAGCTTTAACTAATTTAAAAATAAGAACCATTAGGAACTTGAGGATTTTTTATGTTACTCGATAGAAATTTCAAAACAGTATTTTCAAGAAGCTCTAGTGTATTTCCGCTTTAACGTCGCATAAGAAAGATAAGGAATTTGGGAACAATTATTATTGTTTTACTCTATAGAAATTTCAAAACTGTTTTTTAGGAATATCTAGTGTATTTCCGCTTCAATGTCACATTTAGTACAATAAGGAACTGAAATACTCTACTGATATTTGGGGGGACTTAAACTGGCAGATAACTGATAACATAATGAGTAATCCACGCGGGTGAAAGCGTGGGGAGCAGCTTGTTGTCTTATAAAAAAACTGACCGAATACCGAAAGCAAAATTTAAATATGTTCAAAATTAAAGAAGATATAAGCATTTCAATGTCTTGCTAGACAGAGAGCAAAGTATGCTTACGAATGACGTCGCATGCAAGTAACACATTACAAACTCAATACTGACTCTGATCTCTACTCACCATGAGGGAAAGGTACAGAACGTCCCTAATCGAACCAAATATCTATATAAATATATCAAAATATATATCTATATAAATAATCCAACCAAAAACTTTAAATGCTCATATATCCCAAACTATTATTATTATTATTTTTAACAAATCAAACACCTGTCCGATTGTCTATTGTACCAACACTGGTATTTCAAGGAGCTGGTTAGCTTGGGTAGATGCGGCCAGAGGAATAACACAATACACCCCAAGCGGAACGTTAGTGCAAGACTTATATCTATCTCCGTCTGGAATAAGAAGTGTCCATACGAAACTATAAAGCTTATAATAATTATAAGTTTTATAGCAAAAATAAGTGTATTTGTCGGGTTTAGGTTCGGCTGCCCATCTTTAGACACTTATTTAGTGCGTTTTTAACGATATTTGTAGCAATCTGAGTGAAGTATGTTATGTATGAGTAGGTACTATGACGAACAGAAAAATTATGTACTATAAAGCTTATAATAATTATAATCTTTATAGTTTATAGTTCGGAACAAAAGCCGATAAATCAACTTTATTACGATATTTTTTCTGTTCATCATTGTACTCATACATACCATACGTTACTCAGATTGCTGCAAATCTCGTTAAAAATGCACTAAATAAGTGACTAAAGATGGGCAGCCGGATCTGAACCCGACAAATACACTAATTTTTGATCGTAAATCATTCTTGTGTGGTTTCTGTAAAATTAATAAAGATAATTTATTTGCACAAAAATTTATTTATCGGCTTTTGTTCCGGAACTCCTTAATTTGTACCACCGTTGTATACTATGGCAGTAATATATCATCTTAATCTGAAAGACATTGTTGGCTTTGTAAGATTTCACTTCGCATTAAAACTTGTACGCTGCGCTATCATCCCGATTTTATAACAGTGGTAATTTTACGTCTATACTAACAAGTGAAATGTGACAGTGATTCTGGAACGGGTAGTGCAAGACATGCTCGCGTGCATAATAATACGAACATAATAGCCTGCATGCATACTTCGAGCGCCTAACTTTAAATCTGCAGATGCGTTGCTGTGCTTGCTAAAATTGACTTCATTTATCAAGCAAGACTTAATACCCCTGTATCGAATAAGCACTAATACTTTTCTTGGTTTCTATATTGAAAATCGGATTATTTTCCTACCAATGGAAAATGGTTTGGTTTGATAAATTAATAGCTTTGGGCTACTTTTGCTATGCAAAACAATTCATTTTTAATATAAAAACCGAGCTTCCAGTGACTGAAATAAAAATGTTTGGTTCGTTAGTCTGCCCGGAGGGTTACTATGGCGATCACTGCATGACGGCATGCAACTGTTCCTCGGAAGGCAACTGGGTGTGCGACCCAGTGCGGGGCTGCACCTGCCACCGCGGGTTCATCGGCGAGAACTGCGACATACACGCCAGCGACGCCGTCGTCATCGACCCCGCACAAGGTACGGCACGCCCCTACCGATGTACTAGCGACCCCAACATTGGCGGATCCAGGGGAGGCATGGGGGCCATAGCCCCTCCCAAAACACCTAGCAATTCTGTACATTCGACTCAATTTTTCGATTTGATTCCTTCGAACCTTGTCAGAATGCCAAATGAAATGAAATCCAGAAATCCCTCCCCCCAAATGAAATCCAGAATGCCCCCCCCCCCCCCCCCCAAAATAAAATCCTGGATCCGCCCTTGGACCCCAAGTCAGGTACGAAGGACCCCGTGCAAGATACGGTGGCCCCAAGTGAGCAGTGAGCGATTCTATGCAAGTTGCGTGGCATCGAAACAACATACAAGCGACCCCAAGTAAGGTACGAATGACCCTGTGCTAGATACTGTAGCGCTGTACAAGATACGGTGGCCCAAAGTGAGCAGTTAGCAATTCTATGCAAGTTGCATGACATCCAAACAACATACAAGCGACCACAAGTAAGGTACGAGTGACCTTGTAATAGATACTGTGTCCTTGTGCAAGGTCAAGTTAATTGTATGACATCTAAACAATGGAACGTCTTGCCTCTGTCTGTGTTTCTGAGGTGTTTCCGCAGCATTACAATCTTAGACTGTTCAAGTCTAGGGTTAATAGGTTATTACTAGGCAAACATGCTCCATCTTCGGCCGCATCATCACTGTTCATCAGGAGAGACGTTAGCCTAGTTTGATGTAAAAAAAAAAGACTGACCCTAAGCTAGGTACATACTATAGTCCATTTCAAATAGCATGGCAATTGACAGGTGGTTTGACAGTACGATATAATGTGTACGTGATTCGTAAATATTGAATGTGACGTCACAGAAATAAATCAAAGGTTTACATTTTGTGGCGAAAAGATATAGCTAATCGCTACTATGAAAACTAGTCTGTTAGTGGTGGTTGTCAAGTGCCATGCTATTTGAAATGGACTAAACCAAGGTAAATAACACCCAAGTGAGGTAGAAGCGGCTCAAACCGATACGTCACACCCAAGCAAGCTACGAGCGACTCTGGCGCACAATAAGTATCAACACCATCTAGTATTCCTACACTGATTTATAGCATAGTGGTCGAAGTACGAATTTTCGATACATTTAACTTCTTAACATATTGAATTCCTTGCAAATTTAAATTTCTAAATTCTAAATGCTTATGGAATTGTGGAATTGTGTTCTTACGTATTTTGAATATTCTCAGTTCGCTCCTGGGAGCGTCAACTGGTTGACGGTTACTCCGTCGATTGGTTTAGCCAGATTCTAGGTTAATTACGTTATAATATCATCATCATCATCAGCCAGAAGACGTCCACTGCTGAACATAGGCCTCCCCCTTTAACCTCCACACTGAACGACAGCCTGCCTTTTGCATCCACTGGATGCCCGCGACTCTCACGATGTCGTCGGTCCGTTATAATATATTTGAATTAATTTCAACTTCGTAATTCGAATTTTTTATGGAATTCTTAGTTCGCTCCCAGTTGGGTTACTCCGTCGATCGCTTTAGTTTAAATTCTAGGTTATAATCTGTTGGAGCTATAACAGTGCTTTATTTCCAGTAGGTGGTTCTAACACTGGCCTGACGGTGGTGATGGTGATCCTGGCGCTGCTGTGCGCAGCGAGCGCCGTGCTGGTGCTGCTCTACTACCGCAAGCGAGTGAAGCACCTCAAGCGGGAGATCGCGCACGTGCAGTATACGGCTGACCCCGGCCTGCAGCCCGGTCAGTACACTGCACCATAAACGGTCCACACAAGGCTGGTTGTGAGGCCGCCCGGTTGCTCACCGAGCCAGATACTCGCCACGCCACTTTCCCTGAGGACAGAGTACCCCAGAGCCCAGCCTCGGTAGAGTCCTTTTCATGAAAGAAGTCCCACGGCAAACAGCGGAACTAAATTTCCATGTTGTAGTTGTCAGGTGTTGTTACTGTGTTTGGACGCTAGTGACATTTTTATTAATTTTCCATCGTTAAAGAGTCGTGTACGATGCCAAAAGTTGCTAAAGTTCTACTCGAGAAGTGATACTGATAGTGATTGATACGCGATGACAGCGCCGCGTCTGGGGGACTTCTTTCATGAAAAGCACTCTACAAAGGTCCTACTTCGAGACCGATAACCCAAACTCATCAACACAAAAAAAAAGTTTGTGGGTGAGGATAAATACCGATGATGAATCAGACAGCGGGATTCCAACCCTTGAGCAGTATGCACCACAAGGGCTTACGACTACCTCTTCACGCGGGCTAAACCAGCGCAGTGCGGAAAAATCACTTGGTGAATTTATAATGCTCGCAACGCGGTACTGGTTACAATAGGCGATATATTTTACCAATAAGATACTTTCAAACGTTGTTTAGAAATTGTAATAAAGGTAACATTACAGGGGCCTTGACCGATTTATCAGCATATATCTACCTCATGAGCAGAAGATTCCGGGTTCGATTCCCGGTCGGACAGATTTTGAAATGGAATAGCCGCTCTGGATCTGGATGATAGTGTGTGTTCCATCCCCGACACAGAATAGTAGTGGAGAGCTTGAGTGAGAAATTTATTCATCATTGTATGTATTGGCAGATCAACACTTCGACAACCCGGTGTACTCGTACCAAGCGTCGCAGCGGAGCGACGACTCGACCACTCTGCTGAACAACGGCACGATACTGAACAACCTCGGCGGCGCCAAACTCAACAACGCCACCCTGGAGAAACTGCGGCGAGCCACCGCCAGCAGCTCCTCGGACAGTAAGCATATTGCACACTTACTCATCGTTGGCATAAACATGCTAATATTATCAATGCCTACGTGAGTTTCAGTTGTTTTTTTTTTTTTTTTTAATTAATAACCAACTCGCCTGATGTTAAGCGATGATACGGTCTACGATGGGGCACGCTTGCCTAGAAGAAACCGATTCACTCGTGATTTGAAGATATCCAGATAAGTAACCAATAACTATCGGGGAACACTGATTCAGGCCACGCATTCCGCAGTTGTCTCATCACTTAGTTATGTTTTAAAAAAGAATTTGAATATGCCTGTGAGATTTAAATCTAATATTTTATACCATTACAGCGTATGATCCTTTATCGTCGTTGAAGAATAAAGATGCCGATGCAAACAACCCCAACTTGTACCAATATGTGGATGATAACAAACTGGACCATGTTTACGATGAGATCAAACACAAGGAAGGATACGGTAAACATTATTTCATATTCCATTCAGTTCAGTATTTTTCACATTAGAAAAATCCCACTGTTGATTTTCGAGGGCAGAATTCCGGGGAAGAGAAGCCGAGGTCGACATCGACTTAAATGGCTGGATGGTATTAAGGCGCCGTGACTAGCTGACTTTTATGTTTTTGAGGGGGTGAAGCAGAGGCAGTGGCGGCCGACTACAGCGGGGCGCACCGCGTGAATCTCGCAGAAACGTGACGACCTTCACCTATACACAGCTAAAGACAAGTAATTTCGTCGGTCCACAGCAAAGCTCTGTTGGCCTAGTGGTCTGGCACCGCGCTGGTAAACCACGAATGCCCGGTTCAAATCTAGTGCTATGTAGATATTTTTGGACTCAATTTTTTATCACGCACACAGCGACGGGACGACGGAGAACAAACAAACCATAATTCAATCAAACCAACTTGCTAGTTGTGATTATTAAAATTTACTTTCGTCGTACGTTTCAATATTTTATGTTTCTTTTTTGCACCAAATATTTTACCTATTATATTTATAGTTTATAGACTTACTCCTGGTATGATTCTACTAACTTGATGGTAGAGTTCGGAGACTGCTAAAACTGCTAAATAGGGAAAGCGAGATAAGTCAAGGTTGGGCTCGTTTTTTTAGTCTTAGTGAGAATTGTTAGTCAAGGAATGATTTGACTGAGCTGATGGTGGAATTCGGAGACTGCTGCTGGAACTGCTAGACGGGGAAGGCCTGATGTGTCGTGTTTGGGCTGGTTTCATTAGTCATCATGAGATCTTTCTCCGGGAATGTTTTGACTGACCTGATCGAGGACTTCGGAGACTACTATTGGAACTGCTAGACGGAAAGAGCTAGAAGTGTCGAGTTTGGGCTCGTTTCATTAGTCATGATGAGATCTTCTTCCAGGAATATTTTGACTGACCTGATCGAGGACTTCAGAGACTGCTACTGGAACTGCTAGACGGATAGAGATAGAATGGTCGAGTTTGGGCTCGTTTCATTAGTCGTGATGAGATCTTCTTCCAGGAATATTTTCACTGACCTGATCGAGGATTTCGGGGACTGCTACTGGAACTGCTAGACGGATAGAGATAGAATGGTCGACTTTGGGCTCGTTTCATTTGTCGTGATGAGATCTTCTTCCAGGAATATTTTGACTGACCTGATCGAGGACTTCGGAGACTACTACTGGAACTGCTAGACGGATAGAGATAGAATGGTCGAGTTTGGGCTCGTTTCATTAGTCGTGATGAGATCTTCTTCTAGGAATATTTTGACTGACCTGATCGAGGACTTCAGAGACTGCTACTGGAACTGCTAGACGGATAGAGATAGAATGGTCGAGTTTGGGCTCGTTTCATTAGTCGTGATGAGATCTTCTTCTAGGAATATTTCGACTGACCTGATCGAGAACTTCAGAGACTGTTACTGGAACTGCTAGACGGAAAGACCTAGAAGTGTCGAGTTTGGGCTCGTTTCATTAGTCGTGATGAGATCTTCTTCCAGGAATATTTTGACTGACCTGATCGAGGACTTCAGAGACTGCTACTGGAACTGCTAGACGGATAGAGATAGAATGGTCGAGTTTAGGCTCGTTTCATTAGTCGTGATGAGATCTTCTTCCAGGAATATTTTCACTGACCTGATCGAGGATTTCGGGGACTGCTACTGGAACTGCTAGACGGATAGAGATAGAATGGTCGACTTTGGGCTCGTTTCATTTGTCGTGATGAGATCTTCTTCCAGGAATATTTTGACTGACCTGATCGAGGACTTCGGAGACTACTACTGGAACTGCTAGACGGATAGAGATAGAATGGTCGAGTTTGGGCTCGTTTCATTAGTCGTGATGAGATCTTCTTCCAGGAATATTTTGACTGACCTGATCGAGGACTTCGGAGACTACTACTGGAACTGCTAGACGGATAGAGATAGAATGGTCGAGTTTGGGCTCGTTTCATTAGTCGTGATGAGATCTTCTTCTAGGAATATTTTGACTGACCTGATCGAGGACTTCAGAGACTGCTACTGGAACTGCTAGACGGATAGAGATAGAATGGTCGAGTTTGGGCTCGTTTCATTAGTCGTGATGAGATCTTCTTCTAGGAATATTTCGACTGACCTGATCGAGAACTTCAGAGACTGTTACTGGAACTGCTAGACGGAAAGACCTAGAAGTGTCGAGTTTGGGCTCGTTTCATTAGTCGTGATGAGATCTTCTTCCAGGAATATTTTGACTGACCTGATCGAGGACTTCAGAGACTGCTACTGGAACTGCTAGACGGATAGAGATAGAATGGTCGAGTTTGGGCTCGTTTCATTAGTCGTGATGAGATCTTCTTCCAGGAATATTTTCACTGACCTGATCGAGGATTTCGGGGACTGCTACTGGAACTGCTAGACGGATAGAGATAGAATGGTCGACTTTGGGCTCGTTTCATTTGTCGTGATGAGATCTTCTTCCAGGAATATTTTGACTGACCTGATCGAGGACTTCGGAGACTACTACTGGAACTGCTAGACGGATAGAGATAGAATGGTCGAGTTTGGGCTCGTTTCATTAGTCGTGATGAGATCTTCTTCTAGGAATATTTTGACTGACCTGATCGAGGACTTCAGAGACTGCTACTGGAACTGCTAGACGGATAGAGATAGAATGGTCGAGTTTGGGCTCGTTTCATTAGTCGTGATGAGATCTTCTTCTAGGAATATTTCGACTGACCTGACCGAGAACTTCAGAGACTGTTACTGGAACTGCTAGACGGAAAGACCTAGAAGTGTCGAGTTTGGGCTCCTCGATCAGGTCAGTCAAAATATTTCTGGAAGAAGATCTCATCCCGACTAATGAAACAAGCCCAAACTTGACACTTCTAGCTCTATCCGTCTAGCAGTTCCAGTAGCAGTCTCCGAAGTTCTCGATCAGGTCAGTCATAATATTCCTGGAAGAAGATCTCATCACGACTAATGAAACGAGCCCAAACTCTACACTTCTATCTCTTTCCGTCTAGCAGTTCCAGTAGCAGGCTCCGAAATCCTCGATCAACTCAGTCAAAATATTCCTGGAAGAAAACCTCATCAAGACTAATGAAACGAGCCCAAACTTGACACTTCTAGCTCTATCCGTCTAGCAGTTCCAGTAGCGGTCTCCGAAATCCTCGATCAGGTCAGTCAAAATATTCCTGGAAGAAGATCTCATCACAACTAATGAAACGAGCCCAAACTTGACACTTCTAGCTCTTTCCGTCTAGCAGTTCCAGTAGCAGTCTCCGAAGTCCTCGATCAGGTCAGTCAAAATATTCCCATAAGAAAACCTCATCACGATTCACGACTAATGAAACGAGCCCAAACTCTACACTTCTATCTCTTTCCGTCTAGCAGTTCCAGTAGCGGTCTCCGAAATCCTCGATCAGGTCAGTCAAAATATTCCTGGAAGAAGATCTCATCACAACTAATGAAACAATCCCAAACTCGACACTTCTAGCTCTTTCCGTCTAGCAGTTCCAGTAGCAGTCTCCGAAGTTCTCGATCAGGTCAGTCAAAATATTCCTAGAAGAAGATCTCATCACAACTAATGAAACAATCCCAAACTTGACACTTCTAGCTCTTTCCGTCTAGCAGTTCCAGTAGCAGTCTCCGAAGTCCTCGATCAGGTCAGTCAAAATATTCCTATAAGAAAACCTCATCACGATTCACGACTAATGAAACGAGCCCAAACTCTACACTTCTATCTCTTTCCGTCTAGCAGTTCCAGTAGCGGTCTCCGAAATCCTCGATCAGGTCAGTCAAAATATTCCTGGAAGAAGATCTCATCACAACTAATGAAACAATCCCAAACTCGACACTTCTAGCTCTTTCCGTCTAGCAGTTCCAGTAGCAGTCTCCGAAGTTCTCGATCAGGTCAGTCAAAATATTCCTAGAAGAAGATCTCATCACAACTAATGAAACAATCCCAAACTTGACACTTCTAGCTCTTTCCGTCTAGCAGTTCCAGTAGCAGTCTCCGAAGTCCTCGATCAGGTCAGTCAAAATATTCCTATAAGAAAAACTCATCACGATTCACGACTAATGAAACGAGCCCAAACTCTACACTTCTATCTCTTTCCGTCTAGCAGTTCCAGTAGCGGTCTCCGAAATCCTCGATCAGGTCAGTCAAAATATTCCTGGAAGAAGATCTCATCACAACTAATGAAACAATCCCAAACTCGACGCTCCTATCTCTTTCCGTCTAGCAGTTCCAGTAGCAGTCTCCGAAATCCTCGATCAGGTCAGTCAAAATATTCCTGGAAGAAGATCTCATCACGACTAATGAAACGAGCCCAAACTCGACACTTCTAGCTCTTTCCGTCTAGCAGTTCCAGTAGCAGTCTCCAAAGTCCTCGATCAGGTCAGTCAAAATATTCCTGGAAGAAGATCTCATCACGACTAATGAAACAAGCCCAAACTCGACACTTCTAGCTCTATCCGTCTAGCAGTTCCACTAGCAGGCTCCGAAATCCTCGATCAGGTCAGTCAAAATATTCCTGGAAGAAGATCTCATCACGACTAATGAAACAAGCCCAAACTCGACACTTCTAGCTCTATCCGTCTAGCAGTTCCAGTAGCAGTCTCCGAAGTTCTCGATCAGGTCAGTCAAAATATTCCTAGAAGAAGATCTCATCACAACTAATGAAACGAGCCCAAACTCGACACTTCTAGCTCTTTCCGTCTAGCAGTTCCAGTAGCAGTCTCCAAAGTCCTCGATCAGGTCAGTCAAAATATTCCTGGAAGAAGATCTCATCACGACTAATGAAACAAGCCCAAACTCGACACTTCTAGCTCTATCCGTCTAGCAGTTCCACTAGCAGGCTCCGAAATCCTCGATCAGGTCAGTCAAAATATTCCTGGAAGAAGATCTCATCACGACTAATGAAACAAGCCCAAACTCGACACTTCTAGCTCTATCCGTCTAGCAGTTCCACTAGCAGGCTCCGAAATCCTCGATCAGGTCAGTCAAAATATTCCTGGAAGAAGATCTCATCACCACTAATGAAACAAGCCCAAACTCGACACTTCTAGCTCTATCCGTCTAGCAGTTCCACTAGCAGGCTCCGAAATCCTCGATCAGGTCAGTCAAAATATTCGTGGAAGAAGATCTCATCACGACTAATAAAACGAGCCCAAACTCGACACGTCTAGCTCTATCCGTCTAGCAGTTCCGTAGCAGACTCCGAAGTCCTCGATCAGGTCAGTTAATCCGTTTCTGGAGAAAGTAACATCACGACTTACCAAACTAGCTCAAACTAAACTAAACTAAAAATTGGTGCTGATGATGACGATGATGATGAAAAGCAGCATTTTTTCCCCTCGTTATAACATCAGCTATCTGAGAGTGAAAATCCCATCAAAATCAGTTCAGCCATTTTGGAGTTTATACGTAATATCATCATCATCATCATCATCCTTCATAGGGAACATACATACATCGCTTTTTATATGTATATAGAAGAAAGATATACTCAAAGAAGACTGTAACACCTTTTTAGGGTTCCGTAGAATTACAAGGAACCCATATAAGTTCGTTCTGCCCATCCGTCTCTGTCTGTCCATCCCAAGTTGTTTAGGATTTCCTAACCACTATAGTAGACTGCGCCCCGCGCATTCACCTGCGTAGTAATGAAAAAATTGTGATGATGATGATGATGAAAAGTTGCTCGAATTTTTTTCAACATCAGCTATCTTACAGTGAAAATCCCATCAAAATCGGTCCTGCAGTTTTCGAGTCTATAAAGAACATTACAGACATACGCACACGACGAAATATTTCAAAAACATTATAAAAATAACATGGATATGTGAGAATTGAACCCGGAGCCTACTGAGTCACAGGAACTAATCCATTGCGTCAACCACTCTTCTAATTGATCTATGACGCAAGCGGTGAAATTATGCTTCTAATCTATAAAATAATATAAATGTACAAAGAAATCGTCACAAAATGTAATTTTCATTCGCCTGCCTGTTTAGTACTAAGTACTTACTTGAAGCCTGACCAAAGGAAGTAAGGGTGAGACCAATTTGTAAATTTTACGCGTAAATTACGTACTTCTCAAGGTATCAACTGGAATGTCTAATTAAACTGGACGGAAAGCTATTTTGTATGATAACGTCGCTGACTGTCCACTTTGTGTGACCTCTGCAAATGCTCGAGACTGCTTTGTTCTTATATTGCCCTGGTACACCGACCACCGATACTTGGAAGTAAATTATTACTATGCCTCTCCATTTATGTCACTCCTCCGTTAGACGGAACCCTCAGAGCGCGAGACCAAAAAAAAAACTAACTGAAGTTAAAATATTGAAAAACAAACTTAAGTTTGTAGTTGACAATAAGGTTATTCCATACATTCCAACTACAAAATGTAAGTTTGTAATAGCAAAATAATTATTTTTAAATGATATAACTTCAAATTTATAACTTTCGGATTTATTCCTATATATGTGCTATGAGACCTTGCCTCTTGCCAAATTTCATGATTCTAGGTCAACGGGAAGTACCCTATAGGTTTAGATTCCCTTGTGAAATCGCAAAATATACGACATAAACGTTCATATCTTTTGATTGCTTTGACTTACAACTTTTATTTTTTACAGCCGAAAGAAACCGTAGGCCCAAGTATTTAGTATAAATTTCAACTTGATACCTTTACGCGTTCTTGAGAAAAAGGGTATTGACAGATGGACAGACAGACGGACAACGAAGTGATCTTATAAGGGTTCCGTTTTATCCTTTTGAGGTACGGGACCCTAAAAAAGTAGACTAACTGTGCTCTGCGGGTTCACCTGCGAAGTAATGAAAAAATGGTGATGATGATGATGATAAAAAAGATGCCAATTTTTTTTCTCCTCATAGAATCAGCTATCTGACAGTGAAAATCCCGTCCCTACCATTTTCGATTAAAGAACATTACACACATGCATACAAACACAAACATACACACACCCACGCACGCACGCACGAACATGACGAATTATTTTAAAAACATAAGAAAAATTACAAAAATTTAAATTATTGGTGACTATGAGATTTGAACCCGGAGCTTACTCACAGAGTCGCAGAGAACTTATCCATTGCGTCAAACCATTCGGCCAACTGGACTATGACGATTTTGGTGAAATTATCCTTCGTAAACTAATATATACAAACAAATCGTTACAAAATGTAATTTTCATTCGCCTGCCTTTTTAGTACTTATAATGCAAGAAAACATTGCAGATAAGGTAGGTACTTACTTTACAACTTACGTCAAGGTGTTTTTGTGTCATAAAGTTGAGATTATATTTTGGAGCGGTTAGCGGAACAAAGCGACACACGTCCGTCTAGCAGCGCGCCTCAGCGGTCTCTGTCAAAGACTACTATATATATACGGAGATAGACTGGCAACTCAGCCATATTTGAAATCAATTATATGTGCCTCCATCTATCCGCCACTAACGGTACTACATTTAACCTACAGATGAATAGCAGGTTGTATTAATTCTATTCTACTACAGAAAACGCTTGTAGTTTTATACAAAATGTATGAGATTTACACAACTGGTGAAAAATTCACGTGACCAATCCCATACATTCCGTAAAAAACTACAATCATTTTCCATAGTAGAAAAAACATCTTGCCTACTGTAAAAATTAAGTCCGCTAAGCATAAGTTTGGCTGCAGCGCTCCGTCTACTTCAGAAATAATAAGCTTTTTTGCGAGCTTTAATAAAATATTTTATTAAACGGCTGTACAGTTTTATACAACTCATAAATACAATTATCAAATGAATACGCTATAATGTAACACAATTATATCTTGAAGAAATAAACAGAAATTTGTCACTGACTCGCACTTGGTCATTTATTATTGTTTGTTTATATACTTTGGAGTGTGTACTATAATCATGCCAAGTTAGACGCTTGTACGTATTACCGTTTTTACATTAGAGCTTATACAAAAATACGTTAAAAATGCATTGGTTTTAATTAAACATTATACTATGCTAAATCTTATTTAAAAAAAAAACACCTGATTACGTTAAATTTTTTGTTTTATGTTTTGTATAATAATCAAAAGCAGCTTTAACAATCTCCGTCTCTGTGATTTTCCTGACAATATGTTTAAGATTAGTTTGCACCAATCGATATTAAAAAACTCTGCAGGCGTTGTTTGTGCAATTTAGACTTTAAAAAGTTTAAATCTACATTTATAGATATTATCAATTGTATGTATTCTGCGATTTAAAAAAAATTACTGTGTTTGTCTAAAATCATAGGTAATATTATGTATTATAATTATGTTCCATTTCGCTCGAAGAACCGATAAACTGGAAGAAAGGTTCTTGAGTGGAGACCACGAATGGTAGTTCCTCATGGTTTTCGAGGTCTTTATTGCAGGTTTTACAGTGGTTAACTAAATATTATTTTTTTCCTTTCTGACTATCCATCCACTGCAATAACCAACAGCTGCACAATTTTCTACATCACTAGTGGATGCGTTCATCATCATTGATTGAGTGTTGATGGGATCAATGAGGATCAGTAACGTTTTTAGTTGAGAATGCAGATTTATAGAGCTAAGAAATCCTTAACATACAGTGCAAAAATATTGTTTTACGACAAAAAATAACGAAGTTATGACCAAATTACTAGCGAAATTCACTGGTCGGCCGGCGTGATAGCTTGTGACGTCACTGGGACGTTCGTCGCCAGTTACCCGTTGGCAGCTATAAGGCGCGCAGTGTTTTGGGTGGATAATTGTGATTTTCGATACAAATTAAGTGCCCGATTTGTGTCTACTTGATCTTTTAACTATGTACAAATATTGAATAGTGCCGAAATGTACAAACAAATAAAAACGCTCTATTAAAACGCCAGAAAAACTATTTTTTTTACTACTTCGTAAAATATGGTACTCCGTTGTAAAAAGAGATGATAAAACTCCACCGTAGTAAAAATATAATAGTAAGTTATCTTCGAAGAAAGATACATCGTGCGGCTTGTATGTGCGCATGCCTGTACGCACGCACCGCAGCACGCACACAAATACAAATGTCTGGGGTACAATGGTATTTTCAGTCAGGGATCAAAGTGGAATAGACCGACTGTACTACGCCGAAAGGAGGTCTTATACAGGGTTACGCATATAGACTAATAAGCTGAAAGGAAGTCATTATACAGGGTTACTCATATAGATTGAACTAAGCAAAAAAATATGTCATTACACAAGGTTACGCATATAGACTGTCCTATACTGAAAGGAGGTCATTAAACACGGTTAGGCATATAGATTGTTCTAAGCCGATAGGAGATCATTATTATATACAGGGTTACGCATTTAGTATAGACTGTACTAAGCTAATATTAGACACAAATCGGGCACTTAATTTGCATCAAAGTCACAATTAACCACCCAAAACACTGCGCGCCTTTTAGCGGCCAACGGGTAGCTGGCGGCGACCGTCCCAGTGACGTCATACGCACCCACGTACATTTCTTTTAGCGGCAGCAACGGCATAATGTTTATTACTTAATATCTTCGTAAGTAATGGTCCGATTTGGATAATTCAAAAAGATATGTCATGAAGAATAAAGTGAGTACTAGTTCTATTGAATTTGCTACTACTTTACTAATATGGTACTGAGACGTGGTCTTTAACTGTTGGCCTTTTGGAAAAGCTCAGAGTCACACAGCGGGCAATGGAGAGAGCTATGCTCGGAGTTTCTTTGCGCGATAAGATCCGAAACGTGGTGGATATTCGCCAAAGAACCAGAGTCACCGACAGCTGCTAAAATTTGCAAGTTGAAGTTGCAATGGGCGGGCCACATCGCCCATTGCCATCGCATTGCCATTGCCATCGCCCATCGCAGAACCGATAACCGATGGGAAAGAAAGGTTCTGGAGTGGAGACCACGAACCGGAAGACGCAGCGTAGGGAGGCCTCTCACTAGATGGACCGACGATATTGTGAGAGTCACGGGTATCCAGTGGATGCAAAAGGCGGGCTGTCGTTCAATGTGGAGGTTAAAGGGGGAGGCCTATGTTCAGCAGTGGACGTCTTCCGGCTGATGATGATTACTGATCCTCATTATAAACTCTTCCTCATCAATTTCGATATTTTCTTTTTCATTTGATTTTGAGCTCAAATATCAAAATAATCGCGTATTGTTTGTAAGCCGGCTGAAGTATCTTTTTCACAATTCGCTCCTTGCGAATCACCCATTGATAAATTATTTATTAAAAGTGATTTATATTTGCTTTCAAAAACAAATGCACCAGGCATTCTATTGCATATGCTCAGTGACCATATGGAGCCAAACATATTTTCTAATGGGTCCTGTCATCCTGTGGTTGAAATTTATTAACTATATAGTTAAGTTGATTTTTGTGTAAAGAATTTACAAGCATTTGGAATCCTTCTTTAGTCTTAATCCAGCTTGTTATGGACCGAACAACCTTTTCCCTCCCGTCATTTAAATATCGTAACGATCTTAAAACTGGAAGAGCTTCACTCCAAAATTTCTGATGTAGTGATTTCGGCGTTACAGCAGCAAAGTAAAAATGTCTTCCCAGAATTTCACTGTAAGATCCATTCACCGAATCAAATAATTTATCGAAGAACATCAAAAGATGTGCAGTTTCTTCACATTCTTTTGGTAACTTCAAAAATCAAGCAACATTGTTTTCTATAAATCTCATAATTTTGAGATTGCAAACACAAACCAATCTCGAAAATCTTCTTAAAAATCTTTTTCTTCTTGTGTATCCGATGTTACACCACCTTCATTAGGAACCATTGCAGCACTTGTATCATTTACATTTGTAAGTCCTGCGTTTGGTTGAGATTGCATGCCTGAAACACAAAAATATTACTATAGCTTTGCCAGAGTCTCTACCTATTATAGACAGCTGTCATCCGAAATGAAGATCTCGACGCGATCTATCACTTTTGCTAAGGAACTGCTAGTCCAGGATCGACGGTTTCTGAGATATCGCCCAAGCAAGTTTGACAGCTGTCATCCGAAATGAAGATCTCGACGAGATCTATCACTTTTGCGAAGAAACTGCTAGTCCAGGATCGACGGTTTCCGAGATATCACCTAAGCAAGTTTGACAGCTGTCATCCGAAATGAAGATCTCGACGAGATCTATCACTTTTGCGAAGGAACTGCTAGTCCAGGATCGACGGTTTCCGAGATATCGCCCAAGCAAGTTTGACAGCTGTCATCCGAAATGAAGATCTCGACGAGATCTATCACTTTTGCGAAGGAACTGCTAGACCAGGATCGACGGTTTCCAAGATATCGCCCAAGCAAGTTTGACAGCTGTCATCCGAAATGAAGATCTCGACGAGATCTATCACTTTTGCGAAGGAACTGCTAGTCCAGGATCGACGGTTTCCGAGATATCGCCCAAGCAAGTTTGACAGCTGTCATCCGAAATGAAGATCTCGACGAGATCTATCACTTTTGCAAAGAAACTGCTAGTCCAGGATCGACGGTTTCCGAGATATCGCCCAAGCAAGTTTGACAGCTGTCATCCGAAATGAAGATCTCGACGAGATCTATCACTTTTGCGAAGGAACTGCTAGTCCAGGATCGACGGTTTCCGAGATATCGCCCAAGCAAGTTTGACAGCTGTCATCCGAAATGAAGATCTCGACGAGATCTATCACTTTTGCAAAGAACTGCTAGTCCAGGATCGACGGTTTCCGAGATATCGCCCAAGCAAGTTTGACAGCTGTCATCCGAAATGAAGATCTCGACGAGATCTATCACTTTTGCAAAGAAACTGCTAGTCCAGGATCGACGGTTTCCGAGATATCACCTAAGCAAGTTTGACAGCTGTCATCCAAAATTGAGATCTCGACGAGATCTATCACTTTTGCAAAGAAACTGCTAGTCCAGGATCGACGGTTTCCGAGATATCACCTAAGCAAGTTTGACAGCTGTCATCCGAAATGAAGATCTCGACGAGATCTATCACTTTTGCGAAGGAACTGCTAGTCCAGGATCGACGGTTTCCGAGATATCGCCCAAGCAAGTTTGACAGCTGTCATCCGAAATGAAGATCTCGACGAGATCTATCACTTTTGCGAAGGAACTGCTAGACCAGGATCGACGGTTTCCAAGATATCGCCCAAGCAAGTTTGACAGCTGTCATCCGAAATGAAGATCTCGACGAGATCTATCACTTTTGCGAAGGAACTGCTAGTCCAGGATCGACGGTTTCCGAGATATCGCCCAAGCAAGTTTGACAGCTGTCATCCGAAATGAAGATCTCGACGAGATCTATCACTTTTGCGAAGGAACTGCTAGTCCAGGATCGACGGTTTCCGAGATATCACCTAAGCAAGTTTGACAGCTGTCATCCGAAATGAAGATCTCGACGAGATCTATCACTTTTGCGAAGGAACTGCTAGTCCAGGATCGACAGTTTCCGAGATATCGCCCAAGCAAGTTTGATGATGATGATGAATTAGGGCCCATCCTTTCTCTGAGAGAAGGCCTGTGTTCCAGCAGTGGTTTAAACTTCTTTGCTTTTGGGAAATAACATAAAAAACCGACCAGCGTTAAGAGGTAGGACGGACTGACAGACATAGCGTAAGCTTAGTAATAGAGTTCCGTTTTCACCCTTTGGGTACGTACCGTACCCAAAGGAAACGTACGAAACGCCGTACGAAACCTTTAAAAGTATCTACTCTGTTCTACCCATAGTACAAGTTTTGATAGTATTCGAAAACTTTTTTCGTTTTCGTATTGTTCCATACATTGCTGGGCTGAAAGGTATTCGATATTTTTTTCGTACTATAGTGAAGCAATCTATACCGCCGTTTACTACCGATTTTAGTTCTTTCGCGTTTCCGCTGGAGGCGCTTTACTAAAATGTATGGAACAATACGTAAACGAAAAAAGTGTTCGAAAACTATCATATCTGAGACTAAGGGTAAATCGTAATTATATTATAGTAATAAATACCTTGGATTGCTAATTCGAAAAGTCTATTCATTGGGTAATGGTCATTAGTAATACGGTACCATTGTGTTTACATTCTCTTTCGTTGTAGGACACGAATATGTTAACAGTTTTAATGTGAAATTACCTTTTCCATCGCTCACGTTGCAACCAGCAACTTGAATGACATCTTGCAATACAGTGATAATAATATAGGTAGTGAGTCCTGTATCAGTTCAAAGTGTTCAAACAACTGCAAAACAAGTAATCATCACAGTTATTACCAGAAATTACCACGATTCCTAAACTAAATTCAAATTATCACCTAAGTATTATGCCATTGCAGACCATGAGAAGTACAAGTAGCAAGTATCTACTAACTACTAGTATCTAGTAGGTACTTGCTACTTGTACTTGCCACCTGTACTTCGCAAGGTCTGCATCGGGCTTTACTCAAGCTGTACTACGTGGCCTAGATAACTGCACGAGTTTTTTCTCCGAAATTTGAACAAAGCTTAGCATAAATATATTATGGGTTCACAGTTCGGGGGCACGTAGTATAGTATGAAATCTTTGGGGGGGCAACGATACGTAGTAAAATATGAAATCTCAGTTCGAAGGTAGCTAAATTGAAACGGTGGCACATGCGTTCAAATTAACACTAAAATAGGTACACAGAAACTTTGAATCACTCTACTGATAAAATTAGAGATATTACCGTGAAATTTATCGAAGAAATGATAAATTAATTATTAATAATGTTCAAAGAATAATTATTGTTGACGTTATGTTTTTTATTTTGAAACATTTTTGATGGATGATATTGACCACAGAACACTTATACCAGAGGATATTGACACAGTACGTTATGTTGTTTTAATTAGTTTAGTTAGGCGTAGCGTCGAGTTACATTCTCTTTCATCTCTTTGGTTAGGCGCGGATGGATGTCAGCAGCCTTAGAGCGTTCCGCCACTAATGTTCTAAATTACCACAGCATGGTCTCTGTCACATCGCGTAAAAATAAAAGAGAAGTGAAAAGGCGCCGCGGCGGCACGACGTTTCGTTCGACACGTTCGAGCCAATTTATGATTAAATTAATTAATAGATAGAAAAATTGAATTTTTATCAATAAATAAAATTAATGATGTTATTTGTTACAATATTTAACATCATTCTTGTAAATTTTGTAAAGATTTGTTCATTAATACTCGAGATAAAATTGTATGCGTTTAGGTAAATTTCAAGGTTAGAGGTTATTTCATGATTTTTTTCTATCGAGAAAATTTATCGGAAACGTGTTTTGGAACTAATGGTACACTCAGAAATATGATCAAGATTACCACATATTTTTTTTACTGCTTTAAAATGAATATATTGTCTTAATATTTTTTTCTGTGAAGCCTTTTTTGTCTGAAAGACCGCCTTAAGAAAAAGTCTGGATGAAGACATCATGGGATCGCAAAAAGTTTTGCCTGCTGACTTCCAAACTTCAATATGAAGATGGCACTTGATGATTATAATTATAGAAAATCAAAATGAATATGGGATAGTATGACGTTGTGTGATAAAAAAATAATGGTGTAATAGACAAATAATATATACTTATGTTGCAATTAGCATATCAAGTTATGACATGCTCCCAATATTGCCCTTTCGCATTAACTCGGGTAATAGCACAAGAATAAATTGAAATTTAAAAAAAACTTGACTAATTCGGAAACAAGCTCATAACTTTAATCTGCTGAACAGATTTTGGTGAAACATAGCTAAGAACCAACGCAATGATATCTACCTTAAAATAAATTAAACCTGCTTTAAAAAAAATGCATTCAAATTGGTCAGGTCGTTTTGGATGGTAACAGGCATACAAACATTATGTACACACAATCTTTTACTCCAATCGTATTACCTTCTATGTTCTGTTGTGTAAAAAAGTCACTTGGAACTGTATTCCAAATAGGCATGATGACTAATATTTTTTTATTACCTCATAAATAAGCTGATCATAAATAGAGCCCATCAACGAAAACAAAATTAAAATTCGTTCTAAAATAAATAAAATATAAGCATTTAAATTTCATGCTAGACAGAGAACGCACTATACTGAGCCGTGACGTCACGGCTCAGGAGCGCCATACAAATGCTATACTAACACACGCTTTGTGAGAAAGGGATAAAGCATCCCCTCCCTATCCCCACCTAAAACTTTAAACGCTCATATCTCAGAGATTTATCAGCCAATTTGAATTATTTTTTCAGTATGTGTAATGTATTTAGTTATATTCCTCGCTAAGCCGGTTATTTGTAATAAATTAAACATGAGGACACATGCCTATTTAGAAAGATACCATATTATTTCAGAGCGGGAATACGACCACCTGAACTACACACCACCAGCTAACAAATGGAAGGCGCACTACCAAAGAATGGCGAACGGATCCACCCCAGCCGGCCAGTCTTCCACGTCAACCGACGAGACCCCCACCCCGCCGATACCCCCGCTTCCCAAACTGAACGGGGCCCCGGTCCCCCCCATTCGAGACGTAGTCATAGAACCGATAAACCTCCCAGTACCGCCTAAAAGAGATGAAGCGCCACCTAGTGACGACGAAACTCAATCAACCAAACCGTGATGTGGCAGGCGCAACGAACCGGTAAGCCTGATTGATGACAATTTAATATCGATATTTAACATGTTGTGTTCACCAAATTCAAAAATTATTTTTTAGAAAAATCTAAGTGTCGTAAAAACACATATTTTGATATCGAAATTTTTTGACGTTAGAAAGGTAGTGTAGAATCGTTTGTGTAAAATACGTGATACGTCTTATTGTTAGTGATCTCCTCAATGACGTTTACATTGTACCGGGTGTAACAAAAAACCAAATCTAATCCATAAGAAGCTTAAAGAACAAAAATATTCATAGAATTCAAATTTAAATTCAAAATAAACCATAATTTCCTCAAAGATATACCAACTATTATTAGATAGCAAATGAGGCTCTGTCCCTTTCTGACAGGCACGGTCGAATATTGCGATTTTCTGAAAAAAAGAGATAGAGAAGTTCAGATGGAGCGCTCTATCGAGTGAGAGAGAGGAAGAGAGAGATTGTCGTACCGAAATTCGATTTCACGTGCTCTTTTCAGCGTATGTACCTATAAGTTTCTTGTTTCTTGCAAATGGTGTTGTCATATCATACTGTGTAAGGTATCATCTACCGCATATAGATACCGAGATACATTCTCGAAGATCGGACATGATCTTCGCTACACCCTCTGTAATATTTATGATGGTACTGGATTCTTATGATTAATTTCTTACGAGTTATTTTTAAGTTAAATGAGATAAGTGATTTAGGAATTCTATCGAAAGTGTGTACTCGTGTTTAGTTGCCCTCTAACTATATTATAATGTTATGTATTGACAAAAGGATGACAGTGGAACTCAGCAAACAACACATACTTTCTGCCAATTTGAAGTGTTGTTACGATGTTAGAGTTTGGCTTATAAAAATATTGGGATCATCCGATCTAACAACCATAAAAAAAACTTTAGGGTGACACTTCACCGATGCGAAGCATAGCGAAGAGCATGATTATGCTATCTAAAAATGTTCCTCATAATTGTCATGAGCTGATGGGAGCATACATTTTTAACCGACTTCAGATACTCAAATAGATCAATATATATATATATATTTTTTAGAGAAAACTCTCGAAGTGGTCCCACAAAAATTTACTTTGGCAAAATTTAAAGTGTTTTTAAATCAGTTCGAATAATACGATAATAATTTTATATGATAATTTTATTCTAGCGCCTGTTGATGTAGCAATACCAATAATTTTTTCGAGTTATAATTATGCACTATTAAAATTGCTTCTCTTCGGTGGACTGTCGCCTTTTATGTAAGGTTGGAAGCGACATGATTCCATGACGTCACATTTTAGTCGAAGCTATATTTAAAATAAATTTTGCATCTGATTTTTCTCGCCTACAGTGATAATGAATTAAAAACGAACTTTATGAACTGAAGTGCTCAAATAAACGTTTATGATGCTTGGAGATGTCTGAAAACACTATACGACGTCATGTTTTATGATATGAAATTAAAAAGGTTGTTTATTGAACATATCTGTCAAGTAGTATCTAAATTTATATGATATTATTACTATGTAAATAATATTTGGCACGCATTTCTAATAACTTTAAATTTGTATTATATTTATTTATCTTTGTGTATCCATTGGTAGAAGTAGAATTATTTAGTATTTTATTTGTATTTAAGATCAATTTTCTATTATTATTAGGATGTGATATAATGGAATTAACAATATAAGACGTATGGGTAAATAAAGTGGCACAAACCATTCGTCAAAAAATAAAAATAAATATATTGAGCATTTTACATGCATTATTAAATAAATTATAATGTGGCATCGAAATTGTATTTATTTTATATTTGGTGTAAAACATTTTAAAAAATCTCATATTTTATATCGTGTCAAGGTATCCATGTCATTGAAGTGTGTACTAGAATATTTAAAACAAGTGTTCAAATATTTGGTAAAAATAATTTGTAAATACATAGTTATAAAAATAGAGATGTAAAAGCACCGGTTTTAATCAATACAATTTTGCTACAGGTATAAAATTTATTACACGGATTATAATGTGGCATTGAAATTGCATTTATTTTATATTTGGTGTAAAATATTTTTTTTTAAATATCGTTTTTTTTTTTTATCGGGGCTGGCATAATCGCATAGCGACTAAAGCCCCAAACAAAAAATTAGATTAAAAAAAAAAAAAAAAAAAAAACGTTTTTTATAATATAGTATCAAGATATCCATGTCATTGAAGAGTGTACTAGAATCTTTAAAACAAGTGTACAAATATTTGGCAAAAACGATTTGTAATTAGTTATAAATAGAGATGTAAAAGAACCGGTTTTAATCGCTACAATTTTGCTACAGTTATAAAATTTAATACACCCATTACAAGAGTTAAAATTTATAGACACAATTGAAGTAGACTCGGCAAATCTCGGTTAATCGCGAAACGATTTGTGCACTATATTGTTTGTGTGCCATTGCGTAAAGTTATGATCAACATAGTTTCCACTTTTATGATTATATTATTCTACATTGGTGTATGATTCACTGTCAACCAAACGCATGCGTTTTTAGAAGTTTTATTACTGTGTTACAAATTCGCTGAGTTTTAAAATTTGAAATCGATTTTGGACTATTTTATGCTGAGTTATCAATTATGAATAAAAATTTAATCATTCATTATATCAATCAATCAATGAATTATATATATTTTTATTATTATTTTTATTGTTCTGACACATAAGTCTTGGACAAATTGTTTATAATAGTTGATTTGATTATGCGGTACAATTATGATTATGTTCATTACTAGCGATTCTAAATTGCAGATATTTGCCATTTTGCGTTTATTTAGGCAACTTTTTTACTGACTATATAGGCAATTATATCTTCGTTCGATAGAAAACTGGTGGAAGTACTAGCAACATTCCACTTTCCTGTTATTTTGTTACGAAGATGTTTATTTTTTATCAATATTTTATTTTTGGTGTTAAAGCATATGACAATATTTTGCCCATAAATTTTATTTTATATCCCTTTTATTTGTTGATATGAAATCATATTTATTATTATAAGAAAGCACTTTTTGATGTACAGTATACGTACCTGTAAGATTAAGTACCTATAGATTTTATATTTACACATTGACTTGTATGTTCGTGATCAGTATTGAAGCATATTTATGATGATATATTATGTAGCTATTATATTTTGCTCAAACAGTGCCAAATGCACTGATATTCTCAGGCAGCTGTGAACATGCAAATAAAACATGTCTTATGATCATCATCATTAAATCGAGGTTCTGAGTTTCTCTCTTCAAACAAGCTATTTATACCGGATTGGATTTCTAAGTATTTCGGTATGTAGATAGTGGAGGCTAAATTGAATAGTGAGTTCCAAAACACTCATTAAAATGTTTATTAAAAGAATGAAATATAAATACATACATACCATAGCATTTAGCTTAGTTGCTGCCTAAAATAATTCGTTGTATGATCGCTGCAATCAATCATCACAGTAAAGCTTGTTTTGTTACAAATTATTAAATAACTCAAGTAAATCATATCACTAGTGCAATAAATAACTAAACAAATACATACTTACAAAATTCAAAATTGTTAGTTTGTCTGACAATAAAACAATATAAATGTAAATTTTTATGTCATTCGAAATCGAGTATGCATGCTTATTGCTTAGACATTTTAATATATTAAATCAATTTAAATTTATAATAGAATAGGTAGACTCTTATTTTAATTTTAGCACTTCACAAGTGTTGTTAAGAGTAAGTATAAATTTTGTGATATATTGTAAGCTACCCGGAGAAATAAATGATCTTTATTACATTATTCGCATTTTTATCTTGTCCCAAAGTCGACGTTGTTGTAATGTTGCAGTGATATAGACGGTGTTATATGAAGATACGAGTGTTGGTTCACATAATTATTTGAACAATTGTTTCAAGAGACTTAAGTAGGTATTGATTGAGCAAACATACGTAAGAATTCATTGAATGTAGAGGCTAAAACTTTATTTGCGACATTAACGCAACTATAGTTTAATTCGCATTTATATTCCGCATACGGAACGGGGTAGCACAGTTATTTTGTGCAATAAAATGATATCAGTGGTTATATTTTCCGTGTTAATAGCACAAGTGAGTAAATATTTGATTAATTTTTATGTTTTATTGTTGAATATATAATATTTAGATTTGAAGATTGTCCTCGTATTTATTTCCAGTCTTCAGCCTCATTCTACTATGACTTCACAAAAGCACTAGGTTCTGTTGAGTCAAAACTTGGAAAACTTGTAACTGACGTTGGAACCGATCTTAGAGACACATACGATTGTGCGATAGATGCGGTCGAAGAAGTTATTTATGACAAAGATCAAATACCTAAATATTATGACAAATGTAAAGAAACAAGTACGAAAAGTAACGACGTTGTTGTGGTAAAGGATGCGCCGCAAACGATTAACATTTATGTTAAACCTATTGAATCTGGAAGCTCAAACGATCATGTTATAAAAAAATCAAGTGATGTTGTAATTTACCGTGATCCCAAAGATATCGATAAGAAACTTGCAACTGTTGAACAAGTTGTGAATAACCAATATTATCGTGTTGATAATATGAGTTCACACCTAGAGCATGAATTTGATGGCTTATCTAAAAACGTTGACGAAAAATTAAGGAAGATTGAAAAGGAAAAAGGAGAACTTCAAAATACGTTACTTGAAATAAAAAAAATTCATTTAGAGGAAGAAATGCGGATAGAGAGAACTAAAGATGAAATTCGTAAAATTTTTAACGAAATACTGAACAAAATAAACAGTTCTACTAAAGAATCCGACCTAAGAAGTAAAATGAATGCAGCTATGGGGGATATAGAGAAAGATTCTAGTAAGACCATTTTAGAGGAAATAGAAAAGTGGAAAGACAAAGGAATGGAGCAGTTAAAAGATTTGCAAAAAGCAGAAATAAGCTCAAATCAAAGCTCAACAGAAGCCAACATTCCAGGTACTTTCAAAGAGTTAGCTGCAAAAATTTCAAAGGAGATGTCTACTACCAATAATCCAAATAAAGAGTTTAGTACTAGTAGCCATATCAATAGTTTAACAGAGGCAGCTACTACGAATTCGCCTACAGCTGGTGCTAGTTCAATAGAATCAGGATCCCAGGCTTTGAGTCCATCTACAGTAAGTTATAAAACACTAGTAACACGGGCTCTGAGTGTTTCGAACATTGTGAATCCAACAGAATCTGGCCCTCCACCATCACCAGATGCCACATCTATTGCTGTGAAACGAATAATGCAGGCTTCAACAATATCTACAGCTATCTATGCAACAACTGTAACTTCAGCTCCAAACACACGTACTACGCTAAGCTCAATAGAGTCAGTGACACATTCTTCACCGATAGCTAAAACTAGTTTTCCGAGTACTGCAACGACTTTCAGTTCGTCACCACCCGTGACACAGTCTACAAAGATGTCCACAACTATCTCTATACAACCTCCAAAGGCTGCCTCTTCCTTTTCAGAACCAATGACTCGAGCCTCAATGGTAGCTACAACAAATACTCCAGAACGAGTAACTCAAGCTTCAGTTATAGCTACATCTTCTACAGAATCAGTAACTGGAACTTCAACGGTAGCAAAAACTATCTCTGTAGGGCCAGTGACTTCAGATTTAACAGCGTATACTTCTACAGAACCAGTGATTCAAGCTTCGACAATAACTACTGCTACATCTACAGGATCAAAAACTCTGGATTCAACGGTAGCTATAACCATCCCTGCAGAACCAATAGCCTTGGTTGCAACAATAATTACTAATAGTTCTACAGTAGTAACTCGAGCTTCAATAATAACTACAACTACAGAACCAGTGACTTTAGCTTCAACAGCTACTAATACTACAAAACTGGTGAATCTGGGTTCAACAGTAACTTCTACTACACCTACAGGACCAGTGACTCAAGCTTCAACTTTTACAACTACTACAGAACCAGTGAATCTGGGTTCAACAGTAACTTCTACTACACCTACAGGACCAGTGACTCAAGCTTCAACTTTTACAACTACTACAGAACCAGTGAATCTGGGTTCAACAGTAACTACTACCACTTTTACAGGAGCACTGACTCAGGCTTCAATAGTTGCGACTACTACAGAACCAGTGAATCTGGGTTCAACAGCAACTACTACCGCTTCTACAGTATCAGTGGCTCAAGCTTCAACAGTTGCAACTACTACAGAACCAGTGAATCTGGGTCCAACAGTAACTACTACCGCTTCTACAGTATCAGTGACTCGGTCTCCAACAATTACAACTACTACAGGACCAGTAAATCTGGGTTCAGCAGTAACTAGTCCCACTTCTACAGGACCAGTGACTCGGGCTTCAACAGTTACAACTAATACAGAACCAGTAAATCTGGGTCCAACAGCAACTACTACCGCTTCTACAGGATCAGTGACTCAAGCTTCAACTTTTACAACTACTACAGAACCAGTGAATATGGGTCCAACTGTAACTACTGCTGCTTCTACAGGAGCACTGACTCAGGCATCAACAGTTGCAACTACTACAGAACCAGTGAATCTGGATCCAACAGTAACTACTACCACTTATCCAGAATCAGCAGTTCTGGTTTCAACAGTAACTACTACCACCTCTACAGAACCAGCGACTCGAACATCAACGATTAATAAAAAACCTAAAAAGCACAACAAAAAACCAATTCGAAATAATAAATTTAGACATACTACACCCAAGCATCTCATAAAGACAACATTATCTACCCCAAGGCCCACAAAGAACGCAATGGCTGCAATCGCAGAGGCACTTAAAATTTTCAGCAATAGCATGAAAACAAAATCCGTTTTGGATAAATTTTTCAAAAATCGGAACTCTGGTCAAGCTTCAAAAGTGTTTTAGTAACTACTAATTACTACAATAATTACAATTAAATTTAATTATTGTGTGTACCTAAATGTAAAATTAAATTCCTATTATACTACAATAAACAAGGTACCTGAATGAAATATTGGCTCATTCAAGCCGCTAAATACATGCCCCCAACTGAAAAAAAAAAAATTTTTTTTGTTAAAGGTAAAAGTTAAAGTTATATTTTTTTTTGCATTTTTAGGGTTCCGTACCTAAAAGGTAAAAATGGGACCCTATTATTAAATTTACTAAGCCTACGATGTCTGTTTGTTTGTCTGTTTCTCCGTCTGTCCTACCTTTAAACGGCTGTATCTATCGAACCGTAATAGATAAACAGTTACAAAAAGTTAGTTGTAGAAAATTTTCACAGAATATGTATTGTTACGGCGGATCAACTAAGAAATTATAAAATGGTCAAAAAGTGAAAACAAAATGGAACCCCATACAACAAACGTATTTTTTACGTATTTTTGTATTAGCTCTAATGTAAAAACGGTAATATGTACAGAGTCAAACTTGGCACGATTATAGTACGCACTCTAAAAGTATAATAACAAATAATAAATAATGGCCAAGTGCGAGTAGGTGACAAATTTCTGTTCATCATCATCATCATCATTTCAGCCGTAGGACGTCCACTGCTGGACATAGGCCTCCCCCATCGATCTCCAAAAGGGCCGGTTGGAAGCGGCCTGCATCCAGCGTTTCCCTGCGGTCTCTTTTAGGTCGTCTGTCCATCTTGTGGGTGGACGTCCTACGCTTCGCTTACCAGTCCGTGGTCTCCATTCCAGAACCTTTCGGCCCCATCGGCCATCTGTTCTGCGTGATATGTGCCCTGCCCACTGCCATTTCAACTTACTAATCCGGTGGGCTATGTCGGTGACTTTCGTTCGTCTACGGATCTCCTCATTTCGGATTCGATCTCGCAGAGAAACCCCAAGCATAGCCCTCTCCATAGCTCGTTGTGCGACTTTGAGCTTGCTTATGAGGCCCATAGTGAGAGACCACGTTTCAGTGCCGTATGTCATCACTGGTAACACACACTGGTCGAAGACTTTCGTCTTAAGGCACTGAGGTATTTTGGACGAGAAGACGTTGCGTAGTTTACCGAACGCTGCCCAGCCGAGTTGGATTCGCCGATTGACCTCTTTCTTGAAGTTGGACCTACCTAGTTCGACTGTTTGTCCTAGGTAGACGTACGCGTCAACAGCTTCAAGAACTGAGTTCCCAACTGATACTGGGGTGGGCACAACACCCAAATTTCTGTTCATTACCAAGTTATAACTGGTAATTAGGTTATTTGGATGACCTCATTTTCTTACGCCGAATATCATATTTTACTAATTTTAAAGTCGGTTTTTTTAATTGATTTATATTGTGGTGGTACAAAACCCTTAGTGCGCGAGCCTGACTCACTAGGCCGGTTTTATTGTGATTATTTATTCAGTATTAAGTTGGCGGAGAAATAATAATGCGGGGTCTGTGGTTGGCGGCATATCCATGATTCATCATCATCATTTCAGCCATAGGACGTCCACTGCTGGTCATAGGCCTCCCCCATCAAACTCCAAAAGGGCAGGTTGAAAATGCCTGCATCCAGCGTTTTCCAGCGGTCTCTTTTAGGTCGTCTGTCACTCTTTCGGGTGGACGTCCTACGCTGCGCTGCGCCGAAAGGTTCTCGAATGGAGACCATGGACCGCCATGGTCTCCCCTCGAGATTCTTTCCTACTTACTATGTGCCCTGCCCACTGACTCCCATCCATCCTAGATTATGTGTAAAATAGAGTAACAAAACAACAAACAAATAAAAACAACGCAATGTACGTCGTAACAACGTAATTAGAAAATAAGTTGCTAGATTAAGCCCTCCAAGAAAAGAGGAACAAAAAGTGAATATGGAATAAAAACAATGGCCTCTATGAATAACGGTTTTATTAACAATATAAATAGTTAATTACAAACTTACTATTCTACAATTGAGCTGCGCTACTCTACTGCGAGCAGTCAACGTGCTTATTTGTTATATTCTCTATTCGTTATCATTTAAGGGTAACTAGGCTATGCACCAATACATTTCCTAACCTCTGCCGATATATAATCATTATCAAGTGCCGTTATGTCTATCTCGATACAATTATCTCATTTCCCATTATTATTTGATAAGTTCTTATCCAATTTACAATCATTTTTTAAATTTTGTACAAACATTTTCCTTTATTTCTTTTTATTATCAATTTTATATTTAGCAGATATCGTTTTTGTCAATTCCTGTTCAAAATTTGGTACGCATGTTTCCAATGCATGCTTAAATTAAACATTATACTCGTATTTACACTTCATTTCGACAATGTAACATAGATCGTACATTTGCGGATTTAAATTATCTCATCTAATACATATAACAAACAAAACAATTGTACCTTTGAAATGGTTTACAAACCCGCAATTTTGTTATTTGGAAAAAATCGAAACTAATAAGATACCCGTATTAAAAAGAACAATTATCTTAAAACCTAATAGAATTGTTTACAAAATGAAACTATGTTTAAAATACCCATTTTATAAAATTGAGCAATCATCACCTAAATTAAATTATTATGTTGTACTTATTTATCATAAGGACATTCTTTTGTTAAATACTGTGTTTTGTAAAATACTCAGTTCTAAAATATGAATATGTTTTATCTAAAACTTTCGGTGAATGTAGGATTTTTAATTTGATTGCTTAAAAACTGTTTCTTTTATATACCTACTGGTGTAGTTGCAATAAGAGGTAGGTACTTGTATTGCCTGGAGCCACTTGCACGTCTAGAATGCGGGCTGCGACTAATCTTGTCGTCACTTTTTGTCGTGCGTGAACGTGACAAGGCTATGTTTATGTATACGTCAGTACCGTTCTCACACGACTTCACACGAGTAAAAAGAATCGTCCATTTGTGCCGCGGCGCGCATGCAAGTCCCGCTGGAGCCCAAAATATTACAGAAAAAAATCGGGCCGTATTTTCTTAGTGCTGTATACAACATGGCTTTGATTAGGTAAAATATTTTCGTGCTCTGTTTATGTATACACACAGGTTAAATTTCTAGTTTTCAGTCACCAAAATGAAATACCTACATCTTACGGCAGCTATTGTGCCTTACTATAATCGGACTCTACAGTTCTTAAAATTATTTTTTCTAGTAAAATCGTATAATTATTTTAAGTACATGTTCTATTCTACGACAATTTTATTTACGTACACACGATTATAAGAGTAGAAGAGAATGGGTACTTAATTGAGTAGTAACAGTAGACTTATAATTAAAAGATGATTATATTATTTTCGATGTCTACTTAAGCGCTAGTTTTAGTGAGTTCAACTAAATTATTTCGTTTTCATTTCTTTACTTATTTCAATAAGGGAGATGTAACGAGATGCTCTCAGTTATGTACCTAACTGTCACTATTGTTATAAGTACTTAGTAAATGAACGAAACTACATGCTCGCGCTGGCTAATTTGATTCAATTGAACACACAAAATGTAACAGTGGCGTTTTCTGATTATTGTGAACACACAAAATTCAAGTGGTATTTACGGATTCTATTGAACATACTAAATTTAACAGTGGTGTTTTCTGATTCAATTGAACACAACATTCAGTAGTGGAGTTTTCCTATTGAACACCAAAATTCAACAGTGTTGTTTTCTTTCCTACAATTATTTTGATTATAGTTAGTGAATAGCCATTGTTGGATATCAGATTAACGTTAAAAAGGCTAAAGAAACAATAGTGTCCCATTTCGAGACAAGTCATAGTTGAGCACTGGAGTAAGCTGGTAGTTTTTTTTACAGGTTGCGTTTAACATAGATTAGTTTTTTTGTATTTGGAAAACGTCAAATGCATGTCATAATGACAAAATTCCTTTAACAAAACGTTACTACAGCCCCACAAACTTATCTTGCCCGCTGACAGCGTCGCTGTTATCACAGTCAGTGTTGCAAGTTAATATTATTTTACAATGAAGTGGTAATAAATGGGTAAGAGCATGTAGTCATGCTTAGTGAAAGATTCCACAGCTGTTAGTACAAAGTAGAATTTAAAACACTGTTTTAAACTATCACTGTTGTTCACTAAAGTTACATGATTATTTACGGGATATTTACCGTAGTAAGGTTGTGGAATGAGCTCATTCTACAACCTTACCACGGTAAATATCCCGTAAATAATCACATAACTTTAGGAGTTTAAAGTTGATTAAGTTTCCAAATGGGATCATTAGTTCCACTTTTGACCACCGGGCCAGATAAGTTTGTGGCTCTTAGGACGTAGCTATGCTTTGCGCCACTGTGACAGTTGACAACCCCTTTGTTGGCACATGTGAATCGGAGAAGATATGAGTACGCTTTAGTCTAGGTGCAAGAGTAGATTAGGAAGAGAAGTGCCTACCTTAGATCTAGATTCTAGAAGATACAATCCGTGTCGTGGAATAGAACACATTTAGGGCGGGACGGGTGTGCGTTGGGTGTTGCGATGCAACGGCGGTAGGGGGTAGCTCACCTTGCAACTGGCTCGTGAACTTTTCACCATATACTTTAATAGGTAATCATGATTCTATCAGTCTTACGAGGAATGAAAGTGCTTAACCTGTGATCTTTTATGCTTCCATAATTTATAAGTTCTCTGCTGTTTCACGAAAAAGTTGCAATCAATGAACGGCCGTCGATTTGTTTTACGTATTTTTGTAAAAAATATGTCTGTGTTAATACGTCATCCACTGTTATTAATTAACTAGCACATTATCTCCAAGTTTCATCTGAACACACATCTGTGGCTGCGTGAAACGTTCAGCAGACCTTGATACTATCCGAAATGCATGACGTTATACAGGGTTGTAGATAATTATAGCTAACAACCTCTCGCAGGCAGCTTCCCCATGACCTAAAACAGTTCCATGACTTTTAATAATTCGTCTCTATTTCTCCCATACAAAAATAAAAATATTTTAAATTACGGCTTATGCATGTAACCGTGTAAAATAACACGCGCGTTCCGACCCGGAGTAAATGGGATCTGCGTTCGACGATCACACAGACCTCCCCGGATTATCACTTAAATGTTGGCTAATTATTAATAACCCTGTATGTTTGACGTCAGAGTTTCATATAGTGGACAGATAGACGTATAAACGCAGACGTGGTATTGTCGTATGCACATCTGTATCAGGTTAGATGCCGCGAGTACTCCTACTTTGCGTGTCTATTGTTAGATCAGTGCTCCAACTTAATTCAGTTCAATCTCCGTCGTCTTGGCAATAGCACGTCAGAATGTCAAATTGCACCATATTAAAGTGTAAAAACCCCTCGAAAGTAGTTGGCCGTGCGAATAGAGTTAAACTACTATTAAATTACTCTCGCGACGTACAAAAAATGCGGCACACTGGATTTTCACACAATAGGCAAGTCTTATTTTTTTAATACCTCATTAAAAACGCGGTCATAAATTAAGCCCATAAACGAAAAAAAATAAAAAAAAATGTTAAATTTGCCCGGAAAATTGTAAAGTTCGGGAAAAACGGACAGTGCTTTTTTCTATGAAATTTAGACAGACAGGACAACGTTTGTCGGTTCAGCTAGTTTGTAATAAATGAAACATTAAGACACGGCCTGTTTGTCGTGGTTGCGGCTTCTAACTTGATAAAGATGTGTGGGGTTGTGTGCGCGGTTACGCGGGCGGCGGGCAGCGCACGAGGGACGAGGTGGCGTACTGGTTGAAGTGCTTGTCGATGGGCACGCGGTCGTCGTAGAGCGTGGGCGCCTGCAGGATGATGCCGGCCGTGCCTACCAGCACCGCCAGCGTGAAGATCCACAGGAACAGCCGGTCCAGGACCATCGCCACATACTTCCAATCTTCTTTTACCTGGTAACAATATCAATGGTTTCAGGGGACTTTTACCGTCTGCAGCTCTCTTGTTCGCACATTTTCACATTATTGAAGACTAGCAACGCACCCCGGCTTCTCACGGGTGTATGTTTTATTAATATAAAGAATATTTTAGGTAATTTTTTTACACCTTGGGTCACATTATTGGAGTTTTAGTAAGGATCTAGATTTTTTTTGAAAATGCAATATAACCTGTCACCCGGGGATAGTGTAGCTTCTAAAAAGTGGAAGAATTTTTCAAATCGGTTCAGTAGTTTCAGAGCCTATTCAATGCAAACAAACAAACAATCAAATCTTTCCTCTTTATAATATTAGTATATATATAAAATAACTGAGTGTGAATTGAAAAAAAAGTGACAAAACCATGTTTTGATATCTATCATGAATATGAAATACTATACATTACTGCAGCGGCCGGCAACAGAAGCAATTATAAACGAACGTAAAAATGTGGGCCAAGACGTAGCCGAGGCTAGCATACGCGAGTTCATAAATGCTCAGTTGCGGCCAGACTTATATAATACTTTTCTAAACGAAACGAACGAGTAAGGTATTCATAAAATGTTCTACATAGGTCCCTACCCCATGTAGAACATATAGTTTGAATATACATGTGTATTTAAATGACATTAAATTAAGTTGTTAAATGTAAAATGATTGTTCCTTGTAGCCGATTACGGAACCCTAAAACGCTTAATAATTGCTATTCTAAACCTAGTTTGTATTTAATTCAGTCACAAGATCAGGGGCCTTACGGACAACAGCTATAGCGGCACCAAACTAACGTTAAATCCGCTCAGTTCGTTCGAAAATCACGCGACCGCAAACCGTATCTGCGCGCGTTAAGGTTTACGTTCGCGTGATTTTCCAACTGAGCGGATTTAACGTTAGTTTGGTGCCGCTATAGCTGTTGTCCGTAAGGCCTCAGTTCTTTAATGATGGTAGCAACATTTGAATGTTGGCTGTTGGTAAATCTGATAAATTGGTAAAAAATGGCGACCTGTCAGTTTGACCACTTTTATGTTCTAACTAGCGGCCCGCTCCGGCTTCGCACGGGTATTTAAGGAAAATTTCAAAATTATAATTGGTGTTTTAGTAAGGATCCCTAATATGTAACCTATGTCACCCGGGGATAGTATAGCTTCCCAACAGTGGAATAATTTTTCAAATCGGTTCAGTAGTTTCGGAGCCTATTTAATGCAAACAAACAAACAAACAATCAAATCTTTCCTCTTTATAATATTAGTATAGAAGTACAGAAAGAAAAAATGGACTGACCACTGTGTCGGTTTCTGTATCAGAAATGTACCGAACTAACCTTTGTGGACTCCTCGAGCATCCTCGTGTGCTCGGCTATGAACCGCACGCAGAAGCACGTCTTGTGCACCTCCGGCGGACAGGCGGAGTGGCTGAACCCGGGCGGCGGGTCGGGCACGGGGCTCAGCGTCTCGTCCTCTGTGCTGGCGAGCCCGGCGCCGCCGCCCTCGCTCGACCCGTGCACCAGGCAGCTGCCGCCGAACCTGTTGCTCTCCCCCATGCTGTTGATGTTCAAACTGTTGGAACACAGTAACAATTGATCATAATCTTGCTGTTCAAATTGTCTGTCAAATAAATAATCGGTAAATTGGTTTCTTCTAGGCAAGCGTGCTCCATCGTAGACCGCATCGCCGTTTTACATCAGGCGAGTTGGTGGTCAAACACAAGCCTATTATTAGATTTAAATATATTTTTTTACGTAAAACAAATTTTTTTTAAAACGTATAAAATAGCAAAGGCATACAAGACAAGCCTTAAAAGTTTTCACAATTAGAAAAAGGTTACAGTACAAGTAAAGTAGTAGGTAGTAAGTGTGATTGTCGAAATAATTAAGTATTATTAAAACTAAGATTAAAGGTTGAAAAACGAAACTGACAAGTCTATCAATCTATCAATAAAAAAAAACATGTGTAGGTACTTCATCTTGGACCACACCGGGGTTTATAGTCTCTGAGTGGTGTTTGACTACTTACTGCGATAACAAAAATACAGAAATAGTCGTTTCTATAATGCGAAACAATTTTTTGTGTTTTGAATTGCAAACATATATAGAACTGTGGTGAGTGGTGACAGGAGATAGATAGGGGGAAAGATGCTACCTTATTTTAGGTCTAGACGGAGCAAACCTCAAATTAAACTGTTTGGACTGGTCTACTGGAAACTACTAGACTCATCAGTCAAGACATAAACGAATCGCGCGAAATGGAGACAACAGGGTGAGGGAGCGGATCCTGGCACATATGCTGGGTCACATACGATGGTGTCGCTTATCCTTAGTTTTTTTTAGATGAGTACTAGTTTCGCCATGCGCCCTATTCGCCGCAGTCGTCGGTATGGGGTCGGAGGTGTGTTGTCGCTCACCCTGAGTTTATGTACGTGGTGTGCGTGAGGTCCTCCTTGCTGGGCGTGCGTGTGAGCGGACGCGGCGGCGGCGCGGTGGGTGGCGGCCAGGCGCCCGGCGCGCAGCAGTCGTCGTCGGCCGCCGCCAGCCGGTACGGGTAGAGCGGGCGTGCCGTGCCGCCGCACCGGACCACCACGCCGCACGCCGTGTAGCGCGACCTGCATCACATACATTTCATTTCAGCCGCAACAAAGTGCTAGAAGTGTAGAACAACTTACAAACGTAATGGGCAAATGTTGCTCAAACGCATTCCTACTCTTCGGATGATGGAGTCATCATCAGCAGCCAGAAGACGTCCACGACATTGAACGACAGCCTGCCATCTGCAACCACTGGGTGCCCGCGACTCAATGTAGTCGGTCCATATGGTGGGAGGCCTAACTATGTCGTTTCCGGTTCGTGGTCTCCACTCAAGAACCTTTCTTCCCCATCGGTTGTTGGTTCTTCGAGAGATGTGGCCTGCCCAGTGCCATTCCAACTGGTTCAACTGATAATGGAGTCGTATAATGATTGTTTTCAAGATATCGATATTTTTGCTGCCGGTAAATTTAAAGCAGTAGTATTTCAAAAGCTCTCCTCCTAACTTCGGTATTTTAAAACAATAGTGTTTAAGTTTTAGTTGTTCCAACTTGACAAGAATTCATCTTTGTTTTTGACTACTTTAAAAAAATTGCTAAGTACTCTGTTTTGCAAGTTAGCTACTTCTAGTGGTACATTTATTTTGTTCTGTAAGTAATCTGTGAATAGTGCTGTGGGCTGTATTATTATTTATTTTATTAATCTATCCACCTTATTGCTATTTTTTTTAATATGAGACTGCTGTTCCTTAATAAATAAACCTGCGCAGCTTCAGGAGCGGACGTGTGCGCGAGAGCAGGGCGCACGTGCGTGCATCATGGCATGAATCATGCGCCTTTATTACGCTAATCGGTTTCTTTAAAATATTCCTAAAGCCTTGAATTGAGTACTTTTCGTTTTACTTCCTGAATAATTCCTTTTTTAACCGACTTCAAAAAGGAGGAGGTTATCAATTCGACGGTTTTTTTTTTTTTTTTTTAATAATAGTTTTCGTAGACTTGCTCTACGTAGCTCCGTAGCACCAGCTACGAATTAAAAATGCAACTTTCTAATTTCGAGCAGAATGTCACCCGAATCTCTCTAACGAATCAGTCACAATGTCACGAAGGGGGGAGGCTCGGCACTTCCAGCGCTCCTTTCTCGTTCATAAAGTCACATTTAGATTGATTCGGAGTCGGCTCGCTCGCCGTCTAATCTGGCCGTGGCGATCCATTTACGTAATGTCCGCTTGGTCTGTAACCGCAGCGAAGCGGCGCCGCCTATAATACCACTCCGGTTGCTAATAGACATCTATTCGCTAAGTTAATTACAATACTGACTAGCTCGCCGACCGCGGATATCATTCCTGACCCACCTGTATTAGTGTTGAAAATTTGCGGTCAGTTATCGCTGTAACAGACAGCGATATTTGAACGCTCAATTGGAATTCCAGTTGAATAAGCGGATTAACCGGATAACCATTAATTTAATTAATTGTTCTTAGTTAATAATGAGTTTAATCGACTACATTTTATATAGTCTTGAATAGATTAATAAACGTTTAGTTATTTATCACGTACCTACTTAATATACTCAAACTTAAATCACGGCACAGGAAACCCAACATTAAGTAGAAAGTACCTACTCATGGTTAAAACTCGCAAAAGTCGTAACAAATGTGCGGTCGTATTAAAGGCAACCGGTACCCGAATGAGCTGGCACTTTGTAGCTTCGTTCGTTTATTCCGAACCGTGTAAGTTGATGAGACGGCCCAGATTATAAGTCGAAGCTAATTAGAGTTTAAGGCCGCACTGACTGACCAGAGCTATCTCTATCGCACATTAACTAAAAGAATTGCGACTGATATGTTTTATTTTGGCGGAAAAAATCGAAAAAAACAATTTTTTGAGTTTTTTTCTCCTCCGTCATCTTATTAAATATCAACACGAAAATTGCTATACAACTATTTGCAGTGTTATTCTAAAGATAATGCCCAATCGGGTTTTTTCACTCCAGTATTGTTTATCTTCAGTAATTCTTTTTCTATTATGTAAAGGAACACACTGTTTTAAACTGTCACGGTTGTTCGCTATAGTTATATACCTATGTGATTATTTACAGGATATTTTCAGTCCACAACCTTACTACGGTAAATATCCCGTAAATAATCAAATAACGTTACTTTCCACAAAAAAATCATAAAATTTGGCTCGGTACTACTACAAATAATATTTTTTGAGCTCTGTTGATTTGGCAATTGCATATAATTTTGTTAAGTGCTTAATAGTTTTGAAGTTGATTTTTTATACTGCGAATATTTTTTTCTTGGAGTTATCTCTGGCTGGTAACCGCGGCCTTAAATTGTAAGGTCAGTAAAGTTGTGCGGAAAGGCGGGACCTCACCTCGTAGTGTCGAACTTGTATTGCGGTCGCTTCATGAACAACAGCCGCGGCAGGATGTGTATGAACACTCGCTTCACCCACGGCGCCATTCTGTGCGTTTGCGGCGACCGGAAGTGTACGTTCAATACGACTACCGTCACGCATATGCTGAAACAAGTTAATTTCATTTAAAAAACTGGACAAGTACGAGTAGGACTCGTGCTCTGAGGGTTCCGTTAGACGGAACCCTCAGAGCGCGAGACCAAAAAAAAATCTAACTGAAGTTAAAATATTGAAAGACAAACTTAAGTTTGTAGTTTTTTTTTACTGGGCAAGTGCCTTTAATCATCATTTCAGCCGTAGGACGTCCACTGCTGGACATAGGCCTCCCCCATCGATCTCCAAAAGGGCCGGTTGGAAGCGGCCTGCATCAAGCGTTTCCCTGCGGTCTCTTTTAGGTCGTCTGTCCATCTTGTGGGTGGACGTCCTACGCTGCGCTTACCAGTCCGTGGTCTCCATTCCAGAACCTTTCGGCCCCATCGGCCATCTGTTCTGCGTGATATGTGCCCTGCCCACTGCCATTTCAACTTACTAATCCGGTGGGCTATGTCGGTGAGTTTCGTTCGTCTACGGATCTCCTCATTTCGGATTCGATCTCGTAGAGAAACCCCGAGCATAGCCCTCTCCATAGCTCGTTGTGCGACTTTGAGCTTGCTTATGAGGCCCATAGTGAGAGACCACGTTTCAGTGCCGTATGTCATCACTGGTAACACACACTGGTCGAAGACTTTCGTCTTAAGGCACTGAGGTATTTTGGACGAGAAGACGTTGCGTAGTTTACCGAACGCTGCCCAGCCGAGTTGGATTCGCCGATTGACCTCTTTCTTGAAGTTGGACCTACCTAGTTCGACTGTTTGTCCTAGGTAGACGTACGCGTCAACAGCTTCAAGAACTGAGTTCCCAACTGATACTGTGGTGGGCACAACATGGATATTTGACATGACCTTTGTCTTGTCCATGTTCATTTTAAGGCCCACCTGTTGGGAGACTCGATTGAGGCCTTCGAGCATCATGCTGAGATCTTCCATCGACTCTGCCATGACCACAATATCGTCGGCAAACCGAAGGTGAGTGATGTACTCGCCGTTGATGTTGATGCCGAGTCCTTGCCATTCCAGGAGCTTGAAGGCATCTTCCATTGTGGCAGTGAACAGTTTCGGAGAGATAACGTCTCCCTGTCTCACGCCTCTTCGCAATGGAATTGCCTTCGAACTCTGCTCCTGTACTCGGACCGACATGGTGGCGTTATTGTACAAACACTTCAACACTTCGACATACCGATAGTCAATACGGCATCGCTGGAGAGACTCGAGCACCGCCCATGTCTCGACCGAATCAAAGGCTTTCTCATAGTCCACAAACGCCAAACATAGTGGCAAGTTATATTCTTCGGTCTTCTGTATAAGTTGGCGTAGCGTGTGGATGTGGTCTATGGTACTATAGCCTTTTCGGAAACCGGCTTGTTCGATAGGCTGGAAGTCATCGAACCTGCGATCGAGACGATTCGTGATGACCCTCGAAAACAGCTTATAAACATGGCTCAGAAGCGAGATGGGTCTGTAATTCTTCAGCAAGGTTTTGTCACCTTTCTTAAAGAACAGCACCACCACGCCTCTGTTCCTTTGCCTTTAATAACTAAACAAAATACAAGCTAAAACTAACACTACAAATACAGTTAGACTGCCCATAGACCGTTGAAGGTCTAAAGACAATCCAAATGCTCAAGCCCACTACCAGTTGGCAGCGTACCCAACATGCTGGCGGCATTACCACGTTGAATGGCAATGGTAATGCGTTGAGCCAGAAACACGCCAGCATTTTGGTCACGCGTCGCATGAACCAAGCGCTCTGAAAGATTTTTGAAAATGAGGTGAGCTCCCGGTCCCCAAGGGCCCAATGTCTCGACCCCAAACGCCTCAAATATGTAACCACTGCCGAGGTTAGCATATTTGCGACGCTTGTGCTGCTCTGCCGAATTAGCAGCCGCGCCAGCCCTACCCTGTGTCTCAGGAAGATGTGACGGCGCCAAAGTATCGACACAAGTTGCGTCCCATACAAGGGGCCGCCCCAACCTCCAGGGCACAAGTGTCATACCGTCAGGCCTCTTTCCATCGTCACGCGCAAGACCACTTGGTTTGAGCACAGCTGCGACATTGGCGGTGGAAAGTGCCCTGCGTATGATGTCGTTCAGGCTAGCGTGTCGGCCAATACGACCAGCGCTTCTTGAGCAAGAGAGACCATGGTGACCGAGCTGGTCAACAGCAGTACCACACTGACAGCGATGGGCCTCACAGCACCTTGCACCCAAGCGTAAGCTGACAGCTAGACGAAATGCGGTTGGATCTAAAAGGCTACCTGTGTTAAAAGAGGGCATGGCTTGCAACCAAAGTCCCGATTCCCAAACAGAGACAGCAAGAATACGAGCGCGATCTGCAATACTAGGACACGTATCTAGTAGCGATTTCCATGCTAGTTCGCAGATCGGCCGATCCCACAGTCTCTGGGAAGACAACTTTGAAGTTTGTAGTTGACAATAAGGTTCTTCCATACATCCCAACTACAAAATGTAAATTTGTAATAGCAAAATAATCATTTTTAAATGATATACCTTCATATTTATAACTTTCGGATTTATTCCTATATATGTGCTATGAGACCTTGCTTTTTGCCAAATTTCATGATCCTAGGTCAACGGGAAGTACCCTATAGGTTTTGGTTCGCCTGTGAAATCGCAAAATATGCGACATAAACGTTCATATCTTTTGATTGCGTTGACTTACAACTTTTATTTTTTTACAGCCGAAAGAAACCGTAGACCCAAGTATTTAGTATAAATTTCAACTTGCTACCTTTACGCGTTCTTGAGAAAAAGGGTCTTGACAGACGGACAGACAGACAGACAGACAGACGGACAACGAAGTGATCCTATAAGGGTTCCGTTTTTTCCTTTTGAGGTACGGAACCCTAAAAACTAACTGAAGTTAAAATATTGAAAGACAAACTTAAGTTTGTAGTTGACAATAAGGTTCTTCCATAGATTCCAACTACAAAATGTAAGTTTGTAATAGCAAAATAATCATTTTTAAATGATATACCTTCATATTTATAACTTTCGGATTTATTCCTATATATGTGCTATGAGACCTTGCTTTTTGCCAAATTTCATGATCCTAGGTCAACGGGAAGTACCCTATAGGTTTTGGTTCGCCTGTGAAATCGCAAAATATGCGACATAAACGTTCATATCTTTTGATTGCGTTGACTTACAACTTTTATTTTTTTACAGCCGAAAGAAACCGTAGACCCAAGTATTTAGTATAAATTTCAACTTGCTACCTTTACGCGTTCTTGAGAAAAAGGGTCTTGACAGACGGACAGACAGACAGACAGACAGACGGACAACGAAGTGATCCTATAAGGGTTCCGTTTTTTCCTTTTGAGGTACGGAACCCTAAAAATTAAACGTTATTTCATTCCAGTTAATTTTGTCGAATAGTTTCAAAAGGGTACAGACACATTGTCCGTTTTGGTGAATCATACTTCGCAAACGGTACACCTATACATTATGTATGAAACCTCACTTTCATTGTAAAAGACGTATACAAGGGTGGGTGTTGTTAAAAAAAGCTTTTTACTTAATTTTTTTTTTGTATAGTCTGCTAGTCGCCATATTGTATTTATGTTTACGTCACTTACAATCCCAGTCCCAGAATCTATACTTATAAAATCTACTCGACTATGGCCTCTCTCAAAGACTGAATTTGTTTTCCACTGGTTCATGCATTGGATATGTAGCTTTCTACAACAGTGACGTCGTCGGTGTACCCAAAAGTACCGGGCTTTAGCAGATCGTTGATATGCAACAGGAAGAACGTCGCAGAGAGCACCGAGTCCTGGGAAACACCGAATTAATTGCCATTCAAACAGACGAGCATCAATGACCATTTGAATCGCCAAATCCCTCAAGAAGCCGAAATCTACGCAACGAAACAAGCCATACGAAGAAAGCTTGCTAATAAGGCCGTCATGCCAAACCCTGTCAAAAGCCTTCGAGATGTCAAGGGAAACGGTGAGTGCTTCCCTTCCAAATGTAAGTGATGTACGCTAGAAAATCCCCAGCAGACCAGTTTTGGCGTACCTAATCCGTATTGCTGGTCACTGAGGATATCATTATCTTTCAGGTGCGACAGGACTCTATTGTTGAAGACATGTTCCATAGTCTTGCAGAGTATAGACATGACCGAGAGTGGCCTGTAGTATGGTATGGGTAGGGTTGGCACGACTACCTTTTGAACTTGTCCCTTTAGGCAATCTCCGATTGGGGCGATGCCAACTTGGTCAAGTTCAATGCAGCTAAGTCTCTCATGCGTGTCTGTTCTCTACCAAAAAGATGTCATTCCAACTGGCTCCTACTTTCCGGGTACCCATACCGTTAACGCACCTTTGGGATGGACATCAAATTAAACTATGTGAAGGCTTTAGGCCAATACCAGGTATATGGGTAGTATTGCTTCTAATTTATTTATTTTACATTGCCCATCGTAGACCGCATCATCGCCTAACTTCAGGCGAGTTGACGTACAAAGGCAAGAGTATTAAAATTAAAAAATATCTCTACCCAAGTGTACAAACAAATTAAAATAATAAAATATGACACGACAATATAAATCGAAAAGAGAATCGGTAATACCAGTTAAATTCGCTGTCGCTACCCATGTATACCACAATACACACCCTTGTTTGCCTTACAAAATACGGCAATTGTGTACAATTATTAAATAACATCCATATTCATAGGGCTCCGAGCCAAGTTCTTCCGAAGGCAAACAACTGTTTGTATCAACTATGTAGTTGATAACATTATTCAACTTGTTTAACAGGAACTTGTATGCAAACATGGCTGATATCAAAATTATGCGTATATGAGAAGATTTGCAGATCCGTTCCCGTGGTTTGTGGTTAAATATTGTACTGAATAACAATTACGTAATTGAGATTGATTACGTCGACCTTCGCAGCGGAGCGTAGCACTCGATTTGGGAGGCAGAGGGGAATGCTTGCCCTAAATAAGCAGTTCCCTTGTTTACCCCGCTGCGTACTCGTATATAGGCAGCTCGGTTAATAACAGAATCAGGGTAACAATACAACGTCTTGCTCCTTGTAGCAATAACGGTCTCATTATTCTGTGGCATGTGTACCTTTGGGTTAATATGAAACGTGGAACTTTACCAGAAGCTTGATGCTTTTTCTGTGGAATTTTGAACGCCAAAATTTTGTTAAGTTACTTTTAATAGATAGAGAGCTTACCACTTTCCTACGCAGATCTACATGAGTAGCGCGCATTGATGAACGATGGCGATGGAGACTTATTTTAAAAATAATACCTTTAAAAAAAGTTGCCATTGAAACATACTTACCGATCGAAATTTCAAAAAATGCCATCTTTGTCAAAGTTTGTAGCCAAAAATCTTGTTTGGAAAGCGCGTTTTAATTTATATGGAAATTCGGCGGATTGAAGACGCCGTGCTGGAGCCATATTTAAATAATTACTTTTACTATATTATGGTGGTGTAAAGCTTATTTTCCCTCTGGGATCAAATATTAAGACTTAATATTATTCCTTGATTAACGCCTATCGTGTTTATGTGAGTTTATCGCTTCTGTAATAAACGCCTCGGGTTTATCTCGCAAAGATGTTTAGGATTTTATTTTATCCTATCTTTCTCTTCTATTCTGGGTTACGCGGAAGAGGAGTACTTAGTTGAAAGGGATCCATAGTAACCATCATTATTAACAACTTTTACGATGGTAGCAAGATTCGACAATACTAATTTAATATAACCTGAAACAACTCCTAAATAATACTTAAAAAACTAAACCAATTGAAGATCGTTTATTTTATACTATCTATAAGCAACGAAGTCCTATAGATAGTACAAACGATCTCTAATTTCAGGCAGAGTGACCAAAATGCTGGTCGGCTAACTTACATATACTTTTATTTTTTAATAGTGTTTTTGCTAGTTTATTAACCCTTAGTAAACTTAATTAAAGGATTATAGAGGAAAAAAAATTGATGTAGCGATGCCTAGTTACGTTGTCCGTTTACAATTTATTTACCCTTTTCTCGAAAAAAAAACCCACGACGTAACTATTCCGAACCGAGCCTAGGTTACTCACTTTGATTATGATTAACTAGTTTCCCCCCGCGGTTGCACCCTCGTGGATACCCCCGATAAAAGTAGCCTTAGTTACTCCTTATAAAATCAGCTATCTGCCAGTGAAAGTCCCGTCAAAATCGGTTCAGTTGTTTTGAACTGAATAACACAAACATCGATTTTTATGTAAATAAAATATTCGGGACATTTTCGCACACACGGTCATCTGACCCCAAACTAAACAAAGCTTGTACTATGGCGGCCAGAGACTGATATACATACGTACATACATATATATATTTTTAACTACATACTTAAATAGATTTAAACAAACGCAAATGTTCATCACATGCATGTTTGTCCTAGATGGGAATCGAACCCTCGCCCCCAAGCGCAGAGGGCAGGTTCACTACCAACTGGGCCACCAGGGCAGTCATAATATAGATAGATAAGTAAGAGTACTTGCAATGACATCGATACGAGTCTGCAGTCTTACAGAAATAGATTAAAAAAATGGCTCATCGAGCAGTGTTTTTATAGATTTGACGAATTTTATAAATTTGATATATGAATGTAGGTACTATATAATATTTGAAATCGTTTGACATTTGTATTATTATTATTTTGTATTTTACATTTTTTATTGTTGTAATTTAATTAATTAATTTGTTTGAATTTCAATCAAGTAATTATTATTTTATTATTTGTTATATTCTTACTTTTTAAGTTAAAACTGTATATTGACTTGTAAATTACCATTTTATTAATAAATTTACTTATGACTTATGACTTATGATAAACCGTTTTTTTATGTCAATCGATAACATTTATACCATGATCCAAGAAAACGAGGTCTAACACCCACACTCTGGGAGATGTACCGCAATGACGTCACTGTCCAGTTGCCACTTTATTGTAACAAACACAGATACTGGTTTTTTTAAAACTATCTATTAAATAAAATACAAAAAGCATTTCAATTGTCATTTGGTTTGTCCGCTCAAGCAAGTTAAGCACGAATTGAATGTATTAAACACAATTTTATCAAAACCACATTGATTTATTGGATTCCCACAGGTAATATACGAATATTGGGGAGTTATAATTTCACGCTACTGTTAACACAGAAAATCATAGAGAGTCCGCCATTGTTTCGTGTATCGTTATCTCTCTCGAACTTGTTGTAAATTACTTATTCTGCTCTTGCTTATGCACGTGTACGTGTATCCATGACATTGATGACATCATTGCGGTACGCCCACGTCACATATTTCTCGGAGGGCTATACCTGGCGGAGTATATTATTATACCATGATTTATAAACATCGAAAGTTAAGTTGCGCGAGAGTAATTTATCAAAGCTGAAGAGTCATATGAGTTACATGTAGTCAAATCTAATTAAATGAAATGAAAATTTTTATGAGCCAAATTTGCATCCATAACTTATTACACAAATTACATTAAGTAATTGAATATTGAATATAAGTGCGTGCTCATGTTGGTTACAAGCAAAGATAATATGTTACAAGGTATTCGACTAATATTTATAGCACTCACCTGATAGATACGAGGATCATAGCAAATATGAGATATTTTCCTAAGAGGGGCACAACCAGCGACGTTGGAGGGATGATTTCCACCACCAAGAGGAAGAACACGTGAAGACTAATCAATATTGATATTGATAGGGTTACCTGTTGGGATAATACATCATTTTAGCTAATTTATAATGATAAAAGGGTTTTCTTGTTGTCGCGAAAATATATGACAAAATACATTATAGCATTTACTACATCCTTGTAATGTTACACTCGATCTCCTCTTGTCTAATATTTTCATAAAATACGTTCTAGGAATCACACAGTAACTAGGAGATGGATACGCCTTAAAAATTACTTTATGTAGCATTATGTCTAGACAAGTTTTAAATTAAAGAAATAAGTCGATAGATACTGTTATCATCGTCATCATAATCAGTCCACATTTTTTCACTGGACTGCCCTCTCCACTCATACCGATCTTGGTATTTTTGCTTACAGCCAACTGCCTACTGCCTTAGGTATATCGTCACTACAACGAGTTATGTCGGTGACATAGGTCTTTCCATAGCTCACTAAGTCATTGACCTTTTGTACTGTATCTGTCTATGATCTATGAGATAGATGGTATAGAATAATTTACTGCTTCTAACCTTTTCCCCACTATCGGAAGGCAGGTAAAAGGTCAGTACTGTGAGGAAAGAGATGCCCATGCAAGGGATAATAATGTTGACGGTGTAGAACAACGTCTTGCGGCGCATCGTGATGTTGAATGTGATGTCCAAGTACGGCTCGTCGCAGCACGTGTAAAACTTCTCGTTTCTGTAAAAATGTGTTTATTAGATACTGACAAATCGATAAATATGTCCTTTATTACAATCGCACTGATTATCTACTGATAAGAGTTGGATGAAAGTCACGGTAGCTTAAAAACTTAGACAACTTAAAAATAATTTATTACGGTGACGACTAACGACACGCCAACAATGAGTTTAGTTTTTATTTCCGCGGATAAGTCCGCGTTTGACAACCAACGCGCCTGTTGGTAAGCGATGTGGTCGAAGATAAAGCACGCAGATATAGAAGATAGGTACAATAAAGTATTAAATAAATAAGATAGGTACCTATTCACGCTGGCTTTGAAAAGGCCCAGATTATATTTTAGGAAACAAGCCAGGGAAGCTGGCAGGTTCAATCCTTGGCCTTACGGATTAGAAACGTAGAATCGAAACATTCCAAACTTTCGTTAAGTTCCAGCTTTTTGCAAATAAACTCCCAACGTCCGAAGCAATTCGGCGATGTAAAGTTCTCGATATCTATTTCATGCAAAAAATATTGCACATAGCTACGTAATGAAAATATTTTTATGTCTCGCTCATAAGAATCGTCCGCTGTCAATGTAATTTGCTTGAGTGGCTCGTAAAAGCATCGAAGGGAACATGAATATGACTTTTATATCGTTTCAAGGGAAATCACCCAAGACGTAGAGATACCGGTCGAATGTCCACTAGACATTATTATTCAAGGACGACCTGAACTGTAATCGCCGTTTTATAATCCCTCGGCGTCTGCTCACCATTTAATCTAAAAGTGCTTAAACGCGTTTTTACTCAACGTTTTTACGAGCGGTATCCCAGACAGTTTTTCGACTGAAAAACCTGTTCAATTTTATTATTTTGCTTGTCACATTGCATTATGGGAACGATCCGAGAAAACCGAGTAGGTACTGTAAGAATAACAGCGGGTATAAAAAGTGCATTGTCAGAACAGGGGGCCTACCATAAGGTGTATAAGTAATGTTATTTTGATAATACTTTCTAATTTCGTACCATAGACTTTAAAATACATTATCATTATGTTATTACAACGGCTAGGAAGTTTTGATGACGTCATTCTATTTCGTTCACTCATATTTATGAATTTTAATGATCTGTGGTCATTGCCTGTTTTTTTTTTTTTGGGTTTTGGTCTGGCTACAAAGGGTGTTACACTCGTAGGTAGGTTCACAAATAACAACACACTGTATACCGTAGAAAGAAAAGCAATTTTATTTACAAACATTGACATGGCCTTACATTGCCGCGAACGAAACACTTGCGCGATCTAATTTTTCCTATGGCGCCATCTAGCGATATTACTCGGAACTAAATAAAGAATGCCAATAGATTTTACCATGCAATGCGCTCTGGGTTTGGACAAAGGCCTTTGGACCATGTCTTTATTTTGAATCACGGCACTTTATATCATTGCTTGGTTCATTGCCGCAGTGATGCCAATTTAGGGTATTTTACCCTAGATTTAGAGTAAACATTATGTCGCAGAGTAATTTTTAGGGTCTAGAATTGTTTAGGGACTTTATAATCTTGAGGGTATTTTTTTTTGTTACAAACAACAATTCTTGTAACCTTGAAAACTGATTAATTATGGCTACAGATATATTAGTTGTATTGTACCATAATGGCGTGTGTAAATCAGAACGCACGTTCGATAAAAATTTAACCATTAAATATAAAAGAACATGTTGTATTAATTATCTAAAACTAAAACTTTAGCCTTAGGGTATTTTTATATAAATAGTAATGATTAAAGGGTAAAATTAATCAGGCGTTGGGGTAAAATGAAAATCTAGCTTGGCATCACTGCATTGCCGTCAGATTGCTTGGGAGTTTTGGCGCTAACGTGAAAAAAAACATGTCGGCTCGTTGAATTATTTTCCTATACTTGTGTATTTTCGAGTGTTAATGTGTAGTAATTGGTGAATTATTATTTATTAAGTGCTCGTAAACATGCTCGAGTGTGGATAAGTGATATAACGAGGTGAAACATGTTTTGGAAACAACACGAAAATACATGTTTCACCTCGTGCATTCTGAAATGCACTGCACGTCGTAAAATGAAAAAAAAAAAAAAAGGAAATCTAAAATATTTATGTCAATGACAGTAACAACAAAGAGCATGTTCCTATTTACATCTTCAGTGTTACGAGAATCAAGATGGCACGGATTCTTTTTTTGCATCGGCACTAATGGTGTGATTCAGAACTCTTAGATGTTTAATAATTTACGAAGACCTGTGACGAAGACAATGTAGACAGTTTTTTTTCCTCCATGATGATTTTCGCGTCGCACTCTTGTGCATTTGGCAGTGTCAAGTAATTATATTGATATCAAGTTTGCTAAACATTATATGTAGTCAAACAAATCAGTCAGAGTCAAGCAAAGTAAGTCACGGTCAAGTCAAAGTCATGCCCTAGTAAAGTGGTGGAGATTTTACAAGAGGCTTCTAGGAGCTTTAGAAACAACACGAAAATACACGTTTTAGCGCCTAATATCACTTTCTCAGACTCAAGCACGTCCACGAACACTTATTAAATAATAATATGTCAATAATACCCTTTAGCACTTAAAAGTGATTGTTTTATTAATTAATATAGCGTATCGATAAATAATAATTTAAAAATGAAATTTATTTATTTGATTTTTCATAATGACTGCGTGTATCGGAACGCGATTCGAAACTTTAGTAAAACGATAATGTAGCGTTGTCCGTTTTGTTTTATCTTACGTACCATAATCAAAAAATGTATTATGATTATATTATCGTAAATGAATGTAAGTAAAAAGAACGGTAACGGCTTAGTAGAGCAAGACAGCGCTATAGATTTGTGTTGCCGTTTCTACTTTCTTGGACTTGTCTGAACGCGTAGAAGTAGCTATAGGCATCTATAGGTGAGTATACGTACTTAATTATTTTATCGCACTGTGTTTTGAATATTTTTCAGAATAATTTCCCAGTGAGAAAATTTTGGCGTTGCACGTCTAGTGCGTTTGCCTGTGTTGAGTATTGAAATTATATCAAGTTCTATTAAATATCGTCAATTAAGTCAGAGTCAAGTAAAAAAGTCACGGTCAAGTTCGATAAAGTGTCACGTTTGATTGTCGGAGGCCTAGAAGCTCTAACACTAGGGTTGGCAACTCAGCCTGTACTATTGTGTGCCTACTACAATATTATTCTAGTGATATATCTATTTATTCATCGGAGTCCTTTCGGTGGCCTAAGATTCTGACACTAGGGTTGGATAATACAACCAATATTTTCATGCCTCCTACATATTTTGGTGACTGGAACACACATTTGTTGGAGGCCTTCAGGAGGCCTAATAGTTCTCACACTATGATTGATAATTCAGCCTTTACTATCTTATCTACTACATATTCTAGCGATATAACTACATATTCGTCGGAGGCCTTCGAGTGGCCTAAAGTCCTAACACTAAGGTTACCAATACAGCCAGTTGTTTAATGCTCCTACATATTTTGGTGACTAAAACAGATTTTTGGCGGAGGCCTTCGGGAGGCCTAATGATTCTGACGCTAGGGTTGCCAATTCAGCCTGTATTATCTTGCTTACTACATATATTTTAGTGAATGACACGTATTTGTCGGAGGCCTCCCAGCGGCCTAAAACTGACATTTGGATCGACCGCTTAGTCTTTATAAACTTGGTTTATGATTTAAGTATTTGTCAGAGGCCTTCGGGAGGCATGAAGCAGTTTTAATTTCAATGCGATAGTAAAAAAGTTGGTCCTGACTAACTTTTTTATTATCGCTAGAATGGAGCCTCATGGACGCAAAAATAATGTTATTCGCGTTGTTAAAACCAACTATGGTACGGGTTTAATAGGGTATTTGACTACTTTTGGGAAACTATTGCACATTATTGTCTGATATAAAATAATGTATACTGCATTTATATTTTCTGGATATCAGTCGTATTTGCGATATAAATCGATGTTAAAGTTTGAATAAAAAAAGATCGCGCCAAAACGCAGACCTGCGTCATAGCTCCGATCACATGACTAATTGACGTCACACAAAACAAAACAACTGCAGCCAGGCTGCAAAAGTTTGATGATTAATTAATTTCTAATAGAAGTAATGGTTTATAAATATTGTGTAGTGCCAAAATGTACAAATACTTCCATAAAGACACCCGAAAAAAGATTTGTTCCTGTTCCAATGGACCCAAAACTCCCCATAACTCGAAAAAAGTGGTTGGAATCAATCTAAGGTTGGAACTAAGTAGCTCGTAGAGAACCCAAAAGTATTGGAGCTAATTCAAGTGTTTCTATGTGCGAAGATCATTTTGAGGTACATATTTGAGTCTATATATTTCTATTACAATTTGTGTTTTTATTGCATTACTATTTTATGTACTGTTACTTTCTTTTTAAACATTGTAAAGCTCGACATAACCTAACAAAATAGTGATATCCACTTACTACAACATACTTTTTGTACAACTTGATTGAATGTTTTGCTTGGAGAACAATTAAAAATTAATACTGACATTGTAGTTTTTACGTTTTGAGTTCTGCAGCGTAGAAACAATGACGTGGATTATTATTAAAGAAATATGCAACCATAAAAACATTAATTTTGGGTAAGTTACTGCTGTCTGCTTGCACAAAATGTTTCTCCATTCTTCTCACATTTAACCTCCGGACTGTTTTTGGTGAAAATTTCTGGATAAATCGCTCTCAAAATAGCTTTACAACATTAAATTCGCAAATATCAATACAAAATCTGTTTGTTTAGATTTGTGTGACGTCACTATGGATGAAGCCAGTTACAGACCGTTTTCGATCACGTGATCAAATGTCGAAAATACAGTTATTTTAATCGCGTTTTTTACAAAAAATAAGCATATTTTTATCAAAAAATCAATGAAATATGCTTTATCATTATGTCATGTTTATGGATGGCGTCAATTGGCATGATATTTTTAATACAGTCAAGTACCCTATTTAAAACTTTTGTATTACGGAATAATGAACGGAATCTAACGAACTATGATCGGGTGTGTGAGTGAGAACTCTGTATTAACGTAGAGCGTCGTCTCGTGCTTTCATAATAAAGCGGAAACGTTTTGACGGCTATGGTATGGTCAAAAGTAAAAATGTTTTGCGCTCGGAACGCTATGTTCACGCAGCATTGTTATTTTGTGTAACGCTTATGGTAAGGCCCCTGGGGCCTTACCATAAGCGTTACACAAAATAATGATGCTGCGTGAACATAACGTTGCGAGCACAAAACATTTTCACTTTTGACCGTACCATAGCCGTCAAAACGTTTCCGCTTTATTATGAAAGCACGAGACGACGCTCTACGTTAATACAGAGTTCTCACTCACACACCCGATCATAGTTCGTTAGATTCCGTTCTTTATTCCGTAGTACAAAAGTTTTAAATTAAACCCGTACCATAGTTGGTTTTAACAACGTGAATAACATTATTTTTGCGTCTATGAGGCTCCATTCTAGCGATAATAAAAAAGTTAGTCAGGACCAACTTTTTTATCATCGCATTGAAATTAAAACTGCTTCATGCCTCCCGAAGGCCTCTGACAAATACTTAAATCATAAACCAAGTTTATAAAGACTAAGCGGTCGATCCAAATGTCAATTTTAGGCCGCTGGGAGGCCTCCGACAAATACGTGTCATTCACTAAAATATATTATGTAGTAAGCAAGATAATACAGGCTGAATTGGCAACCCTAGCGTCAGAATCATTAGGCCTCCCGAAGGCCTCCGTCAAAAATCTGTTTTAGTCACCAAAATATGTAGGAGCATTAAACAACTGGCTGTATTGGTAACCTTAGTGTTAGGACTTTAGGCCACTCGAAGGCCTCCGACGAATATGTAGTTATATCGCTAGAATATGTAGTAGATAAGATAGTAAAGGCTGAATTATCAATCATAGTGTGAGAACTATTAGGCCTCCTGAAGGCCTCCAACAAATGTGTGTTCCAGTCACCAAAATATGTAGGAGGCATGAAAATATTGGTTGTATTATCCAACCCTAGTGTCAGAATCTTAGGCCACCGGAAGGACTCCGATGAATAAATAGATATATCACTAGAATAATATTGTAGTAGGCACACAATAGTACAGGCTGAGTTGCCAACCCTAGTGTTAGAGCTTCTAGGCCTCCGACAATCAAACGTGACACTTTATCGAACTTGACCGTGACTTTTTTACTTGACTCTGACTTAATTGACGATATTTAATAGAACTTGATATAATTTCAATACTCAACACAGGCAAACGCACTAGACGTGCAACGCCAAAATTTTCTCACTGGGAAATTATTCTGAAAAATATTCAAAACACAGTGCGATAAAATAATTAAGTACGTATACTCACCTATAGATGCCTATAGCTACTTCTACGCGTTCAGACAAGTCCAAGAAAGTAGAAACGGCAACACAAATCTATAGCGCTGTCTTGCTCTACTAAGCCGTTACCGTTCTTTTTACTTACATTCATTTACGATAATATAATCATAATACATTTTTTGATTATGGTATGTAAGATAAAACAAAACGGACAACGCTACATTATCGTTTTACTAAAGTTTCGAATCGCGTTCCGAATGTTCCGATACACGCAGTCATTATGAAAAATCAAATAAATACATTTCATTTTTAAATTATTATTTATAGATACGCTATATTAATTAATAAAACAATCACTTTTAAGTGCTAAAGGGTATTATATTATTGAACAAGCATCAGCTATCTTGCTCTAATCCCCGAGGGTGTTTCGGCTACTGAGATTTAATTTAAACTCGGTTTGAATGTATAATGCTTTATTCCTTAGAGAATATGGTTCGCATTAGGTAGTTTTTTATATAAATCAAAAGTCCGAACGACCCCGATCTTGGTGTCGATGGCGTTTGCGCGATTCAGAAATGGTTGTTTATTTGCTAACGCCATCTAGCTGAAATACGTTGTATTATTGATTTCACTTGAGAAAGTGATATTAGGCGCTAAAACGTGTATTTTCGTGTTGTTTCTAAAGCTCCTAGAAGCTTCTTGTAAAATCTCCACCACTTTACTAGGGCATGACTTTGACTTGACCGTGACTTACTTTGCTTGACTCTGACTGATATAGCAAACTTGATATCAATATAATTACTTGACACTGCCAAATGCACAAGAGTGCGACGCCAAAATCATCATGAAGGAAAAAAAACTGTCTACATTGTCTTCGTAAATTAGTAAACATCTAAGCGTTCTGAATCACACCATGGGTGCCGAATGCCGATGCAAAAAAAGAATCCGTGCCATCTTGATTCTCGTAACACTGAAGATGTAAATAGGAACATGCTCTTTGCTGTTACTGTCATTGACATAAATATTTTTGATTTCCTTTTTTTTTTTTCATTTTACGACGTGCAGTGCAATTTAGAATGCACGAGGTGAAACATGTCTTTTCGTGTTGTTTCCAAAACATGTTTCACCTCGTTATATCACTTACCCACACTTGAGCATGTTTACGAGCACTTAATAAATAATAATTCACCAATTACTACACATTAACACTCGAAAATACACAAGTATAGGAAAATAATCCAACGAGCCGACATGTTTTTTTTCCACGTTAGCGCCAAAACTCCCAAGCAATCTTTTTTTTTTTTTTGTTAAAAATTTCTTGACCTTGGATTCAATGTCCTTTAGTCGTAATATTAAACAGGTTACATTGTCTTAGTAGCGTCAAACAAGTCATAGTCACAGTCAGAGTCAAGCTAAGTAAGTTACGGTCAAGTCAAACTCATGCCCCTGCAAAGTGGTGGAGACTTTACAAGAGGCTTCTATGGAGTTTTGGAAACAACACGAAAAGACACGTTTCACCTTGTTATATCACTTTCCCACACTCGAGCACGTTTACGAGCACTTAATGAATAAGAATTCACCATTTAGTACACATTAACACTCGACAACACACAAGTTTAAGAAAATAATCCAACGAGCCGACATGTTTTTTCCGCGTTGGCGCCAAATCTCCCCCAAGCAATCTGACGGCAATGCAGTGATGCCAAGCTAGATTTTCATTTTACCCCAACGCCTGATTAATTTTACCCTTAAATCATTACTATTTATATAAAAATACCCTAAGGCTAAAGTTTTAGTTTTAGATAATTAATACAACAAGTTCTTTTATATTTAATGGTTAAATTTTTATCGAACGTGCGTTCTGATTTACACACGCCATTATGGTACAATACTAATATATTATAGATGTACAATACTAGTACAATACCCCAATACAATACTACTAATATATCTGTAGCCATAATTAATCAGTTTCAACGTTACAAGAATTGTTGTTTGTAACAAAAAAAAATACCCTCAAGATTATAAAGTCCCTAAACAATTCTAGACCCTAAAAATTACTCTGCGACATAATGTTTACTCTAAATCTAGGGTAAAATACCCTAAATTGGCATCACTGCGGCAATGAACCAAGCAATGATATGAAGTGCCGTGATTCAAAATAAAGACATGGTCCAACGGCCTTTGTAGCCAGACCAAAACCCAAAAAAAAACAAAAAAACTAAGCAATGACCACAGATCATTAAAATTTATAAATATGAGTGAACGAAATAGAATGACGTCATCAAAACTTCCTAGCCGTTGTAATAACATAATGATAATGTATTTTGAAGTCTATGGTACGAAATTAGAAAGTATTATCAAAATAACATTACTTATACACCTTATGGTAGGCCCCCAGGGTTGTAACCGAATTTTGTTGCGTTGCTTTGCTGCATCGCTTTACTCGAAGCTAAATGCATCATGAACAACATTTTCCGTTGCAGAAAGAACTTTTGCAAAGTAAACTGAAACTACCCGCTTTGGTAGTTAGGCGCAAAGTTAAATAGATGTTTTTACGCTTAAAGATTTTGCCAATTACTTTTGAGGTTGTCGACCGTCTCGTCCACAAATAGAGATAAAAATGTACCTAAGTAGATTTGACTTTATTTTATCAATTTACTGAGCAAGGTTTCTACGTTATAGAATGAAACGTTAAAAATACGAAAACTACGTAAGTTAACCTACTCAACAATATACAATCTCAATATGTATGTATGTCTCAATAGACAGGTTAACGTAACCATATCGTACACTAAACCTCACGGAATTTAAATCTCGGTAGTTCTAGAACAACTCACAAAACTTCACCGGAGAGTAAAGTGATTTTATCACAGATTTGGTCGACATCTCGCTTCAAAGCTCATTAAGCCGTTAAAATTCATGATAAATGTATCAGACAGGACCCTTTACGGCGCTGAGCTTAACGTTGCAAAGCGGATACAAGTCGTAAAAGTGATGTTGGGCGAGCGGCGGGCCAGTAATGACACTCTGGCTGAAGTGGCTTGCGACTCGAGCACTGGGAACCCTGTGGATACTTCAATAATAAAACCGGCCAAATGCGAGTCGTGCTCGCGCACTAAGGGTTCCTTACCACCACAAAATACAATAATTATCAATAAAAAAAAACGACATCAAAATTTGTAAAATATGGCATTACGATTCGGTGAAAGAAAATGAGGTAACTACATGATAACTTGGTAATGAATAGAAATTTGTCACCGACTCGCACTTGGCCATTATTTATTATTAGTTGTTACACTTTAGAGTACGTATACTATAATCATGGCAAGTTTGACGCTTATACGTATTACCGTTTTTACATTTGAGCAAAATAAAAAAGAGCTAATACAAAAATACGTAAAAAAACATCGACAAAAGGAAAATCGATGTAAAAAAATACATTTGTTGTATGGGGGATTGTTGTACCCCTCTTTCGTTTTAACTTTTAAATTATTTCTTAGTTAATCCGCCGTAATATTACCTACATATTCTGTAAAAATTCAACTTTAAAAATAAAAATGTAATAGGATCCCATTTTTACCCTTTGGGTACGGAAAATCATACTTTGAGCCAAAGTGAAAATCAAATAGCATAGAAATGTATGTGGCGGATTTATTTTGCGGGACACAAAAAAATAAGAGAATAACACCATCATTACATCAAAACTCGGATGAGGATAAATTTTAAATTATTACAGAACGGCTTACACTCTCGTTGTGTTTATCGGTCGAGACGATCCGACCAATAAACAATCCATCCATCTCCGGGAGCGTGCGTATTCCCTGTAAAAGTAGCTCTAATGGCTCCAAAACAGGTCGATCGTCTCGACCGATAAACATAACATGAGTGTAAGCGGTTTTGTAATAATTTTTAGTACCATCATTCCATGCTTCAAGTAAAATCCTAATTCTAGTATGTTTTACTAGTCCATGAACAATTTTTACACAAATTTATTCAAACATGTACAATTATTATAGTCTAACTGTGCCCCGCGGCTTAACCCGCGTGGACAGTACCACGGACTCAGGGGACCGTAAAATTTTCCGGGATAAAAAGTACCTATCCATGTCAGTTTTCGGCTCTCCAACTATCACTATGGAAAAAAAAGTCGATCCGTCGCTCTGTTGCTGCGTAAAAGAGGAACAAATAAACACATTTTCGCATACATAATATTAGTATGAATACCTATTAGCACCTAGCCTATTAAGTACCTATTTTTGGCGTTCCACAATAAACCAATCAAACTGCAATTAGTTACACGTAAACTATTATATCGTTTCTTCATCTGAACATTGCGGAGTTTTATTAATGATACAACACTTAAACAGACATAAATGGGCACAGAGCACGTATCTGGGAGAAAAATATATCGTGGCTGCTAATAACGGCTATTTCATTTATTTCCCGAGCACTCCTCCCTCGCTGGGACTGAAACTAAATGCTGCTGAATATTTTTTGTTCAGTGCTTTTCTCGCTATTAGGAAGGACAATAAATTGTTATTAAATGCGAAACTGCAGGCGATTAGTGAGCCGGGACCCTAGAGTATTCTCGGCTTTGTGTAAGCGATGAGAGATAGCTATGCAAAGGAGGATATTAGGGCGTTGCGCCTTATCCCCTTCGACGGATATGTGAAAAGCAGCCTGGAAACGATAAACATGAAACTTTATTATCAACCCAAGAGGGCTTAGACACGGGAAACTTGGGAAATAATCTCCTGGGGGCTCAGGCGACGCTTCCTAATACCTCATTGAAAGTTTTATAGTCAACGATCGATATAAGTCAAATTTAATTGGTTCTTTAAGTTTGTCGTCAAGCCGTTAACCAAAAACTTACACATGAACGAGGGTCTGGGAAAGCGTGGAAGTTACTTATCTAAGTAAACGCGAAAGTAAGTAAGACGTAGGCGGGAACCAATCGGCAAAGTAAATATTACAGTGTACGTAATGAAAATATATGAGAGGAGCCTCGAGAGACTACGATATCAGTTAACTGGAAAGAAAGCTTTGTGCGCAGCGGGTACTAATTCGGCCAGGACAGGCCCCGGACAGCAGCGCAGTGATTATTTTGTGCCTGAAATGAATGTTTTTATTACTCGGTACGCCTTTGATAGGCAAAGAACACAATGATTTACAGACCCGGGCCAATTAGCTAGCGGCTCAGGACTAGACGCAGCGCTGAATAGTTTTTGCGAAAAAACTAGCAGGCATTTTATCAAACGTTTACGTCTTAGAAACCGTAGTACCGTTCCTTGCCCGCTAATTATAATTGAAGTTTTGAAGTTTCATGGGTAATAGGATTGTGTTCTAATATTATTTAATATGTACTTATCTCATAAAAAAGCTGATAATAAAAAGAGCCCAAAAACGAAAACATTGTTAAAATTTGTTCAAAAATAAATATGTTACAAGCTTAGAATAACTTGTTACAAGTATTTAATATGTGCTAAACAGAGAGCGCGCTATGATACCACGTGATGACGTTAAGCCGTGAGTGCGCCATACAAATGTCATACTAACAAACGCTTTGCGAGAAAGGGAGAGAGTACCCGCTCTCTATCCCCACCAAAAAAATTAAAGGCTCATCTCAGAGATTTATCAGCCAATTTTTATTATTTTTTCAGTATGTGTAATGTATTTAATTATATTCTTCTCTGAGCTTGTTATTTGTAATAAATTAAATATTAGGACACATGCCTATTGTGACTGATAATCAGCTGTACAAGTACTTGCTAAGAAATGTAGGTATATGATACCTTCCTTGATGATACTAACCTTACCGCAGGGACTTCTAATATGTCCCATTCGACAGACATGTAGAACTCAGAAAGGTCGACCCCGACAGACACCACGTTGCTTCCCGCTTGCTCGTCCATGTGCCTCAGGTCCACCTGTACATACATAGGCACTATTACAAAATACTGACTACTATCGGCTCTGAATAATATATACGTACCAATTGAAGAGAATTTACTAAAGAAACAAGTAGGTATTACGTTAAATGTTTTGCTATGGTAGTGTATGGATATTTCTCTTATACTCTTTTGTTTTAGCATGTGACATAATTATCGTCTTATATACTGATTTTAAAATTACTGTAATAAAATAATAACTTTAGCAGTACTGTAATTTTTTCAATGATTCTTTAATTTTAAACGGGATAACAACTCTTTAAAAACTCATTTTTATTTTTGTTCGTTTTGAATCTTTTCATCGTTTTGAAAGTAACAAGTTGCATATATGAACTTTAGCAGACAAAATATTGCTATGACACATATAAAGAAATATATAGATACTTTAAACAAAACTTACCCTGAAGCATTTATTAACGAAATAATTATTGTTAAGTTTATCATTTTATGCTTTTAATGCAAGTTTTTAAACTACATTTAAAATCTAGATGTAGAGCAAAATCTATGTTTTGTCTTTTCTAATCGATATTATTAATTCTGAAGTCACATTAAATTTATAAAAGTTCATGAATAGATTTTACTCTAACACGTTGACAGCTTTATTTTAATTTATGTTAAATCTATTTAAGTAGAGTAGATGTTATTAGTTGTCGTTGTTTATTGATGATAGTTATATTTCGATACATGCACCCTGTCACACAATGTGTAGAATTCTAAGTAATCCGAAGTGTAGTAATTGCAGACTGAACTTGCTCTACGAGTCGAGTATTTTCATCTACATATTATTGAGATTCGCAATTAGTCAGGTGTCCTCCGAGCAGCCACTAAAACAATACCACAGAGTGTGCCAAGTGGGATGTACCTGAACAAATGAGATCCTTTTACGACACGTTACCACATTAAACTTGAATGAAGACAACAACAATATGCCGAATCATGCGAAGAAATAACAACATCGAATAACCAATAGTTTTACTTCACATTTCGGACCCGAATAAATGAGAGGATGACGCTCTCCGCACGGTGAGGTATTGGCGTCGTCATAATGGATGCACTACGTCGGCGTCGAGTTCCAAGCGAGTGTAGCTCAAGGGCCGACGAAGGGCATTCGATTTGTAACGATCGGCCAAACATCAGATGCGGAGGTGGAGAGCGCCGGCTCCGCCGCGCGTGTGTGTGTCGCGCGGATGCGGCCGCCATCCAGCTTGCGCTTCGTCACAACATAAGCCACAACACTAGGAAGTAAGGCGAGCATTTGAGGTCTGTACTCAACGTTGATGAACGTCAAGTCAATAACAGAAGAAAACATATTGAAACGAGGCGCAAGCATCGTTCGAGTGTGATAACGACATGCAAGGAACGCTTCGTCGACAGAATCAAAGCCAGATTCCGTCGTCCAACCGGTCCGTCTACTCTTACATCTAGCTCACAGTTGTGCGTTGCGGACTCCGTGTCTGAGTTTGAGTGGAATCGCATGTCTCATCGATCGAAATGAATACAGGTATAAGACATCATGCAATGGACTTTAGCGACACCATTTATCAGCCAGAGGGAGTCGCTAATAGGGAAAGGTATAAAATATGCAACATGATGACTAAAATGCTCGTCAGTGTTTATTTGAGCAATATGAGTGATTTCTCAACATCACTGGTTGACTTCACGTGCTGTGCTTAACCTGTTCGCGTGTATAGGTATCGTGTAAAGCTGTGTCAGAGCCGCGGCCGTGTCCGGCGACGTGCGCGGGCGGCCGCCGTGATCGGGAATGCAAGTGGTTCATAGCAAGCCGGAGTCATGCGGTGAGTAGTGTGTAACATCGACCCTAGGGGAGCATGCACAAGCGTTGTGTGACCGGTGTGTGTCGTGTGTGTGGCGCGAGCGGAGCCAGCTATGGGTATGGGGAGGTGTGATGCTCTGGCCTACGCCTTCCAGCGCCCGCCTGCCTGCGTGCAGGCCCATTCATATGTCTCTGAAGGTAACGCCGTTAAACTTTAACAAAACTTATGAGCGCGGAAGGGCGCATACGGAGCGGAATGTGTCGGAAAGGAACGGATCGAGTGAAGTTATTGCATCCCATATCACCTGGCAGTTAAAATTTTATACCTTTCCTTGTAGAGCGAGGAAGGCCGAACGAGCTAAGTGGAACCGGCCGAGGATATTCTGGAGCATTCGTGGTCACGCACGTCGACATACCGCTACGCCACATACTTTAAACATCACCATCGCAATAGAATATGTAAACTTGCAACATGTCAGATCTAAAGAGCGAGCCGCGGGCGCAAAGCGCGGGCGGGGCGCGAGCGCGCTCTACGCCACGGCCGCTCCACCTCCGTATAATCAATATGTAAAAGTGATAACATACCACATGGACAGAAAAGTAATAAATTACACGACGAATTACGTTCGAGCCAACAAGCTATTGCATGGACAGATGCCGAGACGGCGGGCCCTACTCTACGGCCCGCGCGCGGCGCCAAGCAGCGTACAGCGGGGCGTCACCTTGAAGCCGTCATACGTCCAGCTGCCTAACTTAAGCACACAGGTTTGCACGTCGTAAGGAAAGAACTCGACGTCGATCGAGCACGAGGACTTATAGACGGCGGGTGGCTGCCACACGACCATGCCGTTGTAGTACACGGTGGCCTTGGTCATCAGCGTCACCTCGTAGTTGCCGTCGGCGCTGCGGACAAACAGAGCGGTCAACGGGGCGGGGGCGGCCAGCGGCGCGCGCTATTACCTTGAATCCGTCGTACGTCCAGCTACCGAACTTAAGAACGCACGTTTGCTCGTCGAAAGGAAAATATTCCACGTCTATTTCACAGGAAGACTTGTAAATCGCGGGCGGTTTCCATTCCACTAGCCCTTGGTGGTAGATGGTCGCCTTGGTCGCCAACGTTACCTCGAAGTTGCCGTCGGCACTGTAATGTTAACGCAAGTTTACAAGCCGACCCGCGGCTCCTGCCGCGGTGCCGCGCCTTCCTATCGAGCGCTCGTGTGCACGTGTTCTCTTTAAACATAGTGTGGGTGAGTGCCATCTTATTACCTGCTGTCAAACCTAGTGTCAAAACATCGTTCTATTGTTGTGAGCAGCACCACATAGCTATTTTACCGGATAGTTTTACTATTGTCACTGTTACAAAATTTCAATAGCTAGGTTTTGTATTATGTTAAGTGTAATACGAGGTGTATTGTGCTATTATCTTCCGCAGAGACGCATGTAGCTATTTTGTCTTTTACTAATTTTGAAGGATGGAAAAACCTAATAATTCTACGTGAGTTCAGCATAATTTGCCAATTTATATTCCATTATAATTATGTTCCTTTGTAGACATGGGTACGTTTTTAACACAGAATAATTTCACAGGCAGGAGCTGAAAGTGGAAATGCATCTGTCATATCAGTTATTAATATTTTAGAAGCTGGACATAAAGGCATCCGTTGATTAGGTTTATTTAACCTATAATTATAACAATATCTACTTTTTGAAATACAAGGTACTCTGAGCTATACAACACAAATACGACCAACAAAACATACATGCGTGACCATGACGTTATATTCGTATTAAGTATTGAACATTTTAATTGGGATTTAGTTACGTAATTATGAAAACACATCAAAGAAAAACATGTTTGAAAGGGGTATAAATAAATAAGGGGGTGAGCGAAGGTTTACAAATTCTGAGTGAGGCAGCGTAGAGAGCCACACACTGCTTCAAAAGGGCGTCATTCACGACGGTTCCAGGTTAAAGGTATCAGCAAAAAGGTACATATTATGTAGTCGGTCCTTGTGCGCACAATTCGAAGGAAGGGATGGGAAATGAGTAACGATTGCTCTCCCGGCCATTTATCAAAGTCCGTCGCTTCAAGGTGCCGGCCAGGACAAAATGAATGCCACCCACATTACAAAATAAACCTGCTATATGCTAGTTTATTGTTTTTTTTATTTTTAGAAAACTGCGTTAAAACAGTTTTTTTATTTTTTTTTTTTACATCGGACTAGGCTAACGTTTGACCGCGATCTCGCCTGATGGAAAGCGATGATGCGGTCGAAGATGGAGCACGTTTGCCCAGTAATAACCTATTAACCCTAGACTTGAACACTCCAAGATTGTAATGCTGCGGAAACACAGACAGGGGCAAGGCGTTCCATTGTTTTGCTGTTCTAATTAAGAAAGTGGAGTCAAAACGCTTGGTGCGAATAAATGGTATTTCGACCAAGTAAGAATTAAAATAAGTTCTGAATTTTAATCAATATATTTCTCAATGACATCTATGACTTCCCAAGTACTATTTACGACTCCACTGAAATCTTCTGCAACATCAGCGTACAATTTTTCTATTCTTTTGTCCAACGTCTGTAACACATTTTTCACTGCTTGCATATAGTCAGTATCGCAGGTTCCCTAAAACGTTTCATAATTAATTAGGTCATTTTGCACTATTCAATAGGTATAAATTATGAAAACTGATTCACAAAATTACTCTCACCAAACTAAACGTTAAAATTACTATAACGCTGAGAGACAAGAGATTCATTTTATTTAAAGGCTCCGATTTTATTTATGTGCTCCAGTGTTGTGTCTGTCAAGGTACTGACTAAACTGGCTCGAGCCCTCGATCGTCAGCAACGGTTTAAATATTCTTACTATTTGTTAGGCCGTCACGAATTAACGTATTTACACAATAAACATTGAATACAAAATAGCCAGACATTGTCCCTACCGAAGCAATTGCGTACCGGTCCTGCATAAATTACTCTTGAAATATCTTGAAAATGTTTTCAGTTCCTATACAGAAGCCCGCTAGGTACTTTCTATGAACTCAGAAAAAACTTTTCGCTCTAACTTTGCCCTTTTATTTCGTTTCACGAACTTTAATAACGTGAAAAATAAAAGTTTAAGAAACATGAAAATCGTTCTAGGCCTTGTTGTTTATAAGTTAATTAAAATAAAAAGTTGCAAGTTACTTCGAATAAAAAGAAATTCTGTAAAGAAATCACGATATAAAGACGTCTCTTTGACAATGGCTGAGAGTTTCAATGGGATGAAAGAACCCTACAGTATGCCTTTATTCACGTTAAGAATGGTACGACTTGTAGATTTTATGTGAGATGAAATTTTAAGCTTTAATACCTAAGTATGTATAGTGTTCGCAAGAAATTCGGAAATGAAATAGAGAAAAATTTCCGAGTGTCCTTAACTTATTAATGAACGTTGTCTAATTTGTGAACTTTGAATGTATAACTAGTTAAGTAACCAATTTAAATATACATAAATTTTGGAGATTAATCTGCCTAAAATTACATATATAGCTTATTTTGATTTACGATCATCTTAATTTTTTGGTAATATAATGCGTGTTGACTGTGATGTGCGGGGGTTTGTGTCAATGTGAAAAGCTATAAAAAAAAAGTATGTATAGTTAAAATACAGTTTTTTAAAGAAGTTAAGTTTAACGACAGGCAAAGCAGCGGTACACGTACGGAGTGCCAAATAAACAATTCTATTATAAAATGTGGTCGAACGTACGTAGAAACGTTACTTAAATATAAGCAATGCGTAAACTTACTCTGTCTCGTTTTCGTTCAATTTCTGCCCACGAGAGGTTGACAGAGCATTGTGTATGTTTATCTCTAACATTAGTATACGCTAGGCAGTCAGAAGGTAATTAATTTGTTTAAAGTACAGGTTTAGTGAAAAATATTAATAAATTTCATGCGTATATAGTTACTGAGATTTCTCAAATAATTACTCAAATCGGCTAGTAAAGTTCCGATAATTTGGTCGGATTTTGAAGGGATGCTCTGTCCCTTTCCCGCAAATTGAGAGTCAGTATGGACTTTGTAAGGCGTATTTACAAGTGAAGTCATTAGTAGATAAGTATAGCGCGGTCACTGTCTAACAGGACATTTAAATGCTATATCTTCCTTACTTTTGAACACATTTCAATTTCAGTTTGGTTGGCTCTATTTATGGTCAACTTTTTAATAAAACGATATAAAATAATCAGACCGATAGTCTATTAAATATAACAACTTATAAGAAGGCCTCAAAATAATTAAAATAGTTTGTAAGTTAATTTGCTTTTGACTAACTAAAAACGTACAAATCATAATGCACAAAATCCCCACTACACTTGAGGGATTACTTATAGAATCCCGGACCTAAATATTGATTTTATTTTTACTTGGAATGGTTCTTAGAACGAAGATGAAAAATAAAGTAAAAAGGTATCGAACTTAATGGGCCGAAGAATTGAGTTTCGATAAAATTGGATGTTCCCACTGATGTCGAAATGTTTTAAGAGAACATTATTGCGACGTTTTTACATTATGTAGGTACTGAAGTAACATAGAGTGACGCATACATACTTAGCACATAATGTACCTACTCGTAATTGTACCGACTCTTATGTTTTTCAAAGAGAATTCAGCGTTTGACCATTTGTTTGTTGGATAGTAAGCTTCGATGTGATCGAAGATGGAGTATGTACACTTAGAAATAAGCCTATTCACAGTGCCTGACATTTACAGGATGTATACAAACCCAAAATAATCAAGTCCATAGATCTAGAAGAGACCTTGAAGAAAGGTTACACGTATACTGCTGCTTTGCCTTTTAGATTTTAGAGAGTTTTAGTAGAACAGTTAGCAAGCAAGGGAAGCTCTTTGCGATCTCACTTGTTGTACAGCACGATGTCTGGTCTCCAGATGTGGTCTGAAGGTACGTGGAGCATGTGGACGCCGCCATACTCCTTGGGCTCCCAGCGGAGCTTGTAATCATACCAAGACTGTTCAACCCACAGGTTCGTCGTCATAATCTGGTTCTTGAGATTCTGGAACAATTATAATATATACATATATATATTTGAGTATGATAAACTAATGTAATATGCACGAATTTATGATTAATTCATGATTTAGGAGAAAGTACAAACAGACACCCGGTTATGTCCTAAAACTGCGACCAGAACCACAGGAGGATGGGCAGCAGCGTCCTATCAGTACACGGTGAACGTACTGTGATCCCCAAGCCACCCGCCAAGCGTGGGGATTATGACAACACCCCTCTAACAGGGGAAGGCCTTTGTTTAGCAGTGGACATTTAATGGGTGATGATGATGATGATAAACAGACATCGATATTTTTTTACCGACATGCAAAGTCTAAATTTGGGTGTGGCATTGGGTAATGGGTGGGTCAGCAAAAAAAATATTTATCACAGGATGCCTTTTCTATGTATCTTATAGAGTAGGGCTCTACTTGAAAAAATAGAAAAGGAAAAGGTTTTTTTAATTCAATATTTTCAGTAGTGGTGCTGAGTCTACATTTTATACATTATATCAAAATTTCAGGTCTGTAACTTATTCTATTTAGAAGGTAGAGACCTGTGACCAAAGATTCCATACTTTACTACATTTGACATATTCGGACCAACATACGTCGGCGGCGGCGTCGGCACCGGCGCGGCGGCGGAGCTAAAGGAATACGTTTGCCCTCTGGGCAATTTATATTCGTGCGTTTGCAACATTTGTGTTTGTGTGGTCTAAACTCAAGAATAAATAGATCATCTTCTATCTACTCTGAGCCTCTGAGGGTCTGAAAAAATACCTACTCGTACCTACGCACTACTAGTTTATTCTAAGTTATTTCTATTTTAGAAACTATTGTAAACACTAATTTACATGAGACAACAAAGAGAATGTAAATACTCTTATGTCTAAGAAGGCTGCAGAGTTGAGTTAAGCAAGAACCATGAATATTAATTAATAGAGAGACTTTCAAGGTGGTTGACAGGCATCAATTAAGATATTTTTGCTCCTGACCACAGATCGTGTATATCTGTGCTCTTGACAGGATTTGTTGTATACCTATGTCATGTCACTGATGTCAGTGTCAAGTATATATATGTTATCAAGGTCACGTGTGTGCGGCACTCTGTTTTTTAACATGGCTACTGCCCCTTTGTTTGTTGCGGCAATTTTGCCATCAACAGTGAGGGAGGAGATAATGAGATTGTTTAATTATCCTGGTTGATGACACTACTAACAGAAAATAATAAATGAAAAAACTAAAAACGGACATTGTTATTATTCTAAGGTGCGGCTCATCGGTATTATGGGTCGATGGGCCTAGTATCAGTAACCGATTAACTAAATCTGTTGTGGCACATCCTTGGAGCATTCTTGGTAAATATCTTCAAACAAGTCATGGTTGCAATCAAAGTACTTAAAGTAAGGCACGGTCAAGTCCAATCCAAGACATGCCCAAGTGAAGTAGTGATTACTACCGGAGGATTCTAAGGAGTTTTAGAGTTCAAGCACGTTAACGAACATAATATAATAAACAATCAGTCACTATCACAGATTTAGTTTACGATAGGAAAACAATACATTGAGGCGACGATTATAACACGTTGGCGCCAAAATCTACCTTTTAAGTATTAAAATTTAATTTTTTGCCAAAAAGCGTATTTACTCAGAACGAAAAAAACACCGAAACAGGTCGTTAAATTCTGTTATTCCGTTACTTACAATTCTAAATAAATTGAAGAAGCTTTTCTGTATTCGAACTTAAGTTAGATTAACATGGAGTGAGCTTCGTTTATCTATTATAATTTAACTTCACCTTCAAATCAATCCACTGTCACTTCAAAGGATCTCTTTCAGATCAAACATGAATAACTAACTAATTGGACTAAGACTACTTTTCCTGTTTAGCAGGTAATCGGTAAAAGCATTTAATTGGAAGAGATAGAAGATTCAGACGACTGCTCGTTAGGTATTTATACGACATTATCGAATCAACTTCTCTGCCCTAATTTTCTTTTCTTAAGGCGCTGAAACTTTTCAAATTTCCTGTTCATAGGTAAAAGTAGAATTGCTGAAGAGTATTCGAAGAAAGTTTGTCTCTCTATCAAAGTTTTATGGACGTGTCCAAAAAGGAAACACACCTAAATCCATTACATAGCTGGCTTGCTGCTTGTATTTATACACTACTCGAAGGGGCAGTCTGTCCACTCATGAATGTTGGCATTTACTAGTAGTAATGTATACTTACTATCTAGCATCTGTAAATGTATGCCTTTTCAATTCTAGACACTGCAACAAAGAGCTCGCTACACCACGCTTAATGTCACATAACTCTCTTGTTCTAATTCAACATTTGAATTTTTTTGTGATGCAAAAATATATGACTCCAATTAAAGTAGTAACACACAATGTGTTATGATTTGAAGCAATATCAACAAGATTAAAAAATCGACCAAATGCGAGTTTTTAGTTCAATACTGGTGATGGCCAACACTTTATATCAAAATTTCAGGTCTTTTACTTATTCTGTATAGGTATAAGAGTGTATAGGAGCAAGAGAGCTGTGACTTGCTTAGACGGACGGACGGCGGAGAGAGAGCAATGGGGCTCCATTTGCCCTGTTACCCTAAAAATGAAAATGTTTGCTATAAATACGTAGCCCGGGGTACTTAGGTCTAACATTCGGCTTTATTGTTCAACTGATAATTGCTTACCTGTTTTGAGCGATTCTGTTTAGGTGATGCGAAAGTTGCGCGACCGCAAACCGTATCACGGCGCGTTAAGGTCCACGTCTGTATGATTTTCCGCACTATGCTGTTTCAGCGTTATTTCCCGCGCGTTAAGCCGTAAGACCCCTGGGGCCTTACGGACAACAGCTAATTGCGGCACCTAATCCGCTCAGTTGGAAAATCACGCGAGCGTGTACCTTATCGCGCCCAGATCATCGCGCCTTATCGTATCGTAATTATTACGTGACAGCGAAAAGCGAAAGGTATAATTTTGACTAGCTATACTAAATTGTTAAGTATAACATACAAGTCCAAAAATAAATAAATAACTTAACTTGCCCCATCCATAAAGCTATGCCGCGGAATTATCCCTTTAACACTCTGTTGGATTTATGCCTCACTTCGAGATGGCCGAATGGAAGTCACTATCTTGGTATGTACCTACCCCACCTATAGGTATAATATTACTCGTTCCATTTGTGTAGGTAGCGCTGTTTTACTGATTTCAGGAAAAACGGGTTTTAAAATAACGGACTAACCAGCTCTAATAATACGAATAATTTTGATCGAGTGTCTGTTGATTTGGCAGTATCAATAATTTTGTCCGAGATATACATAATATATACCTACTACGTGATCGCTTACAATTTTTTTAAATAGATGATTATAAGTCACTGATACAACATTAAATTTATACTGGCTGTGATTGTCGATTTGTCCTTCAGTCAGGTAAATATATAGCAATGGATCGAAGTGTTATGATTTAGTAACTGGAGAAACATAATTCATGTAATTTTTATCTAATCCAAAATATCTTATATCATGATCACTGAAGGGGGGGTCCTGCTAGTTTAAATAAGGTCGACTTTAGTAATGTTTCAGAGCTTCATTTTCTGCACTTATTGAGTTTACATGTAGTAGCGTATACACACGCATGCAAATTAGGTACCTTGCAGTTTTTTTTTGTCATTACAACTTTTCCACATGCTCATTTATCAACTTTTATAGCTGTCGATGTTTTTACCTACCACTCAGACCTACCCCTCCTACCTATACTTTACACAATGGCACGGTCTTGAATACTTCGTCCTTTAGTTCGTCAGATGAAGCTTTTCACATAATTGTGAACGAACTTCACGAACTGAATAAGTATAGGAATTAGTTCGTTTGATCTTTATTTAAATGTATATACGACAGCAAGATTTAAATATATACGACATAATATACTACACAATACGACAGCAAGACTATATACGACAGCAAGATTTAAATTTAAGAGGTAAGATTTCCTAAATAATTTAAACCAACGTTCTTATCTTGAAAACTGCGCATTCTACAATGCCAATAGCAAGCAGTTAGGTATAGGAAATTGCACGGAAATTGGAAAAGTCGGAAAGTATTGGCAAAGTAAATACTGTCGTAACTTGTCAAAGATACGAGCAACGATGTTTGATGTAAAAACATTGCATTAATCTTAAAGTTATATCAATCAAATGTAAAGTATTTAATTGACAGCTACAATAATATTGGGTGCGTTCGGGTAGCCCCTTGGTAGCAAAAATAACTGTTTCAAACGCCAATAACGATCACATGTAGCGTTCGTTTTGGGAATGTGTGTTCAACTGTTGCATTTTTAACTGTTTTCGCTTACCGTTCGGATAGGTTGAACAGTTAAAAATGCTGTCGTAAACTGATACTTTTGACCAACTTTTGACCCGTCTCGCGATATGAGTCATTGTAGTAGTTTTTTGAGATTTCGATTTTGAAGTTGGTTTTTCGCGGGGTTTTAGTGTTTTTGTTTGCGCGCGACTGTAACAATTCTTAGGTATCTTGTTTTACAACAAAAAAAGGCGGGATCAGTTGTTAATAATTCTAATTACAGAATTACTACAATATGGCTCATATGGTACGAAGTGCAAACGTTAGTTGCGTTTGCAACATTAATGGTACAAACAAAACTAATTGGTTGCATCTGCACCATGTTAGTGCAAGTCAAAGGTGCAAATGACAATATCAAACAACAAGTCAAGTGCGTGCTATCGCTGTGACATTTACACCACTACCCACTGGTGACTCTAGCGTTCGTTTAAGAAAGGAAGCAAAAGAGACAAAAGAGAAAAAAACTCATAAGGAACATGTAAGGAACGCTTTACGCTTTACGCCAATTTTGACAATGCCAATAATGCTAATATAGGCTAACTGAACTGAACGCTGAATTACTATGGGTCTAATAAGCAAGCTCAAAGTCGCACAATGAGCTATGGAGAGGGCTATGGTCGGGGTTTCTTTGCGAGATCGAATCAGAAATGAAGAGATCCGTAGACTAACGAAAGTTACCGACATAGCCTACTGGATTAGCAAGTTGAAGTGGCAGTGGGCAGGGTACATAGCTAGCACGTAGAACAGATGGCCGATGGAGCCGAAAGATTCTCGAATGGACCACGGACTGGTAAGCGTAGCGTAGGACGTCCACCCACAAGATGGACAGACGACCTAAAAGAGACCGCAGGTAAACGATGGACGCAGCCTGAACTGAACGCACCTATTGTAGTAAAAAGCAATGAAAACATTTTCTTTTAATATTTTACTGAAGTATATCGGGTACCTGCAACAGTCTAAAAACCTAGCATGTGACCAGAATACGTGGTTTTCATTCATCTTTTTACAGGGTATGTTAGTTATTCAGTACTATTCCCCTCATCCACCGATTTTTAAAGAAGTACTTCTTTTAAAAAAAACCCGATAACGGTATTTTAGGCGGATTACATTTCGCAGACGACACACCTAAACAATAAATAAAGTAAAAAACCACCCTTTTATTTTAAAAGACCTATTCTGCGTCACATAAAGGGGTGCGGTCAATTTATTTTTTCATTACTTACATATCTTACTTACATGTGGGGCTGCATTAGACCGCTCAGAGCAATTTATTGATGACACAATGATTCCAAAACATGGTACTGAATTACATTGCTAACATGTACCTTGGTACATAAGAAATAGTGATAGTCTACCTTCAAGTAGAGTTCGTTTAAAATTTCATTCGAAAGTACGCAGATGCTCACGATCGGTTCAGGCGTTTGGGAGCTACAATGCCAGAGATAGACACATAGATACCTACACACGTTAAACTTAGGTATAGCTCTCCTATATTTGCATCGGGGGTGAAAACAGTTCAGAATCTTCCTACCAAAACGTATGTTTATAAAGCCCACGACATTCGGGTGTAATTTCAGCCAAACTCTTGCAATTGTGGCAATTTACTAAAGTGGAAATGCGCACGTACGTGTCCTCACGTTGGAAGTACCGACACACATGTGTAATGTCATCCTACACTACACAAATAACGATATACTTTATGACTCTGGCTACTGTAAGAGAAAACGGAATAGCTGCTAGGGACATTCTATTGTGTGTTCAACCAATATGTATAAAGCAAGCGTACAAGCATTATGGCGACTGACTCTTGTTGCGAAACTGGATTTAGACCTCAGATCAGACAAACGAGGGAGATATGCCTTAGTACAGTTATCGTTCGTGATTAAATATCTCCGTTTGTCATCCACTTTTTTCACCATACCGTTAAACCGCTTAATGCAAAAACTGTAAATAAGGCACACTTACTTATTTTCCACGCTCACTAATAAACTTTCAGTCACACTAATAAAATAATAGTCCACATGCTAAAAGGGCGGCAGGACGTGTGCAGTTCAACGAAAGGCATCAAGCCTGATTTACACCTAATGTGTTCGCACCCACCACGCCATCTCACCATATCTCCCTTGTTTATCTGATCTGAAATTGAGACATTCAACGACAATAAAAACCAAAAATACACCAATACCACCACACCACCAATACATTCACTAATATTCACTGGGCCAGCATGGTGGAGTAGGACCCATCCTCCCTCCCTCTCTCTGAGAGAAGGCCTGAGTCCCAGCAGTAGAAACATGATAGGCTAGCATGATAGGATAAGAAACATGATGAATTGATGATGATGATGATGATGATAAACTAAAAGTTACGGTATTTGATCGTCAAATATAGATCTCAGAATTTACTGGTTTGTGTGTTTGTCGATTATTTTATAGGCAAGTAGATAGTTTATTTTTAATTCAATTTTTAAGTTGGAATATGAGCAAAAATCAGATAAAAGGGTTGTTATATAGGGGGTTTTACTGTTCGGGGCGACCAACTAGTTTGTGTTCAATTTTATTATATTCATAAACCCCAAAATGTTGTATGATTACATTAAAACACATAGTCATATCATTATATTTCAGAAATATGAGTAGGTACATTATAAACCAATAAGATATACTTATAGTAAAGTAAAATATTTAACCCAAATTCCTTATTTTACTTAATGCGACGTTGGAGCGGAAATACACTAGTGATTCGTCAAAGATAACAGTTTTGAGATAATAATATACTTATTTCATTTAGCTAAATATTCCACAAATATCCGCGAAATAATAACTACAAAAGTACTTTATATAGTTTGAAAATAATACATAATATAAAATAGAATAAAGCATGGTATTCATAATACGACATTTAGGACCACCATATTTATTTGGGTTTATTTCATTGCAAATAATCCCATCAAATATGCCTGCCTAAACATAAACTGACTTGGAGATAGTTCGCTATTTGTGGGGTGAAACGACCGCCGCCGTCGACCGAAATGAACCAACTTTCGTCGACCCCTGACACCCGCCGATACTGACAGTTTCCGTTTTCACTGGTAGAGACGCCAATATCATAATAATTCACATAAATTAAATAATTTCTTGATTTTAGGATAGTTACGAGTGGATGTGCTAGTATGATTCAACAAAAAAATATTGTTATGCAAATCTGTAATATCATATTAATAGTCTGATCATCTCATTCCACTGAAATACGTTTTTTAATACTTACATTCACTTTATATCTTAGTTTTAAGAGCTTATCTATCACGTCAATACGCCCAATTTAAACCTGATTTATTAGTTGAACAAATATTTTTTTTACCACTAATGTCGTCCGTGAATATTTTATTTCCCACCGAGGCGCGCTATCACCCACTTTGTATCCCCAAAGGATATTAGATTTCCCTCACATGACCATGGCCGTATAAAGCCGACTCGATAGCTGCCGACAACTTTGTCCTTATTTACTTTCTTACAGATAAAAGTCCCTCTCAGGAAAGATACCTATGTCCTGCAGATTAATTTATTTTCTGGAGAAAACTTCGTCTCGATTCGATTCATAAATATGTTATTAGCTGTGCTGCGTAGACTGCTCTCGTAGCTCTTATCTGTCTTATATCTATCTATATCTATATAGGTACATCCTTTGTTCTGGTCGTCATCAGCATCAAAATAGTAGTATTAATAAACAGTCCTTGTTAATGTATGTGTCCGTTGTCTGGAATAAAACATGATTATCTTAAACTTACCGCTTTAATAACGCTAACAGAGGCGGGACCAACTGTACAAGAAAATAGCGCGAGACGTATTACGCCACCTTCAATTAAGCCCTCATAAAATGCTTTTAAGTGCTTTATTGTTCCCTCGGTGTTTTTTGTTATTTATAAACAATATAAGTTTTCTTTTTTTAAAGACGTAAAACCTGTAAAACTGACCCTAGAACATTTGGCCCCTATTTTGTAAGAAACCTTTATTTATTCGATTTAGCAAAACAATTTTGCAACAGAAAATAATAATAAGCTAACCTACAAACAAAATTATAACATTGAATTAAATAATACACAATAATGTTTGTACAAAGCTAAAGATAGAAATAAAAACGAGACGTAAGTATATAAGAAAAAAAACGCAGTAGCATTAGAATTACATGCTATACCCAACATTTCTAATTTATAAGTCCATGACCTCGGTAGCTCGATTAATTAAGTTGGTGTTTACACTAAGGCCCAAATTTGGTCACAAAGTTCGTGAAATTCTTGTTTAAGTTTGCGATAATCTTTGACATCGAGTTCGCGACATCTAAGTGCTGTTGTAAGACTAATAAATAAAATAACTGCGAGACACTCTCTGAGAGCTCGAACGATGTTATAGAGGTGGGAACTAAGTTTGCGTTAAAGATATCTTCCGAAGTTGTCCCGTGTCTGAGGTAATGGGTAGTTAGGCTACAGAAGTTTCGGGCTATAAAGCTACTTGCGCAAATTGTTTGAAACACATTAGTAGGTTCACTCACCTAACTTGAACAGTTAGTCAATTTTGATAGTTGAACTCTTGGCCTTGACTTAATTTAGGTACTAACCTAAGTGAAGTATGAGGTATGCACAGAAAAAAAAATATAGGAAGCAAAACCACGATAGCTTAGATCTACAGAATAGGTTGTGAAATATAATACCTATGAAATTAGATTTGACCGCCGTGTAAAACTACCTAATGAACGCAAAAACACAAACGAATATTAATCATGAGTTTGGTTATGTGGTACTACGAAACAAGTAAGCGTAATTCTCGATACATAAATAAAAAATAATTAATGGAGGGTAGACGTAAAGCTGATAATCGTAGCGAAAGTCAATATGACTTAAATAAATTGATTGATTTTTTAACCGACTTCAAAAAGAAGGAGGTTATCAATTCGACTGTATGTTTTTTTTTTTACAATGTTGTGGATCCAAACATCTTTTGTTATAGCAATGTCAAGAAAAAAAATAGTTGATTTCAAGTTTTCAAGTGTTGTCGAAAAACAAGTCATAGTCACCACAGTCAAGTTACAACATAGTCTGGTAAGTCACGTTCAAGTCATGTTCCAGTAAAAAGTGGATATCGACTTTACAAGAGGCTTCAATAGAGTTTTGGAAAAACTCATGATATTACATCACTTGCCTAGAATCGTGCAAGTAATAGAATAATTAATGAATAATAATCCAATATTATTACACATAAACACTCAAATTTTGAAAAATAACATGTGGCGTCATGTTTTTTTACGTTGGCGCCAAAAACCAAAGTCAGTATTGTCTGTATGGTCTTCGTCTTCAAAAGGTAAGGTAAGTCCCAACTCTGATTCAACATCGCCGGTCAACTAGATGTCATTGTCTGACGCGCTACTTAGTACTTTATAGACGTATCTACAACAGCAATAACTCTGCTAATAGAGTATTAATAGGCTGTTGTAGTGTCTATTAGACGCTAGGATGGCAATAGTTCGGCAATTGTCATTAATATTTACTACTACTGTATACTTTGCGTTACGGGTCAGCGATGTAAACAAAAACAAAATACTAGCCATCCAACTCTTCGACCACAAACATTGTTAGAAGATTTAGAGAACAAAACCATTCGAGTTAGTGTAATGAAAAACAAAGTGTTAGTGTGTAAAGTGTAGTGTAGCGCTACCTATAAAGTACACGTGAACAAAATATCTTCCCCTTAATAGATACAATAAAAAGGATGTTATTGGACACATTCTTAGTTTTTAAAATAACATACGTAGAAGCTTAAGTTAGAATTAAATTACTTATCCTAATATTAGGCTAGGGTTTAATTAAATTAAAGGGCGTGCAGGTACTTATAAAAAAATCTTCATTGGGATAGGAATATCTATAATAATTATTTATAATACAAGTGCGGTAAGTTGGTTATTACAAACGAGTAGACGAATGTACGTATGTACGAATGTAATGTATAGTCACGAGTTTGTAATAACCAATCCGAACGTGTGCCATACAACGTTTTACAACACATTAGCGAGAAAAAAACAAAAAATGGAAATTAAAAAAATACTGTAAAGTACACGTACGGTGCTATACAACGGAGCGTGCGGTAAAATTCATTATCGCACGCTCCGTTGTATGATCCGTAATGTTTAACTTTCGAACGATGTATACAGGCTTCGTATGTCGCGGCACTTTTTGAGCAAATGTGTTGCAAATACTTTTACAGTAGGTACATTTCTTGCGTCCTAATACAGAGAATTTTGTAAAGTTAGTCACATTAGATTAAACAAAGCAAATGGAAATTATGGTAAAATCGAGTAAGCTAATCCCACCCGGGTCCGGTTCGTGGACAGCCGATGCTCAGGTAAATTCATGAATAAGCCTATTACCTCGAAACGTGATCTAACCCCTGCTTGTCTTCATGTATCCCTAGTATCCGATGCTATTTGTCTTATAGTTGCATTTCATTTAAAGCTCCCAAATATTTTTCGTATTCTGATTTCGAAACTAAGAAAAGCTTTTTATTTAATAAGACGTTAGGTACATAATAATATTTATAATTATGTATAACTGAACATGAATACCTTTAAATGTAATTTGAAACTTATCATTTATTAGATCTACTTCATATAAGTACTTACTTTAAAAGTTTTTATAAGCAGATGCGGTAACCGCGCTCTGTATTGGCAATATCAAAGCAAGGCAATCGCCCGGAATTCGCCTTGTCACACACCGCTCAGTTTTGCTGGTCGTCACAGTGTTGAAAGTTGCCTGGAAGAGACCATTCTCAGCAATAAGACTGCTTTTTATGACCATGTTTAATGTATTCTTCTTTTAAAGTAATCTGTCAATAAAGAGTTGTTGTTGTCGTTTTTAGCCAACTTCAATAGGAGTTTCTCAATAGCGCACCAATAAACTGTAAACGTCTTAAGTCCCAACAAATTCTATTTCCACCAACAAATTACGTAGAAAAGTTCTATGTAACGTTTTCTTAGAGTTCGTACACTACTATATAGTGTCGATCTCCAGAATTCACTTCTTATGCTAGTCACACTGTGCGTTGGTTTACCCATTCCGTTGTCGCTTGTCCAGATTAAGGTCGAGCAAGCCCGACGCTTTATTCTGGGCCCAGTTAATCCCTTAATCAACGTGACCCGCGACTACATTTTTGACAAATTGCCCGTACGGGCTCTATACCCTGCTCTAACGAGATAGTGAAAAGTTGTGTTCACGGAAATGTGAAAAATTGCGCTTCCACTGAAATGGATGACAGGGAAACTTTAGGACGAGTGAAAAGTTTGAAAAATTAGAAGTAAAATTTGATTAATGAAGTTCTAAGGAGACGATAAATCCCACTGAAGTGCGGCTGTACTTAGTAAACATGTTTATAGGTCCTATATTATGTCAGAGTTTCATAGTAAGGACTAAACAAGACTAGGTATATTAGGGCGGTGATTTGTGGTGTTCTTACAGATTACTTACTTGCTGAAGTGCCAAAGCAGTCAATATTTAACATGCCATCAAAACGTCTACGCATTAACGAAAGCTAGTATTTTGCTCATAAGGTAAATTGCTGTATCATGTAACGGTATACGCTGCCATCTTGGCTTTAATACCAATAATCCAGTAAGCTTTTTAGATGGTTTTATCGTTCAGGATATATGACAAAATATCAACCAGCCCGTTTACGGCTGCCAAATGCTCACTCGAACGAAACCTATTGCACGCTACAGATCTGCAGTAGCGTTATTGTGACACTGATGATTTAGCACAAGTTGTAATGCAAGACTCAAATCAAAACAACCGGGCCAACATCGCTTGTAGTAGAAACTGTTCCTTAGACAAATCTCTTTTTTGTTTCAGGTTAGAGTAAATTAGCATCATTAACAAAGTTCTGTTAAGTAAAACAGAAATATCTGATCCTAATTCATCGAGATATATAGAGTCACAAACGTGAAAAAAATTATTAGAACGAAAACTCAGCGCACGCTATGCATTGCGCCGACTTTTTGGTTAGTTGTACCTTGTAAGGCAACCGCGATCCGACTATAACGCCACGCGATGCCAGTGCTACGATGACAGCGGACAAGCGACGTTGAACAGTATGCAAGCGACATAACGTCTAAATTGGAGTAATATATTGATGTCTAGGTATGTATAACGACGCTCGGACTATTTTTGACTGTTTTCCCTTAGAGATTGTGACTTATTATATTTATTTATTTTATTTATATATAAGTATGTATTTAAAAATATCTATGTATGTATATCAGTCTCTGGCAGCCTTATCACAAGCTTTCCTTAGTTTGGGGTCAGATGACCGTGTGTGCAAAAATGTCCCCAATATTTATTTTATCTATACTATTATACTAAAACTAATATACTAATAATAATATTATAAAGAGGAAAGATTAGCATTAAGTCCTCCAATTGTACATATCTACTTAATTTGTAAGTGTGCAATAAAGTATTAAAATAAATAAATAAGATTTGTATGTAAGTATGTTTGTAACGAATTGGATCAAAAAGTACTGGACCGATTTTAAAAATTCTTTCACTGTTGGGAAGCTACACTATCCCCGGGTGACATAGGCCGTAACGTACGCCGTGACGTATATAATCTATACCCGTGCGAAGCTGGGGCGGACCGCTAGTTTATTTATAAATACCTTATTCTACTTGAAACGACGTTGAGGCGGAAATACACTAGAGATTCGTCTAAGAAATAGTGTTAAAGATAAAGTTCCGCGAAGGAACGCCCGATTTTATCAACTATCGACTTTTAATAAGGCATTGACAATAACAGATATAAGTATGTATGTATAAAGAACTTAAGACAGAAAAAAGTTGATGATAGTATGTTTTATTAATAACTGCCAAACAGGTTTGGTTTTAGGCCTTTCGTACACAAGGATACGAAAGTATCGGAAACTCGAGGAAACTAACTTATCCTTTTATTAGTTAGTTCACAAATATCATCATCATAATCAGTCTATACTAGTGCACTGCTGGACATAAGCTTCGTCCAAGGTACTCCAATCAACCCGATCTTCGGCTTTTCTCGTCCAGCTGTCTTACTATATTGTCTCTCTAACAAGTCTCAGGGCGTCCTACGCTACGTTTGCCGATTCGTGGTCTCCATTGTAGAACACGTCTACACCAACGGTACACAAAGTTCACTTGTAGCAGCTACTATTTTTTTCTTCTAATTCTTGTTTATTTAATATCTACGAGAGTAAAAAGGGGACATAATATATCCAATATCACACATAACCACAGGCGCAGTGTTCACAATCTCTCATTTTTTTCCAGTTTTATCTCAATCCGAAAGGGATTTCCATTGACTGGCTAACTTTGTTTAATTAAATTTAAACATCGAGCAAACTCTCGTCTCGTGAGGCTAAATGTTTTGCGCTTCTAGTCAATTCTCGTCATACTTTGGTACATAGGTAAGGTAATTGAAATTACATATTATTATTTTAATTTGATTGGATTGAGCCCAAATTTGGCAGATACTTTTTACGTTATCAAAATCCATTTTGACCTCGGTAATGTAAGGGAAAATCTGAATAAAGAACTTATGGGTTTATTTATATTTCTCATACGAATTCATTTGGAGTCGGTAGTAATGGCATTTTTTTGGGTTCCGTACCCAAAGGGTAAACGGGACCTGAACCGTAATAGATAGCCAGTTGAAATTTTCAGAGAATATGTAATGTTACGGCGGATTAAGTAAGAAATAATAATAATAATGTCAAAAAGTAAAACTAAAGGGGGTACAACAAACTTTTGTTTTAAATGTGTGTGTTTTGTTTTGTTAATGTATTTTTGTATTTGCTCTAGTGTAAAAACGGTAATACGTACAAGCGTCAAACTTGGCATGATTATAATACTCACACTAAAGTAAAACTAAATAATAAATACTAGCCAAGTGCGAGTAGGTGACAAATTTCTGTTCACCGGCGGTTCTCGTGCGATCACCGAAGTTAAGCAACGTCGGGTGTGGTCGGTACTTGGATGGGTGGCCGCCTGGGCGTGATGTTGTCTTTTTGTTGCTTGTACTTTGTGTGGCGGTACGTAACCCTCAGTGTGCGAGCCTGACTCACACTTGGCCGGTTTTATTTATAATCTGTCTGTGAAATATCTCTTTCCTAAATACGTTGCGCATGAAAAACGATAACGGCCTGAAGGTAATATTGAAAAACATTAATAAAACTCCATAAACACGCTCAGCGTGTTCATACCGCGATAAATTTAAATATTTATCGGAAGCCAGTATCAAAGTTTAGGTTCCCTTGTAATTTGCTTTGTCAATAGCTTTCGTTTTGGCTTTGTTTCTGATTAACAAACTTTCGGCTAATGTGTGCACTGTATGTAGCCGAATTTGTGTTAGATATTCTGTAATAAGTAAGCAATAATATAAGTAGTAACAAATACACAATTTTTTTTTAAGTTTTCAAGTGCCTTTATTAACTTAATAAAATACAAGCTAATACTAACACTACAAATACAGTTAGACTGCCCATAGACCATTGCAGGTCTAAAGAAAATCCAAATGCTCAAGCCCACTACCAGTTGGCAGCGTACCCAGCATGCTGGCGGCATTACCACGCTGAATGGCAATGCTTATGCGTTGGGCCAGAAACACGCCAGCCCTAAATTTCTAAAATTATAGATTCAACATTGCCAATACAGTGCTTATAGGCGAAACCACATCATTAATAAGAATACAGTTTCACATTTGATAAATAAGTCGTAACGCCGTTGCAATTTAGTTGATTTATGTGAATGAGCGTTTATTTGAAATGATGTTGAAAATACATATTATACAAAATATGAATATTTTTATTTATTTTTATTCAAACACTAGCTGACCCGACAGACGTTGTCCTGTCTCAGAACTGTCAAATGCGCGAAGATAAAAACGTAGTTAACTTTTTTGAAATTTTCCAATTTTCTTAATTTTTCTTTCCTTAAGAGCCATCTACAAAGTATTAGAAAACTTGAAGAATAAAAAAAGATGAATGAAATCGGTAAAGTCGTTCCCAAGTTATGGCGTGACCAAGGTAAATAGGGATTAATTTTTATATATATTTGCATTTGGCCGCCAACTCGCCTGGTGTTCGGTCTACGATGGAGCACGCTTTCCTAGAAGAAACCGATTCACTCGTATTCACTATATTTAGGTATAAGTGACATATGAATATACTTAATAATCGTGTTTAATATATACTTTTTTTAACGCGGATAAGTCTGCGTTTGGCAACCAACTCGCCTGTTTGTAAGCGACGATGTGGTCGAAGATAAAGCACGCAGACTTAAAAGAGTTTGAGTGCTCATGAGATCTATTGTTTGTCAGCCAACTGTAAGCTTTAAATAAATGGTACAAATAGTAATTAATTTCTACTTATACTTTACCCATACCATATTTGACACCTTGTATACCTAAATGTTGACTATTAAATAAATAAATAAATAAATATTCGGGACATTTTTTTTCACACACGGTCATCTGACCCCAAACTAAGCAAAGCTTGTGATATGGCTGCCAGAGACTGATATACATACATATATAGTTTTAAATACATACTTAAATAGATAGAAACAACCAGATATAGAACAAACACAAATGTTCATCACACAAATGTTTGTCCTAGGCGGGAATCGAACCCACGCCCCCAAGCTCAGAAGGCAGGTTCACTACCAACTGGACCAACTATTGACCTCGCATTTCGGTTTCTTAATTTTCCACGAAATTTTAATGATATTCGGGACCTTCTGGAACATTTTTTGCACACACAGTCATCTGACCCCAAACTAAGCAAAGCTTGTGATATGGCTGCTAGAGACTGATATACATATATATTTTTAAATACATACTTAAATAGATATTAACAACCAGATATAGAACAAACACAAATGTTCATCACATAAATGTTTGTCCTAGGTGGGAATCGAACCCACTCAAGCTCAGTAGGTTCACTACCAACTGGACCAACGGGCTATGAAAATATTAATGTAAATAACATATAGATATTTCCTAACACAAAATACAAAGCCTTCGTTTAGCCGCTTTATAATTACCGATAGATTTTTGCGTAGTAAAGTGTAACTAACTGTTCACAGCTCCACGCATTTTGGCTACGGCAGTAAGCACATATAGGACACAAAGGGCTTACTTAATTGCTAAAGTACACCCCTTGGTAAAATAGTGGTTGAAAGGCTCGCTCTAACAGTTTTCTGTTTTATGATATTTACTGGTCAAAAAAACTAATCGTAATATATATTTAAATTTTAACTGAAAAATTTCGAAATAAATTGCATCTACTCTCATAAAAGTGGGCTATAGATAATGGTTTCCATAGGACAGAAACAATCCCAGAAAAGGGTATGTATTGATAACCACAAGAAAACCGATTTCTTTCACTCCGGTGATTTATGGAATCAGATTTGAAATACCTACGTATAGGAGACAGCGCGGCGCCTGAAAGAAAAACGACACGGGTACACTGTGTGAATGCGACACTTACGAGCATTCTCGCTCCCCACAGGGCTAGATTTGTAAAACTGAAGTGTCCTACAAAAACTGGGTCGCGGGCCCGAGGCGTTGATGCAATTCACATATATTTAAATTCCAAATGCGGCGCGCAAGTGCAAGCAATAGATGCATCACGCGTCCACTCCGCGCCGAAAGCGGCGGATCCCGCGTCCTCGATGTAGGTCATTATGATGCATACCAAAGCGCGTATTTGAAGAGAGCCGCTCGTGTTTGCAGTGGGAAGCGGGCGCGGGTCGCGCCACGAGAAACTTACGACATCGATGAGTTGACTCAGTTTAAGCTTGATGCAGACGCGGAGAACGTCGGTGGTGTTGACGACGGGCCGCACCAGCTTGTTGTAGTTGGAGAGCAGGTCGTCGTAGAGGCGCTTGGCGTCGGGGTTGCCGGCGGTGGCGGCGCGGAGCAGGCAGCAGGCCGCCAGCCACCACACGAGCGCGCCCATCAGCTCGCGAGCGCACGCATCGTTACGTAAGGCTCGTGAGGCGGACGGCGGGCGGCGGCGCGGCGCGGCGCTGACTGCTGCCTCGGCGCCCTGCGCGCCCCGCGCCACCGCCCGCCTGCCGCCGCCTGCCGCCCGCCTGCCGCCCTGTCCTGGCGTGCTGCACGCCCGACCCCGCCGCCCCGCGCCGCCGAACCGACACGGCTACACTCCTTTGTATTGTTTGCTCGTGATCGCTGTAATTAACACTCGTCTCCCAAGTATTATGAAAATATACCTTTTTATTAATATTTTTTGTTTAAGGGCTCGTTTAAATAATATGGTTTTCAGCGCGATGAAAACTTGTAAATTTTGGGCAATTTCTCATAGAAAATGAGGAAAACAGAGATAATTTAATTCCCGAAAACCAGAATACAAAGAAGGTATTACGTTAACCAATGAACCGGCGAACCTACGAAATATTACTTGGTAGGTATATACATTGATAATATTGAAGTCTACAGAATGGGCCCGTCATTAATTTTTTTTATAGTCATAGGTCCGTAACACAAAGTTTTCAAACTAATTTTATGCCGCATATATGGCATAGCTAATGACTCAACAATAATGTAATAGAAATGTGGCTGCAAGGGTGTGAAAGAGCGGGAGAGAGCGTCGCGCGAGAAACTCCTGAATCTGCCTGATCTCGCCCTACCTCTATAAATATGCGAGTCGATATCGCATCGCATTGCCACGGTTCACTGTAACAGAATGTAGCCAGATACATCGTGAGAAATTATCTGACCCCTCCTCGGCTTCACCCGTTTCGCTTACAAAAGCAAACTGAGTCACGAAGACGTCTAACTTGTCACGGTCGATAGTTTCTTTATATGCCCAAAACGTTTCTCAAAACATTTCACTATCTTAAGATTAGTTTTGTTAGTTGTTAAGCCGTAGAAACGAAATCCAACGCCATAATACACGCAAAGCTATAGAGCTGTCTTCTAAATCATTAATTCCATATTAGTTTTCAAAAGAAGTTGACAAATGAAACAGTTTTCCGTTGGGTGAGTACGTAAATATTTAATGAGAAATTCAGTTTTTATTTACTTTGGTGATCCATCACATGAATTATGAATATACATTCTAGATCTCGTATCAAAAATAAAAGTAAACACATTAGTGAAAATCTCAAGAAGCATCAGCAAGAAGTTAGCCTTCTTGAAATACTCTACCCCCCCCCCCCCCCTTACCCTTTTAACGTATTGTACCTAGCTTAGGACTACGCTATCAATACTACCTTTGTCAATTTGCATTGATGTTAACTAGTCTTTAGGATGGTTTATGAGTTTGCTAAAAGTGAAAAGTTTGGGTTATAAATCTGTTGATGATTAAGATGTTCTACTTTTAAATAAAAATATCATCTATTTTGGTTATAATCTGGGTGTCTTCAAATCACGAGCGAATCGATTTTTTCTAGGCAAGCGTGCTCCAACGTAGCCCGCATCATCGCTTAACGTCAGGCGAGATGGCGATCAAACCCAAGCCTATTATTTATAGTTAAAAAAAAACATTTTGGATAAATTCTTATAAAATGTTTAAAATTAAACAGGGTTATGTGATAATTCCTAGAACATTTCACCATGCTTCGGGCGGTTCTCTTAAATAAAGAAGGCAGATATTACCTGGATATACATATCCCAAGCTATGTATTAAAGTCTCGCTTCTGCCGCCACCGCAATAAGAACGAGGTGCTAAAAAATAAATTCTCTGCCAATTTTCCTCTACGAATTCGTTGGTAGGCATATTTTGTAAAGGATATTGAGAAAGATAGCGATCGTTTTAGCGCTATCAAACAATATTCACTCTCCATGTTATTTTGAACGTATAGTCATCATCATTTCAGCCATAGGACGTCCACTGTTGGACATGTGTCTCACCCATCGATCTATAAAAGAGCCGGTTGGATGCGGTCCTCTGTTCTGCTTGCTATGTGCCCTGCCCACTGCCACTTCAACTTGCTAATCTGATGGGTTATGTCGTTAACTTCCATTCATCTACGGCACTCCTCATTTCTGATTCGATGATTTAAATTGGTAGATTATAGTAGTTTTTTTTTAAATTTACAGCCTGTTCTTGGCAAAGTCCTCCTTCCCCTCTTCATGGTTTAAAGCTCCGCATGTTCCTGCTGGGTAGTCTAATGACCTGTGGAACCCTCTATATAGTGAGCTCGGTTCAAAGGTCTTCCGATATATGACGTGACATGTCCGGCCCAGTTCCACTTCAGTTCGGTGGCTTTTTGACCAACGTCAGCTTTCTGGGTTTTGAGCACAGTATGCTATCTGTCACTCATTTCGAACCTAACCAACTGGCTGGTGAAGACTACGGAAACAAACTGACTACAGAAAAAATCATTCATCTACCATCAGATGATTGGAATCAGTGCCATGCATGCGAAGAATGGTGCCAAGAAAAATGTGCTGATCTGGAAGAGAAAAAAGGCCCATGTATATGTGTATGTAGCGTATATGTGATTTATGTGCTAGTAATTAATATTGATATCATTATTAATTATTTTAATATTGGTAATGATTCCAAAGGGTATAAGAAAAAAAAATTATGTGTGATCCCTTTCGCCCCGAAAATTGGGGCGATTCAGATATTTCTATCTTTCTAGTTTTTAATTTATATTTTGAAGTATTTATGAACAATTTATGATTTTTATAATGCGTAGCTAAATTGTTACTGATTATCATTTTGACAATAAAAGTTACATACTTACATATACAGCTTAGTATGATTTTCATATTCTCAAAAAAAAAGATCCGATGCACTTCGGTCTACCCTATTCATTCTGTAGATGTTTGCCGATTTTATATATAGGTAGTACTTACTACTAACTTTTGGTCGCAACTCCCAGTGTGGACAAACACGCACTACGTAACAGCATTTGCCGGATAGTAACTAAACCAAATATGATATAGGCAACTTCTGAACATCCCTAATCTGTTGTATTTGTGGGTAGTAAAAAGGGTCATCACTTTAGCCGACCTTCTGGTTTCGACGTCTCTGAGGCATTAATAAAAATTTACACGAGAAAGATCTCAGATTCATAGCCACAGACAACGCGTGGGGATATGGAACTTTTCTTGAAAGCGCGAAGCTTGATATAAGTTTTAGGTTGTTTTCCCCATTGTATTGTACTGTATATCCGACCACAAAAGGAACGTTCATCGGAAATTGGGAACGTTTTATTATAGCTGTAGAAGCTTTAGAGTTTACGTAACGTTGGAATGTCGAAGAAAAGGTATCGACCTTTCAAACCAAAGTAAGAACTAGCTCCATGCATCATCTCATGCACTATCACTAAGACGATCGACGATCGTTAACTCTGAAAATATTTCGCTTAAGAGCTTAAGACCCTCCCTAAACCTGTGGGCTACTCAAACATTTTATGCTTACGCACCCATAAACTCGCACTTAAAAGGGTACAGTGTGAAACTTCGTAAGACATTTTTGCACGCTTTCGCCGAGATTTTTCTATAAGAAATTTTAAAAATCTGCATCGTGTTGGGTCAACAATTGTGAAGTAAAAGTGCTTGGTGAATGTTTTTTTTGTCTTGCGTGTTTATTTTTTGTATGGCTGAAATATTTATTATCCTATAGGCAAGCCCTTTGTGTATAATGACCCCTTGAGTTATTGCAGCTAATGGATTGATACTATTATTGGATTAACTTCTCGTCCTCTTTTTAACAAATTGATACATCCAATATTGGTATAACACACTATTCGACATATGTTTATTTCGCAAAAACATATTTTATAGTGCCTACCGGACAACATAAATAAAAATAATATATTTAAATGCTGGACTGATTTATTTTCAAAATAAAATAATACATATTTATAACTAGCGACCTGCCCCGGCTTCGCATAGGTATAAGTTTTAGTATATATGTAAACCTTCCGTGAAAGATTATCTAACTGATGGTGAAAACCTCATCAAAATCCGTTGCGTGGTTAGGAGGAGTTAGCGGCCATACAGACACAGACTCGGAAAGCGACTTTATTTTATACTATTTAGAGAAGAGATATTACAGCTTCACTTAATTTCCAATGTCGACTAAACCATAATAACGAACTGATGCTACAACCTAAATGTACTTGAAATCAATGTTGAGAAATAAAAAAGATTGGATGGGACGTCCAGTATATGTAACATGACGGCATTCTTATGCCGTCTTTCTTTTACGCTATATCTGTTGTTAGAAAGAGACAAAAATACAATTTGTTGTGGACACTCGGAGTGCGTGACTGAGAGACGGCTGAACGAAGTCGGGCAGCCAGCCTTGCATTCGTCTAGTCAATATGGTGGCGGGCACAACCTATCTACGGGTAAAAATATCTTAGATGAACGACACACTACATTCAACGCCTAAACGCTTGTTTTAAAAAGTTTTTTTAACTACAAATTTTATAGTACACATCACCTTATCGAGTATTCATGCATAGAAGAACATAAATACAGCACAACAAGAGGGAAGTTGCGATATGGCTATAATGCGAGAGATCCCGCATAACGTAAGATATATTACGTAAGAAACAAGATGGATAAGTAGGTAGGTATGTGGATAGATGTATGTCGCTCAGATTTCGCATTGTCATTGCTTTGTGGCGGCTCTATTCTAATGGAAATGGGAAAGTTGAGGAGGGATTCGCAACGTAAACTCATCAACTGAAACTTTCATTTTAAGGCTCGCCCGCCCTTGCGACTTGCCGCTCCTTTCACTCCTAGATGAGATTTATTCGAGGCGAAACTAAATGGAAAGGAAGATGGACCTCTTTCATTTAAATAATAAATTAAATTAGCTACGGAAATTTTAACTTTATGGAATATATTCAATAGGTTTTGTGCTGGTAAATCAATATGTATCAATAAATAAATATGTATTAAGCAATGATGTTATATATATATATATATATAAATATATATAAAATAAACTGAAGTAGATACGTTTAACCAGGGCAATATAAACACAAGTTAATTAGCTTGAGTGAAGGAGTCCTTAGCTATACAGGAAACCGGTTCTGACGGGGAGCCGGTTCAAGTCCCCGCTATCTACATAACTGATTGATACGATATTACTCTGACTACGGATAACGCTGAATTGAAAACAAAACTGAACTCAGTCCGTCCTGTGTCTGGCAACGACGCAAACGTACGTATATAGTATATACACAATTTTGGAGTATGTAGATCTCTTTTTGACAACGGGTCCTATCTCTGTGATCTTTTAATCAACTCCGTAGCATTTGGTTTGTCTTTAGACCTTCAACGGTCTATGGGCAGTCTAATTGTATTTGTAGTGTTAGTTTTAGCTGGTATTTGGTTTAATTAATAAAGGCACTTGCCCAGTAAAAAAATAAATCAACTCCGTAATAAAAATAGTTCTATGGGACCTAAGTAGGTAGCTATATTAAATTTCGCCATGTTTTAGTGCTTTTCTAATGAGTATAACGTCTGTATTGGTAAAATCTCATTGGTATTAAGTACGTCAGTACCGATATCACAGTAAAGTTAGCTAATAACAATGCAAAGTCTGCACCTATTACTTTGAACCCTCGTTATACCCTTGTGAAATTCATATTCACACATAATTAAATACGTTTACAAACGTAATCGTTCTTTATCGCGGTCAGTTAACATTTACCCGAGATCTTTGTATAATTCCCTGCGTCCATAAAAAGAGCGAGGCACAATATGCCGAGAATTTATAGTCTAAGTTAAATAAAGCTCAAAGGAAATTGTTGGTTTTATTTCCTCAAAATTACGGTTTAGCTGTAACAGCGGCCGTTCTTGTTGAATATCTTTTCTCGTATTATTCAATTTGGCCTCACTCGACACCCGTTAAGGGCAATATCGTGTATCTTTTTATTTCACTGTGTCGTCGTGCACGGTGAATCAAACCTTATATTATTCCGATAAGCCTTCTTTTAATTCGAGAATACTAAAATATGTCGAGGCCTTTAGGCGGCCTAAAAACTCGCACATTAAGGCGACTCAGCATATTCACGTACCTTTTTAACCAACTTCAAAAAAAGTTCTCAATTCGGTTGTATTTTTTTGTGTTTGTTACCCTTTGATCATATAGCTTGGATTTGCCTTAAACTCGAGCTAGTGCCGAAAATAGTCTGCCAAAAACTGAATAGGGCGAGATAAAAACATTGACATATTTTTACTAGTTCTACAATCGCACACTTCAATATTGAGCGGCACACAACAGCAAACGAGATGACGAACGGACGACCAAGTAAGTGTAAGAGATAAAGGGGAAACTGTTGGTATAACACTTAATTTTTTTCTGATTTGTTACCTCATAACTCTATCATTTATAAACCGTTTTGAACTTTTTACATTTAAACGGATATACCTACTTTCAGATTGGTCTCATAGAAACGTTATCAAAATCGGTTCAGTAGTTTGGTTTTTAAATCAAAATAACTGGAAGAAATATATTACACAAGTAAATGAAATTGCGTAGGTATTTATACTGATTTTTAAGTATTTTATTTTTGTTGAAAATTTAAGTTTCTATAGCTAAAGTATTTAGGTTTAAATATGTAGCTCATCGTAGGACAAATACATAATATTATATATGGTTTTATCATAACGTTACATACATTGGGCCCTAGGGAGCCGGGACCCCCGTCATTTTTAAAAAACTTTCATAGCTCCTGGTTAATGCGATGCGTGACCAAAATACTGACGTGTTTCTGGCTCAACGTTTGGATTGTCTTTAGACTTTCAACGGTCTATGGGCAGTCTAAATGTCATAGTAGTGTTAGTATGTATTTTATTTCTAACATGAAAATAAAGTAGAAACTAAAGTAGACCAAAAACTTTTTTAAATCCTAACCACAAAAAAACGCTACCAGTGGGAATTGTTCCCAAAATCAAAAGTCAATAAAGTTATAGTTAAGCAAGTTAAGTTCAGTTTACCTTAACCTCCAATTTTTTATGTATCGAAGTGTGTTATCCAAATTAAGGACACATTAAATACCATGTATGAAAAAATTTATCAAAGTTGATAAAACAATTTTAATACGCTATCATTGAACTAAGCTGTACTTTAAGCGTGATTAAGCACAAAATGCCATGGCCATGGTCGTTAGTCTGACAAAACAATAACCTCTTTCGGTGTGAGCTTATTACGGCGGCTAATCCCAATACTCTAACTTTGTTTTAAACTCAATTAGTTCATTTAACTATTCACATTCACCCGTATTGCCTTACACAAATTAAGTCATGGGAATTAACTAATAGGTACAAGCTTTAGACTAATCCTGCATTTTGTAATTCTAATTAGACTCCTTTAATTTAGAACTTTGATTCTCTAATCAAACCCTCCTCCTCTGAACCTTCACCTTCATTGTAAGGCCTTGGAAGAGGCCTATGTCCAGCATTGGACATAGATCAAAATAGGCTGATTATGATGATTAATTAAGAACTAAACTAGCATTTAATAATGGTTAACGTCCTCCTAAAAATTTACGTTACAGAAATCTTGTAAATTAAATTAAAGAAAAAAATAAATCATGCTTTTGATGACTCACCTAACGGGCGAAGAACAATAAAAATATCGTAAATCTGCTATAAACCTTGGTTATTTCAATTGTATCAATTTTACACGAAAATGTACTGTAACGTTTTTTTAAACGTTACTGTAACGTTAAATTACTTTTCTTTAATCTTTACGTCACAGCTTCTACTAATTGTACTTAATTTAACGTAAAGGTGCTTGCAGACGATGCGTAGTACAAGTAGAAATTGTAAGTAGCTACTACGCATCGACTGCAACGTTTTGCTTAGTGCAAGTGGCAGTGGTAGTGCTTTGTAGTACGTCCACTACCACTAGCAATAAGCAAAACGTTTAACATTTAATAATAGTCTTTCTCTTCTTCCACGCAAAAACAAAAATATTTAAATAAGCACTGTAATTGGCAATAACTTTATGCGGGTTTTATATGAGAAGAAACGCCCGGGCGTAGCTAAGGAGACAACTAATGCACCTACAAAATAAAATAAAAAACAATTCAGACATAGAAATTATTTTGTGATGCATATTTTTAGTTTTGTATGATTCCAAACTGGACTGATGAGAAGATTGTTGAGCTGGAAGAAGAAATGGGTAGGGTACGTTGGGATATCTTGGGTTTATCCGAAGTCCGTAGAGAGGGCGAGGACACGATAACCCTGAAATCCGGTAACCTACTCTACTACCGGGAGGGCGACCAACAGTCCCAAGGTGGTGTCGGCTTTCTCATCCACAAGTCCCTCATTAACAACATTATCACCATCGACAGTGTTTCGAGCAGGGTTGTATACCTAATACTCAGAATATCGTTATATATAGTCGTCGAATAGAGATATTCGTTGAAGGTCATTCAGGTATACGCACCGACCTCGTCACACCCAGATGATGAAGTGGAGGTTATGTATGAGGACATTAGTAGAGCCATACATACGTCCGAGACCCACTTCACTGTTGTTATGGGGGACTTTAACGCGAAGTTGGGCAAGAGAAGTGATGATGAGTTGAAAGTGGGGAAATTTGGCTGTGGGCAACGGAACCCTAGGGGACAGAGGCTGGCCGACTTTCTGGAGAAAGAGGGACTTTTTATGATGAACTCTTTCTTTCAGAAGCCGCCTCACAGGAAATGGACCTGGATGAGCCCCGATGGTTCTACGAGAAATGAGATAGACTTCATTATGACCACCAAGAGACAAATATTCAATGATGTCTCTGTGATTCACAGGGTGAAAACCGGTAGTGATCACCGAATAGTAAGAGGCACATTGAATATTAACGTTAAAATTGAGAGGTCCCGCCTAATGAAGTCCACGCTCCGACCGAACCATGCCCATATTCAAAACCCCGAGAGCTTTCAACTCGAGCTGTCTAATCGCTTTGATTGCCTGGAGAACTTTGCTTCCGTGGATGAGATTAATAACAGGTTAGTGGAAACTGTCCATGCGGTAGGTTCTAAGTTTTTTAGACCTGGCCGGCGCACAGATAGACCTCAAAAATTATCCGACCATACCCGTAACCTCATGGCTGATCGACGCTCGTTACAACTACAATGTTCCGATGACGCTGACTCATATAGGCAGCTCAATAGACAAATTTGGAAGTCATTGCGGCACGACATACGTACCTTTAATACGAACAGTATTAAAGAGACGATTGAGCAAAACAAAGGCTCCAAAGTGTTTGCAAGAGACATGTCTATTGGGCAAAGCCAGCTGACAAAGCTGAAGAGGGAAGATGGTAGTGTAGCGTCGACCAAAGCCGAGGTATTAGGGGAAATCGAAAGGTTCTATGGACAGTTATACACTTCGGTTGCTAAACCTGTGAGCAGCTCGGCCAAAGACCCAAGAGCCAAGCTGAGCCGACACTATACTGAAGATATCCCGGACATCAGCCTGTACGAGATTAGGATGGCCCTGAAACAGCTCAAGAACAACAAGGCGCCGGGGGACGATGGAATCACATCAGAGCTTCTGAAAGCGGGTGGAACACCGGTACTCAGAGTCCTTCAGAAGCTCTTTAATTCTGTCTTACTCGAAGGTATAACGCCAGAAGCATGGAACAGAGGCGTGGTGGTGCTGTTCTTTAAGAAAGGTGACAAAACCTTGCTGAAGAACTACAGACCCATCTCGCTTCTGAGCCATGTTTATAAGCTGTTTTCGAGGGTCATCACGAATCGTCTCGATCGCAGGTTCGATGACTTCCAGCCTATCGAACAAGCCGGTTTCCGAAAAGGCTATAGTACCATAGACCACATCCACACGCTACGCCAAGTTATACAGAAGACCGAAGAATATAACTTGCCACTATGTTTAGCGTTTGTGGACTATGAGAAAGCCTTTGATTCGGTCGAGACATGGGCGGTGCTCGAGTCTCTCCAGCGATGCCGTATTGACTATCGGTATGTCGAAGTGTTGAAGTGTTTGTACAATAACGCCACCATGTCGGTCCGAGTACAGGAGCAGAGTTCGAAGGCAATTCCATTGCGAAGAGGCGTGAGACAGGGAGACGTTATCTCTCCGAAACTGTTCACTGCCACAATGGAAGATGCTTTCAAGCTCCTGGAATGGCAAGGACTCGGCATCAACATCAACGGCGAGTACATCACTCACCTTCGGTTTGCCGACGATATTGTGGTCATGGCAGAATCGATGGAAGATCTCAGCATGATGCTCGAAGGCCTCAATCGAGTCTCCCAACAGGTGGGCCTTAAAATGAACATGGACAAGACAAAGGTTATGTCAAATATCCATGTTGTGCCCACCCCAGTATCAGTTGGGAACTCAGTTCTTGAAGCTGTTGACGCGTACGTCTACCTAGGACAAACCGTCGAACTAGGTAGGTCCAACTTCAAGAAAGAGGTCAATCGGCGAATCCAACTCGGCTGGGCAGCGTTCGGTAAACTACGCAACGTCTTCTCGTCCAAAATACCTCAGTGCCTTAAGACGAAAGTCTTCGACCAGTGTGTGTTACCAGTGATGACATACGGCACTGAAACGTGGTCTCTCACTATGGGCCTCATAAGCAAGCTCAAAGTCGCACAACGAGCTATGGAGAGGGCTATGCTCGGGGTTTCTCTACGAGATCGAATCCGAAATGAGGAGATCCGTAGACGAACGAAAGTCACCGACATAGCCCACCGGATTAGTAAGTTGAAATGGCAGTGGGCAGGGCACATATCACGCAGAACAGATGGCCGATGGGGCCGAAAGGTTCTGGAATGGAGACCACGGACTGGCAAGCGCAGCGTAGGACGTCCACCCACAAGATGGACAGACGACCTAAAAGAGACCGCAGGGAAACGCTGGATGCAGGCCGCTTCCAACCGGCCCTTTTGGAGATCGATGGGGGAGGCCTATGTCCAGCAGTGGACGTCCTACGGCTGAAATGATGATGATGATGATGATGATTCCAAACATGTATACTTTTCTTGCCGAAATAAATAAGTAGATAGTCAAGTAAATAATTTCAATTAACAATAACCCTGTAAAAGTGTTCCAAAAGTTGGCGGTGGTGTCATTTGTTGGTGTTTCATTCACCCCTTCCTGAAATTAATTTTAACGTATCGTAATTACAAAATTTCATTTAAATAAAACCTGTCAAGAACTCGTGTTACTGTTTTGTGAAGTCGTGCTAGGTGTCAATTTTGATATTACAGCTTTCAGTCTATTATTAAAATATAAGTCAGTTGATGTTTTTTTTACATGTTGGTTAGGTAATTTTCTGGTGCTCACGTGGCCAGCTAGTAGCTATATACAAAACTTCCGCCTCAATTGAGAGCTGGTTCCCATTCCAGACTAGACGTGTTCACCATTTAAAAATTACTACACGATGGTTTAGTATATTTTTTGTGTATTTTTATGGTGATTTTTTTGTGATGACTTCTTACCAGGTGCGCTGTGGTCAAACGCCTCTCAACCATAACAAAGTGACTCTACCATTTGTAATTTTATTAGTAGTAAAGTACCTAATATAAGTTTTCGTTTATCTTGCATTATTACCTTTTGATGACAAAGGTTTTAAATTCAGTGTTTTAGATACCAGCGAGGTATGCAGGGTTCCTCAATAATTAGCCGAACCTTTATCTGACAAACCAGTTAGAAAATTAAGCAATGTGGTATTGAACAAGTATATATTTATATAATTTCAAGACCCCTGATGAAGGAGTTGATAATCTTCAAACGGCTGAATAGATTTTCATGAATCATAACTAAGAACACTTTCAATCAAGTCAACTTTCAAACAAAAACTAAATCAAAATCGGTTCAACCGTTTGGGAGATGCCATAAACAGACACAACAGATGTACACACGTAAAACTTATAACACCCCTCATTTGCGTCGGGAGTTCAAATTATTGGTTGTGTCTAAATGAACTACCTATATAAGAAGTCGGGAACAGGTGGAAATCCCTTTTTAGCGGAAACGACTCTGCAGCAAATGAGTTTTCATAACTGTGGTTAGGGCGGTCGGCCCCCTAGAAGGTTATAACTGGCTGCTTTTCGTTTGAAACATGGCTTTTTGGCGCATAAAATGTATTAAGGAATTACAACACATCCATTCACCCAAGTCTATTATTTATTGTAATTTGTTTATATACATTGGAATTAAAAATCTCTAAACGTGAACAGTGGCTACTCGTTTTTTATTTTGTCGCGTTGGCGAAGAAAAGAAAAGGAAAGGCTTTTTAGGGTTCCGTACCTCAAAAGGAAAAAACGGAACCCTTATAGGATCACTTCGTTGTCCGTCTGTCTGTCCGTCTATCTGTCCGTCTGTCAAGACCCGTTTTCTCAAGAACGCGTAAAGGTATCAAGTTGAAATTTATACTAAATACTTGGGTTTACGGTTTCTTTTGGCTGTAAAGAAATAAAAGTTGTAAGTCAACGCAATCAAAAGATATGAACGTTTAAGTCGCATATTTTGCGATTTCACAGGGGAATCAAAACCTATAGGGTACTTCCCGTTGACCTAGAATCATGAAATTTGGCAAAAAAACAAGGTCTCATAGCACATATATAGGAATAAATCCGAAAGTTACAAATCTGAAGTTATATCATTTAAAAATAATTATTTTGCTATTACAAACTTACATTTTGTAGTTGGAATGTATGGAAGAACCTTATAGTCAACTACAAAGTTAAGTTTGTCTTTCAATATTTCAACTTCAGTTAGTTTTTTTTTGGCCTCGCACTCTGAGGGTTCCGTCCAACGGAACCCTCAGAGTACGAGTTCTACTCGTACTTGTCCGGTTTTTTTCATTGAAAATATCGTCTGAAATAGAAAGATTTTGACTGTTTCAATATTAAGTACCAAAACAACAAAAGAATTCTGTGTCAAGTCTGTCTCATTCACTACATTTTTTCAAAATTCATATAATCAAAAAGACAATATAATTGTTATTGCATATAATGGAATGCTCGATTTATTATCATAGCGAGTGGCAATGATGTGGCATGGCACATTTCAATAGAGTGACGGATACCGCATTAAACATTTTGAGGAATCGGAAAATAGCGTGCTGGTATACAACAGAAAAGAAGTATACTTGCCGTGATCTTTCAATCATGTTGCGTTGAAAATTAATACGTCAGAGCACTATCACTGTTATAAACAAGATATACATTTATTAATAGGTATCTATCATGCACATCATGCATAAACGCTCAATAAGCGAATTTGTTGAATAAATAATTTTCAATTTAAAAAAAACTGCCTTCAAAATTAGTAAATACGCACTTTCGTTTTGGCTCGAATTGGCTCGAATGACATATTTTTCAAGTTATTTTGATTTAAAAACCAAAACTACTCAACCAATTTGGATGAAATTTTTATGGGATCAATCAGAAAATATATCCACTCAAATAAAATATTTTTTCTAATCGTTTTATATGACGGAGATTTGAAGAAACAAACATTAAAAAATACGACCAAATTGCATCGACAAAAGGAAAACCTTTTTTCGATGTCAAATTGAGCACCTTATTTTGTTGAAGTTGATTAAAAATGTGTCACTTTCACGCGTGACACCTCTTGCCAGCGGGAAGTTGACAGGTCATATTTAGTAGATCTGTGTAGCATAGATATTAGCTTCATCATCATCAGCCTGTAAACGTCCACTGCTGAACAAAGGCCTCCCTCGTAGAGAGGGGTGTTGCCATAATCCCCACGCTTGGCAGGCGGCTTGGGGATCGCAGTACGTTCACCGTGTACTAAGAGGACGCTGCTGCCCATCCTCCGGTGGTTCTGGTCGCAGTTTTAGGACATACCCGGATATTAGCTTATCGAGTGTTTATACAAGTTCACTCTCCTACATAAACCAAATTTTTTTTCGCGCTAAAACGTTTTAGTAATTCAGGGCATAAGTTACTTCCGTACCAATTTTCATCTAAATCCATTGAGCGTGCATGTGCACGCACACACACTCACAAACTTTCGCATTTATAATATTAGAGTAACATAATTTTAACGTTTTTTTCACGAAATTGCAAATCATTTTCTCTATTGTCAAACAACCTTTCTAATTTGATCTCCAGCTGTCCGCGCCGACGACGTCAGATCAGAGAAAATACTTTTTTAAGCCATCAGAATCTCCTCCGCTGTTTTAAATTATGAGTTTACCGGGAGTCGCATCGTCATCCGTTTGAGAGCTTATCCTAATCCCGATAACGATCTCGAGTGAGCCGAAAAAATATTATTCTTATTTGTAAAGTGAGACCGCAGACCGCTGAGTTCAGAGAGGATAGAAGCTGGTGCGTAATCTGTGGCAGGATGACGCGCTCCGATTCATCGCTCGTTTTTCACTGCTCCGCAGCTTCCCTGTAACGGGAAAATGGGAAAATGCTGCGTTAAATTCGCAGCGCCAGCAATATTCCCATGTTTATTGTTATAACTATTGCGGGTTGAGCACCGCTGTTAGGCCGTTTAGTGTTATTGGAGGTATTGAAAATGATGAGTGAAATTTGTTGCCCATTTAGCTAAGAAACTGAACTGAGAACTGAGATTCAACGAATAAAAGGCATGCGTATTAAAGCGTAATTTTTTCATAATATGTAATATTCAGTGCGGAAGTTTTCTTGGTATTTTGTGGATTTTTATTTCAATAAATGAAATAAAAAATCACAAATATCTTAAGTACCACTACTTCTAGCAGATATTCTTAAGTCAAAAAATATTTGAAAGCAGATATATAGCATAACATTTGAAATGGATCCCTAAAATAAAGCTTCAATTTGTAATTCTGTGTCTAAATAAATTCAAGTTAATAGTATTCCCTCGTAAAAGGTTTCTGTGAAAAATGGCCGCGATGGGGACGCTTAACTATACAACATAGACTTAATGGCTTTAAATAACTATCTTGCAGTATAACGGTTCTAAATCTTTAAACTAAAAGTTCAAATAAATAAAGGAAAGCAAAGGGCAACCGACATAGTGATCAACAGTTTTCATAGTAATATTATAAACCATTATAGTCACAGAATTAAACAATTTTTTTTTCTCTTATGTGATTTTAGTCGACGGAGCGGAGTCCCCATAATATTTGTCAAGCTTTTGTTACGGTTCCGTAATAGTTTTTAAAAGCAAAAAAAATTTTTTTTTTTCAAAACACGAAATTCACTTTTCTCCGTGTTCGCGAATATGCAACCAATTGTTTTTCTTTAATGGCTATAAAAAAACGGACTGAAAATTATTATTTGGCCTTTCGAAAGAGTTTTAAATAAAAATATTTTAAGCAATTTGCAATACCTTTATTCCTAAATTGATTTTTACCAGGCTTATCCTCTGCCTCGTAGTTCTTGATATAACTGAAAGGTTTTTTTTAGATGTCAGGTGCCAGGTAAACCTAAAGGTTTGACAGGTAAAAAAAACTAAGCAAAAAACAAGGTAACTCATGTGCGGGCCCGTGCGCATGTGTATACATGCGTACACATGCACACATACACCTACACATACATGTGTGGGTTTGTGTGCTCTTATATAGTGAATATTTAAACTGCTATATTTACTTTTTTATTTTGCTTGTACTCCTCGTAAATTTCTTGTTTAGCAAGTTCCGGATAACAACATCCTGTATGGGTGTTGTTTTCGCAAGTCGACTAGGACTGGAACCGGTTTAGGATGAGTGAATAGCGTTCGAGTTCGACTCGTACGCAACTTCACATATTTATGTTACATTGGCTAAATTACTATGATATATTTTTTATATTTTTGATAGTTAGCGATGACAAACAGCTGCTTCCTCGATCTATAAATATTTTTGTAGATAGTTATGTATGAAAGTTTGATATGTACCTTCCTATTTTTTATTTTTATTTTGTAAGTGCGCGGTGAATGTGAGCACCATGTCAAACCAACTGTGGTTTTTTGGTGCAACAATATGCTATAAACTGTATTATTTGTGTAAAGTAAATAAATTAAAAAAAAAAAAAAAAAAACACCAATTACCTGATATATTCTACAAAAAAGTTAAACGAGGGTTGTCTCATTAAAGGTAATCCCAATCTAGAGATAGTCCCAATGCTTAAGTTCCCTACCAGTTGACAGCGTACCGTAATGAATGGCAATGCTTATAATTATAAGCTTAGCCAGAAAAACGCCAGCGTTTTGATAACGCGAAAGTTTAAATTGAAGAAATTGTATTTTACTTAATTTCTTTATTCGTATCGAGTTACATGTATGTACATATATTATAATATCGAGTTATAATTTATTTTTTGTAAAAAGCTTGCATTTATCCGCCAACTGGCGGTAAATCAGTTTACGATGGAGCCTGCTTGCCTAGACCGATTCACTCGTGATTTGAAGTCACCCAGATTGGTGAATGGGTGGAACACCCATTCGGCAGCGCATTCCACAGACTAGCAGTTCGCACATTAAAGTGGAATCAAAGGTTTTCGTACGGGTTTTCGGATCAACCATGAAGCGATGTCGATTTTCTGTGCCCGCTCTGGCAGTCCGATAAAAAATACGACAGGAGATAATTAGGTAATGTAGATCCGATGCACACTCTCCGAAATATATTTACTATCTACCTAAATATATCACTCAATAAAATTAAATAGGAGTCTTATACGCTATTGAAGAGTCAGTTAAACACTGCACACAAAAATGCTCAATATGAAAGTAATTCGAGTATGATAGCGGTTAAACGACTGATATATACCTATATCTACTCATCCGAAGATTGTCTGGAAGAGATCGCTTTTAGCGATAAGATCGCCATTTTGCACCTGTATTCTTCTTAAATTGACTTTTAAAGTTCTGAGATATAAGCGCTTAAGTTTTTGTTTGGATTAAGAAGGGATGATCTGTCCTTTTCCCTAAATGTGAGTGTCAGTATGGCGTACGTACATATGAAGACATTAAAATGCTTATAATCTTCCTTAATTTTGAACACGTGTAATTTTTTTTTCGGTGATCGGCTCTATTTCTCGTCATCTTTTTCATAAAACAATAAAAACAAACAGTCTGACCGCTTATTATTTAATTAATAATTAAGTACATTATTCCAATAGATACGAGTAGGTAGCTATGCCAGAGCTCCCATTGAGCAGTCAAAAACAAAGTCATAACCATTAACAACATAAGGTCTTTATTACCTCGAAAACAACTCTCAACTTGATTATGCCAAATAATTAGGGCATTGCTTAGTTGACAAAACACGAAAAGGGAGCAATAAACTGAACGCAATCTGGAGACGTATCTCGAGGGTTCTCTTCTGTTTTTGTCGAATCAAGGGCCGGACCGCGGACGCGTGGACCGGCGAGCCTATTCGCCACTTCAACGCTTTCCTTACTTGTTTAGGCTATTTTGAGACTTGTTGTCTTCGTTTGGTATTGTGTTTGAATTATACTCGTATTTGTATTTCTTGTGTTTACTAACAATATTTTATGTTATCGGTGGCTCAGCGTCGACTCATCTTTCTTCTTTATGGCTCGACATACATCAAAGTCAATTTTAAGGAGATGTAACGAAGAGCTTGATAAAAAAATATTAGAGTACATTCACATTATACTAGGTGTACTGTGTAATAAAGCGATGGTGGCCGAGCGGTAGCATGCGCGCTTTACAATTTGACTGCACCCGGTTTGATCCTCGGCCTTGCATCGATTACTTATTTAGTGCTTAAATAAATTATGTGCAGTTACGACGCCATCCCATCCCTCAAAAAACATCGAAAAGAAACCGGTATGTCCAACAACCTCAAAAGCTAAAAGACATAATGACATTTACCAACATGGATTAGGGCCTATCCTGTCTCTCTATCTCTCTATGAGAGAAGGCCTGTGTCCCAGCAGTGGGAACACGATAGGCTGATACTGATGACTAGAATTAGGTACTTCAAAATATTTTCAAAACAATCTGTTCCGCCGTTTAAATATTATCAGCGCTGTTATTGCGGACTTTTTTTAATTTTTATTCATACTTATTACAGATACAATGCTACACCGTATCGCAGCATAATATAAGCAGAAACATTGCAAACAAATTGACGTTTCTACTTTATTTTCTGCCAATATCAAATTTCATATTTATGTACGTACCTACAGTCCACCGTGGAGTGTGACCACAGAAGAGAAAAAAAGAGAAAATCGTTTCTCTTTTCCGTGAGTGTGACAGTTGCTGTGCATTGTTGTTATGAGGTAGTGTGTAGCCACTGAAGAGAAACTCTGCTTGATAATTGTTTAGAATATAATTCAGCAATGTTATAAGTTTGATGTTTTAGTTGCTACTCAATAATGCTAGTTTTATTGTATTTTATTTTATTTAGAAGATACACAAAACAGGAAAATTTCAATTTAAGCTAAACTTATTGCAAAAATTACAGTTTTGAACTGGAGAGTATCCCAAAATATGCGTACACAGCATGATTGGCAATTACTGGCAAGATAAAAAGTTAAAGTTATATTAATGGTAAGGATTAATTGAAGCTAAAACAGACGCTGCAGCCAAAGTACTGCAGCGTGAATTGAAATGTATTAAGATATATTAAGATCCGAGAGGATGCCAAATCATGCTTTTATATGTGCATGATTTGGCAGTTTTGTATTTATAAGATAAACTTCTACTTCCGCGATTGAAGCACTTACTAGATTTGGCTTCCAAACCAAGGTGAGCTAACTTTGTGCGGTTGGGAACCATACAATATAATTTCTCTACAATAGCGCTAAGATATATCATATTTCAAGGTTCACGTAATGCAATCGATCACCCTTGGCAGGCTTAGCTCCCTCAGAGGACCTCGCTAGAACATGGATTTATTTTTAATATTTATTGAAGGCTAGTATGTAGCATGATGATTGATTTAACAGTGGGCTTATTCTCTAGATATAATTTTTTTCTGGGTCTTTAGACGGACATTGATATTGATATGTCGTAAAACCGAACAAAGTGCTTGGATTCCATTTTTATTGTTCGAGCCGCTAGACTGGAATGCGCTGCATAAATGTGTGTGTTTTTAATAGATACAATCTGGGTGTCTTCAAATCGCGAGTGTGTCGGTTTCTTTAAGATAAGCGTGCTTTATTGTAAACCGCATCATCGCTTAACATCAGACAAGATGATGCGTAATAGGAATCCAATTTCCGAATAAAAAAATATGGGAGTGATAATTACAGGAACAGCGTCGATTGCTAGTGCTTTAGATATAAGCTAGGGTATTATTCTTCGATCACTAACAATAAAGTTGGTTTGATTCTAATATAAATAATTATGTTTGTAGTTTTCAAACACAGAAATTTGTTTAATTAATCCTTAAAAAAAACCGGTTAGCAATGCTTCTGTAATTAATATTTTGCAAAGAAACAGTATTTGGTCTTAAAATTTCGTATAATGTAGTTTGTCGCCATTTAAGTGTTTAATTTATCTGTTGCAAAAAAGAACAGTACAGTCATAGCCGTTTAAAAAAACAGCACGTAAAAACGACATTATTATTTACGCACAAAGAGTCACGCAAGCACCTGTTATTCTGTGTAAACCGCAACGAGCACCGGTTTTATGTTTTATGTATCTCCTCATTTGGAAAAATATAACGCCGCTTGCTTGTAATACTTTACTCTCATGCAGAAACATTACTTTATCGTACTCAAACTCCCCCTAAAAACGTCATAATACATACGTATCTGTTACGTTCTTCTTTGCAACATAAAGTTGGCGGTAAAAAAAGAACTAGACAGTTTGCTTGTGGGAATCGTTTTCGTGCAACCTGTCTGTGTGCGTTTCCATGAAAGTCCCCTAGGAACGTGAGTTTTCTAATTTGGGCATATATCCTTCTACGATGTCGTTGCAATGCTAAGGCGTATCTCAGTTTTCATCGACAATTTTTACTATGTTTATCTTACTAGGTACATTATTTATTTTTCATATCTATAAAACAGTAAAAAGACAGCGTAATAAAATAACACGCAAGCGCGCTTTAATTAAATACGTGCGTGCTACGTCGTAGCCACTGGTACGTGCGTAGAGGCTGGTATTTATAACATAATAATATATATCTATGTATAACTGTAATTTTACTAACGTAAAGGGTTCATATTTTTGAAGAAACAGTACTATTATTGAAAGGTTGTCATTGTAAAGGTGATTTGAAAAGTTGTTTGTTCCTCATGGCTTGTCCACGTGGTTAGGTATATAAGCTTGACATTTCATTTATTCTCCTAGGCAGCAAAATGAGATGTCGGCAAAATTTCTTGTGACCTTTTTGCTAAAGCTTCAGAAACTACACATTATAGTAGGTAGAGTAGGTAGGTAGCCGTCCTCGGTTCCGGCCAAAGACCTTTTTTGGAATTGATCCACCCACGCTTAAATGCAAGCAAACAGCTACTTTACCTTTTCTAAACATAGAAAAAGTGAAACAGCAAAATTTACACCTGTATATAGCTACTAGGGTGTATTGTACGTACAAACCACCAATTATTTCTCAAGTGTATAAATTTGGAAGAGTCTTGTAATTTTTTTGTCTATTAGATAGCATCGCCGGAGCTGTTAACTGAATAATAAACATGGTGGCACTGTAGCACCATTTGCATATTTTAGGGTTCCGTAGCAAAATAGTTTTTTTTTGTTTGTACCTTATTTTTTAAATAAATAATAGGCTTGCCTTTGACCACATCTCGCCTGATGTTAGGCGATGATGCGGTCTACGTTGAAGCGCGCTTGCCTAGAAGAAACCGATTCACTCGTGAATTGTATCAAATTTAAAACTTGACATTTAAAACACTGTTTTAAACTATCACGGTTGTTCACTAAAGTTATATGATTATTTACGGGATAACATCATATATCATCTTTTGACATTTAAAGACAAAATACTGATTAACTATTCCGTTGCTACTTCACGTTTATTAATAAGGGGGTAGGACTATATGTACCGTGATAAGGTATAGTTATAAATCGGTGATCGGTGTGTGATTCGGTTTCTTTATGGCAAGCGTGCTCCAACGTAGACCGCATAGACAACAGGCAAAATGGCGGTCAAAGGCAAACGTATAATTCAATATAAACTTTTTTTTTAAACTTATCATCCATTTCCAAACTTGGATAGTACGAGTCAGTCAGAGATATCAATGTCGGGGGCTTTTTTGTCATTATAAGATTCCGTGTCTCTTGGTGGTGCAGTTAGTAATATTTTTTGCAAAAGCTTGCGTTTTTGTTTGATTACCAGATTAACGTTAGCTGCAGAAATAATTACAGTCGCGTTGTAAGCCGCGGCTGATGAACGCGACAGACCATACACAGTTGTTCAAGTGCGTCTTCGGCTGGCAAAAACAACCAGCGCGCCAGATCAACTTCAAACATCTGATCTTCAGATCACGTCTGCAATGTATGCACAGTTTAGTGAGAATATATCAGCTAGATCACGTTCGTCAGTCCTGGCTTATGGATGCATCCGATAATTCGTTTGCAGCTTTAGAGTCTCACTCTCTAAGAAAGACATAAAAATCGTTGAGCTGTTTGCGGCAAGCAAATAAATATATTTATAAACATGTATGGATGTTAAGTTTAGTACAAAACTGACGAAAAATTTACCCTGAGTTTTTTTATCTATATAAATTTAAATACATTTAAAGACTAAATGCGACCTTATAGTTTTTATAGTTTTGGTACGGATATTTTTGATATCCATAGCTTTAAATACCTTTGCTTTTCATTATATAAAATGTACCTAGCCTAGACTAATATGACGCTGCACATTCGCTGTGCCATCGAAGGACCTAAGATTGCCTTTGGGTCGACAATATATTCTCATGCAGTGTTTGTATCCAGCAGCAATTTCAGGGGCTTATCTTCCTTCTTTCACAGCGTTATTGGAAGGGTGGAAGTATTCTGTCAGATTAGTATTCCTTCGGCGTTCACAAAAAACCTAATTTCCGTTACTTGATTCATGAAATTGGCTTTTAGTGGTACTCTCTAAAGAAATACTGAATGAATCCAGAAAGAATGGAGAGCGAGAGAGCTAAATGAAAGGAATTCGTTGAACAAATTTCTATTATATTTATTTATTTACAGAAAAGTAGGTAATTTATACAGTTGAGTAACTTGTATGAACTTTATCTCGACTTTTTGGTATTTTTCAGTTAGTTTCTGTGCAGGTAGCAACTATGTTACATGAGATATGACTGTGTGATCCTTATTACCACCAAGCGAGTGATTTTCCTATTTTTTTTACTTATATTCAAGAAAATAAACTGAAATAGAACATCAACTTCCTGCTCACTTTGGTTCAGTATTACAGCCGGATAAAATAAATAAAATTCACCATCCATTGCGACCATTTGTTACAATCACCTTAAATTCTATTGAAGTACAAACCGCTCCATTTTACGGTAACAGAATAGTTAATATGCCCTCTGATTTAACTATCACACTCTCTGAACTAATATTTAACCCCGATTCTCAATTACCGATTTCGAATAGATTTATCACGGTATAACTTACCTCAACCGACCCTTGATACCGTCACTATGCCCTAACTGCTGTCTTTCTGCCATCACTAAGGCCTTAATACCAACGCATTAAGATTTGATTACTACTAACGGTCCCCCGGAGAGAAGTTTGTTTAATGGTGTAATAAATTTAATGTAAACTCAAACAACCCGCGTCGAGCATTTTCCAGATTTCAATATTGAGATAAATTTTGATCCTGAGTAATAAAGCATGTTTTCAATTAGAAGATCTCGTTATAAAGCTGTGTTAAGATGATATTTCATGTTTGTAGGTTATTCAATAATGGTTTACCAAGTAATACTCATGTTATGAAAGATATAGAAAAAACTAGGTACGTTAGTAACATTATTAGCTATTTTTCAAACTCGCTAATCGAGTAAAATTACATTGTTTAATAAACCAGCCAATTTTGAGTAGGGGTCGCGCACTGAGGGTTCCCTGCCACCACAAAATACAAAAAGCAGTGTGAAAAGACAACATCACGCCTAGGCGATCACCTATCCAAGTACCGACCGCGACCGACGTTGCTTAACTTGGTAGTGAACACCTAGTTGTTGGTAGTGAACTTGGTAGTGACTCGCACTTGGCCATTATTTATTATTTGACTTTAGAGTGTGTACTATATATAATCACACTAAGTTTGACCCTTGTACGTAGGTTTTACTGTTTTTAGGGTTCGATACCTCAAAAGGAAAAAACGGAACCCTCATAGGATCACTAGTCCGTTTTTTTTTACATTAGAGCAAATACAAAAATACGTTTAAAAAACGTTTGTTATAAGGGGACCCTTGTTACAGTTTTTAGTTTTTGACTTTATTATTATTTCTTAGTAACAACCAAGTCCAAGCCCAAATCTTAGTCCGCCATAAAATTACATATTCATTGAAAATGTCAACTGGCTCTATTACGGTTCGAAAGAAGGAATCCTACCTTTTAACTGCTTGGCTGTATCATTCACAGACGGTCAGACAGACAGACAGACAGACAGACAGCATAGGCTTAGTAATAGGGTCATGCTTCACTCTTTGAGTACGAAATCCTAGAAATGAATGATGTTTAAGTAAGTCATATCAGAGGTATCTAATTTTTATGGTCGGTTTGTGACCATAAAAAAATAGATACCCTTGTACTCATAATACCGGTACGTACTATTAAAGTTTTTATACCTTTTCCTTTGTCATGCAGAAGCAGATCTAATGAAATCTAATAAACAACAACCCTGTTTTAAGTAAAAATCCATGTTATACAAAGTAAATCACTTAGAGAGAAGTAAACCGTGCAATATTGCGACCCCGCGGCGCAATTTAATAAGCTCTGGACTTGCGTAGCTAATAAGATGTATTAGAGCGGTCCGGCTTTGTCCGCCTACGCTCTTACTCTGTACCTTCGTTAAAATTGACCTATCGTGCTTTTGTGACGCAGTAAGATGGACAATTACACTATTGTACAGATGCAGTAGTTTTTTTTTAATGACTGACAGGCTAGGTGTGGCGGCATTGAGGATTTATTAGAAAAAATCTAAGCAGTGAATTTGTGTTGTATTTTTTTTATTCGGTCTATCCCACAAGAACGTAACGAAATGCTAAGTACAAAATTCACGGAAAAAAAAACCTGCGTTTTTTCGTGAATTTTACCAAATAACCTGAAACCTTTAAATAAACTTTAAAAACATTGAGCTTTATTCGGGAATTTTACCTATACAATTTACATAGCTATATTGTGGGTAGGTATATCGACAAACTAATTTAAATATAATGTAGACTGAATGCACAGATTACCTAATAGATATTTTAGTTTTAGTCTACTTTTGTTTGGACATCTTTGTGCGCTGATTCTATATCCATTGTTTTCCATTGTCTTCATCAATCATCAATATATATAAAAGCTTTGTCCTGGGTGACTAACTGACAAACAATGTACGGCTCAAACTGCTGGACCGAGTCTAGTTTAATCTACTCTAGTCTCTAGACTTCATATTTGGATGATGTGTAAGGCAGGACTTTGGAATATTCGCATCACAAGGGGATCAAAAAAGGGGTCAAATTTGTACAACCTTTATTTTGCCGACACCATTCACGATAGGCAATCGAAATTTTGAATTTATCCATCAAGAATAATAAACAAACACGAGAATTTCTTTCATGCGAAAGTGTATATAGGAAGAAGTCGCGAAGAACAATTTCAAGATACCTATTGAGAAAGTTCAAACGTAAGAACATTGCAAGCAACGGGTTGCACTTCGATAAAGGGTAGGCATATTTTTTGCTTAATGATTGTCTATATTTATGATACTTTTATCAATAAACTTCGATTTCATATTCAGCAGCCAAAGTAAAATAATCAATATAAAATGGAGAGTTCGATAATGTGTTCATTTATAGTTGTCCACATAAGAAAATTTCGGGCAATATTATTATAAAAACATGCCACATACGAGTAAAACAGTAACCAAATATTACTAGGGTTCCATGTGACATATATCACGGAACACACACACAATAACGTGGAGAACTATCACCCAGAACCAAAGCAGTCATTTTATTAAATTCTTCATTCAAATGTCTGCCCGGCTGAGAATCTAGCATAGGACCTTCTCCCCCGCTCATAAAACAGTCGCATTACCACTGAGCCATATCGGTCGGCAACTCGGCAATAACCAAAGGGATGAGACACTTAAACAGCGTATACAATAGCGTCCCAAAAATATCCATTATTTCATATGAAGCCGCGGGCAGAAGCTAGTTGACTACAATACCCATAGATGAGCGACGGAAAGCGAAGCGATTCGATACGCCTTGAGCATCAAAGCACCGTGAATTGGTAATGACATTCATTTTTAGGGTTCCATACCCAAAGGGTAAAAACGGGACCCTGTTACTAAGCCTACTATGCCTGTCTGTTGCTCCATCCATCCGTCCGTCTGTCTGTTCTACCTTTAAACGGCTGTATCTTTCGAACCGTAATTGATGGCCAGTTGAAATTTTCACAGAATATGTAACGGTGGATTAACTAAAAAATTATAAAAAAGTCAAATAGTATGAACGAAAGGGGTACGATGTATATTTACAACAAACGTATTTTTAACGTATTTTTGCATTAGCTCTTTTTGTAAAAACGGTAATAAATAATGGCAAAATGTAAGTCGGTGACAAATTTCTGTTCAAGGCGCTGTTGGTACTTGGATGGGTGGTCACCCTCGGCGTGGTGTTGTCTTTTTGCACTACTTTTTGTGTTTTGTGGTGGTACGGAACCCTCAGTGTGCGAGCCCGACTTGGCCGGTTTATTATAACATTCTCGTTTGATGGTTTATACGTCGAGCGGTTATTGAGTTTTTCTGCATTCTATACTAAAATCCTTTGATTATGTTTTGATCTAACGCCATATTAAACACTAAATTACCGTTTTTTTTTTTCATAAACTTCCCTCGCACAATCTGTCACTCTCAACCGAGATGAGCAATGAGATAGCAGTCCCCAACTCATCGCACTTGCAACTTTTAACTGAAAACTGGAACGTTTTTACGGAACAATTAACTCAATAACAAATGGCTCGAGAGAATTTCTCAGCACAAATTCGATAAATAAATAATGGGAATGGCCTCGACTCGACCCAACCGAACATTTGAAGAAGATTTAATGAATTACTGCTGTAATCTATATCGTAACCTTTGTTTTAGAATTGCAAGACCTAGATATTTAGCTATCTATGCTATGGTTGCTAGGTACTATTCTTCTTATATAAATAAATGCGACTTACCACTTACTGACTGACTGACTTATCTCGAACTTGACCTTAGAAACTGAAATTTGGCAGGTATATTCTAATGGGGTGTAAAGGTCCGTTAAGAAATTATTTAACGAAAGGGTCGATTAAAGAGGGTCAGCCGATTAATGGAGGTTGAAAGTTTATATGAAAACCCTGTTTTTGGTGTTAGGAACGCCAATGTTGTAGTTAGAAATAAATACAACAGCTGTTGTGAGATTTTTACAACTGGACCCACACCAAACTGGACCCGTGGGATGAGTTGATAAATATATTAATTTTACGTCAACTAGACCCAAACTGGACACGCGGGATGAGTTGAAAAATTCAATTTAATAAAACTTATGTCGAATGCTCTTAAATTGAAAAAGAAATACAATTTTATAACTTCAAAATCTATGTACAGACGTGTAGAAAATTATCAGGACAAATAAAAAGAATACACCATGATAATGATATTAATGTATTTAATAATCCCAGTGTTTAATATTTACTTTATATATTCAAAGAAAAACTAAATTATTTACTGGACTAGCGACCAACCCCGAGTTTGCACAGGTGTAAGTTTTATCATGTAAACCTTTCGTGAAAAATTATCTAACAGATGGTGAAAACCGCATGAAAATCCGTTGCTTGATTTAGGAGGAGTTAGCGGATATACAGACAGACGCGGAAAGCGACTTTATTTTATACTTTGTAGAGATATTTGTATTTTATACTTTGTAATACTGCAGTCATATTATGTCTTGTTCTAAAATTATCTAAGTTCCTGAGTCTTAAAGGGTTGAACTTAATGTTATCGCTGAGTGTTCTTTGTGTAAGTCCTATTCTTAACTGCTGGACCTTTACATTCGACGATTATTCAGTATTTTATGAACCCTACACTTGCAACGCGATTCTTACTGGAATAGATCAAAGGAAATAAAATATATGGGTCACCACTCACCTCCTTTTCTGCATCTCAAATATATAAAACTCTTCACAAATTGATGGGGGTAAGGGACAAGTAAGCTACTCGATGGTCATCAAAATAAAAATACCCAATGGCGGTGTTACATCGTTATTTTTTCATATTATTTCTGTTATTGAAAGATTTCAAATGTGTACAAAAATATAAAACCTAATCTCGTATATACAGAGTGTTCAGTTAGATGACGGACACACGTCGGGGGGTATTCAGTACAAAATCTAACCCAAACCTACCTACCTACTTGACAAAAAAATAGGACACAGCTGATCTGCTGACAGATCTGCAGGCAGATTTGACGAGCCTCTGCTGACAGAAGTTTCCAATACAATTTACTAAAACTAAAATAAAAAATACTTACAAACATGGTAAGATAGTAATAATAATAGTTGAAAAAACAGGAGCGAAGGGATCGATGAGGGGGTGGGTCGACGGCGCGCTTGGCTCATGCAGCATCATGGTTGGCGTCTTCCCCGTTAGATGGCTCTGGCAGTGCAATAGGGTATTTGACTGTATTAAAAATATAAATGGTAACATCGGGAATTTTTGTTAGTGCAATTATAGAAGTTTTTTTTGAATTATGTAACTACTAAAATCAAAAAAATCAGTCCTGAGTTTCAGAAAAATAACAATAATAAATAAATAAAAATATAATTATAAAATATTAATCATAATAATAAGTTTATAGAAATATATCAGAAAATAAAAACATTCAATCAATTTATATCTTAAAAAATGTTGAAATGCGCTAACAAGAGGAATGCACGAAGCATGTGCTTTTAATATTGTACCTACTATAGAATGTTTGAACTGACACTGTCTCATATAGAAGGGACACAAGGACGTCGTTACTCCAGTAATTCAGTTAACATTATACGTTATACGTGTGTCGTAACTGTGTAATTGAGGCATACTACAAGTACCTCTAGTTCAGGTTAAATGTCGGTCCTCTAGCGCCGCTTTAACTTACGTCCTAAAAACTTTAGGCACTTGAGGCTATTAGGATAAGTACATTATTGAGATACAAATTCAAAGCCAAAAAGTGGACAATTATTAAAAGTTTCCCCGGCAATGTTTTCGCCGCAGGCTTTCCCTCATTACGAAATTTTACCAACCGATATTATCTTTACAAGCCAACAAGTGCTGCTAGTAAACTTCTTAAAAATAAATACATAAAATAGAGTATTCAAGCTTTTTGCCTTTTAATCCTCCTTTCCATCCTTTGCCTCAGAATCTGTGGATAATTTTGGTCAACCATGCAGATTCAGATTTTCAGGTCAGTTAATCAGACTTTGTAATTTATTTACTGACTAGTTAACAATTACCGGGTATAAGAGAAACGGTCCTGAAAACCCGAAAAAAGACTGATGATAGTGCCGTAATTACTGATACAATAGATATTATTATAACACCTCTCTTTTTGCGTCGGGGGTTAAAAGTAAGAACGTATATAAGAGTATGTACTGGTGTTCCCTATAACTCTTTTCTCATATTTTTCACATTTGTGCCGATATTTCCGTAACGAAAAAATTGGGTTAGGACCTCTGCAACGACGTACAAATTGGCAAATATATCGAAATTCTGCCAGCCTACCCATTTGCCGGAACATAAGTAGATAACAAAAAAGTTTCCTATTCAAATAATCTCTGTTTTTGCTTAGAAAATAGAATCAGTCCACATCGTAACGTTATCGATGCTGGGTTTCAATTTCTTGATCTTTATATCGATTCGAATGAAACCATGTAACAAATTGACTAAAGCAACTTTCTTTGTATAGAAAGATCGTCCTTTTGAATAAAAAATAAAGGCTCCAAGAATATGTCTGAAATCCTGTGAGATAAATAAAATATCAAATGCTTGGCAAACTATATAGTTGATGCTGAAAACCCGAACATTGAATTTTGATCTGCCATTTAAACCACAAATACTGTAAATTGTGAGGATTAAATCACAAGATTGCTTTATTTTAATACTAGCTGCGCCCCGCGGTTTCACCCGCGTAGTGATGAAAAATGGTGATGGTGATGATGATGATGAAAAGTAGCCTATGCCACTCTCTGGCTCTTGAACTATACCCATGCAAAAAATCAGGTCGATCCGTTGTTTCGTTGCAGCGTGAAAGAGAAACAAACAAACCAACAAACAAACACACTTTCGCATTTATAATATTAGTATGATAATAAACAATTTAAGACGGTTTCGTAAAATCAGTCAAATACCCTATTGATTTATGACGTTATATTAGAATATACAACGTCCTTGTTTATGTGACATAAGTAGGTATTGTATTAATATACAGCCATACAATACTGAAAAGGCTGTCTGACAGCCTTTTCAACAATACAATACTTATGTCACATAAAAAAGGACGTTGATTAAAGTATACAACGTCCTTGTTTATGTGACATAGGTATTGTATTAATATTTGTGGTTTAAATGGCAGATCAAAAGTCAAATGATTAAACAGTCGTAGCCACAGAAAAGATAACTTTTTTTTCTTCTATTCTGTGATTAAACTCCCGCATAAACGCACCCTTTGGCATTTTTTCACATTATTTAATTACTAAAAACTAAAAAATTAAGTACAAAATTTTCAAAAATGTTACTTTTGAAAATTTTGTTGTTTTAAAAATAATTATCTTCCAGGATTACACCAGCATGTATTATATTCTTAATACAATCAAATGCCCTATTGAAAATTAAAAAAATAGATAAAATAGCTGGTAATATTCAAATGCGAGGCGAGTTGGCGGTCAAACGCAAGCCTATTATTGTTTGGTTTTTTTATGCCACTTGTGTTGCAGGTATCCATGGGTGACGGTGATCGCTTACCATCAGGCGACCTGTCAGCGTGTTTGCCACCTATGGCATTAAAAACTACATCAAAATCTGTTTAGCCATTTCGGAGCTACGATGCCACAGACAGACACACAGATACGCACGTTATGACACCATTTTTGCGTCGAACACGCTTCCTCAGTAGCGAAGGTCATTACTTACATATTCCGCTGTAAGGTAATCATCCACAAAATAAGATCAGACGTGCCTACACTCGCTAATCTGTCTGATCCGCATAATGGGATCAAGTGGTAACCAATTACGTTGTTAATTGATTTTATTATTATTGTTTCATGGAAATTAGATAATTTGCCTGTTATTATTTGGCAAAGCGGGCTACAGATTTATATAAGAGGAGATTATTGTACCTCTTTTTTTAATTCTTGGGTCAAGCTCGGGCATTTGATAGGCATTTGGCCCTAGCCAACATCTAGATGCTCTGTAAAATGTAAATAAAATTATAGAAAGTGTTTGAAAGAGATTATTATGTATTTTTTTACTCGGTTGACCCGAGTCTAGAGCCCAGAGCTTTGAGAGGCATTAGTGGGGTCAAAGCCAATATGAATTGTATTTTATATTAATCAGGGTTGCTTAATCTAAAATACAATTCTGTTTTTATTTTTTTTATAGTTGGCTTGCTTTTGGCCGCCAACTCGCCTGATGTGCAGTCTACGGTGGAGCACGCTTGCCTAGAAGAATCCGAATCACTCGTGATTTGAAGACACCCAGATTGTAACTATCGGGGAACACCCATTCAGGCAGCGCATTCCACAGACTAGCAGTTCAATGTATGTGAATAGGAATATGAAACTATCGTATAGTATAGAATTGATAAATTCTGGCCTATTGTGGTGAGTTCTTGATGGTGTTGAGCTGGTCCATGGTATGAGGTACGGCACCTGCCAATTAAGTATGCCTCACGTCAATTCCCTTCTTTTGAAAGGGAATATATTTTTGTATTATGAACCACTAATAAGCTCCTTTCGTTGCTGTACATCCTTTATGTGTAACCCTGCATATACGCGATCAGTTTGTATTAAGTATAAGGTAGGTTTTCGATGAGCCTAATGAGTCCCGGTTAGTATAATTATCATTCATGCAGTATGGCTTCATGACTCAAATTTAATTGGTATCCGATCACATTAGTACCTATTTACTTAATTATTCTTTTGTCTACTCACTTTCCTTCCTCAGTCAAGATTTAGATACCATTGAAAGGTATCGCCCTAAATTCTTGCCGTGATGAGAACAAAAATCAATTATTTAAGAAAAAACAGTGATAGTGCAGTGCATGTTTCAGTATCAACTTAGTGATGGAGGCCAGTAACTCTAAAAACAAATTACTGAATTAAATTTAAACGATATAATAAGACGATGGAGCAAATGTAATAAGGAAGGACTTTTTCCATGTGCAGCTGAGTCCAGTAAAATCGAAATTGCTGAAATCGTTCGATCTCGACTTCGTGAAATTGAGAAACAATTTTCATCTACTGCAAAAACGTACTCTTGTGTTCTAAAAAAACTATTGTGTTATTTGTGATCTGTGGAACCTATATGTTAATATTTGTTTTTTTTAAACTACACACTATAATCGATAACAATCTTAAATAATACATTATTTTCGAAATATCTGGAATTTGCAACAATATTGCAAATGTAAATTTTGCTATCTATTTTATTAGTTATGTCGAAGTAGTTCCAAACCAACACTTCAGTAACAGGAAAAAACATGTTTTCGCCCAACTGGCGAATAAAATATGTTTGTTGGATTGTTAAAGATATTTTCCCATGCAAACGCGAGAAAATAGACGTGACAAGCATACATAATGTGGCTCGAGTATTATAGACGACTTCAAACAATGCCTACTGTGATATAATTATGTCTCATAATGTCTATTAATACAGTGGTATCAGGACAATAATGATAACCAGCTTGAAATGGTAGTTTCAATTCTCTCATACTTCCTTGTGAAATATAATTGGGACTCGTCAAGTCGTTTGGCAGTTAACTCGCACAATTACTGACAAATCTGTCCCATTCAGGCGACCATTTCCATTGCACAGTGAAACTTCTAGACGTGATTTACATTATTCAGACAGCCTAACCTTATAAATAAAGTGTCCAATTTGAGTCAAGAGGTACCAATCAACTTAATAAGTGACCCTATTAACCGCCAATTTCATACCGTCTTTGCTAAAAGCAAGCCACTTTAATCCATTCCATTTAAGCATAAACTCGGAACGTTCCCAAAGGAATAGCCGCCAAAGCATGGAAACTCACGCAAATAAGCCTCCACCATTGTATACCACCGCAGGAGACCACACGAGGAACACGTCCACTCCATAAACAAATTCAAGCAAATCATGCTATTATCTTCAATTTTTGGAGTTACGATTCTGCTCGTTTTAAGTATTCTGTGCAACGGCAAAGACTTATTGCAGATTGAGATCAAGTTTAGAAAATCTGAAGTGAAAAGGGTTCACGAATTATGGAGGCACGAGGACGTGTTCTCGAGAAAACCATTAGTACGAGCCGAGCGTTCTGTACACAAAAGCGAATTAGATACGGCGTACCGCCTTGCTGAATCCGAGGACTCTAAAAACCGCAGCTCGGTAAATGTGAATAAGACTGCAGAACACGCTTTATTGCTTGCTGAGTTCAAGCGCGCGTGGCCCGTAGGGCGCTGGATAGAACACGAATATTTCTCAGAAGACTACCTGGATTTGATTAACGATCACTGGCTGCAGTTTGCACCTCCGAGTGAGACGTCGCAGAAAATTCTGGGGGTACTCTACCTACTCTTTGCCACGGTGGGCTGCTGGGGCAACGTCATTGTTCTCTTCATGTATTTGAGGTAAGTGTGTTTACATGTAGTAGGCAAATGTGTCTCCTTCTATTTCCTGGCTATTATCGCAATTTGTTTGGGGTTGGCCCTCCAGTACTTTTGCGTCACATCGTACGGTTGTGGGTTGTTCATATTAGGAGATTGTTTTGTATTGGCGCTGTGTTTTTACAGCTGGTTACCACCTGACGCCAAGACTGTCACCTTGTCTAGTGTGCGAGTGACGCCGTTGGCTCATCATGATCTCTTCCGCCACCATCCCTTCTAGACCTGTCCACGACCTCTACTCCAAATATGTCGGAGAAGCCCGCAGCAAGGGTGATAAGGGAGTTTCCTTCTCTGACCCAAAATATTATAAATATATATGCGCTAAATGTATATAAATAATCATCATCATCATCATCAGCCCTGAGTGACCCACTACTGGGTAAAGGCCTCCTTTTGTTTATGCCACTCTCCCCGATCTCTCGCTATTCGCATCCACTCGTTCCCGACAGTATTTTTGATGTCGTCAGGTCCACCTCATCCTCGGTCGGCCCGGGTTCCGCCAACCTAGTCTCGGCCTATATATATAAATAATATTTGAAGCTAATTAATTAGATGCAAATTAGATAGGTGGGTTAACCATCCCGGTGCCTCTATACCTGAAAGTCCAGCAATAAACGTAAAATCCTGGCAGAAAACATATCTAACCGACATGTGTCCTAAATTACCTTTATCTTAATATATTCCGCCCAAAGTAATAAAATCAAGTTTTATACCTGAAAGTATTAATTTTGGGTAGTTTAATCCTTGAGGCATATTTACCCCGAAACTTTGGGAAATTGTACCTAGCATCTTGAACACGAGGTACTTAGTGACAAATCCCGGTTCGTTTGCTTGTCAGGACAATAATAACGGTCCGCAACATTATCTAATGGTTCGATAAGCGGATGAGTTCTGAGTAATACAAGTTGTACCTAAAGAGCTTTAGAAACATTTTGCAACAGTATTAATACAAAACACAAACAAAAGGATTCCTTAAGATCGTATCACACGTATCGCGTCGTATTCTACGCCTTTTTATGGCATGCAAAGAATTTTCCAAATGTTTGGTACACAATATTGGCTTATATTGCCAAAACTAATTTGTATTAAATATATTTACGGTCGCCTCTAAACCAAAATAATAAATCTCACAAATAATGTGAAACGAGACTAGTAACGCTAGTCTAGCTAGTTTTAGCAAAAATCACGAAATATCACGGGGGGGTATCACGTGTATAAATTTTTTCGTCAAACGCGCGATTTCTTATCCGAAAAGCGGTGTGTGGTGTGACCTTGCCAATCAAAAACAATCTGTAACCTTTCTATCTAGATATTTTTGTCATGGTCCTTAATTACAGAATAAAATTAGTATATTATTATATATACGTGCGGTAATGAATTTTACCGCACGCTCAGATGTATAGCACCGTGCGTGTACTTTACGGTATTTTTTTAATTTCCATTTCCATAAAAATTGTTTCATTTGTAGCCTTTTTTTCTCGCAAATGTGTTGTAAAACGTTGTATGGCACACGTGCGGATTGGTTTTTACAAACTCGTGACTATGGTAAGTTACATTCGTCTACTCGTTTGTAATAACCAACTTACCGCACTCGTATGATAAATAACTATTACCTTAGTACTATGTAGTTCGTAAGCTTTTCGTTGTTTGTAAAGAAATAATACCAACTTTTTTGTAGATAGGTCTGATATGAAAATACTTTGTTTACTAGAAACCTACAATGTTTTCTGAGAATTGCAAGTTTTATTTATTTTTCTGGTACTTTCATTTTGCCATAATGCAGTGCTGAAATGTTTGTTTTGTACAGTTTAACGACTGCAATCTCTTAAGTAAGATCATAAGAGTCAAGAAATATTAAAATTTCTTAATAAAAGTCCCACACAGGATGTAGAGTTTGAGTACTCACATACTTCAGGAATCTCGTTTGGAACCTGGAGCTATAAATCAAAGCTTTTGGAGGATGTGCAAAATTTTCACATGCGATTTATTACACGCATTAAACGCGCATTAGACACTTATGAAAGATTTGAATACTCAGAAATACCGATTAATCACGACTGAAGGGCATTTTTTTGTGAATTAATATTATGAAATAAATTATCTGTATTTATTTGTATTATAATTATAATGATAGACGGAGCGATGGTGGCCGAGCGGTAGCATGCGCGCTTTACAAATGCCCGCGAACTTGTACGTGAAGGGCTTGGCCTTCGGGTTCGCCAAATAGTAATAAATTTCAAAAGTATTATTTTTGTGCTCACCCACGTTAAGGAACACTTACCTATGCAAAATGTCATGCTTCTAGACACCTCTCTGTTGACTGTCAGTTATATGAATATAAGATAGAAGATCATAGATAGGAACGCGATTGGCAATGTCGGGGCCGGTAACCGGTAAACCGCACGGCCGCGACTAGTAGGTGACGTGTAGCACATGCGATGTCCATAGCATTATAAATAGAAGTCGTATTTCATGAAAAGCATGAGCTATGTGTCCAATAAACTCTGTACCAAACTGCCGTATCCGACAGAAAGTGTCGTCTCTTCTTTAACGTTCCACTCAACTATAGGAGTCGAGTAACATTTTGTCTCGGAAAGCTCCGAGAGCGGTTGTGTCTCATTAGCCAACCGAAGACGCGAAAACTTTTATAAAATGCGTCAGTAAAATGACAAAAGTAGTTAAAATTATCATAATTGCTTTTTCAACTCTGATTTTGTGTATTAATGTAGATAATTTTAAGCAGAGTGAAAACTACGATATTGTGAAAAGTGTCGATAATGCAAGTGAGATGTTGCTGGAATCAGTGCTACCGTTCAAATGTCGTGAAGAGTTTTTATGGCATCGGTTAGACCTAAGTCTTTGGAAAAGACGAAGAAGAATGTCTAGTTATTTATCAGAAAAACTCAAAGTGAAGACTGTATTAAACCCAGCGGGAGAACTGAAATCTCACTCCCAGGTTCAAGCTATTTCGACGGCGATGCCGGAAAAACTGCTCCTCATTGAGAAATTTAAAGAGCGCTGGCCGGTGGGGCTTTGGCGGAAATACGGGCTGTTCACCGATAACTACCTTTTATCGATAAACCCTCACTGGCTCCAGTTTGCTCCGCCAGACCCTCGAGTGCAGTATGCTTTGGGCAGCATCTACGTCATCATGCTGAGCATCGGGTGTTTCGGAAACATTTTGGTGCTTTTTATGTACTTTAGGTACGTATTGAAATTATTAAAGATACCTATTTGGTTAACTTGCAAACAAATTTAAAAATAAAAATGTAATCGTAAACAATTCGGTTTAGGATTTCTGAACTCTCACAAAACCCATTGAGAGTATAAAGTTATTGGTGTTGCAAAATGTACAAAATTAATTTAAACATTGAAACAACCCGAATGCTTCATTGTCTCCTGTCAACCGGAAATCCGATCTGTGGGCGAAGTACGAGTATTTGATACGTAAAATACTAAGTACCGAAATTCATACAAATTCTAAATTTCAAAATTGTAATTTCTATGGATTTCGATTCGTATTTTACGCATCCAATACTCGTACTTTGCTCACAGATTGGATGACCGGGAATATCTCAAATTAAGTTAAAACAACTTATAAATTTACTTTTAAGCTTTTGTTTGGGTTACACTGAAGTACTTACTTTTACCACGTTATAATAGACGTTACATAACTTCATAATGAGCTAGAGACTGTATTAGATTTATTGAGACTTATTTAGACTGGGAGACAATGTAATAGGTATTTACTTTAAAATTGTAGAATAAAATTTGTTTTGTGGTTTTTGTTTTAATTAAGTACTTATGGGTAGATAAGACACCTACTTATAATAAAAAAAACTAAACATTAGACGCAATATGTATATTATTAATATTCTCATTATAAACACTAATAAATTATACACACAAATAATATCTCTATGGATGTGCAAGTACATACCTATTCAAGAAATCTTCTATCGCACCGCACAGGTAAATCTAGGACACTAAAGATATTTTTAGAATACACGTGCGTAATTATTATTTATGAGAGTCCCATTATTAATTACCCTCCTTCCAAAGATACTAGGTTTGTTGGGAATTAACAAACGGTGATTCCGAAAATAAAAAAGGAAATCGATCAAGAGAAAGTTTGCACAAACCACTTCCCATAGCTTTGTTTTTGGGACACTCAAAATCGACACCTCGATAATCCTATTACCTGTCACTAGTACGTATTCTGTGGTATTACTTCGTGTCCAATTCTCTTTGTAAGCTATATTCTTATAGCGATGTAAAAAAACTTGTCGCTGTGCATTTGTGGGAAAAGTTCTGTTGTTTGGAACGAGAAAATATGTCAGACAGCGCGGCGTCAGCGACATTTCTAGATTTATGAAGTTCATTTGAGCGTGTTATTTTGTAAGTGACCTTATAGGTATTATAGTACTCTTTGACATAGCTACAACTACAACGTAGGCAAAGATTTCATACTACACTGTACATATAAAAAATTTGAATGTAGGTAACTGTAGTTAAACCAGCGTATTATGACACAAGAAAACAAATTTAAATTATTTGGATGTAGCTGGTATTCTTTCGTCATAGGAATGTAGTTAGTAAAACAATGTTGACACTTAATTTGTTTGTTTGACATTAACCATAGACAAATAGCGAGGCCATTATAAACAAATGCCTTGTGACGAAATATAAAATACCAAAATTGTAGTTTGGTGTGCTATGATTTACTGTGTAACATTTAACGTGAGCACGAAAATCATTATCTATGCTAATATAATAAAGAGGAAAGATTTGATTGTTTGTTTGTTTGTTTGCATTGAATAGGCTCCGAAACTACTGAACCGATTTGAAAAATTCTTTCACTGTTGGGAAGCTACACTATCCCCGGGTGACATAGGCTATAATCTATACCCGTGCGAAGCTGGGGCGGACCGCTAGTCTTTTAATAAAGTTGCTGAAGTAATGCTATGTCACTCATGAATTTGTGAGAAATCGATATCTAATTAATACAAATTGAAGACAAATAAATAATATGACATCAGCTGAGTGTCGTAAATTTTCTTTAATAGAATTGCTGAGGTCTATTACGATCTGCGGGTCTACGGGTAGCAAATTAAATAAATTATATGACATCAGCCATCAGCCACTAGCTCAATATCAAATTTTCTCTATGGTTTAGGTCTTCACCTCACTCACCTTCACTTCTGAAATACAAGGAATGTTGAGCGTTCTTATCACTCAGCGCAATCACTTCCAAACAACTGCATAGAGGGGAGCGACGTCGTAACAAATAACAAACAAGCTTGATAGTAAATATTGAGTCGCTACAACTCATAAATAACACACAAACAAAATACCTATCTTATAAACCACAGTATACATTTAGGTATATAAAACACTAGCTGTTGCCCGCAACTTCGTACGCGTAGACTTTCATACAATATTTCAACCCTCTTTTGCCCCCCTTAATTCAGCCCTTTCGCAAAAACTTTTCTTAGCGGACCTCAACACCCCATAAGTAAGTAATCTACTTGCCAAATTTAAGCTTCGTAATAACAAAACTTTTAACAAAAAATTAAAACCCCCATTTCTCCGCCTTGATAAATTTTTTTCATTAAAAAAATTATACAGTTTTTATTTATTTTAAACTAATAATATAATTTTACATAATAAGAACTAAAACTATCACTACCTAATTATTATATACAAATTAAAATGAACAATAAATTATCAAAATCATTTAAAATACTAATCTAAAAGCCCTTCGGTGGAGGGAAAAGTGGCCAGAATGCTGGCAGCATTGCCACGTTGGATGGCAATGCTAATTTTTTGACCAAAGTAGGCGCCAGCATTCCGGTCACATGTCGCCTCCATCAAGCGTTTGGCCAAGTCCCTATATAAATCATGGGCGGCCGGCCCCCACGGTCCTAAGGTCTCGACCCCAAACGGCACAAACATATACACCCTGTCTAAAAATCTATATTTGTGCCGTTTGAGGTTTTCAGCCTTAGTCGCGGCAGCTCCAGCCTGAAAAGAACTTAAACTTATATATGATAGCGTCTTCTAATGGTATAATTATATTCGTTAAGTTTACTAAACTGAAAGAAATTGTTAAAAAATATTATTAAATCAAACATAATAAAAAATCAAAAATCAATGGTGACTTAATTACCTACTAATACTACTTTGTATATACAAATACAAAATCATTTATTCGGGCATAATTCAATGTACTTACTACGGCGTTAAATCCCAAGCTACTAAGAATATGTGTCGGGAACCACTGACTTCTATTTACCCATTAACTAATTATACCAAAACAGAACAAAACAAAAATAATATGTACCTATTTGTAAACTTACGATAAGATAATCTAGCTACTCTACTATCACGATTTTTGGTTTATGTACCATAATAATTAAAAAAAACCTTGTGCTAGTGAGACTTTGGTGTCTTTATGTTTTGCCAAATAAATAATAGTTCCTAAAATGGGAAGGTTTTTTAAAAGCCATTCAAATAAGTAATATGGATTAATTGTCATATGACATTTATAATTTTACATAAGTATATGTATTGTATATATTATTTTATTCAGCTACCATGAATAGTTTTGACAGCTATCATTTAAACGGCCAGCTAATTAAACAGGTTTTTGTCAGCTCCAAAAATGAACTTTGTCAGCAAACCAAATTAATTGAGCTGCTCCTAGTGCCGGCAAAAATAACTAAATTGATCAGCGAGTAATGTGATATCGCGCAGCCTTAAAATTGTTTTCATAGGAAATTAAATATATCTGCAGCAATATTAATAATAGAGGAGCAAATTATGATTCGAATTTTATTGAAGTTAGCAAGTTGTAAAATTAATTTTGATTTGCTAATTAATTTTATTTCTACAGGAGCATAAGAGCGCAATTTTATTGCTGCATTGAGTTGTAATTGTAAAATAATTTATTAATACAATAATTATTATAAATTACTGTCCCTTCCCGTCCTTATCTCTAAAGTTTATGGGTTAGGAATCTAAATTAATGCAGGCAAGTAAGGAAATCAAAGCTTACTGGGAAAATTTAATAATGTTTTAATATTTTATGTATTTAAGAAATAAACTGATCCCTACGAACCCTCATCGTGTCTCATTGAATTTATACTCAGATAGGAACATACCAAAATCATAACTTTTGCAATGGGAGTATAAAGTAGGTAGGAAGGTATCTATTGTCATTCATTTTTTTTTTTTATTGGTACTTAAGTTATATATTAATAATCAAATTACGTAATAATATAATTTTTTACTATTGCCTTGTAATCTACTATTATAACAACACAACAACAACTTTCTCTCTTACACAAGTAGCAATATTTTGGTCCATTACCTTCTAACATTAAACGCAATTAATCCCTAATTAAACGGGTTACCGACTAATCTTAATATGTGTGCCGTAGGTAATGAGCTAGTACTTTGTTAAGCTTTTGGTGATTTTGATATTTACTTTATTGCCGGTAATTCGTCAAAATTATTTTTTCGAGGAAACGGTATCAAACATATACGTACCTATACCTATGGCTTGTCATCTAAGACTAGCAAAAATGCAATGTAACTTTATGAAATAGGAGTACGCTTGTACAGTATGTAGATAGATAGATAGATAGATAGATAAACTCTTTATTGTTCACACCACAAATTGTATGTAGGTACTAGGTATACCTACCATAGTCAAACCAGTATATTTAGTCGAGAGTGTTTTTTGTATTTTTATAGGATCACTTTGTTGTCCGTCTGTCCGTCTGCCAAAGCCCTTTTTTTTCAAGAATGCGTGGAGGAATCAGTGTCAAACAAACAAAGTTCATAATCTTTGTCGTTGTTGTAAAATCGTTTTACTGCCTACATTCAGTGTTGTCCAAAGGTGACTTACGTAGTATTAACATATATTTTTGTTAAATTTTTCATGACCGTGGATTCAAAGTCATATTTATAGTCCTAATATTAAACAAGTTTACATAGTATTAATAGCGTCAAACAAGTCATAGTCACAGTCAGAGTTAAGCAAAGTAAGTCACGGTCAAGTCAAACTCATACCCCAGTAAAGTAGTGGAGGCTTTACAAGAGGCTTCTAGGGAATTTTGGAAACAACACGAAAAGATATGTTTCACCTCGTTATATCACTTGCCCACACTCGAGCACGTTTACGAGCACTTAATGAATAATAATTCACCATTTAGTACACATTAACACTCGAAAATACACAAGTTTAGGAAAATAATCCAACGAGCCGACATGTTGTTTCCGCGTTGGTGCCAAAACTCGTATTTACATTATCTCTTTGGTGTTGTCATGTATTTTAAATACGCTGATTTGGCAAAAAAAATCTCCATCGAAACAAACCTTGGATGAAATTGTGCTTAAAAAAAAGTTGTAACAATATATATCAACTTTTTTCGTTGTATCTATGACATGTTTTTGATATTGTTCATAAAAACATTACTTTGATGAAAATATAACCCGTTAACTGCACGTTATAACTAAGGTTATAACATACGAAGTCTCTCGAAGCCTGCTGTTAGCCTAGCTTAGGCACATAAGAAATAATAGCACAAGGCCTGGGTACACATACACACGGATTAACACATTAAACATGGATTACGTTAGAACCCAGAAAATAAACTGTTTCTGTAGAATAGCTGGTGGAACCGCGGAGCGTAGCCAGAGGCGGATTTGATACCTTCGCTGCCCAACGCCTATGGAAGATTGCCGCCCCCCTACTCTCTGTAAAGCACGATCCCGGTAACGATTATTTCTCTACTCCACTATGTACGATAACTAATACTAATGGCAGCGAGAATACCTAACCCAACCAGTACTGATATCTGTAGCCTGCAGTAGAGCAAAATGACAATGATGATACGCTTGAACTTGGAGTAAACGTTTTGGGTGTCTTCAAGTCGAGAGTGAATAGGTTTCTTCTAGGCAAGCGTGCTCCATCGTAGGCCGCATCATCGCTTAACATCAGGCGAGTTGGCGGCCAAGCGCAAGCCATTTTTTTTTTTTTTAACCAGCCAGCAAATATCCAGTTTGGTGATCAAATCTTTTACCTAATAATCGTGATCTCTGTACGTGTAAAATGCGATGTGCTTTGGATTTTTTTTAATGTTTTGACCCGTTGAAGTGTGGTTCTATAGGTACACATAGAATGCGACAAAAAAAAACTGTCCAAGTTTTGCCGTCCTAGGCACGGGCCTACTCGGCCTATAGGGAAATCCGCCCCTGAGCGTAGCTAGTTAGCTGTTTGTATAAATAGAATAATTGTGTTTACCCAATAGACGTAGGCAGTACATATACTTTGGCCTTGAGGTACAAGCAATATAATTTGTCAAAGAAGGTATTGACTATTTCAACCCTTTCCCAACCTTGATCCGCCTCAGCAGTTCTTTTAAACCCCAATCCCATAAATGCCCAACCCCAAGATTTCTCTTGCGTAAAAGTCTTAGTAAAGATTAAATGTAGCAAGAAAAGTTTGAGTTGGTTTATATTATGAAATCTGTTTGAGTTTTACTTGCCTTAAGTGATTTAGGTCTGTATTCAAAATATAAGAAAAGAATCGTAGGATTCTTTTCTTTATATACTACCTACATATACCATGTGCATTTTTTACCGAAACGGAAAAATACGGTGGAGAAACATAGAGTGGCCTAGGCATAGTTGCTTTGCAAATATTTGAAATTGCAAAAAGATCTATTTTATGGACGATAGATTATTTTTTCTTGATTTTCTCGTAAACAGAAGACATCGAAAACTAAAAAAAATATTAAAACTATGCCATAAGCTCTAAGTACCTGTCAAAATATTTAAAAAATCGTTTCGGTATAAAAGTCACCGGTATTTTTAACCGACTTCAAAAAGGAGGAGGTTATCAATTCGACTCTATGTTTTTTTTATATATATATTTTTTTAAATAGAAAGTGCTGCAGTCGTACAAGCTTTCTGCCTGATGGTCGGTGCGGTTCGAGTACCTACTACCTACACGCGTTTTTTACCTCTTTCACACAACGTAAAAACGTCAGGTGATTTTTTTGATAGGAACAAACTGAACAGATAAATGTATAACTAGAACATTTATATTTCCGTGTGATGTGTATTTATCAGAATTCTACGACAATCTCTCAATTTAGATATCAATTTAATTAGACTAAAATTACCTATTTTTAAAGCAGCCAACGACGTTATTTGAATTCGTTAAATAAACGGGTGGAAAAACTTCCTCGGAAGTTATCAAACATGTTATCAAGTTATCTCATTACGGCGCAATAAATCTGACTTTGAGCGCGCCACGGGGAAGTACGAAACAGACGAGGTGCTGACTTTCAAAACTTTCTGTAATTTGTTCTCGTAATTTGTTTGTTGCCCGATGCACATAGATAATAGATATCATTATACAAAGTGAAAACTTTAAAAGGGTTACTGTCGTATCTGTTACATATAAATTAAAAAAAAAACTTTTTTATGGTGATAAAGAAACTACCTATAATGGTAGAAAAGGCTAGTTATTTTAAGGGTTAGGCAACTTGTAACTTTTATAGGCGGATGAATATTTTTTGTTATTAATAAATAAATTAATATTTGGACATTTTGCACACACGGTCATCTGACCCCAAACTAAGCAAAGCTTGTGATAAAGCTGCCAGAGACCGACACACATATAGACTACATATATATATAGTTTTTAATACATACTTAAATAGATATTAACAACCATAATATATAGAACAAACACAAATATTTATCACATAAATGTTTGTCTAGGTGGGTATCGAACCCACACCCCCAAGCGCAGAAGGCAGGATCACTACCAACTGGACCAACGGGCTACAAACTAATCCACCACTGGAATTAGTTAAGGCATTGCACGTCACGGTTATATGTTTATAGCTTTCAGCAACTCTGCAACTGGCACATTCAGCGTACTTTAAAGCCAAATAAACTCTTTATTGTTCACGTCAGAAATTACATACCTATATACAGAGAATAAAACGATGACATACGATTTCCATTCCTAAATCCATCAGAAGGAAGACTCGCAATAAACCTAACAAAATGATACGATAAGTACCTAATCTGAATTAAATTGATAGAGTGTCTATGAGTCTAAGGGATTTGAAAAGAAGAGATTTTTACCCGTTTTTATTTCGCAAATTCCGTAAGTTGTTCTCGTTAGGATTCGCATCGTTAGCTCCTTAACGACACCGTTTCAACCATTTGTATCCTTTTGTAATCGCACATGTAGATATATCAATAAGTATAGGTATACTTGCTTACTATAAATATGGAGATATTATTTACTCCTTCTTATTTGCAACACGTTCTTTCAGCCTTTAGGCTGGTTTCACAACTGTACGGGAAACAAGTGCGGGTCACCCGTACGGGCTCCCGGAGCGGAGACATACGTGAGTCGCTAGAATATCATTTCACAGCGACACGGATTGTTCCGTACGGATCATTCCTCCGCGTAGATCCCGTAGCAGGGGAAACCCACGCGTGTCTCCCGTACAGCTGTGAAACCAGCCTTTATAGCTGTTTCTTAAAAAGTTTGGGCGCCTAATTTTCACGAAACTTTGATCTGTCAAAACTTGATCGGTTTTTATCTCAGAATAACACAGATCGTATATCTGTGCAGAATAATGTTCTGAGGTTTTTATCATAACCTACTGTGAGCGGAACTGCCCGAAAATTATCATTTGGTCTTACGACAGAGTTAAGAAAAAAAAGGCGATAACTTTATTCCTGAAATTGATTTTTAACCATATATTTATTGCGTATGGTAAAAGTTGTTCATAATTACTGTGGGCCCCTTTGGGCTTAGTATACCCTTTCCATATCTTTAACCCTGTATAGCAAAAAGCACGTTGGCCCAGTTGGTATATATATATTTAAATACATTATACTTAAATACATATTAACACCCTGATATAAAATAAACACAAATATTCATCACATGAATGTTTGTCCTAGATGGGAACCGAACACACGCCCCCAAGCGCAGATGGCAGGTTCACTACTAACATTAAATATATAATATATGTATATATATATATATTTAAATACATTATACTTAAATATATATATAATATATTAACACCCAGGACCCAGGTATATAACAAACACAAATGTTCAAATGTATGTATATCAGTCTCGGGCAGCCATAGTACAAGCTTTGCTTAGTTTGAGGTCAGATAAAAGTGTGCAAAAATGACCCGAATATTAAAAAAAAAAAATTTTTTTGTTATACAATAAACGAAAATCCAGTTCTCGACATTTTTCCTAGACATTTTGGCCATATTGTTTAAAAAAATATTATTTTAAAGCTGGAAGTGAGTATGTAAAGCAAACAGCTCTACATACCTATGCAAATTTAATAAAGCCGATTGCCGACGATTGTGTCAACAAGTATAACCCCTTGTAGGTACGAGTATGTTTTACTGCATTCGCAACAAATTTGGAAATAAATCATAGAAGAGGTTTAGTAAAGTATTATAAACTTACTATTAACTTACTATTTACTTGTGTAAACTGACTTGCCTCATATGACGAACATGTTATATTGGTTAATAAAGAATCTGAATCTGAATCTGAAAGTTTGCCGAAATAACCTATATACACCTCTATCACCTCTATCTCCTCACAATCATGCGGTCTACGATGGAGCATGTTTCGTCGGTATTTAGCAATGCATTACTAAGTATTAAAAATCACTACTGTTTGAAATCCTGACCATTAAATTCCTATTTTAACGGTCCAGTCATTTTGCCATAACGTAATTTTATCACCAAGACATTCTACGAAATAATCCTTTTGATACGCCATCTTATTAACTAAAGCTATTTCACAATCACGGTATTAATTGACTTTAAACAAAGCTAAATTCAAGACTTAATTACACAGCTGAATAGTATTTCTCCCACGGGGGCAACAAAAGAAAATAGACGGAAATGAGCAAAGAGAGAACTGCTCTAAAACAAGGCTTTTAAGCGCCAGAAAGGTCGGAGATAGTGACACAGAGTTAATTGTCTCCAAGGAGGTAAATCAATACCTTTGACAAGGGTCAGCACTATTGAAAACCGTGAATAGCAAAGAAAATATTATCATCGGCGCTCGCCTTTTCATAAAACTGTCTGGTGTCAGCAGGCGCCTTGATTTCTACGCAAATTTCTTTGAATAAATTCTTTGTTCCATATTTTCGTGATATAGGCGAAATCGATGATAAGGTTTAAATTGTATATAAAGAACCCTTCCAGTAATATTAGGTATGTTGGTAGGTACAGTAAATTCTAAAGTCTTATGATAACGCATATGAGTATGAATAGAAAGAACTAGATACGTGAATCCATTTAACATTTTATTTATGATCCAAAAAATATTAGTTATACATATAAGATCTGCGAATTAACACAATGCAGCTTGGTCTATATTAAAAACTTCTCATATTTTTCAAGCAAGCGTTTCATTCCAGAGTCCATTGGAGTGGCACCATCTTTAAACTTTTTAATGAGATTTCTAATACGTATCTTTAGTTTATCCAATTGAATATCTTCAGTTTTAATGTCAAAGTACTTGCTTACTAATTTTTTGAGCATTGTGCATTTAAACTCGCCAAAAGGTGATGTGTTACAATCTAAGTTTTCCGACCATTCTTTTATTTCAGCTTCTAAAACAAAAATAGTAAGTTAATACAGTTTCAATTTCATATCACCACCTAATAATTACGGAAATATGTTCCTAGGAGTAGAACGAAATGTTATACTGCGTTACTTACCAGCTTCTTCTCGGTTGAATTCATCAAGATTTGGAGCCATAGTTATATTTGATGCATTTCCGTCTGTTTTCACATCGTCAGTTGAAATATTTGCAAATATAGTGTTAATGATGTCTTCCGATGGCGTAGCCCCAACACCCGTACTTTGATCCCCATCAGTTTGATTCACTGCTGTCTCCTCGTTTCTTGTTTGGTATCTTTGCGTCGTGGTAAAATTTTCATTAGCATCAGTGCTCTGTGCACAAATCAAAGCAGCATTTGAAATTATGAATAAACACAATATTTTTATCATTTTGGTGTCAGATAAATGTGCTCGAGTAACTTGAGTCAAATTGTAACTGAAACGTAATAAAATTTTCAGCAGTTCACAGAATAATTTGGTAAGTCAGCTGTGCAAACAGCCTTCCGTCGGGATGTTATAATTTCGTGCGTATTTAAACTTAAATGTAGATGTTCTGTTGTTGTACATGTAACGTATTACATACCTACTCATCATCATACTTATATTTTAATGAGAAAGTGTTTGTTTGTAGCTTAGCTTTGTTCCTCTTTCACGTAGCAATAGAGCAACGGATTCATATGAAATTGATAGTGTTTTTTGACAAACCATATTTTTGAAGTAATAACTTCTTTAGCCGCATTGAGCGATTTTTGTTAGGGGCATAACTTGGATTCCCACTTCCCGTCACCGACATGATGACGTGAGAGTTATCCCAATGTTTTAAGTTTTCACTTCTGTCGGCAGTCCACATGACCTATTTTGTAGTGATTTTTCGCATAGAGATAGTTGGAGAGCCAAAGACATTGGACTTTATATCTCGGAAAAGTTTACGGTGCTACGTGGGTGAAACCGCAGGGCGCAGCTGATTTATCATAAAAATTTATCTGTAATTTTTTGAAAATACTTTTCAATTATTAATTTGCGATGCTGAATATTCATCTGTCTGACATTATTTTACTGAAAACTCTAAATAATATATGACGTAAATGTATACTTGTTACAAGATTGGTAGAGTATGTGCCTATGCCTTATACATATTAATCGCATTTAAACAAAATTTTTAATTTGTTTAAATTGACTTCAGATGCCGTACGCTCCGCACTCCAGGAAACATTCTGGTGGCCAACCTAGCTCTCAGCGACTTCCTGATGCTTGCGAAGACGCCTGTCTTCGTCTTCAACTCGTTTAACTTAGGACCAGCATTAGGAAAAACAGGTGTGTAGATGTAGGTACCTATACTATATGTTTATACACCTACCTTACTAATCTTGTGTGTTTCCAATAATAACACCCTTCAACTCTTTATCTAAGTAAATGTTACGGAAATTGGTAAAGTTCAGTTACTTTCCTTCGTTTTTGAGACCGCTCCATGATCTTTTAGCCTAAGCGACCATTGTGCGTCTACTTATCTAAAATGAAAGATAATGAGTAACTCATTTCAAAGATTGTACGATCCTATAGATTGTACCTACGATGGAAAGAATAAGTACCAAATTTCTTTGCAAAGGCAGGAAAGCCTAAGCCTAGAAAATTTATCCTACTTACCTACCTAAGTCCTTCTTGGCAGGAAGTATGTAGTAAACTCGTTTAAATTATTTATCTATAGGTAAATACTTCGACTAAAATAAAATTAATGGACGAGCCCTAACCATTGAACTTGCTCAGTAAAAACGAGTCAAAACCGTTGGACATATATACCTACTTCAACACCTAAAAAAATATTACAGTACTTATATTTGTTACAAAAATAGATACCGGTTTTATTTGTGTATTTACACTTCGGGAAAGCACACGAAGGCATAATTTTGTTAGATGTTTCGATAACACGTAACAATAGAGTCGTGTTGCACTTCCTACGGCTAGAGACCAACTTAAACGAAGTGAGTGCCGGCGCTCATTTTGTCATTTTCAAAAATGCGCTTCTACTGGACCCGTCCATTCATTTTATTTTGGTCGAAGGGTAAATAAGGAAGTTTCTTTGCTGCCTATGCCGCCTACTGGAACGGCTGCCGGAGGTGGGCTAGTGAAGCAAGTCGGATAAACCCGGAAAACTTACCGGTGACAGATTCGAGTCGGACGACAATAAGTTCGTACATCCAGCAGCCGTTCTATTATTTCATAGATGCCAGCTCCGCCAACTGAGCAAATAATTTTTATAGGTATGTGTATTTCTTACCGCAACGTGCATGTTGTTTCAGGTTGCGTCATATACGGATTCGTAGGCGGTTTAACGGGCACCACATCGATCGCGACGTTGTCAGCCATCGCGCTGGATCGCTATTGGGCCGTGGTCCGGCCACTGGAGCCCCTACGGGCACTCACGGCGATCCGAGCGCGACTTATGGCCATCGGCGCGTGGCTTTACGCGGGCTCCTTCTCGGCGATCCCCGCACTGGACTTCGGCTACGGCCACTACGTCCCGGAGGGATATCTCACCAGCTGCAGCTTCGACTATCTCACGGAAGAACTCCCACCGCGCTACTTCATTTTCGTCTTCTTCTGCGCCGCGTGGCTGGCGCCGTTCTGCACCATTTCATTTTGCTACATTAGCATCTTCCGGGTCGTCGTCTGCGACAGGAACATCACGACGAAAAACCAGGAACAACGCCTTTCGTCGAGACATCAGAAACAACGAACCAAACGCAAAGCAGAAATCAAACTCGCCTTTCTAGTCATGGCAGTGATAGCCTTATTTTTTGTATCATGGACGCCCTACGCCGTAGTCGCCCTTCTAGGGATTTTCGGCCAGAAAGAATATATAACGCCGACAACGTCGATGATTCCCGCGTTATTCTGTAAGACAGCCGCTTGCATAAATCCCTTTATTTACATTATAACGCACCCTACATTCCGTAAAGAGTTTAAGAAACTTATGTTTTGGAGGAAAAAAAAGCGCATGGATGGAACTATGAAGACAATCGGTTATACGACAGACCCGAGAGGGCACAGACCCAGTAAGATAAGCTTGAGCGATACCGATGTGGAGATAGTCGAGATGAGGGATATCCCGTATCAGATGGACAGCCTGCCTCGGGTGGATCCAGGGACAAATATAAGAACGATATCATCGCGGCTGATGGACCGACAGGACTCGCAGACGAGCATGAGCATGAAGAGTGTGGAGGCTAACGCCGTCAGCCCGCCCTCCTGGTACTCCAAGCCGCAGTTCTCCAAAAAGAAAAGTTTCCATCGACGCTCAACTCGAAGCGCGATCTCAGACAGTTCCGATCAAATTATCTAATTTCATAGATTTCCTTTTTAGGGTTCCGTACCCAGAGGCTAAAAACGGGACCCTATTACTAAGCCTATGTCTGTCTGTCTGTCCGTCCGTCTGTCCTACCTTTAAACGGCTGTATCTTTCGAACCCTATTAGATAGTCAGTTGAAATGTTCAAAGAATATGTAACGTTACGGCATATTAACGAACAAATAATAAAAAAGTCAAAAAGAAAAACAAAAAGGGGGTCCCCATACAACAAACGTTTTTTTTACGTATTTTTGTATTAGCTCTAATATAAAAACGGTAATACATACAAGCGTTAAACTTGGCATAATTATAAAACACACTCTAAAGTATAACAACAAATAATAAATAATGGCCAAGTGCGAGTCGGTGACAAGTTTCTGTTCATTACCAAGTTATAACTGGTAATTTCGTTATTGAATTTTGTAATGGTACGGAACCCTCAGTGCGCGAGTCCGACTCGCACTTGGCTGGTTTATTACCTATAAGTATGACCCAAGAAAATTTAGTCTACGTTTAAAAACCAAAGAAAAGTAGAAATAACAGTAGTGCGATTTATAACCTTAGGATAACTTATAATGTATGGTAGGTGCAAAATTATTTCATCAACAAAAATTGTTTGGTATTACCATTATTTTATTTGATCATAATTTACAAATACATATGTACTTGGGTAGATTACTAAATGTGTGTTGTACCTAATTAGTTGTAAGTAAATTGGGTACCCAAAACCCAGGAAAATTGTTTCATATCATAAGTAGGTTAGACTAAGATATCCATAAATACTTGCCATTATCTAGAATTCTAGGGGAATCCAGTCCTATCCACCTATCCAGTCTCTCATTAATACAATACTATAAATTGCTCTAGGTAGGTATGTATGTCTACCTGGGTGGGACCGGACTGAAGATTTAATTTCCGCCAGTAAAATAGAAATACAAGGTACAACTAATCCAAAAGCACATTGTTTGATTGGTGTTCCACATTTTATATACTAGCTACCACAGTAGATCTGTGCTAGCTACCGACAGACCCGACAGACGTTGCCCTGTCTTAGCACTGTCAAACGCGCGAAGATTAAAACGTCGTTAAGTTTTCAAAAAAAAAAAACTATGCAATTTTCTTAATTTTTCTTTGGGTAAGAACCTTCTACGAAGTACTTATTAGAAAACTTGAAGACTGGAAAAAGATGAATGAAATCGGGAAAATTCGTTCTCAAGTTAGGGCGTGACCAAGGTAACTAAGGATTCATTTATATATAATTATAGATAGATAAGAGCATCTACCTACGTAGGTGCCTAACCGTAACAAAGATATCGAAACACAATGAAGCTAATAGTACATATAGATCGTTTGCGAAACATTAATTTATAGACGAATCTAAGGTCGATAAATTAATGGAGAAAAAACTTCTAAAGTTAAGATGTTTTTTTTCAGAACTGTCCCACTCTCCTTTCATTGTTACGAAAGTCACTTCTAAGTTTCCAATTTGTACCTTCCTACTGTGTACCTTCCCTTCGAACAATTTTACAATGAATGAACGAGATAAGGACCTTAGAATTAGAATTAGACTGCTTTTGTTACAAATAAAGCCATGGCTTTGAGCATTTAAAAGCTAGTAGGTAGCAGTAACTTACCTAGTAAGTAGATTAATAACTTACCTGCACCTACTACATAAGTAGAATCAAAACAATTTGAAAACTTTTTGTATTGTCAATAAGTATTGTGTAGATGAGAAATTCTATGGCTGCAGTAACGCCCAACGGCATAGAAACAAAAAAATACCAGTTCTTCCTGTTAATTGATTATTAATTATAGGTATACACCTACTATTATATTTGCTGGCCATATATCTTACGACTACTACCAAAGGCTAATAGAGTCTGTTTCTTTTTAACTCCCTTCGAAAAAGGAGGAAGGTTCTCAATTCGGCACGTAAATTGTTTGATGTCCAACTACGTAAACAAATATGGCTGATAGGCAACCAATGACAATCACTAGCGAGGAAATTCAGAGCTGTTAGGTATTAGTCGAAAAACGCCATGTTTATTTAAGGTACATAGTTGGACATATACCTACCTAAAAAGAAACAGACTTTACCTGTGAAACTACCTATTTATTTTGGTAGAATACTTTAGATTAGACTACGATAACCTACCTAGAATATAATTATAGTTATCATTTATTATGATGTAGGTAGTGTACCTACATAAACAGGTGTAAATTTTTGCAACAGTGCATTAAGTGGGCACATGGGCAGCGTTTTGTCCATACAAACGTATTCTCGTGTTTCCTCCCTGGATAATATTGCTAGAGCTGTGATTTTTTTTAAATAAAATGTATTTTTTTTATGGTCATGCTTCTATCATTTGTTTTTTCTTATAAGTTAATTATTATAAGAAATATGAGCCTTTAAATATGCCAAAAATTGTTTTTTTTTTACCGCCATGTTCAGGCGTCTATCAAACAAATTTGACGAGGTTATAAAACAAAAACAAATGACAGAAGCATAGTTCAATTCTTTTCACAACTATTAATTTAAAAAATAATGAAATCGGCTTAGTTTTGAATGAGGAAACAGAAAAATACGAGACGATGATTTTGTCTACGTCACGATATTGTCTTTTCGTAGGTATAATCAATCCGAGCTGCAGTTGTCCCTATTGCACTCTACGGGGAGAGGCTTGAGGTCAAGGGACAGCAATAGATTTGCTAAATACGTATTCATCAAATTTCTTGGCCGTGGTATGCCCTCTTAAGCCCGTTGCATTAAGCGTTAGGTAAGCTTGCAAGTTACAAGTAGCATGTACCTGCAGGCTCCAGGGATAATGTAGGTAAGGTCCTACCTAGGTATCTACTAAGTTTATGGAGATGTAGGTAAACTTTATCGATGAGTGTAGATATAATGTAACTACTAGGGTCTGAGCTGTAACCCTATTACAGCTCACTGGTAACATCAGCACTGCTCTCATCGTTGTAGCTAACAGACGTTGCAGACGAGAAGGACTTAGCTGACGGACCGCCGTCCAAGGCGTCCAACCAATGAACTGGAGAGAGAAAATATTTTCTTTTTTCCCTCCCGTTGGTTGGACGGCGGTCCGTCAACCAAATCCACACGTCTGTTAGTTTACTATTATGGTTCTGATGGCGTTGATTCAGAAAACGCACTAGGTTTACTTAATTGAATTTTTAAATGTATAATGAGTTAATATTTTCCATTATAAATAAAATTTAGGTATTACTAAAATAAGTAGGTGGTAGGTACCTATTTTATTATATCATGTTATGAACGTTTGGTTTTGTATACTTATTTAACCTTTACCACAACGATTTTCGTCTGTGTTATAAAAAAATGCGAGGTAAGTTCTCGTTGATTTGACGTAACCTTAGTATATTTTATTGTGATTGTCTTTTCAGTTGTCTATTTTCTATTGCTTGTATGGCATTTGTTTCGAAGTAAAGTAAAAAATTAGAGGGTGGTTATTGTTGGAAAAAAGATTATTGCTAATAAGGCTAAATGGTCTGAGCATAGTGGCCACTGTTCACTTTGCCCTCGTGTAGACCAGCGCAATCCCCCACGACGATGGCACACATATTGTTGAATATGAAAGTAGGAAAAGCCGCGTTAAGAACGGAGTCAACTCTCCCGGAGCACAAGTTTTAAGGACTATGCCCGTTTGATGCATCTGGCTCACTCGACTTTCGCACACCAAGAGACATGAGTTTCTTACGTACCGCTCTCTGAGAGAAACTTACTTCTGGCAAGGAATAATAAGGATGAAAAAGAAGTGCTTAATATAATCCAGAATCTTCCACACAAACGTAGCTGCGGTGTTGATGATATACCTCCCACACTATTAAAAGCTTGTGCCACTGAATTATCTCCCCCGCTAACCTTTCTAATAAACCAATCCTTCGCGGAAGGAACATTTCCATCTTTGCTAAAGATAGCAAAAATAAAGCCTATCCTAAAGAAAGGCGGCAAACCTAAGGACCCCAGTCAATACAGACCTATTGCAGTGCTCCCATCATTCTCCAAAATATTTGAAAAGGCAATGACAAATCGATTATATACATTTCTAGAAAAGTTCAATAATAAATAATAATAAATAAATAATAAATATTCGGGACATTTTTCACACACAGTCATCTGACCCCAAACTAAGCAAAGCTTGTGATATGGCTGCCAGAGACTGATATACATACATATATAGCTTTAAATACATACTTAAATAGATATTAACAACCAGATATAGAACAAACACAAATGTTCATCACACAAATGTTTGTCCTACGTGGGAATCGAACCCACGCCCCCAAGCTCAGAAGGCAGGTTCACTACCAACTGGACCAACGGGCTACCTACTACCTCAATATCCTCGACACAAACCAATTCGGTTTCCGAAAACATCGATCTACAACCCTAGCACTATATAGATACTCCCAAGAAATATTTAACGTCATAAAACAAAAAAGTTATGCCATAGGGCTCCTACTAGACTTAACAAAAGCCTATGATAAGGTATCCCACACTATCCTACTCACAAAACTACACGGGGTAGGAATCCGTGGAAATGCACTAAAATGGCTAAAATCATATCTCTCTAATAGGCAACAATGTGTGGAAATTGAAAGTTTAGATGAGAATGTAAGAGAAGTACTAACTGTACTGTCAGATAAACTAACAACAAACTGGTCCATTCCCCAAGGCAGTGTGATAGGTTGCATATTATTTCTTATCTATATTAACGATCTGCCAAAAATATGTAATCCTCTCTGTGTCCTATTTGCTGACGACATTTCCCTACTCTTCAATAGCCCTAATAACTCCACAGACACTAATTCGACTATTATTGAAACCTACAATACATTAAAACTCTGGCTCCAAAACCATAACCTTGAAATAAACGACAAAAAAACTAACATTTTACAATTCAAACCGTATCAGAAAAAAAACGTAAACCTTAAACCAATAACTAAGACCATAAAAATAAAAGAAACCAGTGAATGTAACTTATTAGGATTGACCCTCGACACTCACCTCAATTGGAAACCCCACATAGAAAAAATTAGCTCTAAAATTTCACAATTTACATATGCCCTTAGTGTATTAAAAACAAACACTAAAAAAGATTGCGCCATGTCCGCGTACTACGGGTATGCATACGCATGGCTCCGCTATGGCATTGTCATGTGGGGCCATAGCTCGGAAGCGAAACATTTATTCATTGCACAAAAGAAATGCCTTAGAATTATTGTAAATATTAAACAAAGGAAAAGCTGTAAACCCCATTTTATCACAGAAAAAGTTCTTACCCTACCCTCTCTTTATATACTCGAAGTCACATAGGTAGTAGATCTGTGCTCGAAGTGGTCATATTTGTTAGGAAAAACTTAAACATATTTAGTTTCGATAAAAACAAGCGCCGTGAAACCAAATTAGCTCTCCCTGTACCCAATTTAGAAATATATAAAAGTAGTCCTGAATACCGATGTGTTAAAATCTATTATTAATCTATTAATAAGTTACCAGATACCATAAAAAACATTTGTAAAAATAGCTCATTTAAAAACACAGTCAAGTCAAAACTCATTGAAAAGGCCTACTACAGTATACAAGAATATATGGACGATAAGTGGTAGAAAAATAACAAATTTAGCAATAGATAATTAAATATTAAGCTTATAGTTTTATTTTGTTTTTATTAATAGAAACGCTTTTGTTTAATAGTTATTATTATAATTTAGGATAATAGTATATAATAGAATATAGTTATAAATTATTTATTCGTTTAGAAAGCATGGGCAGGCGACCAACTTTTTGCCACTTTGGGCGGGCCATATTTCACAAAATATACACTTGATAAAATAAGTGTTAGGTATATGAAACTTTACCTTCATTTTAGAAGACTTATACCTACAACGACACCCCACACAAGGGGATGCAGCGGAAAAAAAAGATTTTCATCCCATTTTCACAGTTACCAGAGCCACCTCGAAAACGCATTTTTTTTTTATAACGTTTTTTTTTGTCTATATTAAAACTGTACCTAATTGTGCAAAATTTCATTCACTTGCCATAATAACTATAGATGTTATTAGCAGGTTCTAAATAGTAGATTGTAACATAAGGGAGCAAAATAATTTTTTTACGGCGAGGGTGCTTTTTTGAATCCAGATCGAAGTGAGGGATTCTTTAATAGAATTCTGAACGTAGCGAGGGATTCAAAGTACGTCGCCCGAGCCAAAAAAATATTTTGCGGCCGAGTGATACACTGTACTTTTCATCACCCGCTATGAGAAAATAAAAGGCGCCTCATATTTTATTGTAATATTATTATTTAATCAAACATAGAGTAACAACTAAATTGAAATTAAAAAGTATCTAATAATAAAACAACTAAAAACTTATATTTACATATGAGACATTTTCGCAAATATGAAAATTTTTTGTTACAAAAAACCAATCAACAACAAAACAATCCTTGAAAATTAACGAAAACGCGGGCTGTAGTTCGCGCGTTTTTAATTTGATTTCTTTTTTTTTTTATTCAGCTGGCGGCGCGACCATGAGCCTTCGTACCAGCCAGTCTTTATTCAAACAATATTTGTGTTCGATTTCTTTGGCGCTGAACACTAAGCAAAAGTTTTTTTTATAGAAAACACCACCTTTGGGTGCACTTAAAGGCGAACCAAGTCATCCTTTTTGAATAGATGGGATGAAAAAAATAGGACGGACGGCTAGGCGGACAGACAGACAGACAGACAGACAGACAGACGGACGGACAGAATAAATTTATTAGGGCCCCTTGTAGGACTACGGAACCCTAAAAAGGATAGTTATAGTAAAGGCGCTTCCAGACCATGCGTAGTACAAATTGCAAGTACCTACCAACTACGCGTCGTCTGTAACGGTGTACTTAGTGAAAGTGCTTAGTCGCAGTTCGCGCTGGTCCTTCGTAAGTGAAGCTTCGTTTCCCCGCGCTACTCACGCGGCGCCCACTGCGCATCGTTCGTCTCGTTCAAACATTCGTGCGAGCACGTACTACCTAGGAACGTACTCGCACGCGAGTTGTGCGCGTCACAGTGCAAGTGGCTACTTTACGTTTGAACGCCTACTTGTAGGTACTTGCTTCTACTTATTACTTGTACTTGCAAGCTACTTCGCATTGTCAACAAAACTATCCAGATTTTATTCATTTCTCTATGTGGATTTTGGCGTGTAATTTCTAATGCATTTGCCAGTGTTAACTGAGACGAAAGCCTCATCAGCCTGATCATCGGAATAAGTAATCGAACTACTCTGATAATAGGCCTGAAAATAATTATCAAGTTTTATGAAAAATAGTCAAACAAGTCATAGTACGTAATAGTCAGAGTCAAGCAAAGTAAGTCATAGTCAAGTCAAAGTCATGCCCTAGTAAAGTGGTGAAGGCTTTACTAAGGGCTACTATGGAGCTTTGGAAACATCACGAAAATACATGTTTCACCACGATATACCACTTTCCTACACAATCCACTGAAAATACCCAAGTTTAGTAAAATAATACTGTTTTGTTCACGTTGGCGCCAAAACCCCAATACTATCCTTCTTCTTGTAGGTAGGTACGGCCTTGTACTGCTTGTACGTACGCTTTGTAGGTAAATTACGTGACGGATTATATATTATGCTCGATATATTATTTTGTGGCCCAATGATAGCCACTTTAGCATTTTAATCCGAGACTTTAAAAAACCGGCCAAGTGCGAGTCAGGTTCGCGCACTGACCGTATCCGTACCACCACAAAATACAATAATTATCATTATAAAAAACTATTTGGTCCAACAAAACGCCTATCAAAATAGCAAAACAATTGCTACGCCGTCACATAGTTAATATTTTGCAAGTGACGCTCACTATAATTAGCACTATTAGCAACAAATTGACAAAATTGTACATGGCAAATGCGTCAATCACGCGAAGCCAAAAGCTCTAATAGAGGGAAAAAGCCTGACAGAAATAAAATTAATTATTTCAGTTTGACAAACTTGAAAATTGACATTGACACTGTAATGTTACATCTGTTACGTCATTTGCGCAATGTTATTCTTGGTTTCTAACCTAGCCGCATTTGTATTTAAAAGAATTTCAAAGCAAAAATGCAGAATTACGAGGTCCTACTGTGATAAAAAAGCGTACAAATTACTGTTTTTCGGGTCAGATAGTATAGCTCTCAGCAGTTTTAAGAAAGTAAACCAATTCAGGTTAGTATTATATTGCCTAAAACATCTACAAAATCTTAATTTTTTAAAGTATTAAGTACGAATTTTGTACTAACAGGAAGAGTGGAAACGTTATTGATCGCCTGGACCTTGTCATAACTAACAACACCAAGAACAAATCACAAATTGAAAAGTATGCACAATCACAGAACATTGGAACAAAACTATGGCCCTTACAAGATCTACAAACAGCTGATTACGACTTGGGCTTGATCGTCGCATTTGGACACCTTATCAAAGATGATGTACTCAAAAAGTTTCCATTGTAAGTGTTTAATTTAGGATTCATTTTTTATTTACATATTTATAATAAAAAAAAACATTAGATATATCATCATTATACCATCATTAGATATATTATCATCATTTCAGCCATAGGTCGTCCACTGCTGGACATTGGCCTCCCCCATCGATCTCCAGAAGGAAAGAAAGCCGGTTGGAAGCGGCCTGCATCCAGCGTTTCCCTGCAGTCTCTTTTAGGTCGTCTGTCCATCTCGTGGGTGGACGTCCTACGCTGCGCTTACCGGTCCGTGGTCTCCATTCGAGAACCTTTCGGCCCCATCGGCCATCTGTTCTGCGTGCTGTGCCCTGCCCACTGCCACTTCAATTAGCTAATCCGGTGGGCAATGTCGGTAACCTTTGTTATTAGATATATTGTAACTTGATATTTACAGAGGAATGGTAAATGTCCACCCAAGCCTCCTGCCGCGATGGCGCGGCGCTGCCCCAATCATCCATACATTGATGCATGGAGATGAAGTCACAGGAGTTACACTCATGAAAATCAAAGCAAATGTCTTTGATGTGGGTAAGAAATTTCAATTTATTATTCACGAAACCCTTCGGTTAGGTGAGTTTGAAAGACTAAAGAATACTTTTTGAAATGATACCTTCTACAATGGAGCTTGCTTGTCTAGAAGAAACCATCAGGAGAGTTGGACGCCAAACGTAGATCTATACTATAATAAAAAAAATTATACTTATTGGAAGTATCGGGTACACATTCAGGTAGCAGTGTGCACATAAAAAGTGGAATGTTAGCATTACAGATGGGTTTTTGTAATATCAAGCTTGAAACTTGCTTATTCCAGCTTGGCTATCTGATAGTAAAAAGAGCAGCTTCTATGAATATTATTTTCTTCTATTCTTTTTCTGTATAATATGTTGAGTGATTAGGTAGGAAAACGGCAGTAGAATGAGAAAAAAATATTAGGCCACATTAATGGGAAATAGTCTGAAGACTGTGGGGACACCCAAGCCTTTTCCTTCAGCCTGTTAAATGAGATTCTTATTAACTCACGCTTCATCCTCTTAACTCCAGACACACAGAAATTTTATTTGATTTTTTAATCAATTTTTTTTTATCTTTTAGGTGAAATAATAAGTCAAAAAAAAGTTCCAGTATCCAAACACATCAGGTTACCAGAGCTCACCAAACAGCTCTCAGATATAGGTGCAGATATGCTTGTTGAGTGCCTGGATACATTACCTGGAAGCATAGCCAATGCACATCCACAGAGCCAACATGGAGTCACTTACGGTACAAATCTTATTTTGTTTTCTATTTTAGCCAACATCTTCAGTTAGTACCTCAGTCCAAATACTTTCACTTCCCAAATAGTGGATAAGGCAACTTTTGCGTCCTCTCTACCAGCTCTGTGAAGGCCGGATGACACAATGGCCCTTTGTGCAAAGGAGAAAGCCAACATTCTAAGTACCTTTTTTGCCTCAACTGAACGATGGGGTCACCATTCTGCTGTGTGAGATTTCCATGCTTGAAGTGTGTTGTTGAAGTACAGCCAGTCACCTGCTTCTATTGTACCTAACGCATTTGTAGGCCACAGCTATCAAGAGTAGGAGGGCGGCATTGGCGGTAAGTCTTGACATTGCCAAGGCATTTGAGTCTGGCATAAGGCGGTCCATGGCTGATGTTTACCGCTTGCTATCAGCCGGACAGCTTAGCTGTTTGCAACTTTTTCTCCAAAAAAAAAACATCAAGTACATATTGCTTTCGAGCTATATGCATTGGTATGCAGACAGCATAAAAACAACTCTCATACCATAGTTGAAGAAAGGAGGAACAAACTAGTGACAGAAGTTGAGGCCTGTTTGGAGCATGTGTTTTAATTCAACCCGACTAAGACTAAGACAAGTTCATTCACCGCTTTCTTGCCTCTTGAAATTTGGTCTGCTCAACAAGGTGAGGCGGTGCTTCATGTTGAATCAGACTTGCTTTACAAAGCGCAAGTCCAACCTCACATTGAGTACTGCTCCCATTTTTGGAACGGAGCACTTAAGTATCAGCTTGAGCCTCTTGATGCATTATTACTGTCAGAGATATATATTATATACAATCCCAAGCTTAATTAATAACTAAAGCAGCACAGCATGCACAGAGACATTGGGTCTCTCTGTATCTTTTATCCCATTTACAAATGTGAGTATTCTAAAGAACTGATTGATTTGATGGCCAGCATAGTATTTTTATCATCGCATTAGCCGCCACCGCAAAAGAGCTGTTAATAAAGTTTCCAAAGGTCAGCAACATATCTGTGATGCCCCTGGTGTTAAAGGCATCCATATGCGACGGTGATTGCTTACCATCAGGTGGCCTAAAAGTTTGTTTGCTACTTATGGCATATAAAAAATACCAGATTGGTAGGATATTCAATTTATACCGGGTTAAACAGTAGAATATTCAATTTATACTGAGCCGAGAGGAGGTCATTGTACTCTTCATTATTAACATCATCATCATCACCAAAAATTGCACACAAAAAAACTGTTGTTCCATAGAAATATGTCATTCACACTCAACAAAATGTATGGAACAGGTGATATTTTTTTATTTAAGGGTTGCTTTAATAAAAGTAAAAGCTGATCATAATGGTGAGGACCTCCTTGCAGCTTAGTACCACATTCTGTATAACCCTGTATAATAGGCTTGTTCTTATTATTTTATTTTTTTATTATTTTATTATTATATTGAAAGTTGTGTTATTGTAGAGACCTAAAACAATAAGAAAATCTAGATAATATGAATTTCATTATATTACTTCTGTAAACTGTCTATTTTTGTTGCTTAGAAACTTAATTGTTTGTGTTTAAGAAGTGTGTTGGTAAAACAATAAGGTTTTTTGTTTTCAGCAAAGAAAATAAACAAAAGTATAAGTGAGGTGCGATGGGCAGAGATGTCGGCGATGGAAGTTTACAACCTCTACAGAGCACTGCATGGAATTTACCATCTCACAACAAAATTTAGAGACCAATCGTTGAAACTGTTTGATGCCTTTATTGGTTGCGACCATCAGTCTGATTTGGATTTAACTCCAGGTTCATTAAAATACTGTGAAAAGAGCAATTCGATAAAAGTACTCTGCAAAGATAAGAAATATGTAAACTTTAAATCAATGAGAATAGTAGGTAAAAGAGAAATTACAGCTTTAGATTTTTATAATGGTTATATTAAAAATATGCCGTTAGAGAAGAGAAAATGTATAGCTTTTAGGAACTAGTGAATTATATAGAAGTGTATATAAGAATATATATTGTTTTAATTAATAAATTTAACTAATGCAATAATAATACACATACACAAATTGATATTGGTACACGATGTACAACCTATTCAAAGATACACATACATAAATTAAATATAAATACATAAATTACTTACATAAAATAAAATACCTACTTTAAATTCTGCAAAACAAAATAACAACTTTGGTTCATGGTGGGAATATTTCTAGCTAATTCTATTTAAATTGAACTAAACGCGTAGGTACTTCTAGTCGACTTTTACCCTGAAAGTAAAAATAGATTTTAGTTACTTGCCAAATTATGTGTACACTCAAACAATGTCATCCAAGACAAAAAATATAATAAATAATAAACAAATAATATAATATTACATAAATACATAAATTATCAGTCACATTGGATTATAACCTCCACCTTTTTGAAGTCGGTTAAAAATATTGCAATACTTAGATATAATGAATACAGAATAGAAATAAATCAAAAATATTAAAAAAAATGATATCATGTCAGTGCTCATAACAATAATTTTTTCTGAACTTTACCTAGGTGATCTCAGGATGCTTTACACATTATATTTTTTATAATTTATTATATTTATTTATATTATTACACACAAATTTATCTGTGGTCATATGATAAAAATTTACTAATCAGAACAAACCGGTTTGTTTAATGCTTGCGATATTGGTTCTGTCCCTATTCAGTGAAGTAAAACATCGTGAGAAATCGGGTATGTCCAAGAACCTCAAAAGTTCAAAACATGACATTCACCAACATGCATTGGGCCAGCATGGTGGATTAGGGCCCATCCTCTCTTTCTGAAAAGAAGGCCTGTGTCCCGGCAGTGAACAGTGCAGTGTGCTGAAAATGATGATCTCAAGCATGGTACATGACAACGCATTTGATGTGTCTCAACTACATTTATATATGTAAGTGTAGGTTTAAGTCATGTAAAGTGAGGAATAATAAGTTGAGGAACCTCTCAAAATAATAGACAATAATTCTAATAAAAATCGCATTGTATTCAATCGGGTAGTTTGGTTGATTACAAAATATTTACAAATACATTAATGTACAAAAACAGAAGCCTCTCTTACCGTGATTGTTAGCTAATACAGCAATGCGATTTTCTAACAACTCGCACCCTGTAAAAATAAACATTCCATGTATCCCTAACTGGCATGCATGAATTTACATAATTTTGAAAACCAAGCAAGGCTTCTGCTTTTCTTAAAAACTCATGGCTCTATGCATTGATTTGGTGAAAACTATGATATGGCCTTTATTTTAAAATTTCTTGTTCTCTACATACCATGTACAAAGTAATCGGTGTTTTTTTTTTTCTCTTACATTATTAAAAAAACTACAAAAATTAATATTTAAATTCTAGAACGATTTATAAGGACTAGGACAAAATGGCTGGAATTCCGAGCAAGCTTTTATTATCTAGAACTAGAAGTTCCTGAGTTTACAATATCCGGTTTCTTACACTTTAATTAAGTACATAATTTTTAAAAATTGTTTTCCTTTAAAACGATATACTTACTTACCTAATTCAGTTCACTTATTATGCACTACATACAAAATAGGTTAAAATATTGCAAATTTTTTTAAGATCTAAAATTGCAGATGTCGCTATGATATAAACGTATTTCGTGCCAGCTATAATGACATCGCAATAGTATGCATATATATTTTTTCAACGAGTTGGATCGTTGAGCCTTTCATGATTCATTGTAATACGAAATAACAAAAAAAATAAAAAACAGTAATTTTTTAAAACAATACAACAAAAGAAAATATTGAAAAATTGCACGTAAACAGACAAAAAGCAAGCTAACGTGGCGATCACAGTGTCTTTTAGTTTAGTAAAAACAAACATAGAATAGGCATAATTATGTTGACTAATTATTTTTTTAAACCTCAAAAATAAATCAGTTTTTAAGAATTTTTATTTAATCCTAGACAGAGCGTATTATTGCACGTTATGACGTCAAGCTGCACGCGCACCATACAAATGCTTAGTTAACATACGCTTTGCGGGAAAGGGACAGAGCATACCCTCTCAATCCCCAACGAAAACTTTAAACACATCTCTAAAATCTCAGAAATTCATCAGCCAATTTGAATGTTTTTTCAGTATGTGTAATATATTTAGTTATATCTTTCGTATCCGTAATAAATGAAACACCAGTCAACTAGCCTGTTAACCAAAAGTACAGCATGCTTTAACAGCTTCCAATACTTGAATTAAATGAAACAATGTTTTGTAGTTTTAGCACTGTTTCAATGTAGTTTTAGCACTGTTTCAAGGTAGGTAGGTATATTTCAGCAAGATAAAAAGCGCCAAACGGTAATAAATGTTGCTGGAATATCTTTGTTTTTACGTTACAATAGTTTATACAAGCTGATAATATTTATCTTGCAAATTATAAAGACTGGTTCCAAACCATTGCACCTACCTAACTGTGCAAAACAAGATCAAAATAAAAACAACGCCTCCAGCTATTCCAATTTTATGGATGACATGATCGTAACTTGATGCTCTGAAGTAGAGAGATACGCAATTTACTCCAACACTGACTTTATGCCGTGATAGATTGCAGCCGGATTCAACTAAATAACTGTCAAAATCAATGTAAACCTTAAGCCAACCACATAAGATACCAAATGCATATCTCTCGCTCTTCTAAACTAGAATGAAGAATGAACTGAAGTGGTGCAAAGGCGAGAAATGCGGTTAGAATCGATGACACACGCAAGTCCTTCGATCTGGTCACAGGGAACATTTGGGCGTCGGCTGATTCCTAAAAATATTAGTGAAACACGTTACTACACTAATGAATTTAGTAGGTAATGATAATGAAATTGATTAGTGATATTGATATTTGATATGGTTGTGTAATATACAAGTCATCGCTCATACACACTCAAAAAAACCGGCTAAAATCAAAGCATTACAATGAGCCTTATAATGTGTGGTATACAGTACAATTTCAAGTGCCGTACAGTCACAGAAAAGTTTTTTTTTAAATTAGAACGACTGTCAAGGCATTTTTGTAAGAAATTTGTTGTAGCCAGTTGCACCCATATAAACGAAACGTGATTCAGCAGAAATCAGTTAGTAACTGTGATGCGGAGTTCGACGCGTTGATCTAAATAAGAATGTTCAATCAAGGTTCAGTCAATCATAATGCCTGTTAACAGATTTTCCTTCTCATTTCCGTTCTATTTACTTCTCTTTTCTGTGCGTACAGTAGATATTCGTCACTTAAAAATCAACTGCACTGCCACTGCAATATAGGCCAAACATTTCAATGCTTTACTTTGGTTGGTGTTGAGAGTGTAATGAACGATGGCAGTTAAACAGTTGACGATCGTAATGTGTTTAATTTGTAATCATTATCCGTCTTACTACAAAAGATTTAAGAACGCTTTAGACAACATATTTTTCACAGTGAAACAACTGCTAAACACTTGTCTAAAGCGTTCATAAATCTTTTTTAGTAAGACGGCAAATTTTTTCGTTTAAAAGTAAATGAATTGAATGGCCACACGCAAATTACACATTTCTTTATTAAAATTTTAAGACTCGTTCACGAGTAACATAATTTTTATTATAAAGCAAGCAAAAGTATATAAAAACACGTGTAAAAGTATGCCAAAACATGCATAATACAAAAACAAAATATTTATCAAAAAGCAGCAAGCAATCTTGTTAGTAGTTAGTTGGCACTGTAATTTTCTTTCGAAATCTTTAGTAAATGCTAACATTCTTCGGAGCAAATCTGAAATGTCACCATATTACGATGTAAGTCAATCATACCCCAAACCCATTTAAAATAATAAAGGAAGAACCAAAAGTACAATAATAAAAATTGCAAAGTTTTCTATAGAATATATTTAATTCATGAATTAGGTTTCTATCAATCACATAACCGTAAATAGTGTAAAATGTATTCTATTCGAATGGAAACGTGCAATATAATATAAAAGATAAGTGTATATTACATGATTCTCTGTACATAAAACAACATGATTATTCTCTATAAATATGTCTGTACTTAGCGCCTACATTAGTTCACAACATCAATAAAACTATATCTCGACAAGCACTCGAACAACGTTCATTTATCCCAAAGCTTCTATCCTATATGTGATAACAGTCCCGCATCGGCGAAATTTGTTTGCTTATTTGACAGATAATACATCAGCTACGATATAATATCGCTTACATTCGATATTAGCGACGTGTGATATTAGAACAACATGTGTCAGTAAAATTTATAACAACTGCATATAACTACATGCTCTATTCAACCTGTTATAAGATGGATTCTATGATTGCTCTTTTGTTTTTATTAATTAACATTTTTATTTTAGTAATTAACATCTTTGATTTAGTAAATAGCATCTTTGTTTTAGTAGTTAACATTTTTGGTGGGTTTAATGTATAAATAATTTTGAAGATATTCTTTTCTTCAATATAATCATGGCAAGAAACGGCTCATACATGGAGTTTCGTTTTATAGATTATTTTAATTAGGTAATTTTATTCAATCTCCATGTGTCATCGTTTGTTGTGTAACGATAGCACCAACAACAAAACAATAAAAACGTATTCGCTAAAAGTAAAAGCAATCATAGAATCCACAACTCTTACGTATATATATATAAACCAATCTCTAAGTACTAGCACCCTGTAAATAAACATACATAATAGTGTTATGTACAATAAGTTAATTGGCGCTATTCTACGTAAGCTCCAAACAGAAGTGAGTGCATGCCTACGCATTTTTGTGAACTAAATTCCAATACCCGGCTTATAGTTCCGATCTAAGAAAGACATTAGTAAAAATACAATTTCTGCGATTTGATCACAATTTCTCACAGCCTAGATCAGTTCACGTTAAGGTACTAAGTTTTTTTTTAGAAGAACTAGTCTGATATCTGTCGCCTTACTTCTAGTTAAGTCGAGTTTTGTGGCACATTTTGATCAGGGACTGTGTAAGGAATCTCATTCTACCACAGTCATCGAAAGTGGTTCTCCAACAATGGAGATTTCCCGAAACATTTGCAGGTGGATTTTTTTTTTAATCTATACTAAGAACTGTATGCTCAGGTGTGCACTTACTTCCAGCGGAGGACAGATGCTCAAGGGTCTAATGTAGTATGCTAAAAGCTAGCAAAGATGGAAGGTGGTTCGATGTAAGTCTTACATGTGTTCCGGATGGCTGCGGATGCAGTCAATGAAGTCGGAGGGCTTCAGTTCGCCTCGGCAGATGCGGTACACGGCCGTGAATAGCGGGAATCTGGAATATTACACATAGGTTTTTTATTATTAACTCCAAAAATATTTTTTTTACAATTTCATGGGACCTCATAGGCCCATTCTACAATCGCCTAATTCTCAAAATGGACAATTCTGCAAATATCTTATTCTGAATATGATCAACTACTCCAAACAACTTGTTGCCATGTTACACATTCAAACTAAAAGATATCGAAACAAAAATATGTTTGTAACGTTGTGATAGTCAGCAAAACTTGGATTTGTCACTTTTTTTTATTCAGAATTGCCTATATAAAAATGCGCGCGCGTGATTACTCGCGGAAGGGAGCGGACCGGAAGAGTATGTTTTGTTCGCAAGAGAAACCGCGGGCAAAAGATAGTTACTAATAACTACAATGCTCGTTGCATTGAAATTTTTTACGCCAATGTTAACCTCCCACTGAACTTTTCCTTTGACCTCAACTCAACATTCGTGTGGAGATAAGCCAAGAGATACAGATCAGTTAATTTTAGTTCAGCCTTAGAATTATTTCGTACACAAAAATGCAATACATTGTTTAACTAATTACAATGTGAATTGCCGTGGCTACGCGAGAATCTGAAGTTATATTTTTTTTTTTATATATTGGCTCGAACATCTTGTGTATTGAGGCAGTGTCAAGTATAATTTTTTAAGTAGTCAATAACTTAATTTTTATATCTGAAATTAAGTCAAAGTCAAGAAAATCAAGTCACGGTCAAGTCTTAAGTCACGCCCCAGTAAAGTGAAAACTTTATTAAACTCGGTGCAAGCATTTATTTGCTCTGACAGCTGCAATAACATTGTAGAAAGCCATAACCAGACGGAACTAAAAAAAAACTGTTTTCTGTAAAAAATTACTATCTTCGAACGTCCATAGCTTGGTCCCTATAGAGTTTATAGGGCTGTAGTAGGGCTTAATTTGTTGCAAATTTAATTATCTTAAAAATACAGAATTTTATTTGTCGAATAGTTTATGACTTTTTTGTATCTAAAAGAGAAAAAGTTCCAACTTTTTTCAGTTTTCGCGTGGTGCCCAGCGAGCACAAGTATTTCGAAGTAGTAAATTTGGATTTACACTACCCTAACTGATCCATACAACATACTAAAAAAACAGAACTACATCAAGTTTTGCTATTTTAATGACTATTGGGCTATTGTATTCACAGAAAAGAGAAGTAGATAGAACGGAAAAGAGAAGGAACATCTGTTACCAGGCATACGAGTGAACATTCTTATTTACGTCAACGCGTTGAACTCCGTATCTCAATTGCTAACTGATTTTGAACGCGTAGCTGCTCCATCGAATTTATTCCACAATGCCTTCTTGCGCTGTAATTACGTGTCGCCTAGCTAGCAAAGATTTTATTTAAAAAAAAAAGAAGCATATCCTATCACCGGTATGTCTAAATTGTTTATAATTTTATTATTTCACCGTGTTTTAATTACAAAGCTGTTGACAAGCCGTTGACAATAATAGTGGTTACCATTATTTTATCGATATCGATACATTTAGATTGTTCTTATAGTACTAACAGACGTATGAACCAAGTCCGTCTCGTCTATTAGCACTATTACATTTCCCGTAATTTTATATTGTATAAATAGACATTGAATTTGTTACAGTTTTCCAGGCAATCCGTCTACTAGGCAAAAATGGATTGATGCAACAGGAAGACGTGATTGGATTCCTACTATACAAACACAATTTGTTCAAAAAATTTTTTGACATATATGTATCACGACAAATAAAATATACTTGAAGCCATTAGCAATATCACAAAAAATAAATAAGTCGTTAATAATCATACAACTGTACTAAAACTCCACGTTTTTAAATAAGTCACACCCACGATTCCATAATATTTAATGGTATAGACAGACGGACAGACTTAGTAAGTTAGTAGACTTAGACTCGTAGGCTTAGTAATAGGGTTCCGTTTTTACCCTTTGGCTACGAAACCCTAAAAAGTCAAAAAGTTAAAACGAAAGAGGCGTCCCCATACAGCAAACGTATTTTAACGTATTTTTGTATTAGATCTAATGTATAAGTAATGTAGTGTAACGATAATACGTACAAGCGTAATAATTGGCATGAATATAGTACACAGGCACACTCTAACTAAAGTATAACAAAAAATAATAAATAATGATCAAATGCGAGTCAGTGACTAATTTCTGTTCATACGAACTAAGCAAGTCAATCTTGCATTTTTTTTTAAGTCTAGTGGAATTCCTACCATCTAATATGCTAAAGTATATAATAGGCATGTGTCCTAATGTTTAATTTGTTACAATTAACCGGCTTAGCGATGAATATAACTAAATACATTACACATAGGTACTGATAAAATAAATGAAATTGGCAGATAAATCTCTGAGATATGAGTGTTTAAAGTTTTAGGTGGGGATAGAGAGGGGATGCTCTATTCATTTCTCGCAAAGCGTGTGTTAGTACAGCATTTGTATGGTGCTCTTGAGGTGTGACGACACGGCTCAGTATAGTGCGCTCTCTGTCTAGCACGAAATTAAAATGTTTATATCTCATTTATTTTTGAACTAAATTTTATTTTGTTTACGTTGATGTGTTCTATTTATGATCAGCTTTTTTATGATGTAATAAAAAAAATTATTAGTCATCATGCCTATTAAGATTATCGATAAAATTAAAACTGCACACAAAACTTTCCCATCACTAGCTGTGATACCACATTCTAAATTTTAGGATGAGGTTTTTTTTTTAATGGCTCCTCACGAAAATAGCATTTAACCGTATCAAGTAATATATTTATTTTTCTACCCATTTAAAGTGACATAAAACGAACTCTAAACATAGCCTACGTCAATATCATGGTCAAATCATGACCTAGTAAGGTCATGGAAACTTTTTAATCAAGTTTCTATGGAGTTTTGGGGCAATACAAAAAAATCACATTTGCAACTTCCCATTGTTTGCCTACACTCACGCAAACCTACGAATTTGCCTTAATCTTATTTAACGGATAATAATTCAATATTATTACACAAGCACATGCGTTAATACACTAGTTTTGTTAAATAAAAAAAGCAAAATCGATGAAAAACTCTTAGCTAAATTATTTTAACCCTCGTGCTTATCGTGCAGTTTAATTTGGAACTATTTTAACTATGTCGTAGATAAATTTACGTTAAGGACTGTTGAACTCGTACTAGTTTTTTGAACTGCACAAGAATCGTGCAGTTTTTTTGGAATAGCAGCATTTACCAAAATAATTGCGCAAAATGCACAGGGAACTGAACCGTATTGCACCACGAGAAGGTCAGTTTTAAACTTTAACAAAATGGCGTTCATAACCTTTTGGATTAATAATAATCTTGACGAATTATTGCATTCCTTCCTATGTAGTTATATTATGACGTTTCGTTTACATGTGTGAAACTGGCTACAACGGATTTCTTGCAAAAATGCCTTGACAGCCGTTCTATTTTAAACGAAAAAATTTTCTCTTCTGTGATTGTATTCTAATGACTATTGGGCTATTACAGGTTTCTATGGAGATTTGGAAACAACACGAAAATAAATGTTCCACTGCATTATATGCACATTATCGATCACTTAATAGTTAGTAATATATCACATTAACAATCTTAATAAACAAGTTTTGGAAAATAGATCACTTGATTTTTCCGCCAATACATTAGTAAAACCCTGTTTTGAGCTGTCACGGTTGTTCACTAAAGTTATATGATTATTTACGGGATATTTACCGTGGTAAGGTTGTGGAATGAGCTCCCGATATTTCGGCGCAGTTACATGCACCATGTTCACGGGAAGACTGAATGCGGGTGGTTGGTCGAACAGTTAAAAAGTTAGGTGCAGACATAACGATCTACCCTCTTTCTTAGTCTTACCACGGTAAATAACCCGTAAATAATCATATAACTTTAATACATTAGTAATTACTGAAATAATAGGCTTATTTCAGTCTAATATTATCTAACGTACTGAGAAGTTGAGTCCTCGACTGTTGGTCTTTTGGAAAAACTCAGAGTCACACAGCGGGCAGTGGAGAGAGCTATGCTCGAAGTTTCTTTGCGCGATAGAATCCGGAACCTAGATATTCGCCAAAGAACCAGTCATGTTTTTTTTTTACATAGCTGTTAAAATTTGCAAGTTGGATTGGCAATGGGCAGGCCACGTCCCTCGAAGAACCGATAACCATGGGGAAGCAAGGTTCTTGAGTGGAGACCACGAACCGGAAGACGCAGCGTAGGTAGGCCTCCCACTAGTTGGACCGACGATATTGTGAGAGTCGCGGGGATCCAGTGGATGCAGATGGCAGGCTGTCGTTCAGTGTGGAGGTTAAAGGGTGAAGCCTATGTTCAGCAGTGGACGTCTTTTGGCTCATGATGATAATGATGATTATCTAACGTCTATTACTATCACCAGGAGCCACGCAAAATTATAAAAAACAACTAAAATAATAATCCAAGCAGGCATTACATTGTTGATTTATAACTCTATAACATCAATATACCTATAATCATAAAATACCTGACTCTTATCGAAGTGTGCCTATCGTTAAAGTATATTTTATGACCTAAAATTACTTTTATGCTATTGATTATTGTATGTTTTCATTGCGGTTTCCAAGTGTGATATTTAGCGTCCAAATGTCAATAAACAATACTATTATTGTAACAGCCAAGATGTGTTAAACAATTTAGTAAACATACAAAATCCAGTAAACAACATTGGAGCGTATGTCTGTCTGTTATGCGTTGCTGTCTTATCGCTCGAACGCGGCTGACGGACCGCCGTCCAACCAACGGGAGAGAAACAGTGAGAATATCATATTTCGCCTAATATATCATATTAGGAAATCACGGAAAGCGAGGGTGTGGAAGTCTATATTCCCCGAAAAATACAATATACTGTCAACAAATCAAGAGTAAACAGGACCCTTCTAGGTAAGCGTGCTCGATCCTAGTCCGCGTCTTTGCCACGGGATGAGATATAATAAACTGTAACTTGTATTAACCTTTATTTTAGAATATTAATAGTTGTCTCAAAAAGGGTCATAAAATCTCGTGTCCGCGTTTTAAGATATTCAATGTCAAAGGTCACAAAAATGCGGGTTTTCGCAAATATCTCGCTTCCTATAGTTTCATTGATAATTGCATCTATTATTAAAAAATTAGAGCATAAAATTCTCTACAAATTATGGTTAATTTATTTTTTATACGCTTAATCATTATTGTGGTAGAGCGCGGAGTGCGCTTAGACATACCCGTACGAAACGCTTTGATACCACTTTCATTGTGCGAACTGCTAGTCTGTGGAATGCGCTGCCTGAATGGGTGTTCCCCGATAGTTACAATCTGGGTGTCTTCAAATCACGAGTGAATCGGTTTCTTCTAAGCAAACGTGCTCCACCGTAGATCGCATCATCGCTGAACACCAGGCGCGTTGACGATCAAACGCAAGCCTATTATAAAAAAGAGGTTATTTAAGTAATGTAAGTCCTCACTTGCTCTCCATGTTCTTGTTGGCGAGCATGTGGTTGACCTCCTCGGCGGTGATGGGTCCTTGCAGCTTCTGTCCGTTTAGCAGCTCATCCTCCAGCTCCTTGATCGAGCGGCCCGTCTTCACGAAAGCCTCCGCCACTCGCCGATTCCTGCCACCTGAATTAAGTATACATATACCGTTTTATTTATTTTTATCATACCTGCACGGAAATAGTTTAATTAAATCTTTGGAAAGTGATTTGACGGAAAAAATAAACTGGCCAAGTGTGAGTCAGGCTCGCGAACTGAGGGTTCCGACTGAGGGTACCACCACAAAATACAAAAATTATCAATTAAAAAAACCGACTTCTAAAATTAGTAAAATATGGCATTTCGATTCGAGGAAAGAAATGAGGTCATCCAAATAACCCATGCAATTACCAGTTATAACATGGTAATGATCAGAAATTTGTCACCGACTCACGCTTGGCCATTATTTATTATTTGTTGTTATACTTTAGAGTTAGTGTGTACTATAATCATGCCAAGTTTGATGCTTGTACGTATTACCGTTTTTACATTAGAGCTAATCCAAAAGGTCGTCATCATACTTACTAATATAATAAATCCGAAAGTGAGTTTCTTTGTTCTCTTTTATGCAGCAACATTTTTGCATAGAGATAGTAATAGGCAAGTAGAGTGCTGGGTGGTAATCGAGTCATGGTTCTGATTGCGATTATTTCTGACGTTACTAATTATAATTTACGATCACGATAGCTGAATGTGAAGTTGAAGTTTGATAGTTATCCACTCATTTATTTCAAGATTAGCCATAGATACGATTAAGCTGTTTAAACTGAAAGCAGTAATGTAGAAGGTGTAAAAAAAAAATCGGGACATTTTTTGCACACACGGTCATCTGACCCCAAACTAATATAAGCAAAGCTTGTGATATGGCCGCCAGAGACTGATTGATATACATACATATATAGTTTTAAATACATGCTTAAATAGATATTAACAACCAGATATAGAACAAACAACGCATGTGTACAAGCTGTTCTCCAGAGTCATTACGAACAGTCTCGAAAGCAGGTTTGATGACTTCCAGACCCCCGAACAAGCCGGTTTCCGTAAAGGCTGGAGCACCGTAGACCACATTCACACGCTCCGCCAGATTATACAGAAGACTGAGGAGTATAATCGGCCATTATGCCTAGCTTTGTGGACTACGAAAAAGCCTTCGATTCAATCGAGACCTGGGCAGTATTGCAGTCCCTCCAGCGATGTCATATTTACTATAGGTATATCGAAGTGATGAAGTGTATGTATAGAAACGCCACTATGTCGATCCGATTACAGGACGAGAGCACGGAACCAATCCAACTGCAGAAAGGCGTGAGACAGGGAGATGTTATCTCTCCGAAATTGTTCACGAACGCATTGGAGGACGTTTTCAAGCTCTTGGACTGGAACGGATTCGGCATCAACATCAATGGCGAATACATCACTCACCTTCGTTTTGCCGATGATATAGTCATCATGGCAGAGTCGCTGGAGGATCTCAATACGATGCTCAGCGACCTCAGTAGCCTTTACCAACAGGTGGGTCTTAAAATGCATCTATACAAGACAAAAATTATGTCCAATGTCCATGTTGAACCCGTGCCGGTAGTCGTTGGGAACGATACTCTCGAAGTTGTTGACCATTACACCTATCTTGGACAGGTTGTTCAGTTAGGTAAGTCCAACTTAAGCAAAGAGGTCGCCCGAAGAATCCAACTCGGATGGGCAGCGTTCGGGAAATTGCGTGACATCTCGTCCAAGATACCACAGTGCCTCAAGACAAGGGTCTTTGACCAGTGTGTGTTGCCAGTGATAACATATGGTACTGAGACGTGGTCCTTAACGGTTGGCCTTTTGGAAAAGCTCAGAGTCACACAGCGGGCAATGGAGAGAGCTATGCTCAGAGTTTCTTTGCGCGATAAGATCCGAAACGTGGATATTCGCCAAAGAACCAGAGTCACCGACATAGCTGTTAAAATTTGCAAGTTGAAGTGGCAATGGGCAGGCCACATCGCTCGAAGAACCGATAACCGATGGGGAAGAAAGGTTCTGGAGTGGACACCACGAACCGGAAGACGCAGCGTAGGGAGGCCTCCCACTAGATGAACCGACGACATCGTGAGAGTCGCGGGTATCCAGTGGATGCAGATGGCAGGCTGTCGTTCAGTGTGGAGGTTAAAGGGTGAAGCCTATGTTCAGCAGTGGACGTCTTCCGGCTGATGATGATAGAACAAACACAAATGTTCATCACATAAATGTTTGTCACCTAGGTGGGAATCGAACCCACGCCCCCAAGCTCAGAAGGTAGGTTCACTACCAACTGGACCAACGGGCTACGGTTTTTGGATTTTTCCACCGCTAGTGAAATTACTAGTGCGATGTAGTTTTCGGCAGATAAATAATTGCATAAAAACATAAGTGTCTGACAGACTTATATTGAAAAACCAATCTTTATGATAACAACAAAATGATGACATTATCAATTGAGATATAGCAAACACAAGTTAAAAATAAACCAGCCAAATGGGAGTCGGGCTCGCGCACTGAGGGTTCCGTGCCACCACTAAATTCAATAACGATATTACCAGTTATAACTTGTTAACAGTGGTCGAATTGGACTTACTCACGAACCAGAACGCATTTCCCTTCAAACCTTGCGAACTTTTAACCGACTGTCCAAGAAGGAGGGTCATGTTTTTGGGTTGTATGTAAGCATGTTAGTATGTTTCTGGATTCCTGCAGTATCTCCTGCCTGTAGCCTAAACGGTTTAGCTGATTTTGACGCACTGAGGTGTCGTTGGATTCCTTTACGAAACGGAACGGTGATTTCACGAACCGGAACGGCGTTCCGGTCCATTTCGAGTACTGAAGTGAACAGACACAGTCACCGACTCGCACTTCTCCGTTATTCTTTATTTGTTGTTATACTTTAGAGTATTTAGAGCGAAAAAATATCAGCTGTTCCATAGAAAACGGTCATTGACACTCGACAAAATGTATGGAACAGCAGTTTTTTTTTTCGCGATTTCATGGTTTGTCCCATAGTTATAGTTGTTCATAATGATGAGTAAAATGACCTCCTTTCGGCTTAGTACGCGGTAAATGCGTAACCCCTAAGAGTCTGGTGTCCATAAAACACGGATAACTAACACGGACCACCGTAAAAAAATAATCGGGCTGACTTAGAGTAGTTACATATTTAAATACATCATACAAACATCTGCTCGTTCGGGAACTGGGGTAGTACTATTAATACGTCGAGGAATTTAATGTATGAAATTATGTTAAAACGCTATAAAGTGATTATAATAAAGCATAAAATTTTATTTACATTTGAACTACAAGCGACCTGCTGTTAATTAGGCAATTAAACGGACATAATAAAACCAGAACATTTTATGGTTCTTAATTGAAACAATAAAATTCAATAGTATTTATTTATCTTTATTTATTCGTGTTGTAAGTACTTTCATGAGCTGTGTAAAAGATGACAAATCTCGCAATTTGACCTATATAGAAATCTAGCTAAGTAATAAGTGTGCGTGGGGTTTAACTGTATCTATACCAAACAACACATCTATAATGACGCGTCGTTCGAACATCGTTTGAACGGTGCAAGTACGTACTCCCACGCGAGTTGCCATGCGAGTTGCTATTTACGTTTGAACGCTGGCGCGAGTACTTGCGCAAGCTACTGCGCATGGTCTGCAATGGGCGTAAGAGTAAAGGCGGTTGCAGACGATGCGTAGTACAAGTAAGAAGTAGCAAGTATACTTGTACTACGCATCGTCTGCGCGCCTTCAATAAAATAACATTGCTTTGGCTCCTAACTGGGGCTTCAAGAAAATCCTGGCTACGCCCTTGCACACCACAGATAGGTATACAATTAATAAGTAACCTTTGCCTTCATTATCTAAGCACAATAATAATTAATAACTAGAACAAACAACAAATGCGCTGACAAACAATAATTTACATAATTTACTAGGCATGACTCACTCAAAGACTGCGATATTTGAACACTTGGAATTTTCCTACAGTTAGACAAACCACCATTAAGTTATTCGTCAAAAAGAACAACGTGAAACTGTATTACAATATTGAAGGCAAAGATATTTTACTATATGATAATATCTCGATTCTAGGTATGTAGGGAAACTTCGCTAAGAATAACTCAGATGCCGTGGATGTTGAAATAAAAAAAAAACATGCTCATACTCTTGTAACTTGTACATGGCGCAATGAAAGTATTTTGCTATACGAAATAACGCAAGTATATTTTTAAATTGCAAAGACGAGAGCTATTACGAGATGTCGTTTCTTTATCACGACAGGAGGTAAGCCGATAGTATAATGTCCCACGATTGCAATATTTGTTACAGATAATAGTAATAAAAGGAGCAAGTTAAAGATTAAAAAAGCAAAGACCCGCCGCCTTTTTGCGCGATTCAAAGCATGCTCCATATGCATCACGCTTCTTGTAAGTGTCTAAATCCAATTTAAAAGGTACATATCGGTACCCTGCCAAGTAGTAAAACTTAGACAAAAAGTTAAACTTGGTTGCTTAGATAATTTGTCGACGTTGTGAATAGACGTTCAAGAGGTCATATTTGTACCTGGTTGAATAAATAATGGAGACTACGATTAATAAAAGTAGATTATACAACAAATAAAAAAAGGGAATTCCATTCGAGGGACTAAGTTGAATCCCGAGAGCAGCGCAGGATTCAGAATAGAATCCTGAGCGGAGCGAGAGATACAAGGAGCGAGATGTTTTTTTTTTTTGTTTTTTTTTTTCATATTCTTCTTTTTACCATTAATTGCGAGAAAATAAATAGTAGTATAATTATTGTTTAGCCACGATAAACGAAAAGAAACTAACTAATATTGGCGGGATTTTTTTTTTCTTAATTTAAATTGGATAGCACAATGGAATAGCCTCATTCAGCCAGCCAGTGAGTACGTTCAGCACGTTTTATTTGTTTTTGTACATAATTCGAAGAATATTTACACATCGATAACAGATGAATCGAATGCCCATTTTCCAGTGGCATTGGTAAAAAGTATATATTGGTATAACTGACCATAGCAGGTGGTGATGAGGTCTGCGACCCCGCAGGACTCGAAGAAGGTGCTGAGCTTGCTCCCCGGGTAGAACACGTCGACGAACTTGATCATCTCCATGAGGCCGAGCCGGATGACGGCCGCCTTCGTGTTGTCGCCGAACCCGAGCCCGTCCACGAATCCCGCTCCCACCGCAACTATGTTCTATGAATAGAGGTAACGATTAGCTTTGGCCCTGTTGCTGGGGCTATAATACAGCATCAGTATCGTGCCTGTACGGGCTTCATAAAAGGAGACCTCTGGGCTGTTGGTGATTAAAGGCGAGGTTCCGACTATCCACCCGAACGAGCCCGAGGATGGCGACTATGCTGCGTGGTCTACGTTTCTTTGGCCCTGTTACTGGGGCTATAAAATACGGCATCAGTATGCCTATATGGGCCTAATAAAATAAATCTCTGGGCTGGGGGTGAAAGGTGAGGTGACCATCCACCGGAACGAGCTCGAGGATAGCGACAAAACTGCTTGATCCACGTTGTCGAGAGGGACGCACTGGAGTGCATTCCTCTCGAGATTCTAGGACTATCCGTCAAGCACTGGAATAGGAATGAACCAGCTCCCTAGAGCTTGGCCTGATGTAAGCCCGCAAGAATACTAGAAAAGACGCTAACCTAAACACGCCATTGTCTTCTCTGGGCTCCGAGAGCTCACAAAACAAAATAAACATAGTTTAAAACTGACTCTAGAAAAGGTAGTAGGTACATATCTACGTTTGTATGAAACTTTTGAGGTAAACTGAAGTTTTACTAGTTAAGAAGTCTAATTAAGGGTATAACGTATAATAAATACGGAAAAAAGTGCTCAGTCGTAAGTACAAGTAATTTTTTCTAGTGGACTTTGATATTGCAGGTCAAAAGTGACGTACTTCATATTGTATGTAAATAAGATTCGGCGTTCAAGGTAGATAAAACAAGTATCGACCAATGAGCAATATTATATATTATGTTTACAGAGATGATGACCTCTATAGATATCGGGAATATGCAGAGATCGATACGAAACAATAATAATTTTGTTCTATATCATAGATAAAGTATCTATAAAGCCTTAATAAAATGTACATACTGAAGTTGTAACTACGTACAAACAATCAAGCGCTTGGATTGGATTCCTCATTTTCACAAGCATTTATTTAACTTGCATTGTTTGTTAGTTTGTTTAGGTGAAATCTTGCGAATTAGAACCTGTTCCTGCTAACCGACTTTGCTGAAATACACCTTTAGTTCTGGTGGCAATACAATTATGCAATACCCAATATTGTTATATTTTTAAAATAACCGCCAAATAAAAAATAGTAAAAATATTTATACAAAAGGCATCATTAAAAGCAGCAGTGCTGCCGCACTCGCACTCGGAATGTATTCTCATATAAACCTATAGATAATTTATGAGGACCAGTAGTGCTGCGGCAGCACTTTTGCGGCAACACTGCTGCGTGCTGACACTGCTGACGAGTTCGGAACATAGTATAAATTAAAGTAAACGGATTTTGATGGGGTTTTCACTATCAGATAGATAAATTTTCACGGAAGGTTTATATATGTAACTAGCTACCCGCCCCGGCTTCGCACGTAAATTACACCCGTGCGAAGCCGGGCGGGTCGCTAGTAAAATATAAAATTATGTCACAGAAACCAATTAAATGTCAAATTAAATAAAAAACACAATACATTAACGCACACATCACTAGTACTTTCTCTCAGGCATTGGTACCGGTACATGTCTCTCACAACAATGCCGGAGCAAAGCACAGTCCTATCGCAATCATTCTCAGGCTGATGTTAGAGCTGGCCCCAACAAACAATCCTACGATAAATGTACATCACCTGTCGTCAGAAACACAACTAGCGTTTCGATTATAAACGTACTAACAGCTACCATATACACAACAAACGATTGCATCATGGTCTCAAGGTCAATTCAGATCAATATGGCAGTCTTAGAATAACTACTCAGAGAAAGTAGGTTTCCAAACAACGCCTTCTCAAAACGTAAGCTACAAATGCACTTTGTAGCTTACGTTTCGATTGGTATTTTAAACGATTTAAGCAAGAAAATTAATGGATTACCTGTGGAATGTCACACCATAACTCTTATGCTGCATTTCTGATTTGTTGTGGCACGATTTCACCGCGCAAATTGTTATAGTAAAATGTATATATATTTTTTTGGAGCCATATATGACACCATTTGAATGGCTTAAATTTTGCGAATGTACTTGGTTTCTTTGTGTAGTTATTCTAAGATGGCAGTGCAGCAGCGAGACAAATGTTATGCACCATGTTAAACTTTATCTTAGTAAAAGACACAGTATTACTTGTGTTAGCCTGGCTGTTGGCATCGAGTTCAATGTTATGCTTGGTGCGATTTGGCCCTTACAGTCCCCCGCGTATAAACGGATTTTAGAATGAGTTACTCGAGTTAAACCTCACTACCGCGACGTAACTGTTGAGATCTTAGCAGTAAGGTCAAAGAAACCGGCGGCTGAAAATTTTATCGTTGACAAGTACGATTAGAATGTAAAAAAAATGGTGCGGATCACTCGGTGCGCGATCATACGCGCCGGTTTTTTTAAATATTTTTATTTCAACCGGCTTCCTATAAAGATTTAGAGGATACAACCATAGACAAATAGATGAGGCGTTGGCTTATTAATAGGAACTGTTGACAACCTTTGGGTACGGAACCCTATATAATGAAGATATATATTTTGCTTAATAATTGGCTTGCGTTTGACCGCCAACTCTCCTAATGTCATTTTTTTTTTAATTCATCTCCGACATGCTTCCTTATCCCACTGCTGGGTATAGGGATTAAACTAAATTAAATTTATATCCACAAAAAAATAAGATATTTAGACGTACCTTGAGCGCGCCGCAGATCTCGACGGCGTCTTCATCGTCGACGACCACGACGCGGAAGTACTCCGTCTGAATGATGTCGCGCAACATCGGCGCAAGCAGCACGTCGCGACAACCGATCGTCGTCTCGCAGAACTTCTCGTCCGCTACCTGCACACAAACCACGCCTTACTATGGATACTCACATAGCATAGTCAGCCTTTTGCCTTTTTCCACTTCTGGACTAATCCCCTTTCGGGGATAGGTAGGCCATATCCACCAAGCTAGCCCAGTGCGGGTTGGTGGATTCACATACGCCATTGAATTTCTTCTCCGTACGTAAGCAGGTTTCCTCACGTTTTCCTTCACCGCAAAGCCAGTAGTATGAAAATCCGTACATAAACTCCAAAGAGTTCATTGGTTTGAACAGTCCGGGCCCGGGATTTGAACCCACGACCTCACGCTTTCAAGTCTAGCGGTCATTCAAATAGGCTACCACTATGATACTACTAGTCAATAATTGTTTTTCTGTAGCATGGTATTTAATGTGTACAAGAAACCTTGTTTACGAAAATATTACTGCCGTAATAGTAATAAAATAAAATAATTGTTATAGAATTTGGCCTTTATTCCCTGGGGAATAAAGAATTTTTTTAGAAGTTAACGCGCCGCTTTACGAGCCTGTTTGTAGTTAGTGAATATGGGCCGGACTAATATTTACATTTGCTTACCAGGGCTACGATAGAGACGCGGAAAAATAAAATAATTGGAACGGATAAATAATTGGTATAGAATTTGCCCTTTATTCTCTGGGAAATAGAGGCCAAACTTTTACCGCGCCGCGTCACGAACGTGTTTGTAGTTAGTGAATACGGGCCGGAGTCATATTTACATTTGCTTACCAAGGCTACGATAGAGACGCGGAAACACAGAAAGATAATTTTTATGTTCTACCGTAGCCTGTTCTGAACAAAATAGTGCTGTCATTTTAGAGACAATTGGCACTTTGTATCAGGACGTATGCTCTAAAATAATGTATTACAATACATACCTACATTTCGTTGCATAGCTCTCTTTTCAACGACGAAGATGACGTATGTGTGTGCGGAGATAATCAAGTGCATCCGAGATGTAATGTGTGCAAGGCGGAAGGCCAATAAAGACTACCTGGACTGTTGGTTTTAATCTCCAAGTAGGAGTAGCTCGGACTAGGTATATCACCCAATAATCATGAATGCAGTTTCCTAGTTTTGTAGACAATATTCTGTTTTTTTGTCGGGAGAGATAGCAGTCAAACCAAGGATGTTTAAGATAAAGCAAATGTACTCACTTCAGACGCAATATTAGCTCCCATTAGCACTGCACAGGGTATCTTGAGGCACCTTGTGATGATGTGTGATATTAAGTCGATGCCACCGCCTTCCGCAATGTCAAAGCCCTAGGAAACAAAACCACGAAATATTTAAGACTTGACTAAAAGATTTTCAAACTTAGCAGTGCAAGTACCGTTCTTTACCGGTCGTCCAATTCGATAAAATTCCATAGAATCGATAATAGCGATTACTGTTCAAATGGTATTTAATCGAATTTGACGATATCAACTGTCAAATTTGACGATCGATAAAGAGCGTTACTTGCACTGCAGAATCGTTGTGGCTCAGCATGCTTGTAAATTACTTCAATTAATCAATATCAGGCTATCATGTTCGCACTGCTGGGACACAGGCCTTCTCTCAAAGAGAGGATGGGTCCTAATCCACCATGCTGGCCCAGTGCATGTTGGTTAATGTCATATGTCTTTGAACTTTGGAGGTTCTTAGACATACCAGTTTCCTCACGTTTACATTCTCCGTTGTTGACCGATAGCATCGAAACTGCACATAATTTATAATGTATTAAATAAGTCATTGGTGCAGGGCCGAGGATCGAACTGGATGCCATTAGATTATAAAGCGTACATGCTACCGCTCGGCCACCATCGCTCTCACAATTAAATTACCATAAAATTTATGAAAATAAAGGGGTTTGAAATTTCTTGTATGGAGGCTGGATATTATATAGTTCCTATGCGCTTTTTTTTTCAAAATCACATCGCACAATGAAACTTTTATATTTGAATTGGAACATATAGAATAGACGAACAAAAATGTCTGAAAAGATAATGTCCCAAAGTGTCATGTTCTGGAGATAATTGAACATAAAGATTGCAAATTGACTCTTAATATTTTAAAATACCTTGCGTTCGAAAAGCATAGCGAAAAAACAAAATAGTGGATCAGTAATTCGGGACTATGCCAAAAAAATCAAAACTTTTTATATAAATTTGCAATTTCAATCGTTATCATAATTTTTTGCGTGTAATCGCACTATCTATTATACTTTGCTTGTTCCATTCCATGGCTCACCTTGATCAGCGATAGTGCAGTTGCCGTCGGCTTGATCTGGCCAAGCAGAGTGGAACAGAGGGTCCTCACAAACTGGTGAGGTACTACGAAGATAAGGAGATCAGCCTCTTTAGCGGCATCCACCACGTCTGGTACTGCCACCTGGTATCAAAATGAACAACTGGATGAGTGAATGGTAAATATCTATGGTGCTACTTCGACCTAAATAAAATAAATGGATGGGCCATAACCATTGAATTTGCTCATTAAAAACGAGTCAAAACCGTCGTAAATATACTTCAACACCTGATTCATCTTCGACCACATCGTCGTTTACCAACAGGCGAGTTGGTTGCGAAAAGCAGATAAATCCGCGATAAAAAAAAATATACGACGAAATACACTAAATTAGAAATTCGTCAAGGAAAGTTTTGAACATAAGAACTACAAAAGTCGCCCTCTAGCTAAAAGCGATCTCATAAAGGCAAAGTTTGGGTGGAGTGGATTTATAAAGAGGTAGAGGACATAGGCTAACTGGTTACAGAACAAACAGAACTACAAGTTTGAATGTTATCTAAATATCAGTATTGGGACTCTTATCAAAGTGTGAAATCTAAAAATATACACCCTAACTTAAAGGGTCCTTTTCCTGTCATGCGTATTTTCGTCCGCGTGCAGGGTGCCCGCATCCTATCATTACATACATATTTTTCCTATCATGCGGGCAGCACGCGTGTGGCTAGAAGCGTGCTATCACCCGCATGTGGACCAGATCCGCGCGCGGGCGAAAATACGCATGACAGGAAAAGGGCCCTAAGGCCAACACAACAGTAGGTGTTTATTTGGAAGGTCGCGGTTTATAGATTTAACCTGATTATAATTTCATGATTAATTTATTGATATGGTTTTTAGGGTTGCGTACCCCTATTACCATGTCAAAACCACAACAAGCAATTCTTCATTATAGTTGTATGATGTAAAGGATGTTTTTTTTTTTTTTCATAATTACTAGCAGCGTCTCGTGCGTTACATGCTTCTACAGGAACAGTTTTTTTTTAAAGTTATTTAATTCCAGGGTATAAGATTATACCAAGTTTCATACAAATTACACACAGAAACTTTCGCATTTACAATGTTCAATATTATCATCGCTCTATATGTGGTACATTAACTTCATTGAATATTATTAAGGTTCTTCATCTGTTTGTAACTTTTATTTCTGGTATGTGAAATAAAGAGTATCTGTCTATCTAATAGTAGTGATTCATATATTTAAGAAAAATCTTCTATCTACATCGACTTTCTTATGGTAAGTGGACCAAGTAACTCAGCTGGTTTACAGTACTCGCTGCGCTCGCGCCGCAACTCCTCAGACTATAGTACACTGACGTACTATTCTAGCTACTATTTTCAGCACGTGGTGAATTATTAGTCATAGTCGTGAGATTACAACACTAGTTTTTCAGACGTTACGTCACAAAATCGGCACACATCTTCGACCTTGATTTTGTGCGTGTAATGTAACTCGAATGAGTGCAAAATTAGCGATAAGATTAACAACTAACCAAAGATATAACATTTGCGTAATTCGTTATAATTAAGATACTAGCTACAGCTCGCGGTTTTATCCATGTGGAAATGGACAACTGTCGTATAACTTCGTAATTCATAAGTTCAATCTGAAGATGCATAATAGAACACGCACCGCAAAAATGTTGTCCACCCTTTTTATTCGTGCGTAAACGTGACGAGGCTATAATGGATACCTATTTACACACATACATATATCTTTTTCTCGCGAAACAGTAAGAGTGGGAAAAATTCTATCACATTCACATCGAATGGGTAGCTAACCTAATATTATTATGTTAACCTTTTCATAAGTATGTTACATTAAAATGGAAATGCAACCAAGTAGAAAAACAACTTTCAAGTGGGTAGAATGAAAACTTGAAAAGTAACTATTTGTACAACCTCTCTAGGTGGTTCGCATAAATGTCAGATTCCTAGTTACCAGCATAAAACTAGCGCATAGTGTCAGTTTCACGGTCGCTAGTCCATTTTTGCATTGGAGATTGGCAAGATGTCGAGCATTTTATTTTTATTTATAGGCCCATTGCCGCGATTTAATGGGCTTATACTATGAGCTCTACGCTTTTTCAAAGCACTAAGGTTTTCCAGAATTTTCCAATTTCTCGGGAAAATTTTCCACACATGCCTAGTGAACCATACTTCAATTTCAACGAAATGTCGAAACGAAACGAAGGGGCTGTCTGTATATTAATGGTTGTTGTAATTACAAATACATAATTAACCAATAGTTTAACATTATTATGTTCAAGGAATGCAGCGTAGCAAGTAAAGTTTCAGAATATTCATTAAATTTCGGTGATTTACTATGGAAATCAATGAATATTCAGAGTTCATTGACATAAATTATATTGTTATTTGTATATTTTTTTTGTCAGGGCTTAACCCCTTACACTGAATTTTCACATAACTTTGATCCGTCTAAACTCGAGAAGTATACCATTTTTGTTTTATTTTGTTAGCCTACCTGTTTCGCATAATTTAGGACATGAATTCTTTATTCATTTTATTTTGTTTTTTTTTTTATTATTTTTTGATAATAGCATAGCATGTTGTGTTTTGTTGCATGTTTTTGTTTTGTTTGTTGTTTGTTAATTTTGGCTGTCGTTCAGTGTGGAGGTTAAAGGGGGAGGCCTATGTTCAGCAGTGGACGTCTTCTGGCTGATGATGATGATGATGTTAAATTTGTCTGTCTGTTTGTCTGTCTGTCCGTCCTACCTTTAAACGGCTTTCTTTTTCCTTTTTTTCTTTCGAACCGTAATAGTTAGTTAAAATTGTCACAGAATATGTAATGTTACGGCGGATTAACATGGTAATAATAAAAAATAAAAAAAAAGGTATACAGAACAAACTTATTTTTTTACGTATTTTTGTATTAGCTCTACTGTAAAAACGGTAATACGTACAAGCATCAAACTTGGCATGATTATAGGACACACTCTAAAGTATAACAACAAACAATAAATAATGGCCAAGTGTGAGTCGGTGATAAGATACTGTTCTTTACCAAGTTATAACTAGTAATTTCGTTAATGAATTTTGTGGTGGTACGGAACCCTCAGTGGGCGAGCCCGACTCGCACTTGTCCGGTTTATTCATTAATAAAGCTTATTTAAAAGATGACTTGATTGAGAGTAGTCTTGCTATGATTCAAAAAACTCTGTTTAGCCGTTTTAATATTATCTGCTCTTTTATCAGGGATTACAAAAAATATATAACTTTGTTATTTATGCACATAAAATTAGAACATATTTTTCGTGAATCTAGACCCGACCCGACATCCATGTTTTTGTAAATCAATCACTATACGCAACATCCATTAATTTGTAAATCAATAGTCGTCATGATATACATATACCCCCTTATTAATAAACGTAGAGTAGCCTTGGAATAGTTACTCCGTCTTTTGTCTTTTTCGATCGAGTTTAAAATGTGAAAGAGAGAAGACAAAACACGGCGTAACTATTCCAAGACTACTCCACGTTTATTAATAAGGGGGTTAGAGATTAGTTGTACAAAGGTAGAAAACTAACAGACAGCTTTTTTACATAACAAAACACTGGCATGTCTCCTAGCATTACATAAGTGGCAATGAACGACAAATGGCATTGGCATTGAAGTGACTACTGTTAGGAACTATGACTAAAATAGATTACACACGAGATGCGTGTGTGATGCTGGTACACATTATGTCATCATATATCAGAAATGAGGAGATCCGCAGACGAACGAAGGTTACCGACATAGCCCACCGGATCGGCAAGTTGATGTGGCAGTGGGTAGGGCACATAACACGCAGAACAGATGGCCGATGGGGTCGAAAGGTTCTCGAATGGAGACCACGGACCGGTAAGCGCAGCGTAGGACGTCTACCCACAAGATGGACAGACGACCTAAAAGAGACCGCAGGGAAACGCTGGATGCAGGCCGCTTCCAACCGGCCCTATCGGAAATCGATGGGTGAGGCATATGTCCAGCAGTGGACGTGCTATGACTGAGATTATGATGATGACACATTATGTATGTATGTAATAGCATTTCATGAATGCCTAGCAGTATAGTTAATACACGGTCCAAGTTTTTAGCTCTGATGCTGATTGTAAAATTTAAATGAAAATCTGATCACTTTTGCTAGGTTTTTAGGGTTCTGTTATAACACAAGAAATCCTTATAATAAGTTATGTTCATCTGTCCTAATCCTTTAGAAACTTCTAACTGTTATAGTTATTAAGGTAAGTGCATGAAACTTTGCACAATTGCAGCTTTGGTATAGATCACAATTTTAAAAGTATAAAAATATATATCGGCCTCCTTGACGTGTCCGTCAACGGCGAACCTGTCTAGCGCCGGTTATGCCGGTGGCACCGGCGCCACCCTATAAAAATATAGGGTGGTTGTGGTACAAATGAAAGGGAAAGTTTCTTTCTCGCTGAACCCCCATCAAGTTGTTTTTTTTAATAGGTCAAGTGTATCCTTTGCGAAATATGACCTGACAAAGTGGCAAAAAGTTTGGCCCTTCTCCTTGCATTTCTAAACTATTTTCCTTAGTAACTTGATACTTGATAGCCCTGCATATCTAGTTGGTAGTGAATCTGCATTCTGCGCTTGGGGGCGTAGGTTCAAAAAAAAATCAAAAAATCAAAAATTATTTATTCAAGAAATGTACATATAAATTGTTACTGGCTCTAACTGCCAAACTGGGTGTTGGAAACCCGTGTCTTGGTAGTTAGTTCCTTCCATTAGCCATATGCTGAGGTCGTGTACATTTGTAAAATCATATAATATTTAACATTTACTTCTATTTAACAACCTAAACTATGCATCTATAAATCACTCTTACTTAATTATTTAAATTATTTAAATGCCCTCAAGTTAATTAAACAATTATTGACTTTTCCTTTCTTTTACTTTTCTCCCTTTCCCTTCCTTTCTGTGCCAAGTGTATGTATTTTAGACAGTTTGTATCATTGAATTATGAATTCTGTATATATATATATATATACATATATATATACATATATATATACATATATATAACATATATATAACATATATATATATACATATATACAACATATATATAACATAAAAGAAAACATATATATATATATGTTTTTTTTTTTTTTTTATTTTTTTTTCTTCCTTTACTTTGAATATGAATTAACAAAAAAAAAGTAGAAGTAAATAAAACGGAAATGAGAAGGAAAATCTGTTACCAGGCATTATGAGTGAACCTTGATTGAACATTCTTATTTAGATCAACGCGTCAAACTCCGTATCACAGTTTCTAACTGATTTCGAATGACTGACGTTTTTAGCTTATAGGTGCAACTGGCTACAACAAATTTCTTACAAAAATGCCTAGATAGCCGTTCAAATTTAAATTTTAAAAAAATATTTTTGCTATGATTAGGTATAATATTTGTTTATTTATTTTAACCATTAGCACAAAGGTCTTTTCTCCTTTACGCATAATTGCCATGTAAAAATCATTAACAGCCAAGGTCACCAAGGATATTGAAAGAATTTTAGCAGTACCATACAATTGGTTCAGACTTAAAGTAGGTATATAGAGATTTTATTATGTAGATAGTCAAGGCTGAATAAAGACTTTTTGTTTAATTCTATCATAGCTTGTCTATAAACATACTTTAACCCTAAAAACTTTGTAAATAAGGCTAATATCTAAGTAATAACTGTTTCTATTACATATTTTTTTACTTACCACATTCTCAGGTAACTTGTGACCAGGCAAATATTTCACATTTTCGTGGGTTTCATTGATGATTTCTGTTAACTTCTTGCCCTCAATTATTTCTTCATAGACCCACATTGTGACCTTGTCCTCGAAGTTAGGCAATCGCGCTGCATTTCTGCCCACAATTTTTGCAATTGCTGATCCCCTAGTTTAAAAAAATAAACTATGTTAAGTAACTTATCGTACCCATATGAGATGCCTGTTAAATAAAATTACATGGTAACAGAGGTAAATACAAAGAATCGTCCACATGTTATGTCATCGCATCACTTTAATCTAAAGATCATTCATTGCAAAAACAACACAACTATACTAAGTACAGTACATAAGAAACAGAAACTGCTCCTTCAAAAAATTCTATATTATATTACGTATAATATGGTAAATTTATTGAAGCCTTACCAGTTTCCTGATCCGATAATGCAGACATTATTTTTTAATATTTTCTTGCCCTCCTTATCTACTTCGAAGTCAAACTTTTTCTTATCCATTATTTATTGTAAAATTTCCAAGTTTTAAATAGAGGTATCGGCCGAACGGCAGCTCAAAATTTAGATTCAACCAATGACTAAAAATGTATCTACACTTCACGCCACAAACTCTATTACTGACTGACGTCTAACTCTGACAGACTCTGACTGTCACCATAGAGCACATTAGGTGCGTTCGGATAGGCTATGATGGCATTTTTAGCATAACTGTCACGTCACTTTGTCGGTGAGCACAGGGTAGTAGATCTGTGTCGGTGAGTGACACACACCCCTTTAAATTACTTTACTCTTTAGGTGCGTTCGGATAGGCTATGATGGCATTTTTAGCATTGTCAAAATTGGCGTTGATGTAAAGCGTTCGGTTTGAGAATTTTGCAATTTTTGCCACTTTTGATCCCTATCCTAAACGAACGCTACAGTCACCAGCGATGACGTCAAACACAGTAGTTCAAAGAGAATAGGGTGTTTGACTGTATTGAAAATATTATGCCAATTGACATCATCCATAAACATGACATAATGAAAAAGCATATTTCATTGATTTTTTTATAAAAATATGCTTATTTTTTGTAAAAAACGCGAATAAAATAACTGTATTTTCGACATTTGATCACGTGATCGAAAACGGTCTGTAATTGGCTTCATCCCTAGTGACGTCACACAAATCTAAACAAACAGATTTTGTATTGATATTTGCGAATTTAATGTTGTAAAGCTATTTTGAGAGCGATTTATCCAGAAATTATCACCAAAAACAGTCCGGAGGTTAAATGTGAGAAGAATGGAGAAACATTTTGTGCAAGCAGACAGCAGTAACTTACCCAAAATTAATGTATTTATGGTTGCATATTTCTTCAATAATAATCTACGTCATTGTTTCTACGCTGCAGAACTCAAAACGTAAAAACTACAATGTAAGTATTCATTTTTAATTGTTCTCCAAGCAAAACATTCAATCAAGTTGTACAAAAAGTATGTTGTAGTAGGTGGATATCACTATTTTGTTAGGTTATGTCTTTACAATGTTTAAAAAGAAAGTAACAGTACATAAAATAGTAATGCAATAAAAACACAAATTGTAATAGAAATATATAGACTCAAATATGTACCTCAAAATGATCTTCGCACATAGAAACACTTGATTTAGCTCCAATACTTTTGGGTTCTCTACGAGCTACTTAGTTCCAAGCACTTTTTGCGAGTTTTCGGGTCCATTGGAACAGAAACGAATAGTTTTTCCGGTGTTTTATGGAAGTATTTGTACATTGTGGCACTACACAACATTTATAAACCATTACTTCTATTAGAAAATTTGTGATTATCAAACTTTTGCTGCCTGGCTGCAGCTGTATTGTTTTGTGTGACGTCAATCGTCGCTCGACCGGAGCTATGACGCAGGTCTGCGTTTTGGCGCGATATTTTTTTATTCAAACTTTAACGTCGATTTATATCGCAAATACGACTGATATCCAGAAAATATGAATGCAGTATACATTAAATTATATCAGGCAATAATGTGCAATAGTTTCCCAAAAGTAGTCAAATACCCTATTCAATCCGTAGTTGACCGTAGATTTGTTGTAAAACGAGAAACTGACAGTCGCGCGCAAACAAAACATCAAAACACCGCGAAAAACAAACGTCAAAATCTTAATGTCAAAAAACGATCACAACGATCCCATGTCGCGAGGTGGGTCAAAAGTGGCAGATTACGATGGCATTTTTAGCTGTTTTCGACCTATCCGAACGGCGAGCGAAAACAGTTAATAATGCCACTTTTGCACACACATTCCCAAAACGAACGCTACATGTGATCATTATTGGCGTTTGTAACAGTTATTTTTGCCACCAAGGGGCTATCCGAACGCACCTTTTGACACACACAGTGAGTGAACACTGAAAACTGTTGGTTTTTTGATAATTCTTTTCATGACCGTGGATACAAATTCCTTTAGTCGTAATATTAACCAAGCTTACTTAGTATTAATAGCGTCAAACAAGTCATAGTCACAGTCAGAGTCCAGCAAAGTAAGTCACAGTCAAGTCAAATTCATGACCCAGTATAGTGGTGGAGACTTTACAAGAGCCTTCTATGAAGTTTTGGAAACAAACAACACGAAAAGATGTTTCACCTCGTTATATCACTCACCCACACTCGAGCACGCTTACGATCATACTAGTATTATAAATGCGAAAGTGTGTTTGTTTGTTTGTTCCTCTTTCACGCTGCAACGGAACAACGGATCGACCTGATTTTTTTGCATGGGTATAGTCAAGAGCCAGAGGCATACATAGGCTACTTTTCATCATCACCATTTTTCATCACTACGCGGGTGAAACCGCGGGACGCAGCTAGTCACTTAATAAATAATAATTCACCATTTAGTACACATTAACACTCGAAAATACACAAGTTTAGGAAAATAATCCAACGAGCCGACATGTTTTTTCCGCGTTGGCGCCAAAACCACCTCAAACAGAATGTTTTTTTTTTTTTTTGTTAAAATCTTCATGAGCTTGGATTCAATGTCCTTTACTCGTAATATTAAACAGTTTACTTTGTCTTAATAGCGTCAAACAAGTCATAGTCACAGTCAGAGTCAAGCTAAGTAAGTCACGGTCAAGTCGAACTCATGCCCCTGTAAAGTGGTGGAGACTTTACAAGAGGCTCCTATGGAGTCTTGGAAATAACACGAAAAGACACGTTTCACCTCATTATATCACTTGCCCACACTCGAGCACGTTTACGAGCACTTAATGAATAATAATTCACCATTTAGTACACATTAACACTCGAAAATACACAAGTTTAGGAAAATAATCCAACGAGTCGACATGTTTTTTCCGCGTTGGCGCCAAAACTCTCAAACAGAATGAGCCTGGCAGTGTTGCCAGTGGTAGATAGTCATATATAGCATGACACAGCTCAAAAAGTAACATTTTCACGAGAAAAGTAACATCACCTATTTTATACGGAAAAATCATCATCATCATAATTTTGGCCATATGCCGTCCACTGCTGGACATAGACCTCCCCTCATCGATCTTCGAAAAGGCCGGTTGCAAGCGGCCTGCTGCATCTAGCCTTCTCCTGTGGTCTCTTTTAGGTCGTCTGTCCATCTTATGGGTGGACCGTCCTACACTGCGCTTATCGTTCCGTGGTCTCCATTCGATAACCTTTCGGCCCAATTGGCCATCTGTTCTGCGTGCTATATGTCCTGCCCACTGCCACTTCAGCTTGCTAGTCCAGTGGGCTATGCTGGGAAATTTCGTTCATCTACGGATCTCCTCATTTCTGATTCGATCTCGTATAGAAACCTCGAGCATACCCTTCTCTATAGCTCGTTGTGCGAGTTTGAGCCTACATAAGAGACCCATAGTGAGAGACCACGTTCCAGTGCCGCATGTCATCATACTTCATACATCACTGGCAACATACACTGTTCGAATACTTTCGTCTCAAGGGACAGGTATTTTGGACTCACACCTTTCGGCTCATCTTGAAAGACCTAACACTACACTACGCTCGATTGCTGCTTTGTTTTGGGATTGTACTAATAAATCCATGTTTCGTCACATTACTGTGTGGAACACCAAATATGACGCTCCTTCGTTGAAGTCGCTAGTAAGCATGGCATTGCACCAAGTCACGAGGTCCGTTATTTGAGCCTCAGTCTAATTGTGTGGCATCCACCGAGTGTACCGAGACCACAGCTTTTCACACCCAAATGTTTGAGTCCACGCTTACTACGATTGGTTGTATTTGACTCATACTTAGGCCTAAAGATGCCGAATCTCATGGTAGGTCACATGCCTGTCTGTTTCGATCATACGGTGCACAGCATCGATGTTTTTGTTATTCATAGCGGTGGACATACTGAACATGTGACTATCACGAAATTCGTCACTGATATTGACACGATTGCGTTTGAATACTGCGAACCAGCTAGCTATAAATACTCGTCTTGCATGATGCTTCATCGCCAAAAGCAGTTTGAAGCTGAGCGAAGGCCTGCTGAGCTGTCAAATTACACTTAAAATCTTAGAAAATCATACTACGAAAAATATAAATGCATGGTGATATCATCATCATCATCAGCCAGAAGACGTCCACTGCTGAACATTGGCTTCCCCCTAAACCTCCACACTGAACGCCACCTGCCTGCTGCATCCACTGGATGCCCGCGATTCTCACAATGTCGTTGGTCCATCTAGTGGGAGGCCTACCTACGCTGCGTCTTCCGGTTCGTGGTCTCCACTCCAGAACCTTTCTTCCCCATCGGTTATCGGTTCTTCGAGCAATGTGGCCTGCCCATTTCCACTTCAACTTGCAAATTTTAACAGCTATGTCGGTGACTCTGGTTCCTTGGGGAATATCTACGTTTCGGATTCTATCGCGCAAAGAAACTGCGAGCATAGCTCTCTCCATTGCCCGCTGTGTGACCCTGAGTTTTTCCAAAAAGCCATCAGTTAAGGACCACGTCTCAGTACCATATGTCATCACTGGTAAGCTGGCAACACACACTGGTCAAAGACCCTTGGAGCCATGGTGATGTAGACAGGCAATTTCTAAATGACGCTTAAACGCTAAAACAAGTGACAGTGAGATGAAACAAACTGTATTCTACAGATTTCTACAGCCAAAGAGTTATATTTTCAAATGTAATTACTTTTTAAAGATTGCTTATGTAGTGGCCAGTACCGAAAACATACAGTGCGCCCTATGTAATCAACACCCTTTCAAAGGGCTTTACTCCCCTTAATATCGGGCCATAAACACCGTGTGGCCCTAATGTTCCAAAAGTAACATTTTGAGTCGTGTAACATGGAGGTAACATGAGAGGGTCAAAAGTAACATAAAATGTTACAAAAGTAACATTCTGGCAACGCTGGAGCCTGGCTTCACAACAGCTCGCCATTTTATAACAAAGATGGCGTCGTGTCGTTGTGAAGTCATAACACTATTCATTAAAGATCTACAAATAACCTACTTTACAGTAGTTGATAACTTGTTAAATAATCTTAACTATTTACAGAACTTAGCTCTTATTAACTCTTAAGCTAATCATTTAAATAATCGAAATAAGGCGTCATGTTTTTCGTTTTGCAAATCGAATATCAAATCAGCTGTCTTTTAATGTAATAATTCATTTTAAACCTAATGTTTATCGTTTACAAATCAAGACATGAATTTAGCAATAGATAACTTTACATTTAACTAAAGATTAAATAGTATTGTGTCATTGTTTCCTGTCCGGAAAGAGAACAAAACGTATTTTTAAATTTTAGTTTTCCACAGTTAACTTTACGCTTAAATAAGTAAACTAATTACATCAATCAGTTTGTAAACCATTCTGGTCTTCATTTTAACGGACTGTTGAATTCGACGTTATTATTTAGAAGCTTATATTGATCTTGCGCCGACATATACAATTTCACAAAATGTAGGTTTTTTTTATTTAAATGCGAATGAAAATAAAAAAATAAAAAATATTTTATTTGCATAAACAAAGGCTTACATACTTGTTTATAAAATAGAAATACACACTGGCTTATGTCTATGAAGGAGAAATACTAATTGTTTACACTGCGATTCCTGCACTAGGCTAGGCCTGAATCGCAGGAAACTGATACGGTTTATGGAATGGAATGCAATGGATCACACTGCACTCTGTGCGATCGCTATTATGTACGGCTATTAATACCACACCCCATCATGAGCGGATGTTTTCACACCCGAGGAGGTCCTCGAATGGCCAGTCAATATCCATGTGGCTAACGACTCCGAGCAAAACACTAATGCGAAAGCATAACCAAATCAGCAAATATGATTCGATGGTCGCAGAAGTTGGAACTCTTGAAACTAATCACCAACACTCGCGTTCGACTGAGCAACGGGAGAGAAGTATTGGTCTCAAATCGCCATTTAGCTCCTGCTGGATAATCTTCTAGTCATTGACTTGAATGAAGAGGATGATGATTTTGTCGATGCAATTGATAATCTACTCAGCCGCGAGAGCCTGAACCTCAACGTCGCTCAGAAAGAGCACGCCGTCCTCCAGCGACCTTTAATAATGGTGAATTGCTGTATTTTAGCCTGTAAAAGCCGCACGGAATGAAAACGTGAAAATATAACCTTTCACACGTAAGTTCTGATTTTCGAGTCCATTACTGAATAGTCTTGCATGAATTACTTGTTGTTGTTGATTATCTTAAGTGTTAGGTCAGATTTAGTCGAATTTAAACCATATTTTATAGGAAAAATTACAATTACGTACCAAAAATCATTGCTATCTCATAGCTATACGCTAGCAGCTTTTCTATATCTTACTCTCTCTCTACGAAAAATGTTATTAAAATTTTCTCTTTATTTCATTAAAAGTAATTTTATGTTTACGCCCCAAAATAGAGACTGCTTGGTATGTCCTATTGAGTAAAACTACTAAAATATATGTTATTTTATGTAGTGGCAAGATGGCTTAAATGGTTTTTTACATAAGTGTCTGTTGCCTATTACATACATGACTTGCTTCGAGTTACTTATACTTACACATATCACATTATCGATTTTTATTACACACAATACATCACACAATACACACACTACATCACACAATACATTTTCAATTGACTTTCTCTAGATGAGCTTTATAATCACACATATCACATTCATATGGTTTTTGCTCCAGTGTGTTTACGCATATGAATTTTTAATGCACTTGCTCCTGCTGATTTATAATCACACATGTGACATTCATATGGTTTTTCTCCAGAGTGTTTACGCATATGTATTTTTAATTTACTTGCTTGTACTGATTTATAATCACACATAACACATTTAAATGGTTTTTCTCCAGTGTGTGTAGGCATATGTCTTTTTAAAGTACATGCTTCTGCTGCTTTATAATCACACATTTCACATTCATATGGTTTTTCTCCAGTGTGTACACGCATATGAACTTTTAATGTACTTGCTACTGCTGATTTATAATCACACATTAGACATTCATATGGTTTTTCTCCAGAGTGTTTACGCATATGTATTTTTACTGTACTTGCTCTTGCTGATTTATAATCACACACATCACATTCAAATGGTTTTTTTCCTGTGTGTGTTTGCATATGTCTATTTAATTTACTTGCTTCTGCTGATTTATAATCACACATAACACATTCAAATGGTTTTTCTCCAGTGTGTGTAGGCATATGTCTTTTTAAAGTACATGCTTCTGCTGCTTTATAATCACACATTTTACATTCATATGGTTTTTTTCCTGTGTGTGTCCGCATATGTCTTCTTATTGTATATGCATTTGCTGCTTTATAATCACACATATCACATTCAAATGGTTTTTCTCCAGTGTGTGTTTGCATATGTCTTTTTAAATTACATGCTTCTGCTGCTTTATAATCACACATACGACATTCATATGGTCTTTCTCCAGTGTGTATACGCATATGTATTTTTAATGTAGCTGCTTCTGCTGCTTTATAATCACACACATCACATTCATATGGTCTTTCTCCAGTGTGTATATGCATATGTATTTTTAATGAACCTGCTACTGCTGATTTAAAATCACACATTTCACATTCATACATATTTTCTCCTGTGTGTGTTTTTATATGGCGTTTTAATACACTTGCTTCTGCTGATTTATAATCACACATTTCACATTCATACATATTTTCTCCAGTGTGTGTTTTCTTATGTATTTTTAATTTACTTACTACTACTGATTTATAATCACACATATTACATTTATATGGTTTCTCTCCAGTGTGTTTATGCATAATATGTATTTTTAATGTACTTGCTCTTGCTGATTTATAATCACACATTTCACATTCATATGATTTTTCTACTGTATGTGTTTTCATATGGCGTTGTAATTGACTTGCTTCTGCTGATTTATAATCACACATATTACATTCATATGATTTTTCTACTGTATGTGTTTTCATATGGCGTTGTAATTGACTTGCTTCTGCTGATTTATAATCACACATATTACATTCATATGGTTTCTCTCCAGTGTGTTTATGCATAATATGTATTTTTAATGAACCTGCTACTGCTGATTTATAATCACACATTTCACATTTATATGATTTTTCTCCTGTTCGTGTTTTCATATGGCGTTTTAATGCACTTGCTTCTGCTGACATATTACATTTATATGGTTTTTCTCTGATGTGTTTTCTCATGTGTGTTTTCAAACTATTTATATACACCGATTTGAAATCACACTTCAGGCTTACGTATTTTCTTTTTAGTTTTTTGTTTCAGACTCACTGCACTCGCAGTTACAGAGTTTGAGTTAATAGTTCATTGTTGGTAGAAGATTAAATTTTATTATAAATTATCTGTGTTACCTACTTTGTCAGACATGTTTACTCTCTTTGTGGCTTTGTGTTGTTGCAATTTGGCCAATGTCTTGTGAAGGGAAAAGCCAAGGAAATGTGTACTCTGCAGATTGGATGATTGGTAGAATGTTCTTCTTTATGCTTCGTTCATTGTATCGTATATCAACGTTCTGGCCCACAGTTCTTTGACAGTTCTGGTCACTACAGGGAACAGAAGACCTCACATATGGACTATAAATAGTTAAATATAATATTGGGACTCTAGTCGCCACGCCACAACGAACTCTTTACAGCACAATGAGCATGCAGTAAGTCTCGGATGGTCTTCAGGATTGTTAGCGCTGAGACTACAGGCTACAGGTTGTCGGTTGGGTTGTGATCGCTAGGAGTAATAGTGTTCCGTGGTTGTGATCTATGACACGAGGGCTGGTCACTCGCGTACCAATAGCAAGTCTCAGAGCAAATAAAAAGAGTAGCAAGTGCTCACTACTACAATCTCACAATTCTAAAATTATAATAATATTCACAATACTGAACATTCTGTCTGTCTGAACCTGAACTAATCCCAAAGAGAAGTATAACAAAGAAGTATAATACTATGATACTATGTCTATGATAATCCGTACAAATTACAATACAAACACAGATCGGGAGGCAATAATGCACGACACAGATAATGTACGGCATGATATTGTACGACAGAATAATGCACAGCATGATAATTGGTGTACATGTACATGGAATATCATGTTGTACAATATCGTGCCGTGCAATATCATGCCGTACATTATCAGCTCGGACCAATAATGCACAAGCGATAATGTACACCATGATATTCCATGTACATGTACACCAATTATCATGCTGTGCATTATTATGTCGTACAATATCACGCCGTACATTATTGACTCTGTTTAATAATGTACACCCCGATTTTGTACAGCACGATAATTGGTGACCATAAAAATTCAAATCTGAAGCTTCCTTTAGACTTGGTCATCGGACTCCACCTCGAGTGTATTAGGTAGAAATTACTGACAGATCCGACACAGAGCACAACGACTTGAGTATGTTAGGTTCGAAATGGGCCACAGAACCGACACAGAGCACCCCGACTCCACCTAGTCTTGTGGTCCCTACCCCTAGAGTGTATATAAAAAGCGCGGGAGCCCACCTGGAGTCAGACTTGAGTTGGTTAGGTTCGAAATGAGTGATAGATATAACACAGTTGTACTCCTCCTTCCGCGTCACCACCAAAAAGTTTTGTTGGTTCTCATATTTTTTATCTGTGACTATCTTACACTATCTTGTTCAAACGAAGCATGGAATCGACAGACGTCATAGACTCAACAGCCAATAAGAGCAGAGACATTTCAGCAATATTAACCAATACGGGCGATGCCACCTTTTATCATGTTGTACATTATCGGTCGTACATTTTCGGCCCGTTTCGTCAAAACACAGCCCGTATTGCACAACATGATAATGTACAGCCTGATAAAACGTGGACTTTCCCCATGTGTTTCCCCGTGTCTATAATGTACAACATGATATTTGCCGACACGATATTCTACGGCATGACAATGTACAGCGTGATAATTGGTTTACATGTACATGGAATATCATGCTGTACAATCCATGTTGTACAATACTGGCCGTCAATTATTGGCTCGTACCTATTAAGTACGGCAAGGAATGCACAGCCAGGATTGTACAGGCAATCCATGTTCATGGGAATAGTCAGCGTTTTATCAGGCTGTACATTATTATGCCGTACATTATCATGTCGTGCAATACGGGCCGTGTTTTGACGAAACGGGCCGAAAATGTACGATCGATAATGTATAACATGATAAAAGGTGGCATCGCCCGTATTGGCTAATATTGCTGAAATTTCTCTGCTCTTATTGGCTGTTGAGTCTATGATGACTGTCGATTCCATGCTTCGTTTGAACAAGATAGTGTAAGATAGTCACAGATTAAAAATATGAGAACCATCAAAATTTTCTGGTGGTGAGGTGGAGAGAGGTGTCGCGAAGCACCTCAACAGGTACTCTGCGAAATACCCGTATGCATAGATCACTTGTCATCATGTGAGCTGATAATTAGTTGCTGAGAGTGTACTATATTAAATCAAAAAACATGGTTATATTTAAGGTTAGACTGCTATGGTACTATGAGCACCGCGACGGTTCATACGTTTACACTGATATGTGGCTGATGCAGACTCTGGTACCTGGAGTGCTCGGCTTCCTAGGATTTCTGATACTGGTGCACAGCTGAACAGGCTCTGGTACCTGGAGCCATAGGCCTCCAAGGATTTCTGATACTGATGCACAGCTGAACGGCCTCTGGTACCTGGAGCCATAGGCCTCCAAGGATTCCTGATACTGATGCACAGCTGAACGGCCTCTGGTACCTGGAGCCATAGGCCTCCAAGGATTCCTGATACTGATGCACAGCTGAACGGCCTCTGGTACCTGGAGCCATAGGCCTCCAAGGATTTCTGATACTGATGCACAACTGAACAGCCTCTGGTACCTGGAGCCATAGGCCTCCAAGGATTTCTGATACTGATGCACAGCTGAACGGCCTCTGGTACCTGGAGCCATAGGCCTCCAAGGATTTCTGATACTGATGCACAACTGAACGGCCTCTGGTACCTGGAGCCATAGGCCTCCAAGGATTTCTGATACTGATGCACAGCTGAACGGCCTCTGGTACCTGGAGCCATAGGCCTCCAAGGATTTCTGATACTGATGCACAACTGAACGGCCTCTGGTACCTGGAGCCATAGGCCTCCAAGGATTTCTGATACTGATGCACAACTGAACAGCTTCTGGTACCTGGAGCCATCGGCTTCCAAGGATTTCTGATATTTAGGGGGTTTCCCCCCAGTGGCCTCCAAACCTCCCCTATAGCCACCCCATGCCTCGCAATATACTGAGCTGGTCTGATCACTGATATTACTGAGATAATCTGATTACTAACACAACTGTAGGTACTGTCGTACTCGGTACCTATAATGACTGTATAGGTCGGACTGTTACTAGACAAGGCTGGAATCATACAGTCAAATGATATACACAGATATAACAAGAGTAAATGTGATATAGCTCACTCACCTGAGATCGAACCTTGTTCTTACACTACGGACACTTGTTCCACTCACCGCTACCGGCTTCAAAGTGCCCGTCCGGTCGGCTGCCGTAGCGAACGAAGCGCTCGCGATTTCTCTCTCCCCAACCGGGTGTGACGTCAGCTGTGTTATCCACAGATTACACACAAACAAACGTCGGTTGTCTCTGTCACAGCTTTGCTGATATTTAAACCTTCTGATACCTACATGTCAGGATCTAGCTTCGCATTCGCGACAAGAGGAGTACAAATGTGTTAGATCTGTCACTCATTTCGAACCTAACCAACTCAAGTCTGACTCCAGGTGGGCTCCCGCCAGAAGCTCTTGCGGTTTTTATATACACTCTAGGGGTAGGGACCACAAGACTAGGTGGAGTCGGGGTGCTGTGTCAGTTCTGTGACCCATTTCGAACCTAACATATTCAAGTCGGGGTGCTCTGTGTCGGATCTGTCACTAATTTCTACCTAATACACTCGAGGTAGAATGTCCACTTCTAAACGAAGCTTCAGTTTTGAATTTTTATGGTCACCAATTATCATGCTGTACAAAATCGGGGTGTACATTATTAAACTGAGTCAATAATGTACGGCATGATATTGTACGACATAATAGTGCTAACAGACGCTCGAACGCGGCTGACGGACTACCGTCCAACCAACAGGAGAGAAAGAGTGAGAATATCATATTTCCCTCTCTTTCTCTCCCATTGGTCAGACGGCGGTTGAGGTCAGCCGTGTTCGAGCGTCTGTTAGCACTATAATAATGCACATCATGATAATTGGTGTACATGTACATGGAATATCATGGTGTACATTATCACTTGTGCATTATTGGGCCGATCTGATAATGTACGGCATGATAATGCACGGCACGATATTGTACAACATGGTACTCCATGTAAATGTACACCAATTATCATATTGCGCATTATTATGTCGTACAATATCATGCCGTAAATTATCTGTGTCGTGCATTATTGCCTCCCGAAGATTGAAACATTTGAAATGATTAACTATAGAATCGGAAAGAATATCTCTGTGGAAAGAATGAATAAAGTTAAAGTAGTCTGTAAAAACATGTAACACACGTATGGATTTGGTTGACGGACCGCCGTCCAACCAACGGGAGAGAAAGAGTGAGAATATCATATTTCCCTCTCTTTATCTTCCGTTGGTCAGACGGCGGTTGAGGTCAACCAAATACATACTATTATAGATAGTGCCAACAGATGAGACAGACTTGGTTGACGAACCGCCGTCCAACCAACGGGAGAGAAAGATAAATTTTTCTCTTTCCCACCCATTAGTTGGACGGCCGTTCGTCAACCAAATCAATACGTACATTAGTAATATTAAGTGTCATAGCATGGATTCGGAACGAGCACTAAATGAACGTGGTTAATTTAAATTGTATCTTTTATCTCTGTTCGGTGGTCCAGAATGACATATAACAGAAAGAGAGATCCTAAAATATTCGTGTAAACTACGATTGGTCGTATCACAGATTGCGTAGTGGAAAAGGGTGGGAGTTGTAGAAATTTCTAGAATGTGCACGTTTTCGATCGAGATTCGCCTTACCTCATTCAGTGTCAGTCAAAACCAGCGTTGCCAAAACCTACCTTTATAACTAAAATCGTTACTTTTGACCCCTCATCGTTACTTTTTCGGGATTCTCAGGATTCATCATTGATAGCTGCTTGTCTTGATGCCTTTGTGGAATTAATGAAAATAATCGCGTTAACGGCCGGTTATCCGAGTCGCGACGGCAACAAAACGCTCCCTCAGCCCCCGCCAAGTTATAGCGATAAACAGATAAACATTTTTATTGATAATTGTGTGAATTATAAGTCAGTCAATAAAAGTACATTAAAAAAATTGTTCAAAATAAGTAGTAGTACATTACAATTGCTTAGTAAATAAATTAATTACATTTTCTATGCCCTTCTTGTGTAAATAAATATATTCATATATAATTAATTAATTAAGATTGCGACCATAGTTATTGAAATAACATTTTGTCTCGCTTTTAAAAAAGTCGTCGATAGAGTAGAAGGTTCTATCAACGAGCCAATTTTTCAATTTAATTTTAAATATGTGCTCACTAGCGGTACTCGTGATATCCTTTGGCAAACAATTATATATTTCCCGCCCTATCACGTGAGTCAATTTCCCCGAGCGTGCGAGCCGTCTGTGTACTGTCGCGAGACTGTTCACGTTACGGAGGTTACAACGAAACGAGTGGCGATCTCCTCGCCTCTCGAACGAGTCTAGGTTCTGCCTCACATAGAGAGCTGCCTGCATTATTACGATCGAAGGTAGTGTCGGTATACCGAGCGAGAATGGTTTCGCTGATGTTCGGCGCGACACCTGAACAATCGCCCTTATTGCCCGTTTCTGCATCCTGAAGGCACGCAGTCTGTCGGCCGCGTGCCCCCACAGTTCAGCCCCGTACTGCAGGACTGAATGCACGGTCGCAAAATAGCAAGTACGCACCACATCAGCGGAAACCACTCGGGAAAGTCGGCTCAAGGCGTAACAGGCACTACCTAGTCTTGCACAGAGCTTATCTATATGTGAGGCCCAAGTCATACCACGATCTAGTTGGAAGCCGAGGAACGCAACCGAGTCAACTTGGTTTATTGATTCTCCTTGTATCATTACTCTCAGTCCATCCAATCGGCGCCCTGAGACTGAGAACTGTATGAAGTGAGTCTTTTTCAGATTTAGGACGAGACCGTTTAGTCTAAACCACTGCGCTAATTCATTCGCTGTATCGTTCAGCCGCTTCTCCAGCTCTTCGGATGTTTTTGCGGTAACAATCGCGGCTACGTCATCTGCGTACATAAATATTTCTCCGGATGCGACAAAGCTGGGCAAGTCATTAAGCAGCAATGAGAAGAGGATGTTGGACACCGATGATCCTTGGGCCACTCCCAACGTTGTTCCCAACGGGTCCGACCTTGTTACACCACCATCACCGACAACCACTTGTGATCTGTTATGCAGCAAATCAGTAAACAGTGCATGGGCGGGTCCGCCAATGCCATAGTGGATGATTACTAGTTACAATCAACTGTACGTGGAGCAGGTATGCGAAATAGCAGCCATATAATTGATAGGAAAAAATATTGTGGTTGTTTGTATATACCGTTCTAACGTGACAAGTACGGCGCAATTTTTCCCTGCCCTTGAATGTTTGCTCAATAAGCTTAGAGACGGTGACAATGAATTTGTAGTGGTTGGAGACGTAAATATAAATTTTACAAGTTCACTAAACAGTGATTTAAAGAAACTTAATGAGCTCTTAGCAATACATAATTTGTGCAATATCGTGAACTTTCCGACGAGAGTTACGGGCACTACTAGTACCTGCTTGGACCACTTGTACGTGAGTGGAGGGTTGGCGGTGGAGTCACGAGCGGCGCCCGTGCGCTGCAACTTGTCCGACCACTACGCGGTGCGCGGCAGCGTGCCGTGCGCGGCTGGCCCGCAGCCACCCTCCACTCGTCTCGCCAGGTCCTACACTCAGGCGAACCGAAGCAACTTTGTCACTGCCGTGGAGAGTGTAGACTGGCTTGAAGTCGAGCTAAAATATAGCATGGAACCAGCAGACGAGCTGGCAAAGGCATTACTGAGCATATTAAAAAATAAAATTTACGACTTTTTTCCGTTAAAAATAACAAGGTTGACGAATAAGAGCATTTGCTGGGCGACGGACGAAATATTTCATTTCGAATCACTGTTGATGGATATGCGCGATGCTTTGCTAAAATTTCCAGCAAATGTTGAATTGAAGTCCAATATTGGCGAGTTTCAAACGAAATATGACAATTTATTACAGCGCGAGAGGAGCGATTATTACTGTAATGTCATTCGCCAATCGACAAATGTAACAAAACGAATGTGGGGAAGTAGTAAAAACCGAAACGGGGACGTCTAGTAGAGCTCAAGACTACACAGAGGTGCTAAAGCGACCCAATGGGTCCAAATATCCTAGCAAGACGGAGGTCGTAAATGACGTAAACGCACACTTCGTAAACGCGGCGGCATCGTGCGGCGCACCCGCCGCCGACGTCACCGCGACGACCCGTGCACTGGCGGCGGTGCGACCTCCTGCTGACTGCTCGCTCAAGCTAAGGCAGTTCACACCCCGAGAGGTACTTCGGATCTTATCTCATGGGGTAGCGAACAAAAAGTCTAGAGACATCTACGACATATCGACATCGCTGATGTGCTCTGCAGCCCCGTCTTTAGCGGACGTGCTCTCCTCTTTGTACAACCGGTGTATCGATGACGGTCAGTATCCTTCCTCTTTGAAGCAGGTAAAAGTCTCCCCCTTATATAAAGGAAAAGGCAAACAGGAAAAGATAAACAGCTACAGACCAGTATCGATCATTCCGGCAGTTGCCAAGATCTTTGAGTACGGTCTTAGCTTGCGATTGACTGAGTACCTGGTGGGGAGTACGTCTCTATCAAAGAGGCAGTATGCGTATCGCAGCGGCTGTTTCACTACTTCTCTGACACGCGAACTACTTCGCAAAATATTTGATGCACGTGAGCGTCGGCAGCAGGTCGCCGTGATATTCTGCAACTTGTCTAAGGCATTCGACGTCGCTGATCATGGAGTCCTCGCTGCAAAGCTCAGGCATTACGGCATACAGGAGAATGCGTTGAGGTTGCTGTCGGACTACATGACGGATCGCTGCCAGGTGGTCGTGGGAGAGGGTGGCGCAGTAAGATCGCAGCCGCTCACAACCGTGATAGGAGTAGCGCAGGGATCCTCGCTATCCAATATTATGTTCTCCCTGCTCCTCAACGATCTACCTGAGAATATCAGGGATGGGCATGTACTTATGTACGCCGATGATGTGGCTGCAATTGTGACTGCTCCGAATGTGGAAGATCTAGAGCGGAAATTGAATGTAGTTGCGTATGACCTATACCAGTGGTTCGAAGTGAATGGTTTATGCTTGAACATAAATAAAACCCAATTTGTTCAGTTTGATCTCTCAGGACATAAGAAAAGGCTTCTGAGTGTGGTAGTTGGAAGCATTAGGATGGAGCAGGTGAGAGACCTGGTGTTCTTAGGTTTTCGGGTCGACATTTTGTGCCGGAAAATGGGACGCACGTGTTTTGCTCTGTGGCGTTTATCGGCCATATTGCCGGAGAGTATGGTACGGAGCTGCTATTTTGCATCCGTGCACTCGCTTCTACAATATGGTGTAGAGTTCTGGGCGCGTTCTGCAGACTGGGAACGCGTCTTCAGAATGCAAAAACGAGCAGTGAGAGCCATAGCGAGAGTACCGCAGGACACGACGGCGTTAATTCTGTTCCGCTCTATGAGAATCCTTACGCTACCATGTATGGTGATCTTGCAAGCGGCCCTGTATGCTCGGGACCACTTGGACGAGTGCATGTACGTTGCGCGGCACGCGCACGTGCTGCGCGCGCCGGCCCGCCGCCTCGAGAAGTCGTCTAGGCAGGTGCACGTAATGGCGACAGACGTGTACAACCGTCTCCCACAAGATATAAAAGATGCACCTTCCCGCAACTCGTTTAAGTCTAGAGCGAAGAAATGGCTTGTTGAGCAAGCATTTTATGGGGTGAATGAATTTTTGCATACTGTAGCGTAATGCAGCAAATTATTAACACTTTAATTTTTTATATTATTATTTGATTATCTTAACTCTTTTATTGACCACAATTGGTAATTTATTGATGTATATTGATGTTTTGTATTATTTACTATAGACAGTATGATGTATGATTATTATTACTATTGATAAATTGTTATTGCAATTAGCTAATTACACCATGACATGTAACTTGTGTTACGAATAAAGAGATATGAGATATAAAAAGTCCCTCTTTCTTCAGAAAGTCAGCCAGCCTCTGTCCCCTAGGGTTCCGTTGCCCACAGCCAAATTTCCCCACTTTCAACTCATCATCACTTCTCTTGCCCAACTTCGCAACAAATTTTATTTTACCCCCTTTAAATTCAGGAAACCACCTAAATATTGTTGCGTGCGATGGAACTGAGTTTCCTAACGCTAATTGTAACCATTGTAAACTTAATTGTTCGGTGAAACCAAATTTAAACAAATAAAAACCGATCTAACTAAAATATACGTTCGACCAGTTTTCCTACTGCCCGTACAACTTAATTGGGCTGAAGAGTTGAACCACCATGGTTTAAACGGTTTTTTTCACTTACAAGGCGTTACTTTTGGAAAACGATCTCTGGCAGCACTGATAAAAAAACGTCATACATTGTTCATTTCATTTCATACGTTCGATTCACATTGTATTCTCTTTGTATTACTCTATGTTCATAGTGATTATCTTGTCTGACTGTGCTTAACGTGCTCGTTATTCAAGGAAAAACTTACAAATTGTGCGTGAAATAAGTGCCCCAAGCAAGGAAACGTTATACTTTACGTAGTGTTGTGTAACTGGTATATTTCCTGATTTATTGGTAAGTTCAAATAATTAAAAATGGTGCCTTCAGGATCGCCTCTTCACGTCTAGAAATTCCTAGATCTATCCTAACCTAATTTTATGTCGAAACGAAACGTTGTCGTTGTCCATTGATTTATCTAGACTATACAGTTCTATGCTTAGTTAGACTTCCGTAGAATTTATGCAACTTACACAGAACAAGCATTGCTTGGCTTCGCCAGTAATATTACCTTGCTGCTAAATCTACTTAGAATAAAATTAGAAACACTCCGTAGCTTGAAATGGCAGGTCCATTGACGTACTAAATTCAACATCAGCTGTAGCCGAAATTACGTTTAGGTACATCGTGCCAAAAAAATGACTAGTTTTCTAGTCTGTACGCGGTTATAACTTGGTTATAATTTTATTATAATGCAATACTTGCGTCATGTATAGTGGCTGCGAGTTCCTTAAAATTTCGTTTTTGTTACCAGAACTGACGTGAAAATGGTGAAGGAGACAACATTCTATGACATTCTGGGCGTGAAACCCGCCTGCACCACAGATGAACTGAAGAAAGCTTATAGAAAATTAGCCTTAAAGTATCATCCAGATAAAAATCCAAATGAAGGCGAGAAGTTTAAACAAATTTCACAGGCCTATGAAGTGCTCTCAAATCCAGACAAGAGAAGGGTCTATGATCAAGGTTTGTTTACTTTCTGTGAATACTGAGCTCTGACAGCTTTGTTCGGGAAAGAGAGGCAGTTGGGGGCTAATGCAATGTTGCTTACATTTATTCTTTGGTCGGGAACACTCCAAATAAGCATTTACCCGCAGGTGCCCCACCCCGGCCATATCTGGCTAGTCTGGCTACACTCTTGACAAGCAGATGATGATGAAAAACATGAATAAGCAAGCACCAACAATAATTCTGGTGTTTTATTTGTATAGGAGGCAGATGCCATTAGGAAACCCTGCTTATTCGTCACTATTTTATTTACAAACAAGACTATGTATTTCAGTTCTGTTTATACATATTGGTGAAAGACGTGATTGGCATGCAGTGTATTCATGTTTAGTACACTGATCAAATAATTATACTAATAGATATTATGAAAACTATTTCTTAGACAAATCTCTAGTGTATTTACGCTTTAATGCCATATTAAGTAATATGGAATTATGGAATAATTAGGTATTTGTGTGGAACAATGTTTTACTTAACAGAAATTTGTCAATGATGCTAATTTGTGTAATGTGTATACCGACTTTAGCAGCGCTTTTGACAAAGTCAGTCATCCACTGTTATTAGTAAAGTTGGAACGGGTCGGTGTTTACGGATCATTTTTAAAATGGTTTCAATCTTATCTCTGGAGAAGGCAGCAAGTGGTCTTCATTAACGGTTTCGAGTCTGATTCGTTTCTTGCTGAGTCTGGGGTACCACAGGGATCGCACCTGGGACCCATACTCTTCTCGATATTTATTAACGACATCACTTCTCATATTAAACATTGTAATTTTAAAATATTCGCGGACGACCTTAAAATATATAGATCAATAAATACTGCTACCGACGGCCATCTTATACAGAGCGATATTAACGGTATAAAAGTATGGTGTGATGAAAATAGAATGCATCTCAATGCTCAAAAATGTTTTTATATTAAATACACTCGTAAGAAATTACCTATTGATACTAAATACATGTTAAATGGAGCTACTCTTCAGGAGGTGAGTGAAATACGAGACTTAGGAGTAATTATTGATAGCCAGCTTTCTTTTAAGACCCATATTGACGTAACCGTAAAAAAGGCAGCACAGCTACTTGGCTTTATTAGGCGTAACACTAAAAGTTTTAGATCTCCTCTCACGAAAATTATACTCTACAACTCAATGGTACGCAGCTGTCTGGAATACGGGAGCATAGCATGGAATCCTTTTTATGCAGTGCATTCTCAGCGCATCGAAGGCGTCCAGCGTGCTTTTACGAGATCATTGGCTTTCTCCAGCCAAGGCATTTCCCACAGAAGTCCTTATGAAAGTCGTCTATGTTATTTTAAAATGCATACCTTGCGAGACAGGCGAAAAATCCGCGATCTAACGTTTCTTCATAAAGTGATCCATGCATTTATTGACTGTCCATCTATTTTAAAAGAAATCTCTCTAAAGGTTCCATACCACTATCCTAGGCACAGAATTTCTCGAATTCTAGGTTGGCGGCAAGCTGCTAGAACCAATTTGGCACTTAACTCCCCTACACACAGATTATGTCGCACCTATAACGAATTTAACGTTTCCTTGAGTGATCTGGATGTATTTAATGATTCTTTATATGTTTTTAAAAACAAAATAGTAAAGTCTCTAACTAGAGACAAATAATATTAAGAATATTATATAATTTTGTTATTAGATTATATAGTTTTTAGTGTCTAACCACTTTTTTGGCGAATGTTGTATACGCCTGTAAAAGGTGTTCATATCAGATCTATGTATGTATAATTATTTTGTATTTTTTAAGAATGTGTAATATGTTCACTGTTGGCGTATCTCTATCAATAAATAAAATAAAATAAATTTGAACTAACTTGCATTTTTTAAATAAAAAATATATATTACCTGTAACATACAGAACTTTGTTAGTGATACTTATTTTACTTACTTGAAACAAAAATTAGTAAATTTTGAAACAATAAAAATACCTGAAACTAATTTAATCTAATTATTAAATTTAAATATTTAATTATTTATTTATTCTAATTTTGTAATCTATCTGTAATAATGATAACATTATTATTATTATTTTTAAATTTTCACTTATCTTTAGTGCACTTTTTCACCTTTGCATGAGGCATCCTCAGGATGTGTTGACTTTCACTTGGCTGAGAATTTATTATTGTACTTAATACAACGTTAAAGTGAAAATACACTAGAGATTCGTCTAAGAAACAGAATGGAAAATTAACTTCCACAAAGTAAAGCCTTATTCAATTGACTATGTAATATTATAAACGCGATCAAGTGTGTTTGTTTGGTCCGCTTTCACCCAGCAACAGAGCAATTGATCAACATGATTTGTTGCACAAAGATAGTGGAGCCTCAGAAAGTGGTATCTGTAGGAAACTTTTTATCCCAAAAAAAAAGACTCGTGAGAGAATGTCCACAAGGTCCAAACTGAGGGGTTGAACCTCGTATAAGTGTATATCTTTTTTTAAATTGGTGTAACAATAAAGTCAACAGCCAATTGTGAGACTGCCTGTCTTGGAAAGTAATGAGTCAGTCATCAGTCAATATTATTTTGGACTCAATTGGACATAAAAACAAATGGACTTTTCACCAAGTGAGCATAATTAATATGTCATTGTAATACCCAGGTGGCGAGCAAGCATTGAAAGAAGGTGGTTCGGGAGGCAGTGGTTTGTCGTCACCCATGGATCTCTTTGACATGTTCTTTGGAGGTGGCTTTAGTGGAGGCCGTAGACGTGGCCGTGAACGCAAGGGCAAGGATGTCATCCACCAGCTCTCTGTCACACTTGAGGAGCTGTACAAGGGTGCTGTCAGGAAACTGGCATTACAGAAGAATGTTATTTGTGAGAAGTGCGAGGGTCGTGGTGGCAAAAAGGTTTGTGTACAACTGTTTTATAATTGAGGCTTACACTTTTTAGATTCTTATGATTTTTTTAGTCAGACTAGGCTTGCTTTTGACCGTTATCTTACCTGATGGGAAGTGATATGGTCTTTGATAAGCCTTTTTGCACACCTTTATATGCAGTCCAAAGACTCGAAGAGCTATTACTTAGTGTAGTTCCATGCTATAGCTGGCAGCATTACTCCATACACAATCGAACCTGTGCTTGGTATGAATGAGCCTTTACAACATACATGGGGTTATTCTGTATACGTTTTATTATGATGTCCACCTTGTCACAATAAGCCAAACATGTGCAAACATTTATTGGCAGCTAGTAACAGTATGTAATTTATTATTTTTACTCAACAGCTTCCATGTCAGCTTTTGAAATAGAATTCAGGATCAAAAGTTACTAAAGTTAACTAGTTATGAAACAGCGTTTCTACAGATTTTTTAGTTACAAACTAATAAATTTTAATATTTCTATAACATTTTAATATTTATAGTATAATTTTCCTCATTTTCAAGGGTGCAGTACAAACTTGCCCCACCTGCCGCGGCACAGGGATGCAGGTGCAGATCCAGCAGATTGCTCCGGGGATGATTCAACAAATCCAGACGGTGTGCAGTGAGTGCCGTGGACAGCGGGAGATCATCGATCCCAAGGACCGGTGCAAAGTTTGCCAGGTGATTAATTGTTTTTTAATTATTTTACTATGTATAATTATAAGACTTACATTTCATGTTAGTAAATTGTCTTATAACCAATGTTAGATTTATCTAGTCAACTGGAACTTAACAATACAAATTAAAATCTATTTTATACACTTGCTTGTGTAGCGGGCATTTTCCGCAACTAGGCCAATCATTGGCCCATTTTGCGTCTCCCGGTTGCAGCTAATTCAGCCACCCGGTCTCCTCCAGGAAGGCCAGCAGCTCGCTTATGCCTGCGCAGGCCTCCCAGAGCGTCCTCGGTGATCCGAGGATAGTGTTTCGTTGTTCTGCCACGCTGCTGCACTCCAGCAGCAAGTGTGCAGCCGTTTCATCAGTCTCCAGACACCCTTTACATAGGGGACTGTCTGTAACCCCAATTTTAAAAAGGTGTTTGTTTAAGAGGCAATGACCTGTGACAACCCCAACAATTTGCCGGAGTTTATCACGTTTGAGATTCACCAATCTACGAGAATATCTCGGATTGAGTTCCGGGAAAGCTTCCCTTGACTGTCTACAGGTTTTGGTACTTGCCCAGTATTCTTTGTGGAGTCTTGTAGTACGTTGTCTAATCCAGGATCTGATTTGGTTGAAAGGTAGGGGGATTATCGGCTCGGGCCCTACAGGTCGTATGCTCGAGCCTCTCCGCGCCAGTTCGTCAGCCGCGTCATTTCCCCTGGACCCACTGTGCCCCTTGATCCATTGGAGAGTAACATTATTATGTTTACTTACGGTTTCCAGCAATTTATTTTATACAACAAACTATCTACATTGCACAAAACGATGCGTGTGAACACACAAAACTGCTGTTGTATGCATAAGTGTATCAAGAAGTTGCGAATAGTTTAACTTACTCGTACAGCAGTTGCAGCGATAGTGCGTCTTGCAAACAAATATCACCTCCAAGTGGTGCTCCAGGTGATGTGTTATCACCTGGAGCACCTTATAATGTGATGTGATTTTGCTACATTACCTTGATTAGTTAAAACTGATAGGGTAACAAATAACTGGCCAAGAGCGTGTCAAGACACGCATATGTATGGTAGGTTTCCATAGCCAGTACCGGATTAAATGTGGTTACAAAAGTAGTTCAGAAAATGGTAATTTTCGAAAAATTTAATAAACAAAGCTCGGTGGACTTAGCCAAATTTCAAAGATCATCACCGACATAAGATAATTCTTTATTAAAAGACCATACTAACAAGGAAAACATACATTACAGTTAAAATATTATCTGGGCTTTTAATAGGTTTTAAATGGTAATTTAAAAGAATTACAATAGTAAATAAAAACTGACAAAGTGCGAGTTGGGCTCACGCACTGAGGGTTCCGTACCACCACAAAATTCGTTCGTAACGAAACTACCAGTTATAACTTGGTAATGAACAGAAACTTGTCACTGACTCACACTTGGCCATTATTTATTGTTTGTTGTTATACTTTAAAGTGTGTCCTATCATCATGCCAAAATTTACACTTGTACGTATAACCATTTTTACATTAGAGCTAATACAAAAATACATAAAAAAATACGTTTGTTGTATTAGGATTGGGGACCCACCCCCCTTTTTGTTTTTACTTTTTTATTATTTTTTAGTTAATCTGCTGTAATATTACATATGCTGTGAAAATTTTAACTGGCTATCTATTATGGTTCGAAGAATACAGACGTTTAAAGGTAGGACAGACAGGCAGACGGACAGACAGACAGACATCGTAGGCTTAGTAATAGGGTCCCGTTTTTACCCTTGGGGTACGGAACCGCCTGATGTTAAGTGATGATGCAGTCCTTGATTTGTAGACACCCAGATTGAAACTATCGAGAACTATCAAACACCCCCATTCAGGCAGAGCATTCCACAGACTAGCAGTTCGCCCAATAAAAGTGGAATCAAAGCGCTTCGTACTGGTTTTTGGAATATCAGCCATAAAGCGGTGTTGATTTTCACTTCCACTTTATTGATGTTTGGATTCATTGCAATATTTAGTTTGTATGTTACCAGGCAACTAATTGATTTTTGTTGTACTACTGTATTGTACCAACACTAACAACTGGCTAGTAATGATGTAATTTGTATGAAGATTGCACAAAGATGCTAAGTCATGTTCTTAGCATTTCAGTGCAAAATAACTTATCCTTTGAATTGGTGACTTAAACGACCATGACGATAAAAAGTAATAACAAATTCATATAAACACATGCATGATGACGCGATTTAGAACTTATTTGACTTCATCTCTTCTCTACATAGTATAATTAATTATTCGCTTACCAACAGGCGAGTTGGTGGTCAAACGCGGACTTATCTGTGTTAAAAAAAAAATAAAAAAAAATTATAGTCGCTTTCCGCGCCTGTCTGTCTATATATCCGCTAATTCTTTTTAAACTACGCAACTAATTTTGATGCACTTTTTACAATCAGCTAGATAATTTTTCACGGAAGGTTTATATGTATAAGTTTATAGACATATATTCTCATATAAGATGTTACATCACATCCATGAGAACACTGCTAACAATAAATTTATATAGTTCGTATATACATATAATAAAACTTACACCCAGGGTCGCTAGTAAATAATAAAATGAATAATCACACTTATATTGTAAATACGAAAGTTTGTGTGTATGTTTGTCGATTAGGATTTTAATGAAATTTGGATGATCAATGATCAAAGAAGAAATATAATACGTCAGCAAAAAATAAAAAACACAACTGAAATTGTATACCAACAAGGTAGCCTTAGAGCTCACCATAAAAAATACTAAAATAGACTTTGCAAAACATACTTGCAGAAATGAGAGGATAATACAACGAGGTCACTGGACCAAAAAAAATTAAAAAGTAAAAAAATGCTTGCGTAAAATGACCACTGCACATAAATATACACTTCTCTGCTCATGGCCCAGCCAATTACAGCAAGATGGCAATAATATTTTTAAAAAAGTGCTTATGGATTAACACAGGATAATTTTATCTCGAAAAATATGATTCCATAGGATGTGTGAAACTCGGGATGCTGTTAGTAAGCTATACTGACTATATATCATGAATTTTATGTAATAGAAATGGCCGAAATTAAACCACCAGTCTAAAATTAATCTCATTATTTACCAATTCTATTGTTAATTCAGGTTACATTTAACCTTGTAATTCAAGGTAGGGTCTTTAACAATACACTGTAGGTTAAATAAATTAGCTGTGCCTCCCAGGTTTCGTATAATAGTCTTAAATTGGTAAATCTAATTATCCTGAGAAATCCTGTATAGAAAAGATCTCAATTTCCACTTTTTCCACTTTACCGTGGCTCCAAAGAAAAACATTTAATTATGACATTTTAGATTTTTAACCTTTTTGCTGCCTTCTATCAAAACTGATATAGTGTAAACGAGAGCAGACCTATTTCTAGGAGTAGGTAGTGACAGGCTGATTTATGTAAATAAATATTCAGGACATTTTTGCACACACGTCATCTGACCCCAAACATAGTAAAGCTTGTACTGTGGCTGCCAGAGACTGATATACAACATATATTTATAATTTTAAATACATACTTAAATATATATTAACACCAAGATATAGAACAAACACAAATCTTCATCACATGAATGTTTGTCCTAGGTAGGAATCGATGCCACGCCCCCAAGCGCTCGTAGTTGTAGTTGTAGTCGTAGTTGGTTCGCTACCAACTAGGCCACCAGGGCAGTCTATAGATAAAATCGAGGCACCTTACCCCTGGTGAAATAGGGGTGAACAGTTTAGTCAGTGACCCAAAGCCGTGCTTCGTTGTTTTAGGGAGCTTGGGTGGTTTGGCTAGGCTGACAGAGGCAAATGCACAATACACCCCAAGCGGGTTGTCATTGCAGGTCTTATCACCCCCACTTTGAATTAGAATTAGTATCATGTGCTGTGGCATTGTGAAGCCACAGAAGAAACTAGAATCGCTACCGGGTTGCATGGGGCACCATTGCCTTCTTCATCCACGTCACTACAACAGCTAGACTGCTTTTCATCTTCATTATTTACACTACTATCTACGCCACTGTGGCAACCGTGCCAGCGTACCAGAGCCTCACTCCGATATTTTAAAGGAGTTGGGTTGGCTCGGGTAGGTGCTGGTAGGGGAAAATACCAAAGTGGGATATCAGTGCAGGACTTATCGCCCCCATCTCGAATAAGTATAAAATAGCATTAGGATCAGGGCAGCATATAGAGATTAATTGAGAATAGTAATTGAAAATGTGTGTAACATACAGGGTCGCAAGACGGTGCGTGACCGGAAGATCCTGGACGTGCATGTGGACAAGGGCATGACGGACGGACAGAAGATCGTGTTCAGTGGAGAAGGCGACCAGGAGCCCGAACTGGAGGCTGGAGACCTCATCATCGTGCTCGACGAAAAGGATCATGAGGTGGTTTACCTATTTTTTCTCAGTTAAATGCTACTGCTGGAAAAAGGCTCCCCATTTTATCCAGCGCCGACCCTAGCCTTTGATCAGGGACAAGGGCAGAGCGAGATTGTCTTTCGGCAATCAAAATTTTATGCTGGTTACAAACAATGCAAGTGAAGTGTGCACCGCAGCCACTGGCCCGTGGCGCCATTAAAATTTCTTTTTTGCTCGATTTTTTTTTGTTTTAGGGCATTTTGGCGCCCGTCGCTATCTGGCTACTATTATATGGAACCACCCTTGAAATACTGTATTTCATTTATATTGGTCTTTTAATGGAGATATCGCTGTAAGACTCGTAGACATACGTACATAAAAAATTATAAATAATTGAGGATCTCCCTTCGTAAGTCTGATAAAAAGAAAAAAAAAATTTGGACAAGTGCATCCCGCTTTAGACCTCGTGTTAATTCTGCAATAGCTTTCACCATTGCAGAATTCATCAGTATAATAAGTAAGATCAAATTACATTTAAGATATCTCATTCGTGATATAGTTTACTTTCATTAGGACCATCAAAAACAGTGTCGATTGATTTCGCGAGTCCTCTATACTAAAACTCGCACTGATGAAGCATTATCGTTAATAAACCACTGTGTTTACGGATGTGTTGCATTTTCCTGTTTGTCATTGCCGTTTGCTTAATGTGAGTAAAACTCAGTCATTGAAGATTCGTACCTGGCTACCAGTAAAAATAAAGCCTGCACCAAGGGAGTAAAATCAGTTAAAACTTTCGGCTAGCGATTTTTTTTAAAGATCTGTGTTTTTTTTCTTGAGACAAGTACATCACTATAAAGTTCAGAATGGCAAAAAACTTACTTATATATTGTAAATCATATCCAAATGCATAGATTACCCTGAACACTAAAATCTCTTTTTTAGATAGTCCAAAAATTTTGTATGTAAAAATAATGAAATTCAATTAGATTTAAAAAAAAATTGCTTGGCTAAGTTGAATAATGGTATTAACATTGAGAGATTATTTTATATTATTTCATTTTGTATAAATTTTATACTTGGTTGACTGATGTAAATGGCGTTCTCTGCAGTTTTAATTAACTAACAAATAAAACAGTCAGAGCAAACCTAATACTTTAAAAAAATGTAAGACATGTATGTGTGCATGTATTAATTGTATAAATACTTCTTGGTTAGGTCAGTTATAAATATTGAATGTTCTTTCCAGGTGTTCAAGCGCACTGGCAATGATCTCATTATCCAGCTTAACATCGAGCTGGTGGAGTCGCTGTGCGGCTTCCAGAAGGTGATCCGAACCCTTGACGACCGGGACATCGTCATTACTGTCATGCCCGGAGATGTTACCAAGCATTTAGATGTCAAGAGTATCTTAAATGAAGGTATGCTATATATTTTTTACACTACCTGCTTAGAAATAGGTTCATTAAATCATCGAAGAGTGAGAACAAAGCTATACATGTACATTACCCAACACATGATTTGATGGGGATTTTTTTTTAGTTTGAATTAAAAAAAAAATCTGCCTAAATGAATATTACATAGCTGTTTTTTTATGCTCACAACAAACTCTAGGTGGCCTTATTCAAACTATCAAAATGAAAGAGTTTGATCTAAGAGGGTTCTTAATGTTTTGAGATAACAAATATGTACCATACTTGAAAAATATCTGAAATACAGACAAAATTATATTTTCATAGTTATTTCTGTAAAACTCGTTTTATGCGCAAACAGCTATGTGAAACATACCTAAATACCTATACTAATAACTTCTTTAGGTATTTTTTTGTCTCAACAAAATGTACCAAACTGCGCAGAGCCGAAAAAGAAACTCGTTGCTCATGCCAACAGACTAATGTTTTTTTTTTGCATAAAGGTTACTGTAAATTAAATTTAATTTAATTCAGCCATAACCACCAAACTAGGTGTGGTAACACCTGTGCTTTGGTGTGAGGCTTTCCCTTCATGTGACATTCCGTTCTCGTTTATATATTAGGTCCAAAGTACGATGGTGATGAATGTTACGGAATAATCCCTTTTTCAAACGACAAAAAGGTTCTGAATTTTCTAGGGTGGCCTGGTCAGTTAAATTTGAAGAAAATATTTTAACTCGCAGGTAGACAATTAGGGAATGAACCGTTTATTGAACTTCCTTTATAGTCGGCTGTTATTATAAAAAAAAAAAACAATATTCTGTGTTAGAAATCTAAACTTACTATTCCTATATTTCAGGCATGCCTATGTACAAAAATCCGTTCGAGAAGGGGCTGCTCATTATTCAATTTGTAGTTAATTTCCCGAAACGCATTCCGCCCGAAGTCATTCCTGCCTTGGAGAATTGCCTCCCGCCTAGACCTAGAGTAAGTACCTTTTGTTTTCATTTATATATTATAACAAAGTGGTGTCGATTTTGAATTTATTTGTTGGCAGGACTAAACTGACCAAGGTTAATGTGTTGCTTGCCTTGTCTTTTTAGTGATGTCAGTTGAATTTTATCCAGTAACATTATAATACTGCCAAACTTGACACTTTAAATTAAGGCTGTATTCCGAATCACACCAACACAGACTAAGCGTTCCGATTAATTAAAATAATAGCTGATTGCCCACGGCTTATGGTGTTATTATTCATTAATATCGTAACGCTTTTATGTGATTGTGAACACAGCACAGATCTATACATAAAAATAACAGTTTAAACCAAGCATGATTTTTTATGACTGAAGGAAAACATAGTGAGGAAACCGGTCCAAGAATTTCAAAAAAGGTTATAGACATAATTATGACATTTACCTCATCCTCTTTCTCTGAGAGAAGGCCTGTGTCCAAGCATTAGGAACAAGATAGGCTGATATTGATGATTATTATTTATAGTTTATCAGTATTACTAAAAATGTTGAGGGATAAAACCTATATTTATTTCCTATTTGTATTATGCATCTCATTGTACATAAATAAGCGTGGGAGGACAAGATCTTGTTCCTGTTTGATTCAGGCAAGGCATTTAATGAATACTCACCAGAGAATACAGGGCCCCGATTCTACTAAACCAATTGTTTTTAAATTGTTAATGAATTTCATCAAAAATTACACTAAAAGTATTAAAAAAGTGTCATAAGTGACAATTTGTGTGAATAAACCAATTGTTCTTAAATTGTTGATGAATTGACTCAACATTGACACATAGGTACAGTAAAAAAAGAGTAAAAAGTGTCAAATTTGAGGCAATTCATTAAGCAACTACAATTTAAAAACAATTTGTTTAGTAGAATCGGGGCCAAAGACGGTGTAGTGAGTTTATTGTACCGATATTTTTAAATTAGCACAACGACGCTAGTATATTAGACTCTATAGGAAATAATTTATGGCAGATCAACATTCCTGAGCTGGCTGAGGAATGCACGCTGATAGACCTGGACCCAGAGCAGGAGTCGCGGCGGCGGCGCGGGCACCACGGCTCCGCCTACGATGACGACGATGAACATGCGCCCGGCATGAACCGCGTGCAGTGCGCTACCAGCTAAACTCACCCCCATTGTCGCACCTCACACTCTGCACCCGGGAGGATAGACATGCTTCCAAACAACAAGGCAACAAATGTTATTATGTCTGTCTTGTTTTCACAATACAAGAGTAGACATAATTTTGTTGCAACGTCATGCTAGGCTTGCTGTGAATCAAAGGTGGCGAGTTCCACTTCTATAAGTTCTCAATACAACTGTATTTTTATTTATGTTATACAATATCACCACTTTTGGGAACAGATTTAACGATTATGTGTCTAATAGTGCTAACAGACGCTCGAACGCGGCTGATGGACCGCCGTCCAACCAACAGGAGAGAAAGTGTGAGAATATCACATTTCCCTCTCTTTCTCTCCCATTGGTCAGACGGCGGTTGAGGTCAGCCGCGTTAGAGCGTCTTTTAGCACTATAACATTGATTTTTATGTAAATATACAACAATTTTAACTATATTCAAACCTGTTCCAAATTGTTTTAGGCATGAATATTTTGCATTTGTAAAGTGAAGCATGAAAAAGTAGACTTTGTACTAAAGAGTAAATAATAATTACACATAACACCTTTGCTTATTCACTACAATAACTGATATGACTGATATACATGCAGATATAGTTTCACTAATTGGCCCAGATATTTGCACTCGTCAAAAGCAATTGAAATAAAGCTGATGCACTATACTTTAATATCCCTTATTTTCATTATTGTACAATATTTATTTATCAATGTTTGATTGAAGAGTTTTGTACAAGAATGCATCTTTCTCTTTGATCCTCGGGTTCTGTTCTTACCTGGCAAGTAATTAGTAGGACTTCGCCGCTAGTAAACATTATGTATATTTATGTATGTAAAATTGTTGTTTGTGGTTAATGTCAAATAGTCCATATTAAAAATGATTTTATTTGTGCATGTATTTAGCGCTAAATAAAATTTTCTGTATTGTTGTTTTGCAAATCCTAATGATGTATTAAAGCAGTTTTGACATTAGCTGTACCTCATGTAGCTAATGGATGAGATATATTTATTTGGATATATGAAAGCAAAGATGACTAAATATATTTACAGACAAAAAAACGTTGAAGAAACAATTTGGCTTGATAGTTCAAATGGGGCCAGGTTGGGTAATATTTATACTTTTCAAACATAGTACAAGTACTGGTATTTTTTTCGAAAACTGGAATTTTGATATAACTTGGGAAGTATATTTGTATTGGCACAATACATTTTTAATGATTAACTTATAAAAATAAAAATGGGCGTTTCACTAGTAATCTTCGACAAATCATAAATTGTGCGTTTCATATTCATTTGAAAAGTATGAAATTTATCCCAATGTCCGTCGCGTCGAACAGTAAGCTTATGTAGGATTTCTACCGTACCCCCCTTATTCAGACAATCAAGACTTCCTTGAACCTCCTGATAGCTAATGTGTTTGGTTTCCATTTTGGCACCTGATATTTTATGGGACTTGAATGATGACAGCATACAATATAACTAAAACAGATTTTGGACATTTTAGTTTAATGTAAATGTATTATATTATTTCAAACAGAATATGCAATCAAATTCTCAACTGTTTGTAACCAGGTTTATTAGTTTCAAATTATATTCTATGGCTGTATTCTTGGCTGTTAAATATATTTAACTTAAAACACTAATATTATTTTCATTTATTTATGCAGTAATCCACTATCTATCCTAGTAACATCCTTGCACTAGTTGCAATTTTGTAAGGATGTCTACAAAATTGCAAACTCTTCTATTATAGCAGAGTTCATTCTTCATCATTGTAGTCTGTTTCGTTAGTCACCCAGGGAAATTTTGTGCATTACATAATTTATATATTTACCAGCGAAATGTAATAGGTAATATATTAAATAAGAGTCTGGCTCCACTAGTGAGAGGAATACAGCGGCTTGGTAGATTGAGACGGCAATTAACAAAAATAGTTAATAAAATTCCTGTGATTTTGGAAATGTATTTTTTCTTTTTAGATTTCATCAATTTTAAGATTAGAATTTAGATAATATACTTTTCTTAAGTAAATAGGTTTTGATCAAGGTGATTGTAATTTTCTGTTATTCCTATTTTATTATTATTGATATCATCACTTTAAGATGGATAAAGTTATCTTAGCTAATTGATCCGAGTGATATTTGGGACAAAAGAATATTCAAAGCGTAAGGCGCAACGCAGACTAGAGTCTAGGTAGCGTCGTCATGGCGTGCAACCGTATTTATCGTAAGTTTAAATAGTCCTGCCGCACTTCCGCGCCTCTGCTGCTCGAAACTAGTAAAGTAGGTACATCTTGAACCTAGATAAAAACAACGAGTTGACTTTTCCACAGCAGCTTATGTACGTCGACGCCGCCGCCTCGTCTCCATTCTTGCCAACGACGATATAACCACTGGGTCTATTATCTTTGGGGTTAGCCTGAGTGGATCAAAAATTTATTTAAGCGACATAAAAGGGGCTATCTTTTACCTCTACATGGACAGACAAAACAATATTTTATTGCTAAATAGGCTTGCGCTTGACTGCCATCTTGATGTAGTCTACAATGGAGCACACTTGCCTGGAAGAAATCGATTCACTCGCGACTTGCAGACACCCAGATTGTCAGGGACTATCATGGAACACCTATTCAGGCAGTGCATTCCACAGTCTAGCGGTTAATACAATAAAGGTAATCAAAGCGCTTTCAATCAAAGTATAACTGCCCATAGACCGTTGAAGGTCTAAAGACAATCCAAATGCTCAAGCCCACTACCAGTTGGCAGCGTAGCCAGACTTGACAAAAATTAATGATCTCTGGGATTTTCCACATGGGTGGACAACAATCACGGGGTGCAGTTGTATTCTGTGAATTTGCATACCTTAATAGAGTGAAATAAATAATTTTGTCCCAATGTCACTCAGAATATTTCTTATGAGATAAGGTAGATTAATAATTATATATTTTAGTAGGTACATACCTACTACTAATATGTACACACATGTATGTATGCACAATTATTTATTTTATGCGTTTCTATAATTTCCCATTCATAGCTAAGCTAATGATAATTGCATGTTTATTTATACCTACATGATATGTATATTCATTTTAGTGTGCTGCGTATTGAGAAAGAAGGTAAATATAACATAATAATTTTGTTATTTAATAAACACTTCAGTCTTATTAATTTGTTTTATTAAAATAAACCCAAACAAGTTCATTAAACTTAACAATATCAAGGGCTTACTAGCTAACTATTTTAAGCGATTCTGTGACGCGAAAAGTTGCGTGACCACACCGTATCTCGACGCGTAAAGGTTCACGTTCGCGTGATTTTCCGCACTGCGCTGTTTCGTGCCAGAATCGACCAATCACATTGTTTGAAATCCAAATCTTGTCTCTTCTCCGCTTAAATGGAAACAGTCATAGAAGAGATAAGAATTTCCGAAAATTGAAGAATTGTATAAAAATATATGGCAAGCAGAGGTGCGCACTGTAGCGTGTGCTGTGTCTTTGCATTAAAATGACAAAGCTCTGCTACTCATCGTGGCTTATCAGCCACTATATTCCGCTAATATTAATATGCGCCTCGCCAGTGCCTCGGACATTGTGCCATAATCATACTTTTCATACAAACATTAGTAATTTTTACGCAACCTACACACAGATTCAATGAAACTGCAAATGTGGAGTTATTAGATCCATGTCATAATAAGTACCTTTATAATTTGCTCAAAGTCCCTATAAAAAATGGAGACATTGGGAATTCAAATTCCGAACGTCCATTTAATGGTGATTTATCTTTATTCTCCATTTATTTTTATCAAACTTCCCATTGACATATTGCAATGGGAAGCTTCAAAACTTCATAATATGCAAGCTCTCAAATAAAATGATTTGTATTATTGGAGCTGGTTGTAAAATAGGGTCGATTTGATGAGCAGTTTCCGAAAATTGTATCTAGTATGTTTGTATGCAAACCTGACCAACTGTCCTGCCTTAATAGTTTTTAAAATACTTCAGACGATACAATGCAGCATAGGATTTGTTGTTACCAATTCCCAAATATCCACCATTTGGAGAGAAACTCATAGTAGTTACCAAACCCATTGTATCGTTTTGGATAGGAAAATTCATGAAAACATTGTAAGATGGAATATGAACAATCTTAACTGCCTCTGGACAAGCATTCGAAGCTATAGCCAGTATTTCTGTTGTTGGGTTGAACTTCAGGGTTGTTATTTTAGTTGTTAAATTAGAGATTGTCTTTAGTGGCAATGGTTCCGCACTATTCAAATTAGCTGTTTCGTAAATATTGACAATGCCTTCATTACTCCCTGTAGCTAATAGTCTTCCACAGAGGCTGGTTGCTATTTGAGATGCTTTTACACAGCCATTGTCATAAAACTTATTCACAGATCTGTATGTGGACAGGTCCCAAACTGTTACTTCTCCACTTCTTCCAAATGAATACAGCTGTTTGCTATCATGGCTAAATGTCATTGTCGAGATATTGGTATTGTGTTTTAATATCTTTAGCAGCTCTCTTGATGCAGCAGACATGATAAAAGCTTCGTCGAAACCGTCAGATATAGCAATGTATTTTCCATCAGGCGATAATTTGAAAACTTTTGCCTCTTTTATAGCCTCGGGAAATGGCACTAATGTTGGTTCAGCTTTAATAAGGTCATATGCACAGAAATTTTTATTTTGATTAATTGATAGGTATGCTTCATTGCCACTGGGTGCAAAATTTGCTGTTAAGATATTGCACTTACTCAATCTGAAGCTGTGAATTCTGTCATTAGTGTTACGACCAACAGCAAACAGGGAAACTATTCCTTTTTGGCCTGCTACAAGAGCAACAGTTGATTTAGGATGAAACTCTATGCAATTTATGTAAGGGCCTTCATTACCAGTTGTGTAGTTTATTTTTGAAATTTTTTTTATATCCAAGAGGTTTTTTTTCAGACCGTGTACTTTTTCTACTTTGTGTAAGTGACCAACTCGGCGTAGAACTGCATCATTATCAGTATGTTCTTCGTCATGTTTTGTTTCTTCTTTTATCTTTGCCCATTTGGGTGTTCCCATCAAGGTTTCATACTTTTGTTTTAGCTTATCAACATATAATTCTTTGCTTTTGATGTTTGGTATAATATTTGCTGCAAAATTATTGTCATCTTCGTCCACCCAAACTGGTTTCTGATCAATGTCATCTGCAACATTATGATTTTGTGCTGCCAAGTTTTTAACTAACTTATCTGATTTATCGAACAAAAGTTTCGAAAACCTGAAACAAGTATTCCAACAGTTATTCGTAATGCGTGCGATACAAGGAATATCTTTCGTAAGATGTTGTGAACGAAAAGCTTAGCATATCAAATAAAAGGTAGTGTCGTAGGGATCAAATTATAACTATGTTTATTGAAGATATAGTATTCTCGTTTACAGTCCCCTATAATAAGTACTATGGTGAATTCTACACAGTCATTCAATCTGCTAGTGTTTGAGAAAACAGCACATGCATTATTGGATGGATGAAGGCTTACTGGTTATGACCATAATTCATGAGGTAGCGGTGAACGTTTAATTTAAAGGGTCTAGAATTTTTTGGTGTCCTACCTGGAGTCTTCATCGTGTAATACATTTGTAGCTCCTCTCTTCATTGTTTATCTATTGTTTCAAAACTTTTAGGTTAGGTTGTTCCGTTCAATCAAAGAGAATATAAATACTACGTCGTTCAATAAAAGGTACTTCACGGAACACTAACCACAGAGTACTTTTTATATAGGGAAGTACACTAACACATGGAACTTTAGGGTATATACACAGATATACATAACGGTATATACAAGATCTTTGCACTAACACTATCACTATTTGACACTAACACTCTTAAAACGTTCATGCCAACACTCATAAACTAAGTATCATATTAGGTTCATTGTGAGGTTCATGCTAACACTATTTGTTTTTTTTGCTAGCTCGATGGTTTGGTTTGGTTAATTATCATAGATTCATTCTCCCCTACGCATTACGCAAATTATCAATGTTTGGTTCCGTTCACAGATCTCACATCTGTGACAGATCTAAAAAGTACTCTGTGCACAGATCTGTGGTTCCGTTCCTGTCCTGTCCACAGGTTCTGTCTATCTGTTGTATTTTTTTTCTATTCCCTCGACAAGTTTTTGACGTGCACATCTTGTGCATTTTCTAGTCCCTAATATTAAAATAGTTTTAAGATATAACACATTTCGTAAAATAAATTATTGGGGTAACGGAATGCTATAAAGGGTTTAACAGACATATACGCCGGACCGCCGTCTGACCAACGGGACATGGGAGAGAAAGAGATTTTAACCAATAAATAGGACAAAAATTGGACGGGCTAAATGCTTTCGACGCTTAGAACCAAATGAGGAAAAAAATTACTGACTTGTAGTCTGTGCTTGTCTATATCTGTGGTGCTTGTGTGAGTTGTGTAATCGTGTTGTCGTGTATTGTTACATTTGGTTGTGTGAGTGACGTGTTTAGGTTGGGTCTCCTTTTCTTTCATCGTTCGTTCGCTACGCTTTTCGCAGTGTTTCATTCACTTTGTAAGCATCGCTATTTCAATGCTATTTCATGATTGTGAATAATTGTAAAATTGAAATCTACAACAAAACTAGCATATAATTTTATTGTGGAGTGAAACGAAACTTTAGATAAAGAATTTCATGTATCGATAGTTTCTTTTAGATAACTGTGATGGCTATACGGCGATCGTAATTAACATTGTCTACAAAATATGAAGCGAACGATTCACATTCGGTGACCTTTTTACATCTTTCAAAGTGTGTCAATATGTGTTTCAAGAAGCAAAGCAAAAAGTAACAATAAAAAATCTAGCGCTACCTGTTTCTTTGTGAGATGTCATAAGTTTTACAATGGGGCCGTTAGGGGCTCCGCCATAAAGTTATTAGTCGGTAGTTTACGTGGATCATAAAACCATTTACGATTAATGAGTTCAGTACATAAAAAGGCAACAGAAGACGATGGTGCAACCGCTTCGTCTGAAGAGGCCGGTGAGCGATGCCAGTAGGGTCGACAGCGATGCCAGAGACAGGTGTGTCGGGCCCGCCGGAGGATCGCGTCGCGGCGCGTTCATCGAGCGAGCAGTGGGGCTCCGCGGAGTGTGATGTGTGTGTACGATGTCAGGCAAGCCCGCCAGTGTGGGCGCCGTGCGAGCGGGCGTGCCGGGCGCGCCGCGCCTGCTGGTGTACGTGGAGCCGCGGCAGCTAGAGCCGGGCGCCACGCCGCCGCCGTCGCACGCGCCCCGCCACCAGCTGGCGCTCGCCCGCCCGCCTCTCTACGCGCACACGGACCACAGAACCCTGCCCAATGCCCTCTTCTACAAACACCTCAATGAAAGTGATAACAAACTCACAGTTTACGGATCTACAGAAAACATTGTCCAGAAACCTGACTTTTATCCCTCTTCTCAGCAGTATCCGAAGGAGCTTGGGCTGAAAACTGAAGATAGCGGAGCTGAAAGGGGTCTAGGAGACAATATCAAGCAGGACGGTGTTGATTCGATTGGAGGAGAGTTTTCTAGTGCTGAAACATTTCAGTGTAGAACCCCAGTGGAATCTGTGGAGCTAGCCTCATATCAAGCGAGATGCTCAGGAGCTCTTGTTGATAGTATGCCCATGCAACAAATTGCAGTACGGCAAGGGCAGAATCAGTATAGTGAGAGTGTGACAGTGCACAGTGCAGACGTATCTACTGAAAGAGAATTAGTGGGAAAAAGCTATGTGAACTATCAGATTTTAGAACAGAGTGTATCTCATCAGTCAATAGTGAATCAGAGTATAAGTATATTAAACCAGCAGGTGGGAGTGAGTCGTGGGATTGTGAGTGAGAGTGAGTGTGGGAGCCCGCCACAGCTGGTGCGAACTGCCGAGGGTGTGGTGCTGGCGGTGGTGCCAGGACCTGTTGTGGCACAGCCTGTAGATACAGCAGACAGTTGTCACTCTGGTGATTCTCCACAGACAATAACAGTGCCTTTAGGCTGGCGGAGAATTGTGACGGGCACATCTGTTCTTTACATAAGGTAAGATTTTTATATTCAATCTAGATGGCATAATAATTTCAAAATTCTAGGTGTTTGCAGTAGCGTTTCAAATACCTACCTTTTTCGTAAGGATAAATGAAGGCCGACCTTACTCATTGTGTGCCACAGATGCAGTATCCCAGTTTTTCTTGTCTAAGCTAAATAAACAAATGTAGTAAACTTTGTAATGTCAGAGCTTGTCTTCTCTTATAAACACATGGATGTTGGGTCCAGTACAGTGTCCTGGGGCCTAACGGCTACATCTTAACGCGGTCTCGAAACAGCGCAGTGCGGAAAATCACGCAAACGTGAACCTTAACACGCCGAGATACATCACCTAAACAAACGCTTAAAACAGGTAGCTGTAAGGCACCACAACTTTTTTGTTATATCCCTTTTTTTAAATCAATCTGTCTTTTAAAGACAATAAGCTTTATTTTGAACTGTTATCTTAAGTGACACGTCTTGTATGGAATACGCCCATTGAAGCATTCATCCTCATAATTTTTATTATTTTGGTTAGTCTTGAGGTATCTTCCTTTTAAGCCTCCTTGGAGCCCTTCTTGACATCAACATCTTTGGTAATTTGGATGATTTTGCAGCATAGTTTTTGATAAGTTAGGGCATTATTTCTTATTTCTTCTTCCACTGTGGGCATTTCCAGGTCCTTGTGTAGAGTCTCATTTGTGACATACCAGGGAGCGTTGGTTGGTTGGTTCGTTGCTTTTTTATATTAAGTAAGACTTTGGTAAGACTTATTTTGCCTGAGGGCTATGCGATGCAAAATTTTAATTTGGAAAGAGTTGAACAAAATTAAGATAGAGCATTCTTAAAATTATTAATGTCACTCTTTACCCAATATACAATAAAGAAAGAAAATTAGTCTGGGTACTGCCCTCACTGGGCAGGTATATAGTAAAAACCCAGAAAAATAAAAAATAAAGTCACAAAACCTTGCGCAAGACCTTGGATGACTGAGGTTCACTTATTTGTTGATTCATTCGCTTCAGCTCAGCCAAAGGTCAAGCTCCTGCCTCAAGTAGGCTGCAAGGCTCAGCATGATGGCTTCGCCATGCACCGTGGTCTTAGGTCTTGTATGTATAAAGGTCAGCTGTTTGCCTCAAAAATATAAGGTTTATGCTCGTTTTCACCAACTAACCTTTAAGCATTCCCTAACTAAGGGTTCAAATGGCTATCTGCTACGGTTCGAAAGATACAGTCCTTAAAAGGTCGGACAGACGGACAGCGTAGGCTCAGTAATAGAGTCCCGTCTTACCCTTTGGGTACAGAACCCTAAAAAACATATAATAGCTGGAATAAAGCGATAAATATTGCTATCATGGCCAGAACTATATTTATCAAAATAATGCCTATTATATTATCTTTTTTAAACTTATTTTTCTTAACACAATACAGTTTAGTTTCCAAACTGTATTGTTATGTCTTAAGAAAAAACTAAACTTTTCTAAACTTCTGAACATAATAATTATGTTGCACCAAAAACCACAGTTGGTTGGTTGGTTGTTATGAGATTTTTTGGTGTCATTTTATTATACCTACTATAATTTATTAACTTTTGTAAAACACTCACTGCCTGAGACACTTGGCTGAGGTTCTCTACTCCAGAGATGTACCCCATTGCCACAAGATCACTGGACTTCCTCAAAGGAGTTTTTTTTTAAATATTAATTATAATAGGCTTGCGTTTTTCCACCAACTCGCCTGGTGTTAAACGATGAAGTTTAGTGGTCTATTATGGAGCGTTCTTGCCCAGAAGAAATCTATTCACTTGTGATTTGATTTCAGCCAGATTGTTACTATTGGAGGAACACCCATTCAGACCTCTGTGCCGAGGCTGTTGATAGGAAAACGAGACCATGAGCATGGACTACTGTATTGCAAGGCCACAGAAGACATAAGTTAAGGTCAGGACTCCTTGCAGAAACTCAACAACAAGTCTCCAATACCACAACGCCTACCGAAATAGGGGTAGATCAGTTTAGTCAGCAACAGCAACCCAAAGCAGTGCTCCGTTCTTTTAAGGAGCTCGGCTGGTTTGGGTAGGTTGACAGGGGCAAATGCACAATAATCCCAAGCGGGATGTCAGTGCAGGACCCCCACTTTGAATTAGAATTAGAACACCCATTCAGGCAATGCATTCCATAGACTAGTAGAAGATCGACAGAAGTTTCCCTCAGCGACAAGTTGCCCAAAGGATATTTTGCTACCTAGCTTTCAAAGCAAGGAATGGTGGATAAAATCATATAGAAGTAAATTGAATTCTTATTTAGCTTCTGCGACTAGTGTCCCAATTCCGCCAATTTCTGTTTCATGATGCATCGTAAACGGTATTATAGGTTGCGAATTAAAATAATATGCTTGGTGTACAATCCACGACTCTAAAGCCATATAAGAGCGTAGGTGTTTGCGTCTGATAAGACCAAAGCTTAAAATAAAGCATGTCCTTGTAACTTTTTAATAGCCCGTTGGTCCAGTTGGTAGTGAACCTACCTTCTGAGCTTGGGGACGTGGGTTCGATTCCCACCTAGGACAAACATTTATGTGATGAACATTTGTGTTTGTTCTATTATCTGGTTGTTAATATCTATTTAAGTATGTATTTAAAACTATATATGTATGTATATTAATCTCTGGCAGCCATATCACAAGCTTTGCTTAGTTTGGGGTCAGATGACCATGTGTGAAAAATGTCCCGAATATTTATTTATTAATTTTAAAAATTTATTTTTTGTGTAACTAGATGGTTTTGTTACACTAGCATTATTAAATAAATCGTGTCATTTGTCCATTTGACATGACTGTGACCTGTAATATTTCTTCTATGAGCTATGCATATTCAACGCTGTCGCAAACTTGCAGGGTTTGAAAATTTGAAATGTCACTTATCTGTACCCAACTTAACCCAAGAGTTCTCTCGTTCACCTCAATGATTAATCTACCAAGTTCAACTCGTTCCTGTTGACAAGATGGTGCAAGTTACACTATCATAATAAATAGGTAATTAATAAGAAACCTAGTAAATGTATTAATGTTATTTAAACAATCAATGCTCAAAGCGTTAATGAAGCATCTTGGCAAAGGGCTCGCAACGAGCGCGGATCTTATGTTCACGTTAAATCAATCTGCTGCGAGTGGACAAACCAGTCCGGCAGCTGTGCGGACGTACCTTGCGGTGCAAGTGAAGAAAGATTGTCACGCTAGTCTGTTTTAGTTTTTTATCAAAGATCTTCGGCCAATGTCCCGCCATTTATTACGGGCCAGTTTAAAAAGTGGCTTAAAGCGTTCCTTAGATAAAAGGGTTCTTTATATATATTATTATGTGATCATAACGCTTGCATTGAACTTTTTGCAGTTTTCTCTCAATAACTCGAAAAGTTTCAATCTCACTGTTGTGCTACAAATATATTTTAGAAGACAGTTTTTACTACAATAAAAAACAGAATTTTACTAGTTTCTATATTGAATCACCAATATTATGAGTGCGAAAAAAGTGTGTGTGTGAATGAGTGAGTATGTTTGTTACTTCTTCACCTCGAAACGGTTGAACAGGGACAATGTAATTAAATTTATGTAATTGGGAAGTTGTGCAAACTGCAATTTTTGGCACGCGGCAAGTCGAGTGACTTTAGAGTGGGCTTCCAAAGCTATTGTATGATTTAAAAAGCTTCGGCGGCTTTTGAGATTTTGTTCTTAGAACTTAGTTGAAAGTAGATATTTTGCACACATACAGTAATGTAAATGCTGATTATTTATTTATTTCCTAATCGATGATAAAGTTATAGTTTGCATAATATCGAACACAATCGGTTGATAAAAAGCTTATAAAGAAGATCTATGTTAAATCTTGTGATGAACGAAAATATCGCTAGCTCTTCTTCCTTGGAGCTCAAATCAGAAGAAAACGTCGCTTACGTTCTTCGATGCCCCGAGTCTTGCAATGTGACGTTGTGAAATGTGCGAGGTAAAGAAACCCGTATTACACGAGGAAACTTCAACAAAAGTCTAGACCTAGCTAAAATGCAAACTGAAATAAATATCACCTTCACACTGAAATAATTACGCGTAAGTAGTATAAAAAGCCTCAAAACACACCTATGTGACACGTTAAAATAAACCAAATTTTTCCCCAAACTCGAGGGGTTTATTAGAAGACATCGAAGAGTTCCACTATCCACGTCCTGGCTCTATTATCAGATCAGTTCGATGATACTAAATAATTGTATTATCATCTGTATTACATATAAGTAGGTACTTGCGAAGTTTCAAATCGATACGTACAATCGGAAATGGGTTAATAATATCGACTTGCAAGATTTGTTTACATACCTACTTACTAGTGAAGCTTTAACAGCGTGTTAAACAAGCATAAATTGTTTTTTTTAAACCTCCGATAATATAAATTATAATCAGCAAACGGCTTAAACGAATTTCATGGCATGCTATAAAAGTTAAGAACAATCCCAAACAAGTCACCTATCAAACAAACCAAAAACTAAATCAAAATGGGTACATCCGTTTGGGAGCTACAATGGCACAGACAGACACGCAAATACACAGACACAGATACCTACACTACACACATTGAACTTTTAACACCCCTCTTTTTATTTTATTTTGATTTTATTTTATTTAAGTTTAAATGCTTGCTGTGCTTACAGCGAAGCCAACGCGCACAGCAAGCCAACATTATCAAAATATTAATTTCTAACTAACAAATTATTCTAACAGATAACAATAGAAAAAAACTAACTTAAAAAATGTATACAAGTAAGCATTCATTATAAGCCTAAATTTTGCACAGAAAACGTCTACATCTGGATTCTGATCAATCAGATCGTTGAGCAGACTGATGGCGCGAGTCGTAGGAGCATACAGAGCAGCATTTTGTGTCGGGGGTTAAAATACTTCGTTGAGCGATGCACTTACAAGATAGAATAATAGGTACATCTGGTACATAATATGTGGCATATTATCAATAAGCTATCAAGTGATTCAAAAACAAAAAAAATATCACCAAAGATAATATTAGTGCGGAGTACTAAATTATACATTAACATATTGCAATAAACAATGGAGCAAAATCGGCGGGGCACCAAAGAAGCCAGTGAAAGAAGTGACGGCATAATTTACGATTTGATAAATTGTTTTTGAAAGAATACTAAGAAAGTGAGCGGTGGGCGTCGAGCCCGGAGATTCCATTGTAGGACGCTTACTTGCGCTCATTACCCGGCTCTTATCTGTCATTGGCAGCACAATGCCTTTAGGAAACTGAACAATACTATAACTTGCACACCTCTGTAATAAAAGCTTGGTTAAACGCAGCCTCCGTACAGTCCTTACCAACTTAGTGAGCCGTGAGCCGTGAATGCCGTAAATTGTTTTTAGAACTATCGGCAACTGCCGATAGTTCTAAAAACAATTTACTGGAGAAATTAATACAGAATTGAGTTTATGAACCGGTAAAATGTGCACAATGTACTCATTGGAGTTCTTCACATTTTCCTCCATATTTGTCGCGTTCGTCAACTCTTCGCAAGGAATCGAAGGTGACAACACAAAACAGATGTGTATAGACCGTAAATTATGGCATGGATCAAGGAACAATATTCCTCGAAGCGTCGTGCGGCACAGCTGACCAAAAATAAAGGACTCCATCGTTCTTCCGCTTATTGTCATCGGTAGGACCGCCTAACTGTTGCTTAACTGATTTACGACCACAGTCGGAGGCAATGGGGCAAGATAAAGAACACAGTTAAGTTTTTCGAAAGTCGCATTGTAAATACTTGGGATTTCTCTGGCCTCCTTTGTGCGATGGGTTGCACAATGTTCGTCCGTCTTCAATGCCCATACGGAGCAATTGTTTCGACGGATTTGATGGGCGTCACCCGGCGCTCTGATCCGATTTACAATTCGTTCCGACTTTTCTTTAACTAAGTTAACAATAGCATTTATGCATGGTTAGAATTCTTCTACTTGCCACCCATCGCGTCTAATATTGCACAAGATGTGAGGTAATAGGAGTAGGTAACTATTATTTAGAGTCAGCCTAAAATTTATATTGTCATTTTGTATGATTGCCAGTACCATTCTCATAATCTGTGTTAATAACTCACGGAGCAGCTCTGGGAATTAACAATTTTAAAATAACAAATATTTTATCGGTTTTAATTTGCCAAAGCAGTGTCACTAGTTTCGATGAGTCACCTTTAACCACTGAATAGTAATGATTATCCATTGTGTCGAGTATTACAAAAAAAATTAGTAACTTCCTATTTCTGAAAAATATATGAACTCGGTGACGACCACAAGGAGTCAATAAAACTTTACAATGTCCCTAATTTGAGATTTATGGCACCATTTGGTGATGAATGGCTATTGTGAAATACAATATATTGAGCCCTTGATAAAACAAAGCGAAGGGCTCGAGTAGAGCATTTTAATGGTCCCTATGTCGACGTTAAATAAAAGAGTACGTACAAACCTATTTTTGCCTGTAAGTAAAAGTTGAATATTAAATTTGACTCCTTTTGATTATTCTCCTATCGCGTGGGTCTCAAAACAATAGGGCAATAATAAAATTTATATCAATGCTAAAATAGTTGTACACATTCCATTCCATTCCAAAATGCGTAGCTCTAAATATAGCAGTCTGTTTAGAATGTTACAAAACAGATTAACGTCGCTTATGAGTTTCAATTGAAAACTCAACAATAGCGGACCTTGTAAGTGTCTCGAAAATAAACAGCAATAATGGCACCGAAAGGCAAGATCATACGCGTTAACCTCCACAGCAGCTTTGACGCGGAAATAATACGGATTACGTAAGCCGAGTCGAACATTTTTTATTGCTCCATTAAATGAGGCACACCGTCCACGCTGGGTGGAGAGCGTCTCGCCGGCAAATAAACGAATTTAACATCCATGATACAGCCATTAGTCTACCCTATTCTTAATTGCGATGTTAAATCTGGATTGTTTGAAGTACGTGTCAAGTGGGCAATTATTCACAGATTCGCCACGCCATTAAAATGAAATATAAAATACTAATGATCGAAAGAGTAGAGAAGCTAATGATTTTAATTTCTAAATATTGTGATGGCATATGCTTATGTGATATTAGCAAAACTACAAAGCGTCTAAACTGTACGCTCGGTAATTAATCTTTTGATACGCTGTTACAAACGTTAGTAAATAAACATGATGTAGTCGTGACGCTGGCGGTGTAGAACGAGCACACAGCCCTTGCGCACAATCCGCCGGCGCCGGATGCGCTCGCTCACATGGGTTCCAGACGGGCGGTAGAAATGTGTGCTCTCAGCCGTTCCCACAGAAGCACACTCGTGGGGATCGAGTCAAGGTTGCCATGCGAATACAACAAAAAGCCTTTGAAATCCATCACAAAAAGTAGGCGATGTTACTAGACTTGCAGTATTCAAGTGAATTTATTTGTTTTCCGATACGCGGCGCCCTGCTTCGTCTGGTATGTGGCAGGTGTAGCTCGCTGACTCGAACTTGACTGGACAACATTTTATTATTCACTCAACGTGATCTGTTACAGACTCGTATTATTTTATCCTGTTGATTTTGTTAATAAGCTTGATTTTTATTGTTTGTGTTGTAGCCTTGAAATCATCATATTTATTGTGTGGTTTGTACGAGTTTTGAAAGTCGTTATATTGATCTCTGATAGATTACGAATTGTTCATTATTAGTTTATCTATTTGATCATCGATAATTGGTAGTAATTTTGCGAACGCTTTTAGATCAGCGAGCCGAGTGGCCGCAATCGGTGAAGGCTCACGTGCCGCTGCGCTGCCAGTGCGCTCGGCCATTCACCTGCTTCTGTGCTATCGATATGACAGGATTAGTAGAGGCTCTATCAAACCTGTCCACAGGTCAACACTTTATTAGTTTACTCTCTAATTGGCTGCAGTTATTTTAGCCGTTTCCAGTTTTATCATTGTACCTACTCCTATATAATTTTCCTATCCTTGCCGTTAAATAAAATGAACGCTGCTAATTATATCAAGCTTCCAATGTTATAAGATTTCAAACGGATTCTGGTTACGATTTCGTAATTTACATTACAAATGCAATGTTTATTCTAACCTAACCTAACGACATTGTCTTTAAGGTGTAGAAAACAGATGCATCTTTGCCGATACAATGTTAGTTAGGGGAGAGTGGGGGAAATACGAACACCTAAGGGAAAACTTAAATAAAACAGTGGAATTTGATCACAGAGTTTATTTATTGTTTAATTATTAAAGTTTACTTATCTGTCTAACGAATTCACTACTCAAAATTTATATATTTTTAATAAATTTTAACAATATGGAAAAAAAACAAAACCCTTAGTGTTCGGCTTTACCCGACATTAGTCGGGTAAACACGAACACCAAGTGGGGTAATTACGTACTAACATTAATAATGACAGTGATCACATTTATAACCCAACGATGTTGAGTGTCCGTCAGTACAATTCTCGTGATTCCTGCTCGTCTGTAAATAAAGGTTTTCGTCTAGACCTTGGCTGTTTTATCACTGCTTTCTGACGGTGGTCAGAAATTGTTGTTTTTGGAACATTATAAGTTTCTGCTGCTCTGCCGATGCTGAGTTTTTTGGCTATAACATCGTCTATAGCCTTTTCGAGTATGTACTTCGGTTTGGTCTTTCTTTTGTAATGACGAGGCATCTGAAACAATAATAAAAAAAGATGAACGGGGAACCAACAAAAGGGAGGGGGGGTAATGCCGAACGTTCGAGATTGCCCGACATGGAGTGTTCGCCTTTACCCCGCTAGATTGAAAACAATAAAATGAAAAAAAATCATTTAGGTTATATTTCTTTTGCTGATCGCATCATTGTCATTTAGCTGATTAATATGTGAGTATTCCACTATGTAAAAGTTAAATTACTATTGTAGATAGAAATAAATCAACACCAACTTGAATTTACTAAAAAAATTACATCAAAAACATGCAAAATATTGAAAAATGCATACCTTGACAAGTACGTGCGTCCGCGTCTCCCGTGTTGTTGACTGGCACTAGTGGTGGCGTGATCTCCAAAATGGTGGCAAGTAAAATATGGCTATTTCTTTCTAACACATTAGAACCATTGGATTCGAGATTACCCCGCGTTCGCGTTTCCCCCACTCTCCCCTAATATCGGCCGGCACCAATACCGAAAAAACTTTGCTCGTGCTCATTTCCAGATTTACAGACCGTAAATGTTTTTATATATATAGCAGAAGCAATTAATTTACTAATACGTGACGTGATACAGTAAGTTCTTATAGGTATCTAAACGCTTCATTGATACATAACGAGAGCGCATCATCAAGAATTCATAAATTTTTTCTTCGTTATCTATCGCGTTTGCATTGACTGATGCGTCAGTAAAACAATGACGCGGGTCGCAATCCGCCTAAGCTAAGAGTGTCCTTTCGACCCCGACCCATATCAACCTCGTTCCCCCAACATGAATAAATAAGAGCTCAATTTGTAGCTCGCGCGCTTAACCGACGCATCGATAAAACGATCCTGGTTTAAAATGAACTCTCCTGTTGCCTTTTCACGAGTTCTGTTCGTAATATAGATGGAATACTTGCAGACATGCCAGAGGTCCTTCTAACTGGACGCTCAATCGACAGGTTATGTTAAACCATACCTTGCATAAACTGGACGCCCTTGTTTAGATATTGAATTGCTTGGATAATAATAAATGGAGTGCATTGAAAAGTATAGAATGTAAAAGGGAAGGCTTTCAAACATATATTTATTGGAAAAAACGAGGTCGTTCGTTTTTTTTAATAACGGGCCTTACACATTAATCGCTTAGTAACATTAATTTTTAACTTGATTGATTTTAACCTACTTACTGTACTTATTCGTTGTTAAAATATTCAAATCAATGAAATCACGCTGTCAGATAGCCCATAAAATATCATTGGATTTCGTTATTATAAATTTGACCATTCCTAAAGAATACCAACACAAATGCTTATCTACTCGTAGTTCATCCTCAATTATTAAGTCAAGGCCACTTTTTGTTATGTCAGCTCAGCTTGTTATGGAAACATACATAATTTGTTTCATTCATATGAGGCACTCTTCGGTTTCACAGGGGAAGGCTTGGCGCAATATCCAATTACTGTGTTTACTCCACCAGGCTCATTTCGTGAAGGGGATCGATGTTCACGCGACCTGCCTGACGTTTAGGGTACACAATTGGGTACATTTTGTTTACACAGTTCGGTATGTGTAGGTGTCTCAGTTGACGTTATGAATAAATCATCATTACCATATTTGATATTATTATCTTGATGACATTGTTGTTGTACCCCATCATTATCATTAGCAGCTCTGCCCACTACAGGGCACAAACCTGAATAGATGTTCTCCAATAGTTACAATCTGGGTGTCTTCAAATCACGAGTGAATCGGTTTCTTCTAGGCAAGCGTGCTCCACTGTAGACCGCATCATCGCTTTACATCAGGCGAGTTGGCGGTCAAACGCAAGCCTATTATTAAAAAAATACATTTAAAAAAAAAACTCCCTTTTTCGTAATTTTTTCCTGTTTAACCCCAATCTCGTCCATGTGTTTTCGCTTAATTTGATTATGACATCGCGCCAGGGCTTCGCTTACCCTAACCTAACGTGGCCATCATTCTGTCTCCTCCATCTGCCGTCATCGCATCGGGCGAAGTGTCTTGCCCAACGCCACTTAGTTATACGTGATCAGATCCGATGTCTTCATCATTGTAGGTACAACTTGTAAACACTCCGTTGGTATGAACAATTTGAACAAAAGACGTTTCAAATTATGTAAGGAAGGACGAGTCTGGAAACAAAGAAAACAGTATTAACTTAACCTATCATGTATCAGAAAGAGGCTCCCCGGTCCCGACCTTTCGCCGCCCACAATCTGATTTATAAAAGAAATATCAAGACAAAATGATGATAGGTTTTAACGCTCATAAAGTCAAGTAGGGAAAACATCAAAACACAAAGAAAAGAAACATAACCTATAATAACACGTTCAATAAAAGCTTAATGGGCTGCTTTAGGGCTTTGAAATTACACTGGCCGCTTTCAGTAAAAGTTGCGGCAGAGTACCGTGCGGTAGTACTTAGTGAGTCACCGAGGGAAACCCTTCCGTGACTCACATTATCGGAGCGTGGGCATCGTCTCACCCTGCCGTTGATATTGATAATGTTGTCCACGACAATTGCTGTTTGTTTGACTCGACCGCAACGTCACGCACTGACAAAGAACTGTAATGCTAATAATGGCAGTTGGTTTCTTCAATAACCGTGATGATTGGTGTTGTTTTATTTTTAATTTGTTATGATGGGAATATGTACTTGATTAATTAGAATGTTATATAGCATAGATAATAATAAAATAAAACTACCAAGATTAGTACCTGCTCAATCCGGGTAAACGCCCTAAGTGCGCTAATCGCTAAGCTACGGTCGCTTCCTGTCGGCATCCAAAATCTTGAGTTAAGTTATATTGTTTTAATGTGTTCTTTTTCGTGAGCAGATACTTAATTAAATAATTTTGATCATGCATGTTGAATAATCGATCCAAATTTACGTATGTTTGAATCTTTAGTAAATATACTAGTATATTTTGCATAGATATTCTTAGGTAAAGAGGTCGCCCGAAGAATTCAACTCGGATGGGTGGCGTTCGGGAAATTACGTGACACCTTCTGGTCCAAAATACCAGTGCAAGGTTCTTTAACCAGTGTGTGTTGCCAGTGATGACAATACATTATGGTACTAAGATCTTGTCTTTAATCGCTAGCCTTTTGGAAAAACTCACAGGCGCACAACGGGCAATTGAGAGAGCTATGTTCGGAGTTTCTTTGCGCGATAGAATTCGGGACGAGGATATTCGCCGAAGAACCAGAGTCCCCGACATAGCTATTAAAATTTTGCTAGTTAAAGTGGCAATGGGCATGCCTCATCGCTCGAAGAACCGATAATAGTTGGGGAAGAAAGGTTCTTGAGGGAAGACCACAAACCGGAAGACGCAGCGTAGGTAAGCCTCCAACTAGATGGACTTACGACATCATGAGAGTCGCAGGCATCAGTGGATGTAGATGGCAGGCTGTCGTTCATTGTGGAGTTTTAAGGGGGAGGCCTATGTTCAGCACTGGACGTCTTCTGGCTGATGATGAAGATTTATATTCTACTTCAAACTTGTTATAATATTCTGAGAATTTGGTGTGGTGATATGGCAGAATTTATTACTTAATTTACCAGTAATTTTAGTAATATTTTCGTAGAATATTTTTCTCGATAGAATAGACCGTGCGGTCGCCGTGTGTGTATTGCAGCATAGCATATGGCACTTGGCGTAAAGCCAGATTATTTCGACTATTACTCGATATCCTGCTCGCGATCACAAAGTTAATGAAACCGATATTAATATCCTATAATGCTTACCTACTTACCTTATATTTAGAACCTTATAATATATTAGCTCGTTAAGATTGTTGGCATGACCGTCTTTTACACTTACATTTACTTGTTTGTGTAATCTGTTAAAATCTACCTCTGATAAAAGTACTGGAAAACATTTTACGTATTGTCGGGAATGTTTGAGGTTTGGGAATATTCTTGCAATACCTACTGTCTAAACAAAAGAAAAGCTTTAGTCCTATTAGTTTCCTTTTTTTCTTGACTTTATTATTAATTCTTAGTTAAGCAATCCGCCGTAACATTACACCATCATCATCATAATCAGCCTTTTTAATAGTCCACTGCTGGACTTTTAGCCTACCCCCGAAGGGTGATAACATTACATATTCTGTGAAATTTTTAACTGGTAATCTATTACGGTTCAAAAGATACAGCTGTTAACAGGTAGGACAGACAGCGTATCCTTAATAATGGGGCCCTGTTGAGACTCTATGGGTACGGAACCCTAAAAACTAGTTCCGACGGACTCGATATACGTATTTTGTGTATTTAGTTTTACTAAATGTTTGTTTTAAAGTCTTAATATAGTCCAAAATAAGGCACAGGAACAGCTATATTGTCGAGAAACGATTGATTTTAACAATAAAACACATCAATGGGATGAATTAAGAATATCAAATCACGAAATCACTGTCGGTTGAGTAAAGAACAGAAATCGGTTGAGTTAGGGAAAAACATAATTATATGGGATGAGACGTCATAGGACGAATCATCATCGTCTATGATGTACATCTTACTATAGCTCGTTGTACAGCTCTTAAGTGTTTTCTATTAATAATTTTTATTTCTAGTGTACACAATAAAGAGTTTCTATCTATCGTACATCATCTACTATATAAAAATAAGTCGGGTTTTCCTCCCTGATAACTCCAGAACGCACGAACTGATTTCCACGGTTTTGCATTCGTTGGAAAGGTCTCGGGCTCCGTGAGGTTTATAGCATATAGGTTTATAGTAGCGAGGCCGAAGGCCGAGCTTTACGCGTACGAAGTAGCGGGATTCAGCTAGTATGTATTAAAATATAATTATAGTTTATCAAAACATGCTGTACGAAGTTCGATGGAACCCGGTCCTGAAAACACTAATTGCGCGGAATATATGGAACAATAGTTGACCAAAGTTATATGATTATTTACGGGATATTTACCGTGGTAAGGTTGTAGAATGAGCTCCCGACATTTCGGCGCAGTTACATGCACCATGTACCTAAGTGAACAGTTGACCATGAACCTAAGTGTACTATTATTGTTGTCCTGTGACTGTTGAAGCCCAGTAGTTGAGCATATGATGCTTATGAACAATATTCCAGCTACACATTTAATAGAACTATTAATAGAGTTAGCTCTTACCCTATGTGCATGTTTTCGATAATATCAAACTATCTAAAACTTCAAATCGAATCCAATCCTTTAAATGAGGCCGTTTGTTTGGTTATAGATATATTGCAATGCGTTCATGTTAGTCGACAAGGATAAACTCATAGCAAATGCCATTAGTCATAAGCAATATTTCAAGGATACGGATGATAGTGCGTCTGCATAAATTGTCTCGTGTGTCGTTTATTTTCTTGGAAGTCTGACACGTAGTGTCTTAAATTGGCTTAGTAATAATAGCTGCAATGAATATTGTCTCTTAACTAATCGGCAAACAAGTGTTAGATGGTATTCCAGACCAATCCGATTCCAACATGAAACGAGACTTCAGATCAGACAATTATGTACGTATGTTTTTATGGTTGATTGGCTAGTTGTTTATAAAACAACTCGCCTTAAGTTGACGGTATGGTCGAAGTTGGAAAACACATCTAGCTTGGAAACTGGGAACTGTCTCTCAAGTAAGATGGCCGAAACACCGTTAGGTGTTTGGTGACAGATTTTCAGCTTGAGTGTGGCACACACACACACCACTCTACCCTTCGGCCGTCTACGTAACCGTAGTTCCGTAACCAGTTACGTATGAGTAAAAAAATATGCAGTGCTAAGGTTGCTCAAGCACCGGTAGCTCAAGGTCAAAATTCGTGTAGATTAATTTCGTAATATTTATTTGAATGTAGCGTTAATCCATACTTTAGTTACCGAATCATAGATTCATGTTTTAATGGAAGCGGACCTATAAGAGTACCCTGAGGCAGCCCTAACCTAACTCAGTTGTTGCAGGTTAAAATATGAAAGCATACTTCATTTACGAACTTCTTACTTCTTTTGAGAAATAAGACCCGCCAAAGTGGCAAAAAGTTGGTCCCCACCTGCATTTCTAAACTATAAATAGAGACTTGTAACTTGCTGATGGTTATTATAAATAAAAACCTTTATTCAAAGTACATATTTCGAACATTTTCTGATCATAACTTTTTGAGTTATAGCGATAGAGTTGTAATAAATTCAAGACGTTCTAGATCAAATGTTATTGACTTCATTGCATTGTAGTTTTCTTTTTAACTAAACCATATGAATTAATATGCTATGTCAGGAATCAGGATGATACTTACATCTTTGAAATTTGGCTAAGTCCATCGAGATTCGTTCGTTAGAATTTTTCTATAACCATCAATTTATGAACTATGTAATGTGACCATAATTATATGGCTTTGGCTACGGAACCCTACCATATGCTTGTCTCGACACGCTCTTTTCCAGTTTTCATATTTGTCCATACAAAATCTCCCAAAATTAGTAATTTATCGCAGTGTAACCGTCTTTACGAAAGATGTGAACCTGAATTAAAGGTTAATGCGCTATAACCAGTATTTGTATTATACGAAAACAAGTTGAAGCGCATAAACCTTCAAAAACTGATAATTTGAAGGTAATAAATAACCAGTACTTAGCTGTTTCAATAATACTCGAGTTCGACGTATGCAAGGTGCGAAAGGGTTTGCGTGTTGAATAATTATCGGCAGCTGTCTACATAACTGAATGCTCCCCCAAACGTAACACGCGATTGCAAAAATGAATTTCCCGCACTGGCTAGCAATCTGACCGCGAACACCCTGTAATGTGGCTAAAGCCACAGACTATGTGTATGAACAAAAAACCGGGTAAACAAAATCTTTTTGCGGTCGCGGTTTACCTTTACCGCGTATTTACCAGACCGTGAACAATCGCCATGAGTTATCATGTGGAGCGTTTATGAAAGAGCCTGTTTGTATAGCGAATAGAGGTGTAATAACGTAGCCAAGGATTGCTCCGCGCTGTCGTCGTAAACGAATTGCGTTGTTTGGAAATCATTCTTAATAACCCTTCGGGATGTTTTGCATTGATGCTATCTCAGTTTAAATAATAAACTCCTTGCAAATTGTAATTACTCTTGGCATGAGACATGCAAATACGTTATTAGTAACTTCCGCTCTGAGCTTGTTTTATAAAATCTTATTTCAATTAACGCAATACTCAATTCTACAGCATGAATTTGGAGTTAATCGGGTTGGAATGTAAATCGATTCTTGCTTACATTGCCCGGTTTATCCTATAATTGAGATGAAACGATGCGAGTTAAAAGGGTCTAGAAATTAAATATCGATTGGCCGGTGAGGCGCAGTCAGTTGGCCGCTTTATTAGCCGGTGTATCTACCAGCGCGGTCCACCAGAGGCTTTTGCATCGTTGGCTTTCAACAAATATCCTCTCAATCGTTTACACGAGTCACTGCCTTGCACCCCTGTTGCAATGAGTCCCGGTTAATTGCAGTATTATTTACTTAAGTTATAAAGGTCTGCTAAACCCGTTTGAATTCCTGTACGTAAACGATGTAAAGAGTTTTATTTATTTACTGGAATAAGCTAAACTCGTCCTCAATTCCAGCATCTGGTCAAGTTTAAAATATAGTTATTGTTTGTACAGCAGACACATCGCTTTTATTTATAACTTTGCCTAATTTGTAACATATGTGGCGTTTAGACACTTAAGGCAGTCTATTTCTCGATGTTCAAAATTAATCGTTTATGACTGAAGCAGTTATTTAATAAAATGTATGAATTGTTGTTTATTTTTGTTTCAGTCCAAGCGGTACGGCGCTGAGCACTTTACCGCAGCTGCGAGAATATCTTCAGACGGCAGGGACTTGTAAATGTGGACTGCCCTGCCCGCTGAGGCCTGAGACGGCTTTTAGCTTTGATTCTAAGGTTGGTTATTAATTGTTATAAAATGAATTTTTAGAAATTGTTTTTTTTCTATCCTGTGTTTGGTATCTATCTGCATTGATTGATGTACAAAGCTATGTATAAAAACATCGTAAATCAAAGGAGTGAGTTTGAGGTTGAAGTTAAACCTCATAAACGACGTACTCAAAATCGAATGCTTAGCTTTTATGGAAATACTCATGATAGCATCTTAGAATGTAGTGTTGCTATAATATAAAAGAGGTACCTAATAGAGTTTTTAAATGTTCATAAACATGACTCGAAGATACAATCTCCACTTTTACGATTTTCAATGTGATCATTACAAGGCAAATACTCATACATATCTGGGCACGGCCTAATGTTAAATGTATTCCATAAAGCAATTCATTGCCATATGGAATGTTCGTACAGTCGTTCTATTTTTTCTTGTGCTGGGAAAGATTCAATCGTGGTCGATTGAAGAGCTGCCGTAACTTTTTTACAGCCTGTTGACGTTCTTTCCTATTGCAAATGTGCCATTTATAACCATTTATGAAGGTTTATGACGCTCCGACAACACAACGAGAAACCAATGTCACGATAATGTCATCTAGATAGCAGCTAAATATTAAAATTTATTCATTCTCATTTGCATTGTGAAAATGGTGTAAGATTTTTATTGGACAAGAATAGAACGTTGATGGCCATTTTATATTTAAGTTCTTTGTTTTTAAACGTGAAGTTTACTATGATCATTAGTTTGCCAATTTGGCCAGTCAAAACTAGTGCTATTAAACGAGATATTTCAAAGTGGATCTTAGCGGATAAATTTATTTGATCGATGTTACAAAATGATGCAGCCGGTCGTCTTTACACAGAAGGCGAGCCGAGACATTAATAAATTAGGGCAATTATGTACCATTGCTATCACCTTGGAGCATAACGCAGACTATAAATTACGAGAAAGAATAGAGACAACCTTCGTGTTTTCTAACAATACTAGATTGTTTCAAATGAAAAAACAAAAATCAAGTTGAACGATGCCTCTCTTTAACAATGTTGTAATCAAAGTTGTAATATGCAATCGATATAGCTATGAACGAAAAGACCTTCTCAATCCAGAAACACAATTCGAAAAGATCATAACTTTGAAATACAATGGCCGCTACCACATCGCGCAGCCGCCGCAACGGTACCGTTTACGTGTCGTTCATATTAGAGACGCAGGTGGATGCGTTCTTCTTACTTCTTATTATCCTCGTCTTTATTTCAATTATCCTTAACATTTCATTTGTTATCGTTTAATCGACTTTCTCTCACGCACGTTACTTATTTTGACAGTACAGTTTTGGATACTTTTACCATTTTGTGTTTGCTTTTGCGAAAACTTTAGTGCTGTTGATATGAAGTCGATAATAAAATAAACTCATGTCATTGCGTCTGTGATTTGAAGTGTTACCAGTTATTAGTTTAATATTTGTAGCGATTGTCAATATTCGTTGATGCGTGTTGTGATTCAGTTAAAATCGAGCACAAAGACATCATAACTTAAGATTTGAAATTCTTTACCATCACATATATATGTAACAGGATGTGAGAGCGGCGGTGTCCGGGCGGTAGCATGTGCGCTTTACAATCTGACCCACCCGAATCTGACGGCACCCGGTTCGAGCCTTGGTCCTGCACCAATGACTTAGTTAGCCATCATCATCATTTCGGCCATAGGACGTCCATTGCTGGACATAGGCCTCCCCCATCGCTCACTCTCCAGATCGACTTAATTAGTACTTAAATAAATTACGTGCAGTTTCGATGCCATCCCCTAGTAACGGTGAAGGTAAAGATATAATAATATAACATTCACCAACATGCACTGGAGCCAGCATGGTGGATTAATGGGGCCCATCCACTCTCTCTGAGAGAAGGCTTGTGTCCCAAGCAGTGGTAACATGAAAGGCTGATAGTGATGATGATGATGACCAGGATGTGGACAGACAATTAGACATGGTTGAAGTTTTTTGTTTTTATAAATAGAAGGCTTGCGCTTTACCGCCAAATCGCCTGATGTTAAGCGATGATGCCGTCTACGGTGGAGCACGCTTGCCTAGAAGAAACCGATTCACTCGTGATTTGAAGACACCCAGATTGTAACTATCGGGGAACACCCATTCAGGCAGCGCATTCCACAGACTAGCAGTTCGTTTAATAAAAGTGGAATCAAAGCGCTTCATTCGGGTTTTCGGAATACCAACCATAAAGCGGTGTCGGGTGTATGCGAACAAAAACTAAAATGCACTTTTTATTGTGCACACATTTCCAACGATAAAAATCTAATCGATTGGAATTGTAGAGATGCGGGTTTAAATAACAGTCAGTACAATATCTGAAAAGGTCATGACAAAAGTTCGCCGAATCGATGTTAAAACTACTATAAGTACAAAATGTATGACTAAAATATAGTCCTATCCTTTACTACACATGAAGCCCTCGACCCGTGTGTCTATATAACAAGAAAACCATTATGCAGGGTCGAGCGACATTATATTTATTTAGAGCGCACTACCATTGCGCATAGCTTCACAAGTGACTCGTTATTTTACCAGAGTTTGTCCTACTTTGTTTACAGTGGTCTCTATGCCATTTGGCTTGTTTGTATAACTTCTATTCTGGGGCCCAAGTCTGCTAATTTATGAATGTTTCAATGGAGTGTCGATAGAGTGTCGTTGGAATAGTTTTACACATTTGGTATTCTGCTAGTTATTTAAGACCAGTGGATTTCCAATGACCTTCCATCGAACTGCCATTGTAATATTTGGTATTCTGTTCTTCAGTGGCGTATCAGTGTAAATTCAATAGTTGAACATTTGGTATTCTGCTCGTTATTTGACGTTTGTTTCAATGGCCTTCCAATGGACTTTTTGACATCGAACAACGATTGAGTTGCTATTGGACAGACACACCTTTTTTTGTGAAAGTGCAAGGGTACAAGTGTTTATTAAGGGCTTTAAATAAACACAGGAGCCCTAAAAAGTAAAAGAAAGTTGATTTACAAAATGAGGCCTGCAGTACCAACATTACGTTGGCGTATTTTATCATTAGCCAACGTCAGTGACCGCCGACGCCAACTGCTGCTCCAGCGCCGGAAATCCCGCGCTTTATTAAGGCTTACTATAGATCCTTTTCGGGATCTACCTGAGGTTCTACGCGACTGGATCTTACCAGACACTAGTTGGCCAGAGTGTGTTTCACAACGTCTTACAGACCACAGTTACGAGGGTTGTGAGACAAGACACAGAAGCGTTGAACCACCCCTCTGTCTACAAAAAATATGTCGTATGGCCAATGCAGCGTCAAGAAAGGTATCAAATTAAGGCAAGGTGAGTACCTACATAGGATTACTTATTGCTATGGTAACTACTATATTTGTATGTACTTGAGGTATGCTTTTAATTCGAATTTATTTTTGCTTGGTAAGTACATACATATTCAAATAAAAAATTAAACTAAAATATTGTATTGTGTGATGTCTTTATTGTTATGTATCTACAGCTCACAATCAGTCACTAATAATTTAACTTAATAGTAAAAACATTTTTTTAAACAAGCATTTATGGGGGCAACTCGATGGTGTTATCTTGTTGCGTTCATTAGTTCCTACCTTCCGACTCCATCATCAGAAAAGCTCCATTGTACTATTATAATGCATTGTCATCCAAGTTACATACGTGTACCACACTCTAAAGAGGTTAAAAGAAATTAAATCCAAATATGCCGCACAATACTCCTTCGTAACCTCAGTACATTAAAAACTGGCTAACGTCTAAAGATAGCGAGAGTATTGCAGTGATGCGCAGGTTTGCAACCAAGTTTCTGGGTGGCACTGTAACTGTTATGGGTAGGCGTGGCGCTTATCATCAGACGAGCGACTTCTCGTTACTCGATACTATCAAAGATTATATACTAGAGGCGATAGTATTAAAAAAACTTTTCTTTAATCATTTTCTGCTTCCTATAGGTTAAAGATTAATTAAGATCTGGAGCGGAGAGTATATTCGACACAGAATCCGCATAACTGCCGTGTCAACCCCGAACTTCAACGGGCCGCGCATTGCAACAGGCTCTCGTCGACAGGCTGTGGAGAGAAAGAAGACTTTAAAAATATGTAAGTATACCTATACAGTCACGTCATGGGTTAAAACATGCATACATTTCTATTTACTTTATATTTCTTTGCATGACAGTGTAGGAGATATTTAATAATTAGTAACTAAAACATCACAATTAAAAACAATATTTTTGTTACAGATTCCAGGTGCACATTTACATTGGAGATGCGGCGATTATACAATAAGCATAATATAAATTACTATTGAAAATAGCTTTTATTTAAAACAGTTTTATTTAATTTCATGATAGATTCAAGTCCATAGTCATTTTATTCTTTAATAATAATTATCAGCTACCTACAGAGATACTGAAGATCTTGTAAAGCTTCAAACTTAGTTCACTTTACTCATCCCACCCTCACATACCTACACATCCCTGCTCCATCTAATTAATTTCTGTTCTAATTAATTTCTATTTCACGGTCAATAAGAGACTGGCCTAGCCGAGTTTGGGGCCCACTGTTAAGTCAATTATAACCTATATTAGACTATGTATAACTTACGCAGATGTGATATTGTAAAAGCGTTTCAGAAATAAATGTTTATGTTACTTAATAAACTTTATAGTTCATAGCCTGAAGTCATTAAAAGCAGCATCTTGAAAACAGAAACTCTAATGGTATATTAGGTTAATAATTATTATAGCAATTACTTACTGTTTTGTTCTGATCCAAAACTTGGAAGGTCCTTAGGTGAGGTTAGTTGCTGTCTGAAGAGTGCACAATTCTGCAGTATCTTCTCTGAAAAAGTAAAAGTTTTCATGAAGATTGATAATATTATGATTTACATCTTGGAAAAGACTTCAAACCACACAATTTATTGAACATAAATCCCAAATAAATACTTACACTTCTTGCTCTTTTAGCACAGCAATCAGATACTTATTTACACTGATAAATTACTAGGTAAATAACAATTATGGATATTAATTTATTTATTTACTTTGCGCTGCGCTTTAGTTTCGTTTTGGTTTCGTTTTTTTTCTAATTATGTCACAGACAGGATACTTTTTTTGCTCTTTGGGCAAGCTAAAGCTTTTAAGGCCATACCGCCTCGTCATCGGTATTTTTACTGTTTATTTCCTTTAAACGCATTTTATAATTATAATTGGTGTGTTTTATTGATGAGGAAGTTTTGTACAATCAATACAATCTATAATATAGCAATTTCATTAACAAAAAAGGAGATAATAGTTTGGTATTAAATAATACAACTTGTGGTAGGTTTTGACAGGCAACATCGATCGCAGTTGGGCTGACACTCCCACGCCATTCCGTTGAAAGGCCACTGAAGTTTTAGCAGAATACCCTTTTTGTCACTTTCATAATAGAATCACAGTGGAGTGTCGTGGGAGTGGCAGGCCAATGGGATTTTAAATAAATTAGCAGACTTGACGCCCTGTATTTGTGTTTATTCACATATTCATTCGACTAACATCGTTATGTATTCCATTCAGTTCTGTCTATCACAGTTCATATAATTTAATTTATATCTTTTATCTAACACTAGCAGCGCCTCACGTTTCCCGTCATTCAGGAACAGTTTTTCAGGATATAAAGAATGTAAGCCTATATGCATAATCCAGGGTATTTCATATAAATCGGTTCATAAATTACGGAACGGAGCACAGATAATTATCAATTTTAAAAAACCGACTCCAAATTTAGTAAAATACGCAATTTACTTGGATTTTAATTGATTTAAACATCAAACTACCGAACCAATTTGGTTGGAATTTCTATGGGACCAATCTGAAAGTATATCTTTTCAAATACAAAAATCAAATTTTGTCGTGATCGCTGAAAAAAAAGCCGAATAGAGCCTTTTTTAAAGCCTGGTGATAAACATAATTACACATTTGCACATTTACACAAAAACCTCTGTATTTATAATAATAATATTAGTGTGATAGTAAAAACTAAAGTTGTCTAACGAATTTTGATAAAGCATTTAAAATTCCGTTGTAGCTAAAGTACTTTGAGTACGGTCTCGCCGAGTCGGGCGATCCAATAAAGGTGAGCTTTCGCAGTTGTGCGACAGACAAGTTAATTCTGTCAAAGCTTGCTGCGACCTCCTCGCTTCGCCTTTGTGTGCACTTGAAATGTACAAATTGCACCGCGTTTCGTGGGGGTGGGAGAGGTCGCTGCACTCGTCTCCCGTACCCACACTCCGGTAATCTCATCGATTCCTCTTTGTTCCGATTCGTCTTGAGATGCACTCGCCGAGATCTCGATTTCATATTCAAGCAGTGAATTGATCCACTCGTATCTTTACGAGCTTGTCTTTGGTGGCTGAGATTCCGGGGATGGTACCAGTCCATTAGCATTTTAAAGACGATGGAGGCGTTTTTATGACTTTCTTACAAAACGCAATTTCTACGCGTAGTTTGCAAATTAATTAATTGTAATTACTGATTGTACCTACATATTGCCGTTTTTACATTAGACCAATTACAAAAATACTTTAAAAATACGTTTGTTGTAGGGCCACTTTTAGTTTTTACTTTTTGACTTTATTATTATTTGTTAAGTTAATACGCTGTAATTTACAAGTTCTGTAAAAAAAACTGGCTATCTATTACTGTTCAAAAGACAGCCGTTAAAAGGTAGGACAGACATCACATGCAGATAGCGTAGGCTCAGTTAACCCGTAGGTCCCGTTTTTACGCTTTGGATACGGAACCCTAAAAAGGAATAATAAACCCTAATAAGGGTCCAAAACTCCATAGAAGCCTCTTGTAAAGCCTCCACCACCTGGTGCATGAGTTTGACTTGACCGTGCATGATTAGCTCTGCTTGACTGGCTTGTTTGACGCTATTGAACACTATATAAAATATTTAATACTAAATACACGACACTATTTAATATTACGACTCAAATACTCTGTATCCATGGTCATGAAAAATTTAACGAAAAACAACAGGGCATGGTCGCCATGGAGACACTTCTTTGTTTTTTGAAGTCTGTTCCTCTATGTTTGCCAGTAGTAGATCTGTGAAGTTTGCTGTTTAGGTGACAGCGTCGCTATTGGAGAACAAAGTATGAAATTCACCAAGAAATAACTAGTTATGCCAATGTTGCCCACCTTAACAGCTAAGTTGGTGGCACTGTACAATGTTTACAATGTACATTGAATTTGTAGATATTTTTGTAGATTTTTCAAAAATCACAGAATCAATGTCGATAAAAAAATTATGGGACCACATATGAGATATGACCTACCAACCAAAAAAAGAATCATCAAAAACAATTCTAAATTGGCGGAGTAATCGCGTAACAAACATACAAAAAAAAAAAAAACATTTAGAGTCGAATTGATAACCTCCTCCTTTTCGAAGTCGGTTATAAAAAGGATATGTTTGAGGATACAATTTAGTTGTGTTGCATTTCCCAGAACAAAAAATGTTCAGACTACAAAGTTACTTATCTCAATTGAAACATGACGATATATCGTCACTAAGATGGCCATCGTTACTCATCACTAGAGCTGGTTTGCTGGTTTTTGTTGGGTCGACTCCGGACAGTATAAACAAAACATTACTGGCGCCATAAATAAACTGTTATGAACATTGCTGTGACTGCTACAGGTTTTGTTATCATCACAATATCTCAAACTGCTTAATATGTCGCCTTTTTGTTTGTTTGTTATAACTGTAATAACCTAACAAGTTTTTATTTTATTTTATTTTTTATTAACCTATACTGTCCCACTCCTGGGCAAAGGTCTCCCCCATTTCTGGAAAGAAGAAGATTTCTGGAATTATTGCAATACATTAAAATAATCTAGCATACATACATAGATAATAATATGTCATACATAGATAAATAACATCAATAACGACGACTCAAGAGAATTTATAAATTCACTCATATATACGTACCAAATTGGGAAAGTTAACATTTCTGTACATTATTTAGAAAAAATATTTTACGTGATCAAGGTAGAAAAACCATGGCTCAGGCTGAAGGCAGGCAAGAAGTTTCAACTCAATCTTATGAACGTTGCGCGAACGGACAGACATTTTTATATTTCAGACAATGGGCTTTGTCTGTGATGATGCATTATATTATTTAAAATTAGCTTTCCCTATTCATTACATTTTCCCACTTTACTATGGAATCCACGTATGACCAGAGATATGCATAGGGTTACTGAGAACGGTTGCACTAAGCGGAAGCGAGGTAATTTTACGCATAATTATGAACTACTTTCACTGTAGAACCAATCCAGAAATCGTGGAAAAAATCAGCTGTTCTACAGAAAAAGTCATTCACATTCAAGGAACAGCTATTAGCAGTATTTATGGAACAGCTGATATTTAATTTTGCGATTTTAGAGTTGATCCTTTAGTAAAAGATGTTCATAATTATGGGCAAAATCCGTAAAATTACTTCCGCTTAGTCCCACCTCCGCGCCGCCGTTCCGTTTAGCCTTGTGTAAGAGGGGTTTTCTTCGAGTGATGCGTTTAAAAACGACGTTCATGTAGTAGAGCGTATAGACAGGTACTATTCCGACCCACGCAGCAGACTGCAACTGAAGGGTACAAGTGCACCGCCAGCCTTGCAGTCGCGGCAGCGTGCATTCGGAATAATTCCCGACATCTACCGCGACTGCACAACCAAAAGCAACAGGCGGCGGTCTTGCTTCAGGACCTTTCAGCTTCGAGTAGTGGACGCGTAGAAAATGTATTAAACATTTTGGTCTTGTCTTTTATTAGAAGTGGAAGAAAATGATGATTACCTATTGTTATCATGCATTAGACAACCCACGCGTACTTTATTGCATTAAATGCAGACCAAATGACAGTTAAAAACGAATTTAAAAAAACCTGAAGAAAATACACGGCCGTATCGTTCTGTTGTCACTGCACTACTGGTCTAGGAAGAGTAGGAAGGAATAATAGTGTTCCGACTGCTCCGTGGTCTGCAGTCGGTAGCGCCGTGCAACCGCCACTGAACGTGCAAATGCCGCCTACTGCACGAAACTTATTCCATAGAAATGCACCACAGAAACCAGTAGTGCCGCTGCGGCTGACTGCACGCAGTCGCTACACTTGCAGCCAGCAGTTGCAGTCGGCAGCGTAGTTCGGAATAGTACCTTTATAGTTTCTCTAGCAAGGAGCTCTAACTTTCTATTCATAATAACGTCGGTAAATGACAGTTATTGTTGCATTACCCTGCCAAAGTATGATCGGGTGTGTCAGGCGGTTGCGCCCACTCGTCGCATTGTTCGCTGGAACGTTCAGATTATCTCGTTGCGATCTAGTCGCAATGCGTTCACTTTACATGACAGCTATTTGTTAAGTTTGTTCGCTCTTACAGCCGCACTCAGAGACGTTACTTAAGCTAAGGAATGCTTAAAATTGCTCTGTCAACTTCTCGTTGACGGAAATTGTCACACATGAAAACGAGACAGAGCAATTTTAAGTATTCCTTAGCTTAAGTAACGTCTCTGAGTGCAGCTGTGAGGCACACTTGTTTGAAGCCAGTGTACTTTGGACGGCCGTATAATTTAACAACATTAATTTTAATAGAAACATGCTACGAAATTTAGCTATTATTAAGCTCAATCTTCTTATCTTATATTAACGGTTTTAAATGGTTTTGAAGTGTTTTGTACAACAGATTAAGCCAGGAAAGAAAATGTATATACGTTATCTAAGTTCGTTCCATTTCAAAAATTGTTTAATGTTTCAATCTACATGCGTGTGCGCGTTTAACATTTTGGTTTAACTGCGTCTTTATCTTATGTGATTGTAGGATCTGTTAAATGCTTAAGATAATTAAGTTTTAATCTAACCTCTTTTTCTGTTTTTATTTGAAGCATACAAACAAGTTTTTGTGACGCCAAGGCCGCCACTCGGTAGTTTTGATAGGTAGGTACACGTAGAGTGTACGTGCTACGTGGATATCCTTGAAGCGAACGTGTTGTTGATAGTTTATTTATGTTTTGAGATCTTTTTTGCTATGACACAAGTCGTTTCGAGAATTTTATCGAGATGTATACATATTCATGGTTATTAAATTATGCTGATTTATTTTACAATAAAATTAAATTCAATGGCTAATATTGTTAAGATAGATGAATATTTCGAGGTTCATTTCGTAAATTTTCATTTTATGAACTTACGCAACTTTATTAATGAGCTTTAGTAATCTTTTTAAGCCCCGATTCAAAAAGAGGGGCGTTATGGATTCAACACAGAAAAAATACATAGATTATAATATCATAACTCACAACTAGGTGTTGCCAAGTGTGCGTGGTGGAAAGCTACCAGAGCAGGTAGTTTCCACATCGCTGGTGGAGGGATAAGTCGTGCTGCAGTGGCCGACCCCCGGGCGCTCCGGCGCTGGAGCTCTCTGGCCGATACCATCGCGGCCACACTTCAGCTGTTGCCGGGACGTTTATAGGCCATTACCCCACTATTTATGGTCTAGACGGTACTAGGCATAAATTCGCGATTTATTGCCATAAAATAAGAATAGAGACGACATGTTTTTATGGTATAGATATGATTCGTTGGATTCAGTAGGGAAGAAAGTAGTCCATAACTGCATAAAACATAATTTAGTTTTATATTAAGTTTTTGTATTTTATGTGGTGGTACGGAACCCTCAGCGCGTGAGCCTGACTCGCACTTGGCCGGGTTTTTTAAAATAGGCATTGCATCGTAGCTATTAGACGCTATTATGTCTCTGGAATATGAGAAGAACCGTGTAAGTTATCCATGTTCAAATTATTAGTCTTCTAATTTACTCTTTAGTCGCACATCACATAGTTTTCTATCTTCATCATCATCATCATCATCCTGTAAACGTCCACTGCTGAACAAAGGCCTCCCTCGTAGAGATATAGTTTTCTATAGTCATAATAAATACAAAGGAATTACAATTGGAAGGAATTGCAAAAGTTAAAACTAATCCTGCAACCTACTTTGAAAATCAATGGCATGTGTCACGTTCAAAGGGTTGTCGTAAAAGGAACTTCCAAACGTGTAATTGGCCCTTTCGGTAAGTGTGCTTAAGGAGGGTTAAGTATTCGAGCACACACGTGGGGCATTAAAGGCCTTGTTACTATTATTACGCTAGTCAAAACAGGAAAGGCCCCTTTCTATTCAAATCGGCGAAAATCGCTGCAACCATTTGAACTTTCATTGATGTGAAATGTGATAGTAAGTTAACCTATCGAAGGCTGATTATGCCTCTATATAAATACGTTTTAAAGTCGTGTTGCAAGTCAAGGGCCATGCCATTTAAATGATACTGTCCCTTCGGGCTTCAGTTAAACGATTTCCATTTATCGGAAAGTTCGCACTGTTACCGCGGAATCTCATTGTGTTGTCTTTCTCGGAGAACAAAGAACGCGGCTCTTCCGCGTGGCAACCTCGCAACCAGACAAGTGACATTTAAACGATCGATGGAGGTCGTGATCCTTGCATTCATGTTGCTCACCGTCGATTTCAATCAAAACTTTCAACTTATTGAAACGGCCGCTAAATATTTATTGTTTATCGAATCGAGAACGTCTCTCGATTATGTCTTGTTGCTGATCAGAATTGACATTTAAATTGGTGATGAATCCACACAGAAAACGATAAACCAAATAAGACTGTTGCCGAGTTTATAGTTTAAATAAACGAGTTGGTTTCTAAGCGCTGGCAACTTTCCCACAGAGTGAGGTGAAAGTGGCGACCGCGCAGGGCAGTACGTAACATTCCTAACCGATAGGGACTTTGTTCGATGTAGAAATTAGAAATCTGTATACTGACGCCTTTAAAGTTCACCACAGATGCGATGCGCCTTGTTAAGGCTTTTAAACTAAATAGGAAGCTTAGTTTGCTGAACATTTTTTGAAATCCTGGCGGTGATAATGAAACGTTTATCTTACACATATGTGTTATTTTTACTAGCAACAGCAATCAATAGGCTGATATTCCTCATAATATTTATTACATACTAGCAGCGCCCTACGGTTTCACCCGCTATCCTACATAGGAACCCTGAAATTTACCGGTATAAAAGTAGTTTTAGGCCAGGTTTACCCTTCGAACAAAATAAAATGAATGGACAGGCCCAGTAGAAGCGCATTTTTGAAGATAACAAAATGAGCGTCGGCTCTTATTTCGTTTCAGTCGGTCTCTAGCCGTAGGAAGTGCAACACGTTTCTATTGTTACGTGATAACGAAACGTCTGGCAAAATTATGCATTCATATGCTTTCCCGAAGTGTTAATACAAAAATAAAACCGGGATCTATTTTTTGTAACAAATATACTGTACATTTTTAAAATTAGGTGTTGAAGTATATGTCCGACAGTTTTGACTCGTTTTTACTGAGCAATCTCAATGGTTAGGGCCCGTCCATTCATTTTATTTTAGTCGAAGGGTTTACCCACTTTTAAGCAACGCTTATTACTACAAATGACTATAAGGCCTAATATATTGTATTAAAGTTGCATTTAGTGGAGCAAAACCATTGCGCTTACACACAGTCGTTTTGCTACTTCTATTTTTGAGGTATTTCTCATATTTTTCTAGAAGTATAGCTGTTATGTAAAATGTACCTTAGCGGTTTCCTCCATAATTATGAAATCTGTATATTGAGATATCGTAGACATCATTTAAGAAATAGGTATTTGAACGAATCCAAAAAAAACGGAGAAAAGCGCAATTTAGCGTAACTTTTTTTTCTTCTATCGAGCAAATTTCCATAATCGTGTTTCGGTCTTTGGGGGTTCCTAGATAAAACATTAAATATTAATATGACACCATTTTTATAATTTTAAGCTAACCGTGGTAGTAGACACACTTAAACTAGAATGCCCAAAATATCTGAAACTCGGAAGAGCGCCTCAATACGGGGCATAAGATACTTTCCATACCAAATGTCATTGAAAATCGTTCAGCTGTTATGGAGTTGAGTGCGGACAGATACACAAACTTTCGCATTTATTTAGTGTGATTACGGTACATCGCTGCAGAAGTTTTTTTTGTAGGATCTTATAACCGTAGTGTTTCAGGACGTCTTGTCTCAGCGTAAACTGCGTTCGACAAAACCACAGAAGACATAATAGACAAAACTAGATTATACTCGTAGAAAGCTGATGACTACGATAGCTTTGAAAAAGTGGTACATAAATCCAATAGAGATTTTAATCTATATATATACATACATATATATAAATTAATCCCTATTTACCTTGGTCACGCCATAACTTGAAAACGACTTTACCGATTTCATTCATATTTTAAAAAATCCTATATATATATATATATATTCTGTATGTTCTCAAGATATAGCGTGACCAAGGTAAATAGGGAGTAATTTATATATATATATCTTGACCGTTTTTTTTTTTTTTAATTTTTCTAATGCTTTGTAGAAGGTTCTTACGGAAAGAAAAATTAAGTAAATTGCGCAGAAAATTTCAGAAAAATTAAAGACAATTTTAACTTCGCGCGTTTTACAGTTCTAAGACAGGTCAACGTCTGTCGGGTCAGCTAGTCTATACTAATATTATAAAGAGGAAAGATTTGATTGTTTGTTTGTTTGCATTGAATAGGCTCTGAAACTACTGAACCGATTTAAAAAAATCTTTCATTGTTGGGAAGCTACACTACCCCCGAGTGACATAGGCTATAATCTATACCCGTACGAAGCTGGGACGGATCGCTAGTAACTTATAAGAATAAGTCTTGCGTATATTTATTTAATCATTATAAATTCTGTAATGTTTACGTAACAGAGAAATGAAATAATGCGCTCGAGGCGCTAGCTAATCCAGATACAATTTCACCACACTGTTGCCCAACCGAGTGTTGGTGAAACATTCCTGGCGCTCTGCAGCGGCAGTTATAATACCGGTCAGCTAATAACGAACGTTGTGAGTTAACATGCGTGTATGCATATGGCACAATAAAATGTGTTTACCGACAGCCGTAAGCGACACGCTCCGCCGCCCCTGTGATGGTGAGATACGGTCAGCTAGCGCCGACTCCGGCTTTGTCTACCATCTACAAGCCTTGTTTATTGACCATTGTGAGCTGCGAGATCGGCTCCCGATGCGGAATGGAGCCATATACAACAGGATTATAGGAGTCGACAGTCTTAGGAATAGCCCGTTTGACGTGTATATTGTTTTAGTTAGCTTTGTTTCTTTTTTAACCGGCCATAGTGTCAAAACCTCTTCAAAATAAATATCACAATTGTTCTCACAACTTTACTTTGCCATGTTTTGTTTTCTAACAATAAAGTTAATTATTTTGAAAAAAAAAAACAACCACAACAACCTACTTCAAGATTAGAAATTTCACTAAAAACGTTTCCTTTGTATGCAGTAGTAAACTTACCACCGTGAGTTAGTTACTACTGCGTACATAGGGAAAGTTTTTAGTGAAAATCCTACATGTCCTACATGACTGTACAAAACCATTAGGTAGAAAATTTTATACTATGTATTTAGAATTGTTTAATATTACGACTGAAATACTTTGTATCCTTGGATACAAGGATCATGAAAAATTTAACAAAATACCACAGGGCCGGTCACCATTGACGCTTCTTTGTTTTTTTTGAAGTTCTCTTCAACGTACAGTCCCACCATATTAACTGTTCAGTTGACAGGGTCGCTAGTGGAGAACAAAGTATTGCCACCTAAGAAATTCGCCAAGCAAAACTGTAGTTCCATTTTTGCACTGTACATTGTACATTGAATTTGTTGGTTTTTGTCATGTTTTTGTTGATTATTTCAATAATGAAACTTACACTCGAATTGATAACCTCCGTCTTTTTGAAGCCGGTTAAAAACAAGTGCAAACTTGTCGATAAAAACAAAATTGCCGACGACGTTATTATAATGAAGCTCAGAATGCTGCTTTAATAGCTCATGAAAGTATCATTGGCGGGCCCCGCGACTCGCCTGCGGTGTATAATCATCCCCCTTCATGGACAAGCTATTGAGGTCAAGGCCGTCGATATTCAATAATACAACGACGACTCGCGACCCTCGCTTCACCCATGCAACCACTTGAAATCAGTTATTGTATCAATATAAAGCTAAACGTGCAGTTGAAGTTATGCTGCTTAGAGCCATTTGCTTGAAATTTGTTTATGTCGACGTAATTTTTTTTATTATTAAACTAGCTGACCCTGCAAAATCACTTTAAATTTGTCTTGAGTTTTCAAAATTTTACTAGCAAATTTTCCAATTTTATTTTTATTTTAAACCACCCTTTTATTTAGGCGAACAAAAAAATTCTATGCCGTTTTTGAGTGTTAGAGAGACTAACGAACATCAATTGTTTTTACATATAAGATATAATAGGCTTGCATTTGACCGCCAACTAAGCGATGATGCGGTCTATGATGGAGCACACTTGCCTATAGAAGAAACAGATTAACTCGCCATTTAAAGACAAAAATCTCTTAAAAAACGCTTTTCACGAGTGCTATAACTCCACAGGGTTAAACGGAATAGTAGCAATAAGCCGAAAGTTGGTCTTTGTTCTAATAATTATTATAAACAACTGGATCAACCATGAACTCGTAAAAATGGTTTAAACCAAACGCTCCCACTAAAACCGGCGCCTCTGGTCGTGGTTGGGACAAATTAATTCTTAACTAGTGGTGATAGTTGAGACAAAATGTTTTATTTCTATATATTTTGTTGAGTGTCAATGACATTTTTCTATGGAACAGCTGATTTTTATTTAAGTTTTCACGCAACCCTCCACTGAAATCGCTCCATGAACATACGTTCCATAGTAAACATTGTTCATAATGGAGTACAATAACTTTCTTTCGGCTTAATGTAACCGTTCCGTGTAAGCCTGCAGACTCCAGGCTATATTTTTTTACTTATACACTTATACGACATAATATTTTTTTACTTAAACTATCTGTCATAGCTTTACGTATGCATAATTGTTGGCAGATTTCTACTTTTCGTCGTTCTTTATTGTAAACAAACGATTATTCAGTTGGAAAATGTAGTGGATGTTATTATAAAATACGTCTGGAATGCAATTAAACAGCGCTACCGGTTGACGCGGACACAGCAAGTTTACCGGAGAATGCACTGTTCCCGCAACCGGGGGCTCGAGTGGTGGGATGAGGAGGGGCCAGGCTGGATACAGGCAAGTTTGGCAGCCGTAAATGTCCCCGTTAATTAGTGGCGAGCTCCGACGATACGCCGACAAATTACTCGACATTCAGCTGTCGCACGCAAATAAAACGATTGGAATTGCTTCCCTGTTTGCTTTCTGGGAACTCGTTACAACTTTTCTATAACCAAAAACTTTAGGAACCAAGAATTGTATTTTATAAAAAACTTTCGCGTTTATAATATTAGTAGGATTACACTTGGTGATGAGGGTCTGTTGATGGAGTCGGGATGGGAGGTTGATAATGGAACTCTTTCTTCTGTATTCTGAGCTCTTCAATAACTAAGCCATCGACACCATCTGCCGCCTGGGTTTGATGTCACTGAACTTGCAGATACAGCAAGATGCGATGACGCCAGCACTGATAATCAAATGTGGAGTACCAGTGGAATGTACTGGTGTGAAATGTACCAGTGGAGGGATACTGGGTCCAACATAACTCACTGTAGAATAGTCTGGACCAAGACGTCTTTTACCACCTTTGCCTTTGCCTGTATTAGCAACTACTTAGATATCCATACATACGTATGAATGTTTTTATGGAAAGTATGTTAAAATTAGGTTCTTTGAATAATGTTCTGTACCTATCTCTTCTAGAATGTAATTATGGATAATGCTGTATTAGTTCTGTACGTGTCTCTTTTAGAATGTAATTACCTTTATAATTTTTTCTCTGTTTTGTGTTTAGCATAGTATATTTGTCGTTAGCGTATAATAGAACAATGATTGTTTCCTAATTCCAGACTAATTCACCCTAGCTTTAGACAAAACATTAATTAGCGCAGACAGCAGAGTGATTCGAGCGATGTGTCATGTTCCCGGCACGTGTGCTTGTCGATATGTATCCGAACTATCCGACTACATGCGTCCATCACGTTGATTGGATTCATATCGAAATGACCTGTTGTGCACGGCGGTATTATCTATCCAGATGATTCCAGACAGATCTGTTGTTGGTCGCAATTTCCATTAGTTTTGAATGAGCATTTGTTAGTTTATTTTTTAGGTTCTTGAATATTAAATCATCATCATTTCAGCCGTAGAACGTCCACACTGCTCCAAAGGGGTTGGAAGCAGCCTGCATCCAGGGTTTCCCTGCGATCTCTTTTAGATCGTCTGTCAAAAAAAAAATTTTTTTTCTTACCGAGATTTGTGGAAACGGGGGAGACTTTTGCCCAGCACCGGGGCAGTATAGGTACTGCCCCGGTGCTGGGCAAAAGTCTCCCCCGTTTCCACAAATCTCGGTCCTCCGTCACCTCAAGATCCTCAAGATCAAGACCGACACACACCGCACAGAAGACATAATAGCCTCAAGTCAAGATCGCCACAAAAGCGTTTCTTGGGCCTTCCTTGAAAAAATTATGTGTGACCGCAGACCTCCACCCACAAGATGGTCAGACGACCTAATATTAATACAGATGGTCAATTTCAGACAAGTGCCTATAAGAAATGACTATCCGCGATTAACGTTTCAGTTGCCTTGAAAGTATTTTTTCCGAAGAGACAGGCGTATTTTTCGCATAATTATAATACTCAAGAGGCAAAAACTACTGATAAGTTCTGACAGTGTATTGTTTTCGTAACTCTGGGGGCTGTCCTGTATCACACATTGCAGACTATATTATTATATCGTAAACTTACGCATATTAGGTGTAGATCCTCGTAAAGATTGTGGGCAGCATCGTTGTCCCCGGTCATGGCATCTGTATGTTTCAATCATGTCTCGAACAATGCAAAATGAACCAACGAGGCCACGCGCAAACGAGTGTTGCTCATTAGAATTCGAATCGATAACATTTGAATGTCAAATACGGTGTAGAACAACATGCAAGGTATAAAGACTTCAATTTATGACAAGACTTGTTTGTTACCGAGTAGCAATTAATTGATGTATCGATTCATTTTATTAATTGCTCTTTATTCCGAGAATTCTCCTACTTATGTAGCATCATTTACAAGAATAAGTTTTTTTTTAAAATTCAATAATAGGCTTGATGAAAATGAAAAATTATTTATTTTAGCAAACGTGGTACATTATGATGTTACAAACTAAAGTCCTTCACGTTCGGACGTTGCAAGTAAGTCATACAATATTAAATCTACATGATAAACATGGTGTCTGTCAGTTATTTTAGCATAACATAGAGCACAATAAAGAGCATGGAAGCACGGAGCACGTAAACCTCGTTGGTTTAACCTCCTTCATCGGTCAGATAGCTAATGACCTTAAATAATCATCATAATCAGCCTAAAACTTTTACCTAAAAATATGGTCATCGTTTTTTTGTCAATCGTTTAGTAGCCAATAGCCACTAGAGATACCATCAATCAAAGATTACCTACTTCGTTATTGTAAGTGTACATACTAAATTAAAGACATAAAAGGCATGTCATTCCCAGTCGAGTGAAACGAGCCCAACTAACACTGGCACATAATTTATCATGCCTATCCCTTAGGTCATAAAGTGACGTTTAGCCAGCAGTGTGATTGTTCGCTAACTGGCACAAGGACAGACACGACCTTCTGTTTGCCGCATGAAGGTACTTAATTCTGCCTTGTTTATTATCGAGTTGAAAACTTTGAAGCGCTACAATTACAATCATAGAACATATTAAATGAACACAAATCACTTTTTATGAAGATGTTTTATAATGTCGTTGTAGTAGTTTATTACCTATTTGAATTATTATTAGTATTATGATCGTAAAAGGCACATGATTCTCTTTCCTTCTGCTGCAGTCTTGTGGAATTCATAGTAACCAATAAAACCGGCCAAGTGCGAGTCGGGCTCGCGCACTGAGGGTTCCGTACCACCACATAACTTGTTACCTACTAAAATACAACAAAAAATAGTGCAAAAAGACAACATTCCATCAACGCCCAGGCGGTCACCCATCTAAGTACCGGTCGCGCCCGACGTTGCTTCACCTCGGTGATCGTACGAGAACCGGTGGTGAACAGAAATTAGACACCGACTCGCACTTGGCCATTATTTCTTATTTGTTGTTATACTTTAGAGTACTATAATCATGCCAAGTTTGACGTTTATACGTATTACCGTTTTTACATTAGAGCTAATACAAAAATACGTTAAAAATAAGGTTGTGGCATGGGGACCCCCATTACGTTTTTAAATTTTTGACTTTTTTATTATTTCTCAATTATTCCACCGTAACATTACATATCATATTCTGTGAAAATTTCAACAGGCTATCTATTACGGTTCGAAAGACAGCCGTTAATAGGCAGGACAGACGGACAGAGATGGAACCCTAAAAAGTATAACATGTAGTTGCTTTTGAAATCATAACGCAAATAATGTTCAATAGCTTGTTCTACTGAACTCTACTTTCACATCTTTTTAAATCGTTCGCCTATTAGCGTAGCCGTGCTAACGCACCAGTTACTTAGGACTACGACGACGGGAACGGCAATTTCCTCGTTTTGTACAAACACAAGGAACACAGTGTAACAGTCAGTATGGAATCTCCATTGAAATGATCGTATTAGACTACATAGCGTACTTAACACTAGAAAGTATTTGGTTAGCTAACGTGGAAGGTACGTACGTACTTCGTCTAGTCAAGCGTCTAGTCAAATTTCAATGTCTGCTGACATTGCTTACTGTCAAGTTGACTGTTCGGTGACAAATTCTGTGGTGTAGAAGCTGTGTCAGCGGGCGAGCGTGGTGCAATTTACGTGTGCAGCGGTGCACAGTGGGCGTCCGCGTGTAATGAATGGCGGACATGTTCGCAGATCGAGCACACAACCCTGTCGCAGCCGATGCGTGTCCCTCACGATACTCAGCACTCAGCTTTGGCGCTTCGACCACCTACCGACGACCGTGATTTGCGAATGCGAACACAATAAACCAATCCACTATACACGTTCATTCGAATCAATAGACTTGGTTAATGATTAATGATTGCTCCACTTACAATTTTGCTCGCCACACGATCATGACTTTTTGAGGTTGTTCAAAGTTTTATTATTTAATCGGGAACACGTTCCATGAATCACTTCAGTGAATATTTATCATATAGATCTGGGAAGTACATCGTAACCGGCGGCGGTTTGTTGGCGTGAAATCAGGAAATGCAACGCTTGATGATTGGTTCAACATAACGCTGAAGTAGCTACGTTTAAATCAGTAGCTGTTTCACAGATCGTTATGAAAATAAAAGTTATGTAGAATTTATTTTATTTTAAAGTTATTTTATTACCTTATGTTGTAGATCATAGCGGCTACCTACTATTTCAACAATCTGATACGGTGTTTATTCATTATGATGATTTTGCGATTGCAGTCTTGAATGTATTTGCATAATGAGTCTCAAATTGGTTTTAGTGATGAATTGTATTGTAGTCATGCGGTAGTCTTGTCTGTTACTTAGTCGTGACTCGTGTTCCTAGGTATGTATCTCTTTGAACAAGTTTACAAGTCTGTCTGGTAATTTTTAACTTTGCTCTTTCAGAACATACACTGGAGTAATTAAATTATAAGTACTCAAGCGTGATTAAAGTGTTATTGACCGACTTCAAAAAAAGGACCCCCTTGTTTTTTTAAGTCGGTTAAATCTCTAAATTCGGTTGTTTTTTTTTTCTATTTGTTTTTTAATGTTTATTACCTCAGAACCTAATCATTTATAAACCTATTTGGAAAATTATTTTTAAGGATATACTTTCAGATTGGCCCCATAGAAATTTCATCAAAATCATTTGAGTGGTTTGGTTTCCAAGTCCAGATAACTGGAAAATTAGTTTGCGTGGATTGGAAATTTTGTCATCTTGGTAGACGAAATTGCGTATTTTGCTAATTATGAAGTCGGTTTTTAAATTGATAATTATTGTTGTAATTCAGGTGGTGAGCAAGCCGTACCAAGTGGCTTCGGGCGCTGAGCTGACGAAGCTCTGCAACCACAAGAGGAAACTGCTAGCGACGCTACAGGCTCGGGGGCAGTCGCCAGTTACGCCACCCCCTAACACGGAACAGAAAAAAGGTAAGGCTTCATTGCTTTGGGATCATGTTTTGAATGACATACCTAAAAGACTCCAAAAGTATTATTTGCCGGGATACAATAATATTTTGCCATTAAAGACACAGACTGCCCCGGTGGCCCAGTTGGTAGTGAACCTGCCTTCTGCGCTTGGGGGCGTGGGTTCGATTCCCACCTAGGATAAACATTTGTGTTTGTTCTATATCTGGGTGTTCATTTCTATTTATGTATGCATTTAAAAATATATTTGTATGTATATCAGCTTTGGCTGCCTTACAAGCTTTGCTTAGTTTGGGGTCAGATAACAGTGTGTGCAAAAATATCCTGATTATTTATATTTAGTTTATTCATAAAAATTTTAATTAATTGTTGTTTTCCTATTTAAGATTAATCGAGAAAAAGAAAAGCCAAAGAGGGAAAACATTGAAATAGAGAAAAATAATACTCATTTTTTGTTAACCAAAAGAGGATTTTAGTCTCACGTTTAAAAGAAATCAAAAAAGGCTTAGTCTCTTTAACGTTTCATTATTACAGCAAATATAGTTAATTTCTCAGAATTGATCTCCCAATTTCCGCCAAATCTGAGAGCATCGTCAAGGATGGTAAATAAATTACTTGACGAAACTCCATCTCCAATTTGACGAGTAAACAGCTAGAAATGAGATGACAATAAACAAATTATTATTCATGTCATAAGGAAAGGGGGAGGTTCGCGAGACGGAAAGAGATTTCTCCAAGAATAGCAGAGGGTTAACTGTCTTTAGTAGATAAAGTGCTATGTAGCTTCTCGTTCGTTGTCGTTTCGCAAGTATGAATTGGTGGAAATTTTCTATGCTTTCTACTCATCTACTCATTCGACTTCAGAAATTCTTTGTGCACTTTCGAAATAGAGCATTATTCGTGCATTCCGTAACTATAATAATATACGATATTGTTCAGAAAATCGGATTAGGTTTATTTCCTTTTGTTAGCGGCACGTTCTCTGACGTAAAATGTGGATCCAAAACCATTACGTAAATAATGAACGTATTCACCGTCTGCTCGGCTTTGTTATGTACTCTACCTATTATTATTAACAAATAACACAGGTCAGTGCATCTGCAGTTTTTGTCATAACAGATATCAAAGTTTTCTTAATTGAAGTACATAAGTTATATTAAAATACGTACGCATCTACAAACAGTAAACTAACACAGTCTGTGACGCAAGAAGATTCGACGATATATATAGAGAATATCTTTTGAAGTAATTTCATCATCCAAAGCAAAATATTGACTGTTTTAACCGCATATACCGTATAAAGCAAAGTCAATCACTGTAAGCATTACTATCCCTCTGGAGCAGTAAAGTGGAAAGCTAATGTGTATACGGCTCGAAATGAGTTTAAAATGCATAAAGGCTGGAGTTAAACGGCACGGGTCTATCTCACAGTGGGTTCATCGAGAGCATTATTATCAGATTAGCGCGCGGGCGTTCCGGGCGCAATCTCGGGCGGGCCTCCTTCATCCAATTACACGAGTGTGAACCGAACGGGATTAGTCCGGGGAGCCGGGAGCGGCCCGCGCGTTACCGGCCCGTGCCGTTGACACTAACTAGATTTCTCTTGTCTACCCTCATTATGGTCTGATGTTTTGTTAATACGCCTTTTATATCACGAAGAAGAACGAGCGCTCATTATCTCGTCCTCCGTGTGGCGAGGTTTAGAATATACTCGTACATTTGGTTTACCTTGTACCAGTCAGTCTTGGTATTTTTTTATTTTCTTTACTACAATGCAATATGTTTCCTTCCGTAATTTAATAGACCAGCCCCATTCCTTGGCTATGCATATAAAGTAGGGAATATACCCCTTTAAACAAATATCGTCGGAGCGTTCAAAGCAAGATAAGTTGCCACTATCTATTTCTGAGGGAGCAAAGAAACATTGAAAAGTGGTTGTTCGTAGAACTGAGTTGTTTCTTGTAACAAAGAGGGTAGAGCGGTCTCTTTGTCGTTAAGTGGCAGCTAGCGCGAGAGGCGGTGGGGTGAGGGGGTGCATTTAGTGCGGCATGAATAGCGGGTAACTGCACTTCGTCAGTCGTCTGTCCGGGAGTAACAACCTGCATTACACCCCTTTGCAATCCTAGCTCCCGCTCTCAGCCACCTGTGTGTTTGTACAAGTAAATTTCATCTCGTTTTATTTGTTCTATACATGACAAAAAATACGCGTCGACTTGAGTTCGCCTTCTTTTCGGCGATTAACAAAATAAGATTGTAGTTGGCTAAACAGGTCAGGTAGAACGCCTACATCCAATTATGAAATTCGATAAAAAGTTCTTAGCCCCTGTTCGGGTGCCACTTAACCATTCCATACAAGAAAGAGAAAAATGAACGCGTTCGTTAATCCATTTTCGTATTGTTGTTATGGCATTAACATTAAGACATTGAGTATTATTATAGTGCAGGAAGCCTTACGAAGTCATAGCCGATATATGCGGCTATTATATTCATTGCCGTCGTAATAAAAATACACCGATATCCATTCAGTTAGAGAGATAACGCTCGTAAACAAGATTAAGAGTAGGGAGCGGGACGCCGATGTTAAATCGGGAAGTGTGTACGGCGAGCCGCAGAATTGCGTAATTACCGTAAAGGAAAGTCGGCCGTTCGGAGCAAACAAAAACGGAGGCGAGTCGATCAGTGGCGGGAACAAAGGCGGGTGTAATTTGAAACAATCGGCGGTGGTGCAGAGCGGCCGGTGGCGGCGTGGGCGCGCTCCACGACTATTGATCTGACGAGCCGCGCCACCCGCCCGCCCGCGCCACTGGGCGGCAGCTCTCCCGCGCCGCCCACACCACCCTTGCCTCGCCAAGCCTCGCAACCCGTATTTTAATTGCAAATCTGCCAGATAATGTGCAAATAGATAACAGTATTATACTCGGCTCGCTAACTAATTATGAAGCGCTATCGAATCGCTCGCTATGAGGCGTGCTTTTTATCTCAATAATAAAACTTTTGTAAAGATGTTAAAACGTCGATTTGTTAATTAATTTTCAAGGGCATAAATCGCTCCGTTGAAGACTTAATTTTCGAGTTTTAATTAGTTTAGAATTAATTTGGATCGGACACGGCTCTCGTAGGCAGCGGAGGCGGTGATTGTAATCTTTAGTATCGTTTTACATACAAATAGGTCGCCGGTCCGCTCTCTCCTTTTCCCATTAGTAGTGGGATCGCTTATTTTCCATTTCCCTCGCCCGCAATCTCGGCCGATAGGCACCTTGCCTCCATTTGGAATTCTGTATTGATATGGGCGTATTATTTTAAAGGATAAGATAATTTGACAGCGAATGTAAGAGAATTTACCCAACGACGCAAAGGTAAAAGAACGTAATGTGCTTAACGTGGATATTCGTATGTTCTCGAATACGGCCTAAATGCCTCAACCGATTGAAATAAATGGGGTGTCGATAGATTCCTTCAAGGTCAGGGGTCAGTTGGTGGATACGTGTTGTTTAAAATGAAAGTGAGGTCTGGTACATATTTTGTTGTTCAGATGTAACGTTTGCGAAATATGATCCGCCAAAAACCGTTTATGGGTCTTATAATAAATATTTTTAAAGAAAAAACTTGTTATTCAATAGCTTAAAGTAGTGAGCGATTTTTTTTTACAGGATTTGTTTAGGTTAATGTGCATCGTAGCTACATTACCTTATCCTACCATCCCATTTCTACTACAAGATAAGTAGGAAGTCGGCCCACTACCACCCACATACATTGTGGATTTTCCTTGGATACGTACTAAACGTTTTGATTCTACGTTTCTAATCCGCGCGGCCAAGGATTGGAACAACCTGCCGGCTTCCTTGTTTTTTGAGGGATATAATCTGGGCCTTTTCAAGGCTAGATTGAATAGGCGTGTACCAATAGGCGAATTGGTGGTCAAACGCGGACTTATTCGCGGCAAATAAAACTAATTGAGTCCATGTTTGTATACTGCTGGACGTAAGTATACCTCTCTTAATGTACGTCACTGCGCTCGGTCATCGGAGCTCTACCCTTTACGTAACTATTCAAAGAGAAAATGTAATTCATCTTAAAAATATTTTTGAAGATCTCAACACTAAACACCTATAAGTACGTACCTTAATATTCTTTCAAATTGTTAGGTCGTCTGGAGAGCGAGCAAAGTCACCGGGTCGGTCTCCCTGCACCTCAATGACGTTGCGTACATTTGTTTATTGTATCACTAACTTCAATTACTTTTAGGGATTTGACCCCTCAATTGGCCGAGTTGAGCGCGTATGCTCTATAAACAACCCAGATTAAAGCAATCTTCTTTACTATTCTGTGGCCCCTTTACCGTTTGCGTCATTGCAGCACAATTGATTTTTATTTGGATCTTGAAACGACAATGTATGGAATAAAAACACGTTTGCTGATCTTTGAAGCTCTTCAATGGTTAAGTGATCTCCTTGTGTAGGTATTCAAAAAGTTATGCTCGATCAGTTTTATATCTCTACTTTATGTTAATGTACCGTTTACGACGCTGTTAAAAGAGCTCAACAAAGTAACGTTTGCCTTTTCAGCTATGAGCACTGAAGTGGCAGTGCTAAAGAAAAAAATGAAGAAGCGGCCCGGTTACCCGGCGAATGTGAGCGTGTCCCAACTGATGGTGCAAAGGGAACGACCTCTCGCCGAGTTCAAGGTACGTTTGTGTGTGTTATTAAGTATTCATAGCCGTGATAAGAGCTGAACCGTTGCCAGCGACCGGCGGCGGTGCCTGCGGGCCTCCTTTTATTTGTTGTGCGGACTGCGCTTGGCACACTGAATGCTTCACTGGGGTATTGGCGAGTGGAATAACGTTGTCGGGCGATCAATCTAATTGCAATACTATGAATACTTGATAATGATGCCACTGGGATCGATCGTTGTTTAACCGATGTTTATTGCTGTGGTTTTATTATAGTGCACAAGTATTATTTTAAATTTACTTTAACGGGAAGCTGAACTTGAATTCACCTTGCCAAGTATTTTTTATTAATAGCAATTGACACAAACACAATTACATTGGAGATCTATTACATTAGTTTTGGATAGTTATTATTTCCTTGTAGTGATGGTATTATTGCCAACATCGCCGCATTGCGCCAAAAATAAGCCATTAACAGGGTTTTTATAACCGCTATCAATTTTCTACACTGTAGCCTTTAAAAGCCTTTACTCAAGGCTTTATTTTCAAATTTCAGGAGACGGAAAACCGCGACTTGCCGACGGCACTGGCTGCGCCCCGTGCTGGTGCTTCGCTGCCGATCTCGGCACACAGCATGCCGCCTGCAATCCCGCAGGATAACGACCCTAAACAAGACACACATATACAAAGAAGCAATCACTACCTCACCGTCAACAATGGCTGGATCACGCAACAGAACTCCGAAGGACAGAAACCGCAGCAAAACATCACCGTTCCCGTCAATAACCACCCGCCGGTCGGTGTGCCGGTGCGTGGCGCCAACGGACAAATCATCGGCGTCAACACTTGTTACAAATACAACTACAGAGGCCCTCTACCGCCAGAACAGGAACAAAAGGAGGAAAGAAAAGATACGCCTGTTCATCTTAGTGCACAGTCCATTAAACAGATACAGAACAGCAACAAAGAAGAGGAGTCGCAAATATTCTGCGGTCTCAACCAACCTCTGACGCCCGAAGTCATGCAGAAGATAAACGAACAACAGCAAATATTTATTCAACAGAATCAGAAACAGATTGAAATGGCGATGAAGGGGTACAGGAATCAGTTGGCAGAGAACACAAATCAGAGCAAACCTCAAGGGCAAAGTCAGTTCGTGCCGCAAGGTCAGCTGGTGATACAGAACGGAGCTGTAGTTAAAACGAATCCGGCTAAAACGCCGCCGTGGCAAGTTAAGAGAAACGACAGTAGCAGCTCTAACACGATGACCAGCCCAAACACAAAAATACAAAAACTTGAAAACGCCGACTACGAGGAGTCGAACGCTACCATGTCAGAAGATTCTTCGAGTTCGTTCAGTTCATTCTCGAGCAACGAACAAGGCTCGAGTCAGGGCATGTGCTCGCGAGTGCCGCCCCTGCCACAACACTATAATTTACTCGGTCAGCAATGGCCACCCTCAGACACCAACAAGAAAAAGGGCAAAGCGAACAAAGGAGGTAAAAAGAAAAACAGTCCTATAGAAAATAAAATTATCACCTTCGGTAGCAATGGCATGCGGATAGTTCAAGATCCGAAAGGCAATGGTTCCGACGAAATGGCATCCAATAATGTTCCCTCTTTCATGGACGACCCTAGTGGGTATTTGGCTCAACAAACCGTTTTATTGAACAACACGATATCTAGACAAGTGGGCATGAGTTCTACTTACGACGGCAGTCAGTTCGACGGGTCCAATAGTTCTAATTATGTTCTACAACATCAAAGAGCAATGTCTAAGCCAGGCGAGATTCCGAACGTCTACCGGAATAACTTGGCTAACACTTCGCCTTCACCCAACACTACTCCGGATAGCAGCGTCCTCTCAGACAAAAGTGCAGAAACCACAATCCCACAATGCTGCAAAGGATGCAACGTATCGTCGAAAGGCAGTAGCCCCGAATATGTCGAGCATCAAATGCGACTGAAGTACATGAAGCACAACATGTACAAAATGGAGTTAGAGGGCAACTCCTCCGCGTCTAGTCCGAAACACGGGTTCGACGATAGCCCTGTCACGTCTTCCACTTTCATCGACAGGAGCCACGCCGGTAATGAGAGCTGTAGTCCGATCCAAGCGGGCACCGTGAGCACCAGCAACGTGTCTCACACGGAGACCCTGCAGCCTCCTGAACCTTCGCCGACGCTCTCCAACAGTTCGCGGAACACCGACACCCCACACAGTAGTGGCAGTAACAACTCACAAGTGCTTCCTAACGGCGCGTATCTAAGTCCGGTTTACACGAATACCTGTCGCGACAACTTCAACAGTAACCCCCCGACGCCGGGCAATCAAGTGTATCACTACAATGCACCGGGACCGCCCACCACGCAGTCCATCACAGGCACGCAGATGATGCATTTCATATCAAATCATAATGTGAACAAAAATCTAATGGAGGTGGATAACATATCAATGGTCGGGGTGAAGCCCGGGATGAAGGAGATGTACAGGCTGGAGCCGAGACGGAGAGTTGAAAACTCGATGCCCGGGTACTGTCCGCCCCCGCACATGGGCGGCGGGCCCGCGCACTCTCTGATCCAGGCATGCTACATTCAAACGTTCGTGACCACGATGGCGAGCGGGTTCTCCGTGACGCGCGACACGGTGACGTCGGTGCTGGCGGGCAAGGCCAGCACGGCCACCACCTCCATCAACGCGTCGCAGGCGAATTTCTTCCGGCCGCCACCGCCGCCCAGCGTGAACCTGGCCACCACGTACGCCATCCCGAACAATCAACCCGACCCGTTCCTGAACTCCGTTAACCTTCCCACTAGCTACCCCCTACACATCGCCGGAACCACGGCTCAAAATATGATATCGAAATCGCCCCTCGAAATGGTGCAAAACGTTATCGGGAGTTTGCCCTCCAAATCGGAACCGAGCGTCGGTGTGGCGCCCCAACAGATAGGAAAAAGAACGACCCCAGGTCAAATACTGATATCGTCGACGGGGCAGATTATCGTGTCGAACAACCAGATGCCTCCCCCGCCGCCGAAGGCGACGACCGCCGCAGCGCTCGGGCAGGGCTCGTGCGCCGCGACTAACGTGAGCACGTCGGCCGTACAACAACAGGGCCTCCAGCAGATGGTGAACCAGCCGACTGTCGTGGTGAACACGTTGCCCGCGCCGTTCGTCCTCCAGCAGCCGATGATGGCCGTGGACGGACAGGTCGTTCAACAGAACTCCGTGCTGCCGCAGCTAGTCGCGGGAGGCATCGTGCCGGGTCACTCGCCCGGGGAATCCTCTCGGCAGATCGACATCAAGACCCACCAGAGCTACGTACAAGGGGTGGCCATGCTGTCGCCGGAGAGTTTAAAGAAAAGGAGTAAGAAAAAGAAGAGTCACGGGAACGGGGCGAACGTCCTGCAGATAACCGCGCCGCAACAGAACAACAACATAATGGTGCATTCCTCGCCTCAGCACAACACCAGTCCGCAGTTCTCGCCGCGCGGCTTCCAGCTGTCGCCCAACAACATGTCGCCGACGCCCATGCTGCAAGCCCTGACGATAGTCCCCGGCAAGTCCGGGACGCCGGCTCATATCGTCATGAACGGCCAGGGGAACACGACCAACTTCGGCTCACAACAGATCATCGCTAACACCTCCCCGTCGCAGCAGATCAATCTCCTCCAGCCGGTGAATTTGATCAACAACGCGAGCGGCGTCATGTCCAACTTCCCCGCGTTTCAACAGTTCATAGTTCCGAACCTCGGCGGGATGGTGATGACGGCGGACGGCACGGCGATCATTCAGGATAACTCTACAGGAATGCCGATGCAGCTGCAACTACAAACCGTGAACGGGCAGAACGTGCTCACTCCGGTTCAGAACCAGAGCATGTTCACTGGCGCGAACGGCGGCGTCGTGCTGCGAGCCCAGAATCAACAGGGAAAGATTATACAATCGCAGCACAGTCCCGGTGCTCAGTTCCTCTCCCCCAACAGCCAGATGATGATGAACAGCCCCAGTTTCAACGGGCAGCTGAGTCCGCTGCTCGCCAACCTGAGTCCGACGAGCGTCACCTTCAACGGACAAAGGCCCGGCAGTGTTCAAACACAAGAGTTCATTCAGACTAATCAAATGGGGCCAGCGTTGATGGTGCCGGTATCGCCAAAACGCACCTCGCTTCCTAACAACCGCACCAATTCAACCTTCGTACAAAACACGACCATAGTGCAACAGCAAACGACGCTAGTGTCTAACTCCGCGCCCCCGCCGCCCATCCCCCGGCTCGGCATACACCCTAACTTATTGCTCGCTAACAAACAACTCACACATAAAAGGACTTATACAGACAACGACGAGGACAAACCTGAGGAGAGAATGGACTCTGATGGATATGTGAAGTTCATGAACTCAGTGGGGGTTCCGGGCGGGGCAGGAGAGTTCCCGCACGTGAGGCACTCTGTTTCAACCCAGACGTTGGCGGGTCGCAACAAGTCGCCGTCGCACGCGGTGTCGGGCAGCTCGCCGCCCGACACCACCACCCACTCGCCGCTGGGCGCGCTGGAGCCGGAGCGTCAGTACGCGCCGCACGGGAACTACGCGGATACCACCACCAAGTCGCCGGAACCCGCGGATGCCAATTCATCGGTGAGCTTACCTATACTTTCTTACCTATATTTTTTGTGTTCCTTACTAGAAAGTAAAAAAGGAACATGAATTGACCACAATTTTCAACCATGTGTACCGACAGAGAGGGAAAATTTGGCACAGGAATCCAAACAAAACCTGACAAATATATTTGCAGTACATAGGAAAGTCTGTCACTGCTATTGAAGATTTAATAATAACACAAGTAGTGTGGTGCTGCTCGGCCTTGATGAAGTAGGGCTCTGGGCTGTGGCTGTGCCTTCGGACTCACATGCACAGTGCGATGAATGTCTGTTTTTTCGTCATCTAAGCGTTCAGAATCGAAAACTAACAGAAAAACAAACAAAGTCGAAAAGAGGTACACATTGTACTTGTTAATTCCACATGGTACTACCAAAATGCACTTCTAGTTGTGTCGTGAGTAATTTTAAACGGGCTCATATCGTAATTCCCCATGACACGTCCAAACTTAATTCCCCTAAAATAATGCATTTTCCTTTAACAATCAGCATTACCCTGATCAACCCTGAAAAAATCAGTTGTTCTTTAGACACAAAATATATGGAATAGTTGATATTTTTTTCTTAATTTTAGGTTTGGTCCTATAGTAAAAGTTCATAATGATGAGTACAATGACCTTTTGGTGCCCGGTATAAGACATAATTTGGTGGGAAGCAAAAGTTGACGAAAACAACTGTTTCTTTTATTTAATAACTATAATTAGTTTGGAACGTGGGTTCGCCAAATGAATCTGAGTCAGCGACAAAGCTATTAAAATTTGCAAGTTGAAGTGGCAATGGGCAGGCCACATCGCTCGAAGAGCTGATAACCGATGGGGAAGAAAGGTTCTAGAGTGGAGACCACGAACCGGAAGCCGCACCGTAGGCCTTCCACTAGATGGACCGACGACATCGTGAGAGTCGCGGGCATCCAGTGTATTCAGATGGCAGGCTGTCGTTCAGTGTGGAGTTCTAAGGGCCTACATTCAGCAGTGGATTTCTTCTGGCTGATGATGAGTACAGAACACTGTTAGTGCAAGAACATCTTATACTTGTACAATCTATTTATTCTTAACAAGTTGTAAAGATTGAAATGTTTGTGTTTGCAGGCGATGGTCCAATGCGTGTCGAGCAGTGAGCAGGACATGGCGGAAGCGCGCGAACTCGCCTGGCCTGCGCCAAGGAACGACTTCCACGCAGAAACTGACGGACAGAGTGAGTACCAACAACATGCACACGCACACTCACAGGCCCCACGCCCGGATTTCCTCTTAGGTCTCATGGCCTGAGACGGGAGGGGGAGACGTCAGTTGCTTAGGAAAGTTTACCATATCATTAGAATTACATTTGAGGATTACACTGCGTCCACAAGTCAATAAAAGACGAAGAAAAATGCTTGGTCTTCATAGCTCTCAAATGGGTGGACTGATTTAAATGAGGTTTTATTATTTGAAAGCAGGTTTAGTTGCGGTGGTTCCTAGCTGTTTGATAAAAATCTGGTTCAAAAGTAATGAGCTCTTTTCCGAATTAGTCGGGGATTTTTAGTAACACAGTGTAGTATTTGACTTTATTTCAATGTGACGCATAATCAAACATCGCCAAAGATTGTTTTATTATTTACAAAGTACATCATGGATATCATGAATATGTTCATTGTGAACAGATACCTAATCAGTAAACTCAAAAATATAATTACTATCATTTATCTCTACTAAATCTTCAACATCTTCCTCATGGGTCATCATAATTGACACCTAGCTGTATTGCATGGCAAAGTTGCTTGAAATGGGACAGTAACCGAAAAAAAACCTGTTTAACTCAATAACTTACAATGTGACCGACATATCTGTAGAGTTGAGTGGAGCCACCACTGCATTTTCCGAAATCCTACTATACGTGTATCTTTACTTATTTCAGATAACATGATGAGCAATATGCCGATGATGCGTCAAAGACACAACCCGGTCGAGTCCTCCGAAACACATTACCATCCTATGAGCGTGCCTCAAAACCAACACCCCCTACCCGTGGCGACTGACTATTTCGAACGCACGCACACATACAAACGGAAGAACGACTTCGGGGACGGCTCAACATACAGATCGGACAAAATAATGCGCACAAACACATACAACATGGTCCACACACCCAAAGATAACGAATATGAAATGGGAATGAGCTCGGACAAAAACCAAGCGAGGCACTACCGAGCTTCCGGATCGAATCCGGACGCTTCCTCGCTACCGAAAGTATTTGACAGACATAACTTAGGTTCTAGTGATGGTAAGTATTTTCTTACTCTCCCATTCCTATGATGATAAAGCCTAATAAATGATTGAGATTGGTGTCAATTCTGGTGTGCCATATCCTAAACTGATTATGTAAACGCTTCGGCCAATTCATTCCAATCAAGTTTCGAATATTATTATAAGATTGCTGTAACAAATATATAAGACTTGTTTCTGCCACAATTTTCTCGCATAGATACAAACAGAGACTAAGATAGTTTCAATGTTTCCAGATTAGATATTCAGAGAACGGCACAACAGAATTGAATTTGAATTTGTTTCAATCGACTCTTGATTATGCCTATAACAGAAATTTTAAATCTGGCAAAAATAAATGAGTAACATCAATTAACAATATCTATCTAAAAACTGTTACCTGTTTTATGTCATTTACGATAAAGTTCATTTACTTTTTTACCTATCACTTGAAAAAGATGAGCACTGCACTGTTTAGGGCACAGAAACCACCATCTTTCTCAATGTCCTATCTTCCATGTACAAAGCTTCTCTCCGATCTAACTCATAAAGGGTAATTTATATGGAGACAGTTGCAATCGCCAAAAGCTGTTTACATGGGCTATTAAGCCATGTATTCATTGAGAAACAGTTGTTTATAAACACTGTTTCAGAAACAAAATCTACGTGTTTCTGAAACAAATAAGTGTGTTTCAGAAAACCACTTATTTGTTTCGGTAAACGCTTCGTGTTTATCGCCTGCATGTTTCTGTGTTCCCTGCTCGCGATGGGGAACACAGAAACAAATGAAGTTCGCAACAGATGTATACGATGTGGAAGCATGTTTCACTTGTTTATTAAACATGGATATTACTTACCTCTTCGGGCGACATATTGTAAACAGCCGATGATGTGGATGGCACAGTTTCTGAAACATTGTTCCTGGTAAATATACGTGATGTTTCAGAAACTATGTATCTGAAACATTGTTGCTCAATGAATACATGGCTTTAGTACCAGCCAGCAGTGTCACAACAGCAGGTTTGTCAACAGCGGCTGTCTCTGTTTAGATTAGCCTTTACTTTTAAAGTACAATCTGCCATTGGTGAATCTATTGCCAGTTACTAATATCCAGAACCATCTCACGCTTCAGCCACAGCTAACAAAATTCTAAATTTATCATTATGTTGTATCTTGCATTGGTTTTGGATTGATTCCTTATCACGGCAGATAGCGTCGCGGGAAAAGTATACAATTTTGCGATATTTAATTCTTGCCAGCCAATAACGTACTGGGCCTAATGGAAAATGATCTATTACATACTGTTATGATTATTTTGCTCGGTGACATATTTAAGCAGTATTGTTATGATAAAAGTTTTGTTTGTCGAGATGCATAGAAATTTTCCATATTGTTCTCTGTACCAACTAAATAATTTAACATCGTTTGCCTTGCTTATAACTTCTACGGCTTTGCTGGATTGTATACCTTTCTGGCGATAGACGTGCAAAATTGTTTTTTGTCTACAAAATATTTAGTATGACATCATGAACTACGTCATAATGATATGTATTGTGGTATATTTCAGCTTCAACATAATCGATATATTGGTCATTGGTTTCTTTCGGTTGGGTTAATACAAGATACAGCTGTTTATAAAAAGGTGTACTGGAAAACTAATCACTAAGAAAACAGATGTGCAGCGTTGAAAAGTTTCCACCCGGCTTTCTGTCGCTTTCCATTGCACCATTCGAAAGTAACAATAAAATTGGCTCACGAATTGGAAAACCATTACTAACGCATCATTGTAAAGCCACCATCATCCATCTGTTCATCGTTGTAAGTAAAGCACTTTACTCGTTCTACTGTACTTATGTAATATTCTTCTATGACGTTAAAAAAGTACATTTAATTAACATAATGTGAACAGGCTATCCATATTGTAAACTAACATAACTGCCAAGTTCATGAATTCGGTGTACTTTTTTCCGTCTCACCTATTCTACAATAATTACTAGCATATTTTAAACCAGCCAATAAAAAATAAAATAAAACATGTAATATATATTTTTTTTTAAATATGCACCTTTGTACATCACATTTTGATGTTACAATAGCATTTGATTGTGTCATATATGTATATTAATAATTGTGGTGAAGGAATCACGGTGGAGGTGCGCGTCATGGATGCAGGCGTACACTTCGTGCCTGTCATTTGGATGCCTCAGTAACTGTCTGTAAAGTTTACAAAAAATATAAGGGAAAAATCGATCGATAGATGCGAAGAGCTCGGACGAGGGCGAGTCGAGCGTCAGTCAAGAGAGCGGCGCCGGCGCAAGCGAGAAGGGCTCGGCTCCGGGTGGTCGTCAGTTCGAGGTGGGGCAGGTGGTGTGGGGCCCGGTGCGCGGGTACGAGTCGTGGCCAGGCGCGCTGACGGGGCGCGCGCCCGACGGCCGCTGGCGCGTGCGCTGGTTTGGCGGCGAGCGCCCGCCGCCGGCCGCCGCGCTGCACGCCGCGCGCCTGCTCACGCTCTCCGAGGGACTCGAGGCGCACCACGCCGCTCGCACGCGGCACAGGAAGTGAGTCACACGCGCCGGGACCGCGCGCCGCCGGGGACCGTACTCGCGGGCCTCGATCGCACCTCACTACTCTACTGGCGGCCGGAAGATATTACTCTCTTCCTCACGAAAGCTACTTGTTTTTAGCGATGAGACAGCGCCTGTTTGCGCATTGTTTAAAATTTAGTTTTTACTGTCGTGTACTACGGAGTACGATAATGTGATTATCTAATGTATTAGCTGGTTTGCTCGATCTTGTCGCCAGTCTCGAGATGAATCTCGGATGTTGATACCATTTAAAGTGTATTTTATTGTGTAGTTTTTGCGCCACTGTACTTTTCAGGTGTGATCGAGGCCCCCGGTTTGTATATGTCGCGACTCCGTCTCCGACGTGTTCAAGTCCTATGAAAAATATGATTTAAAAAAATTGATGAATGTATGTGTGCGTGTCAACATTTTATGTAAAATTCTTACAAGAAAACAACTGGAAGTGCGAACTCATTCTTATGAGATTTGGGTTGATGTGTTTTGTTTAGATATTGAACTTTGTTCTTGGCTAAGTTTTTTTATTTAATATAATGTTCTGTGTAGTTGCTCTGTTAGAGACTAGATTATGTCTTTTATACGCAGTATAATATTGTCGCGATTTGATCGCTTCGGAACTGTACAATATTAACCCAACCCAAAGAATATTTTTAAAATTTAACCTATCGTTAGTTCTTTATCAAATGATATTAGTAGCTGTGAGCTGAAAGTATCCACAGATGTTTCGTTCGTGTACATATTTAATTTACTTTTTGTTGATAAAACAGGAGTAGAAAACTGAATACGCTCCTCGAGAATGCGATTCAAGAAGCCATGTCAGAGTTGGATAAGAAAACCGAGCGGGGCGCTGACGCGGCGGCCGAGGGCACGAGCGCAGCGCCGGCCGACGAGCCCATCACTGACACGCCCAAACGGACCAAGAAACATGACAAGCAAAAGACTAAAGAAAAACATCACAAGAAGAATCCGGTGAAAATAGCGCCGAATCCAAGTAAAACGGGCGACGGTGCGAGGTTGCGCAGCTCTCGATGACAGCCTGCCGTCTGTGCGCGACAAACACTTTATTTATGTTTTAGATAGATGGCGTGCAGGCACAAGTTGAATGTTTGTTGGGATTTCCAATATAAAATGGCATGTCCCTTCAGACCATTATAAATGCGATAGTTTGTGTTTGACTTTAGTAAAACAAACTATCGTTTGGTTAGTCAGTTTCCTATCTGAAATCTAGTGCGATACGTAAAATATGTATTGAATTCAATACAAGTTTTGAAATTTGTAAGGAATTCTATACGTATTTTACATATTGAATACAGGACAATATGACCCCGCTAAGAAAAGCAAGCAAGCGCAGCTATTTAGGGCCAAAACCCACGGGCACGACACGACGCCGTGACGTGACACCAAGCGACAACTTTTCAATGGATTAATTACAAGCAGTACATTGCACACTTGCACTGTAAGCACGCTATTCTTTTTACTAATTTTTAAAACTCATTTTTGTTGGTAATTCCTAATTTTGAGTAATTGGTCATTATGAAGTGCCCAAATAACATTTCTACTGTCATTCTACTCATGAATGTGGCAGTAGAATTTGTTATTTTGAGAATTTGGCATTTTTTGAATATACTATTTTAGGAATGGGTCCTTTGTAGACTAATTGTAATTTGGCAAACTGCATCTAAACGAGTGCAAGTGTCCAATTTTAGATTAATAAATTTAACTGTCGCATCGTGGCACGACACGACGACGTCTTCGTTGCCATGTGTTTATCTTAGACCAGCTTTATCTTGGAATTCAGATGATAGTGGATTCAGGGATTTGCAATTTTGTTTTGGAACATTTCATCCTTGTAATTGTATTGTAAGATCACAATCCGCCTCATTGATGTACATAGTTGTAATAACTGAGATATAAAGCTGAATCTTGCATCTTGTCTAATTGTAAAAAACGTAACATCACAAACTCGTTATATCATTAGGTTCAATGTTTATCATTAAAATTGTCAAAAATAATGCATTACATTCTTTATTAATGTTTTACTGTATGTTTAGTAATTTACAGGATAGAAGTATCGCAAATAGGGGTACTTACCTATGTAGTTAGAACAATTATGATGAAATTCAATGTATTAAATCAATATAAATGTAATGTATTGAATACCAGACAGTGATTATTTACCATTCCGTATTATAATAATTTGATCACTGTACATATTGAATTTATCGATGTTGAACATGTTCGAGTTGTCATTGGTTCGAAATTCGTCTGGACGTTGCGATGGAGGTTCCTATAATATTTGTACAAAATTATTTTAATCGGCATGTGTGCCGCGTTTGGCGAGTTTTAATTATAGTAGATTTATATATCTAGACGAATGCGACGCGTATGATTTTAAATCTCCGTTGTTGCATTTCTGTGTTAGTGACATTTATGTCAGCATAGTCTTCTCAATATCACATTAATAACTAATTAAATTCATCTATACGTTGTCATCGATGTATTGTACAATTCTAGTGAACTGTAAATTGATAAGAAATTATGCTATATAAATCTTGTAAATTTTTATTTCTTTTGTTAGAAAATTAATAAGTATAACATGATTTCTAGTCAAAATATTGAGCATATTATATGGTAGGTATTATAGTGGATGTAATTGACAATAACACTGGCCTGGGAGCGCCGTCGTCCGCGGCCGTGGCTCCCGTTCTAACAGATAAGTACACTACATAATTATTTTCTACATTGCGCTATGTAATTGTTTGCGTTAATAATTTTATACTTTTGTTATGGTATATTATAATAATTATTAATAGAGATGTGCAGAGGAGACAATCCCTGCTCGTAAGATAGATTCCAATTAAATAGCTATTACGTAATGAACACTAAACAGCAGCTATAATTATACATTTTCTACAAAATTTTATACAATATCTTACATTAAAATTATACAAAAGTATAAGAAAGTTTACATAGGCCTACATTTTTACATAATATAATATAAATGATGCGGGCTCTCGAGATTACTTTTACCTTAAATAAGTACATAACATCACTTATTATCACACGTAGTAGATATCTAAAGAAACTAACCTTGTCAATATTTACTTTCTAATTTATAAAATTAATGTTTTTCACTCTAAGTGTCGCTTATTGGATAAGTGTTTGATTTGTGGTAAATGGGAGATTATTTTGAATCATTTCTGAAATGCTTTGTTTCTCACAATACTTATTAATTCAATGTTTAGATAATAAAATGTTCATTTTAAAGTGGTACGTAGGTTCCGTGAGAATATGTGGTTTGTTATTGACGTTGCTAGATTTGCCTGTCGATGTTCGAAACTCCTTGATCTTTGAATGTCTGGTAAATTATAAGTATACCGTGGATTATATAACGGGAGTATCATAGCTTACTGTTTTTATATTATCGTACTTTAACCTTAGAGATTCCATTAAATTTTCCTAAATAGTAATTGTGGCACCACATGTCGAAATAGTATTTAATGTTATAGATATTGTTATAGTTATATCGGTAGACAGATAGCACTCCCGCGAGATGGTATTATGTACATAATCTTACTGTAGTTATGTATAGTATTTTATTTCAATGAAATTAATGTTTTATAGACTAATATACAACATAAGATTATTTATTTGTTTTGCTGTGTACATATTTTTTTTTTCAATAAAATGTACCTGTTTTATTTTGTCTTTTGATTTTCTACCACAATCCACAAAACAGTTATTTAAATCCACTACACAATAAAAAAAACCCCTGGCACAAACCTATCGAAAATAATTTTGTAACAGTTACCTATTCCATAGAAAATGTATGAAAAATTTAGTTCCCGTTTACGTCCTACAGTGGGCATTATACAGGGTTACGCATTTACCCTGTACTAAGCCGAAAGGAGGTCATTGTAATCATGAAAAACTTTTACTATGGGACCAATCGTGAAATCGCGATTAAAAAAAAGTTGTACATATAGGTCAATGACTGTTCCATACATTTTGTCGAGTGGCAATGACTGTTTTCTACGAAACAGCAGTTTTTTTGGCGATTTCAGGGTTGGTCCGATAGTAAAAGTGGTTCATAATGATGAGTATAATAACTTCCTTTCGGCCATTTGCCCTGTATTAACAGGGCAAATGCGTATATTATATTCTGTATATTCAACGTTACATAAATTTTTCTCTCTTCGGAATAACTGCAACGATTTTTTTTGATGTTATTTGTGCTAGGGGCCATAAACTTATGGTATGGGCCACTCGTCACGTTAGTTATTTTGTCCATATTGAGGTCGCATGGATAAATTAAATTCCTTTAGGTAACAGATGATATCATTAATATGTATATGATCGCCAATGATGATCGCGGTTTAACCCTAGAACCGTACCCATATTAAAATTCCAACTAATGGTACCCTGGGGTGCAGGTGTACCCCAATAAAAAAAACGCATAAAGAAAAGGATAATAAACTTTTATTAAAAAATCAACATGCATATGCTTTCTTACATTAATTAAGTCTTTTTAAATCACAGGTTAATCATTAATTAGGAACTGATAAACAATTTTGGCATATTTTGTTTTGATGCTCGTTACAAATAAAAGTTTTACATGTAGCACGTTGTGTGCGTGATTTTCGGTTCTTAGACCTTGGGCAAAAGGAGCACCTTCCTGATTTTGCATTAGATGAAGTTTCCACTGCTACTGGTCTCTTTTTTTTCAAAATTTCTCCAATATTTACTTGTAGTGACGTCGGCAAACTTCTGTATAGAAATCTTTCCTCCAGGTGAGGTTTGACTAGATCAAAGGCGAGAGTCTTCAGATATGTGCGTCTGTTCCTGAAATCTTGCTTATTGGTGGCCGTTGAAGAATGCAGCAACATCATGGAATTAATTCCTACAATATTTAGAATTCCATAAAAGACACAAAGGCTCCAACGGCGAGTTTTGCGGGATACGCTGTATGTATGACAATGCTGGTCAAAAGTATCGACGCCACCCTTTGTTAGATTATAAAAACTAACGATTTCTGGCAAATTCACAGCCTTGTCTTTATCTGCCTGAAAATGCATGGTGGAAAGCATGAGGACGTTTTTCTTCAGATGTAGATAAGCTATCTTCCTCTAAGCGAAAATCTTGTATTATTTCATCCGGTTCGTCCTCCAGTTCCTCGCCCAAAACAATACATTCTTCATCGTCCGTCTGGAGTAGTATATTTTCAATGTCATTTCATTTAATTTACGCCGTTAAGCCATATAAAAAATAAAAAAAAGCTAAACACAAAAAAATATGTAAATAACTAAAAAAAGGCAATATTTTCTAACAGAACATAAAAACAACGTATACATGTAACGAAATAAAATAATTTATCAAAAACAACTAAAAAAACTTAAAAAAACAACAAATAAAAAAAAATACATTTAGTAAAATATTTACGTTGATCGTACCCTGGGGTACTACTGTACCCCACAAGCAACTCACCACGTCTTGTCACCAACAGGACCGCCGTCCGAATGACCTATCGACGCGTCCGCCCGACCCGCGTAAATACCCCGAGCCGCGAAACTCACAGTCAAATAGAAAAGAAGTAAAGGACGAATCATTTTTATTTTTTCAATTTGTACCCCAGGGTACGGTTCTAGGGTTAAGTTGGTTTCTCTCAGATAACAAGTAGTAATGTATTGATTATGAAAGGCTCGTTCATTTATTTTGTAAAAAATGTTTTGTAGTTTTTAAGTATTAATAAGAAATGGTAATGTGTTTGTTTTGTTGCTCCTATCCTACTGCCTCAGAGTTCTAAATAGGTAGTACACTGGAGGAACGACATAAATAAGCGAAGACCAAACCAAAGAGACCTTCAGTTATCTACCAAATATCGGAAGTGCATTACCTACACGAGATGTCTTATCAGAGTGGTCGTACTTATAGTAAACAAATTCCGGTTGGCAAGTTTAAACATTTCCTCGGCCGTTATACTCGCGAACGGCGTGCCCTATGGTCCGTGAAGTTATTGCCTTCACGACTTATTGACGCACTGAAAGTTTTGTTGGCACCGAATTGTTTGTTAAAAATGTATTGGCTTTTCCGATCGTAGATATTTACGTCGGAAATGGAGATGTTATGTTTCAAAGTATCTACTTAAGTACCAAGTATTAAGTTGGGCAAAATCTATAGGTACAAATACAAATACAAAATACAAAATTTATTTATTGTTATATAAGAAGCACAAAATACAGGTAGAATCCCTGCCTGCTGCGTTAGCGTGAGCTGTGTTGCAGCAGACAGTGTCTTCCCCAAAACTGGGAACAGTAACAATTATATATAATTTAAATTAAATATTAATTAAAAACACATACCTTAAGGAACATACATATTATAAATTTAATATCTTTGTGTTGTGTTGTGTTGTGTTGTGTGTGTGTGCGTGCGTGTGTGTGTGTGTATATATGTGTGTGTGTGTGGTCATCAACTTATTCGTTCATTGAATTGTTAACTACTCAGTAGGTACGTACCTACTTAGGTGTCTTCCTATAAAAGTATCTATATGATAGGTATAGTCTAAGTATCGCTCTTGAAACTTTTGAAACTTCCACTCTTGAACATGGTAGGTATACCTATTTACTTTTTGAACAGTCGAACTTACAAAGCACAACCTACCTATAGGTATCTACTTACTACTTACCTGACATTACCTAATAATATGTTTTACAAAGCTATGTAGATGTAGGTACAATATTATTTGCTAGATAGAAAAACTCATGAGCAAAATTTGTTGGATTTCGCCGCTTTAGCCAAAATAGAAATAGGTTTCACGTATGGTGTTTGCACAACACCACGCTTTAGCGCGTTTTCATTCATCTGCCCGATGCACAAACAAACAGCCCAGAGATGTCCTGAAAACTTGTCGCTGGCAATATGTTCGGATTAAAAAATAATATCACGTTTGTTTGCTGCCGGATGTCAAAAAGGCATATTTTCGTTGGCGTTTCGCAATTTGCTCGGATTTGTATAAAATATTGGTAGGCTTTACCTTAGGTTTCACGAAATAAATTAATCTAGGCACCTACCTACGAACCCGCGTAGCCTACATACTTATATTGTCTACAACAGCGCGTCTACGCGTCTACACACTAATTAATGTTTCAGTGGTTGAAGAACTTGGTCAAAGCAAAGTAGCTATCGGTTTGGCCTTTCATTGGCCGGCCCGTCGACCAAAATAAAATGAATGGAATAATTTTATTTTGGTCGAAGGTACCTAATACCTAGATAGGTACCTACCTAATAAAGGCGCCTTATATATTCCTTTTGTCTATGGTAATAGGGAGAATTCTATCTAATATTTTATTTCTGTACCTATCAGAATATTACGTATATAGGTATAGGATATTATTGAGTCTTCATCCCATCTAAGTATAGACACAGAAGACATAATAGTAGTAAAGGTACTTGAAAACAAAAAATGGTTCTTCAATAACTGCGCTTAAAGTACCTACCTACTTAGGTCTTTTCTTCAGGGCTTTGAATTTGGACTATAAATATTAATCCGTGGCTTATATTTTTTGCATCTTGGTGTTCCGCGACTTAGAGGGAGTACCCTTTCTCCGTTCTCTGTCTATTAATTCTTCTCTGATCAAATCGAACGAAAATTTTCTGTGCAAAAAGTTACTGGCCGGAGTAGCCGGTTAGATGCGAGAGGGCCGACTGTACCTACTAGGTAATAACATTGCCTACATTTTCTAATAGAAGATGATGGAAGTAGAGTGTATCCTTAGATTAGAAAATACATAGGTAATCCAAGATTGTATCGTCTCATCTCATACCTAGAGGATCACTCGGTCACAACATAATAATTATTTGTCCTCACTGTGCTTAAGATTTTATTCTACTCTAGATCTAGAATCCTTCACGCCGCTCTAGATTCCAAATGGCGCCCTCGCGGCAAAAATATTATTTTAAGTAGGTACCTAAGTACCTACCTATTTCTTTGTAATACAATCTAGGTAAGTAGGTATCACTAGTACCAATCTAGGTACTTAGTACCTTCTACATGTGTTTTTTCAAAGAAACATAACCGAGAAACGTATAGGTACCTATAGGTACAGGTTTAGATCCGCGGAAAATGCGGAAATAGTGTACCTGCTAAGTCGAAAGGGGTATATAGAGGTCGTTCCCGTCTAGAGGTCTATACTCCTTGTTCTACCAATAGTACAAGTAGGAAAAATAACTACCAGTTGTTCTACCAATAGAACAAGTAGTAGGTACCCATCATGAAATCGCAAAAAAAATCATAGGTATCGGCTGTTCCATAGAAAACCTCGGCAAAATAAATGTGCACTCGGTAAACAGACAGCTAATTTTTTTTTGCGATTTCATGTTTGGTTCTATAGTAAAAGTTGTTTGTAATGATGGGTTTTATTTTATTTTTTTATTATAAATAGGCTTACGATTGGCCGCCAACTTGCCTGATATTAAAGCGATGATGCGGCCTACGATTGAGTACGCTTGCCTAGAAGAAACCTATTCACTCTCGACTTGAAGACACTATACTATGGAACCACTATGGAACACTTTCGGTTTTTAGTACACCCTTTCCGCGTAACCCTGTAGAGGGCAGCCAGTAGCCAGAGTAGGGTACCTACTTAGCTATACTAGCGTAGCTCTTTTCACAAAGTAATCGGCAAATACATATTATTATTTTGTCTATAGAAATAGGTATATTATGTACGTAGGTCTTCCTGTAAGCAGAAAATCGAATCGCCATTAATCTGCTGGCCGGACGGGCACAACGCGCCGATCGCAAATGAATGGTCATTGAAATGAAGACGTATGGAGCAAACATATCAGGCGGACATTTTATTTTATTGCAAACCTGCCCGAAACAGTTACAAAAGGCGCCTGTATTCAACTAGGTACAACAACTAGGTACATCGGGCCCGTGAGGCTCATTCTAAAGTTTCTCATCCAAAGATTTTCCCTTCCACCTTAATTGGGTTAAATGGGTGATGCAGTTTGTTGGAAGCGCATACCCCGCCCCGAAAGTTTGCATTTAGATATAGCGGGATAAATAAGCACCCTGTTTTAGATAAAGAAGAGTTTCTAATAAACCAATGAAATGGCGCAAAAATCAATACCCATTTAGATAGGTAGGTATTTAGGGAAACTTTGTACAGTTGGTACATGCAAAAATGCAAGTACATTTTCCGATAGAGCAATAAAATATCATTTTTTAAAGATCAGGTTATTGTCATAAAAGTATTAATTATTAACAGTTTTCATATTCAAATTTGCTTTCTTTTAAACTCATTCATAAGAACTACATAAAATCGAAACCACTAATAGTAGACATCAGCTAGAACTAATAGTCGACATAGTCAAGTCAAAGTCAAATTTAACTAAGTAAGTATATATTATTTAACTAATAAACTACAAAATAAAGTTATTATAAGCTGTAACAGAATATCTTATTTATATTACTCAATCCTATCATCCTATTATAATTATAGTCAATTTGGCAATACTAACAGCTCAACTTATTAAAAAAATTACAATGAAATCAGTATTACAGCGAAAATCTAATGTATGCTTACGACACCATAATTTATTCTAATTAAATAATTTTGGCATGTTTTATACTTCAAACTCGCTTCAGACATTCAAATACCATCATATTTAAAAATTACTATAGGAGGTAGGACTTCTACGGTAGCATTACCTCCTAGAAGAACAGTATAGCATTATTTTTCATCCACGCAATTTGTTTGGTACAGTGCTCGTTCTCCTTTAGCTGCTTGGACTTTGTTTCCTTTTGGATGTAGGAAAACAGCAGTTTCATCCATATAAAACACTATCCGAGGTTGATTCGAAATTTTCCCAACCAATTTCTCAACTGAGATTTTGTTACACATAATTTCGGCCTATCATGTTTCTACTGTTGGGACTCTCTCAGAGAAAAGATGTGCACTAATCCCATGCTCAATAAATCAATGCTGGCCCAGTGCATATTGATGAATGTCATATGTCTTAGAACTTTTGAGGTTCTTGGACATACTGGTTTCCTCACAATGTTTTTACCGTTTTTGAGCAATGGCATCGAACCTCACATAATTTATTTAGGTACCAAATAAGTCTTAGGTCCAGGGCCGAGGATCGAACCGGGTGCCATCTGATTTTAAAGAGCACATGCTACCGCTCACCCTCCATCGTTCTTCATGCTCTTTGTTACACATGCTCTGGACGAAGTAAAATTTTTGGGCTGTCTTGTAACCATTTCAGGGTGACGTCCTTTTACCTGCCGTCTTTGAAAGGGGTTACTTCATTTAAATCTTCTACTTACTAGTTTCTTAACACAATCTGTAAACGTTCTTTTCCTGTTAGAAACCCTTGTGTTAGTCCATGTCACCAGTATGATTACTATTTTATCAGTTATATAGCAGTCTCTTCCCATTTTACGTTCTAGTGAAGTATTTCCTTTTGCTTCTTCTCTCTTAACACCAATGGGTGACACGGGTGTCTACTTTTAGATATTCGTAATTTAAAGTACTAATGGTAGACACTTTCAGAGATTAATAACAGGTTAGTGGAAACTGTCCATGCGGTAGGTTCTAAGTTTTTTAGACCTGGCCGGCGCACAGATAGACCTCAAAAATTATCCGACCATACCCGTAACCTCATGGCTGATCGACGCTCGTTACAACTACAATGTTCCGATGACGCTGACTCATATAGGCAGCTCAATAGACAAATTTGGAAGTCATTGCGGCACGACATACGTACCTTTAATACGAACAGTATTAAAGAGACGATTGAGCAAAACAAAGGCTCCAAAGTGTTTGCAAGACACATGTCTATTGGGCAAAGCCAGCTGACAAAGCTGAAGAGGGAAGATGGTAGTGTAGCGTCGACCAAAGCCGAGGTATTAGGGGAAATCGAAAGGTTCTATGGACAGTTATACACTTCGGTTGCTAAACCTGTGAGCAGCTCGGCCAAAGACCCAAGAGCCAAGCTGAGCCGACACTATACCGAAGATATCCCGGACATCAGCCTGTACGAGATTAGGATGGCCCTGAAACAGCTCAAGAACAACAAGGCGCCGGGGGACGATGGAATCACATCAGAGCTTCTGAAAGCGGGTGGAACACCGGTACTCAGAGTCCTTCAGAAGCTCTTTAATTCTGTCTTACTCGAAGGTATAACGCCAGAAGCATGGAACAGAGGCGTGGTGGTGCTGTTCTTTAAGAAAGGTGACAAAACCTTGCTGAAGAACTACAGACCCATCTCGCTTCTGAGCCATGTTTATAAGCTGTTTTCGAGGGTCATCACGAATCGTCTCGATCGCAGGTTCGATGACTTCCAGCCTATCGAACAAGCCGGTTTCCGAAAAGGCTATAGTACCATAGACCACATCCACACGCTACGCCAAGTTATACAGAAGACCGAAGAATATAACTTGCCACTATGTTTAGCGTTTGTGGACTATGAGAAAGCCTTTGATTCGGTCGAGACATGGGCGGTGCTAGAGTCTCTCCAGCGATGCCGTATTGACTATCGGTATGTCGAAGTGTTGAAGTGTTTGTACAATAACGCCACCATGTCGGTCCGAGTACAGGAGCAGAGTTCGAAGGCAATTCCATTGCGAAGAGGCGTGAGACAGGGAGACGTTATCTCTCCGAAACTGTTCACTGCCACAATGGAAGATGCTTTCAAGCTCCTGGAATGGCAAGGACTCGGCATCAACATCAACGGCGAGTACATCACTCACCTTCGGTTTGCCGACGATATTGTGGTCATGGCAGAATCGATGGAAGATCTCAGCATGATGCTCGAAGGCCTCAATCGAGTCTCCCAACAGGTGGGCCTGAAAATGAACATGGACAAGACAAAGGTTATGTCAAATATCCATGTTGTGCCCGCCCCAGTATCAGTTGGGAACTCAGTTCTTGAAGCTGTTGACGCGTACGTCTACCTAGGACAAACCGTCGAACTAGGTAGGTCCAACTTCAAGAAAGAGGTCAATCGGCGAATCCAACTCGGCTGGGCAGCGTTCGGTAAACTACGCAACGTCTTCTCGTCCAAAATACCTCAGTGCCTTAAGACGAAAGTCTTCGACCAGTGTGTGTTACCAGTGATGACATACGGCACTGAAACGTGGTCTCTCACTATGGGCCTCATAAGCAAGCTCAAAGTCGCACAACGAGCTATGGAGAGGGCTATGCTCGGGGTTTCTCTACGAGATCGAATCCGAAATGAGGAGATCCGTAGACGAACGAAAGTCACCGACATAGCCCACCGGATTAGTAAGTTGAAATGGCAGTGGGCAGGGCACATATCACGCAGAACAGATGGCCGATGGGGCCGAAAGGTTCTGGAATGGAGACCACGGACTGGTAAGCGCAGCGTAGGACGTCCACCCACAAGATGGACAGACGACCTAAAAGAGACCGCAGGGAAACGCTGGATGCAGGCCGCTTCCAACCGGCCCTTTTGGAGATCGATGGGGGAGGCCTATGTCCAGCAGTGGACGTCCTACGGCTGAAATGATGATGAATGGTAGACACATTAAAATTTTCTAGAAAATCTCACATTTAGGAGAAAATAATATGCCTAATAATACAACTAAACCTGTTATTTTCCAAATTCAATACAGATAGAAGACAAAATAGTAAAAAAAGTTTAGAACAAAACCATACCTGCGAAAATTAAAACTCTTAGAATCACGGATCATGCAGTCACCTCCTGGAGTTGTTTATTGTGAACTGATGCCATTTTGAACATTGTTTAGGAAAGTGGGTGTAAGTTTTTGGTCACGCGTCGCAGATGAAGCTAGGTGTGTCTTTCAAGAATAATAAAGTAATTTCAACTAGTTTTCTTAATATTATAAAAAAAAAACATATGTGTCTACCATTTTAATAGAAATGATTTAAAAAGAACTATTTCTGTTATGAAAATTATAACTTATATTGATAAGCATATTATTATATTACACAGGAAGCTAGGTTTGCTTTGATTTTTGTATGGTAAACGTCAAACCTAAATTCGCAGTCAATGACGAAATATAACTACTTCGCTGTCCACTTACCTTTTTAAGCAGGGCTGTTGTGCTATCTTCTTTAGTAAGTTTATGTTAGTAGGTACCACAGAATTATCCATAATTTATACCTATCTACTAAAGTTCTAAATTCATAAATAAATAAATAAATAAATAAATATTCGGGACATTTTTTCACACACGGTCATCTGACCCCAAACTAAGCAAAGCTTGTGATATGGCTGCCAGAGACTGATATACATACATATATAGTTTTTAAATACATACTTAAATAGATAGAAACAACCAGATATAGAACAAACACAAATGTTCATCACACAAATGTTTGTCCTAGGCGGGAATCGAACCCACGCCCCCAAGCTCAGAAGGCAGGTTCACTACCAACTGGACCAACGGGCTATCATATTCTCTATTGAGGAACAAAATGCCATATTTGTTCGGGAACACCACCCACGCTCCCTACTTTGTTTGCCTAGTTTCGGTATCGGTTTATCAAAGTTTTATTTGATAAAAACAAATCCAAAATTCAAATTCACTCTTTTACATAAAAGGTAGAGTAGTAAATAGAAACTTACAGGTAAACCGGTATAGAATTCGACAGATAAACTTTGGGTACCTGGATAGATAACTCGTACATTTCGATTATATCGGATATTGATATCCTCAATTCTCGTAAATCCTGGGCCCTATAGCAATTCAAAAGGACACGTTTCTGAAACACCATTTCCCTAATCACTCATCTATCTTTCATGAACACAGCCAATCCTTCAATGGGGCAATAGCGGAAGATGGGGGTTCGCAGGGGCCGGGCCCATTTGAAGTGGTTGCCAATGCGCTGTCATGTCACGTTATCCAGTATGTTAGGCCGGTAAGGGATAGCGGAGTGCTTGCCACAGACCGATTCCACGATAAATGGAGGCCATGCTCAAACGAGCGTTTACATACAGGACAACTATTTACAGTAAAATATGGGGTTGCTTCGCGGACCGATCGATAGTGGCGACTACGTCTCTACCGACATACCTATATATATATTACCGGAAATGGTCAGGGAAATACTTAGGTAGGTTTAATCTGTTTGAAGTGAAAGAAAATAGTGAAAGAGGTATGAACGAGGTCTTATTATCACTTAATTTCAAGGTAACATCATCGTCATCATCAGCCAGAAGACGTCCACTGCTGAACATATAATAGGCCTCCCCCTTTAACCTCCACACTGAACGACAGCCTGCCTTTTGCATCCACTGGATGCCAGCGACTCTCATAATTTCGTCGGTCCGTCCTGCATGTGGGAGGCCTACCTACGCCTACGTCTTCCGGTTCGTGGTCTCCACTCAAGAACCTTTCTTCCCCATCGGTTATCGGATGCAACTTGAAAATTTTAACAGCTATGTCGTTGACTCTGGTTCTTTGGCGAACATCCACGTTTCAAATTCTATCGCGCAAAGAAACTCCGAGCTCCGAGCTCTCTCCTTTGCCCGCAGTGTGACAGTTCAAGATAACATTGCCTATGAAATATTTGAAATGCTACTTTTGTGTTGGAAAGATCTGAACGTTGGACGATTAAACGTTCTACATAATTATCTGAATGTGAAATACCTACCTTCACAAAGTGCATTAATTCCGCTAACTGCTTCCGCCGCTATTGACAATGTCTCATAGCGCTCGGAAAGTTACCGAGCAGTTTACGATACATTTCCGCCTTGAAACATTACCGTTTCTCGACGTGAAATAAAGTTTATAAATGATGTTCATGCTCGTCATTACTCCCAGAGTCGGTTGTTATATCAGGGACATTAGCCCGGGCCCCTAATGTGGTGTTGCGCCTGGTTGTGCGACGGCGGCGCGCGGAGGCTGTCGATGTTTCACAGATTTATCGCCCCGACTCCGCCCCGGACGCGCGCCGCAAGGCTCACACTCATTTCCAGAAGGACTGAGTTTCATTTTTATTTTCGTCTTGCGACTGTAATGGACCGACTGGCGTAGTTAGTTGAGAAATAAGTAAACTTAAAATGTAGATACGAATCAATTTGAAAATGAAATTCGCAGAACAGATACTGCCACAAACTGCGTCAGGTGGCCTGGCCACTGCAAAATTAATGCCACCAAAGGGAAATGTTTGACGGTATCGTCTTTTTAAACTTTTTTCTGAGAATGTAGCCTATTTCAAAATTTAGAGAGCTCAGAGCGGAAGGTTTATGTCTTCAAGCAGCCGTCTGGCCATGAAAAAGTCGTAAATGTTGCGTAGGTAAGTACATACCTAGCCTACTGACTTGTACGAGAGAAATTTTGTGCTCGAGCGACCACGCGATCTGTGGAACATGCAAAATTTTACGACTCCAGCTTCCACTTCTCGCTGCCTCATACCTTTCTATCCGGTTTTATGAGCACAGCTGTTAAAATTATAGACAAATACCTGCTGACAAGAAACGTGTTAACATCCACCTTAACATTCTCCTCACACAAGTAGGTAGGTACCTAAGTATTTAATCATCATTATCATCATCATTTCAGCCTATCATGTTCCCACTGCTGGGACTTAGGCCTTCTCTTAGAGAGAGAGAGAGAGAGAAAGAGAGAGAGAGATAGAGAGGATGGTCACCTAATCCACGATGCTGGCCCAGTGCATGTTGGTGAATGTCATATGAGGTTCTTAGACATACTGGTTTCCTCACGATGTTTATCTTCACCGTTGTTGAGCAATGGCATCGAAACTGCACATAATTTATTTGGGTACTACATAAGTCATTTGTGCACGGCGGAGGATCGAACTGGGTGCCGTCAGATTATAAAGAGCACATGCTACCGCTCGGTCACCATCGCTCCAGTATCTAATAACTACATTTATACTTGGACCTAAAGTGCTAAGTAGGAAACTTGTAAAGGTTAATTACACCGTGACTGAGATATAAATAAACTAATAAAGATAATTTTTAGAAAAAAAAAGAACCGACTTCATGATTATACCTTCATTTACAAACTAAAACTAAAAAGTATAAAATAATATTTAAATAACTTCAAAGCAATGAGCATTAAAGGACAATCAACGAAATTATTAATACATATATTACCTACTTATATACTTATTTACAATTTATAATCAGTTATTTTTGGAGTCGGTGCCAGCAAAGGGTTAATCCTGCCTTTGTAGGAAAATACTTTTCTACAGTCTATTTTGATATTATGTTTTCTGCACTGAAGTTTAATTTTTGGCACCTGTAGTCTTACAGCTGATGTGCGGAATTCACGTTGACGGTTGTGTCTAAATACATATAAATTTTGATGCGCTTCTTTTCAATTATTAGTCTTCGTTCGATTTCTTTTATATTTATCTCTATTTCACATTCATATCATAAATTTTAATAGATTAATCAAGTAGGTATCTATTAAGGTTATTTTTGCTTTGGCTGGCACCGACTCCAAAAATAACTGATTATAAATTGTAAATAAGTAGGTAATATATGTATTAATTACAGGCTGATGATGATGATGATGATATGTATTAATAATTTCGTTGATTGTCCTTTAATGCTCATTGCTTTGAAGTTATTTAAATATTATTTTCTACTTTTTAGTTTTAGTTTGTAAATGAAGGTATAATCATGAAGTCGGTTCTTTTTAGGGTTCCGTACCTCAAAAGGAAAAAACGGAACCCTTATAGGATCACTTCGTTGTCCGTCTGTCTGTCTGTCCGTCTGTCAAGACCCTTTTTCTCAAGAACGCGTAAAGGTAGCAAGTTGAAATTTATACTAAATACTTGAGTCTACGGTTTCTTTCGGCTGTAAAAAAATAAAAGTTGTAAGTCAACGCAATCAAAAGATATGAACGTTTATGTCGCATATTTTGCGATTTCACAGGGGAACCAAAACCTATAGGGTACTTCCCGTTGACCTAGAATCATGAAATTTGGCAAAAAGCAAGGTCTCATAGCACATATATAGGAATAAATCCGAAAGTTATAAATATGAAGGTATATCATTTAAAAATGATTATTTTGCTATTACAAACTTACATTTTGTAGTTGGAATGTATGGAAGAACCTTATTGTCAACTACAAACTTAAGTTTGTCTTTCAATATTTTAACTTCAGTTAGTTTTTTTTTTGGTCTCGCGCTCTTTATGTCGTATATTTTGCGATTTCACAGGGGAATCAAAACCTATAGGGTACTTCCCGTTGACCTAGAATCATGAAATTTGGCAAGAGGCAAGGTCTCATAGTACATATATAGGAATAAATCCGAAAGTTATAAATTTGAAGGTATTTAAAAATAATTATTTTGCTATTACAAACTTACATTTTGTAGTTGGGATGTATGGAAGAACCTTATTGTCAACTACAAACTTCAAAGTTGTCTTCCCAGAGACTGTGGGATCGGCCGATCTGCGAACTAGCATGGAAATCACTACTAGATACGTGTCCTAGTATTGCAGATCGCGCTCGTATTCTTGCTGTCTCTGTTTGGGAATCGGGACTTTGGTTGCAAGCCATGCCCTCTTTTAACACAGGTAGCCTTTTAGATCCAACCGCATTTCGTCTAGCTGTCAGCTTACGCTTGGGTGCAAGGTGCTGTGAGGCCCATCGCTGTCAGTGTGGTACTGCTGTTGACCAGCTCGGTCACCATGGTCTCTCTTGCTCGAGAAGCGCTGGTCGTATTGGCCAACACGCTAGCCTGAACGACATCATACGCAGGGCACTTTCCACCACCAATGTCGCAGCTGTGCTCGAACCGAGTGGTCTTGCGCGTGACGATGAAAAGAGGCCTGACGGTATGACACTTGTGCCCTGGAGGTTGGGGCGGCCCCTTGTATGGGACGCAACTTGTGTCGATACTTTGGCGCCGTCACATCTTCCTGAGACACAAGGTAGGGCTGGCGCGGCTGCCAATTCGGCAGAGCAGCACAAGCGTCGCAAATATGCTAACCTCGGCAGTGGTTACATATTTGAGGCGTTTGGGGTCGAGACATTGGGCCCTTGGGGACCGGGAGCTCACCTCATTTTCAAAAATCTTTCAGAGCGCCTGGTTAATGCGACGCGTGACCAAAATGCTGGCGTGTTTCTGGCTCAACGCATTAGCATTGCCATTCAACGTGGTAATGCCGCCAGCATGTTGGGTACGCTGCCAACTGGTGGGCTTGAGCATTTGGATTGTCTTTAGACCTTCAACGGTCTATGGGCAGTCTAACTGTATTTGTAGTGTTAGTTTTAGCTTGTATTTTGTTTAGTTATTAAAGGCACTTGCCCAGTAAAAAAAAACTACAAACTTAAGTTTCTCTTTCAATATTTTAACTTCAGTTAGTTTTTTTTTTGGTCTCGCGCTCTGAGGGTTCAGTCTAACGGAACCCTCAGAGCACGAGTCCTACTCGTACTTGTCCGGTTTTTTTTTCTAAAATTTATCTTTATTTTTAAATGTTTAGTGGGATTTATTCCGCAGAGATAAAAAAGTGCGTTTCGGGCTCGCGCACCGAGCGGCATATTTTGAAGAGGGTAAGTACTTTCCTGTAAGATCTTAAGCTCCTAACAGCTTCTACTGCCTACCTACTACATAAGTACTTACCTATACATACTTAGGTACTTATCGGCCAAAAATAGGCCACTTCACGTTGGCGGTTTGGAGAATTTCCCAAGAATCTTTAAACCGATTAAGGCAAAGTTAGTTGTTGTACCGAATGTAAATAAAAACGAGCGGCATAAAAATTTACTTTAATCTTTTCTCAGGTACGTAGGTAGGTACCTACTTAATAGGTACTTGCAAATGTAGCCGTAGTACAAAAGACATAATAGGCCGTAGGTAGGTATAGCATGCTTTTGCTTTACAAGTAGTTAGGTAATATAATTACCTACTAGCTGAATCCCGCAGTGTTGTCCAGTTTTTCCGCATTTCTCGGGGAAAAATTTATTAAGATCGGCTTAGCCGTTTAGTCGTGAAAAGTGAACAAACAAATAGAGAGACAAAGAAAGAGACAGAGTTAATTTCGCTTTTATAATATATTAGTTAGGATTAGGATAAAACAAACTGAAAAAAATGGTGCACATATGCACAAACAAGTGTCTTAGTTGGCCAAAAAGTTATTCAAACAACCAAGGAATTTATTGTATCGAGTAATGTTATACTTTAAATTACTTAAGATAATGGAACAAATGTATTAGATATCAATCCTACTAATATTATAAGCGCGAAAGTTTGTAGGTATGTATGGATATATGTTTGTTCCTCTTTCACGCTGCAACGTAACAACGGATCGACCTGATTTTTAGCATGGGAATAGCTCAAGAGTGGAGTGACATAGGCTACTTTACATCATAATCATTTTTCATCACTACGCGGGTGAAACAGCGGGGCGCAGTTAGTCTTGTATAAATAATAAGGTTTCTCGTCAGATATAATAGATTATATATTAAAAGTATTGTTATCTTGAAAACTTTTTCACGTACTAGAAAATGATCAATTAAAAATGTAGGTATCTATTTACAAAAATATGAGTTTTTTTTTTATAGTAAACTTTTCTTATTTTTCCCAGCAAACTCTTTCATTTATGATGGTAGTAGGATAAGAAAATTATGTCCGCCATCTTGGGGCGCCCGCCATATTGAATTTAGTGTGACAATTATATTTTTCGTATTCTTCTCAACAAATCCGTTCATTTGATACCCATAATTATATCATGGTGGTGCATACAAAATAACTGGTGGGTTACCATAATCTCAAAAACATTTGTCTTGCTCTCTCGGCTAATGAGAGCAAGACAAAAGTCAATGTAAGGTTATTATAACAATGTTTTTGAGATTACGGTAACCCACCTTGACCGCCACCTTTGAGAGTCTTTTTCTCTTCTTCTCATCTTTGAGAGGATATTAAATTTAAAATGACGTCATTTAGTTAACCATGAATTATCGTCCAAACTAAATGTGTATGCAAAATTTCAGCTCAATCGGTTGGGGATAACTGTTTTAAAATGTAATTGCAGGATGTGACCCATACTAACAAAGGAAAGTTAAATAACAGGTTGTAAAAAAAGATGTTAGGTATGTTATGATGGTCACATCTGCCTGCTGCAACCTATCAACCTATAGGTACGTTAAGTTGTCTCACACTTTCAAGGGTAGCATAAAGCTGGAAAACTCGAAAGTGCTCGTTTATGTAACTTAAAAGCAGACCGGCTACTTATTAGATACAGAGGCATCGACGACACCGTTATTGGAAATTCGATTTACATTCCATACCGTCGGCGAGTAAATAAGGCTTAACACGCACACACAGAACATTCCTGCACTGTTACTGCGTTTCACCATTCTATATACCTCGTTGGCTCTAAGCCCGCTTACAACCTTTGGTATCAACAGAGTAATTAAAATGAGTTTTAGGCTTACATATGCGATACTATAACGGTTATATGCAGCAGGTATCTACTACTTGCCTATAGGTAAGTACAAAACTGACTGAGCCGAATCTAAGGCTTAAAGGTAAACGATTAGACACGTACTACGTAATATTAGGTAGGTATTATAATAAAGTTATGAGTCAAAAAAAGTAAACGGGCTCAGACCCAACGAATTAGAATGGTGAATCGCAGTAACAAGTATATTCCAGTATTTATTATAATAAATATCTAGTACCTATTACCTTTTTTTTTTCGAGGGGGAAATCTTCCAAAGATATCCGGCTGCATTCAGCCAGGTTATGTGGGATTGTACCCACTAAAACCCCCCCGGTGACCAGGCTTGATGCTTGACAAGAGGGCTCCGGGATCTCCAGAAGAACGCACCGAAGCCCTCGGCACTGCACTACGGCTCCTCCCGAGACAACTGTGTTGTCTCAGCCCCTCCACCCACGACAACGTTGGTCACACAACGTTGTCATTCTCTCCCTGGGCACGCTTAAGTGGATGGTCAGAGCTCCAACTTTGAACATCCCGAGCCCGGAGGTCCCCTTTTAGTAGCCTCTTACTACAGGCAGGGGTTACCGGTGCCGTATTCTATTGCCCCGGCGCCAGGGCTAAAGAGCTAGAGTGGCCGTTACTATTGCCCCGGCGTCAGGGCTAAAGAGCTAGAGTGGCCGTTGTTATTGCCCCGGCGCCAGGGCTACAGAGCTAGAGTGGCCGTTGCTATTGCCCCGGCGCCAGGGCTAAAGAGCTAGAGTGGCCGTTGCTATTGCCCCGGCGCCAGGGCTAAAGAGCTAGAGTGGCCGTTGCTATTGCCCTGGCGCCAGGGCTAAAGAGCTAGAGTGGCCGTTCCTAGTGCGTGTGTAATAAAATAAAAATAAAAATGTCTTAGAATAACTACCTAAAAATTGTTTACCTATAGACCTTTATTTAGCCACAGTGAACGTAATTTGTTCTGTAGGTACCTCAATTACGAACATTGTCGAAAAGTCAATGATAGCACAGTTTATGAAAATTGACAGCCGTGAAAGGAACTAAACATTTTTAATACCACTACTAACACTTACTAACTACGAATATGATCTGAATGTGAACTACGATTGCTCTTGTTGGAGTCAGAAAGTGTACTTACTTATTACACATCATAAATATATCAACAAAACATTTACTAGACATATAACAATATACAATTAGTCAAATACAATACCTTAATCGTAATATTTGACGATGTTGAAGTTAATAAACGTAGGTATGTCAGTTACAGTTACAATTATCTTTTAGTAGATGTTTAAACAAAAAGTACACTGTTAACCCTGCCCACATTATTATAATTATTCTATTTATAAGTATCCTAGCAATTAATTAGTGTGCCTAACAACCACACATTCTCATTACAATAGCTTAATTTTAGTTGCGTCAATCAAGTTACGCAGGTATAGGAGGTATTAAACTCTAACTATACTTACTATGTTTCCACTTAGCTCTACAATGGATGAATATTTTTAGATAATATTTGGGGTAGGGATAGACCGCACATAATGCCGCGTACCTAAGGAACGCACGTGAGCGAACGAATTTGTCAGCGAAAGTGAGCGCACGAGCGAAGGATTCTCTCGCGTTCTACAGTGCTCGCCGCTCGCGCTCGTTTGTTACACGGCATCAGATATCACTTTTGTTCAGAGAAATTCCTTGAACAATATTTGCTGAGCTATAATTTTGCCAATATTATAAACGCAAAAGTTTGTATGTAGGTAAGCGTGTTTGTTTTACAGACCTTTACTGGGATAGATCTCGCAAGTTAATCTACTTTGCATATCTGTTTCCTTCAATGCTCTACCTTATTAGGTGGTGTATATTTGCCATCTAATGATTAAGAGTTGTAAGTTATTCATAATGATGAGTACTATAGAACCCTTTTGGCTTAGTAGGTACACCCTTTCCGCGTAACCCAGTGTATAAAAGCTAAATACACTCACAAATTCACCGAATCATTACGAAATTTGGAAAACTACTTGATCTACTAAGCTGAGGCTGGTACATTTCTTATGGGGTGTAGAGGTCAATTAAGAAAGGATTTGCGAAAGGACTAAAATAAGGACGTATAACGTGAAAGTCTACGTGTATGAAGTCACCGGCAACAGCTAGGTTTAAGCTTTTATTTTAATTGCAGCTTTACTTACCTATTTTAAAGCTCATGTCTAGAACAATAAATCTGGATGTAAGCCCGCTAGGCTCTCGAGGCGGCGGTTGTGTGCGCGGCACCATACCACATGGTGCTATTGCACACCGATCAATAGTCCAATGGCAGGCTTATTCTAAACTGGAGGGCGAGCCAAGGGATTTCAGTTAGGTATACTCCATGATAAAAATATTTTTAAAGCCGTAGAGCATAAGCTCACTAAGGCCTGCCTAGTCAGTTTACGTGAAAGGTAAAGGTAAGATATCTACAACCAACAACAAGTTCGGTTTCCGACGGAATAAAAAAAATTGGTTAAGACGGTTTTTGATAGAAATGACCTAAGTACTACTCTCTCAAGGAGTATTTTGGTATACAATATTAGATTTATACGATTTTGTTTGTTTTATTGTTTGTTTTGTAACATAAACTAAGCACTGTGCTATTACATTACAAGATGTAGTTCACTAGTAAATGCACAATTTACTATATTTTTCAACTATGACGTGTGATATTGTATAAAGTTTACCAATAAATAATCTGTATTTGTATTTAACTAACGAGAAGTGACGTCGATCGAAAGTGGTTAATTCCTATGTTTTAGTTGAAATCAAATCAGAAGGGCGTCATAAGTATGTTCATTGTGCATTTAGCTTCATGCAAGCTGAGCAGCTGTGCCTCTGCGGCCGTCATGCGGTGCGCCGTAACGACGCTCTCCGCAGCCTCAAACACCCGACCATTCAACAGAAACAGCTCTAATTACTGTTTTCGTATTATATTGTAGGCATTGCTGCTGGTAGTAAACGCATGGGGTTGATACACAGACTAGATAAAGCTACTAGTGATAGAAAGTCATTGCGTTGATACTAATATAATTGAAATATAACAAAAAACTTTACGGTATACAGGTATACGGTATACAGTAAGCTATGCAGATAGGATGTACTAAGCTCAAAGGGGTCCATAGTACCTAACATTATGAATAATCTTTACTCGGGGATCAAACCTGAAATTGCGTAAAAATATCAGCAGTTCCATACATGTTATCGAGTGTCAATGACCGTTTTGTATAGAACAGCTGATACTTTTTTCACAGTATTCTCTTATATGTAAAGTTGTTATTATGCATGAAACAACTATTATTATTATTCAATAACAAAAACTAACTTTTTTAACTAATAATTTTATTTTTTTGCTATTGTTCTGAACGGTCTATCTTTACTCACTTTGTGGTTTTGATAAAATGTCTCTTATTTTATAAGTAATTCAAAAGCAAATAGAATTTTACTGTGGTCGAATTCTTATGAAGATTTAAGAAAACTAGCATTCTTATCGAAGTGACCTTAATTTTAAACCTAGGCTTTTCTAGTAAACTACCGCCAAATTTTCACATTAATCATTTACTACGTCCTAGTTCTGGGCCATCATCTAGCGATATATCATCATAAATCACGCTGAACGCTGCTCTGGATATTCAGCGTCTCGCGCACGCCCTCCATTTGGACGGCCGATGTCCCATGCTTGTCCGCATATGTTAAACAATACATAGTTTGCTTAGGCCGAGAATACCAAATGTATTGTATGATATCGCGCATACGTAATGCGATTGAAGACCGCGATGTGCGAAATATTTTATGATCATCAGGGGTTGTCGAGCGAGAGTGGAACCTTTCGTAACAAAGAAAGTTTCATACTATCAATTTGCCGTCCTAAATAAATGAAATTACGAACCGTTGGAATAGTCCTACGAAGCACATGATAATATAGGCTGAACTTCGTTTGGCGCGTTTGCCAAAATTGTATCAAAGAAAAACTGACTCACAAATATCAACCATAATTTTGTAGAAGCGTGAATGTGCTATATTTTAAATGTAATGGGGCGGCCGTTTGGTGCGAATTGTAATAAATTACGGCACATTTATCTCACGTCGGTCCAATTAATTGGCAGTGTGTGGACGCCGAGCTCTATATTGGCCAGTATTAAAATAAACTGTATTAAAACTGAAACCGTTAGCGGAAATAGTTACGTAACATTGCATTGATTTCACAGTCGCAACATAATTACGAAACTCACTATTATTTCATTTCGAAATCACTTATATTTTTGGTAGATATGAAATGTAGCAGTCGCAGTAAGTCTTGTGCTTCATTTTCTCCTATAGGTAGGTAACATTTCTAAGACTAAAATCTTGGCGTGCCGAGCGAGACAGTGACTCAGCGTCTTTTTTATGTAAGATTTCCCCCAACTGGTGATTTAGCTCTGGTTCTTTTCGGCTGTTAAATATAAATCTAACTTATGGATGTTGAAAAATCATTCCTCGCGTCATAAATTGTACCGTGCCAGCAGGGGTGGGCACCAGTGAAAAATTGCACTCGCTGTGTAATCGGTGTGTCGAAGCAGAGGGTGCTAATGTTGCAAGTTCTATTTATCTCGTAACACATTTATCGGAAACTCCACTACACAGGCAGTTCCTGACAATGACTCAGCGTCACGCCACCGATGCCAATAAAAAAGGAAAAGTTATATGAAATTCGTTCCGATAGAAATCGCCAACGAAACTAACCAGGTACTTTAGAAAGAAAATTGAAGCAATAAAGCAAAGTGTCCCCGATGATAAATCCATGCGGTTATTGTGTTGATTTAATACCTCGGCAGCGGCGTTTTGTTAAACCCGCCTCGAGTATCTTACGAGGAGTGACAGGCCGAGCCTCGGAAGCCCGTCATGGCGTGTAGGCGCGACACCGTCCGTCGTTCCTACCCTCGGACGAATTATAAGCCTACAGACCCTGAATACTAAGAGGGACGGATAAAAATTCACCCCTCAGGTAGCCAGGGCTAAGTCGACAGATAAGTTCGTCTTGCAACCACGAGACAAGGATGAAATCCTGAAGGAACGAATCAATCTCTCGCGCGTGGGATTGGGAGATCAAGCGAACAGGTAAACAAAAATGCTATACGAGTTGGCTTTTCGTGTTGATCCGAGGCTAACAACGTGGAAATAAGGGAGTCTGTATGTAGGATTTAGTATTACAAAGCTGTTTGATTTGAGACGGGTAAATATTGGGATGATTTTATAATATGCGGCGAACTGGCTTGGGAGGACGGTTCGGACGAGTATTGTTCGCAGTGACGGGCGGCCTATTTACTGGCACATAGAAGGTGTAACGAGCTGAGTCAGCTGGTATGAGAAGTCTGACTTACGAAATGTGGCAACTGTACTTTACACAATCTCGAGTTTAAAAAGGCGGTAGGCGACCCACTCCTTGCTATTCTATTATTCACTTGCACTACGCCTATCGTGTGAGAATCAAAAAAAATTATGAGAAGAGTCTCAATGAGTGAACCCTTCTAAATATGTAAAATTTAATTGTTGGTATGATCACTCATCCCTGTTACGAGTTACGGTGCTGAAACGTCGTCACTTACAGTTGCAGCGGTCTACAAGTTCAAGGTCGCTCAGCGAGCATTAGAAAAATAGCGTAGGACGTATAGCAAACCTATAGCGTAGGACGCCCTGAGACTCGTTGCAGTGACGATATAGGAAAGGTAGCTGGCAGTGGCTGGAAGAGAAATGCGGAAGATCGGGCTGAGTGGCTTGCCTTGGGACAGGCTTATGTCCAGCTGTGGACTAGTATAGGCGACGATAACTTATAAATTTTACAGGCGCATCCCCGAAAAACACGTTCTAAACTCTAATCTATTTATTTTGAATCTTGCGTAAAGCGAAAAGAGTTGACTTTGTCCTGCATGTCGCAGACTTGAAAGTCGAAGTCGGTATTGGGTTTTAGGGTTTTAGTTACTCCAAGCTGTTTGCCACTGACTCAAAATTACCCAAATATTTATTTCGCTTTTTTGTCATTTCAACGTAGGATTCTTAATTTTTTGTGGAAAATTTTCTTGACGAACTTGTCAGACAGCTTTCAAAGTAAATGTTTCTGTAGGTACCTATCGTGGTTACGCGGAAAGAGTGTTGAAAAGTTGAGTACACACATACACGGTAACACACTTACATACACATTTTCGGATTTATAATGGCGCATGGGCGAACCTTGCAGGTTGTATTTTTTATTGTCTATAACATTTAAGGCGAGGTTTTCCCACTTTTAAGCAACACTTGTTACTATAGATTACCATAAGGCCTAATATATTGTATTAAAGTCGCATTTAGTGGAGCAAAACCAACTAACACACAGTCGCGCGTTTCGCTACTTCTATTTTTGAGGATTTTCTTATATTTTTCTAAAAGTATAACTGTAATGTAAAATGTACCTTTACGATTCCCTTCATAATTATGGTATCATTTATTAAGATATCGTAGACATCATTTAGTAAACATGTATTTAAATTAATCCACAAAGCAGAGAGAAAAGCGTAAAGCAGTGTTACTTTTATATATTTTTTCTATCGAGCGAAATGTCCGGTCTTTACGAATTCTTAGATAAAACATTTAATTTTGCTATGACACCATTTTTATAATTTTAAGCTAACCATGGAAGTACGCAGACTAAAACAATGACAAAAATTGCTAAAAGTGGGAAAAGAGGGCCTTAAATAGTTACATAGGATACTTTTAATCCCGAAAAAAAAAGGTTTCCCGTAGGATAGTAGGTGAAACAACGGGGCACTGTTGTATTATAAATCTTTCGCGACTTAAGTAGATGCTTCCATCGTGACAAGTCAACCTTTATCCAAGTGTAGCTAAATTTTTCACTAAAACAATCTCCGCAAACAGTTTTATGGACGACAAAACAACATGCGAAATTTTAAGAGACAATTTACCTAGTAAAACCAACGTCGAAACTTTAAAAGTATTTTCCGTCGACACAAAGTTTTGGAGAGCAAGGGCTTTACGCTTTTAGCATCAACTTTTATTTGAATTTTTTTTTTATTTTTTTATGGGACACATACCTATTACCTACCCTCTGATAGGGATAAGGGCTATCGCTCTCAGCGAGATAAGATTGATTAAACAGTAATTGGAAAAGAAAATTCTGTTATACGTATTACGTGTTCTGTTTCTGTTCTGTTCTGTTGTGTTTGTGTTCTGTTGTTCTGTTCTGTTATTCTGTTCTGTTATTCTGTTCTGTTGTTGTTGTTTCTGTTATTTCTGTTTATTATGTTCTGTTGATCTGTTATCTATTCTACCTTACTTACCTTGATGACATTTTTATTCTAATTACTTTAATGACATTTTAATTTTTATTCGAATACTTATGAAGCTTATTACTCTCTTATTCCACTATTTCGAAGATAACCCAACTGATCTATACTATAAAAAATAATCATCATAATTTGACTGCCCAGCAACAAGGTATGCATGGACCTGGTCATACATTAAAAAAGTTCCATCATCAGCCGGAAGACGTCCACTGCTGAACATAGGCCTCCCCCTTTAACCTCCACACTGAACGACATCCCGCCTTTTGCATCCACTGGATACCCGCGACTCTCACAATGTCGTCGGTCCATCTAGTGGGAGGCCTCCCTACGCTGCGTCTTCCGGTTCGTGGTCTCCACTCCAGAACAGTAAAAAAGTTTCGCCGGTAAAAAAATATCTGTCAACTTCTCGCTGAAAATAACAATAAAGCGTAAAAGCCAAACAAAAAATAAAATAGGACATATTAGGTTATCGAGCGAATATGAATACCCTTTCATCTCATCTTATTTAGGGACAAAATATTAATTACATCGAATTGAGCTTGTAATGACTTGGTGCTTGTATAATGTGGTTTGAAGACACTCATGAAAATAAAATTATTAAATATTAACTACGCAACAAATCACAAACGTTCATAAATAATAATCAACAATTTATGGAAGACATACTTCTAGGTAAGTATACCATTCGTTACAGAATCTAAAAAAATACGTTAAAAATTACCCGTATAACTACTAGTAGTGACACGGGTAATTTTTCTAACCGTGTTACTCTACTCCAGTAGTAACACGTGACAATTTTTATTTCCCATGTTACATCTGACTAAATTCTGATAAAACCTCTTTCCAAACTATTCGACGTGTATGACTTATATAAAACAAAATAAGAAAGATTTCTAAAAGTTTACCTTTTTATTAAAATTATACATGATACTTATCTATTTTACTATTTTTGTTTTATCCTATGGGATGGCGTAGCAATCGTAGCACAACGTTGCGCAGCGAACGTAGCATTCGTAGCAATAATGTAGCTATGAACGCTCTCAATATTACTTGAAAAAGACTACCGGATGTGGTTTAAATTTGAAACTCGCAGACTCATTTAATAAATACACACGTGTAAACGTTAAATAGAAACAAAAACACGTATAAAATAGACGTAGGTCAGAGTCAGTATACAAGTTTATTTCCCGGGAGTAATATTTGTTCTCTTTAAACGGAGCTCAGTTGAGGTTCGAATTTACTGAAGAGTGGTGCCGTAATGAGGTTTTGAGCATTCTCGATGCACTTGCACAAAACTAATTGGCTGGCGTAGCTTCAACGGAATAAAAATCCATTTGGTGCTCCGTTTCACTCGAGCGAGTCTAGTGTTGTTCGCCATGCAGCTACTACGCGCGATTCTGTGGAAGCGACACGGAAATGATTTTAATGGGACATCTAAATATTCGAACAAATGACGACGATTTTCTTTTAAGGATTCCAGATTATAAACAGCTATAATATACTGGGTTACAAGGAACGGTGGCACGACGCCGTAAGGGCAAAAGTTGTTCATAATCATCATCTTTATTGTCAGCCTATCATGTTCGTACTTCTGGGACAAAGGCATCTCAGAGAGAGAGAGAGAGAGAGAATGCGACCTCAACCCATTCACCATGTTGTTCCAGTGCATGTTGATTAATGTCTTTGATTTTTTTGAGGTTTTTGGTAACAATGATAAGTAAGATTGTTTCTCTCCTTCTCTCTGAATCTCACAATAAAGAGACTGACAGTTGTTAATGAACAACAGCTGATTTCTGAAGGTAAACCCTAAAACAGCTAAAAAAATTGCTGTTCCATAGAATTATGTCATTCACAGTCGTTTTTTTGTCGATTTGAGAGTTGGTCCCATCGCATAAATTGTTCATAACTATGTACAATGATCGCCTTTCAGCTCAGTACCAATGTTCCGGGTAACCCAGTATTTATAAAACATTTAATTTCTTTTAATTTCAAAACATTTTTGCGACTTAAATCTATGTAACGGAAAAATACTTTTTTTTACAACGTACTAGTTAGGGTAAAGTTTTACCTCCATATCAACTGAGGGAAAGTAACGATGCCATCGAAAAGCTTGCTCCACGTAGCAAAACACTAGCGTTAGCACGTTTGCGCTTGCTTACAAATAATCCATTAACCCTACTCAGACACTACACTCCAAGATTCAACTGAACACTCCAAGATTGTAATTAAGTGGATTTTTTTAATTTGCCTTGCGTTTGATCTCGCCAGATGTTAAGTAATGATGCGGTCAAAGATGGAGCATGTTGTCTAGAAGAAACCGATTCATTCGTGAGACAAGGGGAGGCCGGCGTTCTATGGCCACGTGATTTTTTAACAAGTTTTTCAATTATTTTTTTCTCGTGGCTTTATGTAACTATGTAAAGCAACCGTTCACACTCATTACCATTTACTAGAACAAATTGTTCGATCTCAAAGAAGCAGCAAAGCCGGTTCTTGTCTAGATTACTGGCTGCTTACACGTTGATCGATAGTTGCGTTCGAGGCAGCGCATCACTAGGCGTCAGGAACCCGCGTCACGTCGCCGCACCGAATGAAGGATCTCTGCGAGTCTACAGCGACCTCCGGACGCGCAGCCCCACGCGAGTCGAGCGCCCAGCGTTTAACACTACGGCCTACACCACAAGCGATAGAAGAACAAGTAAAAATTGATTTTTTAACCCCTAATAAAAGAGCTGGTTATCTTCAAACAGCTCAACAGATTAACATGCATCATAGCTAAGGACACTTGATCAAGTCACATATTAAAAAAAAAAACAATCAAAATCAGTTCAGCCGTATGTTCAGATGTCTCTATGCTTCACCCACTTTTTTCACTAAACCGCTTAACGCAAAAACTATTAGTACAGCACAATTTTCTAATTTTTCACGCACATGTACTAAGAAACTTGCAGCAACACCGATGTACTAATAGTCCACAACACAAGCAAAGAAAAAGGGCAGCAAGGTCATCTGCAGGATTCGACTAAAGGTTTCTAAAGCCTGATTTGGGCCTGATCCGTTCGCACCCGCCACGCCATATCATATCTCGCTTGTTTGTTTGATCTGAGGAAGAAGACTTTAAGCCTAGGTCAAACCAACGCGTTCATATCGCGTCCGCGGTGGCGTGCACGGTGGCGATTACTGCGCGTGCAAAAGTTGTGCACACTGCATGTTGAACTGTCCGCGCAGTTCAAGTGAGTCAGAAATAACAAATAGGCTTTAAAACGCTTTTCCTCTGTTACATAAAACCGCATCTGTAAGATAACTGAGAATAAGATACGGGGCTAACTGTCAGGAGAATAAATAATGCCAGTCTTGAAATTAAAACTAAGCAGAATTGGATTTTATAAAAGAAAATGCCAAGGGAAGAAATCCCACTTAAAAGTAATTAAGAAAAATACGAACCATAAACCATTAGATAAGTTTATATAAGTAGGAACATCCACTAGTTAACCTTTTGAAACGGTGATACTACGCAACGAACATATTTTAATGACCATAACGACACGGCCAATAAAAAATTCAGACGGACGGACAGACAGACAGAACGAATTTATAAGGGTTCCTTGTGGGACTACGGAACCCTAAAAAGATATTTGTATTAATGCAGTAGCGGAGATCGGTATTTTGATGAATCTTGATAAGTATATTATGTAAATAAGCTATATGAATTCCTAATGTAATTTACACCATCATAGTTTTTTTTTGTATCTATTTAAACTTATTATTTTTTTGGGTTTTTCCTTAAAAATAATTCATAACAATTAATTTATATTGCCAATTTACATAATTTGCTTACCTACTAAGTTTCATTAAAATCAGACAAATAGTTACCGAAAAAGTTACCGATGTCCGGGGCGGCGTTAAACGTAGTTGCTTCATGTTATTTTCCATAAAAAGTCTGTTAAAATAAAAGCAATCAAAAATAAATCTGTCTGGTTTTAATTCAATTTTCAACTAAATATTTATTTGGCAGCATGAAAACGGTCTCCATTGTATTTCCTTTCATTACATATTTACAGGGTCTCGAATTGATTAAATGGGTGTTAATGTGTACGTTACAGTGTATAGTGATCAGGTAGGACTAGCACCGATAGCCATCCATTGATTTGTAAACACGTGCTCTCCACATCATGGCATAAATAATAGGTACATAGGTTATAGGCAGCCATAACAGACCTATATGTAGACTTCACAAGCGGCCCAAACTGTATGAAAACTGAGCGTGTAAAATTTTTCGTAAATTGAAATAAGGCGCTCGGTAAGCTTCGGTACCGCATATACCTACCGAGCGAGCCGATACCGTACCGCTGCTGCACTGTTTGGTCCATCGGACTATGTGAACTTTTTTCCAATAGGTACGATTTCAGAATCGCACCACCCAGACTATTAAACCTTCATCATCATCATCATCATCAGCCGGAATACGTCCACTGCTGAACATAGGCCTCCCCCTTTAACCTCCACACTGAACGACAGCCCGCCTTTTGCATCCACTGGATACCCGCGACTCTCACAATGTCGTCGGTCCATCTAGTGGGAGGCCTCCCTACGCTGCGTCTTCCGGTTCATGGTCTCCACTCCAGAACCTTTCTTCCCCATCGGTTATCGGTTCTCCGAGCGATGTGGCCTGCCCATTGCCACTTCAACTTGCAAACCTTCAGGACCACGTAATTCGATTCACAGTAGACCCACGACGACCAGTTCACCTAATCATCATCGAAACATGAGGATTTGACTATATAGTTCACGTGGTTCAATTTATCGAAACATGAGAATTCCTTATTATAGTTCAACTACGTCCCGGCCTCTGCCCGTGGCACACCAGACGCATTTTTACTTCCCGTGGTTGGGTGTACGTTACAGGGGTTTTTATTTCTTTCCGTGATTCACCTGGCTGTACCAGGGGTATACCGACAAACCAGGAAAGGACCTTATAGACTACGATAAAAAATACTGCAATATTTTAAGATAGTGTAGTTTTAGCAACAATGATTTTGAAGTCATCGACACCTTCGTTATTACCTGTATCACCTGTCCAGTAGATACTCCGAAACAAGCATATTCGATTTTGATTTTTGGTTTCTCACAAAGTTTTGCATGATTTAACCGCACGGTACGGTTCAAAGCGTAACATCGTGTACAAAAAGCTCTTGCCAGACGCGATTGACAACCTTATTCCTAAAGTAAGTAGGGCATACTATTCCGTAGAACTGACATTATCGGCGACCCTTTGACGTCCGTTTAATTAGGCTTGTCCATTAGTGTCGGTCGTACGCACAAATAAAACTGGCATTATGAATAGGGCTGCGGCCGATCTGTACTGCAGAGCCGCAGGCAGGGACCAGGACCCAGATGTACTTTGCTAATTTATTTTCCTAGCTGAAGACCGGTATGGCTCAGTGGTACCGCGTCTCATGACCTGTTTCATTGTTTTTTTAATATGTTCATGGCATCCCCGATACAAGAAATTCTAGGGGGAGTTATGAGTGTGAAGCGTTATGATTTATCATCATTTCAGCCGTAGGACATCCACTGCTGGACATAGGCCTCACCCATCGATCTCCAAAAGGGCCGGTTGGGCATCTATAGTTTTCCCGCGGTCTCTTTTAGGTCGTCTATCCATCTTGTGGGTAGACGTATTACGCTGCGCTTACCGGTCTGTGGTCTACATACTTTACAGGGGCAAGTGCCTTTATTAACTAAACAAAATACAAGCAAATACTAACACTAAAAATACAGTTAGACTGTCCATAGACCGTTAAAGGTCTAAAGACAATCCAAATGCTCAAGCCCACTATCAGTTGGCAGCGTACCCAGCATGCTGGCGGCATTACCACGCTGAATGGCAATGCTTCATTGTATTCTTTCATTGTATTTTTCTGTTCTGTAATGTTGTACTGTTTTGTACACAAAATAAATGTTTTCTTTCTTTTTATATTCAATATTAGTTCTACATAAATAAGTTTGGAAGTAGAAGTAGATCGATTAACTTTTTGTTGTTCTCACCAGAAAATTCATACATTCTTATGTGAAAAAAGAAAAAAGAAAGTTTTTTTTTTTTGTTTTGAAAAGCTTAACACTAATCGAACAACTGGCGACCTGGTAGCAGTTAAGTAGTGGTAGAATCGGTGAGTAGTAAACAAAACTCTATAATTATCTTCGTTGCTGAGTCCAGACCTGCTCATTTCATTCGGTTAGTCTGTTACTATTAACGTGATTGGATCCACAGGTCCCAGCATTTTAGTAATTAAAGGGAAAATTCCTAAACATATAAATCTCCCACGGAATCTGAGTTAAAGCCCAAGAAATAAAATATGTTGATCATAAAAATTGCTATTAATTTCGTTGAAACTATGAATAATTGATGGAGAGAGCTATGCTCGGAGTTTCTTTGCGCGATAGAATCCGAAACGTGGATATTCGCCAAAGAACGAAAGTCACCGACATAGCTGTTAAAATTTGCAAGTTGAAGTGGCAATGGGCAGGCCACATCGCTCGGAGAACCGATAACCGATGGGGAAGAAAGGTTCTTGAGTGGAGACCACGAACCGGAAGACGCAGCGTAGGTAGGCCTCCCACTAGATGGATGGATGGACGACATAGCAAGAGTCGCTGGCATCCAGTGGATGCAAAAGGCAGGCTGTCGTTCAGTGTGGAGGTTAAAGGGGGAGGCCTATGTTCAGCAGTGGACGTCTTCTGGCTGATGATGATGATGATGATGAATAAATTTAGAAGGTCATTCTTTGTAAGTTTATTCGTTTTCGTCTCAGATCAGACAAACAAGGAAGATATGCTTTAGTTGTTCAAATGTTTCAATTTTTTACTATATACTTACCGCTAAACCGCTAACGCAAAAACTGTAAGTACGGCTCACTTACTCATTTTTCAGGCACACTAAGAAACTTGCTGCGTCACCATTAGTCAACATGCAAAAAAGGCGACAAGGTCGTCTGCTGGGTGAGTTCGATTAAAGGTATCAAGGATGGTTTAGGCCAGATGCGTTTGCAACCGTCACGCTGCCTTACCATATCTCCCTTTTAGTATGGAAACTGACGTGGTTTTCACACATTTTATTTATATTACACGGGAATTACTCACGTAAGATTAAGCCGGTCACTCCGACTATAGTTTCAACTGCATTAGGCGATCTTTTTCAAGGTGAATGCGCGCGCGCGGCTGCGTCTCGCTTTGCACTATAGTCGGAGTAACCGGCTTAATCTTACGTGAGTAATTCCCGTGTAATATAAATATTACATATCACCCTTGTTTGTCGAATTTTGCAAACTTGTTTGCTACAAGTTGTTCACAGTGATGGGTAGATCTTATTAATAATTTCTATATTATATTATATTTCTATTCTATATATAATTTCATTAAATTAAAATAATGAGAGTCGATGTCTGCCTATAAACTACAAACTGCTACGCAGTTTGACAGTGCTGTGGAACTTTAATATGTAGGTACCTATGTTTTTCACTGAGAGATATATATATATATATATATATATTAAAAAACCTTTTGGTATTACAACACTTTTCTGGTACACCCCCTAAAAGTGTAATAGGCAATGTTCATAGAATCGACAAAGTTTCAGAGGATATAATAATTTAAGAGCACATATTACGGTCCGAAATTGTCTACAAAAGTTGTAAGTAGTTAACCTAATATCCCAATTTTCCGCGCCATTGAATCTCACGGGGACTTATTAGGGTCTTTCTTTACCCGCCCGCACTCTAAACCAGGTTACATAATTCGTAGATTCACGTCACGAGATTCAATTAATATTAGGATGATAAGAATAGCCTTCTACTAATCTATAATATATCTTATATGTAATATATTGTTTAGACAACGTGTAACATAAAGGTGTAATAATACTTAAGGGATATACCCATCAAGTGAACAACTTGAGGAACAAGTTTGTTAAATTTGAGGGGAAAAAAAATGTGTTACCCTTCAGAATGGATCACGTGATCAGTCATATTGACACCGCTTTATGGTTGATATTCCGAAAGCCCTTACGAAGCGCTTTGATTCCACTTTTATTATGCGAACTGCTAGTCTGTGGAATGCGCTGCCTGAATGGGTGTTCCCCGATAGTTACAATCTGGGTGTCTTCAAATCATATACAAATTCAAATTTATTTACTTCACATAATCATGAGTGGATCGGTGTATTCTAGGCAAGCGTGCTCCATCGTAGACCGCATCGTCGCTTTACATCAGGCGAGTTGGCGGTCAAACGCAAGCCGATTATATAAAAATAAATTTAATGAAGTAATTATTTTTTCGCGAATCTAGCAATCTAGTATTCTACAATTTATTTACTTTTATGGGTACATATCCTATTAAGCATTATTACACCTTTCCGTTACACGCCCTGTAGGTATATAGGCAAATATAAATGAAATGCTGTTCGTTGGTAAGCGCATCACCCGGGAACGGCTGGACCAATTCGGCTAAAAAAAACAAAAAGTCCAAACAAGGTTTTAAGGGAAAGAAAAATTTGAAAAGTCGCCTGGAAAATTTTGAAGTCGGAAAAACCAAAAGTGCTTTCTTCTATGGAGTTTTTGTATGAACCATAACTCAAACAAATTTATTGAAATGTAGACAGGACAACAACGTCTGTCGGGTTCACAGAAGAGAAAAAAAAATCGTTTCTGTGGTCGGGTTAGCAGGTTATCAATGTAAAAATACGACTTCAAAATTAGAAAGCGGTATTGCCAAACCAACAGGCGCTCGAACAAAATAATTCGCATAATTGGTGCTGAGTAAAAACCAATTAGCACAAAGTCAATGTAATGTTTGTTATCACCTCGAGAGCTTCCTCTGCAATCTACATAATATAATAAACCGGCCAAGTGCGAGTCGGGTTCGCACTGAGGGTTCCACCACAAATTCAATAACGAAATTACCAGTTATCCAGTTAGCCGGCGACAAGTTTCTATTCATCACCAAGTTAATGAACAAAAACTTGTCGCCGGCTCGCACTTTATTTATTATTTGTTGTTATATTTTATAGTGTGTACTAATCATGCCACGTTTGAAGCTTGTAAGTATTACCATTTTTACATTAGAGCTAATACAAAAAATTACGTTAAAAATACGTTTGTTGTTGTTTGTCACTTTCGTTTTTACTTTTTTACTTTTTTATAATTTTTTAGTTAATCCACTGTAACCATTAAGTACCATTTTCTGTGAAAATTTCAACTGGCTATCTATTACGGCTCGCAAGATACAGCTGTTTAAAGGTAAGACGGACAGATGGACGGACGGACGGACGGACGGACAAACAGACAGACATCGCAGGCTTAGTAATAGGGTCCCGTTTTTATCCTTGGGGCACGGAACCCTAAAAATACGGACTGAATTGAGAACCTCCCTCTCTCCTGAAGTCGGTTGAAATTAAAGTAAGTATAGGATAGGTTCGAACGGGACAGGTACGAGGTATATAGGTCTGTTAATAAGAATCGAGTTTAATAAATAATTCTGTTACTTTATTATGTAACAAAAAAGTGTGAAAGAAAATAAGAAAGAGAGAGAGAGAGAGAGAGAGAGAATTGAAATAATTAATTCAACATTTGACCCTAAAATACTTTCAAAAGGGGGTTTATTGAACAAAGAGACCTAATTGAAAGCGCTTTGACAAATTCTGTTTCAAACTCCCAATAAATAAAATATTAAAACTTGCTCGAAAATAAATAGGAGTTCTGAATTTACTCCAGTGAGAATCACTCGGGACGTTTTGATTGCGAAATAAGCCAGGGGAAGACAAAGCCCCTGAGGTAACGGCTTTGAACTAAATATATCTACCTGCCTATAGTTGGGTTAACTCCAAATTGAGACGACATAAGATTCGTTGGAAAATATCGTGTCACTTATATACACGCGCCTGTAACAAATTGGTTCTTCTAAAATATGACTTTGATTAATACGCTTTTAAAACGCAATCTGCTCGTTTAGTTTAGACTTGAGGCTTTATTTTGAGTAAAGTATTATTATTAAAGTTATTTTTTTAAAGTTTTCAATCTAAAGAAACATCTGTGGTTCTATTGGAAATCTATTATAAACTTATTACTTACGCAGTTATTATTTAAGTTTATTTATTAGTTCAATATAACTTAGTGACTAAATACATACACCGAATTAACAGAGGATGCTGAGAAGGTAACAAATTTGACCCTTACTACTAACAATGTTTCATCGGTGTGCACTGAAACCCACACTAGGGTGACCTGTGTTGTGGGCTTCAGGCTCTTCCTTTGACAAGGTACATAAAAATAAAAATAAAAAGCGAGCAGAAAATAACAATTAAATAGTTAAAGTTACTAACTAGGTACTATTTTTAATGCCCGACTGGCTGTTTGGGGTTCGCCGAGTAAATAAAAACACCCACAGACACTACAACTACTATAATCAAATGGCAAATTACACAAAACTATCCAGATATAATTACAATAACTTTGCACACGCTAATTGCGGTATCGCGCGGGAAGCCTCCTCTGTCTCTGTCGCGGACGGTTCGAGACGCGCTGTAGCGCCACCTCGTAATCACTAGGTGGCGCACCTGGTGAAGAAGCGCGTCGACGCCGACCAGGCTTCGTTACATTTTCGCTTGGCGCGGGAATATTTAAACTAACAGGCGAGTGCTCGGGCGATCTAGACAAATGGCGCGCTATATATTTACTAATTAGGTACTACTTGCATACTAAAATAATTGTGGATTAGGGCCCAATTTAGTCTCGTGTGTGTCATGTTTGTGTTTTGAAGGTAGGTAGGTGTTGTTGAGTGAGGAGGAAGGTAGCATGTCGCGAGCGGTGTCACAAATAATGCCCTGTAAAGATAAATAAATGTATATATACTTAGTTATACCTATATGATGAAATCAAAATCTGTTTATTTTCGAGAATAATGTCTTACAGTTTAGATGGACTATAACAATGTGTCACAAACATTCTACCTTATCTGATGGTATAGGTCATGGTACTACTAAACATACTTACTATGATATACTTTTATTGTACGAACTGCTATAGTCTGTGGAATGCGCTGCCTGAATGGGTGTTAGTTGTCCCGATAGTTACAATCTGTGTGTCTTCAAATCCCGAGTGAATCGGTTTCTTCTAGACAAGCGTGCTCCGTCGTAGACCCCATCATCGCCTAACATCAGGCGGACAAATGCAAGCCTAAAACTAAATTAAAAAAAACTGGACAAGTACAAGTAGGACTCGTACTCTGAGGTTTCCGTTGGAAGGAACACTAAGAGAGCGAGTACAAAAAAAAAACGAACTGAAGTTGAAATATTGAAAGATAAACTTAACTTTGTAGTTGACAATGAGGTTCTTCGATACATACCAACTATAAAATGTAAGTTTGTAATATTAAAATAATTATTTTTAAATTATCTAATTAAATATTCAAATTTACGACTTTCGGATTTATTCCTATATATGTGCTATGAGACCTTGCCTCTTGCCAAATTTCATGATTTTAGGTCAACGGGAAGTACCCTATAGGTTTTGATTCCCCTGTGAAATCGCAAAATATGCGACATAAACGTTAATATCTTTTGATTGCGTTGACTTACAACTTTTATATTTTTACACCCGAAAGAAAACGTAGACCCAAGTATTTAGTATAAATTTCAAACCTTTACGCGTTCTTGAGAAAAAAGGTCTTGACAAACGGACAGACAGACGGACAACGGAGTGATCCTATAAGGGTTCCGTTTTTTCCAATTGAGGTACAAAACCCTAAAAAGGTCTAAATTAGGGCATTTATAGCAGTTGTATAGTAGTAAAGTAATAGTTATAGTAGTGTTACTATTAAGTATATTAAATTTTTGTTATAATAAAAAAAACCTGTACCTAAGTAAGTAATCTTTTTGTCCATGTAAAATACGTAATTACCTTCGACGCCGCAATAGGAAAGTTACTAAGCGTCCCCGGTGGCAACCGACCGAATTAATAGTTTGGAATTGGCAAACAATAGAGAAACCAACGGAAATACTAAAATGTTTTTCGTGATAGCTTGATTTCCGGATAACCGCCCCGGGGGACTCGTGGAAATGTATACTCCGTGTTTTGCATGGCTAAATGTTTTGTGATTTTTGTTTCGAGACGGTGTAAAAGGAAATATAAGTTACATTACATAACATTTTTTTCAAAGAAATTGTAAACCTTTGAACGCTAATGACTCTGTATGACTATACAAAAGAGAACGGCTTGGCCAGTTTCAGGGAGTATTCTAAGTAAGTTAAGCTTAAGAAAGAATATTCTTTTTGACCAAAAACTATCAGAAACACATAAATTATATGGCTAGTTTCCTTCCTCGTAGCACGTCGTAGTTTTCGTAGCGCTACGAGTGCACGAAGACGGTTGATGTCTACGGACAATAGAGCTGCACCGTAACCGAGCGCCGGCTACGTTCGCTGAAACCTTTTGAGTTCCCGTCACGCGGAAGACGCCAGTTTTACTGCAAACCTGCCTTGTTGTGTTTAAGAAAGCTCTAATTTCAATAAATACATTACAATGCAAATTGAAGTCTTAGAACAAGTAAGACTGACGGAACTACGGCGTGCGTTTCAGACAAGAAAGTGATTTATTTAGCAAAAAAATTAAAATAACCAACTACGAAGCTAAATACGATACGAAATAAAAATACGCCCTCGTGTTGTTAATTTGTTACACAGCGGCGACTATAAAAAGAAAATAATTAATTTCGAATCCGGTTTTTTAATAATTTTCGGTAAAATATGAATTTTTCAGCAGCTTTTTACGAAGTTGGCAACACTCCGTAATCTACCTTTGCGGGGATTAACGTAAAATCTACGGCAGCGAAAAATATTCTGGTCTGTATCGACGCGGCGCGGCGGTTAATTACTCTTGAATATTTATTGGTCGTTTGAATAAATCGCCCGCAGCGGATAAGCCTTTAACTTGTATTATATTCATTTTTCCTACCGCTCATTTTTGTGGTTCTCTTTGAGCTAGCTTTCAGCGCGCAATCAATTCAATTTTCACGGACGATTTTTAACACGATAGTGGTAATATATCAGATTATTTTATTTCCATCTGCCAGAATGATATGTATAAATCACTGCTGTTTTACCCGCTATCCTAAAGAAACCGTTATTTTTACTGGGATAAAAAGTAGAATTGTGTTTAATTAAGCTATCTCATACTACATTTCATTTCGGGCATTAAGGAGTTCAGTGGGTGCAAATATACTAACACACATACACTTATACTTAAATTTCGCATTTACAGGGTTACGCGGAAACCGAACCGAAAGAGGATCATAATGCTTATCATTTGAGAGGTTCTAAAATATATATGACAACATATATTTTAAATGACAATACTATAAAACATAGAGTAGTCTATACTAATATTATAAAGAGGAAAGATTTGATTGTTTGTTTGTTTGCATTGAATAGGCTCCGAAACTACTGAACCGATTTGAAAAATTCTTTCACTGTTGGGAAGCTACACTATCACTGGGTAAGATAGGCTATAATCTATACCCGTGCGAAGCCGGGGCGGACCGCTAGTCTACTATAAATAGGCAGTAGTGACAACGCTGCACGATGGAACATTTGTTGGCCTTGAAGCGATAAGGCCGCGTCTTAAAAGCCTAGATAAAAGATCAATTGAAATTTATCTGTTATCTTTGTTTTTGTGGTCTTCGATCTTATCTTAGTGCGTTATTATAAGGGGATGCGTGTTTATTATTTATGATATTTTATTGTATATATATCTTTTAGTGTTGTACCTTCTTAGGTACTGTTTGAGTGCTTTATAATAAACTCACATTTTCTAACCTGCAGCCGGTGAATATTCATAAGTAGCGGAAATCGATTTCCGTTTAGTTCATTCTGATTTGCGTGACTGCAGGATTTCAATAAGCGTACCTATTTCTCCTAAGTACTTTCGTCAGTAGGTAAAGGTTTGGCCAAACGACCCAAACTCATATTATGATCCCGTCAAATTGTCGAACAACCGTTTATAGATCAGTTCATAAAATGTAATGACGTCAGAAGCAGCTGCTACCCTCGCAGACTAACGCGAGTGCTATTGTAAATAGCCCCTGTTTAGCGAACTCAGTGTGGGGAATTACTTTCCCAAACCTCGGGAAAGTTCCACTATTACGGAGCGCAAGTGTGATCCCTTTCGTATTACTTTTATGAGTACGCCAGCAGTTGACGGGACCTATGCAAATGTTATTGTACTAAGGAAACGTCCCGAATACCGACGCGACGTCGTAGGCAACGAAATTCGTAAACATAGGTATGTCTAGGTCGCTAAGCCTACACCATGACTGCATATAAATTGGCCGTGGTGTAGACAAATCCAAACCGTTTGATTATACATATTCGTTGACGTCTAAACGCTGATGGTTCCAAATTCTCGTTTGTTTATTGATGAGGGATGAGACTCAATCGATGTTGTTGATTTAGTCGACATTGATTACTCAAAAGGTGACGAGACTCCGATTTTAAAATTTATCGTCCATTAGGCAAATTGGTCCCTCAGCGGACCATTTTGGAAATTCTGTTTCAAGATTTGTTATACTAAAATTGGTCTTCGACTAAATAATCTTAATGGGTTCAGCTCTAAACAACTTTAGACTCTAATACTTAAGTGTTAAGAGTCTTACCTTAAAGTAGCTGATATTTGCCTTCAGCCAATTCCCCGATCTGCCTCCGGAGACTGCAAAAATGCGGCAAAAGCTTGAATGCACCGCTAAGATCATACGAGACAGGGTCTTTGACTGGATAAATATTTACCGTCGTAACAGAGATAGCGCTTTAGTCAAAGCTATTCGACTGAAATTTCATATTTTACTATGCGCATTCAGGAAGCAGATTGTTGGATGCAGTTCTTGACTGCAGCATGGACATTAGTTATGATTTAGACAGCTGTAAATGTCAGATCTATTGTAAAAATAAAACCGGCCAAGTGCGAGTCGGGCTCGCGCACTGAAGGTTCCGTACCACCACATAACTTTTTAGCTACTAAAGTACAAAAAAAATCTGCAAAAAGACAACATCCCATCAACGCTCAGGCGGGCACCCATCTAAGTACCGACCGCGCCCGACGTAGCTTCACTTCGGTGATCGTACGAGAACCGGTACTCAGAAATTTGACACCAACTCGGACTTGGCCATTATTTATTATTTGTTGTTATACTTTAGAGTGTGTATTATAATCGTGCCAAGTTTGACGCTTCTACGTAGATATTACCGTTTTTACATTGTAGCTAATACAAAAATACGTTTGTTGTATAGGGCACCCCATTACGTTTTAACTTTTTTATTATTACTTAATTAATCCGTCGTTAAAAATTAAATATTCTGTGGAAATTTCAACTGGCTATCTATTACGTTTCGAAAGATACAGCCGTTAATAAGTAGGACAGACAGATAGATAGACAGGCAGACAATCGTAGGCTTAGTAATAGGGTCCCGTTTTTACTCCTTGGGTATAGAACCTTAAAAACGACGTGGCTTACAATTTTGTGTGAGACGAGAGCATTATATCTAATTTACTTTTGCAAGACTAGGTAATCGTGGTAGCCCAACAACTCTCCATGAATGACATAAAATATTTTCTTTGTCAAGAGTACTACTCTACGTCTACTGAACGTATGCGAATCGAGGCGGGCTGCGTGCCGCAGATAACCGAAATAATGGTATCGATTCTGATGCACTCTAAACTAAACTAAATTTGACAGCTCTAAAATTGTTGCCATCCTTCTCTCACATATTAAACTGAAAAGAGAGGCAGATAATTTTACTCCTATCAGATTGGTTTAGTTTAGTGCTGTATGACAGAATCGACCGCATTGTTGCGGAGTAGTGGAGAGCACGGCGGCGGCGGCGCTGGCTGTCTGCGGTACCCAATACTAATGAATCAACTTTGCCGGAGCTCTGGCGCTCTGCCCGCCGAATTCAACTTTTAATTGATTTGACATTATTCCGTTTGAGGACCCCGAACGATTGCGACGAGCCCCTTCAATTATAACTCATCCCCCGATGAAATGATCAAATGAAAATTAATTTTCGAAAGTTAAATAAAGTTATAAATATCTAGGGACGATGTCATCGATAATACCAGATTTAAAATGTTTTAGTTTACGATCACTTCGCTACCCGATTACGTCGATGAATTTGAACTGCGAATTTGATTGCACAGTCTATGATTTTATGTCTATAGAACAGTATAGGTACCTAAGCATTTTTTTGAGCCTTTTATATAAAAAGATAATAAATAATATTTATAAATCACTAGCTGGGCCCCGCGGTTTCACCCGCGAGGTGAAATCGTCGTTAAGTTTTTTGAAATTTTTCTTTTTACTACGCAATTTTCTAAAATTTTCTTTCTGTAAGAACCTACTACAAAGTATTAGAAACATAAAAAAAAATAAAAAATCGGTAAAGGCGTTCTCAACTTATGGCGTGACCAAGGTAATAGGGATTAATTTTTTATATATATATACTAGCTGACCTGACAGACGTTGTCCTGTCTTAGAACTGTCAAACACGCAAAGTCAAAATTGTAAACCTTAATTTTTTACACGTTGGGTTACATTATTGGAGTTGTAGTAAGGATCCCAATTTTTTTGAAAATATAATACTTATAGCCTATGTTACCCGGGCTAGTGTAGCTTCCCAACAGTAAAAGAATTTTTCAAATCGGTTCAGTTGTTTCGGAGCCTATTCAATGCAAACAAACAAACAATCAAATCTTTCCTCTTTATAATATTATACTAGTAGCCCTGAATGACTGCTGGGTATAGGCCTCCCTTTGTTTAAGCCACTCTCCCTGGTCTCTCGCTAGTCGTATCCACTCGTTCCCGACAGTAGGTACTTTTGATGTCGTCAGTCCACCTCATCCTCGGTCAGCCAGAGTTCCGCCAATCTAGTCTCAGCCACCACGCGGTTACTGCTGTACACCACCTCCCATCATTACGTCTGGCCATGCCTAGTTCCACTTAAGTTTCTTCACCCTTTTTACGACGCGCGACGTCTGCAGCCTACAGCCTAAATAAATACATATAAATTATTTATTTATGAATATAAATAAATAAATATTCGGGATATTTTTGCACACACGGTCATCTGACTCCAAATTAAGCAAATCGTGTTATATGGCTGCCAGAGACTATCATACATTAGCATATCTGTATATTTCGAATGTTTTGTAATTGCTGGCAAAGATTAAGATCCCTGACTTCAATATTTTCAATTCATCATAGTCTATATAGCGAATAGAGATTAAGGATGGTTGGAAATGCGTTGGTCTCGCGCGATTTAGGCGCCCCACTAAACTAAGAGACGATGGGCACCCGTTCTCGCTCCTATAGGTACTCCGTTCTACATATCGCAAGTGCGAATGGCAAAGTTAGCTCGAGTCTCGTTTCGAACTTGCAAATGAAAAGTTAATGCACAAGTTCGTGACAGGCGCGGTCGCCGGAGCGCTTCAACCTCCTGACACCGCTGAAATAAATCTAAACTTTTAATTATTTGCTGCGACAATGGCCCAAATATGTCACCAGAGGCGGAGATCCGAGCCTAAACTCTCAACAAACAGTAGCACTCGCTAATTACACTCGCTGCAAATTATATCGTTTATAAATAACGAATTGTGTACGGAACTTTAACCTTCCGCCCTTGTCGGCCCGAAAATTGTGATTCTGTACGACGCTATATTTCAAGATACACGTCCCAGAAAATCAGTCCATAAGCACTAGGGCTCCCGCGACGGCTTTATAGGAAAAGTAAAATAGTGTTATTTCTCTTTGTGACAATGAAATAGACTTTATTCTCTAGGCGTGTGGGCATTATTAAATGCGGGTAGAGTGATGTTTTTAATCGGTTTCAATGAGCATGAACACAAAGGCGGATAGGATGTGTGGGTCTTACGTGGGTTTCTCGCGCGATTAGCAGCGAATCGCTGACTCCGCACTGATTCTGCTACGCCGAGCGCACAGCGCAGGCCTTGTAGGTACCGACGGCATATCTACAAGAGATAATATTCTGCAATTAAACTCGATCGAAGCATTTATTTGCTCTGACAGCTGTACTGTATAACTTCAGTGAAATATTAAAAGGATTTTTTTTGATGTGAAACATCTACTAGCGCGCGTTGGCATTAAAACCAACTCGTATGACGTGACGGCAAACATTATTATGCTCTCTTATGCTGTCATGTTTCACATCTGCCGGGCGTCCCGTGACTGCCAACTTTTTATTTCGTTTTTTTACTATGTTATTGCAGCTGTCAGAGAAAATAAACGAATGGAAATAGTATACGTGTATGTTTTTAACAGACGAATGAAGGAGTAGGTTCTCTAGTCGACACGTATATTTAAGTATCATACTAATATTATAAATGCGAAAGTGTGTTTGTTTGTTCCTCTTTCACGCTGCAACGGATCGACCTGTTTTTTTTGCATGGATATAGTTCAAGAGCCAGAGAGTGACATAGGCTACTTTTCATCATCATCATCACCATCACCATTTTTCATCACCACGCGGGTGAAACCGCGGGGCGCAGCTAGTACCTAATAAAAAAATTATCCACAAGAAAGACAGACGACCCAAAAGAGACCGCAGGGAAACGCTGGATGCAGGCCGCTTCCAACCGGCTCTTTTGGAGATCGATGGGGGAGGCATATGTCCAGCAGTGGACGTCCTACGGCTGAAATGATGATGATGATGATGAATATAAATTTTATGTATGACCACGCATACCTTTTTACGGAGCAGTCCGATTTTGCTGATTCTATTACTATACCTATTAAATATAAAATAGTTTTAAAAAAAATATATGTGAAGGTAGTAATTCCGAAATAAAACAGCCTTAACGGTTTTGCCGTAGGATCGCCCACATAAGGACCACCGCCGTAGGACCATCTAAAATTTAAACTCCTGGCCCATTAATAAAATACATTAGCTTTATAATGCCGGAGAGTGCGGTGCGGTAAGGAACACTCGATTAAGAGGGCGATATAACGATAATTATTTCGCAGAATGAAGCCGCGTACGTGACCTTATTACGGTTAAATCGGTGTTTCCCACAAATGTGCTACAATGAATCGAGGTAATTAAAAAATTCAGTGTAAATTTGTGAAGTATACACGATTATTTCATTCAACCCACTTTCGTAACCCGGAGTGGATTGAACAACTAATTTAAGATAATAACTGTTATAGTCGTTCTTCACGAAAATAAATTAATAAATATAAATAAATAAATATATTTGGGACATTTTTGCACACACGGTCATCTGACCCCAAACTAAGCAAAGCTTGTGATATGGCTGCCAGAGACTGATATACAAACATATATATTTTTTAAATACATACTTAAATAGATATTAGCAACCAGATATAGAACAAACACAAATGTTCATCACACAAATGTTTGTCCTACGTGGGAATCGAACCCACGCCCTCAGGCTCAGAAGGTAGGTTCACTACCAACTGGACCAACAGGCTATCATAATTGTTTCTATTAAATGTGTCATGAAAACATAATTGAGTAATTATATGTCCTAATGTTTCATTTATTACAAATAACAGGCTTAGCAAAGGATATAACTAAATACGTTAAACATACTGAAAAAATAATAATTGGCTGATAAATCTCTGAGCTCTGATTTTTTGTCCCTTTCTCGCAAAGCGTGTGTTAGTATAGCAATGATAGCATTTGTATGGTGCGCGCAGGGCTTGACGTCATCACGTGCTATGGTGCGCTCTCTGTCTAGCATGAAATTAAAATACTTATAGCTTATTTATTTTTGAACAAATTTTTAGTTTGTTTTCGTTGATGGGCTCTATTTATATATCTTTACCTTTTATGAGATATCAAATAAAAATTAGGACACAGCTTAGCCTATTGCCTGATAATCTCAAGAGAAGCTGGAGTCGAATTTCGGCTCGGATATCTGGCTCAAGTGAAAGGTCCAACATTCAGTGTTTTCACATCCACTTTTCTACTCACTTTCCTATTAAACTTTGTTTTCTGTAGATACGGGATGAGGTAAGACTAGAGATTTATCTACGCGATACCGTTCTATTTGGTCGAGAGAAAATTCAATTTAGTTTTGTACCTGAGGGTGGTTCGTGCGAACCCTCGCATCCTCTCTTTAATGCTATGGATTTTTCGCAAGAAAATATAATGCGATATTTTACTGCAAATTATTTGATAAGTTCTAAAGACGAGGCGTTTAGTGTTTTGGCACAAACGTGTTTGCTTACACTTGAGAATAGATAAACTAGATTGCATAATGCATACTTATATCTTGTTTTTGGGGTGCCGTACCCAAATGGTAAGAACGAGACCCTATTACTAAGCCTTCGATGTCTGTTTATCTGTCCGTCTGTCCTACCTATTCACGGCTGTATCTTTCGAACTATAATAGATAGCCAGTTGACATTTTCACAGAATATGTAATGTTACGGCGGATTAACTAAGAAATAATAAAAAAATACTAAAAGTAAAAACGAAAGAGGGGGGGGCGGGGGTGGTACCCCATACAAGAAACGTATTTTTTAATGTATTTTTGTATTAGATCTATTGGAAAAACAGTAATACGTACAAGCGTCAAATTTGGCACGATTATAGTACACACTCTAGAATATAACAACAAATAATAATGGCCAAGTGCGAGTCGGTGACAAGTTTCTGTTCATTATCAAGTCAATCCGTCAGTCAGTTCTGCCAGTTGTAACTGGTAATTTAGTTATTGAATTTTGTGGTGATACGGAACCCTCAGTGCGCGAGCCCGACTCGCACTTGGCCGGTTTTTTAATCATCGTCGTGTATTTTTTACAATTAGAATGGATCTACGTTTGGCCACCAACTCACCTGATGGTAAGCGACGTTGCGGCCGAGGATGGAACACGTTGATCTAGAAGAAATCATTCACTACATTCTAAATATTCTAGGATAGTAACAGAATGCAGGGCGCATGCGTCTAGACCTCATTAAGTAGGCAGTGTCTAGAGTACTGAACTATGTAGCTAAATGGTCGGTGATTATCCGTTCGAAGCGGGATAAATCACGTCACAACAGCGGGGTAACGGTAGCAATAGGTCAGCTCCTCGCAACAGCGTCTGACCACATTACTGGCAGCCACGGCAGCGCTCCGTAAGCGTCCGTCGCGAGTGAGAAACGCGCTCCACGCCGTATTGTGAATACGGCACAAACGTCCTTCCAGTCCCTGCTCGCATTAATAAAATAATTTAATGAAACGGCCTGGGGAACGTTTCTCGCCAAGAAGAAAAATCTCAGCATAAATCGTAGACATTTCGGGAAAATATGTACAGCCCTTCCCTTTGCGAACGTCCTTCTTAAAAATGGCAGTTATAAATTCATCTTCTGAATACGTAACGTGCCTCAGCTTCGACTCTTTGTATATTTAAGGCGTCCCTTAGCATCCTTCGAATGTCGACAATGGAGAAAGAAAAACAGTTGACAAAAGCGATTTTGCTGTTTTCATTTACTTTCCATTATTCTTTAACTCGTTTGTCATTCTTTTCTCTCCGCCAGAAGCGCGTAAAGAAGAAGAATGACGGTTGTTTATATTTACGGAGCTAAGTGACTAGGGCAGGAATAAGAAACATTCGCGGCAATAAGATTTGCACGTTGTTGTTTGGAACTTACCTCGAACGTCGGAATCTTTAGAGGTGCGTACATAATGTAAAAGTTCAAATGTATACGGACAATTTGCCGTCGACTTTCCTTTTTTCGATAAACGAAAAACAACACTCACAATAATATAGGTAAGTGCTGTTGCTTTAATGCAAATGGGAGTCTAATCCGTTTAAAGATCTGCATATCCGAGACCATCTGTAAAGTAGGATGAACGAGCTTTCTTGAGATTACTGTCCGCTGCACACTGGCTTCACTATCACTATCCACTTGGCTGAAATTAATCACTTAGTAAGACAAGCTCTGCTCTCGCTGAGATATCGTTAATTTAACACTTAAAGCGTTTTTATTCGGGTGGATAATTGCAAGGGGCGGCAGTAATGGCCACGTTTGGCCCCGGCTAAGATTGATGGCGTGCTATGTTGAAACATTAAAATAGCTCGTGGAACATTTGAATAAGAAATACTCGCACTTGATCGCCCGCGGGATTACTCCGCGCTACCATCGTTTGTATTTTTTACGATTTTGGCGAATACTCTCCTATATTTACAGGAACGCGGCGAGCCCTACATCTCTGTGATATTTAAATAAGCATTTGGATATCGGAGAAACTGAGATATTTTATTCATCAACTACGCCGAAAGGCCAAGGCTTTTCAAGGCTAGAGTGAATAGGTATTTGCTAAGACTGCTTCATCTTCGACCACGTCGTCGCTTACCAACAGGCGTGTTGGTGGTCAAACGCGACTAATCCGAGTTAAAAAATATATATTGGCAACGTGTATCTATACTAATGAAACGCGCGCGTTTGGCTTTCCGGAGTCAACTATTCGGAAATAGTACGGAATTACATGGAATCTGTAGGTGAATAAGCAATTTCACCCTACTGGGTTGAAATTAATGATGACTAGACAAATAAAGTCCAACTAGGCGTGGATAGGTACTTAGCGGGAGCCATTGAGCCCCCGCTGTATTGACAAACAAGCAGAGGACCCCGTGTATAAATTAATATCATATTATATGGGGAGTAGTGCACGTACCCGTACGTATAATTTAAATGTTGTTTCAGGTAGCATTCCCGCCCCGGGTGAGGGTTGCTTGTTCACAATGTTAAGATAATGTTAGAAAAACAACGATACGTTCAGGGGTGGGCCGAGGGCGCTAATCTGATGCTGAGTGAAAAGATTTAGTGCTTACCCCACGATATTAATCTTGAGGGTTGCCTATAGTTAAGTACATTTGTAATCTCTCGTGAATAACAACGGTACAAATGGTTTCCGACCGAAAGGTATTTTATGCAAAAAGTTAATTAAATTTTGTTTGTATATAGGTAGGAGAAGGCAATCTGTTCAAATTGTGTTTCACAAAGAATAGGGGTTCGCTAGATTTACACTCGCAATGTACACGTAATGACATGACATTGTACCCATGAATCCTAACAAGGTTAGCCCCGAACAAAACATTAGTTAAAATGTGCATAGAAAAGCTACTTATGATCAACTTTAAATAATTTGATATCTTCGATCGTCTAATTACTGAACCAAGTAAATCGCAGCAGAAGTCAACTAGCAAAAACTAATAAAATCCGCAACGGTCATCATAAAACTCAGCAAGAGAAAAAACAAGAGCCCTCGAACGAGCGGTAAAAAGAAAACAAACCTCGGCTATTTCATTAGAAATCGATTACGGAGTCGTGGACAAGGGAAATAGCAGTTTCTATCTCGATGCAATATTAATCTTTGAACATTATATTATGCTTTTGAGATTTACTAGAGGCAAATATAGGGAAAGCAGGTTTTATTAAGCCGTCCATATATTGGTATTTTTCAAATAAGCAATTAGAATTTATGTGTATGGTATAAATAAAAGAATTTCATAGTAGGTATATCTTCTATTGCACACACACCCCCTCTTCTATAAATCCTTTCCATCCTAAGGTTGCCAGGAAGAGATCGTTTTAGCGATAAGGCCGCCAGTTGTTACACTAGTTTTAAAGAGTTTTTTGTCTTCTGTATCAAATTCTGTTTCATGGTGTGTACAAAAAAATAATTTTCATAACGCATGTGTTTAAAATGTTGACGATAAACAACTAGCTACGCATTTTCTTGTATAGTAAACTTTCAGCAACTTGCAAGATCTTCAAAATTTTAAGTTTCATACAGAGTGCGCTTGACATGTTTTCTATTTCGCGCGAATTTGCAATATAGCGTGCGCTGCAATGCAATGGGAAGAAAATATCCCGGGCTCGCTGTGAGTGTATTGCTATCCGATATCTGGATATTGGAATTCCTGCGTGGGATAATAAACATACGAGCAACATAACTTGTTTAGACAATTGATAGAAAGGAATAAGTGAAACATCCACAAATATTTGTTCACGCATTGTAAGTATTGACTGGTAATGTAAAACAAATGTTCGCTTGGTTTTTGTTGACTTGGTTGAATTGATACAATCTATAGGGAATCGTTTTAATTTTGCTTGGTGCTGTTGAGAAGGAAATTATAGATGAAGAGCTGCGCCCACGAAGACGTTTCCTCAGGAGCCGTAAATTTTTCCGGGATAAGAAGTAGGTATATTATATCATTCCAACAAATTCAAACGAAAAAAAATATTTATTGTTTTTTTTTTTTGCGTGAAAGAGGAACTAACACATTTTCGCAATCATACTATTTGTATGATGATTGTTTTTCGCATTAGTTTCGATAAAATTATTGGACACATTTTAATGCATAGCTTTTACGTGTTGTTAAATAGAGAAAGGAAATGCTTACGTTTAATTTTGATGATTTGAAGTAATAATCTAAAAAGTCGTTGTAATATCAACGCTCTTATTTAATCAACTTCGCAAGAGACAGTAAATTTTATTCCAAGAGAAGAAAGAACTTAATTCAATTTAGTTCACTACGATTAAATTTATTTGAATATAAAAAGCGAATGAAGGTCAAAGAAAAGCTCAAGCGCTTTAAATTACATTATTTATTTGTGAAACAAGTAATTCTTAACTTAAGGATAAAGGAGTCAGAACTTATTTCAGAACAAATTTTAGTGTTAAATTGGAACTTATTACAGAGACAGTTTATACAAAAGCTTTGAATTGGCAAATTTTTACCGACTTTAGGTATACGTTTTTGTAATAACTAAAACAGGCAGATTCTGATATAATTTTCTTTTCTACCTTTTTTATTCAAAGTTCTTCATATAAGAAAAAAAAAAAATTTATTCGAAAGAAGGCGTAAACAATTTCTTCATTTAAGAAAAATGATTTTTTTTCATTCGAAACAAGGCGTAATTTCTGGTTAATAACAAACCACTTATTCGTCCAGCAACAAACTATTATCAATCGGAGTCATCGTCAATAAGGGCCCTACGCTTTCTGCTGTCGCGTTTCCTCGTGATTATTTGTTCCCCTTCGCCTTCGCTGTTCTCTGCAAACAAACATTTACACAATCACTTGGATGGAATTACATAAATAAATAAGATTACAGAGATATTAATAGCGAATAAGATGAGAACAAAAAAGCTTCTTAAAGGTGTGGAAGAGGTAAAAAAGCCTTGAAATGTAAGTCTATTACCGTGTTACGTTCAGCAGAATTCCAAATGCCAAACTACTATGAAACGGGGTAAATAGAAACGACAATGTTAATAGTTTTTTTTTCCAGACCTGCGAAATGCAAAATTTACCAAAGTATACGATAAAATCTCAGTGTTTCGTCTCTATTCATCCCCTCGTTTCTATTCACCCCGTTTTTACAGATATGACGCGCAGGACAAATGACAAACGCGTCAAGCGGCACTGACGAACTTACATAGTTCAAGATGCAGATTACGAGGTTTTTTTGCCACTGGCAATTTTGTAAATTAGCGTGATCCCTAAACGGATAGATAGGCGATTGCTATCAGCTAAATATCAAATAAATGTGTGTGTGTGTAAAGTGAATAAAAAAACTTAAGTTCTGGTTACTTGTGTTAGGTTTTTGAAAGTAAGATAGCAGCTGGAAGCAAAATACTACAGTGTTAAATTAAATGCAGTTGTGCTAGATTTTTGAATGTAAGATTGTTGCTAGTACATGAGGTCCATGCTAGTAGCCAATATACTACAGTGAAATCTTTAAAGGAAAATACGTATTCTTTCAGCTTTTTACAATGTTATTATTGCAGCTATCAGAGCTATAAAAGTCTGGGGCATGTAGATATGCGTATTTCTACCTTCGGTCGGATCGTCGCAAGCTATCAATTTAAAAAAAAAAAAAACTGTCAAAAACTTTAACAATTTAATACTTTGACATTAATTATGTACCGTACCTATTATAGCTTGGAATAGTTTTATAAATTCACCAATAAATTCTACGAATTTTAGGCCTCACAGAGATACCTACTTCGATTCGGCTTATTTGAATATTGCTTGCTTAATAGATAAGTAAAAGATCACAAGGTTCAAAATTTCGCGTTATTTTAGGTAAGAGTGCCCAACTTTTTGGTAATGTTTTTTAATCGAGATATTTATTTTAGAGGTTATGAAGCTTCGTTGATATAATTTTGTTAGAAGATTTTAAATTAAATAAGTAAGTTCGTAGAGGCCGATGTCAGAGTTTTTAGACCCACATGCCTTTGATATATATATATCTATAGATAGGCGGTTGTTAATGTTATTAGACTTTTACGATAAAGGGCAAAGAAGCGAATTATAAAACCTTTAAGTTATAACCACAGACCATTTTTAAGATAGATCCTGCAAGTTCACCTACTATGCATATCTGTCGTCTCTTAGTTAGTTTGGTTTGGTTTTAAAATACCTTTATTTCTCATAATAAAATTTAAATCCATTTTAAATCCAATGTGTTTAAGTTTTAGAGGTACCAAGAAATAATGCATTAATACGTTTTCAAGCTCAACACTTATATGAACTTATAGCTGGTGAGATAAAATAACTAATACTATACTATACTAATACTGTTATTTGTATTATTTAATATGTGTACTGTTGGTGTTTCTTTATGAATTAAATTAAATTAAATACTGTGTCGTCTCTAGTTGGATCAATGCTCCGATTAGCACGCAGCATAATTTAGTTCGATCTCCGTCGTCTTGGCAGTAGCACGTCAGACGTCAATACAAATTATGTCAAATTGTGCCATAGTAAACTGTACATAGTAAAAGTCTTCGAAAGCAGTTGGCTGTGCGAATGGAATTAAAGCTAAATTGATCTCGTGACGTCATAGTAGGTACAAACAAGTATATTTTGTTTTTTAAACCCCCGGTATAAGTGGTGACAATCTTCAAACAGCTTAATCGATTTTCATAAGTCACCATTCAAATATAAAAAAAAAATAATGCACAGTCAAAATATAACATTAAAATATAGGTACACATAATAGCATTTTTAATATGTAATTTTGTTAGAACAATAAAATAAAAACGTATTTAGATATAACCTAGTTGGATGTAAATAATGTCATTTGTTAAAATATGAATAAGGTATTAACATTTTGTTTGAAAACATTAATTTATATTAAGCACTTTTAAGCGACAATGGCATGGATTCTGATGTACTGTAAACTAACTTAAACTAAATTTGACATTTCTATAATTATTGCCATCCTTTCTTTTTCTTTCTCACATATTAAAATGAAAAGAGAGGGAAATAATTTTAGTCCTGTCAGATTGGTTTAGTTTAGACTTTGGTATGACAGAATCAACGCCAATATCCGTTAAAAGTGTTTAATTTCAATATTGTAGAATACAATAGATTAGTTTATCGAGTGTTTACTCGATAAGCCAATCTATTCTCATTCTAATTTATATTCCTATTCATAAACATGAATACAAGGGGTAATCTCTACTCACCGCTGTCGTCTCTCGGAATATTGCGCAGAATATCCTCGGTATCGGGCAAATCATTTTGCTGGAGAGTTTTCTTGGCGAACGACAAGATATCATCATCATCATTGTCAGCGTCATTTTCGTCTCCCTCGTCTATTTTCTGCATTTTGTCTCTACTGTTTCCATCATCGGATTCGACGCTTCGACTGCGTTTATTGCTACGCGATGCGTTGAAAGAGGCACCTTTGTTAGTTGCACTTTTAGTGGCAGACGAGCTGTTGTATGCAGATCCATTTGAAGCGCTTTCGTTATTATCGCGCATTTTACGCAAATTATCGAACAAATCGTCGTCATCGCTCGATTCCGCGTTCGATTTGTCAGTTTGGACGTCCGCTTCATCCCCTGCATTAGCTGTATTATCGGTGTTTAGAGGCAGCTCGCTTGCGTCGATAACGAGCTCTTTGTTTACGGCTTTCAATATAATTTCGCGGCGTTTTCGAATAGTTTCGAAGTGCAAGCTGCTGGGTATTCGCCAGTATTTTTCCTAGAACATAATTGATAACTATAGGAGTGGAGAAGGCGGCAGGAAAGCAGTGGAACATATTGGTAGAGGACCAACACTTCGATTAGAAGACCTGTACTCATCAGAACAAATGGTTCATGAATGATGATGATAAGGATTATGTTGAAGGTGGCATACAGGGTTACATTGATTTACCAGCCACAACTTAAGGCGACGCGAGTCCTAAAATTAGCAGGTCAATAAGTGTTGACAGAAACATCGATCGTAACCTCGTAGACTCAAAGACTAATTCAGTCCGTACCTCAAAGCGGCAGTTACGATGAAAACAATGCGACTGAAATCTGATTTTATATGGTTTTAAATTTATATTTAGCTACCTAGTACCATAAATATTTTTTTTAAATATTTTTTTAAATGCCTTTTCTAGAAGGTGTCCGTGACAATTAATTGGGTATTGTCATGAAAAATAAAAGATATTGATCAAATAAAACCGTAAATTAATAATAAAAAGTCGCAAAGACAATTTTTTTTTGATCGAGCCAAACATTCGAGTCTTGTTTCGGCTCCCGTCGAAACTTAGAACAAGACTTAAATACGAATAAATATATATTTGTGATTGAAATCCTGGAAATAGTATTTCCAACTCACAGAAAATCATTTTGGAACTCATGTTGCTTAAGGGCAGCTTCTGTACATCATAACCAACAATTTTTCTTTGTACGACTGTTGAAAATTCGCATATTTTTTTTTCGAACTATTTATGAACTTATTATTTTATGAACAGAAGCTGTCGTTAAGAGTGGGCTGGTTTACTAAAAATAACCCTGTATAAAAGAGACAGACAGTGTAAAAAACAAGTGTTCCCTGTTTTCACTGTCTTTTACAGTGTCGTTATTCAAATACCTACCCACAAGAAATGAATGTGTATGTAGGTACCTATGTTTTTTACATCATTTGCCAATTTTCGTGCGAATAATTTTAGAGATAAAAGAAATCCTTATAATATGATCCCTCTACTCGTTTATCATTCGAGTTTTAAATAAAAGGTTCTATCGTAACTGCAAAATTAAGACTTAAAAGAAAGTTCAAGCATTTTTATTACTATTGACTTAACCTTACAATTTCAATTTAACAAGTAAAGTAAAATAAAACAAACCGCAATAACTGTAAAAAGACATAACAAATGAAACCTCAATAAAGCCTACATTGAGCTCATTTTATTTCTGCTTCAGATGTGTAATTAAACCGCTTATTTCGGGCAATGATTTAGTTTCAATACCATGTAACACTGTGCAGCACATTTATAGTCGAATGTATGGAATTGCTAGGTGTTTTGGGGGGGGGGGGGGGGCATGGCAAGTTCAATAACTTGCTCAGTAAAACCGAGGCAAAACCATCGGACATATACTTCAACACCTAATTATAAAACAGTATATTAACAGTATATTTGTAAAAAAAATATTGTTACTGTTTTTATTTGTGTTCGGAACACTTCGGGAAAGCATACTAATGCATAATTTTGTCAGATGTTTCATTATCACGTAACAATAGACTCGTGTTGTACTTCCTACGGCTAGAGATCGACTGAAACGAAGAACCGGCGCTCATTTTGCAATCTACAAAAATGCGCTTCTACTGGGCCCGACCATTTATTTTATTTTGGTCGAAGTCTATAACCATGTTTATTTAAAAAAATGTCACAACATAAGTTACCTGTTCATCGGCAGGCGGTGCCACCCCCACTCCTTCTAGAACCTTCTTGAACAGGTCGTTCTGCATCGCTTCTACGGAATCCTTGGATATCGTCACGAGCGGGGTTCCCTCGGCCGTTGGATCGAAACCTTCTGCCTCTTGGTCTAACGCAACCTCCTCTAGGCTCTCTGCTACCCATCGCAGAGATTCCGATAAACCTGATCAAAAAAAATTTGCTATGCACCACGTGCTAAATAAAGGATTTATTTAGGATTTGTGCTGTCTATATTTTTTTCCTTTATTCAAGTTACTAACCATTTGTAGCAATTATTATATTTATTTACACTTTAAACGACTTTACTAAGACTGAAATTCAATAAACGGGATTTATCCCCCAATTTTTCATGAGTACGAGTACAAATTTAAAGGAGACCACCATTAAGATACAAAATAATCATTAAAATCGGTTTACGATCGGCGAAGATATTGCGTAACATACACACACAAAAACAGTCGAAATTATAAAAAAAATTGAAGTCGGTTGAAAACTCACCATTATCAACGGCGTTGACCAGCAATCTAGCAATTTGTCCGGCACTGAGCTCGACACGCTCTGGCTGTTTCTTCTTATCCTTAGACTTCTTAGCGGGTGCTTTCTTAGCTATCCTGATGGGCGATACCGATCTCGAACTGTTATCAGAATCGGAATCTGATGAATCTGAACTGGATGTGATATCTGCAATAAAAATCACACTTGCAATACCAGCGACACACGTTTTTATACAGATTATATCTACGTTTGGCCACCAACTCGTCTGACGGTAAGCGACGGGCATCTCAACATTGTTGACAATGTAAAATGATTGTATGAGCTCATTTTGTTTTTACAACACGAGAATTACTCACGTACGATAGTACCTATAGTCGGAGTAACCGGTTTAATCATAAATGAGCAATTCCCGTGTAAACAAAATGTGTGAAAACCACGTCAGTTTCCATAGTAAAATTGTAACATTACGTATATGTTCAGTAAAATATTCATTTTGATTCGTACAAGTTTTCAAGTACAAAAGCGGAATAGATTTTTTTATGCCACAGGTGGCAAACAACCTAACGGGCCGTCTGATGGTAAGCGATTACCGTCACCTATGGATATGTACAGGATCACAAATACGTCGCCGACCTTTAAAATACTCTTATTAATTGTAGTAAAAAATATTATTGCAAGCCTATTTGAATCAAAATTAAAATGTTACTGAACATTTTTAATGTTATATTCTTTATTCGCGCTGCTTACATTTTGTTAAAATGCGCGAGCGAGAATTATAGTCACTTATTTACTTTATTACAATTTCTCAAAAACTTACAACCAAAACCAAAATAACTTAAAGTATCCTGTACAACCTTGCCTCTACTAAACATATAAGTTTTTTATTTGTACATCAACCAATAAAGCAACATCAGAAGCTTTTATGATACAGAAAACGCGTAATACAATTCTGTTTGTTATGTGCTGAGACAGTAATATTCTCACAGCGTTTTCAGACCATTACCCGTACATACGAGCACTAACTTCAAATGCATCTTGACACATTTCACGACTTTATAGTGCAGAATGGAAAATCACATGTGGCCGTCTTATTATAAAGGCAGTCGTTGCCAACGTGCGGCCTGTAAAGCAAATACAAAACTGGGGCGTATTTCGATTATTTAAGTACGCAATTACGTCGTCTCTATATAATTCGGTATGCTAAAAAAAATTAACCTATGCCAATTCCAAAACCATTTCGAGATTTTATGTTACCAACCCTTATTTTTCTACTCTGACCTTTTAAAACGATAAGATGCCATTTATTTTAACATAAAACTAAGAAATCATTCGACTTTCATTGACCTCTAAATGACGTCACATTGCAGCATTTTATTTTCTGTGCCTTTTAAGAATAAAAATATTATACATTTGACACACTGTTCGTCACACAGAATAGAATATTTTTTCATTTCTGTGGTTTGACTGTCTGGTTTTTTTCAGGGCTGCCAATATGGGGTGCTTTTTTAGGCTTCTCAACGCAACGAAATTTTGTGCTATATGGTGACGTCACATAATATCAATTTTCAAAAAAATATTGTAAAATAACTACTCAATAGAAAACAAAAATATTGAAATTGGTTTCTTAAAATAGCCTTATCTACGAAATAAAAATATAAAAAAAAATACAAAAAAAAAACTTTACATACCGAATTGCACACAAATATTTATAAATATCTAGGAGATTTCGCTTTTAGCGATGAGACCGCCTTTTGTGCCTTTATTTAATGTATTCTTGTTCCTTTCTGTTAAGAAGTTAAGAGAATCATGGTCAGTGAATAAAGGCTCTATCTATCTGTTCCTTTCTGAGGTGTCAGTACAATGTTGTATTTTAGGTATATGTTGTAGCATTACTATTTGTACTAATATGTATTCTGTGGCATTAAAAATATTTTGTTGTTAATTATTAGTATATTTTGTTTAGCGGCAAGAGCGCTCAGGGCATTTACCCGAATTACGCATGTCCGAATCCTGCCGGTCGTATAGTTTTATTCGTTTTTGTTTTTAATACACGTAAGTGTTTGTGATTCGCCCACTGCTGTAACAGCGTTTTTCATATATTCTGGATATTAAAGTATTTGCAAAGATGGTTGTGACTGAGCTAAATAGTATTCAAATTTAAACATTCAAACTCAAAAGGCACTCCAATTGTGCAATTTAAGTTATATTTTTGGGGATATTTTTTCCCAAAACCGTTCTTATTTCGAATATTTGAAATATATTGTTTAGGCAGTGAACTAGGTAGTTATTATTTCACTGTGGACTTTAGGCTTTTTGACGCTAGTCCAAATAAGACACTGTTACAATATCTCTTATTCAAGATTAAATATCGTATCTTATTTCAACTTCAGAGTAAAATATTTTACTGTCAGCAATTATTCTTCTCACAAGTTATCCACAGGACACGTGACCTTAGGAAACTGATACGCGACCCGAATACAAAAAAGGTTGACCACCGCAGACCAGACTAGACCCTAGCCACAAACAATTTGTCCTCCGTGTAATAGCGAGACTCACTTAGGGTTTATAAAAATGTTAGGTAATAAAGCGCCACGCGCCGCCCGCGGCACTTATTTGCCTCCATAATAACTACCACGCAACATAAAACTGAAGTAGCATGAAAAAAGATGCGTGGTTCTGGTATAAAATCCCGTGATTTTATTTGCATGCACGCTCGGAAAATTAAACGCAAATTACGGAACCATCAAACAGTAAATTGTTGAGACATTTACTCGGAGTTCGCTGCGTAAATTTAATCATTACGATTTCTTTACTCTCCATTCGAATACCAAACAGGAAAGATCAATAGCTTATTTTTTATGTTTCTAAACTAGCATCGCTACGCGCTCCGCTATCCTACAGAAACAATGAATTTTCCGGGATAAAAAGCTCATGTGTTAATCCAAGGTTTAAATTATCCTATACTGTCCCACTCCTGGGCAAAGGTCTCCCCCATTTCTTTCCAGACAGTGCGATCACCCGCCAGACTCGACCACTGTATCTGGAACGTGTCGAGGTCATCGCGCCAGCGTTTTCTAGGCCTGCCTTGGCTCCGTTAATTTTATTCAAATTAGGTCAACTAATACGGAGATGAATGCGGACTTCCATACACACTTACACAGACATTGTCGAATTTGTAATATTGAATTTAACAGGCGAGTTGGTGGTCAAATCAAACGTGGACTTATTCGCGATTAAAAAACAATAATTGAAGTATTTTTTCTGTAAGTCTGACCACTTACGCAATATCATTAACACACCATGACATACTAAATAACGTATTGCTAAGAATATCTACTTTGTGTTGAAAGTTTTTTTTTTATATACATTAGATCTACATTTGGCCATCGAATCGCCTGATGGTAGGCGACGTTGCGGCCGAGGATGGAACACGTTGATCTAGAAGACATCTATTTACTCTAGTCTTGAAGATGCCTAGATTGTAGTTCTCAGGAAACGGGCAAAATGGTGGTCAAACGCAAGCCAATTATTTATTTAAAAAAACATACAAGGAGGCCAGGGGCCTTACGGACAACTGCTATTACAGGCACCTAATCCGCTCAGTTGGAAAATCACGCGACCGCAAACCGTATCTGGGCGCGATAAGGTTTGCGGTCGCATGATTTTCCAACTGAGCGGATTAGGTGCCTGTAATAGCAGTTGTCCGTAAGGCCCCTGCAGAGAACAACACAGGTTTCAGCAATAAACTATTTGTTTTTATGTATTTATCAAAGATAAATCTGCGGAACTGTACGTAAGATTTATTATATCAGTAGTCTATTTGAACTTATTGGAAGACCTAAGAAAAAGTTAACTCGCCTCGTCTAATGACATGGGGGAAAGGGGACGGACAGTTTGATTGCGTTGACAAACTTTGGCCGTAAAATTGCTTTTATGGAACGAGCCCTTCTACATGCAATAAGATCCCTGAAAATATTACGACAGCAGTTTCCGAGGCGAGTTTTAAAAAGATATTAAAAGCTCAGGCTGACAGAATAGCAAATTTAAATATTTTTTTCGGTTAGTTGGTTGGTTTTTTTTGTTACTGATCAACAATTAAATATTTATTTCAAACAGTTATTTATGTTTTCTAATACATTTGTTCATAAGTAGTCTGTGCTAGCTATTTCTTTTTATTTACCAAAAAAAAAAATACTCTCGGGGCAATTCAATTGCCTTAATTATTATAATTTTTAAATTTTACAATTTTTTGGTTTCAGAATTAATTCATTTTTGTTTCAGGATCAGTTAAATTAGTACCATTAAAAAGTTCATTAAAATACAGGTATACATTTTCCGAGTAGGTATAATTAATTTTTGTTTCATGTTTGGATAGGTTAGTAGTAAAACAAAAATTATTAATCCCAAATTCCTTATTGAACTTAATGCAACATTAAAGCGGAAATACACTAGAGATTCGTCAAAGTAACAGTTTTGAAGATGATCGATCGCAAAGTAACGCCCGATTCAATCAACTATATTAAAATTTAATTATATTTTTGATTTTTCTCTAAGTTTGTTATTTTTAACAAACAGTCCAGTGCAATTACGGAAATAAATAAACATAAAATTATTTAGTTTGGGGATTATGAGGATCGATAGGGGGGTGTATTCTGAGCATATATTCCAATTTGAGGGATTCTGGCGAGGTCAGCTCAAGGTCATTTCGATGAAAACGCGTTTAATTCGATATCTCGAGAACAGTTAGTGTTAGGCAAAAAATTGTTGACACCTTTTCTCTTCTAAATTAAATTTACTTACTTTTTTATTTGAAACTTTTTTTTTTCATCAATATTTTTCAATTTATTGCTTCCGAAAGGCAAAAATTTTAATAATTTTAAGGTAATATATAACTCTGAAGGTATTGGCATTACAGAAAAATGTTTAAGAAAAAAGTTGTTCATAATCAAAAGATACGATCTACACGTATAGATAAGATCTACACTTTGATAATCGGTAAAATTTAATAAAATTGAACAGTTGAGGAGAAAATGGCGAAAAATTTTTGCCTTTCGGAAGCATTAATTGAAAAATATTGACGAAAAAAAAAGTTTTGGATAAAAAAGTTAGTAAATTTAATTTGGAAGAGAATAGGTCTCAAATTTTTTTTGCCTAACACTAACCGTTCTCGAGATATCGAATTAAACGCGTTTTCATCGAAATGACCTTAAGCTGACCTCACTAGAATCCCTCAAATTGGAATATATGCTCAGAATACACCCCCCTATCGATCCTACATAATCCCCAAACTACATAAATTTATGTTTTTTTTTTCCATTAATTTCCGTAGTTGCACTGGACTAAAACAACTGTCCGATAACCTATTTACTCTCTAATTTCAATATACAGTGCGTATTATCTCAGCGTAGTCATACTGTATCTAGGGTGGAAACGTCACAGGGAATAAAGCTAAACGAAGTTGTTTAGCAAGTTACCGTTCGATTTATCGGCAGCCGCGCCGCTGCTCTTGCCACTCGAGATCTTTTGTCTCCGTTTCCGGCACTGGTTTCTGTCCGTAATGACGCCCAGCTCGAGCAGCCGGTCGATGTAGCTGCGCTTCTGACGTTTGCGCGCCATCCGAGGGATTATTGCGCCCATCGGATCTAAAACATATTTAAATAATTATTATATTACATTAAAAAACCGATTTCACAAATTCATCCCCCAATTTTCCACCCTCAGAGGTGGAATATAACAAATTTGACCACCCTTGAGATATAGCTTATTTTGTAAAATCAAGCTTTACAAAAAACAATTATTTATATGAAGCTTTAAATATATTTTTTGAGGCCACTTTGTTAATATTACAAAATTGGGTATTGTATATTGTATTGTCACCAGAGCTAAAGGTGTATGCAAAATTTCAGCAAAATCGGTTTGAGGAATTAGGTCTAATTTAGCTTGCAAGATTTGATATTAACAAACGAACAAACATTGCAAGTTAATTAAAATCTTGTAAAAAACATTAGAATTGGTTCACAATTAGCAAAGATATCGCGTAACATACACACAAAAAAATACATTCGAATGAAGAACCTCCTTTTGCAAGTCGGTTGTTTAAAGCAGATACTGGGGCACATCACATAGATTTTGCACATTTTGATAGGTACAGTTTACAAAGCTTACCGCAACCTCTTATAGCATTCATGTTTCAATCTTATATCAAAGTACCGGCGGTATTTCCGAGAATCTACAACATAAGGTTCTTGTAAAGGCGAATTAAATAGTCTTAATGGGTCGGCAACGTATTTATGATGCCTCTATTGTTACAGATATTCATAGACGACGGTAATTGCTTATCATCAGACACTAACCCGTGTGCATGTTTGCTACCTAAGGCATTATAAACACTGTCGCGCTCTACAAGAATTTGTGATAGGTATAATGATTAATGGTTACACGAAACGGTGGTACCAAGGCAAAAGAAAGTCATTGTACAATGGGACTAATCATGAATTCGCAAAAAAACTGCTATTCCACAGAACAATGGGCATTAATACTCGAAATGTATAGAACAGCATGCCTTATTTTTCGCGATTCATTGTACTAAAAGTTGTTTCTAATTATGAGTACAGTGACCTCTTTTCGGCTTATTACCGCGGTTCCGTGTAACCCTATAGGCTTTGATTATGTGTTCAGATAAAAAAAAAACTTTATTTGTTTTATTGAGTTTGCAGATATATGCATTGTTTTCGTTGAAATAATCTCACGCTGAGTACTGTCAATAAAGTTGCGTTCCAACTATACATTTCGATAATCCGGAAGAATTTCTCTAAGTTCTAAAATAATAACAATATTCATTATACACTACAACACAATTGATATTTAAGCCAAAGAGACAAAGAAAGCCAACGCTTCCATTTGTTGGACAGAATTTGTCTTTTTACTTTGATCGTAGAGCTTTTTATGGATTTGTTTTTGCTGCAATGTATGTTTATCTTTGTAGCTTCAGCCAGCTTCCGTATGATTATTGTCTTCATTGGATCTAAAACGTATAACATCGATGATTGCGTACATAAGGAAAAGTCGACGCGTTCATTTGTGCCATAGAGTTTATGTCTCTTTTTACGGCATTGTTTTTTGCCGTACGCTTTCTAACTCGAGAAATGTGTCGATTTAGCTGTTTTTGTGGCTTTAGGAAGATTATTGGATCTAAAATATATTAAATGTTGATTTTAGGGTTCCGTAGCAAAATGGGACCTTTATAGTCATGTCTGTCTGAATGTCACGTTTATTTCACTCAGAGACGGTTCTCTCACTCATATGTATTTTTTTACTTGGGTACTTTACATGTAAATTTTGTTGCTACAATTTCTCAAAATAAAAAACAAACCAAAACAAGTTTGAGACATTTTCAAAAAACTTGTCGCTTTATTATAGTTACTGCGGACGCTTTGAATTAGGAATTCGCGCCTCGAGGTTTCCATAAACCGTATTTTTTCGGGATAAAAAGTATCCTATGTTACTCTCCGGCTCTACAGCTATCTCTATGCAAAATCTCGTCGATCCGTTGCTATTTTGCGGTGTGAAAGGAGAACAAACAAACGAACTTTTACATTCATAATATTACTAGCTGATACCTCGGCGTTACCTACGATTTTCCAGCTATCCGCATTTTCTAGGGGGAAAAGTACGTACCCTAAGTCCGTCCTTATGATGTACACTATAATCCTGCCAAATTTCGTTAAGATCGGCCTAGCCGTTTAGTGATGAAAAGCGAACAAACAAACAAAGAGATATATTTACTTTCGCGTTGATAATATTAGTTAGGATAACTAAGCATGAAGTGTGTGGTGTAGTGATATTTACGTGTATCTTAAATAGCTACAGAACCCTTCCTTAAGCGAGTCACGACACGTACTTGATATTGTTGTTATAAAAATAACAATACAATAAGTTCAGGCACTTCACCATTTAATGCCAATCGGATTTAAAACACATTACATTTGCTGATTGCATTCGAAAGGAAAATATAACGTTTTTGTTCGTTTCATTTTATTTCTATGTCCGCAACAAGTGCTTAGTTAACTGGAGCAGCAAGCCTTTTGCCGATGTCGTGGACGCATTATTGCACGGTTTGAATTTAAAGTGCATACTTCTCTTAATGACGACGTGTTCAGTGGAAATGTGGTTTTAATACTTTGTAAGGTATTTTTATCGGTATTTTCCAACGCTGTTTTTGCGTTTGTGTCATTTCGGTGAAAAAAAATCTTGGGAACAAAAAACTATACCGAGTTTTACTGGATTTTGTTTAACGTTATGAATTTCCGCATAAATATTAGTATTTTTATCGATATTTAACAAATACAATTTTTGTGTTTATGATATTTCGGTTACGGTGTTTCAAACACATAACTACATCAAGTTTGGCTATATAGTAAAAAAAAAAAAGGTACCTATGTTGTTTTTGTATTAAAAAATGTGTGAAAAACTAGTTTCCCTAATAAAATTTGAAAAAAAAATTGCATCCTGTATATTCGTTTTTGTATCGATATAAAAATATCGTTTATGATATTGCGGTGATAACAATGTTTTAAACACAAAACTTTTATCATTTACTAAAAGTCGTTTAATATTATGAATTTTCGGACAAATATTAGTCAGATTGCGGTTTACAACTCAGCAGATTAATAAATACACCCTCCACCCTCCAGCTCCACTGTAAAACCAATATTTGAGTCATTAAAATGCCGTAAAATTCCCCCACAAGCACATTTACGAGTATATCCACAATGACCTGCAAATAAATATACTTATCCTGGGCGCGGTATCCCTTGCACAGCAAGCGGAAATCCTGTACCCTTTAATCGCTACTCTGGTAATTAAAAATAATGATTAGATGCGGCCTTTAATTACTGATATCAGCAACAAAATAAGTATTCTCTAAAATTCGCGCAATTTATTCGGGTTACCTTTTGTGTAGCTCGTAAAAATTTGGAAAATATTGTTTCTGTATTGTTTCTCTGCTACGTTTATTATGTGAATGACAAAGGGGAAAAACGCTTTCAGGTTGTGTAATACGAAGATTGTGTTTTTCTTTGTGTATATTCGTGAACAAGCTATACGAATTTTTAGGCAGATATACGCACATATCAGAACCCTCAAATTCGTCTATATATATAAAAATGAATCCCTATTTACCATGGTCATTGGTCACGCCATAACTTGAGAACGACTTTACTGATTTCAATCATCTTTTTTTTAAATAATTTGTAGAAGGTTCTTAAGGAAAGAAAATTGCGCAGAAAATTGGAAAAGATCAGGAAACTTAACGACGATGTTATCTTCGCGCATTTGACAGTTCTATAAAACAGGACAACGTATGTCGGGTCAGCAGGCATGCCACTTTGCACAACTGCAGTTTTAGTATAGATCTTTCCGTCCGCCGTAACATTACATATTCTGAGAAAATATTAAATGGCTATCTATTACGGTTCGAAAGATACAGACGTTAAAACGTAGGACGGACAGACAGACAACGTAGGCTCAGTAATAGGGTCCCGTTTTTACCCTTTGGGTACGGAACCCGAAAAAGTATATATGTTATGTCGAGATGATTCGTTCGTTCGAATTTTTCTATAACCGTCAAATAAAAGTACCGTTTAACTTTCAAAGGACGTGTCGCTTACTGTTGCGTGTTGCGTGTTGCGTATTCAGTTCTATATTAACTGATTCTCAGAAACTTGCGAAAGGTATTTAATAATGTGCCCTGACGGGTACAGTAGATAACTGCTGAAGTCCAACCATACTCGACCCAAGTTTTAATTACCTCACAGCTGTAATAACATTCTAATAAACTGAAAGAAAACATTTTCTTTTATAAAATAATTTATAATTTTATTATGCACAACTTAATAATCAGAATATTATAGAAAACGTAAAATATTAACTATTATAGCATATTTTCTTTTAATATTTCAGTCTACCAGAACCAATCTAAAGTTAACGTTTGTTAACGTTACGTTCGAAAAACCTAGCAATAATGATCAGAATTTACGATTCATTAAATTTTTTACAATCTACTGCAGCTGTCAGGGCTAATAATACTTGAACCGAGTATAGACTGGACGAAATTTACAGTGCTCGTTTCAATGTTGGGTGTAAGGAGTATCCCAGATTTGTGTAACTAGTGATATTCACTGAACTGGAACCCTTACCCGTCTAGAGATTCACTGATCCCTAAATAGTTAGGTCAGGAAATTCAGACCTGTATCCGTCTCACTGATCCTATTATACTAATTTTAATTTATCTACATTAATGATAATTTATTTGCTGATTTCACAAGAAACGTTCTGGTCCGTTGCTAGCTTTAAATAACTGGACAACAGCTTGTCGAGACACGCATATGGTAGGGTTCCGTAACCAAAGCCATATAATTGTAGTCACATTCATAGTTCAGGAATTGATGGTGAAAGTTAATCGCTTAGATTTTTCGTAAGTACATTGTTATTTTTCATTTTCAGGGAGCTCTTAAGACCAATAATAATAAAATTATATGATGACATAACACTATAATGAAGACAAGATTAAAATACAAGGCTAGTATTTTAACTATACTATTCTAGTTATGTAGGTAGTTTGTAGCCCAAGCTTACATAAAACAGATATACAGAGATTATAACATTTAAGCAGGGCACTTACCGCTCGAGTCTCCAAACTGGTCCCACGAGTCCCTTAACATTTGATCTTCCTCTTCGCTGAATTCCTTGGGAACCTTCTCTCTCGCTCTCTCCTTATTGCTCCTTTTAGTCGGAGCTTGGAATATAAGTCCCAGTTCTTTGAGTTTCTTTATAACCGAGCGCCGGGTGCGCGTCTGATCTATTAGGTTCTCCAGTATCCAGTCTATAACATCTGTTGGGGAAAGGATTTGCATTTTTATGACGAGTTTTCTGCGTGTCTCTGGAATATGAAAGGTTTGAAACAAATGCAGGGTCTTTCTGCTCGCGTAATAGAATCGCACGTGTAAATCAAACGCCGGTGTGAACGCTCATGGTTTAAGCGTAGTGAATTGGGTATTGATACGTTGATCAACAAGTGGCCAGCAATTTGTTATAATTTTATCTTTTGTTGCGGTACGATATTAATAAGTTCTATATAACAATGTTTTTTACATTATTTACATGGAAACCACGTCGAAATATTAAAACTAGTACTATTTAAACTAAACAGTGAAACCTCTTTCCACACGCAGCGAACCGAACTTCCCAAGTTTTACAGCCACATTTTATAAAGAGCGGAAAACGTGCTCAGCAATTGTAAGTCTGGAAGTGTCATCGAAATTGACACGTCATTATTGGAAACGCGAGCTTTTCTTTCTAACTCTGTTATAATTGCGAAGCATTTGAAATCTCGAGGGCCTTTAACTTTTTGGGCAGAAGATGAGCGTTACATTCCAGCTATAAATTACTTTCAAAGATGTTTTACCGGCTAATCTTTACTGTTAGGCCGGAAGCTATTAAGCTGCAAATAAAATTATCGAACGCGTCCGTAAAGCACGGCTGACGGACGTGATCTAGTTAATAAATTTACACTAAACTGTGCTTATCGGTAATAAACCGCGAACATGACCACTAGAATGTGGAACGCGCTGCCCGAATACGGGTGTTTCCCGATAGTTACAATCTGGGTGTCTTCAAATCGCGGGTGAATCGTATATAGGCAATTGTGCTCCATTGTAGACCGCAGCATCGCTTAACATCAGGCGAAGTGGCGGTCAAACGCAAGCCTATTATTAAATAAGAATAAATATTTAAAACGTGACTTTTGACCAACCTTGAGAGCAATCGGTTGTTCTTATAATATATAGATAGAAAAAATACTGCGTCTTGCACAAGTACATGTATACAATTCTATGGCTATTTCATTCCATAGAGGCTGATATTTGAAATGTACGGCCTAGTTACGAAGTACATTTTACAACCATCAACTTGGATTAGTAAATGACAAATAATCGAGTAGCAGCGATATTATAAATGAGGAAAGCATTTCACGAGTTCCACGACAAAACTGCCATCAGATAGGATAAGACAGACATAATATGGACCATAGTCAATCTTCTAATGGACTCATTAATATTCAGTACATCAAAGTATTTCTGAGGATATTTCTTGCCGAATACCCGGCAAAAAATATCCAAGCGTGCCAAGCGTGGGGATTATGGCAACACCCCTCTCTACGAGGGAGGCCTTTGTTCTGCAGTGGACGTTTACAGGCTGATGATGATGATGATGATGATGACCCGGCAAAACCACCAGCTATCCCATCCCTGACGTCAATTAGGGCGAACGTCCAAGGAGAATAGATAAAGTTGCTTAATTATTTACTGAAATTATTATTTTGAGATCATGTTTCCTAAGACCAATTAAGTAGTCTATTTGTTTTTGACAACCATCTTTATTGATTCATATTTTACTTGCAAAATGAGCCATATCAGCATGTCAAAAGAGTTCAAATTATGTAACTCGATTGAAACTTTAAATCAGTTTTAATTCGTTGCATGACGCGTGTTAGTAGCCGTAGCTTGATTAAGATCAACGAAATTAAGAATGACCGATTAGTCTTCGAATGTGTGACCGCGTGGCATTTACAACTGAGCGCTACCATGGGTCGGATGACTAATGACTAGTTAAATTATAGGTCCCAGTTGTGATAACAACAACTGATCAGCCATGTCAGAGACCTTGAGACATCCTAAATATCTGACATCAGGGCCTAGCGACTTAGCCTGCGCGCATTTACAACTGAGCGCTACCATGGGTCGGATGACTAGTTAAATTATAGGTCCCAGTTGTGATAACAACAACTGATCAGCCATGTCAGAGACCTTGAGACATCCTAAATATCTGACATCAGGGCCTAGCGACTTAGCCTGCGCGCATTTACAACTGAGCGCTACCATGGGTCAGATGGCTAGTTAAATTATAGGTCCCAGTTGTAAGCTCTATAACAACAACCGATCAGCCATGTCAGAGACCTTGAGACATCCTAAATATCTGACACCAGGGCCTAGCCACTCTGCTTGCGCAAATTTACTTTACGTTTAAGTTTTGATCAATCTGGGTGTCTTCAAATCACGAGTGGAAGCGTTTAATCTGAAATTTATTACACAATTTCTTAAATAATGTTCTTTTAGGCAAGCGTGCTTCATCGTAGACCGCATCATCGCTTAACATCAGGCAGTTGGCCGTCAAACGCAAGCCTAATATTCGATACCAAAAAATGCTTTATGGACGGGTCTCATTTAATGGGCAGTCAAAGTCATTACCCGCCACAATATCTTGAAATGAGGCATAATTGTCGGATGCCGTACCTCATACCATAGACCAGCTCAACACCATCAAGAGAATATCACAAAAGCGCAGTTTTTTTAAATCCTATACTGTACAATATTTTCATAATTCCCATTCACACACATCTCATAATTGTATTTTATACTCAACAAGGCCTCTTGGCTTCGGCCCCACCAATGTCTTTTAATGTCCTGGCTGGACCCGTGAATTAATTTAAATAATAATTATCATTATCATTTAACCAAATTTACAAAATGTAAATGCATTTAATAACCCTGAGTAGTAAATTAAACGTGCAGCGGTAACTACTTAGCGGGTGGTGTCGTTATGTGCGGTAAGAGACACGTTATAATGCATATTAACTTCTTGAAATTCTAAACACACGTGCGCTCGGCGGTTATTAACGTGGTCGAATGAACTGTGCATACTCGTATCATGGGTGTAACACTTTGATACACGTGAGATATTTATTAATGAAGGTAAGATTGAATTAGATCATTTAACCCACGCTCACCGAATGTTTTACATTTTTGACGTGATAACGTCTTATAAATCTATGAACGCCGGCTGCATGCATGAAAAATTATCACAGTCACGATCCGCCTTAGCCACGCGTGCAAGCGAGAGAGATGCGCGATCGGCCTAAGCGTAATCACGTAAAATTATCGTCCGTAAATAGCCGTAACAGATAACTCTTTTTTTAAATAAAAAAATCACAGCGAGTATAAGAAAATTCGATAGAGTATGATTGATCTTAAGAATAACAACGCATATTGTGTATAGGCAATTTTCGTGTTGACATTTTATAGGTGAAAAAAAAAACTCAGAGAGTAGTATTTTTCTATCTCCCAACACGAACATGGCTTTCTACTATTTGCAACTTATCTTTAAAAAAACAACTAAAAAAAAATACACAAATATTCTAAGACTATGAAGAACAACATTTTTTTTTTAAATACACAGAATTTGAAGTCGGACAGGAACTAAATTTTATTATCAAACTTAGATTTAAAAAAATCAAAACTCTGTTTATACCCTGTTTTGTGTCTTCCCGTGAACATGGTGCATGTTACTGCGTCGAAATATCGGGAGCTCATTCCACAACCTACACACACGGTAAATAACTCTTATTTTGTGTTTGTTCCCGACTTCGTGAAACAATATTATTTTGTTCTTTGTAGTGGCATAAAAAGGTATTCTAAGACATGCCGTTAAATCTTTCTGCCGCACCCTAATTAATTATGAAGATCAAGAGTGTTTCTAACTGTACTTGGCTTGGCAATGGAACAAAGCCTCGAAACTAAAATTGTAATAGTAGAAGGTCTAGTTTTTTGTTACTTCATGATAATGATTTTAATGTTTTTTTTTTTTTTTTTTTTTTTTTTTACTTTGTTCATGGAATGAGTCTCATACAGTTCCTTACCTTGGTCTGTCTGTGGATTGGTTTGGTTTTCCATATACAACTTACGAAGCTCTTCTTCTTGTTCCTCGGTCCATTTTCCGCGACCAGGCTTATCCCTGTTCAAAATAAAAGTTTTAGTTGACTTAGGCTCAATTGGAATTCGGGACATTTTTATACTTTTCAAACTACAACTACACTGATTAAATTCTTGGAAACTACTAGACTGATTTGGATAAAACTGTGTAAACAATAAAATATTGGGTAAAAACAAACAGAATCAGAAAATTCTTACTGTTAATATATACCTACTTACATCATAGAAAGGGTAATGTCGGAAAAAAAAAACTAGTAGGTTTGTATGAAACGAATAGAAATGACCCGAATTCCAGTCCCGTTTATTTTAATTTAGGTAAGTTTCATATGATTTAAAAAAAAAAAATTTAACTGTGAAACAGTTAAAAAAAAAACGACAAAAGAGCTGATGATCTTCAAATGGCTAAACAAATTTTATTCATATAACATTCTCGACCAAGTCAACTTTCAAACAAAAACAAAAATCAGCCATCCGTTTGGGAGCTACGATGCCACAGACAGATACACAAATATACACGTTAAATTTATATCACCACTGTTTGTGACGGGGTTAAACACAGGAAACACTTCAATGGAATTAAAAAAATATATAATGTAGAAAAAATATTTTCATCGATTCAAACAAATACCAAACTTACTTATTGTCTGTGTAGAGATCATATCCATGTTCAATGTCGATGGCGTCTTTTGAGTTAGTCCAGAACAGTAGTTCGATAAAAGCTTTTGGATTTTTTGACGCTACTTCAGTGAATTTTCTAAAAACGTATAAGCCAAACTTTTCGATCTCCTGCCAACAACAAATAATGCACACATTTTTAGTTTTTGTGTAGAAAGAATTTATAATACTAGCTGCGCCCCGCGGTTTCACATGCGCGTACATTCTCTCGTGAACCATTAAAACATCACATCATCTTTAAGTAAAAACACATCGATCCGTTCTTCTGTTGCTATGTGAAAGATAAACAAACAAACAAACACACTTTCGCATTTATAATATTAGAGTATTTCTTAAATTAAAAGGAAAAAAGAACCGCCTCAATGTTTTGCAAATTGCGTACGCAAGCGAAACAAGTCGATACGATACGTATCTTTAATCTACAAAACGGCGCGCTTTCGCGTACAAACGCCGAAAAAAACATTTCTATTACGTATAGATAGAAATCAAATTTTGCGCAAGGTTAGTTTAGATTCTCGATACATTCGGAGGGCATCTAAAAACACCCCAAAGCGTCGCGGGGCGATAAAATCTACCCCCGACTTCCCATCTATACGCAGCAACGTATGAGCCGCGCATAAAAAACGTACGTTTCGGTGACACGTGGCGTACGGAAAACGGTTATGAGAACTTGCTGGATTTACGTAACTATCTTTATACCGGGGTTGTTTACTGGAGTGAAAAACGATACGCTTCTGTATGAATCCTATTTTGGCGAAACATGTTCGACAGCCGGAGATTTAGAGCAACATACAGTATTTCTTGGCCAAAATACTTTCTGACGTGTAACCAAGTTTATTTACCAAAATTATTTCCCAGAATTGGTTTGGATTTGATCGGTAGAGGGAGCATAAATCACATGTTGTTGCTATAATGTAGAAATGTGGGAAAAGGCCTTGGCCGCACTGGTAAGGCAGCAGTGATGCGATGATTTAAACACATAATATACATTTGAAACGTCGCATAGGGGTTGCGGAAACCGTCATAAGTTTATAGGTGTTTGTTTGAACGGCATCGCAGTCGCGTTGCTGCTGCCTTACCAGTGCAGCTTCGGCCTAAGAGCAAGATGCAATAAGACGACGGCAAAAAAACAACATAGAAATATGAACCTTATAATAGTTGTAAGTACCTACAGCAGAATTTGAAGAAAAAAAAAATCGAATGACAGCGCCACAATAATGTGTAGGTACGCATCGTGAATTTCTTCTGTAATATTTGAGGTTAGCATTTCCATGTTTTTTCGACGCGCCGCCGTTGCACCGCATGATGTGGCCGGACCGTGAGAGATAAGCAAATACCTTGAAAATTTGAACTTATGTATTTGCGTCAATATCCTCTTATTTCTATGAAATACATTGATGAAATCGCTACATAGCGTAGTTGGTACGCGGTACGCTACGTACTACGCCGTAGTACGTAGCGTACCACGTAGCGGGTGTAACGTAGCATTGCTCGTAGCGAGTAGAACGTAGCGTAGGACAGCTAGTAGAATTAGCGTAGCACGTCACGTTGCTAGTAGAACTGAGCCTAGCAAGTAGAACTTGTCGCTGATGGATGGGTCATAAAACGTGATAGCAGAGCGCGGCATATTACGCACTCACTCGCAGTTACATGTCTTATGGCAAAGCTTAGTGATGTACAGCCAAAGATAAAATAAATTGTCATTGCGAACAGCGCCTGTGTCATAATATTATCGACAAGACAAATATAACATTAAAATAAAACAGTTTAATTTTCTCTTATCTTAGGATAATTGGTATGGTAATATTAAATAAACTTTTTTTTTTCAAATCTATACTAATATTATAAATAGGAAAGATTTGATTGTTTGTTTGCATTGAATAGGCTCCGAAACTACTGAACCGATTTGAAAAATTCTTCCACTGTTGGGAAGCTACACTATCCCCGGGAAACACACACATTTTAAATATAATATATAAAACATATATTATATTTAAAAAAAAAATTGGGATCCTTACTAAAACTCCAATAATGTAACCCAAGGTGTAAAAAAATAAGATTTACAATTTTGACCTTGCGTATTTGACAGTTCTAAGACAGGACAACGTCTGTCAGGTCAGCTAGTATAAGATTCCATAGTTACTGTTAGCAACTAATATAATTATTAAGAGCGGCACTGACCTTTATTAAGGTGCTTAGTCATTTGTTAAAGTAAGTGCGTGAGAGTGAGTCGCTAACTATGGCATTGTTATCGATAGCGTGTGCTTTGCGGGCACATCACTTCACAAAACAAATGATTTATGATCCCCCCTGCAGCGAGATATTGAGAATAATATAGTAATAGTACTTGTAAGGAGGTAATCTTGTAAGGAGTTCTTTTTAGAATTAAAATCAATGACACAACCATGTATTTACATAAGCGAAGTCGCCCTTTTCGTGAAAAAAAATCAAGATCTTTTTCCAAAATTTAATCTCGGTAGTAGACGAGAAAATGAAGTACGATTTCCAAAACGAACAAAAACGTCTCTAATGTTAAAAAGTGTGTTTTGTACGGCATCAATAATCTATAATAAATTACCACGATCAATTCGTGACTGGAGCGACATAAACAGCTTCAAGAATAGGCTGACTGTATTTCTTCTTTCTAAAGCATACTATTCCCTAGATGACTTCTTAAATGATAAAAAACTTTGATTATAATGCAAGTATTTTAGTAAAATTATTATTAGACATTATTCATTATCAATTGTATAATTTTAACGTAAACTGACATTTTTATTATTTTCATATCAGTTCTTGTAATTAGTTTAAGTAACTGCTTGTATGCTGACAAAGCGGGACCTGGAGAACTTTAATTTTCTTACACATATACCAACTTTGTAACCCAGGCTCACGGGCTCAATAAATTGAATTTGAATTTGAGTACTTATATAACACTTAACAGTAGAATGTGACGTAGCAAGTATCTAGCAAAACGAAGCTTAGCACGTAGCTTGTAGATTGTCGTAGCATGTAGTAAGAACGTAGCAAGCTCTAGATATAGTAGGTATACTATGAAATACCTTGAACTGTGGTACGGGATTATTGAACAGCCTTTGGAAAACCAGGAAGAGCGATGCTTGGAACAACATGGTGGGCCTCTTGCAGTCCCACGCGATCCTGTGCAGCATTTTCACGATGCAGTGGTTCGTGTGCGGAAGGTTTTTCTCATAGTCGTCCAGTAGGGATGCGCACGCGCTCACAATGCGCGGGTTGCAGAACCTGCGCGGGAAATAGGTTTTTACGCGTTACTAATGCGAGTTCTCATTATCAAAATCGTACATTCAAATTGCATCGGTAGTTTGGCCAATACTGGGTTACGCAGAAAGGGTGTACTAAACCGAAAGGGGTCCATAGCACTCATCATTATGAACAACTTTAACTATGGTAATAACTGAAATCAGAAAAAAAACCAGCTGTTCCATAGAAAACGGTCATTCAAACTCGACAAAATGATTGAACAGTTTTTTTGTGATTTCATTGTTGGTCCCCAAGTTGTTTATAATGAGTCATCATAAGCCGAAAGAGTTCCGTTATAGTCATATAACGGAACCCTTTCGGCTTAGTACAGCCTTTCCGCGTAACCCTGTATAACAATTATTAAGCCATGTCGGAGACCTTTAGCCTAAAAACTCTGACAAAAGGACTGGCTCACATATATGAACTAACTTACTTTATTTCACTAGCTCTTTGATTACGTTAACTAGGTAGTACTCGCAACCGTGTCGTCTCAGTCGCACCAACGAGCTGACGCTATGCATGCGAGTAGAATAGCGCAATTGCGAGTGACAACTGATTTAATCAGGCTGCTGGTCCCATTCGGGTCCTGATATTGAAATGTGAGAACGATACACACGACGCAGCGAAATCTGTCATTGAGAATGCTGGTGTAAAGAATTCAATTCATGCTTTATTTTCTAGGAAACTGCCAAATAGCGGTTAAAGTTGTGGGCCGGTTAGTAAAATACTCCTGGTGCACTCCGCACTTTAGGTATGAAGTTACAAATAGTCGACTTGTCGGACTTGCCGCGCCCGCTGCTGCGCGATAGACATGGATAACGCAACAAGAGTTACACGATTGACAAAGAGGCAGCTAGGATAATATAGCAGTGGGTAGTTAGCGCTCGCTCGTCCTGAATTGCACTTTATTTTGTAGTAGCAAGAGCCGCTACTTATTTAAATTATTTTGCGGAGTGAATTTTCTGTACTTGTACTAATATGTATGCTGTGTTTAAGGTTGAAATTCAGGACCTATTTTTCACAAAACTTTGATCCGCCAACAATATCACGTGAACTTATTCAAGTTCCAAGCATTGATTTGTTCTGACAGTAATATTTTAAATATCTAAATGAAATGAAAACCGAGAATAGGCTTAGTCGAGTGTTTCACTTATTACAAACAGGTTTAGCGAAGGATATAATTTAATACATTACACACACTGAAAATTAATTTAAACTGGCTGATAAACCGAGTTTAGTAAGATAACATAATAAAACAAATAAGGTATTCTATTCAGATTGTATAGCGGGTCAAAGTTGTGTGAATATTTGGCGCTGAGATAACAACGTGGGTCGGTGGAGTTATGACAAAATAACTAGTTTTTTTTTTTTTTTTTTAAATCCTTTTGGGTCCAAAAGGCAGTGTTAAATAAAATTCAAAGTACTTTAATTAAACATGCAAATCGCTTGTTTACCCAAACTTTGTACAACTCCACGCATAATAAGACAGCAAAATTAAATTATCCCATTAAATTGTTTCCAGTAGCACAAAAGATTTAATCTTCGGCGAACAGAGTGAACATAATAAGCAATCACGTAAGTTAATAGGATTCGCTTCCTTGATGCCGCGTTGCTCACCTCTGTGCGAAGTCTTGGAAATCGAAGTCGGATTCTACTATTGCAGTGGTTCTTTCTTCCTCTTCTTCATCTGAAATATCGCTTTATATTATACCTAGTAGTGGCCTGCAAATATCTTTAGCATAGTGTTGTAGTAGGGAAAAGTCGCATATAGGTACATAGATATACAGTACCCGGCGGTAAGTAATACTCTTCGAGGCAAAGGAGATAATCGGCTAGTATCGGCTTCGTATAGCGCGCGGTCAAAAACGTCTCTGACAGAGACGACACACACTACAACCAATCGCGCAGACTCGAGCGATTCAGCAAAAGTTGTTCATAATGATGAACACCATGACCTCCTTTCGGCTTAGTACAAGATATATGCGTAACCCCGTATTTATAGGTACTTACCCTCTTCGTCGTCGTATTCCTCATTTTCCTGCGTTTCATCTTCTTGGTTCATTATTTCTGCAACATCAATATGTAACTTTAACTTGACAGTTTGGAATTTCATCTACTTTCCAAACGTAATTTAAACGAAACAGAATGTTATTAAATTTCGAAGTTTTCATACAACACGGGGTAGTGGTACCAGATGTCACGACTCCGCGCTCGGAGTACACTCAGCATATTGAAAATTCATAAATGTTATTAACCAGATGTCCATTCCTGAACGAATTTCCAAATAAATTGATTCAAAACTTACATAAAACACAAACAGTGTAAACAACAGATCTTTATCAAAAGATAGAAAACGCGAGAACGTCAAGTTATATGAAAAAAAAATATATAATAATATATATATCCTAATTAATATTATAAAAGCGAAAGTAACTGTCTCTGTTTTTGTTTGCCTTTTACGACTAAACGGCTAGGCCGATCTTAACGAAATTTGGCAGGATGATAGTGTTAATTATAAGGACGGACATAGAGTAGAGCACCCCCCCACCCTCCCCAGAACACGCGGAAAAAAATAAATAACACCGCGGGATCAGCTAGTATATATAACCCAGCGTGACGCATTTTATTAGCTCCATTCGCACGGCTTGCCTGCCAAGATAACGGAGATAGAACTGAATTATGCGGCGTGCTAGCTGGAGCAATTATCAAACTTAAAGAGTGGCCACAGACATGCAAAATAGGTGAACTCATTCTATCCTGATAATGATCTGTGGTATTAATAGAACGCTGTCATGGTAAATTTTTAATATTTGATATTAATAATTGATTTGTGGAACAGTTATAATAGTGAGGATAGTATGATGATGTCGGGTTTTGCCAGCACCGGAATATCGTCCTTAAGTACATTATGACAGCTTTTCGATGTAAGCACGAACAGAGTGCGGCGCGGCGCGAATGTCGAGTTGTGCGGTTGCGTGTACATGATCATAATCGGAATGCTAGCTTATTTCCAGCTAATTAAGGTATAATATCCGTATGCGGAGAGTTATGCGATCGCGGTCTCTAAATCGGAATAATACTGTGGTTCCGTAGTAGTACTAACCCTTAGAGTGGTACGTGGTGGGTCCAGTCGGTCCACGAAACAAACACTAACACTTGTTACAGATTGTACGAGTACGCCACAATACTTTAGAAAATAAATAACTATTAAGTATGTTCAAGATTTCGTCTCGATTAGAGTTTAAGTGGTTTTAGTTATCTTGACACTGATAGAGTTTGATATTCCGTCTCGCGGCCGACCCGAAGGCAATGACGCTCTACGACACAGAAAAGAGAAGTAAATAGAATGGAAATGAGAAGGAAAATCTGTCGTCAGGCATTGTGAGAGAACCTTGATTAAACATTATTATTTAGATCAACACTTCGAACTCCGCATCCAAAGAACTTGGACCTTACCTTTTTAGTCTCAAAGTTCTTTGTCCGCATCACAGTTGCTAACTGATTTCGAATGACTGACGTTTCGTTTATATGGGTGCAACTGGCTACAAAAACTTCTTACAAAAATGCTTTGACAGCTGTTTTAATTTGAACAAAATAAAAAACATTTCTGTGTTCTACGATCACAAAAAAAAAAATACTTACCAGGCTCGACCCCTAGATCTGCGTTATAGACTGATTCCAGCATGTTGAGTTCTTCGTCTTCAGCAATACCGCTAACACCAAATATACCCTCCTCGGGCCATACTTCCCTAAATAAATAGAAGACATAAAGATCGTTGTTCAATAGGCTCTTTCAACACCAACTCGGCTGAACTGCTGTTTGACTCGCATTTCAAAGCATTGAAATGAGTGTCCTACACAGGGTTACACGGAACGGTGCATGGTACTTAGCCGAAAACATCAACTGTTCCATATATTTTGTTGAGTACGTATACATAACAGTTTTCTATACAACAGCTGATATTTCAGGTTGGCCCAACACTTAATACTCAATAATTTATTGCATAATTATTATGAATTTCACATACAGTTAGGTAGCATGTTTAAATTAGGTAACACATAATGACCCTGATCGGGTATGACAATATAGTACTTATAGTAAACTTATATAATTATAAATAAAACAGCCTCCTTTTCGCTCTGTACCACCGTTCCATTGTACCCTGTTAAGTGTTATGTTACAAATATCGAGGGCATGACGTCTCATCAATTGGTATTCCGTTGTACAATACACAATAGCTTTTCACTAACCTATCTTATTCACAAACATTCTATAAGATAATCGATGCTATAAAATGTCACCTCGCTGATGAGAAATGACAAGTCTATTTTAGATTTCTGAATAAGACTGATAGGGTTTACATGCTAAGCGTTGATGCCGGGTTGATATTACGCGGGTGTAATGATCGACGGTCTTTATGTTACTGACAATGTACACGAATTTATAGATTGCAAAAAATAGGTACATGGACGATTAGCGATAAACAGGTAAAGTTGGCCGAAGGAAAGCTTCTGCTCGCAGTGGGATGAATGAGCTAACAATAATGATGATGACACAGTTTAGAAAAAGTAACTTAACAGCTATTTAAGACATTAAAAAATATTAAAAAATTTACGCGATAAAATTATGTTAAACGTAATTGAAATTAAACGCCTTTAAATGGATTTTATCGCGTGTATTTTTTATTTCGTGTTTTTCGTTTAAAATTTCAACGTGTAATAATCGCGTAAACCTAAGAAATTATTACAAAAAAATTGTTTCTTCTCAAAGCATGAGTGAGAGACGACTTAAGAAACGGCGGGTAATAACTGGATGCAAAGAAGTGCCGATCGAGCCCAGTGGCGCGCAGTAGGAGAGGCCTATGACCAGCAGCGGACAGTAAGAGGCTGATGATGATGATGATCTTAAAATATGAATACAAAAAATGTCTGTGTAACACAAGTCGATGTTTAAAAGCAATTTATTATTCCAGTTACTTAATCTCATAATTGAGTTAGAAAGGTGACAGACCTTGCGGCTCGGAACATTCCCACGGCGTCTTCGAACTTGTGCTCTCGCATCGACTTCTGGATGTTCTTCATACAAGTTTCTCTGCGAAAGAATATTACGTTCAACAAAACGGAGTTTGGACATACCTACTTTTGGACGTACCTACAAAAATAGTTGAAAGTGCAGTCAGAACGAATCGTATACAAAATCCTATAGTCTCATTTTGTTTTGATTGAGATGGTAACTAAATAAAAGTTGAATTCGAAGGCATGTCACGAAGTCAATCAAACTAGCAAAGCAGTAAAACTTCGAAGATTTGAAGAAATCTGAGGTTAAATAAAGTTCACCGCGTAACGAGTTTCATGCGCACCGAACCACGGTTAAAGGGTATTAAAAAACTGGCAATAAATAAGCTTTAGCAAACTTATAATTGGCGGCGCGCGAAGTTTAATTTAAGAATAAGCTAACTAGCCGCGCCCTGTGTGTTTACCCAAAAAATTTCAGCTGTCGAAGATTTTTCCTGGATAAAAAATATCATGTGATCGTCTTCATGATACACACTACATTTTTTTTTTAAATCCATGGTCTTTGCGGCCTTTTACCCGTGAAAACGTAACAAGCAGTCAGAAAGACTTTCGTATTTGACCGAGCGAAACGAAAGTCTCAGAGTTTACGAAGACAAATCGGCGTTTATGTATGTTTGGTTGACGGTAACTTACCGATAACGAACCGTTGATCAGATCTTCAAGAAATTTGTACGCAAGTAGTTAATGCAATTACAGTTTAAGGGGATGTGAAGATATAGGGCCCGCGAGTCGGAGCGAACAATTCGGTATGCTAAAAAAAATTAACCTATGCCAATTCCAAAACCATTTCGAGATTTTATGTTACTAACCCTTATTTTTCTACTCTGACCCTTTAAAACGATAAGATGCCATTTATTTTAACATAAAACTAAGAAATAATTCGACTTTCATTGACCTCTAAATGACGTCACGGTGTAGCATTTTATTTTCTGTGCCTTTTAAGAATAAAAATATTATACATTTGACACATTGTTCGTCACACAGAATAGAATATTTTTTCATTTCTGTGGTTTGGCTGTCTGGTTTTTTTCAGGGCTGCCAATATGGGGTGCTTTTTTAGACTTCTCAACGCAACGAAATTTTGTGCTATATGGTGACGTCACATAATATCAATTTTAAAAAAAATATTGTAAAATAACTACTCAATAGAAAACAAAAATATTGAAATAAGTTTCTTAAAATAGCCTTATCTACGAAAAAAAATATAAAAAAAATACAAAAAAAAACTTTACATACCGAATTTGTATTAGTGTTCTTAAGAGTCCCTGTGACTTCTCTGTTCCCTAAATTTTTTCCGCATTACAAAAATCCTGTGTATGTCTATAACGTACACAGCTTCTTGGCTGAATTTCAATGAGATCGGTTCATGAAAATGGAATAAATAGGCATAGAAGTACGATCACATTAGTAATATTAGTGTGAAATGATTCAGACTGCAAATTAATGTTAATGCCAGCTAATAACCTTTTCAAAGTCTGAATTAGTAGGGATTCGTCTAGACGTTCAATTGTAGATTACATGTACATACGGCTTACATTATGTCGTCTAATGAAAGGCTGTATTCATAACGTGACGAGTTCGTATTAGAATCTAATCTTTAGATGGTACGCGCCTACTGACGAATGTCTATTCATTAATTCGACTTCTTTGAAAGTTATATATAAGACCTTTCCCGTCAAAAAGATACTTATCTTTTGGAACTTTGGCTAGTTAGAGAAGGAATTCTAACATTTTAATACATACAATTATTTACTTAGACCCGTTACTCAGGGTAAGCTATGCTTCAAATTGATTTTTTTTCGCGCGTGACTATGTTTCAGCAAAATTTCGACATAAATTTTAATATACAATCACACGCGCAGATAACAATCGACATCAAATAATGCTGAGGTTCGATCTCAGGCTATGGCTATGTTTGTTTTCAGTTGTATTAAGGAGCTTTAATTCACGATATCCTTATGTAAAACTTATAGGATGATTAAAAAAACAAAGAAGTATACTTTACAAGTTCTGGTAGGTCACAGTTGCTGTTGTGACAATCAGGAGCTGAGCCTTAAATATATTTTTTACACTCAACATTAAGGTACGAAAGATAAGTATATGCCTAGAAATGGCAATCGACAAAACTTGACAACGAGATTTTACTATATAACCATAACTTGACCAAGGAGATGTTATTCTAGTATTTAACAAACACGTCTAAAACAAAGGCAAATGAAGTCAGTTGCACTGTTTTTGAATTAAAATTTCCTGTTATAATGGACTTGCGAAAATGTGTGAGAATGCGAAAAAAGTAAAAAAATATTCCGCGCAATAGAGATCCCATAAAATAAAACGTCCTTTGCGACGGCATAGTCTCGTGCGGCAAAAAACTCGATTGATAGAGTAGGTCACGCGAAAAATTCCTGAAAAATATTACTCCCTAAAAATATGCGACCGTATAAATAGAAGCAAAGTTATATTGAAAGTTCGACTCTATGGCCTACGAAATACATTGAACTCAGTGTAGTATGCTACTTTTTGTAACGGCTTTCGAGAAACATCGATATGTTATAGAGTGGAATATATTATACTAAAATTATATGTGTAAGTGTGTATGCTTATCAGTCAACTCAACTCTGTAACAGATGAATGGATGTGAATCAAATTTGGTATGGACGTAGCTCATACAAATTATTTATTCAGGCAAAATCTATAGTAAGCTGACCTCAGAAGCTCTCGAACTAGTCACAGAGACTGTGGCCGAAACTGCGTGACGGGAGCCAAGGCTTCTCCTATTTATGTACCAACTAATTAAACCAAAACAGTTTTTATTTTATTAGGATAAAAAAAAATTATACAGGGTCCAAATGTAACCAACGCAAAACCTCTTAAGCCCTTTGGTGCATCAAGACTAACAACTTTTGGTCCACGACTTATCAAAATACGAATAACACACATTTTGAATGGTTTTTTGTATGGAACAGCTGATATTTTTATCGCGAATTTCGAAAACTTGTATAACAAAAGTTGTAAGTCTTGACGCACCAGTCGCCTTTATAAGATTTTGGGTTAGATACTTTTCACCCTGTATAGGAAAAAATAAAAATACATAGCAATATTATATGCACAGATTGTGTCTGTAAGTATGGAGTGTGTGTTGTTATGGAGTGGAATATATCACACTAATAAAATATATTATGTGCAAGTGTGTATGCTCAATAACAGCTGATTGGATGTGAATTTGCTACGGAGGTAACTTATACTCTGGATTAACACAGACTTCTTTGTGCCGGATAAATTAAAGGTTTATTGCAGGAAAACAGGTGAAATCGCAAGGCGCTGTCAATTGAGTATAGATGTAATTTAACATTGTTCATTTTACATGTATTTAAATCACTGTTTTAAATTATCACGGTTGTTCACTAAATTTATATGATTATTTACGGGAAAAAAAAACCCGTAAATAATCATATAAATTTAATGTATTTAAATATTTTTTTATCATTCTTCTTCTTTCGAGTCGATGTTCCGCAAAATACAATTCTATTTTCAAATCAAGTTTCTAGACCAACTTTGCCACCTCAATGGCATTTTGCGTGGCTTCATTCAGGTCGTCTTGTGTGCAAGTTGTAGGACACGCTGCACAGTCCATCAAGTGTGTCATTGTCTGAGGGTTCACACCACAAAGATCACAAGATTTTTATCATAAAAAAAACTTTTAAAAGACTAGCTTTTCGTATTTTTCTCAGCAAACACTTTCATTAAATACCCACATCATGATGGTAGATAAATTGTGTCCGTCATCGTAAAGTGTCCGCCATATTGAATTTAATGTGACGTCATGTTATGTTTCGTGTTCTTCTCAGCAAACCCATTCATTTAATACCCATACCATGGAGGTGCATAAAAAATAACTGGTTTGCCATCTTTTGGAGTCCGCCATATTAGATTTTTAATGACGTCTTTAGCTAACGGTGCATTATCATCGAAACTAAACGTGTATGCAAAATTAAAGCTCAATCGGTTTAGTATTACTGGTCAAAAATTCAGTTGCAAGATTTGTCCCACACATACATACATACATACACACTAACTAATAGGGCTCTGATTCCATAACTTCAAACACGCACGTAACGCGGCGCGTTAAGTTAATCTCTAAAAGTTGGCCTTTATTCCTTAGGAAATAGATGTCACATTTTTAGGGATTAACTTAACGCGCGCGTTACGTGCATGTGTTAAAGTTATGGAAGTTATCTGAGTGTCTTCAAATCACGAGTGAATTGGTTTCTTCTAGGCAAGCATGCTCCACCGTAGACCGCATCATCGCTTAACATCAGGCGCAGTAAACGCAAGCCTCTTATAAATTTAAAAAAACAAAGCAGGTCCCATGGCAAGTTAAATAAAATCTTGTAAATTCAAGCGAGTTGGTGGTCAATCGTGGACCTACAAAAATGTGCTGATGATGATGACAACTCACTTTTGCTGGTCTATAGGGATGTCGGAGGCCGCGTCGAAGGGCGGCGGGTGCTCCTCCACTCCGGTGCATAGCACGGCCGCGAGCTGCGCTCTCACTTCCTCCCAAGCAGGAATCTCCGGTTCGATTAATTTTGGCTTTGGCACGGGACGCTTTTGCTCTGTATAACATTTTTTTCAATTTTATTATTAGATGCAGAAAGGATATGGATTTCAACTAAAATTATTGGTCGTTTCTGGCACGTCTCCCCTCCCCTCCGTTTTAAGACCCGTTTGCACTTTAATTAGTGCGCGTGCAAGTGATTATTGATTAGAAAAAAGTACTGTACACTCGCACTAATCGGTTATGGCCAAATGTGTTTAGTACTAATCACTAAGCACCTGCATTAATCACTCGCACATAGTGTAAACAGGCCTTTAGTGGAAATCACCCTAGTATTCTCTCTCCTTCGGCAATTTTACCTTTTAGCGGTAATTTCGTCCAGTTTTTCAGTAAACATTGCTTTGAAGCAAAAAAAAAAAAATTACTTTGCTGTACTTAACCGAAGCATGAAATTTTGAATTCTATAGCGGAAATATCAATGTCAATAAATTCGCAAATTCTTAGGCACACACTCAAAATACAGCACTAAATTTGTTTTCGTTATAATTTTTTTTATCGAATCATGGCATAAAAGTTTTCCACTAATTCAGCTGCTAGTTAATAAACTGCGTCACCCAATCAAAAACTAATGTCAAGTAATTTATTGCTCCCGAGAGTTGTTATCTAAGCCAGCGGCATCGCGATAACGAAATTACTGAACAAACTTACTCTTGGATTTAGCTTTCTTGCGAACTTTCTTTTGTACGACCAGCCCTGTTTTCTTACAGAAGTGCTCCAACATTTTCAAGAAAAGGTGAACCGTTTCTACTAAGTCTAACAAGTAAGATCTAAAACAAATAGATAAGAATGTTGGTTAGACTACACGTCAACAACTTTGTACCTACTAGGGACAGCTCGCAAAATATCACAACTTTGTGCCTAATTTAAGGCACAGCTTGCAAAATATCATAAATTATTATGTTATTTATTCTGAATAATAAGTCCACCACCTTGTAGCGTTAATTCTGTTCAATCATTATTGAACCAGTCTTAGCTCTATAGTTCAGCATCATCATGCCTGTCTTAGCCTGATGCTGGACATAATACTTTTCTGAGCCACACCCGTCAGTCTGATTTTCGGCTTTTCACTTTAAAAAAAAAATGCGTTATTTTCATTTCATTACGAAATGAAACAATTTTTGGGACGGCAACAATTTTAGAGAATATTCAAAGCCGACACCACCACACCATTGAGTTTGTACACACATAATAATGTAAAAAGTATAAATTGTTCTTTTTAGGGTTCCGTACCTCAAAAGGAAAAAACGGAACCCTTATAGGATCACTTCGTTGTCCGTCTGTCTGTCTGTCTGTCTGTCCGTCTGTCAAGACCCTTTTTCTCAAGAACGCGTAAAGGTAGCAAGTTGAAATTTATACTAAATACTTGGGTCTACGGTTTCTTTCGGCTGTAAAAAAATAAAAGTTGTAAGTCAACGCAATCAAAAGATATGAACGTTTATGTCGCATATTTTGCGATTTCACAGGGGAACCAAAACCTATAGGGTACTTCCCGTTGACCTAGAATCATGAAATTTGGCAAAAATCAAGGTCTCATAGCACATATATAGGAATAAATCCGAAAGTTATAAATATGAAGGTATATCATTTAAAAATGATTATTTTGCTATTACAAACTTACATTTTGTAGTTGGAATGTATGGAAGAACCTTATTGTCAACTACAAACTTAAGTTTGTCTTTCAATATTTTAACTTCAGTTAGTTTTTTTTTTGGTCTCGCGCTCTTAGGGTTCCTTTATGTCGTATATTTTGCGATTTCACAGGGGAATCAAAACCTATAGGGTACTTCCCGTTGACCTACAATCATGAAATTTGGCAAGAGGCAAGGTCTCATAGTAAATATATAGGAATAAATCCGAAAGTTATAAATTTGAAGGTATTTAAAAATAATTATTTTGCTATTACAAACTTACATTTTGTAGTTGGGATGTATGGAAGAACCTTATTGTCAACTACAAACTTCAAAGTTGTCTTCCCAGAGACTGTGGGATCGGCCGATCTGCGAACTAGCATGGAAATCGCTACTAGATACGTGTCCTAGTATTGCAGATCGCGCTCGTATTCTTGCTGTCTCTGTTTGGGAATCGGGACTTTGGTTGCAAGCCATGCCCTCTTTTAACACAGGTAGCCTTTTAGATCCAACTGCATTTCGTCTAGCTGTCAGCTTACGCTTGGGTGCAAGGTGCTGTGAGGCCCATCGCTGTCAGTGTGGTACTGCTGTTGACCAGCTCGGTCACCATGGTCTCTCTTGCTCGAGAAGCGCTGGTCGTATTGGCCGACACGCTAGCCTGAACGACATCATACGCATGGCACTTTCCACCGCCAATGTCGCAGCTGTGCTCAAACCGAGTGGTCTTGCGCGTGACGATGGAAAGAGGCCTGACGGTATGACACTTGTGCCCTGGAGGTTGGGGCGGCCCCTTGTATGGGAAGCAACTTGTGTCGATACTTTGGCGCAGTCACATCTTCCTGAGACACAGGGTAGGGCTGGCGCGGCTGCTAATTCGGCAGAGCAGCACAAGCGTCGCAAATATGCTAACCTCGGCAGTGGTTACATATTTGAGGCGTTTGGGGTCGAGACATTGGGCCCTCGGGGACCGGGAGCTCACCTCATTTTCAAAAATCTTTCAGAGCGCCTGGTTAATGCGACGCGTGACCAAAATGCTGGCGTGTTTCTGGCTCAACGCATTAGCATTGCCATTCAACGTGGTAATGCCACCAGCATGTTGGTTACGCTGCCAACTGGTAGTGGGCTTGAGCATTTGGATTGTCTTTAGACCTTCAACGGTCTATGGGCAGTCTAACTGTATTTGTAGTGTTAGATTTAGCTTGTATTTTGTTTAGTTATTAAAGGCAAAGGAACAGAGGCGTGGTGGTGCTGTTCTTTAAGAAAGGTGACAAAACCTTGCTGAAGAATTACAGACCCATCTCGCTTCTGAGCCATGTTTATAAGCTGTTTTCGAGGGTCATCACGAATCGTCTCGATCGCAGGTTCGATGACTTCCAGCCTATCGAACAAGCCGGTTTCCGAAAAAGCTATAGTACCATAGACCACATCCACACGCTACGCCAACTTATACAGAAGACCGAAGAATATAACTTGCCACTATGTTTGGCGTTTGTGGACTATGAGAAAGCCTTTGATTCGGTCGAGACATGGGCGGTGCTCGAGTCTCTCCAGCGATGCCGTATTGACTATCGGTATGTCGAAGTGTTGAAGTGTTTGTACAATAACGCCACCATGTCGGTCCGAGTACAGGAGCAGAGTTCGAAGGCAATTCCATTGCGAAGAGGCGTGAGACAGGGAGACGTTATCTCTCCGAAACTGTTCACTGCCACAATGGAAGATGCCTTCAAGCTCCTGGAATGGCAAGGACTCGGCATCAACATCAACGGCGAGTACATCACTCACCTTCGGTTTGCCGACGATATTGTGGTCATCAGAGTCGATGGAAGATCTCAGCATGATGCTCGAAGGCCTCAATCGAGTCTCCCAACAGGTGGGCCTTAAAATGAACATGGACAAGACAAAGGTCATGTCAAATATCCATGTTGTGCCCACCCCAGTATCAGTTGGGAACTCAGTTCTTGAAGCTGTTGACGCGTACGTCTACCTAGGACAAACAGTCGAACTAGGTAGGTCCAACTTCAAGAAAGAGGTCAATCGGCGAATCCAACTCGGCTGGGCAGCGTTCGGTAAACTACGCAACGTCTTCTCGTCCAAAATACCTCAGTGCCTTAAGACGAAAGTCTTCGACCAGTGTGTGTTACCAGTGATGACATACGGCACTGAAACGTGGTCTCTCACTATGGGCCTCATAAGCAAGCTCAAAGTCGCACAACGAGCTATGGAGAGGGCTATGCTCGGGGTTTCTCTACGAGATCGAATCCGAAATGAGGAGATCCGTAGACGAACGAAAGTCACCGACATAGCGCACCGGATTAGTAAGTTGAAATGGCAGTGGGCAGGGCACATATCACGCAGAACAGATGGCCGATGGGGCCGAAAGGTTCTGGAATGGAGACCACGGACTGGTAAGCGCAGCGTAGGACGTCCACCCACAAGATGGACAGACGACCTAAAAGAGACCGCAGGGAAACGCTGGATGCAGGCCGCTTCCAACCGGCCCTTTTGGAGATCGATGGGGGAGGCCTATGTCCAGCAGTGGACGTCCTACGGCTGAAATGATGATTGAAGGCACTTGCCCAGTAAAAAAAAACTACAAACTTAAGTTTGTCTTTCAATATTTTAACTTCAGTTAGATTTTTTTTTGGTCTCGCGCTCTGAGGGTTCCGTCTAACGGAACCCTCAGAGCACGAGTCCTACTCGTACTTGTCCGGTTTTTTTTTTTAATAATATATATAACAAAAGAGCTGATAATCTTTAAACAGCTGAACAGTTTTTTTTATCATTGCTAAGAACACTTTCCATCAATTCAAAAAGAACTAAATCAAAATCGGTTCACCCGTTTAGGAGCTACGATGCTAAAGACAGAGACAGATGTAACAATTTTAAACATTGATTTACAATAACATGGAGGTTGGGTCCAGTACAAAATTTACGAAAAAAGTGACATGAGTTTACCTATACATATATATACATCTTATACAGATACATGTTAGAAATACCAACAAAGTAATTTAAATCTTATGTCGATACAACGATGTAAAATTTAGCTTGCAACAAATGTAAACTAAATTCACATATTACCTTAATAGTTACAATGGTTTTAGTCTAGTTTTGGTTCAGATATTTTTGAGAGTTAACCCGATGTTCCACAGTTTTAAATATCTTTGGTTCTACGTGTAATTCTAGGAACTTACCGAGGCATTTTGGAGTCATCGTAGCTAAGAAACGTACTGAGAATAAATTCCCGGTACTCCAACACGTAAAATATATTACTTTTTAGCACTTTGGCGGATTCCTTTACAGTGGGATCTGCGCTTTTGTCCATAGCCAGCAATGTATTGAGAAGTTCTTTATAAGCCCTTAGCGCTAAATGCAACCTCCTGACCCAAGGTCCGAATTTTTTCTTCTCAACTTGCAGTGTATCGAAGTATTTTTCCATTTGTTGCTGCACGTAATAGAACATGGGCACCGACATAGTTTCACTAAAAAGGTAATATCGTATCAAACAAAGGCAACATTTTGCTTTCACAGAAGGGACTGCTTGTGTCAGGTATTTCATAACAGTCAAAACCAATAACATGGGTCTAACGAAATATCTTTCAACTAAAAGTATTGGATATGATACCGTCTGGATCCGTATCAAATAGGTACCTATGCAGAAAAGATAAGTTGATACCTAACTTAAGGTTCCGTACCCAAAAGGTATATCAACGGTATACCAAGCCTACACTGTCAGTCCTATCTTTTAACGGCTATATCTTTTGAACCGTTAAAGATAGCTAGTTGAAATTTTAACATCCTACTAATATTATAAACGCGAAAGTCTGTATACTATGTATATATGTATGAATGTATGCTTGTTCCTCTTTCACGCTACAACGGATCGACCTGATTTTTTGCATGGGTATAGTTCAAGAGCCAGAGTGACAGGCTACTTTTCATCATCATCATCACCATTTTTCATCACTACGCGGGTGAAACCGCGGGGCGCAGCTAGTACCTTATAATTAGGTAATGTTACGGCGGATCAACTAAATACATTTTATATTTTACTCTTTTGTTCGCGTATATTTAATAGAATATTTTTTTCGTGATTTCAGGGTTGGTCCCATAGTAAGAGATGTTCATAATAATGAGTACAATGACCTAATTTCAATTTAGATCCAAATTTCCTTGTAACTTGTAACTCTGTCTATCGGAGTCAAATAGGGTATTTGACTGATTTTACGAAACCATCCTAAATTGTTTATTGTAATAAAATAAAGCAATCTTGTGATTTAATCCTCATAACTTTCAGTATTTTTGTTTTAAATGGCAGATCAAAATGCAAATTATTAAACTACCGCGTAAACGCTCTCTTTGGCATTTATGGGGCCACGTGACATTAGTGACTTCACACATAAGCAAACGAGTTCTTCTCGCCATACAATTGTTCCTTCTATTTACTTTTGTGTGACGTCATAAGGACATTCGACCTACATAGAGTGTTTGCAGTCAAGAAACGTGATCAATGAAAATCATATATTTATTTAGTATTTTTCTGAAAATGGGTACTATATTTTTTAGTTATTAGTCATTAATAAATTTAGAAAAAAAACCTAGGATTACACCAGCATGAATTATATTTTTTACACATTCAAATACCCTATTGTGGAAAAACAAGGAAATCGAGAGGAAAATTAAAGCTCAGTTGGTAAAAAAAAAATGGTTTAAAAATTATGGCTTGGATAACATACCTGACCAATCCAACTTGGAAATTGTGTCCCCGATTGAACTCCATAAAGAACTTCACTGCCCACAAATAGTAGGACTCGTCGTTTTGTTGCGCCTTCGCCCTCACTAGCACATCCTTCACATAGTGCATGAGAGAATTGTACGAGCTATTAAGAAACTCTAAGCAGAACTCTTTTAGGAACAACCTGAAACATTCCCAAATTAGTCACCGTAGCTGGTTTAGGTACAATGTAAAGGCGTTCGTAACATCAAGATCAATACTGCTAAATTAAAACATTGCAATATGTACGCTATGTCGTTTCACAAAGGCCCCTGATTCCATAACATCAAACACGCGGCGCGTTAAGTTACTTTTACTTTAGTTTAAGAAAATAATTATAATGAGGCGACATGTTTTTTCCACGTTGGCGCCAAAACTCCCGACTGATCATTATACAACCTGTAACAAAAAGGAGTGGTAATACACGCTTCTTTTAAAATTTTTAGTTCTAAACTTTCGCGATTTCAGAGTTTATTTTATAGTAATAGTTGTTTGTAATGAAGAGTACATGCATACCCTTCAGTTTTACCACACCTTTTTGTTACACGTTATAACCTACCTACTGATATAGCCTGTTCAGCGATCACCTATTGCATACTAATAAATGTCCTAATTTCGGCTATCTTCCCATCAAGGGTAAGAATGCCGACTAGAATTCTGTGTATTAACTCACCACTGAATATTCAAGACCACCCATTCCATTGAGAGTACGGAAGTCAGGCATGAAACAGTAATTAGGCGACTTAGTTTTTCGCAGATTTCAGACTTAAGGGGACTTACAGCTACCTGTTTTAGGCGATTCTTAAACAGAATCGCAACTTATCTCATCACCTAGGTGGCGCGACCACAAACCATATTTTGGCGGGATAATGTACAAGTTCGCGTGATTTTCCGAACTGTGCTGTTTTATCGCTAATTCGAGCCCGCGTTAAGAGTTAGCCGTAAGGCCCCAGCTAGGCCTAAACTTTGCAATCTACCCAGGGTAGGCACGCCAGTCACTTAAGTCCATTACCCCTTGTCCCGTTGTCTTGCTCGCACATTTTTAGGGTTCCGTAGAAAACTAAGACACCTTTATAATTACGTACTGTCCGTCTGTCAGTTCGTTTTTAAGCCTATAAGGCCTATTGTATTGTTGTTTTTGTGTTTAGTGATGTAGATGTTGGCTGGAATCACACATAGGTGACATTTTCCATATTATCGCACTCTACATAAATGAGAAATAAAAACATAAGATCAATAACACCATAGAAATATAAGCAAACTTTTAGAATAGGCATGATGACTAATATTTTTTTATTACCTCATAAAAAAGCTGATCATAAAACATCAACAAAAACAAAATTAAAATTAGTTCAAAAATAAATAAGATATAAGCATTTTAATTTCATGCTAGACAGAGAGCGCACTATACTGAGCCGTGACGTCACGGCGCAGGAGCGCCATACAAATGCTATAATAACATAGGCTTTGCGAGAAAGGGATAGAACATCCCCTCCCTATCCCCACCTAAAACTTTAAACGCTCATATCTCAGATTTATCAGCAAATTCAAATTATTTTTTCAGTAGTGTAATGTATTTAGTAATATTCATCACTAAGCCGGTTATTTGTAATAAATTAAACATTAGGACACATGCCTATTTGATAAAAATAAACTGCTGCTATGTCAAATTTTAAGTTTCTCTTCGACTGCTCCCAAAGTACTTTTGTGTAATTAATAAAATACATACCTTATAGCAAATGCAGACCTCCTCTCAAACATGCCACTTTCCACAGGTCTTCTGTTCTTTGGCCTCACAAGCTTAGATTTTTTTGCTCCACTGAAGTCTAAATTTGATATTTTGTTTAGCGGCTTCAGACAGATTATCTCATTATCTGATATGGATTTCATATTTTGGACTACATAAGTGCCACCGAAGCGTGAATGCCTATAAAATATTCAAGATCATATTACTGTGAAAGCTTTTATTTTATCAACTTTGGTACATTGAAGGAATGAACTAAATATTTCAGTATTTTAGATATACCTACACATAAAATTTATTGAAAAAATATTCTACAGTGACGTCAATTCTGATGTATCAATTTCAACACTAAATTGAAATTTGTCCGTTCTAAAATGATCTCCAAAGTTTTTACCATACATTAAATTTAGTTTGACATATGGTACAACTGAATATGCAGGGTTACTTTACTGGTAATCAGTAAGCATCTTCTTGTGAGCGGCTTCTACCTATAAGTCAAAACAAACAACTTTTGTTATACGGCTTACCAAAATTCGCGGGGGGGAAAATCTGCTGTTTCATATATTTTGTCGGGAATGAATGACTTTTTTTGTATGGAACAGCTGTTTTTTAGCCACGAATTTCGAAAACTCGTAGTACAATAGTAAATCAGTTGTTTGTTTTGTCAAACTGAATGCTAACTGATTATCAGTAGCCCTGTATAGATGAGCGGTCAACCAGCTCGGTCACCACGGCCTTTCCTGCACAAGGAGTGCAGGTAGGATCCCCCGACACGCCAGCCTTAATGATATCATCCGCCATGCTTTTACCACCGCCAACTGCGCGGCCGTTCTTGAGCCGACCGGACTCGTACGTGGCGATGGCAGAAGACCGGACGGGATGACTTTGATTCCGTGGAAGATGGGGCGGCCCTTATATTAGTGTGGGACGCGACTTGCGTTGACACCTTTGCGCCGTCACATCTTTCCGGAACCCAGATTAAGGCTGGCGCGGCGGCAGAATCTGCATAGGATCTCAAAAGGCGCAAATATGGTACACTGGATAGTGGATACATTTTTGAGCCTTTTGGGGTCGAAACAATGGGGCCGTGGGGATCGGGAGCCAAAAAAAATTTCAAAGATTTATCTACACGTCTGATAGATGCAACTCGTGACCAAAATCTTTGCTCAAAGGGTGAGCATCGCCATACAACGTGGTAATGGGGCCAGCATTTTGGGAACAGTTCCCACTGGTAGCAGTTTGATAGAATGATAGTGAGGTTTTAATTTTTTTTTTTTTAATAATAGAGTAAAGTAATATAATGATGAGCGGTACTAATATATAATAAATTTAAATACCTTGATGCAGAATACTGTTTTATTTTGTTTATTCTCTGTTTATTTTCAGACATTCTTATTGTTAGTAATTCTTGTTCGTCTTTTAGTTTTTCGTCGACACTCCTTTGTAGAGCCGCATCGGCTAAACTAGTGGGGTTCTGTTCTCTCAATAAATGTGATATTATTTCAATAATGTGCATAAAGTATTGTTTTTCATTTTCAGACGACATGTACAAGATTATGTCCAAGATCCCAGACTGATTTAAGCTCCAAAGTACCTAAAAATAAAATTGAATATAACATGGCAAATAATTGTCAATATATTCCATTGTACAGAACTATAGACATTATACATCATGTGAGCAGTTATTGAATTGTTATAGTTAGAAATGCTAACACACGAAAAGTTTTTTTTTTTTTTTGCGTTTTGCCAGGGTTAAACTGTTTAAAAACTAGTCCCTGAGCAGGCGAAATGCAATATATCTTTACTATTCCTCTTTCGCTTTATTGAATACAGTGATTATTGTTACCTGATCATGTACACTGGCATCATTATCTGGTCGCCTCTCCTTGTCCAAATCAGCAGGCACATGTAACACATTCCTGATCAGGATTAGTATCCTCTCAATAATAAGCCCGGTGTCTTCGTCTCTTTCTGACCAATCCTAAATAGACCATAAAAATATTATCAGACTTGGCTCCTGTGTTGATCTGATTTGATTTGAACATTTGACGAGACATGAGAAATACGATTCAAGAAGTTCAATTAAAAAATCACGGCGCTTTCTGACCAAAACTGACAGACAGCACAATTTTTGTCAGTTTGAGTCTGTTGCAGTTTGGGCTTCTGGGTCAAATTTAGGGATCTGACTTTCCATACAAGCGAGACCAAAGAAGACCACGGCGCGGTAGAGACCTCAACTTTGTGGATGTAAGGATCAAAAATGTAAGATTTGGAGCAGATCAGGCAGTTTTTTATTGATTAATACGCTTGCCTTTGACTGCCACCTCATCGGATGTTTAGGGGATGATGCGGTCTACGATGGAGCATGCTTGCTTAGAAGAAACTGATTCACTCGCAACTTGATGACAACTAGATAGAATGTTGATTTTATCAAACTGACTTGTTCACGCTTGATGTTAATATTCAGAGCCCGGTACAATTCCAGGGTCACTTCTGGCATTGAACCTAGTAAGCACCAAAATATTTCTATATATACATTTTTGTCCTCAATGTTGAACTCTATCTCTTGCTTTGTCCGTACACCGGGCCATTGCCGAGTTCACTGCCTTTGGGTCAGTTGCTTAAAGATAGGGTACAACAGAAAAAAAAATCATTTCAAAAAAATTATGGACATGTCTCCCATAATTTTTCCTACCAAAACCTTCTACAACCAATTCTCTGCTGGTCCATACTCTGGTCCCACTTCAAAGTTAAAATAAATTACAATGTTGAAGTAAGGGCTGAAGGAGACTAGTGACTTTTTGCATCAGCGAATGGCAATTCAGTCACTTTTCGGAAACTTGATGAGGCGACCAAACACTTCAATCTTCAAAAATATGTGAGGCTAGATCATTACACACTTGCACGAAGTGATAAGAGAAAGGGTGGGATATTTCTTTACAGACAGAATTATCTGCAGTTACTGAGAACTAAACTTATGCAAATTATTTTCTGCCTGAAATAAGTCATTATATTCTAGCCTTAACTTAAATTAGTATATTTACTTACTATTTCTAGTACTTTAGCCAATTTCTTTGCAAATACATTCCATGTATCAACCTTGGCGAATGCCTCTTCTTTATAGGACTGTAGATGAGATAGTATTTGCAAGTAGTTGTGTCTTGCTGTGCGTTCCACTGGTACTTCTTCGCGGTATAACAACAGCGCAGGATTTGTGAGGTTAACCAGTAGCCTTATAAAATTAAGTTAAAAATAGGTATCCATCATTTAATATTATCATAATAATGTATTTAATATTTAGAGTGGTAAAGATTGAAGCCCTCACCTAAGAGTAACATCAAATAGTTCATCATTTTCCCAGTGGTCTATCAACATCGGCAATAGGTCAGTTTGCAACACTTTAGTTTGGCCGAAGTGCTGTCGAATCTCATGCTCCTCGCCATCGCGGCGCAGATATCGGATTAGATCTTTAACTGTGTTTAGTGTAAACTCGTCTATCAAGTATTTACCAGACTTTTTATCAAAAGTTCCCAGAGCATTGCAAGTAGCAGAGAGTTCAGCAGACAACATAGAAGTCATATTGCTTTGCTTGTAGCGAATCTCGAACTTCACTCGGTATTTTTATTACACTTTCAATACATATTTACCTTTATACACATTAGAATCTGTAAAAAGAGTAAATAACTTAGAAATCGTAAATATGCAATGGTTTGTTTGAAATATTTTGAAAATTTTTAATTTCACCTATTTTGCTTTGACTTTGACATTGTCATTATGTGGTTTTTGTAAAAAAAAAAACATGGCATTGGATACATAGTCCTTCAGTCGTAATATTAAACATAGTATAAAATAACGTCAAGCAAGTCTTAGTCTCAGTCAAAGGCAAGCAAAGTATGTCAAGTTAAATTCACACAGTCAATTTAAATGCATACCTCATTAAAGTGGTGGAGGCTTTACAAGAGGCTTCTATGGAGTATTGGAAACAACACTAAAATACATGTTTAACCTCGTAACATAGCTTGGCCACACTTGAACACATTCACATTATTACTCGAAAATACATACGAGTATGTTTAGAAAAATAATACGAGCCGACATGTTTTTTAAACTGGTTTAATATTACGACTCAAGGACTTTGTATCCAGGTCATGTTTTTTTTGGCCGCTTATGGATTGATTTGTTATTAAAAATCCCGCACAGGCGGTATGGCCTTAAAGACTTAAGCATGCCCAATGGACGAATAAAAAAAAACCCCGGGAAATTAAGTTTTGTTCGGAAACCACATTAGCTCCACAGATTAGTATATGATTAGCTCATAGCTCCAGCTCATAGGCTAAGTATACTTTCTCCCTCTACGCTCCAGCTTTATCATAGTTATAATAAATCTTTCACCCGACTTCAGAAGAGGAGGTTTTCAATTTGTTTTTTACGCGATATCTTTGTCGATTGTGAACAGACTATTCTTCCCCTTTTTAATGTTCATTGAATAGTAATAGTAATGAACGTAATAGTTTTATCTAGTCACATTGATTTTTAAATTATATTTGCAGCCAGACGACTTAGTAGTTTATGCATATTTATATAAATAGTAAGTATAGCACAAAAAATTCAAATGTAGTATAGAAAAATCTTTTTAAATTTATAATTTAAGTACCTACCTATTTATAATTATAAACTTTACAATAATAAATAAATAATAATAATAAATATTCGGGACATTTTTGCACACACGGTCATCTGACCCCAAACTAAGCAAAGCTTGTGATATGGTTGCCAGAGACTGATATACATACTTACCTATATAGTTTTAAATTGTACTTGTAGGCGCACCTGTGCGGTGCGTGACGTCACCTGCCGGCCTCATCGGAAGACCAGCGCCGTTTGACAACAAACGGCATTATGCTGAGCTGGGGCCGGTTTGTGGCAAAAGTCCAACGTTTTTTACTTTTAAATTTGTGTGTAGCTCTGAGTGTGTATGGATTTTTGCTAGAAATAAAAATATTGTCTATAAATAGGTACATACTTAAATAGATATTAACAACCAGATAATATACAATAAACACAAATGTTCATCACACAAATGTTTGTCCTAAATGGGAATCGAACCCACGCCCCCAAACTCAGAAGGCAGGTTCACTACCAACTGGACCAACGGGCTATAGGTAAATACCGTATACCGTCATATAAGTACCTAAACAAAATAAAGTGCCAGTCTACTTGTTTACGTGAAAATAAAAGAAAGGACGGAAACACACCTTATTGTAGGGCTCGGGTAGGTACACAGTTGACCCATTAAAATTTCTTTTGTTAACGCTGCCAAGTAGCCTAGGTAGGTATACCTACTTCGGGAAGTTTGTGGAGGCTTTCTTTCCTCTCGCCAAAACGCTTTGTTTTAGAAGTTTGTTTATTCTTGTGACTCTGAGGGGAGTTCTAATGAATAAGTGTGCGATTAAAGGACAAAAAGGATTTATAAGACAAAGGTCACAGACGTTGTAAAATTAGAACTGTTCGGGCTGTGTGCTTTTTAATTATAAGAGTGTCTGGGTTTTGTTGTATTTAGAATCAGAAAAGAAACGGATAGTATTGCTTTTTTTTTGAGTTTAATTTAGTACCATAAACATGATTCAAAAGCAGTCACAAGTTTCAAATCTAAAAGATCTCGTAGACCACTCGCACGCCATTGTGTCGACGAGGGACTGAAGCGGGACTATACCCGTATGGTGCGATGTGAGGTTGAAATAGATCTAAAATGCAAACAAACAAAACGAGTAGGTACAAACCTACGTACGGCTCATATGATCTCAACCACATTTCTTCTGCTTTGAGGATGATGACACAAGCAATAGGGCGTCAGTGTCAGCCCCTCCATTTAGACTTTTTAAAACGAACCTATATGGTAGGTATTATTTACCCAGCAGAAAACCTTTACTGGCATAACAACTATCTGCGTGCAGCTCACTCCACCAATACCTAAATAGGATGAAATCGTAAGATGAAATAATCCTGGCTGTTGGGACTCTGCCAGGGAATACCATCCAACGAAAATAGCTTACAGAAACAAGTTAGGTATATCTACCGGTCTGTTGAGGAAATCACAGTGCCGCGTAAGGCTTTGTCCCAGGCATAGGTAGGTACCTATCGGCTATCTTTATGAAAACGTGGATTTGCATTATTTTACTCGGTACTTAGGTATCTACGAGTATACTCGGTTCGTGTTGCCCACCAATTCGGTTGATAGTGTGTAAGCATAAGGCTATGAACCCTGTTGACTAATGATACAACTTGTCCTCATGCGCGCATTGCAAGTGTAAATGCACTGTCATCCGGACATTTATATTTTATGTGTTCAAATTATTCAGTCCTGACCATCCAAAGGTTGCCCGGAAGAAATTGCTTTAAGCGATAAGGCCACCCATTATACTGCCGTATAATTGTTTTTTATTTTAGTTTAGTTGTATTTTCGGTGTGTAATAAAGATGTATTGTATTGTAACTATAGGTACCTACTTATAGGTAAATTAAAGCCTAAACGCTGAGGTGCTAATATTTTCGGCCATCACTACATTGATTTCAAACATTGCCGTTGAGTTGGCTACGGTCCAGGATCCCGTATTATGTGTCCCATGCGAACAGATTTGCGTGTCGTTGCTGAAAAAAAGGTTAACTATCGATTATTGATATCGGAATTCGATCTGTATTTAGCAATTATTTTTTACACAAAAAATATCGTTACTGACTCCAATCGCCTAAGTTGTCGATGTAATATAAGTATATTGTCTTTGGTAGCAGTGAAAAGCTGTAAGGGGTTGATAACATACGTTTTTAGGGTTCCGTACCTCAAAAGGAAAAAACGGAACCCTTATAGGATCACTTCGTTGTCCGTCTGTCTGTCTGTCCGTCTGTCAAGACCCTTTTTCTCAAGAACGCGTAAAGGTAGCAAGTTGAAATTTATACTAAATACTTGGGTCTACGGTTTCTTTCGGCTGTAAAAAAATAAAAGTTGTAAGTCAACGCAATCAAAAGATATGAACGTTTATGTCGCATATTTTGCGATTTCACAGGCGAACCAAAACCTATAGGGTACTTCCCGTTGACCTAGGATCATGAAATTTGGCAAAAAGCAAGGTCTCATAGCACATATATAGGAATAAATCCGAAAGTTATAAATATGAAGGTATATCATTTAAAAATGATTATTTTGCTATTACAAACTTACATTTTGTAGTTGGAATGTATGGAAGAACCTTATTGTCAACTACAAACTTAAGTTTGTCTTTCAATATTTTAACTTCAGTTAGTTTTTTTTTTGGTCTCGCGCTCTTTGGGTTCCTTTATGTCGTATATTTTGCGATTTCACAGGGGAATCAAAACCTATAGGGTACTTCCCGTTGACCTAGAATCATGAAATTTGGCAATAGGCAAGGTCTCATAGTACATATATAGGAATAAATCCAAAAGTTATAAATTTGAAGGTATTTAAAAATAATTATTTTGCTATTACAAACTTACATTTTGTAGTTGGGATGTATGGAAGAACCTTATTGTCAACTACAAACTTCAAAGTTGTCTTCCCAGAGACTGTGGGATCGGCCGATCTGCGAACTAGCATGGAAATCGCTACTAGATACGTGTCCTAGTATTGCAGATCGCGCTCGTATTCTTGCTGTCTCTGTTTGGGAATCGGGACTTTGGTTGCAAGCCATGCCCTCTTTTAACACAGGTAGCCTTTTAGATCCAACCGCATTTCGTCTAGCTGTCAGCTTACGCTTGGGTGCAAGGTGCTGTGAGGCCCATCGCTGTCAGTGTGGTACTGCTGTTGACCAGCTCGGTCACCATGGTCTCTCTTGCTCAAGAAGCGCTGGTCGTATTGGCCGACACGCTAGCCTGAACGACATCATACGCAGGGCACTTTCCACCGCCAATGTCGCAGCTGTGCTCAAACCAAGTGGTCTTGCGCGTGACGATGGAAAGAGGCCTGACGGTATGACACTTGTGCCCTGGAGGTTGGGGCGGCCCCTTGTATGGGACGCAACTTGTGTCGATACTTTGGCGCCGTCACATCTTCCTGAGACACAGGGTAGGGCTGGCGCGGCTGCTAATTCGGCAGAGCAGCACAAGCGTCGCAAATATGCTAACCTCGGCAGTGGTTACATATTTGAGGCGTTTGGGGTCGAGACATTGGGCCCTTGGGGACCGGGAGCTCACCTCATTTTCAAAAATCTTTCAGAGCGCTTGGTTAATGCGACGCGTGACCAAAATGCTGGCGTGTTTCTGGCTCAACGCATTAGCATTGCCATTCAACGTGGTAATGCCGCCAGCATGTTGGGTACGCTGCCAACTGGTAGTGGGCTTGAGCATTTGGATTGTCTTTAGACCTTCAACGGTCTATGGGCAGTCTAACTGTATTTGTAGTGTTAGTTTTAGCTTGTATTTTGTTTAGTTATTAAAGGCAAAGGAACAGAGGCGTGGTGGTGCTGTTCTTTAAGAAAGGTGACAAAACCTTGCTGAAGAATTACAGACCCATCTCGCTTCTGAGCCATGTTTATAAGCTGTTTTCGAGGGTCATCACGAATCGTCTCGATCGCAGGTTCGATGACTTCCAGCCTATCGAACAAGCCGGTTTCCGAAAAGGCTATAGTACCATAGACCACATCCACACGCTACGCCAACTTATACAGAAGACCGAAGAATATAACTTGCCACTATGTTTGGCGTTTGTGGACTATGAGAAAGCCTTTGATTCGGTCGAGACATGGGCGGTGCTCGAGTCTCTCCAGCGATGCCGTATTGACTATCGGTATGTCGAAGTGTTGAAGTGTTTGTACAATAACGCCACCATGTCGGTCCGAGTACAGGAGCAGAGTTCGAAGGCAATTCCATTGCGAAGAGGCGTGAGACAGGGAGACGTTATCTCTCCGAAACTGTTCACTGCCACAATGGAAGATGCCTTCAAGCTCCTGGAATGGCAAGGACTCGGCATCAACATCAACGGCGAGTACATCACTCACCTTCGGTTTGCCGACGATATTGTGGTCATGGCAGAGTCGATGGAAGATCTCAGCATGATGCTCGAAGGCCTCAATCGAGTCTCCCAACAGGTGGGCCTTAAAATGAACATGGGCAAGACAAAGGTCATGTCAAATATCCATGTTGTGCCCACCCCAGTATCAGTTGGGAACTCAGTTCTTGAAGCTGTTGACGCGTACGTCTACCTAGGACAAACAGTCGAACTAGGTAGGTCCAACTTCAAGAAAGAGGTCAATCGGCGAATCCAACTCGGCTGGGCAGCGTTCGGTAAACTACGCAACGTCTTCTCGTCCAAAATACCTCAGTGCCTTAAGACGAAAGTCTTCGACCAGTGTGTGTTACCAGTGATGACATACGGCACTGAAACGTGGTCTCTCACTATGGGCGTCATAAGCAAGCTCAAAGTCGCACAACGAGCTATGGAGAGGGCTATGCTCGGGGTTTCTCTACGAGATCGAATCCGAAATGAGGAGATCCGTAGACGAACGAAACTCACCGACATAGCCCACCGGATTAGTAAGTTGAAATGGCAGTGGGCAGGGCACATATCACGCAGAACAGATGGCCGATGGGGCCGAAAGGTTCTGGAATGGAGACCACGGACTGGTAAGCGCAGCGTAGGACGTCCACCCACAAGATGGACAGACGACCTAAAAGAGACCGCAGGGAAACGCTTGATGCAGGCCGCTTCCAACCGGCCCTTTTGGAGATCGATGGGGGAGGCCTATGTCCAGCAGTGGACGTCCTACGGCTGAAATGATGATTAAAGGCACTTGCCCAGTAAAAAAAAACTACAAACTTAAGTTTGTCTTTCAATATTTTAACTTCAGTTAGATTTTTTTTTGGTCTCGCGCTCTGAGGGTTCCGTCTAACGGAACCCTCAGAGCACGAGTCCTACTCGTACTTGTCCGGTTTTTTTATGCTACTGATAGCAACATTCGTTCACAATCAGTTGGTAAAATTTTTAAAAAGACAGCAAGAACTATTTGAAGTATGTATACTTACCTAAGACGTCTAAAAGCGCGAACAGAGAGCGTGTAAAAAGCTAGTCGGTAAAATCTTTACTCAACGCAAAAAATCCCAATTTAACTTGTGGCTATCAAAGAAAAGTTGTTTTATTCTAACCCTTTATCTTTTACCCAGAATTTTATTTCTCCCAATGTAAAAATATTTCGACCCTTGGACTGCTATGCAAATAGGTGGTCTTTGATCCTTCTAATTGATATTTTGTTTCGAGTTAATTTCCTGAATATAAAATAGATGCCGTTTACATAGGCAAGTGGCCATCGGGCACGTAGGCGTACCCTACCCTTGCTGAATAAAAAATATAACCACTTTCAAGGTACCCTTTTATAATTTTTATTTTTGACGTCATGTTTTCTGCTGCTCTACTTTATTTACGTACTTAGTTACTTTAACATTAGGTATGTTAAGAAGTAAATCAGCTGTAGAAAACAAACTACATTAATTGTTGCTACGTAAGTACCTAAATACTTTTCAAAATACTCGTAACTGTCTATCTGATACACAGACTATGTAAAGCTTCGACCAAATTATTTTGGTCGAAGATGTAAAGCTACTAATCTGATAGTTATTTTTTTTACGACTTCACGGTTGAATGGGTTCTTTGAGTAGGAAGTTTAATAATGAACTGAGGTATAAAAAAGTGTTTAAACGCCTGGGCGTGGAATTTTGCTAGGAGGATTTTTTATATTTACCAAAATGATTGTTACGATTACGAAATTAAACGCTAATTTTGTTATACATAATCAAAGTAAATAAAAAAATACAGTCACAAAGTTGTTGTTACGTAAAGTCCATTTGCTCACCATTTTTCACCCCAACTAAAATACTTTTTGCAGTAGCAGGACTTTTTGTGAGCACAATAAAGGGTTTACTTTCCCTAACCGAGAGAGGATGGCTCTGAATGGTTCCGTGCGCTCTGCTGCTGCACGTAGACTACACGTGAGTACATAAGTTCGTAGAGCTCATTCAGTTGGCATGAAGAAACCATCAGCTCACCAGGCATCGCTGGTACTTTTAATCATTAAAACATTATACCTGCAATACAACTTTGATCTTATATAGCCCGGTTAGATAGGTACTCGTATATACTACCATTGAAGGCTCATTTCGTTTGCAAGTAATTACTATACGCTGCGAAATACTGTGACATGGTTAAATTATTGTTGCGTTAAAACAAACAATCAAAACTAATATTTTAATACGTATCGTCAACCATAGTAACCTGTTACCTAAATAACACTAGGGGATTCAAGGACTGGCCACTAAGATTGCTCTCGATCGTCTCTTTTCTAGTCTAGCGAGCGCTGCATTTTGAAACGGTCCTTGCCCTCTAATGATTGCATTAAACGTGTGTAAGTGTGCGTGACTAGAAACCGACAGCTCTTTCTCTGGATCCCAGTCTACAAGCGCGTCTTCTGGGACCAGCCACAATGAGCGCAGCATAATGAAACTGTACCCAAAGCGGTTCTATCATTTATTACTCGCCGAAGCCACTCCGGCTACCTATTATTATGTAATTTGAAATTGTTTGAAGGAGATTTATTATTCATTAAAATACCCTATTGGCAGTAATCTGTTTGAGAATGAAATAATGCAGCGGAAGGGAGGTATTTGTATTGTCTGCCGGGGCTGACTGGACTGTACCCAGAACCCATCCGCTTTATACATAGGTACCTGCCATTTGGAAATAAGGGTGCTGCATTCAGCCTTTATTGAAAATATCGCATATTCATGTAGTTTTATCTAAACATGCATTTATTTGCTTTGACAACTGCAATACAGCTGAATGAAAATCATTAATTCTGATCACTTTGGCTAGGTTTTGAACGTAACACCCGATATACTTAAAAGAAAATATTTTTGTTCAGCTTTACATAATGTTATTTCTGTCAAAGCAAATATTACCTATGGACTGTTATAACCATACTACCCTTTGATTATACTACTACTTACCTATGAGTATAACTATAGATAAATGTACTGTATAACGTATAACTCAATGTAAAAATTGAACTTTAAAACTTTTTATCTACTCGTACCTACTTCGTCATACTCCTCTTTAGATACTTATTTAGAAATAGGTTCCTAAAGGTTTATAAGTTGACTAAAGTAGTTATAGTTGGTTTTGGTATACAGTATGTATATCTCACAAGTACATACTTATGTACCTAGGTCAGCGTCTTATTAGATACTGATGCTTATCATTTTTATTTGTATTGTTATTCACAAATTGTAAATAAATTTTCTATTTCCTGGTCTTCTGAGCAGTGAGGGTTTACAGAGCACGACTACTAAAAAACTCACAAAGTTTTGCCACCCCCTAAATTTTGCAGCCGTAGGCCCGGGCCTACTTGGCCTATAGGAAAGTCAGTCTTAAAGACTGATGTAGGTGCTATGTTTGGTCGAGAAGTCGTTGTAAGATTTAAGTTGCTTATAAAGCACTCATTTACCTACGTCTAGTCTAGAGTATTTTCAGCAAAGTTCATGAAACCGTTTGTACATATTCGTACATCCAGTTTAAATTTTCTTAAATCGGGTTATGTAGGTATAATAAAGTGACGGTCTACTCACAATATAACTCTGAAATTGGATCCAATATCACATCGGGATTTATCAAAAGCCTCCAAAAATTGAACGCCCCAAAAACCAGATCGCAATCTCAACAAATATCCGGTTGTTTTGTCAAGATGTTATAGCGCTGTATTTATGGCCTCGGATATAGAGCAATAAAAGAAGTGGTCATCCGTCAGGCGTGCTCTCCAGTCAGAGGAATGTAATCAAGAGATTCGTCAAGCGAACTCCACTCACGCATCGCTCACTGAAAACCGTGCCAGGGCGCTGTGGAAGAATGATCACATTTTTACATTTGATAGATAAGGTCGTTTAGTTACGGTTACGGATCGTTCGTCCCTTATTTTAAGTAGGTAGTTACTCAGAAATTCATTGCATCACTTGCTTACTTATATGTCATGCATAAGTAATTGACGGACTAACGAATTCTAGTTTAGTCATATCTTTCACAAGCTTAGTTGTGCAAAATATATGGAAATTAGCATATTTTGACAAATAAGCCGGGAAAATAAAAAATTCTCTTGATGACAACACTGAATGTGGTTAACAATTTTGACTTGTTTGATATTAACCATAGACAAAATGTGCCTATTAATCTATTTTTCCCCTATCCTACAAAATATATATATTCAAAGATGTACAGAAATTACTGTCAGGGTCCTTATCTAATTCTTTCTTCTTCTTTTATATAAAAGAAGATGTGTGTACCTATGTATGTTCCTTATGGACTCCAAAACGGGTGGACTGATTTAGACGGGACTTACACTGGCTTTTAGCTGATGATATAAGGATCAATCCACGCGGGTGAAACCGCGGGGCGCAGCTAGTAATCAATAATAGCCCAAAAGAATTTCCGATGACAGGAACCAGTACTTAATAGTGTAAAATAAACAAGAGAATAAAGTAAAATGTAAGCACCAAACCTGCTCGTAAAAAGGATATTTTATATGAGTACGGTTCGTTGCGTCATCCCGGGCGGCATGGACTGCTCACCTACCGCGCTCTCAGCCCATGGCTGGGCGCCCATGCGCGACGTTAAACGCTGCTCATTTTTCCATAGTTGGAGCAAAATTGCTGTCGTATTTCCGGCTCACATGCCCTTAAGCCGGAGACAACGAGATTATCCGCGGGGAAATAAAATGGAGACACGGGAATCATCAATCTTCCCCCCGACAATCTCGTGGATGATACTAACTAAATCTGTAATTATGGAAAAAAACCTATCGACAAATGTGATTTATACGTTCGCTGTTTTTTATCGGGTAGCTTATGTGAGATAAGTCTGTATTTTAACCTTAATTACATCAATTTATCCCGTCCATAAAGAACGTACCTACATATACATATAAAGCCACTTAGTAAGCTATCTTAACTATTTACAACTTGTTTAAGGACTTAAGTAAACGTCTAATTAAAATAGCCTGCTATAAACTCAGTAGTTAGTAGTTAGACTTAGTTTGGTACTTACTTTAATGTTGATTAATTAGTAATTAGATAAATACCTAACGTATTTAGTGGGTATCAAACGTAAGTAGCGCCGCCTGATTAGCGTTATGCAACGAATCAGCATAATCAGCCTATTAATAGGCCACTAAGCTGCTGGACTTAGGCCTACCCCCAAAAAGACGAATGGGCCATATCAAGGATAGATATCGATTGTCCTTGGCCATATTCACCATGCTGGCCCAGTTGCGGGTTGGTGGATTCACATACGCCATTGATTTTTTTCTCCGTACGTATGCAGGTTTCCTCACGATGTCTTCCTTCACCGAAAAGCCAGTGGAATGAAAATCCGCACATAAACTCCAAAGAGCTTATTGGTACGGGCCCGGGATTTGAACCCGTGACATCACGCTTTCAAGTCTAGCGGTCTCCCAAATAGGTAGGTCACCACGGCTATTAACGAGTAATTACGGTCTATTTTAACAAGGATACCGTGGTACCTAATTTTCAAGTAGACTTTGCAAAGTTTTCCACAAAAAATGTTGTAATGGTTGTAGGAAAGCAATAAAAGTAATTATAGAGGAATAAGTAAAAGTTGGCCACGAACCCGCAGCCGTCGCCGTCGCTCTGGACTAGCAAAACTTGTGCCAATTATAGATGAAGTAACCACACTCCCCTGATTAACGAGGACTTTCTTAGGAAAAAATCTTCAGGGAAGTATTGCAAGCTATGCTTTTGTTCTATAAGATCTCCACCAAAATATATGCAACAAACCTGTTTACATTATGTACTATTTTAGTAAATAAGCCAAAGCCCTAAAATACTTACATGCGCGTTGAACGCTTTGGGTTCTAATTTAACAAGTAAGTATAAATTGAATATAATTATTTAAAATCCTCGATAGAAGAGTGATAATGTTCAAACAGCTGAACAGTTTTTCTTGAATCATAGCTAAGAATACTCTCAATCAAGACACCTTAAAAAAACTAATTCAATATTGGTACAGCCGTTGGGAGCTACGATGCCACAGACAGACACACACGTTACATTTATAACATACCATTTTAGGCAAGGGGGTGTAAAAAATAATTATAAGAACTTTTTAACCAACCACCGACCAAATTTTGAATCCCTCAAGTCGTCAAAAAGCCGAAGAAAAGTCTGTAATAAATACGCCAACTGGAGAAAACCAACGTTTGAATTTAATAGGCATTTCTAATTCCATTGAGGAGACAGTTCGCGAAACTAGGGGTGCGCGGCCACCCTGTTAATAGCGAAAGTACTTCGTTAAGGGGCGCCGCTAGGTCTTATCTCGCCGCTGCTGCCGACGCTGAGTTACATTTAATTGTCCAAGTTTTATTGTAGCCACCCTAATAGCAATATTGGAGGCAAAGAACTGATACCAGAGCTTTGAATAACATTACAGATACTGACTCTACGAGCTCTTCATGAACCGATGAGAATGTAGATAAGGCGTATTCCGCTTACGGAGTGAGGCCGGATACGCTCTCTGCAGTTATCGCCCGATAAGAACACGTGCCAAATATCTTGCTCCACATGTGCAAATAGATGAAAACACTGGACTTAAGAAGCGTCCGAATTCGAAATGAGAACGAAAACTACGAAAATAAAAACTCTCTTCCAAATAATTCATGGCAAACATCATGCTGCGCGTAAATCTCAATTAACACAGATTTCGTGCTCCATATCCACCGCAAAATTGCTCCTCCGAATTTGCTACTACATAAAAATGTACCGCCATATTTTTACGTTGTTGATTAATTTTCTTGTAGCTCATCACATGGGGGTAATAGCCGGCAAGTTCGCTACGAGGCTATAAAGTTAAAAACGTTCACAGCAAGGAGCGGCCATTGGCCCAGCATGGAACAGCAGCCCGGAGAACAATTCAATTTACTTTTATAGCCAGAGATGATCCCCCTGTGCGGATCAGGTTGCTTGCAAGGATCCGGGAACTAATCATCAAATCCGCGCCTTGATTCGTTATCCGTGATACTGTATTGATTACTTTTCAATCCCCATACGCGGATTACATCTAGGTTTGTAGCTATGTAGGATTGATGTAGGATAGATAGGCTAGGATTGTATCTACTAACGTTTTATATGAACTTTAGTAACTATGTATTTTCAGTGAATGTATCGAGTTTGTTTGTGATGTGTGATTAAATGTTGGGATTCGTAGCCGGAATAAATTCTTTTTTCCTCATCGAACCTATTTTCATTAATCTGTATTACGATACAATGTTCGCCAAACTAGGTTCTTTACGATTACGACCCACAACCGAGCACAAAAGCCTGATAACTTATTGTCCAGTTAAAAGACCCTCCTTGCCTTGCAAGCCTTTCGAGAAAAAACAACTTCGTTAAAGTTTCTCCAAACGTATTTTGTGTTGTAGGTAAGTTGCAAAGCCCGTTTGTTGTGTAGGTAAATCACAGACGTAGGAAGTAAACCAACAAACCGACGTAGTTTGAAAAATTGTTCTCGTAGGACCCGCGCTGCAGCCTTTTTCTTTTCCTCGTCCCACCTAAACTACATTCCTTCAATTTACTTTGTACTCTAGAGAAATGTAATAAGTTAACCTACTTCTCTCACTACTTCTGCTTGGAGTTTGGGGTGTGTCACGAAATGCTACAACATTGTTGTAAGATAAATGGATTTGGAAAGTTAGGCTGCAGATACATAAGTAAAATTATATAAAGCTGGAATCTGTGTCAAAAGAACGAACAAATAACTGTATTGTAATTACTCATTGATCAAAACTGGCATAGATCATTCGACGATCACTTAATAAATGCTTGTCCAGTCTATTCGTTAATCCGAGCTTCGGTTAATTATTCAGCGTCCGCCTGTGTGGCTAATGGAGATACCATGTTCCAGGAGTCATTTACTTCCCGGTAGCTGAGGTAGACAGATGAAGACTATATGTTTGGGACAGCTATAACGTGTCTCTAAGCATACCAAGTTCTAAAAAAAAAAACGTTTTTTTTCATAGATTGAGTGTACATTGTATTTCTAGAACTGCCACGGTGTTTTTATAGCAGCGATGTAAACGCATGTTTTTGGATCGCACGTTTGTATCGCGACACTTCAAAAGAACAAACTTCAAAAATTACGTTTGTAGTTAATAATTGATGACTGGAATAAGCAACAGAGCGTTACAGATTAATATGCCATTTGAAATACGGTAGCGATTCTAACATTCCTCTCGTGGTTGTATCCAAAGACTCATTGAAATGATCTGTTGGGAGTTATTTCGGCAGAAAATGTACATTGGAAACATAAAAAAACTAAAGGTACTAAGTCTTTGTCTAGAAATATAATATTTATGGCACAAGAGAATCACATCAAGGGTCACGTACACAAATCAAATGTTTCGCTGCTAGCCGCCATAAGGTTAATACGTCTGTTTGTTTTTACCACCATTTTGACATGTAGTGATTGCACAAAACCACACTATATTACAGATTGGAAGGTGTATTCGTTTGTTCCTCTTTCTCACCGCAGCAAAAGAGCGGGCCACCTTGCTTTTTGATAGGTATACCTACAGGATGTAAGAGGAACGATCCCGAAAACGAAGACTAGTGATTGTGCTGGTCACTGCTGATACGATATCACAAAAAATGCAATGTTTTATCAAACATTGTTTTAATGTTCTCAGTGTAATGCAAATAAAATATCAGCTGACGCTAGAGCTTAAAGAACGACCTGCACCGCGCTGCACCGCGCGCTCACTTGTACGCTTTACATTGCTGGTTTGCAAAATTCTAAACCACTAAAACAACAAGTTTAAGGCAAATGGTTATCGATATTCGATTGTGTTTAGAAAGAATAAGAAAAGCGTTTACACATCGGGACCGTTTCCCTTACACCCGATATATAGATAGATAGATAGTTGGATAGCAAAAGAGTTTTAATTCTGGAAAATAGTACGGTTCCTGAGTTGAAGTCTACGCGTTTTAAACCGCGGGGAGCAGCTAGTTTTTAATAAATTGAGCATAGTTTAGATTTCTTTGTTAATTATCTGAACTCTTCGAAAATTTGGACTCGTCAGGATGCGTTCTACAATTTAGTAGATATTCGGTAAAGCAAAGAAATAACCGCCATTCCATGTTCTACCTATCCTTAATAGTATAGAATAAAAGGCTCTAAGTTTTACCACAAAAATTACCTCCAAAGTGTTATCGCAGCCAAGGTTGCGGAGTGAACCATATTTCTTTAAGTATAATTGTAAGAAAATATTCCTATCGAATTCCACTTCTCGGAGAAATCGGTCGCAGAAACCCGTCGGTCTCTCAGACCCATGTAAATTTTATCGCTTTAGCAGAACAAAGCGATTCCCAGTTGCCGTTTGTTATATTATTCACTTACTAAGCAACATGCGCAGTGTCTATGTATTACACAACGCTTTGCTATGACATCTGCCGAAGAAATGCTACGAAATAGACAGTAGATACTATTTTATAATAATTATGTTATCGATTTTGTTCTCTCGTAAGATACTGACATGTAGTAAGTTTTATTATCTTTATTTTTCCTTAAACATCTACCGATAAAGTGATTCGAAATGCAGATGCTTTATTATAATCACAAATGTAGGAATTGGAATGACATGAGAGGATGTGAAGCAAAAGTGCTTTAATAATAATTATTTGATTAAAAGTAGTATGAACTATATATATTGTAGTCTTTCGTATAAACATTATATGAAAAAAATTGGTTGACCTTTACATACCTACCTTTTTATTGAAAGACTAGTAAGCCGCTCCGGCTTCGCACGGGTATAGATGAATAGCCTATGTCAACCTAGTGTAGCTTCCCAACGGTGAAAGAATTTTTCAAATCGGTTCATTAGTTTCGGAGCCTATTCAATGCAAACAAACAAACAAACAAACACAATCAAATCTTTCCTCTTTATCATATTAGTATAGATATATAGGCTTGCGCGTGACTGCTATCTCGCCTGATGTTACGCGATGATACTACGATGACGCACTCACAATAAAAGAAACCGTTTCACTGGTTGTAACTATAAGAGAACATCATTAGAGGCAACGCATTCCACAGCCTAGCGGTTCGCACAATAAAACTAAAATCAGCCTTACTTGACTTAGACTGTGACCATGACTTGTTTGACGATATTTTCGTACTATACTCGAGTATTTAAAATACTTGATACTGGCAACAGGCAAATACGGCTTTAAAATTCTCATAGGAGGAAAACATAAGGCAAGTAGCAGTCAGAAGGTTTATCGAGAGTAACTGTAGCCATCTGGCACAACCACTGTCTGCACCGCAACCACGCGTCACTGACACCACATACAAAGTGACGGTCTTACTTGAAAACATTTATTACTTAAGGCCCAGAATATGGCCGCATCTCACTCCCATATGTCCCGTGATGACCTATAAAAATAGTCTACTTTTGAAAAATGTGCTTCGCTCGTTTTCCGAAGTTAATATTTCAAAATATATTTAGACCATATTAATGTTTTCATATCTTTTATTAGGTATGACCACGAAAAATGGCATACCTATAGAGTTTTTCCATCTATTCTGATAATATATAAAAAAAAAAATTATACTCATTTATTTTCAGTCTTAAATCTAAGTTTTTTTACAATATTTACCTATAAAAACATAAAATCTTATTAAAAAACGTATACTTAGACAACGTTGACATGTACCTGATCTAAGACGTCATACCCATGTGACAAAAATAATAGGCATGTAAAATAATACGTGATAAGTCCCGAAGGTCCCGATAGATATTTATTTTATTTTTATAATTAATAGGCTTACGTTTGACCACCATCTCGCCTGATGTTAAGCGACGATGCGGTCTACGTTGGAGCAAGCTTGCCTAGAATAAACCGATTCACTCGTGATTTGAAGACACCCAGAAAACAATAGTAGTTCAAAACAATAATAGGCATGATTAAGCAAGTTGTTAATTTTATTATTTTGGACTAAGTAGGTAGTACGGAGGGACAGCTGGTGTAACCTAAATTGACAAATATTCTGTAAAAAACACGTTGTTTATATATTAGCATCATTGACATCTTGTGATACATATAGTAACTTAGTAACATCCAAGTTCATCAGTGTTTAGCTTCTGATAGACGGGCTGATTAAGCTGGCACCACAGTGTGCCCGGCTACATGAAGCCATGGCGTCGTAACACTGCGACCGCAACCGCGACGCGTCACTCACGTGGTTATCTGGTTAGGCACTGCAGCAACATATAATTCCATTCTATAATTTTATTTACAACACATTTGCTCAAAAAGTGCACTTACGATAACTGAATACATCTTTCGAAATTTAAACATTACGGATCATACAACGGAGCGTGCTATAATGAAACGCATCATACAACGGAGCGTGCTGTAATGAATTTGTCCGCACGCTCCGTTGTATAGCACCGTGCGTGTACGTTACGGTATTTTTTTAATTTCCATTTTTTGTTTTTTTCTCGCAAATGTGTTGTAAAACGTTGTATGGCACACGTGCGGATTGGTTATTACAAACTCGTGACTATGGTAAGCCCTCGACTTAGTCTCGGGCTTACATTCGTCTACTCGTTTGTAATAACCAACTTTCCGCACTTGTATCATAAATAACTATTACAGACTAGCAGACCTGACAGACGTTGTCCTATCTTAGAAATGTCAAATTCGCAAAGTCAGAATTGAAAATCTTATTTTTTTACACCTTGGGTTACATTATTGGAGTTTTAGTAAGGATCCCTATTTAAAAAAAATAATAATATAGCCTATGTTACCCGGGGATAGTGTAGCTTCCCAACAGTGAAAAAAATTTTCAAATCAGTTCAGTAGTTTCGGAGCCTATTCAATGCAAACAAACAAACAAACAACCAAATCTTTCCTCTTTATAATATTTTATTGACAGATAATTCATAAATCAGAGAGTATACGAACATAAACAACTAACTGTTGCCCGCGACTTCATGCGCCTAGACTTTCAATAAACTCACTTATTATTTAAACTTCAATTTTCCCCCCTAAATTCGGCCCTTTCGCAAAATCCTTTCTTTACGAATCTTTATATAATTTAATACCCCAAAAAGAATATACCTGCCAAATTTCATCTTCGTAAGTCTAGTATTTTTTGAGTTTTTTAATGAGTCAGTTGGTGAAAGTATTTCGCTTTTATACCATTATAAAAAATATACTAAAAAGTGAGCACCTACATTTTATTTAACACTCGACAAGTCTTATATATTATTATGAGGAATAAATGAGGCGACTTAATAAACAGCTACCCACTGTAGCTCATTTGAATGGGCTTTATTTGATGAGAAGGCGGGCGTCACAGCAAATTGATTCAAAAGTATTTCATTATTTATTCGCCGTCCTTCTAAACTTTCCCGGCGCGCGTCTTAATTTGCCTTTTTTATAGAAATATTTTCGTAATAAACGCGAAGCTGATAAATAAAATACGACGTATTTCGGGGTCTATAAAAATGTTGCAAACTCATCTCCTCGCGCCAATATAAGATAATGGGTAGGGTCAGAGTGGCCGGAATCTGTACCTATTTATGGTAATCGAGTTTGACGGCCGTGAGTTGCGGGTCCGTCGCTGATGTAGAGGCTAGTTGCTTCCACGGACACGGCGCTATGTAGGTGCCAGCACATAAATATTTCATAGCAATCGGAATTTATTATGGTCGGCGATTCCCCTTAGACATTTGGTTTACTAAATGTGCAATAACGGTCTCCTCTTGGTCAGGATTTCGTTTCTACTTTACTGCGTGCTGCGTCATTTCGTTTGGCAATACAATATTTTATGTGAGAATTATACAATAAGTAAGAATAAGTAATCAGATAAGCAGAAACTTTTCTGCTAATAGTTTCATGATTATTAACGGCTTATTTACCATGGTTGTGGATGGAGCTTCCGATATTTCGGCGCAGATATCTAGGCAAATATCTCGTTATAGTAATTATACAACCGTGATAGTTTAAAGCAGTGTTTTCTCGCTATATACATGAATACCTATTTACCTTGGTCACGCCATAACTTGAGAACGACTTTAACGATTTCATTTTTTAGGGTTCCGTACCTCAAAAGGAAAAAACGGAACCCTTATAGGATCACTTCGTTGTCCGTCTGTCTGTCTGTCTGTCTGTCCGTCTGTCAAGACCCTTTTTCTCAAGAACGCGTAAAGGTAGCAAGTTGAAATTTATACTAAATACTTGGGTCTACGGTTTCTTTCGGCTGTAAAAAAATAAAAGTTGTAAGTCAACGCAATCAAAAGATATGAACGTTTATGTCGCATATTTTGCGATTTCACAGGGGAACCAAAACCTATAGGGTACTTCCCGTTGACCTAGAATCATGAAATTTGGCAAAAAGCAAGGTCTCATAGCACATATATAGGAATAAATCCGAAAGTTAGAAATATGAAGGTATATCATTTAAAAATGATTATTTTGCTATTACAAACTTACATTTTGTAGTTGGAATGTATGGAAGAACCTTATTGTCAACTACAAACTTAAGTTTGTCTTTCAATATTTTAACTTCAGTTAGTTTTTTTTTTGGTCTCGCGCTCTTAGGGTTCCTTTATGTCGTATATTTTGCGATATCACAGGGGAATCAAAACCTATAGGGTACTTCCCGTTGACCTAGAATCATGAAATTTGGCAAGAGGCAAGGTCTCATAGTACATATATAGGAATAAATCCGAAAGTTATAAATTTGAAGGTATTTAAAAATAATTATTTTGCTATTACAAACTTACATTTTGTAGTTGGGATGTATGGAAGAACCTTATTGTCAACTACAAACTTCAAAGTTGTCTTCCCAGAGACTGTGGGATCGGCCGATCTGCGAACTAGCATGGAAATCGCTACTAGATACATGTCCTAGTATTGCAGATCGCGCTCGTATTCTTGCTGTCTCTGTTTGGGAATCGGGACTTTGGTTGCAAGCCATGCCCTCTTTTAACACAGGTAGCCTTTTAGATCCAACCGCATTTCGTCTAGCTGTCAGCTTACGCTTGGGTGCAAGGTGCTGTGAGGCCCATCGCTGTCAGTGTGGTACTGCTGTTGACCAGCTCGGTCACCATGGTCTCTCTTGCTCGAGAAGCGCTGGTCGTATTGGCCGACACGCTAGCCTGAACGACATCATACGCAGGGCACTTTCCACCGCCAATTTCGCAGCTGTGATCAAACCGAGTGGTCTTGCGCGTGACGATGGAAAGAGGCCTGACGGTATGACACTTGTGCCCTGGAGGTTGGGGCGGCCCCTTGTATGGGACGCAACTTGTGTCGATACTTTGGCGCCGTCACATCTTCCTGAGACACAGGGTAGGGCTGGCGCGGCTGCTAATTCGGCAGAGCAGCACAAGCGTCGCAAATATGCTAACCTCGGCAGTGGTTACATATTTGAGGCGTTTGGGGTCGAGACATTGGGCCCTTGGGGACCGGGAGCTCACCTCATTTTCAAAAATCTTTCAGAGCGCCTGGTTAATGCGACGCGTGACCAAAATGCTGGCGTGTTTCTGGCTCAACGCATTAGCATTGCCATTCAACGTGGTAATGCCGCTAGCATGTTGGGTACGCTGCCAACTGGTAGTGGGCTTGAGCATTTGGATTGTCTTTAGACCTTCAACGGTCTATGGGCAGTCTAACTGTATTTGTAGTGTTAGTTTTAGCTTGTATTTTGTTTAGTTATTAAAGGCACTTGCCCAGTAAAAAAAAACTACAAACTTAAGTTTGTCTTTCAATATTTTAACTTCAGTTAGTTTTTTTTTTTGGTCTCGCGCTCTGAGGGTTCCGTTAGACGGAACCCTCAGAGCACGAGTCCTAATCGTACTTGTCCGGTTTTTTTTTTTTTAAATTAATATAATTGAGCATAAAATTGGAACATTTCAAAAAAAACTTCGCGTGTTTCATGATTGTGAATTTACTAGACAGCAGTTTTATTTTTATTTTTGAACATTAATAGCTAAGACAGGACAATGTCTGTCGGGCCAGCTAGTTTCATATAATTATGACCGGTACAATAAGAGATACAAACAGTATACCGATCAGTGGTTTAAATTGACAGTTAGCTCTATCAAAGATTATATACTAGACTCTATAAAGTAGTTAGTTCTTGCAGTTGATTAACCACTAATCGCCAATGTAAACTCTACGCTAACATAAATAAACATCGGTCTCTGCGTCTCCCTCGGGTTCTTACTGATACAGACTCACGCAGGGGCCTACTAACAAGGTCTTGATACTGTAAATAAGTAAATACAAGCATAATTCACAGTTATTTATCGAATACGTTAGTATAAAGTAGTTTATTTAAGATTTACCACTTATTTTCTTCTACTATTTTACTGCATTGTTTCTTTGTCCAATATATTATTTTGAATTGAGGTATGTGTCTTGATACGTTATCATGGTTCCATGGTAGGCACCCCGACGGAATGCTAGGACCCACTCCATTCACCCTTGTTTGTCTGTCAACACAAATATTGAAAATCCATTAGCAACCGCCGTTCGAGCGCAAAAAAGTCGATATTAAAAATAACAAAGAAATCGGAACGCAAAGTTTCCGACGAGGGGAAGTTTCAGTATATATTTGAGTGCAGGAAAATTAAAATGTGGCGTTTATTTTTATGTATACAGTCGCCTACGGGAATATTGCGAATGTTAATTTAAATGTTGCCCAAGATCAAAGTTTGAAGCCCATACATTAAATAATACGTACAAATAGCTCGAGGTGTTTTATTTTTAATGCTGTTGAATTATTTGTACCGGTTAATATAACTGATTTCCCTTGGTTTTTTGATTTGGAAACAAAAAACCGGGCATGCTTTATTGTTTCTGTGCCCGTCGCACTTGTGTCAATCGGAATTAATGACAGGTGACAAAGCTATGCTTGGTCTCTTGGTCTAAATATTTATTGATACTGACTGCTGCAATAACATTGTAAGAAACTTGAAAAAATAACCATTTTAATTTTAATATTCCACTGAAGTATATAGGGTACCTGCTATAGTCTTACGTTCAATTTTTTTTGCAAAAGTGATAAAAATTCATGGTTTTCATTCTGCTTTTTACAATTTTATTGCAGATATCAGTGCAAATAAATGCTTGGTTCGAGAATAATATAGCAAGTTCTGGAATGACCCACCTGAAGTTTTCTAAGTTTGAAACAGTCCGATGGCTTATTAAGTAACTACTGTTACGCTGACGCTAGCTTTATGACAGTAATCGTAAACCAAATAGGTAGTCGTGTCAAAAGACAATGTCAAGCTATTGTTAGCGACTATCATCGCTGCAATCATTGCAGTTGCTTCAGTTAACTAATAAGCCTGTCGAATAGATTATCTTCAATACTGATTAGGAGTATGCAGCACAAAATATAAAATATGGATACTCCGAAAAAACATTATTCAATACTCAATCATCTTTAATGTGCCATCACTCATACTTTCACATTTTACTGAATTCTATCACAAGTGTGGTTATAATTTTCTTTTTGTGCCAGATTATACTGAAAAATAACCACCTTATGATTTAATAAGTGGGAAGTCTAAAATTAATTCTAAAATAAAGCAAATTTACATAGGTCATATAGGAAGCTTTCAGGCAGTCTTTAAAACTCTAACAATAGGGCTGGCTACTTAGCCTATATGAACTTGCTTAACCTGTCTAAGTAAATGCTGCATCTAAAGAACAATTGCCGAACAACATGGTCTGTGGTAGGTACAGTATATCATCTTAATCACCCAGTCAGTTTTGGCAGTCATTTCAAGTTTGTCTGTTGCGTTATTTCTAATCGATTTGACCTTGCCTCATCTAAAAATAAAATAAATATTGGCCACAGACAAAGTAATAAATAAAATCTCGAGTGGCTCACTAATGGGCTGATCATAATCATAATCATTTTATTGGTAACTAATAATTACAAGTCATCTTTGTTACTAGTATCAAGGTACTAAAGTAAATAATTATAAGATCTATTCTAACTTAAACTAGGTAATTGATAAAAATGTACTAATAGTGTACCTATCATATCTAACATCTTGATGTATCAAAATGGAATTAGCCATCTCCTACGGTATTTTGAGTTCGTTGACGCGTAGTCGTGAATCAAGCACTTACGTAGCACGGCCCGTGCTACGTAAGTGCTACAAAATTGCTACGAGATATTTTGTAGCATTTTAATCTCGTGGATAAAATCGGTGTTATTACAGTCTGAACGCTAAAAGCGTTCGGTCTGTAATAATATAGATTTTATTAAAGACGGAACGGGCATCTATAATTTTGTTGTTGGGAAAGCAACTTCAAGACTAAATTAAAATCTAAACTGTCGTTACAATTTATAATCGATAAAATAAACAATGCCAAACGTTAAAAACTTGTTGCATCGGCGGCAAAATCGATATAATGTCGACATTTATTTATACGTCATTTGGCATTCGACTAGTTCGGTACTCTCACTGCTGTGTGGGCAAGTGTTAGCGCGCTCATAGTCTAAAATATTGTTTTTATCTTTTTTTATCATAAAATACTTAGCAAACTTCAATGTAATACGTATTATAGTTTTTGAGAAGATAGCGGACGGATAAACTAAAAGTACTTAATTTCAAAAAGAGCAATTGCCTTTATTAACTAAGCAAAAAACAAGCTAACACTAACACTATAAAAGCAGTTAAACTGCCCATAGACCGAAGGTTTAAATACAATCCAAATACACAAGCACTAAGCAGTACGTCGTTTTATTATATAGTTTTATCGGTACATAAGTTTATATATAGCAGTGACGCAAGCAACAATGCGGTTCAAATTGGCAGTAGAGTGTAACCACGTGTGCGAGAGCGCATCGTCGCGTCTCACACATCCCGCCTAATTGCCGCATACGTGATGCCGTGCCAGGTACAGTTACACACGAAAATACTTCAACACTTTATACAGGGCGTGCAGTGAAACGACCACACACTTCGAGAATTCAGTAAATGACACTAAACCCAAAAATGTTGCACAGATAAATAATTTTATTGATAGTGTAAATAATTATAAATCTGTCTGCGTATTTCATGTAAAAAAATAAATAATGATTAACAAAAATTTTCCAATTAATTAGATTAATTTATAAATAATTAACGATAGTCATATTACAATGCGTCCTTAGTTATTTGAATTTCATTTTCTTCAACTTTAAAAAAAAGGCGTCTATTGAGTAATTTTTTCAACAGGCCAGTTTTTTTTTTTAATTTTTATATTGTCCTGGCGGTGTTCCTGCGTGACATCCTTTAGCAAATAGTTTTAAATGTTAATAAAAGTATCGTAATATTTGAACTATTCGACCAATAAAGTACGAAATTTGTAGGCATATAGGATTTCTATTAGGTCGCAGTATGGCCACTGCGACGAGGTGATTGTTCTATATTCTGCCTGTGTGAGTGAGGTAAATCAGGGAAAGGTCGAGGCGCGTAAAAAAATCCTACACAAAATATTGAAACTATATATTTTTTCTAATATGAGTAAATTTAATATAAAGAAATTTACCATAAGTTTATAATTTATCATTTATTCTCGAATACGTCACGCCGTTTAACCGAACATCCTGTAACAGTATAGACACAGCTTAGGTATCCGCATATCTTCTACGCAAGATCTTTCTCATGTTTTAACAATATATAGTATTCGTTTTATCACATTACATTAGAAATATTATAATTTTTAGCGTACTGAATTGTTATTTATATAACATCATTAGGGTTCCTTACCCAAGGGTAAAAACGGGACCCTATTACTAAGCATACGATATTTGTTTGTCTGTCCGTCTGTCCACCCGTCCGTCCGTCCGTCCGTCCGTCCGTCTGTCCTACCTATTAACGGCTGCATCTTTCGAACCGTAATAGATAGCCAATTGAAATTTTCACAGAATATGTAACGTTACGGCGGATTAACTAATAAATAAATAAAGTCAAAAATTTTAAACGATAGGGGGGGGGGGGGGCCTATACAACAAACTTTTTTTTTCGAATTTTTACGCATTTTTTTTATAAGATCTCATTTAATAACGGTAATACGTAAAATTACGTAATTTTACGTACAAGCATAAAAACTTGGCGTGATTATAGTACACACTCTAAAGTATAACAACAAATAATAAATAATGGCCAAGTGCGAGTCAGTGATCAAGTGATTTCTGTTCATTACCAAGTTAATCAACGTATTTTGCTACTTAGATGACCTCATCATTCGCCTCAAGCGAATCTAAATGCCACCATATTTTACAAATTTTGAAGTCGGTGTTTTAAATTGATAATAATAATAATTGTATTTTGTGGTGGTGGGAACCCCAGTGCGCGAGCCCAAACTCGCACTTGGCCAGTTTTACTTTTTTACACTTTCAAAAAATAAAATGTATAGAGAAAAAAATATTAAATCGTGGCTACTAAAAAGCTAATCTATTAAAATAGTATGTAATTGTAAAGAGAAAAACAAACATTCTAAACTAAGTAGTTTAATAGATAAGTTTTTTTGAAAAAATTTAAGATAAAATATTTTTGTCATAAAATACATCTAATCCTGAAAATGCAGGAAAACTGTAAAACAACGGAAACACCAAGTTCTAGGTAAATTAAATTAGCCAAACTATGAAACTGAGCGTTATTAACAGTTGCGGGGAGAAAATTAAGAACTGTGTCGCTTGTAATACACTCCAGTGCCATAACAAGAATATGGTGTTCCCTAGTGTTTCTGAAACAACAAGTGGTTGACTTTACTGGGCTACGCTTCACCTACAAAGCCTGATGCTACAAATATTTCGATTGTTTTACTGCATTCCACGGTTTTATCCACGTACCTGACCGAGCGAAGCGTAGGTCTTATAATCTATGGGGAACAACGCGACGGGACGGGACGGCGTAAAGGAGTCACGACTATCGTTTCTTTTTTTTGGAAAGCATTATGATGCGGTCTACGATCTCCATCGCTGGCGAGGTGGTGGTCAAACGCAAGAAAATAAAACAAAAACAAATCAGCGTTTTTATGTATGTTTGTAAAATTGTTCGACGGTAACCATTCGATCCGATCGTTATGAAATTTTGTATTAAAGTGTAGTTCATGAAAATACAATTTTTGAGTTTAGGTATAAGCAAAATCATTTAAGAGGTTTTGAAAATAATAGAGATCGCGTGGTCACAGTTTGAAGTGAACAACTAGTTATCATAATCAGCCCTTTTGATGTTCTTCCACTGCTGTACGTAGGCCTCTCCTAAAGAACGCCACAAGGCACGATCTTTTGCTTTTCGCATCCACTTGCCACCAGCCGCCATTCGCAGGTCGTTGCGTCGCTCCACCTGAATAGCTGCAGGGTATCCTACTCTTCGTTTGACGATACGTACGCTGTCTCCACTCTAGAACCCGTCTATCCCAAAAGTTTTCGGTTCTTCTACAAATATAGCCAGCTCATTGCCTAGTTATAGTTACTTAACATTAACTCAACATCTATGGCCATTTAGAGCCTGTTTGATGAAAATTACCTATTTAATTTAATTTTTTATTCTTATATAATTATTATTTATACCATAGCCCTTTTACAGCTGAATACTAAATTATTAATTATACATTTTGTGACACGACGAGATCGGTATGATGCCCAACTCATAATATTTAATTATACTAAGATGTTGTAGTCGGCCGATCAATAAATGATATTCTATTCTATTCTATTCTATTAATTACCCAAACTTGGTCTAAGCATTTATTTACACTGACAGCTGCGACCTTAAAGATTGAATAAAAACATGTATTTTTTAATTTCACTGAAGTATCCGACATTCTGTAACCACCCGAGTTTAATTACTTTTTGTTCATAACAGGTACATGAACCAAAGGTACATACTATATCTTAAATGCATATATACTAGTACTACTGTAGCATAATACGTCTGGCTTGATATTGATCTCCTACTAATCAAATCATTTGGCATTGTGGTACTTGAAATCTAATCACAGGAAGCATGGTTCTGCCTTTGAAGTTAATGCACAAGGAAATACAAGTCTGATTTCAGATTACATTTTGAAATAATAATTTTACATCTATGATGAACAAAAAAGTGTACTGCTACTGCCTTCTGCGCTTGGGGGCGTGGGTTCGATCCACGTAGAACAAACATTCATGTGATGAACATTTGTGTTTGTTTTATATCTGGGTGTTAATATCTATTTATGTATGTATTTAAAAATATATATGTATGTATATAGTATACAGTCTCTGGCAGCCACAGTACAAGCTTTGCTTAGTTTGGGGTCAGATGACCGTGTGTGAATGTCCCGAATACTTATTTATTTTTACTTGAGGGTGCAAAGATATAAAGTGACCACCATGCTAAGGTTTATTCATTATGTTTTCCTTCACCAGGAGCACAATCAAGCTCATTATTAGAAATTTTGCCAAGACAGGGTGTGAACACGAACACGGAACACGAACGCACCAACTGAGCTTTAATAGCCATAAAAATCTCAGCCTCATATTCCGGTTTTCGGTTCGGCGTTTAGGAACAATAAAGAGATATAATCTTATTGCATCCTAGGCACACCGAGAAGCTCACACCGCACCGCCTCGCTTGTGTTGCTATTGATCCCGTGTAATCGCATCGCGCGCTGTTGTGCGCCAATCACCGAAGATAACTGGATTGCGCCTCGACGTGCCCACGCGTCATGTCACTCGGGACACAACTACCAAGTCAATTATGGTCTAATTACATTAATACGCCATGAAGATTCTTGGTGCCATTTTCAATTATGACTTTGCGACTTCGTTACAGTTTTTCCCTTACGATGTACTTATGCATTTTAAAAGGTTTATGTATATTCCTGTTATTACAACTGTTTATGCTTAGACACAAGCGAAAAAATATATTATTATCTGTTTTATCGTTTATTCTTCTATTTATATTCTTCTTTTAAAAACTGATTATTATCTAAAAAAAAATCTATCCTTCTTATTATATTCTTCTACTAAAAACAGCTTGAGAAAAGCAAGACAATATTTTTTTTGTTTTGTTATAAGTTTAACGTGTGTGTCTCTGTATCTGTGTTATCCAAGCATGGCGAGTGTCTTCTAGGCAAAAGTGCTCTATCGTAAACTGCATCACAACTTACCATCAGGCGTGGTGTTAATGTGAGATTTTGCCTGTATAATAAATAATTGAAATTATAAAATATCCTTGAATTGGAATATTAATGCAATACTCGTATTACGTATATAATTTTATATAGATTGTCAAAACGATGAAATTTCTAGTAAACCCTATGCCTGACCATTCTGTTATAGCCGACCGATCGTTTCGCCGGGCAGTCTAGTGCCAGTCTTATGTAACGATGTCGATGCATTGGGGCCATACGACGGGCCTAACTCCATTTCCTTTCTGCAATTACCGTTAACTTCGTGTCTTCAATCCAATTCTCGTTGGTAGTAATTTCTTTTTCAAACTACCAAACTTACTAGTTTTTGTTTTGCATATAGAAATTCTTATGTTAGTCCTTACCTACATATAAGATACCGGATGACTTATTAACGACACAGAAAAAACTTGGTGTGACAGATAGTTGCCGCCGAAGCCTACGACAGTTTTCCAAATTCTCAGTTTAATGAATAAATCATCAGTAGTGTAAGGAAAATTTTTTGGGTTGAAAATTAAAATATCTGCAATGCTAATTAAGATACATAGATTTAGATTTTAGATTTAGATTTTTGAATTTTCAAACTCGAACTGTTTATGGACCTTGTCAAAAATTTGGTGGAGGCGACTGGTGACCGGAATGCTGGCACCTACTTTGGCAAAAAAAATTGCATTGCCATACAACGTGGCTATGCTGCCGGTATACTGGTCACTTTTCCTTTCACCAAGATAATTAGATAATTTTTATTTGGTGTAGAATAGGGTATATTTTTTAATTTATTTAATAACTAGCGGCCCGCCCCGGCTTCGCACGGGTGTAGATGTAACCTATGTCACCCGGGGATAGTGTAGCTTCCCAACAGTGAAAGAATTTGTCAAATCGGTTCGGTTGATTCGAAGCCTATTCAATGCAAACAAGCAAACAAACAATCAAATCTTTCCTCCTTATAATATCAGTATAGATAGGCTTGCGTTTGACTGCCAACTCTCCTGATGGCGATCTACGATGGAGCACGCTTGTCTAGAAGAAACCGATTCACTCTTGATTTGAAGACACCCAGGTTGTAACCATCGGGGATACCCATTCAGGCAGCACATTCTACAGACTAGCAGTTCGCACAATAAAAGTGAAATCAAAGCGCTTCGTACGGGTTTTCGGAATATCAACCATAAAACAGTATATTTATTTTAATTAGTTTTAGGTGTTTAGTAGGTATTAATACATTTGAAATTATACATTATTAAGCTATTAAAGTGAAATATATTTCTTCACTACGAGTATGCCATTAGCCATAAGCCATACGCAAATTTTTCGTTTCGGAAAAAAAGTCACCCCTACCTGCTATAATCATATATATCGACTAATGTTATAAATGCAGAAGAATGTGTGATGGTTTGGCCGATTATTTTTCCTCGTCGCATCGACGTGATTTTTTGCAAATAAATAGTTGGGGGGCCGGAAAGTACATATAATTTTTGTCCCGTAAAAATGTACGGGTCTTGGAGGAATATCCACGTTAGTTAAACAATATAAACATGACATATATTCAAGTAATATTTTTTATCAAGTTCGCAATTTCTTTTTTTACAGTCTGTTAAAGACATCAAACAGTAATAGAGACGCTTTACAAGCGCGAATGGCATTTAATAGCCACCTGATTCCAGAAGCTGCTTTTGACGCGATCTCTAGAAGAATAAAACTTTTGACTGAGATCATGTATCGAAACACCTTTGTACTACACAGATCGTTAACGTTAATCCAAAGCCTTATTCCTTGGCAATAACGTTTATATCAGTACAAAGAAGTCAAAGACAGCGGCAAAATAGATTGGTATTACTGAACTTTCTTTTGATGGATACTCGCATTCCTGATTCACGCTAGAATTCACTTCACACAAAGTTTTTCTTCAATAGCGCTCGTTGAAACTTTGCCTATATTGAATACAGTATATTTAAGAAAGAAAAGTTGTCAAAAGCGTTTCAAGACGCGCATATTTCCATATTCATGCATATTCCATCCACGGTGTAGTCAAATTTTAAAGGTGTCTCATCACTTTTTACCCTGACTTATTTTATTTAAAAAAAACCGGACAAGTGTCAGTAGGACTGGCACTCTGAGGCTTCCGTATAAACTTAATAAATATGTATGTACCTAGATAGTTCATCTAACCCGGGAATCGAGAACCCCATACAACAAACGTTTTTATTTAAACGTATTTTTGTATTAGCTCTAATGTAAAAACGGTAGGTAATTCTTACAAGCGTCAAACTTGGCATGATTAAAGTAGACACTCTAAAGTCTAAAGTATAACAACAAATATTACTAAAAACAATATATAAGTTCATTGCCTAAAAATATAATACAAAATATTACAGACGTCAAACAAACGTCAAAGGAACTAATGTAGTGACCGTATAAGTAGGTTCAGTGAACCAAATGATAGTTTATATTATAATTTAGCACAAAACAGCGCTAGAGCGCGGTGCGGGATATAATAGTTATAATTAATGCACGCATTGCTGAAGGCTACTGAACTGAAACACATCATCCAGACGGTTTTTGGGATGCAGCTTGCTTGCACCCTAATTTATCGCTGGTATTCAGTTGCAGTCCTATTTCACGTACTTGGTTTTATTTTATTAGTATATTCCGTGGGATTTAATGGGGCGTAAAGATATAGTAGTAAATGAATTTACTCTATATATCTTCAATATAGCCTTTTGGAGATCGATGGGGAATCCTATGTCCAGCAGTGGACGTCCTAGGGCTGAAATGATGATGATATATAAAAGACGCGTGTGTTGTGCTACCCTGCTACCTAACGACGAACCGTGCTTTCTGTGCACGGTTGTATCGTTCAAAGGTGTTTTGGCGAATCATACGTGACTCGTGTTCCCTATGGACTTTGAAACGGCTGGAACGTTTTCGATAAAATTTTCAGGCAATCTTCAAGTTAGCCCAGCGAGTGATCCTTTGAAGTTTTCAGTTTTTTTTTGTGTTTTAATATTTTCCCTACATAAAACATCAACAAGAATTGAAGCCTTGATGTAATTAAAATTGAAGCCGTATATTATACTTCTCCTTGAATTGAAGTCATACATTGACAATAATATATGAATATATTATTGTATAATATATTACATAATAGGGAAAAAAATAAATTGTGATCTAAGTCAATGTTAGTAAGTTAGTAAGTTACTGTCGCTACCAAGGAGGTTGCATTGTTTTAATTTTTCACTGGCAGATAGTTGATGTTATAAGGAGTACCTTAGGCTACTTTATACCGGATATAACGCGGATGAGACCGCGGGGTGGAGCTACTAAATGTTCAAATGTGCAATACCACTCCGTGACTAACTCATCACAAAATCTCCTAAGCTAATTGACCTGCAAATCTTAAATCTGAAATTTGGGGTGTAGAAATCTGCTTAGAAACAATTTTGCGAAAGAGCAAAATAAAAAACTATAACTACCTTGTAACTACTTTCTTACTACGGAACTTTTAAGATTCAGCTTAAGTTGTGTTCAACGCCTAAAAGCAGAAAGTGTATGAAATATTACAAATAAACCTTGCATACTCAAAGAAATATTAAAGGTAAGCAGTTTGTATTTATTTACCTCAACTTTGTTGTACTTACAAGTTAAATCTTCTCTTTATCAAAACTTTGCTTTCCTATTAAGTCTGAAAGTGTTTTTTAAGTATTTTACCACGTGAAATACCTACTTGAAAATAGCTTTTGTAGAATGGAAGCTCTATAAAATATTAAGGTGGCAAAGTCATCACCGAATGTTCACAAATTTTTTACCCGGCGCCGTATCTAGAAAAGTTTTTTTGTACTCCTACTAGTTGCACAAGACCCAGTTGGGTTCTTTTGTTGCAGAACAAATCAGTAAACCAAAAAAGGGGTATGCGTGTTTAAAAAGAAATAATTAAAAAAGGCATAATAAATTTTTCAAGATATTACTAATTATAAATACTTTAAACAATAAGGTACAGGTACTTTTCTAATTTTGACAGGTCAAAAACGTGTGAAAAATAGACGCTGAGTTGCCACCTTAAGACAAATATTATAATTAGGTTTGCGCCTACCGTAAGCTATTGTTTTCATTACTATAATAAAGCGAAAAATCTACTAAGTCATTGTTGTACAAATTATTAAATCTTTTATATTTTATTTTTAGTTTTAGATCATTAACTGTATCTATGGAAATAATTCATAGGATTTCCAAGGCAAGGACTCCCATCAACTAATTTACATCAGCTCTAAACAATAACAGGGAATGAAAGTTACTTGCCAGACAATGACTTGCGAGCCCTGCTTGGGCTTCATAGAGAATTGATTTTGAATCATTTATCAAATAACTGTCGTGTAATTAAGTTTCCTAGGGACACTTTACTCGTTGGGGCTGATCAGATCATACGATTTTTTGAAGTTCATTTAACTTGATTTATGAATTTATGAATGAATTTTTAGAACATGGTGATTAGATTTTTTTACTAAACATAAAGTAGGTATTAATAGTAGTTATTTATGCTGAAAACTATAACCTGGATGTCTTCAAATCCAGGGTGAATAAGTACCTTCTAGGTCTACTACGTGCTCCATCTTCGGCCACATCATTGCTTTCCATCAAGTGAGTTGGTGGCCAAATATAGACCTATTATATATATTAAAAACTAAATAAAATATACTATATGAAGAAGTGCAAGAGAATCTCTCTCATATCAAAACTCTAAAATGTGTGTTGTAAGATCAAAAGAGATGTAGGAACTTACCTACTTTGAAATATCAGTAATTTTGAAATAATTAATATTAATGTTATATTTATTATGAAACTCAATTCGTGAAATTTGCATGAATACTCTGAATACCTTACTACATCATAAAAGGATTGAATAATTACTTGTACTTATTTTGCAAGGCTTGGTTATTCATCAAATTTTATCAACAAAAATGTTTAAAAGTCCATGGAGTCCATGAATATTTTTATCGAGTTTGGCCATTAACGTTTTTTTTTTGCGACTTCTTCGTTCTTTTTTAGTAAATGGATCCTGGGTTATGTAAACCAATAGTAGAATAACAAAATAAAATAAAAAAAGATGTAGCAAAAATTTCACAAACTGGAGATCACATCTTTTTAACGCAATATTTTTTTTTCGAATGAAACGCCATTTCATTACCTTCCAAATGAACTTATTGTTGTATCTGGAGGACCTCTAGAACAAATATCATCGTCATCATCAGCCAGAAGACGTCCACTGCTGAACATAGGCCTCCCCCTTTAACCTCCACACTGAACGACAGCTCGCCTTTTGCATCCACTGGATACCCGCGACTCTCAAAACAAATATACAGGTTTTTTATTCGGACGTAAGTCGATCAAATTTGGTAAAAAATATCTTTTAAAATATCGTAAGCTGACTAAGACAGACTGTGTAGTCAACATTTTAAAAATTAAATAAGAATCCAAATATACACGTGCAAAAAACAAAGTAGCTTTCAATACAAAATTTTAACGGGGTTCAAATAAAATTTGCAAGGATATAGACAGACAAAGAACGATGGATATTGAATTTTCTTTATTCTCCATATGTAATGAGATTTGCAGACATGCGTACGCTTTGCCGCTAGAATCCATTGGACGCGACGGAGATTTTCGCTTCGCTCTTTGATGATTGTAAAATTAAATTTACGTGTGCTATTTTTACACGTTTCATTATTCAGAGTGGTATTTTTATAGCTTTAGCGTTACATTGCGCAAGTTCATCTTCAAAACTTTCAGATTTTCTGTTTCTATTTATTGTATTTTTGTTTTTTATTATAATTTATTTTTGTGTCAGGTTAGGTTAAATTAGCATTATTGATAAATTTCTGTAGAGTAAAACATAAATAATTGATCCCTAATTCCTTCGACGTTAAAGCGGAAATACTCTAGAGATTCGTCACAGAAACAGTTTTTACCTATTATTTGTCATACGTAGCTCAAATTATGCAAAATTTGGAATGAGCTACCTTCTGCAGTGTTTCCGAGAAGCTACAACAATGGGTTCTTCAAAAGACGAGTTATAGATTCTTAAAGGATCGGCAACGTAGTTGTGATGCCTCTGGTGTTACAAGTATCCATGGGCGACGGTGACTGCTTACCATCAGGCAGCCCGCTTGTTTGCCACCTATGGCATAAAAAACTTATTATTAAATAATTGAGCTGTCATGACTTGACACTGAGTCAAAAATAGTCGAGATTCTAAATAGTCTTTGTGTTGATTTTGAACGAAAAACGAATTTCCTTTTGGTTTGCGCGCTGGCACTGAAATCAGTGATTGTATTTATCGTTGAATCGAGTTAGGTGTAATATTTATATTATCAGCTTTACTGAAATTGAAATACATAAATCTGGAACCAATTTTCGTCACCTTCATATATTGCTAGGCTACGTTGGAGGTTTATGTTCCTGCGCACTTACTCTGAACTGTAACCGTAGTAGACAATAATATATTCGCGGTTGACTCCCACAGCGACAGCGGTGGCATAAAACAACACCGCTTGTCAGACAAGCTTTCGTTTCCGCAAGTTCCGCAACCTAATAGAATCAACATTGTGTCTGCTACTCGACACAATGGCTGTGTTATGAATACATAACGAGACATTAGCCCGCATATGCTGGAACGTTTATTAGCTACACAAATATTATATCGCTTGTAAATTCAAACATAAACTGTACACTCTCCCTAGAGGGCTGCCACAGTGCGTCAACTTGGAAATAAAAATGTTTGACTCAATTGCGAATTTGCGAAGTTTCCTTAAATTTCGCTGCTATGATTACTTTTTTGCAATTTATCAAAAATGATATATAGGTTATTTTTCAACCCTCATACCAGATCTACATACCTATATTCCATGTGAACTTTACATAGCCTTTTTTTACACCTATTAAAAAAATACAGATAAGTGATCAGCGATTGTTGGCGAAATTTCACCAACAGGCGAGTTAGTAATCAAACGCGGACATATTATTATATTATATGTCCGCGTTATGTACTCGCCTGTTGGTGAAATTTCGCCATATAATATTCGCGTTAAAAAAAAAGACACGCCATTTCTAAAAATATGAAGTCAACTCACTGGTTAGCTCTGTGGTCTCACAATAAGGCCTCACCTTCCCTTCTACCTACCAGTTTAACTGCTGTTTAAGTGATCGCTGCGCAAACCTGAACATTCTCAAATCCAATTAAATTAACGCTAAGAAGCTTATTGTTCTATTTTGATGTTGTTATTTTATTGCTTATGGACGATAATAAATTTAGAAAGATAAACTTTTGTACTGAGTCAGCATGGTGAATTATATACCATCCTCTCTCTCTCTCTCTCTCCTAAAGAAGGCCTGTGTCCCAGCAGTGGAAAACTAGTGCAACAACTGGCGGACTTATCACTATAAGTATCACTGATAGTTATTAAAATTTAGTTGTTTGTAGGTACACTCGCTGTTACCCGCGACTTTGTACGCGTAGTCTTTCATAATGAACTTTCAGTCCGAACTTTTACCCCCCTTAATTCGGCCCTTTCGCATAATCCTTTCTTAGCGGACCTCTACACCCCATAAGGAATCTACTTCAGCTTCGTAGGTCAAGTAGTATTCGAGATTTCGTGATGAGTTATTGAATGAGTAGATGAATTTCGCTTTTCTATAATAATATATAGATTAACCTAGTTAATATCTAATAGGTAATTAACTAAAAGCATACGCATATTTTATTCCAGATGACAAATAAATCAATTAATCAATACTAAAAGTGGGTTTAGGTTTAATTTTTGTATACTTTGCAAATAATATGTGTAGGTAATTTTATTGTAGTATTTTTTATATTGATCAAAATTTATAAAAGTCTTTGTACTGAGTGACTGACTGACTGATAGACAATGTGCAATATGTACATCCCAAACCACTGGACCTAGAGACAATAAATTGTCATAATATTTGGAAGGTGTGTTTATAGTAGAGTGAAAAACGCACAATAAGAAGGATTTTGGAAAATTCTCATCGCAAGGTTTCAAAAACGAGGTCAACTTCTACTTTTACAACCGCTAACGCTAGGTGGTCGAGAATGTACTCTCAAGATAAAATAAAAATATGCGCCTTTCATGATCTTCCAAAATATTCAAAAGTGAAAGGGTCAGTTTTTGGCCAAAAATATTTATTTATTTATTAAATGTAATATTCGTCAGATGGTAGCTGTTCAATTTGTCAGCGAATCTTTTGAAAATACTCAATGTAATTAAATTATTTGAAAAAAATTGTGATGGATGTAGATTTAGTTTATACCCTGGATGAGGGTTACCCTGGACAACATCGGCTACTTTTTATCTCAGGAAAATTAACGATACCTGCGTGTGTGATAACCAGTTAGCTCTAATTCAAATTCAAATTATTTATTTGTCATAACATGGTAAGTACACATACTTACATATCTTTATATGCATACATGGTCGTAACCACAGAAAAGAGAAGTAGAAAAGTTTTTTCTCTTCTGTGGTCGTAACAATGGAGACGTATCATGTCCTTGCCTGTTACAGCGTACAAATGTTAGTTAGCTCTGTAATGGATTAAAGGAAGTTAATGAAATTTTGAATAAGAGATAGTTTATACTTTTGAAAAACATAAGCCCCCTTTTTCGTATCCATTTTTTTTCGTCTTCTAAATATGGTATAAGCGATTTCGCCGCGTTTACTTGTAATGTATGATATATTTTTTACATTTATTTTGATTTACAAATCATTCCAATGAACCGATTTTAGTGAAATTTTTCTCCACTCCTTTTTTTGAAGTAGGTAAAAATGTATGACTTTAGTATAGCTCGTTATAATTGCTTAGCTCTGGCTTAGCTTATAATTACCACAGAATACATATTAGTACAAGTAGTGCTGTGTTGTTTTTGACCGACTTCAAAAAGAAGGAAGTTATCAATTCGACTGTATGTTTTTTTTTTGTATGTTTGTTACGCGATTACTCCGCCAATTTAGAATTGTTTTTGATGATTCTTTTTTTGGTTGGTAGGTCATATCTCATAGGTAGTCCCATAATTTTTTTATCGACATTGATTCAGTGCTTTTTGAAAAATCTACAAAAATATCTACGAATTCAATGTACATATCTCTATTTATCTCTATTTCGCATTCATATCATAAATATTAATAGATTAATCAAGTAGGTATCTGTTAAGGTTAATTTTGCTTTGACTGGCACTGACTCCAAAAATAACTGAATATAAGTAGGTAATATGTATATGTAATCATAATTTCGTTGATTGTCCTCTAATGCTCATTGCTTTGAAGTTATTTAAATATTATTTTCTACTTTTTAGTTTCAGTTTGTAAATGATAGGCATAGTCATGAAGTCGCTTCTTTTTTTTTTCAAAAAATTATCTTTATTTATTAGCGTCGTTGACGCTGCTGGCGCTATTCGGAACGTGCCTAAGTGAAATTTCTACTAGAATATTTTAAATATAGGCACTTAGCAGTCTGTAGGTAATCTTGTTAGAGCTTGTCAATTCCAACAAAACATCGGCGTCAAAAACCCCAAACACAAACTACTCCAAGATTTATACCAATAGTAATACAGACAATAGTAAACAACAATAGGCGAATAGAATTGAACGTCAAAGTGAATAAAATATGTACGCGAAATACGTAGGGGGGCCTTTTGTGACGACAAATTATACGGGTTTCTATTTACTAGAATGTATCTTATAAATAACATCCTTTATCCGATTCACTCCGGATTTACCTTGAATGTGGATAGGTAAGTATTGGATTGCAAGCGCTACATACCTAAGTTTCAAGGCATGAGAAATGGTGATGAACTTGAAAAATGTCTACGGAAAATGTTGGGTTTTTACCCGACTGCCTCAGAAGGAATTGAAGGAGTTGATGATGTTGTATGGAGTATTGGTTGGATGGAGTGTATGTATGTGTATAACGGTTTCTTGGGCGCGCCGTACGCCTAAACGACTTAATAGATTTTGACATGTGAGTGTCATTTGAATCGTTTTAGTCCATTTTAGTCACGTTTTAGTAGTGGGAGTGACATAGTTATACAAGAATTTAAATGGCAACCGCGAAAAAAATTAAAGACAAAAACAAGTAAGTACTCGAGTAGCTAAACTATGAAATACTTAGTAATTTCAAGATAAAGCGGTTTGAAATATCTCTGTATCTACTACGAGTATAAGTAGGTACCTATAGATAAGTATGCAGCGCGCCGCTGTTACTTTTCAGTTACTTGCCAACTATTTATACAATGTAGTTGGGTTATTTTTTTTTATTAATTTAAGTGGAAGCTGTAAATTATTAATTTTATCTGAAGCCTAAAAAATTCAGATATAATTATAAAGTTGATTATAGGGTTTGATTATTTAAATTTATAGAGTTATGTACAATAACTACATATCATTTTATAAAATACATATTGGGGTTCTACGATTATCTGACTTAAATATGTACCTAAGATAATGTTTTGAGAAGACCGAAACCCAAAGTAGGAACAATAAATAATGAAGCGAGGAAGAAGAGACTGGTGACAGTCGTAACTAAATGAATCGAAAAAATAGCTGTAGGAATGTGTCCAAAACGTGTTCCAATTTCACGAAATCACGTCTCTGTACTCGAATGTCTCCAATTCATATGCAAAGGCTTGGTTTACGGTTTTGGTCGGTATCAGCGGCGGAGACGGAATGTGTGGATAGGGCCGGCGTGGCTGTAACAAGGTATTTAAGCAGAAGTTACGAGTCGCCCCCGCTCGAATGGTCGCTGTAAATAACGCCCTATCTGCGAAGCGCCGCCGCGCCGCCGCGCGCCTGCCAAATTGCTTGGCAACCTCCTCAGACTTCCTCTTTGAATAATATTATTACAAACAGTACAACAAAGCAAAAATATAACTTATTACGTCTTCAACTTGTATGCGTAATATACACCAAGCAAGTATCCCAAAAAAACAGTTCTTAGAGCATGTTTAATCTATGGTAAAAAAACACTATAATATATTTCGATATATTGTTCGCTATCTATGTTCTATAACGTGAACAGAGTAGTAATGTCAAAGTAGTATTTGGTTAGTGGTATCATTAAAAGTAAAACACTGTTTTAAACTATCACGGTTGTTCACTAAAGTTATATGACCACGGTAACGGTAAATATCCCGTAAATAATCATATAACATCATTAAAAGTGTTTATAACATTCCCATCATCTATATTATCATCGGTATTATGTAAATTCTTTCCGTCCATAGGTTGCCACCGCTTCATGGTTTATATTCCGAAAACCTGTACGAAGTTGTTTGATTCCACTTTTATGGCGGTTGAAACAGCTAGTAATTCACAAATTAACTTGCTAGAACATCACTGTCACAGGATACCAGGGGAGATAAGTCAAATTTCAAATATGTCCACTTTGATAGAATGATTCTATGGAGAGTAAGTTCTGGAAAACACACATAAGGTTTATTTCAATATTTAACAAAATAAGAAACTCGACTTTCATTTCCTGGAAGATCTTACAAATATTCCTAGAAACTGTAGCTTGAACACAGACATTTTGATTTCGAGAGCATAGTACTTGAAAATACATCAATAAAATTATTTTCTATGTCGAATCCATTGTACGTAGTACATATAGGCCAATGGATCCATAGATATATTTTAAAAAAGTTGGATTAAACGTTTTTATCTTTTACGGGTAGGTGGGTTTGTGTACAGGTAAGTTTTACTCGAGGACTAGATAAACTTATAAATAAATATTCAGACATCCTAGAATATACGGTGGATCTACGATTTTCTATAAAATTAGAAACTGCAAAGTTAATTAAAGACATAAAAATGAACGTGTACACGCTTGAGTCGTAAACAGTCACATTAAATGAGAAGGTTGAAGCGAACGCTCCAGTAATGGTCAACTTTAAAATATTTCTAATTGCAATCGAGAAAACAGTAGGTATAGCTGCCACGCTCTAATTAGTAAAGAACTTTCTCGAATGGAACTCTTTTTTGAGAAATATTTACTAAAACCCCCGACTCATTAGCTGACAGCTGTACGTCAATTAAATGTAAAATATGGTACGGAGACACCCCCGCTATCAGGTCTCACCCCCGTTATAGTCTTGTCGTCCTCTCTCACTCAATCTCATTAGTGGAGCTCTGTGTACCTACAATTTGTTCCGAAACAGACACCAATGTTACTTTTTAATAGCACAGCTTCTCATTCAAGCGTAGTTACAGTTTCCTTTTTGGACTTTCCTTTATTTTTCTTTAATTACGTACTTTTGGCACTTTGGATGGGCAGACCACATCGCTCAAAGAACCGATAACCGATGGGGAAGAAAGGTTCTTGAGTGAAGACCACGAATCTGAAGACGCAGCGTAGGTAGGCCTTAAATAAATAAATATTCAGCAGTGGACGTCTTCTGGCTGATGATGATGATGAAGTACTTTTAAATAGACCGTAATTATCATTATGAATTTTTTTCATTACATTGTTGGCGTAGTTTTATTTGTTACTAACAGCTCCCTAACTTATAATTTTTCTGGGATAAAAATGGAATGATTACAAGGTGAATTTTTCAAGTAGACGTGGATGGCTAAATCGGGAACTATGAGGAATGGCGAAAAGTATTGAAAGGAGTCTCATTTTTTTATAATCCAATGATGGCGTTTTAGTTTTCATCAAAATCGGTGCCGTGATTCCTGTGTGTTCACTATTCCGCATACAGATTTGGCCATCCACGTTTACTTGAAAAATTCAGCCTGTATATATAGTAATAATATAATAAATGCAGGATATAAACTATTTGCAGAATTTTTTTCATTCAAATTAATTTGTGCTAGAAACATTAGAGCAGTGTTAAATTCAGGACCATCTTTTGAATGCAGATTAAAAAAAGCTAAAGCAAATGGCTTCCCGAGAGTACCATTCTCAATAATTTAACGAGCACTTTATGCAACCTTACAAACACATGCAAAACATAGGGTGTTAAGATAAAATTTATGTTGTGGTTCGAACTTGTCTGGTTTAATCCAAGGCGAGATTCCTGGAAGCCACACAATCTAAGTAAGCCGAGCCTGTTAGAACTTTCATTTCCATTATTCCTTCATGGCGTCTCTCCAGCCTTTCTAATCCGCTCCCACGCGAAAACCATTCCCGCTGCCTTTGTAACTGGCTAAGTTTGCCTTTTGAAAAAGTTCCGAATGAAACTTAAGAAGGCGACTTAATAAAATCCGTTTCAAAACTATTATTGCAGGGGGAATTTTTAAAAGATGAAAAAGTGTAACTTTTTTCTGGGGTAATAGAACTTTTTCTTGATCATCATAATCATCATTATTAGCCTATCACGTTCCCACTGCTGGGACTCAGGCTTTCTCTCAGAGAGAGAGAGAGGATGGGTCCTATATAATCCACCATGCTGGCCCAGTGCATGTTGGTGAATATCATGTCGTTGTACTTTTGAGGTTCTTATTTCCGGTTCCCTCACTATGTTTTCTTTCATCGTTGTTGAGCGATGGCATCGAAACAGCACATAATAAATAAGTCATTGGTGCAGGGCCAAGGATCGAACTGGGTGCTGTCAGATTGTAAAGTGCACTTGCTACCGCTCGGCCACCATTCGCTCAGAACTTAATACGAGACATTTCTCAATGTAGGTACCACACAATCACTTGAAAAAGCTATCTCCTCATCGTACATTTTACTGTAACACTTGTCTGAATGATGAATTACATTTATTAGTGCTCCATCAGGGCTCAGAGAAGCAGCAATGTTGGAAGAACGTCGAGTAATCACAAACAAACGTCCGTTGTTCGACGATATTGCTTTGTCAAATTGTTCGGGCGCGTGAAACTGTTCTCCTCGTAAGAGCGTTCTTGCATTAATCACTGTATTGTTTCTAAGTAGGCCTGTGTTTATTTAAGTGTTTTGATAATAAATGAATTTTTAATTATCTCTCTTTGCGAATATGAAGTTTCAGGGAATTTTCGTGTAGAAATGCGTACTTAGTTACTAGCTAGTGCTGATCTCATTACACTAAAAGACGAACAGAGGCCAACTAATGCTTATACTTACAGTCTCGTTGTTTTAATCTTTTGATAATTTAGCCGGTTAAATCTTCATGGGAAAAGTCTTAAACTAGGTACAGATTAAATTCTGGATTAAACCGTACATTGTTAAAATACTTATAGAACAAAACCGTTCGAGTTAGTGTAGTGAAAACAAACTGTGTTGAGTAGTGTAGTGCTACATCTAAAAAACACGTGTGAACAATGTGTCTTATTTTTTACTAAGACGATAAGAAACATGTTATTGACACATTTTCAATTTTAATAATTACATAAATACGTAGAAGTTTAAGTAGGAATTAAGTTACTTAATAGTCTAGATTGTAATAGAATAAGGGTTGCATTTTAATAGCGCTCCTTAAGAAAAATAAAACATACATTTAATTGTACAAACTATCACACTAATGTTATAAATGCGAGAGTTTGTGTGTGCGTAGGAATGTTTTTTCTTACTCAATACAATGACAGTAGAATGGAATTTGAAAAAAAAAAATGTTTTGTTGTCCAGGATTAACACATAGGCTACTTGTTATTATGAAAATATGGACGATTTCAGTAGGATAGCGAGAGAACTGCATGGCGTTTCTAAACTCAGTCCAAGCATTATTAGCTCCAACAATTGGAATAACATAGTACATGAGCTGAATTTAAATTATTATTAACTAGCGGTCCGCCCCAGCTTCGCACGGGTATAGATTATAGCCTATGTCACCCGGGGATAGTGTAGCTTCCCAACAATGAAAGAATTTTTAAAATCGGTCTTGTACTTTTTGAGCCAATTCGTTACAAACATACTTACATACAAATTATCCCTCTTTATAATATTATAGTATAGATTATTATTATTGATTATAGATATAGATAATATATTATATTGATATAATATATAGGTATATAATATTATATATTATAGTAGTAGTATAGTATAATAGTATATAGTATAGATTGTATTTCTTGTAGGTATAGTGTCTGTTACAGTCTGGCGTTCAAAACCTAGCGAAAGTGATCAGAATTCGTGGTTTTCATTCGGCTTTATACAATTTACTGCAGCTGTTAGAGAAAATAAATGCTTGGACCAAGTTTAGTAGTGCCATGCGGTTCATTCGCTATCTTACTGGAACCGTCCACCTTTTCGTAATAGTACTTGCTATGTGTTAATCCTGGACCACAAATCTAAATTTTATTCAAATCCATTTAACTGTCATGGTGATTCAAAAATATTTTTAAACCAAATAGATACCTACTTGGTATACGACTCAGGGTTTCTTAAAGTGGGATCCATGGAGTCCTACATGACGCGACTGGCAGGAATCCACAGTCGCAAGATTTATTTATTTGAATTCGTTTAAAGTATGCATTTCATCATCATCATCATCATTTCAGCCGTAGGACGTCCACTGCTGGACATAGGCGTCCCCCATCGATCTCCAAAAGGGCCGGTTGGTAGCGGCGAAGTAGCGGTTGGAAGTATGCAGTTATTAAAATAAAAGCAAAATAAAAAAACAAAGTAATTTTCATAAAAGTACTGTTTTATTATTCTTAAATTCTAGTAGCTAGGGGTCCGTAGAATTACTGAAATTTTGAAAGTGGCTCGTGACTACAAAAAGGTTAAGAGTCATTCGTATGCGTGCAAATTCTGATCTCATTAATCACAACGAACACAAAAATAAATTCATCGTAGCCGTGAAAACCGCCGACTCGTATTTATAATCCTAAATAAATCCAGATTACATTTTAGGGAAATTTTGTTTTGGTTGTTCGACTCGTTATTCGTGTGATTAGGCCGAGCACCGTCGGGCAACTCGGCCATCACTTTATACTCTCTGCTCGTTAAAAGAGATTTCGCTGATCCTTCCGCCAGTCTATAAAGTCGATTTTAATTACTCGGATGTTTTGAGAAATAACAAAGATACTGAATTAAATATGCAATTTTCGCCTACGTTAAGTATAAAAGGATAGTTAAGTAGGGTAAGTAGGAACGTTTTTAATTAGGGCTGCCGGAACGTAATAAGCTGTTTTCCAATGTGAAGCCATATTCAGCAAATTGTCTAAAAGATATTAATGTATCGCGAGTCTTATTGAAATACAGAACTTGGAAGACACACGATGCATTTTCATAATTGTACAAATGGATTATTTTATTAGTGTTAACTTTGAAGAATAATGCCGGGTTTGTATACTTTTTAACGAATCACATTTCATCAGCAGCCATCAAACGTCCACTGCTTAACAAAGGACTCCCTCTCTTGGGTTTTGTCATAATCTCAACGCTTGGCAGGCGACTTGGGGATCGCAGTACGTTCACCGTGTACTAATAGGATGCTGCTGCCCATCCTCCAGTAGTTCTGGTCGCAGTTTTAGGACATACCCGGGTATATAACAAATACACGTGTAATAATCGCGGAAGCCTAATTAATGTATTTTTAATATATTATTTATTAAATCTAAGCATGATAAGTTCTTAAAATTGCTTGAAATGTCGGCAATGGTATCTGAGATGCTTCTGGCTTTTCATGTATCCATAAGTGATGTTGATCGCTTACCATCAAGCGCCTCGCCCTATGTCAGAGAATTAACCAGGAGCCTCTAACATGGCTGATCAGTTGATAAATTGAGGAACCAGGCATATAGAATAAGATGTTGTTGTTAAAATGTAAATTTGCTACACTATCGCATTAGGTTATAACCTGTAATGATAGTCCTAAGTTGGAAATAAAGCAAATAAAAAATAAAATAAATAAAAATAAAGATAATAATTCTATTATTATCGTATGCTTGTCGGTTTAATTTTAAAATTGCGCGTCTAGAGCACTATATTAAATCTCACTTAAGTGCCTAAGTGCCGCCTATAAAAACATAATTACTGTTTAAACTTTCAAAGAACTCTCAGCGTAAAAGTTGATCAGATTGCTTATATATATTTTTAGAAGGAAGTTTATGAAGTAGGGTATACCTAAAATTGGTTTCTGTTTACAGTTCACAATTTCAAATGTTGCAAGTGAAACTGGAATGCGCTGTCTACAAAGTTGGCACCGCTTGGTCACGGTTAGAGCTCCTTAAAGTTAGATTCACGCAAAATGGAACAGACATTCGCTTTAAAAGAAAAGTTCAAGTTTTAATGACAGGCGCAGGATGTTTAATATTCAATCAGTGCGAGGTCGCATTGTGGCTCTTCCCGCCACTCCATGTTGAGTGGGGTAATAAAGTTATAAATAAACAAGTAGGTTGACGCCAGGCGCCCCTGCGAGCCGCGGCCTGAGCCACCCTGATCCGTTGTCACACAGTACCTATATTACCAGCGCATACTCGCATCTGCTGAAAGTGCTGAACTACCATTTTTCCATTAGCTTGTCCCTTAATAATCGTAGGCTTACATAGTTCCTGAATTCTTAACTAACCCTAGTATCAACTTGAGCATCTTGATTCATTACAGCGTAGAGCTGTAAGAATTGTCGACGGTCCCAAACTCAACCCACAGAACACCTAGAGCTGCTCCATATGCGTAGAGACGTTCGATTTCTCTGTATCTTTTATCGCATTTTCAACGGGGAGTGTTCTGAACTATTTGATTTGATGCCAGCGTCGCGGTTTTACCATCGCACCAGCCGCCACCTCCTGAAAGCTCGTCCACATTCATAGATCAGTAGAAATCGCACACTATTCGATTCACGCGATTTTTCTTGCCTAACATCTGCAAAATGTGGATAGAGCTGCCTTCCGTGGTGTTTCCGAGAAGCTACAACATGAAATTTCAAAAAGCGAGTTAATCGATTCTTAAAAGGTCGGCAATGTAGTTGCTCTGGTGTTACAAGTATCCATATAGCATTATATACAGTGACACTCACAGAAAAGAGAAGTTTTTTTTTCTTTTCTTTGATGACGCTTATCATCAGGCAGCCCGACTCCTTGTTTTCTACCTATGGCATGGAAAAACTCGAAACTGGAATTCCATAATTGACGAAGGCGTCGACGCGTAGACACATATTTAAAATTTCTTACTTGTTTCGCAATAATTTAAGTTATGAAGAAATAGGAAGTTCCAACATTGATACTTGTCCGCCTTGCGCTTGTGTGACGGGACACCCCACGCCTTGACCTCATTCCTAAGAAGACTAACGAGGCATTCGATGGAGGCTCTAATTATTTCGCTCGCGACCTGTCCCTGTAATTACACACGATGCGAACGTGATTCTAATTCTAAATTGCCTAGTATTTACCTGCAGCCTAGTAAATATCACTTTGTACGCAGCAAGTATACATTGACATTTGCCTATCGCGTGTCAATGAACTACCAAAGATATTTAAAACAATGATATGATTGCGAGTCAAAAATGCTTGAACCTAACGTAGATTAAAGCTGCTGTAACTATTAAGTAAACTGTACTATTACAAAACCTCTTATTCTACTAAAATTTTTGGAAGCTAAATCAGAATTATTGTGATGACAACTAATTTAAATTAATCAGTCGAAATTTCTGAATTGATCTCAGTAAACTCAGGACACCTTGTGAATTTTGTACAAGACCCAACATCCATGTAAATCTATGTGAATTACTTGTTCGTTTTTTTTACTGGGCAAGTGCCTTTAATAACTAAACAAAATACAAGCTAAAACTAACACTACAAATACAGTTAGACTGCCCATAGACCGTTGAAGGTCTAAAGACAATCCAAATGCTCAAGCCCACTACCAGTTGGCAGCGTACCCAACATGCTGGCGGCATTACCACGTTGAATGGAAATGCTAATGCGTTGAGCCAGAAACACGCCAGCATTTTGGTCACGCGTCGCATTAACCAGGCGCTCTGAAAGATTTTTGAAAATGAGGTGAGCTCCCGGTCCCCAAGGGCCAAACGCCTCAAATATGTAACCACTGCCGAGGTTAGCATATTTGTTGTTATTTTGGATTCCTAGAACATATTGTGCAAATAAAATCCAAGCTATATTTTCATACCGAAACTGCAGATTACTAGGTATAGTTAACGAACGTTGCCTGTGTGTTTATACACAGAAATTAGCATTATTCAATTAAAACAAGTATCAAATTCTTGGTTAGCACACGCAGACCCTCGGCGTGGCTATCTTTGGAAGTTAGCTCGCAAACTTCTCGAGGGAACTAGTCAGAAAATTAATCTTATCTCAATTTTCTCGTGTTTTCCTTCTTCACTGTGTTTAATTGTGCAAGTTTTAATTGCATGCAAACCGAATGCTGGAATCCAAGGTGGAGTCGCTCATTCCTTGGATTGGTATTTACGGGCACAATGTTCCTATTAGTGGTAATCTGTTCAAGCAGAAAGTTTTACTTACGCTATTGATTAGTTTAGCTATTGATTAGATTAGATTAGTTAATTAAGTATTCCTATAAAAGTCTAGATATAGATACTGATCAATGTAACAGAATCAATGTTAATTTGTTTATTTCCAAAGATTTTAACAGACATATGTGTAACATTTTTGTAAGCAGACAACTAGCCTATGTACTTTCTGGCTTAATGTATAAAAATGCCATTCATCGTGATAATGACGCCAGCATGCTGGGTACGCTGCCAACTAGTAGTGAGCTTGATCATTTGAATTAGGTATTTTAAGACCTTCAACGGTCTATGGTCAATCCAACTGGTTTTTTGTATAATAGCCTAAATAGTTTAGGCATTTAGTGTCAGTTAGCTTGTATTTTGTTTAGTTATAATTAATTTAAGGATAAAAAAAAAGACTTCAAGACTTTACCTACAAGTACAAACTTTAACTAAAAAAGTTGAAAATGACAGTTTAAACAAAGATTAAAAGTTCTCATCAAAACTTTTGCTGAACGGAACCACAAACCAAAACGACATCTGTGTATATATTTTTGGTTTTTGTTGATTATTCCAAAAAAAGCTGTATCAATTTTGACAAAATGTATATGGGACCACCTCTAAATTGCGACCTACCAAACAGAAAAAATCATCAAAATTAATTCATAATTCGGTATGTAAAGTTTTTTTTTGTATTTTTTTAATATTTTTATTTCGTAGATAAGGCTATTTTAAGAAACTAATTTCAATATTTTTGTTTTCTATTGAGTAGTTATTTTACAATATTTTTTTTAAAATTGAAATTATGTGACGGTACCATATAGCACAAAATTTCGTTGCGTTGAGAAGTCTAAAAAAGCACCCCATATTGGCAGCCCTGAAAAAAACCAGATAGTCAAACCACAGAAATGAAAAAATATTCTATTCTGTGTGACGAACACTGTGTCAAATGTATAATATTTTTATTCTTAAAAGGCACAGAAAATAAAATGCTACACCGTGACGTCATTTAGAGGTCAATGAAAGTCGAATGATTTCTTAGTTTTATGTTAAAATAAATGGCATCTTATCGTTTTAAAGGGTCAGAGTAGAAAAATAAGGGTTAGTAACATAAAATCTCGAAATGGTTTTGGAATTGGCATAGGTTATTTTTTTTTAGCATACCGAATTGGCGGAGTAATCGCGTAACAAACATATAAAAAAACCTCCTCCTTTCGAAGGTAAAAAAATTGCACTCGCCCGTATAAAAAAAGATGTATAAAACTACTTAGTAGTATTTTGAGAACAATAAGTCAAGAACCAAACCAAGAACCTCAAAAGTTCAAAGACATATGACGTTCACCAACGTGCACTGGGCCAGCATGGTGGATTATATGGAGCGAGAGCTCTCTCTGAGAGAAGGCCTGTGTCCCAGTAATGTCTTCTGTGCCAGCAGTTCCACGAACCAGTTCGTACGCAAGCCCACGTGCTTTTTGATTTGATGTGTAGTTTACATTGTACAGTTACTTGTATACCTTCGATCAAGGATGTTCCTTGATCGAAGTTGTTATGCTACGCAACGTAGGTGCTACGTAAGCTGCTACTGACACGTATCTGGTCTATCGAAGCCTGAAGTGCCTACTTGTATTGCATAGTATTGCATAGCGTAGAGATGAAAGAGGGTTCACTTAATTTCATAATACTTAAGAAAGGAACCATAATATACACGAGAGAAACGAGCCATAATATACACGCGTATAAATTACTTAACGTGTCCATTAAAAGTTCACATGTTCTGATGCGTAGTTAATTGCGTTATTTCGTTGAGGTGGATAAAACCGGACCGCTCGAGCCTTGTTATGTTATACCTAAAGGTTTTTGTTTGTATTACAAGACTACTCGTTATTAATTCTACCTCTGAATGAATTACTCAATAGCCTGATCCAATTTATTTAATGTGGAACAAGTTTAAATACTAATGTTCTATTTTTTTCTTGCATTAAGAGAATATTAAAAAAAGCATAACATTTAAAAGATTTTGCGTGATGTAAAGGTGCCATTTACGGCGTTTTTACGACTGAGATAGATTCATATATCTCATGTTTTATTGGAGTCTTTGCTTATCTCATAATATCTTTATGAGGAGTTTTAAAATCTTTTTTATTTCATTTCGTGTTTTATTACGGAGTCCCTGCGAACTCCGGCGGCGACCCGAACATTGCAACAGGAATTTATAATATGAAAATAATTTTTGTGATTTTCCCTTGTCAATGATAGAATTGATTTGTTCGATAGAGCTTTCATACTTCTTACAATCAATCCACATAATTAATATAGTTGGGGTAGTGAATTAACAATGAACTAATCTAACCTAATCTAGTGAATTAGCAATTAACTTTCTCAAGAAATTAACTTTTCTTAACTTTTTTATATATACTATAATTATATAATAGACAAAAAAACTAGCTTTTATAATACCATACGAAAAGGTAAGTATCCTTCGAAAACCTTTTTCAATGTCAACGCTGTATTTGATTAATTCAGTTAAAATATTGAGAGCCGAGTAAAACTCTTTCTATATTTATATTAAGCTAAAACATTTTGATTTATCGCAAAACTTGATAAATTACATTACTCTATCGAGGCGTGAAGTTATATGAACGCCTTTTCATGAATATTTGCCCTACAATAATTATAGAACTTCAAGTTTTTGTTTGGTAGAGTTATAAAATTACATAATATGAAGTAATAATAAATTGTTTTAGTTATAAAGACTAAAAAACACACTTAGCTATTGAAGAGTTCCACTATCAACCTCCCCTCTCCATCGTCAGATCTTCATTTGGGACGAGGGTCTGACGATGGAATAGTGCATGGGGCTCGTTAAAACAAACCAAATGTACCCAAACTCGAGGGGTTTATTAGAGGCTATTGAAGAGTTCCACTATTCACTTCCTGGCTCCATCATAAGATTTGTTTGATGGTACTAAATTGTTGTATTGTCATCTGGATAATATTATACATGCAAAGTTTTAAATCGACAACACTATTTTATTTGAAATAGATTAGAATTAACTTCCAAGATTTGTTAGTTATACCTACAAGTGAACCTAATGCCCATGATCCTCCAAGAAACAGACAGGAAACCGGCAACCGGTTCCTTGCCACTTACCACTACCACGCGCAAACGCGCGTAACCGGGTAAGTTAAATAAAAAACGAGCTATTGAAACGTAATCCCTTCAAAAAGGTTTTCAAATCAAAAGTACAATTTATAAATGGTTAAGTAGAAAAGCGTTAAGTTATAACAAGAGTCAGGGAGCAGTGCGCCGCAAGTGGGAGGGGCGAAGAAACGCAATAATGCTTGAATGGTTCACGGGATTCTTTCTTTGGCGGCCAAGTGTATTAAGAAATACCCACGATGACGTCGTGAGACTATTTCATTTTCATTATCCACTGGGAACTAAATAGGTAGTTTGTTTTAATGAAACAAGCTCCAGAATATCAATAAACTTGATATAAGTATCTGCCTAAAGCGTTTATATGAAACTAGTTTGCAGTATGCAATTTTTTTTTTTTTTTTTTTAATTTAATAATAGGCTTGTGTTTGTCCGCCAACTCGCCTGATGTAAAACGACGATGCGGTCTACGATGGAGCACGCTTGCATAGAAGAAACCGATTCACTCGTGATTTGAAGACACCCAGATTGAAACTACCGGGGAACACCCATTCAGGCAGCGCACCCCACAGACTAGCAGTACGCATAGTAAAAGTGGGATCAAAGCGCTTCGTACGGGTTTTCGGAATATCAACCATAAAACGGTGTCGATTTTTTGTGCCCGCTCTGGCATTCCGATATAAAAATGGGCAATGGCATGAAATTTTCGGTAAATAAAGTCAAACATCAGTGAAATTCAATATTTCTTCACTATTTTCTGTAAAAGAAAAGGTGATTTCATTAGATTTTTTCAAGAAATGTCTAGGTTTGTTTCTGTAACAAATGATTTGTATTCAGGTTGTGTACAAAAGCTGGCATAGACAAAATTCAATAGCGTTCACCTATTCACCGTGTTTGCACAGAACCTAACAAGCCTCAAGCGCGGCAGACACGTATTAAGTATCCACCGTCGAAATACAGAGAGGGAATGATTCGCGCCGCTCGTCTGAGCCGCCGTAATGGGATGATCGTTCGTTGAAAAGGCGTCGATTTCTGATTTAATTTGGGAGCGCGATAACATTTGCGCTAGCTGGCGCTGGGCGGGAAAGATAGCTGGCTCGCAGTTCACTGTTCAGTTCCCGGTTTGCTCAGGCGAGGCGAGCCACCGCGCGAGTTCGCACGCTAATCGTCAAAACGCACAGACTCTCCTTTGTGTCATAAATTCATGATCGCGCAGCCATTTTGTCACAATGCCGCCGACTCGTGATCAAGCTTGCTCGTAATTAAAATGTAGGGGGAATCAGGATTTGACACTTTGAGCGTTTATTCTAATTTAGATGAGAATATTAAATACGTAGTCGGTAATTGACGTTTGTTATTATAAAATTAAGGTTGGAAAAGTATGTTCTATCAAAAGGCACGCTTCACACTAATCACACTTTTTATAAAATAAAGCAGCCAAGTGCAAGTCGGGATCGCACACTGAGGGTTCCGTACCACCACAGAATACAATAATTATCAATTTAAAAACCAACTTCAAAATTAGCAAAATATGACATTTCGTTTCGGTGAGACGAATGATAAAGTCGTCTAAGTAGCCGTCTTCGTTGCTTAACTTGGTCATCATCATCAGCCAGAAGACGTCCACTGCTGAACATAGGCCTCCCCCTTTAACCTCCACACTGAACGACAGCCTGCCTTTTGCATCCACTAGATGCCACCGCTGGATGGAGCTTAACTTGGTAATGAGCAGAAATTTGTCACCGATTCGTAATTGGCCATTATTTATTATTTATTGTTATACTATAGAGTGCAACTACTTATAATCATGCCAAGTATGACGCTTGTAGGTACATATTACCGTTTTTACACTAGAGCAAATACAAAAATACGTTAAAATACACGTTTGTTGTATGGGGACCCACCTTTCATGTTTATTTTTATTATTTCTAGTTAATCCGCCGTAACATTACACATTCTGTGAAAATTTCAACTGGCTATCTATTACGGTTCGATGACGGACAGATAGACAGACGGACATACATACAGACAGACAGACAATGTAGGCTTAGTAATTGGGTCCCGTTTTTACCTTTTGGGTACGGAACCCTAAAAATGAGAAAGCAACTCTGTTTCTATGTCTGCTTTTTATTGTTCAGTGGCTGAACCGATCTTAATAAAATTTAGCAAAAAAACTAGTGTGCAAGATGGAAATAAGTAAATGGAATAGGCTGAGTGACTAGCCCTGATGTCAAAGTTTTTATACCACTTGAAGGCCTATATAAGATTGGTCATTAGATAATATTTATCCTATCAAAAATTCAACTGGAAAAATGTTTAGGGAAAACTACAAACAGCAAGCAAAGCTGTGGTGCATTACTAGAGGCAAAAGAAAGTTAAGCATGTTGGCAAAGCGAGGACGAGGGTGTCGCCATGACAATGAAAGAGTCGGTAATATTTTGTTGCCTCATTGCCCTTCGCTTCAATGACCGGAAATTCCAGATAAGTCCAGGCCAACGCCATCCACAAATATTCAGTCGCGATTTCATCTCACTATTTCATCTTTCCTTGCGAATAACTTGTCCTGAAAAGGTAAATCAATGTTCTATATTTCGTTACAGTATTTCTCGCCTGGCAAAAACTAATAATATGTATACTGACCTAATTCAATTTAACTCACTCTCTGTTATTGCTCCACATACCTGTGGGCAAAGTACCAAAATTTAAGTGTTTCATACGTATAAAAAAAAAAAAAAAAAACATTTTTTTTTTGGGATTATATATGTATTTTACCCATGTGAATATTCGTACATCGCCCTCTGAAAATAAAGCAGGTAACTGTACCAAGAAAGAAAAACTAACTCATTTGTTAACTCGCAATTTGAGGGTCGTCGAACCCAATAAATTTGACGGATGAGGCGTTAAAGGGGTGCAAATCTCTTGGCAAATGACAGGTCGCGTGACCCTAACGCCGGCTGAATACGAATCCCGCCCGCGCTCTTGCGATCAATAATTGCATTCAAATAAGGGCAAAGGTGCTCGCCATTCACGTTAAATACCTATTGAAATTTCAATTAACGCTGACGAATTGCCTTGTTTACGGCTTCGTTGATTCCAATCAAAGAATCCTTTAGCGACGATCAAAATATGCCGCCAAATTACACGGCGTCTATTAAATTACACTAGACTATAGTCGACTTAATAGACCATTGTCAGTATCTGTAACTAAATTACAAGCAAATATCTCGGGACGTGTTGATTGTCTGCTGATACGAAATATTCACGCCAAGCAATTTAGATAAGGGTAAATAGAAATCTGAATCTATTTTCATATTGTGAGGGTTTAAGATGGTACTACCATTGTTTTGATTAATTTTATTGTTTACCTACTTTATAGTGCGTATGTAGAAGTGTCAAAGAATGTTAAACATTCATTTCAATGTTAAACATTCATTCCTTATGGATAAAGTTACCTCTATAAACAACATTTTGTGAATGTTGAAGTTTTTAGTAGATTGATTGCAAACATGCTTTTTCAATTTGTAGACGTGATCGTACTCGATATAGTTCTAGATTTTACGATGCATTAGGTGAGTACACTGCACTACACGACGATCTCTCGGTGGCTCTATCTACACGAGTTCTGTAGCAAGTTCTTTGAAGTTTTTTCAAAATATTTAGTTATTTACTTTAATACTTAAACAATAGTGATCTAAGCAATTCGAGAAAAAAATCACACCAAGAGGAGGATGAGATCAAATAATGCTGTCTATATAACAACCTCATTTACTATTATTGCCATAAACGTAATGACAAGTTTTAGATAGAAAAACTGTTAAACTCATTGTTAAGACGGCGTTACGAAAAATCTTTACAAAAGTTCTATTCGAATATTTTGTAACGAATTTTGACTTTCTTAATAAAGTTAAATAAAGCCCAAAATCCGATATGACAAAAATTTTGAATAAGGCCACTGATTTTCCGATTGGCATAGCCATTCAAAGTAAACCAGCCAAGTGCAAGTCGGGCTCATGCACTGAGGGTTCCGTATCACCATAAAATACAATAGGTAATTATCAATTTTAAAACCCGACTTTAAAATTAGTAAATTATGCCATTTCGATTCGGTGAAGAAATGATGTCATCTAAATAACCCAATTACTAGTTATTATAACTTGGTAATGACCAAAAATCAGACAGACAGACAGACATCGTTAGTAATAGGGTACGGTTTTAACCCTTTGGGTACAGAACCCTAAAAAACGTACAGTAACTACCACGTCAATTTTTGCATTCAAACAGTATTATTTCACGGAGTTTTTTTTCAACTTCTTCAAATTAAATGATAATAAAACCCATTTTTATGAAAGAAATTTTTTTATACTAAAAATGTAAGCATTTTCTTCTCAAACGTTTTCGAAAACGACGCTTGAATTAAGCTGATTTTAAATATCTATATACATTTGGTACTCATTCTTCCTTTTGTTAACGAAATATCAATTTAACTAAAAAGTACCTAACTGTTTGGTAGGGGAGCATTCTGTAGTCGGGTTGTAACCGCAGATTATGAGATAGAGGTTATTCCATTAATGTTATTGAAAAATAGTCGTTAGTGAAAGTGGGTGCGGCGCGACCTGCTCGCGCAGTGGAAAGGGCGACAAGTTTTGTTGGATGGAATGGAACTCTTCGTATGAAGTTAATTGGATTTTTCCGTTTGACACGCAGCGTACGTGTGCCGTGTGAATAATAAATACCTACCCCGCTACCTATTAGGTGTTGAATTCTCTATTTCGGATTCTTTCACGTGTGATGTGTGCAATATGTTGCGGTAGGTACACCAACATTATAAATATGCGAAGGAACTTATCTGATAATAAATATATCGTTAAATTTTATCGTATTTTTTCATAATAAAATTTATATACTGTAATTTTTTTTAAGTTGTGAAGTTTACTTATAAATGTGTTTATTATTATCATTATTTTCTTGTAATCAACAGCGTTATTTATTCTATACAATATGCAACAATGGTAATTAAAGATAAGGCCAAAATAGATTACAGTAATTTAAAAAGGAAATAATAATAAAACACTGTTTTATAAATAAAAACACTGTTTTGTTTTTCTATTTTGAAATAATAATAATTTTACGACTAACATTGTCTTATTACAGGCACACGAATATTCTTATTTCTTATTATAGGTGTGTAGGTGTAAGGATTGGTGTATGTGTGTGTCGTCTCTACGATACACAAGTCCTCAAAAGAGCAGGGTTCGCAGAGACGTGTGAGTGTGTGTGTGTGTGTGTGTGTGTGTGCGCGCGTGTGTGCGTGTGTGTATGTGTGTGTGAAAGTGTACGTGGGGGTGTGTGTGAAGGTGTGATGTGTAGAATTACTTACCAAGCTTGTGACACTTTTTATTATTATGTGACACTTATTGCTCTTCTTTTCCGATAGCAAAGCATTGCAAGGTGTTAAGTTTGTATTCAATAGCTACTAAACTAAACTTTTTGAATTTATACTTGTCTTATCGTCCATAGTTTGTTGTAAATACCATAATAGCCAGTCAGAGGTCAGTTACCTTGCAATTTCAATTAGTTTTAGTCGGCAGTCCATGCTGCTGTCAATCCTAGTAATCTCTGCGGACAAGCTTGGATTCTACCATTGAATTATTAACGAATGTTAGTCTAGAAACTTATCACCAGAAATCCGGACTTGATTGGATGTTAACTATTGTGGACTTTCTACTTCACTCCTACTTCATTGTAAACTTGCTTGCCTCATATGACGACCATGTTATAATAGTTAATAAAGAATTTGAATATGAACCATGTATGCTTTAATTAATTACGTTACCTAACTCAGCAATCTACGATATATTTGTATTTCGATCTAAGAACGTAGGTATCCTTTGTTGATATAGTTATTTCTTGTAAGTAATTTCGTTTTAGAATGAAAAATATTTTAAACGTAGAATATTTTTAGCACAGTGCATTATTTAACTTTTAGGTGAATTTAGAAAGTATTACGAGTTTTTTTAATATCATGATTTCAATTATTATTAGTCATCATAAAGAAACTTAATATTCCATTGTCATCCAGTTATGTGTAAAGTTTCAACAAACGTAGCGTAAACCGCTTTGAGATTCGATGGTGTGGCGATATACGTCAAGTAGTGGCTGGAAGCGAAAAGCCGAAGATCGGGCTGAATTGCATGTCTTGGGAGAGGCCTATGTCCATGCAGCAGTGGACTAGTTAGGCTGATTATGATGATAAAGCAGCTATAGTTAACAACAGAATACTTACACATTTACAAATATTAAATTATTCATTATACGAATAAATTATAACAAAGCCTCGGGCTGGAACTGATTAAAAGGCCCAGTAAGTAGTTGCAGGTACCTACATTATTGTACATTTAATAGAGGGAGTTATATTCTCATTTGTTATAGACATTACTTTAATTACATTACCTAAGTACATACATTAGGACCTAGAATGGTGTCTTAGAATTTCAGCTTGCAACGATTTATGTCTTGGATTTATAGCAGATAACTCATAATCTCAGAAGACGTCCACTGTTGAACAGAGGCCTCCCCCTTAGAACTCCACACTGAACGATAGCCTGCCTTTTGCATCCACTGGATTTCCGCGACTCCAATGATGTCGTCAGTCCATCTAGTGGGAGGCCTACCTACACTACGTCTTCTGGTTTGTGATATCCACTCAAAACCTTTCTTTCCCATCGGTTTACCCTCATGTAGGTAAGTACTTAAGAATAAATAAAATCCAGTACCTACATGTTGGTATACTAGTTTGCAGCAGATTTCTTTTTTTGCAACTCTCAAAGTCACTTAATCACTCTGGTGATTAAGTGACTTTGTGAGTTGAGAATCCTAATCCTTATTTCTGTCGAGAAAATCTCTAGGTACGAGTAAATATAACTACGAAGGCGTGAGTAAGTAGTTTCGGTGAAGTGCTCATACGATAACGGGACCAACAATAGGCGAGACCCAGACGTCCTTCGTCCAATTCACACTTCACCGCAAAATTACAGCTCTCGTAAAACATAATAACTCTGTTGAAGTTAAAAAAAGAATATAAAAACTTGAGGCAGCTGCTTTGAAACTCAGTTAGGCTGAACTGTCGGCAAAGGATTTGAGAGCCGTCTCAATTACCCAGCCCAAGAAAGTTATCTTTACTGCATGTGTACCTTATTTATTCTTCTTCAGAGTTCCCCCTCTTTAACTTTCTTTTTTGTGAGTGTAATTATATTATATTTATACTTCATGAGACGTTGCTATAAAGTACCCCGCATTAAGTTATACGATTTCTGGAAAAGAAAATAACTACCTGCGCAATTCATGTAATAAAAAATGCTTTATAGGAAAATTATGTTGTGTTCCATGCTTCGACCAAAATAAAATGAATGGACGGGTCATAACCATTGAACTTGCTCAGTAAAAACGAGTCAAAACCGTCGGACATACTTCAACACCTAATTATGACCGTGTACAGTACATTTGTTATACAAAATTTATAACGGTTTTTTGTTGTATATTTACTCTTCGGGAAAGCACACGAATGCATAATTTTGTAAGATATTTCGTTATCATGTAATAATTGACTCGTGTCACACTTCCTACGGCTAGACACCGACTGAAACGAAGTACGCGCTGGCGCTCATTTTGTAATCTTCAAAAATGCGCTTCTTCTGGGCCCGTCCATTCATTTTATTTTGGTCGAAGGTTCCATGGACCCAATTATTTTCTGGTTCTGATTGTTATTATTGACTAGTTCTCAAATAGTTATACTGAAAGAATACCCAGAATACTGTTGCTCATGAAGCAAAAGCGTTTCAACTTACCTCCTCGGCCCTGCACCAATGACGTATTTATTACTTAAACAAATTACGCGCAGTTTCAATTCCATCGCTCAAAAATTGTGAAAGTAAACATCGGGAGTAAACTGGTATGTCTATGAACCTCAAAAGTTAAGACATAATATGACATTCAAACATGCACGGGGCCAGCATGGTAGATCAGGGCCCATCCTCTCTCTCTCTCTCAGCAGTGGGAACATCACTTCATCCAGTGGGAACATGATATAGGTACTGATATTTTTGTTATTGTTACAACTGAGCCATAACAGCCATCAAACTTCACACACTCATAAATCATAGGTTTATAAAATACTGAGTAAAATATTCTGTAACATTTTTATGAAATAGGCTTATAACTCAGACGACGCACTCAAACATGTCAATAAACGACATGAAAAGAAACATTGAGAATTCAAAACAGGCATAGTGCCGTGTGGTGCGTGGGAATTGTGACAATCAGTGAACCGACACACATTCGCAAGTTCATTACGAGTCGCGGCCAACTTTCCCGGCTTATAATAAACAGAGACACGGAAAATTATTCACTAACTTTGCCTTGAGCACCAAATTTATGGTACGTTTACCACGAAATTTCACAACAATGAACGAGTCGCTTGGGTTTTAAGCTTTATAACTTCAGCCGCGTGAGAGGAACGGATAAGCGATAACTACATAAACCACTATTTATCATCGACGCACGGTCCCTCGCCACTACATCGATCAGCAAGACTTTCTACATTAACTAAGTTTAAGCCTCTAATTAGAAGCAAAAATTAAACTTCTACAGCTCTTTGTGGCAAAAGCTGTTAAATTAACTATGGTTGTACTTTACTCGGATTCTAGAAATTACGGGACATCTTGTCAAAAATACAACAGTGCCTAAAGACAAGGGCCTTTAACCAGTGTGTCATAGTATGGTACTGAAACGTGGTCCAAACCTGCTTGCCTTTTAGAAAAACTCAGTGTCGCACAGCAGGCAATGGGAGAGCTATGCTTGGAGTTTCTTTCCGCGATAAAATCCGGAACGAGAATATTCGCCGAATAACCACAGTCACTAAATAGCTGCTAATGTTTGCAAGTTAAAGTGGCAATGGACAGGCCACATCGCTCGAAAAACCAGTAACCGATGGCGAAGAAACGTGCCTGAGTGGAGACCACGAACCGGATGATGCAGCGTAGGCAGGCTTCCCACTAGATGAATCAACGACAGCGTGAGAGTTGCCACCATCCAGTGGATGCAGAGGGCAAGCTGTCGTGAACGCCACACTGAAGGCTTATGTTCAGCAGTGTCTGTCTTCTGGCTGATGATGATGATGTACTTTACAACATACGTTAACTCTTTTCGTAGGACAACCATTTGTATAACACAGATTTTCTTTTGTTACAATAATTAAAATACTTAATGTAATTAACATCGCAAACAGAGGGATGTTATAAGTTTGACATGACGCGTTTTTTTACATGTTTTTTCATATCTATTTGCAAAGCAGTCCGATTTAGAAATTTCTTTTTCTTCTAAATAGCGCTTGTGTTTTTAACCCTATAAAACAATGTAAGTTCTAATAAAACTAGCCTTTTAACATTTCATCTGGCACCTCGTAATAAGTACGTTCAATATCGTGCATATAAATTTCGCAACAAATGGGATGAGCAATTTATTCATTCACGCATCATCTATTCAAAATCATATCTATTCTCTGCTATCAATAGTTCGGTCTGAAAGCGATCAACGCGATCCGTTGCACACGTGTGTAGCCCATAACCACCTACATTCGACCATAACATTATCATCGCCCAGGGAACGGTCATAAATTAGGTTTTATCTGAGCCGGCGGCTCATTAGCGTGGCATGTTGCACCCCTATCGCGATGCAATGCCACCCGACGCCGCGCCACACCGCGCCCAAATGTTATACTGCTATGTTTACGGGCCCTCCATCGCCATTTTATTATGAAAACGGACAGTTTATTAAACATGCAGTTGTGCGCGTGTTGTTTGGTGAATTAATATTTTGGTGTTTATTCAAAAACGTTGTCATCTTTTTCTTACTTATAATTATCAATCCTTTGTTAAATGTACTCAATGACTTTTAGAAAGTAAATTTCTATTGGCAAATTGTAGCAGTATCAGGTTCAATCAGAGCGATTGGACGCTTCTATAGATTTTAAACAAAACAATGCTTCTCTAATTGATATTTGAAATTGTCGATAAATTGAAATTAAAAGGTTTGCTGGAGTAAATTTTATGGGTAGGTTCAACAATTTCATTACAAATAGGTCACTGTTGATTGAAGTGGTTTGAAAATGAGTGCTTTGTTTTTAGAAAATTTACCTTAATTAATTGGTAAGTGTTGTAGACAGCCCGATATTAATTTAGATAGACTACAATATTTCAACTAGATCAATTGATTAGACTCGCTTGTTTATATTGTAGGAGCGTACGAGGCGGGGAGACGAACTAATTATGCTAATATTTGTGTTCCGACGATATAAATGCGGTTAGGTAACCTGTTTAGGGAATCGCCTGAAACTCTTGAGGGTTCCCTAACCAAACTAACCGAGTCTGATCAGAATACTGATCAGTTGCGCCGCAGCATATTCAATAAAGTTGTGTATAGTCCTAGTAGATTTTTGCTATTTGACTAGCTAAAAAACTCGATGTCAATATAGGATGCCATCATCTATATACGAAGTCGTGTAATGAAGTCTCACTAACCAACCATACATTTATCGAGTTCGAATTGCCGTTTTCTATAGAGCCGATTATATGGTTTATATTTTTTCGCTTTAAAAATTTTTTACTTGCCTTTGACCACCATCTCGCCTGATGTTAAGCGATGATGCGGTCTACTTTGGAGCACGCTTGCCTAGAAGAAACCGATTCACTCGTGATTTGAAGACCTCTAGATTGTAACCATCGGGGAACACCCATTCAGGCAGCGCATTCCACAGACTAGAAGTTCACACAATAAATGTGGAATCAAAGCGCTTCGTACGGGTTTTCGGAATATGAACCGTAAATCAGTGACGATTTTTACTGCCCGCTCTGGCAGTCCGATAGAAAAATGGGCAGGATAGAATTAGATCGGATAATCGGGAATTAGATTGGGGATTTCAGTGTTAGTCCCATAGTAAACGTTACTAATTATTATTATTATGCCCCTTTTGTTTTAGTAAACCCTTTCCACGTAACCTTGTATATTTAAGTGCTTCAAAATTATTGATTTTCAGTGTACTGCACTGCATTGCATGACCCCCAATGAAGCTACGAGTCACACTACATTTGAATAATTTAATTCATGCATGAATATCACACAGATATTTAATACCAATACTTCATTGCCTAGCCTCCTTGCTTAGCCTATACTAAGTACCCTATAAAGTGCTGACGTCAAATAGATATCAAAGGCATTGATACGAAATGGGTCATCACATTCGATATTGGCTACCTACCATACACAGAAAGCTCGAACTGGCACTGTATGTGAATATTAGCAACTGGCAATTGGTTATTTACTTTACTACCATTGCAATGATACTGCTTGGTCACAGTAACATAGGTTCTTATAAAAAAATTACACGCACAAGTAACCTGCTTAATTTAGACCTAGAACCCACTTGCGTGAGCAAAATGCATTTTTGTGATGATAATACTTACCAACGAACAGTATTTCATTATTATTTATAATTATGTATTAAATCATTATCGATTTATCTGGTAATTTGTCACACGTTCAAAGATTATTAAATAGTCAGTGGGCATCTATTACTTCCTCGTATAACAAAACAAATAGGAACATGGACTCAGCATGGACCGTTATCACATGTCACAATATTTTTTCCAATATGTGAGTTCCGTATTATCAAAACAGCGTAAAAGCCAGACACAATATAATGAATAAGGAATGTTGTTCACGTTCCATTCAGCTCACGCATGATTTGCTGAAACTTCAGCCTACGGAGCGCTAATTACCTAACTTTTTGTTTGCCGTATCAACCATAATCCCGCAACTTCTTGCTGTAATGTGACGCGTGTACAGTGTATACAATAGCTTTATGACGAGAATTTTAGCCCTGGAAAATTTGAGACAAAAGTTTCCATGTTTTGTTACAATTTTATTAGTTCTATAGTCTTGAGCACCGGCGCATTGCTAGTCTATCGGTTTTTTTATTCGTATTTAAATTTCGGAGAGTGTGCATCGGATCTGCATGGTATAATTCCCTTCTGCTCATTTTTCTATCGGACTGCCAGTGTGGGCACGAAAAATCGACACCGCTTCAAGGTTGATATTCCGAAAACCCGTACGAAGTGCTTTGATTCCACTTTTATTGTGCGGACTGGCTAGTCTGTGGAAGGCGCTGCCTGAATGGGTATTCCCCGATAGTTAAAATCTGAGGGTCTTCAATCATGAGGGAATCGATTCCTTCTAGGATGGCGTGCTCCATCGTAGACCGCATCATCGCTTAACACCAGGTGAGTTGGCGGTCAAACGCTAGCCTATCTATTGAATAAAACATAAAATGTATATTCGTTTATCGTGTTGGTACCTATAGATTCACCGCAGCCAAAAGATATTACCTATATTGTCATTTACCACAAGCACATAAATTCGAAATGCATTTTATATGTACTCGTACTTACTAACCTAGGTCACTCTTCATATATAATTAAGGGTAGCTCAACGCCACCAATTCATCACATTAGCCCAGATTTTTTTTAGTCCTATACTGTACATTTTTTTTAAAACTGTTTACAGAGCTAGTTTGGCGGAACCCGGGCTGACCGAGGATGAGGTGGACTGACGACGGTAAAAGTACTGTCGGGAACAAGTGGATACGAATAGCGAGAGACCAGGAAGAGTGGAATAAACAAAGGGAGGCCTATACCCAGCAATGGGTCACACTGGGATGATGATGATGATACTATACAATAGTGTCATAGTTTCCATTCACACACGTCCCATAATTGTATTTTATACTCAACACGGGCCTCTTGGAGTTAATGGCTTCGGCTCCACCAATGCCTCTCAAATGTGCAGGCTAGACAAACATACAAAATAATATTGCCGCATACTTCTGCCGCTTTCTACAGGCGGCATCCTCCGCCGTTGCTGCCGATGTATGGACGGTTAGACTTAGACTCAGGTGGGTAGCCACGACAGTGCTGACGCAAGTAGCGTCCCACACTAAGCACTTGCCGTTTTTCCATGGCATCAGAGTCAAACCATCTGTTCGTTTACTATCGAATCTACTAAGACCCGGTGGATTCAGGACACACACATATATATTAGCTCAAAATGAATGCTCTTCGGACTATGTCGTCGAGAGCATGTTGTCGCGAAAACCTATTCAGCCTACAATAATATGAATATTTTCAAGAAACAATGAACGAAGTCTAGACACGCAGCACAATTTCAGGTTTAGTATCTCAAAGCGGCAGGTACATCTAAATTCCTTGTCAATCTCTTGAGCTCCGCATTGCAGCGCTTGAATTATTTATCAGCATCCTTTGTGTACTAGCAAACCGACTATTTTGGACGCGATACCCGTGTGGCTGCCGTCTATTTTATTGTCTTACTAAACAATTCAACGAGGGTGTCTGAGATTGACATAATTTAATCACGTCTTGTGCCAAAATCAACGCAGTTTCTGTTCACACGTTCTCGACGCGCCATTTATCATTTGCGCTAGTTCTACAAATATCTCTTCACACGATCGGCGTGTACCTGATGTACCAACCTACTTGTCATAACAACGAACTCATATGATTGGTCTTGTATTAAATATTTTTCCAAGTTTGCAGCGAAATGGAACACAAATAACGGAAGAGCGGAATGTTTTCAAATGAACGTACCCGTATATCTTGGAGCTGTTCTCCACCTTAGTATTGTGGAAATGTTACTGGGAACTCCACCGAGCTACGATACAAATTTGTTTTTATACTATCTTCGTTTAGGATAAATCTTTTTAAAATTTAAAGATAGTAAAATAAAATTATATGTTAGTTCTTCTTTCTTGAAAGACTGTTTGTTTCAAACTCAAATTAACTCAAAATAACTCTTTAATTTTATTATGAACTACGCCTCAGCCTCGCGATTTCACTCGTTATCCTACAGGAGCAATGAATTATTCCGTTTTTTAGGGATAAAAAGTAGTAGCTTGTGTTAATCCACGGTATATCCATTAGGATCCTCTATACCAAATTTCATCCAAACCCATACCCAGCTGTTACGGAGTTGAATGCGGACATATACACGCTTTCACACATACTTTCTCATTGGTCATATTTTATTTTAGTGTGATGATTTTGTTTTTGAGAAATGCACATCTTTCTTGTTCATCAACCGAACATGAGTCCCTGACATTCGGTTTAGTCATAAGCATGGACGTAGCAACCCTATTTTATAACGTCCTTGGTAATAAGCCATTTATTTATTCATAATAATAATAATCATCTCAAATCCGTTCTGATAAATCCAAAATAAAAAATACATTGCATTATTATTGTTTTTTTTTTATAATTCGAAATAACGTGAAAATAACTACTTGGGTCGTTACTTTTATCTTAACAATAGAATGCCTGTTCAACGATGTTAATTCGCAAACTGTATTTTGCAGGTTCGTTTTCAGCAAAACTTTCTACTTCTGAAGTCACGGAGCACAACCTACTCGTCTTATACGGGATAACGAGGATAAGAATGATATTAAATAAATAGCTGAGGATGACGACAGCGGCTCCATCGGATCATCGCCGTAACGAGAACAAGGATGTCTTTATGAAATTATGTTTTGCCCCCGCGTTGAGAGGCTGACGTTGACAAATGACGCGAGGGTTGTTTTTCACTGTCAGATCGAAGTGACATGTTTTCCCCTGACTGTGAAGTGTGGAATCAGTAAAGTGAAATAAATGCGCGAAAAAACACCGCATTCCCGGAATTAGAGACAGGCTCTGCTCTTGCTGAAAAAACAAACAATGGAGCTCTGAATTTGTGGCAGAAAGAAATTCTAAGCCTAAATTATGAACGTGTGAATTTTGTTTGTATGTTGGATTTTATTCGACACTGTGACTTGGAATCAGTGAGCTATTCTGAGATCATTGCTTGGAAAACCTACCTAAGTTTGAGTAAGCAAGTAAGTCTATAATACCGTGGGTTATTGAAAACATAAATAAAACGTGTCGAACGTTAAAGTAAAACGTCTACCTACTGATATTAAGACTCACATTGTTAACAGCGATCAATAATTATTTAATGATAGAAAGAAAGCCATAACTTACCAAACTAACCTAATCAATTAAAGGAATTTATCCGAAAGAGCTTATATTTGCTGACGGACACCTTAATTAATTCATTTCTTTCAAAGTTTCGATCGAGGCTGTCAACTGATTGATAAAGTCAATGGTAAAAGGTTTCCCTCCAATCTGCCTAAGCCGATGGCAGCAGCCGATATCCCGCCGCGCCTGCACCCTCTTGCAAAAACTAAATTGAATATTCCTCTTCAATCTACTCATAATACTCTAGCTTAGTTAAAAACTTGAAATTGGACATTTTCCTTCGTCAAAATGGTGGCTAAGTAACATTTTTGCAGCCCTTAATACCTTTAATTCGAATAATTACGTTTTTTTGGCAACAGGCACTCCCAAAAGAATAAAACTTGAGATGAAAGCTATCTTCACATCCCCCAAGAAATTGGATCAAGTATCAGAGCTACCCTCTTGTGACTTAACAATTTTTTTGTTGAAATATGCGAAATACGTGAAAAGAAAAAACGTAAAATACGAACGTGTTTCAAGCATTTTTCCTATGTTGAAACAGATAGAAAGTTCTGCTTATATACATAGTTTTGGGAAATATTTTGTCTGTTGAGTTAAATACCATTAGTTTCTGACAGATAATAACATACGTACGTTGAAAAGAATCATACATTCATCGCCTATTTTGGACACCACTGGCAATAAATTGGTCCAGGCCACTGACTGTCAGGTATAACTTAAGTCGAGGCAGATTTATTTTAATCGGGCGCTGGCCCGTAAGTATTGACCCAGACATCGAAAACTGCTTAGGCTATATTTCTCCAGATTCTATTTACAAATTCTAGCTATAAATCGGAGTTGAAAAGCTCTATTTTCTGCTCTTTTCGATAGATTTTCTTTTCTTTTCAGGTAGGAAATTGGAGCAGTCTTACTATTTTAGGAATAGTTGGATAAAACTCAATTAGATCGTCATTGTAAATCGTCCTTATTTTAATGTAATGGGACGTGGTAACTGGAAAAGATATTCAGGTAAGTAATTAAACATTTGTTATCAGAGTCGAGAGACGTATTATGTTCTCACATTAAATACAAAAATATTTTTTTGTAATTGCTTGCTTATACTTATACAATACAATACATGTTACATTATGTTAATTTAAATATAAGTAAATTGTCTCATCGCCAAAGAAACAATGCTCGTGTCATGTTATGATGTAATTAGAACAGACAGAGAAGGCTTCTGCTAAGTGCACTCTTACTAAATTATGGGCTATTCAGGGCAGTCACACTATGTCCCATTAAGGCGTCGATTCGATAGATTCGATAACAAGTTGTAAAAGTGGTAGATTAACGCTTTATTATAGTTGAGATTCAGCAAGCAGGTCTCTGTGTTAATATTCGCTAATATTGTATTCTGAGTTATCCGCCGTGATGGAAGTCGTCCCATCCTTTAATCCCGGGACCCCGCCACAACCCTGAAGATTAGTCGTAGTGTTTTTACAGCATAGTTTTTCTTTTCGCCTGAGATACATTTCATCATCATCATCATCATCAACCTTGAGTGACCCACTGCTGGGTATAGGCCTCCCTTTGTTTGTGCCGCTCTCCCCGGTCTCTCGCTATTCGAGATACATTTATTTTAAATAATTCAATCAAGTATTTAAATAATTATTGTCAAGTAAATATCATAAAACAAGTCACAGTCAAAGTCAAACAAAGTAAGTTTAGTAATATTATAAATGTGAAAGTTTGTGTGTGAGTATGTTTGTTAGTTCATCACGCTGAAACGGCTTAACGGATTTGGATGAAATTTGGAATGGAGACAGCATATACCCTGGATTAACAATAATATGCTGAACGTAGTTGACTTATTTTGTCATTGAAGTCTCTGTCATTAGCATACCAGTTTCCAGTCCAAGGTTGATGACATCCAGGACATTTCAGAGCCTTATAATACCTACTTACTTAATCATCATCATGATCAGCCAGAAGAAGTCCACTGCTTAACATAGGCCTCCTTAGACTTCCACACTGAACAATAGCCTACAATCTGCATCTACTGGATACCCACGACTCTCACAATGTTGTCGGTCCACCTAGTGGGAGGCCTACTTACGCTGCGTCTTCCGGTTCGTGGTCTCCACTCAAGAACCTTTCTTCCCCATCGGTTATCGGTTATTTACCTACTTAATAGAAAATTTAAACTACAGTAATGATAGATTTAAATTATAAATTTGTAAGTTTTAAATTGTAGAATTAATGCATCGTTCACATTACAAACGCACCCGCGCGGTATATCCACTCTAAATTTATTCCATTCTCAACCTTTTCTCTATAATACTAATGATTTCGTAAAAGCAGACACAATATTGCTAAAGTATGTCAAAATACGAAACGTGAGAGAGATATATAATACGGTTTACATTTTATCTATCTTAAGGGCGGTTGAAACATAGACGAGAATTAAAAAACATTTAAAGATTTTTTCGACCACCATCTCGCTTAATGATAAGAGAATACGCTTGCCTAGAAAAAACAGATTTACTCATGATTTAAAGACACCCAGATTGTTACTATTTGTGACCACCCGATTCAGGCAGCGTTTTTCACAGTCTAGTGATTCGTATAATAAAAGTAAAATCAAGGCATTTCGCTAGAATAGAACGCATTCACCTGCGTCTGTAATGTGAACGGGGCCTAAAGACAGCACGTGTGATTTAGCCCGCTAATATCGCATTAAGCGGCGTAAGTTATCTGCCGGCCCGACGCCCGGCGCCCGGCTCCCGGCGCGGCCCGCCGCCTAATCCCGAAAGCCCGGACACAATCCCGCTACCGGGGATTACTTGTCTCTGGGACGTTCACCAGCACATTTTCACGACGGCACACGTATTTTCACTGTAAAGTTCAGTAATTTTTTATTTTGAGCAGTTTCATGATCTTTGTTGATCGTTTGTTTGACGCACTCTCAAAAGTTGCTTACATTCGTTGAGGTCTGAAAAGATTTTTTATTCTACACTTTTCTGTTTTGTTTTTCGTCGGTTATTTTTTTTTCATCCCCCATCTCGGAAAGAATATTTTAGCTCTTCGATATCTGAGTGCAAAAGCCGTTTTTATCCGCTAGAGGATAAAGTAAATTGAATTTAGAACATCGTGTGCACTTAGTTTGTGAATTCAAAACACCATTAAGCCTATTTACTTCTACCTCCATGGTGCCGAATTTACCATACACCATTTTTTAATTTGTTAAAAACTCAGACTCGTTTTATTTGCTTTGCGCGCGCCATTTTCTTTTCTCATCATATTCATAGAAGCACATTTAATACTGCTATAAAAATATACAATTGTTTACCATTTCAGACTAAATCTTTAGATGGAAATAAATTCAAAAACAATCTAAAGTTATGGCTCACAGAAAAAGTTTTCTATACATTAGACGAATTTTATGTATTTACAAACCATTACATAGCAAAATCGTATCTAGAAGAATAAGTAGATCTCATGTTTATAATTTAAGATTTTTACTATAAAATAATGATGATTTATTATTACTTGTTTTCTCTTTTTGTACCCATGTTTATTACTTCTAACGATTGTTTACCAAAAATATGATATAATAATATGATGTATTTTTTTTTTCATGTTTCGGCTTGACATGCATAATCGATGTCACCATAATGTATGTTATAGTTCCTAGATACCAAATATTGCACGTCCGCTAGGATAAACTGTTGGATCTAAAACTTTATGTAACACCTTTGTACACAGCTTAAGCAATAAACGTTATTCTATTCTATTCTATTCTATTCTATTGTTAAAATGTTAGGTTAAAAACAAGAAACTTGAAAATAAGTGAAAAACCTAAAATGAGTGATTCTAGCGACGAGGAAGTTTATTTGACTCCAACTCAATTGACTGAAACTGTTAATAATGCGCAAATGTTTTTTTTTTGCATTTAGTCATTTCCTCACTGAGGTGGGATGAAAAGTTACGTGTTGCACTCGAATACAAAGATTTTTCACCTCGTGCTCTTTTGATTCCCTCGCTAACGCTCAGGATTCAAAAATTTTAATCACTCGCTACGCTTGTGATACAATTTTATAATCCTTCGCTTGCTCGGTCAACAAATTGAGCACGCGGTTAAAAAGCAACTTTGCACTCTTGTATAACAAATAAATATTGTTATCAAGTTTTCATGTTAAAGTCGGTGGAAAATGCTTATACAAGTATACTGGGTTACGCGAAAAAGGTGCACTAAGCCGAAAGGGTACCCATAGTACCTACACATCATTATGAACAAGTTTTACTGCAACTAAAAATCGCGAAAAAAAATTCAGCTGTGTCGTATGATCGTTTTTTATGGAACAGCAGATATATTTTTCCTGAATTCAGGGTTGGTCCCATAGTTAAAGTAAATTCATAATGATGAGTATAATGGACCCTTTTCGTCTTAGTACACTTTTTCCGCGTACCCAGTCCTTTATACCAAAATAAGCATGCTTTATTGCTTTCTTTCCATAAATTACAATTATTGTACTAATTTTAATGTTAAAATGTATTGATATGTCATGTCATGTAACGCTAATAGTTCAAGGGACTAAATAAGTCTTTAACCCCGAGGTAAACACTGTGCTTTTCATTACGAATACAAAGAAACTAAAAATAAAAACATGAACTGATTGTGTTAATACAAAGCTGCTATGCGGAAGTATTAACAAAACTTCACAATGAAGATCGGATTCCCGATTTTTATTTCCGAGAGATAAATTTTTTTGAACAGCTTGACTCTGGCATATGCACGAGAAGTGCGGGACATTAATCCTCTAAAAAAAATTTGGAACATGGTTCAATACAAATGTGAAAATAGAACTAGATTTTTTATTTTTATTTGAGTGTTTGTCATTTGTCATCTGTCACTGTCAGTTGAAAGTGATTCTCCCTAGGGCTGAAATGTATTACTTTCAACCCGCTCCTCAGGCAACTTCAGACCTACTTTCCGAGTATCAGTAATGAAAAATAATTTACATAAGATCGAGCCTAAGTACTAAGAAAAAATAAAATAATAACAAGTAGGTAATATAGGTAGTAATTAACATGTTTCTTTTGTTAATTAAGGTATAAAATACAACTAGGTACTTACTAATATTATTTTATCAATATTCTAACATAGACAAAATTTAGTTTTTTTAACTTGAACAAAAACGAATAAAATATATATATAATTATATAAACTAACATTTGTACGCTGTAAAAGGCAAGGACATGAGAAACATCTGCATTCTTACGACCAAGTATGCTACTTTATATTATGTATGTGTACCTACCATGACATGTTCTGACAAATAAATAATTTTAAGTTTAATTTTCACAACACAATTTAGAATAATTACCAGTTTTCCGCTGAATTGACATAAAAGAGACTCGATTTAAACCACAACGACTTTTTTACTCAGCTCCCGATCCCCGAGGCCCTGCGATTCATAACTGTCGGCAGCTTACAAGCGATTTACAAAATGTGATAAACGAGTACGAACGTCTTCCACGTCTAATCTGCTGATATAAATGAACTCTTCGCTGGCAGTGTATTCCGACACCAAGAACTGAGATTGGCTTAAATCGATACGGTAGAACACTAGCCGTGCTCCCAAAAAACGGCTTAGACAATTTTTTTAAGAAAATAAATCTTCTTGTCAGCTTTTGTCTAGTCAAACATTAAATCTATCTATATCTACCTATCTACTATGTATATAAAAATTAATCCCTATATACCTACCTTGGTCACGCCATAACTTGAGAACGACTTCTTTGTAGAAAGTTTCTACGGAAAGAAAAATTAAGAAAATTGCTAAAAAAAATTGAAAATTTCAGAAAACTCAACGTCAATTTTAACTTGTGGACAAAACCAGGGGTCGCAGCTAGTTTCTTATAAATATATTTCTTGTTTCACTTCAGAGACTGTCTAGCAAAAAAAGTATGATCCTTGATTACTAAATTGTAACACTAGTCACAGAAGCCATATCCAACCTTGATTATCACTTTTGTGATAATCGTAAATGACTATAATTATATTACATATATACTTAGTACGTTCTGTTCATTAGAGATCACTGAGGGATAACACCATCGTCACCTTAGTTAGCCCTTATCATCCTACTAATGGGTAGGTGGACCCGGGTACTTATATGTCCTAAAACTACGACCAGAACCATCGGAGGATGGGCAGCAGCGTACTATTAGTACACAGCAGTGGACGTTTACTGGCTGATAATGTGATGTGATGTGAATATTCTAATGAAATAGGCTTTATATCACCATATTCTTAAATATTTTTACTGAAACCGAATTCAGGAGAAGAGTGTTTACATTTGGTTTCGGTGGGTATTTGTCTATCAGAATATTTTTATGTTTGTTTGCTTTTCTAAGTTTCTGTGTCCGCGTCGTCTCCATAGATATCAAAGCGCATTTCAAGAGGTTCTTTCTTATACGAATTCGTGCTCGTCATAAAGGCATCAAGTGCCAAGCAACAAAGAGACCCCATGACGCGCGTGCTTAGTCCCCAATTCCATCCCATGCAAGACGCAGTGAGACATCTGGCTGCTATTTCCTGTCACATTATCACTTCCGCCCGGGAGATGGATGGAGCAAATGTATTTGGTGTTACTTAAACAACATCTCCGGGTCCTGGCGTTATGGATTACGTTTTGCAGTCTGTTTAGATAATAAACGCGATACTAAATTTTGGGTCGCAAATAGGAATGGGAAGTACTGTCATGGCACGTGGTTCAATTTATGCATTTTGTGATTTATTTATTTATTTGTAGTGCTATTTATTTTGAGCAATTTATTGTCATCTTACGAATATCGTCACTCCATCGAGTTGCAGGGCGTCCTACGCTACTTTTGCCGATTCGTGGTCTCCAATTTAGAACACGTCTACCTCAAAGGTTGTCGTTTCTGTTCCAGTTATATCCGGCCCACTACCATGCACTTCAACTGAACTATGTCGGTGACTTTGTTTTTTTGGCAAATAACTTTGTACTGGAAACAATCCCACAGAAAAACGCTGAGCATAGCTCTTTCCAGAGCTCGATGAGTGGCCGTGAACTTGTAGACCGCTTCAACTGTAACTTAAGGCAACCGTCAGTGGCTTGAAGCGAAAAGACGAAGATCGGGCTGAATGACGTTTCTATATCCAGAAGTGGACTAAGATAGACTGATTATAAGGATAATGGTCATCATATTCAACCATTTACCACCCACTGCTTTGGCGTGCTGTTTGCTCCGGGACTTTGTCATTTTTGCCTCTATCGTACACTGTTTGGTCTTCTTTCCGGCCTCCTTCGACTTCCTCCAACCAATTACTTAAACAAAGAGGCCTTATAAACTATGACAAAACGGTTTACACTAACGTTATGTTTATTGGTCGAGAAATGCAATAGTTAAAATGGCCTTAGGCAAATGAACAGAAAACTTAGCTAGGGAAGTAGCCAGTAAGTAAACAAAGGAACATTACAAGTGTTTGTATACCTGTGGAAGGTCTTTTAATTAAACTGGTTCGGTGATTTACGCCGCGGCTGGAGAGGCGTCGATTTATCGACTCTATCTCAAAGGTGTACCGATATGTTCGACTAAATGCCAAAGTGAATTAACCGAAACTACTTTATCTTACTGTGTTTCTGCGGTGAGATAAGTGTAATAATTATAAAACTCAAAAATGTATGTAATGTGCGCTAATGTGTCTCATTAAAACAAACCAAATGAGTCCAAACTCGAGATGTTTTCTAGTAGCCATTGAAGAATTCACCTATCCACTTCCTGGCTCCATCATCAGATTAGATCGATGGTACTAAATTATTGTATTCTCTTCCGAATCTATACATACAAAAGCGAAATTCATCTACTTACTGACTCAAAAACACACGAAATCACAAAAACTACTTGACTTACGAAGCTGAAATTTGGTAGGTAGATTCCTTATGGGATGTAGAGATCCACTAAGAACAGATTTTGCGAAAGGGCCGTATTAAGAAGGGCAAATGGGGATTAAAATTGTCTATAAAAGTCTACGCGTACAAAGTCGCGGGAAACAGCTAGTTACATATATTTGCTAATTGATATGACAATTATAAGTAGATATTAGATATTTTCAGATCTTCTTTATAGACATACGTCATCTAGTCTGCCTGTGAATATGATGGACGCTAGAAAGTGTTCGAATAATCAGGAATTAAAAACCGTAAAATACACGCGATAAAATCCGTTAATAGTGTTTAGGTTTAATTATAGGTAATAAATAAATAAATAAATAAATATTCGGGACATTTTTGCACACACGATCATCTGACCCCAAACTAAGCAAAGCTTGTGATATGGCTGCCAGAGACTGATATACATACATATATAGTTTTAAATACATACTTAAATAGATATAATAAGTATAGGTTAAAATCGTTTTCAAATATTTGTTCATCATCATCGTCAACATTTCAGCCATGGACGTCTACTGCTGGACATAGGCCTCTCCCATCGATCTCCAAATGGGCCAGTTGGAAGCGGCCTGCATCCAGCGTTTCCCTGCGGTCTCTATTAGGTCTGTCCATCTTGAGGACATCCTACGCTGCGCTTACCGGTCCATGGTCTCCATTCGAGAATCTTTCGGCTCCATCGGTCATCCGATCTGTTTTAATTTTTATTTATTTGAAAATTTAATATTAAGCTTGCTTTTAGCCGTTATCTTGCCTGATGTTAGGCGATGATGCAGCACGCTTGCTTAGAAGAAACCGATTTACTCTTGATTTGAAGACACCCAGATTATAACTAATTGTAATGCCTACTAAGGCATAATCTCCCTTTCTTGTCTAATATGAGCTCCTCACCAAAGCATTTTGTGTCTAAATTCTAGCTCACTATTCGGCTATATACTTTTGCCTTATACATTAACATGCTTAGCAAGGTTCATATAAGTTTCTTCCAAAATGCCAAATTATGCAAATTAATGAAGATTGTGTCTTTTTTCAATATGTTTCGTGGCAGTGACTACGGGCACTGAATTTCCCAAATAAAGACCTTTTTCAAATTCTTCAATATTCGATGAAATTCTTATGACTTTCCTTTTATACACTCTCTCCGAAAACTGATTTTGAACCTTATTCTCTCGAGGACGATAAGAAAAGAAAAACTTCTTCTCAGTCGATGCTTGTGAAATTTGTATTTAAGTTTACCTGCAAATAATTAACTATTCAAGTAAAATTATGTTATGCAAAGTGCCTATCGCTATAAAAGAAGAAAATATTTTCATAAAAGCTTTTTATAGGCAAATGCCTTTATTACTTAGATCAGATCAGAGATGAGATACAAAAATAGTGTGTAGATAGAAGTAATTGTTATTTTCACGCGCAGAGATCAATCGAACGATGCGATAAATATGATTTCCAATCTTACCACTCAATTTCGCGAGATTCATCAACTCGAAGAGCCACAAGAGCGCTCTATAAGCCATCAATTTACAAATCCTCTCGCCTTATTGAAAAGGAGGATGACTTTTTAGATATCTTTAATAAAATTCGTCGCCCGCAGCGCTCGCGGCCTGTAGGCAATATTTAGCGTCCCCGTCGGAAAACCGATTGGCTCGATAACCGTAATTCTGGCCAAGTTCACAGGCCCGCTATTTTTTTGCCGCCTTCGTTTAATATTCAAGGCCCGAAGCACATAATTCGCGGCGTTGATCACGGAAAGAGGCGTCGGTGTCTCGTTATCTCTTTTTCTATTCGTCACAGAACTTGAATACATATTAAATTGACATTAAAGGGGACTTTGTAGCGTCTCAGATGAAAATATGCTAATTTATAAGATGAAGCTCTCTGTTTATTGCGTTTCAATATCGACGGCTGCTCGTTTACGTCCGAAGTGGTGAGGTATAAAATTGTTATGCGATGGGCGGAGATGTGTGATCGTAAAAGAAAAATATCTAACTGTGGCTGTTGGTTTATTTCGGTGCAACTTTTAGCTTGTGTATGTATACAGCTCAAACTCTGTCACAATATTTAAAATGTTACTAAACCTGCAATTACTTGTAAAAATATTGGCAACAAATGTACTGATAATGCCTCATCATCATTTCAGCCATAGGACGTCCACTGCTGGACATAGACCTCTCCCATCGATCTCCAAAAGGGCCGGTTGGAAGCGGCCGGCATCCAGCGTTTCCCTGCGGTCTCTTTTAGGTCGTCTTTCCATCTCGTGGGTGGACGTCCTACGCTGCGCTTTCCGGTCCGTGGTCTCCATTCGAGAACCTTTCGGTCCCGTCAGCCATCTGTTCTGCGTGCTATGTGCCCTGTCCACTGCCATTTCAACTTGCTAATCCGGTGGGCCGGTGATAATGCCTCATATATACATAAACAATACATAAATTCCGCGCCATTTCATACAAAAATTGTATCTAACATTTGCAATCCGTACGGGAATCGATGCTATATGATCAAAAGCCATTGGTTTTCAATGAGCTGTTATAAAAAAATTAAACAAATTCTTAACGGTTCATTTCACGATTTTCTATATTCGAGACAAAAGAGCAAGGCAGTGTGAAATTGAAATTTTTGATGTATAAAGCGCCGGGAAACGTATATTCGTCTCTACGCCGTAAATTCGCGGCGCGAGTAAGTTACGCCTTATTTGGCAGACGAATGTACTTGACTCGATGTGGAGTGATACCACCCTCTCTGCAACCCTTCGCCAGAGCACTCGTACTCGGTAAATCGAAAGTCGTTACACAAAAACCGAGATACATTTTTCCCATCGCTTGTAGAGCGGCGTCTCCCCCTTTTAGTGACATGCTTTGATGATTTTTCGCCTTTTTACGCCACGGTTTAGTTCTTCTATTTCAGTTTCTTTTATGAGATTCTATACTGCTTTTGTGAGACCTAAAATGAAACGTATTTATGTGACCCTACTTTTATTTTCCGAGATCCGTTTCGTGTAACTATACCTGTAGATATATACCTGCTGGGAGAATGTAAAAAGCCTTTTTATCTCGCTGTTACGAATATGTTATTAGGGAACGAATCCTTTATTTACTTTTATACAACAACAATATTGAGTTACACGCTAACATACAGTAGCGATTAACCTCATAAGATACGAATGAAACAGGAGGAAGCGCCGAAATATTTTCCTTTAGTTATAATTCAAGACGAGTGAGCGGACGTGCTCTGTTGTTATTAATTATGTCAATATTTGTGCGCTGAAGACGGGATAAGTACGAAAAACTTTGTTATTTACTTATCTGCAGCTAAGTAAAGTTAACTAAGCACCGATAATCGAATTATATAAATGTGTTGATAATAAGGAAATCGTTAGAAATAGAAATATTATAGTTTCCGCTAACTGAGACAAAACACTATCTCATTGTTATTGACCACGGTATAATAATTTTATACCCTCTTTCTACCGGTGATCGCTTACCAACAGGCGGACCGTTAGCTTGTTTGCCATCTATGGCATAAAAAATACTTTCACTATGACATTTGAATAACAATGTAACATCGTATTCCTATGCTCACTGTTTTCCTTGAATACAAATACAAACATATACAAATGACAAATATATAATACAAATATATAAGTGAAATATAGATTTTCAACTATAAATTACTGAACTTCAAATTACTTTAAACATGTTTTGGTGTGTCCAGATTTAAACTTTTAACCAAATTATTAATAAAATTTACTCGTATTATTTTATGAAAAGAAAATTATAAACGGACAATAAAGGAAGCGGCAAATGCACGAAGAATGTAATTAAAGCAGCAATAAAAGATCGCGTTTTACGGCATTTAGTCGCGCCCGACGCCGCAGTTGTGCTCTGCGTAAAGGTTTTGCTTTTTAAACTTGGCATTCAACTGCGTGGATTAAAAACGAAAATATAAAACGTTCTGCCTTAATTTCATCTGTCTGTGCCGAAACAATAGCAACGAGAGCAGCGGATTTTAACGTTTCGTACGGACACCTATTACACTTTTTGTTGGGGTAAATCTGTGCGGGTCGTACTGCTCGTTTTGTTGCCCGTATTTATTCACTTCCGTCGATTCCCAGTATTCCCACGATCAGTTGTAAAATCTGACATAACTGTAGATCGGATGCTAAACATAAATGTGGAGGAAACTAAAAGCTCAATAAACTTGAAGGATACTAAAAGCTCGAGTATCTTCCGATACCGACGTAAGTAAATTCAGAGGCGAGGCTTACGTAACAGACTGCGAAATGCAAATGAGTGAACAGTTGTGGGTAATAGTATGAGAGCAAACGTTCCTAGAGCTCGGGTGGGATGGTCGCCGCGTCAGCACTCGGCGACTAATCTTTTAACATAATAATGGTTCCGTATTTACCCAGACTACATAGTTTGGCTACATTGATTGAGCTGCGAGAGGTGCATTGTCGCAGAGAAAGCGCAACGTTTTGCTGCAATCAGAGCGCTATTTGTCAGCGCGTTCGTTTCGTGACTAAAGTGCTAGTTGTTGATGTCCGAAAGTTACGCAAATTTATCTATTTTATCATAATGGGAACCATATGGTTTGTATTATTTTAGATTGTAAGTGTATCTGTATAGATACCGTTCCAATCTAAAATATTATTTGTTTTACTGTTGACATTTAAATGGCCATAGATAACGTGGTATTTGCGTAATTTACTCTGATAAAAGCTCAAGTAATAAACTAGACTAATAGACTGGTAGGTATACCTACATGACAATTTATTGGTGGAGTTGGCAATGAACAGGAAAACTTTTTCCGGTCGAACAAAATGCGCCGCAACATCATTTCCCGGCGGGACAGCGATAACGACCCTACTTGTGCCTTTTACCTCTGTTTTCAATTATTCATACATTAAATTTTACCTACGCTTTCCCTGCCGAGGATTATATAATATCCTTTTGATTACATCCAATGTTCAATCATTCTCCTCGCTGCGCTGCTTTCATGAAAGTTCGCAGTCGGTTAGGGTTCGACGTAGATTGCTTTTGGAGATTTTAAAGTCTCGTCTCGCGATATTATCGGCAGAGGAACAACAATTTGTGAAGTTAATTAAGCCAACAAAGCGTATTCGTTAGATAACGATCTTTAGTATTGTTCTAAGAACGGGAACGGATGCGGCTCTCGACAAGTTCCTTATCGCAGAGGCTGAGTTATCCGCGACCCGGCGCCCGTTTAACTTGTTCGCCGCCGTAATCATCCACTATTAACCCACACATAACCAGCTTAACTAATATCTTACGATGGATAATGATAAGCGTGGGATTATGGCTGATGGAGTACGTCTCTCCTATTACATTTATGTGGATTGAACTGGTATTTGCCAGACGTTTATAATTTAGCGAGGGTGCGCTGGTCTTTGATCGTCATGTTGTGCTGTCAGCTACCATCAAGGAATATGACATATTTATTGAGACGCATAAATGTTGTATTAGCGAAATTATAGTCGCACATATTTTGATCATTTGCTTTGACATGTTGATATCAGGTAATACCGAACCTATTTAGCAGATTCACAAGTTTATGCTTACCTCATATCGAACAAACAAGGGAGATATGCCTTAAGTGTAAGATCATGATTATTATAAGTATAGTTTTGACTACATTCTTTATAGAATTCACCATGGCAGCCATTTTGACTTTAAACAAATATAATATTAGCCACGAAATCATTTCACAAATGATTGTATAAAATCAAATAAAATAGATTAGACCTGTACACAGTTATTGACAGATTTTACGATTAACAATAAGTAAGTGCTTGGCACAAAGCTTGTAAAGTAAAACAGCAGGAAGTAAAAGTCAGTATTCCGTCGGAGTCTGGTGGCGAACAGCCGCCTAGAGGTTTTTCATAAGTGCAGCTACTAAACTAATTCATCATAAGTGATTCATATTGTGTGCTGTTCACCTGGGAAGATGGTTGTGAATAACGTATGCTATGTGTAATTGTAAGTGAGTTTTTGTTTAGCGAGAAATTAAGAGCTCTCGTGGGTTTTCAGTCCAACATAAGGTAGCATTCTTCTTGGCGACCGCGACCAGCGAGCGCGACCGGCGGCAGCGGCTGCGTCGCGCGACCTACTGCTCAGTATTATACAATGTAAACGACCCGGTCCCGATCCTGGTCGGCGCGATGCGGTCGCATGCAGTTTAGCAAAAAAAAAATGCAAAATAAAATGCAAAAAAATTGCTATAGCTAGTGAGCGCGGCCTTAAGCAAAAGTGTACCGTCGTACCTGGTTGGTATACTTATCACCATCACATTAATTTACAGCACAATTCAATTTTTGATATCTGGATTTTCGGCCATAAAACATGAAAATAAAGCCGTAATTGTCAAGACGAATATAGAAATAGTAAACCATAACATTAAAATTGTTTAAGTTATATCAGTAATTTAACCAAATCTACGCTCAAACTTTCCCTCCGAGACTATTAAGAAAAACTACTTTTGTAAATTGGAGGCATCGAGCAACTAGCGCTCGCTATTACAGAAACTGAATTTCCTATAGATCTTTCTTTTTTAACCTTCTTCAAAAAAGGAGGGGTTCATTATTTTATGATATTTATTGTAAGTAAGTATTTTATGGTAGGTAAGTATTTTATGGTTATTATTTATATTTTTTATATTTGTTATACCTCAAAACTTTGCCATTTATCAAACGATTTGGAAATTTATTGTTTTTATTTGATGTACTTTCAGATTGGTCCCATAGAAATTTCGTCCCATAGAAAAATTGTTTTTTTAGTTTGGGTTTTAAATCAAAATAACTGAAAAAACGCTATCCAAGTAAACCAAATTCGTATTTTTACTAATTTGAAGTCAGTTTTAAATTTCTAATTATATAGAAAAAGTAAGGCAAAAATTCCGTTTTCGTTACTATGTAATAATTTATTACATTAATCTTATAAGAATATGATATATTTATTGCCATTATATACAACTTATCTATAAAACCATTAGTAATAAAATATAATATACACAGAAAAAGTAAAAAAATAAAATAGAGTTTTTGTTATCGTCAAAAAATGTGAAAAGGCTCTTAAAGAGGTATTTATTTAGACAGGTAAAGAATGCGTTCATTATATTGCTCTCCTGAAACTTTCCTCATACGTGGATACGTAGTCAGTTAACGCGGGTGTTTCCGAGTTCATTTGCAATTTACTTTTGCTTCCAGTGTGCAGAACATTACAGGAATGGACGACTTGCTGTACTGATTCCACGAAATGAGGTCTAACTAATTTTCCGTCCAAACTTATGAGGTTGCCACTTGACGGCGGCCGGCTCCTTGTTAGAACAAACTTGGTCTAGAACATGAAGTTATTTAATAACCGATGTGGGTATGTAACGCTAATTAGAAACATGGAGCTCTGTAGGAGATGAGTAGTGAAGAGTAGGGAGAAACTACAAGCTGTTCTTTAGCATTCCATATTTAAGGAACCCTCCTTAAACATGTAATGCTAAAGAACTCGAGGTACTCGTACTACGCTGCTAATAGTGATCAATTTAAAAAACCGACTTTAAAATTAGTAAAATACGCAATTTCGTTTACTTGGTTGACAATATATGTCAACCAAGTAAATAAAATTTGCAGTTATTTTAATTAAAAATCACTGAACCGATTTTGATAAAATTTCTATGAGATCAACGTAAAATATTTTCCAAAACGGTTTATAAACGAAGGAGTTGGAAAAATTGTATTATTTTTTTACGGCTGGAATTTTTTAAAATATTTTTAATAGTCCGAGCTAGATAATATTTAGGCAAACTTTTTTCGAGGTCTTAAGTGATTTTGACTCCACAAATTTACCTAGTTGGTTATTTAATACATAGTTATTATGTTATATAATTTATGTTTAATTTATAATTGTAGGCTAAGGTACAATCGGGCTGACTGGCTGACGTGGACTTGGAAGCTTAAAAGTAAAAAAAAAAAACTTGTTACTCAAAAGTCACAGGTTGTTTGTTTTTCATTAAATAATTATTTTAATAATCAAAACTACAAATCAAATCAATTGATTGTTTTTAATACATTTATCTGTGTGTAGTTATCATAAATTCAGCAAAATTTACTAATAAAGAGTTCAATCCAGCAGAGGAATACAAAAATCACAACATAACCATGTCCACATAGTCCACAATATACAGGAGGCACGTTTTTGTGGGCTCTCTAAATACAGCCCATACACAATAACCCCGATCGAAAAGCCGATAATGACGTCCCGCGTGCGTGCGTCTTTGTGAACAGCCTGTAGATACCGCCGTGTCCCGCCGGGTGCTCCACTCTGAGATTAGAGATACCTGTAATTAGTTCATTACACTCAACAATTAACACAATAATAACTAGATTTTTATAGTTTATTATTTTCGTTAAACCTTCAGTTAAAGTTTACAAGTTTAGTTTGTTATTCTGTAAGTCATATTATTTGTTTACGACTTTACAAAATCTTAAATTAACCTTTGTTCCACAACTAACCCCCAAAAACTCCATCACAGTAGTACAATAGTTCTAAATTTCTGCTGTCTAAGGTCAGTTATCCCTAAGCTTCTTAGTATTGAGCATCGGCGCAAAGTTGCTAGTCTATCGGTTTTTAATCGCATAAATTTCGGAGAGCAATAAAAAAAATATATTCGTCTGATCTGCATGATCTAATTCCTTCCTGCCTATTTTTGTATAGGACTGCCAGAGTGGGCACGAAAAATCGATACCGCTTCATGGTTGATAATCCGAATACCCGTATTAAGCCCTTTGATTCCACTTTTATTATGCGGACTGCTAGTCTATGAAATGCGCTGCCTGAATGGGTGTTCCCCGATAGTTACAATCTGGGTGTATTCAAATCACAAGTGAATCGGTTTCTTCTAAGCAAGCGTTCTCCATCGTAGACCGCATCATCGCTTAACATCAAGTGAGTTGGCGGTCAAAAGCAAACTATAATAGCTTTTTTTATTAAGATCTAGTAACCGTTCAGTTCATAGTGATTCAGCCTAGACAGAAATCTTATTACATGTCTGTCAGTAGAGCGCTGGGTTGGGTTGGGTCTGCGTAGCGAGGCGCGTCGCCGCCAGCCTCTGATTCCGGCTGCCAATAATACGCACGTGATCCGCATCGCAACCGCACCGCGGTCCGTGCGGACTCTGCCCTCTCACTGCCTTATTGAAGAATACGTCCCACGACCGTCATCTCGTCACGCACTACCAATCACTAGTATTCTTTCCGCAACATCACTGAATTGTTGCTCCTAGTATTCCATAACGTGATAGTAAAGATACGTAATCAGTAAGTTACGTAAATTCAACTTGTCGCTCTCAGTACCAGTGCAGTTACTACTGGCGCAATATTTTAATACATCAAACTAACGTTTACTTTGTCATAGTCTACGCCAAAAGCTACGAATATTCGTAGCAGCTCTACGTTTTGCAACAAAGTTCTACAGATTAGCAAAATATTGTCAGATGAAATTATTCCGCAACATGAAGGCTCTCATTCGCAGAAAAGTCCGTAATAATAAGCTACAAAAAATTAGGCAGCCAAAATTATATTACAGAGTGAAAAATACTTATAACCTTCTTATTTACTGTCACCGCAGGATTGTAGGGATTATGTCGACAGAAAAAAGAAAAAAATGAGAAACTTCCTCTTGCCGTGAAATGGTGTTTTGTACTTATTTGTATCGTCTCAAAGCCTGCGTTTCAGATGGTTGTCATAAACAGTTATTAATCATCGTGTCACCCGTATAACTTCAAAGGGCCGCTTAATCAACTGCGAATGGTTGGAGCCGTGTGCCATCACTCAACGCGCTCGTTTCGACATTCTTGCCTGACATACGCCTTATCTGCTGTTCCTTTCATCCTTTTTAAACAGATACGGAGCAACTTCTAAAACTCGAGTTATAAGTTGTGTAACTCATCGGTTGAACGTCAATAACTCCAAATATTTCAACGAGCCATCTTTTAAAAGTTTCCCCTCGGCCATGTTTCCATAATGCATCAGATGCACAAAACTTGCCAGTTTAGTATAACTTGCACAATGAGAGAGTTAAGCGTACGGATTTCGAAAACTTGTAGTCTGCTTTTACCTAAATAACCAGAGATGTAGCGAACTTACAATTCTATGCACTATTTCGTATTTAATTAAGTAGATACTATTAGTTTTATTTTTATTTTTATTAGGTTTTTTAGAGACAACGTGAGATTGAAACAGAACTGGGATGAGTGGCGTATATGAAGATAATGGATGACACTGAAAATAATGTGTCTTACACACGGTGCAAGCAACCTGCGCAACTTGAGAAGAATTAACGTGTCCTACATTGTTTGACTCATTGTATACGTGCGTCCCGTTCTTGCACGCGCGTCCTTATCTTAAGTTGTGCAGGTTGAAAAATCAGCGATTAGCTCATGTTTTGGCCACACGAGCAAAGCAATAAACATTTATTCATACAAGCTGCGTCAATTGACATCAAAGTGTGACACACAATTTTAAACGCTGAAAACATAGTTTATTGTGAAACATTGTTTTAAACTATCACGGCTGTTCACTACAGTTATAGACACGGGCTGTACACTACATTGTGATTTTGAATCTTCACGTGTCACACAAGCAAACATGGCGAGATAATAGAGATTTTACAGAACCAAATAAAAACCAAAATAAATGACATAATCTAAGCCAAAGCCGGATTTAAAAACCCTTTCACAAATTGGCTTGCGTCTGGCTTCCGGTCAGCCAATTTGCTGAGATGTACGGAAAAAACTTAAAAGAGCAACGTGAATTCCAACATACACGTATTTTTAGCAAAATACGTATTCTTTTCCAAAGAAATACGTTTAACAATAGAGATTTTCTTAAAGGAAATCTCTCTTAGCTGAGTCTGTTAGTAACGTGTCTAGAGGAGGTCAGGAAGCGAGTTCGATAAGATGGGAGATAGTCCAGCTGCCGGCTCCCAACTTTGCCTACTACTTATCTCAGCGTTTTCCGACTTCGCTCGTTTGTTAGAACATTTCCGGTTGTAAAATTGTTGTAAGATAAAGGTGATGTAATTAATTATTTATTTTCACTCACGGGCCTAGCTCGGTCCTTTTTACGGCATCAATGGGGCCAAAGCCGATACTGAGAGGCCTTTATGTGTATAAAAATAAATAAAACTATGGAGATTTGGATAATGTTGGTAAATTGACTATTGATGCTATGGGTTTATTGAAGTTAACAACTTATGATGATGATGTAATTATTATTATGTTTTATCAATTAACTTTAACATCCATGTCCTGCTAAAATAGCTTTACTGAGTAAGTACGTACGTTTACGTTTGCTGGTACTCGAGCTGATAATTATAATAAAAACCATCACATCTCCAGCCAACTTTCCGATGTGAAGCCTTTTGTGTTCCACAAATCCTTTGAGAAAACTTCACTAGGTAAGCACAAAAATAAGTTCCATTCTAACCCAACTTCTTACCACAGCTAATAAGAGGAAATTGCTTAACCAAAAGCTATATCAGAACCACTCGGCTTGCTAATAGAACTGGGCTTTTATTTCCGTTACACGTTCCTAGAAATGAAATCGCCGACGTAACTACGAGCATCAGTTGCGTGTGAGAATGGGCGGCGAAAGCTGTATCGAAAGTTATCAGAGCATCGGGTCGGAGAATATCGTAACAATGTTGGGTAAATAAAGGCATATTGTGGGCCATGATGGCATGATGGCATCGCACGGCTGGCCGCCTGTTGTGCCGTCCCTTGTGGAAACAAATGAGGATTACCGCAACACTGCGAAACATACGCCGTTTCACTTACCAGACAAACTTTTTTTTACTAGCTTTTATTTTACTTGCCCTGTTAGTTAGTATGTATAATGTATGTACGATATGTATGTGTGGCACAAATCTTGCAACTGAATTTTAGACCAGTTATATATCCTCAACCGATTGAGCTGAAATTTTGCATGCACGTTTAGTTTGGATGACATTGGCATCAATTCTGTTGTACCATTCTCTAAACTAAACTAATCTGACAGGACTAAAATTATCTGCCTCTCTTTTTATTTTTATTTGTGAGAGAAGGTAGGCAACAATTTAAGAGCTGTTATGTTGTTTAGTTTAGTTTGTTTAGTTTAGTTTAGAGTACATTAGAATCGATGCCAATGCATGGTTAGCTAAATGACGTCATTCGAAAGTAAGCACACCCACACGCCACGCCACGCAACTGGTAAAGTTAATCTCCGCTCCCACTCGCCTGAAACATTTAAGCGTCATTATGTTTTTCTGGAACATTGGATAGCACCTACCCGTAATGTTAGCCGGAATTGCGATATTAACCTTAGGCGGCACACCACAGTGAGCGGTTTAAAATTATAAGATTTGAGTTCTCGCAAATTTCTTCATTGCTGTCTGACCGTTATTGTATTATGTGTATGGCGCCAAAACATCGCAAACATTATAAAGAACAGAACTATCACTCCAAGGCCAATACCTCTGATTCTTGCTACTGCTACAAATTATGATGGATTATAGTAATACTAGCAGTACCGATAATAAATCATCATTGTCGGGTCACCGAGTCATCGTTGTCGGGTGCCGTACCTCATACCATAGACCAGCTCAACACCATCATAGCCCAGAGCATCATAGCCTAGAGGTTTTTGCCTTGCAAAATGTGGTGTAGTAATGATTTTCACATATGTTGTTTAGGTCTAGACTCTGATGAAAAATCTAAGTTTTCGACCTTGGGGATGGTGAGCGCAAGCCGCCATCTTGGATTTTAGGTGTGAAAAATTGGTTTGATCAAAATAATTCACCAACGGTTGATTTAACGTCAAAAATGTCAAAAGCAAAGTTAAAGAAAATAAAATTATGAACATTTTTGTTTCTACACTTTTTTTTGTACGTCCAGTAACTAACTTGTTACAGCGGCGAAAAGATGAACTTTTCACCAAAAAACTCCCTATACTGGGTATTTTCCTCAAAATTACTCCTGAAGTGTTGATCTTACAACAAACACGTATATAGAAAACATTTAGAACACTAAATATTTAACATTTTGGTATATAAATCAATTTTGTAAGTCTAATACATAATGAGTTATAACTGGCGGAATGATATATTTTTTTACATTGTGAATTTCTCATTATTTCTATCAGTTCATTGCAATTATTATATAAAGCACACTCCTTTCCACACCACCATGAAGTAGAATAAAAGGTTTTTTATTTATAATATATTAGACTTGCGCTTGGCCGCCATCTCACCTGATGTTAAGCGATGATGCGGTCTACGATGAAACACGCTTGCGTAGAAGAAACCGATTCACTCTCGACAGACAGACAGACAGACAACGTAGGCTCAGTAATAGAGTCCCGTTTTTACCCTTTGGGTACGGAACCCTAAAAATTGGGCTATTGTGGTAAGTTATTGTAGCCCAGTCAGTAGAGAACTAAAAAGGCCTTTGCATTGCAAAAGGTGGTGTAGTAATGATTTTCACATATTATGTTGTTTAGGTCTAGAATCTGATTAAAAATCCAAGTTTTCGACCTTGGGGATGGACTTGGCCGCCATCTCACCTGATGTTAAGCGATGATGCGGTCTACGATAGAGCACGCTTGCCTAGAAGAAAGCGATTCACTCTCGACTTGAAGACACCCAGATTGTAACCAACGGGAATATCCATTCAGGCAGTGAATTCCATAGACTAGCAGTTTGTTCAATAAATGTGGAATCAAAGTGCTTTTTACGGGTTTTCGGAATATCAACCATAAAGCGGTGTAGATTTGTCGTGCCCGCTCTGGCAGTCCGATAGAAATATGGGCAGGAGGGAAATAAATTAAAGGTCCGCTGTTTTTACTGTGGTATCTCTTGTAGGCCTAATCCACACTAATGCACGAGAGGTTCGCATTGAGAGCGATAGTGAATATGAAGAAATAGATACTAAGATCATCAGGAGCATAGAAAAAGAGCACGAAACTGGTGACACACCTGGTAAAATGCTGGAATTCCTGTAGATTAGGCCTACAAGGGATTTATCAAGGATTTATCAAGGGACATTTATTGTGCGAACTGCTAGTCTGTGGAATTCGCTGACTGAATTGTTCCCCGTTAATTACAATCTGGGTGTCTTCAAGTCGAGAGTGAATCGCTTTCTTCTAGGCAAGCGTGCTCTATCGTAGACCGCATCATCGCTTAACATCAGGTGAGATGGCGGCCAAGTCCATCCCCAAGGTCGAAAACTTGGATTTTTAATCAGATTCTAGACCTAAACAACATAATATGTGAAAATCATTACTACACCACCTTTTGCAATGCAAAGGCCTTTTTAGTTCTCTACTGACTGGGCTACAATAACTTACCACAATAGCCCAATTTTTAGGGTTCCGTACCCAAAGGGTAAAAACGGGACTCTATTACTGAGCCTACGTTGTCTGTCTGTCTGTCTGTCTGTCTGTCTGTCTGTCCGTCCGTCCGTCCGTCCATCCTATTTAAATGTACAAGCCTATGTACAAGCGTCAGACTCGGCGGGTTAGTACACACTAAAGTATGACAGTAAATAATATATAATGGCCAAGTGCGAGTCGGTGACAAGTTTATGTTCATCACCAAGTTAAGCAACGTATTTTGACCTTATCATAAACTCGTCTCACCGAATCGAAATGACATATTTTACTAATTCTGAAGTCGGTTTTTAATTGATAATTATTGTATTTTGTGGTGGTACGGAACCCTCAGTGCGCGAGCCCGACTCGCACTTGGCCGGTTTATTTTCAATCCAATACTGTACAATAGTTTCATATTCCTCCTTCAGACACGTTCTATAATTGTCTTGATATTGGCTTTGGATACTGACCAATGCCTCTCAAAAGTCTTGTCTAGACCCGACAATGAATATGTATATAATAATACAGTTCAAGCTTTCAAGTTACCTCTTCCTGTGTAAAAAAAACAAGAGAAGTGACGCCTTCTTTTCATGTTTCTTAACTCAAATAGCCCATAACAATAATAAAATATACAGTGTCACAGAGATAAATGTAGAAATCAGAGGGCTATTAACATCGTTTTGCGGATGAATGCGGACAGTAATTGCCGTGTCGGCGTGTGGACAACGAATTTATGGCACCCACTCGAGTAATCGAGTCGAGTTGTTGCTTACTCTACCTCTGAACCTGTGACACCTGTCAAACACATGCACAATACACAAGAAATGGCTGATTAAAGCCGAAGAAATTGGTGCCAACGTCAACTAGCTAATGATCACTCAGCTGATAAATAAAAGAAGACACCGGCAGGAAAACATAATACTTCGTGTGTATATTCTGTCGTAATGACTGGAATACCTCAATAATCATGAAGACTCACGGTCAAATTGTAGTTCGACTAACCTCTATCATTCTTCGAGGCCGCTATAACAAGAGTGGCTTAACTAGAACTACATAGTTGGTCGCCCCGAACCAAGATCTTGCGACCTATACCTTCGCAACCTTACAAATTGTATTGAAATTAACTACTTGCATACAAAATTTCATTAAGATCTGTACAACGATATGCGTATGCAACTTATCTTCGAACAAATATACAAACATACATAGAAACGCTGACTTATCCAATTCATCTGAGACCGTTCTTCTCTCGGTCAGCTAAGTACAATGAGAAGCCCGACAAGTCACATGTTTGTTCTCAATAATGACTTTGTTCAAAATAAAGATTACTTTTAATTCTTATATTCCAACTGAGTAGTGGTCATATACAGTCTTATTATTATCTGGTCAAGTCTGAAACTCGGGAATGCTATAGATCACCGTCGTAACGTAATGCATCATAAGAGCGTACGTTTCTGAAATAAACCGTGCCTTTGAGATACTTTATACCTAGAAGATAACGAGCACCGCATATCGAATCGTTATTTTTATTTTATTCCTATGATGACTCTTGTTAGGTCGACAGTTCTCTTGAATCGTACGTTGCCGACGAAAGGTTAAGATGAATGGTGTTATTCTCATAAATATGTATCGTGAAGGGGATAGATAGGTACAATAAACTGAAAATTCAAATAATTTTTTTTTTTTTTAGATTACTTCATCTTACTTTGTTTGGTTAATATGTTGCTACTTTGCTGTTTGATTAGGCAAGTTGTATGATAGAAATAAAAAGGACAAGCAGACCGTGAAGAAGCAAGACTTGTTATATAGTTGCACTTGTGGTATCTACATTGCGTGCGAGCTCTAGACTAAAAATAAAATAATAGGAGATAGCATTATTCCGCGGTACAATCGCCATTAGGGACGTTTTTACTATGACAACTTAAATCCCCGTAACTCTGTTTAAACTATGAATGTTTTTGTAAATAATAATTTTGAAAATGCAGGATGTGGAACGCTCCGTTACAGTCTACTGACTCTCACAGCGGCCAGCAGTTCAAATAAAACAAAACGAAATCGCACACGATGCCGTGCCTACCGTCTAGCGTGCCTATACCTACTTTTAGTCTTATAAACGGTACAGCAGTACTCCCTATTGCCACTATTACGGGGCTTCGAAGGCAATACATGTCGGCCTCTACTTTATTATAAGCTATATGCGATTACTGCGGAACGTCCACGCCGCTCGGCGCACCAGGAAGTTATTATTCTGTAACTTATAGTTACACATATCTACTTTGGTTTTTGAAGCTAAGCTAACAACTTCGTTATTGTCTATGACAACAATATTAGATTTTACATTTATAGAATTTGAATATAATGTGTATGGCATCTCAACTTAATTTATTAGTCAGTCGTTTGTTTGTTCATGTACGTCCCGTTCAATCTGATAAATTCAGTTTAACTTAAATTGAACTGGCGAAGTAAATAACAAATAAATTGAGGCAACAAAAGAAATGCTACAGTTCGAATTTTATGAACGCAATTTCTGTGACCTTCGCTCGACCGACGCTGTTTAGATCTAAAACAGAGTTAAATCGGTTTAACTTGAGCCGTTTGAATGCTAAACTCGTTGCGAGTTGGATGTTGTTGAACAGCAAAGCCTCTGTATGTGTTTAGTTTGAAAGATCGTCCGGCGCGAGCTGCGTATGTTCGTAATTAAACGCTGTACTGTTCAATTAGAAAGGGGCCATTAGGGCTGCGTGGTTTACTCTACCAATATCGGTTGTTGGTTCGTTTGTTACCTCGGGCTCGGTTCTCTGTTCAGCGTTTGTTAAATGAACTCTACACAGAAAATAATGACACCCAATCAAGTACTTACATGATAATGACACTGTTGACTTGAACAGTCATCATCATCAGCCAGAAGACGTCCACTGCTGTACATAGGCCCTCCACACTGAACGACAACCTGCCTTTTGCATCCACTGGAACAGTCACAACAGACTTACAGTGTGTGACTTGAACAGTAAACAGGTTTTATTTAATGGCAAGTATATCTGATTTCATTTTTAACTGACTTCAAAAAAGAAGGAGGTTCTCAATTCGACTGTATGTTGTTTTTTTTGTTACGCGATTACTCCGCCAATTATGAATTGATGAGGTGGTTTCATATAAAATGTATCGAAATGGATTGGCGGCTTTTTGAAATAAATGAAGGGCGTGTCGGGACACGAGACACGCATATGGTAGGGTTCCGTTATCCGTAGCCAAACACATATAATTGTGGTCACAATCACCATAGTTCAGAAATTGGTGTTCACAGAAAAAATCGAAAGAACGAAGCTCTGCGAACTTACCCAATTTCAGAACTGCATCGTACTAACATAACATACTTTTTATGGTTTAGTCAAAAAGAAAACTACTTGATAAATATTCTTTATATTTTATTAGTAAGATAACTTTACGAAAAGGACAATGAGATCAGACCTTTGAGCTATTTTCTTGAATTTATTACAGTTCTATCACTATAAGTCAAAAAGATATAATCATAAAACGCTTGAAATAATTTTGAATTAAGGTATTTAATATGACCTATCAGCATGTCAAGTTTCTGTGTCTAGTAGTTTAGAAATGCAGGGCGTGGGGAACCAACTTTTTGCCGCTTTGTCGGGCCATATTTCGCTAAATATACGCTTGATAAAAAAGTCATGTATGAAACATTACCTTAATTTTAAAATAATTATTCAACGATATGCCACACGAGAAGGTGCAGTGCAGTTTTTTTTTCTCCATTTCACGTGTCTCAGACTACCCATTAAAACGCAAAATTATATAAAAATTTTGATCAACTTAAACTGTAACTGTGCAAAGTTTCAAGCACTTGCCATAATAACTATAGAAGATAGAAAGTAGTCTTGAAGTCGTTTTTTTTTCTAAAAATATACTTTATGATTATTTAAAATATTTGAATATATTTCTACAAGATTAGTGTACTCTATTAAAATTCCTATAAGTAGGTCTTTATCTTTGACTAGCTAAAATCTTCAAGATGTGAAATTACGTAGTAGTAACATCGCTTTATGCAGGTACGTAACAAGTCTTTATTATAATTTTATCATCGCTTGGATCTCCAACGGTGCGGATAATGAAGTTTAGAAACTTGAAATTAGTTGGGGTCATAATCTCACATCCCAGGTCGTACGAGAGCTCGCAGGCCAGTCGGCGTTTCAATACATAGCTATTGTCAACTAATTGAATGAGTCTGTACTTAGCAAAGTAATCGAAACTGTAGATTGTGTTTTGAACAATGTTACTGGAATGGTTTTAATGGAAACGTTATTTAGGTGAATGGCTGCGCAACGATTGTACAATGATATTAACTGCCATGACTAAACTACGAGTCATATAGACTGCTATTATAATGCTGCTATAAATAATGATTCCAAATCTGTATAAGTATTAGTTTTTATATGAAATAAACTTGAAATTCAGAAAGGTGAAGCGAACAGGCGCGGCAGCTAAGAATTCAAGCTTGGACTTTGAAAAATTCAAGACGAATGTTACCGGACCGTGGCCGATGTCACCGCGCCTTGAATAACAAAATATCCCAACTGATACAAACAAGACAAACGGACGCCATCGAAACTTTCCCGAATAAATAAATCCTCGTATCGCAGATGAGGCGAACCAATCCTTTTGACAATTGAGTTTCAGCTCCCCAAAAACTAATTTACCTTCTATTGTTCCTCCATATTTACGGAGTTATTACATTACATTTGCCTTGTACAGATATTAAATTGCCTTCTCGAGAGGAAAGACCCTTCTTTATAAGATTTACCATCACATGTTCCCTCATTGAAAGAGAATACGGTTATCTATAAACAATTTCGGTTAACAATGAAGTTATGTCTGCCCCAATTCAGCATCATTAGGGCAACGCTACGGGGTCTCGATTTTTGAATCACTCGTATGATTTTGCATCGTACGAAAATATCATGCGAAATGAAAGATTTTCTATTGATAGAAAACAAATTCGAATGTTTATAGTGTTATAGCTAGTGTTATCACACAATACAAAGCGGTTTAGTGACTGATTATTTATAATCGGTGTTATAATATGCTGTCGTTCTTTAAAAAAAAAACAATTACAAATTTTAATCATCACCAATGTTCACTACTTTAACTACATTAATTATAGCCCGATTTGATAGCCCGTTAGTTCAGTTGGTAGTGAACCTACCTTCTGAGCCTGGTGGCGTGGGTTCGATTCCCACGTAGGACAAACATTTGTGTGATGAACATTTGTGTTTGTTCTATATCTGGTTGTTAATATCTATTTAAGTATTTATTTAAAAACTATATATATATGTATGTATGGCAGCCATATCACAAGCTTTGCTTAGTTTAGGGTCAGATGACTGTGTGTGCAAAAATGTCCCTAATATTTATTATTAATTATTTATACATTTCACTATTTTATCTTTAAATTAAATTGACTGAATTCGCATAAAAGACTCGCAATAGTAATAATCACAGAACGACAGATGATTGCGGGACATTGTGTCACCTATAGCTGGATTAAGGTGCTTATTTATGAGGGCTGTCAACGTATTTTTAATGTTAGGAAATTAAATCTAATAAAATTAGTTTTTTTCCATGTATATAGATAGGTACAGAGTACGGGTTTTAAATTTAAATAACTGTAGCACTATATATAGCCAGTTCACGTGCAAAATAAAAAAAAAATTTGGTTGAACAGTCGATTACTATAATATACTAGCTGATACCCGCTACTTCGTATGCGTAGAGCTCGGCCTTTGGCCTACTACTACTCACTCCAGAAACACAAAATTTAATCCAAATCGGTCCAGCTATTTACTCACCGTTTAAAACTTTCCTGAATTTCCACAAATAGTTAATGATCAAAATCAGCTAAATCGGCCCAGCCGTTCTCGAGTTTTAGCGAGACAAACGACATATATATTTGACAGCAATAAAAGTAACACTAGTTACAGACTTCCTCTTTAACTGTATTTAACATAAAATGTTCAAATAACATGCAACTTATGTCAAAATATAATAATTAAATTTAATGTCAAAATAAAAAATTACCTGAAATAAATTAATAATACAGTACGTCACATTAAATGTCAAGGGTGTATATTATTAAAGTCCTTTTCATGAAAGAAGTCCCACGGCAAACAGCGGAACTAAATTTCCATGTTGTAGTTGTCAGGTGTTGTTACGGTGTTTGGACGCTAGTGAGATTCTTATTAATTTGTCATCGTAAAAAAATCGTGTATGATGCCAAAAGTTGTTAAAGTTCTACTCGAGAAATGATACTGATAGTGATTGATACGCGATGACAGCGCCGCGTCTGGGGGACTTCTTTCATGAAAAGCTCTCTACAATTGGAATCAATATATCAACAATATTTATACATATAGCACACTTTTTAAAATAAATGATGTATCTAATGATGATGATGATTTAATGATGTATCTTAGGAATTTAAAGTTGCTATCGTAGAATAATACATTTGCGTAATACTTTCATTGGAAAAAAAACATGATTAAAATACTACCCTAACAAACTCTAGTGTCTAGTCTAAAGTCTTCTCTAATGAAAAATATATCTTTAAAAAATATTTTTGTCGATTCTTTCTTTCAAATAACTGGCTAAGAGCGTGTCGAGACTCGAAACACGCATATGGTAGGGTTCTGTATTTCGTAGTCAAAACTGAAATAATGCAAAGTTTCACTTGTCTTAATAACTATAGAAGATAGAAGGTTCTCAAAAATTAGGACGGATGGACAGACAGACAGACGGATGGACAAAACGAATTTAAAAGGTTTCCTTGTTGGGCTACGGAACCCTAAAAAGTTAAACAGAATTGTACTCCTCTAACGTTGAGGTCAAGTACGTTCTTCAATACAAGATGAGTGGGGGCTTGAACCCCTTATTTTTGAGCCTCGTTACGTCTATTGTGTCGTATCGCAATTAATTACCGCCATCGACAGTCGAAACATTACTTTAATGAGTACTCCAACAAAATGGCGGCTCAGCCAGAGCGCGATAAGGCAGTTATACACCAGTGTAATAAGGTATTTACGTCCGTTACTAAATATTAAAATCAGTTTTCTCTTAATTAATTGCATCTTAAATAATGTTTATTAACGTAATGATAACAAGCATATCCAATAACAATGTCTACTCATACCACTGTCCTCATTATCATATGATATGAAAACCAACGTCATTATTTAGTTTATCTAACCGGGCTAGTGCCTTTATTAACTAAACAAAATACAAGACAAAATATTAATACAACTCAGTATTGCAAATTTACCTATTTTAGTTTCAAACTGGCACGTTTTGTCGCGGCGCCGATTGAGCTGACTGATTTTAGATGGACTCAATTATGACGATTAATGATAATTGTATTGGAAATATGACATGCAAGGTAGGTCGACTTGTGGCGTCTACTCGGATATAGGTCTGTGGTTTAAGGTCTAAAGACAATCCAAATGCTCAATCCTACTATAAATTGGCAGCGTACCCATCATACTGGCGGCATGATAACGCTGAATTATTTAGGTTATCTCGATGAGTATGTAACCCGTTATCAGCAATCTTCCAACACTATAATCAAGTGCGAAGTTATTAATAGAGAAGACATTTATGTACGCAAGCTTCAAAGCATTGTCTGCTTATTATCGAAGATGAGTAGGTATATAATTGAAAATTCCAGGCGCCGCGTCCGGGAAGGGCCGGGTAATCCGCCCGATCCCACAATCCAGGATCCAACTAGATGCTGACGTTATCTTTGTTCCCAATAGATATTATGACGAAGGTGCGTGTTGAAATTAGTGAATATTTTACAGAGCTTGCCTAGATAATATTACTCGGTCGGTTTTTTTGTCTTGTCAAATGTAATCTGTCCCGGTAGAATCAGGACAGGTGGCAACCCTGCTTGTGATTGATTTCATAATCACGATGATTCAAAGTAGTGCCGAACGCTAATAACTTTTTCGCAATTACCGCGTGACAGTGATGTATTTCCGAGCAGTTGACGCGGCGCACTCCACTAACGATCATAATTATTATGAAGCGCTCGCTTTCGCTCCACACTCGCTCGCGCCCGCGTCGCATCGCTCGCTACGTCTAGTCAAAGGGAAACTTTACTAATTAGCAAATAAAGCAAATTGAAGTCGCGTTTCTACTAAACGTGAAGGTTCACGTTCTGGTGAAATGTCTGTCGTGGCGTAACATTGAAACTAGGACAGTGCCATTACATCAGAAATACGAGTTACTGCCTAATTTTTTAGGTAACTAGGTTGCAACTAAGTAACTTTTTTATAATTGTGGCTCCAGACAACGTGTCTGTTAAGCAAGTGACAAGTATTATTTTACATTATTCATAGTGTCTTAGAAGATATCTATCTATATTAATAAAAATTAAATGATAATCGTTGGTAAGCGCATCACTTGAAAACGGTTGGACTGATTAGTTTTTTTTTTATTGTTCGTCATATTCCGTACAAGGATTTACGAGAAAGATTTTTTTATTGATAAGCTTTATCTCAAGGGCCATAAGCTGTATTTTACGTAATGCCAGCTTCCTCAACGAGAGGTAATGTTTAAATTTTAATAAACGAGTAGGCAACTAAATACGGAGCGTGGGCGAAGTCAGCTCGAGTTCCTCATTGAGCCCAATATACATGATTATTTATTTATATTTCATAATAATATTTAATCTTTTTCGAAGAAAATATTCATCTACCAGTTATATATTGGATGTCTAAGACGAAGATGGCAACATGATGAACACACTCTCCGAAGAGTTTTGGCGCCAAAGTGAATAAAAACATGTCACCTCATTGTACTATTTTTCCTTAACTTGTGTTATTTTGGCGTGTTAATATGTAATAATGATAGATTATTGTTTATCAAGTGTTCTTAAATAAGCTCGAGTGTTGGCAAGTGATGTAATGAGATGGAACATGTATTTTACTCAGACATGACTGGGACTTGACCATGACTTACCTTCTTATTATACCTCTCTCTTTCCCAATCTGAGGCAGCTAGCCTATTGCCCGAAAAAACATTCATTTTGTCCAGCATCTTCGGGTGAGCTGTGGTAGACCGCCAAGCCTGTCGACCAAAATTATAAAAAAGTTGGCAAAAAAACTGCGAAACAAGGATATAAAAACTCGTTTTTTTGCATATTTCTTTGTCAATAATAATTAATAATGGCAAGTCCTTGATTACCTATATGGATAACTTGTAGGACAACGTCATAAAACAAAAACGGTTTTGAAATGTTAGTAAGCCAAACTTGTGAAAATTGGACTGATTATAACACTGTTGTGCCTCATTTGTTACTAATGGCTTATAATTTTACTGACATTAGTTACAACGACGCGACGTAGGTATATCTGTCTCAGTCTCAGATAAATAATTATCGTTAAAATTACACTCAGCGACTGTTTACTCCGGAATAACGTTAACGCCTACGTTACTTAGATATGTATTGTGTATAATTGGGCTTGTGGCTTATGTAGATGGCTTATAATCAAAACGAAGCGTAAGAAACAAAACACTAAAATAAGTAGAACAGCATATTGCAAATAATAAAGTAAATTTTTAGAAGAAGAAAAAACCGACTTTAAGCCCATACCTACAGTAAAAACGTAAACTAAAAAATAGAAAATTATAGGTAAAAAAACTTGTTAAAATATATAAAAAAACAGAGTATGAAACTCCTCATCAATTTTTTTGCTGAACCACAAACCAAAACGTCATCTGTGTAGATTTTTTGTTTTGTTTTTGTTGATTTTTATCAAAAAGTGCTGAATCGGTTTCGATAAAATTTATATGGAACTACCTCTGAAGTATGATGATCTACCGACCAAAAAAATAATCATCAAAATCAATTCATAATTGGCAGAGTAATCGCATAACAAACATACAAAAAACATACAGTCGAATTAAGAACCTCCTTCCTTTTTTGAAATCGGTTAATAATATTCGTATCACGCCGCGCTTGTCACAGTACTTGCTACGCCGTAGGCGTAGCGCCGTAGCACCGTAGAGCCGTAGCATCGTCGTAGCACCTACGTTGAGTATTATTGCTCCAGAACGCGAGTGGCAATAAAATGGAATACCCTGATTTCCTAAACATACAAAACAGCTTAGGAGTGTACGTGTTGAGATAATGGACTCGCATCGCATAATGTGGGTCGAGTTTGACGAGCGGTCGGGACATTACGATCGCGGGTGAGCTTACAAGAGCCCCTGTTAATTGAACCAAAATGCAGGAGGAAGTTTGTTGAAGCGTTTAAGATCGGTAACAGAGTTGTGTCCCGCACTCCCGTCTGGGTCGGGGCCAGACCGCTCATAATCCGTCTTAATGCCGACGCTGCCGTGGCTACTTCCAGGAATCCGATCGATTTAACCACGAAATACGATGTTAAAAATGTTGTATGAATAATTTGAGTGAGAATAATACCTATTTTTATGCTTATGAATACACAACAGAGCAATTTGCATGGGAGATTGAAAGCCATTTCAAGCCACTTTGGACTGCAGGGGACCCATTAACAGCCCGGCTCGCGTCTATTAAATTCAATCGAAAAGATTCGATCAAAAACATGACGTTTACTTCATTTTGATTGATTAAGAATTCAAAATGAAGAAACATTATATTTTTGTTAACTTTTTGGCTTTTTGTTTACAATAATAACTTAAATATATATATATTGAATCTGTGAAGACAGCTTCGTGGGTAGAGAGATTAAAATTTACTTTTGATTTTAACTTTCTCTCTCAAAGTTTTATAAGTAACAATTCGAATCTCCTGCGAGCATAAACATTTGTACAGCTTGAAAACAAATGTGAGATAATATGCTTAGATTATTGAAAACACTATAAGCACAAATACAAAATATTGTCGGACTTAAGATGAACGTTATTAAATTTAAATCAGGTCAGGCCTACTTCATAAAAACGGCGTAAACAGTTCATTCGCAGTCACGTACAGTCGTTACACTGATTCACGTTTGCTACAGTTTAAAATGAAAGTGATTTACATAAAATATGTACATTTGTACATCTGTTATCCAGTCTTGGCGGGAGCGGGTGCATTTGACATGCGATTTATGATTTTAATAAAACTCTAACAGGCGAGGCGATAGCACTTACCAACATTATATCATAATTTCTTCTTCACTTTGCATTGTAATGTACAACATCGCGAACGAGTTAAAACATCCGCTCTTAATTAAATTCGTAGATGTGAAACATACGAAGTACACACAAATTAAAAGTTACACTTATTTGCATTCTACATATCGTTACGTAAATGAAAGAAGCGATAGTATAAATAAATATAAGCTTTTATTTAAGTGATGCTTTTCATTTTAATGCCAGTGATGTCATTAAGCCAGTTCCACAGCGCAATAACAATCATCTCTTTTTAACCGACTTCAAAAAGAAGGAGGTTATCAATTCGACAGTTTTTTTTTTGTATGCTTGTTACGCGATTATTCCTCCAATTTAGAATTGTTTTTGATGATTCTTGTTTGGTTGGTAGGTCATATCTCATAGGTGGTCCCATAATTTTTTTATCGACATTGATTCAGTGCTTTTTGAAAAATCTACAAAAATATCTACGAATTCAATGTACATTGTTAACATTGGACAGTGCCACCAACTTAGCTGTTAAAGTGGGCAACATTGGAACTACCGTTATTTCTTGGTGAATTTCATACTTTGTTCTCCACTAGCGACGCTGTCAACTAAACAGCAAACATAGAGGTACAAACTTCAAACAAACAAAGAAGTGTCTCCATGGCGACCATGATACGACCATGCCCTGTTGTTTTTCGTAAAAAATTTCATGACCATGGATACAGAGTATTTGAGTCGTAATATTAAATAGTGTCGTGTATTTAGTATTAAATATTTTATATAGTGTTCAATAGCGTCAAACAAGCCAGTCAAGCAGAGCTATAATCATGCACGGTCAAGTCAAACTCATGCACCAGTAAAGTGGTGAAGGCTTTACAAGAGGCTTCTATGAAGTTTTGGACTCTTATTAGGGTTTATTATTCCTTTTTAGGGTTCCGTATCCAAAGGGTAAAAACGGGACCTACGGGTTAACTGAGCCTACGCTATCTGCATGTGATGTCCGTCCTACCTTTTAACGGCTGTCTTTTGAACCGTAATGGATAGCCAGTTTTTTTTACAGAACTTGTAAATTACAGCGTATTAACTTAACAAATAATAATAAAGTCAAAAAGTAAAAACTAAAAGTGGCCTACGTACTAACAAACGTATTTTTTACGTATTTTTGTAATTGGTCCAATGTAAAAACGGCAATATATAGGTACAAGCGTCAAACTTGGCATGATTATAGTACACATCCAAAGTATAACAGTAGGTAATAAATAATGGCAAAGTGTGAGTCAGTGACCACGGTCGGTACTTGGATGGGTACGGGTGATGGTGCTTATCACGCCCAGATACGGTTTGCGGTCGCGTGATTTAACAACTGAGCGGATTAGGTGCCTGTAATAGCAGTTGTCCGTAAAGCCCCTGGACGTGATGTCTTTTTGCACTTTTTGTATTTTGTGGTGATACGGAACGTACGCGAGCGCGCTCAGTACGCGAGCCCGACGCGCGCTTTTTTATTTCTGCGGAATAAATCCCACTAAAAATTTAAAAATAAAGATAATTTTTAGAAAAACAAAAGAACCGACTTCATGACTATGCCCATCATTTACAAACTGAAACTAAAAAGTAGAAAATAATATTTAAATAACTTCGAAGCAATGAGCATTAGAGGACAATCAACGAAATTATGATTACATATATTACCTACTTATATATTTACAATTTATAATCAGTTATTTTTGGAGTCGGTGCCAGCAAAGAAAGACAGGTTAATCTTGTCCTGCTATACTGACCCGTTGGCCAATATACCGATATATTGGCCAACGGGTCAGTATAGCAATCCAACGCGGCAATGCGGCTTGCATTTGGGAATGATACCTACGGGCAGCAGTTTATTGGATTAGTGCAGTATATATTTATTTTAACTTAGGTTTTATATAATTCCAAATATTTATTTCTTTTCTTGTTTTTATAATTAGTAAATATATTTATAAATGGCTGATTTTAGGTGCCTCAAAAAAGGATTAATAAAATGTATTTATCTTTTAGCCCACAGCTCATTATTCATATCATTTTAAGATTAAAAAGTATTCAGTTGTCTCGAACCTTAAAGCTTTTCTTATAATTGTTTTAATAAAAGTATGAGAGTTCAGAAAAAAAATACAGTGGTATGAATTCTTTTATATCCCTCCCTTTTTTAACCGACTTCAAAAAAGGAGGAGGTTCTTAATTCGACTGCATGTTTTTTGTATGTTTATTACGCGACAAATCCGCCAATTGTGAATTGATTTTGATGATTGGTTTTTTGTTTGGTAGATTATATTTCAGAGGTGGTTCCACATAACTGATTGAGAGCTTTTTGAAAAAACTCAACAAAAACAAATAAATAAAATACACAGATGACGTTTTGGTTTGTGGTTACGTTCAGCAAAAGTTTTGATGAGGACTTTAGAACTTTGTACATGTAGTCAAATTTTGTTTTTTTTTTCTTCTAAAAATTTACTTAATTATATTTAAATATTTGGGACATTTTTGCACACACGGTCATCTGACCCCAAACTAAGCGAAGCTTGTGATATGGCTGCCAGAGACTGATATACATACATATATAGTTTTTAATACATACTTAAATAGATATTAACAACCAGATATAGAACAAACACAAATGTTCATCACACAAATGTTTGTCTTACGTGGGAATCGAACCCACGCCCTCAGGCTCAGAAGGTAGGTTCACTACCAACTGGACCAACGGGCTATCACATATTAAATGAAAATAGTCGGAGATAGTTTTAGTTCGGTCAGTTTAAATCAGTTCAGTACAATAGGACATTCTCTTTGACAACAGGATTGACGCCAGAGTAAATAAAATATAAATCAACATGATGTGAGGTCTCTGTATCCAAGAGAAGGTCGAAGCGACGACAATGAAACATTAGGATGTAACGTGTGTCGTATATTTACGCGGCGGTGGAGTTAATGTTCTAGAAAGCCTAATGTGCGTTATCCTTTTAATCCTGTTTGACAATAAACATGGTGGCAGTCCTCCAGCGACGTGATATATTCGGATTACCGACTTATGAACTTCACGAAAAACAGCTAGGTGTGGTTTGGATAGAGCTTACTAGGGTCACTGTAATTGCCTGTAGATTTTAGGTAGGTTAAGCGCCTATCATGTGTTAAGAGTTTGGGCAAAGTTTCTAGTGAAATACAGCTTTTTGAGCTTGGTAAGGCAGTAAGTACATACTTATACACAGTCAGTCATCATTTGAGTTCAAACGCAGATTTTAAGTCATCATCATCATTTGTCATAGAACGTCCACTGCTGGACATAGGCCTCCCCCATCGATCTCCAAAAAGGCCGGTTGGAAGTGGCCTGCATCCAGCTTTTCTCTGCGGTCTCTTTTACGTCGTCTGTCGAACTTGGGTATCCATACAAAAAAATTTTTTTTTTGATTACTTAATATTTTCAAACCGAAGTTTTTAAGTTCATAAACTATATTTGGGCGCTATGCCAAATCAAATTATTACTTAATTAAAAACATCTGATGAATACTTACTGATGGTTGAATATAGTGAGTCTGTTGATATTTCATTATGCGAGGATTGTTCTCGCTTGGGTGCAAATTACATAGGATATTTTTGCCGAGGCGTTATAAAAAGCGACGAGGTTGAAATTAGACCCTCTTACAGTCGACCTAATTTTATGTAATCAAATTTTCTACCCTCATTTATAACGCGGTAAGATATTAGGGCAAGAAAAAAGTCAAAATGCATAAGATGCAAATCTTTCTATGTAACAGTTGTAGGTACCTATGTAGGTATTAATAATAGGAGTAAATTAAGATAATAGAGCAAGAAAAAAAATGCATAAAATACAAATCTTTCTATTTATCAATTTTAGGTTCGCCATCCGCACATTATAGATGCGTGGAAGACTCGCACTGTTCGATTTGATCGATTGTTTCTGCCACGTACCTGTAAGTTGTGGAATGGCTTACCACCTTCGGTTTTTCCTCCGAAATATAATTTGGACTGCTTCAAACGAAGGGTGAATAGAGTCCTCAAAGGTAGGCAACGCACTGACAATGCCCCGGGTATTGTAGGTGTCTATAGGCGGCGGTGACCACTTACCATCAGGTGGCCCGTTGCTTGTTTGCCACTTATTCTATAAAAAAAAAAAAAAAAAAAGGTTCCTATGTAGGTATTAATAATAATGATAAACATTCGGGAAAATATTTATTATTATGTAATATATTAGGGCAAGAAAAAAGTCAAAATGCATAAGATACAAATCTTTCTATATAACAGTTTTAGGTACCTACACAGGTACCTAAAACTTATTCTTATGGCAGGTACAGGTTGTTACCAATATGCCCAGGACTTTCTCATGGGCATTATCATTCCCCATACGAGAAATGCAAATAGTTCTATGAATTATAAAGTTTAAAGCTGTATTTGCATCAAGTGCTTGGTCCGAGCTAGTTCAAGCCAGAGTACTTATAGAGATTAAGAGGAGAGTTTAGTTTGTGCGCGCATACTTTAGGACTGTATGATGAAGTTGTGAATTTATAATGAAACAAACTAAAATATGCAGAATCATGGTTTTAAGAAAAATTCTGAATTCTGATTAATTCTTATTCATTCATTCTCTATTCATTCATAAATTAGACTCAAAAATTAGACAAACCCTTGAATTTGTAGAAGAGAATGACAAAAAATATTTACCACCATTTTTAGTATGGTTTTATTGGTTATCTTGAATCTATTGGTAGTTAATTGGTTAGTTGAGTTGATAAATCGATTATCAGCAAATTTTGTGTCTATCTGATAGCTAATTAACAAATCTATTTAATAATAGATCATAGATAAAATTCACGGTTTTATGAACTATTACCTGATATCTATTTGAAACCGGTCGCCTTTAATTTTGTCGTATTGATTTCAGGGAAATGTCCAGCATGTCGAAAGAGAGACAAGGGACGCATGTGTGCTGTACAGTTAAGTGTTCCACAAATATTTGACATCTCGGTAGATTCAGTGGCAGGCGGGAAACAGAAGCAGTGTCTGATGTTAAAGAATTAAATACGACTCTAAGGACGTCAGGTATAAATCTCTAGCTAGTTCTTGGACTGACTTCAATGAAACGTAGGTTTTCCTAAATTGTGTGAATAACTCTAGGAAAACTAGGCTCTAATAAGGTTGGACCGTTAGTTTTCTAGTTGCAAAGGTTTATCACCATCGCGGATCGAGCCTAATGAGCCCAGGTTCGAGGCAGATGGCATATCAAGAGAGATATAGAGAAAGAGTCCGAAAGCTCATTTTTATAAATAATAGGCTTGCGTTTGACCACCATCTCGCCTGATGTTAAGCGATGATGCGATCTACGTGCTCCATGTGCTCCACGCTTGCCTAGATGAAACTGATTCATTCGTGATTTGAAGACACCCAGATTGTAACCATCGGGGAACACCCATTCAGGCAGCGCACTCTACAGACTAGCAGTTCGCACAATAAATGTGGAATCAATGCACTTCGTACGAGCTTTCGGAATATCAACCATAAATTGGTGACGATTTTTCGTGCCCGCTCTGGCAGTTCGATAGAAAAATGGGCAGGACGGAATTAGATAGTGTAGATTCGAAGCACCCTCTCTGAAATGTATCCGATAAAAAACGATAGTCTAGCATCTTTACGTCGATGCTCAAGACTAAGAAGCTTAGTCCGAACTAAGTATTCGTTGCTGATGAGCTACATGCTGAAGCTGTGGATAATCAAGATGATTATGTATTCCAAATAATGATTTATAAATAAATAATCGTCGCTTTAGAAAGTTGTGTGTTTATGCTATTTAGATTGTTACACTAAGTTAATAAGTAAACAAGTATTTACATGGTAAATACAAAATGTTTCCAACTAGTATGTAAATTGCACTTAGCAGGTATTTATTTAGGTGTCGCACACAGTAGCTAGGCGCTGTTTGTGACCCGGATCGCGGCCAACTTGGAATGCAGGTGTGTTTGGTTGAGTGTGCAAATAATACCTAAGTATTATGGTATAGTTCACAAGTTGAGTAACTAAACTATGCTTATTTGGAAGAGACGATATACATTATACAAATTTAAATAAAGTAAAATAAATATTTATTTCTGAAACGCTTTTACACATCGTAGTTATACATAGTTATCAATTGTGTCTAACATAGGTTATAATTGACTTAACAGTGGGCCCCAAACTTGGCTAGGCCGGTTTCTTGGTAACCCGTTAAATAGATTTTCCTATATTTGATTTAACACGCAAGCTTAGGAGTGTTAATTAGAAGAGAAATAAATTTAAATAAAAAACAAGTGAGTTTAAATAAAATTTGCATTCGTTCAAATCAGAATTATAGTTATTATAATAAGGTACTTATATAGTTTTTTTTTTTTACTTATTAAAAAAAATCCTTTGGTATATTCGGTCTATTCCACTTTAATCACCTGGGTGATCATAGGCGACTTTTTAGTGTCCTTTGATCACTTGTGATTATAATCACCTAGGTGACCATTATAGGCGACTCCATTCAAATTATTATTTCAATGTCTTTTGATCACCCGTGAATATAATAAGGAGTGCTTTACTATATTTATCTGCTACAAAATACAAAATTTTCATTCATTTGGGTTCCGTAGTACTAACTACAAGGAAACTTTATAATTTTATTATGCTCATCTGTCTTTCTGTCCATTCGTCCTAATTATTTCAATATCTAGTAAGACAAAAAACTTAATAATAATAAAAATTCAAACATTTTATGATCCCAACTTTTCGAGTTATAGCGATAAAACCAAAGAAGTTAGGTATAGATCAATGGATAAAACTGTAATAAATTCAAGACGTTTTAGCTCAAAATTCATTGTTTTTTTCGTAAAATGATCTTAATAAAGAATTACTAGTGGTTTTTTTCTTTCTTTCATTAAACCTTCTCTGAAAGTTGACTAAGTCCACAAAGCTTTGTTCGTTCGAATTTTTCTATAACCACCCTTCTCTGAACTATAGATGTGACCACAGTAACATGGCTTTGACTACTGAACACTACCATGTTCGTGTCTCGACACGCTCTTGGCTAGTATATTTTTTTATTTTTTTAGAAAAACCCTTCCGTCCTGAAAATCGCTCAAAGCATGAGTTTTAATTTTTTATTTGGAGGTAAACCTTGGTCCGAATTCTCCCCTTGCAAACAATAAACTGTGCGGACGCTGCAAGCGACCAACAATGCGCAGCGGTCGGCACACAAAGCCCGGCCAAGATAATGGATATTGCTTTTCTTGCGAGTTTCAAAGCAGCCTACTTCGGAACCTCTCATAATCCGCTTACGGCTCCTCGCAAGTACGTTATTGTGCTTTAGTGGAAACATTTCCCGGGTATGCGCTGGGATCACACTACGTCTGTTTACGCAGCTGCCAAGCTCTCGCAATAGGTAGACTCGCAATTTACGCATTTCATTAAAATTATACATTGAATAACCACTTACAATGCTGCCAGCAGTCTGGATACTTATCTTTCCAACAAGGGGCTTTTTACTCGCACCGCAAGAAGGAAGGTTATGTTTTAGAGTATATTTATAATATCGTTTGTTTTGGCACGTCCTACAGCCTATATACGGCTTAATGGATTTCGACATGTGAGATGTCATTTGAATCGTTTAAATAGTGGGAGTGACAAAGGCTACAAGAATTCAAGAAGGCGTCCGCGAAAAAAAATAAGGGAAAAATAGTAAGTAAACTTTGCTAAATAGGTGTCAATACACCATCATTATGTAGACCTCACTCAGCAGATTTTAAAAATATATAACACTACTATGAAATACTCAGTAGTTTACGAGATAAAGCGGTATGAAAAAGCTTTGTACCTACTACAAGTATAGGTATAGATAGGTACGCAGCGCGCCGCTGTTACTAAACTTTTCAGTTACTTCATCATCATCAGCCGGAAGATGTCCACTGCTGAACATAGGCCTCCCCCTTTAACCTCCACACTGAACGACAGCCCGCCTTTTGCATCCACTGGATACCCGCGACTCTCACATTGTAGTCACGGTCCATCTAGTGGGAGGCCTCCCTACGCTGCGTCTTCCGGTTCGTGGTCTCCACTCCAGAATCTTTCTTCCCCATCGGAACCTTTCTTTTCAGTTACTTACCTATTATTTATACAATGCAGTCGGGTTATATTTTTTTTATATTTGAAGTTAATTGTTTTAAATATTTATTTAATGTAGCTTAGATCAATTATTTTATGTGATCGAAATTGTTTAGGTGAAAGTCAAATTTACAAATTTTTTTTTTTTTTACTTCTGGCTCAACGCGTAAGCTTTGCCATTCAACATGGTAATGCCACCAGCATGCTGGGTACGCTGCCAACTGGTAGTGGGATTGAGCATTTGGATCGTCTTTAGACCTTCAACGGTCTATGGGCAGTAACTGTGTTTGTAGTGTTAGTTTTAGCTTGTATTTTGTTTAGTTAATAAAGGCACTTGCCCAGTAAAAAAAAGGCACAAAGTAGCAGATTTGGAAAGGTTAAGATTAGGGTCGACTTTAAAATCTTGACGGGCCACCCCAAATTTGCGATTTAATTCAATATTATGCTAGCACATGTACCTATTTTAATAAGTTTATGTATAAATTTCCACCTCCACATGTAGGGTGACATTTGCGGTACATCGTTGAATTTGTTTGAATCTAACGTTCTGTGTTATTATGTAGGATCGTAGGTGCCTCGCATCCAGTTACTTACGCGAGACGTGATAGGGCTTTGCCAATTGAGAGGTAAACGTCGCTTTATCGTGCGCAAGCTTAGCTGGATCACAATTATAATTGACAGAATTGCGCGTGTCACTTGAGATGCATACGTAATGTCGTAAGGCTTCTTCAGACTAAGCTATAATAAGCCGCATCATAGCTTTTTTTATTTATTGAACAATAGGCCTGAGCTTGAACGCCACATCGCCTGATGGTGGTATTCGATACGCGTGCCTAGAAACCGATTATTTTGACTTGACGACACCCAGATTTATTTTTTCTTACAAAACAGGGTTAAACAGAACGGTGGTTTTTACTAACTAACTAATCTTTTTCCAATTTTTTTTTAATCACTTGTTGGTTACGGAACAGGACATTTTCAAATTTTTATAAATTGTGTAATGTCTGGGTAACTATTTAATTTCGCTGAACTTGTGTATAGTTTAGGGTGGACACAACCTTGGACACAACCTTGAGATAATAAGCTTTCAAAACCATCATCCTGTATAAATTAATCATCAATAGGTAGGACATCTTACATACATCTTTATTTTATATCTATATTATATAAAAGAAAGTCAGGTTAGTTACACCATTTATAACTCAAGAACGGCTGAACTGATTTTTATGATCTTTGATTTGTTGGATTCCTCTCCATCCAGGATAGCAAAAACAGTATAAAATATCGGAAAAAAAATATAAAGAAAATTAATTTTCCCATATTTTTTATGGAACGGCATAATTGAAGTCTATACCTACATAGACATATTTCATCATAGAACAACAAGATCTATCAATTCAGTTGTCTGGAATGGAAGTCAAAGGAGGTTGCTGTCGCTACCAAGGAAATTGCTTCAAGGAGGTATATAACGCGGGTGAAACCGCAGGGCGCAACTAGTATTATATAAACGCTACGATGCAACGTAATTGAGATTTCGACAGAAACGCAAATTTTCAAGTATTTTGAAGCATTTCACATATTGGAACTATTTGGAACGCATGTTCGGACGACCAGGTTTTCTTAATGCGAGTAGGTACGAGTAGGATTGGCTTTGGTAAGGGATATCTAATATATTTTTATGCCATTGGTTGCAAACAAGCGTAATATTCATTACAAAATAATTATACTGACTCATTACAAAATCACAAAAACTACTAAACCTACGAAGCTGCAGGTAAAATGTACAAATTCGCTTAGAAAGGATTTTGTAAAAGGGCCGAATGGGGAGCAAAACAGGGTTGAAAGTTTATATGAAAATCTGCGCGTAGTTACGAAGTCGCGGCAACAGTTAGTGTACGGATATATGTCTTTAATACAAGAGTAATTCTCTAGTAAGCAATCCTATGCTTTGTTTGCTCTTTCACTCGCTAAAATCACTTGTTCGTTGCTATAGCATATTTAAATTAAATTTTAACCTAGTTTAGCTAAAATTCAAAAGACAAAGGCAGATATTGTATATGTACATGAATTCAATATATTCTAATCGTTGGTTTCATTGAATTCGCAATTCCTTTATCCACGTTATAACTGTAATTCATGTCGTTTCATTTGTGAAAATACCATCAAAATGTAAACTTAAATGGTTACAATAGAATAGAGAATAAACAAGAAAAATATTGTAATTGGTTGTCAAATATAAAATTAATTCGGTATATCCTTTTTTTACCGAAACCTGTGACCACAGATCTTGTGACCGAAACGGAAAATTTAATTGTGACGGGTAGGTACATGTACATTGAGTAAAAGCTATGACATTTATATTTTAACTAGACATAATATATCATCTATAAACAATAAATAGGTATTTATTGTATTCATTAAAAGGGCAAGTGCCTTTATTAACTAAACAAAATACAAGCCAATACTAACACAAATACAATTAGACTGCCCATAGACCGTTGAAGGTCTAAAGAAAATCCAAATGCTCAAGCCCACTATCAGTTGGCAGCGTACTCAGCGTGCTGGTGGCATTACCACGCTGAATGGCAATGCTTTTGCTTTGAGCCAGAAACACGTCGGCATATGAAACCGCGGGGCGCAGCTAGTTAGTTATACAAATGATATAGTTGGCCGTCGCAGCCTCTCAACAAGCATCTCAACGTAGAGTGATTTTTTTCAATCTGGATGTTCCAATCTTCAAAGACACAGTGGTATTATAAAAACACACAAATAAAAAATTTAATAAATATTTGAGCGTGTTGCGGCACGCCCAGAGACAATGAATGGGGTACAATAACCAATCAAAATCTCAAAGTTAGAGAAAATGCGTCGACATTTACATAATTTCACAATCCTCGGTAACAATCACAAGCCGAGCCAACAAAGTTGGGAGTATGAGCCGACGCCGTTACGCACTTATTCTTCCCACGGCGAAGTTACAATGTTATCAAAGTTACCATTCACCCTCAAGCTCGTCGAGCACCACACTGACTTGTTTTCAATTCACATTTAATTACTTCTATGTCGAGAACAAAGTTACAATCAACATTTGCTATACGCTTCAAGCCTCTTTTGGAATCGCCGAATATTGCGTAACTTTCCCTGTCAGTAGAATGAGCAGATAGATAGGTAATTATCGTATTTCTGCATTATAACTTATTAGTTAATTTCATTATTAAATTACAGCCACCGTATGCAGTAACGACAGACTTCTCATTTTATATTGTTAAGAGACAAGAGATACAGTTACAGGTAAGATAATAAAACTAAAAGACACACAAAAAAGTCATTTGTGAATTTTGCAAACTAAAATATTCGTGCTCATCTACGATATTATTCAGACATACAAGAAATGTTTTGCACTTCTTTGTTAAGAAGTACACTTCCCAACTTATGAAACAGTGCTAATATCATGGAACAAAGCTGTAAAACTAGTGGACATTTTAACGGAGAGAAGAGTCTAGGAACAAATGCGAAATTAAATTTGAGAAAAGCAGAAGAATCTTAGTTAAGAGCGGAAAGCTAATAAGGGAAAAAAGGAAAAGTTGCAGATGAAGTTTTTCGTAGTCGAGGATATTTTCCTTACGGAAACACCGCGGGGCCGGGCCGAGTCAGATTCCGCTGGTTTATTTTACCAAGACTATAGTAATGAATTTATTCTTTATTTACAGCCAATTATCTTGTCTCTTGTACTCCAATTTATACGTTATATTACACGAACAAACAAAGCCGAATGCTATCAAATAGTTTGACAAAATAAGTCCAACTATGTCATCGTTTACAACCTGCTTAAAATATACAGAGCTTTTATCTCAACTGCGCCTCTCTATAATTAAAAAAAAGTCACTTTAACTACACAAACTTATGTTGCAAAGATATGTGCGATACGTAAGGGAAATCAGAGTTACCTTTGGTTGAACTTTTGCAAATAGATAACTCTACCGCCAAGATAAAAGATCCCCAAAGAGCTCCTAAAGACTTGGAAGCTTTGTGAGTTGGAGACTTTAAAACGTACGAAGGAATACTATATCTGTGAAATGTTCAAGATCAAAAGTAATTTAATCGACTTTGAATCAACAAGTTTGTTGATCTTAAAGTCCTATTTGAGTAACGATATAAATGTATCACACAACATATACAACTCGATCTTCACCAAGGTTTTGACTTGTATAAAGACCTCTTGGTAGCTATTTCAACTTATTTTGTTACACTATTATTTTTACGTATTTTATTTTGACCACGAGTATACAACTAAGCTCTATTGTTGGTCGGAAAACACGTTGAACTGTAGGTCCCGGTTGATTGATTTTTGACAACAACCGTTCAGCCTCATGCAGTCTTCAAACTCTGACTCTAGCGTGGTCTACTCAGCCTTCAGATTCTGTGACTCAGCCTATAGATACTTACTTTTACTTTACATATTTTTTGTTAAATACATGTAAATACATCAATCGCCATAGCTGTCACCGTAGCCTAATGAATACCTTTTGAGTCTGTTGTAAATGAACCGTCTTAATAAAGCCGGAGTAAAGTTGTAACTATATTTTAGCTGACCATAAATAGTCAGTATGAGAACATTTTAAAATTGGAAAAGTTCTAGCTGGAGGTAGGATCCGTTACTAAGATCTATAAATCAGCCAGTGGGTGGACAGCGAGCCGCACTTATCTGATACTTTGAGCCTTCGAGCTGTTTCAATAGCATCGGTGCACGCCCATAATAACAGATAAGTTTAAAAATTGTTTAGAAACATCAAGTTAAGACAAAACAAATTCGAGTATAATGATAGAGCTTTTGGGAACGATAATCTCACTTGACAGTTCCATCATCCATTAGTAGCAAACCCGCTCAGCTGTTACAGAGTTGAGTGTAGACAAACATACACACATACACTCAAACTTTCGCATTTATAATATTAGTATGATAATATTAGTATGATGGGAAAGTGTTTCTTTGTTCCTCTTTTACGCAGCAACAGAGCAATGGATCGAAACGATTTTTCCCTAAAAATAGAGGACCGGGGAGTGGCATGGAATACTTTTTATTTTAAAAGGAGTAGGTACTATGAAGTGGAATATTTCCTACTAGAATTTTTCCTCGATTTTATTGTTATGATTGGGCTTGTTACGGCCCAAAAGCTGTAAAATTCTTATGACATATTTAAAATACTAACTTAATTTAATTTTGCACGCCTATAAGGGATGTTAATGAGACATTATTAATAGAAAAATACAAGCAGTATTATCTATTATTTTTTGTATTAATAATGTTAATGTAAAACACTACAAATACAGTTAGACTGCCCAATGCCCATAGACCGTTGAAGGTCTAAAGATAATCCAAATGCTCAAGCCCAATATCGGCAGCAAACCCAGTATGCTGAATGAATGGCAATATTTATTTATGTTTATTTGTTCTATCTGATAAAACAAAATAAATTTTTGTGCCAAGAATTCACATCGTTTTTAATATGAAAATAAGTTTGATGAAATTCGAGTGCATTCACCTGATGACTAATAATAACTTTTTATTGGCATAAAGCCGGCACTGAAATTGCCAAAACTGGAAATGTAATGGGATTACCGTTGATCCGAAACGATGGAGGCCTGCCGTAGTACGTAATATAATTTATAAAATGCTGACGAGAAAACTTCCTAACTTTAACGACGCGATGGCACAATATTTAAAACTCGATAAAAAATGATATTTCTACTACATGTTAATATATTATGCGATATCTACTGGGTTACTCGAAAATGGGGTAAGACAAAAGGGGTTCATATTACTCATCATTATGGACAACTTTTACTGCGGGACCAACACTGAAATCGCAAAAAAATGCTTTTTCTTAGAAAGCGGACATTCACACTCGACGAAATGTATGAAGCAGCTGATATTTTTTCCCAGTTTCGGAGTTGGCCCCATAGTAAAAGTTGTTCACACTGATAAGTACGACGACATTCGATTATTAATATAAAATCCTCAAATGTTCGTCGTCCAGAGAAACATCCCGTATTTAAACAGGAAAACCTCCCAAAGTGATAGAAACAACATTTAAATATTTTGCAGTTTTATTTTATCATCGTTTTATGTATATTATTTCATCAAAAAGAAATCGTGGACTACCCGGAATCAAGGAAAATACATAAAAAGTACAACTTCAAAGAAAAATACTGTAAAATACAACTTTTTCAGTTTTAAACGAAAATAGAAGGCAAGGTGATCAAAGGACACTAAAGAGTCGACTTTGATCACCCAGGTGATCAAAATGGAATAGACCATAGTTATACAAGTGGAGCTATGGTAGGTAGCAGCGTTTCCACGGTGTGAATCGCTCAAGTGCTAAGCTTTTCGTACCGCGGTGTGAATCTCCCACGATATTTTTCATATTGGGTCCATTCGCACCGCGATGCGAATCGCCATGGTTTTTATACTGGGTGCATTCGGACCGCTGTGTAAATTGCCAAGATAATTATCGAAATTTTTGGATCCCGGTTTTATGCTGGTGGGTTAGAATAGTAATCCTAATCTCTCAAGCTTGATATCAAAAAACCTATCATTATTTTTATATTTTGATATCAAACCTTGGGCAACAAAAACTCGTATTTATTCCTCACGCAGCCTTTACGACAAGCAAGCAATAGAACCGGCGAATGTATCACAGGCACAATAAAATTGGATTAGAAAAGTGTACCTACTACTCATATAGTTTTCTTCTTCGCGGTTGATCGGTAAACCATGTATGAATCTTTATAAATCTCCCTGAGTTGTGATTACTGAGCTCAGATCAGACAAACAAGGGAGATATGGTAAGGTGGAGTGGCGGGTGCGAATGCATCTAACCCAAATCAGACTTGATGCCTCTAGTTGAAATTACCCAGCGGACGACCTTGTCGGCCTTTTGTACCGTACAAAGGACGAGGTTATCAATTCGAGTGTATGTTTTTTACGCGATTACTCCGCCAATTATGAATTGATTTTGATGTTTCTTTTTTTGTTTGGTAGGTCCATTTCTTTGGATAGGTCATTTTATTTTTTTATTTATTTATTTCAAATTAGCACCGCACAAAAACGATTTACACTAATGACATCAATAACATTTTTAAAAACACAAAATCATAACAAATGTCACAAGATTACCTACAATAAGCAAAATAATAATAATTAAAGAGATTAAATACATTCAGTCAGATAATAGTCAAATTAAGATGTCAAATAAATGTCAAACATACAATTTCAGATCAACAATTAAATGAATGTCAACACATACAATGTCAGATTAAAATTGGATAAATGTCAACATTCATAAAATCATACCTCATACCTCACACGCACCTTTTCACCTTTTAGAAATCGATGGGGGAGGCCTATGTCCAGCAGTGGACGCCCTATGGCTGAGGTGGTCCCATATAAATGTTATCGAATTTGATTTAGTACTTTTTGAGATATCAACAAAAACAAAAAATATTTACTTACACCCAATGACTGTTTTAAAAAGTTACATCAATGCCTACACCTTATTTCTTCTGAGATACACAGATGACGTTTTGATTTGTGGTTCCATGGGTTCCATCATGATATCTTTGTGTGCTTTGGGTAGTAGTTATCATGGGTTGCATTGAGCAAAAGTTTTGATGTGGACGTCAATCTCTGTTTGAACTGTCATCACAGAAACATTAGAACAAAGAAGATTGTATGTATTTGTAAGGAGGCATCATAATAATTATACATATACCAAGCCTATACCTACGTTAATATGTACCTATTTTTAAAGAAAACTACTTTATTTTTGAAAAGATTACGCAACCGTGTAAATTTTTTCTCATCGTGTGGAATCGATTTAAAAGCCTATCTACTTTTTAGTTTAAGTTTGTACATGTCGGTATAGTCTTGAAGTCGGTTATTGTATTTAAAAAAAACTTATTTACATGTAGACTATTAGTTAGTTCATTCGTGTCGCTGCAAGTTTCTCAGTGTGCGTGAAAAATGAGTAAGTGAGCCGTACTTACAGTTTTTCCGTTAAGCGGTTTAGTGGTGTAGTGAAAAAAGTGGATGAAACACGGCCACATTTGAGTACGATCAATAACAAAAAAAAAGTGTAACTGCGCCTAAATATCGGGAGCTCATTCCACAACCTTACCACGGTAAATATCCCGTAAATAATTATATAACTTTACAATCAATAATTGCACTAAGACATATCTCGTTTGTCTGATCTGAGGTACTGAGTATCCCACTATTTACATTATATTTATTTATCTACATTGTTGTATTTTCTTTTCAATACAAAATGCTTACGAGTAAATCTGAATATCCAATGAAAAATACCTAATGTGAGTACATATAAAAATGGTATCAAATATTCAATTTCTTGCTCGATTTTAGTTCTGTCGCTATACTATCGATGTTTAGACAAATCTCTGAGAACCTTTTTAGATCTCTATGTATGGATGGAATATTAAATTTACAAATCGTTAAGAAAATTCAATTTGTCAAGGATGGTCCTTACATTTTTGGTAAATACCTTACTTCGGAGTCCCTTTCGGATTATCCTGACCCATTCTGGGAACCTACTTTTGTGTTGAAAGTAGAACCAAATTTTCGTAGAAATCATTTAACATGATACTGTTGGTATTTTTGTATCTCGAATGCGACGAAAACTTAACAATTTATCAACAGATAATATATTTTACTGGCTTCAAAAAATTACGGGGTTAAATTCTTTTTATGTATATAATTCGGCTGTATTTTTTTTTTAATGTTTAGCTCTACTCAGATTTCTTTCATTTATGAAAAACCATCATCATCAGCCTTTTAACAGTCCACTGCTGGACTTTTAGCCTACCCCGGAAAGGGTGATTTATGATTTTTTTTGTTAATTGTATAGATATACTTCAGATTGGTCCCGTATAAATTTCATTAAAATCGGTTCAGTAGTTTGGCGTTAATCAAAATAACTGAAAAAATCGGTTACATTGGATGACAATATTATGTCATCCAAGAAACCGAAATTTATTTTATGAATTAGGAGAAGTCGGTTTTTAAATTGATAATTATTTAAACAAGTTCCTACTTAGAAACCTACTTTTTAGGGTTCCGTACCCAAAGGGTAAAAACGGGACTCTATTACAGAGCCGTCCGTCCTACTTTTAAACCGCTGTACCTTTCGAGCCGTAATAGGCACAGAAGAGAAAAAAAAATTACTTCTATTTTCTGTGGTAATAGGTATCCAGTTGAAATTTTCACAGATTATGTGATGTTACGGCGGATTAACTAACAAATAATAAAAAAGTCAAAAAGTAAAATCTATAACAAACCTATAACAAAGGTTATAAGGCCTATAACAAACATACAATAAACGTATTTTTTTAACGTATTTTTGTATTCGCTCTAATGTAAAAACGATAATATGTACAAGCGTCAAACTTGGCATTATTATACTACACACTTTAAAGTATAACAACAAATAATAAATAATGGCCAAGTACAAGACGGTGACAAATTATTGTTCATTACCAAGTTATAACTCGTAATTTCATTACTTGGACGACCTACTTATCATTTCTTTCACCGAAACAAACCACTATAAAATAATTTACTAATATTGAAGTCGGTGTTTTAAATTGATAATTATTGTATTTTGTGGTGGTACGGAAACCTCAGTGCGCGATCCCGACTCGCACTTAACCGACTTATTTTGTATAGTGTAGTTACACATGCATACCTTCGTTCCCTGTAACCCTGTAGATGTAGTTGGTAGGTAGGTAATAGATAAAAATGACTGCCTACCAAAAGAATGAAACTAAAAAACTTTACTAGCCAATTGCCTATATTTGTTAGTTTCAAAACCTATTCTCAAAGTAAGTTTAATAAAAGTTGCTCAGTTAGAAACAGTAAATTGTAGTTGGATAACTTTCCCGCATTGGGAGATAACATTGTCTTCTGTGACTTCTAATGTTTGGTTACGAAGCTCTATCGATCGCAACGAAAGAGGTCAAAGAATCTAAATAAGAGTATAGAAAAATGAATTATTCGGCCTCTGTTATTGTTTCGCAGCACAATCCATAAATCATTACAATAAAACGAAATAGCTATGACTTTTAACCAAGGACTTTTCCATCGACCCAATAAGGTCATGATACCCGATATATCGTCACAATTCCCAAATGCTACCGATATATCGTCACAATTCCAACGTCACATCGTCTACTCGTTTTTCGCATAGTTTTACGTCCAAACGAATGACAAATCTAGGATTTGATGTACTATTTTTGGCCTGCGGCTAGGTTTCCTCTTTGTGCCACCTGACGGAAAGTAACCCACATTTTTTAAGGGCCCCGGCAGTATGCTTTGAAAAAATCCGTATCTATTTGTAAGTATCTTCATTTTAACTGCCTTCAAAAAAGAAGCGGGTTATCAATTCAGTTGTATATTTTTAATAATTATGTTTTTTTTCCAGATCTTCCTAACTAGTAAACCTATTTGAAAAAAACATTTTAGTTTTATTTGTAAGAATATATTTTCATATTAATCCCATAGAAGTTTCATCAAAATAGGTTTTGTAGTTTAGTTTTTAAATCAAAATACTTGGAAAAAATATGACATTCTAATAAATGAAATAGCGTATTTACTAATTTTGAAATAGGTTTTTTTAGTTAATAATTATTCGGTTTTATTTCTACCCGCCTGACTTATTCCTCTACGTTACGAGTAGGTATATAATTGGTACAAGTTCCCTCGCAGCAGGAATAAGTCAGCCTAATGCGAAACCGCGGCCAAGTTTCACTCGTTCCTCCCTAATTACTTTTATTGCTTCTTTCCCCATCCATTCATTCATAAGATAGCCAACCGCTCATTTAAATTTTATATTTGTGTAATTTTTTCTTTCAATTAATTTTCAAACGGAGATCTCATCTTTAGAACAAAAAAGCTTAGTGTAAATAATAATTTACGGTTTGAGTAATTAACTTTTCAGTCCATTTCACTACGTCACTGACTTAAGGCGAGGTTTTCCCACTTTTAAGCAACGCTTATTACTACAGATGACCATAAGGCTTGGTTTATTGTATTAAAGTCACATTTAGCGGAGCAAAACTATGGTGCTTACACAGAGTCGTGCGTTTCGCTAAAAAATTTGTGGTTTTTCTCAACTTTTTCGATAATTATAGCTGTAATGTAAAATGTACCTTTGCGGTTTCCTTCATAATTATGAAATCTGTAAATTAAGATATCGCAGACGTCATTTAATAATTAGGCATCTGAACGAATCCAAAAAAAAAACAGCGAGAAAAGCGCATATCAATGGTACTTAATTATTTTTTCTATGGATAGATATGTCTTTGATCGTGTTTCGGTCTTCGGGGTTTCCTAGATAAAAACATTACATTTTAATATGACACCATTTTTATAATTTTAAGGTAACCATGGGAGTATACCAGGAGCAGTGATCTCACTCGCGCATTTGATGTTTTTTTTAAGACTTAATCTATATATACATTTAAATATATAATACAATGTCAACTTTTGAAAATTTGCTTGATCAATGAGAAAAACTTAAAAAAATTAAGTAGCGAAACGCACGGCGTGTGGAAGCGCCATGGTTTTGCTCCGCTAAATGCAACTTTAATACTATAAATCAAACCATATGGTCATAGCGTTGCTTAAAAGTGGGAATACCTCGCCTTAAGCATAATCTCATTTATATACTAGTAAATATAAGTACGATAGTTTAATATTCTGCTCTGAGGCATTAGGTTTTGGTTTTATGGGAATAGTCGTAGCTGTTCCGGTGGTTATTTTCATAAGCTGTATGAACCAGTGACTAAAACAAAGCAGCTACATATTATGCAAAACATGTCAGTTGGCTATTCAGCGACTACGCGGAATTTGTTGGAAGCTGACCCGGATAAAGGCGTCAAATTACCGACGTCAAATTCCTGCGTCACCTGAGCAGGGGACGGCTGGCGACGCCATTTTTATCCCATTCAGAGTTAATATTCCGTGGAAGTCCGCTGGGAGACCGTGTAACGGACACCCGCTGCCAACGAGCCATGTGGAAAAAATCACATTCAGTTTAGCCGGTTTCGCGATGCGCTTTTATTTGCGGAGCTCGAATAACTGAAATCATAACTGCGTAGGTTTTTCAAACATGAGCTTCGGAAATTCTGACCACTAGGATATTTTTGTAAAATTACTTAAGTACAATTAAGCCGTGGTAGCCTATTCGGGAGACCGCTAGACTTGGAAGCATGAGGTCGCGGGTTCAAATCCCGGGCTCGTACCAATGAGCTCTATAGAGTTTATGTACGGATTTTCATATTCAATGGCTTTTCGGTGAAGGATAACATCGTGAGGAAACCTGCATACGTACGAAGAAGAAATTCAATGGCGTATGTGAATCCACCAACCCGCAACTGTCGAACAACAATCATGTCATGTCAACAATCGCCCTTTCTGTGTAGGTCCAAAGTCCAGCAGTGGACTATTAAAAATGCTAATTATGCTTATACTAAATTACACCTTATTTAGATGCTAGTTTAAAGGGTATTTTCAACTTGCCAAAAAAAATGCAGATTGGTCAAATCAACGTGCTCTCAATTCACCTATTTAAATCAATTAAACTACCACATTTACATCCTACCTACATATATCACAATTCATTAAATTTTGTTTGTTATAGGTATGTTTGTTACATAAAAACTGTTTCTTTGACGAATCTCTAGTGTATTTCCGCCTTAACGTCGCATTAAGTACCTACAATAAAGAATTTAGGAGAAATTATTTTTGTTTTACTACTAACCTAACCTGAAACAAACATTAATTATACTTACTCGGAAAAATTCAACCTGTAATTAAATGAACTTTTTTATAGAGCGGAAATACACTAGAGGTTCGTTAAAAAAACAGTTTTGAACCTCCGCAACGCCTGATTCAAACAACTATATATTCAATTCAATTCAATTCAATTCATTTATTTCGGGTCTTAGGTATAACTAATATACACTTGACGACGTCATTTACAGGATAAAAATCACAATTTAAAATTAAAATGACACAATTATACAATACTAGCAGACCTGACAGACGTTGACACGCAAAGTCAAAATTACAAATCATATTTTTTTACACCTTGGGTTACATTATTGGAGTTTTAGTAAGGATCCCAATTTTTTTTTGAAAATATAATATAGCCTTTTTTATCCGGGGATAGTGCAGCTTCCCAACAGTGAAAGAACGCCTCAAATCGGTTCAGCAGTTTCGGAGCCCATTCAATGCAAACAAACAAACAAACAATTACATCCTTCCTCTTTATAATATTAGTATAGATAGGTACACATTATCGGCTTTAAAATGGCCTTGTCAATAATTTTGCAGCTGTAAAGAGGCTTTGTAAGATAAATAAAAATAAAAATTGAAAAAAATACATTAAGTACATAATAATTAAGTACATTACATTAAGTATTGAGTGACAATTGAAATTGAAAGCTATGTCGGCTATTATTCTAATTCTAAAGGCAAATTCTTCTGTAAAGATTTTGATACAGATTTTTTTTTTTTTTTTTTTTTTTTTTTATATTATGTTTGTTAAAGGTTTAATGGATAAAATAATATTTTAGATAGTAGGTACCTACCTTAAACTGAAACTGACGATGGCCTTCTCCAACTTTGTGCTACATTGTAACTCTAGGTGGATGGTAATTTTCTTTGTTACCTCCCGTATCAATTCAAATAAGATCACTCTCATTTCATTGCTTTTTCCCAGGCTCAGGCGATTTTTAAGGTACAAGGATGGTGAGGGATTATTGAATTATTCTTATCTGCTATAAAATATAATAGCATATCAGAGACAAAGCCCGGAATAATGATGTAGGAACTCGATTTTGTTAACGACTGATTTAACACAGAAATTATTTTCATACTAAAAGCATTATTTTGTGAAATCACGTCCACGGACGTGAAAATTTATGTAAAAAGGTCCAAGTTTGGGTACAATCGAATACTGATTCAATGCCGAATGAATTCAAAGGGAAGCATTGTGCTTACCATGCACCGACTGCATTCAATGGGCGCTCTGTCCAATATACTTCCCAATGACGTGATTTACATTTATTGCCCAATGGGAAAAGACTCAATTTAAAAGTCACACAATTTTATCTAGCAAAATGGTAAATGCAGCTGTAAGTAGATGCGTGTTTATATATCTAGCTGTTAGCATTTGCTTTCCAAATAAACACTAAAAGAAAACAAGCATGCAACAAACACAATTTAAGTTTCTATTTAGGTTCAGTATCCAGTTACTTAGTGGTTACATAATTATTTGAGACATTTAAGGTCTAGAAATTAGGGACTCGGAAGCTCACCTAATTTTCAAAAGTCTTTCAAAGCTGCTTAATTGAAATGCTGGTGTGTATCTGGCTCAACGCATGAGCGTGCATCACGCATCAGCATTCAGCGTGGTAAAGCCTCCAATATGCTGGGTACACTGCCAACTGGCACATTGAGTATTAGAATTCTCTTTAGACCATAGACTATGGGCATGCCAACTGTTTTTATTGATATTTTGTTTTGTTAATAAAGTAACTTTTTTACTAGCAAGTAGCTTCAAAAAAAAATTACTTCACAAGAAATATATGTGCGTCATCTTTGTCCAGAATTATTTATACATACTGAGATCAAATAAATTATCTTTTTAAAAAACCACAAATCACAAACATTGTAAGTTAATATGCTACAACAAAGAACAAAATAATATTTTTACACGGATTTTTATTATCAAACTTACATTTAATAAAAAAACATTTTAGTTGGTTTAGTTGTTTCCACCCAACTTCAAAATCCGTGTAAAAATATTATTTTGTTCTTTATATTGGCATATTGACTTAAATTGTTTGTTTTGTGATTTTTTTGAAGTATTTTGTTTTAAAGATAATTTATTTTAGAATTTTTCGTGAAAACTATGATAGTGGAAGGCTTAAAACCTTCTTTAACTCTGTTCGGAGCGAACTTGTTTAAAGATACAATTATTACACAACCATGCATGAATACCTCATTGTTTTGACTCGAAAAAAAGAAAAGTATTACAGTGATTTGTTATTGCGAAATTCGTAGGCACTCTAGCTATTATTTGAGCTAGTTTAAAAACTACTGATCCCTAATTAATTAAATTTTTGTGGAACCAGTTCGAAGGTTTCTTCTACATGATAAAATAAGGAACACGCAAATTGGTGTACAGATGCTGGCATAATCACTGTACATACATAAAAAATACGGGTCACATTAAGAACACCCCTCCTTTTACGAAGTCGGTTAAAAAATTAATTATTATAGTTGAAAAAACTAATCAATACGCAATAATTAATTAATGATACTCATTGAAAAAAACCAAAGAATCGAACGGTTTACTGGTAGCTATTGAAGAGTTTTACTATCCAGCTCCCGGCTCCATCATGCTATCCTTTTCACCAAGTGTAAATTAATGTATTGTCATCCGGATTACACAGACTTACAAAAATTTAAATCAATACAACAATTAGAAGTAGATGAAAATCGACTTCCAAGATTTGTTTACATAGTTCGTTATAGTTCGTTACAGATACAGTTATTAAACGCGTGTTTTAAAAAACATTAATGTAAGGTAAGTTAATTTCTACTAAATACAGACCGCATCATCGCTTAACATTAGGTGAGTTGGCGGACAAACGCAAGCCTATTACTAAATAAATGCTCACTAACTAGCTGGACCCACTTAGCCTCTGAAATGTTCCCTTTGTATTTTCTATCGCTTGTTTGTCGGGAAATGCCCTGAAGAGCTTTTTGATCTCATTTCTGCGCCAGACTTCTACTACCGAACATCCCGACACCGCCAAAAAGCTCACCCCCACATCTTGCAAAGTTGGAAATCCCACACCGTCTGATTTTTCCGCTCCTTTCTTCTGCGGACCTGCAAGGTATGAAATACCTATCCTTCCCCTAAAGTTCTTCCCGGCGAACTTCAACATGAAGCGTTTTAAAAAGGGTGCCTATAACTACCTCTCCGGGCCCTCAAAGCACCGACAATACCACTAGTGTTGCAAGTGTCCATAGGCAACACTTTTTGCTTACTATCGCAGGCGGACAGCAAGTTTGTTTACCGCTCAATTTATTAAAAAAGTTTGCTATCTAAAGCACAGTATAAATAAACAATAAGCTGCAGTCCTAATATACACAGAACGTTTCAGCCTCTCTTTTATTCTATTAATGTGCCATATATATAAACGCGGCGGCCGTTTAAAACTGTCCGACTGTAGTGTGGAGTTCAAATATTCATTGGCGCGTCGCAATAACGATAGCTTTTCACATCGCAGTGCTATTTGCGCCGCCGATGCTAAGCAAATTGATGCTCATTGCACACACAACCGCGATAACATCGTACGTCGATACAATAAACCGATTCGACGGTCAAATCTAATGTTACGTTGGTCACGTTCATTGGCAGGTGAATTTACAACGTAGCTTATACATTCATGGATGGCTATATGATAAACTAGCTGCGCCCCGCGGTCTCACCCAAGTAGTGATGAAAAATGGTGATGATGATGATGAAAAGTATTTGTCACTGTCCGGCGCTTGAACTATACCCATGGAAAAAATCAGGTCGATCCGTTGCACTGTTGCTGCGTGAAAGAGGAACAAACAAACCAACAAACTTTTCGCATTTATAATATTATAATATTTATAGGATATAGTATGATTATGTACCTACTTAGTAACCTTTCTTTCTTTCTTTTCTTCTTCCTTCTTTCTTCCTTTACTTTTGTTTGTTTTGATTGTCTATACTATACTAAGTTACCTAGTTTAAAGCTCTATTGGCATTCTTGTCAAATATAGACATAGAGGTTTATTCAGATTATGTATTATACAACGTACTAATATCGAATTTTAACAGTTTGGCTGTAACTGATCGGCAGTTTCAAAATCCGTAATGACCAACACTCTGAATAAGGCTTCAATATTTAACAAGATTTTGTCACACAGTGCAAAGCATGTTTTAAATAAATAAGGTTTTTCATATATAGTGCTAGATTAGTCGGTGACCGCATCTCTCGTCGTGCACTTGAATGCCTCACTTCATGGATATTTCTTCGGTGTAAATTATTGGGAAAAGGTTTAAAAATCAATTTTATAGGAATCGAGGATTCAGCATATTCTATTCATGATGTAACAGTATTTTGCACTTTATATACGAGAGATTGGAGCACAAAGCAATCAGTGCACACGTGTGGAGCAGCAAGAGATCCTAATCAGACGGTTGTCAGGGCACGCTCGAAACGTGACATGTCCCATGCCCGTTGTCCACCCTCATAAGAAATCACTCGACCCTAGACTCTAACACCTAGTCTTAAGGATGACAAATATCTCGACTCAAAACTATCGCTGTGCCAACCTTTACTCTACAATAAAGCAGAGTGGCCGACTCACTGCCTTTGACACGACACAATGAATAAAAGCTCTTAAGGAAAACTATTTATCTAGTTCAAAGACTTCATTGGACCTTTGAGGCATTAATTCGATACTAAGCTAAGTAAAAATTTCGCAAATACTAAAACCCTTTGACAAATACCTTATCTAAGCTAAAACCATTGTAAATATTTCGTAAATGACTAATTTAAGATTAATTACAAGGATCAAATAGTACGATGAATTTCTAGTAACCTCTCAAGAGCAACGTTTCTCCTAAAAGTTTTCACAAGAAGGTTTAATAAAATTTTAGATTCCACAGCAGGACATACTCGTTCACGACAATGCTCCGAACGAAACTAAGTCCACTGTGTTTTGACGGCATGGTATAGGCGAATCAGCTCTGAGAGGAAATCACGAATCTGCCTCTGTAAAAACCGTATCTACACTGCGTGGTTGCTTATATTCTGTACTAACAGAAGCTCCTTTTTATTTCGGAAAAGTTCATGGCAGCGGATGAGTTGGTTATACATAATAAGTAGGTGGTGTTTCTTGGCAGCTTCAGTGTGATTTCGCATCGTTGCATTACGCATTTTTAGCCTTAGCTTGACGAGCCTTTTAAACGTGATGTAGGAGCACTTTGTAGCTCAATAATGCGACTACATTCAACTTCCAAAGTGGCAGTGCGCCACGCTGAGAGCTCTCGAGCACTGTTCGCGCGAAAAACCACTCGATTCGCTGCGCTGCTGCTTTTTGTTTTTACGTCATCTTTATACTATTTGATGAGAAACAAAAAATCTACAACAGTGATAATTTTTTCCGGTTATTGATATATGACTTTTTATGAAACTCAATACATTCCTTAAAGTTTGAATGTTATAAACAGTAAAAAAACGGGTGTTTACCCGGATTGCGCAGGTTCAAATCCTGTCGACGGTATATTTTTTTTTTGAATCGTCTATATTATTTAAATAACAAAACCTAAAGTGTGAAACAATACTTCAATATAAAAAAATACTTTTAGTTATTTTTACTTTTGTAGTTTAGTATTTTTTGGGCTCCTTAGATCCCGGCCTCCACGTTCCTTCTTATTATACCGCGTAAAGTTATTGTCTTAATTGGAATATTTTTGGTTTCGTATAAAGCAAAAAACACAAACTACTGAAAATCATGGAATTAAAGTTGTTGTTTGATGTAGGGAAACTGCTTGCAAGAGGTTGTTAACTATTCATAAGTGAATTAACCTGAATACTTGATATTTTCATCAATTCTGGTAAAGTACTGTTAAAATAAAACAGTACCTTACGTGATCACCAAATTTCTATACATAAACATCTACCTTTAAAGGATTAAATCTGAGAAGCCTCTCCAGAAGAGCAATAATGTGAAACATAAAAGCTGTCTAACACTGTTTAAAAGTTGTCTGTTTTTGATTTCTACTTCGAAAGCAAAATTAATTTATTCGCGGCACGTCTGCAAATACAAATGCCTTATCAAGTTCCATAGCATCCAAAGGCTCAAGTCCCATGGCTCCCAATGCGTTCACAAATCCATGCGGTCTTGGATAAGCTGATTAGCAAGTTAAAAGGATACGCCGCCGTAACGAATTTGGGTGAATTAGAACGATCTCATTATCCACTTGGCGCTGGAAGCATCGCTTTGATAATATGTGCGAGAAAATGTGCCTACATACCCTTGTGCTGTTTAGATACGTATATTCAGTATAATTACGTGTGTACCGACATCAATCTTCATTAGGATGGGTCACAGGTGTGATGAAGGAGACTTTTTTCGAAGTTTTTAAAGAATCGCACAGAGGTAGTAAAATGTAAGAACATTACGTAGCTTAGAGGTTACCTGATTTTATGTTTGACGACTGAAAGGAGATTGTATATGCGTGTAGGGTAAGTGGTTCATCAGTGTGTATGTTTATCTGTTGTAATTTTTCTCAGACGCGGCTGAACCGATTTGAATGTGCTGTTTTATTTGAAAGCCTACTACTAAATTTAAAATAAAAAAACATTTTTATTGCTATTGTTCTTAGCTATATTTCATCAAAATTTGTTTACCGATTTTAAAGTTATTAGCTTTGTTCTCAAGTATTTTTAGTTTTAATTATACTTATTAAACATGAAAACAATTATAAAATAAAATGTATTTAGAGAAAAACAGGATAAGGCAGGTGCCCGTTTCTCATCCTATAGATCTGTTCTCTTATCCACAAGTTGTTAGCACAGTTTATTCATAGCTCCCTAGCATCAATGATCAATTTACCAACATCAACCCAATCCACATACTTAGTTTAATTCATTTTTGTTCACAAAAAGGCCTCTTGGTGTTGGTTTAGGCTCCATTGATGCCGTGTAAAGGTCAAGGCTTGTTCCGTGAATAGAAATTAAATAAGTAAATAGTCCTGAAACCTAGAAAACGCTTATAAAACTTAGTTGTGACCAAGCATGGAGCACCTTAGTAAAAAGTTAATTTCTTAAAGTACTGCCTGTACCCTTAGTATAAGTTTTGGTAGTATTCGAAAACTTTTTTCGTATTAGAGTGAAGCAATCTATACCGCCGATTACTACCGATTTTAGTTCCTCCGCGTTTCCGCTGGAGGCGCTTTACAACAATGTATGGAACAATAAGTAAATGAAAAAAGTTTTCGAATACTATCAAAACTTGTACTAAAGGTACTGTACTCTAGTTAAGAGCGAGTGTATACCAAAAAAAAAATCGGATTTCACCCGCGCGTCTCGCATCGCCCGCATTAGTGTGAAACACAACCACGGCAGCGCGGCAGTCGCGCGCAGCTCCAGTATACACAACTCGTGTACTTGGACTCGTCATGCGGCAAGGAGTAATAAACACAGGATAAGCGTAGTGTTGGCGTTTTGGCGATTAGCTGGGTTCGGTCGCGGCGCGCAAAACCGTAAATTGTTTATTTCACTTTTCAAAATTGTATTTGTTGTTTATTTTTTAACTTAATTTTTAAGTTTTCTACAATATAAATATAAAATTAATAAATTATATAAATTAAATTGAAATTACCTAAATTAATTTTCAAATTAAAATTTTACGCTGGAGACAGTGTCAGAGATCGTTAAACATTAAATCAAACTATACTAAACTAATGCTATGCTATGCCATGCTATGCTCTATACTATGCTATGCTACGCTATGCTACGCTATGCTACGCTATGCTACGCTATGCTACGCTATGCTACGCTATACTATACTAAACGAAACGAAATACGCGAAAGCCCGTTGGTCCAGTTGGTAGTGAACCTTACTGAGCTTGGGGGCGTGGGTTCGATTCCCATCTAGGACAAACATTTATGTGATGAACTTTTTCTGCTTGTTCTACGAGTATACCTGGTTGTTAATATCTAACAGATATATAACACTCTCATAATAAATTATATTCGATTTGAGACTTACGTCCTTTAGTTCTAAGCAACTATTCGGTCAAACGGCAAGTCCGATATTCAGTCTTATTCTGTTGCGCTTTGCATCTAAATAGCGAAACATGCTCCGTTCAACCTCAGTACCGCACTGTGCCTCAACGGGGGAGGACGCACGCGCTTGCTTTTCGCCTTGGTTTTATCTTCCGAGTGCGATTATATCAACACCTACTGTATTTTCAAACAAAGGATAATATAAAAAATCGATGGCTCGAACGCGACCACTTGACGCGGCAACCAAGTGGTGCCAATGAACCTGGTTGTTAATATCTAACTGAGATTCGCCACTGTCATTATAGAAACATTTTACTGTTTAAAGGCAAAGTTTATTTTTATTGTTTCATTCAAGAGCAATGTTTATAACCTCAAATAAGCCACAAATGACAGCACCAGCGAAGGTGGCGCCATCTGAGATAAGTTTTGCCGTGGTTTGCCTGTGACTTCTCATTACCCAAAATTTATGAAAAATACTGCGTTAGTTCCCTAATACTCACCCTGTGAAATCATTTACCACTGAATAAAACTCAAAATATGTAGTGATGGTCAAAATATTTTCGGATTTGAATTAAATAAAGAAATTTCGTTAGTGAAGCTACTTCTCAAAATCTTTGAAATATTGGTGCCGTCGTTTGGCTTTAGACCTCAGCAGCCATTAATCGATGACACAGACTTAAAATATTCAAGGATGGCTGAAATCTTTTCTTATTTAACGTCTTCACTGAAATATTGAAGATGTCTTCTAGTATTAGAACTGAACAATCTATAATCACCGTTACTGATTTAAAATATGCAAGGATGGCAGAAATATTTTACGATACAAGTCAAGATTCTCTGAAATATTAATGCTCTCATTTAGTGTTGGACGCAAATCAAGCAAAACCTCACCTAATCCTCAAAAAAAAAAACTCACCTATGTTTCCAACCAATTTGTTCAAAATATTCAAAAATAGCTATTTATTTTTTGATATAACTTCACTTTGCTGAAATACTGGTGGTGCCACCTAGCGTTTGATCTGAGAAACTCGTATTTTATGCTACTGATTCAAAATATTTAAAGATGGTACCACACTGTTGCACCGCACTGTTGTACCACACTGGTGCACCGCACTGTTGCACCGCACTGTTGCACCGCAGTGTTGCAACGCAGTGTTGCAACGCAGTGTTGCAACGCAGTGTTGCACCGCATTGTTGCACCGCAGTGGTGGACTGCAATTCAACCAGTATAAAAAAATACTGGTCGAATTGAAGGTAAATGAGAACCTTCCTCCTTATTTGAAGTCGGATAAAAAGGTAAGTAGTATTTGACTTTGACTAAGGTAAGTAGTCCCGCTAGTGTATTGTGCATTTCCCCTTACCAGCACATACCCGAGCCAACCCAACTGGTCAAACAGTAGGTACTTATGTTTTTAACCGACTTCAAAGAAGAAGGAAGGTTCTCAATTCGACAAGTATTTTTTTATACCGGTCGAATTGAGAACCTTGCCCCTGTTTTGAAGTCGGTTAAAAGCATAAGTACCTATTGTTTGACTTTCCACATTTTCATTTTTTTTTATTAGAAGCAGTTTTTTTGCTTCCATAATTACCAAGCTATTTTTTGTCTGTTAAAATTGAGAACCTTCCTCCTTTTGCAGAAAGCCGCTTCTCGTAAAAACGTGAGAAAATGTGGATGGAACTCTCAAGTCAAATTAACCATCACATTAATTTAAATGATTTTTAATTTTAATTTTGTAAAATTATAATGAACCTAAATTATTTTATAATGTCATTTAATTTTTAGTTTTATCTTTCTGACTCTCTCTCTCTGCTTCTCTCCGTCTCTCTCTCTCTCTCTCTCTGTCTGTTTGTCTGTCACAAAGAAACACTCCGACTCTAATAGTTATATTACTGAGCATACATAATAATGGATGCGTTACGGCCTAGTCATATCCATTTTATTTGTATCTATGTTATTTTTTCGTAGTAGCTTTACCCAGTCTGTGCTCTAAGGTCATTGGCACCACTTGGTTGCCGCGTCAAGTGTTCGCGTTCGAGCCATCGATTTTTTATATTATCCTTTGTTTGAAAATACAGTAGGTGTTGATATAATCGCACTCGGAAGATAAAACCAAGGCGAAAAGCAAGCGCGTGCGTCCTTCCCCGTTGAGGCACAGTGCGGTACTGAGGTTGAACGGAGCATGTTTCGCTATTTAGATGCAAAGCGCAACAGAATAAGACTGAATATCGGACTTGCCGTTTGACCGAATAGTTGCTTAGAACTAAAGGACGTAAGTCTCAAATCGAATATAATTTATTATGAGAGTACTAATTAATCTAGGTAAATTTTGTCTTAACACTGGAAAACGAACTATATTTTCCTTCGGTGAGTATTTATTTTAGATATGTATCTGAAGTACTTTCCAAGTAAAATCAAAAAAATTAGCAAAAACGCACCATTTTCAAAACATTAAAGTATCGAGTAAATATCTTGCTATTATGTTTCTGTCTTAATGGCGGAAAGAAAATTGTTAGCTTTTCAGCCATAAATCACCTTTTAACTGTTTTACACACAATTCGTTTACACTTGTTATCGCTTTTTTTTTTTTTTTTTTATGATTGACTTTTACTGTTGGCCTTTTGGCCTCTACAGCTTGACCGGACTAGGACACTTGTTATCGCTTCGAGGTTCGAGCAAAGAAAGAGGGTGATTGCAATGCAACCGCCACTTATATACTGTGTTCGTTGGCAGTCGACAAAAGACTGTCAACTGTCAACGAACACGTGTGAACTTCGCCAATACAGTTTCATTATAATGGTGTTGTTAGTTCATCTATCCATTAAATGATTAAACTAAAGTTGTTCTACATTCGGCCATCCGACTCAATTACACGTCCTCGTGTATACGTGTCATGTATTATATGATAATAGACGTTATACGTGTTAATTAAATGTGTACTTTACAATCTTATTTTGAAGTCTTATACTATCGTTTTATGTTACATAATATCAGAATGCAACTGCATACTGAAAAGCACATCATATCAGACTAAAACCGAATCTGGTTTAGTTAAGTCAGTACGCAACTGCGTACACTGTCTCTTACGCAACTGCGTACATCGGCTCTTACGCGACTACGTACACCGGATCTTACGCAACTGCGTACAATGTCTCTTACGCAACTGCGTACATCGGCTCTTACGCGACTACGTACACCGGATCTTACGCAACTGCGTACAATGTCTCTTACGCAACTGCGTACATCGGCTCTTACGCGACTACGTACACCGGATCTTACGCAACTGCGTACAATGTCTCTTACGCAACTGCGTACATCGGCTCTTACGCGACTACGTACACCGGATCTTACGCAACTGCGTACAATGTCTCTTACGTAACTGCGTACTGGAGGCTCCGCTGCAGGCTCAGCTGGCAGGTTCGACGGCAGGCTCAGCCGCAGGCTCAGCCGCAGGCTCGACAGCAGGCTCAGCCGCAGACTCCGCGGCAGGCTCCACTGCAGGCTCCGCTGTATGCTCCGCCGCAGACTCGACCGCAGGCTCGACAGCAGGCTCAGCCGCAGGCTCAGCCGCAGGCTCGACGGCAGACTCGACAGCAGGCTCAGCCGCAGGCTCGACGGCAGGCTCAGCCGCAGGCTCGACAGCAGGCTCAGCCGCAGACTCCGCGGCAGGCTCCACTGCAGGCTCCGCTGTATGCTCCGCTGCAGACTCGACCGCAGGCTCGACAGCAGGCTCAGCCGCAGGCTCGACGGCAGGCTCGACAGCAGGCTCAGCCGCAGGCTCGACGGCAGGCTCAGCCGCAGGCTCGACAGCAGGCTCAGCCGCAGGCTCGACAGCAGGCTCAGCCGCAGACTTCGCGGCAGGCTCCACTGCAGGCTCCACTGTATGCTTCGCCGCAGACTCGACCGCAGGCTCGACAGCAGGCTCAGCCGCAGGCTCGACAGCAGGCTCAACGGCAGGCTCGACAGCAGGCTCGACAGCAGGCTCAGCCGCAGGCTCAGCCGCAGGCTCAGCCGCAGGCTCGACAGCAGGCTCAGCCGCAGACTCGACAGCAGGCTCAGCGGCAGGCTCGACAGCAGGCTCAGCCGCAGAATCGGCGGCAGAAATTTGCATATATAACAATAAGTACACTAATCGGATATATAATCTGAAGAACTTTTAACATGAGCACAGTTATTTAGTAATTAGTATTAAATTAATCATTAGCAAAGAAATTATAATCAAGAAAACGCAAGGAATAAAACAGCCACTTTGTACAATAACTATTAATTAGGGCTCTAAAAAAAAACATGACTAGCAAACAGGTTTTGAACCACTTAACAAAAGACAAATTACACTCTGTGGACATGGGAAAATAAGAAGACATCTGTAACTTATTAATCCCGATTCTGATTTGTTAGCTTTTCAGCCAAGAAATCACCTTTTAACTGTTTTACACACAATTCGTTTACACTTGTTATCGCTTCGAGGTTCGAGCAAAGAAAGAGGGTGATTGCAATGCAACCGCCACTTATATACTGTGTTCGTTGGCAGTCGACAAAAGACTGTCAACTGTCAACGAACACGTGTGAACTTCGCCAATACAGTTTCATTATAATGGTGTTGTTAGTTCATCTATCCATTAAATGATTAAACTAAAGTTGTTCTACAAAATGAATTGAAAATTCACATATATCAATTATTACGATGATCGGATATTTGGTTTAGTTAGAATATCATGGCAAATTAGCATAAAATTTCGGCTGCCCCCTCTTAATCCTCACCTTCTTAATGATAACCGGACTCTAATGCACTGGGACTGGAATGCTTTGCCACCAACCTCGTTTCCTGAAAATAACCAGCTGTCTTTAAGGCCAGAGTGAATACCTTCCATGCTTACGTCACCGTCGCTTTCCATCAGGTGAGTTGGTGGACAAAAGGAAACCTATTATTTAAATAAAAATAAATATTTCGCTACTGTACTCAAACTAAATTAACTGAATCATTATCTAATGTGTTATCGACTTAATATATTATTTTGTTAAAAGTAGCTAGGTACTATTTCAAATATTAGTATTCCAATATCTATGCTAATATAATTTTAATATATTTCATAATATTGCAACAAAAGAACAATACCCGATACCTGGCTAAGGTATTGTTTATAACATCTCATAAAAATAAAGTATAAAAGAAGCTCTCTAAGATACTATGAAATGTAGGTATCTATTGTGAAAATTTATTCATTGGCTTTCTTAAGCAGTGTTACTTTCATCTGAAATTTATTTGTAGCTGTTGCTGCAATTACAGTTTATGGTTGTAGAATTATTACAAACACATTATAAACTCAGCCCTCGTCAGAAATACTGCGCCATATATTTCCTAACACCATTTCCATCTTCGATATTACCCTCTTTGCTATATTTTTAGAGCTGTTATTCGGAAAATTTGTTGCACTCGCTTATCGCAAGCGGTAAGAACATAAAAACCGTCCCGTTTTAAAATAAGAAACCATCGGATTTTATATAATGAAGATCTATTTTTTTTTTAAACGGAGTAAATTGTTCTCTCTGGGTGTGCTAATGCTTTGAGGTCGTTCACAATGAATTAACGTACATAACATTGCAACGGTCTCTGTCAAAGCTAGATATACAGTGAAACCACGCTTAATTAAACTTAACAAAGTTATTTAATTATGTCTCTACCATTTTTGCAATTACGAGCAGCAACATCCTTTATTCAATTGTTTTATTATCAATAAAATGATCGTACTGTCAGGGTGTTCGCTTTATTATATTGTCGCGTTATTATCGTGCACAATAACAAAGGCCGTTGAAAACAGATAAAAACGAAAGATACGTTATTTCCAGGGACAGTTGCGTTCTACACACCTAAGCATACAGGGCGGCACATGCTGATATTGTAAAACGCAACAAGGGTGTAATTTGGCAGCGCGTGGCGATGTTATCGCCAGCCTTTCCCTACTGATATCGCGTTATTTAATGCCGCTTTTTGGCACCACTCCTGCGACAACGGAACAATTGCTTTAGCATTTTTGTTTATACATTAATGGAGCTATTAACTTTAACTATTGCAAGCACTTATCTTTAAAACCTTGCAAACTGAAATCGTTTCAATATTAAGCTTCATAATCAAGTCTGTAAACATAAAGAAAATCAAAGGCAAAGTGGCGCTTAAATAGCAAGTACCTTATTTATGAAGTTTTTCATTATGAAATTAGACAGTTATCTATTGATTTGATTAATTTTCTAATAAATAAATATTAAAGGTCCAAACTATGCTAGCGCCTCCTGTAAAAAGTTCCTACCGGCATACCCCATTACATAAAGTTGCTCTATGTACCTATACATACACACACCATGAAAAATATAAAGCCATTTATGTACTGCTTATACTATGTCAGTATATTGATTCATCAATCAATTAAGGTTTTATTTAAATTGCAATGTTTGTATGTGTGTTTGTTTAGGTCAAATCTTGCAAGCTTAATTAAAATCACTTCCTCTTATCCTAAGGAGTTTAATTATTACGTGTTAGTTTATGGTAAGCATGACCTCAATCGACATCCAGAATTAGCTCCAGAGTAACTCTTCAACAGTCAACAGCACAGACACGAAATTTTGTGTAAGCACTTTATTATGATGGCTGGTTTTAAGTTTAACCATAACATGGTTGCTGCCGAAAGAAAAGCTAGAACAAGCTACAGAGAAAAGAAAAATTTGGTTGCTGCACTCAGGGTTGAGTCCTGATTAGGGAGCTCCTCAATCGTAGCAACTTGAAGTGGAATGTTGTATACGCATTCAATTATGATAACACATTCTAAATGTCACCATGACAAGGCTGATTACATATTGTTTGCTAAAATGAAAAGCTTTATTTTGTTATTGATACTCTTTTACCACAGCTCACCTGAAGTTAAGTGTTGGTGTGTTCAAAGATGGTAAACACGCTTGGCCGGAATGGGAACTCACGGCTTAAATTTCAAAAATCTCAGAAAAAGAAGGCAGCCTAAAATTTCAGAAGTATTTCAACACATTCTAATTTAAAATACTTGGAAAGAAACTCTTGAACGAGAAATCTGGAAGTTATTCGTTAAATATTTAAGTATTTTCGTATAAACTCATTCACCTGGCGTCTACTTAAAATTCTGAGGTGTCGGTGAGCAGACAAAGCAAACTTGGCCAAGTTGTCGGCGTCCTGGGAACATCGGCCCGACGTTTGACACCTCTCCACTTCAGAACAGACAACAATCACCTGGAGAACTTTTACACAATTTCTGGCACCTTGTTTCGAGTTACAGCGCGAGATATTTAGATATTTCATATATTTTTGTCTCTTTTTTGAAATCGTCCGATTGCTAACGTTTGACCGTGATCTTCGGTGTGATCGAATACGTTCCTAGTACGTTCCATACGGTGCCTAGTAATTACCTGATAATCTTGGACTTAAACCCGTTAAAATTGTAATTTTGCGGAAACACAGCCTAGGGCGAGGTGTTCCAACCGAGGTTTTCGAAATACCTACACCTGCACAGCGGACAATAGAGAGAACTATGCTCGGAGTTTCTTTGCGCGATTACATCCGGAACGAGGATAGTCGCCGAAAAACCACACAGACACCGAAATAGCTGTTCAGATTGGCAAGTTAAAGTGGCAATGGGCAGGTCACATTATTCGAAGAACCTATAACCAATAGAGAAAGGTTCTTAAGTGGAGACCACAAACCGGAACACGCAGCTTAGATAGGCCTCCCATTAAATGGACCGACGACATCATGAGTCGTGGGCTGCAGTGGCTACAGATGGCAGACTGTAGCTCAAAGCGGAGTTCTAAGGGGGAGGCCTATGTTCAGTAGTGGACGTCTTCTGGCTGGTGATGATCATGATGATATCTAAACCTAACTTTAAATTTTTGTTATTATTTGACGTCATGTGCCGTGTATGTACCATTAGTTATAAAACTTTTAATTGATGAACTACGAACTAGTTGGGCTTCCCACTGCAGTCCAAGCCGTACGTAAAATTAATAGGTAGTAGCGAACGTGCTTAGGATTTAGAACCAAAACTAAACTGTGAGAGAATTCGTAGTTTGGTAAACATTAGAAACATGAGAGATAGTATACTTTTTTATACCATTTCATTGATTATTAAGTAAGATTAGGGTTAAATGAACCAATATAATTGTCGATAAAATACGTGTTAATATTTTATCTATTCGAATGGAAATTGGTAATATTTCATTTACCATCAGTACAAAGTCAACGTTAATAGATAAATTCAGAAACGTGCCTACATTTTTGCAGTTACTGGGATTGTCTATGGTATCCTAAATTCAAAACGCATATTTGTCCGCTATGCATCTTGCATACGACGCATCTAAGTTGCGCAGCTATCTGAAAGCTTTTGAGCTTTGATGAGCTTTGAAGCTGAAAGCTATATCTCAGCTATAAAAAGATGCAGGTATTATTATCATTATCTTTAACTAGTGGACCGCCCCGGCTTCGCACGGGTATTTAACAAAAATATAGGTAATTTTTTTACACCTTGGGTTACATTGTTAGAGTTTTAGTAAGGATCCCTATTTTTTTTTGAAAATATAATATAGCCTATGTCATATAGTGTAGCTTCCCAACAGTGAAAGAATTTTTCAAATTGGTTCAGTAGTTTCGGAGCCTATTCAATGCAAACAAACAAACAAACATACAATCAAATCTTTCCTCTTTATAATATTAGTATAGATATGTGCATCCTACTCTCGCACGCGCGCCCTTGTTTTATGTTGAGTAGTTGACGTGCACTGTGTTCAAAATGCATTAGATTGTGACTCATATGCTGATTCTGAAATTATCATTTCATTTTACATAAAGAGAATTACAGCAAACGTAACTGTGTATCTAAAGAAAGGGTATTTAACCAGTGTGTGTTGCTGTGATGACATAATATGGTACTGAGAGTTGGAGTATGGTACTCAGAATTGCACAACGGGCAATGGTGAGAGCTATGCTCTGAGTTACTTTACGCGATAGAAGTCGTGGGCATCCAGTGGATGCAGATAGCAGGCAGCCGTTCGGTGTAGAGTTCTAAGAGGGAGGCCTATGTTCAGCAGTGAACGTTCTGGCTGATGATGATGATGAGCAGTGTACCTATTAAACCAATAAAAATTTACTAACTAGGTTGCCGCAGCATCTTAAAGTACTCATTACTAGAAGACAGTTCACTTCTTCATATCCTATTCTGTACATTATCCTGGTTGCAATCTGGACTAGTGCATGTTCTTCTTCTTCAGTTTATTTCTCCAAAAGCATCTAGCCAATTGTTATCTATTCGATATCACTACATAAAACTTTTGATAATACATCTTTGCCTCGACTTCGTACGCGTACTTTCATATAACCTTTCAACCACCTTAATTCGTTCCTGGCGTAAAATCCTTTCTTAGCGAATGTCTACATCACATGGAATTTGAAAAAAAAAACAAGTTAAAGTTATTCAAGGAATTTTATGAAACAGCTGATATTTTATTCGCGATTTCTGGGTTGGTTTTCATAATACTTACAAGTATAAATATTAAAATATTTTTTCAAACCCCCGATAAAACCGCTGATCATCTTCAAACAGCTGAACAGATTTTCTTGATCATAGCAAAAAACACTTTCGATTCACACCTTTAAATTAAGTATAAACCAGCCAAGTGCGAGTTGGGCTCGCGCACTGAGGGTTCCGTACTACCACATAAATTGTTAACTACTAAAGTACAAAAAAGTAGTGCAATTATTTATTACAATACAATACAATATTACTTTATTACACACCGAAAATACAAATGAAATGTTTATTATATGTAGTTTTATTTTAGAGTGTGTACTATATAATCATGCCAAGTTTGACGCTTGTACGTATTACCGTTTTAACCACAGAATAGAATAAATAATTGTTTAAATTAGAACGGCTGCCAAGGCATTTTTGTAAGAAATTTGTTGAAGCCAGTTCGACCCATAAGCATAAACGAAACGTCAGTCATTCGAAATCAGTTAGCAACTGTGATGCGGACAAAGAACTTTGAGACTAACCCAAAAAGGTAAGGTCCAAGTTCTTTGGGTGCTGAGTTCGACGCGTTGACATAAATAAGAATGTTCAATCAAGGTTCACTCATAATGCCTGGTGACAGATTTTCCTTCTCATTTCCGTTCTATTTACTTCTCTTTTCTGTGGTATTAACACTAGACCAAATACAAAAATACAATTTAAAAAAAATCGTTTAAGTGTCTTTAGTTATTACTTTTTGATTTTATGATCATTTCTTAGTTAATCCGCTGTAACGTTACATATTCTGTGAGAATTTACAAATGGCTATCTATTACGGTTCGAAAGATACAGTCGTTAAAAGGTAGGACGGAAGGACAGATATACGGACAGACAGACAGCGTAGGCTTAGTAATAGAGTCCTGTTTACACCCTTTGGGTACGGAACCCTAAAAACTAATTTTAAGTATCATCATTTTGGGGGCTACGATGCCACCGACAGACATACAGATACACACGTTAAACTTATAAATTTACACCAGTTTGCATCCGGGGTTAAAAAGTAGTCCATAATGATGAGTAATATTCATGATGAATAATATTCTTTTGGCTTGGTAACACCACCGTTCAGTGTAAGTTTGAATAAACTACGATTAACTCAATTTTAAAACTGAAAAAAGTAACCAATCTAACAATTAAATCCAGTCAGTTATCCCGTTGGTCCAGTTGGTAGTGAACCTACCTTCTGAGCCTGAGGGCGTGGGTTCGATTCCCACGTAGGACAAACATTTGTGTGATGAACATTTGTGTTTGTTCTATATCTGGTTGTTAATATCTATTTAAGTATGTATTTAAAACTATATATGTATGTATATCAGTCTCTGGCAGCCATATCACAAGCTTTGCTTAGTTTGGGGTCAGATGACCGTGTGTGCAAAAATGTCCCAAAATATATATATATATAAATATAAATTAAATTAACAGTATTAACAAATACAGAGCGAGGAGTTTGGCGCTCCCATGGGCAGGGACAGTTTGTCGACCAAAGCTGACCGGCCCTCTAATTGGATTAGTTCAGGAAACTTAGCTATGAAATGCTATTCCTCTAAGAGATACATCTGAAAGAAATAGTTAAAAAGGCACAGAATAACAAAAAAAAACAAAGTATTAAATAAATTCAGGAACAAGCAACTGATTAGAAGTACACCACTAATGAAGTCACTCAGCATTTACGTATTTAAAATAAAAGCTTGAATAATCCTTTAAATGTTAGTCAAACAGCCATTTAGAGGCAAGAACGTACAATAAAATTATTCGCACAACACTTTTAACGAGCCCAAAAGGTGTACCTATATAAAACTAAAGGTAAGGGTGTACCTGCTACTTTCCCAAAACAATAAGGGAGCCGTTTACATCCCGTAAGCGTTGGATTCATTGGGCCCTCGAATATTTTCATATGAAAACATTTTCTTATGCAAAAATGTACCCACAAATCTCGCAAAATGTATTCAGGGCGTTATCTAGTCGAAGTTACGGAATTCGGACAAAGACATCACCAAGTTCTGTCAATTGAGATAAAGGGATGTAAAATTACGAGGACAGTTATGTCGGCAGTAAACCAACTTTGTGTACCATAAACTTTAGCTAACGAGATAGGCAAGGGGTTTTGACGTGTAATATGGCATTTACGTTGATAGATTGATTGGTTTCATACTCATGTACACTCATATTTGTTAAACGCGCACGCTGTTGTATTCCGTGGCTATAAATTATTAATAATACGCGTTCAATTCGAGAAAATGTATTGCAATTCAAGTATTTTACGAGAGTTGAATTCAATAAAATATAACCTGTTCGTAGCTAATCGCAACCAATCCGTAGCACTTCGTAGCGAACCCGTAGCCGTAGCGTAGGTTTGCCGTAGATCATGAGAATGCACAGCCAGACGCTGAAATAAATTTACTATCGAACATAAAGTATCAATAATTCTGATTGATTTGATTCTTAGCTAAGCTGTAAATACTATTTTGTATTACAAGAATTTCAACTTTTATAGCTACCTTAAAATTTTGTTAAAACTTCAATTAAACCCAATCATTTTCCTTTGTCTTCGCATTTCAGCTGAGCATTTAACTATTTGCTGGTTTTCCAAACAAATGACGAGTTAAGTAACAAAGAAATCTCTGTGATTTATTAACCCAATTACGGAAGATAGGGCCCGCCATGCTATTGTCTGATCAAAACACAATTCTCCGAATCATAAATAACAGGAACAATAGTCAATAAAATTAGATAGCTATGGCTTAGAAATTGGCTACGAAAATAAATAAGTTCCTGAAGAGGATATGAGATTCCACTTCATTGGGATAAGCCGACTATATTCTCGTTCATATCAGATAAAAGTATGTAACAACTGCCAGCGCTCGTGCCATCGCTCACCGTACTTCATACACAGTCATAGAGCTTAATATCAAGAGAGGGTGATCCTTTAATAATATAAATCATAAAATAAAAAATAATAAATAATTTATGAAAAAATCATAAATGAGGAGATCCGTAGACAAACGAAAGTCACCGACATAGCCCACCGGATTAGCAAGTTGAAGTGGCAGTGAGCAGGGCACATACAACGCACAACAGATGGCCGATGAGGCCGAAAAGTTATGGAATAGAGACCACGGACCGGTAAGCGCAGCGTAGGACGTTCACCCACAAGATGGACAGACGATCTAAAAGAGACCGCAGGGAAATGCTGGATGCAGGCCGCTTCCAACTGGCCCTTTTGGAGATCGATGGGGGAGGCCTATGTCCAGCAGTGGACGTCCTATGGCTTAAATGATGATGATGATGATTATATGTTTGATATTAATAATAATGCGACGTGTAACGACCGCGCACCAACGAAGTCGGTGTGCGACTGACTTTACACTGGTGTGCAGTATGTTTATTAACACCACTGAGTTGGAATCATTGGAAAACTTTATTCACCCGGTCCTTATATATTTACTAAGTCAATGTTTATAAGACAAGTGAGGAGCCGCCACTTGCTGCAGCATTCAAGTTAGATTCTATTTTTAAATAATTTAAAAGTTTTTCTTGCAACTGAAAATATTACGTCGACCACAGTCGGCGTATTTGGAGCTTGAATTTTCAGAGGGAATTGTAGAGGCAGCTAAAAGCACAAATTAATAATGAACTCTACACACGAAACACTTTTTGTGCACAGAAATACACTTTTTCGGAATAAATTTTAGTTCTATCCGTTTAAATTAGACGAGCATGTAGGTATAGCTAAAGAGATGTAAAAACGCGTTAGGCATGTATATTGATCTTATTGATAAAATCACTAACAAAACTAAAAATTACTCAACAAACTATGATTTAGTAAAATTGTTAACAAGCAATTTAAATTATTAGAGCTATGGTGACCAACCGGTAGCATGTGCGCCATATGACATCTACCGACACGCACTATGCCAGAATTGTGGATTAGCACTCTCTCTCTCTCTCTCTCTCTCTCTCTCTCTCTCTCTCTCTCTCTCTCTCTCTCTCTGAGAGAAGGCCTGTGTCCCAGCAGTGGAAACATGGTAGGCTCATAATGATGAATTTAAATGATTAACCAAGAAATCTAAACTGCAAAATATGCTTGAAATTGTAATGTTATAACGGCGGTAGTGAACGAAAATGCTGCTGAGTAATGAATAATTATAAGCTTTTCTAGAACTCGCAACGAGCAGTCGGCATCTAGCGGTCCACTTGAAACATCTCTGCCGGCGCGGCCCGCCCCCGCCCGCCGGACGAATAAATAAAAAATAACCGCTCCACTTCCAGTGAAAACTACTTTTAAAAGGTTCTATACAGGTTTTGCTACCGTAAACATATCTAACTAAAATTGTGATTGAGTAAACATTTATCTCACTTCCATCTCATAGGTATACTTACCAGAATAAGAGAAGTGGTGCTATAAAAATCGAGGTATTTAAAAGCGAAATACCACTAAGTGACTGCCAGACAGACTAGATTCTCGACTACTACTTCTCGACACGACTTCTCGAATACTACTTGATCTGCGAAGCTGAAATTTAGCCGGAGTATTTTCTGGAGTATAAACATTCGCTAAGAAAGGATTTTTGACAGACAGTCTTATAAATTTTTTGGTTAGTTTAAGCATGTTTGGCAAGATTCCTTTGGAGGGGTCCGCTGTAGAAAAGCATTTTGCGAAAGGGCCGAATTAAGGGGGTCAAAAGGGGGCTGACAGTTTATGTGAAAGTCTAAGTCTACGCTACTATAAAATTAAACTATATAATTATGTATGTATATCAGTCTCTGGCAGCCATATCACAAGCATTGTTTAGTTTGGGGTCAGATGACCGTGTGTGAAAAAATGTCCCTTTTTTTTTTTACATCGTACTAGGCTAACGTTTGACCGCGATCTCGCCTGATGGAAAGCGATGATGCGATCGAAGATGGAGCACCTTTGCCCAGTAATAACCTATTAACCCTAGACTTGAACACTCCAAGATTGTAATGCTGCGGAAACACAGACAGGGGCAAGGCGTTCCATTGTTTTGCTGTTCTAATTAAGAAAGTGGAGTCAAAACGCTTGGTGCGAATAAATGGCATTTCGACTAAGTAAGGGTGACGCTTTGGCGTTCGTCTGGACGTCCGGTAATGAAAAGGTATTTATTTATTATTATTATTATGTATTCTATGCCGCGGGCAATAACTAGTAGAATATAAAATTACGAAACGTAATAAGTGGATTATTTTAACTCTAAAAACAATCACTTTGTAACCTATTTGGTTTGTAGAGTTATAAGTAGCAGAATTGATTGATTGTTTGATTGATTAACTCTTTATTGTTCACACCATTAAATTTGATACAGAGGTGATTAAAGTTGATACAAAAAACTCTTAAAAAATAGTGTAACAACAGGCGGCCTTATTATAAACTATAATATAAAGTATTAAGATTCAGAAAGTAAAAAAAAAAATTATAAACAATTTTTAGTTTCTATCTATGACTAAATCGTCGTCGTCGTCTGTTCATCATCTTGGACCAAAGTGCTTGGGAAGACAATTCAAACAAACCCAAACTCGACGGGGTTACGTCGTTTCGCTTAGGAGTTCCTATGGCCACCTTCTGTCTCCATCATTACACTAGTTCAACACAACACATAACATAACACACACACACACACATTTAATTGTCACCGTTACATAAATATATTAAATTTCATCTCAATCGTTGGGGATAACTGGACAAAAACTCAGATGCTAAATTTGTCCCACACATATACACGTACACACTAACTAACAGGGCAAGTTAAATAAAAGGTAGTAATTGAATAATCACGATTCTTTTGAAAAAATTATTAAGTCCAAAGATCCATGTACGATCTTATTTTGTATGTATCAAGATTTCACCCTGACGGCATAACCCAAAAATTCTGAAACAATCTAAAATACTATCCCACAAACTTTTAAAACTATCGCAACTTACTGGAATACAATAGTTTCCGAAATACGGCCGACCAAGTACCTGTGCGATATTTTAATGAACAGTTGCTTTCGTTCCGCTCCCGTAAAACAGGAACGAAATAATTTACGTTAACACCTTTAAAATAATTTATGACTTGAAATATTTCAAAAACGCCCGGAAAGTAAACAGAAGTGCACTTGAGTCCATTAAGCGCAAAGTAACATCTTCCACTTTTCAGCTTAAAATTTTATCTCTTAATATTCTGAGCTAAGAAATATCACCGAGGCGAGTTCAGTATAGAGTAGTATGTATTAGTGGAGGGAAACTAGGTGTTATCCGAAGCAAAGTAAGGTCGTGACAGCCGGCCCGTATGAATTATTCAGGGTTGTTGAATGCAGAGTCGGGTGCGCGACTGACCACACCCTCCTTACAATGGAACTGCTGTTAATTACACGTTAATTTCTTCTTTCATTGTGACTGTCAGAGATTAAACTTTATGTTTCTTTGACTAGGGAGAATACCTCATCTAATAACTTAACGCAATCATATAATATAATGATCAATCGGACAATACTAACCAATGAAAATAAGGAGGTGTTTCTCCAGTCAACGCGTAGGTATGTTTTTCGACAAGCTTTTATTTAAATTGCAACGTTTGTATGTTAGTTTGTTTGTTTAGATCAAGTCATGCAAGCTGAATTAGAACCAGTTTCTCATAACCGACGTTGCTGAAATTTTGCAAACATCTTTAGTACTGGTGACAATACAATAATAAATTAATGGCTGTACTTTTAAAAATAACTTGTATATAATATTTGTGCTGTTGGTCTTAAATAAAGATAAAAAAAATATATGCAATAGCCAATACAGTAAAAAAAATATGGCCGCGGCCACTAGATGGCGGATTGATTTTTTGACAACTTCCTTAATCACAGAAGACAACACACCTTAATATAGGTTTCGAATTAATATGGGAATCAAATGAAAGGGCTTGAAAGTGAGTAACATTAAACTAAATTTAATATGGCTGCTGCTCCAATAAGTAGTTTATACCGGAAATCATAGTTCCTATAAATTCGATTCGATTCCCACGTAGGACAAACATTTGTGTGATGAACATTTGTGTTTGTTCAATATCTGGTTGTTAATATATATTTAAGTATGTATTTAAAAACTATATATGTATGTATATCAGTCTCTGGCAGCCATGTCACAAGCTTTGCTTAGTTTGGGGTCAGATGACAGTGTGTGCAAAAAATGTCCGAAATATTTATTTATTATAGGATAACAAGTGAAACCGCGGAGCGCTGCTAGATGTATATACAAGTAAATATATATCTAACTAATTGATCATCATTTCAGCCTACCATGTTCGCACTGCTGGGAACTCAGGCCTTTTCTCAGAGAGAGAGAGAGGATGGGCTCTAAACTACCAAGTTTGGCCAGTTGGCCCAGAACATGTTGGAATGTCAAATTTCTTTGAACTTTTGAGGTTCATGGACATATTGGTTTCCTCAGGATGCGAATCACTTGATGCGAATGTTTACTTAAGTGCATAAGAAGGTATTAATAAAGATTATGTTGTTAAAACTTCTAATGTCATTTCTAAAGTAAAGTAAAGTAAAGTAAATATTTATTTCTGAAACGGTTTAACATTATAATTATATTGTATACATAGCCACAAATAATATATAAACTAGGTTAAATTGAATTAGCAGTGGGCCCCAAACTCGGCTAGGCCGGTATCTTGGTGACCCGAAAAAGATTTTCCAATTTTAACTTAACGCGCGCGCTTAGTAGCCACAAATACAACTAAAATACTTAAATTAAAACTAAAGTAGGTAGATTAAGAGTACGTTCAATTAAAGTTAATTATGTTATGTTAATTATGTTAAAAATAAGGTACAGAGGAGTTAAAATATTACATAACTTCAAACCAATGGACAAAAAAGAAAAAAAGAAATAAAAACAAAAACAAATCTGTATTTGAGGCATTGCTTAATAATGTCTCAATCACACCTGTGGGCGACTGGATGTATTTGTGCTGGTGCGATTAGTCTAAGACGTATGCTTGATGTGCTCGGATGGAGCAACTCTGCGTAGCACCAGCCACAATGTCATTTCTCATTTCACAGAATAACAAAATCTCAATCAAACTGAAATTAAATATCTGTAAGAAGCAATTCAGTAGGACGAGCAATTACCGAGCGGCTCGGTGTAAAGGAGTTCTCGACGCTTAGTGGGGTAGGTATTTCACTAGCTTTGTTTGCGGAGTGGTTTCTTTCGTTAATTCGTTCTCCTCGGAGCAGGATTGCAACACTCAGCTTTAATTTTATGAGAATTTAACTCGCCTAGAATGGACTTTACGGATTTTTTATTCTTGATCTACTGAATTGTGTTAGCAACTAACGTTTTTTTCAACTAACGAAGTTTTTTTTTTTTAATATTGGGGATAGATCTACGTCCGCCGTCCGGCCACCAACTCGCCTGATGTTGGGAGATGATGTATTCGAGAAAACTATCCAGTTCCACAACATTCTTAAATATTTTTTATATCAATCTTACATTGAACTTTCTCTCGTTGTCTTTTCTGTAAAGGAAAATGAGAGCATTGAAATATTGAAGATCGCTATAAAAATATGTGTTAAATGTATTTAAAATTATAGCTATAAACATGCGCCTTTTACCCGTTGCGTGAGATCTACGTCAGTAGGCCAGCAGTATCCAAGTTTAAAGAACAAAAGAATGAATTGCTCAGCGGGAATGGATGAATAATTCATCGGCGGCCGCTCTCAGATACGCTGTCAGATCCACGATAAAGACTGAGATGCTCTAACTTTAAGTACTGGAACTTACTCCATTTCACGCGTGATCTATTTAACTTCCCATGAAGTAGCGAGTGGAAGCAATGAAGGAAGGAACACGTCGTAAGGAAACCAGTATAATCAGAAAATCTAACTGTGCCTCTGTCACGGGGAAACATAAAGCTGGCTGTTTACGCGCTAGCGTTCTTTGCAAATATGATTTTTTAAGTATTGTACTTTCGATTAGAAATAGTTATTCGAAAACTACAACTATAAGAACTCGAGACTATAAGAAAATATTTTGAAGCTGAGGTTGCTATATATATTCAAAGTGTTTGTATTGGCTAAGTCGCCTGCCCTATTGTAAGAGTTTGTCAAAGCCGCCTTAAGGCCGCTCTTTTCCCACTTTTAGTAATTCTAGTCATTTTAGTTTTAGTTTTTCGATGTCCGTCCTTAACTTAAAATTATAAATATGGTATCATATCAAAATTTTGTGTTTAATGTAGGAAACCGTAAAGACCGAAATACGATTAAGAAAATTTCGCTCCATAGAAAAAATATATTAAAATAACACTGATATGCGCTTTTTTATTTATTTATTCAAATACCTGTTTGCCAAATGATGTCTACGATATCTTAATATACAGTTTTCATAAGTATAGAGAGAACCGTAAAGTAAGAAAAATAACTTATGAGAAAATCCTCAAAAATAGAAGTAGCGAAACGCACGACTGTGTCTATGCGCCATGGTTTTGCTTATATAAAAGTAGGAAAACCTCGGACATCGCTGAATTGTTGTTGTTATAGGATAAATAACCAGGGCAGGATGTGTCATCCGACCTACGGCAGCGCTCAGTTGTAAATGCCACTCACGAGCACTTATCTAAAGACTAACTGGTCACCCGTTGCTTAATTTCGGTATTATATTAGAATTACCTACTATAGGTGTATTCAATATGCTATGAAAACGTACAAATTATTATTAAGCTAAAATAAACAGTAGGTACTGTACTTTTGTGAAAAAAAAAATCTAGAAAGCAGCTAAATGTACTCCACAATCAAATCGTCATCATCATTTCAACCATAGGACGTCCTCTGCTGAATATAGGCCTTGCCCATCGATCTCCAAAAAGGCCGGTAAGAAGCGGCCTGGACGTCCTACGCTGAGCTTACCAGTCCGTGGTCTCCATTCCAGAAACTTTCGGCCTCATCGGCCATCTGTTTATCGTGTGTATGAAATTTGTGGTGTGAACAATAAAGAGTTTATCTATCTATCTATCTATCTATCTATCTGTTCTGCGTGCTATGTGGCCACTGCGCCATTTCAACTTGCTAATCCGGTGGGCTATGTCGGTATCTTTCGTTCTTCTCCAGATCTCCTCATTTCTGATTCGATCTCGTAGAAACCCCGAGCATATACCTCTCTATAGCTGGATGTGCGACTTTCAGGAATAAAATAGTTTTAGTAAAATATAACCTACTTAATTTCCCCTAATACTATTAAATCAATGAGTTGTTAGATTTGTTTAATAAATTTCACCTTACAGAGCTTCCTGTTGGGACCCGATACCCACGTAAATGTATTTACTGCTACAATTTTAATTAAATGCTTTTATTGGAGCTGGGGATTAAAGGGGTTCGTAATTAAAGCTTGCCAGGATTAACAACCTTTGTCTACTACAATTACGATTTATGAAGTTACAGTATGAAAATAGGAAGCTGCAGAAATCGTTGAAATAAACATAGCCTTGTCTAGTGCTTACTCTAGCTCCAATCTGTTTTTTTAGTATCTAAAATTAAAGAATACAAAACAAAACATAATATTATATTGACAAACTTAGGCCCAAAGCTGACATAAAAGTGAAAATGATGCAGTGGCACTGCATACAAGCTATAGATAATGTCAATCAGATTTTTAAAGATCAATTTAAAAATCTGACTTCAAACTACATTACATTACGACTAAATTAGTAACTACGCAATTTCGTTGCGTTTTCTTTTCGTTTACTTGGATGACATATATTTTTCAGTTATTTTGATTTAAAAACTAAATTACTGAACCGATTTTGATAAAATTTCTATCGGATCTAAAAGTATATCGTTTCAAAAAATAAAAATAATTTTCCAAATATGTTTAAAAAGTGAAAAACAATAAAATAAAATAAAAATAATACGAACAATGACTGTTTTAAAAAGGGGGAAGACGCGTGACATCCAAACATTGTACCCAATAAATATGGCTCTGTTTCGGCTCGTCGAGTCAACGGCAACGTTGACGTCTACACTGTAAACGTCAACTTCACCGCTCCACTATACACTACACTAGACCATAGAAGTGACATTTAAAGAAAATTCAGTTATTGTTTTTAACTATTTACGAGTGAAAAATAATGCCGTGAAACTTGTTTTTTGTCTTCGAACTGTTGTTGCACTTTGTGAAAACGCAGGAAGTAATTTTTGCTGCTTTATTTCACACAATTTTAACAAGTAATTCATGTGCTATCAAAACGACAGTTCGATTGTGACTGAAGTCGGTTGTGCCCGGGAGCCCAATTTATGCGGTCCACGTCAAGTAGTTCGTCCCGTATCTTCCCCTTATTTACTTACAATGAATACGAACGACGATTTTTCTTTTGTAAAAAGTTGCCAATCCTAACTGCGGGACAATTTTGAACCTACGGTAAACTGGGAACGGTTGAATTTTCCACGATCATTGTACGCGCATTGTATTGTTGCAGCGCCATGCGACGCCGCCTCGTCTCGTCAGTGGGCTTTGGGCCTTAAGTAAGAATAGCTACTTAAATTGCACAATCATAAAATATGTAACCACAAATGTGACTTTTTACCGCAAGTACTTAAAAAGTCGTGTTAAAGAAAACAATAAACAATAATAAATTTTAAATAAAGTTCTAATTGAAATCACTGGCCTGGGCAAGACTGATAACTGTGGGGGAGAACCCCAATATCAATATTTAAGCGAGACACAGACGCCGCTCCAAGTCTGTTTATCTTGCATGACTCAAAATAGCTGTAGGGCTGTTTACATTTCACTACACAATCTGTAATAACCTTGTTAACAGTTTCATGGACTCCCCTCTTCTTCTTTTACCTCAGTTTTCCTCAGTTTCAGAATCATTCTACAAACACATCATGCTAGTTCAATGAACGCCCTTTAGAATCTTGTGTGCATACCTACACGAAAACCTACCTAGATAAGCAAGCGAAATGTGTTAATTTCTGGAACCCCTACGCCAATACGACACAAAACTCAGTACTGTGTGACTAAAATATTACTGGTTTAATCAAACAAGTAATATATTGTCACAAGGCTTTATAATGACCTTTTTTCCTCATGGAACGATTTCGGCGTCGCAAGTCTTGGGCATTTACCAGTGTCACGTATATTTTAAAAGTTCAATAAATATCATCAAATAAGTCATAGTCAGAGTCAAGCAAAGTAAGTTACAGACAAGTCTGATGAATTAATGGTTAATTTAAGATCGCATTAGTGAAATTAATGATTTAATATAATATTTTTCAGTAGCAAACATTAATAAATCATTTTAAATCGTTATATTAAACAAAGTGGATGAAATTCAATGAACTAGATTCATTCTCTAAATTTTCACTGTTTGAGATGAAATAAAATGACAACCACCGAGGTAAAACTTATTCATAAAAAAAAACATTATATCCGTTCACAATTGATAACGTAAAATACACATAAAAAATTGTCGAATTGAGAACGTCCTTTTTTTAATTCGGTTTAAAATGAAGTAGTGATCGTAGAATCGTCTACCTACTTATATCATAATAATTAACACGGATGTGTGTTACATACTCGGCTAACTATATCTACTTATAGTCTATTGGTGAAGGACAACCAAGAGCACATAGTGTAGGCAAGCTACTCCTTTATTGATCTGGTACAGAAAGTGCAATCTCATCGGGATCAGAGAGTGAATCGCTCAAAGATTGCCTTGAATCGGCCTTCACTCACATTACAAACGCACTTCAGCCTTTCAAGGATAATAAGATTCTCGGAGGTATTACGTAACAATGCGTAGAGACGATAAAAATCTCTTAAGCTTGAAGCATACATTAAACTCTCGACTCTGCGGAACGTTCGCTTTATTATTTTCAAGGAATTAATAAAGAAGCAGGTTCAAAAAATGTATTATTCGGAACAAAACCAATTCAAACACCCAGTAGGCGAGGCGAGCGGAGGCGGCCCCTTATTTTCCCTGTCAATACAAATATTGAAAAATCATTACCTACGTTCACTTCTTTTCTTTTCAAGTGAACACGATTTTTGTTCAGATAAGTCGTAAAGAAAATTATTTTCGCTTCAGTCGAAGCATTTTTATTCTCACTTGGAACATACGGACAAACTTCAGACACCTCGAATAAATTTTATTTTCAGCCTTGACACGTCATTAGAATAAAATATTGTTATGTGAGTGAATGTGACACATACATATAAGTAGGTATAATATGTACATGAGTCTTATGGGGTAAAAGTAAAAAAAGTGTCCATTCTATTATTTATTAAATCTTTGGCTATCTGTTTGTACACCATAAACTACAATTCACGTAAAAACATATATCTACACATCATTGTGTTCAAAGTGTTATATATCATAGTTACAACCTTAGGTTTCAGAATGATGAATGAAATGTATCAAATCGATTGTAAAATACTGAATATAAATTATTGAACATTTTAATAAGTTACAAAGGTTAAAGCATCTGTAAGCAGTTAATGTATATTTTTCTTTGGATACGTTCGAAAAGTTTATTCTACAATTCAAAACATTAGGAAGTTTAATATTTACGCAACAAAAAGTTAAGTAAACGTTCGTGAAAAAATAACGAAAAGGTCTACAAACCCTTTGTTTCCTTCGCAGAATTAGAAATGAGTGAGCAGTGAGCAAACAAAAACTCCAAGTAATATAATGAAATGTACCTTGATACTCGTAATATTTAACAACATTTTAATAAAACAACCCATCCGTTTTTAAAGATCATACAATAGGTATAGCATAGCAAATAAATTTTGGACGAAATTACTCATGATCTCAATCTAGAATTGAAAATACATCTCGAAAAGACAGTACAAATTTTGGCACTTCATAGAATTATTTATGCCTAAGTATTTTAATAATTACAATAAAATGTTTACAGGGAAGACGTGATCTGTTTTATCAGTTATTTGGCGCAAAATATTTTTCGGGTATACATATCCACACGCACATTAACGCATTCCATCGAACGCTGTCATTCAAACCTCTAACATTTTGTACCAAATCGGAACTTGATCGAAAATTATTCGCCATTTCAGAATTCATAACCTAACCACATAAAGCCAGCAAACATGCCGAGCCTATCTAGTTGAAATCGCATCATTATTCGTAATAGATACTTAGTACGAAATTACAGGTATCGCTTAGTAAAGTCTTTAAATTATGAGATCACAATTCTACTTACATACTTCTTTTACACAAAAATATCTATTAATCTATCGGCTTCGGCAACTTCAACGGAACATTAATTAAGTACATATTTACAGTTTGAACAACGTTATACTTCGCTGCTCGGTTGACCACTCTATTTGTACTTATTTCATAGAAAAATATGTACGTTCAATTATTATATCACAAAACACTGTCAGGAGTGCGCGCAGCCGACCGCTTCGAACTGAAACAAAGAGCAATTATTTCAACTGCTGCCACATCGCTACACGGCACATCACTATTGTTATTTTTTTTTTTGTTTAGTTGTTAAAGGCACTTGTCCCAGAATCATTAAAAAAAACTATTGTTTAATATAGCACGCAATTTTTGTGACGCTTTCATTTTTTTTTCTATACTTATCTATACTATAATCATAATAATATTATAAAGAGGAAAGATTTGATTGTTTGTTTGTTTGTTTGTTTGTTTGCATTGAATAGGCTCCGAAACTACTGAACCGATTTGAAAAATTCTTTCACTGTTGGGAAGCTACTCTGTCCCCGGTTAACATAGGCTATAATATATTTTCAAAAAAAATAGGGATCCTTACTAAAACTCCAATAATGTAACCCAAGGTGTAAAAAAATAAGATTTTCAATGTTGACTTTGCGTGTTTGACATTTCTAAGACAGGACAACGTCTGTCAGGTCAGCTAGTTTATTATAAAATCAGAGTTTTTCTCCTCAGTGTAGTTATATTAGATGCATTGACAATAATTACACCGGTCTACGGTTTGAATTGGGTACGTAGAGTTTTATAATGAATTTCTAACCCTACTTGTGTTATTTCAAAGCAGGTTTTCAAGCATGCGAAAACGAATTATTTGAGATATTCTAGTTTATCAGGGTTAAGAGTAAATTTCTATACTTTAGTATATATATTTCTATACTTTAGTATAGAAATTTCAAATAATATCCTTTTTACCGTCGGGTTTTGAAGGATTGAGTAGTAACGAAAACCTCGATAAATGCACTGTTATCTAAAATAATGAACGTGTGTAAAAATATAAATTAAGATACTTACATGTTTGCTACGTCAGGAGAGAGTCATATTCGAAGGGCGTCGGGTCGGCTGCTCGCAGATGTCACCACAGCACTCCGCCGGATATATTGGACACCTCTATCTGGTCTTCCGCGGGCGTCGTCGGCACCTGCACTCGCCTGCGGTACCTCAGCCGGAAACTGACCCATAGTATTAAGGACATCAGTATCAGAGCCGACACGGCCGCTGTGCCCACATACGGAGCGTAGCTCGTGTCGGCGGACTGGTACGGAGAGTACTCGCTCTTATCATCTGCATTCGTAGCGAACGCTTGCGAGCCAGTAACGTTAGCTACTTCACTCAATGATGTAGTTTTCAAAACTTCTTCCTTCGCCGTATTCATAATTTTGCTGGAATTTACTTTGTTTGTTATATTTACGGGCGTATTCAAACGCTTTCCAGACTTATTTTTACTAGCCTCTGCGGCATTTTCGCCAAATTCTTTCTTAGGTTCGTGAGGCTGCAAAAACGTAGACTCTTCATCCAAAAATTTATGGTCAATACTGAGTTGATCGTTTTGTATTTTGTTTTGATCTAAAATTCTGGCCGAATCCTTTACTTTTGATATAATCGTTTCGTTAAAGTAATCATTTAAAGAAATTCGATTAACATTTCTAGAAATAAATGAATTCTTTCCTTTTGTTGTTTTTTGCATGGTTTTATCTATTTTTGTGTTGTCATCTTGAGTGTCGTTGTGTCTTACATCTTTATTACCATGTTTAACTTTGTTGTATCCACGCTTATAACTTTTATCTGTTTTATTGTTGAGGTATCCGTAATATCTTAGTAATTTGTTTATCATTTCGGTACTATATAAGTTAACCGGAGGAAGACTTTCGCTAATAGTAAAAGTTTCGGGGAACGTGCAGTTATACTTGGTTATTTCTGCTTTGGCCTCCGACGTCGAGTAATAACAAGTCTCGTCCTTCGACAAACTATTATTAAAATTCATCCAATCTTTTAACCATAACTCGGCACTGCAATTTATTTTATTTCCATGTAAGCGTAGTGTCTTTAGTTGACTCAAATAAAACAGTAGGTCGTTTCGTAGTTCAGTCAAATTGTTCATCCTTAAGTCTAAATACTGCAAGTGCGAGAAAGCTGCTAAAGCCGCTGAGTCAGACAAAAGTTGTCGCGCTAATCCCGGGCTTGCCTGGAGGTGAAGCATCTGAACGGTTTCTGGCGACGACATCGGAAACGAACCCTCTTGCTCGGGAACAGATAGGTTTATGTAACACAATCTCAAATCTTGCAGAGATAAGGGCCCGTCAAATGTGCTCGAAGATAACATCTGTATGGGGTTATTAGATAAATCGAGCATTTCAAGCGATAGTAAGTCATCAAAAACATGGTCTTGAATGTACGTTATATCATTATTTTGAAGCATCAAAATGCGCAAATTAGGTAAACCTTTAAAATCTGGTATAGTAAGATTTTTAATCAAGTTGTTATTGATCGACAAATACTTCAACTCGTCCGGTAAAGATTTTGGAGCGGTTGTCAGAAAATTCTTATTCAAATTCAGGAATAGCAGCATCTCCAATCTTCCTAAAGAGTCGTCCTCGACACTAACAACTTTATTATCGGAAAAGTCTAGAGATTGTAAAAGCGGGTAGCTGTCGAGATCCCCACATCTGAGCGCTGATATTCTATTACCAACCAAAGAGAGGAAGCGAACAGAATGCGTAAACGCTTCAGGCACTTGATAGAGGCCAGTTCTAGACGCGTCTATCTGCTGTAACCTTCGTCCTGTGCCTACCAACAATTGCGTGTCCAGTTGAGTTATCCCTAAGTGGGGATTATCTGTGAGTAGCAACCTCGCTAAGTTTGGTAATAGTTGCAAAGCCCCCGGAGCTAGTTTTCTTAAGTTGTTGTGTGAGACATCTAAATGTTGTAACAACCAATTGTTAAAATAGTTTTCGTGAATGAACTCTATTTTGTTTCTGCTTAAATTCAAATGCTGTAGATTTTTCAGTGGCGTAAAAACGTTCGCCAGTATCGCCAAGTTGTTTTCCGATAGATCCAGAGTTTCTAATTTCGATAATCCATCAAAACTTTCCTCAAATATGTTAACGATTTCATTTTTGCTTAAAATGAGTTTTCTTAGGTTGGTAAAGTTGTTGAACAGCCCTCTCGTGATATATTGCAATTTATTCGATGATAAATCGATTTCTCGCAGATGCTGGCTCTTGACACTGATTTTTATTTGCACGACGCTCTTATTTCTAATGAAAAGCGAAAAAGTGTCTAACAAAGGCATATAAAACTCGATAACGCTCGTATTGCAACTCGTATTGTAATTAACGGTAACTTCGGCAAAAGTTTTATTTACATACTTCTGCGACCAAGTCGAGGATGCCATATCTTCGCCACAGCATACGGGTACATGGCGGTAAACGTTCGTGGCTTCTCTGAAGGTGATGTTATACGAGCACTGGTTATATACCGATATATCGTTACTAGTCACACACACTTCTGGACACGACGAGGTTAAATGTGTAACTTGACAAGCTAATACGATAACAACAATTATGCACTGATGAAAAAGAAAAGCCATTTCTGCTAGTTTTTCTGCACGTTCTGTTCTTTAAGCCGGGTTAAACACAAGATGATACTGCAGCCGAATTAATAAGTACATAGTGTTCCAGTTCACGACGTCACTGTAGTCTCTGTTTATTCCACGTGAATGAACCATGTTGTAATTAGCGCTCGCACAGGCACTCAAGTCGGTGCGGTCGCAGACGGCTTAGTGTCACTCATGTTCGGCCCAGCTCTACTGCGTGGGTGGCGGCGATCACAACAGCGAGTGTCGCGGTTGGCACGTGAGCGGGATCGCGAGTGATGGTGCGGGCTAGGGCGGCGCGCGGTCGGCCGGCGGCTAGGCGGGCGCCAGCGGGTCTGCCGCGAAGCGAGCGAGGCGAGGGCGCGAGCGACGGCGCCGGCGCTCTGCCGCCAACACATCCCTGACAGCCTCATTTTTATATAGTCAACTGACTTCCACACCGCCACTATTTATGTCATACTTGGCGCTCCCTAATACGTTATTTTGAGGACGCGAGTAGGTACTCGTATTTGTAACCGTGCGTTATATTCTTCGGTGGTTCTACTCGGCAGAGATTACTCCCCGGTGGGCGCTCCCGGTGGTAGAGCATGATTTAAACGATAAGTTATCACTACGGAACAGTTTAGGTGCCTATTTTATGCGAAGTCTAAATGGCGAATAATACGTTGAGTAGACTTAGCAATTTATGGTCGTTTATACATTTTAATAATGTAAGTAAAGTGGCAGCTTAGGTGTGTTATTGACCAAATTACCCACAAGTAGGTAAATACAAAGAATATACATACTTACTTACATCTATTTAGGATGTACCAAGATTAAGGTCTAATATTAAACAACGCTATAAATATGATCATTTAGCTTATTTTATAAACTAGCAGCGCCCGCGGTTTCACCCAATATCCTACAGGAACCGTTATTTCGGAAAAAGGCATTTGTGTTAATTCAGGGTATAAGCTACCTCTGTACTAAATTCATCTAAATCTATTAAGCCGTTGAGTTTTTTTTTTTAATTCATTTATTTTATATATAATAATATATACACATAATTGATCTAAATTAGTATCGAAAAACTAAGCTATTTGTATCGATACTAAGCTTCACTACACAATCTGACACAATAGATACTTTAATAAATTACAAAATTAAATATTAAAAATAAAAATACACCTAACGTTTACTAATACCTTATACAATTTCACAAGCAAGCATCTGTTCATCCCGGTAATATCATCATCATCAGTTGAGTGTACAAACAAACAAACTTTTACACATACACACAAACTTTCGCATTTACAATATTGATGTGATTTGATTAATGTATGCTGTTCTGTTCCGCTAAAGGAGCGCCTGTCATGTAAAACCAAAGATACCCTCAGTTTATTGTATTTCCTCTGATATGTTACAACATTCTCGACAGTTGACATGGACTTACGGTTATATAGAGATCATCGACAACTTCACATCGACACTTCCTTAAAGAAGCAAAAACAAAGATTCTGGGAAAGTTATTTCTTTTTGAGGGAAACGATAGCTAAGCGTGCCATCCTTTCGTAATGTTGGTCTGTTGCACAAAAGTAATTCAAGTATGAAAAAGGGTAGGTCTCGCCAGTTCCTTTTGTTCAACCTTTTAGATATAGGTAAGTACCTATTATCTTTACCGGAACTTTTGGCTAGTTTTTTCTCCAATGTTATTTCAAGTTTTTGTGATTTGGAATGCCTAAAAACAAATAGGTATGTTAAGTTAAGTAAATACTAAACGCGTACACGAGCCACTTCAATAAAGTTATTTGAATTCCAAAGAATTTCGGATTATACTCGTACAACGATTCAAAGACATGATTTTGCCATTCCTCGTACGAAATTCAAATTTTCTGGGATATTTGTCAAATTTTTTGCGTTAAATTTATTAAGGCGCGTCTGATCACGATTTCAAATTCGTTTTTCACCCGCTCACGCCATGATCTATTTGCTATCTAAAACGGCTTTGTTTAAAGTCGAAAATCGTATATCATCATATTTGATGATGGTGATGACTTTGTGCTTGTGTTTATAATTATTATGTTGAGGGTTTTTATTTAATTAATCGAAATATAAAATTAATTTAAACAATTAACTGGTTAAAGTTTTAAAACACTAGTCTGGCTATACAATTCGTAAAAAAATATGTTGTTGCCGTTGAAAATTCAGAGTACTTCAATACAAAAGCTTTAATTGTTGCGCAATTTGTAATATTTTTTAAGAATCCAGATCTTTTATCAAAATGTTATTCGGTTAATATTAATAACAGGTGTTTTTTTTACTTGTAGTATTTTTTAAACCGGATCAGTTAATCTCGTCACTTCACACTAAACGTTTAAAAACACTTCATTTGGTTAATTTTGCGATTGTACCGCGCCTTAAGGACATCTTTATCCTGAAAGTCAAGTGCGTCCATACATAAAATATTCTCATAACGGAGCGAAAGACATATATCTTCTGTGTATTAGGTTATTGCATCCAGAACATTCCCCATCCATTTCTGCGAGCACCTTTCCCGAATACATTTATTAAAGTGACCCTCAGCTTAGAGACCGCAAGATAAATCATAGTCAGGAAACGGCGGGTATTCGCGGTAAACCGAATAAAAAGGAAAAAGCCCTGACACAAGTACCTAATCATATATGTACACGTACATACGTGCGAGAGGATATAGCCACCTGCGACGCAGGCCTTTGAAGAATACGTGAGAACTTTTTCACGAACTGGTTTAGTCGACGCCTCGCTTCTGCATATGATTACAATGAAAAGGCTACGAAAATTAAGGTACTTTTCTTTTCAGTCTTTAAGAGCCAGTGTTTCGTTCATCCTCGACACTGCTTCCCGTACGTAGCACTTTGATTCCACTTTTATTGTGCGAGCTGCTAGTCTGTGGAATGCGCTGCCTATTCCCCGATAGCTATAATATGGGCATCTTCAAATCACGAGTGATTCGGTTTCTTCTAGGAATGCGTGCCTCATCGTAGACATCAGGCGAGCTGGCGGTCAAACGAACGCCTATTACTAAATAAAGAAATAATCTTCTATCTTGCTCACGCATTTCAACATTGTTGAAGCTATGTAAAATCTAAGCTACACGAAAAAACAAATAACATTTCAAATATTCAGTAAAATTTTCAGTCAAGTAAATAAAAATATTCACTATTTGTTTGAATAGCTTATTGAATCAAAATTTTACTGAACTGTCGTATATATTTATTCGATTTATTCTTAGATTTATATAATTTATACCTTCAACGATGTTAAAATCCGCGAGCGATAAAGAGGACGTGCGAAGCACAGGTTCTAAAATAATGTAAGTACACACTAACATTACTTACCTCTACAAACTGAAAAAAAAACATATAAGCGTCCTCACAGTTTATCAAAAACGCAAAAGGCAGAGCCACATAATATATTGTACTAATTCAGACTTAGTAAATAGGATGCTGTATGTAATATGGCTGTATGTAAAAGATGCCAATGAGCAAAAACTATAAAATTCTCAGCTTAATGTTTCAGTCCGGCTAAACTGCTCATTCACCGACGTTAGATGGAAGTGATTAAGTAACAAAATAAATGTAGAACACGACGAAGCATTGGGCCATTAGCGACGGGTAATAGTAAACGGTACCGGGGAACTAAAAGTGCGCCTTCCGTGGAACAAAATCGCTGTCATTAGGGTAACGAGGGCTGGTCGCTGACGCAGCGGGAGTGTCCGACCTAACTCTTTAGATTGCAGACCTAATGAACCGGCATCCCCTTGGCAGCCGGCCTGGCCTCGCCTAGCGCTGATTGCTGTACGCTGACTTTCCCTCCCTTAAGGTATTAAAGCTAATTATTTGTTGCTTTAACTCTGCGCAAACTTTTACAGTTAGCTCATTTGCGTAAAATCTTTGGTGATATTAAAATCTGTATGAGTAAATCAGTTTACGCATTGTTAATCGGCGTGTCCAGCAGAAGGGTGGATCGCGAGGAGCGTAATAAGGGTCGTGGCGTAAAACTTTATTACTCGCTCGGCGTCGGGCCGTGAGGCGGGATGCGAAATGGCGCTCATTCTCATTAACCTCGCCGCGGCCGCCTTACTTTATATCAATGCCGGATACACACAGATATACTCCGCCATTTGTTCACATTTCACCAAAGACTTTATCAAGAGGAATAGGTTACGGATATGCTTTTTTATTTTTGCTTGTTTTAGTAACGTTCATGGACGTATACGAAGCGGTGCCAAAATTCTCAACTGATATGCATAATAATAGTTATTTTCTTATTTGTATCGTGAAACCTAGAGATACTTAAAACAGATACAAGAACAACAACAAAATATGTTCTGCAAAACAAAACAAAAACACACTGCGAAAATTTTAACATAAACATTACAAACATTAATTATTATTATTATTTACTTATAAACATTAATTAAGTTAAGTAATGCTTAAAATTGCTCTGTTTTCTTCTCGCCGACGGAAATTGTCACACACGAATACGAGACGGACCAATTTTAAGGATTGCTTAACTTAAATGACGTTTATAAGTAAGGCTGTTTTAAACTATCGCGGTAGTTCAGTTACTACTATCTATTTGGCTTCCTTATTGTTTGTGAATTGAAACATGTCAAAACAGCTTAACGAATGGAATTTGATGTAGAAAGTTTTATCTCAGGGAAATGTGGAAAATCTTAATGAAACAGCCACGTCTCACGTTACTTGTAAAGATGACTAGACAATCTAGACTTAGTAAGCATTTCTGAAGACGCTACGAAGTAATTATACCCCTTACGCTTATATTGCGACACACGTTTAATACCTATAGGCATTAGTGTTCGTCGCGCGGCGCTCGTTGTCTTTATTTCACGCCTCAAGATCTTTAAGACCTAATAGCATGACGGCAAATAGCCTATATTTCAGCCGAAATAGGTGCCCACTTTACTAAATCTTCTGAGGACTTTGAAGTATAGCAGCCTGCAGGTAAATAGGTCTCTGGGCACACTTTAAGGTCTGCTTTATTTGTGCGTGTGGGTTGAGTCAAGAGATGTTAGTGAATTCCTAAAAGAACGTGACCAGGGTAAAGCGTTATTTAAATTGGAACTAAGTTTTCATAATGCATTTTACTAAAAGACCTGCACAACTTTATATGCAGTTTATTTTCGTAAATGTTATTCACGTCATTACTTGTGATACCTAATACAAACCAGCATAGATTCTCGTTTTAACTCAATTCATGAAAATAATTTTTCTTTTTCATTAGCTGTCTATATACGATAGAAATTCACGGGATTCTGCCAGCATTTCTACGTCTATATAACATTACTTTTTTCCCCTTTCCTTGTTTTGGTTGTGACATTTTTATGAAACGTAAATGATTCTACAAATTTTTACAGAGTAGGTAATCATAACCAGTGTCTGACAATAAACTACCGTGTTCGAAAGATAAAATTATGATTTGGAGCTTTTAGGGTTCCGTACCCAAAGGGTTAAAACGGGACCCTATTACTAAGCCTACATTGTCTTTCCGTCCGTCCGTCCTACCTTCAAACGGCTGTATCTTTCGAACCGTAATAGATAGCCAGTAAAATTTTCAGCTTACCGGTCCGTGGTCTCCATTCAAGAACCTTTCGGCCCCATCGGCCATCTGTTCTGCGTGATATGTGCCCTGCCCACTGCCACGGCGCTGGCATTTGGGGTCGAAACATTGGGCCCTTGGAGAACGGGGGCTCACCTCATTTTCAAAAATCTTCCTGGTTAATGCAACGCGTGAACAAAATGCTGGCGTATTTCTGGCTCAACGCATAAGCATTACCATTCATCGTGTTTTATGCCGCAAGCATGCTGGGTACGCTGCCACTGATAGTGGGCTTGAGCATTTAGATTTCTTTAGACCTTCAGGCAGTCTTAACTGTTTTTTAGTGTTAGTGTTAGCTTGTATTTTGTTTAGTTAATAAAAGCACTTGCCTTATTATTATGTTTTTTTTTACTCAGGACGCTTTTCGTGTTCAGAAGTTTTATATTAGAACCAAGATCCATATTTTTGTATATCAATGCATTACGAGCATGTCCTCTAGTCTAGGTTAGGTGTAGTCATCTCATTATTACGAGTTATCTCACGGTCACCTTCTGTTAGGTCGAAGATTTAATCAATCACATGGCTGCCTCCGAAATGCACGCACACACCCCTGAAATATGAGTGCTTGTCTGTCCCGGGGAACTAATGTTTTATAGTCTGTCGCTGTATTGACAGGAGTGACTTATTGCCCTACAGATTGCGTTTTCTACTAGCATACAGTTATATAGGATCACGTATTTTGCAGTTGATTAAGTAACGCAAGATTTTATTATATTTATTAGTTACAGTTGCCGACGACAACGGCTACCTACTTATCAGCTAAACTTTAACAATTTCTTCTACTATCGTGCTGTTACTCCCTGACGCAAAAATCGTGTGTTTAAGTTTAACGTGCTTATCTGTGTATATGTATGTCTGATGTCTGTGGCATAGTAGCTCCCAAATTACTGAACCGATTTCTGTTTAGTTTTTTGTTTATTTGAAAGATGGCTTGATCGAGATTGTTTTTAGCTTAGGATTCATGAAAATCTGTAACGTGAACGTTTGAAGTTTATCAGCTCATGTAACGTTTTTTTTAAGCTATGCTTGTCTTAGTAAATATTATCACACACCATCATCATCGGCCTATTTAATGTTCGTCTACTGCTGGACGTAGGTCCCACACGGCACGATCGTTATCTTCAGCTTTACGCATCCATTTGCCACCAGCCGGATTCTGCAGGTCATCACTCCACCTACCCGTAGGGCGTCCTACGCTACGTTAGTCCCTTAGGTTAGTCCATACGCTGTCGCCACTCTAGAAACTACTCTAACTGCTGTCGGATTTGCTACATATATGGCTTCACTTAAGATATGTCGGTTACTTAGTTCTCTGAAAGATAATCTAATTTCTGATTTTATGTCAAAGAAATTATCACACAAATATAATAAATGCAAAAATAAGTGTGCTATGGATAATGATAAAATTTTACCCTTTTTTAATATCGAACCAACTGTACGGTCCTTGTAGCATACCGGGTGAAACCACGGGACACAGCTTATAATTATAAGAATTTACAGCAACAACGCGAAGTATTATAATACCCACGATATTACACCCAACCGCTATAAAACGATAAACAACTAAATAACAACCAAAATCTAATTATGAGGGTAACAACCGTTAAAGGTGCTCAGCCTATTTCCTCGGCGATCTGACATTTTCCTTGTTAAGCCTTGTACATTGATTTTAAGAGATTCGTACCCTTTTTAACGAAGCCCTTGTGTCCGGTCTTCTTCCGGTTCCGGGAAAAGGAATATTTTTAAGAAATGGCGTTCTTGTTCCTTTGCAGGCCAATTCGGAGAATTTTGTCTGAATATAATATGTAAATATTGTAGATTTTTGTTTTAAGATTGGTTTCTGATGAACTCTTAAAATTAATTACCCTGGTGTTACCTAAATATGTACATGACATATCTATAAGTTACGAGAAGTTATTTTATTTTTACCAAATTTAAATACTTGAACACTACTTTTGAACACATACATAGTTTACATAGTCCGATGGATCGAACTACGCGGTCGAACCACGTGGCCACAGCATATGAAACTAGCTTTGAAATAGAACTAAAAAACTTTTCCGTGGCGTCGTGGGTGAAAATACCTGACGTGCTTTTGTATGAACGTGTTTCGTAGTCGACCTAACTCGTTAAAAGGTCCAGATTCAGTAAAAACAGATAAGTTCTCCGCACAGCTTCATTATATCGAAAGGCCAACCAACTATCGTCCTGACACTATTAAGGGTCGTAAACCCGCCGCCACAATTTCTTTCTTTTTATATTTTTATAGCGCTCGCGATGCCACCTACACCATAAAAAATGAAATATTTTGTCTCCAAACGGATGCTTTTCCCTTTACGAGATTGATCCAAAATCTTATAGAGATAAAACGCTATTGAAATGTAAGGCTTTTTTTTTGGTGGGCAATGATTTATTTAGATTAAGTTCGTAAGAAAAAAAGACTGAAAATACCCAGCAACGGGTATTTGATTTTTTTTTTGATGATGAAGAATTTTCTACTTAAAATAGAAAACAAAATACATAAAATAAAAATAATTTACGCGCGTGTGTCGCAGAAGTAATGTATTCTTTCTATTTGCTGAATTTATTTTATTCTCGCTTTTATTTCAATTGCCTATCAATATAATTGCCTATCATTTGTTTAATTGTTTGTCTCTCTAGCAGGTAGCGTATTTTGACAGTACTGTGCAAGTGCATACTTACGCAATTTTGTTTGGGTTTACGAAAATGTTAGGAGTTTTGAAACAAATAAACAGAGGGTGGTTTTGTATGATGTATATGTATATAATATATTTATGCAAGTGCGTCTTTAATGCGACGAGTCGCATACATTCGGTACTTACTTAAAATAAAACTTTCTGTAAAAATATCCGTTTTGGAATAAAAACATCAAGAATAGCAGTAGCAAATCATAAATATTATTATGCAGTAGGTACTAAATAATAATACAACAAGTAGTAGTAGCTGAATCTAAAAAAACCAAATAAGTCAATGACACTTTTTTTATTTCAAACCCTGACAAACGTTTCACTAACCAAGTGTGAACACAACTCAGCCACGATAAAATACTAGTTTCAAGAATGTGCTAAATAAAATGGAAGGCATATTTTACGAATTGTGATAAGGTCATAGGTAAAAAAACCAATGGTGCGAGAACTGATAGCTTTGTCCGTAGCTCCGTACCCTTTAGAATCACTGCTTGGCTTTGCATAAAAGAAAATCAAAATGATATCCCGTTTATCATAATAGTTTTCATTTAAAAGACCTATTATTAAGTGAGTTTACACGACGGAGATGCAGTCATTTTGACAAGCGTTTCTTGAACTTGCCATGTTAGTATGGAGCGGCACATCTTGCAGCTGAATTTTTAAATAGACCCCAACCAATTGAGCTGAAATTTTGCATACACGTTTAGTTTGGATGACAATGTATGGTTGGATAAATGACGTCATTCTAAACCCAAATGGCGGACTCCCAAAGATGGCGGACCAGTTATTTTTATGCACCCCCATGATTATGTACCTGTTTTACCTGTATCGAAACTAGTCAACAACTTGTTTTTATGATGACGTCAACTACCCAGAAACCATCCCTGAACTTACAAGAATCTATCGACACCTCAATGGACCTCATTTATGTATCGGTTATAAAACCGGTTGACGCGTTTAGGCTGTAGGTGGAAGAAGATAATTATATAAATCCTGGCCACATGCACGTAGGCATCCACTGTTTTGTATCCACTTTAGTAGCTAACAAGTTATGTGGTAGTACGGAACCCTCAGTACGCGAGCCCGACACACACTAGGCCGTTCTTTATTTTGATATATTTTATTTTTGCGTTAGAGATCGAACCGTGAGTTTTTTGAATTTTGTCGATCTTCTACGCCATTGCTACATTATTCTAAAGATAAGGACAATTTTTTTTTTATATTCTCGTTTATTATTTATCTAATTTAATTTTGATACGTAATAGGTATATATTATAATAAATATTCTAATTTTAATGTGCGTATGAGAAAGGCCGAGACAGCGAGTGTGGTTTTCAACCCCTCTGTATTTTTTTGGCTTTGCGTTGTGGTGCAACGAGTAAGATATGATCTTATGAATATGTCAATATACGTTACTACCGACTGAAGTAACGTAATATACGTCTACAAGCCAAATTACTATGTATAACCTTGGCCATATCAACAAATCTCGGTCCCGAACCTCTTAGTAGAACAAACAAACCCACATTCTTATCCTTGCCACTACTGGTGACATGGAGTCGTCGGAAACTTTTGCTGATAAATATGTTTATCTAGGTAGGCACTTCGATTCTGGCTCACTTATGTTAGTACCTATAGTGTTATTTATTGCACATTATACTAAATGCTAAATAGAGCAATTTCCCTATTAAAAAAAAAATAAAAAAATATTCGGGACATTTTTGCACACACGGTCATTTGACCCCAAACTAAGCAAAGCTTGTGATATGACTGCCAGAGACTGATATACATACATATAATACACACAACACACACATACATACTATTATATTAATAACTAAACAATATACACTAACACTACAAAAACAGTTCATAGATCTGCTCATAGATCGTTGAAGGTCTATAGACAATTCAAATGCTCAAGCTTACTATGAGTTGGCAGCGTACCCAGTATGCTGGCAGCATTATCATGCTGAATGGCAAAGCTTATGCGTTGAGTCAGAAACACGCCAGCATTATGGTCACGCGTCGCATTAACCAGGAGCTCTGAAAGATTTTTGAAAATGAGGTGTGCTTCCCCGGTCCTCAAGGGTCCAATTTGTCGACCCCAAACGGCTCAAATATATAAACACAGAAAAAAATTGGTGACACTTATGCCCAATTAGGGTATTCTTATAGTGCTAACAGACGCTCGAACGCGGCTGACGGACCGCCGTCCAACAGACGGGAGAGAAAGAGTGAGAATATCATATTTCCCTCTCTTTCTCTCCTATTGGTCAGACGGCGGTTGAGGTCAGCCGCGTTCGAGCGTCTGTTAGCACTATTACCGTCCACAGTGTACTCGCTCGCATATTTTCACATTATATAAAGTCAGCATGAGTATGAATTTCAAATAAGTGAAAAAAATATGTTTATGTTTTAAGAATTTTATTTTCTCTAAAGAATAACATTAATTCACTTAGATGAGAAAATACATGTTTTACTTAACTTAGATAGCGATAAGGTAGATAGCGTTTGCTATTTATCATGACATTACCATTTGTGTTTCTTCTATATCTGGGTGGTAATAATAATATGTATTAAAAAAAAAATAGGTAGTATAGTCAGTCAGTCTCTGGCAGCCATATTACAAGCTTTGCTTAGTTCGGGGTCAGATGACCGTGTGCAAAAATTTCCCGATTTTTTTTCCTAATTTGACGAAGTAAAATGGTAACCAAAGCTCGTTACCATTTCACTTCATTTACAAAGGAAAAACCGCCTTATGGAAGATTCCAAACAAAATCTGACTATACCAACTACTGAGATACCTAGAGTAGAGACCTAACCGATTAGCTTATCTCTGTTGTATTTATTGACTATGTTAATGTTATACCTACCTAATGTTGAACCCAAGTTGAACTTATGACTAATATTGTCAGTGTTGATTTGTAGATATATAACCTACAAATGATATAATAATTGTCTCCAGAAATGTGTTAATGTTGTTCTGAAATTAAAAAGTGTACAGTGGTGTACCAATTTGAGGAGTAAATGAATTTGAATTTGAATTTGATAAAGTTACAGTACAAGTTAGGCGATTGAAGTTGATAAAATATTTTTGTGTACAAATAATAACAATCATTTAAAGCTGAAGCTGAGTTCACCAGCCTGAGCTATCTCTTTCGCACATCTTAAATTTTTTTCTACTTAAAAAATTACTGAGGGATTAGACAGACATTATGTTGAGAGTTTGAGAGTATTGCGAAACACATAATGGAATGTTCTTGTTAATATTTTATAGGATGGCCGAAGAGATAGAAAATAGTTTTTTTAATCACATTTCCTTTTCAATATACATAATTCCAAATAGTACATTTTTTATTTTTGAACTTAGTGATTTTTTTTCTTTGAAATTGTTCGATAGAGGTAGCCCTGGCTAGTGAGCGCGACCTTAATATTGATTTTAAAGCAAGCAAGTCATAACTATCACTATCTATGTTTTTAAATTCGGAATATGCCCCGTACTTTTTATCTTTTATACGGCGCAGAATACTTGTGCTGCAAACCATATCTTATTACATTCAATACAAAGTTCATACACTGCGGGTTATGATTATAAATGTATGTATTTACTCGTAGCACTAACAGCGCCTCGCGGTTTCACACGCTATCTCCCAGGAACCTTAATTTTAAATTTTAAACCCTAATTATTAATTGAAGATATAAATGATCTTCATACCATTACGAAGTTGAGTAAGAACGAACAAATCACACTTACAGATAAACTTTCGCAATGAAAATGTGGTCATAATGTGATAAGCGTTTTTAAAAACATGAGGCTCTTATCACTATTGCTTTATCAGTTCACAACAATGACACAATCTAATTCATGTTTACGCTTTACACTTATGTAGCATTACACTTTAGTGCTCCGTACACTTAGGACAATCTTTCACGCACCGGCTTCAAACACAAATGTGATTTATTTTGATACAATAAGTGGGTATTAGTTTGTTTATAGTGCAAAAAGTTAAACCTACAAAAATAGTTATAATCAATTATTGTTTTTAGTGATACATTATGTCTTATTAAAAATATTTATCTCTGTTGTTTCTAGTTATAAAAGTGAGAAAAAATGGAAATAATTCCAGAAAAGCAGAAGTGCGTTATTAGAACTACGGACGGTCCGATTTGTGGTTATATAGACGAAACTGAGGAAGGAACATTCTACAACTTCAAAAGCATACCATTCGCCAAACCTCCGCTTGGACGACTACGATTTCTGGTGAGTTAATAATTGACTTGTAGAAACTTTGTACAGAAGGCACTAGGCTAGCACTATGCTAGGAGTCTACCTCTTTTAGCGTACATACATAATTTACGCTATCCGTATGTCCTAAAAGGACCCGGGTATGTCCTAAAACTGCGACCAGAACAACCAGAGGATGGGCAGCAGCATCCTCCTAATGAATGGTGGAACCTCCCGCCTCCCCAAGCCGCCTGCCAAGCATGGGGATTATGCCCCCCCCCCCCCGTCATGACGAAGGGGGAGGCCTATGTTCAGCAGTGGACGACGTCTTCTGGCTGATGATGATGACGACATATAACAGTAAAATAAGATACAGTATTTCAACTGTTTCAGCCTCCATCTCCCGTCGCACCATGGAGCGATCTCAAAGATTGTACACAAGATGCACCCGTACCTTACCAGTACTATTTGAATAAAGAAATCCTAGGCTCAGAAGATTGTTTGTATCTCGAGATCTGTACTCCTAACCCTCAACCCAGCAAGCCGTTACCGGTCATGTTTTGGATTGGTTGTTACTCATTTGCATTTTTCTTGGATCACGTTCTTGGTCCAAATTTATTTAATGCTCAAGATGTCGTTTTCGTACGATGTGGTTTTCGTTTAGGACCTTTCGGATTTCTATCTATTAATGATTTCACAGCTCCTGGCAACAGTGGGTTAAAAGATATAACAATGGCTCTGTTGTGGGTGCAAAAGAATATACGAGCTTTTGGAGGAGATCCGACTAATGTCACAATATTTGGCAGTAGCACAGGAGGAACGATAGTACATCTGATGATGCTGTCACCGATGGCAGCTGGTCTGTTTCATAAAGGCATCATACAAAGTGCAAGTGCCCTAAACAACTGGTCTCTAGACAAAAATCCTTCGCAGCCTGTTTTAGAACTAGCAAAAATTTTGGGCATAAATAAAACTGATAAAGCAGAAATTGTAGAAGAATTACGATCTGTAGATAAAATACATATTATGAATGCATTTGTAAAACTTACTATTGACATGGTAGGTAACCAAGATGAAAAGATTTTTAAAACAATTTTTAAACCGTGCATTGAAGAAGAATTTGAAGGCCAGCCAGCGTTTATTACCAGGTGGGCGCTAAAGATATTATATTCGGGGAATTTCAATAAAGTACCACTAATAATCGGGTGCAACAATATTGAAGCAGTACTACTGCAATATATTAACAAAGATTTTTACAAAGATTTTGAGAAATTTAATAAAGATCTCAGCCTTCTTGTACCGAGAGCTTTATCAGAGAAACCAAATAAATCCAAAGATATTGGACACCAACTACTGAAATTTTACCTTGGTGGAGAAGATCAATTGAGAGAAAACACCAAATCACAGTATTTACAATTGCTCACAGATTATTATTTTCTTTATTATGTAAACAAAACAGCGAGACTTCATAGTCAGCTTGTTCCTGAATCCCCTGTTTATTACTACATAGTCAACTTTGCCGGTGAATGGGTTGTGCCAGATTCGTACGAATGGTTCAACTCCATGGGCCACAGTGCTGAAATACCATTTATGTTCCGTGTTAAGCTACCAAACTTGCCAGTATGTACAGGAAGTCGAGATTCGCTTAATACAAGAAGCAGAGTTGTAAGAATGTGGACCAATTTCGCTAAATATGGGTAAGATTTTTTTGTTTTCAACGAATTATCTATAAAAGTCACTTACAGCCGCACTCAGAGACATTACATAAGTTAAGGAATACTTAAAATAGCTCTCTTTCGTTTTCATGTCTGACAATTTTCGTCGACGAGAAGTTGACAGAGCAATTTTAAGTATTCCTTAACTTAAGTAACGTATCTGAGTGCGGCTGTAACACTACTATTTTGAACCGCCGAGCTCGTCAGGAAACGATGAGATAAGTAAACGATGATGATGGGGCCTTACGGCTAGCTGTATTAAGCAATCCAGTTTAGTTGATGAAAAAAGTTGCGCGACCGCAAATCGTATCTGGGCGCGTTAAGGTTCACGTTCGCGGGAATTTGAAACGTAAAATCGTTTTTTGTTCTAGAATTTATTTATTTTTAGTTTCAGGTTGTTTCATATTAGTATCATTCACAAAGTTCATTAACAGGCTCAATAAGTAACAGGTTTAATTTTTTATTACAGGTATAATAAATTTATAATTCAGGTTTGATTAAATTAGCATGATGATTTAATGGTGTGAACAATAAAGAGATAATCAATCAATCAATCAATCAAGTGACTAATTTCTATAGGTAGGTACAGTAAATAAAAATGGTTAATCCCAAATACCTTATTGTACTTAATGCGACGTTAAAGCGGAAATACACTAAAGATTCGTCAAAGAAACATGTCTATGTGTATTGTCGTAACTTGCATTTACCAATTTCAATGCGTGCGTTTTATTGAAAACTAGTTTAATCATGATGTTCTTAGCTTTATCTCTATTTTTTCCATTGTCAAAATTTTATGAGCTCATTTCCGGATTAATCGCATCGCAGGTTTTTTTATGTGTAGTTGTTGGGCTATCTATGACGATTTATTTACTTTTTTGCTTCTTACTTGTTTCCAAAGAACTTATTCTCGGGCCAAGCATTTATTTGCTCTGAAAACAGCAATAACAATACTAAAAGCTGAATAAAAACATTTTCTTTCAATATTTCACTTAAGTGTATCGGTTACCTGCTACAGTCTTACGCTCAAACCTTTACTGAAAATGATCAGAATTAGTAGTTTTCATTCAAATTTTTACAAAGTTATTTTTGCTGTCCAAACTAAATACTTGGACCCAGATCAGTGAAATTCTGACAGTGATGGATAATTTTCAGTTCGTATATTTTAACAAGCTACTTTCACTTCATACATTTCAGGAATCCTACACCAGATGATCAGGATCCACTATTGCAGATCAAATGGGATCCGGTAGAAAGCCCGGACAAGCTGAACTACCTCAACATTGGCGCGGAACTAACCAAAGGAAGAAACCCATTCCGGGAGAGGATGACCTTCTGGGACGATCTTCATAAGGAACATGCATTTTTACGAGCATCAATTATCTTTAATGACTTAGGAATTTACTGGTAAACTTTTCCACAGCCAGAATCAGGCAGGAATCCAAGAACAAATCGCGGTTTAAGAACCAGATGAACGTATCTACCAAAAACTCGAAAATCGTTTTTTTTTTCACAAATGTGTCTTAAATGTGATCTTGCATGATGTGCCAAAATTACGTAACTGTACAGTCAATATTACACTAATTCAATAGTAACGTAATAGTAAAAAACACACTTTTTATTGAGCTAGAAGAACGTAACTTAAATACCCATAAAAACTTTTCAATTGGTTGATATTATAGGTAATGCAAAAAGAACGTATAGGCAAGTCTTTCTTTGGATCTTAAACTATTGCTCGGTTGACAATTTTAAGCAAGCCTTAACAACGTATAAGACTTATCGATGCTTATCGATGTTAATTTTATGAAATATTAGCGTATGTTTGTTGTCACTTATATTATCTTCCCAAATAACATATCTTAATACGCATAGGTAAACTATTTCGGAATAATTAAGAGCCAAAATAACGTATGTCAACCAATTTTGAAAAAATATAAATATTTTCTACACTAAGTGCACATAATTTTTTTTAACACTTCAAAGTTCAAAAGAGTGAAATATGGACAGTTTTTTAGCTCTCCTGTAAAATTGTAAAAACGTAGATACGCTCATCTGGTTCTTACACCGCGAAATATAATAAATCTTACGACCATGAATTTTATTATTGTGACACACGTAAGACTATTACGCCTACTCAAAATAAAATAATGGCACATACACTTTGCTCCTAAAATATTTCAGTCATAATGGCGTTGATAATGCTGTACCTACTAAAATAAACCAATCTGAAACAGGACTAAGCTTGTATGCGTCTCTTCTGAATCCAATATCTAAGAAAAGAATGAAAACAATTTTAGGGCTGTCAAGTTTAGTCTAGCTAGGAAAAAATAAAAGAGAACCGACCTAATGACTCTACATTGTTTATTTAACAGTACCCAAATTTTATTAAATTTCTAACTTTCTATACTTTTTGAGTGATACCTATTCCGATTGCTTTAAATGGCAATCAGTATGCTACCTGACTAGTATTTTTATAGTCTTATAAAAAGCTTACTATAAATAAAGCCGATCACCGAAATCACAATTTAAATGTTTTTAAAAATTGAGGAAGATACAAGCATTTTATGTCTTGCTAGACAGAGAGCGCACTATACTTACAAATGACGTCACTTGGGGGTTCGCCATACAATCTTCATACTGACACTGATTTAGTTTAGTGAGTGGTGTGACAGAATCGACGCCGTGATACATTGATACATGAATGTGACAGCAGCATTTTTTATCTATGAAAAAGTGATACATTTTATATGAGTGATATTAATCAAAGTATTTTATGTAAAGATTATAATTAAATTTATAATAGCTTAATGTTATTCAATCTCGTAGCCAGTTAGTAAAATGGCCATGACTATTTTACTAACACTAAAAGGTCTTCTTGATCTATGATAACACTAGTCGTTCGCCCCGAACAGAGAACCTCGCAAATACCCCTATATCTTCGCAAACCCTCGACCGATTTTGCCCATATTAATATTCTAAAAATTTATTAAAATGAACTACTTGTCTACAAAGTTTAATGACGATCAAATCAACGACACGTAAGTAATCGTCGAAAAAATATACAAACATACATACAAACGCTGACTTATACCAGTCAAATCTGAGACTTCTCTTCCCTAGGTCAATAACACGAGGACGCATTATGCACTCTCTCAACTAAGGGTAATCTTTTTTTTCAATGGATATTCTTTGATTATGAATCAATCAATCGCCCTCGCGGGGGCACCTTGCGGCCCAGTGAACCGCGCGACCTAGAAAGTTTTTTTTGTTACTTCTTTGTACATCACATGTGTTTGACAAATGTCCTCGCGGGCCGCTTGCGGCCCAGCGAACCACGTGACCAAGAAAGTTTTTTTTAAATTTATTGTACGTCACTTGTGCTTGACACACGCCCTCGCGGGCCGTTTACGGAGTTGAGTGATTGGTGTTATCATATAGAAACCATACCTTTTTTTGGTAAAAAAATTGCTTATGTGACAATCCAAGGAATATGCTACCTTTATACCAAATGTCATCGAAATCCGTTAAGCAGTCACGGAGTTGAGTGATTGATGTTATCCTACAGGAACCATACATTTTTCGCGGTAAAAATAAACTCACGTGATAATCAAGGAATATGGTACCTTTATACAAATCCGTTCAATTCAGGGAATATGCTACCTCCATACCAAATTTCATCGAAATCCGTTAAACAGTCACGGAGTTGAGTGATTGATGTTATTCTACAAGAACCATACATTTTTCCAGGATCAGAATTAGCTTACGTAATGTTATTCAGTGTATAATCTACCTCCATACCAACCTACAGGAACTGTAATATTTTCCAGGATAAAAAGTATTGAGTGTTATAATATTGCTCCTTGTCTGTTTTTTTACAAAATTTCATATTTGTTTGTTGAGCCGTTGTGAATATGGTTGATTATACCATCCCACGGGAACTGTAAAAATTTCCGGGATAAAAAAATTCGTGTGTTTCAATGTGTCTGTATACCAAATTTCATACTTATTAGTTGAGCCGTTGTGGAGATGGTTGAGTAATTGAAATTATCCGACAGGAACCGTGCATTTTTTCGAGATAAAAAGTTGCCTATGTGTTAATCCAGGGTATAAGCTACATCCCTACCAATTTTTATCTAAATCGGATCAGTGGTTTCGGCGGTGACTTCAGCCAAACATACAGACTTAAACACAAACTTTCGCATTTAAAATATTAGTAAGATAAGATAATATAAGCTAAGATAAGATAAGATAAGTAATATTAGTAATTAGTATTAGTATATTACTATATTATTATTAGTAAGATTAGTAAGAGAGAAGAAGAAAGATAAGATAAGATTAGTAAGATCTATCTCTTTTAAAATGGATTCTTGCAACAGTTGCAACGGATAATCGTCCACCCACTTTATTCACTAAAGATCCCACTAAATGATCACCCATCAACCATCTGTTGCCCGGCAGAGTTTTCACTTCTCACTCACCATAATTCTATGCAACACAACAAATTGACGAATAAGTACAGCTTATTAATCTAATCTGCTAATTATCTTTGTAATTTAAAGAGGCATAAAATTGACGATAGCATTTTTAACGCTAGTAGTTTGTTATGAGTTTTATCACACAACATTAGCCTACCTGGGTGTGCATGTGCATACATGATAATATGATTAAAATAAAAGCATTGTTTATCACAATATGTAAGTATATTTTTCTCCATAATATATTTATAATTTTTAGACCACCTACGTATTATGGTCCGACGCGTTTAAAACCAGTTACCATTTTATCTGTTTTATTCAGTACCATGTTTATATTATGTTCCATATTATGTTTCTTTGTCATAATGTTTTCATGACAAATGCTCTGAGTACAAACTGTCTAAATTTCATAATGTGTAAAGCCTCAGATCACAGCATTGCCTATATCATTGCACTTTTTAGGGTTCCGTACCTCAAAAGGAAAAAACGAAACCCTTATCGGATCACTTCGTTTTCCGTCTGTCCGTCTGTCCGTCTGTCTGTCTGTCTGACCGTCTGTCAAGACCCTTTTTCTCAAGAACGCGTAAAGGTATCAAGTTGAAATGTATACTAAATACTTGGGTCTACGGTTTCTTTCGGCTGTGAAAAATATAAGTTGTAAGTCAACGCAATCAAAAGATATGAACATTTATGTCGCATATTTTGCGATTTCACAGGGGAATCAAAACCTATAGGGTACTTCCCGTTGACATATAATCATTAATTTTGGCAATAAGCACAAATAAAGGAATAAATCTAAAAGTTGTTAATTTGAAGTTATATCATATAATAGTTATTTATGATACAAGTGCGGTAAGTTGGTTATTACAAACGAGTAGACGAATGTAAGCCCGAGACGAAGTCGAGGGCTTACCATAGTCACGAGTTTGTAATAACCAATCCGCACGTGTGCCATACAACGATTTACAACACATTTGCGAGAAAAAAACAAATAATGGAAATTAAAAAAATACCGTAAAGTACACGCACGGTGTTATACAACGGAGCGTGCGGTAAAATTCATTACCGCACGCTCCGTTGTATGATCCGTAATGTTTAACTTTCGAACGATGTATACAGGCTTCGTAAGTGCACTTTTTGAGCAAATGTGTTGTAAAAAAATATTGTTTTACAATTACAAACTTACATTTTGTGGTTGTTATGTAACGAAGAACCTTATTGTCAACTACAAAGTTACTACTCCTGCTACTACTCGTACTTGTCTGGTTTTTTTATTAAGAACCATCTCGTTCGAACAGTCAACATTTTTAATTACCTACACTATATCACTGAAGTTGACATTAAAAATATTTTCTATACATTTTCTTTATGATGATATGCAATAATTTATACTGTACTTGCTGGGCCCCGCGCGCCGTTTACCCGCGTGGATTACTCGTTATATCATCAGCTATCAGCCAGTGAAAGTCCCGTCAAAATCGGTCCAGCCATTTTGGAGTCCATAGGGAACATACATACATACAAACATTTATGTGATGAACATTTGTGTTTGTTCTATATCTGGGTGTTAATATATATTTAAGTATGTATTTAAAAATATATATGTATGTATGTATATCAGTCTCTGGCAGCCAAATCACAAGCTTTACTTAGTTTGGGGCCAGATGACCGTGTGTAAAAAATGTCCCGAATGTCCCGAATACATATCGCCTTTTATATTTATAATAATAATGTATTTTTTCAACACCGCACAATAGTAAAAACAAGTCATTTATCAATTAAAAATTTTTTGGTTCACCGGGACAATTAGTGAAGGACATCTGAGATAGCGTAATAAAAATGTAGAAGAAAACATATAATATTATTGAAAATGTGCACTGTGCGAGCGAGAGAGCGCTTAATCCGCCTACGGGTTCTTAAACACTATTGTAATATCCTGTTAGTAAACCACTAAATAAAATAATACTGTAATTAACTATCGTCAAAGGCGTTATGGAAGTCACGTCCCCAGAACTCAACCTAGATAGTATATTTAACAAAACCGCAGAAGATATGTTTAATGAAAAGCTCGGCAATATCGTCAACAATAAAAAGAAGCTAGACAACAGTCGCCGGATGAACATTCAAAACTTTATATCAGCAAAAAAATCCTATAGTCAAAACAGACCAGTGTTTAGAACTCCCGAAACGACTACAACTGAAAAAAACATAGTGAAAGTTACACTGTCATCAAATAATGAAGGCACACCACTACCGGCGATAACTATAGAAGAGATCAGATTAAAGATTAAAAAAAACGAAGTTAACCAGTTGCTGAGAGGTCGTACCCACATCCCGAGTTTCACGAACGACGACGATGATCCGAATATTCTGACTGAACACTTCGACATGAATATGTCAATTCCACATTCACGAAGAGTGTATTACCATGTACATGCTGAAGACAACCCAGCAAATCAACGAAGTCAAAAACTGAGACTCACTTTCGTCATGGCACAATTCATTTACATGACTAGAAGACAGATGGGGCACATGTCGGCATTACGGAACAAGTACAAGACCACCTACAAATACCAGATAGGGTATCTTTTTGGGTTGTTGCGTATGGTGAGACAGCAACAGAATATCTTATACAAGACTATAAAACTTCACTATGAGGGTATGAGAAATGCGCAAATGTCTCTACAATTTTACTACAGGGCAAGTTTTCTTTTATTATTATTTTTAATACTTTTTACAAAGATGATATAACCACTTGATCGCACATTAGTCATTATTTGCTTGTGCATGATGTAAGCCACGTCGGTCGCGGGGGGTCGTATAGCGCTTGTGATTGGAAACGCTACGCTTGTGATTGGAGAGCCAAAAGTCATTCATTCAATTCGCACCTGGGATTGGCCCGCTCGAAAGAAGTATGCTGAAAATGTACATTTGGCTTATGGTGGGGTAAAGGATGAGCAGTCAAGTCAGTCATTGATCATCATATAGTCATTGCTTTTTTGTGCGAATGCGTAGATACCTAATGCTGTCTCTCAGTCTGTAACCTTTTGACGACTTTGTATGGCAATTTTTGTGACATGTGGATTATGGATAAGCCCTTGAACTTATTATTAGCGCTCCACGGTTTCCACCAAAATACTAAATTATATCCAAGCGTTTAGCCGTAACATAGTGGAATGTAAACAAACAAACATAAGATCAAATAAACAAATGAAAATAGTATAGTGAGTCTAATAAGTTTTTAAAAGCAGACATATAATTTATTTATGTATAATTTGCCTAATACCTATATTTAGGCTACCGGACAGGTGTTCGATTTGTTAAAACTGGCGACAATCTTCGACATACCTTCACTTTCGTATTTAAAATGTGCATTTTTAAATGAATTACGCCATATAATTGTTACCAATAAAAATATAATCCTAGGAAGACGTGTCGTGATTCACACTCTCTTAAATAAATAAGTAAAAGAAAAAACATAGAAAAGAGTTTATTAAATAGATTCTAATAAAAATTTGAAATTCAAATAGCTGTTCCCTAGAATAACATAAAGCACATCATGATCACTTCTCGTCCTTTTAATGATTATTCATCATCATCATTTCAGCCGTAGGACGTCCACTGCTCGACATAGGCCTCCCCCATCGATCTCCAAAAGGGCCGGTTGGAAGCGGCCCGCATCCAGCGTTTCCTTGCGGCCTCTTTTAGGTCGTCTGTCCATCTCGTGGGTGGACGTTCTACGCTACGCTTACCGGTCCGTGGTCTCCATTCGAGAACCTTTCGGCCCCATCGGCCATCTGTTCTGCGTGATATGTGCCCTGCCCACTGCCACTTCAACTTGCTAATCCGGTGGGCCATGTCGGTAACTTTCGTTCGTCTACGGATCTCCTCATTTCTGATGCGATCTCGTAGAGAAACCCCGAGCATAGCCTTCTGCATAACTCGTTGTGCGACTTTAAGCTTGCTTATGAAGCCCATAATAATGATTATTATGGTTGCTTTAATCATACTAATATTATAAATGCGAAAGTGTAGTACTTTTAATCCCGGAAAAACTTACAGTTCCCGTGGGATAGTACGATAATATAATTGACGTACATTTATTTCCATCCAACCAAACTTTTTATTCAGTCGTGTAATAAAAAAAACGATAGACAGAAGTTTGTCTGTCATATCGTGGTCATATCCTAGCTCGATGGTCACGTCACGTCATGGAAAAATAACAAAATGTTTTTTTTTTTTTTGTTGAAATCTTCATGAGCGTGGATTCAATGTCCTTTACTCGTAATATTAAACAGTTCATTTTGTCTTATTAGCGTCAAACAAGTCATAGTCACAGTCAGAGTCAAGCTAAGTAAGTCACGGTCAAGTCGAGCTCATGCCCCTGTAAAGTGGTGAAGACTTTACAAGAGGCTCCTATGGAGTTTTGGAAACAACACGAAAAGACACGTTTCACCTCGTTATATCACTTGACCACACTCGAGCACGTTTACGAGCACTTAATGAATAATAATTCACCATTTAGTACACATTAACACTCGAAAATACACAAGTTTAGGAAAATAATCCAACGAGCCGACATGTTTTTTCCGCGTTGGCGCCAAAACTCCATAACAAAATGAAGTTTGGCAGTGTTGACATATTCAGATTTTATTTACCCTTTATTATAAAAGGAGATAAATTAAATTAAATATAGATAAAACGGTCAATTTTCTTTGTACCATTAGCTGTAATTTATACCTAATATAGAATATCAAGAACCTTTCTTCCCCATCGGTTATCGAGCGATGTTCGATGATCTTCGAGCGATGTGGCCTGCCCATTGCCACTTCAACTTGCAAATTTTAACAGCTATGTCGGTGACTCTGGTTCTTTGGCGAATATCCACGTTCCGGATTCTATCGCGCAAAGAAACTCCGAGCATAGCTCTTAGCATAAGGTTCTTGAGTGGAGGCCACGAACCGGAAGACGCAGCGTAGGTAGGCCTCCCACTAGATGGACCGACGACATTGTGAGAGTCGCGGGCATCCAGTGGATGCAAAAGGCAGGCTGTCATTCAGTGTGGAGATTAAAGGGGGAGGCCTATGTTCAGCAGTGGACGTCTTCTGGCTGATGATGATGACGATGATGATAGAATATCAAGAAGGTAGAATAGAAAATACTGCTATTGAATACCTACTACAAGTTTAGTAATGTTTTTTTTTTACAAAACTGACATACAACACTGACGCACAACTTCCCATAAACAAGGGAACGCAGAAAGCCATACCACAACCGATTCGAAACTGTCGCCAACGCCATCTAGCAGAGATAATAATAATACTAAAATGACACTTGGAAGCTGTATCTTTCGAACCGTAATAGATGGCGAGTTGAAGTTTTCACAGCAATAATTATTTAATGTTACGGTGGAACAACTAAAAAACCCGTAAAAAAAGTCAAAAAGTAAAAATGAAAAGGGGGACACCCCCCTTTTCGTACCCCCATACAACAAACGCATATTTTTTTACGTATTTTTGTATTAGCTCTAATGTAAAAACGTAAATACGTACAAGCGTCAAACTTGGTATAGCAGGTACACATTCTACAGTATAACAACAAATAATAAATAATGGCCAAGTGCGAGTCTGTGACCAAACTGTGTTATACTCGAGCGTCACTGTAGCAAAATGTTAACTATGTGACTGCGTAGCAATTGCTTCGACTATTTTGGAAGGCATTAAATCTGAACAGTAACTGGTAATTCGATTACTTGGACGACCTTAGTATTTCTTTCACCGAATCAAAATTACATAATCTACTAATTTGGTTTTTGTAAATTGATAACTATCGTATTCCGTTGTGGTATGGAACCCTCAGTGCGCGAGCCCGACTTGCATTTGGCCAGTTTAATATTTTAGCTTCGTTTTTTTTGTAATTTTTTTTTGTTAGTTAGGTACGAAATATCTTAAAAAGCTACATTCTCGATTACTTGAGTCTTCAGAATATATCAAGGGTGTTTCGGCGAATCGTACTTGACTCGCTGAACTGAGAAGACAGGATCAAGCACAGCGGCAAGCTATTTTAAGAGCTGGTGAATCGTCTGCTCAAACGGAGCAACGGCGAGACAAACAGGCAAAGCCTCAAGTTCATTTGAAAGCTATACTGAAAAGCAGACCGTCTAGCTGCTAAGCGAGCTGCAGAATTGCCTATTCAAACTCAACAAATATTAGACAACTATGCCAAACGACAAGCTGCTTTATGAGCCGCTGCTGCATCTGCTGAGAATCAGCAAAGAATTGACATTGAGGCAGAGTGTCTAGCCGTTCGGAGAGCCGTAGAATCGCCTACACAGACTATGCAAAAGTTCAGGCCGAACGTCAAGCTTCAAGCATGCAAACGTCGGCAAAACTATCTGAGATACATTTGGTCTACATTTAATGACGGTACGTTCAATTATGATTCCTTGATCAACTACAAAGATCATAGGCTTATTGTTATCGGACTCATAGAAAAACCGTGCCAATAATTGTAGTCCTATAAAATGGAAAGATGAGACCGCCGGAATGTGCTGTTCCAATGGAAAAGTGTCCCTTCCTTTGCTTGGCAAGCCGGAAGAACCTCTGAAAACTCTATATTCATATGCCAATAACACGACGACTTTTAAATAGAATCAGGAAGTATGACTCCTTTTTCCAAATGACATTATTTGGAGTAGACAGGGAGATAATCATGCCCGGATTGGAATATATTTGAAGATGTCCAGTGTTATATGTATTCGATTGAATAGCAGAAACGAGGGCTACCACATGTCATCATCATCATCCAGAAGACGTCCACTGCTGAACATAGGCCTCCCCCTTTAACCTCCACACTGAACGACAGCCTGCCTATTTCATCCACTTGATGCCAGCAACTCTCACAATTTCGATGTCATCATCATCATCATCCAGAAGACGTCCACTGCTGAACATAGGCCTCCCCCTTTAACCTCCACACTGAACGACAGCCTGCCTTTTGCATCCACTGGATGCCAGCGACGCCAATGGATGCCAATTTCGATGTGCCACATGTAAATATTCATCATCACTATCATCAGCCAGAAGACGTCCACTGCTGAACATGTACCTACATATTGTTATAGTTGTCGGTTATAAGTTATCGGTTATATAGCTGACACGAACATCCTTCATTCTAAAATATTTCTAACTAATGACGAAACCTATTGTTTTCCCTCAAACTACGCGGGCGAAGCCGCGGGTAAAAGCTAGTCATGTTTATATCATTCAATGATTTTCATATCATTTGCTTCTTTACTTCTCTGATTTCACTGTTTGGCAAACCATTCGGTTGCAGCTGGCGCCGAGGCTGTCACGCTCGCAACATTATAGCGTATCAGTATATCCTTGCCATCTGTGTGCCTTGTAGTTAAGTCGGAGAATATCATAATTCTAAATTCGTGCACCAAACTTGCTCTAGTGAGTACCATCATCAACCAACCGAGCCCATGTTGTGATTGAAATGTTCAAACGTCACGCATCTTTCCCTATTTTAATAGATAGATACTAGTAGGAATTATCTACATTCACGTAGTTTTGTAAGCTGCGTGTTCTTATTTTTTTTCCAGATTGTGATGCTAAACGTGGATATAAACGATATAATGAGGTACATAATTAAGCTGAACTACAAGCAGAATTTGGCGTACAACCCAAAATACTACATGGACTCGTCTGAGTATTTCGAATCCAAGACACAAAGCATATTAGACAAAATTCAGCAAAAACATAATATTATAAATATTAAATAATTCCAAATAATGTATAATTATTTATTGCCTGAAATAAAATTCATCTACACTAATAATAATATATATGTCGGCGCGTTGAAGTTTTAGCACTCGGCGCAACTGCCGTCGGATAGTTTTTAAGGCTTAGATTATGTAGGTAGGCGTCACCTAGCTTTGTTTTGGTGGACTAGTGATGGAGGTGGCGCCATCACTGGTGTAACGCTGCAGTAACTTACTCTGCTGAAGTTCGTTGTGAAGTTGTGTCGTTGACAACTTATCAGAGTTTAGTAAGTTGGTATACCGTCAGGCGCTAGTGAGCGCGGCGCGGCGGACACGTGCGCGAGGCTCGGTGGAACTCACTTTACTTTGGTGTCTGAATTGGGATTGTCACTTTTGAGGTTAGAAATTGGAATTGTTGGTTGGAGGGTGGTAGCGTTCATTACAAGGCGGAACACCTTGTCCCCAAGTAATTTTCAAGTAATTTGAAATTGTAATTATCAATCATAGTTCTTATGTCTTCTGTGGTTCTACGAAATAAAATCTGTAACAATGTACGTGCGAAGTCTCATTCTCCTCGGCCGCTATACTCACGCCATAGAAACAAGATAATCTTATGAAGATCGGCCATCCACCGACCGGTGCCCCCGCCTCACGCATCCAGGCTTGCTCCGACATATATATATATAATAATATGTAATTTGTAAGTTTGTTTGTTCTGTTTTAATTCCAAAACTACTGGTCCGAATTTGAAAGTTCTTTCACTATTAGAAAGCTACACTATTCCTAAGTGCTATAGGCTATGTTTTATAATGATAAAAGTTAATTTTCTACACTAAATAACCCGATAGCCCGTTGGTACAGTTGGTAGTGAACCTACCTTCTGAGCCTGAGGGCGTGGGTTCGATACCCACGTAGGACAAACATTTGTGTGATGAACATTTGTGTTTGTTCTATATCTGGTTGTTAATATCTATTTAAGTATGTATTTAAATTATATATGTATGTATATCAGTCTCTGGCAGCCATATCACAAGCTTTGCTTAGTTTGGGGTCAGATGACCGTGTGTGAAAAAATGTCCCGAATAATTATTTATTTATTTATTTATTTACCGTATTAGTAAAACATGTTGGAGAAAAATAAGCTGATTGGCTTCTATATCGGCGTACGCTGACCTAACGGTTTGAGACAAGTAAATATAATGTTTGACAAAAATTTAGTCCTTAAGTAGTTATCCAAAAAAAATTCCGCTATAGCATATATTTAACTTTTATAAGAAACAACAATAACGATAATAACCGGTTATTGTGTTCAGAATATAAAAAAATATATAAGGTCATGTTTAGATGCAGTTTTGTAATCTAACTTAATATGTAATAATAGTAAAGTCAAAAAGTGAAGGGGGGGGGGGGAAGTCTCCAATCCCCATACAACGTATTTTTAACTTTTTTTTGTATTAGCTTACTGTTAAAACGGTAATACGTACAGGCGTCAAACTTGGCACAATTATAGTACAACCTATAAAGTGTAACAACAAATAAAAAATAATAGACAAAAGCGAATCAGTGACACCAAGTTATAATTGTGTTATACTCGAGCGTCACTGTAGAAAAGAATTAAATCTGTGACTGCGTTGCAACTACATAACTGATGGTTGTATTTTGTGGTGATAAGGAACCCTCTATGCGCGAGCCTGACTTGAAATGCGTATTTTACTAATTTTGAAGTCGGTCTAATCACTAATGTTTTTAGTTTTACATAGATAAAAACTATGGTTTTGTGCTAAACAATACTATAAAAGTACGCATACCATCAGGTGGAAAGGGCGGAACTAAATTAGAGTGGATTACAGGATAGATGCAGGACTATAGCGAAAAGGGCGGGATAAGAGTATATTAAATTACGGTAAGTGGAGCGGACGGCTGTGGGACTAGATCGGAAAGAGTGGGACTGAAGTAGATTGGATTACGGAACGGATGCGGAGCTGGATTGCAAAAAGGCGGAAAGGGAGTAAAGTGGATTACGGGACGTATGTCGAGTTGGATCGGAAAGGGTGGGCCTGTATTATTAGAGAAGTATTATTATTAAACAAGAAACTTGAAAACATGTGAAAAACCTAAAATGAGTGATTTTAGCGACGAAGAAGTTTATTTGACGCCAACAGAATTAACTGAAACTGTTAATAATGCGCAAGTGTTTTTTTTTTTACCTTTAGTCATGTCCTCGCTGAGGTGGGATGAAAAGTTACGTGTTGCACTCGAGTGCAAAGATTTTTCACCTCGTGCTCTTTTGATTCTCTCGCTAACGCTCAGGATTCTAATTTTTTAATCACTCGCTATGCTCGTGATGCAATTTTAGAATCCTTCGCTTGCTCGGTCATCGAAATTGAGCACGCGGTTAAAAAACAACTTTGCACTCTTGTATAACAAATAACTACTTATTTTTCATTTTTTGGCAAAGCTATATTTTATTGTTGCCTTTGCCTCGGAACTATTTTTCTATCCGTTTTCTGTGGATTTTAAGCCATCTAGTAGTAAAATTGTTCATCTTACAGAAGGTCCTCAAAAATGCACAGTCCTAAGATAAGAGAATTTTCACGCTTGATGTGCGTACCCTATTGCTTAGTGATGGTAGTATTGGTGGGTGCCCTATTGTTGCTGTGTTGCCCTATTGTTATAAGAATCTTTGCAGCAGCATTTGTTTCGATTTCATGAGTGTTTACTCCCTCAAGAATCTCTAAGTACGTTAAACCATTCTAAAGTTTATCAAAAATGGCTGGTCAACGGTTAAAACAAAGCAGACTTTCCAACTCCTTTCGTAAGAACAACTAAGGGTTGAATTACGGTAAAATCAAATTTTACTCGAAATGAAATTAAAATTTCATGCAAGAAAACGTCTCGGGGAGACGACTAGGTGGTTGCAATTCCGGTACCTTTTTCAATAGGCCCGAGAAGGGAACTGTAGCGATTTAAATCCTAACCTAACATAACAATTTATTTCTATGCTTAATTCGGATTTATTCATGAAAGTGTAAAGAGATTTAGGTTCACAGTATGCATGGTAACATTGTCAAAACAAATCTATGTAAAGCCAATAACGCAGCGCTTAGTTCCTAAACAACTTTGGCCGTCCAATCAGAACTAGAAAAGTATATTATTTAGGGTTGAGTAGTAAAATATAGTTAGGTATACCTAGTTTAGTAGTAGCCCATATAGTTTCATAGGGTCCGTCCTTCCATCTGTATGTCAAGGCCATTTTATTCAGAAGCTGCACAGACGATACCAGTGAAATTTGGAACATGTTTAATTTTAACCGCTACATTGATATATTACAAATTATATTATATATTATTAAGATAATATAATTTTATTATATTATTATTAAGATAATAACTAAACAAAATACAAGCTAACACTAAATACGTAAACTACCACGTACGTGTACGTATATACTTGCATACGTATAAGAGTATTACAATTAAAACAGTTGGATTGCCCACAGATCGTTGAAGCTCTAGAGACAATCCAAATGCTCAACCCCACTACCAGTTGGCAGCGTACCCAGCATGATGAATGGCAATGTTTATGCGCCATAAAAACGCCAGGCTTTTAGTCACGCATTGCATTAACCAAGCTGAAAGATTTTTGAAAATAATGTCATCTTCCGGTCCCCAAGGGCTCATTGTCTTGATCGCAAACGGCTCAAACTATAACCCACGCTCAACCCACCTTCCCGAGACGTAGTCGTCGGCACATCTGCGACGTCGCCGTTCATTTGAAGCTAGAGCGACTACGAAATACTCCATCGGAGCGCAGCTGAGGGACGAATTCGTAATTGGCGAGCCCTATAAATATTACCCCTTTATACCACACCACCCGCTTGAACCAATAGTCTTACTCTGAATTCTGTAAAATCACGATATTGTGAATATCCAGCGTTGAAATCACACGGTCCTTGTATTGAGAGCAGTCAACCAAGTTTTTTACTGAATAAAAACATCTATCAGCATAAAGTTTCTTGGTATTTGGCGTCGTTTTGTTGGTACACTTGTAAGCAAAAACTTCTCCATTCTACATGCACACATACTTTTAATATTTTTTGTTCCAACAGGTAATATAGGTAGCGAAGGCTATTCATATCATTCATACCAAGTTTAAATTTGATCGAAGTCAAGACTCCCTTAACACCAAGGATTTTACACCCAACTTGCTGTACCCACAACATCGTTTGCGTGAACTTTAAAAATAGCCCCTGCAGACGGAGTCTCCGGAAATCGCAGTAATAGAAATTTATTTGTGACAAAAGAAAACAAGCAACAGACAACACTAATAAAACCAATAAAAGAACGATAAACTAATACTGAAATAAGAACGATAAACGATAGCTCTTTCCATTGCCCGCTGTGTGGCTTTGAGTTTTTAGTTCAGTATATTCCGAACAGAACATATATAAAATTATATATAAAAGAAAGTCGTGTTAGTTACACTATTTATAACTCAAGAACGGCTGAACCGATTTGGCTGAAAATTGGTGGGAAGGTAGATTAGAACCAGGAGACGGACATGCTACTCTTAATCAGCATCATCACCATTTTTCATCACTACGCAACCGCGGAACCGCGGGGCGCAGGTAGTATACTATAAAAATCTCGTGTCACGGTGTTTGTGGTCGCACTCTTCCAAAACGGTTCATCCGATTTTTATGTTTTTTTAAAATGTTTTGCAATAGACCCAGTTGTGGCTAGCGCCCCGGTTTTGGCCACTTGCAGGTTTTAAAGATGATTACTAAGATATAGACAACACCTTCGACTAAAATAAAATGAATGGACGGGCCCTAAACATTGAAATTGCTCAGTAAAAACGAGTCAATACCGACGCACATATACTTCAACACCTAATTATAAAAATGTACAGTATATTTGTTACAAAAAATAGATCCCGGTTTTATTTGTGTATTTACATTTCGGGAAAGCATATGAATGCATAATTTTGTCAGATGTTTCGTTATCGCGTAACAATAGACACGTGTTGCACTTCCTACGGCTAGAGACCGAATGAAACGAAATGAGAGCCGGCGCTCATTTTGGTATCTTCAAAAATGAACTTCTACTGGGCCTGTCCATTTCCACATTACACAGTTTTTGACACTTTATTTTATTACGGGTGTGGGTATAATAGTTTGATGCCTAATAATTGCTATTGGCTTGTTTTTACAATTGCTTTTTATCTTTAGTAGATTCGATTAAATGGCATCGACAATACTTACCTTATTTTCGAGATAAAAATACCTTGTGTTAATGTGCTTAAATTGTCTCCATTCCAAATTACACCTGAATCTGTTCATCTGCTAGTGTGTAGAAGTAACAAACATCACTCGCGCACAAACTTTCGCATTTATAATTTTAGTGTGATAGGCCCCGAGCAGACTAGCAGCGGCGAGCGGCGGTTTAGACGCTTTTCGAAAGCTTGATGCCGCGACCGATCGCTTGAATCCGCACACAAACTTACACCAGTCGCGGCTTTTGGACGATCGAAGCAGTACCGGCGTTAGGGTAGGGCCTGGTGGGGCGACCGCCCAGGGCGCCAGATATAAAGGGCGCCGCAGGCGCCTGCGGCGCTCCTTTATATCTGGATGTATAAAAGATGCTGTGTAAAGGTTTTACACAGCATACTCATTACTCATAGATAGATATACCTACCTATATTTTACCAGGAAACAGATTTTATTTTTAACACTAGGTGAATTTCTCTTTCTAGTTCTCAGTTAATATTTTGAGATATAACAAGCTATAAGCATGGACTTACTAGGATCACTAGCAAGCCACCGCGTAACCACGCCCATTTAGGATCTTAAAATTAACATAAATGATGGGATATTTACATGGGATTGAATTTCTAAAAACGCGTTCCATTAAGCAATATGGTAAATACCTAAAAATTTTCATGTTTTTGAAGTTTTTGAAGAACGCCATGTTGTAGCTTCTCGGAAACACCGTGGAAGGTAGCTCATTCCAAATAATGCAGGCAATTTTTGTTGTATTTTAATTTAAATTAAATCAAAATTTAATTTAATTTAATTTAGCACCCATTGGAGGGGAGAACCCTTCCTTTTTGAATTAGTTTTTTATGTTTGTTACCTTAGAACAACCATAATATAACCATATATCTCATTTTAATTAAAAGGATTTCTCTTGGATTGATCCCATAGAAATTTCATCAAAATCGGTTGAGTAGTTTAGCTTTCAAATCAAAATAACTGATAAATTTGGTTGCTTTGATGATAATACAATGTCATCCGAGTAACCGAAATTGCATATTTTACTAATTTTGTATAGTCGGTTTTTTTTAATTGATAATTGTTACTTCAATAGAATTGTGCAACAGAGAACGCCCTTCATTAATATTTCCCGTGAACAGACTGGCTATTTTATTCATACTTGTCTTCAGATCAAAGCATGCCTAGACTATTTTGTTTATGCTTGTCGTTAGAATAAGGAGACGACTTCATTTAATACTTATCTGGTGTCTATTGTTGTCAAGAAAATGAAGAATTCAATATAGAGAACGGTTGACCCTCGCAAATTCCGGGCCCTTCCGTAATAAGGTCATAAATGCCATTCATATTACAAATATAGCGGATTGTTTAATTATGTACCTACGAAATAAACTAAATTGTAATGATAAATCAACATAAAATGGAAAACACATACATTTACTTACGTAATATTTCTAATATCTACTTACTACTCTGCGTAATTTACTACAGCAAGACGAATAGGTAAAGCATAATATTAAATAGGTAATATTTTATAAGCGAATAAAAAATTACGTGGCGCTTGAAATGAGAGGTTGTTATACTACTTCGACAGTATTTAATTATTATTGCAAAAAGTTTAATAAACTAACTAAGCTGGCTATGGCAGGCGGCGGGAATTACTAAACTGGCGACTGTTATATCAAACGAGTATTGCATATCAGGCCAGATCCGAATTCTATTCTATCAGTTAGGTTAGAAGCCTTAGCCTTTGTGGTTATATTTTATAACACCGCAAAATGTTCTCACCTTAGCCCGATCTGGAGCATGTTGTCTTCTGTGATTACGGCTAGCTGTTTTAAGCAGTCCAGTTTAGGTGATAAAAAAAGTTGCGCAACCGTAATCACAAACCGTATCAGGGCACGTTCGCGTGATTTTCCGAACTGTGCTGTTTTAACGTTCGTTTGAGACTGCGTAAGGAGTTGGGCGTAAGGCCCTAGAGCAGATTTGAATTCTGTCAATTAGGCCACCTCGATTAGGATATACCTAAGGCAGCATTTATGAAATAAAATATATGCAAACTGTTAAATATAATGTGAACCATTTCCAATATTTGTATTCGCCCAAAGTCTTTCGCTCACTTAGTATTTCAGTATGTCATATTCAGTATTTTTGATACTTTGAATTTGAATTTATATTCGCTCATTTAAATACTACTCACAAAATTCGGTGCACTAGCACCTCATTTAGCCTGAATAGGTGTTCCCCGGTAGTTACAATCTGGGTGTCTTCAAATCACGAATAGATCGGTTTCTTTTAGGCAAGCGTGCTCTATCATAGACCGCATCATCGCCGAGTTGGCCGACAAGCGCAATCCTATTATTGAATTAATAAAAAGCCACTTACAGCTTTCAAATTGAAGACTTGTTGCCAAATACGGAACCTAAACCAATAAACATACCTATATTCGTACTGTATTTCATTTTCCACCCCAATGTGAGTGTTAAAATTCAATAAGAGAGTCGGAAGTAGGACGAAATATTCATTATCGTAGCTCCGCCTGGCGAATTTGTTATCAGATAGCTAATATTCCGATGGAGGGTGAATGCCTCAAGTCTACGACCACTGTCGAACAAACAACCACTGATGTCAATCAATACTGATGCCTCAACACGCAAAAAATATCCATAAGTGTGTGTACATTTTTGTTTCGTCAGTTTAGAGTTTTAATTTAAAATATAAATTCTGCTGAGTTAGATATACAATATAAGATTTACAGATTAGTTACATACAGGTAACCTATCTCATATAGGTACCTACCATAAACGTTTTTTTCCGTTTTTGAATGAACAACTTAATTTGTTGAATAAAGTAAAGTAAATAAATTTAGAATAATTGTATCTAATAATAAAATCTAACTAATTTAATAATATCTGTCTAGCAGAGATAGTTGGATATTTTTACACGAAATGGTGATCATTTCGTGTAAAAATAATAAAGAATACTTTTCAATTGCAAAGGAAAAGAATGCGCTCCCATGTATCGGTGTTTCCTATAAAGTACAACGAGTAAGAGTTAAGTAGGTATAAGAGTGAATAGGCACCTCTTAGGCAAGCTTGCTCCATCTCAGATCACAACGTCACTTTTCATCGGGTAAGTAGTGGTTAAACCACAGACTAGGTAAAGCACACAGAATAGAAAAAAATACACTTCTCTTTTCTGTGGTAATGCCGGTAAAGTGCCGGTAAAGCTACTACCAATCTGTGGCTACTACAGTCCGAAGCTACAATATTTGCGTCAAATCTTTCTTGTTTTATAGGTAGGTATATGTCGTCGTAGAAATTCACCTCTTTTTTTTTTACTGTTACTGTCCCACTGCTTGGCAAAGGTCTCCCCCATTTCCTTCCATAAATCTCGGTCCTCCGCCACCTCTTGCCAACCTCTCCGGAATGAGTCAAGATCATCACGCCAGCGTTTCTTGGGCCTTCCTTGACTGCGTCGTCCATTGGGCATCCACTGCATGACGATCCTGGCCCATCGATCGGGATGCATACGCGCCACATGTCACCTCATAAATTCATTTATTATTTCAAACAATTTGACACAAAGTATAAAATTGATTAAAGTTTTCAATTTTATTGTTTTTAGGAAGAACATAAATGTCCAAGGTCGAGATGTAACACGCTTGCATAAGAAATGCCTGTAATTTTTTTTTCGGAACAACTCCGATCTGTATCTATCTGTTTAGAAAAGTAGATGTAGGTATTTAAATAGTTCCGTACCTGTTTGTATCAAAAAGGTGGATTAGAGACGCTTATTGTGCCATAATGGAATTTCCACTATGAGTGGGTTTCTCCGTTTTGTACCTACGTCTGTATACCAGTAACATATTCGTGATGGCAAGATTATTAGTGCAGGAAGGTTTTTTAATCACACAAAATTAATTTAATCAACGTGAAACATAATGTTAGGAATTTGCTCATGAACAACAAAGAAATCAACAATTAAACAAAAAACAATAAATAACAACAAATTAATAAGTTATCAATAAATTAATATTAAGAAAAAAAATATTACAAGACAACAATATTGTATAATTCGTATACAACATTTCATGTCTGTGAACAACCATTGAAGAGTTCTCTAGTCAGAACCCAACCCTGAGTGCATCAACCATGTCATGATATAACTTAAAACCGGCTTTCATAATAAAATGCGTACACAACATTTCATTTCTGTGCTGTTGACTGTTGAAGTTCCTTATCTGGAGCTAATTCTTAATCACTTCATCAAAACTCGCGTGAGGATTCATTATCAATTATTATTATAACACCGGCTTGCACTCACGATTATGTTTCTATCGGTCGCGACCGGTTTCGGAGCCATTAGAGCCCCTTCCTCAGGGAATACGCGCGCTTCTAATTCTTAATGTCTAATCAGGTCATGCTTACCATAAAAATGCATTGATTGCAATTATTGACTGAGCGAAGAGAGGTCTCAGGTAATGGCTAATGGGACAAGTCGGTAATTTTTAAGTTCGAATATGGGCAAAATCGATCGAGGGGATTTGATGATTTATGGGTCGCGAGGTCACAGTTCGGACGAACTACTAGTTTATTATATGGTACTGAGACGTGGTCCTTAACTGTTGGCCTTTTGGAAAAACTCAGAGTCACACAGCGGGCAATGGAGAGAGCTATGCTCGGAGTTTCTTTGCGCGATAGAATCCGAAACGTGGATATTCGCCAAAGAACCAAAGTCACCGACATAGCTGTTAAAATTTGCAAGTTGAAGTGGCAATGGGCAGGCCACATCGCTCAGAGAACCGATAACCGATGGGGAAGAAAGGTTCTTGAGTGGAGACCACGAACCGGAAGACGCAGCGTAGGTAGGCCTCCCACTAGATGGACCGACGACATAGTAAGAGTCGCTGGCATCCAGTGGATGCAAAAGGCAGGCTGTCATTCAGTGTGGAGATTAAAGGGGGAGGCCTATGTTCAGCAGTGGACGTCTTCTGGCTGATGATGATGACTAGTTTATTATGAAAAAAAAACAATCAGTAAGGTTTTTACTGGATGGGAGTGATTGAAGTGCGACACGAAGCTACTAATTGCCGCCGCGGACAGGACAGAGTGCGATTGGCAGCTTGAGGCGTGCCCTCCTCACATGCCGAAGCTCCTAATTAATATCGCCTATCACTGTCCCCTCTTCGCTCTGATCCATCCATCCAAGGTTACCTAGCTAGGCTAAATTCGACGCGACCGTTAGAAAACTCTATATTCCATGTTCAAGTGCGTGTGCATGGAGCGATGGTGGCCGGAAGGTAGCATGTGCGCTTACAATCTGACGGCACCTGGTTTGATCCTCGGCCCTGCTCCTATGACTTTATCATCATCACTAGGCAGAAGACGTCCACTGCTGAACATTGGCCTCCCCTTTAGACCTCCATCTATTATGTCTTCTGTGCCTCCACACTGAACGACAGCTAGCCATCCGCATCCACTGTATGCCTGCGACTCTCACGATGTCGTCGGTCCACACGGTCAAGTCGGTCGTGGTCTCCACTCAAGAACCTTACCTGTGACTTATTTAGTACCTACTTAAATAAATTATGTTCAGCTTCGATGCCATTGCTCAACGCTAACGAAGATATTCCACATAGAGCTTCGATGATACATCAAAAACTAAGGCTTTTGAAGTATTTTTTTTTTTACAAAATCACTCTCTACAAACTTTTGTAAAAACAAAAGCGAGAAAACGAGTCGCAGACTTCACGAAAAGTTCAATAAATGTGATTGATCCCCTAAATTTCTACCCTTAGTGGTAGAATATTTTCTCTAAATTTAAATGGGACCACCCTTGAGATATATTCTATTCAATAGAAAAGAATTATATTAAAATTGATTCACAATTTGGGAAAATATCTTATAAAATACAGTCGAATGGAGAACCCTTAGAATAACTACACAAAGAAACCAAGTACATTCGCAAAATTTAAGCCATTCAAATGGTGTCATATATGACACCAAAAAATATATAATAATTTTACTATGACAATTAGCGCGGTGAAATCGTACCACAACAAATCATAAAAGCAGCATAAGAGTTATGGTGTGACATTCCACAGGTAATCCATTAATTTTCTTGCTTAAATCGTTTTAAATACCAATCGAAACGTAAGCTACAAAGCGAATTTGTAGCTTACGTTTTGAGAAGACGTTGTTTGGAAACTTACCTTCTCTGAGTAGTTATTCTAAGGGAGAACCTTATTTTTTGTCAGTCAGTTGAAAATAAATAGATATTAACTAAATAAATTATGATGAATAAGCAATTCGACATAGGTACCCAACATGTGCCTACAGAAAAAAGTAGACACTGCGAGCCTCTCAAACGTAACTAGATCGGAAATAAAGAATCGAGGCGCGGCGGCGCGGCGCAGTACAAGAGTGTATGAAAAGGGTGCGAGGCGAAATACCGGATGCGGTTTGAAGGAATTAATTATTATCGGGCCAATGTTCCAATCGAACGCCTGCGGGCTGCGGTAATGCCGCTTCGTAGACGGCGGAAATTTATTTGAAACGTCATTTCAAAATGCAAACTGCTTGAAACGCGCCGCGCCGGCAAAAATGATAATTTCCTCAAGCGCTCGTTTGCTCAGACTTCTCACCTTTTACCTCGCTCGGCGTTCGCTGGCGCAATATCACAATACCTAGGTATATAGTACGAAGTCATATTCGCGGGGTAACAATACAAATTATATTTCAGCCATAACGTTATTGTAAATTTATTTTTGAGTAGGTAAGTAAAAACAAAGTTTTTACCTCAGATCAGGCAAGCGACAGAGAAATTTCCCATAGCGCGCAAAAACTGTAAACGAGTGCGGTTCACTTACAATTTTTACGCACACTAAGAAACTTGTAGCGACACTAATGAACTAACTAATAGTCTACAGTCGGAATTATACTGAGTTAGGGCCGCTTTGTGTCCTATAACCTGTGTATTTTTGCTATTTTAAAGAACGTAATTTGGTCACAAATATCCTTTTTCTATCTTTCTTTCTTTATTTCTTTCTTTACATGCAAAAAGGGCTATAATCTATACTAATATTATAAAGAGGAAAGATTTGATTGTTTGTTTGTTTGTTTGTTTGCATTGAATAGGCTCCGAAACTACTGAACCGATTTGAAAAATTCCTTCACTGTTGGGAAGCTACACTATCCCCGGTTAACATAGGCTATATTATATTTTCAAAAAAAAATAGGGATCCTTACTAAAACTCCAATAATGTAACCCAAGGTGTAAAAAAATAAGTAATAAATAATAATTTTGACTTTGCGTGTTTGACAGTTCTAAGACAGGACAACGTCTGTCAGGTCAGCTAGTAGTCTATATACATGGTTGTTCGTCCTTGATTCAATCATCAATGCTGGGTGAGTTCGACTTAAGGCATCAAGCCTCATTTAGGCCAGATACGTTTGCACCCGCCACGCCACCTTACCATAGGTATCTCCATTGTTTGTCTGAAAAGAGCTGATTATCTTCAAATAGCAGGGGCCTTACGGCTATAGCTGTTTTAAGCGATTCTGTTTGGGTGGAGTGTAAAGTTGCGCTAACCGCTAACCGTATCTCAGCACGTTAAGGTTCACGTTCGCGTGATTTTCCGCACTGCGCTGTTTCAGCGCTGTTATGAGACCGCGTTTCGAGACCACGTTAACAGGTAGCCATAAGGCCCCTGATCAATTTTCTTGAAGACCACTCACGATCAAGTCACCTTTCAAACAAAATAAAAACGAAATCAAAATCAGTTCAACCGTTTCGGAGTTACAATGCCACAGACAAACACGATTACACACATCCGATTCACACGTTAAACTTATACAATACAAATACAAAATACAAAATATTTTATTTACCAATACACTTCATCATTTCAGCCGTAGGACGTCCACTGCTGGACATAGGCCTCCCCCATCGATCTCCAAAAGGGCCGGTTGGAAGCGGCCTGCATCCAGCGTTTCCCTGCGGTCTCTTTTAGGTCGTCTGTCCATCTTGTGGGTGGACGTCCTACGCTGCGCTTGCCAGTCCGTGGTCTCCATTCCAGAACCTTTCGGCCCCATCGGCCATCTGTACCAATACACTTACTTAAACTAATTTACAAGAACATGTATAAAACAAATTGAATAAAAACAGGAACAGGTTTCATTACTTGTAGTCCCAGCACTAGGCGAGACGCCTGTGTCGCAGGGCCTACATTCTAGCGTTTACTTAGCATCAGTGCGGTGCAGTATCAATACATTTAATTTAACATTTGGTTTTGAAATATAACTAAATTTAAATTAATTAGATTCGTAATAATTTTATTGATGCCTGAATGTATGGTAACATGGTGTGTGTGTGTGTGTGTGTGTGTGTGTGTGTGTGTGTGTGTGTGTGTGTGTGTGTGTGTGTGTGTGTGTGTGTGTGTGTGCGTGTGCGTGTGTGTGTTAGCGTGTGTGTGTTAGTGTGTGTGTGCGAGCGTGTGTGAGCGTCTTTTTGTTTGCTGTTTATATTTTAAATTTGGGATACTTTGCGAATGATGATGATAGTGGGCTAGGGCCCATCATCTCTCTGAGAGAAACCCTGTGTCCCAGCAGTGGGAACATGATAGGATGAAATTAATGATGATGATATTTCTAATTTGAACAATTTTTTATTCATGGGTGATTAAAAGATACCAAAACAATAATTTGAATCGAGTCGCCTATGGTCACCTAGGTGCAGGTGATCAAAGGATACTCAAATAATAATTTAAATGGAGTCGCCTATTATCACCCAGGTGATTATATTCCCAGGAGATCAAAGTCGACTAAAGAGTCAACTTTTAGCACCCAGGTGATATCACCCAGGTAATTAAAGTGGAATAGACCGATAATTCCAGCGGTGTAGTCAAACATTTCTTTGACTGTGAGATATAATATAACCAACCCCAGGTTAACTGATAATTTCCAGTAAATTCTCAGTTTCTCCATAAGTAAATGAATGTAAATACTTGCTATTCAAGTATTTACATTCCCTCAACATTGTATTGCGAATCAAACATTTTTGTTAATTTTGTTGTATATGTACGGCAACCTGAACTCTGGGAGTCGCTGTGCACCCCCCTTTTATAACACCCCTCTTTTTGCATCGGGGGTTAGTAAAAAACGTCAACAATGTGTTAAACGCCAAGAGGTTAAGTCAAGCCAAGGCCTATCCTCGAAGTGTGTTCTTCAATAAATTATCGACCATGTTTGATAAAAATAAAAATTCAATAACAATTTGAAGAGGTTGCTCGTAAAAATCGTGCAAATATGTACCAAGAGGCAAAAAATTTGTGGAACAGTAGGTACTTATACTGCCGATACGTACTATACCTACTGTGCCTTATCACGAAATAGGTTATTCTAGTTTAGTAGCTCACCTTGTTTATTATAATACCGACATAAAATTCAAAATTAAATCGATTTTGAAAATGTTCACACAACTAAATAATGTTTTTGTGACTGCGTTATGTTTTATACTAAGTCTACTGTTGCCTGCCGTAAAGATGACGCCGGATAAGAGGTAAATTATTTTTTCGGATAATTCGGCCGGATAAGAGGTAATTTTCAAAAGAAAATAATACAATTGATAGCAAGAAGCCCGCATTTTACTCGTTTTTAAAAAGGTATATGATTATTTACGGGATATTTACTGTGGTAAATACCCCGTAAAAACCTGTGTAAATACGTGTACCTGTAATTAGTTATCAATAAAATACTATGACTATGACTATAAGGTTGTGGAATGAGCTCCCGATATTTCGGCGCAGTTACATGCACCATGTTCACGGGAAGACTGAAGAATATGGGTGGTTGGTCGAACAGTTAAAAAGTTAGGTGCAGACAAAACGATCTACCCTTTCTTAGTCTTTTGCTACGATTATCACTGGAACTCGAACTCGAACCTAATAATCATATAACTTTAGTGAACAACCGTGGTAACCGTGTTTAAAACAGTGTTTTTATTTCAAGTTGATTACCAAAATTATATGTAGGTAGGTTCTCCAGAGTCATTACGAACCGTCTCGAAAGCAGGTTTGATGACTTCCAGACCCCCGAACAAGCCAGTTTCCGTAAAGGCTGGAGCACCGTAGACCACATTCACACGCTCCGCCAGATTATACAGAAGACTGAGGAGTATAATCGGCCATTATGCCTAGCGTTTGTGGACTACGAAAAAGCCTTCGATTCAATCGAGACCTGGGCAGTATTGCAGTCCCTCCAGCGATGTCATATCGACTATAGGAATATCGAAGTGATGAAGTGTCTGTATAGAAACGCCACTATGTCGATCCGATTACAGGACGAGAGCACGGAACCAATCCAACTGCAGAAAGGCGTGAGACAGGGAGATGTTATCTCTCCGAAATTGTTCACGAACGCATTGGAGGACGTTTTCAAGCTCTTGGACTGGAACGGATTCGGCATCAACATCAATGGCGAATACATCACTCACCTTCGTTTTGCCGATGATATAGTCATCATGGCAGAGTCGCTGGAGGATCTCAATACGATGCTCAGCGACCTCAGTAGCCTTTACCAACAGGTGGGTCTTAAAATGAATATGGTCAAGACAAAAATTATGTCCAATGTCCATGTTGAACCCGTGCCGGTAGTCGTTGGGAACGATTGTCGGCTGAACGGTAGTCTTGGACAGATTGTTCAGTTAGGTAAGTCCAACTTAAGCAAAGAGGTCGCCCGAAGAATCCAACTCGGATGGGCAGCGTTCGGGAAATTGCGTGACATCTCGTCCAAGATACCACAGTGCCTCAAGACGAGGGTCTTTGACCAGTGTGTGTTGCCAGTGATAACATATGGTACTGAGACGTGGTCCTTAACGGTTGGCCTTTTGGAAAAGCTCAGAGTCACACAGCGGGCAATGGAGAGAGCTATGCTCGGAGTTTCTTTGCGCGATAAGATCCGAAACGTGGATATTCGCCGAAGAACCAGAGTCACCGACATAGCTGTTAAAATTTGCAAGTTGAAGTGGCAATGGGCAGGCCACATCGCTCGAAGAACCGATAACCGATGGGGAAGAAAGGTTCTGGAGTGGAGACCACGAACCGGAAGACGCAGCGTAGGGAGGCCTCCCACTAGATGGACCGACGACATTGTGAGAGTCGCGGGTATCCAGTGGATGCAAAAGGCGGGCTGTCGTTCAGTGTGGAGGTTAAAGGGGGAGGCCTATGTTCAGCAGTGGACGTCTTCCGGCTGATGATGATGATGATGATGAGGAGGGTATATTGTTTTTTTGTCTCAGATTCGATGCCGCCCTTTCTATCACAAAAGGAACATACAATGCGTTCATAAAGATGTTTGAAGTATGTTTAGGATCACATGTTCCTAGCCAACAGTGAGTTTTTGCATTATACCTACCTAATGGCGAAAGAAAATAAAACAAGTCTTCATGCACTGAGGTTTTTTGTTAGTTGCCTTTGACTTGCCTTTGGCCCTGTATAAGTAGGTACATCACCCGAGTAGATGTTTTCACAGAGCTAAGACAGCTGAAAAGATTTTAATGGATGTTAATAAAGATTGAACGGACATCGGGCAATTAGGTATTAGGTAACCGGCTTAATTATTACTATACAGCCGACTACCGGATAGTAAATCAACATCAAGCTAATTCCAAATAGTAACCCGCTCGCCGAATGGTAGCTAGGTATCTATACCTACCTGAGTGAACAAGCAAGTCTGAATTTATCCAAATCTTAGATCAGACAAACGAGGGAGATATACCTTAGTACAATTATTCGAAATGTTCGAATGGCTCTATTTTAAATTATTATAACACCGGCTTGCACTCACGATTATGTTTTATCGGTCGAGACGATCGACCTTCATCAGGGAATACGCGCGATTCTGGAGATGGTCGCCCGCATACCGGCACTGTACTGGCCTCCATTTTTCATAAATTTTCCGAACTCGACAGCACGCAGCACTGTTGCCGCAACAGTGCTGCCGCTGCACTACTGGTCCCCATCCATTCTCTATAGGTTTATATGAGAATACATTCCGAGGCTGCGGCAGCACTGTTGCGGCAGGACTGCTGCGTGCTTCCGAGTTCAGAATCATACCTTTATGCAAAAACTATAAGTAGGTAGGTACGGCTCCCTTACTCATTTTTTTACGCACACTAAGAAACTTGTAGCAACATCAATGAACTATCGTCTGCTGGGTGAGTTCGACTAGCATCAGTCTGATTTAAGCCAGATGCGTACACACCCGCTACGCCACCTTACCATACCTCCCTTGTATGTCTGATCTGAGTAAGTACACGATCATCGTCATCACCATCATTTTAGCCATAGGACGTCCACTGCTGGACATAGGCCTCCCCAATCGATCTTCAAAAGGGCCGGTGGGAAGCGGCCTGCATCCAGCGTTTCCCTGCGGTCTCTTTTAGGTCGTCTGCCCATCTTGTGGGTGGATGTCCTACGCTGCGCTTACCGGTCCGTGGTCTCTATTCGAGAACCTTTCGGCCCATCGGCCATCTGTTCTGCGTGATATGTGCCGTGCCCACTGCCACTTCAACTTGCTAATCCGGTGGGCTATGTCGGTAACTTTCGTACAGTTCAGTTCAGTATCGTAGGTATACACGATACTGAACTGAAATAGACAATGACGATATAAAGTTCGACTAAAATAAAATTAATGGACGGGCCCTAACCATTAAATTGCTCAGTAAAAACGAGTCAAAACCGTCGGAAATATACTTCAATACCTAATTATAAAAATTTACAGTAATTTGTTACAAAAAATAGATCCCGATTTTATTTGTGAATTTACACTTCGGGAAAGCATATGAATGCATAATTTTGTCAGATGTTTCGTTATCACTTAACAATAGGTAGATACGTGTTGCACTTCCTACGGTTAGAGACCGACTGAAACGTAATGAGAGCCGGCGCTCATTTTGTTATCTTAAAAAATGCGGTTCTACTGGGCCTGTCCAAGTCCATTAATTTTATTTTGGTCGAAGGATATAACCACTATCTTTGAAAACAGTTAAACGTCAAGTAAATGTATTATTGTCAAGTAAATGTATTTTAAACAAAGATCTTGTATATACCCTAAAGATGATTTTAAATCTCCAGATTCAAAATTGATAACATGAAGGGTTTCATCAACTATCCTTCGAGAACTACTGTGGGAAGTGCCCCTAAAATGACAAGTAACAGAAAATTTTTCGCCAATGTCGTTTCTACCAGAGACTTTAAAGAAATGTTGGACAAAGATGTTGAAGCACTTAGGGGGAACATCGTCAAGAAAATGAAATTCTGTGAAACTATAATCATGGGTCAAAACGTCATCAAAGATTTTTATGATAGAGAAGTAGACCAGACGCAAATATAAAAAATACATACTTAATTAAAAAATATTTGTTATTTTTATTTTCCTGTTCCTTACTTCATCCGTATGTACAGAGCATGAGAGACTTAATTCTCGCCCTCGTCACATTCGGTTTTTTTTCTTCTACATTTATAAATGCCAATCAAAATATCTTTTTCTCTTTTTAGACAAGATATACTTTCAGATTGGTGCCACAAAAATTTCATCAAAATCGGTTTAATAGTGTAGTTTTTAAATCAAAATAACTCGTTATAGGGTAAAGGTAAGGTAGGGTTTTAACTTTGAACGCTTATATCTCAGAATTTATCAGCTAATTTAATTATTATTTTTGGAAGTACCTATGCCTATGTGTAATCACTACATAGTATAAATTAAAGTCGCTTACCGCGTCTGTCTGTCTGTATAACCGCTAGCTCACCACGCAACGATTTTGATGCGGTTTTCACCATCAGTTAGATATTTTTTCACGGAAAGATTATATATAGAACTAGCGACCCACCCCGGCTTCGCACGTAAATTACACCCTCGCGAAGCCGGGGCGGATCGCTAGTGCATTTATAATTTATCTCCTTTGGTAAGCCTGTTATTTGTATTTTTTATGGAAAAACCAGACTCTATGGACTAACCGATCACAAAACAAAAACAACACAACAGTGCGAGTGATTATTGATTAGTAATTTTGCGAGTGATTAAAATATACACTCGCACTAATCAGTTATGGTCCAAATGTGTATAGTACTAATCACTAAGCACCTGTATTAATCACTCGCACTAATCACTAATCAAAGTGCAATCGGGCCTTTAGTAGTTACTTATTAATAATAATAATATATGTATATTACATATTATTTATTATTATATTATAAAGAGGAAAGATTTGTATGTATGTTTGTAACGAATTGGCTCAAAAGGTCATCATCATCATCAGCCAGAAAACGTCCACTGCTGAACATAGGCCTCCCCCTTTAACCTCCACACTGAACGACAGCCTGCCTTTTGCATCCACTGGATGCCAGCGACTCTTACTATGTCGTCGGTCCATCTAGCTCATCGGCTCAAAAAGTACTGGACCGATTTTAAAAATTCTTTCACCATTTGAATGCTATATTATCACTGATTATACCCGTGCGAAGCCGGGGCGGGCCGCTAGTTTGTAATAAATGAAACATGAGGTCACAGGCATATTACATACATAACGATACAATACGTGTATTACCTATATTAAATGATCGATTCAAACTCAAATTTTATTTGCACTAGACCTCACAGGCGCGGTAAAGTAGACCGGACTCACCGGACTGAGTGTAATAATAAACAAATAGTGGCGAGCATCGTGCGTCGCCGTCCTACGTCAGGCAATGTCCTAGGAATCCTCCAATCCGACCGATCTGACACCGACAGTCACACGCGCTGTCAAGCCGAACGCGCTCGCATTTGGCGCTCGCGTACTTACAACCAGTGATACCAAGTGATACCAATTTTTATTTTTTTATCTATATCACATGTATAATTGCACTACGCTGATAGGAGCAGTTGTCATTCGACTCTCGCGAACACAATGTAACACGATGTCTTGAATATTTTCTTATGAATTCGTTCACAATATTCCAATCTAACAGACGGACAGTTTAGTAAGCGTTAACATTGATGAATGACGAATTTGATATTCGATATTTAGTGACCTCGCGTCTGCTTTCATGTACTTGTAACAGGTAAAAACTCGTGATTAATTACAGTCTAAAGTGCTCATAACATGATACAAGCAAACTAACACTACCTATTATGTACAAAAAAACCAGTTTACATTACACAAATACCTACCAGCATTGAAGTAGAGTACCTAGGTACATTAGATTTACTCGTAAGTACAATTTGTTTCCTTATCATGCTTACCTACCATATTATAAATGTGTAGGTTATTTGTTTACGTTTAAAATGTCTTTGAAATATTAAAGATAATACTTGATAGGTACTTGTCAAAAACATACCATTTATTAAGTAAAGTACACATTACAACAACAATAATTGTAAGTATTTGTAGTTTTTAAGAGTTCCATAATTACATGTTTTTTGATTTACAGAAAATGGCCCCAATTCCCGAGGAGTCGAAGTGTTTTATAGAATGTAAAGACGGCCCCGTCTGTGGATATATTGAAGAGACTGAAAAGGGCACTTGTTATAAGTTCAAGGGCATCCCGTACGCTAATCCTCCGTTAGGGCGATTGAGATTCATGGTGAATATTGCATCACTATATTTCTAATAAAAAAAAAATCCAAAGTGCCTACAGGTTGAAGACTAGCAATAATTTTGTTAGCTCATGTCACATTCAGTCTTTATAGGGGAAATATTACCATGGGTGAATAGAGTTTTGGCGCCAACGTAAAAAAATAATTTCGCCTCATTGTATTATTTCCTATATTATGTACTTATTTTCCTGTGTTAATATATAATAATGGTAGATTTATATTTATTCAGTGTTCGTGGACGTGCTCGAATTTGGATAATATGTATAAGTGATATAACGCGATGAAACCAAGTTATTTCGTGATGTTTCCAAAACTCCTTTAAAAGTGTCCACTTATGAAACAGAGTAGGTACAATATAATATTATTATGAACACTAAATATGCGTACCTACACAAAAAAGATAGAAGTAGCATATTGCTCGAACAAACAAAACAATAAACTTTAAATAAACTAAGATAAAATAAGATCTGCACGTAACAAATTAAGAAATAAATTTAATATTTAAGACAGGCTGGCAAAGAAACCTAGTACATTCGCAAAATTTAAGCCATTCAAATGGTGTCATATATGGCTCCAAAAAAAAATTTAAATATTTTAGTATGACAATTTGCGCGGTGAAATCGTACCACAACAAATCAGAAAAGCAGCATAAGAGTTATGGTGTGACATTCCACAGGTAATCCATTAATTTTCTTGCTTAAATCGTTTAAAATACCAATCGAAACGTAAGCTACAAAGCGAATTTATAGCTTACATTTTGAGAAGGCGTTGTTTGGAAACCTACCTTCTCTGAGTAGTTATTCTAAGCAGGCTGGTAAATTTTCACAAATGTTTGTTGAAAAAGTTTCACTTAAATATCAGTAAGTATTCCTTATGGATGGAATACTAGAGACAAATATATCCGTACTTAGATTTTATTTACGTAACCTATTGTAGGTTCCACACGCACGAACGATAAAGCTATTTTGCCGATAGTTATATAGTTGATGAGACAGAGGGCGGAAGAGAGGTTTACGTTTCCGGAATAATCCAGTTGGGACATAAAGGTTAATTTTACTAAGAAGATCAGAGCAGTCAATGCTAGTTATGCTAATGCTAATAAATATAAATTAATTTTTTTTCTTTTTATACCAAGACAATCTGGAGCAAAATGTGCAGATTTCTTCTGGAGCTACCCAAAGAGCAAGGACAAGGTAGAACTAGCAACAAAGTAGCGCAATCGGCGAAAGATTACTACATTAGAAACCTATTATAATTTTAAAGAAACTTCATGCCGTTGACTGAGTGTCAAAGGATCATACAAAACTTTACGCCGAGAATCCACTTTACTCATAATTTTACCATAATTATAATTTGCTTTTTTCCAGCCACCAACGCTATTTAAAGCATGGACTGAGATTAAGGACTGCACAAAAGATGCACCCCCGCCACTTCAAATTTTAAAGGATAAGGACTGCCAAGCTTCTCCTGTGAAAGGTTCTGAAGATTGCCTTTACATCGATATTTCTACACCCAGCTTAAAAACAGACAAACCTTTGCCAGTCATGTTCTGGATAGGATGTTACGCATTTGCATTTAGTATGGACTTTATTCACGATACAACGTTACTTACTGCGGAAAATGTTGTATTTGTGCGATGCGGTTTTCGTTTAGGCCCTTTGGGATTTCTTTCTATAAATGACTTCACCGCACCTGGCAATTGCGGATTGAAAGACATTGTTATGGCACTAAAGTGGGTGCAAAGAAATATCAGCTGTTTTGGAGGAGACCCGACCAATGTCACGATATTCGGCACCAGCGCGGGAGGAGCCATAGTGCATTTGATGACGCTTTCACCCATGGCAGCTGGACTTTTCCATAAAGCCATCATTCAAAGCGCAAGTGCTCTCAATAACTGGTCATTGGCCAAGAACCCCTCTCAGCCTGTTATTGAATTAGGAAAAATGTTAGGCATAAAGAAAACTGGCCAGAAATCGGAGATTGTAGAGGAACTGAGGTCCATGCCGGTAGAAGCCATAATGGAAGCTTTTAAAAAGATGCTTAAAAAAGCCGAAATTGAAGAGTCAAAAGATGTCATAGATGCCATTTTTAAACCGTGTATTGAAGTCGAATTCGAAGGGCAGCCAACATTTTTGACTAGATGCCCAGCATCTCTTTTGAAAGCGGGAAATTTTAACAAGGTTCCGTTAATCATCGGAAGCAATAATATAGAAGGCGCAATTTTGCAATTCATAAGAAAAGACTTCTACGACAGCTTTGAGAAATACAACCAAAATAAGAATCTGCTCGTTCCCAGGTTCTTATCGGGGGAAACTAGCATATGTAGGACAATAGGAGACCAAATTTTAAAATTTTATTTGGGCGGTGACGAGCAACTCAGGGCAGACACTAAAGCACAATATCTACAGTTGATCACCGATTATTATTTCTTATATTATGTGAACAAAACTCTTAGGTTACATAAACAGTACGCGCCAGAATGTCCCGTCTACTACTACATACTGAATTATGCGGGGGAATGGGATGTGCCGCCAGAGCTTAGTCTTTTCAATTCGTCGGGTCACATCGCTGAAGTGCCCTTTGTATTTGGGATCAAATTACCCGAACAACCAATATGCAAAGGAAGCAGAGATTCGATGACTACCAGAGCCAGAATGGTTAGGATGTGGACCAATTTTGCTAAATATGGGTCGGTATTTTTTGGACTCTGCTCAATGCAATATTGAAAATATATAACCAACATTGAAGTAAACCTCTAATTTCAGGAATCCTACTCCAGATGAGAACGATCCGTTACTGCAAATCAAGTGGGACCCAGTGGCAAACAAGGACAAACTGAACTACCTCAGCATCGGCGCGGAACTAACGAAAGGCACGAACCCGTACAAAGAGAGGATGTCTTTTTGGGACGATCTGCACAAAGAACACGTATTCCTTAGAACTTTAGTATACTTCACCGACTTAGGCGTTTCATGGTGACATCGCGCATTACAGACGAATTTATATGCGATAAGTACCTACCTACCAATTTTTTAAGCTTTTCCTACTCCTGGGAAAGGCCTATCCTAAAGTTATTGTAATTACTTGTCACAAGACTAATTTAAGTATTAGATGTTACAATTTATACTTTGGAATTTATTTTCACGGGGGTTACCCTTCCTTTCGATCAGGCTGTCCACATTTTTGGCCATATTAAATTATTGAAGGTGATACCGAAAAATGGTTGTCTACACTGTTTTTCTCTATTACTTATATAACATTTTAAAATAAACAAATAATAATAAATAAATATTCGGGACATTTTTCACACACGGTCATCTGACCCCAAACTAAGCAAAGCTTGTGATATGGCTGCCAGAGACTGATATACATACATAGTTTTAAATACATACTTAAATAGATATTAACAACCAGATATAGAACAAACACAAATGTTCATCACATAAATGTTTGTCCTGGGTGGGAATCGAACCCACGCCCCCAAGGCCCGGAAGGCAGGTTCACTACCAACTGGACCAACGGGCTATTTTAGTTTTATTAACTTGTATTTAATGTGTTGTACTTGATGTGGCTACTGATCAATTTTTGTCTTCTATGGCTCAAATACTTAGGGAAAATACAGTCACTGTTTCGCTGTCTCGCAAATTAAATCCTATTAAACCATGGATGACCCGAGGTCTTTTACGATGCATCAGAAATCGTGATAAAATGCATGCAAAAGTGAGAGAAGATCCTAATAATGATATACTTAGGATTAGTTATGTAAGATATAGAAACTTCTGCAACTCTTTAATAAAAAAAGTAAGATTAGAGTATGAAAAAGATCAGCTAACAAAAGCTAAATCTAATATTAAAAAAACGTGGCAGGTTATCCATGAGGTTACGAATTATAAAGCTGGCAAGTTGTCTGGGGATGTACTTCTTAATGCTAGCAAGGATCCTCCGAATGTAATCGTGGAAGATGTAAACAAATTTTTTGTAGAGATAGGCAAGAGTCTTGCTGAAAAAATAACTCCAGAAGCTACTTCAGCAACTCCAGGTGATGCTGGTACTTCGATGTCCTCAAATTCCTTCGTTCTTTTAGAAACTGATCCAACAGAGGTACATCACATTCTTGCTAGTCTGAAGGTTGATAGTTCTCCTGGTTGGGATGGTATTCCTTCGTCTATATTAAAGCAAAATGCTGTTTTATTGGCCCCAGTTATTTCCCATATTTGTAACCTGAGTTTCAACTCAGGTGTTTTTCCAATCCCACTCAAAAGGGCCTTGGTTCACCCTATATTTAAAAACGGAGATAAAACAGCTTATACTAATTACAGACCTATCTCTGTCTTGCCTGCTCTTTCGAAGGTACTGGAGCGATTAATAAATAAACGTCTTGTAGCATATTTGGAAAAATACAACCTTCTTAGCCCTAATCAGTTTGGTTTTCGCCGAGGAATTTCCACGGCGGATGCTGTGTTTAATTTGAGTAACTCTATAGCGGAGGGTATCGACAACGGTGATAAATGTCTAGCCATATTCCTTGATCTACAGAAGGCGTTTGATACCGTGCCCATTCCTGGCTTATTAAAAAAACTGGAAAACCTTGGAATTCGTGGGCTTCCACATCAACTTCTGACAAACTACCTCTCTGATAGACAACAGTGTGTAAAGATTGGAGAGTATATTAGTGATTCCCTACCAGTAGTTTATGGTGTTCCCCAAGGAAGTATTCTTGGCCCTACCCTCTTTTTATGCTTTATAAACGATCTATGTAACCTTGATCTACCAAACTCTAAAATTCTAACTTTTGCAGATGATACAGTATTACTTTTCCGTGATGAATCTTGGCTTCGTGTCTACTTAGCCGCTCAGTCTGGTTTTAATTCAGTAAACACGTGGCTATATAACAATTCACTTAGTCTAAACATAGATAAGACTAAATATGTCACATTTTCAATTTTAAATTCCTCTCAACCGACTGAATCTGAATACCTCAAACTCCGGGTGCATTGTTCATGTTGCCCTAAAACGTATTGTTCTTGTCCAATTTTACTACGAACTAGTTCAATTAAGTATTTAGGAATCATTATCGACAGTAATCTCTCTTTTCAGCAACATATTATAAGTCTAAAAGGTCGAGTAAGAAAACTGCTTCCTATATTTAAAACTCTTCGACATATAGCTGACTCTGATCTACTGAAGACTATTTATTATACTTTATGTCAATCGTTATTAACCTATTGCATTTCTAGCTGGGGAGGGAGTTGCAAAACAAATCTTTTGCCATTAGAATGTGCCCAAAGAGCTATCTTAAAGGTAGCAAACTTTAAGCCACGTCTTTACCCTACTGCTGAGTTATTTAAAGAATGCAACGTTCTTACCGTACGTCAACTGTTTATATTACAAACAATTCTTTTCCAACATATTAAAACTCCGGTTGAGACAGATACTGATGAATCCAAAAAGCGAAAAACTAAAAAAACTTCTAGAATTTGCAAGGTGCGTCAGACCAATACAGCTTTTGCAAATCGTTTTGGCCACTACTTGGGCCCTTACTTATATAATAAAATCAATACGGTATCAAAGATACACAACCTAAACTATTTTCAATGTAAAAGTAAGACTACCCAAATACTAAAAGGCATGGATTATAAAGGTACTGAATTGTATATCACTGACAATTTTGCCAGTTAAGTTATTAATGATACTTAAAAATATATAATACTAGCATACCTATGCTATGGCTATAGCTATGTTATAAATTTCGTTAAATTTCGTAATATAATGTTTCTTAATAAATTACAACTGTACTGTACTCACAGTTCATTTATAATTGTATAATTTTCTATTTAGAAATTATTAAGTACTAAATGTGTGTTATATTTGTTTTTTTACTATTCTTTTTTTTCTAAATTTTATACTAATTAAATTTGATTTTATATCTTTATTTAACACATAATATTTAATTTTTAAATACTGGGAGAAGCCACTGGCTTCCGAAACACAGTTTTTTACTAGTTCGGAGCCAGTGGATTCAATTGTTTTGTTTGTATTTTTCCTTGTGCCAAATAAAGATTATGATATGATATTATGATATGATATGATAATTTATAAAAACAAATTATTTTGTTATAATAATCGATCAATGGATAAGCATTTTTTGTCGTTCATAATAACTTGTCTGGAACAACATGGAATATAAGAAATCATGTTATAGCAAAGATAGAAAACATTTTACAATAACTACCTACAATAATACCCTCAGTAATTATAAATAATTTAAAAAAATTATTTTGCGTGCAAGAGAGTACCTAGGTAATGTGACAAAGCGGCCTGTAATGTGAACCTTAACGCGCCCAGATACGGATGCGGTCGTGCAACTTTTTTCATCACCTGAACTCGATTGCTTAAAACAGCTAGCCGTAAGGCCCCAGGACTCGTAAGCATATTCTAAAATGAGGGAGAATCCTAGTACAGTAAAAGCTTCTACAGACCAAACGTGTGCAGCTGCATCACAGGGCGTAAGCGTGCTATAGGCACCTTCACACCGCAGCAGATGCCGCCGCAGCCGCAGAGCAGTTCGACTAAATTTGATCCTCCTTATAACTTATATATTTTTGAAGAAAAAAAATGCTTTCGTTGATAGTATCTATTTATGATTAGCATTTTGAACAGGTAATTTAAAAAATACAAGCCTATTCTACATTCCTATGAAATAGACTACCATGTTATTTGTAAATAAAAACAACATAAATCGGTACCAATCAGTATTATATTATGAAAATTAAAGAATATCACATTACAATATACAAGTTTGTTATAGCAACAGAGATTGGCGTTTGCGCCAACAAAATATAATCTTCACTACAAAACAAACTAGATACGCCGTTATCTACAGTTAAAGTATATATATAAAAATAAAAAGGCGACTTTATTCATCACTGGCAATGGTAATAAGTTAAAACATTAGCAAGAATATAATTATTGCAAATAATTAAATTGATATATCTTACGAGCGGTCGATTTCGCTACTCTCTAAGTAGATAAATAGGTAAACGATTTTCACCTTCAATTCTATGTACGTATTTAGAATTTCGTATTTAATTTTCATTTATTCATGCCTAGTCCTATGTACATCGTCATTCGGAATAATAGTTATAATCAATTTCATACAATATAAAAGTACTTACTCATTCAGGCGAGTAAGCGCCAAAAGTACACACAGTACAGACATACAAGCTTATTTATAAACGTGATCAACAGTTGGACACAAGTTACTGGCTCATTTTCTCTGATATTAAAACATGGAGACACAAATACTGGCAAATTGAACGTTTCCACAAATCGAATAGAGTCCTCAAAGGTAGGCAATGCACTGACAATGCCCCGGGTATTGTAGGTGTCTATAGGCAGTGGTGACCATTTACCATCAGGTGGCCCGTTTCTTGTTTGCCATTTATAATATTTATTAAAAAAAAAAAAAAAAAGAAACCTAAAATTTATTTACATATAAATTTTAAAAAAGTTCAAAGTATGTTCACTCTCTTGTACAAAAGTATGTACCTACGTATGGACGCTTGGACTAGGCAAAAACAATTTTATACAAATAAAATCCAGTAGGGTGGGCTGCGTTCGGAAAAGTCCGTCGTGTTTTCTATCCACCCTTCTTGAAGTCTAGATAAAAATCTTTAACCAGTGCGTTCTTCCTGTCATCAGTTACGGTACCGAAATGTTGATAACATTGGGAGCGGTCCGCAGTTCAAAATCGCTATGCAATCTATTATAAGAGCTACGCTCGGCATTTCTTTCAGGAATAGTATCCAGAACGAAGTAATTCGCCAGAGAACCAGTCGCCGACATAGCTCATTGACAAGCTGAAGTGTTGTGGGCTCATATCTATCGACAAACACACCGTAGGACACCCTGAGACTGCATGAAGTGACGATATAACTAAGGCAGTTGATGGGAGTGAACATTCTAAGATTGGGCGAGGCCTATGTCCAACAATAGGCTAAAATAAACTGACTAGCATGCTGGTGAGAGAAAAAAACAAATAGAAAAATAGAAAATGTAAATCTAGTTGCGTCACACGATATTACTCGCAATTTTAGGGATTTCCCATCTTTTTCTAAGAAAAAAGTATCCCATGAGCACTATCCTACACACTACACTGAGATAGTTACTTAACTAGTGCAAAGTGTGTATTGTAAAAGTAGGAATAGATATTATTATTTAAGAGGATGTTCATTCGAACATTATTACTGCTTTATTCAAACACTAGCTGACCTGACAGACGTTGTCCTGTCTTAGAAATGTCAAACACGCAAAGTCAAAATTGAAAATCTTATTTTTTTACACCTTGGGCTACATTATTGGAGTTTTAGTAAGGATCCCTATTATTTTTTGAAAATATAATTTGTCCTATGTTACCCGGGGATAGTGTAGCTTCCCAACAGTGAAAGAATTTTTCAAATCAGTTCAGTAGTTCCGGAGCCTATTCAATGCAAACAAACAAACAAACAATCAAATCTTTCCTCTTTATAATATTAGTATAGATGAAGACCTCACGATGAGTACGTTATTTATCGTAGTCAGTGCATTTTTAACTGCCCAACACAATACCTTGTCATCTGCTCACCAACGAAGTCAGCGTATATAGATTTAAAACTCTTTGGCACTCAACAAGCGTTAGAGCACCAATGGTTTTATTACCCCTCACTCTATCTCTCTCTCTTTCTCCCTCTCTAATTTTCTGATTCTGATATCTCCACGGTCAAATTCCTGCCCTCTTTACTTTCGGACGGCCAGAGCGGGCACGAAAAAGCGACATCAATTCTTGGTTGACTCTACAAACCCGAACAAAGCGCTTTGATTCCACCTTCATTGTGCGAACTCCTAGACTGGAATGCGCTGCCTGAGTGATCACTGATAAATCCAATCTATGCGTCTTCACGTCGCGAGTGAATCGGTTTCTTTAACCCCCGAAGTGCCTTACGTTCTAATCTGAACTTAAGCAAAACAGACTAGTTTTAGACCTTAATTCGTAGACGTTTAGACTTTGATTCGGCTAGACATCGTCATTTTTGGCTATACAAGGCTCTAGCCGCCGGTCGCCTCACGGGAATGCAAGCATGCTATATCGTTAACTACATCGTCAATTAACATCAAACGAAACCGATTTAAGAATAAACAAAAAAAAATCGTTTTCGTCCACTGCAAGGCGTTAGGTATTTTATTCATTTTAATTGCCCTGTCCCAATACACGTCACTGAAAGTGTCCCAATACTTATGTTTTTGAAAGAGCCTGTGTAATCCAAATTCATAAACAAGCTTGTAGAAGTGGCGGTCTAGCCTAGAAGTGGAAGCCGCCCATGGGCACGGCTTGGTCGGCGCTGAACTGGTACGCATCAGTAGTGGAGGATACTTGCGGCGCGAGCCGTCCGTCCTCTTCCTCCGAACCGAAGTAGTTCTCGATTATCTCGAATGATTTCTGGTAAATGTCCATGTTCTCGTGCGACTGCAGGAACTCAATCTTGTCTAAGCCTAAAACAAAGGACACACGATCAATGATACAAAACTAAACTTTCCGTAATTGAGCCCGTGCGCGACGCAACACGATCTAAAATTATCAAAACATAAACCAATAAAACTAATAACCAATAATGCCGCCAACGTGACAAAAACATGTCGGCTCGTTGTATTTTCGAGTGTTCGTGGAATTCGTGAACGCGCTAGAGTGATAGAACGAGGTGTCTTTTCGTGTTGTTTCCAAAACTCCATAGAAGCCTCTCGTAAAGCGTCCACCACTTTACTGGGGCATGAGTTTGACATGACTGTGACTTACTTTGCTTGACTCTGACTTTGACTTGTTTGAAATGTTTAAATGCCGTAATTCAAAATAAAGACATGGTCAAAAGGTCCCGGCTCCGGCCCTGGCTGTAGCCAGAGAAAATCCAACAACAAAAAAAGTCCAAACATAGCAGAACAAAAACAGCTATAAGTCTAACATCCGCAAGTTTTGTTGCCAGTCTGAACTTCGCTTAAAGTTATACTTGAATCATATTTTTAGCATATGTAAATAACATCAATTATCTAAACTAAAGTGCGGCTGAAAGAAAGCGTCTGATAGTTGCCATAACATTAAAAAGCTGAACGAAAACCGAAAATCACATCACTTTTTACTAGCATTTCTAAAGTAAGATTGTAGCTAGTAGCCAATATACTACAGTAAAAAAAAAAAAAAAAAAAAAAAAAAAATATTTTACAGTTACGGTTTTTCTCAGCGGCCGGACTGTAGTAGGATTACAAAATAACACAAACCACCTTAAAAGTTTTCCTATTACTCTATTAATTTGTCATCAGAAAAGGGAACACAGTATGTGTAAAAAGTAATCAAGCTCGCAAAAGTATGTCCATAAATTGTACATACACATAAGATATACCCTTATATACAGGGTTACGCGGAAAGAGTGTACTAAGCCGAAAGGGAACTGTTATGCTCATCATTATGAACAAGTTTTACTATGGGACAAAACCTGATTTAAATTTTTAAATAATTGCCTCAGAATTGAGTTTTTTTTTTTTTATATTAAGTTACAATATTAGGTGGTTGTATTTTTCTAGTATAATTTTTTTATTTAAAACTGTCAATTTTGTGGCAATTATTTAACAATTAAAATCGCAACAATTACAATTTAAAAACAATTTCTTTAGCTAGAATCGGGGCCCAGCTGCTTTTTTCGCGATTTCAGAGTTGCTCGTATAGTAAAAGTTGTTCATAATGATGGGTACTACGGACCCCTTTCGGTTTAGCCAACCCTTTCCGCGTAACCCGTAACATAACATATGGCCATAAAATAGATCTCTGTGGGCACTACTCCTTGTAAAATTACTCGTATTCTCACATTTTCGTCTTTGCGCGTTCAAAGGTATACAAATTCAAGATGTCAGTTATCGGCGGCACCATTACGACAGAGATATCACAAGTTTTGCGGTTACGAGAATAATTTTACTCTATACGCGTGTAGTTTTATTTACACGTCTACACAAAATGAGTTATGAAAATGTATTTCTGTTAGAAATGGCGAGTCACGGCATTACGCTACTTATTAAGTGATAACCAGAGAGTGAAACGTCATGGCAAAACAAATTAAATGTTAGAGATGGGTCATTGTTTTTTATCGAGTATTCAAGCTATCGATACGTTTTGGTTTTGAACTGTATAACTAACTGCGTTGCTTCCTACTGCATTTGTACTGCTGTGTGTACTGCATTTCTGTATTTAGCTTATCTAGCTGTAACTGCTGTTAAAATGCATGATAGTGATGATGAAAAGTACCCTATGTGTTAATCCAGCGTTATAAGCTATCTCCATTCCATTTCCGTGAGTGAGTGTGTATGTTTGTCACTTCTTCACGCAGAAACGTCTAAGCGGATTTTGATGAAATTTGGAATATAGATACTTTAGGTCCTGGAATAAAATTTAGGATATTTGTCATCATAGCCCATGCGGGTGAAGCAGCGGGCGCAGCTAGTTGAGCAATACAGTTCAAAACTAAAAAGTATCGATTGCTCGAATACTCGATAAAAACAATGACCTATCTCTATTCACTACTTCAATTGTTTTGCCACTAGATTCGGACTATACTGGTGATAACTGTAAATAAACAAACTTTAGTAAATTACACTTACCGAAGCATTCTTCGATGAGCACTGAGTATGGATTGTCTCGGTGCTCACTGACCGCCTGCCCTGCTTTCAGTATGTTCTCCAAGCCATTGAGCGCCACTTGAACCGTCTTAGAGTCCGTCAATGTCAAAAGGTCGCACAAGGGCGGTATGCAGCCCTCACCAACTAGATACCTAAAAAAAACAGTTTAACCGAATTCAAAAAGGAGGTTCTCAATTCGGTTCGTATTTTTTTACATGTAGATATATTATGTAACCCAAGATCATTCAAACGAGGAATGTACGGTGAGGTGGCGTGGCGGGTGCGAACGCATCCAGTCTAAAAGAGTCTGGATTCCCAAGGCAAACTCAACCTACAGACGACTTTGCCGTCCTTTTTTTGCATGTGGACTATTAGTTAGTTCATTATTATCGCTGCAAGTTTCCAAGTGTGTGTGATAAATGAGTAAGTGAGCCGTACTTACCGTTTTTGCGTTAAGCGGTTTAGCAGTATAAATAAATTAACTAGCGGTGATTAAAGAGCTGTTAATCTTCAAACGGCTAAACAGATTTTTGTTAATCATAGCTAAGAACATTCTCGAACAAGTCACCTTTCAAACAAAAAAAACTAAACTAAAATCGGTTCAACCGTTTGCGAGATACGCACAGGCAGAAACGTTATAGCACCCATCTGTTCGTACTGGGAGTTAAAAATAAAGGGTCCATTCCATTTGCTTGAATAATCGTTACTGGGGTGACATGTAAAGTGTAAGTCTACTTTGGATGTAATTAATACACTAACGTAAAAAATATATAGTGATAAAAAGTGCGAATGTTTGTGTGAGTATGTAAGTCTGCAAGTGTGTCTATTTGTGTCCACTTAACTCCGTAACGGCTAAATATAATTGTAGAGGTAACTTATAAATAAGTGATTTGTATAAAATATTCTTTTTAAACAAGCTTTTAGCTTTAGCCATGATCCAAAAAACCAGGTTTAGCGCTCCGGGATTTGCGTCACCCAATTACGTCACTGTCCAGTTGCCACTTTATTGCAACAAACAAAACACATTTGTTCATAATCTATTAAATAAAATACAAAAAAGCATTTAAATTTTCATTTGGTTTGTCCGCTCAAGCAAAGCAATTCAAGTTAAGCACGAATTGAATATTTATTTATTGGATTCCCACAGGTATTATACGGAGATTGGCGAGTTATAATTTCACGCTACTGGTAACACAGAAAATCAGCTGTCTCATAGTTCCAAAACTCCATAGGAGCCTCCTGTAAAGTCTCCACCACTTTACAGGGGCATGAGTTTGACTTGACCATGACTTGCTTAGCTTGACTCTGAATGTGACTATGACTTGTTTGAGTAAACTGTTTAATATTACGACTAAAGGACATTAAATCCAAGGTCATGAAAATTTTAATAAAAAAAAGCTGTCTCATAGTGATTCATTGTTTCGTGCATCTCTCTCGAACTTGTTGTAAATTATTTATTCTGCTCTTGCTTATGCACGTGTACGTGTGTATACATTTCATTGATGACGGGTGACACCCACGTGATTTTTTTTCTCGGTGCGCTATACCTGCAGGCCTAGCACGGGCCGTGTACAACTTGTCTTTCCTTCGTTTTTATCCACGCATAGACGCGACAAAGCTAGAATATATATATGAATGAATATATGAATATATGTTTGTCTCTTTCTCGCGGGATAAAAACGGTGGAAAGACAATTTATCTACGGTCTGTGCTAGGCCGGCTGGCGGAGTAGCTTTAGCTAAGAAAATGTAAACCGCCATCTTGGAGCGGCGGCCATATTAAATTTGGTGTTATGTTTTATCGTTTTCTACTCTTCAAGCTTTTTCATTTATAATAACAAATAAATAATAATAATAATCGCTTGCCCTGTTATTACTCAATGTCAAGGTTCGGTCACGGGTCGATACAAAACGATAATAAGACGTTATTTAGATAACAGATTTGAAGATCCCTCCCCCACTCTCAGCCAAAGTCAGCAAAACTTACCTGTACCCGAAACATTGGTGTATATACATATTTTTTATCTGTTCGTTCAAGTAATTTTATTGATTATTCATAAGTCGTGAAATATGAAATTTATAGACTATAAAGGAATTTAATGGCCATTTAATATTTATTCAAGAAAATTTTGCAGAAAAATCAAATAAGTAAACAAATATTGCTGACGTAATCACCATTCAAACCCCTCATCCCCCACGTCATAAAAAATAAGCAAAGATCCCCCACCCCCCTTTGCTGCTTACGTTATACTTGAATGTCCCCTAGTCTACTTTTCTACGGATATTACTGAAGCGGGATGGTTTTAGGAACTCTTACTTGATTTGTTCATATGTGCCCCCGCTGGTTGCGTTAGTGATCGCCCATGCCGATTCTTTCCTCGTCTTGAACTCAGCTTGCCTTAGAATTTCAATTAAGGTTGGGAAGATGTTCGCGTCTATGACTGCCTGTTGACAAAAAACAAGTTACATAAGTGTTCTAGAGTTGTAGACTATTTTAAACCAATGTATACTTATACTAAAACTAGTAGTTCGCCCCGAAATGTGACCTCGCGACCCATAAATTTTCGGAACCCGATTTTGCCCATATTCAAACTCAATAATTGTATTGAAATGAACTACTTGCCTATAAAGTTTCATGAAGATCCGCATGTTAACGTCGAACAAACCATGCATATAAATGCCGACTCATTACAACATTTCCCCGTCACATAATAGAAAAAAGTTATGACGCCATTTGGCTAACCATAAATTGTTATTCAAACTAAACGTGTATGCAACATTTCAGATCAATCGGTTGGGGATATTATATATGAGTATATAACATTGCAAGATTTGACCTATATTAACAAGGCAAGGTACATAAAAGCTTGGTACATAAGGCTTGTAATAATAAACTAGGTTCCTTGAAATAATGCATTATAATTGAACAACAAGGTAAATATAATACAAGGTAAAATAAAAATAGTCCAGCAGTGCATGACACAATAGCGTTATTCACATGTAGTATCAATATTAGTATAACTTCTTAACCTTGGATTTAGCCAATCGTCTATTGTAGGATAACTACTTATGAACTTTGGAAAGATCAAACTACTTTTTTTACTTTGGAAATATCAAAGGTCATCCATTAGTCCACTAGTTATTATATTTCAACAAAAAGGTAAACCTGTTCTGTTTCCATGGCAATTACATTAGGTAAGATTTTTTTTCGCAATATCAAAAAAGAAGAAAGTATTACCACAAATTCTCCAAAAAAAATTTTGTCTACCTCAGAATAGGACAACAATTAACCGGAATAAGCGCCGTATCAAGAAGTAAGACCAGCGGCAATATAAGATAAGCATGCTTGTTTACATAAAAACCTGTTCAAACACGCTCATGGTACACCTGCCTTCCATTTTTGAGTATGCTCGAAGTGTGCCTTTAAACTAACAATGTTTTCACACAGTTAGCTTTTGGGCTAGAAATGAGCATGTTATACATGCAGCACGTAATACATCGTGTACGTGTGTATATACATCAGGCGCAGAGGCGGTCATGCGCAAGCCTATTATTCAATACTTGTAATCAGGTATATGGGTTGCCTTGACAGACTTTGTCTAGTAAGGCAACCAGCAAGTACTATTTTGATTATACATATTAACAAAGTTAAAAAAAAAAATTACCTGTATCTGCATGGAGTTTCCGGCAGTGATGTTAGAGAGCGTCCAGCAGGCCTCCTTGCGCAGCGGCTCGGCAGTGGACTGCAGCAGAGCGTGCAGGTTATCCAGCGGGTTGCAGTTGAGCACGGCCTGTGTCTGCGCATCGTTGCCCGTCACTATGTTGCCCACGGCTCGCAGCGCCGCCGACACCACCGTAGACTTATTGTGCCTGCATCATACATAGTGATATATAGTCCATGATGCATAGTGAAGTTTCGCCTTTCTGTTCCGGCGACATAAGGTCTGCGAAGCACACAGTGACCTCTTTGCTCCTAGAACAACAGTGATGTGCATGGTGTTAGTTTTATTTATTTATTAATATTTATACTTTTTATGCAGATCGGCACGCCAAAGTTTGCACACTTGAGGGCATCAAACTTTTAATCTGGCAAGTTCTATTTTGATGCGTCAAAAACCATGCACACAATTCAACCCTCATCTCTCATTTGTATAAGCCAACATCAAAGTCAGACAGAGTAACGCTTGTCTCGTAATCCCATTAGGTACAGTAATGGGATTAATGGGACATTAATGAGAGAATTATGAAAATTTTACCACAGAGTGTGGTTCACAAGGCGGCGGCATACGGTAGCGTCAATGACGGCCTGTATCTTCTCGTTGGGTCCGTCCGACAGGTACGAGAGCGTCAGTACAGGGTGGATACTCACATGAGCAGCTCGACAAGGCGGCGACAGACGACGGCGTCGATGACGGCCTGTATCTTCTCGTTGAGTCCGTCCGACAGGTACGAGAGCGTCAGTACAGGGTGGATACTCACATGAGCAGCTCGACAAGGCGGCGACAGACGGCGGCGTCGATGACGGCCTGTATCTTCTCGTTGGGTCCGTCCGACAGGTACGAGAGCGTCAGTACAGGGTGGATACTCACATGAGCAGCTCGACAAGGCGGCGACAGACGGCGGCGTCGATGACGGCCTGTATCTTCTCGTTGGGTCCGTCCGACAGGTACGAGAGCGCCCAGCATGCGTCAGACAGCACGTCAGCGTCCGTATGGTGCAGCAGCCGCGCCAGCACCGGGATGCCTGACAAGTTCATTTTATTACTAGAGTACCACTGAATTTTACGAGTCACAAACAACAGGTTATTTTTACACCTTTGGGATTTCAAAACGTCAAAATTATCATCCTTCTCTCTTATTTCTCTATCGCTGCGGGTTGGTCGCGAGTGTGATAGTGCAGCCACACATTGCCCAAGATCATTCTCAGGCAATTTTTTTCAACTTTCTGTTTTTAAATTTCAATATCAAACATAAAAGTGCTTGAGGGCAACGTTTGTATAACACAGTCTATGAGGACACGGATGCAGGGACCTCAGGGGGGGATGTTACAGACCTTCAAATGTCTCAATAGAAAAACTAATTGACGATTGAGTTGACAAATTTCATCAAAATTGGTCCAACTGGCATGAAAAAGTAACAGAGTTACTTGCATGCTTAATGCTATATTAGTGAGATGTCATTCTGTGCCCCAAATCGATATAAAAAAACTTGTTTTTGCCATGTGGATAGGAACTTGCCTGGTGCGACAGCTTCGAAGTTTGTCGGCGGATTTTTGCCTCTGCAGAGATTTGACAAAGTCCATACAGCATTTTTCGTCATGGATAGTCGAGTGTATTTGTTTAGTATTCTGAAAAGATAATTGGATGTTTAGAATCTATTAATCAAAACTATATGTTGTGTTAGAGTTAAATCGATGGTGAATGTTGGCTGGCTGCGGAGGGGGCACAATTTGTCTGATTTATACAGAAAAATCAACTATGAAGTATTTAGTAGCGTTACTTAATCTGTGGTGTCATCCCAATGACCACTTCAAGAGATGTACGGACAATCAGTGGTCTAGGGAGCATAGGTTGAGCCACCATGAACTAGACATTGGCAGGAGTACAAGTCTACAGATTAACTTAAGTTTCTGAAGTAACTAAAAAGTGCAGGAGGAAAAGGAAAGGGTTTTAGAGTAAAAGTCAAATATATGTGTGATTTTACACCTGATGGTAAGTGGTCACCGCTGCCTATAGACGCCTACAATACCCGGGGCATTGTCAGTCCGTTACCTACCTTTGAGGTCTCTTTTCACCCCTCGTTTGAAGCAGTCCTATTATACATCGGAGGAAAAACCGAACATGTTCTTACTCTAGCAACGGCGGCAGTATCCCGGCGGCGATAACAGCGTCCCGGCAGCGCGGCGAGTCCCCGGCCACGTTGCCAAGCGCCCACACAGCCTGCTCGCGCACGTCGTCGCTGGCGCCTCCTGCCACCAGCCCTACCAGCACCTGCACCGCACCGCTCTCCACTACCACACGGGTCTGCTCGGAGGACCCGCTCGCTATGTTCGTTAGAGCCCATGCCGCTTCAAACTGAAACACGTATAGTCATGTCTGTGTAAGAATATTGAATATGAAATATAAACACATTCCTTTTCATCAGCCTAACATGTTCTCACTGCTGTGAAACAGGGGCCGTACTGCTAGCTCTTAAACGCAATTCAGTTTAGGTGAATGCTAGAAAAGATACGGTTTGCAATCACATAACTTTTTGCAGTCACCTAAATAGAATGGCATTAAAGAGGTGACGGTACGCACCCAGGCTTTCTCTCAGGCAGAGAGGTTGAGCTCTTGTCCACTGTGCTGGCCCAGTGCATGTTGGTATATGTCATATTATTAGGCCTTTCCACTTTTGAGGTTCTTATACATACCTAAGAACCACAAGACCACAAGACCATAAGAATAGTTTCCTCACAAAGTTTTCCTTCACCGTTTTTGAGTGATGGGATCAAAACTGCTCATTTTTTATTTAAACACTAAATAACGCTCCAACAGCCACCATCGCTCTTGAGATATTAGATGTTAAATCTCTTTATGCCCAGCAATTTCACTGGTCGCCCCTGGACCCGATAGGGTGATGAGCTCGGGAGGTTAAAACAGGTTAGTTAGTGCGGGCCCCGGACAGACCAGTGGAAGAAATTGAGGGAGACCTGTGCCCAGCAGTGGGACAATACAGGTTAATATAAAAAAACACTGGAAAAAAAATAGCCTTTCAAACACAGTGCTAGTAAAACACTGTTTTAAACTATCACGGTTGTTCACCAAAGTTATATGATTATTTACAGGATATTTACCGTGGTAAGGTTGGTTGGTCGTGGTCTTCCCGTGAACATGGTGCATGTAACTGCGCCGAAATATCAGGAGCTCATTCCACAACCTTACCACGGTAAATATCCCGTAAATAATCATATAACTTACAGTGCTAGTAATTTTTTAACTTTCGCGATTCAGCGTTCAGCGGTTTTTGCTCAGCTCGTGACCACGGCCATTGTAACATGGTCGAAATGTCGAGCGAAAGGTACATATTTTTTACCTAAATTAAATAATACGTGATAAGTCCCGATTGACATTTAAAACACAGTGCTGTTTACGCGGTACTTCCCCTGACTGTCTCTTGTCTCGAATTACTTCTCCATTTTTGGCAGCTGGTTGCGTTGCGAACACTGCACCATAGTGGACTACGAGGCTTTTTTGATGAGGTCGGTCCAGCAAGTTGGTGATCGACCAGGACTACGCATGCCTTTTACTTGGCCCTGTACTGAACTATCGAGTCACATTTCTGTACAGCCTCTTCTTGCCTAATGAACTTCAGCATTCACAACTGCACAATTGATAGTTGATAGTCTTATCTTGTATAAAATATTACAAAGCTCTTTGAGGAGTTATTGGTGCAGAATGCTGGCAAGGTATTTTCAACAAATGCCTTCAGCACCACATCTCCAGGGCATCGATTTTTTCGCAGATTTTTCGATCATGTAGCTTAAGAGTCCATATTTAGACATTTTGTTAAAGATTGGAAAGACGAAATACTTCATGAGACGAACCTATATCTCTTGGTTACACACCTGTCCTTCCAAATCTTTCTACTGCTGACCTTGGCACAATGTCGCCTGATCTCGTCTTCGTATCCTCCAGAGTTTGAAATGGTAGAGCCGAGGTAGATGTTGGTTTACACCACTTCACAGTTTGCTGCACTCAGTACTCTTATAATGTTATGTCTTCCTCGGTCTACTGCCAATAGTTTCATCTTGTTTCTTTTAAGAGCAAACACAAATTGGCAGTTTGGCAAGTCAAAAGTTCTTTAACGTTTTCATTTGTTTGTGCAAGAAGCGTGGTATAATCAGCGTATCACAACGGATTAAACACATCCAAGACGATTCGCATTATGTACTCAGAGTAAGTGTTGAAAAGCTGTGGCAACAGTAAACATCCCTGTTGAAAACCGGACTCTGTCTTGAATTTGTCTGAGACAACATAATCATCTACTTGTACCGTTGCTGTACCAGATTCGTTAAGTCATTTGACAACGAATACTAGATGATGTGGTAAAATGGTTCAAATGGGTTTTTCCACAAGTATTACCAGATGACTGTATTAAAAGCTTTGCAGAACTTGACAAAGCAATAGGGAATATGCATGTGTTTTTTTTATATTTTTAATTAACTGTTTACATCGTTATATCATAGTAAAAAATATAATTACATTTGGAAATGCTCAAATTAATTTTTAAAATAATATTTAAAACATTGAATAAATTTGAGCTGTTTGAACGCCGCAATTTTTCGCGGGCCTTGGATGACGTCATAAGCCACGTTCTGTGTTTGTTTACTATAGACGATACAGTTATTTCACACAGATTTTCAGTTTTATTGATATCCAGACCATGGAAGAAGCTAAAAAACATTTTTATAGGTATCGTCTTGTGCCAAAGTGTACAAACACTATTAGAAATACACCCGATAAAGTGTTTTTTTCCTATTCCAAGAGATGCGAAAATACGTAAACAATGGTGTAAGGTTATGAGAAGAGATGAAGTATCTCCAACATCATGTTTGCATTGTCGTGAAGATCATTTCAATGTAAATATGTTATATTTTGATAGCATGGTGTGAGTTAGAAGTATGTTTAGTATTGAATATTATCAAATATTATGCACTCAACAAACAAACAATAAGTATGTACATTAAGTATTTAGAGTAAACAGTATTCACATTTAAAAAAAAACTTAAAAATTCACGGAAAATTACGGAACATAAGTAATGTTAGGTATAATTACTTATAAATTATTATAATATAGATAGTAGAGCAGCAAATTCATAACAATTTTAATGACCAATGATTATTTATAGGTTATGTTTTGGTAATTACTGCCGAGTGCATTTATGTGTAAAAACCTATATGTAATGGATTAAAATATATCATGGATTATAACAATTACCTTGCCGCTTTCACTCCTTTGATCTCAGCAACTATAAAATCTGGATTTGATGCAAAATATGCTGTCATTATGAATGCATCAAGATGATTTTGGTAGATTGTCCGAATGTGCTTTGACAAAACCAGTCTCAGTCATCGTCGTAAATGATCTCTAGTCTCACAAGAATGCTAAAATTACACTAGCTAATGGAAAAAACTACAGGAACTCAATATAAAACGATTTTTCTCTCAAACACTACTAAAACAGTATGAATATCGACGCCGCTAAAGGCAATGTTGTGGCTTTTGACGTCACGTTTCGTTTCGACCAATGGTGAAGCGTTTCGCAAATTTGAATTTCCCTCTTATATTTTGCACTTTTTATTTAATATTTTAAGCAATTAAAATGTAAATAAATAAAAAAAAAAACTTTTAGATATAAAGTCAGAACAATAAAGATTCGGAAAAAATTTATTTCAACCAGATTTAAACCACATGCATATTCCCTATTAAGAATATTTACCGATAAACTAAAACTACTTATTTTAATGACATTGAAATCCTCATATTTATAAAAAGCTAACATAAAAAGCCATTATTTTTAATTGATTTGAAATGATACAAAGCACGGAAAATCTACAACTGTTTGCTGTACACATAAGGGTCCCAACATATGGAACATTTTAGCAGATTTTACTAATGACCACACTTTTGGCTGTTGTTTGAGGTAACTAACCTCTCACAACTTCAGTCACTGATAGAGCAGTGGATCAGCTCTACCAAATATGAAGGGCTAACCAAACACCATCTGGGTGACAGGATATCTCGACACTGCAGTGCATGCTGGCTATTAACTAATATTTACCTGTAATGTGGGATTTGAACAATTTGTTAGAAATTCAACAAATTTTGGTACTATCCCTGTTCTTATGACTTCATCGATCGGTGGATTTGGTTCTTGACTTAGTAACTTTCTAAATTTCTGTGTGGCCATAATTTGCTCCTGTGGATTGTCCCCGTACAGAGCTGCAACCATTGCTGGGGTGATGTCATCTGACGGAGAGATGTTTATATCTTCCTGAAATCGAAAATATCTGAAATTAATAATTATTTACAACATAGCACAAACCGATTTATTGGTATTGAATCTACGCATCATTTCATTAAATTAATTTGTCAATGCAACAATTATCTGACACTGTTATCGTATCATATTAAAGCCGAGTAATTGCATAGAGGCTGTTTTACAGAGAATCAACACCATTCTATCTAAGATTAATGTTGTCCTTATTGCTACAGATAAAATACCTGCAAAGCTATGTCGGGTGTGTTGGGTCCTGGAAGATTAACATTCCTACGTTTAAATAACTGTTGTTCTCTTTTCTGTTTCCTAAGTTGGACCCCTTCTTCCTCCCGCCGGCGCCGGAGCTCGTCGGCACTGAGACCCACATTCTTGTAACGATGTTTATGACCACCAGACATCTACAACACAACATTAGTCATGAACAATAAACTTACAACATCATACATCTGTAGGTAAAAAATACATGAAAAATTACACATTCCATTAGCTCAGTAATCATTCTCAGGGCTATTTAGGGACTTAGGGTTAGGGCAATAGGGTAGGACATCAATTCTTCAGCAGCACTGAGTAAGCACAGGGTAGGTAGGTACCTACAAACACAATGTTGACTATCCAATACACTACAGGAATCATCAATTTAGGGTATCTAGCTAGCACATCATTAAACCCTAACACTAGCTTAATCAAAGAGAAAAATAAACAAAACAAAAGAATTGGTGATTTCGTACTAAGCTAACACAAGAAGTAATTATTAGAAGCGAAGTGCTACATATTGCACTTTAGTAATCGCTGTTCGCACATACATTATTTTAGGTCCGAATCTGGATATTTAAATGGCTGCGTAACTTTGTTATAAACTAACAACTTACGACTTTGACAAGCAAAGCTATTTCGGAAAATAATGAAACCTAATTTCGAAAATCAATCCACTTCCACCATCAAAAAATTGCAATAATTTACTTTACTTACAATCAATCACGAATAACGAATTACACGAAACGAACGAAACTACACGAACGAAAAGTACGAAAAGAGTTGAAAAGCGAAGACGATTAAAATGAATCAAATGAATGATTTCAAGTCAAGCACACAGGCAATTATTTTCAAGATCACGTTGCACTTCTTTGCGAATGCTGCAATGCTGCCATGTAAAAAATTTGAGTTAACCCCGGAAATATTATTGAAAAACATATTTTTTTTAATGCTTTTTCTCTAAACCAGCATAAAGCAGGCCAATTAAACTAAAAAGGTGGAGCTGCACTGTAACTGTTTAGCTGTTCCACAAGTTTTTGTACATTTTGAATCGCGCTAATGATTATAACGAAAGTTGAAATGCACCACGATTGCAGCAGGAACGTAACCACTGTCAAACGGTTTTAAAAAAGTTAGAATAATAAAACCGGCCAAGTGCGAGTCAGGCTCGTCCACTGAGGATTCCGTGCCACCACATTACACTTTACCTATTAAAGTACTAAAAGTAGAGCAATAAGATAACATCCCATCAAGGCCCAGGCGTTCACCCATTCAAGTACCGACCGAGCCAAACGTTGCTTATCTTCGGTGATCATACGAGAACCGGACTCACACTTAGCCATTATTTTATTATTTTGTTGCTTTTAGAGTGTGTACTACAATCATGCCAAGTTTGACGCTTGTACGTATTACCGTTTTTACATTGGAGCAAATACAAAACTACGTTTGTTGTATCGGGACCCTCCTATATTTTTTACTTTTTGACTTTATTATTATTTTTAAGTTATTCCGCTGTAACATTTTTACACAAATATTCTGTGAAAATTTCAACTGGCTATCTATTACGGTTCGAAAGATACAGCCGTTAAAAGGTAGGACGGACAGACAGACATCGCAGGCTTAGTAATAGAGTCACGTTTACACCATTTGGGAACAATACAATACAAAATTTCTTTATTACACACCGAACGGGTACGTAACTAAACTCAACTTTAACTGGATCGTTGTGAAGTGTTTTTATCATTTTGATCGTAGTTTTCTTACTACGACGTTAAAACTTAAAAAGAATGTATGCGTACATGAATCTATTAGAGAGGGCCCATGGCTCAGATCCAATCGAAAGGAAGAAAATACATATAAGGTAATGACTTATATTTATGTGTGGAGCTGTTTACCTGACTTCGAAAAAGGAAGAAGGTTCTCAATTTGGCCCGTTTTTAGGGTTCCGTACCTCAAAAAGAAAAAACCGGAACCCTTATAGGATCACTTTGTTGTACGTATGTCCGTCTGTCAAGACCCTTTTTCTCAGGACCGCGTTAAGTTAAAATTTATCTAACATACTTGAAGCTACGGTTGCTTTCAGCCGTGAAAAAATCAAGGTAAAAATTATTCTGTGGCAACATTTTCAAATCATTTCGGCAGCATAGACTAAAAATGGTACAATTGACACTTTTCGTTTCGATCGAACTCACTGACGTATATAATCACAGCTATTGTAAAAATAATGTTTAAACCATGAACGTAGTATCTATGGACAGCGTGAAAGCTTGAACAGCGTGGTCATTTTATGTTGGTATGGTATCTAGAACTGCTTGAACACTCAAGCAGTTCTAGACGCACACGCGTGAGTAGGGAAGTGACTGCTAGCGCAGATCTATCGATAAAAAGGTTCCCAAATGTAGTATTTTAAAATATTTTTATACAAATATACAATTATTATACAAATCACAAAATACAATTGACTGCAAATTTAATACAAAATACAATTTACTACAAATTTATTAAAAATACAATTTTAGAGCTCGTCCAAGTAACCGAATACGTTGTTTCTTGGTAATTAACAGTAATTTGCCACTGACTTGCACTTGTCCATTTGTTGTTGTTGTTATACTTTAGAGTGTGTACTATAATCATGCTAAGTTTGACGCTTGTACATATTACCGTTTCTACACTAGAGCAAAAACAAAATGCGTTTAAAAAATACGTTTGTTGTATCCCGCCCGGACCCCACTTTAGTTCTTACATTTTGGCTTTATTATTATTTCTTAGTTGAGGAGGGTCGGAACAAAAACCGATATACGACATGCTGTATTTTTTTTTTTTTTTTTTTGTAAATTCTTAGCATTTGTATAATTTTACATGATAAGCTTATTGAACCTGTTCCAAGGCCGATGAATCCAGTAGAAAAATGCGCTTAAAGTTCAATGATCTATACAGATACCGATAAATCCATTGATGAGGTAAAAGAAAATTTATATCTTAACAGAAACCGATAAATCCTAAATAAATTTGGTAGATTTTTATAAGGTTGAGACAAAAACCGATATATCATTTTATTTTTTTATTTGTATAGTTTTTTTTAACTCCTCATATACTTAGTTTTAACCAAAAATGTTAATGGTTCTTTCACATAGCGATAAATCCTTAGTTGATTTTTTCAAAAAACGATAAATCCGGATAGTCTAAGCAAAAACCGCTAAATCCATTTTTGTTTTTTTGTTTTTTCGTTTATTATTTCACACACGAATCTGTTGATTTGGCCACCAAACAATGTTGCTAATGTTGATATATTAAGATATTCTACTCTCTTTTACCTAAAAAACCAAAGACAAAAAACGTTTTTTCCGATTTGTCAAAAATCTTAGTAAGTGGATTTAGCGGTTTTTGTTCCGAAGCTCCTCAGTTAACGCCGTAACATTACGTCATATTCTATGAAAATCCCAACTGGCTGTCTATTACGGTTCGAAAGATACAGCCGTTGATAGGTTGGGCTATAATAGAGTCCTAATTTTACCCTTTGAATTCGGAACCCTAAAAAAATCTATTTGATGGAACACAGCTTAAACCCAGCTAAGTGGTCTATCGTTACGAAATCACATCATTATCCGTTCAGCCGTTGCAGAATAAGAAATAACGGTCAAGGTTTCATTTAATATGTATAAATTTAATATGTAGGATATACGCAAGAGTACTTAAGTTTAGTTAAATGTCGACCATAATATCGACGAAGTTTGAAATGTGCGGTGGTACATCACTAGCAGGAATACGTAAAACAATGCATCTAATTATCTTAAATTAAAGCTTTAATTTATAACTACTTATCACTACGTGGTAGTTATATGACGACTAATATGTTTTAAGTGAAATGAATATTTTGCTTTGAAACCGGTTATTTTACGTAATAAATGCTACAAAAGACTTACGTGTGAAATGATAATTCTGGATCTTTTAATCCTCCTTTAGTTGTTCTTGATGGGCAAAACACAGCACAACGCGATATAATGTCACTATGTAAAAGAGTATTCAGTCTTTACAGCGATATTTCTGTTTAATTTAACTTTTAAGTATGACGCGTCGCAATGTTATGGCCTACAAGTCGCTCAAAAGTGGACACCGAGTGCGAGGTTGCCAATCTTACAATAGCTCTCTCGTGTACTCTACGTTACGATCCATGTAACAAAAAGAGAAACATGACAGTGTGTTGACACAACGAACGTCGGAGCGGCAACGCCGCATGGCTCGGTCTATTATGATACTTAGTTTAAGGTTTAAACACTATAAAGAACACAGATATACACAACCAGATCGGCAATATATTTCAGTGAAAGAGACAACTTGATATGGCTCAGCACAAGTACAAAAAGGACATAAATAGACTTTTTTGTCCTTATCGGCGTGGCCTCTTTTTTGGACCTGAAATGTCAAAATCTGACGGTTCAGTGCCAAATAAAACGGGTCTGAATATTATTTATTACCTTTTTTTGGTGATTTAATGTGTAATGTGCGTCTTTTCTCTGAGTAATAACTGTAAAAACGGTTCTACACTGCTTGGTTGTAGCATTTTGGGCTGCAAGAAGCGCAGTGAGCGACAAAACGATGAAATATTATTTCACAAGTAAGTAAACACAATAACGCTTGTAACGATCACCTAAAGACATTTAGGATATCAATTCATAAATATTTTATTCATAATTAGTCAGTTTTTGGGTCGATTTTTGACTAATTCTATGAATTTTATCAAATTATTCACTTAGAAAATAAATGATGAATGTTGCCAGTTTATGAAAGAAATTACCCACCGCAACTAACATAAATTATTCTTTCTGCAGGTTTCCAACTAATCCTGTCACATTGCTGAAAAAAGCTGGCACATTGCAAGAAGTGCAAAATACCGACCCTTCTATGCCCATATGAATATGGTGAATGTTAATATTAAATATATACTAATGAGGCTACAGTTATGAAGCTGGAAAAGCAAAAGGCGATTTCGGCGAACCGATTCAAAACGCTACGCGCTGTTCGTGAAATATTTTACTGTAAACATTAAAGAGTCTATTTATCTAATTATTTGGAATGTTATACATAATTCCATTCATGAAAAAACTAAACCGACCAAGCGCGAGTCGGGCTCGCGCGCTGAGAGTTCTTTACAATCACAAAATACAAAAAGTTGTGCAAAAAGACAACATCACGCCCAGGCTGTCACCCATCCAAGTACCGACCGCGCCTGACGTTGCTTAGCTTAGTGGTAAACAGAAATTTGTCACTGACTCGCACTTGGCCAGTATTTATTATTTGTTGTTTTACTTATGTTCACTATAATCCGCTAAATTTGACGCTTGTACGGATTACCGTTTTTACACTAGAACAAATCCAAAAATACGTTTAACGTTTGTTGCATGAGGGACCCCCGTTCCGTTTTAACTCTGACTTTTTTTTTATTTTTAATTAATCATAAAAAATCATAATATGGTTACTTTACAACCTTTTTTCTAGTACTATATTCTAATCCTAACAAATAATTATAATAAAAACGCAAGTAACTTTCTGTCTGTTTTTTTACGAGGAAACGGCTAAGTCATGTTATAATAATATACTCCGCCAGGTATAGCAATCCGAGAAAAAATGTTGACGTGGGCGTCCCGCAATGATGTCATGGTGTCAATTTACAACAGGTTCGAGAGAGATGACGATACACCACGTAACAGCTGATTGAATAAAGTGGCAACTGGACAGTGACGTCATTGCGGGACCACTCTCAAATTGCTAGACCTTGTTTTCTTAGATCATGGGCTAAGTCAAATTTTGTCAGGACGATAGGGTGTGTCATGAGGACAGACAACGTACTTTTCTTCCCAGAAAATTGCAGGTAGCTCCGCGGGTTGCAGCAGATAGTGTATAAAATATAAATATTTAAGAGGTAGTATTGTTTCCACCCGGACCCGGGTACGTCCTAAAACTGCGACCAGAACCACCAGAGGATGGGCAGCAGCATCCTCCTACTTTAATGGTGAATCCTTCTGCGATCTCCAAGCCGCCTGCCAAGCGTGGGGATTATGGCAAACCCCCCCCCCCCCCCCCATGACAGACAAAATAATATCACGGCCCCTAGTCCCCGGCAGCTCCTCTATCCCTGACCAAGGTAGCGGGTCAGGTAACGGTGGAGCAGGGGGTGCGAAAAATCTCCGGCAGTTGCCCCGCTACCACCCCCAACATAATTTGGCCCTGGTAACGCACAATGTTCGCACACTGAGGACCGACGAGAAGATTGTAGAGCTGGAGGAAGAATTGAGCAAAATACGATGGGACATCATAGGACTATCAGAAATCCGACGAGAGGGACAGGATACGATAGTTCTGGATTCCGGGAACATGCTCTTCTTCCGGGAAGGAGAACGAAAGTCCCAGGGTGGTGTAGGTTTTATCGTCCGCAAGTCACTCATTAACAACGTGATTAAGGTCGATAGTGTGTCGAGCAGGGTAGCATACCTTATACTCAGAATAACCGATCGTTATTCGCTGAAGGTCATACAGGTATATGCGCCGACCTCGACATACCCTGACGATGAAGTAGAGGCTCTGTATGAGGAGATATCCGAAGCCATACATTCCTCCGAAACATACTTCACCGTTGTTATGGGTGACTTTAACGCAAAGGTGGGCACACGGAATGTCGATGAGTTAAGAGTGGGGTCATATGGGTATGGACGGCGGAATCCGAGGGGCCAGCGGCTGGTCGACTTCATGGAGAAGGAGGAACTCTATTTGATGAACTCCTTCTTTCAGAAGCGACCATCCAGAAAGTGGACGTGGATGAGCCCAGATGGTTCGACCAAAAATGAGATCGACTTCATCATGACGACCAAGAAGCGAATATTCAATGATGTCTCCGTGATCAGCAGGGTGAAAACCGGTAGTGATCACCGTATTGTCAGAGGCACATTGAATATCAACATCAAGCTAGAGAGGTCGCGTCTGGTGAAGTCCACGCTCCGTCCTGGTCATGCCCAAATCCAAAACCCAAATGACTTCCAACTCGAACTGCATAATCGCTTCCAGGGCCTTGCCGAAAGCGGAACTGTGGACGAATTAAACAATGGGCTGGTGGAAACTGTCCAAGCAGTGGGGTCCAAGTTCTTTAAGACCCCACCCCGAAAAAGACCCCAGAAGCTCTCAGACGAAACCATTAAGCTAATGAAGGACCGGACTGAGATGAGACTGCAATCTTCAGCTGATATGTCGGAATATGGCCAACTTAATAGACGAATCTCGAAATCGGTGCGACACGATCTGCGTTCCTACAATACAAGATGTATTAGGGATGCAATTGAGCGGAACCAGGGCTCGAAAGTGTTCGCGAAAAATTCGTCTATTGGGAAAAGCCAAATGACAAAGCTGAAGATCGAGGATGGCAGTATCATTTCGTCAAAGTCGGAGATTCTGAGAGAGCTTGAGAGGTTTTACGGACAGTTGTACACCTCGACACGACAGCCTATTGTCAGTACAGCTCAGGACAAGAGAGCTAAACTGACCCGACACTACACTGAGGACATCCCAGACATCAGCTTGTACGAGATTAGAATGGCTCTGAAACAGCTTAAGAACAACAAGGCACCGGGTGATGACGGAATCACGACAGAACTACTGCGGGCGGGTGGAAAACCGGTACTGTTAGTCCTCCAGAAGTTATTTAATTCCGTCATACTCGATGGTACTACGCCTGAAGCATGGCACAGGAGTGTGGTGGTGCTCTTCTTCAAAAAAGGTGATAACACCTTATTGAAGAATTATAGACCCATCTCACTCCTGAGCCATGTGTACAATTTGTTCTCTAGAGTCATTACGAACCGTCTCGAAAGCAGGTTTGATGACTTTCAGCCTCCCGAACAAGCCGGTTTCCGTAAAGGCTGGAGCACCATAGACCACATACACACCCTCCGCCAGATTATACAGAAGACTGAGGAGTATAATCGGCCATTATGCCTGGCGTTTGTGGACTATGAGTAAGCCTTTGATTCCATCGAGACCTGGGCAGTATTACAGTCCCTCCAGCGTTGTCATATCGACTATAGGTATATCGAAGTGTTGAAGTGTTTGTATAGAAACGCCACCATGTCGATCCGATTACAGGACGAGAGCACGGAACCAATCCAATTGCAGAAAGGCGTGAGACAGGGAGATGTTATCTCTCCGAAACTGTTCACGAACGCATTGGAGGACGTTTTCAAGCTCTTGGACTGGAACGGATTAGGCATCAACATCAATGGCGAATACATCACTCACCTTCGTTTTGCCGATGATATAATCATCATGGCAGAGTCGCTGGAGGACCTAAATACGATGCTCAGCGACCTCAGTAGCCTTTCCCAACAGGTGGGTCTTAAAATGAACATGGACAAGACAAAAATCATGTCCAATGTCCATGTTGAACCCGTGCCGGTAGTCGTTGGGAACGATACTCTCGAAGTTGTTGACCATTACACCTATCTTGGACAGATTGTTCAGTTAGGTAAGTCCAACTTAGGCAAAGAGGTCGCCCGAAGAATCCAACTCGGATGGGCAGCGTTCGGGAAATTGCGTGACATCTTCTCGTCCAAGATACCACAGTGCCTAAAGACAAGGGTCTTTGACCAGTGTGTGTTGCCAGTGATGACATATGGTACTGAGACGTGGTCCTTAACTGTTGGCCTTTTGGAAAAACTCAGAGTCACACAGCGGGCAATGGAGAGAGCTATGCTCGGAGTTTCTTTGCGCGATAGAATCCGAAACGTGGATATTCGCCAAAGAACCAAAGTCACCGACATAGCTGTTAAAATTTGCAAGTTGAAGTGGCAATGGGCAGGCCACATCGCTCGGAGAACCGATGGCCGATGGGGAAGAAAGGTTCTTGAGTGGAGACCACGAACCGGAAGACGCAGTGTAGGTAGGCCTCCCACTAGATGGACCGACGACATAGTAAGAGTCGCTGGCATCCAGTGGATGCAAAAGGCAGGCTGTCGTTCAGTGTGGAGGTTAAAGGGGGAGGCCTATGTTCAGCAGTGGACGTCTTCTGGCTGATGATGATGATGATGATGATGATTGTTTCCAAAGTACTCATTGAAGATTCACTACCCATCATAGTAGGTAAATTACCCTAACTTATAGCAAATCATTTTAATGTGGCAACACACCTTGTTGAAGCGAGAGGCACTGAGCTAGCCACGCTCATTGAAAATCTATAGGTAGTAGATCTGTGGTGATAAAGAATGTATATATGTGCTCAACAGATTAAACAATTAAACATGACAAAAGTCACAGATCTAGACAAAAGCTGAACAATGAATTTAAAAAAAAAAAACAATGAAAAAAAAAAGCTTGTCCGTCACAGATGTGTATATCTGTGTTGTCCGTATTTCCAATTTTCCAAAGATATTTACGTATTTTCCTATTTAGGCGCTTAGTTTACTACGTAGCTCCACGAAAAATATGACTACTCTTTTGAGTCTCTATCTTCGCTTTGTTTTGATTTTGCACGCGGCCAATTTTTTTTGTATTAAAAGGACATTGGTGGTTTGACGTCATGAATGTTATGCACGTTTGACATGACAAGGCTCGTGTGATTATGATTCGAGTTGTTTCATTTCAAGCTTCAAATCAAAATCAAATTACGAAAGTCTCTAATAAAAGATCAACCAGTGGTTTAGTTTTGTGATATTATAATATTTAAGTGCACCCGTTCTACAATGAATCGATTACTTATATTTAGAAGATATATTGTATCTTTGAAACGCAATATGAGCACCGGAACTCCGGCGCCTCCTGAAATCGACAGTGGAAAATCTATGTCGGCTAGATTCCGACCATCGGAATTTCATAAAACTATTCTTGTTTGGACGAAGAAATACAAGAGCAAAGCAGAAATCCCGAATTTTGTTTCGTACGTGCCTTTGGTGTTACTATCCTTAGATTACAAGTTATTACCTACATTGTATTGTACCTTTAGTATGAGTGATTGTTTCGTTTTCAGGGCCGACCTAATTGAGCGTGCTCGAAGTGAAGCAAGAATTAAGATCTCAAACATCCTAATGTTACTCACTGCATTGGCAAGTTTTGGAGCTATTTTAGCTGGGAAAGCTGCTGCAAAGAGAGGTGAATCTGTTCATCAAATGAACCTGGACTGGCACAAGCAATACGAAGATGAAGCCAATGCAAAGGATGCTGCTGCTGCTAAGTAAATTGTAGATGCATCATAATTATTACGATGCTATTAGGAAAATGTTGATTTTTAGTGTAATAAGAATTACCTATTTATTGTTGATTGCTTTATTAGCTTTTTATCTATGGATTTGTATGACGTTTCCTATTTGGAAGAGTAGTAAAGGTATTAGTCTTTATTTTTTCTAGTTTGTTATGTACATACCAGCTATTAATTTGATAAAGGTATTTTAAAGTTGACTGCACAACAAATTTTGTCTTTTATTTTTAGTTAAAAAATTCTGTCAAACTAAAAACATGGATGTTTTATACCCCCTATAGGGTTTAAAATGTCCTCAGCAAAAAACTACTACAACGATGAAACAACCAACAATCTTTATCTAAGGAAACAACACTTCTAACACCACTATTTTCTATTTATAGATATATACACAGTAAAGTAATTCGGCAAAAAAAATTCAGTCTTCATGAAGTCTCAGGCTTGTAAAAAGTTCTGCATTTTTCTGTGAATAATTTTGTAGTCTTTTCCTTTATTACTTCTTCCACACTCAATTCCGTTTGAAGAAGTCGTAGCTGAAAAAATAATAATACACTATTTATATTGATTCTTGTGAGATTGCATGTTATAGAAGAGGTTGATTGATGTTAGGATAACATAGATAATTATGTAGGTTACCTTTCTTTGTTCTGATTTAAGATTTTTTAATGTATCAAAATCATCAGGTTTTTCAGTCTTAGCGGCTTTAAGATTTTTTACTGTCTCAGCGGTAGCAACAATGCAATTTTTAATTACATTTTCTCTATCAGAATTTCCCTTCTGAATCTGTGAGAATAAATCTTGGCAAGCAGACGATGCATCTACTTTGCCTTTGAATGACTCCGTGGGTAAGGATGTATTAAGCGCATACACTATTTTGTCGTCTAAAACACGCATCTTTTTTAAGATATCCTGCAAAGAAAAAACCTCTTTAGTAACTGTCTGGATTTACGCCAAACTTGTAGGTTAAGTAGTTACCTGAAATTCTGAATAATCTGGGCAAAACATTGTGAGTAGTCAAAACAATTGCAGCCTTTTAGAAATTATTTACAAGGTTTATTGTAAATCTATAGTAATTTCATTCGGTTTTGGTATAGTATTAGTATTGTTCTATGGTAGTAGATTTTTAGAGGTTAGATAATAAAATACAATATACATCATGATAAAAACTGTCTGCTGTCATTGTCAACTGCTGAGTAATGCTGTCAGCGTGACTAAATTTGGAGTTGTCAGAGTCATTATAATGTTTCTTTATAGAGTTCCGTAACCAAAAACGCAATGACAATTATATTATCTTTGCAAAAACTGGACCCTATTACTAAGCCTACGCTGTCTGTCCGTCCTACCTTTTAACGGATGCAATTTTTATTTCGTAATAGATAGACAGATGAAATTTTTACATAATAATTAATGATACGGCGGATTAATAAATAGTACAGAACCTTTCTTCCCCATCGGTTATCGGTTCTTAGAGCGATGTGGCCTGCCCATTGCCACTTCAACTTGCAAATTTTAACAGCTTTGTCGGTGACTCTGGTTCTTTGACGAATATCTACGTTCCGAATTCTATCGCGCAAAGAAACTCCGAGCATAGCTCTCTCCATTGCCCGCTGTGTGACTCTGAGCTTTTCCAAAAGGCCAACAGTTAAGGACCACGTCTCAGTACCATATGTCATCACTGGCAACAAACACTGGTCACGTACTCTTTGGGTACGGAACCCTAAAAACGTACTAACGTACTAAAAACTACCCTTTCACTATTTGACTTTATCATTAGATTTTAGTTAATCTGCCGTAACATTACATATTTTGTCAACTGTCTATCTAATATCTATCACGGTTTGAAAGATATAGCTGTTTAAAGGTAGGACGTACAGATGGACAGACAGACATATTGTAGGCTTAGTAATAGGATCCCGTTTTTACCCATTGGGTACGGTACCATAAAAACAGTAATTACGTACAAGCGTCAAACTTGCCATGATTAAAGCCCTAACAGACGATGTGGCCAACTCAGTGGTACTGTGTACGCCGGAGGAGGAAGATTGTGAACGCAAGAGAAAGAAAGAAAACTCTTTCTCGCCCGGTTAGTTGGACGGTTGGACGGCGGTCTGTCAACCAAGTCTGACGCGTCTGTTAGCTACTTTACAGTACATACTCTAAAGTAAAACAAAATACTGGCCAAGTGCGAGTCGGTGACAAACTATTCACCACTGGTTCTCGTACGATCACCGAAGTTAAGCAACGACGGGTGCGGTCAGTACTTAGATGGCTGACCGCCTGGGCATGGTGTCTTATTGCACATTTTTTTGTAATTTAGTAGATAACAATTTATGTGGTGGTACGGAACTAATACGGAACCCTCAGTGCACGAGCCCGACTAGCACTTGGCTTTTATGAATCCGTGTAATATTTTTTTGTTCTTTTTTCATGACAATGAATACAAAGCCCTTCAGTCGTAATATTAAACAAGTCATGGTTTAAGAGGGGGCATCCGAAATTTTATGCTAATTTGCCATGATATTATAACTAAACCAAAAATCCTATCAACGTAATAATTGATATATATGATTTTTCAATTCATGTTTTTTCCGCCATTAAGACAGAAACATAATAGCAAGATATTTACTCGATACTTTAATGTTTTGAAAATAGTGCCTTTTTGCTATTTTTTTTGATTTTACTTGGAAAGTACTTTAGTTACATATCTAAAATAAATACTCACCGAAGGAAAATATAGTTTGTTTTCCAGTGTTAAGACAAAATTTACCTAGATTAATTAGTACTATCATAATAAATTATATTCGATTTGAGACTTACGTCCTTTAGTTCTAAGCAACTATTCGGTCAAACGGTAAGTCCGATATTCAGTCTTATTCTGTTGCGCTTTGCATCTAAATAGCGAAACATGCTCCGTTCAACCTCAGTACCGCACTGTGCCTCAACGGGGAAGGACGCACGCGCTTGCTTTTCGCCTTGGTTTTATATTTCGAGTGCGATTATATCAACACCTACTGTATTTTCAAACAAAGGATAATATAAAAAATCGATGGCTCGAACGCGACCACTTGACGCGGCAACCAAGTGGTGCCAATGACCTTAGAGCACAGACTAGGTAAAGCTACTACGAAAAAATAACATAGATACAAATAAAATGGATATGACTAGGCCGTAACGCATCCATTATTGTGTATGCTCATTAATATAACTATTAGAGTCGGAGTGTTTCTTTGTGACAGACAAACAGACAGAGAGAGAGAGTGAGAGAGACGGAGAGAAGCAGAGAGAGAGTCAGAAAGATAAAACTAAAAATTAAAAGATAATATAAAATAATTTAAGTTCATTATAATTTTATAAAATTAAAATTAAAAATCATTTAAATTAATGTGATGGTTAATTTGACTTAAGAGTTCCATCCACATTTTCTCACGTTTTTACTAGAAGCGGCTTTCTGCAAAAGGAGGAAGGTTCTCAAATTTAACCGACAAAAAATAGCTTGGTAATAAATGGAAGCAAAAAAACTGCTTCTAATAAAAAAAATATGTAAATGCGGAAAGTCAAGCAATAGGTATTTATGTTTTTAACCGACTTCAAAACAGGGGGAAGGTTCTCAATTCGACCGGTATTAAAAAATACTAGTCGAATTGAGAACCTTCCTCCTTCTTTGAAGTCGGTTAAAACATAAGTACTGTTACTACTGTTTGACCAGTTGGGTTGGCTCGAGTATGTGCTGGTAAGGGGAAATGCACAATACACTAGCGGGACTACTTACCTTAGTCAAAGTCAAATACTACTTACCTTTTTATTCGACTTCAAATAAGGAGGAAGGTTCTCATTTACCTTAGAGTACCTTCAATTCAACCAGTATATTTTTATTTATACTGGTTGAATTGCGGTCCTCCGCTGCGGTCCACCACTGCGGTGCAACAATGCGTTGCAACACTGCGTTGCAACACTGCAGCGCAACAGTGCGTTGCGACTCTGCGTTGTGACACTGCGGTGCAACAGTGCGATGCAACACTGCGTTTCAAAACTGCGTTGCAACACTGCGTTGATACATTGCATTGCAACACTGCGTTGCAACACTGCGTTGCAACACTGTGGTGCAAAAGTGCGATGCAACACTGCGTTGCAAAGCTGCGGTGCAACATTGCGTTGCAACACTGCGTTGCAACACTGCGGTGCAACAGTGCGATGCAACACTGCGTTGCAAAGCTGCGTTGCAACAGTGCGACGCAACACTGCGGTGCAACATTGCGTTGCAACACTGCGTTGCAACACTGCGGTGCAACACTGCGTTGCGTTGCAACACTGCGTTGCAACACTGCGTTGCAACACTGCGGTGCAACAGTGCGGTGCAACACTGCGTTGCAACACTGCGGTGCAACATTGCGTTGCAACACTGCGTTGCAACACTGCGGTGCAACATTGCGTTGCAACACTGCGTTGCAACACTACGGTGCAACAGTGCGATGCAACACTGCGTTGCAAATCTGCGTTGCAACAGTGCGATGCAACACTGCGTTGCAACACTACGTTGCAACACTGCGGCGCAACAGTGCAATGCAACACTGCGGTGCAACAGTGCGGTGCAACACTGCGTTGCAACAGGGCGGTGCAACAGTGCGGTGCAATACTGCGTTGCAACACTGCGGTGCAACACTGCTGTGCAACACTGTGGACCAAGTAGACAGAGACACTAAGATTATACAAGTCGCATTGAGAACCTTCCTCCTTATTTGAAGTCGGATAAAAAGGTAAGTAGTAATACCTACTGTTAGACCGGCCGGGTTGGCTCGGGTAGGTACTGGTAGGTCAAACAGTAGGTATATTAGGCCGACTTCAAATAATGAGGAAGGTTCTGTGAAGGATGATGATGATATTTTTTAGTAAATTAAATTGAATTGAATGGAATAGGAATTGAATTGCATTAAATTAAATTAAATTAATCATACTTAAATAGATATTAACAACCAGGTATACTCGTAGAACAAACACAAAATGTTCATCACATTAATTTTGTCGTAGGTGGGAATCGAACCCACGCCGAAGCTCAGAAGGTAGGTTCACTACCAACTGGACCAACGGGCTTTCGGGTATTTCGTTTCGCGTGTTTCGTTTAGTATAGTATAGCATAGCGTAGCGTAGCAGTTTAGTTTAGTTTAGTATAGTTTGATTTAATGTTTAACGATCTCTGACTCTCTGTCTCCAGCGTAAAATTTTAATTTGAAAATTAATTTAGGCAATTTTAATTTAATTTATATAATTTATTAATTTTATATTTATATTGTAGAAAACTTAAAAATTAAGTTAAAAAATAAACAAACACAATTTTGAAAATTGAAATAAACAATTTTGCGCGCCGCGACCGAACCCAGCTAATCGCCAAAACGCCAACATTATGCTTATCCTGTGTTTATTACTCCTTGCTGCATGACGAGTTCGACTACGCGAGTTATGTACACTGTAGCTGCGCGCGACTGCCGCGCTGTCGTGGTTGTGTTTCACACTAATGCGGGTGATGCGAGACGCGCGGGTGAAATCAGAAATTTTCACAGATCTGTTGTGTATATCTCTGGAAATTTTCCTCGCTTTATACGCATTCTTAAGTCAAGTAAAACAAGTCACGGTCAAGTCAAACTCATGCCCCAGTAAAGCGGTGTAGGCTTTACAAGGTGCTTCTATGGAGGTTTGGAAACACAAAAAGACATGTTTCACCCATTGATGTAATTAAATAGTGATTTAACCTCGTTTTATCACTTGCCCAATCCAAAACAGCCACAGATCTGTATATCTGTGAAAACAGCTAATCACGCTAATCCTTTTTTTTTTAATTATTATTATAATTTTTTTTTATTGGCTTCGGCCTCATTGGTTTTTGGGGCAATTTTGCCATAGCTATGCTTGTTACTAATTATTCCAGGAATGCCAGATTCAGCAATAAGTCGCCTATTAATTTGCCTTAGAGGGTAAAAAGGGCCCTTGACCGTTGTCTTGCTCTCTCATTAACCGAGAGAGCGAGACAAAATTCAATGTAAGGTATTTTATGAATGTTTTTAGACTATCCCACCAGATTCATTAACTTAAACACGCTCATAATGCGGCGCTTTAAGTTAACTTCTAAAAGTTGACCTTTATTCCAGTAAAAGCTTTATAGCATACGCACCGCGTTAAGGGCCAAGGACCCTGATTCACTATCTAAAACACGCATGTGTCGCGGCGTGATAAGTTATCCTCCAAAAATTTGGCCTTTATTCCCTAGGTAATAAAGATAAACTATTCAAAGTTGATAATTATCATGCTATGATAATATTACATAAAGTTTGGATCACATAAAGTCTGCCTTAAACTTGAGCTAGTACCGAAAAAGTGTGCCAATAACTGAAGGGGGCGAGGTAAATACGTATTGCACACAGTTAATTTTTTTTAATAGTTCAACAAATGTTCACTCTTCATTATTGAACGGGTGAGCGGCACACAACCACAGCTGCAAATGATATGCTCAAAATGCTATTAAAATGACTAACAAAGGGGTTGTAAGTAAAGGGAAAAGTGTAGGAAGAACACATAAATTTATTTATTTTTTCTTAGGGTATCATGCTAAAAAAATATGTATGTAAGCTTAGGAACACCCTACACAAGTGGAAACTTCATCAGTGGAAAGACTATAATATTATCTCTCTCGCTCCCATAATCAACTCGACCCGACTTTCCCTAGTAGTATGAGTATCTGAGCGTGACAGTCACGAGAGTTCAGTGCTTTTTTCCCCATACCAAAAAGTGCCCAACGTGCTAGAAGTGTTCACAATTGGAATCGTTATATCTACAGTTTCCCCTTTTGCACTTGCACGCCTTTGCTATCCTTTCGTTTACATTTGAGCACATCGTTTAATTTAAAGTTGTGTGCCGCTCAATTTATATTGAAGTGTGCGTTTGTAGAACTAGTAAGAATATGTCAGTGTGGGAAATACGTGTTTACCTCACCTCCTTTAGTTATTGCAGACTTTCGGTACTAACTCGAGTTTAAAGTAGCTAACAGACGTATCGGATTTGGTTGACGGACTGTTGACAACGGGAAAGAATGAGAAAATTTTCTTTCTCTCCCGTAATCCCGTTGGTCAGACAGCGGTCCGTAAACCAAATCCACACGTCTGATAGGGCTTTTAGGCAGCAGTTCCAAACTATAGGTAAATTACAATTATCAAATGGCCCTGCGCATCGTATTTTCTGACTTTTGGCTATTTTAATTTTTGTAGATTATTTGACTATCTACTAACTGGCAACACAGAAGTTTTTTTCTCTTTCTTATTTCCAGACGTCAAAATGAAGTACGTTTTTACGAAATTAGATATTTTATTTAAATTCTTGTTCATCTCAATGATCCTATGATATTTAGAAAAAATTGTGAGTTGGTTACTTAGTGCGGCATTGTTTTCTCATCATGGGTTGATCATTTTCAGGATCGGTCTTTGCGCCTACAGTGGATACAAGATCTACCCTGGCCATGGAAAAACCATGGTTAAGGTAGACGGCAAGGTAAAATATAGTGTATTTATTACTTCTAATGAGATTTTTGTACTCTGGTTGTGTTTTATTTGCTAGATAAAAGCCGGTTTTGCACATTTCCCCTACATTTGACAATTGTTTGGATGGAATTCAGATACCTGAGTTTACCAATTTCTCATGTTATTGTTTGAAGTTCTGTTCTCTCTAGTATATCTCTTACAGATTTCAGCCATACAGTAACTATTCAAAAAATAATAAATGCTATTTTGCATCTGCTGTCTAGATTATCACGATATGTAATTTTTGTTTACAGACCTTCACGTTCTTGAATTCAAAATGTGAGGCCGCCCACCTTATGAGGAGAAATCCCCGTAAAGTGACATGGACTGTGCTCTACAGGTAACTTAATTTTTGTACCATAATTTCAAATCCTAACCTCTCACTTTATTGAAACTAACAACCCAACATACTGCAGCAACCTTCGATCAAAATAAAATGAATAATCAACCATAACCATTGACCTTGCTCAGTAAAAACGAGCCAAAACCGTTGGACATATACTTCAACTCCTAATTATAACCATGTACAGTACATTTGTTACAAAAAATAGATAGCGGTTTTTTGTTGTGTGCTTACACTTCGGGAAAACACACGAAGGCATAATTTTGCCAGATGTTTCGTTATCATGTAACAATAGTCTCGTGTTGCACTTCCTACGACTAGAGACTGACTGAAACGAACTGGGCCAGTCCATTCATTTTATTTTGGTCGAAGGCAGCAACATGAAACATTTGGACCATTGCTAAAAGGTACCAAACTGCTTTATATTAAGTTGATAGCTGCCATAATATTGTAAAAAGTTGAATGGCAACTTATCATTTGCTAATATTGTAATGTAAGAATGTAACTACTAGCCGAAATATTCGAGGTACATATTTTCCTCCGGCTTTTACAATGTATTCAATTTAATATTGGTTTGATCCTCTATACCAGTGTTTCCCAGACATTGTTCTGCCATGGCCGGGTAATCTTGATACTGCCCGTTCATGACCCACTCAATAGTTTAAACCACTGCAAACCCCCCACTGCAAAAAATAATGTTTTTACAAAAACAAACTATATTTCGGCGTCGATCGATAGTATTATTTAAAAACAACGCCAGATTGCTGCGACCGGATATTTTATTATGATGGCCCGGTACCGGGTCGCATCCCACCATGTGGGAAACGCTGCTCTATACTATATTTAATTAGTAGAAAAAGTATCATTAATGTTTGCAATTTCATGGATCTGTCGGATTGATGATCCCAATCCTGCAGCCTTGTGGGTTTTAAGCTTTGATATGGGAGTGGATTCCCCAGTTCGATTATAATACAATTAGTATTATGTATTATTTCTCAGATAATATAAAGTTAATAATTTGTAATAATTATCATTACAGGCGCAAGTTCAAGAAAGGCCAGGAAGAAGAACAGGCCAAGAAGCGCACAAGGAGGACACAAAAGTACCAGCGTGCCATTGTCGGTGCTTCACTCAGCGATATCATGGCCAAAAGAAACATGAAGCCTGAAGTACGCAAAGCCCAGAGAGACCAGGCTATCAAGTGAGTTACCTTTTTACCATTATTAATTTTAGTTGGGACAGAAAATAAAATGGTGTGTATTATTCTACAGAAGTTAAAGTATGAGTTTAGATTACTGGGGGGATAGACAAGACCCACTTTCTGTTACCACTTTCTGACGCACATTAACACCTGCAGAAAGATGAAAATGTATGAAAGTGTTGCGTTAACGCTAACAGAAAGTGGGTCTTGTCTAACCCCCCTCCTGAACTGCTTGATATTGGTGGATTATTCCAGGACCTGCAATATTAGTTTCGTCATCTGTCACTCATGCGGACTGAAATAAATAGAGGGTCTGAATTAAAATATTGTTTTAGGTTCGAATGTTGGTAGATATTACAATATAGATATAATAGGTACCGGGTGGTGTCAGATTGCTAAGTGCAAATGCTACTGTTTGGCCACCATTGCATAGGTACATAATTATGTACTACCTACCTATGTTATGCTTAGAAGATAATGACCCTAATATCAGCTGCCTTTTTTTTTTTTTTTACTGGTGCTCGATAAAAGTTATACCTATATATGGATACTCATACAAACTAAAAAAGTCCTGAGATATTCATGGATTAAATGAAATATTGCTCTAATTTATTTATTGTTTTAATTTAGCCTAGCCACATACTGATTTCTAGAATCAATCTAGAATAAAATGTTTTTACTTGATGTTGAGTAAGTATTATATATCCTGTATCTAAAGCTAATCAAGACAGAAATAAAATGGTTACGAAAGTAACTAAGTTAGGCAGTAAATTTTATTTCATGAAAAAGTGGCAATATTCTAAATATTAATTTCCTCCATCTAATTAGCAATTCAACTGTAGTATAGACAGAAGTACACACAATAGATGTCAAAGTGGCAAACTGAAAATCGTCAGACAGCACCTGCCTGGGCGGGGTGGGCAAGACCATAGTAGAAACAAAAATGTATGTCAACTTGAGGCCCGTAAGGGATTGAAATGCCCATAAATGCAATGGGTACATAATAATACTTATCTCCATTGCCGCTTACTTAAGCAGCTTTAATAAATAAAAAACAACAAACATTTGTGGTATCGTAGGAATCGCCAGTCTTTGTTTTCAGATTGTTTCCTTTACATTTTATGGTTTTATGTCAGGATGATACATCTCGGAAATTTGGATAAGGCTTAGTATGGAATCCTACCATTTGTCTTTTTTATTACATAATAGGCTTTCGCTTGGCCGCCAACTCTCCCGATGTTAAGTTAAACTATAGATAACTAAGGATTTAAGCGATGATGCGGTCTACGTTGGAGCATGATTGCCTAGAAGAAACCGATTCACCCTCGATTTGAATACACCCAGGTTGTAACTATCAGGGAACACCCATTCAGCCCGCATAGGTTTATGAGCTGGATTAGACTGTACTCTTGAGTCCACCATTGTTTCTAACATGCCTTGGCCAAACATTTCACTGCTGCAGGAGACAATTATTTGTATAAAAGTTATATGATTATTTACGGGATATTTACTGTGGTAAGGTTGTGGAATGAGCTCCCGATATTTCGGGATATCATATAACTTTAGTGAACAACCATGATAGTTTAAAACAGAATTATTTGTATCTTATTTAGTAGGTTGTACCAATCTGCCTACTTATATTATGTTTGCTGATTTTGTTGTTTTACTTTTTCAGAGCGGCCAAGGAACAGAAGAAGTCTACGAAAGCAGCAAAGAAGGCGTCTGCACCTGCACCTAAGGCTAAGGCTCAACCCAAAACAAAGGCCACTAAAGTCAGTCAAAAGTCGGCACCGCGTGTTGGTGGAAAGCGATAAGGACTTGTGAATAAATACTGATTTTTAAGCCACAAAATGATATTTTGATTGTTAGTCAACCCTAAATAATACAATAAGGTTTATAAGGGGCCTATCTTTCGGCCGAGTTGCGTCGCTGATCACCACAGGTGGACAGTAACACAACTTTTTCAGAAATGTGTCTTTGTCCACCAGTTGTGGACAATGGGAATGATCGAAATTCAGCACAGCACGATTCGTCTGATGAGTACGATATGGGTATTGACATAGGATGCCATCCCATTCTTTCCTTCGGTCCAGCAATCACCGCATAATCCACTTTACTCCATCTCATTCTTTCCTTCAGTCCAGCATTTATACTGCTCAGGTTCCTCTCTTGGCCAGTTTGCTTCTTGCAAGACTGAAATGCCGTGGGAGGAGCCTGAGCGGGATGGATGCTAGACTGAAGGTCAGAATGGGATGGAATACAGTGGATTACGCGGTGAATGCTGGACCGAAGGAAAGAATGGGATGGCATCCTATGTCAATACCCATATCGTACTCATCAGACGAATCGTGCTGTGCTGAATTTCGATCATTCCCATTGTCCACAATTGGTGGACAAAGACTGGCGGACTGGCGTGGAAAGAGCGTGACGGGAGTACAGAGAATTGCGGGACGAAAGCGTACTGGAACAGAAATGGTGGGACAGGAGTAGTTGGATTAAATCATTGACAGACATGATTTATATGTGGAACGAGTGGAAAGGGCATAGAAAGCATTACGGGACCAAAGGTATGGTTTGACCACAACACACCTGTTGTTACATGACAGTATGGTATGGCCAAAGTTAACTAGATAGGTAGATGAAATTCTGGGTCAGTAAAACTTTTTTTATCTGAAAGTTGGTACTTTACAGATAGATCTATGTATACGATTGGGCCACCAACTTGCCTGATTGTAAGCAACGGTATCATACGGTGGCCTAGGGTCACAGATGTGTATATCTGTGCCTAGGGTGGATTACGTTGAACTAAAAGAATTTATCTAGTAGGAGACAACCAAAGGTGAGAACCAAAGAGAATATAAATACTACGATGAGAACTAACTCTATAGCGGAGAAAAGAAGTCTGCTAGGTGTTGAATTTGACAACATATTTGTCACTCAAGTCAGAAAACTAGGAGAGCCACTGGAGAGTAGTATTTATATTCTATTTGCTGGAGAGCACCAAAGAGAATATAAATACTACGTAAGAGAGAGCACATCCAATACAAAAGTTGCTGGTCAAGAAACTTTTTACACTTATATATTACTCATAGGGATTTCTGATTAAAAAAAAACCAAGTATGTATTGTTTACATCCTCACAGATTTATTATATCAGTAGATATGACAGGTAAAAGTTTGTAGTGTAAAAGTTAACTGGAAAATTACCTGTACAAATGAATCTACCATCTCATCCATAGAGGAAGGTATCAACAGATAAATAACACAATTTTGATCACCTACTTATAAATAGTTTAATAGCTTATACATTTACACATTCTTTGCCAAGGTGTCGGCCTTAGCGACAACTTCTTCAATGGGTCCAACCATGTAGAAGGCAATCTCTGGCAGATGATCATACTCGCCCTGCAGGATTTTGGAGAAGCCCTTGATGGTCTCTTCAAGGGGCACCAACTTGCCGGCGTGGCCAGTGAACACCTCCGCCACCTGGAAGGGCTGCGACAGGAACCTCTGGATCTTGCGCGCACGGGCAACGGTCAGCTTGTCCTCTTCAGACAGCTCGTCCATACCCAGGATAGCGATGATGTCCTGGAGCGACTTGTAGTCTTGCAGGATCTTCTGTACACCACGGGCAACGTTATAGTGTTCCGCGCCGATGATGTTGGGGTCCATAATACGCGAGGTCGAGTCGAGTGGGTCCACGGCAGGATAAATGCCCAGCTCGGCAATGGCGCGGGACAGCACGGTGGTGGCGTCCAAGTGAGCGAAGGTGGTGGCTGGGGCAGGATCAGTCAAGTCATCAGCAGGCACGTAAATAGCCTGCACTGAGGTGATGGATCCCTTCTTGGTGGTCGTAATGCGCTCCTGCATGGTACCCATGTCAGTGGCCAGGGTGGGCTGGTAACCCACGGCAGAGGGGATACGTCCCAGCAGAGCGGACACCTCAGAACCAGCCTGGGTGAATCGGAAGATGTTGTCGATGAAGAGCAGCACATCCTGCCCTTCCTGGTCGCGGAAGTACTCGGCGACGGTAAGGCCAGTGAGAGCAACACGGGCACGCGCGCCGGGCGGCTCGTTCATCTGTCCGTACACTAGTGCTACCTTGGAGGTCTTGTCCTTGAGTGAGATTACTCCAGACTCAATCATCTCGTGGTAAAGATCATTACCCTCGCGTGTGCGCTCGCCCACGCCTGCAAAGACGGAGTAGCCACCGTGCGCCTTGGCGACGTTGTTGATCAGCTCCATGATGAGCACGGTCTTGCCCACGCCGGCGCCGCCGAACAGGCCGATCTTGCCTCCCTTGGCGTAGGGCGCGAGCAGGTCCACCACCTTGATACCTGTGACGAGAATCTCCTGCTCTACGGACATGTCCACGAACTCGGGCGCCTCAGCGTGGATGGCGGCCGACTTGTCAGTCTCGATGGGGCCGCGCTCGTCGATCGGCTCACCGATTACGTTGATGATGCGGCCCAGCGTCTCGGCGCCAACGGGGATACGGATGGGTGAGCCACAGTCGTACACGGGCTGCCCGCGCACCAGACCCTCAGTACCGTCCATAGCGATAGTGCGCACGGTGTTTTCTCCCAAGTGCTGCGCCACCTCCAGCACCAGCCGCGGCTGGCGGTTCTGCACTTCCAGCGCATTAAGGATGGGTGGTAGATTGTCCTCGAACTGCACGTCCACCACTGCTCCAATCACGGCGACCACCTTACCTTGCGCTGTGCCTGGCGCTGCCTTGGCTGCATAATCACGTTTGTTCACAACGACCCCTGTTACTGCAGGTGATTTTTCGGTGTTGTTTACTACCGCCCTTGCGGCCACACGGCCAGCTCTGCAGACGGTAGAGAACATTTTCGTTTTTTGAAAATCGATCGAAGAAATGCAAAGTGTATACTCTCAAGGGGGTTACGAAAAATCACGAAGTTTTTACGTAACAATCCGGCAGATCGTCGTCTGTCCGGCTTAAAATGGAACTTCCGCTTCTAGATGTTGCTAGTATACAATTATTTGTGGTAATCTACTGCTACCCTATTTTAGCACTCCTAGCACACCTAGTAATAGAGCTACGTCGAGCATTTTATTTCCATTGAAATAGATCACTTGATAAGTGAGAGAATAAAAAATTCATTTACAGCACATAAAGTTGCGGCCACTTGTATTTTATTCCAACCGGAAACATAGATATCAGGACGTAAAAACTGGCAACATTTTGTAACAGCTGGATCATTTTTTTTCATTATTCGCCCTTCGTACAAGCTAAAGCCTTTAAGACCATACCACCTGACAGCTGGATCAAATAAAAAAACCACAAAAAAAACAGATTTTCGTGTTTCATCTGCCAAAGTCATTTAAAAAAATCTTTTTCTTTGGCCACAGACGTCCGTGCATTTTGCCACAACTTTGGATTCTTTTCTTCAAAAACTTCTACTACGTTTAAGAGCTCACTCGTTACTCGCGAAAACATTCATAGTTCAGGGTAAAGTACTAGAAATAAATATTAGATATAATAGTTAACTGTAACTATTCATGTATGAAAAAAGACCGCAGGGAAACCACCTAAAAGAGACCGCAGGGAAACGCTGGATGCAGGCCGCTTCCAACCGGCCCTTTTGGAGATCGATGGGGGAGGCCTATGTCCAGCAGTGGACGTCCTACGGCTGAAATGATGATGATGATGATTCATGTATGTATACTCTTGCTGTAATAATATGAATGTTTTCTCATACATATTTAAATTAATAATTATGCCCATTTCCCACTTAAACCGGCACTGCACACTGATAATAATCAAAGATGGTCTTTGATTATCAGTGTTTTCAGACGTTTAAAATACTAGCAAAGTATGTGTTAAGTAATCATGAACATAAGACACTTGCGGACGATGCGAAGTCCTACCTATGGTCCTACTAAACCACTACCACTGCCAGTTGCACTATGCAAAACGATGCAGACGACATATGCGTAGTAGCTACTGTCAACTTGTACTACGCATCGTCTGCAAGCGCCTTTAATGAAGTGTGAGCAAGTGATCTATTGAATGAGATGAAACGTGTCGTTTCGTGTTGTACAATCTCCACCATTGGTGTGGAGCGTAGAGGGAGAAAGTACATACTTAGCCTATAGTAGATCTGTGGTGTGGAGGTATAACTTGTACTTGGCTGTTTCTAGCTTTGCTTGACTCTTGACGTTGACTTGCTTGACGTTGTTTCTTTTCTACCGTGAAAGCCGTATTATTATTTCGACCGAAGGACTGTGTACTCAGACATGAAACATATTAAAAAAAGAATTGTGCATGTTTCAGAGACTGTCTGAGTGATGTCAATGTTAAAGTAAGCTCTGTCTTTTAGCCTGCCCGATGGACGAATAATAAAATAAAAAAAAGTATGCTCTGTCTGTATGTGGTCCTGTCATTAATGTCACTTGCCTGTCATGATGTTCATGTTCTTTGGACCTTTGCTGTCGTTTTATGTCGTGCGTTTTCTGAAATCTGAATTCCGATTTGGTTTTAACTAAATCATAAGAAGTGCTTTCAACTCTAAAATATATTCGTTTAAACACCATGGAATACATATCGCCTGACGATGTTCTAACGGCTAACAGTACAAGAGTGTAAGTTTAAGGTTATGTTGTTTACTTTCTGTTTGCATCTTAAGTTACCTCTTCCCATCTTTAATCGCACGTATATTAGATTAACAGCAGTATTACACTGCTACAAGAAACTTTAAAAAACATTAACTAACGCTAAAGCGTATCATCGTCATCATTTGCAGCTATATTAAGCCCACTGCAGGACAAGCGTCCTCTTTTGCCTATTTTCCCTTACTACCAGTATCTTCCATGTATTTTTGTAAATTCATCATATATTTATGTCATCCCGTCACTGCGGGGCTACGCTTACCTTTGCGTGGCCAGTTTCCCCAACAGCATACACTGCGTATTGATGAGTTATAAACCATGTTCTTATGGTCATGTCCAACTATTTCCAGATTATGCTGTCAATGTGCTGTGCCCATCGAGGCAAACCCATCCAATATGTGTGTAGCTTGCTTACGCGCCCATGTGGATATAACTGAAAGCATTCCGAAGCAAGCAACACTGTTCTTTTGCAGAGGATGTGAAAGGTAACACTTCTTCACCTAGTATAAATAATTGTGATACCGTATACTATCCATTATTGACAATGAAATTATGAAAAAAATCTGCTATTTGATAGATGACATTTTTATTATCGAACAGCTGTTTTTTTATTGAGATATCAGGGTAAGTCCAATAGTAAAAGCTTTTTCATTATGATAAATATCAGTAGAATGACATTCTTTTGACTTTGTACCACCATTCTTTGTAACCATGCATAATTTTAGCCTATTTTGTCACATTGAGTGGAGACCTCCTTTTTCACACTTTGTGGTTTACATTTTTTTGGCTAATCCACCTGGGTTGCCATGGTCTATAGTTCTGTAGATTCCACTGTGTAGTGAGCATGATTTAATTTACTTTGGTTTACATTAAATATCAGTATTTTGCATCAGGTATCTTCAGCCACCAGCAGAATGGCTAGTATGTGCATTAGAGTCTCGAGAACTCCTGGCTCTTTGCTTAAAGAGACTGAAAGGTCTGAACAGAACCAAGCTGATTGATGCTGGATTTGCCTGGACTGAGCCTCATTCCAAAAGGATAAAGGTATAATTTGATTACAATTAATTTTTCACGAAGTAAACTTGTTGTTTTAATAAGGATCATATTACAGCAGAGCCTTGTTAATCTGCCCCTCCACTACTTCAAAAACCTCTATAATACGAACTGCCCACACCAATCCTCAGTTACCATTTAAGACCACTTGACTGTTGTTCATTAAAGGTGTCAAGCGTGTTTCAATACATTTGTCATTGAACATACAATTTCACAAGGGAACTAAAACCTATAGGGTACTTATCGTTGACCTAGAATCATGAAATTTGGCAAGAAGTAAGCACATATAAAGGAATAAATCTGAAAGTTGATAATTTGAAGTTATATAAATAATATTGTTTTTTATTTACAAACTTACATTTTGTAGTTGTTATGTATGGAAGAACCTTATTGTGAACTACAAAATTAAGTTTGTCTTTCAATATTTCAACTTTAGTTGTTTTTATACCACCCTACCTGTCCGGTTTTTAAAGCAATCTGTCTTTTAAAGACAATAAGCTTTATGTTGAACTGTTGTCTTAAGTGACGCGTCATGTGTGGAATACGCCCATTGATCACATTTTTTGGAAACTATGTCTTATTTTGATAAAACTTTATGAGTATACAAAGTTACGCAGAGAAGATGTACTAAGCCGAAAAATAGTTATTGTTCTCATTACTATGAACAACTTTTACTATGGGGTCCTACTATGGGGTCCTACTACGGGGTTTTACTATGGGTACCTGAAATAGTGAAAAAAAACAAACTGTTCCTTAGAAAAATGCCAGTCACACTCAACAAAATGTATGGAACAACATATATATTTTTTCGGGCACTCTATAGTAAGTTTATATGTTAATGACCTCCTTTCGGGTTACTATACCCTTTCTGCATAAACCTGTATTTAAATTGGCAATCGGAAATAACCTTTTTTATTTATTAATGTATTTAAATGAATTCCAAGCAGAATTAATAAAGAAAATAAAATTAACAAATATTCAGTAAAATTATAAGTTTTATTCAAAAGAAGCAAGATAGAGACACAAAGAAAATAAAATTAACAAATATTCAGTAAAATTATAAGTTTTATTCAAAAGAAGCAAGATAGAGACACAAAGAAAATAAAATTAACAAATATTCAGTAAAATTATAAGTTTTATTCAAAAGAAGCAAGATAGAGACACAAAGAAAATAAAATTAACAAATATTCAGTAAAATTATAAGTTTTATTCAAAAGAAGCAAGATAGAGACACAAAGAAAATAAAATTAACAAATATTCAGTAAAATTATAAGTTTTATTCATAAGAAGCAAGATAGAGACAAAGCATGCTAGCTGTATACAGTAAGTACGATGTCATATTGCAGGTAAAACTAACTGTCCAGGGTGAAGTGATTGGAGGGGCGGTACTTCAGCAGACCTTTATTGTAGAATTCAACATCCAGCATCAGATGTGTGACGCGTGCCATCGCTCAGAGGCACAGGACTACTGGCGCGCCCTCGTGCAGGTCCGGCAAAGAGCTAACAACAGGAAGACCTTTTATTACCTGGAACAGCTGATATTGAAGCACAAGGCACATGAAAATACTTTGGGTATTAAGCCTAAACATGGTAAGGAAATTGTAAACCCTTTTGAACTAACTTAAATAAACCGGTCAAGTGCGAGTCGGGCCCCCATACTGAGGATCCCGTACCACCACAAAATACAAAAAGTAGTGCAAAAAGACAACATCACGGCCAGGCGGTCACCCATATAAATACCGACCGCGCCTTACTTACTTACTTGTGACTTGTGTAGCGGGCATTTTCCGCAACTAGGCCATTCATTGGCCCATTTTGCGTCACCCGGCTGTAGCTAATTCAGCCACCCGGTCTCCTCCAGGAATGCCAGCAGCTCGCCAACCGCGCCTTACGTTGCTTCTTAATGAACAGAAATTTGTCACCGACTCGCACTTGGCCATTATTTATTATTTGTTGTTTTATTTAAGAGTGTTTATTACGGTACGGAACCCTAAAATAGAAGGAGGCTAATTCAACACTATTTCATCATAATGTAAAGTCAAATATCTTGCAATATTTCCCTCAATTGATGTCTTTTAAAGTCACAATAACTAGAAAACTCTGTTACTTGCATGACAATATGGTTATCTAAGGCCCGTATTCTAAAACGACGCTCAGTCAAGATTCTCTACTTAAAACTAGTTTTAAGTAGAGATTTTATTCTAGAATTAAACTTGGGTCAAGATTCTACGATCGTAGTTCACCTGTATTCTAAAACGTCACTCAGTTGCCAATCTGTACTCAAGTTGACATATGATCTGCGATCACGCAAGTGACGTCTGTATCACGCTTGAGCAGAGATTTCTGTGTAGTGTACTTGGTTTGTGTTATTAAACTTGTTATTATTTGCTTTGCACCATGGATATTTCTGAAGATATCGAATATTATGATCAAATTTCCGAGTGAATAGACAGATCACTGTTAGCATTCCAATGCGACACTTGAGAGATGCTGAAGATCCGTATGCAATGGATGCAAATAATTTTAAAATGCGCTATCGCAGGAACATCTGATGGGTTTGCAGTTAGAGCTTCCATTATTAGCAGTTTTGATTGACTGAAGCATGGTCTCCTATACAACTTTAACAAATTGGTTAAAAAAACTGTCTGTATTAATTAACTCATTTGTTAATCATATAGCTTTTAACAAAATTAAACAAAACTACTAAATAATAAGGTCAGTCTTTTATTTATAATCATTTTAATTACTAGGAATAGTAATATAATAATACTAATATTTTTTTAATAGACATTTTTCTTTCCAAACTGAAGGGGAAATCCTAAAAATATCCAAATATAGGCACGATAAGATACTACTATTTCGTAGCACAGTTACTTCCTTGATTTACTTGAACTGAATTAAATTTCCAAAGAAAATCGCGAAAAATAAACAAGACTAATGTGACATTTCACAATACATTGACACTGTTGACGTTCCGTATTACATAATTTTTCTTGAAATTATTTGACGAAAAATGCTTTGAGTAGATTCTAGGGTTTTAAGCATAAAAATGTATAAAATCTTTAAGATATAGTGTAGATCATTACCTAAATAGTTAAATACTTAATAATTTCATACTACATTACTGTTTATTTAATTAATTAAATTATTGTAACATTTTAAATTATGCGTTACGCGGAACGACATTGTTAAACTAAAATAAAAATGTAAACGAAAACAGACTGATTCATAGACAAAAAGAATATCCGCTTGAAACTCTACTTAAATCTAGATTCAGCTGAGTTGAGTTTAAGGGCAGTTTTGGAATAAGAACAATACTTAAGCAACGATTCTAGGCTCAAGTAATAATCAGGTGAACTAAGATCAAACGATACTTGAGTCTTGTTTTAGAATACGGGCCTAAGATTTAAGTAACCGAAATTGAGTATTTTAAATGTTTTTTTTTTGGAGTTTTTTTTTTTTAAATTGATAATTATAATATACTAGCGGTCCGCCCCAGCTTCGCACGGGTATAGATTATAGCCTATGTCACCCGGGGATAGTGTAGCTTCCCATCAGTGAAAGAATTTTTCAAATCGGTTCAGTAGTTTCGGAGCCTATTCAATGCAAACAAACAAACAATCAAATCTTTCCTCCTTATAATATTAGTATAGATATATATTTGTTGCAAGCATGGACTACAAAGATAAGCATATTAACAACACTTGACTATTTGCTTTTCTCTTTGTATTCTTATTTAACACATCAGTAAGAAAGAAATGCAAAAAGATGAAGCATATTGCACTGTTTTCCTGGTAATAATTATTTGATAACAAGGTATCCTTAAGAGCCATACTACAAAATGCATAGTTAAATTTTAGATATATGAATTTCGGGCATAAAACGAAAAAATTAAGCCGTAATTTTCATGAAGTATATAAAACAAGTAAACCATAATATTAAAATTGTTTGTTATATGTCTGTATTTTATGTCCAGTCTCAAACGTTCCTTCCTAGAGTTTTACGAAAAACTGCTTTTGTAAATTGGAGGTAAAGTTGATGTTGTGTTTTTCCAATATTTAAAGCAGTTATTTTTATAAAAAATACAGATCTATTTGTTGCAGATATTTTCTATAGATCTTTCTAATATAATCAGAATGTCAAAAATCCATTTCGCATTGCTTTTTTTAGTAAAATAATTTGAGAGCCTCCTAAGCATCGCAATACAATACCTATAGTCACAAACGTGCAAAAAAAATCCGAACCAAAACTCGGCGCACGATTTTGGTTAGTTGTAAGGCAACCGTGATCCGACCACAACGCCGCGGACACGCCGACGTTAAACACTAACCCCCTTATTAATAAACGTGGAGTAGCCTTGGAATAGTTACTCCGTCTTTTGTCTTTTTCGATCGAGTTCAAAATTTGGAAGAGAGAAGAAGACAAAACACGGCGTAACTATTCCAAGACTACTCCACGTTTATTAATAAGGGGGTATGTAAGCAACATAACGTCTAAATTGGAATTGTGAACTATATAATTGATGTCTAGGACATACTACGACTCTCAGACGTTTTTTGTCTGTTTTCACTTAATGATTGTGACTCTATAGGTATTGTATCTCGATACTCCTAAGTCGTATTTTACACTGATGAGAAGAGATATTGTACTAAATACAAAAACAGGATGTAATTTTAACTACCTATTGTGATTTCCAGATGGTTTGGACTTTTTCTACGCTACAGAAAATCAAGCGCGCAAAATGGTTGACTTTATACAGTCTGTGTTGCCGATAAAAAGCTCGCATTCCAAGAAGCTGATATCCCATGATATACACAGCAACATTTACAACTACAAGTTTACATTCTGCATTGAAATTGTGCCGTTGTCGAAAGACAGTCTTGTGTGCCTCCCTAAGAAGTTGACTAACCAGCTTGGTGGCATTTCACCTATTTGCTTAGTGAACAGGGTTACTAGCACCATTCATCTTATTGATGCAACTACTGCACAAGGTAAGAAAAATTATAGGTTATTGGACTTATTATTTTTTATTGTCTTAAAAAAGCTGATCATAAAAATATAATTAAAATTATATGATTATTTACGGGATATTTACCGTGGTAAGGTTGTAGAATGAGCTCTCCGTTATAATCATATAACTTTAGTGAACAACCGTGATAGTTTCAAACAGATAAACATTGATAACAGTGTGAATAATTATAGCTCAGTCAAGTAATTAATAAATAATAATATTTCAATTATTAAATTGATTCATAAATAATTAACCAGTAAAATAGAGCCAACCACCGAAATAATAATTAAATGTGTTCAAAATTAAGAAAGATAAGCATTTGAATATCTTGCTAGACAGAGAACGCGCTATACTTACAAATGACGTCACCTGTAACTACGCCATGAAAATTCCATGCTGACAGTCACTTTGCGAAAAAGAGGCAGAGCATCACTTCCTAAACTGACCAAAAACTTTAAACGCTTATATCTCAGAACTTTATTAGCCGATTTGAATAATTTCTTCAGCATATGTTTTGCATTTAATAAGATAAAAAAAAAACACTTAGGCTGTTAATTATTTTAAACAAAACAAACATCTGCCCTATAAGCTATTCCAGTGAATATGTTAAATTGTCTTCATCATCATCATTTCAACCATAGGACATCCACTTCTGGACATAGGTCGGTCATAAAGTTGAAGAAACAAACACCTTTTCGCATTAATATGATTCTAGTGATTCCAATTTCACTCAAATTCTATGATTATAATAAGGCAAAAAAAAAAGAATAGATTTTTACCTACATGAGAAGAGCATTTTACCTACAAAAATAGAGAAAAAAATAATATGTGATTTTTTTCAGTTAGCGACATATCATCAACAGTCTACTGGAGAAATCCCTTCACGCCAATATGCAATCCTAAACAGCTCGTGGAATACATTGTGATGGACATTGACATTCTGAAAGAACATGTAAGATTCGTCATCAATAGCCTTTGATTATGCCATTCACCTTGGTGAATTGGTTTACTGCAATAACAGTAGAGGCCCAGACACGGTTCGTTAGGTTGGTAGAATCCAGGTCAACAAGAATGAGGAAGTCCGACGATATTAGAAAGGCAGCAGGATGCGATTGGAGGTAACCGCGAGCAAGGCACAACTGCTTCCTGCCTCATTCTTGTTGACCTGGATTCTACCAACCTAACAAACCTTGTCTGGGCCCCCACTGTTATTGGAGTACACCAACTACCGTTACCTTGCATGGCTACGTGCCCTGCCTAGCTCTATTTACGATTCCTCACCCTGCTTATGATGTCCACTTATTTCATACCACGCTATAAATAAAAAAAATAAACAATTACTGAATGCTGCTGATTCTGCTCAATATAACATTTATAGCACTTTTGTACTGGAATTAAAGAGTTTTGATTTTTTGGTGCTAACATATTTACTGATGGTTCTTACACTGTGCCAGGTAGGAGGTAGGTATGTACGATAAGTATATTTGTCATGACATAATGTTTATAATGTCAAACTCCTCAATATGACATACATTTTATTAAGAGCATTATGGTTTTTAAGGTCTTGGGCAAAACACTTGCCTATACCCTAGCCGTATCGGCGCAATCCGGTCCCATAGAAATTTCATCAAAATCGGTTCAGTAGTTTGGTTTTTAAATCAAAATAACTGGAAAAAATATGTCATCCAAGTAAACGAAAATGCGTATTTACAAATTTTGAAGACTAAAGACTGAAGACTTAAATTGATAAATATTGTTATTTTTCGTTTCTGGCAAATTCATAGTATGGTCCAGTTAAGTGGGACGAGTCCTGACTGTAGTGGATCAAGTGGGATAAGTCCTGACTGTAGTGGACCAAGTGGGACGAGTCCTGACTGTAGTGGACCATTTGGCACTTCTAGAGCTGCCGCAAACCATAGCTTAACCCTTTGAATGTGTTACGCACCGCATGTCGGCGTAAGCGAAAAGTGCTCGACGCGCGTTACGCACCGGAGCGGTGCGTAAGGAAATCACCGCTATTCGTCAATTTATTCCCGCTCGAATGAACGTTCCAAAGACAATTTAAGTTCTTTCGCCTCTAGCTTACTTCAATCACTAGAGAATCGATGCATTCTTACCGTGTCAGGGGGCCTATAGAGGTTTGAAAAAAATAAAATACAACTCCGCCTGACCAAAAAGAATGAACTGACAGTGCGATAGCCATATTGTGAAATTTTACTGTCGAATCGGTTTATGTTTTTATGTCAAGAAAATGTTACAAAGGCGAAAACGGTGAGTAAAAGCTTTTAAATTACTGAAAAATGTGTATAGAGTGTGTTAAAAGTGTTTTAGGATGTATTTGTGGCAAAAATAAATGAGAAAAAACATAAAAACTTTTAATTGCAATAAAACGATCGCTTGGTGCCGGCAGTTTTTAGCTGATAATTCGACAAACTTGCCTGTAAAAATGTAAAATCGCATCCAAGTTTGTAAATAATGTATCTTGAAACATTTCTTGATAAACAGGTTCTCATTTAAGTGCATTAATATCATATAGTAACCTTTTTTCTAAAATAAGAAGTCGGCCATTTCATTTCAACACGGGAAGTACAGTCGACAAAAAAAAATTACGATTGCTAACTCGCCCATACAAAATAGATTTTATAGATCGAAACGTTTAACCTTTTTTTAAACTTTTTTTCTCCGGCAACGCAACTATTAAATTATTTATAAAAAAATATTCAAAAATAAAAAACAGTTCGTTAGATAATTAAAATGTATGTAGCGTATGTATGTTTTTCATCATCATCATCAATTTTTGAATTGAAACAGATAGATTACATTTAGATAGTACATTTTTATTATATCCGTTTTTTTTTTGTAAAATCAATGTTTTTTTTTTTTCTGATAATGAATTCTGCTGCTTGTAGTGTATACCTTGCACGAATTTTTACCCTTTCTTCAATCAACTTTTTGAAAAGTACGTACGTAGTAAATTACTTACTTGTAGAAATGTGTTGGTCGTGTAGATATTTCATCAGACTTATTTTTATTGTTTTTAGATTAGCTAGATTGCGGTCGACGAGCTCGGAGTTTGGGCGTTCACGATCTGTGACGCCCAGCTCCGAGCGCAGAGGCCCACGGCCCTCTGCCGCACGACGTGCTCTCTTAATGGGGCTGGCGGCAGACGCAGCGCCGCGCGACCCTGAGATGCCTCCGCCAGAGGTCCTTCCCCGGTATGCCAACCTTTTTCTGCTTTTTTTTAAATATTATTCATGATGCTTATAATCAGGTTGTAATAAATAGAGACTACTGCAATGAAAGTATCCTAAAAGTTAATTTAATCTAAATTTCGCCATAATTCACAAACTCACTTTTACATAATTGTATATTATATTATATATTGTAAATTTTTCACTTTTTAGGTCATTAGGAATTGCCGTCCAGGTCACTCCTGGCGGTTCTTTCAAAATTACTGGGGACACCGTCCCCATACAACAAACCCCAGGTGGTACCGTCCGTCGAGTCATGGAGTTGGAGCCCATGCCTTCGCTCAGGTACGTTTTTTCATATATATTTTTATTTAACATAGGCTTGCGTTTGAACACATCATGGCTGATATTCTAAGCCTTTGTTTAACATCAGGTAAGTGTTCAAAATAGTTTGTTACAATGTTACATTTCCTTGCAGCACCAGTGTGGTGGAGCGAGTGGAGGCCATGGACCTCACCGACGACGAGGCGGACGACGCCATGGAGCAGGTGAGGCGGTGGGTGGAGGATCAGGGATTTGCCTCACCTAGGCCACTTACGCCTAGCACTGCTGCCGAGGAAAACTTTTGCAGTGCTTCGGGAAATTCTAGTTTCCAACCGCAAGGAACTAGCATTCAGCCTGGAAGCGTAGCGAATGTTTCCTCCGTAGATGCTGATGTTCGTCCGTCATGTTCGGGGGTGACAACCACATCTAAGCGAGTCACTAGGCGCAAGGCATGTAAAGGCAGTGATTTAGATAGCGAGTTTGACGACGAGTTCGACGTAGCTCCTATCGAAACCAACGTCTTTGCTGGCATAGGGAGGGAAATTCCGGATAACGAGGAACTAGAAGAACCTGTTCGAGATATTTTATCTTCTGTTGAGAGGGCAATGGATGAAGCAGCTGATTGTTTGCTTGGCGTCTCTAATACTTTCACGTGGGAAAGTAAATTTGAGTCGTTTCGTGGTGTTCCTGAAGTATTTTCAGGTCCGACCCCGGGGCCACTCAAAGACTACGATACGCCTTATGATGCTTTTACTGATATCTGGAGTAATGACATCATAGAGCTTATCGCCCTAGAAACTAATAGGTACGCGAAACAAACAATCGATCATATGAGGGCCAACGAGACGTTGAAGAAATCGTCTCGTCTTCATCAGTGGACTGACACTGATGCAGACGAGATAATGATTCTTTTTGCTGTTTTCATGTTCATGGGCATTGACCAGCGGACATCGCAGCATGAATATTGGAAGTCACTCGGTTGCCTAACGTTGTCCAATTTCAAGCAACTGATGACTTACGATCGGTATGTTTTGCTGAGCAAATTTCTGCATTTCGTCGATAATGCTGATGTAAGTCAGGACTATCTACGATATGAAAAACTTGAGCTTTCACCGAAACTGGCGAAAATAGTACCTGTGATCTCAAACCTCAACGGCAAATTTTCCTCCCTCTATAACTTGCAACGACAAATTTCTATCGATGAGTCATTGACCTTATTCAAGGGCCGCTTGTCCTGGGTTCAAGCAATAAGGACAAAGGCTGCGCGTTTTGGCATAAAGTCTTACGAGCTCTGTGAGTCACGAACGGGGTACTTGTACAAATTTCAAATCTACACGGGGAAAAACTCTGCAAGTACCGGCGACGTTGCGCCTAGTGCTGATTTGGGTGGCAAGAGTACCAAAGTGGTACTCGAATTATTACAAGGTCTCGAGAATCTGGGACACTGTAAAAACGTAACGATGGACAATTTTTATAATTGCCCAGCGTTAGCGCGGCATCTCAAGAGCTTGGGTTTTGATTGTTTGGGAACTTTGCGCACAAATCGTAAGCACGTGCCTCAGGACATCGCGAAAGTACCGAAGAATGTGAAAAAGGGGACCATCATCGCGCGTCAATGTGGTGATCTTTCCGTGTTAGCATGGAAAGACTCCAAATTGGTGACGATGATCTCCACCTATCACAACGACGACACCTACGTTGGATCGAAGGCAGGTAAACCGCTAGTGAAGCCTGTGAGTGTGAGAGATTACAACAATACAATGGGAGGTGTTGATCTCAAAGATCAAAAACTCTCAATGTATTTGTTGGAGCGGAAGAGATGTGTGAAGTGGTATATAAAGATTTTTAAGAGGCTGCTGAACGTGAGCACCCATAACGCTTTTGTTATGTACGCCAGCTCTTTGAAACGACGTGACAAGCTGCCCGTGACGCATCGTGAGTTTCGTTACGCGCTGGCTAATTCTCTGGTCGAGCACCACCGTCCTGTTCGTCAGGAGATTAGCGAGCCCGTGTACAAAGACACGAGGTTGAGAATGGATGTCATGCACGTACCAAAGTACTTGCCGGGCAAAAGTACCATAAAGCGTTGTGTGATTCACCAAAGACAAGGAATCCGAAAAGTTGTACATACGAAATGCGTTACCTGTGACGTTTTTCTGTGCTTTGAGGACTGCTGGGAAGAGTGGCATTCTCTCGCAGAGCTCAAAGGGCATGAAATTCGTGGGCGGAAAAGACGACGCGAATGAGTCTTCACAACTTTTTGTGTGTGAAAAGTGTGTGAAAGCGAGATTTGATTGGCTTAGTTTGTGATGTTTGTTTCCCAAATAATTCTTGCAATAATTAGGACAATGGTCATTCGTGTTCAATTGTAAATACCAGATTTTACTTTTGGATTAATCATAACTAGGCAGAGTTGTTTTTTTTTTTTGCCGCTTAGTTGGACATGGGGCATTGGGAGGTGGTAAGTAAGTAAGTAAATAAATAATTTAGGGATATTCGTTACTGATATGGGGCTTTCAAACTCATGAACATTTTAAACAGCCTCTGTTTTTGTGGTTTTTATTTCGCTCATTGCCGTCACTGTCCCGAGTAAAATAGAATTCAAAATTTCTCGGCAGGTTTGGTTAGCTTTTCTAGGTAAGTTAGGTAATATTGTATATAGTGTATTTAAGAATCATGTATATTTTCATTGTAATTAATTAATTTGTAATTTTATTTTGATTGTTTTTTATTGTAAATGATAGTCAGCGTTATATTATTAACGTAATATTGTAATCAAACATAAAAATTGTGAACACCATACCATCTACCAACCTATTAATATTAATTTTGGCCACGCACTCAACATTGAATTATATACTTTCCATTTATTTTCCTTTATACATAAGTACATTAATTATTATAACCAAATTGAAATACCGATTAACTTGATATTGTAATCAAACAAAACATGTATGTCAAAACATAATGTATACTTTACCATCTACCGTCTTATTAATATTACTTTAGCCAAACATTCAACATTGAGTTGTGTGCTATGTTTTTATTTTATTTTGTATACTTAACATTAATATAATATCATGACCAAATTCACATGCCGAATGACGGCAAAATAGGAGAACTAAATAAAAATCTTATAGTCAGTGTTATATCATATTTTAATTTGATAAAGTTTGCCCGCGTTGCTTTGCTCGTGTAAAATTATTATAATCTAGAATTATATGTATTTTCATCTTATGGTTTCCTTTTTGTTGTGTCATAATAGAGTTATTGTATTGTATCACGTTATTCGTTGCCATGTGAACGCGCTGCGCATTTAATTATATACAGCTTTAGATAGATAGTTTTTTTTTTTTTTTTTTTCATAAATTCTTCTTGTGTCTGATGTCTTGATGAATGTCTTGCGTTTGATCACCATCTCACCTGACGTTAAGCGATAAATTCAAATTCAAATTATTTATTTGTCAGAACATGGTAGGTATACATACATATAAAGTAGCATACATGGTCGTAAGAATGGAGACGTATCTCATGTCCTTGCTTGTTACAGCGTACAAATGTTAGTTTTTTATATATAATTATATTTTAATCGTTTCTGATAAAGTTAAGAAAAAAAAACTAAATTATGTCTGTTAGAATATTGTAAGAATTATATTTTGGTTTAGTTGTATTTTATACCTTAATTAGATGTTTATAACCACCAATATAAGCTATTATTATTATTTTACTTTTTCCTACTACCTAGTCTCGATTTTATGTTAATTATTTAGTCTACATTACATATCATACATATACATACATGTATACGTGCATTATTGTCCCATTTCACCCTCTTGTGGGTCGAATATCGCAAATTCCCTTATACAAGGTACGCATAGTAATAGGAAATAACTGTATTTTTCATTATTCTACCATCAGTAGTTAGGCTGTGCGTTGATATGTATAGTTGTAAGCATTTTAACTTCAGATACATAATTATATATAGATGAATAGCTTCACTCCGTGGTTTCATCCGCGTAGTGATGATGATGATGATGATGAAAAGTAGCCTACGTCACTTTCCTGCACTGTAACTATAAGCAAAAATCAGTTTGATCCGTTGCTATGTTGCTGCGTGAAAGAGGAACAAACAAAGAAACCAAGAAGCCAACAAACACACTTTCGCATTTATAATATTAGTATGATAGATATTTTGAACACACAATTGAAAGTGTATTTATTTTTAGTGTTTGAATTATATTTTACTTCAAAAACATTTATTTGGTTTTAATTTTACAACTTAGGAAAATCTTTCTCTGCATAACAGTGAATCTAAATATTTTATAATAAAATAATATATATAATTATATATGTATATAGTAGTGATGTAGCGACGAAAAATTGTGATGATGACGATGAAAAGTAGCCTATGTCATTTTCCGGTACTTGAACTATATCCATGCAAAAAGTCAGGTAGCTCTGTAGCAGCGCGAAAGAGAAACAAACAAACCGACAAGCCATCAAAAAAATACACTTTCGCATTTATAATGTTACTTAGTATGAGAGACATTTTGAATACATAATCGCAAATGTACTTATTTTTAGTGTTTGAATTATATATTACTTAAAAAACAATTATTTGGTTTTATTTTTACACCATAGGGAAATCCCTCTCTGCATTACAGAAAATCTAAATATTTATTAACAATAGTATAATTTTTTTGGAAATTATTCACTAGAACACGATTTGATAATTATAAGAATAACCGTTACGATTATTCACATAAACATTTTTTTTGGCAACAGTACTTTGTGAGTGGGATTTCCCCGTTTAGCCAGTGTTCGGCAAACTGACATGGCGGAAACATTACGTAAAAATGGTTCGCGATAAAGTTTTAGTTTTTGAAGTGAATATTGCCTATTAGTGTCAAGTAATTAGTGTAAAAGTTGCGGAAATAGTGCTCCCTTGTTGTGAAAGTGGTGTGATTGTAATTTATTGTAAAAAAATAGCATATTTTTATCAACAAGTGCGTGATGGCGCAAGAAAATTCAGAAATTATAATTTCATCACGAGATTTTGTACTAATGGTGAGTAATTAAATATATAATACATGAAAATATCATACAGCAATTCAAGACGATTAATATTATATATAATATATGAACATAAAATGTCAAATTAATAGGAAAAAAATATATTTTATTTTACAGTCGGTTAGTTTTCGAAAATTCGGTTGGACTCTCACATTTCTGGCAACAGAGGCTAGTCAGCCCATTGCGCGGGAAGGGTTAAGAACTGAAACTTATTTCGAACTCATAATATGAAAGGTCTTATGTTAAATATATCTCATTTTTTGTTGCAGGAAAAGAAATCATTCCCCGGCCAAGGAATGGTGTCCAACAAACACGTTCTAGCCGATGTATGGGTAGTGAAAGCCAGTGAACTTGGCTTAGATATCAGCCCAGTGCACACTAAATCCCATCTCGGACACATCTTGAAGCCTGGAGACACAGTTTTAGGGTATATTGTTCTTTTATTTTGCATGTTGCTAATAATAATACTACTCTCTAATAAACTGTCATTTTATATCATTAAAAAACATAACGTGTGCGAGCGAGATAGCTTCACCCGGTATTCTGGGCCTTAAGGACGCCTTTCTGAATTTTTCTGTATTAAAGTCGTACTTCTACATGCGCACGGCCCACACGCACACAGTGACGGGGCGACGGAGAACAGACACGAGTCAATACTTGATACTTTTTTACTAAAACTATATTTTTAAACATTTGTCTTTTTAGTCATGCGAGTGATGATATTAAAATGTGCTAGTGAGATAGCGCGCCATATTTAGGGCCTTAAGTGTGGTTTTCCACCGCCGCGCCGCAGTCTAGGAGCCGTCACCGAGAACGTGATGACGTCGCTATAGCAAACGCTTAATAATAATGCTTACCACCAGCGAGTAAATGTTAGATTCGTGCAAATGGAGTGCATTGCATAAAAAACATCCATGCTTCATATTTCTTACGAATTGTACTTGTTTCTTCTTACAATAATTACTTTGTCGAACAGATACAACCTGAGCGAGTCGAACGCGAACGACGACAATCTAGACAAGTTGGACCGCAGCGTCATTCCGGACGTGTACCTCGTGAAGAAGTTCTACGGGGAGAAGTCTGCGCGGCGCCGCGCGCGGGCCTGGAAGCTCAAACACATGGCCGAGGAGTTGCATGAGGGGCTCAGTTCCACTAACGAGTGAGTCCTTTATCATTATGCATAATTTTAGCAATGGTACCAACCCAAATATCGTAAGCGTACTCCCAGAGGAAAAGTGTCGAATTTCATGATTTGAATTTTGTAGATTTTTAATGCAAGACAAGTACAATAATTTCAATTTGTGTGTCCAGCCGTATTTGAGATACGGATACGCAAAACACTTTCTCCTGGAGGAACGTTCCCCCAGCGGAACTTTTTTTCCCAAAAAGGTCGCACAAGATACTTTGCTTTCAAGAGCTTTGCTTAGTTTGGGGTCAGATGACCGTGTGTGAAAAAATGTCACAATTTTTTATTTTTTTTAACTTATAATTAGTGTATAGAGGTAAATACGGCTTTAAATGTAATTTGCGTGTCATAAGATTTGGCTGGATACCCTAAACGGCTGGGCGATTTTTTTTACACCTGTTAAATTGCTATTTTTGTATGTAATGTTAATGAAAACGGAATTTAAATATTTTTTTTGCTATTTTAAACTTTTTGTTGTGTGTGAATAACATTTTTACCTGATTGCCTAAGAAGGAGGGTAATGTTTTTCGGCCGTATGTATTTATGTATTTTTTTATCATTTGATATTACCTCCTATATTATATGTATCAATTGCGATATGATACGTACGATACGAATACTCAAAATACTTGACCGATTTTGACAGTGAGGTGTCGTTAGATTCCTCTTTATGCCCAGTGTCAGACTTTATTTGCAGTCTGGATTTTGTTTTACTTGTTCTATGGAAATTACATGCTGATTTTTTTACATTTACTAGTTTCAAGTTGATTTTTCTACGGCCGCTTACACGGCAGTACAAAAAAAAACTTAAAAGACAATCTTTAATCTTTTGATGGAGATGCAAATTATACAATTGAAAATAAATACACAGGCGATTCACACCGTGGTCCGAGTGGACCCTGTATAAAAATATCGGGGGCAAATCACACCGCGGTGTGAATTGACCCAGTATGAAAATATTGTGTACGTATCACACCGCGGTGCGAATGAATTTTTACAATATGAATTAAAAACGGTCGATTCACACCGCAGAGCAAAGGCACAATTGTTTTGAGATTCACACCGTGTGCAAACCACATGCGCCGTGAAACACTGCTGTACCCACACCTCGACTCTTCAGTGGGCGTTGTTATTCCATGGTAAAAGTGTGTTATGCCTATGACAGTTGACTAATAGTAACTTACCTCCTCCCAGGGATTACAACGAGTTCCTGGACGACCTCGAAGAGGACCCAGCGTTCAGGCAGAACATCAACATATTCAAGGACGGCTCCAAGATACCGGTCACCACAGACGAGATTGACCCTTCGCTGCCCACCATCACTCTCGCTGAAATGCTCGACGACTTGAACATTGAAGACGTGGAAATGAGCGAAGTTTAAGCATCGATCAGTCGGAACCATTACTGGTAATTTCAGTAGTATATTTTTTTTACGCTGTAACACGTGTTTTTATAAAATGCAGGTCGACATTTCTGGGTATTTAGTAATACAGTTCTATACTGGTATAAGTAATTTCTGTTAGTAAGTATAGTGATTATGATTTGTACCAATAGTGATTCAGAGAGAGTAGGTACAATTTTTTCTAAATCTACACAAAACAAAATTAATAAAATGAAACATCGAAATAGCCCATATTCTTTGATATTAATATACCTTTATTTTACCTGATGCCAAAATATGACCTCTTTGGTCCACTTTTCTTTATCACCATTATACATAACTCAAAGCATGTGATTTTGGAGATGTTCCAGTAATAATTCCGACCGGAGATATGATTGGTTAGGTAATACTTAGGCGTATTCATACTTTGACCGAGGATGCGCTTGGCTATTAACTGATTAAGTAACACTTTAGTTTTGTCTAAGTTGTATATTTATGTAAAGGTTAATAAATCCATATTTTAAAAGTTGCGTTATTTCTTCACTTGAGCCGCGCTAAGAAACATTCTGGAAGCAGCTATAAATTGTAAAAAACTGAATGACAACAATTCACTATAGTATATTGGCTAGCTAACGACAATTCACTATAGTGTTCACTATAGTAACGACGTCTAGCAAATCAAAATTGGTCAAGCCATTTAGGCTATGAAGTTTGGGGTATAGATAAAAATTACAAACATATCATATTTATTGCAAAAGTTCACATAGTCACCTATATAATACACGCCCGCAAATCATTTTCCTCCTTGGGCAGTCGTTGGGTGAAAACTAGCAAAATTATCAGAATGTACTGTTTCTTCTGCTGTCAGAACGCTTCTTGTAATGGTTATTACTATTGTTTATTCTGTTCGCGATAAGTACTACTTATTCATCATCATCATCAACATCAGCTTTTTAACCTTCCACTGCTGGACTTTTAGCCTACCACTGAAAGGGTGATTGGGCCATATCCACCACGCTGGCCCAGTGCGGGTTGGTGGATTCACATACGCCATTGAATTCCTTCTCCGTACGTATGCAGGTTTCCTCACGATGTTTTCCTTCACCGAAGAGCCAGGTATGAAAATCCGTACATAAGCTCCAAAGAGCTCATTGGTACGGGCCCGGGGTTTGAACCCGCGACCTCACGCTTTCAAGTCTAGCGGTCTCCCAAATGGGCCACCACGGCTACTTATTGAATATTTTTAATTATGTTCGATCACTATTGAGCTAAGGTTGAAATATCGTTTTTGGAGACCGCGTCACCCTACGGTTCCCTCCATAATTATGAAATCTGTATTATAAAATACCGTAGACATCATTTAGTAAATAGGTATTTGAATGAATCCATTAAAAAACGGAGAAAAGCGCTAATCAGTGTTTTTTTTTTCATTCGAGCGAAATGTCCTTAATCATTTTTTATTTATTATAGAAACTGGCGTGGTTGTCACACATTTTATTTATATTACACGGGAATTACTCACGTAAGATTAAGCCAGTCACTCCGACTATAGTTTCAACTGCATCAGGCAGTCTTTTTCAAGGTGAATGCACGCGCGCGGCTGCGTCTCGCTTGGCACTGGAAGTTTTACAAATTAGCCGTAGCGCTAGTATCGCAGTCACGTTTCGCAACATTTCAAGAGAAATTAGAAAAGCGCCATCTACTGGTATGGGTTGTGCTTCTCTTGAAATGTTGCGAAACTTGACTGCGATAATTTGTAGAACCCTTTCGTACGCTATCTGACTGCAGCGCTAACGGAAGTTCGAGACAACCTATAGCACGCTCAAATTACGGTGCCATCGAAGTTTATACCGTTTTTAGGCAAATTTCCGAGCTACGCTCTAATGTTCTGCTATTGTCTTTCCTCTTAGTCTATCTTCCTTGCTAATACATTAGCTTGGTTGGTTTAATGCTCAAAATAATTCGATCACAAAATACTAAGTATTGTTCATCTCTGTTTTATCGTTTGATAAGCCCAGTACAGTTGAGCATAGGTAGTTCAAACGTGATTGAGAAACGATAAACTAAGATAATGATTATCTAGATACATATTCTTAAGAAACGAACAACTTGAGCGTTTTGATCATGGCGTTTAGGTAAGTATGCGTCTTTCACACGCTGAAGACTAAGAACAAGGCGCGTGAGAGCAGGATGAACAAAATTGCGTTTGCGAGGAGCAGGCCAGGCAGGTATGACTTTATAAATAACAAGAGTACTATACTATCACTTAAGAACACTCTCAATCAAGTCACCCTTCAAACAAAACAAAAAAAACCGGTAAAATCAGCCGTTTGGAAACTACGATGCCACAGACACTACAGACAGACATACCTACAGATTACAGATACAACGTTATACTTAACACCCCTCTTTTTGCGTCGAGGGTTAAAATACTTGACACTAAACTTTATACCTAAATGTTAGCACAACACATTTAATTGGATTAACTGATTATAAAGTAAAACGATTAAAACCGATAACGGTGATTGATAGTGGATAATTGGTCGGCGATCTTATTCTGATAGAAGCATGGGACCAGAGTGATGCAGAAGTGAGACGCTTGCCCGTGCGAGACGTGACTGTCACATAGACGACTTGAAATTGTTTTTTTTTACATTTTACGCCTCGAGCAAGTGATAAACATTGCATTGAATTATCTGACATAGCATCCACTATCCACTCGACCCGCATCGCTTTAGTTGCAACACCGACTGATATCGTACGTTCAAACATTTGAACGATTTCCCGCGTGTGCACGAAGATTCCGCTATAAAAGTGCAAAAATAATAGGTGTTATCGATAATTGATACACGGACTGCCAAGATGTTGTTTGTGCTGCTTCTGATGTTGAGTTCCAGTTGGGCAAGCCATCTTATTTCTACAGGTAGGTGCATAGCCTCATAGGGTTTCTTGTCTCCTTAGGCCCAAAATTTCATTAAACCTTTATTTAGGAAATTTAAATTGTAAAATATTTGAATAAAAGTGAATCAAGGAAGAATATAAATTAAAAGTTATATTCAAATACTTATATTAGGATGCGGACCAACGAAAGATCCCTGTGGGACTTTCCGCAAATACCTATACTACACTAGCGACCCGCCCGACCGGCTTCGCACAGGTGTAATTTACGTACGGAGGCAGGGCAAGTCGCTAGTTATGTATATAAACATTCCCTGAAAATTTATCTAACTGATGAAGAAAACCGCATCTAAATCCGTTTTGCCCGTTTTGCAATCCGTTGCGTGGTTTGGGAGGAGTTAGCAGCCATACAGACAGACAGACAGACGCGTAAAGCGACTTCAATTTATACTATGTAGAGATTACATTTACTTTATAGTGACTATTCAGGAAGTAACATTTTTAACCCCCAACGCAAAAAGAGGGGTGTTATAAGTTTAACGTGTGTATGTGTCTCTGATCTGTCCGTGGCATCGTAGCTCCCAACCGGCTAAACTGATTTTGATTTAGCTTTTTGTTTGAAAGGTGACTTGATCGAGAGTGTTATACTGTTTTATCGGAGGTTTAAAAAATATCAATTTATACTTGTAATAAAAGTGAACCAAGGAAGAATAACAACCAGAAGTTTAAAAAAATCAAGTTCAAACAGATATGTTAGGAAGCGGACCGGACCAACGAATGATCCCTGTGGAACTCCGCAAATATACATTTATTTAATAGTATTTCAGGAAGTTTCATTTTATTCTAGATCAAATTGATGATCTCTTCAAAAAGTTTGTAAAGAATGAGCTATCGGAAGCAGACAATGTGCTATTTCAAGAAGTATTGGAGATCTTGCATAGACCAGAGCGCGCGTCTCGGGCAATGGAATCCTTTGCCTCTGGGGAAAGCAGGATGGTGAGTAAAGAGATGGTGAGTACCGTTCTTTTATCGATCGTCAAATTGACAGTTGAGGTCGTCAAATTCGATAATATGCCATTTTTTCAGTACTCGCTGTGATCGATTCTATGGCATTTTAACGAATTTGACGATCGATAAAGAACGGTACTTGCACTGCTGTTCGAAACAATTGACATTCGAAAAACAAAGGAAAGTCGAAAGATAAGTGGATTTGATTCTGATTCAACCAGACTTATTATTGTACCTACTACGTACATTTAGATCGATGGATTCTAATAAAATCAATACCATTGAAGGAACTAGCGACGCGTACGTAGAGTTATATCTGTATAGTAGGTACCATCAATGGTAGCCTACTTCTGACATAGAGGTGTGTCAGTAGTACCATCAATGGTACCTAGTACCTACCTACTTCTGGCATACAGGTAAAGGAAAATAATTTTTAAATTCATATTATTATACCTATATCTTGCTGTGAAGACTGTTTTATTTATCAAGAATTAGGTATGTAGTTTTGTACCCCCAAGCCCCCAACTAGATAACTATAATCCTAGCGGATTCAATAATATACCTGTATGTTTTTGGAGATAACAACTATCATATGTCACTCTCCGGCCCTCCAACTACCTGTGCGAAAAATCACGTCGATTTGTTGCTGCGTGAAAGAATGGACAAAACAAACTTTCACATTTATAATATTAGTAAATAATTAGTCAAACATGCCAGGGCATAACGACAAGCTGTAGTCCAAGATAGCCGAAGGTGTAAAATGCAATCTACGAAGGAGCTTGAGTAACAACACAGTTTGAGAGCTCTATGCATAAACTGGTGTACCTACTGGTGTATTGAGTACACCTTAATACATTGGCGGATCCAGGATGGGGGCCATGCCCCCCCCAACACCTAGCAATTCCATACATTCGACTCAATTTTTCGATTTGTTTCCTTCGAACCTTGTCAGAATGCCCTCCCCCCCAAATGAAATCCTGGATCCGCCCCTGCCCTAATACAATAATACCTACATTATAAGCAATAAAGACTACTTACATCACAATAGGTTCATGAAATCTATACTTTTCAGACCATCGACTGCATAATATGCCGAAGTGCATTTGCCGCCGCGATAGAATCTGTGAAGGAGGGTCAAACAGACGAACAACTTACCGAAGTTATAGTCACGCTTTGTACTGTCATTGGAATTGAAAGCTATGACGTGTGCAAGGGGGCTGTTGGACTTAACATGGTAACTTTAATTATATTTGGATACATTTTATCACCGGAGAAAGGTAACTGCGGTCGGTTTTCATATGTAAAAGCGAAATTCACCTACTCACTCATTCACTCACTGACTCATCACGAAATATCGAAAACTACTTGACCTTCGAAGCTGAAATTTGGCAGGTAGATTCCTTATGGGGAGAAGAGATCTGCTAAGAAAGCATTTTGCGAAAGAGCCGAATTAAGGGGGGCAAACTGGGGACAGAAGTCCTGGCAACTGCAAAAAGCAACTGGCCCTTGCTAGAAAAGGTTGTGTTAGAAGCTGTAGACAAAAAAAAAACATTTCACGAGTGTCCTGTGATTAGTTCATAATTACAAGCCATACTGGCCATCTCGAATGTTTTTTCGAAGTTTGGTTGCTAGGCAACGTTTAATGAAATGCAAAAATTACCCTAAAAGAATGATGTATATTATTACGCGAGTATCCACGTAATGTTTGAGAAAAGTACGATACAAGTCTTGGCGGCAGCGGCAACTGACCATTTATTAATGCGTGTATGCTGGCCTCGGCTACATTTCATCCCGCTGCGCCATACGCTGCAGTAATGTATCCTACTGTACGACAACGCCTAGTTTGACGTTTTAGCTCAGGAGCGCGCAAAAATACATATTTATGTGATATCCAAATACCGCACCGCAACATTATATGCAAATATTTAGAGCGCGCATAAATGCATATTTGTGCTGATAATCGATATTTATGTACTAGGTACATTGAATTAATTGGCACTGATAACAAAATACCACCCTCTCCGCAATAAAAATATCTGCAAAAAATTCACCGCAACTGAGGCGTATTCAGCCATGAGCGCAGATGAAATTCGAACGCTACATAAATCATGTAGTAGATGGAATAGGCCACAGAATGACGAATACAATGTGCGTGATACGTCTTAACATTTAAAATTCAGATTAGGATAGGAATTTGCTACAACACCGAACGACCCCCTGGTAGTGACCTAGTGCCAAATTTACAGAAGGATACTGCGTTCGTGGTCGAAGAATGAAAGGCGCGTGAGGCCCCCCTGCATTCAAAGTAGCTAAAAGTTTTGGCGCCAATGTGGAAAAAACTTGTTGTCATCGAGCTATATTTGTGTTATTTTCTTAAACTTGTGTATTTTCGATAATATGTAATAATGGCGGATTATTATTTATTAAGTGCTCGTGAACGTGCTTGTGTGTGGGCAAGTAATAAAACAAGGTGAAACGTGTCTTTTCGTATTGTTTCCAAAACTACATAGAAGCCTCTTGTAAAGCCTCCACCATTTTACTGGGGCATGAGTTTGACTTGACCGTGACTTATTTTGCTCGACTCTGACTTGTTTGACGCTATTTAAACTGTAAACTTGTTTAATATTACGACTAAAGGACTTTGTATTAATGGACATGAAAAATTATAACAAAAAAAAACAAAGCAGCTACAGAAGCGAAGAGTATCAAGATGCCTGCCTCACACACTCTCATTCCCCAAACCGGCACAAATATAGTCCCAACCTTCAGATCATTCAAACAACGGAGATTATGGTAAAGTGGAGTGACGGGTGCGAACGCATCCAGTCTAAAAGAGTCTGGATACTTTTAGTCGACCATGCCGTCTTTTTTTGCAGTGAACTATTAGATCAAGTATCGCTGCAAGTTTCTTAGTATGTGTGAAAAATTTGTAAGTGAGTCGTACCTACTTACCGTTTTTGCGTTAAGCCGTTTAGTGACAAACCTGTATGAAAAATTGAGCCATTTGAACACGATAGCTGAACTAAGGCTTATCTCCCTTATTTGTCTGATCTCAGGCCCCGACCCATCTATACCTAATGATTTCTTACCTCTCGTATTTTAGAATGCCGTGTTATTTGAAATATATCTTCCAGCCCATTATACACTACATCATCGAGACGACTCCTGAAGTGACCCCTGGTGCGTTGTGCGGTCTTCTCCTGCAGAATGCACACAACCAAAACGTCTGCCCGTTTACCGATAGCCGATTCGAATGGACGGTGGATCTGCCTCCGCCGCCTACTGATGCCCCGGTGAGTGGACGACAAAAGTACTATACCAACTTCCCAATGGGGATTGCCCAACTTTTTTGACCTTATAGTTTTGTTATTTTCTAAAAATATGGACAATTTTAAGATACCTACTAATTTGAATAAATAAGTTTTCCTTACGGTAGTTATAAAAAAAAAAGATTGTGAATTTTTTAAATGTGATGACGTCACCATCGGCGTTATATGATTTACCTAAAAAGTTTAAGGTTACGTATATTGCTCGACGACAACGAATCGAAAGTAATGGAAAGTATTCGTATGAACTTTCTCTGGTGTTTGCAAGTGTTCGTTGTTAGAATTAATTCTATACTAGCAATGCTTTCTGTCACTCTAAACTTAACATTTGTATGCTAGGTTCTAATAGTTGACGACAGGCCTCTCACAGTCGCCGTTATGACTGATTTCCACATCGACCCACTTTACGAGGCTTACGGAGTAGCTGACTGCGACGAACCAACATGCTGCCGAAAAGGGCAGCGACCAGCCACATCTTATCGCCAAAAATTCGACGTAGAAGAATCTGTCCTAGCTCGAAGCATTGTTAATAATAGTGGAGCTATTAGCTTGGACTTGGACGAGGCTCGAAACTTGAGACAAATGAGGAGCATGGCACGTACGAGACATGCCAGTCCGAGGAACTCACCGCCGGCAGGGTACTGGGGTGACTACAGGAACTGTGATACTCCAATTTGGGGATTTGATGATGCAATTGCTAGGATTGCGGAGACACATAAGGTAAAAAATACGCTCTAAAAGTTATTACAGAAATTCCCAATTATCGTTCCGATTAGGATATAAAAACCTGTTGTTTTAGGATATCGACGTAGTGTACTATATCGGCGACACGATCGACCACTTCGTCTGGGAAACCACTTATGAATTGCTCAACGATGTTAACAGATACGCCATCGAGAAAATGAGGAAGAGTTTTGGTGAACATGTTGTGATTATACCCGTTATTGGAAACCATGAATCTCAACCTACAAACCAGTAAGTATAATATACGAGGAGAACAGAAATCAATCAATGCGTTTTGCTGACGCGCCCATCTAATCATATCAAAATTGAAATACATAGAGGAAAAATTCATTTAGTGAATCAGGCGTTATTTTGCGGAAGTCCTTCAAAAATGATTTTATTTTATTGTTCTGCACAGATTCGCGCCAACCTCAGTAACTGGGCCTAAAATTAACACGACTTGGTTGTACGAAGCCCTGGCTGACAAATGGAGCGGTTGCCTGCCTGAAGACGCACACAACTCGTTCAAAGAACGCGGAGAATTCTCTCTGCTGGTTCGTCCTGGACTGAGGGTCATTGTCCTTAACAATAACGTTGCTTATAGATATAACTGGTAAGTTTAAATCTGGTACAAACAAAACTTGTGATTCTCAAAAATATTGAAAATTTGTCTGTATTTCAGGTGGATAGTCTACGATCCACAAGACTCCAAAAATCACTTGGATTGGTTGGTAGAAGAATTACGGAAAGCTGAACTTGCGGGAGAAAATGTACACATCCTGGCTCATATACCACCAGGCGTACACGACCTCACTTATACGTGGACTAGAGAATACAACCGGATTATTAACAGGTAAAGTTTGACTTTGAATTTTATGTTGAACGAATCAAATATTCTGCGAAAGAAAGGCAGTGTGAAAACACTTAAAATAATTACCTACTTGTTGAGGTAGTTTGGTCAATCCATTATAAGCCGGGTCGAAGGATTCAAATTAACTTATAGTGGCTAAGACTCTTTTGCAGAGTCCGTCTGAAGGAAGGAAGTAGCTACCACCCCTCTGCCACTTATTCAATTGCCAAGCTAAATAAGCAAATATTACTGTGTTCCGGATTAAATGGCAATATCACAGTAGATTTATAAGCTAAAGCAGTAGTATGACTTTAAACAAATGCCCGAATCGAGTGACGTATTCAAACAAGTGCCCCTTCCCCGCCCTCTGTTATATACGTCACGGCATGGTATAATATTTTATACTTCACGGTAGCTACGCTCAGAGCGTTGGTCGCGCGCGCCACGTCATTGGGTGTGTGTATGTGTGTGTCGTCAGCGTAAAAGTAGCGTAAAAATAATGAAAAACCCGATAGTAGCAACCCCGGCACTATGACCGACAGTAGGCATTGAATTCAAGGACACGTCCTAGTCAAACTACTGCTTTAGCTTATATAGTTATCTACTGTGGCAATGTTTGCTGTAAAATTTCTGAGCATGAAGAGATTAAACATCTCAGGGTGACAAGAGTGCCATGCCGAACAGGATTTTGAACTGTTGAAGTTCAAAATACGGAGTGGCGTTGAACTGTTGTAGGCAAGTGTGATGCTTACCATCAGGCAAGTAACTTGCTCGTCTAGTTACAAGTTAAAAATACTACACATAAAAAATAATGAAGATTTTAAATTGTCACGCAATATAGTAAAGCTTACCTAATTATCAGCAAGTGACTAAGCTAAGAATTCTTTGGTTATCTATGATTACCTGACGTCATAATATATGTCGAAACGGGTGTGCTGGGTAAACCTTTTGTTTAGATGATTAAATATTTAATTTTATAGATTTGATGAATACTAATCAATACAAATACGACATTATAGTCGGTATCTTGTTGAAATGCGTATTGTAACTGCGTACATGTAAATGTTATGCCTTTTTGATTCGTTTGACTATCCTGAACGCTAAAATCAATTTGTCAATGACTGCAGTATGATAACCATTTTTAGAATATTAGCCAAGGTAAAGTACGTTTGTGCGTTTGCTCGTTTGAGAGAGATTAAAACCTTTCCAAATTTTCTTTACAGATTCTCGTCCATTATCAAGGCGGAGTTTAACGGGCACACCCACTCAGACGAGTTCAAGATATTCTACAGCCCAGAGGGTAGGCCAATAAATGTGGCATGGGGAGCAGGCAGTGTTACCAGTTACACATTTTACAATCTCAACTACAAGATAGCTACATTTGACGGTGCCACATACGTGAGTAAACTACTTACTGAGTCGATTTGAGAAAAACCTTCATCATTATTTGGTCATTGATGACTCAATAAAAGCCCAATAAGATAGATCTGGCATGGGTCAACCATGGGGTTCCAATACTTGAGTTAGCTATATTGTTCACGGCCATAATAAAACGCCGATGCATTAATTTGTAATGAGCATTCTCATGCAGGGTTCATTACAATTGCGCCAATTATATTAGGAAAAGTGTTGTGAGACCCGATACACACGTGGCGCAAGAATGAACGAAAACGATCTGATAGCCAATCCGTGTGGAGGCGGGCTATAATTAAACCTACGCGTTTTGTCACAAGAAAACGACGGGATGAAATCTTTAGATGACAACACTGAATTTAGTCAGTAAGATATTTTGACATTTGGTTTGTTTAATATTGACCAAAACAAGAAAACGGCTGGATAAATCTTTAGAAGACAACACTGAATGTAATGACAACACTGCATGTAGTCAGTAAGACATTTGGTTTGTTTAAATATGACCGAAAAAGAAAACACAGGATAAAACCTTTAGATGACAAAACTGAATGTAGCCAGTAAGACATTTGGTTTGTTTAATTTTGACCAAAACAAGAAAACGGCAGGATAAAATCTTTAATGACAACACTGAATGTAGTCAGTAAGACATTTTGACATTTGGTTCGTTTAACATTGAACAAATGTGGCCACTATAGAAAAAAATACGCTGTTACAAATTGCACTAGATTGATTAAAGATACGAAATGAGCATTATAGCGAATCAGTAAAAACATGCTTCGATTTTTTTGCCGAAGGAAATCCAGGCTAAGTCAAATAGAAAATCTAGAAAAATTCTTGACGCGAGTTTATTTACATACTTGAACATCCGCGAAAACGGGTGACACATTGCCTGTTTCAACAATATTTGAATATTTATATTTGTTGTTCAATTCGACGTAACTTGAATACGGCAAAGGCTCATGCTACAAGTTAAGTACTCAGGTTTACCAACAACTATCTAAATTGTTTTAGTATAGTGTCATCATCATCATCAGCCGGAAGACGTCCACTGCTGAACATAGGCCTCCCCCTTTAACCTCCACACTGAACGACAGCCCGCCTTTTGCATCCACTGGATACCCACGACTCTCACAATGTCGTCGGTCCATCTAGTGGGAGGCCTCCCTACGCTGCGTCTTCCGGTTCGTGGTCTCCACTCCAGAACCTTTCTTCCCCATCGGTTATCGGTTCTTCCAGCGAGCATAACTCTCTCCATTGCCCGCTGTGTGACTCTGAGCTTTTCCAAAAGGCCAACAGTAAAGGACCACGTCTCAGTATGTTAGTATAGTGTACTCGTTAGTTATGTAAGTATTTATTTATGTGTTTACCACTTTCCAGGAACCCCAAAACCTCGTAAACTACGTGTACAATCTAACTGAAGCGAACCTCACACCAAACCGAAGACCTCACTGGTTCCAGCTGTACGATATGAAGAACACGTTCAGACTGACTGACCTCTCTCCCGCATCGCTAGACGACTTAGTCTACCGAATGGTCACTACAGACAGGAACTTACTTGATATGTACTCGGCGTTCTTTTCAAAACTCAGCGATTCTAGGATGTCGTGGTGCCACGACGAGTGTAAAATCGACAATGTTTGCAAGATCGTTGTAACAGTTCTGTGGGAAAGGCAGAAATGTGACGAAATGAGAAGTATTTTCTACTCTAGGCAAGTCGTGTCTACTTAGATGCGACGCGAAGGCTAAACAACGTTGAAATAAGAACGCTATATCATGTTACAAATAGCTGAATTTCAAGTCAGTAAAATTTTAATGACAGCTCCGCATTGTCGTGGCTAAACGCGTCTAAGGCTGCGTTTAAGGGCCAGAAAATGACGCGCCGCTATCTCAAACGCATATTTGATGTTTTTAGGGTTCCGTACCTCAAAAGGAAAAAACGGAACCCTTATAGGATCACTTCGTTGTCCGTCTGTCTGTCTGTCTGTCTGTCCGTCTGTCAAGACCCTTTTTCTCAAGAACGCGTAAAGGTTGCAAGTTGAAATTTATACTAAATACTTGGGTCTACGGTTTCTTTCGGCTGTAAAAAAATAAAAGTTGTAAGTCAACGCAATCAAAAGATATGAACGTTTATGTCGCATATTTTGCGATTTCACAGGGGAACCAAAACCTATAGGGTACTTCCCGTTGACCTAGAATCATGAAATTTGGCAAAAAGCAAGGTCTCATAGCACATATATAGGAATAAATCCGAAAGTTAGAAATATGAAGGTATATCATTTAAAAATGATTATTTTGCTATTACAAACTTACATTTTGTAGTTGGAATGTATGGAAGAACCTTATTGTCAACTACAAACTTAAGTTTGTCTTTCAATATTTTAACTTCAGTTAGTTTTTAGGGTTCCGTACCTCAAAAGGAAAAAACGGAACCCTTATAGGATCACTTCGTTGTCCGTCTGTCTGTCTGTCCGTCTGTCAAGACCCTTTTTCTCAAGAACGCGTAAAGGTTGCAAGTTGAAATTTATACTAAATACTTGGGTCTACGGTTTCTTTCGGCTGTAAAAAAATAAAAGTTGTAAGTCAACGCAATCAAAAGATATGAACGTTTATGTCGCATATTTTGCGATTTCACAGGGGAACCAAAACCTATAGGGTACTTCCCGTTGACCTAGAATCATGAAATTTGGCAAAAAGCAAGGTCTCATAGCACATATATAGGAATAAATCCGAAAGTTAGAAATATGAAGGTATATCATTTAAAAATGATTATTTTGCTATTACAAACTTACATTTTGTAGTTGGAATGTATGGAAGAACCTTATTGTCAACTACAAACTTAAGTTTGTCTTTCAATATTTTAACTTCAGTTAGTTTTTTTTTTGGTCTCGCGCTCTTAGGGATCCTTTATGTCGTATATTTTTCGATATCACAGGGGAATCAAAACCTATAGGGTACTTCCCGTTGACCTAGAATCATGAAATTTGGCAAAAAGCAAGGTCTCATAGCACATATAATTATAGGAATAAATCCGAAAGTTAGAAATATGAAGGTATATCATTTAAAAATTATTATTTTGCTATTACAAACTTACATTTTGTAGTTGGAATGTATGGAAGAACCTTATTGTCAACTACAAACTTAAGTTTGTCTTTCAATATTTTAACTTCAGTTAGTTTTTGTTTTGGTCTCGCGCTCTTAGGGTTCCTTTATGTCGTATATTTTGCGATTTCACAGGGGAATCAAAACCTATAGGGTACTTCCCGTTGACCTAGAATCATGAAATTTGGCAAGAGGCAAGGTCTCATAGTACATATATAGGAATAAATCCGAAAGTTATAAATTTGAAGGTATTTAAAAATAAATTATTTTGCTATTACAAACTTACATTTTGTAGTTGGGATGTATGGAAGAACCTTATTGTCAACTACAAACTTCAAAGTTGTCTTCCCAGAGACTGTGGGATCGGCCGATCTGCGAACTAGCATGGAAATCGCTACTAGATACGTGTCCTAGTATTGCAGATCGCGCTCGTATTCTTGCTGTCTCTGTTTGGGAATCGGGACTTTGGTTGCAAGCCATGCCCTCTTTTAACACAGGTAGCCTTTTAGATCCAACCGCATTTCGTCTAGCTGTCAGCTTACGCTTGGGTGCAAGGTGCTGTGAGGCCCATCGCTGTCAGTGTGGTACTGCTGTTGACCAGCTCGGTCACCATGGTCTCTCTTGCTCGAGAAGCGCTGGTCGTATTGGCCGACACGCTAGCCTGAACGACATCATACGCAGGGCACTTTCCACCGCCAATTTCGCAGCTGTGCTCAAACCGTCTTGCGCGTGACGATGGAAAGAGGCCTGACGGTATGACACTTGTGCCCTGGAAGTTGGGGCGGCCCCTTGTATGGGACGCAACTTGTGTCGATACTTTGGCGCCGTCACATCTTCCTGAGACACAGGGTAGGGCTGGCGCGGCTGCTAATTCGGCAGAGCAGCACAAGCGTCGCAAATATGCTAACCTCGGCAGTGGTTACATATTTGAGGCGTTTGGGGTCGAGACATTGGGCCCTTGGGGACCTCCTCACCTCATTTTCAAAAATCTTTCAGAGCGCCTGGTTAATGCGACGCGTGACCAAAATGCTGGCGTGTTTCTGGCTCAACGCATTAGCATTGCCATTCAACGTGGTAATGCTGCCAGCATGTTGGGTACGCTGCCAACTGGTAGTGGGCTTGAGCATTTGGATTGTCTTTAGACCTTCAACGGTCTATGGGCAGTCTAACTGTATTTGTAGTGTTAGTTTTAGCTTGTATTTTGTTTAGTTATTAAAGGCACTTGCCCAGTAAAAAAAAACTACAAACTTAAGTTTGTCTTTCAATATTTTAACTTCAGTTAGTTTTTTTTTGGTCTCGCGCTCTGAGGGTTCCGTCTAACGGAACCCTCAGAGCACGAGTCCTACTCGTACTTGTCCGGTTTTTTTAATATATAAAATTAGTCTATTTTTGAAAAATGTTTTTTGGTTATTTTGGTCAAAATATTTAGAACAAATTTTTGTTTTATAAATATTTATTATGATCACAAAAAAAGGTATAAAGTTTTTACCATTTATTCTGGTCATTATAAAAAATCACCATCATCATCATCAGCCTATCTATTACCACATCTGGGACACAGACATTATTTAAACAAAAATAAGTTCTATTTTTATTTTATATTAAGGGGCCGTTCATTACTCACGTGATATTTTTTTTAGCATTTTTAACCCCCCCCTCCCTCTTGGTGATACATTTAAGACTTACCAATAAAATCACGTGTATTTTTTAGTACCTACAAAGAATCTTATTTTTTTTAAATATTATCTTTAAATACAGGTATAAAGTATCTAATTTTATTCTGAAATTAAGGACTAACAAAAATGTCTAGACAGAAAGGTTGTAGGTTGTTTTTGATTGGCAAGGTCACACCACACACCGCTTTTCGGATTAGAAATAGCGCGTTTGACGAAAAAATTAATACACGTGATATCTTACTACACCCCCCCCCCCCCCCTCTCCCTTGTGATATTTCGTGATTTTTGCTAAATCCCCTCCCCCCCCCCCCCCCCCTTTCAAGCCTCACGTGATTAATGGACGGTACCTAACGTCGTAAAGTGACCAACGAACATTTTTCAAAAGTAGACAGCCATTTTATGTCTTAAACATCGAGATACAATAAAAATAGAGTCACAATCGTGGAAAAAAATGTCCGAACCAAAACTCGGCGCACGCTACGAATTGCGCAGAGTTTTCGGTTAAATTAACAAGGTAACCGAGAACCGACTACAACGCCGCGCGATGCCAGTGCTACGATGACATAGCGGACAACTAACGTTGAACATTATGCAAGCGACATAACGTCTAAATTGGAGTAAATGTGGCATTGTGAAGTATATAATTGATACAAAGTATTTACAATGACGCTCGGACGTTTTTGACTGTTTTTACCGAGAGTTTGTGACTCTATAGGAATTGTATCTCGATGATCTTAAAACATCAAATGCGCGAGCTCGAGCCGGTATTCTGGCCCTGAAAGGTCAGAACTTTTTCTTTCGCACGTTTAGATTTTTTTGAAGATAAATTATAGTTGCATTGGGAAATTCACCTGTATGTAACACAATATAGGGGTACAATAACCTCTTTTCGGCTTAGTACAGTCTATATGCGTAACCCTGTATACAGATGGGATTCTTAGCATTTGAAATCGAAATTTTAAATAATAAACAACAAAAGTTGTCAAATCAACAACGTAACTTTAATTTAACAACTTACTATATTGTACATAAATAGACATCTTAATATGAACATGATTTATTTTTCTAATATACTTATCCAGTTGATTTCAGGGTTCCATTTCAGATCTTGGCCTGGAATTCTGTCTAGAAGGGATATCTGGAATGTAACATAAAGTTTGGTTACCACCAATCTCATTTCACACTGAGGGCGCGTTCCGAATCAATACTTATGAGAACCTACACGATAAGCGCTGTCGGCGTTTTTTTTTCGCGTTTAAATCGGCGTTTGACCACCAACTAGTTTTTTTTTATAAGCGACAATGAGGTCCAAGATATACGCACAGTTAGAAGATAGTAAACTTATTCACTCTGACTTTCAAAAGATCATTCTGGACATGCCCTTACATTGGTTAGTTATCGTTTCATGACCAAATAAATGGCTGAACCAATCTCGATGGAATTTTGCTAGGGGGTTGTGTGTATGAAAACGGACATAGGATCATTTTTATGATGGACAATGCAGGAAGACTGTTAATAGGGTATTTGACTGTATTAAAAATATAATTCATGCTGGTGTAATCCAAGAAGATTAATATCTTTTTAAATTATATAATTAATAAAAACTAAAAAATAAAGTCGCTATTTTCAGCGAAATAACAAATAAAAGTTTTTCATTGATCACGTTGACTGCAAACACTCATTGGAGGTCGAATGTCCTTATGGCGTCACAGAAAAGTAAATAGAGGCAACAATTGTATGGCGAGAAGAACTCGTTTGCTTAATATGATGACCTTTTCATGAGTTATTAAAAAAAAATACTTTCGTGATCTATGGATCCCCTCAAGAGACCACAGGGAAATACTGGATGCAGGCCGCTTCCAAGCGGCCCTTTTGGAGATAGATGGGGTAGGCCTATGTCCAGCAGTGGACATCCTAAGGGTAAAATGATGATGATGAAAAAAAAAATAGGACAGGCCTATTAGATACACACCTGGTGCCTAATTAATTTGACTATTCTCTCAACATGTTCAGGCTTAGTATCTTCTGAGAGCATGTAAAATCTTCTCCAGATAGCGGCAGCGAGGACCTTGTCATCACTCAATCCTTCATCGTAAGCTACCAGTGCTGCTTGGAACTGCTCTGATAGCTCCCCCACTTGTTTGCGGGCTATTGCTGGATTTGCTCCCTGATATAATAACAAAGATAACTTATTAAATACGAAACATTTTTAGGCTAATACCTATATATCCTACTAGCAACGCGCCCTGGCTTCGCACGGGTGTAAGTCTTATTTATTTACAGCTTGGGTTACATTATAGGAGTTTTAGTAAGAACCGTATTTAAAATATATATATATAGCCTATGTCACCTGGGGATAGTGTAGCTTCCCAACAGTGAAATAATTTATCATGTCGGTTCAGTAGTTTCGGAGCCTATTCAATGCAAACAAACAATCAAATCTTTCCTCTTTATAATATTAGTATAGATAGTATAGATTACAAATTACTGATATTATCTACACCAAGTTAACCCTGAATGCAAAAGAGACAAGCGATAGAAGAAATACATAAGTATGTGTAAATGAAACAGAATAATAACAATGATCAATATTCCTTTTGTCTATAATAAAAATATTCGGGACATTTTTGGGGGGTAAATAATTGTAAAAAATCTGCTTACGTAATACATGAATGGCCGCTGTAGAGAAAACAGTTTTTTTTTTTTATTTCACTTTAGGCTGTGGTTTAGGATGGAGCATACTTATAGAAGGAACCTGTTCACTCTTGATTTGAAGATAATATATTGTAGTTTTTGAGGAACTCTGATAGTTTCTCACCCTGGCTGTGCATAGAAAAATGTGGAATCGCAATAAATTTTACTATTTTCCTAGGTGAGGACATAGGGCGCATCTTCACTTGGAGCTATAAATAGTGACAAGCATAAACAATGGCTAAGTTTCTTACCTCTAAAAGTTTAATTTTATTAGCGACGTCAGCCCACATTGCTTCTATGATACAATTTCTTACGAAGTGTCCATCTCCTTTTACATATTTACTTTTCTCAGTACCATTTACAGTCAAATCTTCTGCCATGTATCGAACCATAAGCATCCATACATGCAGTTCTGTCACATTGAACCATGAAGCAAAGGTATCAGTTAACTCCAGTTCTTCAAACCAATCTGTGTACCTTACTTTTGTAGGTATGCTTTCATACAGGAAGTAGCCTGTTAATTTTAGGCGCTGAAAAAATATTTTTTTACAATAATCAAAATAAATTCTGTGCAATATTCGGAATATTTTTTTCGGAACTAGGGGCCCAATACTGATGCGCTCGAGATTTTCTAGGTCGTTCCATCCCACATAGTTTTTTTTTAAATTTTGTGTAAGAGGTCCCTAGAGTGCTACAATATAGACGGCGATAATTTACCCGTGTCAATGATACCATTGACATCTAATTCTAATTCAAAGTGGGGTGATAAGACCTGCACTGACATCCTGCTTTGTATTGTGCATTTGCCCCTGCCAGCCTACACAAACCAGCCGAGCTCCCCAAAATAACGAAGCACAGATTTGGGTTGCTGACTAACTAAGCCATTGACATTTGCATTTCAATATAATCTGCATAGAGTTCAAATTGAGTTTTAATCCTAAGTATGTTAATTTTCTTGGTAACTTGTAACGCTTCTCTCTTAAGTTTTCCTGACAGGTCTTGCACTTAGTGCTGTCTAAGGGGTAACAAGCTGTTATGCTGCCCTACACTTGACTAGTGGCGAGGGAAGTAACGAAGAAAGTATGTAGAGACAAAGTGTAACTGCGTTATTCATACTGCCGCTTGTCATGCTCATCGGCTAGCCCACCGCTCTGTCATCTTGGTTTTTAAGCATGAGTCAAAGGACCGACTATTTCAGAGCGAGTACACTGGCCTCACACTCGCTCCACACTCGGCATCGAGCATTCGTGGCGTCAACACGTATCGGATAATCATGCCGGCGGACACAAATGTTCATCACATAAATGTTTGTCCTAGGAGGGAATCGAACCCACAACCCCAAGCTCAGAAGTTAGGTTCACTATCAACTGGACCAACGCCACACAACTAATACTAAATGTGCCTGCTACAGTCATACATTCAAAAGCCTAGCGAAAGTGATATGATTTCGTGGTTTTCATTAAGCTTTTTACAATTTTATTACAGCTATCAGAGCAAATAAATACTTGGAACGAGTTTAATGTTTTAAAGGCCATATATCATTTATTAGAGTGACCTTACAAGATGCTAAATTACATAGCTTATTACCGTTCTGGACTGGTCCATCCATCCAACTGCCTTCATGAACTTCTTGATATAACCATCTTCAACAGCTACAGTCCCTTGCTCTCTGATGTCACACTTGTTAGTGAATATGTTAACGCATGGTCGAATACAGTTACCGCTTCTCAACGACGAGCGTTGATGCCACACAACCTGAAATAAGGAAGCAGAATTTTATGTAATACGCACGTGAAAGCAGGGAGCAATCGGCTATTTTGTCAAATAATTCTGCCACCAAGTATAGTGAACTGTACGTACTCGTGATACCATTCGGCTCCGGAACATGATTTCTGTTTATTACTAATTTTTCCTTTAGTTTCATGGAAATATAATTACATGAAATAATGAAAATATAAAAACAGTATCCGAAGAAAACAATTTATTTTTACAAGTTTTTTATTTATTAATTTTATGACCATGGATACAGAGTCCTTCAGCCGGAATTAGCTTTGTGGTCAAAATGTAATCGGGACATAACACGTAGTATTTTATTTAGCTAAAAATAAGTATTTTTTTTTAAAACATGTGTTCAAATCGCGAAAGTTTAAAAATTACTATGTACTCACAGATATAGTAGATCTGTGTATGTACTCGATTATTAAAATATAAACTTAAAATCTATCGATTTTATAAACGTCATGTCGATCCAAGGACGTCACTGGACATTCATTTTTTTTATTGTAAATGAAATGAAACAGAAAATAAAATAGTTTGTAATCTGTGACAACCCCTGATTGGTCTGCGACAAAGTCTGTGACGACCGAATTCGATCAAGAAAGACAAGAACGATCAATAATTTTTTGTCTATATTTTTAAGGTTATTACATAATTACGGGCGGCCACCTTATATTTTTTGGCCCTGTATCAGTGTATCAAAAATGTTGGGGTCCATAAGTAGGGTTGGTAGCGGCTTCCTTGCCGCCAAGTCTTTGGCTGAAAAAACTCTGACAGAATGCGGCAAAATTGCTGCTGTGTCAGTCAACAAGAGGGATTATGCAGCCAAGGCAGCGCCAGGCACAGCGCAAGGTAAGGTGGTCGCCGTGATTGGAGCCGTGGTGGACGTGCAGTTCGAGGACAATCTACCACCCATCCTTAATGCGCTGGAAGTGCAGAATCGCCAGCCGCGGCTGGTGCTGGAGGTGGCGCAGCACTTGGGAGAAAACACCGTGCGCACTATCGCTATGGACGGTACTGAGGGTCTGGTGCGCGGGCAGCCCGTGTACGACTGTGGCTCACCCATCCGTATCCCCGTTGGCGCCGAGACGCTGGGCCGCATCATCAACGTAATCGGCGAGCCGATCGACGAGCGCGGCCCCATCGAGACCGACAAGTCGGCCGCCATCCACGCTGAGGCGCCCGAGTTCGTGGACATGTCCGTAGAGCAGGAGATTCTCGTCACAGGTATCAAGGTGGTGGACCTGCTCGCGCCCTACGCCAAGGGAGGCAAGATCGGCCTGTTCGGCGGCGCCGGAGTGGGCAAGACCGTGCTCATCATGGAGCTGATCAACAACGTCGCCAAGGCGCACGGTGGCTACTCCGTTTTTGCGGGCGTGGGCGAGCGCACACGCGAGGGTAACGATCTTTACCACGAGATGATTGAGTCCGGAGTAATCTCACTCAAGGACAAGACCTCCAAGGTAGCACTAGTGTACGGACAGATGAACGAGCCGCCCGGCGCGCGTGCCCGTGTCGCTCTCACTGGGCTTACCGTCGCCGAGTACTTCCGCGACCAGGAAGGGCAGGATGTGCTGCTCTTCATCGATAACATCTTCCGATTCACCCAGGCTGGTTCCGAGGTGTCCGCTCTGCTGGGACGTATCCCTTCCGCCGTGGGCTACCAGCCCACCCTGGCCACTGACATGGGTACCATGCAGGAGCGCATTACGACCACCAAGAAGGGATCCATCACCTCGGTGCAGGCCATTTACGTGCCCGCTGATGACTTGACTGATCCTGCCCCAGCCACCACCTTCGCTCACTTAGACGCCACCACCGTGCTGTCCCGTGCCATTGCTGAGCTGGGCATTTATCCTGCTGTGGACCCACTCGACTCGACCTCGCGTATTATGGACCCCAATATCATCGGCGCGGAGCACTATAATGTCGCCCGTGGAGTACAGAAGATCCTGCAAGACTACAAGTCGCTCCAGGACATCATCGCTATCCTGGGTATGGACGAGCTGTCTGAAGAGGACAAGCTGACCGTGGCCCGTGCGCGCAAGATCCAGAGGTTCCTGTCGCAGCCCTTCCAGGTGGCCGAGGTGTTCACTGGCCATGCCGGCAAGTTAGTGCCCCTCGAAGAGACCATCAAGGGCTTCTCCAAAATCCTGCAGGGCGAGTATGATCATCTGCCAGAGATTGCCTTCTACATGGTTGGACCCATTGAAGAAGTTGTCGCTAAGGCTGACACCTTGGCAAAGAATGTGTAACGTTTGTGATGAATTCATGGGAGAATGATACTGTATTTGTAATTAAACCTAGATAACAATACTATGTTGTTTTATTCTATACAAGCATTGGATAAAATAATTTGTTACATAGTTTTATGTTGATACAAGATGTCAAGCATTTTGCTTGATAATTTGACACAGGTAGAAATGAATATTACCTGCAGACTGTCGTCATCCAGTGCATAATGTTTATGTAGTAGGTTACAGAAATTTCAGCGAAATATAAATAGTAAAACATGAGACAAGAAAAATTACATAATTATGGTTATGCAATCTGCTACTTTAAAATAACTGCTTCACTAAATACCATGTATGAATAACATGTATTTTCATAAGTATGTATGTCCTTTACACATAGGTACTTGTAAGTAATTGATTGATATTATTGAATAATAATAATAATAGTTTGAAAACAGAAATCTTGGTCTAGTCCTGGTAATCATGCTACAAAGACAAACAATAGTGAAATATTATTTTATTTTTTGCGCTTAGTTAGGTCTTTTCCTCTTCATACCCAAAAATTTCATTGAAAATATTGCCCTTCAATAAATAGATTTACTATCTATTGAAAAATGATGCAATGATGCTGGGGACGTTGGGAATATACGCTAAAATGGCGACCACTTCATATTGATTCTGGATACCAATTGGTCTGAGCACCGAGGAGATTATCACTATAAAGGTCTATTGGATTCACCTAGAAAATACAATGTCTGACCTTGCAATCTACTCTTTCATCCTCATTTAGATGACACCCATTCAACAGTCTGGGCATTATATAGCAGAGAAGCTCTAGTTAGTGTTGTTAACCGCGTTAGTGTCAGGCCCTATAAGTTTAGGTAAATGAAAATTATATATTACATTTTATAAGTTTTATTGCAGTGATCATAAACAGTATTCACCTTCAATACTTTTATACATAAAATATTATAAAAGTTAAACGAAACACATTCTTGGATTAACATAAAATACATTGTACAGTAGGTACATGTAAACTTAAAGCTAAAAGTATAATCTACCTAATTATTTAATTAACTACTTTCACAATCTTTGAGTTCATAGATGTAGGTAGGAGAAAATCTCAGTTGCACATAGGTCAAGTCGTTGATTCGTCAACTATATCACTAACATTGGCCGATTCATCAGAAGCAATGGCAATAACATTTTTGGTGTTACTATCAGTGTCAGTTTTATTAATATCACAGTTAACTATAGATAGTACATCGTCAGATGCTTGCATAGATTCAATCTCCATGGGTTCAGGTTTTTTTATCTTGACATCACCATTTTTGTCTGGATGAATTTTAATATTTTTTTGGGGATCGGTGGCTTTTGGTTGAGCTTCTTCATGTTCGGTCATAGGTTCATCAGGAGCTGACAATGTTCTTTCAGTTCTTTTTATAATAGATATTTTTTTAGTATCAGTTGCAGCTCGAGTGATACAATCAACTTTTGGAACTTTCACAACTACGACTTGATCTGTTGACTTATCTTCACTTGAAGTACTTTTATTTGTTTCTTTGAGTTTTATGGTTTGAAACTTTAAAGGGGCATTTACTGTCGGCATCCCATCTTTCTTTCTATTGATAGGTTTAATAACAAGTATTTTAGTTTTCATTCCTGCTTTAGTAAATTCAGTGATATTTTTATTGATTATTGGATTGTTTTTAATAACATCTATGCTTTGTCTTCGGAATTTAAGCGGCAGAACTGATGGAATGCTTATACTCTTATGTTTAGCTTTTTCACATGACTTTGTACTGGAATCATTCGATTCTTTGTTCTGTTTAGCTGTAGAAGTATTATCGCTTGTAACAGTAGTATCGCTTTGCTCTTTGTTTGTTTTAGAATTATCATTACTTGTTACACTCGAAACGTTTTGTTTATTACTAGTAGTGGCATCATTATCGGTATTTTTATTATTTCTATCAGTGGTATCTTTTTCTACATTTAAAAAAGTACTTTCTTTAGACATTTCTTTGTTTGAACTAGAACTATCTTGTTTTTCTTCAACCACATCTTTCTTAGGTGACAGTTTGTCTCCTCTACTTAGTACTTTGGGCAGCATTGGCCTAACAAAAATATTTGGAGGTACTTTTTCTTTCTGTACATACAGAGTAGCAGCTGTTTTCATATGCGCTTTGGCATTTTCTACAGCTTTTCTAGAAAGTGAAACTAACGCCCCACAACATTCTTTGTTCAACATTTCATAATTGCTGAAATTGTCTGGCTGGACTTTCTTCTTGGTTTGACTAGATTTGGCTGTAGTAGTTACAGTTTGGGAGTCACGGTAGCCCTGTGCTTCCATTTTCAGTAGATTAGACAAATCATATTCAAAATCTGCATTTTTCGGCTTAGCCTTTCTTCGAACTGGCCTGCTAGAAGCTACTGATTCTTCAATGCGTTTTTTCGCAACTCTTTCGTAAGAATCGTCTATGTCTGACGAATTTTCTTCAAAAGTTTTTACATTGGGTTGTGACTCATCTTTGTCTGTCCATTCTTCGTCTGCTTCTCTGTTGCCTGTAAGTAAAAAATACAGTAGATCTTTAGTTATTTAAAGAAGTGCCTATTCTTCTGTGAGAGCAAGGTGGCTGGGTAGGTTAAGTAATATTCGTTGACAAATGAGCAATAGACAAAGTCACTAAATAACAATAATAATGAGAAGGACACATAATCACAACAGTAGTATGACAAGTGAGCAAGACGTAAGACAAACATTTTTTTCCCTTTCGAGTATGGAAAATTTTCCATTTGGATCCCAATAAATGTGTTACTCGACTAAAGCAGATAGTACTAGTTATATTAATTAGCTAAAAATAATACCTTTGACAGATTTCCTCCTTTTTCCTATTCCCTTGCTTTGAATTTTATGAGTCATTTTTCTCTTTCTCGCCCCTACTACCCGCGTGCTACTCGACGAGCTATCATCTGACAGTCTACTGGAGTCACTAGAGCATCTACTTGGTCGCCTCGAATTAGAACTCGTTTCATCTGCTTCAGTGGATTCTTCGATAGGTGTAGCTATTTCCGAAGCCTCCGTGCCATCAATAGCTTTCACTGTACTGAAATAGAAGTCTTTGTCGCCTTTCAATTTGTGAACGACTTTGACATGTTCCGGAAGCTTCTCAAAGTTGTAGTGCTTGAAGTTGCAGAGTTTGCAAGCATAGCGCATCCAGTTGTAATGTTTCGCTACATGGTCATACAGTTCCTGGATGTGCTCGCATCGAGTGTCGCACTTTTTACATCGCAAATGTTCCAATTCGATGTCTGGAATGATTCGCTGTCGAAGGGCCATCAGGTTGCTCTTTTCTGCGTGTTGCGCGAACGGTAGTCGGACTGGTTTGACAGCTTGAGTTTCTGACTGTGGTTCTCCACCGTCAGTTTTCTCAGGAGACACTGAGGAGGATTTAGATTCCGGTTCAATTTCACTGTCTTGCATTGCTGCGTTTGGTGCGGCTTCTTTGACAACCATATTTTCCTCTGAGACAACTTCAGGATCGGGTTCTCTTCTGATTTTAATTTTGGGTTGCTCTTCCTCCTCTTGGACCTCTTTGAGATCCTTGGTATCCTTTGTTTTTATAGTTTTGTTATCTGTGAACAAATATGAGAATATTTAAGGTGTTTTATATAATGAGACCCAAAGAATTAGCAAGCTGAAGTGGTAATGGACTGGCCATATCTGTAGAAGAACTGACAACCGCTGGGGTAGACGGGTTCTAGAGTGGAGACCGTGTATCGGCAAACGTAGAGTAGGACGCCCTGCAACAAGGTGGAGTGACGACCTGCGAAAGGAGGCTGGTGGCAAGTGGATGCGAAAAGCAGAAGATCGTGCCTTGTGACGGTCTTTAGGAGAGGCCTACGTCCAGCAGTGGACGTCATCAGGAACATCAAATAGACTGATGATGATATAATGACGCCCATTGAGGTTACATTTGATAACTCCCCTGGCGACGCCCGTGTCCTAGTGTACTCACCGTTGACGTCTGTCTTAGGAGGCTGTGCGAGCGGAGCAGCGGGTCCTTTGTTGTAGTCCTTGCGGATCTGTATCTCGATACGTTTGCCCTCAGGGCGGCGCAGCGCGCGTGAACGCGGCTGGCAGGTGTGCGTGTGAGCTGCGAGCGCGGCACGCCGCTCGAATGTGCGTCCACAGCCGCCGCAGCGTGGCACCTCACCGTCGCACTCCATGTTGTCCATCCATGCCTGACAGAATAAGCGCGTTGTTATGGAACTGTTCATTTACGTATAACCCGATTTTTATTAATGTGGCTTGATCTGTCAAACTTCATCCCTTCGTCCTCGCCTTCGCCATCTGCGGAGATCTTAGCAATATTACCCTTCGCACCTTGCGAGGGGTAATATTACCCTCTCACCTTACCGCTACGATCACCAGCATACCACTCAGGCATACCTTCAACATTTTAATGTTGAAAAAATTTGTGCTAAGATGGCGGAGGGAGGCGATTTACCTATAGATCACACCAATATTATACCACAGATACCACACCATCACGGGGTGATACCTCAGTGTCTAAAGACCAACCTTTTGGAAAAGTCACGCAGTGGGCAATGGAGAGATCTATGCTCAGAGTTTCTTTGCGCGATAGAATCTGGAACGTTGATATTCGCCAAAGAACCCAGAGTCACCGACATAGCTTTTAAAATTTGCAAGTTATAGTGGTAATGGGCAGGCCACATCGCTCAAAGAACCGATAACCGATGGGGAAGAAAGGTTCTTGAATGGAGACAGTGCCGGTTTTAGCACTACCAGCGCTCTGAGCGAGATTTCTACGGCGCACACCCACCCCCTCCCGCCCTGTCCATCTTGTGGGTGGACGTCTTACGCTGCGCTTACCGGTCCGTGGTCTCCATTCCAGAACCTTTCGGCCCCATCGGCCATCTGTTCTGCGTGATATGTGCCCTGCTCACTGCCAATTCAACTTGCTAATTCGGTGTGCTATGTCAGTAACTTTCGTTCGTCTACGGATCTCCTCTTTTCTGATACAATCTCGTATAGCCCTCTCCATATAGTTCGTTGTGCGACTTCGAACTTGCTTATGAGGCTCATAGTGAGAGACTACGTTTCACTGCCGTATGTCATTACTGGCAACACACACTGGTTGAAGATCTGTCCTCTTTACACACAGATAAAAAGGTGGACAAAATGTTATCCCGGTGCGTGTGTTTAACCTACACTATAGGAGATGATAGGTACACATCTTACTTGATTTTCTTGATCCAATCGCTCCTCTTCTGTAATTTTTGGAACTTGATTCGTTTTTATGTTGTTTTTGCGCTTTTCATAGAAGGCAGGCGGGTTGTTCATTTTGAATGCTTTCGCTTGAATAGACTCTCTAAGCCTTCGGATTTGAGCAGCAGTTTTCCTGTAAGCACAATATTAAGAATTGTTTAATCAACTTCAAAAAGGATGAGGTTCTCAAGTCGGTTGTTTTTTTATGTTTGTTACTCAGTTACTCAGAACTCCATTATTTATAAACCGATTTGGAAAATATTTTTTTTGTTTGAAAGAAGATACTTTCAGATTGATCCCATAGCTATTTCATCAAAATCGGTTTAGTTGTTTGGTTTTTTTAGTGAAAATAACTGGAAAAAATATGTCATCCAAGTAAACAAAATTGCATATTTACAAATTTTTGATTCCCTTTTATACCAGGCTACGGGTGTATTTATGTACGTCTGTCTGTACGGCCTAAACGGCTTGACAAATTCCGATGTGCGAGGTGTTGTTGGATTCGTCTTTCCTTGGAATGTCATAAGCTACATTGTGCAGCTTTTTCTTGTTATAATAATCTTGTTAAAGAAACAATTCGCAGCCATATTCAATATGAATTTTATAAGAAAACCTTACCGATGGACTTTGAAGAGATGGCGGTAAACACTCCATGATGTAGAAAATATCTCCAAGCAGTCTGGGCAAGGATAAACTACCCGTGTGTCCACATGCTTATACTTCATATGAAACTTGAGCGTCTTTTGAGTTGAGAATCGCATGTCACCTGAAAGTGCAATATGCTTTATTGTTTTGTTCACTTTTGATTACCAAAGTGGAAGGTGTGAGAGACAGTTTGAAAGTTGTGGTATAAGGCACCCAGCCCATTACTTTACAAAAATAAAATAAAAACAGCCTTTACTCTTTGATATATAATACATATAATAATTTAATTCATATAATACATACATTTAACACATATTCTTTTTAACCTAAATCTATTTTTTATTTTGCATTTTTAGGGAAACTTACAGCCTAATAGTATATAAGTAAAAAAAAATAATTGGTGACTGGGCCAATTACAAGTGGCCTATCAGTCTGTATCACCAGCACCATTTTCACTATCAGGTTATTCTCCCTGGACATAGGCCTCCTCTAGAAGTCACCACTCTTCTATATCTCTGACTTTTCTGCGCCACTTCCTCAGTAACTATTATTAAACCTGTGCAAATGTAAATTGTATGTTTATTCATTAATGGGATGTTGACGTTGTTTTTAAATTAAATCATTCAGATTTATTTATTTTTGTGGACAAGGCTAGCATAGGACCGGAAAAGATGGCGCGCTGAAGAGGAGACCCAGCAGTGGGTGCAAAATGGTTGATGATGATAATTATTTATTTTTTATTACTATCATTATTATTTATAGAACTTGGGTTTGTTCTTTTTTCTCGTTTTTATTTATTTATTAAAAACATCTACGTCTTCTATAAATCCTTTCCATCTTAAGGTTGCCTGGAAGAGACAGCTTTTAGCGATAAGGCCTATTTGTTAGGTACACTATTTTTGTAAGAGTTTTTTGTCCTCTGTATCAAATTTAATGGTGTGAACAATAAAGACTTAATCAATCAAACAACTTACATTTCTTGCATTTGAGAGAATCAGCATTCCCTCCTTCTTCATCATCACTTATCTGTATGACACCTTCAGCTTGAGATTCAGTGCTTTCATCGGGCGCGGTGCTTTCTATTTTGAATTTTCCATCGCTTTGCAACACTGCTATATTACGGGATAGAATACAATCCAGCTCAGATACCTGAAATAAAAAAAAATAACAAATTAGCTCCGATATTTTGAAGTTAAAAGTTTTCATTAAAAAAACCTGGAAACAATACTCATCATCATCATCATCATTTCAGCCATAGGACATCCACTGCTGGACATAGGCCTCCCCCATCGATCTCCAAAAGGGCCGGTTGGAAGCAGCGTGTATCCAGCGTTTCACTGCGGTCTCTTTTAGGTCGTCTGTCCATCTTGTGGGTAGACGTCCTACGCTGCACTTACCAATCCGTGGTCTCCATTGAGCTGATAATCTTTAAACGGCTGAACAGATTTTCTTGGATCATAGCTAAGAACGCCGTCCATCAAGCCATCTTTTAAACAAAAATGAGCTGCCTAAATGGGTGTTCCCCGATGGTTACAATCTGGGTGTCTTCAAATCACGAGTGAATCGGTTTCTTCTAGGCGAGCGTGCTCCAACATAGACCGCATCATCGCTTAACACCAGGCGTGATGGTGGTCAAATGCAAACCTATTAATTATTTTTAAAAAAAGAACTAAATCAAAATCGTTCCAGCCGTTTGGGAGCTACGATGCCACAGACAGACACATATACTCATGTTAAACTTATAACTTCTCTCTTTTTGCGTCGGGTCATCAACTGACCAAAGTACATTAAAAAAACAAGTAGATTATTAAAAGTATAATAAAATACCCCACAGCAATGTGTAGCCTATGAAATTCTGGGTATAGAGACATATCTAACAACACCTTACACATCAAAATCGGTCAAGCCATTCAGGCTATAGGAGGTAATATTTTATTTTATTTTATTTTATAGCCTTCTACACTGGTCAAGTTTCTTGCTTCTCATCTTACAATGATGTCAATTATCTATTTTACTGTAAAATTCATTAATTATTATATTTCCATTATTTATATTTTTTAGGTGTCAAGATTTTATAATATTATTAATTAGTTGTTGATATCGGCTCCGCTGTATTCTTTTCAGTTTGCCTGGAAGGAGGTAATATAGGAACACATAAAAAACATACATATGCCTGAAGACCATAACCCTCTTTTTTGGCCAGTGAGGTAATAATGTTTCACACTTCGCTTCTCACTAGGAAACCTTGTGTTGGGGATGTCATGGAAACCTAACACCCACAGTACCAACACCCAGAGTCGCTATTTAAATTAATCATTTAAACATCTGCCTGGCCGGGAATCGAACCCAAAACCTCCTCATGAGGCAGAAGCGCTACCACTGTGCCATACCAGTTGTCATCGGCAATCAGCTTTGTGTTTTACACTGCAGATAAAACATACAATGGACAACAGCCCACACTATGCCTGTGAAAAACTACTATATACTATAATAATGTATTGTATACATAAATTCTTGTAAAAACTTGTCATTTATTCCTAATCATAGCAGAATTTTATGAAATTGAAGAGATAACAGTTTCTAAACTTGGTCCAAACATTTTATTACTCTGGGAGCTGCAATAACATTGCAAAAAAAGCTTAATAAAAACACTTCTTTTCTATCTATCTGCTACAAAATCTCACATACAAAAATTTCACATGTAAAACTCTAGCAAAAGTAAATAGAATTCGTGATTTTCATTCCGCTTGTTACAATGTTATTGCAGCTGTCAGAGTAAATAAATGCTTGCACCGTGAATAATGGTATTTCAGGATAAATTCAAATCTCATTGAAAAGCTTTTGGCTTACATAGTAACTATCATGCAATTTGGTGCTTTGGCCTGGGTTTTAATTAAGTACCAGTGTACACAACAAGAAAGAAAAACATCAAGGTTTGTTTAAAAACGTAGATAAGTCTGAAAAGTAGATAAGAAAAAAAAGGGGCAACATACTTGAGTTCTCATATTTTCACTTTCCTTCTCTTCTGTGTCAACATTCTGGAAGACTGCAATTGTACTACTAGGTATCTTATGCAAAGTAACTTGAGGATCATCAACAGCATATTCAGACGTGCCTTTGTTCTTTGCAATCTTCTCTATTATTGTTGTCAAATCTTTAGTCAACGGTATTCGTTCATCGATTTCTGTATCTTCTGATTCATGGGTATCTTTTAATGATTCCTGATAACCCTCTTCAATACTCTTGATTTTTGTAAGCTCAAGCAGCTAAAAAAAGCATTATGTAATTAGGTATTGTGAAAAACAAATAAAATCCATTTAGCTGGTGGTTATGTTAATTTTTGTCCTTAAATATTAGTAGTATGAGGATACTTACAGTCGATGAAGATTTAATAAAATGTCCATGAACAGTAGAATTAAATTTGTTCTGACAGTAGACCCTTTTGTGAGATATGAAGTTTGCCAAACTTCTAAATAGGTTACGGCAGACTTTGCATTCATACAGCAAATCACACTCATCTGATAGCAACCCTTTCAGCTAAAAATAACATAATTATGTGAATTCTCTTATTAAATACTGAATACAAATATGTAGGTAGATAGGTAGCTACTATGAAAATGTATGCAGAGTAATCACTCACTTCTTCAGTAGCCATATCAAATATCTTCCTTGCTTGAGCAAAGCCTGTGATACTGGTGTGTATTGGCTTTCTAAGCAAAGAGAAGTCTGTGTCTTCAGTTTCATCATTATTTGAAACAATAGACTTACTGCCTCCTTTGCTTCTATCATCCTTCCCTTTGGCCTTGGCATTCACTTTGTTACCAGCCATAATGACTAAAAGTATAAATAAATAACTTAAAAGTAACATATAAAACACATAGTTTGTTCACAAATAATTTTATTGAGTGACATAACATGCGGTTGTAGTCGGAGTCGGTAGCAAGTCGGTAGTGTGTTGTTGTGCAGTGTACACACTTTCGTAGGTATAATGCTGACCAACTAAGATGACAATGATAGCACATACAAAACTTGAACCTACCTACTTATAACATTTTACTGTGGCAGGATTTCAGAATGTGTAATGAAAACTATACTTTAAAAATGTCAACACATAAATAATCACAAATCAATCGTACCTAGCGGCAAGCATGGTGAAACCACGACCTACACCTACCCAAAGAGCTGGAGTCTCTCCCTCAAATAAACTTAATAGGACAAGTTTTAATAACACATAAGTAGGTGCATTACATATTGGGAATACGCTAGATAACGATACCAATAACTATGGACACCAACTTACATGGATATCTTCACAACCGCTAACTTGAAAATTCTTGTTTTCCGACAAATTCACCCATCACGCCTCCATTTTCAACAAATGAATAGCATCCGTAGTACGTAACTGGCTAGAGCATGCGTGATTTTTGAGCAACTGGCAACTGTAGTAGGTAACGTTGAACGCAAGTTTGTATTTTCATAAAGGTGTTCTGCAACCATAGTCATAAGGATAAGGATATCTTAGATATAATTATCTTACAATTACTTATTTGAAGCATATTTTTTCACTATTGTTTAAATTTTTAAGCATTTAACTCAGATCAAATAAAATTATAAGCTATTTTATTTTTTGTGATAGTGAACAGACGAGACCGAGTTATCCAACCAACGCGCTACGTGAAAAAAACATGTTGCTTCATTGTATGATTTTTCCAAACTCGTATATTTTCGAGTCTCTTGTTCTTGCCTCTTGTAAAGCCTCTACCACTTTACTAGGGCATAAATTTGACTTGTCCCTGTATTACTTTACGTGACTCTGACTGTGACTAAGACTTGTTTGATGATATCCAATAAAACTAGAAAATATTTAAATACTTGCCATTGGCAAATGCTCAATTCGTGCGAAGCCAAAATCATCTCAAGAGAAAGAAAAAAACTTTTTTTTTTATTATGCCAGTATTTATCATTTATTTTTTGACGAACCAAAGAGAATTTACCCGGTAGTGACGAACTTCGACGTAACCAGCAAATTATAAAAACTAAAATCATACACTCGAGCACGTCCATGAACAATTAATAAATAATAAACCACCATTACTACGCATTAACACTCGAACATATTTGCAACATGTACATATTTGCAATAAAGAATAAAGAAATTCTACAAGTTTGGAAATTAATACGAGCCGACATGTTTTTTTCACGTTGGCGCTAAAACTTCTTGGGGTCGTTGCGTTGTCGTTGATCTATGTGTGTCAGTGTCATTACTACTGTAATGTCATTGTCTACGACGAAGCGAAGTACTTTGCGAAGTACTATCCGGCTTGCCGGCTTGCTTGCATTGCATTAAATATTTTAATTAATTTGTTTTTGCATTTGCATTTCTTTTTATTGTCGAATTTGTCGATCGAATGTTAAGGTACTTGACTTGAGATCCTTTTTGCTTTTAGCTCTGAAATCTGATTTCTAATGATAATACACATTCTTGAAAAACAAATCATCCATCATTTCCCAATAAGAATTGTCGAAAAGTTCTTATAGTAAATCCTGTCCTGTCTATATGGCTATCCTTCGATTAATAGTTTTCAAACATAGTTAAACAATTGTAATTTTGCAGCAAGCCATGGCCGGTGAAGCTGAAACGCCCGACTACCAGCACAGAAGATGGCAATACCTAAGGAAACTCTTGGAAAGACCAGGCCCATTCTGTCAACCTGATTTCGAGCCTTCCCCTGAAATATTAGATTTCATCATGGAATCCTGTAAAGTACTGATAGTTGGGGCAGGCGGCTTGGGTTGCGAATTATTAAAAGACTTGGCCATGATGGGTTTTAAGAAGCTTCACATAGTAGATATGGACACTATTGAACTGTCTAACCTGAATAGACAGTTTCTGTTTCGGAGAAGTGATATTGGTCTGTCAAAAGCAAAGACTGCCGCGACTTTTGTTAACAAAAGGCAAGTTGTGAATTACTATTATAATAATTTTACTACCAACAACAATGTAAATAATGTAATGTATGTATGTTTTTTTAATAACAAGATAAAAAGTAGATTACTTTTAACTATATTAGTGGATATATCTTTGCTGTTCAATCATACTAATATTATAAATTCGAAAGTGTGTTTGTTTGTTTGTTCCTCTTTCACGCTGCAACGGAACAACGGATCGACCTGATTTTTTTGCATGGGTATAGTTCAAGAGCCAGAGAGTGATATAGGCTACTTGTCATCATCATCATCACCATCATCATTTTTCATCACTACGCGGGTGAAACCGCGTGGCGCAGCTAGTATAATATAAAGTAGATTTTGATTACCGCACTACAGTACTGGATTAGATTACAGAACCGAGGCTCATGGTGGCATAGCAAGAAAAAGGCCTATATAATACACAGTGGGATAAGGAAGGCAGATGATACAGTGTAAACTCTTTATAAAAGATCCTTATTATATTAGACCCTTGAGTTTGGGTCTAAGCATTCTTTTTGGTTTTTAAGAGTTTTAATTAATTGGAGTGAAAAAAGAAAAATAACCAAATTTCACTCATTTTTTATATGTAAGTAAGAATATTATTCTTATAATGTATTAGTGATGTAATTAATATAAATTTTTGTGAATATCTGCCGCCGATATTCGCGAATGCGATTATTTCATTACTAAATCTTTATTGTACATTGTAAAAAACTATGGTTTTGTGCTAAACAACACTGACCGAAAATATCTGCATCGAACAGATCAGATCATGCTAAATTCATTCAAACTACTGAGCTGTGGTTGTACTATTATTTATTTTATGCATAAGGTAGCCACAGATTATTAGTAAGTAATTATTAGTGTTAGTAGAGTGAACCTTATGGTGTGCTATTATGTCTTCTGTGCCCAAGGTGTCTTTCTTAGAAATTTCGGCAACTCAATGATTTATTGCCTTTTGTAAACTGATAACACAATAATACTGATAATACTTACTGTAAATATTTTCTGACATTTAAATATGAATAATAGAGAATGGCTGTTGGCTGTTGCCCTTTAAAGAGTATTAATGTATGAGTTTTAAGGTAAACCAACCTATGTGAAAGCTACATCATAGGAAGTTTGTCGCTATAATGAATGTCGCTATAAAGAGTTAACACTGTATTAATTTTAAATATATCATATTAATAATTTCTGTAACGTAATTTAAAATCCTGAAACATACAATACATTGCATATCATGGTTATCATTGATTGATAGGGTGCGTATTCAACTTTCCAGGGTGCCAGGCTGTGAAGCAATTCCCCACTACTGCTCCATACAGAGTCTAGACGAAGGTTTCTACCGCCAATTCCATGTAGTTGTATGTGGGCTTGACTCCATCACTGCTCGGAGGTGGCTGAATGGCATGCTTGTGTCCTTGCTACAGTACAATGATGACCGTAAGGACAACATTATAGTCATAATCCTTAGTTCCAGTGCAACTATACGTGTTTTTTTGATATGTTTTCCAATTAAAAACCCCAGTCTACTTTTCAAGATTAATCAATTTCTTTGTCAGTCTATGCTTTCAAAAATTAGCGTTGGTAGCTGGACGGTAGCATGTGCACTTTAAATCTTGACGGCACCGGGTTCGATGCTCGGCCAAGCACCAATGACTTCTTGAGTACATAAGTAAATTATGTGCAGTTTCGATGCCATCATTCAACAACGGTGAAGGAAAATATCATGAGGAAACAAACTTATAAGGGTTTCTTGCACTTTAAGGACTATGGAACCCAAAAAATATACACTTGCGTTCACAGTAACAGGTTCTATTAAGGGTTACATGGAACAGTGGTACTAAGCCGAGATATATTTATTATGTCTCATTATATTACTCATCATTATGAACACCTTTTACTATGGGACCAACACTTACATACCAATTTTTTGTTGTTGTCCCCTAAAAAAAGTTACATTTACATTCAACAAAATGAATGATTCATAATTATTAGAGCAGACTTCCTTTTGGCTTAGTATTAACATTCTGTGTTTCCTAGAGTCAATGTGAAATGCTTTACATAGTTAACATACAGGGTTACGCATATAGACTGTATTAAGCCAAAATGATGTAATTGTACTCATAATTATGAACGACTTTTATTATGGGACCAACCATGAAATTGCGAAAAAAATTAGCTGCAGTTCCATGGACAACCGTGATTGACAAAATGTATGGAACATCTGTTTTTCCTCCGCGGTTTTAGGGTTGGTCCTATAATGATAGTACAATGAACTCCTTTCGGCTTAGTACAGTCTATATGCGTAACCCTGTAAATTTTGCATGTAGGAGATTCTTTGGTGTCACCACTATAAACATCAGATTCACAAACAACATTATTCTTGCAAAAAGTAATGCAAAAGTTCTTTACATTGAATGTTTTCAGGGAGCTTGGATCAAGGTAGTGTCATACCAATGGTGGATGGAGGCACAGAAGGCTTCAAAGGGAATGCAAGGATCATCCTTCCCGGCATGGGTGCATGCGTTGAATGTACTCTTGACCTATACCCACCTCAGAAGACGTTCCCTCTGTGCACTATAGCTAACACTCCAAGGTAAAGTGTATTTTTGAGGATATGAGTCAAATGAATTTAAAATTACAACAAAAGCACAACACACACTTTAAAGTACAGAAGAAACTAAAACCGTTACCAAGTATGTATGTCACTACAACAGCTCGACTGTTTGTCATTATCTACATTTCCATCTACACCCCTAGAGCCACTGTGCCAGTAGCCTAGTCTCGCTCTATGCTATTTAGTTCGCTGGATGAGTTAGACCAGTGGTTCCCAATTAGTTTTTCCGGCGTACCACTTAAAGAAAGATCGCAAACTCGTGTACCCCTCGAGCTCGACTCATGCACCCCAGTCTAGTTGCAGTCCGGTCCTGTGCAGACTCAGTTTGTGAGGACTTTACCGCAACACTTTATTATATCTCCCTTTGTCTGATCTGAGGTGCACGCTATAGTACAGTCAAGTGACGCCTGCTATCTCTTGTTTTTAGGGTTCCAATGGGGTTCCATACCTCAAAAAGAAAAAAAAAAGAACCATCATAGGATCACTTTGTTGTCCGTCTGTCTGTCTGTCAAGACCCTTTTATCAGAAATGCGTAAAGGTACCAAGTTGAAATTTATAACAAATACACGGGTCTATAGTCTCTTGCAACCGTGAAAAAATCAAACTTTTAAGTCAACGTGATCAAAAGATATGACCGTTTATGTCGCAAATGTTCGCATATTTTGCGATTTCACAGGGGAATCAAAACCTACAGGGTACTTCCCGTTGACCTAGAATCATGAAATTTGGCAAGAGCACATAAAGGAAAAAAGCCGGAAGTCGTTAATTTGAAGTTTATATTTTATCATATCATATTTAAAAAAAAAAACAATTACGAACTCACATTTTGTATATATGAAAGACCCTGATTGTCCACTACAAAGTTAAGTGTCTTTAAATATTTCAACTTTTTTTGTTGTCTTTTTTTTTTGTTTGGAATCTTAGAGTTTCGGCCAACGGAACCCTCAGAGCGCGAGTCCTATTGGTACTTGTTTGTTTCATTGTTTTTTTTTTTTTCATTAAATTGTTTATGTTAGTGAGGTTGTAAACTCCATCTTAGATTTTAATTCGGTAGACAATTTCAAGAAAGGTTCGAATTACCACAAAATTTATGTACACCCTGTAATATAAATAACTAACTGACCTGACAGACGTTGTCCTGTCTTAGAACTGTCAAACACGCAAAGTCAAAATTGTAAATCTTATTGATTTTACACCTTGGGTTACATTATTGGAGTTTTAGTAAGGATCCCTACTTTTTTGAAAATATAATATAGCCTATGTTACCCGGGGATAGTGTAGCTTCCCAACAGTGAAAGAATTTTTCAAATCGGTTCAGTAGTTTCGGAGCCTATTCAATGCAAACAAACAAACAATCAAATCTTTCCTCTTTATAATATTAGTATAGATAAATTTTTAGAAGATAAAAACTGACTTCTTGACTACACCTAGAATTCCTAGAAAGAGATTAGAAAGTCCTCATCAAAAGTTTAGCTTAAGGGAACCACAAACCAAAACCTCATCTGTATATATATATTTGGATTTAGTTGATTTTTTCAAAAAGTGCTGTATCACTTTCGACAAAATTTATATGGGACCACCTGTGAAGTGTAACCTAAACCTAACCCTTTGAGATCGTCATTGGACCTACTAACCAAACAGAATATAAATACTACGTAAGACTACTAACCAAAAAAAGAATAATCAAAGTCAATTCATAATTATTGGCGGAGTAATCGCGTAACAAACATACAAAAAAAAAAACATGCAGTCGAATTGATAACCTCCTCCTTTCGTTAACAAAAAGAGCCTGAATCCTTTTATCAATGAATTATCGCCTGCTTGGTGTGAGAATGTATTTTTGTTTTTAGATTACCAGAACATTGCATAGAGTATGTAAAAGTTATCCAGTGGGCGAAAGAAAACCCGTGGAGCAATTCTACGCTGTTGGACGGCGACGACCCGCAACATGTCGCGTGGGTGTACGAGAGGGCACAAGAACGGGCCATGAAGCACGGCATCTCTAATGTCACTTACAGGCTGACTCAGGGTGTGCTGAAGAACATAATTCCAGCAGTTGCTAGCACGAATGCTGCGATCGCAGCCGTTTGTGCCACTGAGGTAATCTTATGTAGAAATTCAGGTATTGGCATCGATTCTGATGTACTCTAAACTAAACTAAACTCAATTTGACAGCTCTAAAATTGTTGTCATCCTTCTCTCACATATTAAAATGAAAAGAGAGACAGATCATTTTAGTCCTGTCAGATTGGTTTAGTTTAGTGGTATGACAGAATCAACGCCAATCCTAGCCTTTGTCCTATATAGGTTAGTTTATAACAACACTAGCTTGTGCCGACGGCTTCGCTCACGTATTGGACAATAAAATACAAAAACCTATCTCTACACATATACCTGTTTTGAACCAAGAATAATTATACGGTGAGGTAAAAGTTCTTGGCGAGTGAGATATTTTGAAAGACAGAAATGATATAGCAAAATCTAAGGAAATTTTAACTTCAAACTTGAGTACTTAGATTTTAGCATGGACTGAAAAAAATGCAGGAAGGCAAATTTGAACACCTTATGCATAATATAATTAGCAAAGTTTCATAACTCTAGCAGCAGACCTAGCATGGGCCATGGCCAAACAGTCTTTACATGTTTATTAATATTATGTTCCGTGAGAAAGTGACAAACATTTCCATATTCTAGCTTTGTCGCATCTACGCGCTGACAAAAGTGTGGAAAGACAATTTGTCCACGGCCCCTGCTACCTGTTGGAAAAAAAATATCTGCTCCATACAATCTTATACACCGCATTTTTCACACCTTTAAGGGTAAATTTTTAGAAAACAAATACATATGTTTTTTATATTAATTTTCTTAGTATATAAATAGTTTTATCACTACACATTTGTTACATTCATAAAAGTTAACACCATCTAATCCTTACAACCCACTATATATTTAGAATTTAGTTAAATTGTGAAACATAAATACTTTAAAATACTTTATAAAAAAAAAAAAAGAGTTTCATGAGTGCAGCATTTTTTTTTAAAGTTTCATACTATCTTCCGTGTCGATTTTACCCCCTTAACTCGTCGAATGCGAGCGAAGGAGTTTTTTTATGGCTAAAATGGGGGATTTCACTTACATTTCAGAAAATTTAAAAAAAAAAAAGTTTAAAAAAGTAAAAAATACGTGCATAATATTATATACCATTGGTATTGGTATTGGTCTTCTTACACACAATACGCGCATCGGAGCAGTTTTTCCTTACGCCGACATGCGGTGCGTAACACATTTGAGGGGTTAAGGGTTGAATTTGCCTCGCCTAATATTAAGCGATGATGCGGTCTATGATGGAGCATGCTTGCTTAGAAGAAACCGATTCACTCACGAGTTGAAGACGCACAGAAAATATTTTATGCCTTTAGTAGAAATGTGTCTATCCTTTTCAGGTATTCAAACTAGCATCCTCCTGCTGCGTGAATATGAACAACTACATGGTAATGAACATGGCAGACGGAGTGTATACGTACACATTTAGTGCAGAGAAGCGCCCTGACTGTGTGGCTTGCTGCAACAACACGCGGTCAATGGATATTGAAACAGACGCCACCTTGCAGGCCATCTACGACAAGCTCTGTGAAGATCCGGGGTACTTGATGAAGAGCCCTGGTTAGTCAAAATAGAATCCTTACCAATATTATCTTAATATGTATAATTCTTCTGTATGTGTGTTTGTCACCTAACTCCTAAACGGCTGGACCGATTTGGATGAAATTTTGTGTGTATATTTCAATGGGTCCCTTGATGGTTTTAAAACAATTAGACACAATTGGGTTGTTATTAAAAATATCATATTTAATGTGGTGCTGCTTTTCCTGGCAGGACTACGTCTGCCGGTCCACTAGTACAAGTATAAATTCAAATTTTTTATTTATTTGTATCATAGCTAAGAACACTAGATCAAGTCATCTTACAAAAAAAGAAAACTAAATCATAATTAGTCCAACCATGAGGGAATCGGGTGAGGTGGCGGTTAAGAGCAAGCCTATTATCCAATTTAAAAAAAAAACAGGAGTGTTTTATGTTTATCGGGCGTATCTGTGTGTCTGTCTGTGGCATCATAGCTCCCAAACGATTTAATCGAGAGTCTTAGCTTTGATCCAAGAAAAATCTGCCGTTTGAAGATTATTAGCTACTTTGTCGAAAAAAAATACAATTTATACTTGTTAACACGTAATGCAGGTAGGATACAGTGTGTAAAATTATGGGGTGAAAGCAAGATTCGAAAATTTTAAACATAAACGATAGCATTCTCCTTTTAAAATTTAATGAAGTAAAACTCGGCTTTGCTTTGTCCTATAGGTATCACAACAGTAATCAACGGCCGTAACAAAACCCTCTACATGTCATCAGTCAAGAGTATCGAAGAGAGAACTAGGGACAACCTAAAGAAGAAAGTCACAGAGCTGGGACTGTTCAACGGCGCGGATATTTTAGTCGCTGATATAACCACTCCCAACACTATCACAATCAAACTCAAATTTGTTGAAAATCTTCAAGATGTCGATATGTCGCGATACATAGAATAATGATAGATCCTGTAGGGCAAAATATATACATATATAACTTTATAAAGATGATTGAGTTTTTTCTTTTTAACCTTACACCGTATAAATATTTAGGCACCATGGGGACCGCAACGGTACCTATCAAAAATATTTTTATTTAAAACTTACGGCTAGCTTTGTCTATATTGAGAGATAATTAAAGATTCAAGTCAAAGAGAATATAATCACTACGTTTAAGTAAGGAGCTGAGGTAAGGAGAGAAAAATTGCTATTTAGAAATATTCCCCCTGGAAACAGCTACATCTACCTATTTAGATATCTGATTGCTTGTGGGTGGTGTTAATTTGTGTATTATAGAGTGATACGCGAAATAAATTTATTTACAAAATTGCTTGTTTATAGTTAAAAGATTTCATAATTATCCGCAAACCGTATCTGGGCGCGATAAGGTTCACGTTCGCGTGATTTTCCAACAGCGGATTAGGTGCCGCAATTAGCTGTTGTCCATAAGGCCCCTGGCCATTATTTATTGTTATATTTTAGTGCTTACTATAATCATGCCAAGTTTGACGCTTGTACTAATTACCATATTTACATTAGAGCTAATAAAAAATTTCGTTTCGTTTTGGGAACCCCCTTTCGTTTTTACTTTTTGCCTTTTTTATATTTTTTTGTTAATACGCCGTAACATTACATATATTCTGTGTGTGTGTGTGGCTATCTAACCTTATTTTTTTTCTTTGCTATCTAATTACGGTTCGTAAGATACAGCCATTTAAAGGTAGGACAGACGTACAGACATCGTAGGATCAGTAATAGGGTCCCGTTTTTACCCTTTAAGTACGGAACCCTAAAAACAATATTGACTGAAAAACTAACAATAGTCTAGGTATCCTTCCTCCTAAAGTCGCTGTCGTCGCTGTGTATTTCCAAATGTCGCCACTGGCTCCATTACCACTGGTGACAAAATATGGGGAAAAAATTCTCATTGCCACTGGCGATAAATGGAGCCACCACCCAAACTGATGACCACGATCACACAACCAAGAGTCCTAACAACTAAGATGATATTTATATTTTAAATATAATAAACTCTGATTTGAGCCGTCTCGACTCTCGCACACAAGTCACTATGTAGGTAGCCATTTGTGATTTGATTTTAATTTGCCGCTTTTTTGGTACCGGATGTGGTTATAAAGTATGTTAACATAACAACTTTTTTCTCGAGGTAACAACATAATAGGTGAACGTACGTACATTGGACGGACTGTGGGACGGACAGAATTTCATAAGCTATGAATAGCTAGGAATAATATGTAGATCTGTGACTCTCAAGAACGGGTACCTATTCAAAGTCCTTGACAACTCTCTACCGAACGTAGAATCTATGCTACCGAGAGGTTTTTTTTTTTTGGCTAGGGCCCCCTTGGTTGTTGGGGCAATTTTGCCATTAACAGTGATAGTGAGATTCTATAAAAACGTACCGAGAGGTTATGCGATAGCCTTAGAGCCAAACAAGTCACTGGCAATGAGTTTAGTCGATCGATTTATAAAGACGATTTATCCATCACTAGCTGGCTTGACTGGCGAACTGGCTCGATTGACATCTGACGTGGTGGAAAACGACAAACAGGAGAAAGGATAACCAAAAATTTAAGTTTTCTTATATTTTTAAGTTAATAAACATAAAAACAAATATGTTGGACACACTATTTGATGATGTGAAGCGAATGAACAAGCGGCAGGTAATATTAATTTAAAATTTGTGCGATGACGTGAGCATTTAGAGTACCGGTTGTTGTTTCATGATTTATGCTTATTTTCAGTTTATCTACCAAGTTTTAAGCTTTGGTATGATAGTGTCGTCGGCTCTGATGATATGGAAAGGTCTTATGGTTGTTACTGGTAGTGAAAGTCCTATCGTTGTGGTATTATCTGGTAGTATGGAGCCAGCGTTCCACAGAGGCGACCTGCTGTTTCTAACGAATTATCCAGAGGAGCCCGTACGTGTCGGAGAGATCGTTGTCTTCAAAGTGGAGGGAAGGGACATTCCTATCGTCCACAGAGTTCTAAAGCTTCATGAAAAGTAAGTCGCTTCCAGAGAAGGTAGGTTTCCAAACAACGCCTTCTCAAAACGTAAGCTACAAAGCGAATTTGTAGCTTACGTTTCGATTGGTATTTTAAACGATTTAAGCAAGAAAATTAATGGATTACCTGTGGAATGTCACACCATAACTCTTATGCTGCTTTTCTGATTTGTTGTGATACGATTTCACTGTGCAAATTGTCATAGTAAAATTTTATATTTTTTTGGAGCCATATATGACACCATTTGAATGGCTTAAATTTTGCGAATGTACTTGGTTTCTTTGTGTAGTTATTCTAAGGTCGCTTCATTGATAGGATAAAATGTAATGTTCCTATACAGCTGCAAATAAGCTTAGCTTTTGTTGTTCCTTCTCACATTTTTCTCATAATTTTGCAATTTTTCAAAGCATAACTTCCGAAAAATATTGTTCATACACACATTAAGTATTCAATTAATATCTTAATGTTTTATTGTATGTTTAGTATGTTTAGCAAACTAAGGGACCCCTTATAGTTTTGCTGTGTCTGTCTGCCTGTGTCACAAGTCTTTTTATTCAGAGATAATAGAGGTTAGAGCTGAAATCTGAATAGAAAATAATATTATTATTTATGTATATTGGTACAAGTATACAAGTCACAGTAAGTGGTAGGTAGGGTGGCGGAGGAAAAATGTAACTGAACATTTTTTTTATCAAATTGTTTTTTAGACTTGCGTTTGTCCGCTTGCCTGTTGTTATGCGATGATGTGGTCTACGATTAGAGCACACTTGCCTAGATGAAACCAATATACACATTTTTGTATGTAGAATTGGTTATTATGTCAAGCTATGAGACACATAATTATGTGAAATTTAAGCTTCATGGGGGGGATGTTACGGAGCTTCGTTTCCGATTCCGAAAATCTGAACTTTCGATTGATATTACACTTCCGACTCCACATCCAATATTTTAGAATCGGAGGTTATATCTGAGGTAAGAAAGTTTGTACTTGTTGCGTGGGGATCCCCTCTCTCCACGTGCTTTCTTCCTGTCAATATTACTCTTTGTGCTTGGAGAAAGTTGCAAGTCCGGCCTATCTCCGCACGTTAAGGTTAACGTTTGCATAATTTTCCGCAATCATCTAAACTGAATCATTTTAAACGGGTGATGGTACGGCCCCAGGTTATTTGTTTTGAGCAATCGTTTTAATTAAGGCTAGTTTTTGAAGAGTGACAAATATATTGGACAATGTATGCAAAAACAATTTTTATTTGGAACTGATTCACTTCACTTGATTTAGTTGTGATGCCTCTGGTGTTACAAGTATCTATAGGCGACAGTGACCGCTTACCATCAGGCAGCCCGTCTACTTGTTTGTCACCTTTGACATAAAAATAAACTATATTAGCACTATTTAACTTGGCTAGTGATGGTGGCTGGGCAATAGCATGTGCCCTTCACAAATTGACGGCACACACTTAAATAAATTATGCGCAGTTCCCAATGCCATCATTCAAAAACAGTGAAGGAAAACATGTGAGGAAACCCGTATGTCCAAGAACCTCAAAAGTTCAAAAACATATGACATTCACCAACATGCACTGGGCCATTTGAAAACTCTGACTCCAACTTCGGTTCCGATAAAACCACCTCCGTAACATCCCTACTTCATGAGCGATGCAGTTTTAGAGATTTCCTAATTGGTGCGAGAGTAGTTATTTTACTTCTTTAATAAAGAAGTTTTATAAAACATACCGTTAATTTTTTTCAGGAATAATGGCACAGTGAAGTTCTTGACAAAAGGTGACAACAATAGTGTGGACGACAGAGGTCTGTACGCTCAAGGACAGTTATGGCTCACCAAGAAGGATGTGGTTGGACGTGCAAGAGGCTTTCTACCCTACGTGGGCATGGTCACAATTTATATGAATGAATATCCTAAGTTTAAGGTAATTAAACCATATTAACTTGTATAATGGATGGACCCGGGTATGTCCTAAAACTGCGACCAGAACCACCGGAGGATGGGCAGCAGCGTCCTATTAGTACACGGTGAACGTACTGCGATCCCCAAGCCGCCTGCCAAGCGTGGGGATTATGGCAACACCCCTCTCTACGAGGGAGGCCTTTGTTCAGCAGTGGACGTTTACAGGCTGATGATGATGATGAACTTGTATAAATGTGACGACCAGTTTGGCTCTGTGCTCAGTGGCATGTCTGCCTCATAAGCAAGAGGTCCCAGGTTCGATTCCTGGCTGGGCAGATATTTGTTGAATGTTGAATATAAATATCTGCTTTGTTTTGTTTGTGTAATTTAATTTAGGGGGCTATAAGTGAAATATTATTTATATTTATACACATAGGGAAACACAAATCTCACTCAATTTCTATTGCCTCTTTACAGGCAGGCTACTTCAAATGGTGGTGTGGTCAGCCTTCTTGCTCTTTCTCAAGATGGCTCTATCTTTGACATTACCGTGGGATAGATACTCTCTTATCTCTTATAGGTTTTCAACTTGTTTTGGGTCTCTAGATTATCGATAATTTGTCACAGAACAGATAACTGTTGGGGTAGACTTTTTCTAGAGTGAAGACAAAAAATCAACAAAATGACCCAAAAGGACACCCTAATTCGCAATGGAGTGACGATTTACAAAAGGCAATTGTTAGTAACTGGAAGCGAAAAGTTGATGATCAGTCTGTTAGGCTCTTATCTAGCAGTGTGATCTTAGTCTAGCAGTGGACTAAGATTTTGATGCTGATGAATTGTATGCACATTCTTTTGGGTTGCCAACCACCCTGAGACTCCAGGTTTAAACGGTCCTTCTCCGGGCTACTGGTTGACATCATATATCTGAGTTTGATCCGTAACCCGGAGAAGCACTGTTCAAAACCAGAGTCTCGATTCAAACTCATAGATATATGATGTCAACCCGCAGCTGTGGTCCTTAACTGCAGGCCTTTTGGAAAAACTCACAGTTGCACAGCAGGCAATGGAGAGAGCTTTGATCGGAGTTTCTTTGCGTGGTAAAATCCGAAACGAGGATATTCGCCGAAGAACCACAGTGACCGACATAGCTGCTCAGATTTACAAGTTGAACTGGCAATGGGGCAGGCCGCTTCGCTTGAAGAATCGATAACCGATGGGGAAGGAAGGTGTGGAGACCAGAAGATGCATACGTACTAGTAGATAGACCGATGACGTCGTGAGAATCGCGGGCATCCAGTGGATGGAGGTGGCTGGCTGTCGTTCAGTGTGGAGTTCTAAGGGGGAGGCCTATTTTCAGCAGTGGACGTCTTCTGGCTGATAATGATGATGATTAGGCAGACCGCAACCAGGGCTTCCGCTCTTTTTATAAAAAAAACTATACACATTGGATGTTTGGACTTAACTAATCACCGTAGCAAGTAAGTAAACAAACCAGACGTTTGGTGGCCTTTACACTTTTAGCTTATACAAATAAACAAACCAGAGGACTTACGGCTACCTCCTATCGCGGGCTCGAAACAGCACAGTGCGGAAAATCACGCGAACGTGAACGATAACGCACCGAGATACGGTTTGCGGTTGCGCAATTTTTCACAATCCTCCTAAGGCCCCAGAAATTTAGTAAGATTTAACTATAGTATTAACACATAGTATATATAATATATATTTTTTTCTTTTACTTTTTTTTTAAAATGTAAGTTCATGTTACAATATTTGTTAAGCTAATGTTACTGTTTTGTTTCAGTTTGCTGTGCTGGCCTGCCTGGCGATCTACGTGTTAGTGCATAGGGAGTGACAGCGGCATCGATCTGAACACTTGAAAACATGTGTGTTGGAGATTTATGGCTCTGTTTTTAATTTAACTATTAAATGAAGTTCTCTCTAGTGTAATATTATAATTTGACTGGAACTTAAGAGGAAGCCGCTTTTCACATTCTCTCGCTCACAAATTCAATATTTTGAAAGATATGAAATGATCAAGTGTGTTTCTGATAAATGTAGTTCCTTGCTTTATTTTAAGTATGGAAATATAAATGTGGTATATATACGAGGTAACACTTTGGGGACATAATGGTCATCAGCAATACTTTCAAGGTCGTCATGGCTTAGAACAGCCTTTCTGCGTAACCCTGTATGGACGCCTACATCGTTCATGTAGGCTGCTGTACTGGTGTGTGTCTAAATACTTAAGCAACGTCTTTTGAGAGGCTCGGGGCTGCCCCGAACTAAAATTAAAATGGAATTAATTTTTTTTTATTAAGCACAGCTAAAGTCAATTTTAACGGCGCGCGTATAACTTGCTCGCAATACTGCCGCCCCGTAGCTGTTTATAGGACAAAATTCAAAATATATTTTTAATGCATTAATAAATAAGTATTAAACAATTTTTTTGTGTTTATTCCTATTGAGTATCTTAAAAGTTACTATTTATACCAAAAATGATTGTAAAGAATTTTCTTTAAAAAAATAACTTGGGGGTACCTCGTTTTACTATAGCATAGAGCTAGGGTAAGCTGGGGACTTGCAACCCATCCTCTTAAATTTAGTTTATTTATTTATTTCAATAACCTCGTCGTTGCATCCTTTGTATTGTACCTGGTATCCTCTGCGAGAATTTGATGATTTTCAAAACGACAGACTTGGGTTAGTTTATTTTTCATGATATCTATATGGTCTTAAAATTGATACAGATGCTTATCTTTGTTTGCTCGATATAGGATAAACCACACTCGCAATGAAGCTCATACACTCCTGCATCTTGAACAAAGACCAGTCAAATCTAATATCTCACAATTTTACAGGTTTTTCAGTTGATAAGGCTGTAAAGGTCTTAAGGGCAAAGCAAAAAAAAAAACATTTATGAAATTGATGCACATAAAAAAATTGGAACTGCATTTTTCAATAAAAGTAGGAACTGTATTTTTCAATACTAGGGATGTTTAGTAATTTTTACAACATATTTATTGTGTGAGCCAGATAACATAAAAAGCGTGAGTTCATCTAAAATTCTATAAACATTATCTGTTAAAAACTGTTAGGTACTGTTACTTAATGCTAAAAAGCTCAAAAAATGTTATATAGGTTTACTATCTTACAGGTGACGCCTCAGATCAGATAAAAAGGGAGATTTGGTAAGATGTTATGGCGGATGAGAACGCGTCATGCTAAACTCGGGCTTGATGCCTTTAGTCAAACTCACCATGCAGACGAACTAGCCTCTTTTTTTACATGAGGACTATTGTTAGGTTATTGAGGCCGCTGCAAAAAGTCGTGAAAAATGAATTAGTTTGCTGTACTTACAGTTTGTGCTTAATCGGTTTAGCGGTATTGTGAAAAAGTGGGTAAAACAGAGACATATGAACAGGAACGATAATTTATTGTACTAAGGCATATCTCCCTAGTTTCTCTGATCTGAGGGTGACGTATTGTTACTCAAGAATGCGGAAAATAACAGTTCAATGTTCAACAATAAGTAAACTGCAAATGAGAACATTTTATACAGAAATATAAGTTTATTAGAGAATAATACAAAACTTAATTAAAGTATGGTCTACATTATTTTTGTTATTAGCTTATCTGGGGCCGTATCGTGAGCTCTTAAACGCGATTCGTGATTGCGGGAAATTATGTAAACTTGAACTTAAATGCGCCGAGATACAGTCGTGTAACTTTTCGCATAAAGAGGTAACGGCACGGGTCCAGTGTTATGTATTGGACTCTTGGAGAGTTCGCCCGGGGAAGTACCTCACTTTTGGCAAGCAGTAGTGTAACAAACATTGTGTTCCGAATTGAAGAGCATTACTACCAGTGAAATTACAAGGCAGCGTTCCGCGCATAGCCGTGGTAGCTGTTATATAGCCGTGGTAGGCTATTTTGAAACCGCTAGACTTGAAAGCATGAGGTCGCGGGTTCAAATCCCGGGCCCGTAGCGAGCTCTTTGGAGTTTATCTTTATGTACGGATTTTCATACCACTGGCTTTTCGGAAATGCCATCGGCTGTTAAGGAAAACATCGTAAGGAAACCTGCACACGCGCAGAGAAGAAATTCAATGGCGTAATCCACCAACCCGCAACTGGGCCCGCGTGGTGGATATGGCCAAATCGTCCTTACGCGTAGGCCTAAGTCCAGCAGTGGACTATTAAAATTTATTCTATTTAGTGGACTGATTATGCTATTCCTAGCAGGATTTGAAGTTCACATTTCTCGGAACTGTTATAGGCGACTGTACCCTTAGTACAAGTTTTGATAGTATTCGAAAACTTTTTTCGTTTACGTATTGTTCCATACATTGCTACGCTAAAGGTATTCGAAAACTTTTTTCGTTTACGTATTGTTCCATACATTGCTGCGCTAAAGGTATTCGAAATATTTTTTCGTATTAGAGTGAAGCAATCTATACCGCCGATTACTACCGATTTTAGTTCCTCTGCGTGTCCGCTGGAGGCGCTTTACTAAAATGTATGGAACAATACGTAAACGAAAAAAGTTTTCGAAAACTATCAAATCTGGGACTATGCGTACTGGGTACCTAATCGTAATTGGGAAGTAGGTACCTAACTACACGAATTAGATACTCAAATCATAATAATGAAATGCGAAAGTCTGTTAGCTTGTCGGTTTTTGGTTTGTTCATCTTTCACACAGCAACAGGTCGACGTGATTTTTTAGGGTTCCGTACCTCAAAAGGAAAAAAGGAACCCTTATAGGATCACATCGTTGTCTGTCTATCAAGACCCTTTTCTAAAAAGCGCGTAGAGGTATAAATTTTAATGTAGGGATATTAATTATTCTGGCTTTCAGCTGTAAAAGTCAAATGTAATAATTAAATTAAAAATAATTAAATGTAAATCAACGCGATCAAAAGATTTGACGGTATATGTCGTCAATTTTCGCATATTTTGCGATTTCACAGGGGAATCAAAACCTATAGGGTACCTAGGTACTAACAATCATGACATTCAACATCGTTGACCTAGAATCATGACATTTGGCTAGAAGCAATGTCATACAGCAAAATTATTTAAGGAAAAAAATTTAAAATCGTAAATATGTAGTTTAATAATTTAAAAAAAGCGAATTTACTATTACAAACTTACATTTGTAGTTGGTGTGTCTGGGAGCACCTATTTACCAACTACAAAGTTAACTTTGTACTTCAATAATTCTAACCTTAAAAAAAAAACTCGCCGATACTGATTCAACTCAATTCAAATTCATTAAACCTCATTGGTCAGACAGGCAGTGAACGGGTTACAATAGAAGTAGGTACCTATCTAAGTAAGTAGGTACCTATTCACAACTTATTCTGTTTCTATCGTTTACTTTACAATAATAAATATTATATAAGAAAGTAATTTGAAAAGTTAGCTAGGTTTTTATGTATAAAAAACGGGACTTAATCGCGGTTATAACTAAGTAGGTACTTAAAATTTTGTATATTTATTGTACTTAGGTAACAAGTTTAAGTTTAAAAGTTACGTCTTTTATTATGTAAACGAACGTGGTTTGGACACATTTTGTTTAAGTAGGTACATTATGTGGCTTGTACACGCGAGTAATACCCATAGGAAACATTCGCCAAAATATCGGGACCACCGTCCACAACCTTATCACGGTATATAGGTAGGTAAATATCCCGTTAATAATCATACCTATAACTGTAGTGAAAACCCGTGATAGTTAAAAACGGTAATTTTTGTACCTATTGTTTTGCTAAAAACCTGACGATTTTACCCCCCTTTCCCCCCGAAAACCAATCCTGCCTAAAGGCCTGGTAGGTGCTAGATTCACTTACTCTGGTATTCACCCTTATCCACCCATTCTACAGTAGATACCTACATGTTATAAGTAAGTACGAACTTAGTAGAAGGACGAGGGAAAATATCTCAAGAATGTGAAGATTGATAGTTGTTTGATCCGGGATCGACACTTTGTAGAAACTGGTAATGATACGGACCACTGGACTGATTTAAAACCTCGAAGCGAAAACTGCCTTCTCACTGTCTGGCTATGAAAGTGCGCCGCGACCTTGCTGTTAGTACAGCTATCTAACCTACCACAAAATCAGATGTTTCCATAGTAGGTAGCTACATAAATCAAATTAACATTTATTTGCAATTAAAATATAATCAATTATTACTGAACTAAAACCTAAAACTGGCTAAAATAAATATAGGTATAGGCCTTAGAATAACTACTCAGAGAAGGTAGGTTTCCAAACAACGCCTTCTTAAAACGTAAGCTACAGTTTCGCTTCGTAGCTTACGTTTCGATTGGTATTTTAAACGATTTAAGCAAGAAAATTAATGGATGAAATGTGGAATGTCACACCATAACTCTTATGCTGCTTTTCTGATTTGTTGTGGTACGATTTCACCGCGCAAATTGTCATAGTAAAATTTTTATATTTTTTTGGAGCCATATATGACACCATTTGAATGGCTTAAATTTTGCGAATGAACTTGGTTTCTTTGTGTAGTTATTCTAAGGTATAGGTACACTAAATTAAAAAAAAAAAACAATTTAATAGCCCGTCGGTGAAAGGAAGAGGTCAGAATGCTGACAGCATTGCCACGTTGAATGGCAATGCTCATTTCTGGGCAAAGTATGCGCCAGCGTTGCGGTAACCAATCGCCCTAAGCGTTTGGCCAGGGGCCTTACGCCTAGCTGTCCAGTATAGATGATGAAAAAAATTTGCGCGACCGCAAACCGTATCTGGGCGCCTTAAAGGTCACGTTCGCGTGATTTTCCGAACTGGCGGTTTTAACGTTAGTTCGAGACAGCGTAGGTAAGGGGTTGGCAAGGCTTAACGGCGTAAGGCCCCTGGGCCCTGATTCTGTAACTACAAACACGCATGTAACGCGCCGTGTTAATTTTACCTCTAAAAGTTGGTCTTTATTCCTAGAGAATAGAGTCCAAATTTTAAGAGGTTAACTTAACGCGGCGCGTTCCGTGCGTGTTAAAGTTACAGAATCAGGGCCCTGGACTGACTCGGATGCTACCTTACTCATAGAATAGATACCCACGCTAGGTAGTTCGGTACTTACTGAAATCACACCTCACTTATCGCTTCTGCTTGCCTGGTAACTGTGTATTTGTAGGTACCTACATAATACAAAGGCTGTTTTGAACGATTTCTTCATCCAGTTGCCACAATAGATGTAACTAGGTAGGTATGTAGGTTTACCGCGGCGTGCAATCGTAACGTTTAGTACTTTGTATCGTCGAGGCGGGAAGTACTTCCGCTTCAGAGAGATTTTGTAGAAGTTTCGCAGCTACAACTACAAAGCTACGCCCACTTTGTTTGGAAAATTCGGAGTAAAGATTACCGCCAGGAATATGTTGTAAGATTTTCTTGTTAAGGAAAAGGTTTGGCATATTGACGTCATGTTCCTTAATAAAAATCTGTAGATGTAAGTAGGTATTTTTTTGTAATATCTACCTATGTTTGATGGGTAGGGGAGGATTCAGTATTATGAGAAGCGGAAGTTACTCTGTCATACTTTTGGGTCAGCATTTCAGCATCTTCAACCAATTATTATCATGGATTTTAAGATTGACTTGACTGCATTGTTTCTTCATTGGTCTCGGCATTATCAACTGGTCAGTCTGGTCACGGTCACTTGTAGGCTAAATGATTGTTATAGCGCATTGCTTCCGAAGGTCAGTGCTCCAAATCCACCAATCTCGAAGTGTGCCGACCGCACCCCTGTATCCTACCGCCCATTATTAAGCTAGTCTAGATTTGGCCTTATTAGATAAATTGAACTCGAACTAACAATGGTACCTATCTGCCATTGTAACTTCAACTTCAAGTCCTGGTAGGTAGATATCAAAACTAATATATAATTTGTAAGTAGGTATGTACTATAATTTATGTAGAATCTAGTATCTCTACATATAGACGTATTTCAAACCTGGGAACTCTGTGGAACTTTGTGGTGAGCACTCCTTGCAAAATTGTCTCACTAACCACTACCTCACTATTTAATCTAAGAGTTTGCAAACCTGTAACCATCAGAGACCGTTGAAAAAAAGGTTTTAATTCTCGGTCTAAAGAACTTTTTATAGGCCAATAAGCAAAAATTATGGTACGGGACATACGTAGTAGGTATTGTATGAAATTTTTGGTACGGGCACATCACCAGGCGTGGGTGAATCTATAGCGAGGTGGAATTTAAAAAAATGCAACCGAATTGTAAAAACCTCCTTTTTGAAGTCGGTTAAAAATATTCAAATGGCAGGTTCTGGTTTAGGAAGAATGCCAATGAATACGTGTTATGTACGAAGTAATATGTATAGGTAGGTACCTATCTACCTCGATATTATTTTTACCGTCTGTATAAACTGTAGATGCAAAAACATTTATCTGGATTTCCATAATAAATTGTATTTCAGCTTGTTACGCGGCTTTACCACCCAGTTTATTTTACTTTGTTTTTACACTTCGACGTTCGGTTACACTGCAATGTTAACTAGATACCTGCCGGCTTCCAACTGAACGAATCAACCAAACTTTTTTATGTGTTTATGCGCAGCACTAAAAAGTTAGTTTAATGCATATATTTAAAGTTTTTATGTCTGTAACTATCAGTTGGTTATAAGTACCTTACGTACTGTTATACTTTGCCTGTTCTAATTTCATATTTTTGTACACTATTGGTACGTGTACGTACCTAGATACCCACCGTACAAGTGAAAATGTGGCAAACTTCTTCGACTAAAATAAAATGAATGAACGGGCCCTAACCATTGAAATTGCTTAGGCAAAACGAGTCAAAACCGTCGGACATATACTTCAACACCTAATTATAAAAATGTACAGTACCTATATTTGTTACAAAAAACAGATCCCGGTTTTATTGGTGTATTTACACTTCGGAAAAGCATATGAATGAATAATTTTGTCAGATGTTTCGTTATCACGTAACAATAGACACGTGTTGCACTTCCTACGGCTAGAGACCGACTGAAACGAAATGAGAGCCGGCGCTCATTTTGTTATCTTAAAAAATGCGCTTCTACTGGGCCTGTCCATTCATTTGTTCATTCCTGTCCAGACATGTGTGTCTTTCTAAATCTCAAAGTTTGCCTTCGACCAAAATAAAATGAATGGACAGGCCCAGTAGAAGCGCATTTTTGAAGATAACACAATGAGGGCCGGCGCTCATAATGTTATCTTCAAAAATGCGCTTCTACTGGGCCTGTCCATTCATTTTATTTTGGTCGAAGTATCACGCTATAATACATACTACAATTTTCAAATTGAATGAATCTACGGGAAACTGAACTGAAGTGGTAGCAATTTTTATACAAAAATTCAAATTCCAAATTTCATTTATTTCAGGCTTAATAACCCATATTTATAACATTAGCAAATTATCCATTATTAAAATTAATAGAAATAAAAAAATTGTGTTACATAGAAACAATGCAATTAAAACAAGACTAAGACAAAATACATTCAATGTCACAATAATAAATCTTAATTATCTTAATGTTAATAATAATACTCTTAGCTGTTCAATTGACAGCGTCGCTAGTTGAAAATTTTGTATTGCCACCCAAGAAAAAGCTGTAGTTCTTTTTTTTTCTAAGTTGGTGGCATTGTATATAATGCGATAACTTTGTAATGCGATCAGCTTTACAAGTAAGGCTTTAAAAATTACGGATTTTCAAATTACGTAACTGGTTTCGCACTTTGAGGCTCCAAATCTGTAACTATTTAACTTATCTTTTATTTTACTTCTGTATTAAGGTTTTTTTGGTCACGACTTCCAATTTTTATATAATATTATTTAGAGGAGAAATTGAAGTGAATTTGGTAAAAGAAGTAAAACAAAAATGCATGTAAAAATTAAATATAGGGATTTAAATGTTTTTTTTTGTCTTCCCTAACTCTAGACAATCTTGTATTCTATACCTCTTATGTGAGTAATTTGATTGGTGTCGAAGTAAATCCATGCAATTGTTATGATTATTTTACGCAGCATTACCAACCTTATAAAAAGAATACTTATATAATTTACAAAGCGGCAACAATTTCTGTTGAGTTACTTGGGCAATTTTTGTACAGTAAATAAAGTAATAAATATAGGTGCGTTCAAAATCAAATGTCACGTCGTTAATATATTATTCATGTACAAAACCAGCATGTTTCCTGAAAACGTACCTACTTGTACCAAATAAAAATTACTGTGTTTAAACCTTGTTTGTACGGTCATTAGATATAAACAGATTTGTAAAGGCATATTCAGACGCGTCAGTTGCGACACGCACTGTGGTACCCACAGATATACACAACCAGATCGGCAATATATAAAATATATTGCCGATCTGAAAGAGACAACTTGATATGGCTCAGCACAAGTACGAAAAGGACATAAATAGATTTTGTTGTCCTTATCGGCGTGACCTGTTTTTGGTACCTCAAGTGTCAAAATCTGTAATAATCAGTGACAAACAAAACGGGTCTGAATTATATTTATTACCTTTTTTTGGTGAATAAATGTGATAAACGCGTGTTTCCTCTGAGAAATAATTGTAAAAGATGTTTTACAATGGTTGGTTGTAGCATTTTGGGCTGCAAGAAGCGCAGTGAGCGAAAATACGATGAAATATCATTTCACACGTAAGTAAACATATAAAGCTTGTAACGATCACCTAAATACATTCAGGATATCAATTCGCAAATATTTTATTCATAATTAGTCAGTTTTTAGGTCGATTTGTGGTCTAATTCTATGAATTTTATCAAATTATTCACTTAGAAAATAAATTATGAATGTTGCCAGTTTATGAAAGAAATTACCCACCGCAACTAACATAAATTATTCGTTCTGCAGGTTTCCAACTGATCCTGTCACATTGCTGAAAAAAGCTGGCACATTGCAAGAAGTGCAAAATACCGACCCTTTTATGCCCATATGAATATGGTGAATGTTAATATTAAATATATATTAATGAGGCCACAGTTATGAAGCTGGAAAAGCAAAAGGCGATTTTGGCGAACCGATTCAAAAAGCTACGCGCTGTTTGTGAAATTTGTACTGTAAACATTAAAGAGTCTATTTATCTAATTATTTGGAATGTTATACATAATTCCATTCATGAAAAAACTAAACTGACCAAGCGCGAGTCGGACTCGCGCGCTGAGGAGCTCGAAGAGAGAGCTCTAAGAGCTCTAAGAGCTCTCAAGCTCTTTACAATCACAAAATACAAAAAGTTGTGCAAAAAGACAACATCACGCCCAGGCTGTCACCCATCCAAGTACCGACCGCGCCCGACGTTGCTTAGCTTAGTGGTAAACAGAAATTTGTCACTGACTCGCACTTGGCCAGTGTTTATTATTTGTTGTTTTACTTATGTTCACTATAATCCGCTAAATTTGACGCTTGTACGGATTACCGTTTTTACACTAGAACAAATCCAAAAATACGTTTAACGTTTGTTGCATGGGGGCCCTTCCTTTGCCCTTCCGTTTTAACTCTTTGACGTTTTTATTATTTTTAATTAATCATAAAAAATCATGCTATGGTTACTTTACAACCTTTTTTCTAGTACTATATTCTAATCCTAACAAATAATTATAATAAAAACGCAAGTAAGTTTGTAACTTTCTGTCTGTTTTTTTACGAGGAAACGGCTAAGTCATGGTGTAATAATATAATCCGCCAGGTATAGCAATTCGAGAAAAAAAATTTACGTAGGCGTCCCGCAATGATGTCATGATGTCAATTTACAACTGGTTCGAGAGAGATGACGATACACCACGTAACAGCTGATTGAATAAAGTGGCAACTGGACAGTGACGTCATTGCGGGACCACTCCCAGATTGCTAGACCTTGTTTTCTTAGATCATGGGCTAAGTCAAATTTTGTCAGGACGATAGGGTGTGTCATGAGGACAGACAACGTACTTTTCTTCCCAGAAAATTGCAGGTAGCTCCGCGGGTTGCAGCAGATAGTGTATAAAATATAAATATTTAAAAGGTAGTATTGTTTCCAAAGTACTCATTGAAGATTCACTACCCATCATAGTAGGTAAATTACCCTAACTTATAGCAAATCATTTTAATGTGGCAACACACCTTGTTGAAGTGAGAGGCACTGAGCTAGCCACGCTCATTGAAAATCTATAGGTAGTAGATCTGTGGTGGGACCATATTATTGTTTGAAATTGTCAATATTACCATATATTAAAGTATAGACAATTAGTAGGCACCTCTTTGAAAAATGAAATAAATGAAAACTTTTTAGGGCCTTTTTCCGAATTTAATAGGGTATTTGACACTGGTGGAAATAAAATATGAAACCTAGCTATATTGAAATGTTTTATATTAAGATATTTTTTCAATATTTTTTAAATAATAATAATAACTCCTATATTTAATTATTTAGATTTAAAAATCACGATTTTTAATCTATGTGTCACGTGACTTGAAAATCCAATCACAGTGCGTGACGTCAATATGGTTATGACAGCACGACCAAAACAAAACAAAGCAAACAGAAACATAATTATACTATTCTTAATACAAATACAAATGTTTGTATCTAATTTAAAAAAATGTTACTTTTGTGTAGCTAACTGGAACTTTGAAAATAATGGAGTTGTTCACACATTAGTAATTGATTATGACCAAGCCTATGTCAAAAATACTATCCAGGATCTAACATCCTTTTGGATTAATAATATATATCCTTTGTTGTATGAAAGCACGAAATAAATAAAACAAATATGTATTGCTATTAATTGATGGTGGTCAAACGCAAGCCTACTAATTATTAAAAAAAAAAAAAAAAAAAATTATTTGTAAATTCCAATTTTTTATAAGACTATCTTGGAGGTTTTTTTTTTTTTTTTCCTCTTCCCCGAGTTGGGGCTTTTGGCTCCGCATGATTGATGCAGTTGCCATATTCAAGTCGTATGAGTTTAGTTTTAGAATTTAAAGGTAGGGAAACGATACGCGTAAAATCGTTTTCATCGTCAAGCTAAGTTACGGTCAAGTCAAACTCATGCCCCTGTAAAGTGGTGGAGACTTTACAAGAGGCTTCTATGGAGTTTTGGAAACAACACGAAAAGACACGTTTCACCTCGTTATATCACTTTCCCACACTCGAGCACGCTTAAGAGCACTTAATGAATAATAATTCCCCATTTAGTACACATTAACACTCGACAATACACAAGTTTAAGAAAATAATCCAACGAGCCGACATGTTTTTTCCGCGTTGGCGCCAAAACTCTCATCTTGGAGGTTAATAAGTGCACATGAAATTGTTACACAGTCGTCCATTACACCAATTATATTGTTATTAACTACTGAATGTGGCTTCAATAATGAAAATTCTCGTAATCTTCGGATAACTCTTTCAATGTGTATCCTCAGACTTGCAATTTCTTTTGTTCTCCGTGCTTCGTGTTTAGGTAGTTTTAATCCAGAAGTCACACTTGGTGGTCTTAATAATTTACTCCCATGCTGTGATAATAATTGTTCAATATTTTTAAAACCACGGTCGGCTAAGATAAAACTTCCAGGGCTAAGTTTCTGTAAAAAATTGCTTTTCTCAACAAGAAGGGTGTCACTTATTCTACCACCATACCCCTCTGACACATAACTAACAGCACCATCTGGAGTACTTGAAATTAAATATTTGATAGTGTTTGCCTTTTTGTATTCCGACCAAGACAATGCTTGATGAACAGACTTTGATGGTTTCTGTATTTCGATTTCAAAGCAATCTATTATACAGGTAACTTTATTATAGCGATGTCTAAATGCAATAAAGTTGTGTTACGGTTGTTCTTCACACGGATGATGACGTTATGAATGGCGAAGTCGCACCCAGACATATCTCTTGAACGCAATACAGTACTTGACTTTTGTTTACAAGTGGTATGGCCTTGAAGGCTTTAGCCTGCCCGAGGGGCGAATAAAATAAAATAAAAACTGACTTTTGTTCTGTCATAGTACTGATTATTGACGTCACAAAATGGCGATCGTCGTTTTGGCGCCTTTTGGTGCATCATTTAAAATGTGAAATAAAAAAAGCTTATAATTATTTACTACGTACACTAATGAAGATAAAAAAATATTTTCTAGTAAATATGGACCATACTCTTTAATTTTAAGGCCTTTGTAAAATTTCGTCAATATCCCTATTGTCTAATATATAGTAATAGTATAGTTTTATAGTATAGTTTTTTTTCATCATCATCATAATCATAATTAGCCTATCATGTTCCCTCTGCTGGGACACAGCCCTTCTCTTAGATATAAGGTGTTAGGATGTGTTCTATACTTCTAATCCTAAGTTTAAACATAATAAACTTACCTAAATTAAAATATAGACAAAAACATAACTAAATTAAATAAAAAAACTAATCTAATAAACCGCTTCCCATAGGCATCGCTGCCAAAATGCTAGCCGCATTGCCACGTTGGATTGCAATACTAACACGTTGCACAAGATACCGACCAGAATTTTGGTCACGAGGTGCTTCGACCAGTCGATTAGATAATTCTTTAAAAATATCTTTGGCACCCGACCCCCACGGACCTAAAGTTTCGACCCTAAAAGACTCAAACCCACCACCTACTTACTTACTATTACTACTTATTTAGGCTACTATATTTGCGCCTTTGAATTGATCTTTTATACAGAAAACATCTTGATATATTTTTTATTGAACGAATTTTATTACCCTATTGTCGGCCTGATAAACCAATACTGTGTGGATACACCTTTAACGATCATTTATGATGGCTATCATTATACTTACTAAGGCAAAACTTGTTGGTAGGATTATTTTGATGTCTTTCAAATAGTTTTGTAATGTATGTATATGAAATCCTTTATCGACGATGGCATAAAATGCCAAGATGCTTTTAAAACGTCGGTAGGTACTCAAAGTAAAAACTAAACACCAGACCAATATCAAACCATTGCAGTAGGCTAAGGCGTGGCTAAGGCAGTAGGTAGGTCTTTCAAAAGCACTGACATATTTACCCAATTGTCTGGTGGAGTTAGTTATGTTTTTCGGTTGTTTTGAAAGGTAATGTAACCTTCTTGTAAATGTATGTCTGACTATCTCTTTATTAAAATCTGCCGTCTTACCACAAAAGATTTAAGAACGGTTTAGACATGTGTTTAGCAATTGTTTCACTGCGAAAAATATGCTAAACACTTGTCTAAAGCGTGCTTAAATTTTTTGTGGTATGACGGCTGTAGTCTAAACGGCTTGATTAATTTTGAAGTGTCCTGATTAAAGACTTTCTATAACAGTAGCTCTACCTAGTCTGTGGTCCTGATACTATTTTTTGTCCGGAATGACAACATCCTACATTATCTCCATCTTAGGTTGCCTGGAAGAGATCGTTCTTAACGATAAGACAAACGATGTAGGCACTAGTTTTTAAAGATTTTTTATCGTGTATATGTTATTTGTGGTGTGAATAATAAAGAATTTATCTATCTATAATTGAGCAGGCGGGGTTTTTGTTTTTGTTTTAATGATATACTTGTTTGATTATCTACTAATTAATGTATCTAATCATCAATACACCCCAAATTGGTTAGTTGAATACGAAATCGTTCCCAGCGCCATCCTATCGCACAGGAAAGTGTCAATGCTCGTGGAAACCGCCATTAATCCGCTGTTTGAATAATTTATCTGGCGACTTTGCCAGATTCACGATTAGCCCTATGAGGCACCTTCTTTATTCTAAGGATTAGTGGCTCTTTTTCGGTGCCGCTTTATTCGCTTGTGATTGTTGTTTCTTAAGAGAAAAAGAAACTACATTATAGTTAATAACACATAACATCCCATAAAAATCAAGTAAGTATGATTAGCGCTTATTGAAAAACTAACATAATTTTTTTCGCAGGAAATCGCTAGTTTTTAATAAAACCTACCAAGTTTGATCTACAATTCTTGATTCAGTACATTCCGCAAAATATATTTCATTACTTATTCGTATGGCCAGTCCCTAGGCAGAAGCCGTATCTATAAACAAGCGCAGTGGAAGTTTGGCAGAAACTTTTTTGAGTATTTACAATGTTGCGCCGCCTGCATCCCAATATACCATATCTACAGTACACTTTTATAAATTTTTGGCAACCGTAACCCTTGGTAAATACATAGTGTATTGTGTGCAACACAAAAATTGGGTACGCGTAGACACCGAATTTAATAGTGCTACGGCGTAGAGTTGTACCGCGTAGCTCTCTGTAGAGTTTCGTAGATGAGCTACGAATCTGTAATCTACGTGCATGTGTTTGCCTCAGGGAAACGTAAACTTTTGAAAGGTAATAGTTTGCTGTAGGAATGAATTTAGCATGAGGCACAGTAGGTACAGTTATAATAGTTCTAGTGAAGTTTCTACTTTCACATTGCAAAGAAAGACGAAATGTACCTATACAGAGTTACGTGGCAAGGGTGTACTAGGCCGAAAGGGGTTCGTCATGGAAAACAGTCATTGACACTCGACAAAATGTATCGTACAGCTGATATTTTTTTCGTGATTTCAGGGTTAGAGTTGTTTATAATGATGAACAATGTTTATAATAATGAGTATAAAATCATCATTACAATACAAACAACTTGAGAGCAACCCCGAAATCGCGAATAGAATATCAGCATTTTTTCATCGCGGATAAGTTCACGTTTGACTACCAACTCGTCGGTTGGTAAGCGACGACGTGGTCGAAGATGAAGTACGCATACTTAGAAGATCACTCTGGCCTATAAAAATTGAAAAGTTGTTTTAATTTTCCGCTATTTTAGATTTGCTCTCATAGTAAAACTTGTTTTTAATGACGAGTATAATTCCGGCTTATTATACCCTTTCCGCGCAACCCTGTACAAGTTAAATTACTAGTTCTGCTAAACAGAAAAGCAATAAGCTGTTTTAGTGTACTAATAAAACTTACTTGAAGATACCAATACTTTCATTTCATTACGTAATTTACATAATGACCCACAGAATATGTGTCAGTAAAATCGCTTACGAATTTAATATCATAAATTCCGAATGGCCTCTTGGAGGCCCGCCAACAGACTTGGTTTACAAATCATAGACCACGTATGATTTTATACTATAGGTACAAAATCTGTAGTACAAGATAGGTACAAATACAGGACCGCGTGCGGCGGAGAATGGAAGTTATGTGACACGGAGTTAGTGGCTCGGGCATCGGCCATTCGAATACCGCGCCACCGACGCGATCAAGATAAAACTTCAACCCCCAAGGATATTCTAGTCTCAGATCAGAGAAACAACGGAGATATGCCATTAAATGTATATTTACTAGTCGTGTTCAAATGCCTTCATTTTTCATATTTTTTTTATGTAAAACATCTATTGGCACGCCTTTTCAGTAAAACCACAGTAAAACTGACTCGTATACTGTGACGGAAAACAGCATGATGCTCTTTTATGCCATCATGATTCAAATCTGCCGAGCGTCCCGTGACGGCCAATTTCTCAATATATACCGCTAAGCCGATTAACGCAAAATTGTAACTACGGCTGATCCACAAATTTTTCACGCTCACCAAGAAAATTGTAGTGACAAACTAACTAAAGGAACTTGCCCAGAAAAAAGGCAAAAAAAAAAGGATAGGCCACATGCAATAAAGGGTGACAAGTCGTCTGCTGGGTGAGTTCGACTAAAGGCATTAAGCCTAACTTAGGACGTCCGCACACGCCACGCCACCTAATTTAACCATATCTCCCTTGTTTGTCAGACCTTAGATTCTAGTCAAGGTTGTCTCACAAAAATGCAGATTGATGCAGATTTTTAGATTAAACTATTCTTTTATCTAGATGGCTGTATATAAATATGAATCCAAAGTGTCTCTTTGAAATATAGAAATTACTGTAGCGTGGTCGGTCAAGTAAAAATCCAGAGCGAAATAGTATATTTCCCTAGCGACCTTTTACAAAGTCAACAAGGTGTAACTTGGGAAATAAATAAAGGGCAAGCAACGATTAATATTAAACATTTACAGATTTACTTTTATTACGAGTCACAATAGAAGTGATTTTTGTCGCAATGAGAGTTTTTGTTTCGTTATTTGGACTGGAACGAACAGATGAAATTGAAAAATGTTGTAAAATTACTCATAAGTGAAAAGTTTAGCAAAGGTAGGTAGGTATATTTTAGTATTCGTTTGTATAGCAGCGTTGTCATTCAGAGTGGTAATGCCGACAGCATGCTGGGTACGCTGCCGACTGATAGTGTAGTCTTCAACGGTAAATGAATAATCCAAATGTTTTTAGGGTTCCGTAGTACGGACAGAACGAACTTATAAGGAAACTTTATCAGTTCGTTCTGTCCGTCCGCTCGTCCATCCGTCTGCCCGTCCGTCCATCCGTCCGTCCGTCCATCCGTCCATCCGTCCATCCGTCCATCCGTCCATCCGTCCATCCGTCCATCCGTCCATCCGTCCATCCGTCCATCCGTCCATCCGTCCATCCGTCCATCCGTCCATCCGTCCATCCGTCCATCCGTCCATCCGTCCATCCGTCCATCCGTCCATCCGTCCATCCGTCCATCCGTCCATCCGTCCATCCGTCCATCCGTCCATCCGTCCATCCGTCCATCCGTCCATCCGTCCATCCGTCCATCCGTCCATCCGTCCATCCGTCCATCCGTCCATCCGTCCATCCGTCCATCCGTCCATCCGTCCATCCGTCCATCCGTCCATCAGTCCATCCGTTCATCCGTCCATCCATCCATCCGTCCGTCCGTCTATCCGTCCATCTGTTCGTCCGTCCGTCCGTCCGTCTGCCTGTCTGTCCATCCTATTTTTTTTTAATCTTCTAACTTCTTTAGTTATTAAACAGTTTTGATAAATATCTCAATTTTAAAAGTATCTATAAAAGAAACGCAAAGAAATGCATTTTTTTTCAGCATGCTTGCAAAAATTAAATTACGCATACCCCTAGCATGTGAAGTTTCTGATTTTTCGTGACATATTTTATGGCTTTGGTTACGATTACCATATGTGTGTCTTGACACGATCTTGGTCAGTTATTTGTGTAATAGGCTAAAGAGTTTAGGTATTTAGTATCAGTAGTTTGTGATATTATACCATTGATATAATTTTAGGAAGATTGAGTTAGTTTTTAATTATTATTTTTTGTTATAACACAAATAAATATTTATTCAATAAAAATTACAAGTAAAATAAAAACTATCTTAAATTTAAATTTATAACTAAAACTAATCCAAAACTAAAATTAATCTAAAACTAAAACTAATCTAACAATCCACTACTGGGCTGTGGAAAACAGCGGCTGTGGGATGGGACAAATAAATTATAATATTTTTCGATTGTGCACTTACTAAAAAATTAAATTGTAACCACTTGTTATAAAACTACTCGATAAAGAGTTCATTTGCAGTTCAACAAATTAAAAACAGATATCTGTAAATACTAAGACCTACGAGGTATTAAATAAATAAATAAATATTGGAGACATTTTTGCACATACGGTCATCTGACCCCAAACTAAGCAAAGCTTGTGATATGGCTGCCAGAGACTGATATACATACATAGATATTTTTAAATAGATATTAACACCCAGATATAGAACAAACACATCACATAAATGTTATTACCAATAGAGACGTTATACTTATTAAAAAAGCACTTTAAACATGGCGATATAGATTAAAAGTTTAAGGTTGGGCTGAGTGGCATGTGAAGCCTGTGAAACCTGTGAAGAGCAGTGGAGTAAGATAAACTAGTGATGATGATGATGACCTATATCTATGACGTTTACCTTTCTAACAAAAACAACTATCCATTGAAATCGACCGCAGATAAGGTGATTACTCGGGATTGTTTTAAATGTCACTAAAAACCATGGTTTGCCCAATTATGGCGGTAATTTACGCCCACAGTTGGGCGCTAGGCGGCCATTACGCGGGTAACATTTCACCGACTCATTAACTATGTCCCACACGTTAAACTAATCGGGCCGGTTATGCGTTTTGTTTCTAATAGAGATGTACCGGACAGTAGTTTCGCCGGACTTGGAAATTATTCCGGGTGAAGTGCTAAATACTAAATAAGTCATTGGTGCATGGCCGATGATCGAATTGGGTGCCATCAGATTGTGAAGAATCCACATTTATTGTGCGAACTGCGGAACTGTGGAATGCGCTGCTTGAATGGGTGTTCCCCGATGGTTAGTCTAAGTGTCTGAGTGTCTTCAAATCACGAATGAATCGGTTTCTTCTAGGCAAGCGTGCTCCAACGTGGACCGCATCATCGCTTAACATCAGGCGAGACGGTGGCCAAAAGCAAGCACATTGAATATTATACAAAAAAAATACGCAAATACGCTGTTGTTCTCTCTACCGATGTCCGACGTGTCTAGACCGTCGCGTTTGCTATACGCTAGCTCTGCTTCCATTTATACCCGTTGCTATTCAGCACACCCCTGTTTAATTCGCGCACAAACTAATTACTTAATACCTACCTAACCTAATTTTGAAGTCGGTTTTCATGTGGATACTTTTTAACTAGACGGATCAAAAAAAAAAAAACGGGCGATTTTGTTATCAAAATTCAAAATTCAAATTCAAAATTTATTTATTTCAGGATTAACCCATATCAGTAAAGAAATTAATAATACATAAAAAATTAAAATACATCATAACACAATTAAAAATAATTAAAACAAGTAAAAATACATTCAATGTCACAGGGTCACAATAATAAAATAAAATAGTCATAAATTCAGTAAGTCACAATCAGTTTAGTACTTTCTCTCCGGCATGGGTACCGCGACATGTCTATCGCAGCAATGCCGGAGGTAAAGGCAGTCCAGTCTAGTCGCAATCATCTGAAGAACAATGTTGGAACTGGCCCGTACTCTTCGCACCAAAGACGCGCACCGCTTGCGCATAGTAGTGTGAAAGCAGTCGGTGCGCGCATCTGCAAACATGCCTGAGGCGCTGCAGAATCGAGGCAGTCCCAACATCATCCTGAATGCATTGTTGTACAGGACGCGGAGGTCATTGTATCTCTTCTTAGTGTAGTTAGCCCACAGGCTGCACGTGTAGAAGGTTGTGCAGTACGCTCTAAAGAGCGTAACTTTGACCCTCGTCGAGCAACGTGCAAACCTGCGGGCTATCATGTTTGCTCTTATGGACAGTGCCCTCCGCTCCCGCTCAACATCTGCATCATCCCTGAGGTCAGTGGTAATTACATGCCCCAGATACTTAAATTCCTTCACCGTGTCTAAAGGAAAACCAGAGAGAAGCACAGGTGGTATATTCTGAGGGCATTTCGTACCAGCTGCCTCAAAGACCATGCATTGACTTTTCGTGACATTATATATTAAGCCATGACGACGTGCGTATTCCTCGCAGACCTGTACCAGCCCCCTCATACCACAGATCGACGCACTCAGCAGCACCATGTCATCTGCGTAACTCAAATTATTGACGCAGACACCGTCAACATGACACCCAACATGCTGCCTACTAAGTGCGACGACCAGTTCATCCATGTACAAATTGAACAGGGTTGGAGAGGTTAGCCCACCCTGCCTGACACCGCATTCGAGCTGATATGACTCCGACATTGCCCCCGCCCATCTGACACTGTTAGATTGATGCGCATACCAACATTTCGACACTCCTCAGTTTCTCCCACAGAAGATCATACGCCACCAAATCAAATGCCTTGGATAAGTCGAGGAAGCACGCATACACGGGTGTCTTACGATCCGTGTAGTATCTGACGGTATGCTTAAGACACAGTATAGCACTTTCAGTGGACAGCCGAGGACGAAACCCGAACTGATTGTCGTGCAGTGTTACGTATTTAGTTAGCTGTGTATTAAGCACATCGCTATAGCTCTACTTCCCAGAGCCTTGAGAACCAAACGCGTGGCGCCGTGCGTTTCGTTTCTCGGCCGCCGAGAGTAACGGCCTCGGTCATTTCTTCACATCTTCTAGGTAATGACGCTTCCCTTAAATGTTTAAGCATAGTTTGGGTTCATTAGGCCACGTGAGGAGTTGTTGAACTAGTAGAAAATTGTTTGTAACTAATAATAACCTAAATTAACTGTAAGTAACACCATCGGTAACACTATTGGCGAGTCTTTGTATACATTTTACCATTACACTTAAACATATTTCCCGTTCAAATATCGTTAAGTTAGGGAAATGCGTCATTTAGTTTAAAAAAATCGGTTAAATAGTCATAGTTATCTTTTATTATTCACAAAACTATAAAAGTCCGTTAGGTTCAAGTTCCTCAGATGGTAAGAAGTGACGCGCTGCGTCACTCTCTTTCTCTTTCTTACGTTAGTGACGTAGCATCTAGTTCTATAACGGGCTACATGACAGATGGCGCTATTAGTTCAGCATTTGGCAATATAAATGTCACTGCATTGGTCATTGCCGCGCTACAAAAATGCGCGGGAAATATATTAATAGTGGGCGCTACATTACTTTCATATTACTTAGGTCAATTCCTATTCCAGACTTTAAGTGGTTTATCTACAATACAACGTCACTTGGCGTCTGGTAAGTTACGGTCAAACGCCTATTTTGACAACTATAAAAATCTATAATATGTAATTTATAAGCATTATGGCTTGTATAAGTATTTCCGGAACAGATAAATAAATTATGAAAACAGAATATAAAAGGCGTGTTTCGTGAGACAGGACGATCCTCGTACTAAGAGGGGAGGGAAGTGTAAGCGTGCCGGCGAGATAATTAACAGGCGTATGTAGTACAAGCTGCCTTAAACTGCACTTCTTAGCCTTTCTGAATCCCTGTTATTAGCGTTCTAGTATCTCAAATCTAGACACGAGTAAGTACTTTCATTTATAAGCTAATAATTAGCTACAGTATTTATTATTTACTTTTGTATCGCTTGATTTAGTTGTAATTAAATAATGGCCACATCGCTCGGAGAACCGATAACCGATGGGGAAGAAAGGTTCTTGAGTGGAGACCACGAACCGGAAGACGCAGCGTAGGTAGGCCTCCCACTAGATGGACCGACGACATAGTAAGAGTCGCTGGCATCCAGTGGATGCAAAAGGCAGGCTATCGTTCAGTGTGGAGGTTAAAGGGGGAGGCCTATGTTCAGCAGTGGACGTCTTCTGGCTGATGATGATGATGATGAAATAATGGCAAACATCGTCAAGTCATTGCTACTATTATTTTCATTTTACTCCTCATGATTTTTAGTATGTTATAATACCTGCTTTTTTTCTTAGGCCTGCTATTTTTATGACAAATCTTGCTTCTGAAAAATATGATTACTTACCAAGTAAAAAATATATTAAAACTTGTTACCACGTTTTTAGTTTTATTAAAATAATTTAAAATCGTCCAAAATACCTGTGTCTTAAAACAAAAGTCTTCGACCAGTGTGTGTTCCCAGTTTCCCACGTTTCAGTACCGTATATCATCATATACGGCACTGAAGCGTGGTCTCTCACTATGGGCCTCATAAGCAAGCTCAAAGTCGCACAACGAGCTATGGAGAGGGCTATGCTCGGGGTTTCTCTACGAGATCAAATCCGAAGTGAGGAGATCCGTAGACGAACGAAAGTCACTGACATAGCCACCTAGACACATAGGCCACGGACTGGTAAACGCACCGTATGACATCCACCCACAAGATGGACAGACGACCTAAAAGAGACCGCAGGGAAACGCTGGATGCAGGCCACTTCCAACCGGCCCTTTTGGAGATCGATGGGAGAGGCCTATGTCCAGCAGTGGACGTCCTATGACTTAAATGATGATGATGATGATGAATATAAATATGAAATAGGTATGCCATCCAGTTCTGAACTCTATTTAAAGTCTCTAGCTCATTGAGAGGTTAATTTAATATTGTGATTTTCGATTTATTCCGAATAGACAAACAAAGACAATAAAGCAAGTTAAAAACTATACGAAACAAACAGACAGACAAGAACGCAAGTTAATAAAAACACGGTAGTAAAAATGAGCTCCAAAAACAGGTGAAACGTTAAGACAAAGCCACGCTCAAATACACCCCTCTACAAATAAACACAGAGCGGCACACAATCCAAACAACTCCGTGCCATGCATTTAAATCAGAGTTTCATAACTGTGTTTAAAAACTTTTTATTTGTATTTTCGCTAGTTTAATCTCGGTTAGACGTGTGGCCGCGAATAAAATGCGTTGTGCGGTAAAAGTTCTTAGACGAATGCTATTGTCTTCATCTGAACTTTTCCATTGTTCTGCACTGCATTCAATTTGTGAAATACCTACTTATCTAGAGGATAGCGCGGAAAACTTCTTATCATAATTACATAATCAGATATAAAGGTACAGGTGGGTTACCATAATCTCAAAATTATTCTTATAATAATCCTACATTGAATAATTTTGTCTTGCTCTCTCATTAGCCTAGAGAGCGAGACAAAGCTCAATGTAAGGTTATTATAAGAATGTATTTGAGATTATGGTAGCCCACCAGGTCTTCTTTACCTACCTCTACGAATAATAATTATTTTTAGACCTACCTGAGGTATTATGTTGTATGTTTTTCGATCGTTGACAAGAATTATTTACGTGGTCGATTGATTGTGTTATCGAAAAAGATGGTGGTTTGTTTTGATATTCGAAACGATATTATTTTGTTATGGCCTATACTAATAGTATTATTATTACACACACAAAAACATTCCACGGTCGGCATGGGGATTCAATGCATTGACATTTCCTGTTTATTATCATCATAAATTATCATCATTGAATACAATATCTAGGATTTTGAATACCATGGATTTGCTATTTGCGTACAGCTGGTGGGACAGATATGGACAGAAATAGGAAACATATCCGAATATTTTCAGAGTTACTAAATGGCTGCCTAAACGTACTATATCAGCCTATGTTACACAATATTTCCACTCCTCTCAGAGAGAGAGAGAGAGAGAGAGAGAGAGAGAGAGAGAGAGAGATATAAACCCTAATCCACCATGGTGTTCTAGTGTATGTTGGTGAATGTCACATGTCTTTGAACTATTGAGGTTCTTAGACGTACCGATTTCCTCCCAATGTTTACCATCACCTTTTTTGAGTGACGGCATCGAAACTGCACATAATTTAGTTATGTACGTACTAAATAAGTCATTAGTGCAGGATCGAGGATCGAGTCGGGTGCCGTCAGATTGTAAAGCGCATATACTCTGACGCTCGTTCACCATCGCTCTAAACGTGAAATCTTGAAAAAATGAATTATGCATTTTGTGATAACGGGGTATAGTTTCCGAAGTTCGTTCGCTTCGGCTATTACAGTCAAACAATACAACAGTGCCTTATCTCCTGTGTTATAAACAAGTGAGCAAGGTCAATCACTTTTAAAGTTATAACTGAATAAAAACCAACCTGAAAAACTTTTTTTGGGCACAACTGCAGCCGAAAATATGAAAAAAACCGGACAAGTACGAGTAGGACTCGTGCTCTGAGGGTTCCGTTAGACGGAACCCTCAGAGCGCGAGACAAAAAAAAAACTAACTGAAGTTAAAATATTGAAAGACAAACTTAAGTTTGTAGTTTTTTTTTACTGGGCAAGTGCCTTTAATAACTAAACAAAATACAAGCTAAAACTAACACTACAAATACAGTTAGACTGCCCATAGACCGTTGAAGGTCTAAAGACAATCCAAATGCTCAAGCCCACTACCAGTTGGCAGCGTACCCAACATGCTGGCGGCATTACCACGTTGAATGGCAATGCTAATGCGTTGAGCCAGAAACACGCCAGCATTTTGGTCACGCGTCGCATTAACCAGGCGCTCTGAAAGATTTTTGAAAATGAGGTGAGTTCCCGGTCCCCAAGGGCCCAATGTCTCGACCCCAAACGCCTCAAATATGTAAACACTGCCGAGGTTAGCAAGGTTGCCGAGGTTTGCGACGCTTGTGCTGCTCTGCCGAATTGGCAGCCGCGCCAGCCCTACCTTGTGTCTCAGGAAGATGTGACGGCGCCAAAGTATCAACACAAGTTGCGTCCCATACAAGGGGCCGCCCCAACCTCCAGGGCACAAGTGGCATACCGTCAGGCCTCTTTTCATCGTCACGCGCAAGACCACTCGGTTCGAGCACAGCTGCGACATTGGCGGTGGAAAGTGCCCTGCGTATGATGTCGTTCAGGCTAGCGTGTTGGCCAATACGACCAGCGCTTCTCGAGCAAGAGAGACCATGGTGACCGAGCTTGTCAACAGCAGTACCACACTGACAGCGATGGGCCTCACAGCACCTTGCACCCAAGCGTAAGCTGAAAGCTAGACGAAATGCGGTTGGATCTAAAAGGCAGCCTGTGTTAAAAGAGGGCATGGCTTGCAACCAAAGTCCCGATTCCCAAACAGAGACAGCAAGAATACGAGCGCGATCTGCAATACTAGGACACGTATCTAGTAGTGATTTCCATGCTAGTTCGCAGATCGGCCGATCCCACAGTCTCTGGGAAGACAACTTTGAAGTTTGTAGTTGACAATAAGGTTCTTCCATACATCCCAACTACAAAATGTAAGTTTGTAATAGCAAAATAATTATTTTTAAATACCTTCAAATTTATAACTTTCGGATTTATTCCTATATATGTACTATGAGACCTTGCCTCTTGCCAAATTTCATGATTCTAGGTCAACGGGAAGTACCCTATAGGTTTTGATTCCCCTGTGAAATCGCAAAATATACGACATAAAGGAACCCTAAGAGCGCGAGACCAAAAAAAAACTAACTGAAGTTAAAATATTGAAAGACAAACTTAAGTTTGTAGTTGACAATAAGGTTCTTCCATACATTCCAACTACAAAATGTAAGTTTGTAATAGCAAAATAATCATTTTTAAATGATACACCTTCATATTTATAACTTTCGGATTTATTCCTATATATGTGCTATGAGACCTTGCTTTTTGCCAAATTTCATGATTCTAGGTCAACGGGAAGTACCCTATAGGTTTTGGTTCCCCTGTGAAATCGCAAAATATGCGACATAAACGTTCATATCTTTTGATTGCGTTGACTTACAACTTTTATTTTTTTACAGCCGAAAGAAACCGTAGACCCAAGTATTTAGTATAAATTTCAACTTGCTACCTTTACGCGTTCTTGAGAAAAAGGGTCTTGACAGACGGACAGACAGACAGACGGACAACGAAGTGATCCTATAAGGGTTCCGTTTTTTCCTTTTGAGGTACGGAACCCTAAAAAAGGTAAAATATTGTTTCTGTCTTTGTCATACTACAGAATTATTTATATGTTGATTTTGCTCATTCCTAGTGACATTCGGATGTCAGATCCAGTTATATGTTTCATCATAGGAATTCATAGACGTATGTAATTACGTACCAAGTAGACAACTGCTCGTTAGCGTTGTTTATCAATTAGGTACAAATAAATCAAACAACTGCAAACAACTGCAAATAAATCAGGTTCGCGTATTTTATGGCTAGTTTCGTTGCAGCATAGCGTAAGCCGTTTGGCGACAAGGCGGATAGAGTAACAGAGTGCCGTAGAACTTGCGATGGTTTTAATTAATAACACGAACTATATCAACTCTGTTTAGCCGTCGGATCTGATGCTGGTACTTGCTATCTGACATTTTACGTACTGCCTCATCATCATCATCATAATTTTCCACTTACTGTAGAGTACAGGTCTCCTGTGCAGCCATCTCTTCCGTCCTGCCAGTCTCACCCACCTTACTCTACCGCTACCTTAACGATGTTGTACAAAGCGGTGGCTAACTTATTATCCTTAAGTACATACTTAAATCAGATAGAAATTCAACACGTTTTTAAAAAAATAAGATATTATATTTTTTTGTTTCAGGTCAGGTAAAATTAGCATTATTGACAAATCTCTGTAGAGTTAAATAAAGATAATTGATCCTAAATTCCTTATTGTACTTTTAATACACCAGAGATTCCTCAATGAAACAGTTTTGACAATAATAACAGCTTGGCATTCTAAAATATATCTTACAAGTGGCGTTCGTGCATAAATCTTTAAAATATAGTCCAGTAATTTCCCAATCGTACACAAAAAGGCAAGGCTAAGGACAAGGGTCTTTAACCAGTGTGTGTTGCCAGTGATGACATACTTAAGTACTGAGAAGTGGTGTTTAATTGCTGGCATTGCGGAAAAACTCAGAGCCACACAGAGTGTCAGAGAGAACTATGCTCGGAGTTTTTTTGCGCGATTGTATCCGGAACCTCGATATTCGCCAAAGAACCAGAGTCACCGACATAGTTGAATTTGCAAGTTGAAGTGGCAATGGGCAGGCCACGTCGCTCGAAGAACTGATAACCGATGGGGGAAGAAAAGTTCTTGAGTGGAGACCACGAACCGGAAGACGTAGCGTAGGTAGGCCTCCCACTAGCTAGATGGACCGATGACATCGCGAGTGTCGCGAGCATCCAGTGGATGCAGATGGCAGGCTGTCATTCAGTGTGGCATGCTAAGAGGGAAGGCTTATGTTCAGCAGTGGACGTTTTCTGGCTGATGATGTTGATACAAAAATCTATACGGATTGCATAGCTAAATCGAATGTTCTTGTGAGCTAATATTATGCGAAATGGCGCATGGTGCACTACTTGCATGGGTATATTAATTATATTGTTTCGCAGAAATGCCGGGTGGCTAGCCATTCAATCAGCTATAAACATACTGACGCGGTTTAACGGGCTTGTCGTAGAAATTGTACCTAGTGTAATTGAGGGCATACTTATGTCATTTCTTAGATGGTATAAATTAAGTGTACTATCAAATTGGTTGTCAATATTTAAATGTAGCAATATCTATCATCAAAGTAATTCTTTATGCTACCGACCTAATGAAAACTGTACCTATTTATTGGTTAGAAAATATGATCCTTTTTTATTATTCATTTATCTTAATTATGTGGGCAATTTTTTTTTTAAATTCATTATTTGTAACTTTGATTTAAAGTTTAAACGTATCAACTTTGTATAGTTAGGCTAGGCAGCTAAGTAGCATTATTCATATACAGGTTTACGCGGAATGGTTGAACTAAGCCGAAAAGGGTACAGTACGCATCATTATGAACAAATAATCATGAGTGCAAGCCGGTGTTATAATAATAATGTATTATGAACAACTTGTACAATAGGACCGACCCTGAAATGGTAAAAAAAAAATGTGCTGCTCCATACATTTTGTCGAGGGTGAATGACCGTTTTCTAAGGAACAGCTTTATTTACGCAATTTTTGAGTTGCTCCCATAGTAAAAGTTGTTCATAATGATGGGTAGGTGTTATGGACCGTTTTCGGCCTAGTCCCCTTTCTGCGTAACCCAGTAGAAACACACAGAAGGTACTCAGGTATGCTTGAGTGCTATTAGGCACACAAACTCACAATACAATGAGTGTGTGAGCACTCAGTTTAAATATGTGTGAAAATTTCAATTTAATGAGAACTGCAGGCATTATCTGAAATTAGTATGTAAGTAGATTAAAAATTGAAATTTTGATCGATATAAATTAAAAGCGTTATTCTTTAGAAGATTATAAGTTGGTGATTACACCGTAATTTAAGCACTCATTTTTAGTGAAAACGGCACCAATCTCATTAGGCAGGGCTGGGCGGGCGGCGTGTGAGCGGATCAAAGGGATGCTCACAAGAAGTCGCCTCTCGTTGTCGAGTGGCCGTCACCCACCCGAGCGCTTTCACTCTCCTTTGCAAAATCTTCGACTTGAAGCGGGTGCCTTTTCAAGATAATATCCAATTCATTCGCGAAATTGGTACCCATTCAAATGAGAGGTAGTGAGGGTAATAGGGTAATAAGTTTAGTTGCAAGATCAATTTCTGCAAAGTCAGTAAAACTCAATTTAAAAAAAAATATACCAAATAAAAGCTTTTTTTAATGTATTAATTAACAGTAGCTTTTATTTTAATTTGGCGGCCATTTTGAAATTATCCAATATTTGATGTATTGTAACCAAAGCTAAAGGTGCCTTTTCAAGATACGAATATAAAATTCATTCGCGAAATTGGTACCCATTCAAATTAGAGGTAGTGAGGGTATGGGTAACTAGTTAGCTAGTTGAAATTTTCACAAAATATGTACCTAATGTTAAATTAGTAAAAAAAACAAATAGTAAAAACGAATTGTTTTGAATTGGCTTGCGTTTGCCCACCATCTCGCCTGATGTTAAGCGATGATGCGGTCTACGTTGGAACATGCTTGCCCAGAAGAAACAGATTCACTCGTGATTTGAAGACACCCAGATTGTAACCATCGGGGAACACCCATTCAGGCAACGCATTACATTCGTATTAGCTCTAATGTAAAAACGGTAATACGTACAAGCGTCAAACTTGGCATGATTATAGTACACACTCTAAATATATATTGTATAACAACAAACAATAAATAGCAGCCAAGTGCGAGTCGAGGACATTTAAATAAAATAATACTTATTATGAAACGGAAGAAAAAAAAGCCGTTGAAAATGTGCATAGTATTATGTTAGATTTGTTTTATTTATTAATACTATCTCCCTTGATATCGTATTTAAACTTATATAATGTGTATAAAGTAGCTAAACATGGAAAAAATTACTAAGCACTCGCCAAAGCTTTTAGACATAACAGTCTAGGGAAAATGTTGCCTGTGATAGAGATAAGAAAATTTAATTTGAAAAAAGTGCCCCCAGTCAATTTGGTTAAAATCTTCTTATGGACGTTAAATAGGCCGGTGTGCGTGACGTTTTGGAGGGTTGCCCGACAGGGGCGATGATTAAATAGCCAAATAGAAGGTATTTGAACTCATATTTTCGTTAATACGAGACGTAAAAATACTTACCAAATAAGTGAATCGATCAACACTTTTATGTGTTTAAGAGATTGAATCAAAAAAATACGTATGTATACTTCACAAAATAATCCCGTCAAAATGAATCACATTCATGTTTAGTTTTTGCTGAACATTCAAACCGAGAATTTAATTTGGTACAGTTGCAATAATGTTTTTGAATTTGAGATTCAAATCAATTAAAATTATTCCTGTTTTTTTTTTTAAATGCAACTCCACGGACATCAGGGTCCGTGACTTTTATTATACTTAACTACAATAATTTTGTTAACTTAAATGAATTTACTTTAGTTATTCACAATACAGTGAGAGGAAAGTTAGACACTACTAATGTTACGTGTATACCGCGAGCACACCAGCGACCCGCAAGCAGCACCCGATCAAGAGTATGACACATGTGCCAGCCATCGCCTTCCTCGACCATATCTGAGGGAAGAGAGCGACCCGACACACGACGCCGCCGCAAGAAGGTGCCTCCAATGGTGAGCATGAATGCTCGAGCCATACACACAAAATTATTCCTTTGTTACTTTAATTTTTATTTTTAACTGACTTCAAAAAAAGGTCCTCAATTCGACAACCAGTGTTTGATATTACGCAATATCTTCGGCAATTGTGAACCAATTTTAATGTTTGTTTGTTGAAAGGATTATAAGCGATGTGTGTATGTATGTATGATCCCTATGGACTTCGAAACTGCTGGACCGATTTTGACGGGACTTTCACTGGCAGATAGCTAATAATATAAGGAGTAATATACGTGGGTGAAACCAAGCAGCTCAGTAAAATTCCCTTCTAACAAAAGAATTTGATTTTATACATGAATAGCCCGTCCGCATGAATGAACGGTGGCAGGCGTGCAGAGGTAATTAGATGACCGAATCTACGGTCAAGGCAATGACCACAGAGATGTATGTTTAAGAGCAGAACAGTTTATTTGAACCCATTTGCTTGTTGCAGTCATAAAATCTTTCCTAACAGAGATTGAATGTTCTGTAAACCGGAATAAGGGCCGCAGACAGGCGGCGCTCTCGACTGCTCGTTCGCAACTTTTTTATAGAGTGTCTGATTTTGCTTCCCAGGGACTCATAAAATGAGATTGGATCAATCGCCGACGGTTTATTGACTTATTAAATCGATCTTTGTCTCTAACTTTGCTTCGATACGCGCAGTCAATTTTGTCTCCATAAGACTATGCCACTATAAAAGTTGTGTTAGGTGTGTCCCTCGATTTTATTTGCAATTTTAAGAACAAAGAGCTCACGCTGATTGGCAACTGACGGGGAAATAATAGTTTAACGACAAAACGTGTTAATGTTTTAAACTGAAGAAAATATTTATATGATGAGATATTTGAGATTTTTTTTAGTCTTGTCTTGTCACTTCGACTCGAGTGACAAAATATTATATCGGTCCAGCTGTCCATATTATACATGTAAAAATCGATGTGTATGTATGGACATATGGACCTATGGACTCCTAAACGGGGTTTGTATCCACGGATCCCGGTATCGGTTTGAATTAGCCACGGATACCGGCGAGTTGTATCCACCGATACTGGGATGCGTTTTTTTCAAAAAAAATAATCGAAATATGGACAGCTATACAATAATCGAATTTAAAATCGAAGTGTATGTATGTGTGTATGTATGGACATATGGACCTATGGACTTTTAAACGAAATATGGACAGCTATCCATATGTCGTTTAGGAGTCGATAGGTCCATATGTCCATAGATACACACATACATACACTTCGATTTTTATGTATACATATGTATAGATTGAAGATTATATATTTAGCCTATTTTGAACGACCGAGAAAGTTATTTATTTCTAGGTGAAATTAATATAATATCTATATTGTTTTTTGTCTTTTATGTGGAGTTATGTCTAGTTATTCACATAAATCTGTTCGTCTAGAATACATATCATAAGTTAAAGTTTCAGACACCCCGAGAGAGCCACTCGTAGTTGAACCAGTTTCAGCCGGAGGCGTATTTATAATTTAATTCCCAAATGTCTATAAATAGTATAACTTAATAGACGCATGTCAAATGATTTCTGATGCAGACATAATAATTATTAAATGTATTATAGCTTAGAACGTAATCTAAATTAAATTGCTCTATGAAACAGTAATTTGAAATTGCAAGTTTACTTACATAACCAAAGATAATTTAAAGCTATGGATGTCGGATCAGTGGTTAAAAATGTCCGAACCAAGAGTAAATATTGTTAGATTAATCTATGCATTCAATTACATTTATTGCAAGCATAGTGTTATAATTAGTTATTTATAAAAAAATACTATATTTATTAAGCGACTCCAGGATGGAGGTTATTAATTTGGTCTATTTTTTTGTCTGGCTTGAGGTGGTCCCACAGAAATATCTTTACCTTCGCTCAGTAGTTTTTGTACCAGCCTACAATAGTACGAATAATTTTGTTCAAGCACCTGTTGATTACCGACAAGAAAGTTGAAAGCTACCGACATAGCCCTCCTAGCCATATAGCACGCAGAACAGATGGCCGATGGGGCCGAAAGGTTTTCGAGTGGAGACTACGGACAGGTAAGCGCAGCGTTAGGACAGAGAACCTAAGAGACCACAAGGAAAGGTTGGATGCAAGCCACTTCCAACCGGCCCTTTTGGAGATCGATGGGGGAGGCCTGTGTCCAGCAGTGGACGTCCTACGGCTGAAATGATGATGACCTGTTGATTTGGTAATATTAATAATTTTATTCGAATGATTACTAATTTTGACGTCGGTTTGCTATATGCATAATTATATAGGTAAACACAGGGCATTTTTTAAGGCATATTTGTATCAGACCTTAACTTCTATGTGGTTGTATATCACTGTACAAGACAGGTATTGTAACATATATTTATTCATTAAATAAAACGAGATGAGTCGACAGATTTAAAAAAAGAGCGGTTCTTTAGTGATTGAGATTATGACATTAGAATCAACACACCGACAGTACCAACAGTCTAGAAATCATAGCTTGCACCGAATTATTTAGGCAAAATATTTTTTGCTATTCATTTAGAATGTTGTATAACTTTTAATTATACTATAAGTAGACACACAGTATTGGAAACTCTGTATTTTAATAACAAAAAAAATTGAATGGAAAAGTTTCTACTCACCGACCCATGTTTCATTATAATGAACAGCGTTACTCTCTCAATGAATGAACAAACCTCTGTTTAGGTAGGTGTGGTAAAAAATATTTAGTCGATAAAGGGTTATATGGATAACAGATTCACAAATCAATTTGATCCATTAATAATGAAATAGCGGTTTCGCGTCCGCTCGCTCTGTATCGGTTAGTCCTAAATTAAGATAACTTTTAAAGCGAGCGATATTGCTTCGAGAATTTTAAGCAAACGGTTGCTTGATCCGGCAATTTTTCCGTTATATCCGGTGGCTGCTGGCCGTGGCCAGTGGCAGCGCATTATTAATTACCATCAGCCCAAACGTTTAATATTTCACCTGAGTGCAGGATCACCCTCTCCGCTTCTCTAAGCCTTAATCCCCTACTTAATTTCCCACATTTCGTCGTTTTTAACGTTTATCCGTAACGAAAACACATTTTTAAATTTTATATGAGATTATTTTATAACCAAGTATTGCGATAGAAAAAGCCGGTTGGTTTTAAAGTGTTAGTACTTTTTAAGAAAAAAGTATGTTATTCATCATCTGACCACCTTGTTGCAAGATAACAAGGTGGTCCGACGATATTAAAAAGGCAGCAGGATGCGAAAATAGGTAATTGACAAGGAACCAAGGTGAATGATATAATCAAAGGTGGCCTATGCCCAGTAGTAGGTTATCAAAACCTAATGATAATGACGATCTAGCGAGATATCTAGGTAAGTACAAGTTTCTTAAGATTACCAAAATTAAACAATATCTCCCTAAAAAACAGAGCAAAATCAAATAAAATGTTGCAACATCGCTCTAAAATTATTGATCGACAAACTACTCGTACGTCATTAAAGCTCAAGCTGTAGCCTATTGCTTCTGCTAAGCTGTATACTTAGATCAGGTAATGGCTGTATGCTTGCTTAAATAGACGATATCAATTGATTTCATTCCAAATGCACAATTGACAATACAAGATTGACATATGCAACATATTTGAATACCAAATTGCGTTTCTACGTTGATCTATGCAATGCAAGACGGTGAGAGTAGGTTAAGGAAACGTTAGCTTCTCTAGGCGTTGTGATATTATGAAACAAAAAGAAAAAAAAAGGAAACCATAGAAAAACTACAGTGTAGATAAATATATCGTAAATGTCTAAGCTTGAACGAATATTTTATTTATACGACTGACACTTTGACGATGAACATGACATTATCTAAGGACTGACAGTATAACGGTTTGACAGAGGCTGACTTGATGAATTATGTTAAGCCCGATGTCCATTGCGAGCTGATGAGATCTGGCAAGTTATCAGGCGCAACTTGCCACGCATCTCAACATTGGAAGCTTTTGTATGAAGCAGAACATCACGTATTATCACGTCGCTTGTATCAACCCCGGGCCTAAATTTATCTAATCTTATTACCTAATCCTAGCTTTAGTCAACTAAATAACGTTATCGTCATTATTTATTGAAAATGAAAATGAAATATGAAAAAATCCTTTATTTCTACTACATGCATTCATACAGGTATTTATAGTATTATGTAGTTTATGATAATAAATTATATGATGGTACATTAAATATATTACAACATTGTTATAATTAATATACTATCTATCTGCAAAGTATAGAAAATGTACTTAAATTATATTTAATTAGCGCATATTTATTAATTTGCTGGTAATACATTAATCATAGTACATATATATATTATCTTAGTAAGTAAGTATATCACTTATAAGAAATTATTTATTAGAAATCCTAAAAGTGTATCAGAACAAATTAATACGCAATAGTTTACATAGCGTCGATCTATCTGGAGCGCTCTCGAATGCAATATCCGCTTTTAAACGAGTTTTTGGTCCAAAAAACTATTCGTTCTAGTTCAGGTAAAGGCATCGGACGAAATACTATGCGATAGTTTCGAATCGTGGCTCTTTTCAATAACATAGCTTTAACTTGATTGAACTTTCAATGTATCTAGATCAGTTTGACGAATACGATAATACTTACCTTGTTGTTTAAAATACAGGTACCAAGCATATAAGACAATTAGGAAAATAATAACTTTGTACCTATGAGGTGTAATAATAGAGATGTTATAGGCGAACAACACGGCTTTAAAAACTGACTAAACGCAGCATATATTTACTTACCTACGCATATACATGTGCATTTTGTGAAAAAATTATATGAATGACTTTTTACGCTATATCTGTTTTTAGAAAGAGACAAAAATACAATTTGTTGTGGACACTCGGAGTGCGTGACTGAGAGACGGCTGAAGAAGTGGGGCAGCCAGCCTTGCATTCGTCTAGTCAATATGGTGGCTGGCACAACCTATTTACAGGTAAAAATATCTATGTTTTATACACATTGTACAAACTGGAGAACAATACAGTGTATAAATAATATAACAGACAGACACGTTTAAAATAGCTTTACGATTCGATGTCAAAGCTTTGAGGCTTTCGCCATATAAATAAATTGATTGAACCGTTAAACAGGAGCTTACAATATATTAAACGGATATTATATTTTCACCATTGAAGCCGAAGTTTTAACAGGTGTCGATCTCATTGCTACTGAATAATTAAATGCTGTCCCAATCTAATCGGACACGATCCTTTTGACCTTCTAACAGAAAGGACTAAGCTGTCCTATAAATATATTTATTGCTCACCAACTCTAGACAGACAGCTATAAATTATTATTGACAGTTGTCACCAGTAAAGTTAGTTTGAAGACAATTAAAACTATTCACAAGCTCAAACCTGCCTGCAGTGTAGAAGTTTGGACCGCGAGGTATTAATATTTAATGTTAGCCACATTTCGGTACCAGATAATTTCGAGTTGTAAATACTAAGCATCGTTTGCAAATTGTATGTACAGTGCCTTCAACAAAACTATGCATTGAAGATCGATAGCATTAATGGAATTTCATAAATCTTGTACTACAATAATTGAAATACACCAAAGCGTTTTGTATTAGAATAGAGGGCTAGACCTTTATCATATATGTTTTCATCCGAAATATATGTCACGAAAGATAGTTAAATCTGTGGAAAAAAATATTTACATCTTAACAAAATCAACCTGGCCACGAAGAAAATTTATTCAAAATGTAAGTCCACTGCCTACAATAAATACCTACCGTGACCCGCAGTTATATATAAGCCCTAGTCTAAACATTTTGTTTACTATCCGAGACAAAAAGCATGGTAATAAAACAAAAGAAGTAACAACAGCCGACAAAGCAAAATAGGTAAACGTTAATTGCTAATGAACTTTTACAAGTAGATACTTAAGTATTGGAAGGGGACTGTTTACTGCCTCATTGGTGTTTCTCTCGACGTGTGATCGTAAATTTTTTACGTCACGATTGAATGGTCCGCCCTTAACTAAAACAGGGCATAAACTTTCATGATTCCATTTTATGGTACCATTCGTGTTCATTTTATAAATGATGCGCTCTTCTATTGACGTTTTATCCTTTGTTTTATGTCATAGTGTTATCAATTTTCACTTTTTTCCTCTTCGACGTCGTTACTTCGAACACGATCATTGTTATTTTGCTATATTTTTCGAAGTTGTAAATAAATAAGATCGTGATTCAAGTTCTCATCGGCACAAAATCTTTTTCTTTCTCAAAAGTATTTTCTTTGTAAATGGATTGGCCATCAGATGAGACATTTTACCAGATGTCGGCCGGAAAAAGGTAGATATCACGTCTTCGGTTTATTACACGTCCGTTAGGTTGCTTTCCGTGACCCTGTGTTCCGATATACGTGTCCGATTGACTGGACGCGCCGGCCCGGTGGCCCGTCTCCGAGATCGGTCGTCACACGGTTGCAGAATCCTCTGTACAATGTAAAATTCAAACGTGTTAAGATGCAAACATCCGATATCTCAATCACGTAATGCACCAAAAACATACAGAGAAATCGGTTTTAAATATCAAACTGCATAAAAACAATGCTTACCAAACCAAAATGCCACCCAGACTTAAGCTCGTCACTAAATTCGATTAGAAAATAATATTTATGTATTAAAAATCTCAGGAAACTACAAAATTCTTTGTTAAAGACTTGGCACATACATTCAAAAGTAAATCTATAGTTTTTTATTTTGCTGGGTGTTGTGAAAGCCCGTCGCAGTTCGGGCATGAAAGCTGTTTTAAATATTGCGTCCCTATTTACCCCACTAAAGCCCGCTTACACAATACATTACCTAAAATGTGAATTACTTTAGGGAAATCATACTTTCTCTACCGGGATATAAGTACGGTACCGTTTAATCGGGTAAGAAAGTCAAGCCACCGCGAAGTATATAGGTAACTGCTCTTAATTGTTAACATTGGTGTTCTGAAATTATTTAACAAAATAATAGAAAAACGGTCCCTAATTTTACAACAATCTATCAGCGAAAGATCGCTCTTAACGGGTTTAATTGACATGAAGATTTATTAAACACGTCTTTTAGATTACAAATAAAATACTTATGGAACTCTGTTAGGTGAAAATATAATTATGTCTTGCCTAAAAGTGTAAAACGAGTAGTCCATCTCTAATGTATGGTAGGTAGTTATAATAATTATTATTTAATATAAAAAAGTCAACGAATTGACGCCTATAAAAGGCACGACCGGACGCTGCTCGCTGATGCGAAAACAAATTAATTGCTATCGGTTACGTTCCAGGGTCGTAATTGCTTTGTTCTCTCGCGAGCCAATCGATCAAGTGAGAAAAATTAATTGAAATGCTTGACAAACCTATAGACGTCACCGGAGAGCCTCTCGATTCTTTTATCGGAATTTTTTGAAACTCAATCAATGAGCGTCGTAATGAACAATGTTGCCGGAAAAGTAATTATAAGAAAATTAATCATTTTCCGACGCAGCCCGTTTTTGGACTATTGTGTAATTAAAATTAGACAGAAAGGCGAGCTTTAGGTTAAAGACACTTATCAAAATTAGAAAGGATAAATACTTACCTATACAATCGATCAAAGCTGCTTTATTGATTGCGCCTAGAAGTATTTTGATTTAGGTATAAATAAGGTGATGGTAAGTTTTCGTTAGTTATAGAAACCCTGTAAATTATTTAATCTTGCCTGAGATAATCATGTTTGTAAGATCCAACATTCAACTAAATAGGAATGAGGATTTAGAGACGATGTGCATGTTTGTGCCGTTTGGGGTTGAGATTTTAAGACCGTGGGGACCGGCCGCTCTCGATCATATAGGGATCTGGCCAAACGTTTTGTGGAGGCGACTGGTGACCGAAATGTTGGCGTCTTTGGCAAAAAATTAGCATTGCCATTTAACGTACCAATGCTGGCAGAATTCTGGCCGCGTTTCCTTCCACCAAGGGGCTTTTAGATTCGTTTTTAGTTTATATTTTATGTGTACCTATTGTAATAACTTGTGTAAACACTTAAGTATTGTGATGTTTGACAATAATCTTAAAACTTAATTAGCACAAAAATGCTACAAAATTTCAGAATTTCTTATTGATAAAAATGTTCTGATATTAAAGTAGACTAAAAATTTATCGTAATATCGAAACTAGGAGCTAGAAAAATAAATAATTAATAATAACAACTAATATAGGTAGCAATTACCACGTTTTATTCTTTATTTAATTATCTAGGTATAGAATTAGCGATTTTTATTTTTGTCAATATTGGTTCAAGAAAAAAAAAGTGTTTACTTGAACTAAACTAATTAAAAAACTTCACTCTAGTACGCCGTACCTGGCAAGGAAATTAGATACGTTTCCAGTTGTACGACCCTGTTTGCTACTTTGTATAATTATATATATATAAATGTATAAGTAAATTATTTGAAATAAATTATTCCAGAAGGTCCGGTTGGAAGCGGCCTTTTTGGAGATCAATGGGGGAGGCCTATGTCCAGCAGTGGACGTCCTACGGCTGAAATGATGATGATCATGATGGATAAATAATTCCAAAAAATCTGATTAGCAACATGTGGGCGATTTAGAAAAGCAATTTAGTTACTTTAACAAACTGATATCGAAGCCGAGCTTCTCACACAGTTATGTACATACATAAACGATTGGTTACTTACGCAAATCGCTCGTTGAATATGCAACACCTAGTTTAGGAGCTCAGTAAGCACATGCTTAGACTATTAAGATGCGGTGTATCTGTTTAGAATCGTTCAATTCTGTTCCCTGAAGCAAGTCAACATCATAACTGTATACCATTGTTTACGGTGTATCAGATTCTCCAGTATCAAAGAGAAAATTAATGACATATTTTATAAATGAACTAATTGTTATTGTTTATGTCTATCGTGATCGTGATTTACTTTTATAGCTCTAGAGTCATAAATAATGTACCATTTGTTTGTATTCTCTATTAAGATTCTCTTAAGCTCTTTTTGTGTTATTCTATATTGTCTCCATTAATCGAGAGTTTTGTACGTAACTACATAAGAACACTGGTTGTACAATTATTAATAGTAGGTAAGTAATCTGCATTATATGTATGACGGAGCGTAGGTAGGCCTCCCACTATATGGACCGACGGCATTGTGAGAGTCGCGGGCATCCAGTGGATGCAAAAGGCAGGCTGTTGTTCAGTGTGTAGGTTAAAGGGGGAGGCCTACGTTCAGCAGTGGACATCCTCTGGATGATGAGGATTATGATGAATCTTCACTAAAATAAACGTTACCTTACCATGTAATGAATTAGCTTTGATACCTGTCGCTTGGCTGTGGCTTTGCATTTTTTTCAAGTACTAGGAGCAGGTTATGGTTTCGCATCCGTGGATAGTCTCTCAAGGACCGTTTATTTTTCCATGATAAAAAGGACTATTTCAATCTTTGGTCTTTGACCTAGTTATTTATGCAAAACACACGTTGCCCTGTTGCTGTGTAAGAGAGGAAAAAATAAACCAACAAACACACTTTCGAATTTATAATATTACTAGCTGAATCCCGCGGTTTTCCAGTTTATCTGCATTTTATGGGGAAAAAGTGTCATGGCTTATGACAACACACATTGACATTGTTTGTACACCATCATCCTACTAAATTTCATAATGATAAGCTGAGCCATTTCGTCGTAAAAAGCGAGCAAACAGACAGAGAGACCGTTACTTTAGTTTTTATACTATTAGTTAGGATTAGGATTAGTAGTAAGATGATAATGAAGATGATGATGAAGATGGTGGCGATAGGATGGGTTTCTACCTGTGAATTATTTAAGTTGACATTTTACTGTCAAATTGATAGTAATTGGAGCACCCAAAAGAAAAAAATAGATTGCTGCTCTAAATTACATTAAAAAAAAGTTATACAGAACCTGTTTTTTATTTCGTACAAAAAAGTTATTATCTATACTAATATTATAAAGAGGAAAGATTTGTTTGTTTGTTTGCATTGAATAGGCTCCGAAACTACTGAACCGATTTAAAAAAAATATTTCGCTGTTGGGAAGCTACACTATCCCCGGGTGACATCATGCTATATTATATTTACAAAAAAAATAGCGATCCTTACTAAAACTCCAATAATGTAACCCAGGGTGTTAAAAAATAAGCGACGATTTAATTTCGCACGTTTGTCGGTTCTAAGACTAGACAACGTCTGTCAGGTCAGTTAGTATGTAATAAGAAGCGCAGTGTTTTTAAGATTAGAATGGAAGCCACATCTACACTCAATTTTATCTATATCGAAGTCGTTACGGTGTTAATACCACTTAATACAAATACATATTAGTACAAGCACTATTACATTTTTTATACAAACACACACATTTGAGAGTAAAGCGTGTGTATAATAATCGCACCCAACACAAACTTGTACGTGAAATTTTTCAGTGTGATGAGATTTCAAATGTGGATAACTACATTACTATTGCGATCTATAATATATCATCATATATAGCAATAAACGATGTATTAAGTATGATCGAAGCTTCAGACCGGTTTCAATATGAAAACAACATTAATACCGTAGAAACTTCCACTCTGACTACGTCGGCATGAGCTTGTAGAGTAAATGCAGTTTCATATAGGATCCGAAGGTTTCTTGGGTGGGTAAGGCAGAAGGGGGAAGCTCCACGGAAAATCCAATTAGTTGGATAAACATCCGATTATACTACACACTCGAGATAAGCTCTATTTACCTATTGAACATTGAACACACTGATAAATTAAGTTTTAGCATAAATTGTTTGCGTCTCTGTCACCGAGGTCGAGCTTTGTTTATGGGTGCAATAACACTGTCGTCATCTTGTTAACATTTAGTTCTGACAAAGCGTCTTCAATAAAGTAATTCAATTTGTTTAACCTTCATTATTTATTATTTGTATCCATGAATGTTGTAGTTTTTTTTTAATAAAACAGGCTTTTAGGTTTCTGCCATATTGAATTTAGTGTGACGTCATTTTATCTTTCGTATTCTTCTCAACAAACCTTTTCATTTGATACCCATATCATGGGGGTACAGTGCATAAAAATAACTGGTCCGCCATCTTTAGGGCTATATTGGATTTATAATGACCTCACTTAGCTAACCATGCATTGTCAATTTTCATCCAAACTAAACGTGTATCCAAAATTTCAGCTCAATCGATTCCCATAATAGTTTTAAAATTCAGTTGCAAGATTTGATCCATACTAACAAGGCAAGTTAAATAGAAGATTGTAAAAAGCCTTACATAGGTAAGTGCACAAGTACCTACGACTATACTCGTTCTTTGAATACCACTACGCATTTAGAGTAAAAGAAATTCACATTACGCAAAGAAAAATTGCAATGATTAATAGTCAGCAAATCGAACCACTATCAGATATTCGAGCTCATTCTTATGTTATTCTTGTTCTCGTAGACCCGCATGGAGCGTTAGACCCTCGTCAGGTTTTACCAAGATGTAATTCAATCTAGGCCTCCCCATCAATCTGTGAGTTCTCACGCATATATTTCTGTTGATTTGACAAATGAGAAGGGTGGCGGTGAGATAGGAAACCATCCGATAAAATATAACCATCGGTTTGTAAGTAGCCATTTCCATGTTTGTTTTATAAAAAATATACCTTTCTTTATCTGAATCTTTAAGTATTTGTTTCCTTCATTATTATCATAATGTTTTGTATGATATTATTCAATTATTGATTCAATAACTCTCGGGCTTGAGTGACTTGAGTGACTTGACTTGAGTGACTTTTGTAGCTATATTTGAGAAAAAATATATTTCTACAAGCCTCGATAACAATTAGACATTAGTGAACTCAAGGTATGTGATAAATGTGGATTTGGGATGAGTTGCTTATGGAGAATAAAATATAATAAATACTTGTAAAAAAAAAAAGTTCAACGTGTAATAATTGCAAACATCTAAGATACCATAGTTTTTTATGTTGCTACAATAGTCAAAAAAATATCACGACAGTTACGAATCAATAGTAGAGCTGATTTCAGTTCATGTAGTAGTTTTACGTAATTATTTTACACTAATATTATAAAGAGGAAAGATTTGATTGTTTGTTTGTTTGTTTGCATTGAATAGGCTCCGAAACTACTGAACCGATTTAATAAATTCTTTCATTGTTTCCCGGAAGCTACACACTATCCCCGGGTGACATAGGCTATATTATGTTTAAAAAAATAGGGATCCTTACTAAAACTCCAATAATGTAACCCAAGGGGTAAAAAAATAAGATTTTCAATTTTAACTTTGCGTGTTTGACTGTTCTAAGACAGGACAACGTCTGTCAGGTCAGCTAGTTTCACATAAAGTAAACACTTAACTGATTTTATATGTATGATTTTACATTATTTGAATATTAAAAAACACAAGATATAATCTATTAAAAGTTCAATGTGTAACAAACCGAAAACGAAAAGTTTTTATTATTTTGTTTATACGTATAATTTTGTGACATTTTTTGTTGTTATTTTGTAAAATTGCTGTGTAGGTATTTCGTTCTTTAGATATTTTTTTATTTCCTGCTTATAATATTCACTTGCAGTTCGTTCAAACGTTCAGTCACAAATAAACATACTTGTTAAATAAGATATGTGCACGGAAAATCTTTTCAATAGTCTAACATCATATGAATATTTATCACTGCTGGCTTCCCGCGTCGATGTGTTGTTCACACACATGCTCGAGCAGTGCGCATCATGAACATCTCTCCTGATTAATTTGTCTCACTAATGAATATGCATTTCCTAGATCAACAGCCGAATCAAAATTTACTCCTGCTGCAAGACTTCAGAGAACGTTGGTTAGCATATTTATTCTTTATTAATTGCGTATACCACCCACAAGATGGACAAACGATCTAAAAGAGACCGCAGGGAAACGCTGAATGCAGGCCGCTTCCAACCGGCCTTTTTGGAGATCGATGGGGGAGGCTTATGTCCAGCAGTGGAAATATCCTATGGATGAAATGATGAATAGCGTATAAATATGAACACTTTCTTCTACAAAAAAATTTCATTTCATAAATTTAATTTCATTTAAAAGCTTAGTTTACAAGTTTTAAGAGTACATTGTATTATAGACATATGTACCTCATTTGCCCTGCATAAAGGATGCAGCAATAGTTTATGTTGTGGCTGGTCACAAATCAGACCAAGGACATAAATATACATCTTATACACTACTTTTATTACAATTAAGTGTTGCAATTATTGGCCCATCCTCTTTCTCTGAGAGAAGGTCCGTGTCCCAGCAGTGGGAACATGATAATAACGATGATTGAAATTATTCCAGGTGATGCTGTTCATTGTCTACCCGTAAAAGTTTAAGGAAGTAGTTTTTTTTTTTTATTGTATATAGTTTAATTGGTGTAAATCTACCAAATTGAAGTCTGGTAGCTTTCCAACACGGGAACTTGATTAGACATGATGACTAATAATTTTTATTACCTCATAAAAAAGCTGATCATAAATAGAGCACATCAACAAAAACCAAATAAAAATTAGTTCAAAAATAAATAAGCATTTTAATTTCATGCTAGACAGAGAGCGCACTATACTGAGCCGTGAGTCACGGCTCAGGAGCGCCATACAAATGCTATACTAACACACGCTTTGCGAGAAAGGGATAGAACATCCCCTCTCTATCCCCACCTAAAACTTTACATACTCATATCTCAGAGATTTATCAGCCAATTCAAATATTTTTTTCAGTATGTGTGATGTATTTAGTTATATTCATCGCTAAGCCGGTTATTTGTAATAAATTAAACATTAGGACACATGCCTATTCTAGTAAGTAATCGATTTTATAATGATTTATGTAGTAGTATTCCTTTTTTCGTTGAGACTATGTACATTTAATGTTTAATTTTGACCTTTCGAAAGTGTACTTGTGTTTGTACCCAATTGAAATAAAGATACTGAACTGAACTGAAGTGTCAACTCTAAATTCTATGTCCACTGGTCCATTCAAATTTAAAAAGCGACAAAATAACTTCATGACTCATCTCAGAGCGTTTAAAAAGGTTTTGTATTAACATCTCTCCGGGCTGGCAAGGCTTCGACTGTGCCACTAGTGTTACAGATGTCCAGTAGATGATGGTTACAAAAATGAAATGAAATTAAAAATGTTTATTTATTGCAAATATACATACCATACATGTTAGAAAATATACAAGAAATGAAACTTTAATTAGTACATAGTACATACATTGCAGAGAAGTTTTTGTAAATTTAGAAGTACATTACTACCAGTTTCCTCACTAGGCAAAGCATGTATCGAAGAATCCTGTTAGGCGTCATCATCAGGCGGACTGTTCACTTGTTTCCCGGTTTTAAAACAAAAGTTGTCGTAGTCTGTATGATGGTGATCTAGAGATGTGGTAGGTGGTGTGGTTTGGTAAATAGCCCAAAGTTACGTCAGTTAACCCAATTTTCAACTCGCATGGTTTGAGTGCATTGAAATATAGTGGCTTTGCGTACCTCATATGCAGAACAAACACGCGTAAAAACTTCAAACAGTTGCACAGCAGGTTCATAACCTCCCTCGGAAATTACGCAACTCGCCCTCATTACTGTGGCCGCCCATCCGTGGATGATACGAGGGTAAGGGCCCTGGGCCTACAAGCACAGTGCGCACCCTAGCCTGGGCCTGCGTACTGTCTATAAGCACACGCACATGCTTCTTAATGCTTGCCACAATATGTGACATTGCCGCATGCTTTCTTGTAGGGTGAGGTGAGATTATTCCGTGATACGGGTTAAGTTGTGATATTTTTTTTAAAGTTTGACGTGAAGTTTGCTGCAAACGTTATGTAACTGAAGTTCATACTACCATCTTGCTCACTCTTAAGAGTGCGTATAAAGCGAGGAAAATTTCTGATTTCACCCGCGCGTCTCGCATCACCCGCATTAGTGAGAAACACAACCACGGCAGCGCGGCAGTCGCGCGCAGCTCCAGTATACATAACTTGCGTAGTCGAACTCGTCATGCGGCAAGGAGTAATAAACACAGGATAAGCATAATGTTGGCGTTTTGGCGATTAGCTGGGTTCGGTCGCGGCGCGCAAAACCGTAAATTGTTTATTTCAATTTTCAATATTGTGTTTGTTGTTTATTTTTAAACTTAATTTTTAAGTTTTCTACAATATAAATATAAAATTAATAAATTATATAAATTAAATTGAAATTGCCTAAATTAATTTTCAAATTAAAATTTTACGCTGGAGACAGAGAGTCAGAGATCGTTAAACATTAAATCAAACTAAACTAAACTAATGCTATGCTATGCTACGCTACGCTATGCTATACTATACTAAACGAAACACGCAAAACGAAATACCCGAAAGCCCGTTGGTCCAGTTGGTAGTGAACCTACCTTCTGAGCTTCGGGCGTGGGTTCGATTCCCACCTAGGACAAAATTAATGTGATGAACATTTTGTGTTTGTTCTACGAGTATTCCTGGTTGTTAATATCTATTTAAGTATGATTAATTTAATTTAATTTAATGCAATGCAATTCAATTCCATTCAATTTAATTTACTAAATAATATCATCATCATCCTTCACAGAACCTTCCTCATTATTTGAAGTCGACCTAATATACCTACTGTTTGACCTACCAGTACCTACCCGAGCCAACCCGGCCGGTCTAACAGTAGGTATTACTACTTACCTTTTTATCCGACTTCAAATAAGGAGGAAGGTTCTCAATGCAACTTGTATAATCTTAGTGTCTCTGTCTACTTGGTCCACAGTGTTGCACAGCAGTGTTGTAAAGCAGTGTTGTAAAGCAGTGTTGCACCGCAGTGTTGCACCGCACTGTTGCACCGCAGTGTGGCAACGCAGTGTTGCAACGCAGTGTTGCAACGCAGTGTTGCACCGCAGTGTTGCAACGCAACGCAGTGTTGCAATGCAGTGTTGCAACGCAGTGTTGCAACGCAGCTTAGTGTTACACCGCACTGTTGCACCGCAGTGTTGCAACGCAGTGTTGCAACGCAGTGTTGCAACGCAGTGTTGCATCGCAGTGTTGCGCCGCAGTGTTGCATCGCACTGTTGCGCCGCAGTTTTGCAACGCAGTGTTGCAACGCAGTGTTGCACCGCAGTGTTGCAACGCAGTGTTGCAACGCAGTGTTGCATCGCAGTGTTGCGCCGCAGTGTTGCAACGCAGTGTTGCATCGCACAGTTGCGCCGCAGTGTTGCAACGCAGTGTTGCAACGCAGTATTGCAACGCAGTGTTGCAACGCAGTGTTGCACCGCAGTGTTGCAACGCAACGCAGTGTTGCACCGCAGTGTTGCAACGCAGTGTTGCAACGCAGTGTTGCATCGCACTGTTGCACCGCAGTGTTGCAACGCAGCGTTGCAACGCAGTGTTGCAACGCAGTATTGCACCGCAGTGTTGCAACGCAGTGTTGCATCGCACTGTTGCGCCGCAGTGTTGCAACGCAGTGTTGCAACGCAGTGTTGCAACGCAACGCGGTGTTGCACCGCGCTGTTGCAACGCAGTGTTGCAACGCAGTGTTGCAACGCAGTGTTGCAACGCAGTGTTGCAACGCAGTGTTGCGCCGCAGTGTTGCAACGCAGTGTTGCAACGCAGTGTTGCAACGCAACGCGGTGTTGCACCGCGCTGTTGCAACGCAGTGTTGCAACGCAGTGTTGCAACGCAGTGTTGCAACGCAGTGTTGCAACGCAACGCGGTGTTGCACCGCGCTGTTGCAACGCAGTGTTGCAACGCAGTGTTGCAACGCAGTGTTGCAACGCAGTGTTGCAGCGCAGTGTTGCAACGCAGTGTTGGAACGTAGTGTTGCACCGCAGTGTTGCAACGCAGTGTTGCAACGCAGTGTTGCAACGCAGTGTTGCAACGCAGTGTTGCAACGCAGTGTTGCAGCGCAGTGTTGCAACGCAGTGTTGGAACGTAGTGTTGCAACGCAGTGTTGCATCGCACTGTTGCGCCGCAGTGTTGCAACGCAGTGTTGCAACGCAACGCAGTGTTGCACCGCACTGTTGCACCGCAGTGTTGCAACGCAGTGTTGCAACGCAGTGTTGCAACGCAACGCGGTATTGCAACGCAGTGTTGCAACGCAGTGTTGCAACGCAGTGCTGCAACGCAGTGTTGCGCCGCAGTGTTGCAACGCAGTGTTGCAACGCAACGCAGTGTTACACCGCACTGTTGCACCGCAGTGTTGCAACGCAGTGTTGCAACGCAGTGTTGCAACGCAGTGTTGCAGCGCAGTGTTGCAACGCAGTGTTGCAACGCAGTGTTGCATCGCAGTGTTGCAGCGCAGTGTTGCATCGCAGTGTTGCGCCGCAGTGTTGCAACGCAGTGTTGCAACGCAGTGTTGCAACGCAGTGTTGCAACGCAGTGTTGCACCGCAGTGTTGCAACGCATTGTTGCAACGCAGTGTTGCAACGCAGTGTTGCAACGCAGTGTTGCATCGCACTGTTGCGCCGCAGTGTTGCAATGCAGTGTTGCAACGCTGTGTTGCAACGCAGTTTTGCAATGCAATGTTGCAACGCAGTGTTGCAACGCAGTTTTGAAACGTAGTGTTGCATCGCACTGTTGCACCGCAGTGTCACAACGCAGAGTCGCAACGCACTGTTGCGCTGCAGTGTTGCAACGCAGTGTTGCAACGCATTGTTGCACCGCAGTGGTGGACCGCAGTGGAGGACCGCAATTCAACCAGTATAAAAAAAAATATACTGGTTGAATTGAAGGTACTCTAAGGTAAATGAGAACCTTCCTCCTTATTTGAAGTCGGATAAAAAGGTAAGTAGTATTTGACTTTGACTAAGGTAAGTAGTCCCGCTAGTGTATTGTGCATTTCCCCTTACCAGCACATACCCAAGCCAACCCAACTGGTCAAACAGTAGTAACAGTACTTATGTTTTTAACCGACTTCAAAGAAGGAGGAAGGTTCTCAATTCGACTAGTATTTTTAATACCGGTCGAATTGAGAACCTTCCCTCTGTTTTGAAGTCGGTTAAAAACATAAGTACCTATTGTTTGACTTTCCATATTTCCATTTTTTTTTTATTACAAGCAGTTTTTTTGCTTCCATTTATTACCAAGCTATTTTTTGTCGGTTAAAATTGAGAACCTTCCTCGTTTTGCAGAAAGCCGCTTCTAGTAAAAACGTGAGAAAATGTGGATGGAACTCTTAAGTCAAATTAACCATCACATTAATTTAAATGATTTTTAATTTTAATTTTATAAAATTATAATGAACTTAAATTATTTTATATTATCTTTTAATTTTATCTTTCTGACTCTCTCTCTGCTTCTCTCCGTCTCTCTCTCTCTCTCTTTCTCTCTCTCTGTCTGTTTGTCTGTCACAAAGAAACACTCCGACTCTAATAGTTATATTACTGAGCATACATAATAATGGATGCGTTACGGCCTAGTCATATCCATTTTTTTTGTATCTATGTTATTTTTTCGTAGTAGCTTTACCTAGTCTGTGCTCTAAGGTCATTGGCACCACTTGGTTGCCGCGTCAAGTGGTCGCGTTCGAGCCATCGATTTTTTATATTATCCTTTGTTTGAAAATACAGTAGGTGTTGATATAATCGTACTCGGAAGATAAAACCAAGGCGAAAAGCAAGCGCGTGCGTCCTTCCCCGTTGAGGCACAGTGCGGTACTGAGGTTGAACGGAGCATGTTTCGCTATTTAGATGCAAAGCGCAACAGAATAAGACTGAATATCGGACTTACCGTTTGACCGAATAGTTGCTTAGAACTAAAGGACGTAAGTCTCAAATCGAATATAATTTATTATGAGAGTACTAATTAATCTAGGTAAATTTTGTCTTAACACTGGAAAACAAACTATATTTTCCTTCGGTGAGTATTTATTTTAGATATGTAACTGAAGTACTTTCCAAGTAAAATCAAAAAAATTAGCAAAAAGGCACTATTTTCAAAACATTAAAGTATCGAGTAAATATCTTGCTATTATGTTTCTGTCTTAATGGCGGAAAAAACATGAATTGAAAAATCATATGTATCAATTATTACGCTGATAGGATATTTGGTTTAGTTATAATATCATGGCAAATTAGCATAAAATTTCGGATGCCCCCTCTTAAGTGCATCCCTATCCGCGTTTTCACTTCAATTCCGAAACAGGCAAATAAGTTACAATCGTTTTTTTAACACAATTTAACCTGTATCACGGAAAAACCTCCCCTTAATATATCTACTATGACACAGTAGAATATCTTGCTATACATTTATTTGGCTGCAATAATGAGTGCAGTTTTTTATATTAGATCAGATTAGATTTATATTTTATTAGACTAGTAGGCCGCCCCAGCTTCGCACGGGTATAGATATATAGCCTATATCAACCGGGGATAGCGTAGCTTCCCATCAGTGAAAGAATTTTTCAAATCGGTTCAGTAGTTTCTGAGCCTATTCAATGCAAACAAACAAACAAACAATCAAATCTTTCCTCTTTATAATTGTAGTATAGATAGTATAGATTATATTTAGGTTAAGCGTTTGACCACAACTTACGTAATGCTAAGTGATGGTGTGATCGAAGATGGTATACACATTTAGTCTGGAATGGGATCTGGCTCTCAAGCGAGTCTGCCAAAACACTCGGTAAGTGCATGCCGTGTACTCGAAAGTACCCTACCATCATGCAAATTAAATGTCCTTTAAGCTAACATCATTGTGTTACCTTTTGTGAATCCATAGGCCATAGCTTGTAAATATATTTTGTGAAAGGTTGAAGTAGGTGTGAAAGGTGGTAGTATGTATGCATTTTAATGCAATCAATTTCGATTAAATATGTTATGACTGTGTTATGACTACTTTTTTGCTGATGGTAAAAAGAGTGAGAATGAAACATGGGCATTTTAGATAAAAACGGGTTGTTAGAGGTTTTTGATTATGACACTGAGCTTTAAAAGCTCAGTGGATTATGACCGTAGGTCTCTTTGATAGAAAGTTAAACGTCGTTTTTATGAAAAGATCAAATTAAAGTCAGTTTATTGAGTACGTATTTAAAAGGTGAAAAACATCTTTCAATTAATTTCACCCCATTTCAAAGTTAATTGCTTTTTGCTTTTCTTCTTTCAGCGGAAGTTTCACCGGTCAAGTCATAATTTCTTCAACGTAACTTTTGAACAGTCAGCTCGAATATCATTCAGCAATTTTATTCAACGAAGTTATCTATACTTCTATACTTATAATATTATAAAGAGGAAAGATTTGATTGTTTGTTTGTTTGTTTGCATTGAATAGGCTCCGAAACTACTGAACCGATTTGAAAAATTCTTTCGCTGTTGGGAAGCTGCACTATCCCCGGGTGACATAGGCTATAATCTATACACGTGCGAAGCTGGGGCGGACCGCTAGTCTTATATAAAACACTAAGTAGGTAAAACATTGTGAAAAAAAATTAAACCCTTTCATTCTGGCGGATTTATTACAAAACAAACAGAACATTGTGTTTGTGTCCCATTTCACAGTTACTTTTTGTTTGTAGAGTTTCAAAATGAGCTCCCTTGTCGGTTGATGCTAAAAATATTACAGAATCACATTTTATGCGAGTAAAACGGAAAGTTGTATGTGCCAGCGGCGAGTGCGGCGTGGCCGTCGGTAGAGCTGGCGTTTCGTGCAGTCGTTAGGTGAGTTTTATTTACACGAGCTACGAAAATACGCGAGGGGGTATTGAGCGTGCCGCGAGCCTTGCCTAATGTGTTATTATGTGAAATAAAAAGCGCCGCAACGAGACAGACTCACTGCGACGACCATGCTTCCAGCTTAAGACAAGGTTTCTTTCAAGCGAAGCTTAATATTTGTGAAAATTTTGTAGTGGTTGGGCTCTTTGGATCGCAATGTCAAGAAGGCGTATCTTGGAGTTCCCAAAGGCCACCATCCATGGGCCAGCCTTAAAAAAGCAGTGGTCGGTACACACCGCAGTGCGACCGGCTCCATTCATTTAGAGCACTGTATTTCTCACTATGGTGCGAACTAATTGCGGTGAGAATCGCTGCATTACCCGGCCTAGATATTTGCTGGAAAGATCGGGTTAAAGAGCTTTATTTTCTCAACAAGAAATTTACAATTTCACTTATGTGAGAAATTAAATTAATTTAGTAACTAATGCTTCCACATGTTGGTAAACTTAAATAAACTAAAATAATAATAATAATATGTTTAACAGTATCACAAACACAAGCACTAACTAACATTATTATATTGTATAATAGTTTATTTTATTTTATTTTGTTTTGTATCTACCCTACATTTTTAAGATGATGCCGTAGAGTTGGACTTAAACGAGCTCTAAGTCGCCGACTGGCGAGGAACCGTACGAAACCGGGACCGATGGCGTTCTCTTGTGTCGAAAGCCAAGATCACTTCGGGTCGCTGCGAAATATGCGCCTATGTTTCGGACTGAAAATAAGGTTTCCAGTGAAATTAGATAGATCGATAGATACACTCTTTATTGTTTACACCACAAATTACATAGTACACATAATAAAATAAAAAATACTCGACATATAGAAATTTAACATTATAAACAGACATTAAAACAACAATATATAGGTACATTTAAAAAAACCTCAATATTACGATTTCAGTGCAAGTTGAAGTTGTAAATTCTGGATGGCACTGAACTGTTATGAGCAAGCGAGACGCTTACCACCAGGCGAGCGACTTGCTCGTCTTGTAACTCAGCTGTATAAAAAACAACAAAACATTTTTAGGGAGGATGCGATCTCATCATCATCATAGTCAGCCTATATTGGTCCACTGCTGGACATAGGCCTCTCCAAATCATCCCACCGCAGATCTTTCATCTCGGTAGTAATGGAACTTAGTTATGGAACTTAATCCAGGAACTTGTATACTGACAAAGCTGAATAAACTAAATCAACCATTTACCTTTTTTGTAGTATTTTAATAGGGCAAGTGGCAAATATTTCAGGCTTCAAATTAAATGCGCTTTCCTTGTTGGTATCTCCTGTCGCAAGTCGCTCGTTTCGGAACCCCACTCTATTCAATGTCTTGCGACCCGCGGCCTGACTTATCGACGTCTGCATGCGCTCGCACTTAATTAAAATATATGGCCGCCACTTAAGAATTCTTTCTTAGGGAATCGATATTCTTTCGGACCAAATGGAAATTTATACACGTTTTAGTAACGATTTATTACACTTTCTGTGCCTGATTATTATTACTGGATAGTGACCATTAACACTATTTCTTTTTGTACAAATGAAAGTCATTTACACACTTTTTAAAAGTAGTTAAAGCACAAAGTACACATTGCAGTCTGTATTTGTAATAAATAAATCATGTTCATTTTTAATCATTTTATAAAAGGCTTGCGTTTATTCGCCAACTCACCTGATGTTAAGCGACGATGTGGTTTACGATGGAGCACGCTTGCCTAGAAGAAACCGATTTACTCTTGATTTGAAGACACCCAGATTGTAACTATTGGGGAACACACATTGAGGCAGCGCATTTCACAGACTAGCAGTTCGCACAATAAAAGTGGAATCAAAGCGCTTCGTTCAGGTTATCGGAATATCAACCATAAAACGCTGTCGATTTTTTGTGCTCACTCTGAACATCCGATAGATAAATGGACAGGAGGGAATTACATGATGCAGAGCCGATGCACACTCCATTCGCATCTCACATTCCATTGCCACAATGTTTTATCTCTTAACAACAACACAAAGTTGCAACATCGGCGCAAAGTTGCTTGTCTATCGGTTTTTTATCGGATACAATAAAATTAAGGATAGCTTATCTTTTTTATCTTTTAACTTTCAAACCACTACAAAAGTTACCCACCCTGCAATTTTTGATAGATTATTATCTGACTTACTTAGAAACGTTATTTAAGTTAATGAAGGTAAAAGTGTTATAGACAATTCAAAAATGAAGAAGAAGACGTAGACGTCCACTGCTGAACATAAGCCTCCCCCTTAGAACGCCACACTGAACGACAGCCTACCATTTGCATCCACTGGCGCGACTCCGCGCCTGTGTCTGACTCCGCGCCGCGCCAGTCCGCGACTCTCATGATGTCGTCGGTCCATCTAGTGAGAGGCCAACCTACGCTGTCTCTTCCAGTTCATGAACCTTTCTTGCCCATCGGTTATCAGTTTTTCGAGTGATGTGGTCTGCCCATTGCTACTTCAACTTGCAAATTTTAGCAGCTAATAAAAATACTTTTATGTTAAACAATGCTTCAACTTCTCGCTGACTGTCTTCTCATATGCAAAAATGAAACAAAGCCACTTTAAGCATAGATTTACTTATGTTTTAAATGTTTTTAAATTTAGGTAAAAACAGCTACCTACCGCTCGACATTTCGACTATGTTACAATGGTCGTGGTCACGAGCTGACTGAAAATTGCGGGTGAGTCCGGTGACAAGAGTGGGTGTTTTGTTCTTCTGCGACACACAACACTGACTGTATCGGTAAATGTCCTAGCACCTGCACCGCGGTTTGTACACTTGCTTACTATGGGATTCCACGACGCCGTTAATTTAAATCCATCTTCCCGGTTGAAATTGCGATGTTTTCTAATTTCAACCGCTATTAGATTTACTTAGCTAATTAGCTTAATCTCTTCTTTTCCCTATCTATAGCAGCACAAGTCGGAGAACGTATGAATAGCATCTCTACTCAGTCGAAATGCAACCGGTTTGAACCAGCCGGTTTGTGCGAACCGCTTGGGAGAATACTTTGCCACTGTCCTTGTTTCCTGATAACTATAAACTGGGATCTTCAAGGCCAGAGTGAAGAAGTACCTTTAATGTGCTCTATCTTCAGCCAAAACTCATCGATCCCTGTCCATCAGGTGAGTTGGTGGCCAAACGTGGTCTACGTTCTATAGGTATAAAAAAACAACAAGTAGGTTAATTTCATCTCGAAAAATAAACGATTTCTGTATTGAGGTGTGTATACAGAAGATGAAACCGCGTGTGCGGTATGCGGATGAACTAGTATACTTATGTATCAAAGAAAACTAGAGACAACTGATATTACACGTTTCGTTGCACACTTAATGGAATACATTTTGGTAACGGAATTTAGCTTTATAGGCATAGGCAGCTCCTTGAGTCTTCTAACCTGCGACGTTCTATTGTCGGAGAGACGGAGAGACGATGACGAATCAATACAGATATTGTTGAAACTACTTGATTGACATTACGCACGGCTCAATTATCGGCATTCGAGAGGGAGACACTGTTAGGCAATTATCTAATTAAATATTACGTCAATATTTGTACCGGTGTCGTTATAATTGTTTTTAATTTGGTTTACAGGTAAATAATACTTTGAAACGCTAGTTAACTACAGCAAAATGTACTGAAGAAAATTTAAAAAAAAATGCTTACAATAGTGTAGTAATGGGCAGTGGAGCGTGTGTGTACGACAGCGTAGTTTGTGTGGTAATATTTTTTTTAAATATATAAGATTCTTGCCTTTGGCCACTACTTTAGACGCGCAGAACGCAATATTGGTCTAATCGTAGCACCGTAGCGAAATGCTACACGAGCTACGCATAACTGTAGAATCTGCTACAACGTAGCCGGTCGTAGACGTGTTGAGAAGAATCAAATTCTAACCTCTGCCTAATACTTACAATCTGACAACGTAAGGTTTACTTAATAGAGCAATTCAGTACCTTCCTCTAAATGTATTTACTAGCTTCCAGGTACAAAGAACCAGGATCTGTAAGTTGGCGCAGTCACAAGCGAGACTCGGATTTAATAAAGATTTCAGTATTTGCAATATTCATAGAGTTGGAACGTCAAGCGGAGACGTTTCAAATAAGGTATGTGTTCGACAGCGCTGTCACGTTCGGATGGCGTGTTCGCGAGCAATTTGCCAGGTCTCGCCGCCTACTGTAATAACGACTTCCGTACCCAGTCGTGGCGCCTCCTCAAATTGGTCGCTTATCACCAATCTACGGTGTAGAGTAGAATATCAGTTTGGCTGGTCGCAATTTGTCAACAGAGCGCTGTTAGTCATCGCTACATAGATTGCAAAGTATTCTCGATGCATTGTTACGACATTGGAACCATTGAAATGTTTTGCTTTGCCAGTTGTGACGCTCACCGGCCAAAAAATCTTTTGCACATTTTAAATACTTGCCGTGGATTTAACACTTTTAGTTAGGAGCAGCCTTAAATTTGTCAATCAGACATATCAGAAAAAATTAAGAGGCCGCAGAAGATGGCCGCCTAAACACAATATAATCTACAGTAAATATTGATATCTTCATTTAGACGGCTAATACTACAATAGGTTATGAAAATATATCGTGGTTGGTATCAAAAGAAAGGGCTTAATGAGAACATTTCAAATTATGCATTTTTTATATAAATGAACTAATGTGAAGTCTATGCATGTATAACAGTATGCGTGTGAATTTTCATGCTTCATGTGTTTCCCTCATTGCTCCAAAATCACTAATTAGATTTAAAAAATATGATGTTTCGTGATGCGTCTGAACACCCCTGGTGCTGAACAGGGGTGCATCACAGATATAATATGATGTCACACAAAATCCAATATGGCGGATTTTATGATATAATTTCGCACGAAGAAAAAAACAACTGTGATAAATATGTCGTTTTTAGTATCAAAAGAAAGGGCTTAATGAGTACGTACATTATAAATATATATAATTTGTCTAGGCTATTATTCTTACTTATTTTTAAAGGTTTTAGTTTTTTACCTTTATTAATTTTCATTTAATGAAGTTGTCCTTGTTTAAGTGAAATTAATACATTAATAAAATAAAAAAGATATGCTTTTTTTAAGGTTTGTCGGGTGAAAAATGTGTGAAAATTAAGCCCTGACTTGCCTGCCACCTTATCGAAAAATTACCTCTGAATACTCGTATCACATTCCATTTCTAACATCGACACCCAGTAAATATACATAAGGGAAACTCAAAGAAGATGAAACAGATAACATGACCAAACTTCGTTCCATGCCAATAAACGTATAACCAAAAACAAATTATGCTAAAAACTAAGTCGCGAATTATTACCAGTGCTAAGTATTCGGAAGTTACGACACACCGGAAACTTTGCTATTTCTCGAGAGTATGTTCCAACTTACTGGTTTATTGCTTCCACAGATATTATTTCAAAGAACTCTGTGAATTTATTCCACACATTCGTCTGGGAGAGGTGTTCCCTGAGGTTCTTATATGGGTACTTAGTTCAAATAGTAGCTGTGATGTGGGCGCCGGAGCTGTTTGTACATATTTGAACGAGTGATGGCTGGTTCATTTCGATTCCCGGATAAAATCACAACCTACATTTAAATCAGAGTAATTTTGTGCGAGTAGTATTTAGACGTAGTGATTGCATTTCAATCCGCTTTGTTGATTTGTTCTGCAAGAAAATTATTAAAAAAAATATATACTTTTTTGACATTAAAATTTATACACAGATTTTTACCGCGTGTATTTAAATTAACGGGATTTTTTCCTTGTCTTTTTCTTTGTTAAACAGAAATATAAAACTAATCATAATATATTAATTTCAGATAAATGAGTCACAGGATCTGTGTGATAAACAAGACTCATCCCCTATTTTTTTTGTATTTTCTTGTTTGATAGGAGAACCGTTCTGATAACTACATTCACAATAAGCGAAAATAATGTGTAACATACATAATTTTATTTTAAAGTCAGTCGAAAATATTTATTTTTATTTTTTCCAAATACATTATACATTTTTACAAAATCCACAGCTCTCAATAATTATACATGAGAACTTATAAATAAACTTATAGCCAATATCGGATTTACATTTTATAGATATATTGTTTTTTAAAATTGACAATCTATACTAATATTATAAAGAGGAAAGATTTGATTGTTTGTTTGCATTGAATAGGCTCCGAAACTACTGAACCGATATGAAAAATTCTTTCACTGTTGGGAAGCTGCACTATCCTCGGGTGACATAGGCTATATTATATTCGTATTAAAAAAAAGGGATCCTTACTAAAACTCAAATAATGTGACCCAAGGTGTAAAAAAAAATAAGACTTACACCCGTGCGAAGCCGGGGTGCGTTGCTAGTCACTAATAAACTGATTACCACATAACAAATATCGGGTCAGCTAGTTATAGATATAATATGTTGCCGTGATATGATCAAGCAGGAAATAGTAAGGGTCGGACCTACTCTATACTATCAATCATACGAGAGAGGGTACCGCTTCCTCGTAATCAAAGTATCAAGTGTCAGATTTTAAGGATCAGCTGAATGGTCTCCTATTTACTTGATGTACCCATGGAGATCCAATACCTATAGAGTCGCTCTAAGTGAAAACAGTAAAAAATTGCTCGAGCGTCGTTGTACATACCTAGACATCAATTATATAGTTCGCAATGCCACATTGACTACAATTTAGACGTTATGTCTCTTGCGTAGTGTACAACGTCGCTTGTCCACTATGTCATCGTAGCACTGGCATCACACGGCGTCAGATTGCGGTTGCCTTACAATAAACCAAAAAGTCGCCGCAATGCGTGGCGTGCGCCGAGTTTTGGGTCAGATTTTTTTTCACGTTTGTGACTATAGGTATTGTATCTCGATGAATGAAATTGATACAAAATTATTTCTACAAATTTCGAGGCCAGAAATTATATACCAAACAAAATTAAACAGTTATATTTTGGTTCTGATTTATTTATGAATGTTTTGTTGAATGGTTATGCGTTGCGGCTGACTAATTAATAAAGAGTCGGTATTTATTTGTTCGTATATTCTGTCGTAGTAGGTATTTTTAAAAATAAGTTCGTTTTGTTCGAGGTGATTTCATTGATTGATTTTTTTTATATTAGCTTACCTAGTCGATTTATAACGAGTTTTCACAGTTGGTCCCATATTTTAAATTTTTGTTAGTAAAAAGTACAAACACTCCTTTTGGCTTCAGATGACCGTTCTGTTTAACCTTGTATGGCTACTAATAGCTCTAATAGACCACCACCTCCAACGGAGGATGGGCAGCAGCATCCTATTAGTAAACGGTGAACGTACAACGGCCCCGAGCCACCTGCCAAGCGTGAGGATTATGGCAAAACCCCTGCCTAAACTGCTGCCTTTGTTCAGCAGTGAACGTTTAATGGCTGCTGATGATGATGATGACTCTCGTAGACGCAATATTGACGAAAGATGTGAAAATGATGAATGTCACGCAAACAGAACTACGCCACACCTGCGAATAATAATTCGAAGCGCCAACTGATTGGCGACAGATAATGTTAAGATAATGTTTACTAGGAGTCCAGTGTGAGTGATTGTCATTTTTGTTAATTGATTTTCGGTGATTGATTAAAATTGTCACGATGCCTAACTATATATATCTATTGGAACTATAATTTTAATTTGTGGTACCATAGGAAGGAACAACACGGGTGGGAAAATATACAAATAAATTTTGAAAATAAAAAAATTGTAGAAGACAACGAGGCTTAGTCTGACTCGCATCATTGTAGGAGGAAGGAGCGGAAACGGTCCAAGCATTTTCCGGGAGTGATGCCTCAGGTAGCGTGCTACAGTAGGTGCAATCTTACATAACCTGGCGGTATCCAGATACAGCCGAGTATCTTTAGAAGATTTCCCTCCGTTCCAATAAAATAAAGGTAGGTACTTACCTATATTTGATACGGAGCTGTGGCGGGTCACCCTCTCACATATATGGCTGAACAGAGCGAAGGTTGACACATGCGGCAACTCATGAACGGGTGCTGCTTGCGGGAGCTGGGGCTAGCTGTTTAAAGCAATCCAGTTTAGGTGATGAAAAAATGTTGCGCGACCGCAAACCGTATCTGGGCGCGTTAAGGTTCACGTACGCGTTATTTTCTGAACTGCTCAGTTTCAACGATAGTTTGAGACCTCGTTAGGAGTTGGCCGTAAGACTGTTCGGTGTATATACGCATCATAGTAATAAGACAATAAATTGTGTATTCCTCTTCTAAAGTCATTAGTTTTATGTTATATTAGCAATAGTTAAAAGAACTTATCTATACTAATATTATAAAGAGGAAAGATTTGATTGTTTGTTTGTTTGCATTGAATAGGCTCCGAAACTACTGAACCAATTTGAAAAATTCTTTCACTGTTGGGAAGCTACACTATCTCCGGGAAACATAGGCTATATTATATTTTCATCTATACTAATATTATAAAGAGGAAAGATTTGATTGTTTGTTTGTTTGTTTGCATTGAATAGGCTCCGAAACTACTGAACCAATTTGAAAAATTCTTTCACTGTTGGGAAGCTACACTATCTCCGGGAAACATAGGCTATATTATATTTTCAAATAAAATAGGGATCCTTACTAAAACACCAATAAGGTAACCCAAGGTGTAGTAAAATAAGATTTACAATTTTTACTTTGCGTTTTTGACAGTTCTAAGACAGGACAACGTCTGTCAGGTCAGCTAGTACAAAGTATATTGCAAGTTGACAAAGGGCACGGACACCGGAGAGCGTAGAGCAGCACAAGAAACAATAAAAAAAAACCGGACAAGTACGAGTAGGACTCGTGCTCTGAGGGTTCCGTTAGACGGAACCCGACCACGCGCGGCGCACCCGGCGCGAGACGAAAAAAAAAACTAACTGAAGTTAAAATATTGAAAGACAAACTTAAGTTTGTAGTTTTTTTTTACTGGGCAAGTGCCTTTAATAACTAAACAAAATACAAGCTAAAACTAACACTACAAATACAGTTAGACTGCCCATAGACCGTTGAAGGTCTAAAGACAATCCAAATGCTCAAGCCCACTACCAGTTGGCAGCGTACCCAACATGCTGGACGCATTACCACGTTGAATGGCAATGTTAATGCGTTGAGCCAGAAACACGCCAGCATTTTGGTCACGCGTCGCATTAACCAGGCGCTCTGAAATATTTTTGAAAATGTGGTGAGCTCCCGGTTCCCAAGGGCCCAATGTCTCGACCCCAAACGCCTCAAATATGTAACCACTGCCGAGGTTAGCATATTTGCGACGCTTGTGCTGCTCTGCCGAATTAGCAGCCGCGCCAGCCCTACCCTGTGTCTCAGGAAGATGTGACGGCGCCAAAGTATCGACACAAGTTGCGTCCCATACAAGGGGCCGCCCGAACCTCCAGGGCACAAGTGTCATACCGTCAGGCCTCTTTCCATCGTCACGCGCAAGACCACTCGGTTCGAGCACAGCTGCGACATTGGCGGTGGAAAGTGCCCTGCGTATGATGTCGTTCAGGCTAGCGTGTCGGCCAATACGACCAGCGCTTCTCGAGCAAGAGAGACCATGGTGACCGAGCTGGTCAACAGCAGTACCACACTGACAGCGATGGGCCTCACAGCACCTTGCACCCAAGCGTAAGCTGACAGCTAGACGAAATGCGGTTGGATTTAAAAGGCTACCTGTGTTAAAAGAGGGCATGGCTTGCAACCAAAGTCCCGATTCCCAAACAGAGACAGCAAGAATACGAGCGCGATCTGCAATACTAGGACACGTATCTAGTAGCGATTTCCATGCTAGTTCGCAGATCGGCCGATCCCACAGTCTCTGGGAAGACAACTTTGAAGTTTGTAGTTGACAATAAGGTTCTTCCATACATCTCAACTACAAAATGTAAGTTTGTAATAGCAAAATAATTATTTTTAAATACCTTCAAATTTATAACTTTCGGATTTATTCCTATATATGTACTATGAGACCTTGCCTCTTGCCAAACTTCATGATTCTAGGTCAACGGGAAGTACCCTATAGGTTTTGATTCCCCTGTGAAATCGCAAAATATACGACATAAAGGAACCCTAAGAGCGCGAGACCAAAAAAAAAACTAACTGAAGTTAAAATATTAAAAGACAAACTTAAGTTTGTAGTTGACAATAAGGTTCTTCCATACATTCCAACTACAAAATGTAAGTTTGTAATAGCAAAATAATCATTTTTAAATGATATACCTTCATATTTATAACTTTCGGATTTATTCCTATATATGTGCTATGAGACCTTGCTTTTTGCCAAATTTCATGATTCTAGGTCAACGGGAAGTACCCTATAGGTTTTGGTTCCCCTGTGAAATCGCAAAATATGCGACATAAACGTTCATATCTTTTGATTGCGTTGACTTACAACTTTTATTTTTTTACAGCCGAAAGAAACCGTAGACCCAAGTATTTAGTTTAAATTTCAACTTGCTACCTTTACGCGTTCTTGAGAAAAAGGGTCTTGACAGACGGACAGACAGACAGACGGACAACGAAGTGATCCTATAAGGGTTCCGTTTTTTCCTTTTGAGGTACGGAACCCTAAAAAAAGAAGTCGTTACTGTTCAATACAATACAAAACTCTTTATTAAAATACCACAAAACAAGGATAACATAAACATTACAATAAAAATATTATCAAGGCTTTAACTCGGTGTTCACTAAACAAAAGACACTAATTATATCTACTTTGTTCGTACGCGTGACCAAGTGAAGTAATGACAGAAAGGCACAGAGTGGTGGCCCAGGCAAGGTAAACAGAGCATTGGCCAACTGGTAGCGATATGGGTCACCGATGTTGTTAAATCGTGGGTCAAACATTGACCAGATTAGCACAGAACACAGCAAGAGAGTAACCTATACCCTGCATTTGGATTAAAAAAGCTGTGGATAATGATGGTGATGGTGTTCTCTTATGATAATGGTTGTCAACTAGGGGATTTGATTCCGAGGTGATCAAAAGAGTCTTATGATTCCACTTCGTTGACTCAGGTGAAATCACCTAGTTCAACAAAATGGAATAAATCTTTAATGTCATGAAATACTCTAGTATAAAAATTAACAATCCGACGCAAACCAACGTTTCTATTCATACTCTTTTATTGCTCCTTACAGTATAATCAGAAAATTACCCCTATACTCTTGTTTTCCCCTGCGTGACCACTGTGCACAGTCAACCTAGCATTACAGTGCCATAATAAGCTAATATCTATAGATTTATGTTTCTAAATAATTAAGAAAAATCGCCCTAATAACATAGGTTTTCGTGCGAGTTTGTTTTTAACAGCAATAACGACTCAAATTAATTCCTTGTTATTGAAATTGACGGAATGACTTGTGTTTTTATTATTTTGACAAGTAGCGCTGTTAAACGAATGTCGAGGGACTGTTGTGTAACTTTAGAAGTATTTAGGACAATGTTAAATAACAAATGTTAAATTATATGAACCCACGCCTTTGACTAAAAGTATTGCTTCGTTAAAACTTTGGTGGTGGGCGTCTTGGCAGAAAATATTAAGGTCCGGTTGCAGAACATTTAAAGTTTTTTCATCATCATCATCAGAATCATCATCATTATCATCGGCTAGAAGACGTCTACTGAAAATAGGCCTCCCTCCCTCTAAGAACACGACACTGAATGACAGCCTGCCATATCTGCATACACTGAATGCCCGCGACTCTCATGATGTCATCGTGCGTCGGTCCATTTAGTGTGAGGCCTACCTACGCTGCGTATTCCAGTTTGTGGTCTCCACTCAAGAACCTTTCTTCCGCATCGGTTATCAGTTCTTCGAACAATGTGGCCTGTCCATTGCCACTTCAACTTGCAAATCTGTGTGGTTCTTTGGCGAATATCCTTGTTCTGGATTTTATTGCGCAAGAAACTCCAAGCATAGGCCTCTCCATTGGCCGCTGTGTGACTCTGAGTTTTTCCCAAAGGCCAGCAGTTACGGATCACAAGTTTAGGGTTAACGTTTTTTAATCATCTGTAATTCAACTTAGATATGTTTATTTAAATCTAAATTCTACATATAAGCAAGACATTCTTAACACGGGCGAGTGCCCTGTCGTTTTTTCTCTCCACTTCTTCCAACTTGCATCTTTTTAATGGAAAAACGTAATTAAACCTCTTTGCAAATTAACATATTATATTATGTTCGTTTTCAGACGCAGGTGTAAGAAGAGACTGAAATTTACCCCCAATTATTTTAGGAAAGTTTGAACTTAAGTAACATTTTCTTTGTGCGATAGAATCTTCGACCAAAAGAAAATGAATGGACGGTCCCAGAAGAAGCGCATTTTTGAAGATAACAAAATGAGCACTGGCGCTCACTTCGTTTCAGTCGGTCTCTAGCCGTAGGAAGTGCAACACGAGACTTTTGTTAGACGATAACAAAACATCTGACAAAATTATGCCTTCGTGAGCTTTCCCGAAGTGTAAAAACACAACAAAAAACCGCTATCTATTTTTTGTAACAAATGGTACATGGTTATAATTAGGTGTTGAAGTAGGTATAAGTCCGACGGTTTTTACTCGTTTTTACTAAGCAAGTTTAATGGTTACGGCCCGTCCATTAATTTTGTTTTGGTCGAAGGATAGAATCCACAAAAACCAAAGAACCAGAGTCACCGACATAGCTGTTAAAATTTGCAAGTTGAAGTGGCAATGGGCAAGCCACATCGCTCGAAGAACCGATAACCGATGGGGAAGACAGGTTCTTGAGTGCAGACCACGAATCGGAAGACGCAGCGTAGGTAGGCCTCTCACTAGATGGACCGACGACATTGTGAGAGTCGCTGGCATCCAGTGGACGCAAAAGGCAGGCTGTCGTTCAGTGTGGATGTTAAAGGGGGTTGGCCTATGTTCAGCAGTGGACGTCTTCTGGCTGATGATGATGATGATAAACATTTTCTTCGAAGTGTGTTCTTCAAATAATGGACACATTAAACATTTAATCATTTTAAACGCGTTCTAACTTAGACATTCTATCATGAAACCAATAATAAATGAAAGTTAAACCAAAGGTCGCATTGCACTGCAACCCTGCCATAAGGTGAAATTCAGACAATGCGATATCGACCAAAGACAAGTAAGTACATAATTTTCGAATAATGCCAGGAATTTATATCGCTTTACAACTATGCTTATACGAATACGTACTTTTAGTTGTGTGATGGTAATATTAGCGTGGCGTCGCGGCGTAGGCCTTAGTTAAGAGAACCATAGGTAAGGAAAGCTCTTTGTGTGAAAGATTAAAAATATCTAGATATATTTGCATGAGGTAGGTACGCCTCGGAGTTATTTTCTGCGTCAGGGATCAGTGAATGCTGTATGTATTGGTTAAGCTCACGTTTGAAGAGGCGTCAGTCTAAAGCCTTGTTAAGTTTGTGCTACCTCGCGGAAATTTTTCCCACGAGAACATGTTGGGTTGCCAGCAGAGCGACACACTTTTATACGGTGACAACATTTGTAAATAGAAAATAAATAACCAAAGCTTGCGGAATGTTTGCAAAGCACCTTTTAAAAGTAATAACGGATCGCGTAGCTCTTTTAATGAGAGTGAAACGGGTTCGAGGTATTTCTATGAAGGATGAAATGGCAGAGTTAATTGTAGCAGTCAATTATTAATTTACCTTTCGCAGTGTTAAAGTTTTCTCGAGCTATAAAGGTATAATAATGACTGTCAATCTAGCATTGTAGAACATTAGGCACGTTATAATTTAACGCGTTTGCGTATTTAATAAATAAATAGCCCTTACAGTTTAAAAACCGTTTAACACAAAAAACATCATCATCGTCATCATCATTGTCAGCCTATCATGTTCCCACTGCTGCGACACAGCTTTCTGTCAATGAGAGAGAGAGAGAGAGCTGCATATGCTATATGCTGGCCCAGTGCATGTTAATGATTGTCACATGTCTTTGAACTATTAACAAAAACATATTAAATGGAAGTTTAAACAGCATTATCTAAATCCTGGATCACTTTATATTGTGTGCATGGCGCCCTATTGCTGCAACTGCTGTACGAGTAGGTTATACTTACTATCCACAACTGGTTTTACTCTTAAACTTACAACAGCAGTTTCGTGTGATCGCGCACATCACTTGTGCAATGCACGTAGTTTTAAAGGGGGCAAGTGTTTTTATTAACTAAACAAAATACAAGCTAACACTAACACTACTAAAACAGTTACACTGCCTATAGACCGTTGAAGTTCTAAAGACAATACAAATGGTCAAGCTTACTATCACTTGCAAGCGTATACAGCATGCTAGTGGCATTACCACGCTGAATGACAGTGTGTTGTGTGTTGAGCGAGAAAGCCGCTAGCATTACACGTAGTTTTATGTTAGGTAAAAAATATTTATTTGTTATTATTAAGCACCGAGAACTATTTTTGTCTAGATAAATCTAATATAGGTTTTAAAACTACTTATTCATGAAATGTGCCGTATTTTATACTACACTAGGTACGCCACGTGGATCCACGTTGATAACCCTTTATATCATCAATTATCTGCCAGTGAAAGCCCCGTCAAAATCGGTCAAGCCATTTTGCGAAAACCGAAATTGGTAGGCGCTCGAGAAAAATTGTCCGTATTATTTGAGCTGGTTTAAAAACTACTGAGCCCAACGTAATGAAATTTTTGTGGGACCACCTCGAGAGCTTTTTTTACATGATAAAAAAGAAACACACTAATTGGTATACAGATTCCGGCATTATCGACGTACATAAAAAAAACGAAGTCGGTTAAAAATGAATGGAAAGTTGTGAAAAGAAGTTTACAAACATACACGGTAAGATGCGGTGAACGGAAGCTTTCGTGGCGCGTAACACGACGTGAACACGAGACGTCAATCTTGTATTGTTAGCGCAGAGTGTGAGAGAAAATTGTAAATTCTACAACGATTTTGAACGACATAAACGCTTATTGTGCTAACATGAAGAAAAGCACGTCAACAACCAACCACGATACTGTAGAATACTAGCAACGCCCTGCAGTTTCATTCGCGTGGACATTTCTTCAAGTATCGTTATTTTTCCGAGATGAAAAGTATTACATCGTCGGGGATAGTACAATACCGCGTATGTAGCGTCGGTCAATACAGCGTAACTACGTACGTAGCCAAAACAATTTTTTTGTACCAACGCACACAGCGATTACGGTGGCTCACCCCTGTATTACAAAAAAATAAAATTGACATATAGAAAACGAGATATGTGGTTCCTAGACCCAAAAATTACGAAACTAGGCAGTTTTTTGTCTCTCCTGTAAAGTGAAGTGAAGTGTAGATACGCGTTATTTACCTGTGTTAGTTTCGCGGTATTGCACTATCCCCGACGACATGTCACTTTTTGGCTCTCCAATTATGCCTATAAAAAAAAATGAAATCAATTGCTTTGCTGCTGCGTGGAAAAAGAACTAACAAACGAACTTTCGATATGAGTAAGTATAAAGTATATGGTGATCATCGACTGTAATATGGGTAGGTACCTACGTTCATACAGGTACTTTGTATACAAAGTGTAACAAAAAAGTGTGGTAATACTGGAGGGTATGTATGTAATGCATGTTTTGCCCACCCCAGTATCAGTTGGGAACTCAGTTCTAGAAGCTGTTGAGGCGTACGTCTACCTAGGACATACAGTCGAATTAGGTAGGCCCAACTTCAAGAAGGAGGTCAATCGGCGAATCCAACTCGGCTGGGCAGCTATCGGTAAACTTCGCAACGTCTTCTCGTCCAAAATCCCTCTGTGCCTTAAGACGAAAGTCTTCGACCAGTGTGTGACATACGGCACTGAAACGTGGTCTCTCACTATGGGCCTCATAAGCAAGCTCAAAGTCGCATAACGAGCTATGGAGAGGGCTATGCTCGGGGTTTCTCTACGAGATCGAATCCGAAATGAGGAGATCCGTAGACGAATGAATGTCACCGACATAGCCCACCGGATTAGCAAGTTGAAATGGCAGTATAGGCAGGGCACATATCACGCAGAACAGATGGTCGATGGGGCCTAAAGGTTTTGGAATGGAGACCACGGACTGGTAAGCGCAGCGTAGAACGTCCACCCACAAGATGGACAGACGACCTAAAAGAGACCGCAGGGAAACGCTGGATGCAGGCCGCTTCCAACCGGCCCTTTTGGAAACCGATGGGGGAGGCCTATGTCCAGCAGTGGACGTCCTACGACTGAAATGATGATGATGATGATGTATGTAATCATCAATATGAACAAGTTTTACTATGGGACCAAACCTGAAGTCGCGACAAAAATCAGCTGATCCATAGAAAACGGTCATTGACACACGACAAAATGTACCGAACAGCTGTTTTTTTTCACGATTTCTGATTTTGTCCCATAGTATACGTTGTTTGTAATGATGAGTACATACATACCCTTCAGCATTACCACACCTTTTTGTTACACGTTGAAATGGTACCGGATACCTAGGAATTGTATACATTAGGCTACCGAAATGATTATTTTTAGTTGCTTCATAAAAAATACAATTGAAATCAAATTTAAAATGTGTACATTTTAATAAAGATATTTAGACCGCTTTATGCAGAGAGCGTTTTATACTTAGAAATGACGTCACTTCTACGCCATACAAACTCCATAGTGACACTCACTGCGGGAAAGGCACTGGCTAGAATGCCAGTGGATGATGCGTTCGCTCCATCTGCCATCTGTTGCTCGGGCAAGGTAGTCCACTTTCACTTAGCGGACATAGTATCGCAAGTGTATATAAGCGTAAATGAGTTTAGTCGTCTGGCCTTATGTATATATTTCTGGATTTATTTTTACATGTCTATATAGACCCAACATAGAATCTCTGCTGCCTATTAGAAAACCTAATAAAAATGGATCATTTTATAGGCATTGAGATGAAAGCAAATGTGCAAGTTTTCAAGCACGTCGATCAAGCGTAGCTAGCTGGCGTGCACCACCGCTGAAGTTTTTAACAGCCGTGTTACAACTCAACTTTATGCTTGCCTGGAAATTAAGTTCGCTATCGGGGGAATCAACCTAACATTCTCACGAATAAAACCAACGCAATGCCGGATTTGCAGAATTTAAACAATCAAGCAACTAGCTTAAAAACTTTCCGTTTATCTGCACGTAGATCTTTTTAAAATCTATTAACTTCCAGGGTAAATAAACTTAAATTTCCTCCAACGAGTTGTTTTAACACCTAGTTCTGGAAATGTTTAAGTACATTTGCACGCTTTAATTTACTTTTACCTGAACAAACAACATTAGATTTGTAAAACCCAATTCTCAGAACTAACACTTTTAATATGTACATTAGTAAGTAACACTACGAATAAGTCATATAGAATTTTATTTTCCTTGCGACGAAAAGAATAAAGAAAAGAAAGAGTAGTAATAAAGGTATATACTCGTATTTTCTCACCTCTGACACACATACACACACAAACACACATACTGCATGAATACTAGAATACTAAATTTATTAATATACTAGAATACTATATTTAATTAATATACTAGAATACTAAATTTAATTAATGTACTAGAATACTACATTTAATTAATATACTAGAATACAAAATTTAATTAATATACTAGAATACTAAATTAAATTAATATTTACAGTCACTATAAATGGAAGGAACTGAATCCTTTAATACAGGTAATCTACCTAGCATAGGAGTCAGAGGTTCACCTAACTATATCTATTATTATTAAGAGACAAATAAATAGTTAAATATAATAGTTAATAGTTAAATAGTTGTACAGCTTATATGCCTCAACAGATTGTATTTATTAAGGCATCGCTCAACAGCCAGAATAATCTCTTATGCAAATTTTTAACATTTTTAAAGAAAATTAAATCACCTTAGATTTACATCTGGACAGCTGACCAAAGAGCTGGGCTTACCTTGGCCAATCAACGTGGTGGTGTCGCTAGGTTTTTTGGCACATTATTCGCAGACCTATACCTTAATATTGCTTACATCAATGCTGTTTTTTTTAATATAGTTTTATATACTTAATTTAATTTACATGTAATTTAGTTAGTTAAGTATATTTGGCCAATGGTTGGTAATGGTTGCCTGGAAGAGATCGCTTTTAGCGATAAGGCCGCCACTTGTGGCACTAGCTCGTAAGTGTTTTCTATCGTGTTGTAATTTTTATTTCTGGTGTACACAATAAAGAGTTTCTAACTATCTATCTATCTATCTATCTAACTATCTATATTTATTTAGTTACTTTAGTTTATAGTTTGTTTTTAAAAACAATTTTCAAGTTAGTTATTAGTTCTTATTATAGTTTTATAGACATAGATAATTATTTAATGAAAAAATAACGTTAATAGGAACCTAAAGAGTGTAGTTAGTCATTAGAACGCAACTGACTGTTAAGGCTAATTGCAAAAGTGTGTCTATACCGTGCACAAACAACCGCTTAGGCCCATTGTCTGCACAGCTTTGTTTGCCGACTGCACAGTACGTCCTTTCAATCATGCCCGATCGGACTGCTGGCAAACCGATCGAGCCATCTCTACCTTGTTTGGATAATGTAATGACAACTGAATCTACCGTCTCTCCTTCATTTTGTCTGATGTAAATATGTATAGGTATCTGTTTTAATCATAATTCAAAATTATTTTCTTCAAGAATTGTATATCCACTTTGTTTTAGTTACCAAGATGGGTGTTGGAAACCCGTGTCATGGTAGTTAGTTACTTCCATTTGTCATAATATATACGATAAAGCCGTGTACATTCATTGTTATTGTTATAATTTACATTAGGTTATGTATAATTTTTTTTTATTTACTGTTTTATGTCATCAAATCATCATCATCATAATCAGCCTTTTAACAGTCCACTGCTGGACTTTTAGCCTACCCCCGAAAGGGTGATTGGGCCATATCCACCACGCTGGCCCAGTGCGGGTTGGTGGATTCACATACGCCATTGAATTTCTTCTCCGTACGTATGCAGGCTTCCTCACGATGTTTTCCTTCACCGAAAAGCCAGGGAAAATCCGTACATAAGCTCCAAAGAGCTCATTGGTACGGGACCGGGGTTTGTACCACAGAAAAGAGAAGTAGATAGAACGGAAAAGAGAAGGAACATCTGTTACCAGGCATACGAGTGAACATTCTTATTTACGTCAACGCGTTGAACTCCGTATCACAATTGCTAACTGATTTTGAACGCGTAGCTGCTCCATCGAATTTATTCCACAATGCCTTCTTGCGCTGTAATTACGTGTCGCCTAGCTAGCAAAGATTTTATTTAAAAAAAAGGAAGCATATCCTATCACTGGTATGTCTAAATTGTTTATAATTTTATTATTTCACCGTGTTTTAATTACAAAGCTGTTGACAAGCCGTTGACAATAATAGTGGTTACCATTATTTTATCGATATCGATACATTTAGATTTTTCTTATAGTACTAACAGACGTATGGACCAAGTCGGTCTCGTCTATTAGCACTATTACATTTCCCGTAATTTTCTATTGTATAAATAGACATTGAATTTATTACAGTTTTCCAGGCAATCCGTCTACTAGGCAAAAATGGATTGATGCAACAGGAAGACGTGATTGGATTCCTACTAAACAAGCACAATTTGTTCAAAAAATTTTTTGAACATATATGTATCACGACAAATAAAATATACTTGAAGCCATTAGCAATATCACAAAAATAAATTATTTATTTACATTCAGTGGTTAAAAATTAAATCATATCACCAACACCAACGTCTTCATACTACTCTCAGACAACCTCATTTGAATCTCCAAAGAGGCTTAAAATAGCTTCACCTGCCTGTTCAAATTCTTCGACTCCCAAGAAAACGCAAACTAAAGGAAGTTATAAAGTTATAAATTATTTTTCTTTATAGATATTTGTGATGCACATTTGAGACTTCCGTAAAGTGACGCCTGATTCAATCAACTAACTTTGATATTCATTATTGATAATTTTATTCAATAAAAAACCTAGCCAGCTTCAATTGCGATCCCGAAACTTTAAACTCCACTTTTTATAATATCCCGGTTGTTCACTATTTAGTTGTATGATTACGGAATATTTACACATTATTTATAACGTTTTTGAGTCATTTCCTGTGCCGAAACATTAGGAACTCCATATCCACAACATAATCACGGTAAATAAGTCGTTAATAATCATACAGTTGTACTAAAACTCCACGTTTTTTAATAAGTCACACCCACGATTCCATAATATTTAATGGTATAGACAGACGGACAGACTTAGTAAGTTAGTAGACTTAGACTCGTAGGCTTAGTAATAGGGTTCCGTTTTTACAAAGGGTAAAAAACCCTTTGGGTACGAAACCCTAAAAAGTCAAAAAGTTAAAACGAAAGAGGCGTCCCCATATAGCAAACGTATTTTAACGTATTTTTGTATTAGATCTAATGTATATGTAATGTAGTGTAACGATAATACGTACAAGCGTAATAATTGGCATGAATATAGTACACAGACACACTCTACCTAAAGTATAACAAAAAATAATAAATAATGATCAAATGCGAGTCAGTGACTAATTTCTGTTCATACGAACTAAGCAAGTCAATCTTGCTATTTTTTTTTAACGACTAGTGGAATTCCTACCATCTAATATGCTAAAGTATATAATAAATAAATAAATAAATAAATATTTGGGACATTTTGCACACATGGTCATCTGACCCCAAACTAAGCAAAGCTTGTGATATGGCTGCCAGAGACTGATATACATACATATATAGTTTTAAATACAGGCATGATGGCATAATAGGCATGTGTCCTAATGTTTAATTTGTTACAATTAACCTGCTTAGCGATGAATATAACTAAATACATTACACATAGGTACTGATAAAATAAATGAAAAAATCTCTCAGATATGAGTGTTTAAAGTTTTAGGTGGGGATAGAGAGGAGATGCTCTATTCATTTCTCGCAAAGCGTGTGTTAGTACAGCATTTGTATGGCGCTCCTGAGGTGTGACGTCACGGCTCAGTATAGTGCGCTCTCTGTCTAGCACGAAATTAAAATGTTTATATCTCAAAAAACAACCTTACCACGGTAAATATCCCGTAAATAATCATATAACTTTTGTTTATATCTCATTTATTTTGAACTAATTTTTATTTTGTTTTCGGTGATGTGCTCTATTTATGATCAGCTTTTTTATGAGGTAATAAAAAAATATTAGTCATCATGCCTATTAAGTTTATCGATAAAATTAAAACTGCACACAAAACTTTCCCATCACTAGCTGTGATACCACATTCAAAATTTTAGGATGAGGTTTTTTTTTTAATGGCTCCTCACGAAAATAGCATTTAACCATATCAAGTAAAATATTTATTTTTCTACCCAATTAAAGTCACATAAAACGAACTCTAAACATAGCCTACGTCAATATCATGGTCAAATCATGACCTAGTAAGGTCATGGAAACTTTTTAATCAAGTTTCTATAGAGTTCTCGGGCAAAACAAAAAAATCACATTTGCAACTTCCCATTGTTTGCCTACACTCACGCAAACCTACGAATTTGCCTTAATCTTATTTAACGGATAATAATTCAATATTATTACACAAGCACATGCGTTAATACACTAGTTTTGTTAAATAAAAAAAGCAAAATCGATGAAAAACTCTTAGCGAAATTATTTTAACCCTCGTGCTTATCGTGCAGTTTAATTTGGAACTATTTTAACTATGTCGTAGATAAATTTACGTTAAGGACTGTTGAACTCGTACTAGTTTTTTGAACTGCACAAGAATCGTGCAGTTTTTTTGGAATAGCAGCATTTACCGAAATAATTGCGCAAAATGCACAGGGAACTGAACCGTATTGCACCACGAGAAGGTCAGTTTTAAACTTTAACAAAATGGCGTTCATAACCTTTTGGATTAATAATAATCTTGACGAATTATTGCATTCCTTCCTATGTAGTTATATTATGACGTTTCGTTTACATGTGTGCAACTGGCTACAACGGATTTCTTGCAAAAATGCCTTGACAGCCGTTCTATTTTAAACGAAAAATTTTTCTCTTCTGTGGTTTGTACCCACGACCTCACGCTTTCAAAGACTTGACAATGTCTCGTAAATGGGCTACCACGCCATGTCATCAAATAATAAATATGCTGCTCACAAAATTTCGAGTACCTTTAATAAGTTTCAAATAAAATATAAAATCAAATTTAAAATATTTAGTTAAAGAATTAAAATATTATTTTATATCGTTGTTGCCTATTCTATTCAAATCTTATTATAGCTATCAATGTATGCTACATTTATCTAAGTTTATAGTATGTGTGCTAAATTAGTGTTATTTTATAATTTTTGTTTTTTTGGATGGCACTTGGTAGCACACATTGCTCGAAGAACCGGTTGCCGATGGGGAAGAAAGGTTCTTGAGTGGAGACCACGAACCGGGAGATGCAGCGTAGGTAGGCCTCCCAATAGATAGATCAACTACTTTGTGAGAGTCACAGGCATCCAGTATACAGATACAGAGGCAGGCTGTCATTTAGTGTGGAGTTCTAAGGGGGAGGGAGACTTATATTCAGCAGTGAACGTCTTCCACCTGATGATGATGATAATGTATGATTTTTGACCCATATGCCGATACGGTTCTTTGTGTGAATGTGGCGATGTATTTAGCTTGAAACAACGGTTTAACTCTCGATTATATTTTTATCGGTGGAGATGACCTTACTTGACCACTTCATTAAAACTCACGTTAGTTTTAATGAAGTGGTGGCGATGAAAGCTTATAAATCATGTTTTGTTGTTTTTAAATCTTTTTGTAGGAGCGGGCATTGTTCAAACAAAATGAGAACTTGATGAAAGTCACTGAGTATTAAACTTTGCATTAACTGTGGTGGTTTTACATCTTGGGATGGTAATTGATCGAGCATAGCAAATTGAAACTTGTATAATGACTTATGTACTGGTCCGATCTTAATGAAACTTTGTAAGCAAGTAGTTCATGAAAACAATTTTTAAATCAAAGCACGATTAATTAATTAATTAATCAATTGAATTATTGTGAAAATATAGAGATATTACCGATTCGGGGTGAACTATTCGACAGTAAAAATAGGGACGTGCATACTGACACACGTACTCTATATCGGGAAATATATTGGGTTACGCAGAAAGGGTGTATTAAGCCGAAAGGGGTTCATAGTACCTATCATAATGAACAACTTTTACTATGGCAGCAACTCTGAAATCTCAAAAACAATATCAGCGTTTCCATAGAAAAGTGTCATTATAACACTCGACAAAATGTATGGAACAGCTGATATTTTTTTCGCGATTTTAGGGTTGCTCCCGTAGTAAAAGTCGTTCAAAATGATGGGTACTATGAACTCCTTTTGGCTTAGAACACCTTTTTCGCGTAGCTCTGTATTTACATTCTTTCATACTCGATACAACAGCTTTAAACTCAAACAAAATGTTACACAAAATAACCGTGGTCTGTTCTTTATTAGAATACCGAACATTCTGAGTTGCGTGGTGGCTATAAAAGTCCCACAAAGAGTTCTTTCAGTTCCTTCATAAAACTAACAATATTGTTCGCGGTAACAAGACAAGAACGTTTCTCTTGAGCCCATATTCGTCGTGCTATTGTCTCGCTCAGTACACTTTAGGGGGTTGAGCCCGCCGTGTTAAAGCACAGAGTATCCACGCTAGCAGCATTATAGCTTTCTCTTTTACACTAACACACAATTAAATAAAACATAAATAGAACAGTCAGTAGTGAATAGTAAATTATTGATAGTTGTGAATTGAGGTATCACTTATTTAATGCAATATTTAAAATTATCGCTGATACTCGTCTCAGGTACTGTGAACGCCAGTGTAAGTGTGAGTAACTAGAAAGGCTACTGGTATAGAGTATTGCTCTGCACCAACCACAGTGTTAGAGTCTACAGGCCATTGTTTAGCTTCCTTCACCTGGCAAGACGGATCCCACACAAAGGCGACGCTCGTTTCAGCACTCGTGTTTGTTTTTGTTATGCAATTGCAAGGTTTTCGAGCACGCCACGTGAGGATCGAGCTCGTTTGTGAATTGAAGTGTGCGCGAGGTGCCCGACCTCGAGCACCTATCCTATGCTATTATCAAATGTAGATATGCTTCACTCGTGTTACTGTGTGGTGGAAATCTACTCTTTTGTTAATGTTTTGTACTAAGGTTATTTTTGGGGAAGCTTTTCTATGTGTACACTTCGACCAAAATAAAATTAATGGAAGGGCCATAACTATTGAACTTGCTCAGTAAAAACGAGTTAAAACCATCGGACATTATACTACAACACATTATAACCATTTAGGTAGAGTCAATTTGTTGCAAAAATTAGATAGCGAATATAATAACAATGTGAGTGTTTTGTCAATGTGTTTGTCTATTGCTCTCGAACCGTTTGTCGCCATGGATGGACGCGTCAAGTGAATGTAACAAAATGGGGACTACTTATCGATGATTGATCATATTAATTTACATTTCATGACAAAATAGAATGATGAATATGTACTCACGAGTGAAAAGTGACACCTGAACTTTTACTTTGGTTTTTACACTTCGGGAAAGCACACGAAGGCATAATTTTTGTCAGATGTTTCGTTATCATGTAACAATAGTCTTGTGTCGCACTTTCTACGGCTAGAGACCGACTGAAACGAAGTGAGCGCCGGCGATCATTTTGTAATCTTCAAAAATGTGCTCTTTCTGGGCCCGTCCATTTATTTTATTTTGGTCGAAGTGCGTACATTGTTTGTATAAAAAATCATTGGCGGTACTTGTGGCCAATTTTCTAACAGATCTGTAGACATCCGGGGTAAAATCGGTTAAAAGTGTTTAATTTAAAATTCAGAAATCCTCTTTTCTATGGATTTCTATGGTATAAACTTCCTAAAGAAAATTTATGACTTGATTGATGATGATAGATAAGAAGTGATTTCATAGTACTAGACTAAAATTATAACGACTACTGCCTTTCTAAGGTCACTTCACCATGAGTCAGTTTTGTATACGTAGTTATTTGTGTTTTGATTTTATATTTTTATTCGGTTTCGTATTCGTTTCATGACCATTAATGCTAGCGACCCGTAATTTCCGAATATAAAAATGATTGCATTGTGAGTTACCAGCCACGTAACTGCAATGCTGGAGTGCAATTTACATTTTATGCTTCATCGCTGGACGTACAAAGGCTAGTAAAGAATACAGCGAATTTTAAGGCTAGGAAAAAGTTGAAGGCTTGTATAAGGCATCCTATATAACGCAGTTTATGATAACACTTCTCTTTGAAACGAATAAGTTCTTTTGTGAAACAGTTGGTGTATGTTGTATCTTTAAACGTAGCTGAATTTTCTCAAACATTTTTAAACAATGTAACACGACGTACATTCTTAATGTAAATACTTTTCTTAGCTATCCGTACGTGACACGCCACGCGTCGAAAAGCGGTCTGAAATGAATTGATCGTCCAATAAGATTGAGCGCAGGAACTCTATCCCATGGGACCGAAGTCAGGAACCCTCCCCGCAGGGATAGTGTTAACTAACTTGTTTACACTAATGATGGATAATGAAGGATCGGGTGTTAAGTCTAAAACAATCTCGCTCCCAATATACCTACCCTGTAATATACCTTTGTATTGATAGGATTACTTGCTTAAAAGTTTCATCTCAAAAGCTCTTAAGCACTTTTTGCAATAAAAAGGTAATAATTTATATTATACAGAAGATTTGTCTTAAATTAAGAAAATATACACATATTTATTTGTTAAAACTTAAGTCACCATGGAATTTTTACTGATAGAGCTGGTGCACCACAACCTGCTTACATTTTGATGCAATGGTGACCACCTGGCACAAGAAACTACAGCTCGTATAAATCCTCTCGAATTTACAGCTTTAAGACACGTGCTATTCTCTGCCATACTTACTCGACTCTAGCCAGGCGATTGCGGTTTCTCGACTTCACTGTTATTATGTTCCATGCGGGATAAAATTTGAACTTCGTCTTGAAATAAATAAATACATCGACGTCACCTCCAGTGTTTTAAATTTATTTTTATTTAATTTGAAAGGTGTAATTCTGTTTGCACTCTTGCTCAAAATTATATTCCATGTACTATAAATAATATAAATCCCGAAACAACGACGGTTAAGAAGCTAAAATCTTACCAGTCGTATTCCAGTATTAACATTACCCAAAATCCACTTAATGTCGCGTAAACAAAAACGTCCAATCCTCTGAAACAGCCCACCATTATATCGGTTCTAATAAATAAAATGTAAATAAAATTACGAAACAGAACAAAGACTATGGTGATTTGCATAATGCTGTTCACCTTTTAGCTTTCGACTCGCCCTGGGCCCGAGCCAAACCGACTCCATTTAGTGAGTCCAACGAAGATTATAAGCTTACGTCCCTTCCGCGCGCACCGCCAGAAAACATGTCCGTAAAGTAGCCAATAGGCCGTGAAATCACGTCGGGAATAGTAAATTTTGCAACGTGACAGGGTAAAGGATTCACGAGATACCGTAAATTGGGTCATAAAATCTGAAATTTGTGAAAATTGCTCGCTTTAGATTGAATACACGTAAGAAAAACTACATAAATGTTGAAATAATGAAATTGAAAAGACAAAAATGTATCAGTGGTCTGTGTATCAACTTTGAGATAAACCACTAACAGAAGATAAATATTTTGTATCGTGTTCACGACCCAGTAAAATACAGTCACAGGTTCACTTTTTATTCCTTCGCCATGAATTATGGCCGACGGGAGACTCGTTAAAAAGAACACGATCTAGTATTACCCGTTGGTTAGTCGAGCGCCGGCGGCTAACCCGCTTTATGTGCTCTTAAAGCTGTTTCCTAGACTTGTTTCATCCACTCCAGCTTAACGTGCTTCTTAATTTTATTTCAACGAGGTTTTCCCGCCGAAATACATAAAAAACAGACCGACTCCGATGTGCTCGACCACGGCAATGTTACATATATCTCGTAGATAAAATATGAGTTCGGATGCGGAACATATTTTCGATGAATAATAAGACTGAATCTCGTTTTTACCTGATTCTTCAGAATAAGACGAGCCTTTTTATTTTGTCTAGCGTGCATTTGTGCAATTGCGTGCCGGAAGAAATTGCCAACAGTGTAAAAGAATTCCGCGCGAGACATTATGTCCGGCCCACATCAAGGTTGCAGTTTCCTCCTTTCTGACAGTGTATTATGTAATCAGAGCTATAATTCAGCCTAGAATATATTCGTGCGGCCAACTGCTTGTATTCACGGTGGATAACCCATATAACCTACCACCTTACCTACATTAGATAAATTAGGTTGACGTTAGGTATGCGAGGTCACTGCGTGAATGTTGCTCGAGTATAGGAATGTTATTTTATACCAATAGGCTATGTGCCAGCCTCAGTTCAAGGTAATTGATTTAATCGTAGAAGTGATTATTGTAAGGTTACAATATTCCCAGCTCGACCAGCAGAAATTCTATACCAAACTTATTTACAAGTTCATAAAATAGTTTTGGTCGAAAACGTACTACAGAACGTAGTAAGTAACCTCAAATCAGACCATTGAACATTTTCAAGTCAAAACTTGTGAATTAATTACTAAGCGCAATAGTTTGGAGACTCACACTCCGCGACAACTTGTTGGTGACTTTCAATAGGGACGGTTTCGAATTATACGATTATAGAAACTACTCGTAGATATTTATAACCAATTTTATAGGAATAATGTACACATTATAATTGTCGACTCTGGCAAATAAATTCATCATTCAACTCCAACTATTCATCATCTTTATAATCCAGAGCCTTCCATATCGTACTGTTGGGTATAAGCCCCTTTCTGGCTTTGCCATCTGCCTCGATCCTGTACTAATCGAGTCCAGGTACGATCCGCGGTAGTGACAATATCGTCTACCCATCTTGCAGCTGGATGACCAGCGCTCCACTGACCTTGACACTTGTGGTGTGGTGGCAAACGGATATCAGAACCATACGCTACCTACTGAAGCTCAATCCAAGCATGTCTTTGCTCTGACAACTGCAATAACATTGTAAAAAGCTAAATAAAAATAAAATAAAACTTTTAATATTTCACTAAAGTATGTCGGGTACCTGCTACAGTCTTACGTTCAAAAACCTGGCGAAAGGCATTAGAATTCGTCGGAAAAAAATGGTGTTATAAGTTTGACGTGTGTATCTGTGTGTCTGTCTGTGGTATCATCGTAGTTCCCAAACGACTGAAGCAATTTTTATTTAGTTATTATTAATTTGAAAGATGAGCTCGAAAGTTTTCTTGTCTATGATTCAAGATAATTTGTTCATTTGTAGTTGTTTGTTTTTCCGTTTGAAGATCATCGGCTTTTTTGCAGGTTTAAAAAAAATACTTGATACAATGTTATTGCAGCTGTCAGTGCAAATAAATGCCTGGAACGAGTTTAATAATTATAATACGATAATCTGATTAACAAATTTCAGAATTTTAGAGATAAATAAATAGTGCTTTGGATTGAAAAATCTGTTCAATTGATTTCTCCTTTACCATACAATTTTAAAAACATAAAGTCACAAAGTACATTGCAATTGCTACCATTACTAACTTCAAGGATTTTATCATACTTCTAGCAAAATCACAAATGTAGGAAGTAATAGGTCAGTTAAAACCAATTTGGAATGTCAAAAACACTCTAAAATGTACAAGGTAAAAATATGTGGAGCAGAAACAAATCCCTTTTATTTATTTCGCTTTTAATGGCAAAATTAATTGGGCATGAAATCGTGACATTTAAATAAGAGGCAGCGTCCAGTACCACAAGAAACTCATGTCAAAATAATGTTAATTGGAAAGTAAGTGCTGCCAAATAAGATTTTCTACGTCGTTTTCCTTCAAAGCTGTCTCTCAAATCTTTTACTTTGTTTCGGAGGCTTCTGCCCCTTTTCAAGGCAAGTTAAACAAATTTTCCGTAACAGACTTTTTCGAGACTCACCTAGAGGATTTGGCAGATCTACGAGGTTTTTGTTTTACGTTCATTTTCATGTAAGCTGGCATTTGTTTACCCTTTCTATTTGAAATATATTTTGTATACTACGAGCACTCTTTCAAAATAAGTCACCAAAACGAAATAATGTTCAATACCACAATGAAAATGCAAATTGTCAAATAAACAAAACGCCAATTTTTGGACCTTCTATGGTCTATGGGTAATACAACTGTTTTTTATACTATGCGCTTATTAATTTTGTGATAGTTAGTTGGCATTTTGTTTATTTAATACTAGCGGTCCGCCCCAGCTTCGCACGGGTATAATCTATATAGCCTATGTCACCCGGGGATAGTGTAGCTTCCCAACAGTAAAAGAATTTTTCAAATCAGTTCAGTAGTTTCGGAGCCTATTCAATGCAAACAAACAAACAAACAATCATATCTTTCCTCTTTATAGTGTATAGAAAAGCCTTGCCCATTTATAAAATTAACAATATTCTAAAAGGTTTAATTTAATTTGAAAATGTACCTTCTTTTAAACCACTAACATATTTTGTGGAATTCCACCTACCTTATCCAAAAGTCTTATCATAAAGTAAGGAAAGCTAAACTGTCTACCGAAACCAAAGCGAATCGATGTAATATTTTATGAATATTGCTTACTTAGATCAAGCAGTGTTTATGCTAAAATATGACATTGTTCCTAATAAAACATATTAGTATTCACCGCCACGTGGAACATTCGCGCCTAAAGTGAGATGCTACGCCGGTAACACTATTTGGTGAAAAATATTATCTGCCAGATAAAGTTTACGAAAAATACAGACATAATGCTGTTATTTAACCTACTCTTAGTTGACACGATATCAAGTCAGGTATATATTAGTCATTTTCTTTAAAAAAATGACAATTAACAAATGTTGTTAATTTTAATCATGACTGACAGTGCCAAAACGTGGACTGTTTCAGCTGGAGCGGGGTCAAAAGTTTTCGAGCTATGGAAAAAGCTACGCTCTCGGCGTTTCTATTAAGGGTTGTATTCGAGACAAAGTAATTCGCCAGTAAACTGAACTCACCAATGAAATCCAGCGTATGATCAAGGTGAAGTGGCAGTGTGGCGATTATATCTGTCGCAAAAACGATAACCAAAATTCTAAAGTGGAGTAAAACATAGCTCAGGACGCTTTGATACGATGCAGTATTGATTTGATATACTTATACAGTTGATAGTGACTGGGAGAGAAATACCGAAGATCGGACTAAGTGGCGTACCTTGGGAAAGGCCAGCAGCTGACTGAGATAAGCTGATTATGCTGATGATCATCATTTTAACAGCAATCGGTGAATCAGACCCCATAAATGTTTTCTGCGTAACTCATCCACTCCAATATCAGAGAGATTGAGAACGTTAAGTTATTGCTCTAACAATTTCGTATTGGCCTATAAAACCTCACTTTCGTTTTATTTATACGCAGTAAAATGATCAATATTCGATATTGCGTTTACATAGCTACATTTACCTACACGACTTTTGTTTCAAAGTTCACGTGATATTTGATGCTCGTGTAATATCGCATCTGAATACATACGCTGTTTCCAAAAAACTTTTTTAGTATAACAATATATTTTCGTATACGAGAAAGACTTTTATACTGATAAAAGCCGACAATGCATAGTAGATTGCATTTAAATTAATTTGAAATTCACGAGGTTTACAGAAAATTTTGGCATGAAGAATTTTTTGAGTGTGTTTGCAAAGGCCAGCGCGGTATATCATTTAACTCATATGATATTATCATTATGAGTTATTTTCTGTGAGATAATGATAAGGGTGGGATTTGGTGCTCTTCTTCGCATTAAAACCTCGTTAGCCTTACTAGAAGCTTTCACCGCTGAGCAGCTTTGACTGGCCGTTTGATATGTGTGTGAATAGCGGGATTACCAGTACCGCTTTTCATAGTTTTCTTAACGGAACTGGACTCATGAAAAAGGTGGCAAAATATTATTGCGTAATCACAAAAGGCTAAACAAGCACATCTTTTGCGTTGTAGTAAACATTTTACTATTTAACTTATAATAAAAATAAGATAACCATAAACTTTATAATGGTTAAAAGTTTAACACAGCCCATAAATTTTTACACAAGTCTGATCCGCCAAAAAATTATTCTATATATTTTTTTTTCTAAATAGACAGTGTTTATATAGTCATTGATGTTAAATAGCTTCACTATTTATAACCACCAGCTATAGCTATTTAAAATCAATCTTTAAATTTAATCCTAATTGATTTCACCATTTTAAATAGCTTCACTATTACAAAAAAAAAACTTTTTGTGATTTTTGTGAAATAACTGTATATTTTATGTTTTTTTTTTTTTTTTGTATGCTTCTTTTATTTCAAGCTAGTTCACCCAACAGACGTTTTTCTGTTGAAATTTAAATAAATATGTTAAGTAATAGTCTGGACTTCATAACAAAACAAAAATAACTTTAAAAAGAACGTTTTGTTTTTCATGGATTTGATAATTTTCCAAAAAAGTTTTCCATTTTTTATTTCCATGTAAACCTACTTTGGGCTATTTCGAACGTTTTCATACAAACAAATCCAAATTTCTAGCCTTTCTCAAGTGAAGTGCTTACGGCTTACCAAAAAAAAAATTTTTTTTATTTATATACAAGATTAGGTATAACTATGGTAGGTGTTAAAACCTAAAATAAACGAGTGAATTTATTAATTTCTGTTATCAACATGTCTTTGATTACATAAAACCAGGATAATGAATTTAACCAATAAAGTATATATTTAAATTAAACTTCTAATTAAACGTGTCCAAAACGAATTGATCATAAGCTGCAGAGTTGGTCGAGCGTCTATTATTCACATCAGCTATGTATATATTTTTTATTATAGATGCTGATGCTTCTCCTTGTTTTCCCGATATAGGATAAACTACATCACAATCAAGCTTATACACTCCTGCATCCTGTTAAGGGGTATTGGATTCGACAGGTCTTAACAGTTGACTTATTTTCTTGTGCAGCTTGACATAAGTTTTGATTAAAGCTCGTCTCAGAATGTGTCCTTTTTTAAGAAGGTATAATTTTTATATTTTGTCGATCAAAGCAGTGCGAAAATTAGGTTTTGAGTTGCCACTTTAAACTGTCCCAGCTTAGAATAACTACTTATTATAGTTTTGCTGACGCCATAACTGGGGATTACTATGTAATTCACGTTAGTGGCATTGTAGCGTGGAAAGTTCACAATTTATTAGCTATTAAAATGTTGTTACTGTATCTCGAATTAAAGGAAAAGTTCCAAACTCACTTGATTAAGCGCGCTGTAGAATTTTATCTCCAAGAAAAATCGTCAACAAGTTTAGAGTTTCCAACATAAATAAGGGTTATGTTCACAGAACAAGCACCCCCAGATTTACTTACTTTTAATATTCCTAGAGACCATTCTGATTAAGTATTGTGTGTTCGCTACTAAGTTTAAACGCATGTATCTGCGTGTTTGTATGTGGCCCCATAGGTCCCAAACAGCTGAACTAATTTTGATTTAGTTAACTTTTTTTTAAAGTGACTTTTTCGAGTGTGTTCTAATGTTAGTCCATGAAAATATGTTCAGCTCTTTGAATATCATCAGCTTTTTAACGTGGGTTTAAAAAAAAAAACAAAGTATACTTGTTTAATTAGGTATACACGGTTACGTATATACCCTGTACTTAGCCGAAAGGAGGTCATTGTACTCAGCATTATGAACAACTTTTACTATAGAACCAAACCAGAAATAACGAAAAAAAAAACAGCTGTTATTATGGAAAACGGTTATTGACACTCGACAAAATGTATGCTACTGCTTGCCTAGAAGAAACTGATCCACTCGTGATTTAAAATACCCATTCGAATAAATATACAGTTACTTTGTTTTTATTATACAGGAATAGGCATGTGTCCTAATGTTTAATTTACTACAAATAACCGGCTTAGCGATGAATATAAATAAATACATTACACATACTGAAAAAATAATTTAAATTGGCTGATAAATCTCCGAGATATGTTTTTTTTCTTTTCTTTCTTTCTTTTTTTTTTCTTCTTTATCGCAAAGCGTGTGTTAGTATAGCATTTGTATGGCACTCCTGAGGTGTGACGTCACGGGTCAGTATAGTGCGCTCTCTGTCTAGCATGAAATTAAAATGTTTATATCTTATTTATTTATGAACTAATTTTAATTTTGTTTTTGTTGATGTGCTCTATTTATGATTAGCTTTTTTATGAGGTAATAAAAAATATAAGTCATCATGCCTATTACTCACGTAAAATTAAGCCAGTTTTAGCTACGTTAGTAATTCATATTTTTTTTGTAAAATCCACGTCAGTTTCAATAATAAAATATAGGTACAAAGTCAAAGTAATTTACAAGGCAATTAATAATTATAATATATATTGAACATGGTATATAAAAAATATTTATACAAAAAACTAAAAAAATATAACAAATAATTATGTCAGCTATTATGTTATTATATAATTATTTATTATTATTTTAATTTCACAAATGTTTACTTATTTTATTTGGCCCTCACTCCTCCTGACAGTACAGTTAGGTAGATCTTTACACCGGAATGTATATTGTTTTTTTAATCTTTTGCCTCGCAGAACCTTGCCAGGCTTGCGCGAACAATCACTATCAAAGCGTCATGATTTGAGTAGCACATTCAATGACCAAAACGTAATTGCCATGGTGAGTTAGTTCGCGTGACTAATGAGCTTTTTCTATTTCTTATTGTTTTTCTGTGGTTAACCCTCGTCATCGTTTGTGTTGGGGCTGATATTGTGTATTATTATCGGAAGTGTAAAATGTTTTTTTTTGTTGTTTAATTTTGATGTCACTGCAACGCGTAAGCAGAAAGCATACCTTACTAGGTATGCTAGATTAGTACTTATTTCAGTATACACTTCATAAATAAAATAAATAAATAAATATTCGGGACATTTTTGCACACACGGTCATCGGACCCGGCTACGTATTCCAGCAGCGGCTTTACCTGGTCTGTGTCTGACCCCAAACTAAACAAAGCTTGTAATATGTCTGCGAGAGACTGATAATATAGATGTATATATATATATATATATTACATTCTTTAAACTTAAATAGATTTTACACAACCAGGTATAGAACAAACACAAATGGTTGTCCGAAGTGGGAATCGAACCCACGCCCCCAAGCGCAGAAGGCAGGTTCAGGCTGGACCAACGGGCTATCTAAATTGTATGTTGTTTTTTTTTGCATAAGTTTCTTATGGAAATAAAATACCTTATCACTTAAAAAATATATGATTCCATATAAAGTAAATGCGTACACAAAATTTTGTGTCTGTGGTGTTGAACGTTGAGTTCCTTTATCTGGAGCTAATCTTAGATGTCGATTCAGGTCATGTTTGCTATAAAAATGCATTGTCACTGAAGTAGTTCTAATTCCGCTTACAAGATTTGACTTAAACAAACAAACATACAAAAAATGCAAGTTAAATAAAAGTGTTTCAACTAGTTATTGTATCTATCTATACTATATATTACTATAATATTATAAAGAGGAAAGATTTGTATGTAAGTATGTTTGTAACGAATTGGCTCAAAAAGTACTCGACCAATTTAAAAAATTCTTTCACTGTTGGGAAGCTACACTATCCCCGGGTGACATAGGCTATAATCTATACCCGTGCAAAGCTGGGGCGGACCGCTAGTGTATGTATAAAATGCGACTACAACTGAAATAATTATGTTAAATATCTATGAGAATGTTGTGCGACAACACTTGGTTAGAAGTTTACTCAGTTGGGTTCGTTAATTCAGATTAAATTTTAGCTATTTTGTAATTATACTACTAAAATGATTTACATCCAGCGATTGTTAAGCCAAAGACTGTTGAGCTACGAAAATTGGATTAGAGTTCATGTCAGCAGAGCATTTAACCTCATGATACCAATCAAGGGCTTATAAATAGCCAAACGGTCACTTGATTTGAGTTACATGACTCCTAGAACCTACCTGCTACCCACTTAGCGATATTTTATTAAATAACTTTTAGGAATAAGCCGATCTTCATTCTCTTTCACTCACACATTCAGTATTAAAATAACAGGTTGAAATTTTTAAAAATGTTTTACGTTCATTCTTTACTATAATATTTAATGATATCTTGACCATATTGACCGATGGTGGCCAGGCGGTAGCATGTGCGCTTTATAATCTAACGGCACGGTTCGATCCTCGGCTCTGCACCAATGACTCATTTAGTACTTAAATTAATTATGTTCAATTTCCATCATGCCATGCCATCGCTTAACAATAGTGAAGGAAAACATCGTGAGAACCTCAAAAGTTTAAAAACATATGTCATTCAGCAACACTCACTGGATTAGGGCCCATCCTCTCTCTCTAAGAGAAGACATGTGTTCCAGCAGTGGGAACATGATAGACTGATAATGATGAAAAAAAAATCCATGTGGATCGATAAAAAAATTGTTTGCATTAATTTATGTGATATATTCTTTCTTTCCCCACCGTTTCTCTTACTCTAACTGTAAACTGACTAACTGTAACTTGTAATAAAATAAGCCAGCGGCGGCGGTCTGACACATACTTTATGCAGCTGTAAATACTCAAATAGAATAAACGAAAAAAGACAGTAATCTGTACGTAGAGAGATATAGACAGCGGTGACTACATACCATCAGGTGGCCCGTAGCTTTTTTTGCCACTTGCCACGCAGGACCCAGTATAATTAGCAATAAAATCTTTAGAGTTTAAATGAATGATCAGAGTGCTTTGTGAACTTATTATTTGTGCGTAACTTAGCTTTTCTATAACTTTTTTATTTTAATAGATTTTCAATCTAAATTCCATTGGATTCCATACAAATATCAGTCTTTGAAAATCTTAGTCTGAGTTCATTCACATTTAATTTCTCTTTATATACAGCGATAAACTGGAAATCTGACTTGAAATGTGTTTTGTTAATCAGACAGATGTGTTTGTTACCATTTAATCTACAGTAGGGCGTCCGTCTCGCCAACATTTGAAGAAGATTTTAGATGTTTGCTTTTGTGGATGATGAAGAGAAGAGATAGCTATCTGTATGTTTAATTTCAGTTTGTTGATCGTCTGATGAGATACCTACTTGTTTTTAACGCTTGACGCAAAAAGAGGGGTGTGATAAGTTTAACGTGTGTATCTGTGTGTCTGTAGCATCGTAGCTTCCAAACGGCTAAACCGATTTTGATTTAGTTTTATTTGTTTAAAAGGTGACTTGATCGAGAGTCTTCTTAACTATGATTCAATAAAAATTGTTCAGCCACTTGAAGATTATCAGCTCTTTCAACGGGGGTTAAAAAATATATTTATATCGTTAGTTAAAAAAATTATAGCATCCTGTAACTTTGAACCTATGTAAGTTTTAGGCCATTCGCAAGCTTTTGTGATGGCTAGGTGATTTTTGTTTTGGGAAAAACAACCCTTTTATGCCACCTATGGCAAACAAGCAGACGGCCTGCCTGATGGTAAGCAGTCACTATCGTCGCCTATATATAGATACTTGTAATACCGGTTTCACAATTACGCTACGTTGCCAACCCTTTTAAGACTATTAATTCGCTTTTTGTAGAACCCCAAATTGTACCCCACCCCGTTTAATTTACTTAACCGCACCATGCGCTTAAGCGAGATTGCGCGCGATTGTGATCAAAATGCACATCTCTAACGGGCATCCATAATAAGCTGGACCTACAATTTAACGTGTATTCTGACTCACAGTAACGCTCTATTGTAAATTATCCTCTATCTCTCCTTCCAAACTGATCGAATCACCGAAACAACTAGTCAAGGTACGCCATGAGCACTAAGTTCAGTAAAATCATTACTAGTCAAATTTGCATCCAAATAATACGGGTCCTATAGAAAGAAAGAAAGAAAGAAAGAGAGAGAGAGAGTGAATAAACAAAAAATAAGGAAGAGAATGAGAAAGGGGATAAAGAGAGAAAGGGAAAAAGGGAAAGGGGAGAAAGGGAAAATGGAGAAAGAGGGATAGAGAGAAAGGGAGAAAGGGAGAAAGGGAGACCGGTAGACATCGAAATAGAGAAAGAGAAAAAGAGAAGAAAAAAATAATAAAAATGATAAAAAAATACGAAAGAAAAAAAAGAGGGTAAAGGGAGAAAGAAACAAAAAAATATAAAGAAAGAAATTAGGAAAAACAGGATGTTAGAAAGAAGAAAAGTCAGAAAGAAGAAAAAAAAGACAGAAAAAATATTTTGTAACATCAGCAACATTAGGTAATAAATATAGGCAGGTGAGCAATACTAAATAACTATGGATTATTAATGTTGTGTGTCACAAAAATGGCCTCAACTCAGCACAATGCTGTTTACCAAACAGCGCTGATCTTCCGTTGAAGCCGTTCAGTGAAGTCACGAAAGGCTTAAAAACAGCGCAACATAGAAACTAAAGTCACTATATTCAATTGACGTAATTAGCCAATGATATTTACCAATATAAGATCATTGTAATTAGCATAACGTAGAGTCAAATCTGTTCTAATTCTTTAATTTAAATGCTTTATACTGCACCATTAAAGACTAAGCATTACTTACTGCTTTTACTGAGAAAATAAAAGGCACTAGTCGGACGCGGAAAAGTAAACCTGCCTACAAAATGTTGTTGGAGCTTGCGAAACGGATTTTCATGAGAAATGGACTTAAATGCCAATAAAAAGTATCCCGTTCGGTCGGTCCGGCTGGCGTATGCTTTTACCGGTAAAGTGTACTTTATAATATTACCCGCGAAGCCGGTAGCTGCATTTTATACAGGGTACCTTAGGAAGGAACAAAATGAACTGCGGCCTTAACTTCGCCCCGGGACTCGGAGATAAATGTACCGGCCTGCTGTTTGAGTTATGGCACTTTGACCGCACCGTATCACGTCATTTAGCCTCATTCGGTTTTTAATCACGACTTGAATGTTGTTACATAGAACTGACAAATCATCTATACTAATATTATAAAGAGTAAAGATTTGATTGTTTGTTTGTTTGCATTGAATAGGCTTTGAAACTACTGAACCGATTTGAAAAATTCTTTCACTGTTGGGAACCTACTCTATCCCTGGGTTATATAGACTATACTATATTAAAAAAAATATAGGGATCCTTACTAAAACTCCAACATTGTAACCCAAGGTGTAAATAATAAGACTTACACCCGTGCGAAGCCGGGGTACGTCGCTAGTTATTAATATTTATATGCATTAGTAATGTATTAGTGTTGTTAGTATGAACATTTCTCGACGTGTGTGCTAATCAATGTGGCGAATATTTTGAACAATATCCAAATGTCCAACTAAGTTTTGTCTACAACGCTAAGTCTAAGTTTTATCATCAAAATCATTTTCAAACAGAAAACTTCCACTGCTGAACATAAGTCTTAGATTTCCACACTTGACGATAGCCTGCTATCTGAATACACTGCTGATGCCGGCGACTCTCACACTTCGGTTCACCTAGTGGGAGGCCTACCTACGCTGCGTTCCGGTTCGTCGTCTCCACTCAAGATTCCGTCTTCTCCATCGGCTGTCAATTCTTCGAGTAATGAGTGGTCCACCCATTGCCACTGCAACTTGCAAATCTGAGCAGCTATGTCGGTAGCTGTGGTTCTTCGGCGAAGACACTTGTTCAGGATTTTATGACGCAAAGAAACTCCGAGCTCTTTCCATTGCCTACTGTGCTACTCTGAGTTTTTCCGAAAAGCCAGCAGTTAAGGACCACGTCTCAGTACCATATATCATCACTGGCAACACACACTGGTAAAAGACCCTTGTCATTAGGCACTGTGGTATTTTTGACGAGAAGATATCACGCATTTCCCGAACACTGCCCAAGTTATACTAAGCTACAAAAGTTACAGTGGGTACGTCTTTCTAAAACACACTTACAGCCGCACTCAGAGACGTTACTTAAGCTAAGAAATACTTAAAATTGCTCTGTCTCGTTTTCATGTGTGAAAATTTCCGTCAACGAGAAGTTGATTCCTTAGCCTAAGTAACGTCTCTGAGTGCGGCTGTAAGTCTTGTCACAGTGACGAATATTAACTACACCACCTACATCTATTTGTATAATGTCTATACAGGTTTAATAAAAAATAGCAAAGTAGCTTACAAACAAAAAACTAAGTAAAAAAAATAAAGGCGTTTTGCTGTACAACAAAAACTTTTATCTACTCGTGAACCCACGTAAAAACTAGAATGCTCTCATAAATTCCGGCGTTCCTTGTTCTCATAGTAACAAGGAACGCAGTTTACGGCAAGAAAACCATTGAGAGCTCAATCTTCACTTGTTCCTCGAATATGGTAACATTCAGATGCAGTTACCGGGTAAATTGGGCGCTTCCACCGCTCTCGAAGCTCGGAGCCCGGGAAACATAATCAAGCTGGAAACGTTAGCTAAATTGGCTCAAGCTTAGCAACTTTTACAAACTAGCAGAGTCTGTTTTCTTAATTTTTTGCGCTTTGACGCTAATTAACGGGGCTTACCAATTTATATTTGTGTTGGGGGTTTTATTACAGTATTATGTTATTTTAAATAATAATTATAATAAATTTTATTATGGAAACTGACGTGATTTTCACACAAATTACTCACGTAAGATTAAGCTGGTAACTCCGACTAATATGGTTGTTTGTTATTTGCGGGGTTTATTATGTTTTTTTAATGACTTATTTAGTATTTAAATAAACTAAACTTACTAAACTTTTAATAAATGTGCAGTGTCGATGCCATCGCTCAACAATGGTGAAGGAAACCGGCATGTCCAAGAACCTCAAAAAGTTAAAAAACATATGACATTCACATGCACTGGGCCAGCATGGTGGATCAGGGCCCATCCTCTCTTTCTGAGAGAAGGCCTGTGATAGGCTGATAACAATGACAGTTTTAAAAAGGGGGAAGACGCGTGACATCCAAACATTGTACCCAATAAATATGGCTCTGGTTCGGCTCGAGTTAGCGGCGACGTTGACATCTAAAGTGTAAACGTCAACTTCACCGCTCCACTATGACACTGCACTAGACTATAGAAGTGACATTTAAAGAAAATTAAGTTAATTGTTTTTAAGTATTTACGAGTGAAAAGTAATGCCGTGAAACTTGTTTTTTATCTTCGAACTGTTGGTGCACTTTGTAAAAACGCAGGAAGTAATTTTTGCTGCTTTATTTCACACAATTTTGACAAGTATTTCACGTGCTATCAAAACGCCCGTTCTATTGCGACTGAAGTGGATTGTGCCCCGGAGCCTATATTGTGCGGTCCACGTCAAGAAGTTCGTCCCGTATCTTCCCCCTATTTACTTACATCAATGGTTAGTTGTAACTTTGTAAGGCAACCGCGATCCGACTACAATGCCACGTGATGCCAACGCTACGACGACATAGCGGAACAGCGACCTTGAACACTATGCAAGCGACTTAACGTCTAAATTGGAGTAAATGTGGCATTGCGAACTATATAATTGATGTCTAGGTCTACAACACAACAACGACAAAGATGCTTGGACGATTTTTGACTGTTTTCACTCAGAGATTGTGACTCTATATGGTAAAGAGTCTATAGCATAAAAGATAGAGTCACAATTTCTAAAATATTATATCTATAGACTGTATTGTATCTCGATGTCCTAGCTAGATGTATAAATCCGTCTAAGTCAAATCATTCAGAACTCAGGGGGTAAAAAGTACCTAGATATTAGTAGGTAGGTGACACAATAAAGTCCGAACTGCCACTTCCAGATTCTGCTCAATTCTTAGATACTGGTTATGGGCGGTGCGAAATATTTTACGATTCCTGAGACATAAGCCGTAGGGTTCCTTCGTACTCGTCCCTATTTGGCGATTTGTAAAGATGTAGTGTCGCTACCCTGATGTATAGATATTTTTGCCACATATTTTACACGTAACTGCAACCCTTTGGGTGTATATAAATGTTATAAATCTAAATGTACCTACTTTGCTAAGAATAATCTTACTTTAACATACTATTTGTACGTATTATTGAGGGTTTAATTAAAATTATTTAAAATTATTGGTTGTATCATAAGTACTAAACTTATGATGATAAATAGAAAAACCAGCCAAGTGCAAGTCAGGCTCGCGCACTGAGGGTTCCGTATCACTACAAAATACAAAAACTAGTGCAAAAAGACAACATCACGCCCAGGCGGTCTCCCATCTAAGTACCGACCGCGCCCGACTTCCTTAACTTGGTGGTGAACAGAAATTGGTCATTGACTCACACTTGGCCATTGTTTGTTGTTTTACTTAAAAATGGGAATAATCGAGAATAATATGTACCTACTATTATCATGCCAAGTTTGACGTTTGTACGTATTACTGTTTTTACATCAGAAAAAATACAAAAATACGTTGAAAAATGTTTGTTGTACCTATGGGGATCTCTTTAGGTTTTTACTTTTTGACTTTATTATTATTTCTTAGTTAATCCGCCATAACATTACATGCTCTGTGAAAATTTCAACTGGCTATATTATCTCTTACGGTTCGAAAGATACAGCCGTTAAAAGGTAGGACAAACGGACGGACAGACAGACAGACTAAGTCGGCTTAGTAATAGAGTCTCGTTTACACCCATTGGGTACGGAACCCTAAAATGATATAATAGCGTCCTTTTCATATTATACGTACATTTCAAAATACGTACAGCGTACGTACGTACAGTACATTTCAAAATACGTACGTACGTGATTCTCTGATAAAATTAAATGTGTGTGTCTAATTATGAACGTCAATCAACCAAGGTAATAATAATAACCAAGGCAAGGATGGGTGTCCACGAATAAGTGGATAGTTAGGTAAGTACTTGTTCCAAGCACCTTAAGGCTGCCAGAAAACTGAAATAAAAAAATCCAACATCCGGCCAGATTCTGAATTAATTCAATTTCTTGGAATGTTTGGTACTTATAATCACATTGTTTACCGCTGCCATAACTGAAATGAGATTGACGATTTTTAATTACTTTACTAATCCAAAACAATAGTGCTTCAAGATGTTTTTTAAAATACCAGTTGGACCAGTGTTAGCTGTTATTTTTTAATCGTTGAGAAATTAAATTTTCGTTCATTTTTAAGGAAGAGTTTGTTATATGCGTGTTTAAACAAATTTATCGGGCCTAAGCGGCAAAATTTAGAAAAATATAATTGAAATTTCCAGGTAGTATTTAGGTCCCTTACAAGTAACTACTGTATTACACAGTACCTAATACGCGACATACTATATAATATTTAAAATCAATCTGTGTACTCAAGCGCTATCACAATGGACAATTTACTACAGTAATTGGTTTGAAAATTACACCAATACTGTTGAATATATATTAGATCAGTGAAATGTGCATTCCATTCCGCATGTAGGTCCGATGTTCAATCAAGTCGGCTGGCCGTCGAATCAACTCGATTAATCCCTTTGTGATTTAGCTCACTTTATGCAGTCTGTATCAGTTTCCTTATGGGCCAAGGAGCGTTTCAATTGCTCTCTGTCTGTAGAACTGTGTTACAATTGTTTACATGCTTGGATAACTGAGAATTACAGTTTGTAGCGTAAGTCCGGGTTTGAAACAAGTATCAAAGTTTTCCGGAACTTCATCGGTGTTACGTTTTTTTAGGAATAGGCTTTTGACACCCAAGTCTCCTGATGTTAAGCGATGATGCGGTCTACGATGGAGCACGCTTGTCTAGAAGAAGCCGTTCACTCGCGATTTGAAGACACACAGATTGTAACTATGGGGAACACCCATTTAGGCGGCGCATTCAAAAGACTAGCGGTTCGCACACTAAAAGTGGAATTAAAGCGCTTTGTACATAAGGGTCTTCGGGATATCAACCATTAAGCGTCGTTGATTTTTGTGCTTGCTCTGGCAGTACGATAGAAAAATGGGTAGGATTGCATAAACAAGTCAATACTTATTATACCTGGTCCATTGTTTTTTGTGACAGCTGCAGTAGATTCTCTAAAACGGAATGTAAGCATTAATTCTGAACATTTTTGCTAAGTATTTGGACATAAACATAACACAAACATACTTTTTTTTTATTAAACGGAAATTACTCACGCAATATTGAGTCGTATAAATAAAATAAAAAAGTTCAAACTTTTGTGTTACATTTTCACCGCAAGTATTACTCTAGTAGGGTGAATATTACGTTTCAAATGTTATTCCCAATTGAAATGTTAGTGTAGCGCCCATTCTGACATTCTCTACTAAGGCGGGGAGAACCAATTTGCTGAGTCGATTTTGACCGAATTATATTACCCTTGGGCGCATAAATATTGCACCCCCTTAGCAGGAAAATATGTCCAAGCAACCATATCGAGCGGCTAAATATACTTTGCCAAGAGACAGTGTTTGTATCTCGTGTTAACATAGGATCTTTTGTTAAAGGTATTTTTGAGTAACAAACACAAAACGTTAAAATATTATTCTTTAATTTGCTACAGTTTTTTTGCTGCATATGTAAAATGATAAGAGAGTACATGAAAATCATAATTTTCTATAACGTATATTCGGAGTGTTTGGAAAAGTTTCTGACTGTTGAATTAGAGTTCAGCTTAAATGAAATGAAATCAGCTTGTTTTGTTTATATCTTTTATGTATAACTAGCTGCACCCCGCGTTTTCACCCGCGTAGAAACCCTGTCAGGAGCCCTAAAATTATCCTAGATAAATGTATTCAGTCACTCTCCGGGCCATCAACTATCTCTATGTAGAAAATCATGGTGATCCATTGCTCTATTGCAAGAGATACAAACAAACCAACAAACAAATACACTTTCGCATTTATAATATTACTATGATTTTTATATTATCGTCTAAACAAGGAAGAGACTAGATCTACATTTTCCGCTTTATCTAGTGTAGAGCTTAAAGTACACCTTACTATGTTTATAAACTAGGCTAGCTAAACTAAACTAATGCATTATTAATTTAAGTTGAAACTCGTGTAAATTTTTTCTTCGGTCAAATAAAAAAAGAAAAAAAGAAAAACTTTTGTAAAATTATTTTAACTCCAAGCAATTGATAACAATTTCCGTAAGAGAGAAAGTTGATTGAGCAATTTAAGCAACTCATGCAACGGTTTTAAGTACGGCTGAAGAAGTACAAACCAAAGTCCACACAAGGTTCATAGCCATTACAGTAATTGATTCGATAAGACAAGAAAAAAGTTTCTATTTGACAAGGGACCAGGCCCTATGAGTAACGTGAAGTCCGGGGAATTGAAAAGGGAAAAAGATTTACTCAGTCTTTATGTTTCAAATAATAGACAGTTTCGCGTATCCCAAGCGTGGAACCGTACGTGGAATATCATTAATTTATTTCCGATACCCTTTTTACGAAATGTTTTTCATTCCGTATGAGAGTAACATATTATATCAGATCTGCGGTGCTAACTCGTGAAAACAAAAACGGTGTTTTTAGCGTACAGTAGATAAGTCGTTTGGCGCGGTCGGCGGTAGAATTTTGCGGCATTGTCGAGAAATGCAGTGGGATATAAAAATATGGTTGTTAGCGAGATACGATGCGAGTTGCATCACATCGGTTCCCTGAGGGTGCGATTTGGGCGCATTACGCACTAGGTGATCGAATTACAGCGGATGAATCGCTCACGGGTATGACAATTGCCCCAAATTCACCAAATTGGTTAAATGGAAATAATGGCCGCCAGAAATATCATTTCACTATGCATATTTTATTCTTGACATACTCATGTTCTACGAATATTTCAGGCTGAGGCTGCAGTCCACCTGCTCTGTTCACCTGGGTGGACCACGGGTACTTTTTCCTGCCTGTGGTCTAAAATGAATATTAAGATATTTATGAACCATGGGTGGACTAAAGGCAAGAAAAAGTCCCCGTGGTCCACCCAGGTAAACTAAGCAAATCAACGCGATCAAAAGATATGACCGTTTATGTCGCATATTTTGTGATTTCACAGGGGAATCAAAACCTATAGGGTAGCGTTGACTTGATAAAATTTGGCGGAAAGCAAGGTTTTATAAGAACATACTCGTATATAGTCAAAAATCCAAAAGTTGTTAATTAGGTATTACATCAAACTAAAAAAATGTTTTTTCTATTACAAGAGTACATTTCGTAGTGCAATATATGGGAGCACCTGTTTGCCAACTACAAAGTTAAGTTTGTCCATCAATATTTCAACTTTTTTATATCTTTTTCGTCGAGAATCGATTCCCAGGATGGATGAACTATACACACATATTTACTAAGTTTGTACGGAGCCCTCAAGGTGTGAGTCTTACTCTCACTTGTCCAGTTTCAATACACTGTGGTCTGTGGAGACGTTTAGATTGAAATACGATTTTATGTAACCAATCCCGCGTCAATGATGAGAAAGATCAGAATCGCCACGGGATTGGTGGTGTCAGGAACGCTGCGTTATCCGGCGCAGTGCGTGAGCGCGCGGCCCAGCGCGGCAGTAACTTCACGCGCGGCCGCCGCCGGTAACGAGCAGACACATAAAACAAAATGCCAGCAGAGAAGGGATCCTCTAAATTTGCTTAAATGCCAAATAAACTGCGAATTGCTTCGCCATTTATGAAAAAATGCTCCGTTTGTAGGCGCTATTTCAATTTTGAGGTTGGTTTTATTTGAGTATTCTAGGAGCTCTTAACTTGATTTGTTGATCCAAAGCTAAGGTGGCTATTCGGACCCCAATGCAACATAAATTTGTAAGTGACCATTATATTCATACATCAAATTTGTAGATAATATTATGAGACTTCTTGAGAATTATTTTCGTGGGAGACGCAATGATGATGATGCAGATCAATAAGTTGCTACCTATGTCTAAAATGACAATTTTAGAGAGCGGCCCAAGTTTTACTTTTCTTGTTTTAGTTGTACTTGTAGATTAGTTTGTTCACAAAAACCAGCGAATGTTTTTTTATGTGCTTTTGTCAAGTTATGCACGTTAAAATAGTGCATTTTTTTTCCATATAATTTAAAAAGCGTACTTAGATTAAAAAAAATTGGTCAACAAGTCAAGATTCCAATGAATTCACGCCAGCCAGGCACTGATTTAAATATACCGTCCATTATGTAATTCTTTTGATGAACCTTGATTTGATTAAATCTTTTCATGTGTAATATAATCCAGAATTGACTGCAATTAAAACATAAATGAGCATTTTTCTTATTGTACGAGGTCTGGAGGTCATTATATAGTAGATCGCGTGATATATAAAGGTGGGGTAAATTAGTGGCAGCACATAAGCGGCAATAAAGCGAAAATAGACGTATCGTAAATACGAAACGTTTTATAACGCCTTCCCCCTCTTGCCCTCCGATTTGTAGCGCAGATAACAAAAACTTGGGTAAACTAAATACAAAATACCTCAGCGTTGTACGAAAAGTTTGTCAATTTACCCAAAAATGAGGGACTTGTTTGGAAATTACTCGTGGGTTGCCATAGTAATGTCGTTCTGGAAATGATTTGTGACTTCGTTAAGTAGGTATAATGTTTCTTTGTATGTTAGTGTTATCACGCATCGTATCAACTTCTAACGTAACTAGATGACCGATTTTTTAAGGGTTGTCCTCACAGAAATATTCTGGAATTGTGCCGAAAGATTCATCCATCACATAAGCGGGGTCACGCGGAAAGGATGTACTAAGCCAAAAGGGGTCCGTTATATTCATCATTATGAACAACTTTTCAATTTTCTATGGAACAGTTGATATTATTTTGTGTTTGTTTTTATTTTTATGAATATTATGAACCTCTTTTGGCTCAGTACGCTCTTTCCTGTAGAGATAAAAAAAGCCGCTGTTAGCTAAAGACGAGACTGCTATCGATCATCCGTGTCTTCAGTGATGACGACAGTCTTCATAGATATTGAATGCAATATGTATGCCGTTACTTGCCTCACAAACCGAAAAAACATAATCTGTTAGGTTTTCTGATTAATCATATGCAACCAAAATATTTAATGTAAGGGAAATAATTTTATTATCAACTTAAAAAACAGACTTCAAAATGTGTAAATAGGCAATTTCGTTTACTTGGATGACATAAATTTCCCTTCAGTTAGTTTGATTTAAAAACCAAACTACGGAAATGATTTTGATGAAATTTCTATGGGGCTATTCTGAAAGTGGGTAAGTAAGTTCTTTAGTTACGAATTAAATAAGATTTTTCCAAATCGGTTCATAAATGATTGAGATCTGAGGTAACAAACATTTGCAAAAAAAAAAAAACTAATGAATAACCCTCCTTTTTAGAAGTCGGTTAAAATGTCGCGAAACTTAACGGTTCAATGCTCAGGGGCCTTACGGCCAACTGCTTACGCGTTATCAAACTAACGTTAAAACAGCGCAATTCGGAAAATCACGCGAACGTGAATCTTAACGCACCCAGATACGGCTTGCGGTCGTGCAACATTTATTCATCACCTAAACTGGATTGCTTTGAACAGCTAGCCGTAAGGTAACGACGTCTGAGCCCCCAAAATTCCAATTAATTTGTCTGAGCAATACAATATCAATTATGAATCTTGTATTAGTCTGGTTACAGTACACAAATCCACAAATGTCATAGTTTAATAACGCTTGACAGATATGAAAGCGCAGCAGTTTCGGGCAATATGTCACGTTGCATGACATCAACACAGAGTGCTTTGTGGCAACGCGACGTCGTCCGCGCTACTCAGCACTACGCTACAGCGGCTTTGTCGCTTATTCGAAGACACAAATTAAGATATTATTATTATATTTCCATCATATCTCAAGAATCAATACTCAATAAGTAATCGTTTTGCATGCATAGTCACGTATATCATTTCATCAATTAAGTATTAGTAAAACAATAATTTTATTATGTACCTACCCACATACAAATAAAAATAAGGAATACATTTTGCAATTCTAAAAATGTGTCACACATTGTCAGTGTTAAAAAATATTTATGACTAGCTGAGACCCGCGGTTTCACCCGCGAGTTAAAATCGTCGTTAAGTTTTCTGAAATTTTCCAATTTTCTGTGCAATTTTTCTTTCCGTAAGAAACTTCTACAAAGTATTAGAAAACTTAAAAAAAAAGGGGAATGATATCGGTAAAGTCATTCTGAAGTTATGGCGTGACCAAAATAAATAGGGATTAATTTTTATATTAGATATATAGATAGATAATTTGTTATTTCTGCGAGTACCTATAGGTACTACAGGCTCAGTCTAGTTTGGGATCCACTGCTGACATTTTACGTGTTTTTTTCCATAATATAATGTCTATTTTTAGTTATGTCTTATCTGGAAATTTTATTATCAGTAACATAAGGTACCTTATGTTACTAAAAATTATAAAGTTATGTGGTTATTTATGGGATATTAAGACTAAGAAAGAGGGTAGATCGTTATGTCTGCACCTAACTTTTTAACTGTTCTCCAACCACCCGCATTCTTCAGTCTTCCCGTGAACATGGTGCATGTAACTGCGCCGAAATATCGGGAGCTCATTCCACAACCTTACCACGGTAAATATCCCGTAAATAATCATATAAATTTAGTGAACAACCGTGATAGTTTAAAACAGTGTTCTAAAAATAATAGTTCAAAAATACTTCATTACCTTCTCGAAAACCTGTGGGAGTCGAATTTTTATTTACTTAACTTTTAGTATACATTGCTGTTATGTTTTTTAAATGAAGGCGCTGCTACTACTTCTGTTAACCTTAAATCAATTTTCACTTCCGACTGATGTAATTTTATCAAAATTTATAAAGTCGTTTAACTGACCGACGAGAACTGTTTCACTGTAACAAAGTTGGACGTTCTGCATTACTATTTCTCTAGTGTTGCTCAAAGTTTAGAATATATAGTACGCCAGTTATCTCAAGTGGAAATGTGGATTCCACTACAATGTCTGGAAAATATGCAGGAAGCCAAGTAAATGTCAGAAGGTATAACAAGGTAAAGACTTCAAAGTAGGTGACGTAGTTAAGGTGACGGTACTTACACAATACCTACTGATATCTTGAAAATGTTATTTTTCTGTTCACAACTGGGTTCATGTTTATTATTGTACCTAAAATAAATGAACATGAATACTTTATTATGGAAACTGACGTGTTTTTTTACGTGGTTTTTAATAATTTGGACTGATTCAAACGAAAGGTGAATAGAGTCCACAAAGGTAGGCAGCGCACTGACAACGCCCCGGGTATTGTCAGCGGTGACCACTTACCATCAGGTGGCCCGTAGATTGCTTGCCAATTATTCTATAAAGAGAGTAATTCCCGTGTCATATAAATATAATGAACATGAAGATTGTTGTGTCGCATCATAGTTTTTAGGGTTTCGTACCCAAAGGGTAAAAACGGGACCCTATTACTAAGTCTACGATGTCTGTCTGTCTGTCCTTCTGACCTCCTTGTTATTGCACCGAATCGAAATGCCATATTTAAAAAAAAATTATGTCGGTTTTTTTTAATTGATAATTATTGAATTTTGTGGTGGTACGGAACCCTCAGTGCGCGAGCCTAACTTGCACTTTGCTGGTTTATTCTGTAACTGATTTTGATAGGAAATAACGCTTGCCCTTAGACCGTTTCAGGTTATAGACAATTCCGATACTCAAGCCCACTACCAGTTGGCAGCGTACTTATTGCTTATTATGAGTAGAATGACCTTTATTTGGCTTTTTATAGCATTAGTTGCACCCCGCGGCTTCACTAATGTACCTTCTAAAAAGTAACCTTAGTTAATCCGTATAACACCAGCGTTCTGCCAGTGAAAGTCCTGTCAAAACCAGTTCAGCCGTTTTGGAGACACACGCATCGATTTTATATGTATATATTTGTGTCTAAACCTGTATAAAGATATATTAAATCCAGAAAACCATTTCCTGACATTCCGTTATATCATTTTTCAAGTACCAACCACATTGATCTTCTCAATCCAATCCATTTTCTTGACAAAGCGTCGTACATTAGTAATATCGTTATTGCATTATTGAACGTGGATAGCGACGTATGCACGGCATAAATATTAATGGTAGTTCTAAGGCCTAGGGGCGCAAGACCGTGCCGAGGTTCGCGGAAGTCAATTCCACGGCGCCGTCCGGCCGGACATTATTTACCGGGAAACAAAATAAATTATACCTACCCGCGTTTTTAGAATCCACTCGAGTATCCGGGGAAATAGTTTAGCGTTTATTATGCGGTTCTCGCAAATCAATAACCTCAATTTAATCGTTTTCGATAAAATACCGCATTCCAATTGACATCGCGAAATGAGACCATTAAGTGTATCTGAAAACGTGTTATTCGTAACATGTGTCATTAAAATAAGTATTTACTACTAATAATAAAATTGACTGGAAAAAATATGCCTGGTCTTGTAAAAGTTCGCTAGCCTATACAGGGTTAATGGGTTAGTGCAGCTTTTGAAGGCTTTAATTGTCAGCACAAAAACTATTAATTACTAACAAAAAACAAAACTAACACTCTATTAATAATTTTTATAGTATTTTTTTAAATAAATGGTAAAGAAAGCGAAAAGTTTGCAAGGTCTTTATTGCTTTGAGAACTATAACTTTTGAATAGCAGAAAAAAGCTCATGTAAAGCGTATTTTATGTAAATTCTAATAATATAAACTTTGAGAATCTCCTTTTACAAAAAGTTGGCAAAAAAAACTGTAACCTCGCGAAATGGTCTGTATTATCAGCGTCCATAAATATTTATTATTAATTCCTTTGTAAAAAAAAAGCAGCGATGATTTGGCTGTAAGCTGAATGGATGGCTTTCGAGCCACACTTCTGAAATTCTTGTTTCTTAAGTGTTTTAATACTATATATATACTTACCTTCAATATTGGTCACAGTTTCCGCCACAGATACATAATTCTGTGCATTTTATTTTCTTTAAAAGCAGTTGCAAAACTGCAGTTACCACCAGGTGAGTTGTGGTCAAAAGTTAGCTCATTTCATCGTTAAAAATAAAAGTTAAAAACTTGAACCATAGTTGAAGTTGTTGAGCATGATGCAGGGAAATTGTCTGCAAGAGGTCTCAGGCACATTAAAAATAACCCTGTATAGTTAATTTTTTTATTGTTTACAACACAAATCACCAATCACAATCAAAAAAATAAGAAATTATAAACGATTGCCTTGTCGTTAAGAGCGATCTCTTCTTGACTCTATGTGTAATTGTGTACATAGCTAAGTAAATATTACATGTATGTAATACGACATGTACAATTGATCATCAAAGGGAGAGTCAGAGTTAGAGAGAGAGAGACCGTGTTAACTTATGATGTTCATAAGTATAAACTAGAAGAGTAAATATGGTGAGAAAGTAAAAATCAATGCTCACAGGCATTGTAAGGTTTCCATATTGCGGTTGATGTAAATGTAATGGAATATTATTTTGTCCGCGAGGAAATAACTACTCAGATTTCGAGGATCGTATCGAAAAGCGAAGCCTTTGAAACGCTACTTTCGATGTATTATTAGTTCGTATGAATCACATTTATTATTCTTACTTACTGGGTATTCTTGACGTAAGTGATTGTATAACTAATTTAACAATATACAATATATGTATTAATATTTTATAATATATGTGGTTGTACGCAATAATAATGAAAACTCTTCATAGGTACAAAAATAAAGAAAAACTACTATTTTAATTTAAAATATCAATCATGTATAGTTTGATGAATTTTTTTAGGGTTGCGTACCTTACTCACACTTACACTACACAAACACAAACTTACACTGTCTGTCTGTTCTACGACTTTTAAACTGTAATAGATAGCTAGTTGACATTTTCACAGAATATTTAATGTTACGGTGGATTAACTAATAAATGAATAATAATAAAAATAAAACGTAATATATAAAGAGGGCGTCATAAAACAAACGTATGTTTTAACATATTTTTGTTTTTACCATAGTGTAAGTTTTACACAACGTACCAGACTACACAAGATATTTTTACCTGTAGATAGGTTGTGCCCGCCACAATATTGCCTAGACGAATGCAAGGCTGGCTGTCCGACTTCGTTCAGCCGTCTCTCAGTCACGCACTTCGAGTGTCCACAACAAATTGTATTTTTGTCTATTTCTAACAACAGATATAACGTAAAAAGTCTTTCATATTCTTTCCCTTATTTCACAAAATGCACGTATACATGCGTAGGTAAGCTATGCTATGTTATGGTATAAGTATGCTGCGTTTAGTTCATTTTTGAAGCCGTGTTGTTCGCCTATAACGTCTCTATTATTACACCTCACTGCGTACAAGTGTCAAACTTGGCATGATTAAATAACTCATTCTACACTAAAATAACAAATAATGTATTATATTTAGCTTGTATTTTGTGGTTGCGGAACCCTCAGTTTGCGAGCCCGACACGGACTTGGTCAGTTTAGTTTTTTATTTTATTATTATGATGATATGGGCTAGCGTTTGATCACTACTCACCTTATGGTAAGTGACGGTGCGGTCTAAGATGGGGCACGCTTCCCCATGAGAAGCCTATTCACTCTTGTTTTAGCACCTTCTAACTTGGCCAAGATTTACCTTATATCATTACAATCCATGCCATCATCCTCCAGAGTCAATCAGCCTAGAACGCTTTTATCTTCTGATTAAAAACAATATTAATCAATCAGGTACCACACAATCGGTCACAGTTTTTCATTAACATGTCGATAAAGGATGAATTGAGCAATTTCAGGCTCTATTAATTTAACATCTCGTTTATTGGAAAACTTTGCCGTATTTATTGGCCGCGATATAACCTATTACGAAGTAAAATGTCAGAATCAGAAGGTTAAAGTGAAGGCTGATTTAAGAATCGTACACGAGCTTCCCTTGTTAGACGAGGACGGAGATATCGAAAGGGGGTGGCGCTTTCGGTTACTTGTGTTGCAAGCTAGTATCGTGCACCAGTTATAATCCACCCTTCGCGAGGGATGGTCGCGTGTGAGCTCACGACTTGTAACTCCACGAAACAAACTTTTCACGGAATTCCGCCAAAGTATCAAATATTAGTTTCGGAGCAGAACGCTTGTAATAGCTTTCTTGCGTGTGCTTTCTGCAATTTATAAAAGAGTTAACCGTGTGTTTTATCGAATAGTTACGTTTCGTATGGTGAAATTGCTTTTGCATTACTGTTAACTATTTTTCAATTATCTTCACAGATGTTTAAAAAATTGTTGTAAATGTTTTACAAGATATTTATTAGCGCTCATACGGATACTTAAAAAAAAAAAAGTAGAGTCAACTACAAAAAACAAGCAATGTGCTTTTTAAGCCAACATAGTACTTTTAGGACTATAAAAATGCTACTAGCATTTTTAGTTCTGGATTGGCTACTGGCAGATACAACACATGCCACTATTCGTAAGTATCAATAGTTTACCTTATTGACTAGTTTCAGCCCGCGTTCTCACCTTATTATTATTATTTTATTATTCCCCATATGATGTTTTATTGCTAAGGAAACTTTAGAGCACGTGTGTAGATTTCATGCTTGAAAACATGTTGAATGTTTTATTGGAGGTTATGACGTTATGACAACAAACGTTTGTTATGTTCCCTAAAAAATTTCAAATTAACATAATTATGAGTTATATATTTTGTTTATATTATACGGGAAGATGAGCGATGAATGATGGGAGAGATATTGGCTGGGCGGTAGCATGTGAGCTTTAAAATCTGACGACATCCGGTTCGATCCTCGGCCTTACCCCAACGACTTAATTAAATGCAAATTCGATGCCATCGCTCAAAAACTGAAGGAAAACATCGTCAGGAAACCGGTATGTCCAAGAACCTCAAAAATTTAAAGATATATTTATGACATTTACTAACATGCACTGGGCCAGCATGGGGGATTAAGCCCCATCCTCTCTTTTAGAGAGAATGCCTGTGTCCCAGCAGTGGGAACATGATAGGCTGATATTGATGACGATACTGGAAGATAAGTATATTTAGAAGTATCCGGAAAAATTACGCGATATCCAGTATAATAAGAATTATAAAGTAAACTAGTTTCTGGCCGCGGCGTCGCCCCTGCTGTAAATAAAACACATCCAATGGCACTCAATCATACGGTAGTTTTTACAGGCAAAAATAATAATAAAAATCGAATCTGTAGTTCCGGAGATAACCTCAATTATATTATAAACTAAACTTTAACTTTTTTATAACATTTGTGAACCTAGATTTACCTAACGTGTATTAACTCAACGGTATCTATATCATGTTTTGTTTTATGAATATAAATATTCCTTTCCGAACTTTATTCAAATTACTTGCCAGAAGCGTTTACCTTCCGAAAAGTTCCTTGCCATGTATATGCTAAAAATTTCTAGCATATATTATAATATATAATATATGTTAGAAAATTTTAGCAACTGTCGACTTAAAACTCCTTAGCATTATCGTCTTTAAGCCTTGCTAATAAGGTGTAAAAGCAGAAGAACTAAGATTTCCCAACAGCCTTAACGATAAAGGATATAAATTATGACAGCAGCTTCGCAGGTAGTTTACTGCGTGCTTAAAAGCTAAAGTTTGTTCAAAAGTCGCACTATTTACAGCTTAATTAGCGTGCATAAGTCATGCATGTTAGTTGTCACACGGTAGGGAAATGTGCAAAAAGCATTTAGTTATGTGAAAAGTGAAAACATATTCTCATACTTCCTCATTATTAAGTTTTAAAGTGAAACATGTTAGTTTCACATAGTTCCTCATTTCAGTTTTCTAAAAGACTTCTATTAGTGTTTTTTACTCAGACTAATTAGTTTTCCATTAGTTCTTTGGTTTTTAATTCAAAGCAACAGTAATGACATTTATAAAAAAAAAAAGTTTCATCTTTTATTCAGGTATTAAGTATATTACAGTTTTATTACGCATCTATTATTTTAAGCTTTTTAAGCAAGTTTTATTAAGCTTTGCAAGTAAATGTAATCCGGATGACAATTCAATAGAACATCAATATTTTGTTTATGATAAATTAATAAATGTAAATACTTCTCGAAAAATATGAGAAAAATCTCAAAAATAGAAGTAGTAAAACGCAAGAGGTTTTGTTCCAATAAATGCGAGTTAATGCGACTTTAATACAATATTAAGCCTTATGGTCATCTGTAGTAACAAGCGTTACTTAAACCTGGGAAAACCTCGCCTTAAACACAATGCAACAGAATACACAAGGAGCAGAATGAAATTTAAAAAACAAATTATATACAAATAAGGACTCTATCTACTAGGCAATTAATTTTATTTATTTTTATTTTTTATTATCTTAGAGAAACTAACAGTCTTAATTAACAGAGTTAATAATTAGCTAGAGACAAAGAGGCCATTTAGAAGTTTCTACTTATAAAAACAGAGTACATTATATGAACGCTAAAACATGTGAATAAAAAAATATAATAATAATATAATAATAAATTTATTTCCAAAAAGAACACATAATAATTTACAGTAGATATCACAAGAGAAAACCAAATAAAAAAATTCGGTGGGCCCCAAACTAGGCTAAGCCTGTATCTTGGGTACCCTGAGAACATAACATACGTATTTTTGATCAGCGCTGACAAAAGGAACTTTTGTTTTAATTTTTTTTTTAACAAATTTTTTTTATTTTAAATTTTGGAATTTAACTTAAATAAGTAAACTAAAATCAAATCAAAGTAAAATAACCTCAAAATTAAATTTAAATTATCTTATAAGTATTAATGTGTTTGTTTGTGTGTGTGTGTGTGTGTGTGCGTGTGTGTGTGTGTTTGTGTGTGTGTGCGTGTGTGTGTGTGTGTGTGATATAGATGTATAATATTACTAGAACAAAGAAAAAAGCAATAGACTCTAAATAAACTAAGACAAACTAAGATGTGCACTTAACAAGATAAGAAATACATTTAATAATATTTAAGACAGAATAGTGCCAAAATTTTCACACATAATTGTTGAAAAAGTTGTCACTTAACCACTTCCTTATGGATGAAATACTAGAGACAAATATATCCATACCTAGACTATATTTACGTAACCTATTATAGGTTCCACACGCACGAACGATAAAGCTATTTTGCCGATAGTTAGCCTACGAAAATATAAATTAAGTAGTACAATTAAGTAGCAATTCAACTCGCACATCGCGATATAGCCCGGATATAGCTTGCTTCACCTAGAGAGCCATTCTCTTTCTATCACGTAGCTCTATCTCTCCTGACGTGGCACGATAGGATTGTCTTCTTAAAAAAAAAAAACGATTCCTCTGTTCTTTCTTTTATATTTTAGACACCGATAAGCACAAAAGTATGTTTTATGTTTTCTGTTTTTAACGATAAGATCGTTTAGAAGTCATTGTTCGTTGCAAAAATCACAGAAAATGCTTAATTACGCGTGGCTAGCGTGCAAGCCGAGCGGCCATTGCCTTGCCATACGCCTGCCCGAAAGGTGCGCCGGCCGAACGTACCTAAACTGCGGAGTGACACCCCCGTGACAATACTTTTAATTTAGCTTTGCATAGACGGTATAAAAATCTAGAGCGGGTGGGTATCTTCACCGCTCCGATGCTATATCATGGAACAGTTGCGGGCTAGAAGTGGTTCATTCAAATATTAATACATATTAATTACACTACACGCGTAACTATTGCTCAGCTCGTTACGAACGCTCTGCTTAATCGACTTGTCTTGCTTGTAGAATAAGTTACGTAGTTGACGTAAAGCTATTTCTGTGTCAGTCTTCACATCAGAGGACTTATTTAGATGGTAGCTATCTTATTCATTATTCAAAGAAGCACTGGAGAGCAATGACTTGATTTATTTAGTTGAAAAGTGCTTCTTTTAAATTTTTCGTGAGCTTTTGTTTGGTTTGAATAACATTCATTCAAAATTTAAGGGTATGGATCTTGTTGGTGGAGTTACTTCCAGGCTTGACGGTCTTCTGCCAGCGTTTTCACTTCCCTGTACGACATGACATTTGCTTTCTCTTTTGTACTCTTCTTGGTATTCCTGAGTCTCTCTTTCTTCTACCTTTCCCTCTATGATGGTTTTCATTAATTTGTCATGTCGTACATGGTGGCCAAACATCTTGGCTCTATAGTCTCTATACTTGCTAGTAGGCTTCTTTTCTCATCGACAATATCCAATACTTCCTGGTTTGTTATTTTTTATTTCCAGCTTATTCTTTTCATACGTCTCTAACACCACATATCTGCTTCGTGCTTCCAGCCTTTCTCGATCTTTCTTAGCCACCATCTACGTTTCACTTCTGTAGAACGAAATGCTCCATAATATATATTACATATGTAGACCATATAATATATATGTAGACTTTAATTAATAACATAGTTATGCATAATATAGCTAGCGTAGCTATGCGCACAGCACAGACCTCGCATTTCATTGCTACGCAAGTTGTAGCTATGCGTCTTGTACATGGAGCATTTACCCAAACTGTGCAACCAGAATAACGTAAAGATTCACGTGTGTAAGACACCGTTAGGTATCCGTAGTCAGATCGGTTAGTTAGATTGATCTGACCACGGCCACTGTTTGGTGTCTTTGGTTATATTTTTATTAATCTAATCAGGGACACCAAAATCAAAAGGTATGCGTGGTTTTTTTTTTCACTTGAATAATCTGAACACGACCACTTGTTAGTATCCTTGGTCGTCCACTCCAATATGTTTTCCTAGGCTTAAATAAGTTTCTCAATACCAGGTACCAGGATAGCAGAAACGATGGAGAGGCATTTCATTCTAACTGCGATCACGGGTCACGAGGGCAAAAACCTCACGTTGTCTCCAATGTGCAATGCATGATCTACTTGTCTACAAAATTTCATGCAGATCAGATTAATGGTGCGCCAGTTATCGTCGAACAAAATATAATAACATACAAACATACATAACACCACGATTGGTTCCTCGTGGTCAATACGTGGACATGGTTCGCTCGGTCAGTGCTTGCAGTGCATTTACATCTTAGTCATTAATGTCTTACTGCACCGCCTTCTTACATCTTAGTCAATAATATCTTACTGCACCGCCTTCTTACATCTTAGTCATTAATGTCTTACTGCACCGCCTTCTTACATCTTAGTCAATAATTTCTTACTGCACCGCCTTCTTACATCTTAGTCAATATGTCTTACTGCACCGCCTTCTTACATCTTAGTCATTAATGTCTTACTGCACCGCCTTGCTACTGTTTTGGACCATGACACGCCAATCTTTCTTGAAGGCATCAAGACTACATCAAGGTCGTATAAAAGAACTGTTGAGTTACTAATCTTGAATATACCGTGTGCTGCTTTGTATATTTTTCATCAGCAAATTAATTTCTGTTTTATGTAACAAAGTTTTAGTCACATAAATAGTTGTATTTTTAAATAACTGCCAGCGCACTGTAGTTCTTCCTGTCATCACAGTATAATTTTTGGGATAAATACGGGACGAATTGAGAACCTTCCTCCCTTTTCGAAGTCGGTTAAAAAGTAGCGTATCTGTTATTACAGGGTAAAAGCTACTGCCATACTAAATTTCATTCTAATCCAGTCAGCTGTTAAGGAGTTTAGTAATATAACAAACTACTCACAGACTTACACACTCATAAAATTTTGCTTTTATATTCTTAGTATAATTTACCCGTTTCAATCGCTACAGGTAAATTGAAGACATTTGATACGTCTCAGTGTATCCTTATCGTGAATTTTATTTACCGGAAGAGGAAAATTGATACACCCAGCGTTTCTCTAAAGCATTTTGTTAAAGGAACACTTTCCCCGTGTTTGGATTATCGCAGCCAAATTTGACGTGCACTCAATTAGGGCATAGCAGGGCTCAGTGGGGCATGGTCCGTGTCGGTAATTTGTCAGTGACAGCGTCGGAAGTGTATCAAACGAGCCTAGTTTTAACGGCCATAATGCCATAATGATGGAACAGTTTGATTTACAGCCTGTAACTGATATAGTATGCGTATCGGCGGCGCGACGTTATATCTTTGTAGCGCATCTAAACTGTGGGAAAATAGTCTTGGGTCTAGACCACAGAAAAGAGAAGTAAATAGAACGGAAATGAGAAGGAAAATATGTTACCAGGCATTATGAGTGAACATTCTTATTTATATCAACGCATCGAAATCACAGTTGCTAACCGATTTCAAATGACTGGCGTTTCGTTTACATGAGTGCAACTGGATACAACAAATTTCTTATAAAAATGCCTTGACATCTGTTCTAATATAAAAATTAAAAAAAACAATTTATTTTCTGTAGTCTAGAAATACCTGGAAGCCTGGAAGAGCAATAAGTCGTTCAGTTACGAACAATACAAATGAAAAAACGTTAACAATAATACTAGCTGAATCCCGCGGTGATTCCCGCGGTTTTTTAGTTTTTCCGCATTCGTGACAAAAAATACATTTTGTCCGTCCTCGTGATGCACACTGTCTTCCTGCCAAATTTAATTAAGATCGGCTTTGCCGTTTAGTCATGAAAAGCGTACAGACAGACAGGTTTTATAATATCAGTTAGGATTAACTAGTTAGCAATCTCATCTCTATCGCAAAGCCAGCGGCAGACAACAGAAGCATTTATGGACGAACGTGAAACTGTGGGCCGAAGCGTAGCTGAGGCCAACATAGCATGAGCCTGGCAATGACAATTAAATAATAATGAAATAAATTAATATTAATAATTAATTTACTTAACTAATTGAGCATAACTGATCGTAAATTACTGAGAACGATGTAAGTAATCACTATTATCTTTGGGAGCACCTGCTCAGTTGTCTAGGCTTCAGAATCAGAATCAGAATAATCTTTATTGTAAAAACTGGTACATTATAAGGTGTTATATTTTAGTAGTATCACAGTTTACCCATTTCGGGCATACAATGTTTTGTTTGTTACTTACTAATAAATACATTTTTTTTATTTATTTAAAATATTACGTATTTGAGACACGTTGCTACGTAAATACAAACGAAAATAAAATAATATAACTCCTCTTGTTACTTAAAAATAATTTTAGAAATAACATAATAAACCTAATATAATTTTAGTGAGATGTAATTTATAAAAAATATGCTACTACAATTTTTTACAACTTTATTAAATAACATAATCATTAAGATACTCTTTTATACTATAAAATACTTTGGATAGCAGCCAGTCTTTTAATCTACGCTTGAATTTTGTCACTGTTAGTGACTTCAACTCCAGTGGTAGGTGGTTATATAATTTAATTGCACTATAGAAGGAACCTTTTGAAAACATAGTATTATTTACTTGAGGTATGTCGACATTATATTTTTGTTTTGAGCGTAAGATGTAACCGTGTAACCGTTTCTCAAAAATTGCGGTAATATTTACGTAAAAATATACTTAAATATTTTAAAGTAATTTTCAGTTTTTTCATATATAAAGTTGCTAATTAATAATAATAAAAAACTGTTTTTTTTTTATTACTGTAATAACTATGAGCTTGTACTATAAAGGCGGAAATCTTATTCTATTTTATCTGTAAATTCTAGTATAACCTTTGTGCATTCGCCTTTTTGTGGAAAAACCTAATCAAAATTACCTAATTTTCTTCGAAGTCGTTTCTTCAAATTAAGAACATTAAATAAAAGGTTTGAGAATAAAAGTTGCTTTCTATTTACTATAAGGCTGCTGTTAGTACCTATAATGTACTACGCAAGATCATTATTTATTAGATAACAGATACGAAATTAATCAATGCAAATTATATTAAGGAACTCGATACAAATTTAATAAACCAAAATCAAATCAAATTTGTTTATTGACACTAGTAGAGTAATTATCATGGTGTCGAACAAATTTTACATCTATCAGTATGTACAAACAATAACTATATCTACAGTCATAATGTCTCTCACATGCCTATGCTAAGTTAAAAACCTGTGATATAGGCATCTGCACTCTTATAATACCTATTTTAAGTGTGTACCAGCTAAAACAGTCACAATTATAATTCTTTGTAATTTAAAAATTTATATGTTAAAAATGTAATGCACTTACTAAAGCATACATAATTATGTATTTTCCTATCATTGTACCATCAATGTTATATTTTTCAATTTATTTAATTTATAAGTATTTTCCGTTTTTGTAAGTTTTAAAAGAGCCTGCGTGCCCGATAAAATGTTTATAACACATTGCACTGTACTACCAGGATCCATGTACACTGGTAATTGTATACATCTGTTACACTTATGATTAATAAAGATATTTTGAAATTGAATTGAGTCACAATTATAACACAATATAGGTGTCGTACAGAATTAATATGACAGAATTTAACAAATTTGATAATTTACAACTTTACAGATTTAAAATTGATGAAAAAAATAATTATAATAGGTAATATGCTAATAAGTATAAACTTATCCGTTAAATAAAATTAATTAATTAATTAGTAAATGCAAATTGTAAAATTACGTAACAGTGTAATAAATTGGATCAATGCAAATTATATTAAGGAACTCGATACAAATCTAATAATAAGGCCATTATCTATGTTATAGTACGTTGGTACAGGATGATACATCAGTTTGTACCCCAACAGAGCCATTCCTTACAATACTGTAGTGTCATTTATAAAACGGTAAATAACACTGTTCGATCGCTTAGTAGCACTATTAACGCGGTTCCATTACACGTTGGATAGATCGGCGGGCTTGGGGGAACAGCAGTATCATGTTAGCTTTTATGGCTTGTAAGGATACATTAGTAATGGCGTTAAGTAGTCGAATGATGTTAATTGTTACTGTATGGAAAGTAATTAAACTACTGTAGCTACTTAATTGCAGTATTTCAAATATTGCATAAATATTCGGGACATTAAATAAATATTCGGGTCATTTTTTTCCCAAACTAAGCAAAGCTTGTGATATGGCTGCCAGAGACTGATATACATACATATATAGTTTTAAATACATGCTTAAATAGATATTAACAACCAGATATAGAACAAACACAAATGTTCATCATATAAATGTTTGTCCTAGGTGGGAATCGAACTCACGCCTCCAAGCTCAGAAGGCAGGTTCACTACCAACTGGACCAACGGGCTATTAAATGTATCAATTGCTTTCTAATACTTCTTAGGCGTGTTAAGGCTCTCTTTTCCCACTTTTAGGAATTTTGGTCATTCTAGTTCTAGTAGTTTGTCTACCTCCATGCTAAGCTTGTAATTATTACAATCCCCGATGGTTACAATCTGGGTGTCTTCAAATCACGATTGAATTGGTTTCTTCTAGACAAGCGTGCTCCAACGTAGACCGCATCGTCACTTGACATCAGGCGAGATGGTGGTCAAACGGAAGCCGTTCAAATGCAAGTAATTAAAAAAAAAATGTGTCATCAAAATTATCTTAGGAAACCCGTTAAATAGGATTAGGTACATTTCGCTCGGTAGAAAAAAAAAGTTACACTTATTTGTGCTATTCTCCCATTTTTTAGATTCATTTAAATACTTATTTACTAAATTATGTCTTCGAGATTATATACAGATTTCATAATTATGGAGGAAACCGCAAAGGTACATTTTACATTACAGCTATACTTTTCGAAAAATATGAGAAAAAAATCAAAAATTGAAGCAGCGAAACGCACGACTGTGTATGTATAAAAATATGTAAGCACCATGGTTTTGCTACATCAAATGCGACTTTAATACAAAGAAAGCCTTATGGTAATCTGTAGTAACAAGCATTGGAGTGGGAAAACCTCGCCTTAAAAAGAAAATCTATTTTGTCTGGTTATTTACTTAGCCGGAACGTTTGTGGTGTTTAAAGTATGTACAAAATGCGAGTTAGAACGGTGCAGGAAGAACCCTAGTGAGGTTTTTGTTTGGTTTTGCAATCACATTTCCTCTCAGGCAATTTGATTGTGTAATATTTCGCAGTTTGATTGGCCGTGATTATATAAACGTCAGCTAATCGAAAACCTACAAATAAACGTTCAAATTCCAAAGACCTTGCCTAAAATCATATTGTTTAAACCCACAATGTCAGATATGACCTGATTTTGGGGAGTTTCGTGTGTCGCGTGCTACGAAACTAATTTAATAAAAACACGGTATATTAAAGGGTATTTTGGCATTAACGCTCAGCTCGGAGTCACACACTAACGTTCTTAAGTTAAGCACCTTATCGAATTACATATGATAAGCTATACCTATCCGCGCGTAATGCGTGCAGGACACGCCGTACCTACTAAATATTTTTATTTTTATAGGTTAATTTTATACCTAGTTAGAAATACCACTAAAAGGGTTTTTAGTGGTATTTCACTGAAAAAGTAGCCAGTAGAGGTCAAAGTACAGATGGAAGGTGTTGGAGTGAATTTCAAGACACGGAAAAAGAAGTAAAGAGGGATCAAGGTATAGATGGAAAGTCGTTAGAGTGGATTCCAAGACAAGGAAAAAGAAACCAAGAGAGATTAAGGTATAGACGATATAGAGAGTCATACCAAAAGAGTGGTTATATCGTCAATGAACGTACAACCTGCCAGCTTCCTTGTTTCCTGAGAGATATAACCTGGGCCTTTTCAAGGCCAGAGTGAATAGGTATCTTCTAAGTCTGCGTGCTTCATCTTCGACCACATCGTCGCTTACCAGCAGGCGAGTTGGTGGTCAAAGGCGGACTTATCATTTAAAACAAAAAAAGGAGTAACGATTCCCAAAAAATAAGGAAGAACTCGACGAAAAAAGAGATTGAATGTACAAAAAAAAAAAAAACGAATTAATCCGTTTTAAAGTTAGTTTTTGTTGTAGACGTAAATATTTATAGTTTGTTTATGTAATTAAACACACAATTTAACCTTATTAATACATACCTAATATATTCCTAGATGAATTAGGATAACATATATTACTTAGAGTAACATTCTGCAGACCCAGTATATTGATATTATTTTAGCGCCTACACAACTTGAAATGTCTATATTTCATCGATATTCAACATTTATTAGCTTAACAATATCAGGAGAAGTTGTTCATCGACATATCCGAAATGTTTCGAGGTCAATTGGAAACTTCTTGTTACAAAAACCTAATTTAAATAATTATGAATCTCTAGAGGAATAACTTCATAGGGAGCAATTTTGAACATGGAAATTTCGACACAAAAACTGTTTAAAACATTAATCCATAAAAATGCGACCGTTGAGAACTTATTCATTCTTTTGAATTTTTATTTCTTTTTACGAAAAGGTTGTTAATAATTTTCCTCCCGATTTGGCAAAACGTAATTAAAATCCCCTCATGCTTTCAATAACAAACTTGATGATTTCCCAAAAGGTGGAATACTTTAATCCCATCTTATGCCTCTATTTGTGTAGGCCTTTACCATTTAGGCTAAGAAAAACCAACAGCCTTGTAATAAAAAAATATATATTGTATCACGCACGAAAAAATATTTCACGATTTTCACGTCCGCCTGGGAAAGTACAATACAATACAATACAATAACTCTTTATTAAAATACCACAAAACAAGGATAACATAAACATTACAATAAAAATATTATCTAGGCTTTTAACAGGCGGCCTTATCGCTTAAAGCGATCTCTTCCAGGCAACCGTGGAACCGTGGATGGATATAAAGTACCATACCTTTACCAGATATTCAACCACCAAGTAGTAGTGTGCAAACATTACTGTGTATTAACACAGTAATGTTTGCACAGTGGATCAATGATAATATAACCACTTGGTCAACTTGTGCAAATGTAAGCCACGTCGGTCGCGGGGGGAGGATATCATATGGAGCTTGTGATTGGAGACTTGGCGCTTGTGACTGGAGACTCAAAGTCATTCATTCAACCCGCGCGTAAGATTGGACCGCTCGAAAAAGATTATGCTGAAAATATATACCAACCTTTGGCTTACGGCGCCGGCGGGGTAAAGGATGAGAAATCAAGTGGTTATATCGTCAGTGCAGTAGATGCAGATAGTAGGATGTCGCTGTGGAGTTCTAAGAGGGAGGCCTATCTTCAGCAGTGGACGTCTTCTGACTGATGATGATGATTACTGTGTTCTAGATTGAAGCACAATGTTTCCGGTGAAGCTACAGGGCATAAAGAGATTTAACATCTAATATCTCAGGATGACGAGAGCGCCTTGCCGCGCTGGGTTTTGAATTGTTGAAGTTCTAAATTCTGGGTGGCACTAAACTGTTATGAACTGTTATGGGCAAATGTGACTCTTACCACCAGGCGAGCGAATTGTATCTTTTGTATACCTTTTTGGTTTTCTCCAGTTGTGCCATTAACTTACACACTACCGTCACTATCAGGTGAGCTGTTGACAACCGCTTAGCCTGTCAACCACAAAAAATTTCGGCCTGTTCTATTCATGTTAAGCTGGTAGCATAACAAAATAAGACAAAAAGGTTGCCACATGAGAGATAGTAATATAAACCGGCCAAGTGCGAGTCGGGCTCGCGCACTGAGGGTTCCGTACCACCACAAAATACAATAAGGTTGTCCAAGTAACTAAATTACTAGTTATTATAACGCCTTCCAAACTTTGCTACAGGCGCTCGAGTATAATAACATGCTAATGAACACAAATTTGTCACCGACTCGCATTTGGCCATTATTTATTATTTGTTGTCATACTTTGGAGTATGTAATACAATCGTGCTAAGTTTGACGCTTGTACGTAGTATCATTTTCACATTGGAGCTAATACAAAAATACGTTAAAATACGTTTGTTGTATGGGGACCCCTTTTTCGTTTTTACTTTAATTTTGGTGTTATTATTATTTCTTAGTTAATTCGCCATAACATTACATATTTTGTGAAAATTTTAACTGGTTATCTATTACGGTTCGAAGGATACAGCCGTTTAAAGGTAGGACAGACGGACAGACATCGTAGACATAGTAATGGGGTCTCGTTTTTACATTTTGGGTACGGAATCCTAAAAATAGAAATGTCATAGCGAGGTGCAATGCAATAAGGGTGATATTTATGGCAGGTGACTGCAGTGCACCCTTGTCTTTAGATTGTATCAGAAATACTGAGCTCGTTCTAGTGCATAACGATCCCTATCAACAACACTTTCCACGCCAAGGTTCGATGTAATGTTTCAGGTCTTTAGTTTCACTACGCTATATTGAAATGTTTAAGTTGTTTTTAAGCCTTGTGTAGATTGTATAAAACTAGGGTTGGCGAAGAAATCTACGGTTTATTAAGTAAATTACTTATTACTACTTGTTCGCCCAAACTGTGACCCTATATCTTCACAACCCTTTAAACCGAATTTGCTCATATTCGAACAAAAAATTGTATTGGCATGAGATACTTTCTTATAAAATTTCGAGAAGATCGGATCAACTGTACCTACGCAATTTATGGTTGTACTAACAATAAATATATTCAAACACCGATTCACGTGACTTCGAAAGTCGACTGAGAAATTCCTTTCACTCACTCAATAAAAAATCTTATCTATGATACTTTAGTTACATATAGAACCTTGTTAAATAATTTTTCACTATCTACATAGTCGAAATGAGATAAAATTTTATTTTTCAATTTATATAACACTTTAATATAGCAAATAACAAAAAAAATGCTCTGAGATGCGAAGTATATGTCTTTAAACGTTTATCGGGACTTATCACGTATTATTTAATGTAGGTAAAAAATAGGTACCTTTCGCTCGACGTTTCGACTATGTTACAATGGCCGTGGTCACGAGCTGAACGTCGAGCGAAAGGTACATATTTTTCACCTAAATTAAATAATACGTGATAAGTCCCGATAAATGTTTAAAACATGTGTTCAAATCGCGAAAGTTTAAAAATTACTATATGTCTTTGTTATGTAGTTCTATATGTTGATAATTGTTGTTGTAGTTGTTTTTACATTTTTATTATTATTGTATGTTGTACTTTTGATCATATAAGTAGCTTGGATTTGCCTTAACTCGAGCTAGTACCAAAAAAAACTGCCAAAAACTGAATAAAGCCAAGTTGATTTCAAGTTGAAGTAACCTTGTAAGGTATGGCTAGATCAAATCACGAGTGAATTGGTTTATTCTAGGCAAGCGTGCTCCTCCGTAGACCGCATCATCGTTTAACATCAGACGAGTTGGCGGTCAAATGCAAGCCTATCATTAAATAAATGAAATCAAAGGTATTTATTTGTATGGGGATATAATTTGCTAGAAGCTTTACAAAGTTATGTTGTCAACTTTGTATGAGTTGTCAAAAAGCGATCAACATAATAGTAAAACTATAGTCGAGCTATGCCACGAGTGCTACTTTATTAATGTGATTCCAATTTTGAATTGATCATAAATCTAACTAACAACCTTACCAGTCTTTAGCACGTTTTAAATTGCTCGTTCCACTCTACCCTACGTGATACACGGTGGGCTAGGAGGATACTGACCTATAATGGTTCCGCCAAATATGACCGCAACGGTTACATTTTGTAGAATGTGTCTCTAGTGCGAATTCAGCGGAAATTCGGTTTTTGCGTAATAGGTAGGAATAGGATCGGCTTCACCCTCGTTGACTGAATACTCGATAAAGGGACACGCACTCCGACTGAGCTTGGAATGCATGCTTTGAATTTTGAAATACGAGTGGAAACTGAAGCCCTTGTCCATGTTATCAAATAAAGAGTAAAAAAGTCACTTTCCTCTTTGGGTAAATAGGTAGAGAAGGAGATTGCGTCAGATTTTTTAAATTTTATATATTTGAATGAGATGTTCGAACTAACAATAATTGTTACTTACTTGAGGTACTGACTGGAGAATGTATAAGTACTACTCAAATGGTACTGAAATAAAAAGTCGTTAGATAGACTAGAATTTTTTGCAGCACTAGCTTTTGTGCTTCGGCGTCGTACAAGTGAAAAAAAGTATATTTTTTAATATTTAAAAAAAAGAAACAAAAAATTACTGAAACAATAGTCATTGCTTGATGGGCTCAAACTAGGCTAGGCTCATGAGGTGGGGTGAGGTATAAAGTATTCGCTTCGGCGCGCCATCTTTTCCGGTCCAGTGTTAGTCTCGTCCACTGTTTTCCTGCAACCTTAGCAATGTCGCCCGACTACCAGCGAGCTGGAGGTCTGCCCGGTGGTCGCTCTTAGTAATAATTACACTTATAATATGAATTAATAGTATGATTAAAGTAGATATGGTTTGTTTTTGTTTCAGACGAGCCCGGGTTCAGTGCGCCCATTACAAACGTGACGGCACCGCTCGGGCGCGAGGCGGTATTAGCGTGCGCTGTACACAATCTCTCCACGTATAAGGTTAGTTGATACAAGTACACTATGTATCATTACCTATTACGTATACCTGAAGCACATTATCAGTATCATAAGAGTATCATGATGAGCGATGGTGACCGAGCGGTTGCGTGAGCGCTTCGCAATATATCAGCACCCGCACCTTGGCTCTGCACCAATGACTTATTAGGTAATAAAAAAAAAAAACTGTTTTTGATACCATCGAAAACTGCAAAGGAAACCATCGTGAGGAAACTAATAGGTCCAGGAACTTTAAAAAGTTCAAAGATATATGACATTCAACAACATATAATTACACATACTTATACAACACTAGCGACCCGCCCGCCCAGCTTCGCACGGGTGTAATGTACGTGCGAAGCCGGGGTGGGTCGCTTGTTATACATATAAACCTTCCGTGAAAAATTATCTAACTGATGGTGAAAACCGCATCAACATGCGTTGCGTGGTTTAGGAGGAGTTAACGGCCATACAGACACAGACGCGGAAAGTGACTTTAATTTATACTATGTAGAGATATACATACTCTCCTCTCTCTCTCTCTCTCTGAGAGGAACCCGTGTCCCAGCAGTGGAAACATAATAGATGAGTATTTGTAGAAGTGACGAATAAACGTATTTAATTTTATTACAAGGTATTATTTGATTTGCCTTGTTAGTACGGGTCAAATAATGCAACTGAACTTTAAAAAAATTATCCTCAACCGATTGAGCTGAAATTTTGCATTCAGGTTTATTTTGGATGGTTAGCTAATTGACGTCATTCTAAATCTAATATGGCGGACTCCCAAAGATGGCGGACCATGATATTATTATGGTTAGCAAATGAAAGGGTTTTCTAATAAGAATATGAAAAAATCTGGTTTCTAATAAGTAAATAGAAAACCTATCCTCTTCATCTATACACTTGCGTAACATATACGTTTGAGAGGGTCCAGGACTTCGGTCACTTCGGTATTTTTTGTACTAAACGTACTAACTAATTACTTATCCAGAAACTACTCGTCCTTTTTTGTTAGTTTGTATTATGTTACAGTCAAAACTCATAACATTATCTAATAATATCAATAAAATTGTTAATTATAAACAGATTAAAAATGGTCTGAATTGAGAAACTTCCTCCTTTTTAGAAGTCGGAATAAAAAACACTAACTTAATATAAAACTAAAGAATTTCTATGTAGTAGAAAGTGGTCCCAAGGACAAGTTCCTGGCTTGGCCTGCCCCCTAACCCAGCTTTACCTAGACTGTTTATGAAAAATATTTACTATACATTGATTCGACTGATTATGAAGCTAAAACAAAACTACAGCAAAATAATCGTTATAAACAATATTACAAAACGAGAAGCTGCATGAAACATTATAGTCCTCTGTATAATACAAATACATACGAGGTTTTATTGTAGATACGGTACAGGGGCCTTACGCCTGTTTCAAGCAATCCAGTTTAGGTGATGAAAAAATGTTGCGCGATGAAAAACTGTATCTGGTCGCGTTAAGGTTCACGTTCGCGTGATTTTCCAAACTGCGCGCTTTTAACGTTAGTTTGAGACCAAGTTGGGTGTAAGGCCCCAGTACACCCCTTCGCAATCTCGCTAAAGCTTTAGAAAGTTTCAATGCACTCACAACATCTACCAATAAGGTTCTGCATTAAGTGTTCCTTCGACAAAGCAAACACTGTTGAATAAAGCTTAAGAACATACCTTTAAAGTTTCGTGTGTGGAGTTGCCTTGTTTTTCAATGAAATACGAGTAGGTTAAGACGAGGACGGATTACGCTATCTCACAGCACAGACAGCATTTTTTAATTATATTAAACTAGCTTCGCCCGGCGGTTTCACCACGTTGACAATGATGTTAACTGGAAACGGAACTGTTAACGGCGAGTCGTGTAGGCAACAAAACGCTCCCTCAGCCTCCGCCATGTTATAGCGACGATGTATTTTGCCACGCAAGAGTCAGGACGCCCGCGGGGGTGTGCAACGACAAAAACGAACATAGGTCCGACCTCGATGACGCCTGGCGCGGTATTAAACGCGGCGCGCGCAATTTCTCACGACCTTTTTACGCTTTTAATTTCACTAAAAAACGAAACTATTCACTATCAAAAATGTATCCAAATAAAAATATGATGAATAAAATTGCCTTTCAGTATATGCAATTTTCAGGTTGTTACGAGCTTTCATTAGAGCATAAAACGAAAAAAATGAACTTAATCGACTTTGTTTCAGTTTTTTTTTTGATCAAGGAAAGTTTATTCTATCATGTTTTGAACTAAATCATAAACTCAAACACAGATGTATCTGTGACATGTATTTTTTTCCAGCTCAAATATTGTAATGTATCTGAATAAAATTTATTTAAAACCGTCAAATTTGGGTATAAGAGGCCGTTAAATTTCCTGGGTTAAAAAGTAGCCTATGTTACTTTCCGGACCTAGAACGATATCCAAGCTAAACCGCAATGATCCGTTGCTGCGTGACAGACGGACAAACAAACGTACAAACCAAAAAACATACTTTCGCATTAAATATTAGTATTGTATGTCCTTTTTGTACTTTGGTAAATAAATGGTAATCAAATACTGGACATAAATTATATAACAGCACAGGAAAATATTTGTCATCGATATAAATTCTAAGAAACTTCTCAGGATCAACATGGTAGTTAATTTAAAACATCCTAAATCAATATAATTATATATAAAAGCAAAATTCATCTACTCATTCACTGAGTCTTCACGAAATTTCTAAAACTATTTGACTTACAAAGCTGAAATTTGGCAAGTAGATTCCTTATGGGATGTAGGTAGAGGTCCGCTAAGAAAGGATTTTGCGAAAGGGCCGTATTAAGAGGGCGAATGGGGACTGACAGTTTATGTGAAAGTCTACGCGTACAAAGTCGCGGGCAAAAGCTAGTGTTGTAATAAAGAAAACACTTAGAAAATATTTTATGATTTCACTCTCAGTACGTTTCTGTGCTCGCAGCAGTAACTATCAAAATGTTAATTGTGCGAGAGAGAAAACGCGTAATCTATCAAAAAGAGATCATTGTATTCTCTGGTAGTATAGATATGAAACAACACGGAAACAAGTAAGCGTGATTGTGCGGTATGTTGATTTCTCAAAATGGTGTCTATCTTAGAATAACTACACTATATTTTTTTACCTATGCTGTTCCACTCCTGGGCAAAGGTCTACCCCATCTCTTTCCAGACAGCACAATCACCCGCCAGACTTGACCACTGCATTTGGACCGTGTCACGGTCATCGCGCCAGCGCTTTCTAGGCCTGCCCCGGCTCCTTCATCCGTTTTCAGGCACTGATCCTCTGGACCTATCTATCAGGGTGCATCCTGGCCACGTGTCCCGCCTTTGAATTAATAGCTTGGTATCAAAGCTATTAAAAATAGGCATGTTTATTGTTTTTCTCAGCAAATGTTCTCAGCTTCTCTGTTTGGCAGGTATGCAAACAAGCTGTTGTGCCGCAAAGAGATCCTAAATTATAATTATTAATTTATGGCGTTTCCAATATCTGGAGCGTTCTTGAAGACGATGAATTTGTGGTGAACGTAAAGTGAACTACCGAATACAACAATTGCTTTCAACAGTTTATTTGATCCGTCTAAAGCAAAACTTTATTCAAAGCGGTTTTATCAATTACCTAATCTTGTCTTAATCTCACTTAGACGATAACAGATGTAAATTATTTAGGCCTAATTGGCTCCAGTGAATACACTGAATTGCTCCAGGGTTATTCATAACTCAATGACGGATTAATTTACTCAGAGGCCTTGCCTTGTCTGCCAGAACATCTAAAGGGCGATTGTATCTCCAGCATTATGTAACGGTTTTTATATAAAGTCGAATTTAAATTTAATTTACCGATTTAGTAAAAATATTTATTATAAACATTATAATAGTATAAAATCACCTGTAGCCTGTTTGGGAGACCGCTAGACTTGAAAGCATGAGGTCACGGGTTCAAATCCCGGGTCCGTATCTATGAGCTATTCGGAGTTTATGTCCGGATTTTCATACCACTAGCTTTTCGGTGAAGGAAAATATCAAGAGGAAACCTGCATACGTACGGAAAGATATTCAATGGCGCATGTGAATCAACCAACCCGCAATTGGGCCAGCGTAGTGGATATGGCCCAATCGCCATTTCGGGGTAGGGCAAAATCCAACAGTGGACTATTAAAAGACTGATTATGCTAGTGAACATAGTAGGGCACCCTGGCCAGGTGGAGCGACAACGCGCGAAAGACGAATGGCAAATGGGTGCTTAAAGCAGAAAATTGTGGCAGGCGTTGTGTAGGAGAGGCTGACATCCACTAGTGGATGAACATGAAATAGGGCTGATGGTGATGATAGTCAACATGACATTAGTAATTTCTTCTTCTTCTTTTCGAGTCAGCGATTCCAGATGTAACTGTTATATTATTTCTGATAAGGCCGCAGTAACTGCGGTAGCGTTGGCCTCACAGAGGTCACCCAAAAAGCTTTGTACGCAATAGTATAGCTACCTACAAGAGACAATGTTTTTTTTTTTTTTTTTTGGTTTCGGCCCCGTTGTTGGTTGGGGCAATTTTGCCATTAACAGTGAGGGAGGTGATAGTGAGATTGTCTAAAAACGAGGTAATCCTGGTTAATGAAAGGCTAGGTGAAAATTGGGGGCAGAAAAACACCCAGTCTATCTAATTTTATACCGCCCCGGATGAAAAACTTCACCCAAGTCATGATCTGCAATGCCTTATTTGGAAGGCCATAAACCGGCTTCGAGTACAAGTAGGCCGCAAATGAGGTTTAGCTGATCCTTCAGTGGAATTGTGTAACTACGGTGCCACCTTCCAGACCATGGGGCATCTCGTGCGCCCACATCAGTCTTACAATCATTTACATCTTACATTTACACTTATCGCTCATTGTCATGAGATAGAATAATGTGGATAAGCATTTAAACCGGGTTAATTGAAATACGCATGAATAGAATTTTAACCACCAAACCCCAAATTTTCGTTGCTAGTATCAAATCATTAGCATAAAAAGATAAGGAAGTCTTATCAGAGCAATAGCACAATCAAACTTTTGTTTACGTACACGAGTGGCCGGCGGCGGTCGTGTGGTGGTCGCGTTAATATTTTTATGGTTGCAGGTTGCGTGGCTGCGCGTGGACACGCAGACCATTCTGACAATCCACACGCACGTGATATCGAGAAGCCGCAGGGTCGGCGTCACCCACAGCGACCACAGGACCTGGTTCCTGCACATACGTGAGCTCCGGGAGACCGACAGAGGATGGTACATGTGTCAGATCAATACAGACCCTATGAAGAGTCAGCTGGGGTATTTGGATGTCGTCGGTAAGCTTGCATGTAGAGCTTTTGTGAGATGAACTTAAATATTAAGACAGTTGCAATATGTTGGGTACACTGCCAACTGGTAGTGCCAACGGCTCGAGCATTTGGGTTGTTAGATTGCCTCTATCTGTCTCTAGAGTTTATGGGCAATCCAACTGTTTTTCTATAAAAGGTTAAGTAGATTCTCCTTTCAGCCGTAGCACGTCTAAGTATTACCAGTTTAACCAAGGCTATTTTTGAAGCAATGTTTCTAGACAATATTTTAAGAATAGTATTTTATGAGTAGGTATAAAAGTAAATAGAATGAGGCAAAAGTAGCAATTATTCCACTTTCATAAAGAATTAAAGTTGCAGTAGAGACAGCAGTGGCGGTCGGTGTACCTATTGTCTATTTGATTTAGCTTCTTCAAGCGAAAAACATTTTCAAAGTTGTGTTTTCTTTTAGTATTTTTCTTTATTATTCGAAAGGAGTGGACGCTACTCGTATTTATAAGAAGCAATTTCTCTAAAATTTTGATTAGGAATTCTAAGTGTAGGTTACACCACCTTACTTTAGCTTTAACGTTTCAGTTAAAGTACCGGTTAGGCAAAATATTTGTTGCACCATCTAGCAATTGTTAAATGACGTCATAACTTTAACTGATAACCGACTGCCAACGCTTCGCTATTGTTTATTTTATAATCAGCTAGATGCATAAAATATAACTCCAGCTATGCATCTGGAGTAAATAAGGTCTCATTTGACTTCAATCCTGGTAACTTTAACTATGCTAGTGAATACGCTGGTGCAACACATTTACCAGTAACTGCTAAAGTCAGCGTTAATGTTATTGTCTAGTTTGAAATATTGAAGAACCCCATGCTATACCCACTCGGAAACGCCGCAGGAGGGAGCTCATTCCACAAATGGCAGTTGTGAGGCAAAAAGATTGCCTAAAACGCACCGTGTGCGATTTCCACCGATCTGTGATATGTGGATGAACTTTCAGGCGGTGGTGGCTGGTGCAATGATAAAACCATGATGCTGGCATTAAATTGAACAATCCTTCAGAACATTCCCCGTTGTACATGCGATAAAAGACACAAAGAGACTCAACGTCTCTACGCATGCTGAGCGGCTCTAGATGTCGCTATTTATGTATTGTTTTCTTCGTTTGCAGTACCGCCAGACATCCTAGATCGAGGTACAAGTACTGACCAGACCGTGAGGGAAGGGTCTTCTGTGAGCCTCACGTGTGCAGCCACTGGCTCGCCACATCCACAAATCACTTGGCGCAGGGAACACTCGAAGCCTATAACAGTAGCTGATGGCATTCAAGGTTACTTATGTTTTTTTTTCACTATAGAATGGTTTCAGTTTGACTGTACTTCAATAGTAAAGCCAATATGAAGTCGAAAATGAAGAAACCTCATCATCTTCATTTCAGCCATAGGGCGTCCACTGCTGAACATAGGCCTCCTCCAAAAGGGCTCGTTAGAAGTGGCCAGCATCCAGCGTTTACCTGCGGGGTCTCTTTTAGGTCATCTGTCTATCTTGTGGGTGGACGTCCTACGCTGCGCTTACCGGACCGTGGTCTCCATTCGAGAAACTTTCGGCTCCATCGGCCATCTGTTCTGCGTAATATGTGCCCTGCCCACTGCCGCTTCAACTTGCTAATTCGGTGGGGCTATGTCGATAACAAAAAACATCAAAATCAATTTATACGTGGCGGAGTAATTGCGTAACAAACATTAAAAAAACAACCGAACTGCTATCCTCCTCCTTTTGTCGGCTAATATTGATTGCTAAGTAAGTAACTGTGTCCTTCGTTATGTAAAGGAAATATCTTTGAGGAAAATTGTGTGAGTGGTGTTAATTCCACAATAGACTAATTATGAATTATCTCTGTAGCATCGTCGCTTGAAGGGCCCGTGTTGAATATCAGCCGGGTGAGCCGGCAGCATGCGGGCGCCTATCTCTGTATAGCATCCAACGGCGTGCCGCCTACAGTCAGCAAGCGTATTATGCTAACCGTTGAATGTGAGTACTCTTTACATTGGCGTATTTTTTTTATTATTTCCTGTGTTAGGATTTTGGCGTCACAATCTTGTGCATTTGCCAGTGTCAAGTATTAAATTATTATAACGTTTGTTAATATGTAGTCAAACAAGTCAGTCACAGTCAGAGTCAAGTAAAGAACGTCGCGGTCAGGAGACTTTACAAGATGCTTCTATGGAGCTTTGGAAACAACACGAAAATACATGTTTCACCGCGTTATATCACTGGCCACACTCGAGCACGTTCACGAACACTTCATTACCATCATTTCAGCCATAGGACGTCCACTGCTGGACATAGGCCTCCCCCATCGATCTCCAAAAGGGCCGGTTGGAAGCGGCCTGCATCCAGCGTTTCCCTGCGGTCTGTTTTAGGTCGTCTGTCTATCTTATGGGTAGACGTCCTACGCTGCGCTTACCGGTCCGTACGAACACTTACTTTTACACACTTAATAAATAATAATCCACCATTATTACGCATTAGCACTCGAAAATATTCAAGTTTAGGAAAATCATACAATGAGACGACACGTTTTTCTCACGTTGGCGCCAAAACACCTTGGTGTATTTTACACACACTAGTCCTCTTGTCGTTTATTTAATATTTGTTTTTTTCTTTCCTCCTGAAAAGATTATGGCGTCCTACGTCTTATGCACTCGACAGTGTCAAGTATTGAAACATTTTCATGTTATATCATATATCATTAAACAAGTCATGGTCAAATGTTTATCGGGACTTATAGCAAGCAAGCCACCACAACCACTTGCTTACCATAGTAAGCAAGTGTACAAACCGCGGTGTAGGTACTAGGACATTTACCGATACAGTCAGTGTTGTGTGTCGTAGTGACAACCCTGCGATTTTTCAAGATCAAGTGAGGGTAGGAGAACAAAACACCCGCTCTTCTTGCCGGACTCACCCGCAGTTTTCAGACAGCTCGTGACCACGGCCATTGTAACATGGTCGAAACGTCAAGCGAAAGGTACTATTTATTTACCTAAATTAAATAATACGTGATAAGTCCCGATAAACATTTAAAACATGTGTTCAAATCGCGAAAGTTTAAAAATTACTAAGTCATGGCCAAGTTCTAGTCATGTGGCATGACTTGGACTTGACCGTAATTTATGCCCTAGTAAAGTAGTAGACTTTACCATGTAGAGCCTTCTAGGGAGATATGGAAACATCACGAAAATACATGTTTCAATTCGTTAGATCATGTCCTACGCTCGACCTCGTTTACAAACACTTAATAAATAATAATTTACCATTTGTTACACATTAACACTCGAAAATAATTTAACGAAGCTAGATGTTTTTGTCATGTTGGCGCCCACAGATAATAAAATAAAATTAAAAACTCTCATTACGGCTTTTTCATTTATCTGATTCAGAGGCGAACGTAGTCGAAGGACAATGTACATGCGTTACAAATTTGAATTAAGTGACATTTATTGGACATTATTAAACACTTATTAAACAATTGAAATATATTTCAATTGTTTAATAGTTCTTTAGCGCATGATTATTTGATGCTATGCTTCATTCTTTACATCTTTATAGTATTATCTTTATATACCAGTGATTCATGGTACGCCCATCGGGCAATCAGTTCAAGAGGTCAAACTCATAGACATACACTAGCGATCCGCTCCAGCTTCGCACGGGTATAGATTATAGCCTATGTCACCCTGGGATAGTGTAGCTTCCCAGCAGTGAAAGAATTTTTCAAATCGGTTCAGTAGTTTCGGATCCCATTCAAAACAAATGAACAATCAAACCTTTCCTCTTTATAATATTAGTATAGATATCTGTACCAATAAAGTTAAACATCGATAAACATTAGGACCGATTTTTAAGGTTTAGTTGAAGGTTTTAAACTAAATAAAAGTGCCGTGAAAATTTTTGTGAAACAAAAAAAAGGCAGCAGTATTTTTTCACTCACCCATCAAATTTTGTTTTGTATGCTACAATACATTAGGTATATCGACCTGAATATATTGACAAATCAGTAAATGCGGTGCCGTATTATAGTAGTATGCCGTAGTATGGGGAGGCCAGAACGCCTTTTATAAGTTAAAATAATTGCGAACAACCCACCTAAATCGTAGGTCCATAATCCTGCCTTATACGGCGCGTGTTAGAGCTGTGTAAACCAGCTTTATTATTTTCGCCTAAAATATTTATTTATACACACATTTTCTGCAGCTTAATAGAAATTTTTGTTGCCTAAAGGAGTCTACATATTGAAGCCGCCGACAAGCCGCTAAGACAGCCGCTAAGGTTCGGCGGCTTCAGTGTGTGTCAAAATCTCGATGAATATCAGCTGTTCCATAGAAAATGGTCATTCAAAGTCGATAAAATGTATGGAGGAGCTTATTTTTATCGCAATTCCAGGATTGGTCCTATGGTAAGAGTTGTTCATAATGGTGAGTTAACGTACGGACCTCGGCTTTCGGTTTATACACCCTTTCCACGCAATTCCATAGATTTGATTACCTATTTTTTAAAGTTTTAATGGTTTGTTGTTACCAGTTCCTCCGGTAATAACTATAAGGAACCAGCTGGTGGGCGCAGCACTGGGGTCAGATTTGGTGCTGGAGTGCGAGACTGACGCCTATCCCAAGCCGGTTAGCTACTGGAGCAGAGAGAGCGGTGAGATCGTTCCTGTTGGTAAGAAATCTGTCATCAACTTCCCCAGCCAGAAGACGTCCACTGCTGAACATGGCCTCCCCCTTAGAACGCCACACTGAAAGACAGCCTGCCCTCAGCCTCCACTGGATGCACGCGACTCTCACGATGTCGTCGATCCATCTAGTGGCAGGCCAACCTACGCTACGAACCGGAGTTCGTGGTCTCCACTCAAGAACATTTCTTCCCTATCGTTTATCCGTTCTTCGAATGATGTGGCCTGCCTATTGCCACTTCAACTTGCAAACCTTAGCAGCTATATCAGTGACTGTGGTTCTTTGGAGAATAATTATGTTCGTTCCGGATTTTATCACGCAAAGAAACTCCGAGCATATATATACATTTCCCGTTGTGCTAGCCTGAATTTTTCCAAAAGTTTGCTGTTAGGAGTCACGTCTTTCACATCACGTTTTTATGTCGAAATATGCGAAAGAGATAGTTCTGGCTGGTAAGTGCGGCCTTAACTAAACTAAAGTAACGTTTTAAGATAAGACAGTAATAGCTAAAAAGCTAGCTTTTTTTGCTGTCAGTAGGCTTAGTCCCAGATTTGATAGTTTTCGAAAACTTTTTTCGTTTACTTATTGTTCCATACATTTTAGTAAAGCGCCTCCAGCGGAAACGCGGAGGAACTAAAACCGGTAGTAATCGGCGGTATAGATTGTTTCACTCTAATACGAAAAAAGTTTTCGAATACCTTTCAGCCCAGCAATGTATGGAATAATACGTAAACGAAAAAAGTTTTCGAAAACTATCAAATCTGGGACTAAGCCTACATACTGTTAGAGTGTACTGGAAACAGAAGACAAAATACCTAATACCTATAGGATGTACCCAATTAATCCAAAGTTTTGTTTTAGGTAAGGTAATAGTTATTTAAGTGTCTTGAGAACTGTCTGCATGGCTTTAGTTCAGTAGTTCTGTCTGCACTCTGCAGAAACTATACTATAGGCAAAACAGAATAAAATCTGTCATTTGATTATGCTGACGAAAAATATTACAGCTTATTTTAAAATTAATTTGTTTTTATCACTTAGTTTATCGTTTTATTCGGGTCAACTAATTTCATTACGTAAACAACCTTTGAAAGGCAAATACTTTATGTGTTTTCATTATAACCTACGGAATGTGAAATCCTGTAGTTTAGTGCTGTTGTTGTATATGACCCACCGTTTATTGTTAAGTCACCAGCAATATGTATGTATTCGTGGGTTCTATAACTCAAGTAATTAAAACCATAAATTATTTTGTATGGTTTCCATACTTACTAGACCCTAAAGCCAAAATTAATTCTGTTATAGTGTAGTAATTTAATCTTCAAGATCAGCTTAGATTTGTAGTTTATTAAAATATAAAAGTAAAGTATAGTTACATAGCCCACTGGATTAGCAAGTTGAAGTGGCACTGGGCAGGGCATATATCACGCAGAACAGATGGCCGATGGGGCTGAAAGGTTCTCGAATGGAGACTACGGACCGGTAAGCGCAGCGTAGGACAGACGACCTAAAAGAGACCGCAGGAAAACGTTGGATGCAGGCCGCTTCCAACCGGCCTTTTTTGAGATCGATGGGGGAGGCCTATGTCCATCAGTGGATGTCCTATGGCTGAAATGATGATGATGGTGATGATGAACTATAAAATGAATAGAAGCATCTATTTAAATGCACCTGTAAGTGATTTGTTAGAATACAATGTCTTAAGCAAGTCTTTTGTTCCAAAACGCAATAGGGAGCTCTACATATGCATAGTGTTTAGAGAGCCGATAAAGCCACTATGCCTTCCTGCTGTTTATTCTGGTCTTTTGTCCAGAGGAGGCAGAGTACCTTTTGAAAAATAAATATCGCCTTTTGTAACGTAAGGAAAGTGAGTGATTAAAACATTTCCTGTTCAAAGTTTTAGGACGCTGCGTACTGCATTAAATAACGCAACTCTGGCAACAAACCAATATGGGCGAATCTAAATTGTTATGTTTATAGCTAAACGGTTTCCATATAAAAATCAACAGTAGATTATTATGGAAGATTTTTCATAAAATATTTCTGTTTTTCATATGATATTTTTTGTAGTTTTGATTATTGACTTGTATTGCTAAGCTAATATTCAGGCGCTTCTAATTCTCAAAGAGGTGTTCTACTATTGTTTATTGTAGAATACACGTTTAGCCTGTGAATGTTTGTGGGCTGTAAACTACCCTAGACAATATACATGGAATTGGTTCACTTGAAATGTCTTGAATTATTCCATTAGTTCTGACTATTGGCTTTTTATCGATACCAACCCTGGGGGGATTCGTAGAATTATACCGTCGTTTTTGAGTCCATTTGGTGTAATTGCCTCGGGAAAATTGTGCAATAGTTACCCGTTGCCTTGTTCGCCAGCTTTTTATTTGCATCACAATTCATGTTCACGTAATTTCCCATTATTTTGCATAGTTTCAACTCATTTGGAGTTTGCATTAAAGTAGGCAATACCTACTTTGTGCGAATACCTTACCAAATAAGAAAATTGTTTCACTTATTCGTTAATTCTGTGTCATTCGTCTGTATTATTATATTAAGTTTAATGCTTGTGAATTCTTTGTCTATTAGTGGTAATTGAAATAAGACTTTTATTTTTAATTAACATAGTTATTTATGCTGGCATTTAAATTGATGTGGCGTATTATAGCTTAATTTAGACGACAATACGAAAGGTTGGAAAACGACGTCAAATCGACTGCTGGAAAATTATGGACAAGAACTGTTAGAGATTGGAAAGAGTGGAAGAAGTTGGAAGAGCCCTATACTATTTATTAGTGCAAACGGATAGTATTTTAAAAGAGGAAGAGGTTGGTATAGGCTTATGCCAAATTAGGGCAATCGGATAGGAATTTAAAGAGTAGAAGTTAGACTAGTAAAATTTTCAATTATAGTCCGAAATAAAGGTTAATAATAATTATATTACAGCTTAATTTAGCCCTCAACTAAAATAAAAACAGTAAACAGGAATACTCATAGATCATGAGTAATCTTGTCAACTTTTTTGAAGTGCCACTTTCCAGAAACAGTAACTATGATTCGTGCACTGAAATAAAATATGTTTTCCGTACAGGGGGTGGTCTGGAGCCACAGAAGATCGATGGCTCGTATAGATCTGTGCTCCGGCTCGCTGTCAGAAGGGTCACTAGTTCCGATTACGGCACATACAAATGTGTGTCCAAAAACTCCCTTGGCGACACTGAGGGCACCATAAAGTTGTATCGTAAGTAATGAGAGGTTTTATTACATTTTCTTCTTAATATTTGACGTCGATGATTTTATGAACTTTCTGTTTAACATAACGAAACATCGAGGAAAGTGTAGATTCATTTTTGTAAGTGATAGGTATACATTGCCAGCCACTAACATGCACTGGACCAGCATGGTGGATTAGGGCCCACCCTCTATCTAAGAGAAGGCCTGTGTCCCAGCAGTGGGAATATGATAGGCTCAAATGATGAATGATGATGAGCAGGTATACACTACATACATACAATACAGCAAATTTTTTGAAGGTCTAAACCGAAAGCATTCAATAACGAATAAGGTTTAGACGATAAAAATGGTATGTATGATTTTTTTACATTCATAAGTTTAGCCCGGACTTTTGAGTGGGAATGGTGGCAACCCCAAGATGAGTAAAAAATACAATGGTGGGCTGTGTGCGAATGGGAATAATAAAATAAGGTACAGGACAGGAATAAAAAAAAAACTGGGCTATTGTGATGAATTCTTGATGGTATTGAACTGGTTTATGGTATGTAGTACGGCACTCGTCAAATTATGCCTCATTTCAAGATATTTGGCGGGTGATGACTTGTCACCCACTAAATGCCCACCCCTCATAACGGCTGCCGTATATTGGCACTGGAGGGGAAACATTGGCGTGGGTGGCTTAGGGTGTCGGAAGGTGTGCATTTGTGCAGCTGCTGCACTTTTACTAAACGCTACTCGTGGCTTTATTCCCTTTATCACCTCCAGCCTGGAGCTTAGGTCCTTAGCTCTTGCGGTTTCCACCCCCACATAGGGGTCGGGGTCTAATTTAGCCCCATGGAATCGAGGTATACGGTGTCGGTATGTATGATTATTGTTAGTGTTTTAGAAACGCGTGCCTTTGTTAATTACAAGAACAGATTTTACTGGTTGGTAAACTTTAACAGTTTGTAAGTGATAAACTACCGAAAATCCCTAACCGGATTTCAGAGGGAAGCCGCGCCGCCTCATGTTTCATACGTTACATTACGAGTATGTTCTCATTCGCAATAAAATAAGGGTTTATGACTTGTTCATTGTCGTATAAAACATCAGGTTCCCCCAGAATGCCAGTTATTAAGGGTTATAACTCAGAACATTGCTGGCCAGTCAACACGAATTTGCTGGCTTCTTTGAGTTAATTTATATAATTACTGGCAGTGCTTTGCTGATTCAGGGCATAAGCCCATACACATCTAAATCAGTGCAGCTTTTTTCCTTTTTTATATTGAATAGATCTACGTTTGGTCAATTCATGGGTGATCAAAAGATACCAAAACAATAATTTTAATCGAGTCGCCTATGGTCACCTAGGTGAAGGTGATTAAAGGATACTCAAATAATAATTTAAACGGAGTCGCCTATTATCACCCAGGTGATCATATTCCCAGGAGATCAAAGTCGACTAAAGAGTCGACATTTATCACCCAGGTGATATCACCCAGGTGATTAAAGTGGAATAGACCACCAACTCGCCCGATGATAAGTGACGGTGTGGCCGAGGATGGAACACGCTGATCTAGAAGAAATCTATTCACTCTAGCCTTGAAGATGCCTAGATTGAAGTTCTTAGAAAATAAGGAGGATGGCAGGCAGTTCCAATCTTGGGCATTATGATTAATGACGTCATTGTCTACGATCAAATCATTGTGTACGAATCTTTGAAATGTCACAGAAATGAATAGGAACAAATATTTATTCATGATCATCATTATCAGTATATCATGTTCCTTCTGCTGGAACACAGGCCTTCTCTCAGACAGAGAGGATGGACCCTAATTCACCATGCCGGCCCAGTGCATGTTGGTGAATGTCATATTTCTTTGAATAGGGGCCTTACGGACAACAGCTAATAGCGGCACCTAATCCGCTCAGTTGGAAAATCACGCGAACGTGAACCTTATCGCGCCCAGATACGGTTTGCGGTCGCGTGATTTTCCTACTGAGCGGATTAGGTGCCGCAATTAGCTGTTGTTCGTAAGGGAGCTGTTGAGGTTTCCTACCAGTTTTCTCACGATGTTTTCCTTCAACTTTATTGAGCGATGGCATCAAAACTGCATATAATTTATTTAAGTACTAATATTTTTTTTTTTATCAAAAGTCTGTTTACCTACATAGCTAGTATTTATAAGTTAACTACAAGTTTACCAACATGCTTGTAAGTAATAGGTTAAGATTATTAAATAAACTATTGATTGATTGATTGAATTGTATAGTGCAGGGCCGATGATCAAACCTGGTGTCGTCAGATTGTAAAGCGCACAGGCTACCATCGCTAATTATTACAACATTTATTAATAACTCTTTATTCACTGAAAACTCTTAATATTAATCAGACATTTTCATTGCTGCATATCGGCTGCCAGTACACGTGTAGATGGGAAAGTTTTCTCCAGTTTTCATATTCTGCCCTGTGTTGAGCAATTTCGGTCCAGCCGTTTTCTTGATTTCGTCGAATCATTTTATTATTTAGAGTTTTTTTTAAATCTCCTGGCCTTACTTTTTGGTTACAAACTTTGTAATTTATCCAGGGTTATGCGAAAAGGATGTGCTAAGCTGAAAGAGATCCATTATACTCATCATTGTGAATAACTTTTATTATGGGAGCAACCCGGACATTGCGAAAAATATCAGCTGTTCCATACATTTTGTCAAGTGTCAAAAACCTTTTTCTATGGAACAGCTGATATTTATTTTCGCAATATCAGGGTTGGTTCCATAGTAAAAGTTGTTCATGATGATAGACTATGGACTCCTTTCGGCTTAGTAGACGCTTTCCGCGTAACCCGGACTATTGGCGTGATTTATTTTATACTAAGAATGTCTTAGCATAATGTTCAGTCTATCAATCACGAATCAAATTGAATAAGACTACCTGCCTCATAAATAATTTTAAATCACTTTATTTCCCAGCAATGCCAATTCCAGAGCTGGAACATAAAAATGGTGAGATTAAAAATTCACAGTAAATATGTCGTTATTATTAAGGTATTTACGTCATTAAATTTAATTGTTTTTCAGTGGTTCAAAGGCTCAACATCATGGCCGAGAAATCGTCGGAAAGTACCCCCTTTGGTACACAGGGTAAGTGGCACTTGACCAGTCGACATTTCATTTTCCTTTGATACTTTATACGAGTCTCCTCGTACATTTTATTTATTTGCCTGTGTTCGTTTCAACTGTTTATTCTGTCATTTGCTGCGAAGTACCAAAACAAAAACCTTAAAATTTCAGTTATATGAAATTCTAAAAGAATAATTTAAATAATGTCACTTACTATCATGATGAAGGAGGCCTATGTTCAAAAATTGACAATCAATAACTGTAAAACATTTTTTTAAATATAGTTTTAAAATGAAACTATATCATTGAAATAAAGGGCTATTGTATTGAATTGTAATGTCTATAAAGTAGATATACCTACCTACCTATGTGATGACTTTGAAAGTAGTCTAGACGTTAAAAGATTCGAATATCAACATTATTCGATGAAATTCCGATGCGTGTCACATATACTTTTGTGATTCGTTAAATTTCACCCCTTGATGTTAGAATTTTCTATGATTGTTTACTTTTGATAGAATTTAATACCCAGTTTTATTCAAACTCTGTAGTTTTGAATTTATATCTTGATTGAACTGGCCTTATTTAATGTTCGTTCACAAAGTTTGAATTAATGTTAAATATCATGCAATGTCGATTTTTGTATTGATTTCGCTTTAGACATTTTATGATTGGGTTTTTGATTCATCACGCACCTTTTGACGATGAACTTTCAATGAAGTATTTATATATTAAAGTCAAACAAAATGTTGTTGTAATAAAGATCCGTTATTCATCACGATCCTTAAATTTATGAGACTTTTATAAGTTTGGTATAGGATGGAAATCTTTTAAAGGAGCACGCTAATTAATTTTTATTATATAATATTCATTAAAAGGAATTAAGTATTATAAGTATTTCCCTTCAAAATGTTTTCCTTTGTAAGTATTAATTTGTGTTTTTGAAGATTTCAGATTACAAGACTTCAATAAAGCCAGTTCCAAGAATCAGTTTTATTCTAATTTTTGGTCGTTACTACTTTTATTTGGAATCGTAACTAGGTACCTACGATGTTTTTCTTTAGATATGTAAATATTTTTACATTGTAAAAATAATTTCTAGTCAAACAATATTTGAAGTTTTCTAATTATACTAAAACACTCTCTAAATACACTCTGATAAACAAACATAGGAAACCTAGTGCTCTATTGAGGGTGTTGGTTTGTAACCGTACAATTATAATATCCAAAGACTAAGTGGTGACTTAAAAACAGTTAATTAAAGACCAATACTTTGTAAAAAAAAACATCCCAAAATAGGAAACCAAATACCAGAATAAGCATTGTATCAAAGCATAAAGCAAGAAGTGCAATGATATTTGACTATAAGGTGTAGTAAAGGTGTCCATAGCAAAGCTATCTGGCTCCGACGGTACAGCCGCCGTCGACCGGACTGTGCCGGTAAAGAGTAACTTTGTTATAACTTTTTCCAGATTCGGTATTGATAGTGATGTGCTATCGATATAATAGCACGGTTGCAAATCAAAACCTTGTGTGAATAGTAAATGAATACATTACTTGAAATTAAAATTTAATTAGCTCTTTTATATTAGAATAAAAAAAACAAGACATTCTTTATCTTTAATTTAGTCTTTTTAATGACATTCAGAGAGTATTTATGATGAGGATTAATTATTACATTCTAATATCATGAGTTCTGATAGAATTGTAAAGTGAAATCACGCGAAATGTAGTTATAATTAGATACTGAATAGAAAGCTATGTACATATCTACTAAGTATATAATTGTATGATATGTTATTTTACTACTGTTATAGTTAAAAATGTATAGGTAATTAAATCAATGAGCTATATAATTATGTAAAAATAAATTATTGCGATAGCTATGAATAACTATTAGTATTTACCTATTGTAATAAATATATCAGGTAACATATCTTGTAGAAGTAAAATATAGGTAAAATAGTAAATTATTTAAACATAATTTATGCATTATTAATAAAGATGTAGATATTATACGTGAAGTATTAATACATATAGACTGAGTTATATGAAGATTAAGCATGTACATAAACATTTATGAATTATCTTGAGGTAATGTAACGGACTCATTATTATTTAGACAATAAGTAAAATACCGACACAAATAACAGGTAAATAATAGTTGTAGTTGTAACATGGTTTAGCAGAAGTATAAAACTTCATATGTCAAAAATTATAATTATTTATATTTACTTACCGACGTACGTACGTGACTAAAATGCCTGCCTGTATTTTGGACAGAAAAATTGCCTCGAAATGCTAAACGGCCAGCTTGTGGGCATTTTGCTTGAAATTAGAGATCGTTTGAACTATATAATAGACCTTCGTTGCCTATAGATAGTATAAATGATCTCTAATTAGTTAATTTAGTTTTATGTTTTGTTTTTGGTAGGTATAGTTATTATTTATTATAGTAAGTATATACCTACTTAGATTATTAAATTACCATTGGAAAATCCATGTATACATTTAAATTTTAACATTGAGAATCGATTATAACTACAGTATGATATATTGGTACAATTGCCACAGACGTCATTAATGATTCATATATTAAAAAAAACATATTTACTCAAAACACTACAACATTACAAAACAGACACAACAAAATAACAATTACAATATTATAATACATGTTAAGCTGTCGCTGTCATTGGACACTCAGTGCGACAAAAAAGGGCAGGACTCAGCGATAATTCTACAGATTTCTCTGCAGCGCTGATTTTCGGCACTGACCTTCTGAGACGCACGAAACTACAAATAAAGTTTAAAAAAACCATTCATAGAATGATATATTCATAGTACATTATAATAAACACAGAAATAAAAGGGAAACGTAATAAAAAAACGCTAGGTTTATCCATAAAGTTATTTTAATTTACCGACGGTTATTTATATTATTTACACCAGACATCTTCAACCACACTAATAACCGACTTAACAGCAACTCAAAAGAGTTGTGTCACTTTCGCATAATATCTCATTATTCCGATAAAACCTATATTAATATAGACATGTCATACGCCAAGATCTTTGCACTAATAACGGTGATTCTGTACTGGTGCTACAGACGTCCACTCACGCCACTAAGAGACGCGTGAATAAGCGAATGCCGGGCAATTACCTTGCTTTAATATTGCCAATGTAGAGAGTGGTCATTTATCTTAGGTCAAAACGCATGGTTTATCAAAACTGTCAATTACGTAGCAATTGTAATTATTTGTAAAAATATAGGTAGTATTTTAAAATATCATGTATATAGATTTTGACTACCAAGAGACAACCGTAACTCAATTCAAAGAACAAACGGGGATTAAACTTGGATCTCAGAAGGTTAAAATCCCGCGTGTCCCGAAATGCTTGAGCTGTTGAAAATGACAAGTATAAATACATTTTCTAAACTCCCTGATAAATAGCTGATAATCTTTAAAGGGCTGAACAGATTTTCTTGAACTACATCTAAAAAGACATCGATATTAAAAAAAAAAAAACTATCAAAATCATAATAGATTCAGACGTTTGGGAGCTACGATGCCACGACAGACACACAGATACACAGACACGATACACAGATTAACAGATAAACAGATACACAGATACACCGATACGCAGATACACTTATACACAGATACATAAATACACATATACACAGACACACAGATACACACGTTAAACTTATAACACCTCTTTTTTTGCGTCGGGGATTTAAATTAATGTACTAAAATTGCATCCTCACTAATAATTACACTCGAGGTGCACCAAGAAGTTTTCTGATTGCTGCAGTTCTGAGAAGCGAATGAAAACATTTAATTTTAACATTTCATTGTGTATATTGGCTAGTAGCTACAATCTTATGTTCAAACAACTAGCACAAGTTTTCAGAATTCACGTTTTCATTCGGCTGTTTACAAGCTACAACAACTGTCAGAATACTTTTTACCACAGCTCGGGTAAGCTTACTTGTTTGCAAATATATTGTTACAACTCAATGACTGTTTTAAAAAGGGGGAAAACGCGTGACATCCAAACATTGTACCCAATAAATATGGCTCTGTTTCGGCTCGAGTCAGCGGCGACGTTGACGTCTACACTGTAAAAAGTTAATTGTTTTTAAGTATTTCCGAGTGAAAAGTAATGCCGTGAAACTTGTTTTTGTCTTCGAACTGTTGGTGCACCTTGTGAAAACGCAGGAAGTAATTTTTGCTGCTTTATTTCACACAATTTTGACAAGTAATTCACGTGCTATCAAAACGCCAGTTCGATTGTGACTGAAGTGGATTGTGCCCCGGAGCCTATATTGTGCGGTCTACGTCAAGAAGTTCGTCCCGTATCTTCCCCCTATTTACTTACATCAATGTTACAACTGAAATTATTATTTTGGTTTGTGTAAAACAGAAATATTGTAAATTTAGCATGGTTCTTGAATTGTGTCGCGGACCACATCTATGCTTGTTTAATTTGATACATAAGTAAATGAAACTGAAACTAAATGGTATTTTCATTTTATTTCTGACTTTGGCTAAGCCTAGGACGATGTAGGTAGGTATGCTATAAAAAAGTTTTAGGTGACAAACTAGCAGACATGCTGCCTGCTGGTAAGCTGTCATCGTACAAACAATTAAGAAAATAGACAATTAGGGTAATAGACGAAATACTGCATAGTCTAGGAAGCTGCTGCATAACTTGTCTTATTTTTATATGTGTAGGTATATCTTGGCCTTTATTACTATTCACACTAAATAAAATAGTTACGTAAATTAATTAACCTAATGCTCAATTAAAACAGTAATTCAAAATGAGTACGCAATGATACGCTAAAAATTATTATGAAGAAAATTATTTGCCGTATAATAATCCCCCAAAAACACGATTCGCCCGTATAATAATAAAAACAGGTAAAAAAGGTTTAAATCATTTTTAGTCCTAAACTGCACGCCAGTTAAGGATTTTTTTTGGAAAAATTAGTGTCACACAGCGGGCCATGGAGAAAGCTATGTTCGGAATTTCTTTGCGCGATAGAATCCGGAACGTGGATGTTCGTCAAAAACCCGAGTCACCGACATAGCTATTCAAATTTGCCAGTTGAGGTGATAAAAGGCAGGCCACATCACTCGAAGAACCGATAAACGATGAGAAATAAATGTTCTAGAGTGGATACCACGAATCGGAAGATGCAGCGTAGGTAGGGCTCCCACTAGATGGACCGACGACATCGTGAGAGTTGTGCGCGGGCATGCAGTGGATGCAGATGGCAAGCTGTCGTTCAGTGTGGAGTTCTAAGGGGGGCCTATGTTCAGCAATGGACGTCTTCTGGCTGATGATGAGTGCTTAATATGCATATGAGTACACGGAAAAGTTTAATAAGGAGGATATGAGGAATATAGATTAAGTTATTTATTTTATTCGAATCTTATATTTTTGGAGAATCGTGTATTCGGCGCATCATATTTCGGTGAATAGCAAATCAAATCATGTTTTGAGCAAATATCGGCCTAGTTTTAAGGGAAATGTATCACGTTTTCTGTTTAGTATATTATGCAATTAGTGAATAAAGGACGGATTTAAAGAGAGGGCCATAGATGAATCACGAGCAAGTGAAAAATTCTAACGACTGAATCACGACCGTAGGGAGTGATTCATGATTCATGGCCCTCGATATAAGTCCGTTTTATTCAAGAGTTGCATACTATACTTTTTAGCATGACTACGAGAAAAAGAAAGATTTAAGGAGTTTGTATCGAGTATTTTTTGCGCAAGGAGGTTGTATGGCATTGACATGGAGGTTGAATATATTGGTGTATTCTAAATTCTAACACCAAAATACTGATTAAAAGCTTGCAAGCTAAAATGCTTTTTATTCACTGTTTCAGTGATTAAAATTATCTTTTTAGAGGGGGAATGGTTATATTTTCTCGTACTCGTTTGAATACTACCACGTAGCTGTGAGCTGGTTTACTCACCCAATGTTAGGAAATTCCGTTCGTGTGGCACAGTGCCCAGAAATGTGTGTGGTTGCAGTCGCTGGCCAAATAAAAATGCTTGTTCTAGTTGTTTTCTGTTACAGCGATGAGATCGTGACATTATTAGTTGTTCGTGATGGCAGTTTTAAAAATATCACACTAAATATTACGTTCATTTAGTATATTCCAGATTGATTCCAGGGTGGTTATCCAAAAAAACTTAAAATATACGAAAAAAACATATATCTGGTTCAGACCATATCAAGGAATAGTTATTTATGATACAAGTGCGGTAAGTTGGTTATTACAAACGAGTAGACGAATGTAAGCCCGAGACGAAGTCGAGTGTTTACCATAGTCACGAGTTTGTAAAAACCAATCCGCACGTGTGCCATACAACGTTTTACAACACATTTGCGAGAAAAAAAGGCTACAAATGAAACAATTTTTATTATTTTGTTTATAACTTAATATCAGTCACAAAAATAGTTTCTATAATATAATAAGAAAATGGCGCGAACATGCAAATAGCGCCACTATCACGTGGCGAAAATTAGAACTACATCTTTCGTCTCATTTTCTCTTTAGTATTAAACTGAGACAAACGTATTGAGCAAAAGCGCTTCCAAGGAGGTTTGATCATTCAGCTTATTTATTCTCGTAATATGAAACTCTTTTGTGGAATTCTTATGTAATTATGATGGAAATTAAAAAAATACCGTAAAGTACACGCACGGTGCTATACATCTGAGCGTGCGGTAAAATTCATTACCGCACGCTCCATTGTATGATCCGTAATGTTTAACTTTCGAACGATGTATACAGGCTTCATAAGTGCACTTTTTGAGCAAATGTGTTGTAAAATAATTTAATTACACATGGGTATGAAAGTAAGAAAGTCGTGTATTTACACACAATAACATTCTGTTGTTTAGTTTATTATTTTACTAAAAACAATACCTACAATACCTACTGGAGGTAAACTTACTTTAAGAAGAAGATCCGTGATTCTGAGATTTTTGATCTCTGAAGCTTCAGATATCTAATCATTAAGTAACACAAAAATGTAGAACAAAAAAGGCGCCAGATACAGATTAGTCCTGAATAAGATGATTATCAAATGGGATGGACCTGCGTGCAGAGTACAGTGGTTCTTCGTCGGAATCACTGCGATCGTGGCGTAGCTGTCAGAGGGCTAGGTAGAGCCGTGCACAGGGCTCAAGCTCAGCGGGCCCTCGGACTCAAACTGAATTTGCGAAAATGTCTCCCACCTTCAGAATATACCTCAAACACATACAAGTGCCTAATAAGTAGCTTAGCACCTTTAAATATTCATGTAAATTTATATTGATACTTGATATAACTAGTTCAGATAGGGCCCCAATTCTTTTTTGCACCAGGGCCTTTAGTTACTTAGCTACATTACTGTGGTCGGTAATAAACTTAGATTAAATCCACAAAAAAAAAACACTATCAAAATTTCGACCATAATAAAATGTTTTGGTCGAAGTATCAAAAGTGTATTTGGTCAATTTACCTTGACCCAACGCCCCACAGAGTTGTGCTCGGGTATAAAATTAAAATACTACGAGTTTAACAGTTGCTTGTTTGAATATTGCTGTAAAACATACCTCCCCTTTAAATATTACTGCGACGCGATGTCACGAGTGTTGTGCAAGGTTAGTTTTTTTTTTTGTTTAAATTAGAACGGCAGTCAAGGTTTTTTTGTAAGTAATTGTTGTAGCCAGTTGCACCCATATAAACGAAACGTCATTCATTCGAAATCAGGTAGCAACTGTGATGCGGAGTTCGACGCGTTGATCTAAATAAGAATTTTCAATCAAGGTTCACTCACCATGCCCGGTAACAGATTTTTCTTCTCATTTCCGTTCTATTTACTTCTCTTTTCTGTGGGCAAGGTATATTTTTCAAATACGTTAAAGTACTAATATGACGTATTCTGTGGTACCTGCAGGTACCAAAGAATAAACATTGGTACAAGCTGTGTGACTTTCTTAGTTGAGCCTCACTCGTTCGCTTCTCGCAGCTGTGGAATTATTTTCCACTGATTTGTTAAGAATATCGTCCGTTCTCATGTTGTGTACGAGACACTGTCTTGGGTATCTCGGCGAGTTACTTATAACCGCCATAACAGTTGCCTCCTGGTATTTTGGTATTTTATAGTAAGAACCTGTTGCGGAAGATCTTTCGGTCAGTGGATATGAAGCGGGCTCAAAATTGCTTGACCCCAGAGGTCATTGACCTTGACATCAGGTGGTCAATAAACTTGGCTTTTTATTTCGATCCTAATCAACTTCCAAGTCGAGGTCCTGTGTCGGATACCCCGGTGGGCTCTCGCCAGAAGCTTTTGGGGCCACCCCTGAGTGTTGCTTCACCACACTCGATTTTCGCTTCACTACGGAGGTCACCAGTTTGCTTCGCTTGCCACCTCTTTGCTCCACTCGATCTCGTATGGCTTGCTCTCACTCAGGACCTCCCTGGAGTTTCTGGTTTTCGCGCTTTTTATATACACTCTAGGGGTAGGGTCCACGCGATTAGGTGACATCGGAGGGGCCGTGTTGGATCTGTCACTCAAGTCGGGGTGCCCGGTGTCGGACTCCGGTTAGGCTCTAGCTCAGCAAGAGTTGATCTGAGGCAAAAGTGCTACTGACAATGGTTGCCTTTCAACGAGACTCCTAGAACCGTGACAAAAAGGGGTCAACAGAAAAAAAAATGTGATTAAACATTGAACATGTCCCAGACGCCTTCATAATTAACATAAGTTTTCAACCTCTAGCTCAGCGAGAGTTGACCTGCGATCAAAGTGCTTTGTACAAAGGTTACCTTCCACCATGCTGCTCATCGATCTGTTACATAAAAAAGGAGTTTAATAGTGATTTTCAATACTCAATACTCAATATGTTTATTGCGACATATGTATGCATGCAAACCTTAAATAACATGTTTATATTTTTAAAATTACAAGTAGTACATATGACCCTGTTAGGGTATGGCAACAGATATTATTTTATTAAGCTCCTTTTCCTGACTCACCCATTTCGGTATCTCCAACCGATCTTTCCGAGACGACGTCTTAGCACAGAGTCTTAGGCAAGTAACTTAGAGTAACTACATTAAATTTGAGTATAACAAGCCGGAAAGTTATAGTTCTCGACGACGCGACGTTACCTGACTAGGCTAAAATCTAAGCTTGCAGATAACATTAGATGAAAACTATTTAAAAAAAAAATATGAGGATCAACAAACAGTATAGAACAAACTATTAAATTACAGATGTATACAGAAAAATGAACTCATCATCATCATCATCATCATTTCAGCCGTAGGACGTCCACTGCTGGACATAGGCCTCCCCCATCGATCTCCAAAAGGGCCGGTTGGAAGCGGCCTGCATCCAGCGTTTCCCTGCGGTCTCTTTTAGGTCGTCTGTCCATCTTGTGGGTGGACGTCCTACGCTGCGCTTGCCAGTCCGTGGTCTCCATTCCAGAACCTTTCGGCCCCATCGGCCATCTGTTCTGCGTGATATGTGCCCTGCCCACTGCCATTTCAACTTACTAATCCGGTGGGCTATGTCGGTGACTTTCGTTCGTCTACGGTGTACCGTATTACAATTCCCTTAGCTTCTAACTTACCTAATATGGTATTAAGAAAATGAAAACTAAGGTAATAGGTATTTTAAAAGAAAGATGTAATAAAATGAAGTTAAATTATAAACAGTGGAAGGAAGATTAAATTTAGACTAAAGAATTGACCGTAGATAGCTCAGAAGGAGGCACATGAAATTTATAGGGTCGTGGTTGATCGACCTGAAGATCCGTCTGTTTCTACTTCCGCAGCGCAGTACTACCCTATATTGTGCGTTGGCCGACGATGGTAGGTGGCCTCAGGGTCAGCACGGGAAGTGGCCTCGGCACTAGAACGCGCAGCGAGGTTGAACCAGCCGAAGATGTTGATGGTGACAGGTGGTGGTGTAAAACGGCCGCACTCGGGTCGGACCGGTAGCAGTCCCAAGGTATACTCCAAATGGGACTACGGTATGTCGGATGGTAATCCGGAGATGGTTCCTGGAATCGACAAACCAAATAATTAGATTTGGCTCATCTAACTTCCGTTCTGAGGACCCACCATGGCATCACAAATAATGTGGGTAGTTACCTGCATAGTTGCTTTGTCGTGGTGGTAACTACTATCAGAACGGAGTTACATTTCAGTATATAAAGAAGCTGAAGGCTAAGTGATGAATAAAATAAACAATGTGATTTGATTGGAAATGTAAAAGCTTTCTAAATGCGTACATTTAGTAAAATTAATAAAAAAACAAGGTAGTTATAAAAAACGAAGTGAAGTGATTTTAACGGAATTTCCAATAGATAAGCAAGCTAGACTCGTGCAAATAGGTACAGTGCAGAGAAAAACTGAAATGAATGAGTAACACAATTTGTAAAATTATACACAGTATGAATAAAAGCAAGACATGATTTGTTTTATGTGCCATTCAAAACTCACCCTATAACGGGAAATCACTTTCATGAAACTGCACACAGGTTACACAATAAATTGCAGCTAGATCGCTGATCGTTATTTATGGCGAACTTAAAAACACTTGTCCGCTAGAACGCTAGACAAGTGTCGACCGTCTCAAAATCAAAGTTGCTTCGAATGGCCGCTAGGCGCGCACTCAACTGGCTTGCTCCCCTCGTACCTCAAGTCATGCCCCGCCGGCCGTTGAGTAATGCAAATCTATGTGACATGCCAATCGCATAGCCACGTTCGGATTTGCAAGAAATTAAACAACGTAGGTAGGTAGATGTAAATATAAGGGATAGTATTTTATTTGTTGTGTAAGTTTTGTAAATAATAATGTTATTTGTTTGTTTGTTATTTTTGTATTCTAATAGTTTTAATGTATTTATATTTATATAATTATGTAACGTTTTTGTTTCGTTACAACGGATCTCCTCATTTCGGATTCGATCTCGTAGAGAAACCCCGAGCATAGCCCTCTCCATAGCTCGTTGTGCGACTTTGAGCTTGCTTATGAGGCCCATAGTGAGAGACCACGTTTCAGTGCCGTATGTCATCACTGGTAACACACACTGGTCGAAGACTTTCGTCTTAAGGCACTGAGGTATTTTGGACGAGAAGACGTTGCGTAGTTTACCGAACGCTGCCCAGCCGATATGATATAATAATATTATAATATAATTATATGTATTCCATTTAATTATTGCGCGTCCCACAGGTTCACTCGCTATCTTACAGGAATTGTAAATTTTTAGGGGAAAAAATTATTTATTTATAAATCCAAGGTTTAAGCTATCTATCCCTATACCAAATTTTGTCCAAATCCATTCTGCCGTTACGGAGTAACCATAACATTACATATAAAAAAAAATACTGGCTATCTACTACAGTTCGAAAGATATCTATACTAATATTATAAAGAGGAAAGATTTGATTGTTTGTTTGTTTGCATTGTATAGGCTCCGAAACTACTGAACCGATTTGAAAAATTCTTTCACTGTTGGGAAGCTACACTATCACCGGGTAACATAGGCTATAATCTATACCCGTGCGAAGCTGGGGCGGACCGCTAGTATTTATATAAATATATTAAAAGGTAGGACAGACCTACGGAATCCTAAAAACCTGTAGGACAGCTATATACACAGACAGACATCGTAGGCTTAGGAATAGGGTCCCGTTTACAGCCTTCGAGTACGGAATCCTAAAAACGTAAATAAGTGTTCAAGAACTTTAGGTCATAGACGTTAGTTTAAGGATTATAAATTAAGGTCTTTAAGTACTATGATTAATATGAATTGCTTAATTTTTAAACGAGTCTATTTGCCACCTACTTTAATTAGTTAAAATAATTTTCAGACGTGACGCCTATTTAAGGAGGCGTGTTTAAAGAAAATAATTTAAATTGTTGTCGACGAAAAAATTTTACTCACTGGTCGGTGTGATACCGGGGTGGTGCAATGATCCAAAAGTGAAGATTGGCCTATTTTATATATATAGATTATTAAGTACTTTTTTATGTTAGTTATTTACAAATAAACATACATTTTTTAAAAAATATTTGAGCTTGACGCTTCCTGTAACACCTGCTGGAAAACTCATTGTCCAGGTCCGTTTATTTTGAATTCACAGCGGTTCGGCTTACGGCTTGCCCAGCCCAGATTAAATACCTCGCCGAAGTGAAAAGAACACAATGAGAGTGCCAAACACACGGCACCGGACACGAGTCATGAACGTGTGTTAATTCCGAGGGATATACATCGGCTACATTAAGCCAAACCCTGGATTATCAACTTGGAATTGCTCGACTGCGCCTATATGAGTGTTATGAGCCAAAAAGGCAATGAAAACTCCCTTTAAACCCTCCCGTATTTCGTTTCCCGTAAAAACTTGGGGTACCATGAAATATATTGGGGGAAAAAAGGTCTACACGGTCGATCATTAAAGGTAAATTGCTCTGGTTTATTTCTGTTGAAATGTAAAGTGTAGGGGAATGTTGGCGCGGCACGCGGCGGCCTCATACGGGACGTGGCACTGCCACTGCTTCTACACCGCGCGATGAGATCACTTTAAAAGCAGCCTTTTCGCCATTTACGCGTTTTTAAATGATCTGCTAACGACATTCCGGTACATTAGCTTGGTGATTGTTTAAAAGTTACTCGTTTCAGTTTCCTCGCGTGCTTTTTTCCTTTTTAATGTTGATTCTGCTATTAATATGAGAAATGAATGCCGTTTCCGTTTAAAAAAGTATCGCATACCAGCGATATGGCTTTGTTTTTTAATTTTACGATAAGTAGACATAACAAAAGTATATGGCTTTAGTAAATGGACGACCGTGCTAAAGCATAGCTTATCCGCTGGTACACAAAATAGGCTCTTATCCACCATGCTAGCCCAGTGCATTTTGGTGAATGTCATTATAGATAAATATATACTAATGTCATATATGTTTGAACTTTGATGTTCTTGGATTTCGGTTTCACCGATTTCATCACGACGTTTTCCATCACTGTTTTGAGCGATGTCATCGAAACTGCATAAAATATAGTTTATTTAGGTACTAAATAAGTCATTAGTGCAGGGCCGAGTATCGAACCGGGTGTCGTCAGATTGTAAAGCACATGCTACCGGTCGACCACCATCGCTCTGTGTGCCTTGGGATATATGTATATGGACTTAGGTGGGCTGATTATGGTGATGATGATATCAAGAAAGAAAGAAAGAAAGAATGAAAAATATTTATTTATGACAGAAACCAAATATACAGACATAAAAACAACAAAGTAATAGTTTCTGTCACAAGCCGATCCCAATTCAGCGTATTGTTGGTTGTAAACAACCAGCGCTGGTCTTACGTTGGAACCGACAGATGACGTCACGCACGTCAGACAGCAGGTGTGCGTTGCTAAAATACTATATTACCAATGAGTATATACACATACAAACACGAAAGCAATTTTATAAATACCCACTCAAACCCCAAACATAAAACATATTAAATAAACTACTAATAAAACTTGTATATATAAGATTGAAGCAGAATGCAATATAAAATTATAAATATTGACAATTATTTTAATTTTGAATAATGTTTAAATTGCGCTGGTGTCGTTTCTTAAAAGCTCTTCACTTTTTCGATTTTCATAAAAAAACTCTTTGAGTTTTGCTTTATAACCATAGATATCAGTATGACTAGCGAGTTTATAAATCAGCTAAATCAACTTTGCCCAAACTTAAAAATACAATACCAACAATTCAGTTTGTTTACAAGAATCGAGCTATAATGACACGGTGCGATCGACGAAGTGATTTCCCATACAAAAACCCTCCGCGACAATCATTAGCTCGTTAATCCATAAACGACGGTGCTTGGCGCGTCAATCGTCAAGTGTATCATTTAAGGAGGCCGAAAGCGAACAATAGAAGGCAATCAATAAGAGACCGGCCCATTGTGGGGCCTAATGTGTGGGAATTAGCTATTTGCTCCTTGACGAAGACAAATTATATCCCTGTTTCGATTAATTACAGAGCTTAACTGCGTTGTCGATATTAACATGTGAGCAGCTCGGTCGACGATGCATCTCCCTGACAGAATGCCTAAACTTAGCTGATAATTGCTGGAATATGGGGTTCGTATTTGTAGTACCCTCAGATCGGACAAACAAGTGAGATATGCCTTAGTAAATTTAATTTAAAAAAACTTAACTTTTAATTAAAAAACACTATACCGCAAAAAATCTGTAAGTACGGCACACTTACAAATTTTTTACGCACACTATACAAAAAACTTGTAGCGACACCAATGAACTAATAGTCTACTTGAAAAGGGCGATAAGGTCGTCTGCTGGGTGTGTTCGACAAAAGCATCAAGCCTGAGTTATGCCAGCTACGTTCGCACCCGCCACGCCGCCTTACCATATCTCCCTTGTTTGTCTCATCTATGGTTCCTATATTGTGGGATACAGTAAGGAATTATCTTTACAGTATTTTTAAAACTGATTAATAAGCTTGCGTTTGACCGCTACCTCGCTTGATGCGCAGTCGACAATGGAGCACGCTTGCCTAGAAGAAACCGATACATGCGCAACTTGAAAGACATCTATATACATTGAAACTACTAGAGAACGAGTATTTAGACAGCGTATTCCACAGTCTACCAGTTTGCACAATGAAAGTGGAATCATAGCCCTGCGTACGGTAAGAATTCCTACAATGTCGGCCAGTATTCCCCAAAAAAAATTATACCACAATCAGCCTTTTAATAGTCAACTGCTGGGCTTAGGCCTACCCCCGAAAGGGCAATTGGGCCATATCCACCACGCTAGCCCAGTTGTGGGTTGGTGGATTCACATAGTTATGCCATTGGATTTCTTCTCCGTACGTTGCATACGTATGGCTCCGTAAAATCTCGCCCAGGACGCTGGTAGTGCTTAAACCGGCACTGGTCGTTCTCCTATCTTGGGAGGACGTCCTACCTATGCTGCGCTTACCGGTTCGTGGTCTCCATTCGAGAACCTTTCAGTCCCATGAGCCATCTGTTCTGCGTGCTATATGCCCCGCCCACTGCCACTTCAACTTGCTAACCTCATGATATTTTCCTTCACCGAAAAGCCAGTGGTATGAAAATCCGTACATAAACTTCAAATAGCTCATTGATACGGGCCCGAGATTCGAACTCCGCAACCTCACGCTTTCAAGTCTAGCGGTCTCCCAAATAGGCTACCAAGGCTATGAAAAATATTTATAAACGCATATAATTTAGTTGTTTAAAGCCATTTATTGTAGCAACTGAGGTAGGACGTAGGAAGAAGACGTAGATGCAAGATGTGTAGGATGTTTAATCATGTAGTCGGTACAAGATCCAATATAACTTTGTGTTTAAGTAGCATTGGGTATGTTTAAAGTTTAATGGAGATTCAGCAGCGAACTTCAAACATCTATATCAAAATAAAACCAATAATCTTGCCTAAATAAATCGTTACCAACAGTTCAGTAAAACTTATTTATATAAACGCTAAGATATAATGTTTCCACAAGACAGTCACATACTTTTTTAAACCACTGACGCAAATGGAAGGGTGTTATAAGTTGAACGTGTGTATCTGCGTGTCTGTCTGTGGTATCGTAGCTCCCAATCGGCTGAACCGATTTTTTGTTTTGTTTGAATGGCGACTTGATCGATAGTGATTTTTATGATTCAAAAAATGTCTGTTCAGTCGTTTGAAGACTATCATCTCTTTTACAGGGGCTTCTTCTTTTCGCTTTTATCTTTTACTAGCGACCCGCCCACCCGGTTTCGCACAGGTGTAATTTACGTGCAAAGCCGGGGCGGGTTGCTAGTTATATATATAAACCTTCTGTGAAAATGTATCTAACTGATGGTGAAAACCGCATCCGAATCCGTTGCGTGGTTTAGGAGGAGTTAGTGGCCATACAGACAGACAGACAGACGCGGAAAGCGACTTTAATTTATACTATGTAGAGATAGAGATACTCGTATTTAAATAATAATTTATAATTCTTCTTGTAAGTCAATCAAAACAACGGCCACGGCCAAGCCCAAGTCATGCACCAGTAAAGTGCATGCAGAGAACTTCAGGTTGCCTAAAATCATTGTCATCAGGGTTGGGCACTTAATGATTGGCCTATAACGATCTTATATATTTACCAGTAAAGTAGTGTCACATACTTGCACACACATTTTTAATTTTACATTCCTACTTACTTCTTTACACAGCGCGCAGTTTCTTTTTCGCAGCGCAGGTAGGCCTCCCACTAGATGGACTGACGACATTGTGAGAGTCGCTGGAATCCAGTGGATGCAAAAGGCAGGCTGTCGTTCAGTGGAGTTTAAAATGGAATAGGCCATGTTTAGCTGATGATACTGATGATGACTTACCTCTTTTAACCTATTTCAGCTCAAAATTGACCATTTTCATTGTTATGAAACTCGGTTGTTCCGCTTGTCTGTTTATATTGTTTGAGTAGAAAGTTTTGTATTGTTAAAATGTTAATATAAATCAAAATTTGGGGAGTATCTACTTAATATGGTAAGGTTAGAATAATAAAAGTTATTGGTTGATTTTCTGGTAGGTTGAGTTATTTAAATCATACTGTATTAATGATGTTAGGGATCAACTAGGAAAGAAAATAAGAAAGACTGACAAAAAAAAAACAGAAAATTGAGAAATTGGAGATTGGCAATTGTAAGTTTGTATGGAAGAGTACGGCTGCTAGTGCTTATGTCCGAGTCTTTTTGAATGAACGCACAATGCACGGAAAGCGTTATGCGGTTTCAGATACTGAATTGTGATAGTACTTAAAGACGTATGGACATAGCTGACAGACCGCCTGAACGAACAGGTTAGAAAGAAAAAAATCTCTTCTCCCGTTGGTTGCATGGCGGTCCGTCAGTCACGTCCGTCACGTCTGCTAGCTACTTCTCAATGTAGCTACTTAAGAAAGACTTCTAAAGTGGTCTGTTCTTCGATCGAAGCATGCGTCAGTGGTAATTAAGGAGCAATGCTTGACGCTGCGTTGGATCAGCTTACCGCAGCGTTGTGTTCCAATAAAGCTAAGCTAAGAGACAAACCGTCTTACCACAAAAGATTTAAGAACGCTTTAGACATGTGTTTAGCATATTTTTCGCAGTGAAACAATTGCTAAACACATTCTAAAGTCTAAAGCGTTCTTAAATCTTTTGTGGTAAGACGGTAAAGCTTTAGGTTGTCTGGAAGCCTCCGAAATATTATTAGTTTTTCTAGGAAAAACAATTGAGATCTACTGTTTAAAAAGTAATCATTCACATTTAAAATAATTATTGTATTTCCGTGAGGATAAACTGTTTTGAGTACTGGTACAAAAATATTTAACATCATGTAATAACTTGTACACAGTTAGACGATATATACAGAGTTACGCATATAGACTGTACGAAGCCGAGGTCACTGTACGCATCTTTATGAATAACTTTTACTATGGGAGCAACATTAAAATCACGAATAAAATATCAGCTTTTCCAAACGGTCATTGAAACTCAACAAAATTTATGGAACAGCTTTTTTTCCGCGATTGCGAACCTTCAGATTGTAAAGCGCACATGCTACCGCTCAGCCACTATCACTAACTACATACTTAATATTTCGAATTACTAATAAACCTATGCAAACGAAGAACCAGAGTCACCGACATAGCTGTTAAAATTTGCAAGTTGAAGTGGCAATGGGCAGGCCACATCGCTCGAAGAACCGATAACCGATGGAGAAGAAAGGTTCTTGAGTGGAGACCACGAGCCGTAGCGTAGGTAGGCCTCTCACTGGATAGTCCGGCGACATTGTGAGAGTTGCTGGCATCCAGTGGATGCAAAAGGCATACCTGTCGTTCAGTGTGGAGGTTAAAGGGGGAGGCCTATGTTCAGTGGACGTATTCTGGCTGATGATGATGATGATGATGAATAAAGCTATATCTTCATCAAGTATAAAGGTTCAAATTAGACGAATTTATAACAGCCTCTAAACAATTATCATAAACCACCCGATCAGCTGCCGTTGACATCACGTGCGCGCCGCGCGGCGGTCCGTAGTGCCAAGCGAGACGCAGCCGCGCGCGCGCATTCACCTTGAAAAAGACTGCCTAATGCGGTTGGAACTATAGTCGGAGTGACCGGCTTAATCTTACGTGAGTAATTCCCGTGTAATATAAATAAAATGTGTGAAAACCACGTCAATTTCTATGATATAATTATCATAAATTCGTCTATTCCAATAGCCCGTTTTTGCGGAAACTGTCAATAAATAATCAACGAACGGAGGTTGAAATCCGAAATAAAATATAAGTGTGTCGTACAAAATCCTGACCGCAGCGTTTTCCGGCTCCTTATTTGTGAAATTACACCCATAAGCACCAAGTAAGAGTTTCTTTTCTCCGCCTTCATCTTATAATGCATTACCTATAGATACTTTTAGAGGCTGAATTGTAACAGTTATCGGCGAGGGACTCATAAAAAGAGATTGCTTCCAGTCCGGCGACGTTTTATTGACTTATTAACATCGATATCTGATCGTAACACTTGATTCTTTGATCTCCGTCAAATATTTACTCGATATTTTATACGTTGACCCCTCGAACTCTATTCTGTCAAGATTTGGAAACAGAAAACTGTATTATAAGCTAGCGTTATTATAAGCGAATGGTTTTAGTGCGACAGTGAAAGACCTGAAAAGAGCTTATACAAAGTTTTAACTTGCTCGAAAAAAGCACATGAAATGTATCCGTGCTTTCAAATATGATAAAATAAAAACACATACAAAACGGAGAGTCAGATCTCTTTAGGCGCAAGTAACAAATCGAAAAGTTTACGTATGGCATAGTTCCAACAACGATGCTCCGTGTCATGATACGAAAAAAGTAAAAAGGGTTTAGACTCTGCTTCGATAGGTACTGGATATGCAAATAAAGATACTAAGCAAAAAATGCAGTCGAATTCCAATAATAAAACAAAGTTGTGTAATATCCAGATACAATAGATCTATACAGATCAATAGGGCTATTTTTTATGTTTTTGGGTTAAATCATAATTAATATTATAAAATGTAAAAGTGTCTGTTTATTTGTTTGTTCTTCTTTTACGCAGCAACAGGTCAACAGATCGGCATGATTTTTTGCGACAAAAAGGTTCCTCAGGATTCCCTTCAACTTCATACGCAGTTTCACCAAGCACAGGCGAAACTGTCGAGTGCAGCTAGTGTTATGTTATATCACGAAATTAAAGTGCCCCATGATAAAATTAATATGCGTAGAAATTCCTGGCTACGCCGTAGCTTAGGTGCCTACGTCGTAGCATACTTTTTCAGGTGAACCATCTGTATTGCAAAATTTGCTGTGAATTTATTAGTACAATCTATTTTACTAAAATAATTTTATAAACGATTGTTTCTTCACGTTTATCACAAAACAATGTACGGTTCCTGAAAAAACATCCACGCGAGTGAAACCGCGGACGCAGCTAGTATTTAATGTATATGTCGGAGAACACCCGGTACTAGGATGTTTTTTTGAAGCTGTGACGTCATTAGTGCTGATGATACTATTTCCATCACTGGGTTCTACCATTGGAGATAAAACCTTAGCTGGCAGAACTACTCTTTTCTAAGTAACTTTGTAGTTTTTAGGCTGTACCAAACTGACTTATTCACGGGGTAGGTTAAAGAAACACATTGAAAGTTCTCATTACTAATTATCTATCCTTTATTTCTGCATAGACCCTAAGAAGGTGCTCTATGCTAATGCTAATTTACCGCCACGTTCGTAAAACCCTAGACGCTTATAGAAGAAGGGCAAGAAACTACAGCGCCATCACTTTATCATAATTATTACAGAATAACACTTTTTCATAACACTTATTGAGCAATAAATAGTAGTTAACAAAATAGTAACAGCACTCTAAGTGCACTGGATATTGCTTCAAGCAAGACTGCCTGTTTCTGCACTTTGTACTGTGCTCGATGAATGCCTCAAACAGAATGAGACCGGCTCCACAACAGCTCGCCATTTTATAACAAAGATGGCGTCATGTCGTTGTGTAGTCATAACACTGTTCATTAAAGATCTACAAATAACCTACTTTACAGTAGTTTATAACTTGGTAAATAATCTTAACTATTTACAGAACTTAGCTCTTATTAACACTTAAGCTAAACATTTAAATAATCGAAACAAGGCGCCATGATGTTCTTTTTGTAAATCGAATATCAAATCAGCTGTCTTTTAATGTAATCATTAACTAATGATTTTAAACCTAATGTTTATCGTTTACAAATCAAGACATGAATTTAGCAATAGATAACTTTACATTTAACTAAAGATTAAATAGTCTTGTGTCATTGTTTCCTGTCCGGAAAGAGAACAAAACATATTTTTACATTTTAGTTTTCCACAGTTAACTTTACGCTTAGAAAGGTAAACTAATTACATCAATCAGTTTGTAAACCTTTCTGCTCTTCATTTTAACGGACATTGTTGAATTCGACGTTATTATTTAGAAGCTTATATTGGTCTTGCGCCGACACGGCCATTCTGACAGGTGGTGCGTGCTCTGCACCAGCCACATCAGTCTGTTGTTAGTATTCTTGAGAAACTTGCTGCTGGTACTTAGGGGTGGATAAAGATTTGGTATTGGAATTTTCTAGAATGTTCTTGAAGTGTATAAAGTATTTCAGGGGCCTCGATGTGTCTAGAAGATTTTAGTACTGTACTGTCGGAGAGTGTTGGAGTATCGGAGTGAGTAGAAATGAAATGAAATTAAAATTAATCTGGGTGGTTCTCGGAGTGTCTTGATGTGTCTCGGAGTGTCTCGGAGGTTCTCGAAGTGTATCGGCGTGTCTCGGAGGTTCTCGGAGTGTAACGGAGGGTCTCGGAGGTTCTCTGAGTGTAACGGAGGGTCTCGAAGAGTCTCGGAGGGTCTCGAAGTATCTAAAAATTAAAACGAGTTTCTCTGAGCTAGGTATCCATTCATAAGCACACTAACCGATAACTTATTTGTGGTCGGTGTTTCAGTTGTTTCAAAATAAGAAACTCAGCATGATTTCTATTGAATATCTTTTAATGATAACCGATTCCGATTATCAGTTATCAGCGGATATTTTTCACATCTTGACAATCATAAATGAATCAAGTTTAAAGTTAATGGAGGTAGGTAGAAGTTTACTGTACATGGAGAAGTAAGCGAAGATGTTGTAGTTAATGCTCCACGCATTGCAAATGTCCCTCGCTTATGCGCAGTTATCTGCAAGCTTTTATTTCTTATCGATAGGAACAATTTTATGCTCTGCTATTGTTTGCATATTCAGCAGCTGGGCAATAGTTTGCTGTTGTGTCTACAGCCACTCGATGATGTCATGAATCATCGTCATCATTATTATTATACGAAAAGAATTCTGAAGGTACATCACCAGATTGTAATAGCAGCACCAGGTCCGCTGCAGGTCCACTCGTCACTGTGCATGGTGTAGACACGTCTTAACTTGTCGCACCAGGCATTAATCGGTTTGATTTGGGGTAATCCATCCATGAGCATTAACACTGTTCTCGTGGGCGTGACTAGGATAATCTGAAACATAATAAACAGACAGAAGGATTATCGGATTCTATCCCACTTCTGATGTCGGAGAACACCCGGTACTAGGATGTTTTTTTGAAGCTGTGACGTCATTAGTGCTGATGATACTATTTCCATCACTGGGTTCTACCATTGGAGATAAAACCTTAGCTGGCAGAACTACTCTTTTCTAAGTAACTTTGTAGTTTTTAGGCTGTACCAAACTGACTTATTCACGGGGTAGGTTAAAGAAACACATTGAAAGTTCTCATTACTAATTATCTATCCTTTATTTCTGCATAGACCCTAAGAAGGTGCTCTATGCTAATGCTAATTTACCGCCACGTTCGTAAAACCCTAGACGCTTATAGAAGAAGGGCAAGAAACTACAGCGCCATCACTTTATCATAATTATTACAGAATAACACTTTTTCATAACACTTATTGAGCAATAAATAGTAGTTAACAAAATAGTAACAGCACTCTAAGTGCACTGGATATTGCTTCAAGCAAGACTGCCTGTTTCTGCACTTTGTACTGTGCTCGATGAATGCCTCAAACAGAATGAGACCGGCTCCACAACAGCTCGCCATTTTATAACAAAGATGGCGTCATGTCGTTGTGTAGTCATAACACTGTTCATTAAAGATCTACAAATAACCTACTTTACAGTAGTTTATAACTTGGTAAATAATCTTAACTATTTACAGAACTTAGCTCTTATTAACACTTAAGCTAAACATTTAAATAATCGAAACAAGGCGCCATGATGTTCTTTTTGTAAATCGAATATCAAATCAGCTGTCTTTTAATGTAATCATTAACTAATGATTTTAAACCTAATGTTTATCGTTTACAAATCAAGACATGAATTTAGCAATAGATAACTTTACATTTAACTAAAGATTAAATAGTCTTGTGTCATTGTTTCCTGTCCGGAAAGAGAACAAAACATATTTTTACATTTTAGTTTTCCACAGTTAACTTTACGCTTAGAAAGGTAAACTAATTACATAAATCAGTTTGTAAACCTTTCTGCTCTTCATTTTAACGGACATTGTTGAATTCGACGTTATTATTTAGAAGCTTATATTGGTCTTGCGCCGACATATATGATAGTTCAATTAAACGTTTGGTGGGGTCTTTCTTATATTTGAATTAAATTTCTTTTGAATATAGGGAGAGTAAAAGCAAACTCATAACTCATAGCTTCATTTTCTAAATTTTCCGCCATCAGAAATGTTTAGTGTAGCGTCGAAAAGCTCTTTGTAACAAGTTAAGCCATTCGTCGGAAAGTTTGCGTAGGTACGGCTGTTTAACAGCCACTAGATAGGTGCGGCAATTTGCTGAGATAATATTGTAAAATATCGAGAGGTCCTCGTAGAATTCGTAAATAACTTTTGGATTCCATAGACATTTTTGAGAACAATATATTGTCTTAAAAATTTGTCTCTATGCACAAACGCTAGATAACCTGTTTTACGTGTTTTTTTGTCTCGTTTTCTGGCATGTTCTTCTCGTCTGCGAGAGAGAAGTTGACCTATCATTTTATAAAGCATTAGCACATTAGCCGAGTGTATGTTTACGCTTTTAACGGTAAGTGTATAGACACACTATGATTATTACTCATAAAACTACGTAAAGTCCGTTGCAGACGATGAGCTGTACTTGCGCAAGCATTACTTGCGCCAGTTTACTGCGCATTGTCTGCAATGAGCTATAACACTTTTTACTTAGTGCCAGTGGCAGTGGAAGTTGCTTAATATCCATCGCAAAAGATGTGCAGAGTAATACTTGCCCAAGTACTGTGCAGATATTTCTCACGCCAGCTTTCTGTGCATTGTCTGCAACGGGCTTAGGAAGATTTTTTTTGCATATTGTTAGCCGACGAAAAGTAGGATGTTCTCATGCAAGTTGACGTGTATATTTTTGTTGAATCAAATGCGTAAGCAGTTTCGTATAAAGGTTGATATATATATAGTATGTTTGTAAGTTTTTTTTATATTGGTAAGTTCCTTTATTATCGATTAACTAAAATACAAGCTAACATTAACACTACAAAAAAGTTTGACTGCCCATAGATTGTAGAAACTCTAAATACAATCCAAATGCTCAAGCCCACTACCAGTTAGCAGCGTTCCCAGCTTGTTGGCGGCATTACCACACTGAATGGCAATGCTTATGGGTTGAGCTAGATACACGCTTACATGTATATAGGCATATATATTGTAGTAGAATTCTTTAAATCTACATTTTATACATTCAAACACACACAGTTCAAACATACTGCAACCTCACATTTATTTTATTTTTTATTTAATAATAAGCTTGCGTTTGACCGCCAACTCGCCTGATGTAAAGCGACGATGCGGTCAACGATGGAGCACGCTTGACTAGAAGAAACCGATTCACTCGTGATTTGAAGACACCCAGATTGTAACTACCAGGAAACACCCATTCATCCAGCTGCAAAGTTTAGTTGGCGACATATTTAGAAGTAGTTAATTCAATCAAACCTACTACTTGCTCAGCAAATAATATGCCCGACAATTCTACCCTTAATTAACCCAGCAATTGCTCATTTAGCGTGCACTTCGAAATTAAGCATCATAAAGATTTCTTTTCAGATTTTAGTCGAGTCCTTAACAATTTTAAGACTGGGCTATTAAGTGTTAGTAGTGGGGGTACCATCGTAAAATTATTTATTTATACGACCCAATTTCATCGGAATGCTGGTCGACAAAGTATTTTGGGCTCTTATCAAGAAATCGGGGGTCAACGCTTCGGCGCACTCGATGCTTGAACGGATTCATGCAACATAACTCTTTGACGGAAATAAATTCTTTACATCTTCAAGGCGATTAAATAGATTTATTCTAGATCATAGATCGTGGGAGGCCCTAAATCCCACGATACAGGTGGGGCTTTAAATAGTGTGGGATAAAGGGTTCACAAACAGATACAGATTTCATTAATAACACCAAAAGTTACAAGTCAGATTTGCATTAAATAAATTCAATCGTACAATCAATTCTCAATAAACAATTTCAATTAAACTTCAATAGTAAAAGTACATAAGTAACACAGTCAAATAATTAATTAATAAAAAAGTACCAGTACAATAGTGTGTGCCTACTGTTTATTAAAATAAGTATTGCTAGCAATATTACCTTATATAAATACTAATAAGTCTATGCCGACATTGCCGACCTATAGTTGCAATCACCATTGTACTTACTCTGTTTTGCTCAAATATATATAACTAGCTGTTGCCCGCGACTTTGTACGCGTAGACTGTCATTAAAACTTTCAGTCCCCATTTACCCCCCTTAATTCGACCCTTTCGCAAAATCCTTTATTAGCGGACCTCTACATCCCATAAGGAATCTACCTGCCAAATTTCAGCTTCGTAGGTGAAGTAGTTCTCGAGAATTCGTGATGAATGAGTGAGTGAATTTCGCTTTTATATAATTATATAATTTTTTAAACACGTGCCATTCTCGGCCACATCGTTGCTTACCATCAGGCAAGTTAGTGAAAAACGTAGATCTATATACAGTAAAAAAAAATATGCTGTGAAGGGAAAAAAATGCTAGCAAGTAACTAATACTTATTAGAATAGGCAAAGTTCAATATATTTAAATTTTTTATGGCACTTAAATTTACAACCCGATCCTCGAGCGAAGCATTTTGGTTTCGCTTTTATTGTGCAAGCCGCGAGCTAGACCATGAAATGCACTGCTAAAATGTGTGTTCCCTGAAGGTTATAGTCTTAAAGTTGTAAGTAAACCGGTTTCTTCTAGGCAAGCGTGCTCTATCGTAGCCCGCATGATTGCCTAATATCAGGCGAGGTATGGTAGTCAACCGCAAGCTAACAGATTATATAAAAATTTACGGGATATTTACCGTGATAAGGTTGTGGAGATACTCCCGATATTACTTTATTACGGTAAATATCCCATTAATAATCATTATATCTGTGGTGAACAACAGAGAGAATTTAAAAACAAAAAAAAAACATTTCCCTTCGAAGTTCCGTTTTATGCACTAAGTAGTGATAAGTAACGAATTGAAACCACATCATTTAGAAAATATAACCTATGCAACCCGAGCCACAGAATAGACGATAGTACGAGTATCCGAGCCATGAACATTATTTGATAGCTCGCGTTGCATAACCGGTTCACATAACAAGCTCTATAATGAGCCGTAACCTTAGATCGTGGCTTGAAACAGCTAAGCTTTCATTGGCTACAGTGTTTCTTTTGTTAACCATAATTTTTACCCGATTGTCTCGATAGTAACACTAACCTTGATTCCCTGGTTCAGACTAGACTTAGTCTTGAGCATCGTCGCAAAGTTGGTGGTAGTCTATCGGTTTTTTTATTGGATTCATTTCGGAGAGTGTGAATCGGATCTGCATGATCTAATTCCCTCCTGCACATTTTTCTATCGAACTGCCAGAGCAAGCACGAAAAATCGACACCGCTTTATGGTTGATGTTCCGAAAACGCGTATGAAGTTCAAATCACGAGTGTATCGGTTTATACGCAAGACTATGAAAAAAAAACGTGTGCGTAAAAAATTTCATTTCAGTTTTTTTGTCTAAAGGCTAGCTGATACCCGTAACTTCGTAGCGTTGTGAAGAATTCGGAATCTTGTCTGTAAATCGTCGACATTAAATATTTTATTTCTAACCTACTTCAGGGAGGAGGTTCTTGATAAGTTCCGTTTTTTGACATAGTAACAAATTTACATCATTATAAATTATTCTGCTAGTACTTTAATCGTAATAATTTGTTATAGTTATTTTGACACTGTAAGTACAATGTAAATATGGAACCTAAATGAGAAAAAAAAAACATTCGGTAGAAAAGTTGTTAAATGTAGTGAAATAGCCTGCGAAAGCGTTTGCGTTTATTTAAAAGCAAGTTTACTACAAAGTTTATCATACCATCAATAGGTTTTTAATTCGTGTCGCTCTCAATTTTTTTTTATCGCGAATACGTCCTTGTTACACCACCAACTTGCCAATTGGTAAGTGACGATATGGTCGAAGTTGAAGCACGCAGACTTAGAAGATACCTATTCACTCTGGCCTTGAAAAGGCCTAGATTATATCTCTCGCAGGAAACAACGAAACGCTCTCTTGTCGTTCTTAGAGTATAGCTGTGATTGATCATTAAATAATCTGATAAAATTACAATTTCGAAATATAATACTATCATCAAAAACAATCACTTATGCATATTCATTTGAGTTTAGCATAGCTAAGTGAAGTTTGGATATTTTCGTCGGCATTTGTCGCCGTGATATATGACGCTTCTTCAAGCAAATGAAGTAATGAATATTCATTAAAGAAAAGCCTATAATATGTAGCTGAGACTGCTCTCCGTTCACAGGCTCCAAAAATAGCTGAGAGGTACGGGTTTGCTTTAAGAATTTAATGAAATAATCACAGGTAGTGGAAGCTTTGCAGATCTACTTATGTAATCTTATTAGCCAAAAAGACGAGTTTTTTAAAATTATAATATATGATACCATAGCTTGTGAATGATTTTTTCGTGGAAGAAAAGCTTTATGACTCACATATAGGCATCATTTCAATACTTAAAAAAAAAAAGTACTTTTCTATTTTTATTTTATTTTATTAATTTTAATATTTCAAAATGTTGGCTGCTTTCCCTGCTACCCAAAATTTGTACTTTGGGTAGAAAACAGACGACGACCAATCGACGACGACGACCACACCAAACGTGGGACGTGACCAATATGTTGGCTAGTGCCAACATTTTGGTCACGTATAGAATCTTTCAGCCTTCTCGATAAATCCTTAAATATTGGCCTATTGACCATATAGATAGATTAATTAGATGATCTGCAATTAGTTTAGTTTATAAGTAGGTGTTAAATGTTGAAATGTAACTATTTTATTAATTTGTATTTTACTTATTTCTTCTTCCGAATATATATTTTTCTCTAGGTACTTAAGTCATCAAAATAACAAAATTTTGTAAAACAATGATTGTAAAAATATTTTATGGTTGACTGACTAGGCGTTTGACCACAGCACGCATAGTGTTGTGTGTTATGTTTGTGTTTTTAATCACAAACATAATTATTATTTACCATACATTCATTTACAGGTGTACACTCATTACTAGGATCCGGAATTTTGGATCATTCTCGGTAGATCCATTGCTAAGATCCATAATGGATCTATATAGATTTTTCTCTCTTTAGATCCCATTTAAAAACTATGGATCTATCAAGAACTTTTTTCTCCCTAGATCTAAATATTAGTAGTTCCTCGATGGATCTATTAATTTGTCAAATGCACGTTTATCGCCTTCCTAGTCTCGATGTATAACCTCAAATAGAAAAAGTTGAAAAGTTTGAATTGATGTATGCTCATTTTCATGTTAAAGCTGTAGACCCCAGGAAGTAGGTAGGTACACCTAAAACCGAATCCTCCGACGGTGGATTTCAATGTGTTATTTAACTAAATTATAATTATTATTTTATGTTAATAAACGGTGTATACAAATGTTTTTTTTTTTTTTTTTTTTTTTATAAATTGTTAAGCGTGAGTACCGTTAGTTTACTTAAATATGTATTTTTACTCGCACAAAACAGAAGACGAGAGATATAAACGACAATTGGAAGCTTCGACCAAAATAAAATGAATGGACGGGCTATGACCATTGAAAACGCTAAGTAAAAACGAGTCAAGACCGTTGGACAAATACTCAAAACCTAATTATAACAATGTACAGTACATTTGTTACTGTTGTGTATTTACACTTCGGGAGGCACACAAAGGCATAAATTTGTCAGATGTTTCGATCATGTCATCACGTGTGAGTGTCAGTCATGTGTCGTACTTCCTACGGCTACAGATCGACTGAAACGAAGTGAGCGACGGCGCTCATTTTGTTATCTTCAAAAATGTGCTGTCCATTAATTTTATTTTGGTCGAAGATCGGAAGTCGATAAACGTGCAATCCCTTTGGCAAATTAAAAGTGCAACGAAAATTCCGGACTGTGTTCTTTACTATGTACCCTAAAATTAATAAACACCTCGCTGATCTCTATTTTAAAATATTAAAGTGTTAGCACTGCAATGAACCAGAAACTGAAAAACTGTTTTCTGAAGTTTCATCGAGTGTTGTTACACGATGTGTCCAAAGAGAATATAGGTTTTATTTTTTCCACATGCGCTCGATGCAGCAAATACTTTGTAAGTCTCGTCACAGGCTAAAGCAAACACAGATACGTAAATGTATAAAATTAATTCTTTCTCTAGCGGTTACCGTATGTCAACTGGTTTGTTGCTGATACGCCGAAGCGAACCTATAGAGCCAAACCCCCACTGGAGAGTCGATGCAGTGCACAAGGGGTCGAAGTCAACAGTAACTTTACCCGGTGTACCGTAGGTTCCAAATTGCCGTAACTGTTTCTAAACTTAAATAATTTAAGTAAAATGTAGACCAAAAAGATTTTAAGTTTTTTATGGCCACTTGTACGCTGCGATGCTTCACTAGGACTCTCCAGGGTCCTAATTCTGTAAAAAAACTTCATACCACGCCATAAATGTGTTATAGTACGGTAATCATGGTTACAAAATTACAAATCAAACGTAGCTTCCGATTGGATACTACATTCTCTTGACAAACGTGCTCGTAACGCACTAACTTGATCCACGCTGTTTAGTCAGTTCAAAACAAAGTTTCAAAATGAACACGTTGCGGAGCAAACTAGATATTGGCAATTCCATTCAAATAACGTAACGTGGCTACGTTACGAGTTCATGTGATCATAAAGACTAAGGGCACATAGTCTATTTATAAATTACATATTCATGTTATGACTTCACGCGTTTAGAGCAGGGAATCTCATGTGAAATAAAGATTAAGGGCTTAGCTGACGTAGAGTTAATGTACCGTGAAGTATTCCTATATTACTTGCTACCGATTTTTCGTCGTGTTTTTGAAGTTGTGTCTCTGTATCTTCATGATTCGTCCTCGGTCTTGCTCCGCGCGAAGCAAGGTGATTGTGGTCCATTGACGGTTTATCCGCATGGGGCACAGAGTTCTGAACAAAGCTGTTTTAAATGTCTATCGTGTTTGAACTAGCGTGAAAAAGCTGGCGAATATAAACACATTTTTCTGACTCATAAACAATGTTGATACCTACTAGTTAGTATTATTAAATTCGAAATATTTTTGTTTCTTTTTCCCCTTGAGATGATTTTGGCATCGCACGTCTTGTGCTTTGCGCGTGTCAAGTAATGAAATGTTTTTAATTTGATTAGATATCGTCAAACAAGACACAGTGATGTTGATAGCCCGTTGGTCCAGTTGGTAGTGAACCTACCTTCTGAGCCTGAGGGCGTGAGTTCGATTCCCACGTAGGACAAACATTTGTGTGATGAACATTTGTGTTTGTTCTATATCTGGTTGTTAATATCTATATAAGTATGTATTTAAAAACTATATATGTATGTATATCAGTCTCTGGCAGCCAAATCACAAGCTTTGCTTAGTTTGGGGTCAGATGACCGTGTGTGCAAAACTGTCCCAAAAATATTTATTTATATTTATTTTATTTTAGTGATGCAAAGTAAAACAGGGTCAACTTTAGTTCTAGTAAACTGGTGGAGATTTTACTAGAGGCTGGAGTTTTGGTAAAAATACGTAATTGCAAATCCTCGCTATATCATTTGCATTTGAGCACGTCTATATATGTACACTTAATAAACAATAAACCACCGTTATTACATATGAACACTCGAAAATACAAAAAAATTGGAAAATAATAATGTTAGGTATATTATTTCCCCTGATGGTAAGCGACGTGTGACCGAAGATGGAACACGTTGATCTAGAAGAAATCTATTCACTCTTGTTTTCGATGATCGGTTATAACGGTCAGCCTAGACAATAAAAAATAATCAGTCTGGTAGTTTATTACAGCAGTAAATAACCGTGATAGTTTAAACAGTGTAATACCATATTTTCCCCTTAAGCAAAGCTCAGTAATGAGCCAGCGGGATAAACACCAAAAACCATTTCCCCATACCGAAATAACAAAAAAACTAAAGAAGAAAACATGTTCACTGTCATAATGCTGGCATCGCGTGACCAAGAGCGAATCGTAACCGATGTCTAATGGAACAAGGATCATCACATTTACCGGGAAAACGCTTTTTACCTATCATCCTGGGAAAAATAGTAATAATTTCCTTCCTGTAACGCGTTTATGATGAAACAGTATTAGGTGCAGACCGGAGTTGTGTTTTTTTAAAATATTTATTAACTACCATAAATTACTCCACCGTTGTAAACAGTTTTGAGCAATAAAATTTTACATAAATTACGATTTTTATTTTTATTTATTTTTTAACGCGGATATGTCAAACTAAAATAAAATTAATAAAATTGATACTTCTATAAATTTTATGTAAACAATGCGAAAGTTTGTATGTAAGTTTCTATATTTGTCCGCATTCAACTTCGTAACAGCTGAATAAACATATTTGAATGAAATGTAGTATGGAGGTGTCTTATACCCCTTAAAATATATGTTTACTTTTAATCCCGAAAAATTTTACAAATTGAATAGGATAGCAGGTGAAACTGCGGGGCACTGCTAGTCTTTTATTTGAATAACTAACTGCGCCCCGTAGTTTCACCTGCTATTTAACAGGTACTATATTTTTTGGGACAAATACGAAAAATAAAATGACGTCACACAAAATTCAATATGGCGGTCGCCCAAAAGAATTCAGAAAAAAATATTATCTACCCAAATGATATGGGTATCAAAATTTTATTAAAGTGTTTGCTAAGAATACGAAAAGCTTGTTCAAACTAAGTTAGTTTTTAATTAATAATTTTATTAACGCATCCATTCTATCCATTGTCTTGAAATAAAATTGCATAGTAGGCTCGCATTTGTTCGAATTTTCGGTAGTCACTTGCGCTGTGCTATTATTGGGTTAAGAGTTTTAGATACGGCATTATGAAAATTAAATTAAAAAACTCTTATAGGTAGGTACTAATAGTTAATTTGATTGCACTCCCGAATCTGAACAAATATTTGCAGGATTTTCGTTGTTTCGTGAGCACTTTGTAGGTATAGTATTTTTTTAAATTAAAACTTTAAATAATGAGAAAACCTTGCCATTGGAGTATTTCACAATTTAATTATATGTCAAGATCTTAATAAATGCTTAAAGTTACCTTTTAGGCTCACATCAGAGAACACAGGAATACGACCGCGTAAATAATTAAAACGTTAATATGGGATGAATTTAATAAAAACGGTAATTAATACCTTGACGAAGCTTGTGTACCCTCTTGAGTTCTCCGCATGTTAGAAGTACCTTCTTATACATTATGGTCACAGACCTTTGTTAGAATAGACGCCGTTAAGTTAAGCGCAGCGCCCATCAATAAGCAGTGACTCTGTTAAGGCCCAACTCTTCATCAGTTACTGCACCAGCGTGTACACCGCAGAGCTGTGGACGAACTACACCGCAGCCGTTATGAGCGAGATGCGTGTACAGTACGATGCATGGCGCGTGATGTTCCGGCTGCTGCGGTGTTGCAGCGCGAGCGGCATGTTCGCCGCGGGGCGCGCGCCCTGCTGGCAGGCGCTGCTGCGGAGCCGGTCGGCCGCCGTGCGCACCGCGCTGCACCGCTCCGATAACGCACTGGTTAGGATAGGCTGCGTTAGAACATTTGCACTCCAGCCGTATACATCGCACGTGGAGTGCGTATATATATTTATATTTTCAACCTTACATTTTCTATCCATTCATTGATCACATCATCAGCCAGTAAACGTCCACTGATGAACAAAGACCGGGAAGGATCCGGGAAAGAGGGATCTTAGAGAAGGGTTTTTCCATAATCCCCACGCTTTGCACGCGGCTTGGGGATCGCAATACGTTCACCGTGTGCAAATAAGACGCTGCTGGCCATCCTGCGGTGGTTCTGGTCGCAGTTTTAGGACATACCTAGGTCTTATTAATTTGTATAGTAAATAACATAATAATATGTATTTATATATATAATTATGTTTTGCTTATTTATAAACTATTTCATTTTCATTTAATAATGCGTGATTTCGACGTGACTTGTTGCATGACTCTGACAATAGTCTGACGTCAGCCTGCGCTGACCTATGATGACATCACTCAGAATTCAGTCTGAGACAAAATGTCGTCCGATGCGGGTGAAGATGCTCTTACTTTGGTACAAATTATGAACATACAAAAGGTTTTGGGGTCATTCATTATGAAAAATAGTAATAATTGGTATAATCAGAAACAAATACAAAAAATACTAGTAAACAGTTCTCCGCTGAACTCCTATAAAACTATTCCAGCATATCAATTAAGAAAAAATTTGTAACGAATGTATGCCAATTTGCACCAAACTATTCTGCTCGTCCAGAAGTTCGTTCCCATGGCTCGGCAATTGTTTTCGCTGGTACCTCGCCGGGCCAGAAGTTGCCAGCGCAGTAATAGGCTTAAGTGAACGATGTTGCCCCTGTGTATTCACCCAGTTATTATACGATTCGATGTTTGTAGGTGAGTACTTGTTTATTTTTAGTCGTATGTTAGTTTTTCTGTGCCAAGGCACTTGTATATCGCACCTTTAGAACAGTAGTGTCTCAATCCAAAAAAACAAATATTGAGGGAAATCGCAAAATAAGATTGAACGTCAGATCTTTTTTGTACTATTTTGAGTAAACATTGACTGCAGCGCTTTTGCAACGACACGAGCCACGAATTTTTTTAAATAAAAAAGGCTAATATAATCGTTTGGACCTGTTCCCACACGAAGTGGACAGTTTCAAACTTACAGACTGGTAGCGTTAACAGAAGTGTGTTACTAACTCATTTTACGATAATGTTGAGCTCGGCCACTACTGTTCTAAAGGTGCGATATATAATATGGTGGGTGTCTTGTGGGTGTGTTTTATTATGAATCTCCTTTGACAATATTTATGGTATCTAATGCGTAATTCGTTGTGTAATATAAATCAATGTGCTGAACTCGGTCAAAGTATTTATTTACCCTGACAGCTGCAATAACATTATGAAAAACTGAATGAAAACATTTCCTTTTCCTTTCACTGAAGTATATTGGATATCTGCTACAGTCTACCTTAAAAACCTATAGCTAAAGTAGGTAATCAGAATTCGTGATTTTCAGTCAGCTTTGTTATTGCAGTCAATGTTATTGCAGCTTTTAGAGCAAATGAACGAATGGAAATACAGAAATAGTACAGAAACATTTGTATCTTGAGGAAAAATATAGCTATATAAATATTTATCGTTATTTGGGATTTAAATACTTACCGTTATTTGGAAAACGCATGCATCGAAAGTTACACACACGTCACACATACCCACTACGACCCAAAGCTCGATGTAGAGTTGAGATTTTCATTATAAATTTTTTACATGTTGTTCGGAAGCGGACAAACTTGACCTGAAGGGTTTATTTTATACTTCTTTTTAAGGGAGTATATTTTATTGTATAAAGTTATAGTGGCTATCTAGCAAACTGAAGTCTGGTAGCTTTCCAACACGAGAATTTGGCCACACCAAGTTCTAGTAATTGAATTTATAAATATTTTTTTGTAGTAGGTATTCTTTTTTCGTTTTGACTATATACTTTAATGTTTAATGTTGACCTGTCAAAAGTGTACTTGTATTTGTACTTAGTTGAAATAAACATACTGAACTGAACTACCTTCAAGGCGTAGTACGTAGTAACTTCTAGGCCTACGTGCTCTATCTTCGGCATAACGTAGCTTTCCACCGTGCGAGTTGATGACCAAACGTAGACCAAATAATAAACAAACAAAAAAACTTCTAATTATAACGACTAGAGCCGCGCAGTATTTTCTAAATGTGTGGTGGCACTGAACTGTTTTGGGCAAACGTGACGTTAACCATCAAGCAAACGAAATGCTCGTCTAGTCACTAAAAAGTTGCAGTTGCATTAAAAAGTTGCAAGTTGAATAATTATATTGAGTGTATAAATAGAAAAACTCAAAGTCGCATAGCGGGCAATGGAGAAAGCTATACTCGGAGTTTTTTTGCGCGATATAATCCGGAATAAGGATATTTGCCGATGAACCACAGTTACCAACATACATAGCCGCACAGATTTGCAAGTTGAAGTGGTAATGGGCAGGCCAAATCACCCAAAGAACAGATAACCGATGGGGAAGAAAGGTTCTAGAGTGGAGACCACGAACTGGAAGACGCAACGTAAAAGTAGTACTGCTGCAGCTCTACTGGTCCCCATATACATTCTCTATAGGGTTATATGAGATTACATTCCAAGGTTGCGGCTGCATTGCTGCCACGGCATTGCTGCGGAATGTAATCTCATGTAGGCCTCCCACTAGATGGACCGACGACATCTTTAGAGTTGTGGGCATCCAGTGGATGCAGATGGCAGGCTGTCGTTTAGTGTAGACTTCGGAGGGGGTATTTTTAGCAGTGGAAGTCTTCTGTCTGGTGTTGATGATGATGATGACGGTGATAAATAGACATGTGATAAGACTGTCAATAGAAAAACTTTTCCACCCATTTAGAAGCCTTAGCATAGAAACTCATTATTTATCCACGTATTCCGCGAACAGAGTGGCGTGTTTCGCCCGAGGTCGCTTAAACTAAAATTGACGTGTTAGGGAGAAACAGGCGAAAAACTTTACTAAACTAAACATACGATAAAACTTTATGCTGAATAAAACAGGTTGCTATCGACCCGGGTTGTCTTCTTTTATTTTTATTTCAAATTCCTACTAAACTATACTTTATATACGAATATTTGATTCGCTTATCTATTTTAAGCGAGAATGGTACGACCAGTTGGTAGATCAAAAATCATGTTATATCAACTTTTTCGTACAAGTAAATTGTTTCTTTGGCCATAGATATAATAATTTGTATTGCCTTCCTATGAAAAGTATATTGGTCACCTGTCACTCTGTATATACTTAGCTAGATGAACAAATTTATTAATTTGAGTTACAAGCACAGAAAACGGTAGTAATTAATTTTTCTTTTCTGTCATTACAAGGATAGAAGCAATATCAAGTGCGCGCAAATAAGTTTCTGATACGGACTGATATAATTTATTACTGTCTTATATAAAGCTTCAAAATTATAAGGAAGATTATAAGCATTTAATGTCATGCTAGACAGAAAGTGCACAATACTTACGAATGACGTCACATGTAAGTACGCCATATAAACTACGCACACTCCCTTCTTAATTAAGAGTGTCCCTTCTTAATCTAAACAATAACTTTGCTTATATCTCAGAACATTATAAGCCAATTTAAATAGTTTCTTCAGTACGATGATGATAAGTGTATGTATTATAACATTATAATTGTATTTTTCACTAAGCCTGTTCTTTTTAACAAATCAAACACCTGTACGATAGCTTATTGGTAGCATCAATGAATATTGAAATTTGACATTTCCGTTCCAGCCGCTTCCAACCGTCCTTTTTGGAGATCGATGGGGAGGCATATGTCCAACAGTGGACGTCCTATGGCTGAAATGATGATGATATGATGAATCAAAAAGAAAAAGATAAAAACGGACAATAATGAGATGACTTATGTATTTTAAGTCTTATTACTTCACAAAAGTTTAATCTAGTTGGTAACTAACAAAAAACCCCTGCTACGTTATTAGATATTCTATTATCACAGATTAGGTAGTTGTATTTATTGTTAGCACAACTTGGAAGGAAGCTAAGCGTGTCACAAACATGTTAATTACCTTAAATTACCAGATAAAACTTCGCTGAAAGTTACACCTAATTTCACCTCTGGCAAACAAGTACGTACTACCGTACCTACAATGCGGAACAAAATTAAAACTTCACCCCACACCCCACCAAACATGTAACTCTGAATGCTATGCTGTATAGAGATGATGCATAGATATTACTTACTGTACTAATAAGACTCAAAAAATAAATTAATGCAAGCGTTATACTTACAGTTTTCTCTTTAGCATTTACGAGGGGTCGGTCGTCCATTCGTTTATATTTCGAGCACATTGTTTGCAGTTGTGTACCGGAAGTACTTTATTAAGTGTGTTGAAAACAATTAATTACATAACTATCACATCAATCTTTTCAATAAAATATACATAAGTAAAACCCATATTTCACGTTACCCGTAAAATTATAATCGGATTTCCTGTAAACTCGGACTCAATTTGGGTTGCAAAAACATTGGCGAAATTAATTTTAATTCATGCCTGTTAAAAATTATTATCTTTTTATTCATGTATGATATCAAAGAGAAAATAACCGCTAACGCTGAAGAGGAAACTTCCATAGAGAAAAATTATTTATGAAACGGGTGCGACGCATATTATAATGAAGCGAGACGCCTATATACAAGCTTATACGTTGGAGTGGTGTAAAAAACGTAGAAATTTGATTTCGAACCCGTTTTGTACATGTATTCGAGAATTTGTATTGAAGATGCATGCTCAAGATTATGTTATGAAATGAACTGTCAATTTCAACTATTATGTCTGTCACCACGCACTTGAATTTTTTTAAGGTGTCATGCGTGAGAGCGAGTTCATTTTAATGGGTTCCGTACCCAAAGGGTGTATACGGGACCCTATTACTAAGCCTATGCTTTCTGTCTGTCTGTCATACCTTTTAACGGCTGTATCTTTCGAACCGTAATAGATAGCTAGTTGAAATTTTCACAGAGTTAGTATGTAATATTACATGCGTTATTAGCTGTGTATTTCATTTACTCGTGTTTTGCGCAAATAAAATATCTTTATTCTTTAGTATAAATAAACCAAATAGTTTATTTATTAAAGCCATGTGTCAAATGAAAAACAGATCAAAATTTAGTTACGACAACGATGGCGTTTTGTATCTATCTACGAGAACAATGATCTATATAATCAACGATTTCAAAAAAATCTATAATGATCTATTTTATGACCAAAGAACAATCATCTTTTCGATTTAAACTAAATTGAATATATAATTATCTAACATTTAGAAAGCGGAACTTAAATAAATAATAATTATGAATAATATAAGTAGGCTTGTTACCGCAATGCTTTTCACTAAGCTACTTAGTTACTGGGTTGCACCATAGTAGTAGTTAAAATAAAGGTATATGACAAATTTGACAATAAAAGTAACGCTGATTCTACCGGTTACTGCGAAATGCATTGCACCATTGCATATTCACTAGCATAGTTTTTTAAAACCCTTTTTAAAGCAATCTGTCTTTTAAAGACAATAAGCTTTATTTTGAACTGTTTCCCTAAGTCGCGTCTTGTGTGGAATACGCAATTGACGCCCATTGACGAATCCATCCTCATAATTTTTCTTATTTTGTTAAGTCTTGAGGTATCTTCTTTTTAAGCCTCTTTCGACGCCTTTTTGACATCAACCTCTTTGCTAATTCATTTGGATGATTTTGCAGTCGTTTTTGATAAGTTAGGGCGTTATAGGGCGACTAGCATAGTTGAAAGTTACCAGAGTTGTAAGTCAAATGAGACCTTATTAACTCCAGATGCATAGCTGGAATTATACTTTATGCGTTTGACAGATATTTAAAATAAACAATAGCGAAACGTGGGCAGTTACGGTTAACAGTTAAAGTTATGACGTCATTTAATCATTTACAGATGGTGCAAATTTTTTTTTACCTAACCGTAACTTTAACTGAAATGTCGATGTTTGTTAAAGCTAAAGTAAGATGGTGCAACTCACCCTTAAACTTTTACTGTCATAATAATTGGATGCGGGTTGAAATCCGCGTCACTCAGAGCGTCTTCATTGAGATCTGGCTCATCAATCTCCCTGGCAGTTGACAGAACACTTACATTTATCTTTAGGCACGAAAACGTGGGCACGAGATGCGGTTAACTTTGAGTCAACATTAATGGATATAAAGGAACTAAAGTGAAGCGGTCAACTCTGTTCGCCAACATTGAAAAACGAATCTTGAAAATAGGTTAAGTTTTAATGGATTAATATGGGTAGGTAATAATGTGTTTGTATTTTTATGGTTCCGTACACAGAAGATAATATAACTCTATTTGCTATTTTTTAGGAAATTTATATTAACTTTGTAAATTATTTTAACTGTGTATAATTTGTTTTTAAGACTAATGTATTTGACCTATACCCAGTATAACGAATCATTGTTATAAGGCTAATAAAAATCTGAATCTGAATCTATTTGCTCTGTCTGTCTATCCTACCTTTAAGAAGTGTATCTTAACCGTAACAAGTAGCTGGTTGACAGAAAACCTTGACAGGTAAGCTGGTTGACATTCTCATATAATATGCGTTATGGCGAATATATCACCGAACACCGCTCAACATGCTCAGAGACGTTTGGTCTCTCTGCATCTTTTATGGCATTTGTAACGGAGAGTGTTTTAAAGAACTATTTGATCTGATGCCAGCGTCGCAGTTTTACCATCGCACTAGCTGCCTCCACCTAAAAGCTCATCCACATATCAGAGATCAGTGGAAATCGCACACTCAATTTTCACGATCACGATTCATGCGATCTTTCTTGCCTCACACTTAAAATATGTGGAATGAGCTACCTTCCGCAGTGTTTTTGAGACGACGAGGTTCTTGAAATGGTATGTTAATAGATTTTTAAAGGGTCGGCAACGTAGTTGTGATGCCTCTGGTGTTACAATTACAAGTATCCATAAGTAACGGTGACTGCTTACCATCAGGCTGCCCGTCAGATTGTTTGCCACCTATGGCATAAAATAAATCTTTACAAAAGTTATAAATGGTAGGAAACTAAGGATACCCATTGAAATACTTAACGTGTTTTTTGCACATTATTTATTTTTGCTCTATCATAAAAACAGTAAAGTTAAGCCGTCTCCTACCCGAAACATTACACAAAACACGTAGGTACACAAAACATTGTTACGCTAAACAGGAATACAAACAAAGATAATCGTACAAATTATCGTTTGCATTCCTATTTACAACTCGTGGCCGATAGCCATATAGGAGTTATCGTGTACCACCGCTTAAGTTGATGCTGGGGGCAGATTTTCTGATCACTAATTTTGGCTACGCCCAAAAATTCAAAACTCCATGCAGTTTCAGTGAATTTATTTCATTCATGTGCAGTTTAGGTACATTTATTTCAGTCAAGACAGCTTCACTTAGTCGCAATTCTGCTTCAGCACTCGCACTTATTTTTTCATGTTGCTACTTTCTTAGCTTCCACGCGAATGCCGCTCGCAGCGCCAACCGTCCATGCGATCGTGTTTTTGCGGAAATGCCAGAATGGTGGAACATAATCACGCTCTTAAAAATCACTAAACTACATGGTTGAATCATGAAAATACATAAAATGAATTATCCGATCATTGTAGTAATTAAACAATACTTGGAAATAAATATTCGAGGCCGGAAAGGCAAATTTATCCAACAACACTTAATCACTAATATAAACAATTTAAGATCAAATCACAGATACTTTTAAATAAATTCTTAGATAACTAAAATCTATACTAATTAAATAGCATCAGTACAAGTACATCATTATTTAACTCGAATCAGCAGATTATTTACAAAGTGTCAGTGTGACTTACTTAATATTTGATCGTATATGTAAGTAACCCTAACACTACTGGTCAACCACTCCCATGGGGGCCGATACTCATAACTGTTACCATCTGCCACTGCGTGGGAGACGTTCGTGGTAGCACAGGGTAATTATTCAATAAACCAGGTCTCCTTCGCGTGTTTTGGCCTAAGATGTATAGCAAAACACCGTCTTACCACAAAAGATTTAAGCACGCTTTAGAAAAGTGTTTAGCAATTGTTTCCCTGCGAAAAATATGCTAAACACTTGTCTAAAGCGTGCTTAAATCTTTTGTGGTAAGACGGACAGTGTTTTGTTTACCTACGTATTTTTGTGTAATGTTTCGGGAAAACAAGCGCAGCAGACCCGACTTTTTAGGTTCCTGTAGTACCAAGAACCTTTATAAGTTCGCTCTCTCCATCCGTCGATCCATCCTAATTTTTAAGAATCTTTTAACTTCTATAGTGCTTGGAACTTTGTGCAATTAATTTTTTTGTATACATCTAAATTTAATATTAGGAGTGTATAATTTTTTTTAGTTTTGAATTTTAAGGGTGGCTCTGGAACATTGGGAAATTGAAAAAAAATGGGAAATGAAAAATTTTCGCTGCTTCCCCTTCTGTTTTGACCCCCGATGCAAATAGAGGGGTGTTATAAGTTCAACGAGTGTATGTATCTGTGTGTCTGTCTGTGGCATCGTAGCTCCCAAACGGTTGAAGAGGTTTTGATTTAGTTTTATTTTGTTTGAAAAGTGAATTAGCAAAATTCTTAGCTATAGAAAAACTGTTCAGCCTATTGAAGATTATCACCAACTTTATTTAAAAAAAAAAAAAAAAAAACAATTTTTACTAGTTTATCATGCATAAGTAGATGAAAAAAAAACAACGGTTTAATCACTGATGACTCACTGTGGTTCATTAATAAATACATTGCTCAATTTGAATTGATTAACCCAAAAACAAATCTTGCTGTAGCACACACCAGTTTTAAATAAAGGTGGCTTGCAAATTAAATATGGCTAAAGGGTTTACAATTCGATTTACAATGTTATTTATTGGATTTTCAAAGAGATTATGTCACCAGTCGCCACGTTAAAGCTCGATCCAGTTTGAGTGAACAATGACATCGAGATTGATAATTCGTGCATTGAAACGTTATTTTTAACCGACTTCGAGAGGAGGATATCAATTCGAGTGTGTTTTTTTTTTTTTTGTATGTTTGTTACTCGATTACTCCGCCAATTTAGAATTGTTTTTGATGATTCTTTTTTTTCTAGAATACCATAGCGTGAAAAAAAAAAAAACACTTTAACAACTACGTACAATTCGGAATAAAATCAGAGAGTATATACCTTAGTAAAAAATTGTCCCGAAATAAAACAATTAGGGCACCGACATAGCTATTAAATTTTGCAAGTTGAAGCGCAAGCCACATCGCTCAAAGAACCGATAACCAATCGGGAAAAAATAATAAATAATTAATGGGTATATAAAAGGTAATATTCCATTTTTTTTACCGTTAACTGTAGTCGAGAATGTTTTTGAATTAATCCAAAGTAAAATCTACTAACTGAGAATTTCTATAAACCAACAGGTAGATAAAATATAGCCTTTTTGCCCCGGGCATGAAACCTTGTCTATTCTAACCTGATACTAATTGGACGCAGATACGAGTATAAATAATATTTAAAGGTATTCTTTTTTTTAAAGGTACACTAAGTAACTTAAGTATAGGTAACAGTATTTTATTACGTCTGTCCGTCAGTCCGTCTGTGCGTCCGTCCGTCTTAATTTTTTAGAACCTTCTATATTTATTAAAATAAGTGCATGAAACTTTGCACAATTATAATTTGTATAGATCATTTTTTAGGGTTCCGTACCTCAAAAGGAAAAAACGGAACCTTTATAGGATCACTTCGTTGTCCGTCTGTCTGTCTGTCTGTCCGTCTGTCAAGACCCTTTTTCTCAAGAACGCGTAAAGGTAGCAAGTTGAAATTTATACTAAATACTTGGGTCTACGGTTTCTTTCGGCTGTAAAAAAATAAAAGTTGTAAGTCAAAGCAATCAAAAGATATGAACGTTTATGTCGTATATTTTGCGATTTCACAGGGGAATCAAAACCTATAGGGTACTTCCCGTTGACCTAGAATCATGAAATTTGGCAAGAGGCAAGGTGTCATAGTACATATATAGGAATAAATCCGAAAGTTATAAATTTGAAATTAACTCATAAAAATAATTATTTTGCTATTACAAACTTACATTTTGTAGTTGGAATGTATGGAAGAACCTTATTGTCAACTACAAACTTAAGTTTGTCTCTCAATATTTTAACTTCAGTTAGTTTTTTTTTTGGTCTCGCTCATCCGTTAGACGGAACCCTCAGAGCACGAGTGCTACTCGTACTTGTCCGGTTTTTTTTAATGAATATAATTTTGCATTTTATGGGTGGCTCTGGTAGGTATATGTGAAATAGGTGTGAAATATTTTAATTCGCTGCACCCCTCGTGTGGGATATCGTTAAATAGGTCTTTTAAAATAAAGGGAGGGTTTCATACATCACTCTTTTATCTAGTGCATATTTTGTGAAATATGGCCCGACAAATTGACAAAATGTTGGTACCCCCTGGTTTCTAAACTATTAGAGATATAAACTTGTAACTTGTCGTGATTAAAGGTTGCATTAAAACCTTAATTCAAATTTACTTCGTATTTTTTGTGATCACAACTTTTTGAGTTACAGCGATAAAACTGTAATAAATTCAAGATGTTCAAAGTTCAAAGTCATTGACCTTTTCGTATAATGATCGGACAGTGACGTATGCGTGTGTCATTCCCGGAATGACAGACTTTGTTTTATTGGATCATGACATAATACGTTCCAAGAAGTAAATACTTGAGAACATACATCCTAACTAATATTTTAAAAACGAAAGTATCTCTGTCTCTCTGTCTGTCTGTTTTCACGTTTTTCACGACCAATAAGCTAAGCCGATTTTCACGAAAATTGGCAGGAAGATGTGTGTGCATCATGAGAACGGGCATAGGGTACTTCTCGGCTCCCCCAAAAATGCGGAAAACCGGAAAATCGCGGGTAGCACCGCGAGAAAAAAATAATTTCATCGGGTTTCAAGATCCTGCTGTACAAAGTCATCATCACAATGTAAACTCAAAATGTGGAGCGCTTGTAACTGATCTATATTAAGTTCCACCTGAAGACTCACCAGTAGCGCAACATGACGCTTGCTTTGTCATTCGAGCGTGGGCCGTACTTCATGTATTATTTAAATTATGTTTGTTTAACGTATCACGGTAAAGATACGATTCATAAAACGAGTACGTAATAAGTAAACGAAATAAAATGAGATAAGATTTCGATAAAAAATTTAATAACTAAAAGAGCCTTTTGTATTTTAGAAGGTTCAGGATCATTCATGATTATACTTCAAGTATAATTATGATTGTTATGATTATACTTCAAATTTATGACATCGTTACATAGCATTTTAATCGACTTCAAAATAGGAAGGGGTTCTCAAATCGGTTGTATTTTTTAAATGTTTGTTGCCTCAGAACTGGAATTTATAAACTGATTTAAAAAATTATAATCTATACTTCTATACTAATATTATAAAGAGGAAAGATTTGATTGTTTGTTTGTTTGTTTGCATTGAATAGGCTGCGAAACTACTGAACCGATTTGAAAAATTCTTTCGCTGTTGGGAAGCTACACTATCCCCGGGTAACATAGGCTATATAATTTTTTTTTAAATATGGGATCCTTACTAAAACTCTAACAATGGAACCCAAGGTGTAAAAAATAAGATTTTCAATTTTGACTTTGCGTGTTTGACATTTCTAAGACAGGACAACGTCTGTCAGGTCTGCTAGTGTTTTATGAAAGGATATACTTTCAGATTGGTCCTATAGAATGTTTATCTAAATCAGTTAAGTAGTGTGGCTTTTAAATCAAAATAACTGGAACATTTGATTACTTTGATGACAATATTAAGTCATCCGAGGAACCGAAATTGAATATTTTACTAATTTTATGACGTGAGTTTTTAAAATTAATAATTATTGGAAACAAACAACTAATTTCTAAGTACTAAAGTAAGTAAGTAAGTAAATACTTTGCGGGGCAATTAAATGAGCAGGAGTTCTTATCAGTATATTATAGAATAACCGTAGAGCTAAATTTTGAGAGACGATGTAACCTTAGAGTTAAATATTGAGAGACTTCGTATCGAGAGAGACTAAATATTGAGATGTATAGTCTCTCAATACTTAGCTCTACGGATTACTCTACGGTTACAACCGTAGAACTAAATTTTGAGAGACGATATAACCGTAGATCTAAATACTGAGAGATGATCCGATCGCGTCCCAAGTTTATTACCCACTTATATGAAAAAAGTGAGCCCTCTATCAATAAACCTGCGTTGCGCTGCGCCGCGCTCACGCTCACATTGCTTATTGGGCAAAATTCTAAAACACAAAAATAACAATAAAACAACAAGTATAAGACAAATGGTTATTGGTATTCGATTGTGTTTAGATAGTACGATATATAAGTAAATCGGTCAAAAGTCAATAAGTCAAAATATATTGGTATAATATAAGTCAGTGATAATAACAAAATCGACTCATTTAGTTATAGCAAAGTTTTATGTTTTAAACGTTTATCGGGACTTATCACGTATTATTTTATTCAGGTAAAAATAGGTACCTTTCGCTCGTTGTTTCAACCATGTTACAATGGCCGTGGTCACGAGTTGACTGAAAACCGCAGGTGAGTCCGGCGGGAAGAGCGGTTGTTTTGTTCATCTACTCGATCGTGAAAAATCGCAGGGTTGTCAAGGTAGCAAAGTTTTAGATAAAAATCTAAATGGAACACGTTGAAAATGGACTCCGTCGTTAATGTATTAATTTCTCATTATCAAATAAGCCCTGAATTCGTCCCCGAGCGCGAGATATTCGTATTTGTATTTCGAGTGCGATATTAATACGAGAGGTGCACCTGAGTCGTAGTGTAGCCTGTAAATAAATCCATACCTACTATGTACCTATGCAAAGCTGTGACTTCACTCGATAATGTATACAACAAATAAAACAATTAAACACCACTTATATGATTATAAATTGTAGTACATATAAGCATAGCGATATGAGCGATGGTGGCCGAACAATAACATGTGCTATTTACAATCTGACGGCACCTGGTTCGAATCTCGGCCTTGCACCAATGGCTTATTTAGTACATAAATATATTACGATGCCATCGCTCAAAAACGGTGAAGGAAAACATCGTGAGGAAACCGGTATGTCCAAGAACCTCTAAAGTTCGAAGACATATGACATTAACTGAGCCAGCATCGCAATTTTGTGCCAGCATGGTAAATTAGGGCCCATCCTCTCTCTCTGAGAGAAGGCCGGAGTCCCAGCAGTGGGAACATGATAGGCTGAAATGATGAAATGTATAAGCATAAGTAACAGATTTTAGGGTACAGCTAGCCTTTATTTTTAATTACCTTATTTCCCGGAAAAGCTTAAGGGCCCTACGGATTACGAGTTGTACTTTAATAAATTAATCAAATATCTTCTTGGCTACGAGTATAAGTGCTTCGTGAAAATTTGTAGATTAGATTTTTAAATGATTACTTATGAATATAGTGATTAAGATCGACGTAGAAGCGGAATCACACTAGAGATTCGTCAGTTACAAATAAAACATGGAGTTCTGCAAAGTGACGCCTGATTCAATCAACCAAGATCAAGAGTTTTGGCGCCAACATAAACTTAAACATGACGTCTCGTTGTATTATTTTCCTAAACTTGTGTGTTTTCAAAATGGTTTTCAAGTGTTAATGCGTAATAATGTGGATTAATATTTACTAAGCATTCGTGAACGTGCTCGAGTGTAGGGAGTGATATAACGCGGTGGAACAAGTTTTTCAGTGTTGTTTCCAAAGCTTCATAGAAGCATCTTGAAAGTCTCTACCTCTTTACTAGGGCATGACTGACTGATAAGATAGAATAGATCTATAGATTTTTATATACCTGCGGTGCCCCTTTATAGGCGTCTATGGCGCCCCTTTTTATCTGGCGCCCCAGGTGGTCCCCTACCCTAACGCCGGTACTGTTACTATGCTTGACTCTTTCTGTGACTGACTTGTTTGACTACATTTCTTCAAACTTGATAGCTAATACTCGACACTGGCAAATGCATTAGACTGCGACGCCAAACTACAGGGGAAAAATAAAATAATAGTGATCAAAAACCGACATTAACACATTTAACTGTTAGTAGTTTTCCTTCCATACTTACTGATACTTACTAAGAAAACACGACACAGTGAGCCCTTCACATGAGATACGTCAACTAGTCACGTCAGCTCATGTTATAACTTTGAAGGTGAAAATTTGATTCGTAGGAAGGTGGTTAGATCGTTTGGGGTGGTTGTGGTCGCTTCCATACGACACCTACTTAGGAACAAAATGTGAGTTAGTTTACGATTATTGTATAATTATATCAATTCACTCTTTTGGTTATGGAATAAAATTAGAAGTTTTTAGAGTGACGAATTAAAGAGAATTTCTATCAGTTTACTCGATAGATGGTGATTTATCTGCATTTATCTAGCAAAATCAAAATATAGGCCGTCGGATTTGATTAGATATCGGTGCATGCGAAAAACTATTAAATAAATATAAATATGATAAATATTCGGGACATTTTTGCACACACGGTTTTTTTTTTTTTAATTGAAAATCCTTTTGACATTTAGAAGAAAGTGGTGCCACTGCGTTGATCTACAAATACAAATATCTTTAAAATAAGTATACAGTTTTCTAGTAGTCCCCGCAATAGGGCTAGCCTGTAACGTGGGAGACTGTGATCGATTACAAAATACTATGATTATAAGACAACTTATACTATTTTGATTCCTATTAATGTTTTAGGCTAGTTATGTTTGTGATTGTATATGTGTGTAGGTGTGGATGCGTGTGCGTGTGTGGGTGATCTAAATCTCCGACAGCTCATTTGGGAATGTTAGCGATGTTTCTAATAACTATTTCTATAATAACTACGCCACACACATGCTGTGTGTGGCGTAGTTATTATTTATACAGGGTGTAAGGGGAACACTCTCGAAGCCAAAAGAAGTTAACTGTACTCATCATTATGAACCACTTTTACTATGGGTAAACCTGAAAATCCCTGAAATCGCGAAAAAAATATCAGCTGTTCTATAGAAAATGGTCATTGACACTCGACAAAATGCAGAGTGCTTCGAAAGTGTTACTCTTACACCCTGTATAGGTAAACATATCACAATCTATTGAAACTTATCGGATGAAAGGTACCTAAAAAAAAAGCAAAATTAAGTATAGACCTAGAGAGGATACCCGTAGCAGGTAGGTAGGTAGGTATCTATTCCTTGATGTATACTTATATACTAACCTGAAATACACAAAGAAGCAGTTGTCGAAGAGAACGGACACGGATAATAAACGAAAAATTTATTATTATTTGCTATACAAAAAATTATAACAGAGTCAGTATCTTTGTTTTCACTAACGACCAATTTACTCACCAATAAACATTACTTTTACCTGAGAATTTCCAGATTCAAAATCACAAGAATTTGATAGCAATTTTGTTATTCGTACCGTTTATTTCTAGAGCTTTCTATTTAATTGAATACAAAAGTTAAACGGCCCGAGTGACTTCATTCTCCAGGGAATATTTGCAAAGTCCATTTTCTCTGAAAGTAAGCATTCAGAGCCAGAATTTTCCTTTGTAAATTAGTTTTAAATTACGTGACGATTGCTGTGTTAATTCGCTAATTTCGGTATAAGATAAACCGATTGTTTAGCGATGCTGCACGTTCTTTTAGATTGTGAGTGTTAGTACAATGAACGTTTTGTTTTTGTTTTGAAAAAGTTAGTGATGCCGCCTTGTGGACTGTTCTCAAGTTACTGTTAAACACTTCGTTATATTTAATTAAACACTTTGAGCATTATCTTGAAATAGTAGTTTTATATCTTTTTCGTAATAGTATTTTACGCAAAAAACAATGTTTAATTGCATAATAATTCTGATGAAAACTCGCCTGATGGAAAGCGACGGTGAGGCCGAGGAAAAAAATGCAAGCAATTGTTTTCTATGTTTGCGAAAAGATTTTCTTTAAAGGTAGTAAAAAAAACAACCAAGGTACTGACTGAAAAATATCAATGGGCATTTTGAAGGAGTTAAAAAAACTATTTTATAAGGAAATTGCGATAACTTTAGTCTTAAATTGATTTTTACCAGACTTATCACTCTGCCCATTACCACAATACTGGACAACGTTAGAGCAATTCTTATTGGAGGCTGCCAATATGAAAAGCAAGTTGAAAGCGGATTAGCATGTTGAAATGGCAATGGGCAGGGCACATATCACGCAGAACAGATGGTCGATGGGGCCGAAAGGTTCTGGAATGAAGACCACGGACCGGTAAGCGCAGCGTAGGATGTCCACCCACAAGATGGACAGACGACCTAAAAGAGACCGCAGGGAAACGCTGGATGCAGGCCGCGTCCATCCGGCTCTTTTGGAGATCGATGGGGAGGCCCATGTCCATCAGTGGACGTCCGACGGCTGAAATGATGATATAAAAAGCAAAATGGTTCTGTAAACAAACCACCCCAGCAGATTTTTTTACCAGGACGGCTTCCTCCTGTCATCTCTTATTTCCGGCGATCTTCTCTTGGCTGTCTAGATATTATAACACTGAAAAAATACACTGAGTAACTATAAAATAATCATAACTTTCGTTTCTTTAACAATATAGATAACATCACATGGCTGTAAAGGGAAATACATATCCTACCTAACCCAGAAAAGAATTAAACGTACGACTTACTTATCGAAAACTGAATGCGGGCACACTAATTGTTACAACGTTTTGGCTGGAATTTATCTAATAAACGCTTTCTTTCCACCCCGTTTCCACCATTTTCTTGCTTATTAGGATTTACATCCCTGTTTTATCCTTAAATACCTTTTTCTTAGAAATATAAGGTGAAATGTTGTTTAACGTTTTGTTCTACCCACGAGAAGCTTTCGATTCTCGAACCACTTAAGATAATGTCACAATAGGTTAATAACAAAGAGATATTTTTCGTGGAAATGTTAGGCTTCTAAATTGTTGGTACGAGTAACTGTCAGGTACATTTTAGTTTTCTTACATCTAAAAAAATCGTGGTCTCTCACTATGGGCCTCATAAGCTGGCTCAAAGTCGCACAACAAGCTATGGAGAGGGCTATGCTCGGGGTTTCTCTACGAGATCGAATCTGAAATGAGGAGATCCGTAGACGAACGAAAGTCACCAATATAGCCCAGCGGATTAGCAAGTTGAAATGGCAGTGGGCAGGGCACATATCACGCAGAACAGATGGCCGGTGGGGCGAAAAGTTCTGGAATGGAGACCACGGACCGGGGAGCGCAGCGTGGGACGTCCACCCACAATATGGACAGACGACCTAAAAGAGACCGCAGGTAAACGCTGGGTGCAGGCTGCTTCCAACCGGCCCTTTTGGAGATTGATGGAGGAGGCCTATGTCCAGCAGTGGATGTCCAGTGGATGTGTTCCTATGGCTGAAATGATCATGATGACATCTAAAATAATCCTTACACGTCAAAGTTAAAAGTTCTACAATGAATGTTCTTCCGATATAGGTATGTTTTTAATAAAATATATTTTTGATGCAAAGATATTGAAAACTATGGATGTCAAGTAAGCCCTCAAAAGCGTTAGTGCTTAACATGCGCAGAGACGTTGGGTCTATCTGTATCTTTTATTGTTTTACAACGGAGAATTATGAAGAACTGTTTGATCTGATGCAGGCGATGCGGTTTTACCATCGCACTAGTCGCCACCGCTTGGAAGCTTAGCCACATAATCATGGATCAGTGGAAATCGCACACTGTGAGATTCACATGATCTTTCTTGCCTCACACTTGCAAAATGTGGAATGAGCTACCTTCTGCAATGTTTTCGAGAAGCTACAACATGAGGTTCTTCAAAAGCGAGTTAAAAGAGTCTTAAAAAGTTGGCAACGTAGTTGTGATGCTTCTGGTGTTACAAGGCGTAATACAGTCATGTTACAAGGCGTACGCCACATGCGACGGTGACCATCACCATCAGGCAGCCCGTTTGCTTGTTTATATGGCACAAAAAAGTGTCCGGGCCAAAACTAGACTAAAATCGAACTTACTTTTAAGGTCATTGTGTGTATTGAAACTACATTTGTTGCAAAGTATTAGACATTGTTATAACATCCTGTAAATAACCATACAAATTTAGTGAACAACCGTGATAATTTAAAACAGTGTTTTATCGTTATAACGATAATGGGATTGAATTAGATTTTCAATATTTCTATAATATATGTATGTTGATACAGGTAAAGATAGGGAAGCAGCGGTCCAGCAGTGGACATCATATGGCTGAAATGATAATGATGACTTAAACACCCTCGAAGAATTTAGTATCTTATGAACATTAAATTCAAAAATGCAGCCAATATTAATATGCAATCGATAAACTGTCAGTTGACATATGCCATAAACGCATAGACACTGCAAAACGGAAATTAAACGGTTTTGTGTGGGACATTAAACGTTATTTACGGTTATAGTGTTTGCACTAACACCATCCGTAGTGGAAGATCATGTTATTGAGGGTGTATTTTATGGAAAATTGGAAAAACTTGTTGTCACTAGTTGTGGAGTAAACAAATATAATACTGCGGGTGCATGCGTCTCTCCTGGGTTTTCTCACATTTTAACCGACTACGCAAAAGGAGGTTATCAATTCGGCCCTTTTTTGTAATTTTTTATTGATGTACATACATCGATTACGTAAACAAATTTGCGGGCTTCTTTTTTAATTATGTAGAAGAAATTCTCGAGATGGTCCCTCAAAAATGATATAAATTAGGGTACAGTAGTTTTTAAACCACATCAAATAATATGGATTTTTGCTAGAGCACCTACAAATTTCGCGATAACAAAACACTACAATACTTTTGTCAGGTCTTTTTGCAATTTGCGTGTTTATTTTTTTATCATGTAGAAGAAACACTCAAGCCGACCCCACAAAAACAATATTGAAAAATTTATATCTATAGTCTTTTAAAACTAGCTTGATTGAAATGACAGCTGACATTGCACAGCATGTCTTTGTAATAACGTCTGGCAAATCACAGTTATTTGTAACACAAAGATCATTGGTTTTCTGCATGCAAAACTACTATGAATTACAAGTGCTTTATATTTAAATAGTAAAAGTATATTTGAAGTTTAAAACGGAACTGCATTTAACGTGGATTATCACAAAATAAATAAAAAAAAAAATAAAAAATAATATTCGGGACATTTTTGCACACACGGTCATCTGACCCCAAACTAAGCAAAGCTTGTGATATGGCTGCCAGAGACTGATATACATACATATATAGTTTTAAATACATACAAATAATAACCATATTTTTCCATTCTGTCTTAACAAGGATACGTCAACTTGCATGAGTAAAATTTTAGGGACGTTGTAAATCGTTAAACGCATTACTAAACCTACGATGTCTGTTTGTCTTTCTGTCCGTCCGTCCTACCGTTAAATGGCTGTATCTCGCAAACCGTAATAGATAGGCAGTAAAAAATTCACAGAATATGTAATATTACGGTAAGGATATGTAAATCCATATGTAATAATATATATGTATGTCCATATGTAATGTTTCTGTTCATTACCAAGTTACAACTCGGAATTTCGTTATTGAACTTTGTGGTGGCACGGTACCCTCAGTGCGTGAGCCCGACTCGCACTTGGCTGGTTTATTTTATTAAATTGATAATTATGGCTCAGGCAGTTTAAATCCCGATATCAATAGTTTTAAATACTTTTGGCCAACATCTTATCGTTTCATTCAACTATACATTAGCAGATAGTCGTAGATGCTGCCAATCAACTCAACATTCTGTCCCTAGCACACACGTATCTCAAACACTTTCTTAGTTCTCAATGATTCCTCTTTAGTGCCAAAATGCTAATTAAGATGGCAAAACGTCGACCAGGGAAATGAGCATTCGCCTTCGCCAGGAGTCATGAACAGACGGTCCCATTAACTTTTATTATTCGCAGTTTTAAAGCGCGGTCCAAATTAGTTGGCCCTACTCGCGAACATCCACCGCTGTGCTCACAGCATCTCATTATAAAAATGACACTCCAAATTAATTTATGTATTGCCGATGTACTTTTAAGGAAATTGGAGGAAATTAAAATAAGCCTGGTTCATGTCTTTCTTATGTTTTACGGACAAAAATATACAAAGGTTGATGATGGCGTCGATTCTGTCTAACTAAACCAATCTGACAGGACTAAAATTATCTGCCTCTCTGTTCATTTTAATAGGTATGTGAGAGTAGGATAGCAACAATTTTAGAGCTGTCAAATTTAGTTTAGTTTAGAGTACATCAGAATCGATGCCACTGTACTGTAAAGTGTACCTCGCCGCCCCCGCCCTGAGGCGCCAGGCACCATCAAAATTTTATATTTCGCTCAAATTTTTTCTTCCCTTTTGGCATTTTGGCACCCCTTGCTATCTGGCGCCTAAAACGGCCGTTTTTCTCGCTCTACTCCAGGGATGGAACTGTGTACAAACTAAAAAAAATCACAATAACGTTTTCAAAAAGAGGATGATTAATCACGCGGAATCGAACGGTCCTTACTTTACCTAATCTTTTACTTCTTCCAGCCAGTTTACTTACAAAAGTACAAGATCAGTTTGCAGTTGCCTGAGCATTTCATAACTTGGACTTCACAGCCAAGTGGCACTTTTCACATAACGAGCTCTCGAGAAGACTACCATTCCTTTGCGATTTTGCATGATTTCACTTTAATCTCAGATATTAGGCTAATTTTAACTTGTTAAATCAAGCATGCAGTGAATTTTGGAGTAGCAATTAATCTGAACATGAGTTGCACTCGACAGTTAAATTCATAATCAGCAGTACTTGGTCTAATGAAAATTTAACTCGAAGTGGAATCAGCTTATAAGGAGACGGCATCAGGTGAACTGTGGTCAAAAATACAATAGACATTTCTTTGTTTGTGTAAATACATTACAACTACACAGAACAAAAAGTACATCATTCCCGCAAAGGTCTTCTCGCGAGTTTCAACATGAAGCGTTTCAAAAACGGTATCTACAACTACCTTTCCGGGCTGGCAAAGCCGCGGTTTCTTACCATCAGGAGGACCACAGGTTTGATCGCCGCTCTTTTAAAAAAAAAACACCCCGCCCCCCAAGCCTGCCCTGTCTATCATTAATTATATTGTCTTGGTCTGCGAGTCTGACCCGCCATTTGTATGCAAGTAAATAGACAACTTACTATCAATTTTAAAGGACGTGGCCCGCTCCACTGGACCATTCTATGAATATGAACGTACCCAACACAAACAAAACTCGACAGGGCTACTAAAATCACAAAATGAATAGGTACAGAAAGCCAGCTCCATACAACAAGCGTTAACATAACAGTAGGCACACAAAGATGCGAACGTATACGGATTTCAGATCAAGACGGTCGAATGCCATTCAGGAGTGCTCACGCTTTGGCAATACAAGTAATTCTCGTTTCATGTGACACCTGTCATAATTTACAATGAGTTATTGTGTTGGGCAACGAAATGTTTGGTTGTATATTTACAAAATTAAATAAAACTTTTTTTTTAAAATTAACTATCTATTTATTGCTTTGTATATTCATATAAGATGATGTTAATGCGTTTCAGAAATAAATATTTACTTTACTTTATGTAGAAAGGTGATTGATTGATTGATTGATTGATTAACTCTTTATTGTTCACACCATGAAAAAAAAGAAAGAGTGAATATTATTTATCACTGTCACACACACCTACGACAAATTTATGCATTTGTGCATAGTATCATGGTCATAACGTAACCGACGTTATGATCATGATATGGGCTGATTTTGTACGCTGAAACCTTATGAGTCTATATTATGTTTCGTGTGTCCCCAATCTCGCTCGCGCATTTTAACATTTTTGTAGCTATAAAATGATCCAAGAAAAGTTCCAAGAAGTATGACATTCACATGCATCACATGGTGAATTAGGGCCCATCCTCTCTTTCTGAGAGAAGGCCTATATCTCAGCAGGGGAAAATATGATATAGACTGATGATGAGAGTGAAACTGTGGGGTGCTGGAAAAAATTTATTGTATATTTTTTTGTGTTAGCACTATATTAGCTCTTAACAAATTGGCCAATAGTCAAAAAGTACACTTCAAATAAACAGAGGCGGTGTTTCCGGATTTAGTTTTTCCTCATTCCAGCCTACATCGGCTGGTTAGACTAATTACACGGTCTAATTGGTTTGTCTGTCCATCTGTAACTGCGGCTCCGCGGGACGTTCTAGTTAATTAGTGTCCTAACCAGCCCCCTGTGATTTACCTGTTCAAACGAAAAACTTGGGTTTTAAATCCGGGCGCTTAATTTGCGGAGTGTGTGGAACGATTTAACAAAAACTTTTGGTTGTTTATGAAAAGAAAAGAAAGAACAGAAACCTCTGCCTTCTTCCTTATTTGCTGAAAACTAAAAACTATACATCTTTAATGTTATGCCAGTTATACATTCTTGGGTCTTTTGTCTGAGAGCTTATCAGTCGAGACCGCGAGATGCGAGTGAAACCCAAATAAAGTGTCTAGTATCCAAACTTGCTTGCAAAATGTCTAGAGGTGTCTAGGTGAGAGTAAATCAGCCAGCATTAGATAAGAGTGAATCGATTTCTTCTAAGATAAACGTGCTTCCCCCGGGGACTTGGGTATGTCCTAACTGCTATTCTGGACTGCGACCAGAACCATCGAAGGATGTACAGCGTTGTCCTATTAATACACGGTGAACTTACTGCGATCCCCAAGCCGCCTGCTAAGCGGGAGATTGTGGCAACACCCCCCTAAGAGGCTTTTGTGTAGTGCAGTGAACCTTTACTGGATGTTTATGTGTGTGAAACGTGCTTCATCCTCAGGCAGACTGTCACATTTTACTAATCAGACGAGTTTGTGGCCCCGTGGCTAGTAGATCTATATCTTTGAAAAATTATAAGGTATAACCCCGCAGCTACACTATGCTTCTCGCATTGCTTCGATTTCGTTCGAGTGTTCTTCCTTCCTCACTGGAGGTGAGATAGGGATACCGACCTTCGAGGTAGTACCTCCTTGTCGGGGCTGGACTTAACAATGAGGGACACCGCCCTCAGAGAGATTGGAGGGGCGAGTTTACGACCCGGCATGGTGAAACCGGGTGGCATCTCGAGCACCCTCGTGCAGGATCATGATAGTGGTCCAATGGTGATGTCTGGTGGTTGTATTCCCTAAGCTACATACTGCTCTACTTGTGCCTCTACTCGCGCTATTCAACGCCATCTCCGCATTCGCATTTCGTCTTTCGTCTCGCTCTCACATAGCCGGTCATTAGAATCATACGCAAAATTTTGACAAAATAGGGAGCGATTGGCAAGGCGAGGTGCATAACGCGTGGCAGGAAGAATAACGCATGCACTCTGATTACTTTCCACGCTACTTCTCTCGCCACTCGTCGAGTTTGACTGCAGCATAAAGTTCATACCTACAAACAAAATCCTTAGAATAATAACGCAGCAATATGACGCAAGAAGTGAAGATTGATTCACCTCGCATAGAGTTCAACATAAATAAAATAAAACAAAAGAATATGTATTCATCCATGCAGAAAACTTGAGAGATTTATGCTGTTTGAAATGGAGGCATTCGGCCGAGCTCTTAATAGTCGATGCATTTTGCCAGTGCATTATTTCACGGGGTCAACAGGCGGGCAATAAAGTGCGACGGCGTAGATTTGTCAGACGGAGACAATTTAGGTTGACTTCTGCTACTATATACTGAGATTGTATGAAATATTAAACGCCAATCTTGTGCATATAACTCCTTCAGTGATATTTTGTCAGAGAATTTCTAACGAGTATTTTACCAGCTAATTAGCTATTAAATTGTTTTGTGGACTGAAAGCTTACGACAGCATAAAAAAGTAATGAGTGACCTCCACCTTGGTGATGTTGCAGTCTATGATCGAGCACGCTTGTCTAGAAGAAACTGGTTCATTCGCGACTTGAAGACACCCAGATTTTATTATTGGGGAATACCAAAACAGGCAACGCATTTCAATAAAATAGTAAAAAGAGCAGGAAGGAATCAGATCTGATGCACACTCTCCAAAATGTATCCGATAAAAACCGATAGACTAGAAACTTTGACTATTAAAGGTTTTAGTCTGAATCTGAATAGTGAATCGTTTCTGATGCATTTCTCATTATTGGTTGTATAGTTGGCCAAAATTAAGTTCATTGACATAATTTAACAAGGCTAAGTAATCAAGTATAAGTACATATAAGCCATCAAATTTCCAAAAAACAAACTTTGCACACTAGCAGGTATCCAAGCAAATTGTCTAAGTTCCATTACCCCGTTCAGTACAGCACGCCAGCACGCGATGTTCACATTAAATCCGTAGAAAGATTTCGTTTCCACTTATAAAATCACTTTGTATCTTACTCCTTAGCTTTAAAGGTGAACTTCGCGAATTAGTATAGACGGCAACTACTAGATAACAATCCATTAAGAAAAGAATAATTTCTATAGAAGGTGACGTCCTATGGTTGAAATGATGAACATGATGATGATTATGATGGATGATAGCAAAGCAAGCTATCAAATACTCATAGTACAGGTATGTGGGACCCATGGAAATTCTAAAGCATCGATTCGAACCTTTACTTAATTTTAAGGCTACGTTCAACAGTCATAGGTATCTCAATCGCATGTTTTCCACAGTTTTGAAGACAAAAATCACTGAGTGGCATTGTAAAAAAAGCCGATTAGGCGTTATCTTCAGATAAACAGAATAACTTTAAGTAAAACAATTTTGATTTATTATAAATAATGATTTTATAATTTAATTTATTTAATTAAATTATTATTATTTTATTATTAGTGGATGCAAAAGGCAGACTGTCGTTCAGTGTGGAGGTTAAAGGGGGAGGCCTATGTTCAGCAGTGGAAGTCTTCCGGCTGATGATGATGATGAATTAAATTATTAATAAAAATATTTTGTATTTTTTATAAATAATGATTTTATCATTTAATTTATTCAATTTAATTATGATTATATTAATTTTTTTATGTAATTTTTATGTATTATCTCTTCTGTCATCCTTTAAAATATCAACACTAACATTGCTTTATTACAAACTAGCTGCGCCCCGCGGTTTCACCCGCGTATTGATGAAAATGATTATGGTGATGGTGCTGATGAAACCTATGTTCGTATCCTGGTTCTAAGCTACCTCCCCACCAATTTTCAGCCAAATCGGTTCAGCCGTTCTCGAGTTATAAATAGTGTAACTAAACCGACTATCTTTTATATATTATTAATATAGATTTGCATTGCATTTGCATTTATTTTTAGTTAGTATTTATTTTAAGTTTTAGTTTTTAGTTTTATATATTTAAGTTTTCGTTAAGTTTCTGTTCTTTAAGTTGTGCAAATAAATTATTTTGATTAGATTTGAAATATTATTCTACAAAAATTCAAATCTTTTTTTTATAACTACCTCTCTCGATAATTTTGTATCTTCTAAAATTTTGAAAGGTTGTGATAGAGATAGGTGGGGCTGATTTTTTAGCAACCCGCGCCATTTCGCCTCATTTTGCCTTACCGAAATCTACCGACCCTACTGAGACGTCTGCTTGAGTTTTTTTTCATCTTTCCTCAGATAAGCTTTGCTAAGCTGTTAATGTTATTATGCACGATAATACTCAACGTGTTATGACTCGTTGGAAGCTCACAATACTTCACAATAGCGTTGCGCTTGCAACTAATAATTAACAGTTCGGTGTCGACCAATGGTTAAGAAATTTTGTACGAAATAAGGATAAATAAACCGGCAAAGAGTGAGTCGGGCTCGCGCACTGATGGTTCCGCATCACCACAAAACACAAAAAGTAGTGCAAAAAGACAACGTGATGGATGGGTGACCATCCAAGTACAGACACTGTAACTGACGTTGCGTAACTTGGTGGTGAACAGAAATTTGTCGCTGACTCGCACATGTGTACTCCAAATCTCCAAATCTTGCCAAGTTTGATGATTACGTATTACTGTTTTTACATTAGAGCAAATACAACTTTTTTTTTTTACATTTGTTGCATTATAACCAATGAAAGTTTTACCTGCATCAATGATTATATACCCCCAATATTTTTTTTTGCGTTTATTATTATTTCATCATTAATCCGAACACGACGAGCACACACGACGACGACTTGTTATTACACATTTTGAAAAATTTCAACTGGCTTCAATTGCGGTTTAAAAAATACAGCCGTTAAAATTTGGACGGACAGATAGATAGACAGCGTAGGCTTAGTAATAGGGTCCCGTTTACACCCTTTAAATACGGAACCCTAAAAACCTGGCACTACTTATTCAAAGTTGTAACCTGTCATATTATTATAGCTCAACGCTCTACCAAGCCTGGCAAGTTTGACGACAAAGTTGCAACCCGAAATAAGATAAAGTTGCAGTTTTAACAAAGTAAATATTGAAATTACTTTGAAATATTTCAACGGGGCATCCGGAACTTATGACGTCTGTCCAAGGGAAGTATTTCTGCGTCAGCTTGAAGCGTGCTAGCCAGATACAATTTCACGCTGTGCCAACTTGCAAAATTCGTAGCGAAATTCTAATTTCATACAGAATACGGATGGCAGCACGATGCTTATATTTAACAGCCATGTGACGTGTCAGCTCAGTTAACAGTTGGCTAGCGGCGAGTAGATGCAAAGTGTTAGCGTTAAACACTTTACATTTTGCTGTTTAAGGAATGCGCTTTTATTTTATATCGCTCTTGTTTTGAATATCTTAATACTATTTTTTATAAGGACAAGCGCCTTTACTAGCTAAATAAAATACAAGCTACAAAAACTTTGACTGCTCATAGACCGTTGAAGGTCTAAGGACAATCCAAATGCCCAAGCCCGTTTGGCAGCGTAATCACGCTGAATGCAATGCTTATACGTTGAGCCAGAAACACGCCAGCATTTTGGTCACGCGTCGCATTAACCAGGCGCTCTGAAAGATTTTTGAAAATGAGTTGACTGAGCTCCTGGTCCCCAAGAGCCCAATGTCCCCAAAAGGCCCCAAAAACCAACCCCAAATGGCTCAGATATGTAACCACTGCCAAGGTTAGCATATTTGTGCCGCTTATGCTGCTCTGCCGAATTAGCAGCCACACCACCCCTACCTTATTTCTCAGCGAAGATGTAACTATAACATTGAAGTTATATTGGTTTGCAATAGATCATTTACACATGAAATAAAAACATATCACACTGACAATAACATTAACACTTTTGTGCTAATAAAAGTGTTACACACTTTATACTCACGCTTGTGGACCATTTACACCAGACCGTTTGACGAGCAATTTTACTAAGCCAACTAAGCCAAGCCATTATCGCCGTTGTGTAAGTAGCCAAAATCTTACACGGCTGGTTGTCAAATTGACTGGCTTGGCTTAGCTTAGTAGAATGGCTCGTCAAATGGCCCGGTTTGAATGATCACAATAGTGATCATAAAAGTGTTAATGTTATTGTCAGTGTGATATGTTTTAATTTTCACCGTGAAGGTTATATATGATTAATTAATTCCTTAACTGAACACCCATAAAATTTTAATTTAACGAACAAGCTCTAATTGAACATTGGAAATTTCCCGTGGAAATGTCTCATTAAGAATGCTAAAGCTGGCGAACAAAAGTGGATAATCTGTTTGCCGTCCAGAGAATATTAAAGAAGCCGACCGGCCCGGAAGATCTTTTGTTCAGATCAAAGCAATCTCACGGCTTTACTAATTGACCTTTGCATTTTGATGGAGTTCTTGTAATTTTTGCTAAATAGGGTGCAACAATATATTGGTGTACCTAGTCTTACCGATTACGAAACGTTTTCATGAAATCACAATACAGTTATTTAAGATAAAACCACAAAAAACTTCATTAAGTATTCCTATCAATATCATATTACAAACTTAAACATTCTACATTGTATTATTCTTTATTTTCAAACAAAATATCGATAATACCTACATGTTTTTAAGAATTAATTTGAAGTCTTAGCGACATCGATATTTCTTATTTCTGTGTACCAACATCACTATTGTGACCATATTTATTCAGCGCTACTTGTTGATGGACAATCGCTTTGTTTATTTAATAATAATAAAGTGGCAGAGCTAGAAAAGCTTGCTTTTAAATACTTTTTGTTAAAGTATAGTGTTGTGGAGGGGTAAAGAATTGACAATACATAGGTACACGTAGTACGATTATGAGAATTTGGAAAGTTTGAAATATAGTAAAATAGATAAAAACACACGTAAAGTACTAATATTAAGTCATCATCATGAGCTCACGTTTATTTTTCAGTTATCAACAACACTTATCAACTTCATAAATGAAAAAACAATTTTAAAGAAGTAACAATATTAACAGAAAAGACCCAACTGCAAAATTTAACCCATAACTTTACTTCACATTGAATTTTTAACATATTATGATTATTTTGAAATTGAATTGACTTGTTGTTTAGACAAATTGATTTAAATTTTATTGTATTTTTTTGACTCGTCACACGCCTTTGTGTCGCTGTTAGTGTGACTGAGATAGTGTTTGTGTATTAATAAATAAATAAGACTAGATAGCTCTTTAATTTTTTTTATTACAAAACAAGGATAACAGATACTTTACGATAAAACTATTACCTAGACTTTTCAGAGCCAGCCTTATCGCTTAAAGCGATCTATTTCAGGCAACCGTGCACGACAAAAAAAAACCAATAAATATTGTGGCCTTAAATAAAACAATTTGGAAGTAAATACATAAGAAAACAAATCAAAAAGTTTCGAATAAATTATATATAAAAAAACCGGACAAGTACGAGTAGGACTCGTGCTCTGAGGGTTCCGTTAGACGGAACCCTCAGAGCGCGAGACCAAAAAAAAACTAACTGAAGTTAAAATATTGAAAGACAAACTTAAGTTTGTAGTTTTTTTTTACTGGGCAAGTGCCTTTAATAACTAAACAAAATACAAGCTAAAACTAACACTACAAATACAGTTAGACTGCCCATAGACCGTTGAAGGTCTAAAGACAATCCAAATGCTCAAGCCCACTACCAGTTGGCAGCGTACCCAACATGCTGGCAGCATTACCACGTTGAATGGCAATGCTAATGCGTTGAGCCAGAAACACGCCAGCATTTTGGTCACGCGTCGCATTAACCAGGCGCTCTGAAAGATTTATGAAAATGAGGTGAGGAGGTCCCCAAGGGCCCAATGTCTCGACCCCAAACGCTTCAAATATGTAACCACTGCCGAGGTTAGCATATTTGCGACGCTTGTGCTGCTCTGCCGAATTAGCAGCCGCGCCAGCCCTACCCTGTGTCTCAGGAAGATGTGACGGCGCCAAAGTATCGACACAAGTTGCGTCCCATACAAGGGGCCGCCCCAACTTCCAGGGCACAAGTGTCATACCGTCAGGCCTCTTTCCATCGTCACGCGCAAGACGGTTTGAGCACAGCTGCGAAATTGGCGGTGGAAAGTGCCCTGCGTATGATGTCGTTCAGGCTAGCGTGTCGGCCAATACGACCAGCGCTTCTCGAGCAAGAGAGACCATGGTGACCGAGCTGGTCAACAGCAGTACCACACTGACAGCGATGGGCCTCACAGCACCTTGCACCCAAGCGTAAGCTGACAGCTAGACGAAATGCGGTTGGATCTAAAAGGCTACCTGTGTTAAAAGAGGGCATGGCTTGCAACCAAAGTCCCGATTCCCAAACAGAGACAGCAAGAATACGAGCGCGATCTGCAATACTAGGACACGTATCTAGTAGCGATTTCCATGCTAGTTCGCAGATCGGCCGATCCCACAGTCTTTGGGAAGACAACTTTGAAGTTTGTAGTTGACAATAAGGTTCTTCCATACATCCCAACTACAAAATGTAAGTTTGTAATAGCAAAATAATTTATTTTTAAATACCTTCAAATTTATAACTTTCGGATTTATTCCTATATATGTACTATGAGACCTTGCCTCTTGCCAAATTTCATGATTCTAGGTCAACGGGAAGTACCCTATAGGTTTTGATTCCCCTGTGAAATCGCAAAATATACGACATAAAGGAACCCTAAGAGCGCGAGACCAAAACAAAAACTAACTGAAGTTAAAATATTGAAAGACAAACTTAAGTTTGTAGTTGACAATAAGGTTCTTCCATACATTCCAACTACAAAATGTAAGTTTGTAATAGCAAAATAATAATTTTTAAATGATATACCTTCATATTTCTAACTTTCGGATTTATTCCTATAATTATATGTGCTATGAGACCTTGCTTTTTGCCAAATTTCATGATTCTAGGTCAACGGGAAGTACCCTATAGGTTTTGATTCCCCTGTGATATCGAAAAATATACGACATAAAGGATCCCTAAGAGCGCGAGACCAAAAAAAAAACTAACTGAAGTTAAAATATTGAAAGACAAACTTAAGTTTGTAGTTGACAATAAGGTTCTTCCATACATTCCAACTACAAAATGTAAGTTTGTAATAGCAAAATAATCATTTTTAAATGATATACCTTCATATTTCTAACTTTCGGATTTATTCCTATATATGTGCTATGAGACCTTGCTTTTTGCCAAATTTCATGATTCTAGGTCAACGGGAAGTACCCTATAGGTTTTGGTTCCCCTGTGAAATCGCAAAATATGCGACATAAACGTTCATATCTTTTGATTGCGTTGACTTACAACTTTTATTTTTTTACAGCCGAAAGAAACCGTAGACCCAAGTATTTAGTATAAATTTCAACTTGCAACCTTTACGCGTTCTTGAGAAAAAGGGTCTTGACAGACGGACAGACAGACAGACAGACAGACGGACAACGAAGTGATCCTATAAGGGTTCCGTTTTTTCCTTTTGAGGTACGGAACCCTAAAAACAGGACAAGTACGAGTAGGACTCGTGCTCTGAGGGTTCCGTCTAACGGAACCCTAGAACCGCGAGACCAAAAAAAAAAACTTAAAGAATTAAAAAAAAAAAAACTAAAATATTGAAAGACAAACTTAAGTTTGTAGTTGACAATAAAGTTCTTCGATACATTCCAACTACAAAATGTAAGTTTGTAATAGCAAAATAATTGTTTTTAAATGATATAACTTCAAATTTAAAACTTTGGGATTTATATATGTGCGTGATATATGTGCTATAAGACCTTGCCTCTTGGCAAATTTCATGATTCTATGTCAACGGGAAGTACCCTATAGGTTTTGATTCCCCTGTGAAATCGCAAAATATACGACATAAACGTTCATATCTTTTGATTTCTTTGACTTACAAGTTTTATTTTTTTACAGCCGAAAGAAACCGTAGACCAAGTATTTAGTATAAATTTCGACTTGATACCTTTACGCGTTCTTGAGAAAAAGGGTCTTGACAGACGGACAGACGGACAGACAGACGGACAACGAAGCGATCCTATAAGGGTTCCGTTTTTTCCTTTTGAGGTACGGAACCCTAAAAACATAGACTAAATATTAAACAACCGTTAATCCGACCGAAATAGATTACCCTGCGTTGTGCACATATATATTTAAACACAATATTCGATTTTAAAAAGCTACATAGGCATTAATATTTTTCCGTTTTTTTTCCAAGAAAACAATGTGATTGAACTGTACGGTTCTACTTTACCTATTTACCTACTTCTGAATAAAAGTGTTTTTGCTTTTGCACATATTTTTAACTACACAATGCTGGTTTCACTTGCAGGGGCTTATAATTGTAGAGGCACTTTATACAAAAAGGCGTAATGTATAGTTAATTGGAAATAAGTACCGTTGGTTAGGTTTCCGAGTGAGAACTTTTGTAGAGGCAGGTCAGGCACGCCTCCCGTCGCTAAGGCACCACGGGGCCTTGTTCTTGGAAGTTCTAATAGTTTATGAGTTCAGTGTACTCCGACAATTTAACTCATTTGCAATTTTTTAAATAAATTTAAATTAAATAAAATACAATACTACCCCGAATAGAGAAAGCTTTTTCTTAATTTAAAAATGCTTTTTACTTAGAATCCTTGCAAAAGTTTTTCTGGGACATTGTTGTTTAAGAAAATACGATATATACAATATAGGTTTAGTAAGAACACGCAAATGAAAGTGTTCAAAACATGAAAGATTACTAAAACGTACGTAGTGAGTACGTGAAAACCGTTAACGGGATGCGGACGGATGCAATACTAGTTTCGTTTTGCAATAGGAAATCAAAATCATCATAGCCCTAAATTGTTTAGATGAAAGCAGTTTTAAATACTTAAATTACTAAAATGCAACACTGAACCAACCGAACTAAAAGAGAGTAGCTATAAGTCTTATATTCAAATGTATATTTCTTAATTTTATGAGGTTATTGATACTTTTTGTCAATGATTAGTTTCTTTCCACTGTCTGTATGATAAGGAATAATATTGAAGCAGATTACAAGTGATTTTCACACATTTTATTTATATTACACGGGAGTTACTTACGTAAGATTAAGCCGGTTACTCCGACTATAGTTTCAACCGCATTAGGTGGTCTTTTTCAAGGTGAATGCACGCGTGTCTCGCTTTGCACTACAGGCTGCCGCGCGGCGCGCACGTGATGACAACGGCTGCTGATCGGGTGCGTGCCGTTACGTGAGTAATTCCCGTGTAATATAAATAAAAAATATTGAAGCACATCTTTATTTACACTCCACAGACATTTTATCTATAGCAGATTATACAAAAAAAGAATCATCAAAAACAATTCTAAATTGGCGGAGTAATCGCGTAACAAACATAAAAAAAAAAAACATTCAGTCGAATTGATAACCTCCTTTTTTTCGAAGTCGGTTAATAAGTGGAAATCTAATTCGAGGGATTAAGTTGGATCCCGAGAGCAGCGAAGATTTCTAGCGAAGGATTCTAGCGGAGAATCCTGAGCGCAGCGATGGATACAAGGACCAAGATGCTTTTTTTCCCCCACAATTTTTTTACTCTACTTTTTATACCATTGACTACGGAAAATCAATATGAGTATAATATTCATATTTCCAATGACATAAAACAACGACGATATCAGAAAATAAACTAACTATTATTGGCGGGATGTAAGTAGGTACTCGCGGAAAATAGAGCATGGATAGAAAAGTACTTCACTATATCCAGGCAACAAGATTTGTTACGATCGTCGATAGAATAATGGTTACTACATAACAATTGCGTTGGGTATGTTCTGATGCTTAAAATTGATTGTTATGGCTACTAAAATATGTTGGAATTCCTTTACTACAATAACAGTACTTAAGATTTTTTCATACCAGAAGCTCGATTAACTATTTCATATTTCATTTAGGACTGCTGGAACCAATTTTTTTTTCCACTAAAATGAGTTTCTTTAGTCCCCAAAAGTTACAAACAGAGATGTTTGTTTACAAACTGTAAAATATATTGGAGCGCCGGTTTGCCTTAGCCATCTAACTTGACTGGCTTTTGCCTGGCAATATATTCTGCCTAACATATCAGTTTCGTGATTGTCTTTCCAATGCGTTCCACAATATCTACATTACTAGATCATACTAAAACAGTAACTAACCAAAGCATCAAACAAACCGCCTCGATCCAGGGTAGTGTATATCGATTAATCTTATATGAGCGCCAAACTATTAAAGTTTTCGAGGGGTAAGCTCCAGAACTCAAGGCTTAGACACGACCAGATGTTGATCAGCTGTTAACAATGTATTATTTAAAATGTTTACAGTAAGTACCTACATATCGAGTACCTATTCGAAAAACTTTAAATTAAAAACATCCACACTAACTTAACATTCACCAAACGCAAAAATGTTGTCGACCGCCGAACAACAACAAAATCTATGTTTGCAGGTTTTTATCACAATAATAAAATAAAAATACGGGCGTATTGAGAACCTTCCTCCTTTTTCGAAGTCAGTTAAATATATTTTGTTTCTTTTTAATAGAACGATCATAGTTTTAACGCAAAAAAATTTTAATTTGAGGAAGTGGGAAGTTTTGGGGTTTTTGGTGGTCTACAAAGATAGGTATACGAAATTAGAAAAATAATACTCATAGTCTAGTTTTTTATTGTGTCAGTCACAAAAATTCATGTAATCATGGGCATGTAATTCATGTATTAATGTAATTATGTAAGTAAACATAAGCGGTGGCCATGTGTTTACTCTTATTGTATGGATTAGTACACAGCTGAAGTTAGTCCTGAAAATTTAAAAAAATTTAGTTATCGTCACTTCAATTTTTAAGCAAAAAAATATTGATTGATCGAGTGAAAACCACCCTTATTTTTTTAATCGGTTAAAAATAACATGCGATAAACAGAAAACAAGAGTTGTTTCCGAAAAAAATATATACTAACTCGTTGAAAACGACCAAAATCGAGTACTTACTTCCACGTAAAGTTAGAAATCTCGTACAAAAGTATTAAAGAGAGCATTGTCTGTAAATTGTATTGTAAACAACCCCGCGAAGTAAAAAACGGTCTATTCACAGGCTACTTTGATAGTTTCCTTATAAATCGAAACTTTTATAATGACTGTAATAAATTACTCTTCTCTTACATTTTTGTTTGTAAAACTAGTTCTTTGTTATGTTGCTTTAGTAAGTTAATTATCCTTCAACTTTGTGCTGTTTCGTAGTATTTATATGTGTTTTTACACGCATATCACGCAGAACAGATGGCTGATGGGGCCGAAAGGTTCTGGAATGGAGACCACGGACCGGTAAGCGCAGCGTAGGACGTCCACCCACAAGATGTACAGACGACCTAAAAGAAACCGCAGGGTAACACAGGATGCAGGCCGCTTCCAACCGGCCCTTTTGGAGATGGGGGAGGCCTATCGTGGACCCCAGTGGACGTCCAGCAATGGACGTCCTATGGCTGAAATGATGATGATGATGATATGTGTTTTTATTTATAGAGTTTCAAGTAGGTATAAAAAGGTGATCTGCATGAAGTGGTGGACGTAAACTGGATGCAGAGACGACGAGTGGACGAGAACTGGAGTTGTGTGGCATAGATGAATTAGGAGAAACCTTCATGCGGCAGACATATAAACAAATAAAGACTTACGACACGATATACGGGTGTCTTCGATTCCTGAGTAAACGCACGCTTGCCTAGAAGAAACCGATTCACTCGCGACTTGAAGGCACCCAAATTGTAACTAATAAAAGTGTTAAAACAGAAATGGTCTAGATTCCCAAACAAACAAACAATATACTTGTAGATCCTATTTTAAACGATCACTTATCCAGGAGGCCTTTCATTCTAAATCAAGAAAAAGAGCGGACAGATGCTGAATACTCGTTTTCAATTCGCAGCCGCATTCGATTCCAATTTCTGTATAATCGAGATATCGAGATCTTGCTCAATTGAACACTCGATTACTCGTTTACGAGGACACCGCTCACTGTTTGAGTTGGCTGGGTTTGATTGGGTTTGCGTTGCACTTGGTATTATCTTCGAATAAAATTGATGATCAAGATGGTATGTTGGGTAGAGATGTTCAAGTTGGAACGTTTTATGCTTGTAATATAATCAACTCGGGGAGAGTATTTATACACCTGTGAACTCGGGCTTTCTTTGTTTATTTTAAAAGTAATTACGAGTTAATCTCTCACGATATAAAATGCGGGCTTAGTTACTATTTGATTTAAAACTCATTAGTTTATTTTTGCGTTGGGACGGAATGATATTAGTTTTGGACTAAATTGTAGCTAAAACAAAAGAATTCCTTTTTTTACATAGTTTTTTGATTCAATTTCTAAGTCAACTTATCGTGAAAGTTCTTCATAAAAACTGAATATAAAAAAAATGAATTACATTTTCGGTTCAAACCGTTATAAATATAATATTATAGGTGAACGAAATATCCTCGGTCCTGTACCAATAACTTATTAAGTATACTTAGAAAAATTATGTGAAGTTTCGATGCCATCGCTTAACAATGGTGAAGGAAACCGGTATGACCAAGAACCTCAAAAGTTCAAAGACACGACATTCACCAACATGCACTGGACCAGCATGATGGATTAGGACCCATCCTCTCTCTCTGAGAGAAGGTCTGTGTCCCAGCAGTGGGAAAATGATTGATTGATTGACTAACTCTTTTCTGTTCACACCATTAAATTTGTTACAGAGGACAAAAAACTCTTAAAAACTAGTGTAACAACTGGTGGCCTTATCGCTAAAAGCGATCTCTTCCAGGCAAAAATTAAATGATAATGATGAACGAAATTATATATACAAAAAACATATAAAGTTTCCACCATAAAGCACCATGTTCACGGGAGTCTTCCCGTGGCCATGATGCATGTAACTGCGCCGAAATATAGGGAGCTCATTCAAAACCTTACCACGTAAATAAATATCCCGTAAATAATCATATAACTTTAGTGAACAACCGTGATAGTTTAAAACTGTGTTTTAAAAACATATATTTTGATTATCGTCAAAATTATCAATTTGAAAAACAATTTAAAAAAAAAAATAGATAGGCTTGCGCTTGGCCGCCATCTCGCTGTAATAGTTATTTATGATACAAGTGCGGTAAATTGGTTATTACAAACGAGTAGACGAATGTAAGCCCGAGACGAAGTCGAGGGCTTACCATAGTCACGAGTTTGTAAAAACCAATCCGCACGTGTGCCATACAACGTTTTACAACACATTTGCGAGAAAAAAAGGCTACAAATGAAACAATTTTTATGGAAAGGGAAATTAAAAAAATACCGTAAAGTACACGCACGGTGCTATACATCTAAGCGTGCGGTAAAATTCATTACCGCGCACTCCGTTGTATGATGCGTTTCATTACCGCACGCTCCGTTGTATGATGCGTAATGTTTAACTTTCGAACGATGTATACAGGCTTCGTAAGTGCACTTTTTGAGTTTTTGTGTTGTAAAAGTTGTTTTTGATGTTGTATTTTGTTTAAAATTCGTTGATACAAAGTACCAAATCTCTATGAAAGCACGAAGAGTTAAAAACGTAGGGTCGTAGCTATATACCTAAGTAGGTAAAGTACCCTGATAAAAATAAATACTTTTAGGTAGCATTATGACATGGGCGCAGTGGGCTCTAGTGCACTGCAGTGTTCACGGGGCATGCCGTCGAGATGGAAACTTGTCTAATTAGCAACCACTAAATAACGAACTTTACCCACTGAATGGCCATTTTTACCGAAATATTGTGGCGAAAGTGTACTTAGCGTACTCGTTATCTGGGGTGCAAGTACCGTTCTTTATCGGACGTCAAATTCGCTAAAATGCCATAGAATCGATCACAGCGAGTATTGAAAAATCACAGAAAATGGCATATTATCGAATTTGACGACCTCAACTGTCAATTTGACGATCGATAAAAGAACGGTACTTGCACTGCAGATTCTGAATCAGTAATTAAAAGTAGGTCTGAGGTGGGACTTTACAATTTTGTCACAGAAACACTGTAATTTAATTGTAGGCGAAGTAACTAATACTTATTATCAAAGAATGTCTCATCTATAAAAAAACATCGTATCAACAAATAAATAAATAAATGTCAGATAACAATATTGTTTTTTACCTACAATTAAAATGAAATAAAAGGCGAAAGAAGAGACGAAGCCAAATGCTATAGGTAGGTAATCTTTGCAGTAGTTTTTATCTCCGAATCATGAAACTACTATTCAGAGAATTGGTAGACTACCTCATAATCAGCCAGAAGACGTCCACTGCTGAACATAGGCCTCTCCCTTCAACCTCCACACTGAACGACAGCCTGCCTTTTGTATTCACTGGATGTCCGTGACTCTCCCAAGAGGTCGCCCGAAGAATCCAACTCGGATGAGCAGCGTCGGGAAATTGCGTGACATCTTCTAGTCCAAGATACCACAGTGCCTGAATAATTAAATTCTTCAGTAAGGTGATAACACCTTACTGTAGAATTATAGACCCATCTCACTCTTGAGCCGTGTGTACAAGCTGTTCTCCAGACCACGAACCGTGTTTACGAACCGTCTCGAAAGCAGGTTTGATGACTTCCAGACCCCCGAACAAGCCGGTTTCCGTAAAGGCTGGAGCTTGGCTATGGATTACCATAGGCGACGGTGACTGCTTACTATCAGGCGACCACTCTGCTTGTTTGATACCTATGGCATAAAAATACCCTGAGAGAAGGCCTGTGTCCCAGCAGTACATGATACGCTAATTGATATTAATAAAAAAATAGCATTTAATAATAAAAGTTAGTAAACAACAGTGATCAAACATTTATTATTAATAATTGATGTATAAATGAAACTTATTGTTGTTTCAAAGTAGAATAGTTATACCGGCAAAATGGTTAATTAAGCTGCAAGTTTTCCCGGTAGCGCGCCGCGGGCACGGATGGTGCCTACCCGTGCCGAGATACCGTCGGATTCTGTCTAATACTCACTTTGTAGGGTTATTTCAACCCATAGTAATGCTCGTACACATTGTAACCAGTGAAAACAGAAACGGAGACGTGTATACGATCTTATAGTACGGGCACACTACGGATGTTGGTGAGGCGTTGCAGGTGTAATGTACTGAACAGTGCTGCCAATCGGCAGGGAATTACCCGTTTGACAGGAAATGGGAGACCAGCGATCACGGGGTTCGATTTAAGGCGGGAAATTTTGGGAAATAACAAATTCAATATTTTTGCAGGTTCTTTAATAGTTAAGCCATGTTGGAGGCCTTTCGCTGGCTTGAAAACCCAACAATATGGCTGGCCAAATTGTCAATTCAAACTGGTTTAATTTTACTAGATATTTTGAACGCTTTAAAGATAATTCGCATTTTTTAATTATTCTACTCTATCTAGCGTTTCAGATTAGATTCTTTAATATCCAATAAGTTCATCATAATTATAATGCAAGTCAGTTTACACGAGTGTTTAATTCTAGTGTTGTTAGTGTAAGAAAGTATAACAATTTTATCTTATAAATGCATTTTAGCGCTTATGCAGAAAGCATCTAAAGAGGTGAATAAAATGCATCAAACGTAAAAAAAGGCATGATTTATCACGACGGGAATTAATAAAAGTGCAGCGAGGAAAAGCAGGAAATCAGTCTTATTGCCGCAGGTAATTAGAAAAATTATATTGGTAGCACTGGTACTGAAATGTAGGAGATATGACACACTATATGGTGACCGTTTTGATACATGCGTTTTGATACGTTACAAACTTGAAATCGTCTCTTTTTAAAATTAATATTTAAATATTAAGACAACTTTCTAAACATATAACATAAACAAGTTTGATTTGCTGGAGTTATTTTCTAATCATTATATACAGTACTTTTGCCAACGGTGCGGCCGCAGTTGCTGATCCCGAATTGGGCTAATCATCACCGATTGAGTTACTCAAACTCGGGACGCTGCTGTAACCATCTCATCATCATCATCATCATCACAGTCATATTATCTCAGTCCACTGCTGGACATAAGTCTTTCCCAAAGCACGCCTCTCAGCAATGCGATTCTGATATAAACTCACTTCTAGTGACAGCGCGGATTCAGCGCTGTGGACGAAATCGGCATTCAGAAAACTCGAAATTGTCGAATTTCAAGATGGCGCTCGCGAAAGTGAGCTCATCGTCGAGTTCGGTTGCGAGTTCGTAGCACTCATGACGCGTTTTGTATGGGATGACAGCTAAATCGGTATTCTGAACGCTTCACTTAGAGCTCGATCGATCGAATTGAGCTGTCAAATCAAAAGTTACTCATTCGCTGGTGAATTAGCAAGACGTGAACTCACTGAACTCTTAAAAACCTTTGTGGACTGTGAAAAAGACTTTTTGTGATTTGTGTTATGGCTTAGGTACTTAAAAGTTTATTTAGATGCCTAATAGTGCGTCGAGCGAGTCCTACACTACCATCCCGACATATTGGCAAAAGTTTTAGTTGCGTGTTGTATCCTCTATCTTCCACAACATTTGTAATAGAGCCGGGTTACCAGACCATCTATGAGCGATACTGATGCCCAACATGAGGCTAATTTCGGCAAACGGACACTCAGGACGATAATAATGCAGTAGGGCGCATTGGTCCAGTCGCTGAAAAAAAATGTTTAACAATAAATGTGTCGCCTTATCCAGGAAGCAGAGAAGCATTTATGAAGCCAAGATCCTAGACTATGGTGATAAAACCTTCTGCTCTCACATGTGACGCTGTACTACATCTAAACAACATCTGTATTCCACCGGCAATTAGAAATTACAATGGAGATCTAGTAACCAAACTATGTGAGATAGCTGATGCTTTTGCTGAAGAGTTTGAAAAAGCCTATTCAAATGAACCTGTTCTCAATCGGGACATAACCATAACTACAGTACCCTGTGTAGACTGTAGAAGACAGCTTATGTAACATTACCATCTCCAAAACTAACATTACCTTCTCCGAAACCGATGTTGAAAATGTTATTTTAAACTTGAATACACAGTCGTCCCGTGTGGGCCTGCATTCCTAAAAACTGTCCACGTAGAAAGAAAGAAAGAAAACATTTATTTTGCGCACAAAATACTACAACATCAACATTACAAAACAGAAACAACATAAACACACTTACCCCTGCCCCTAACAGAGTTGATGAATACCTCTTTAGAAACGGGTCACCTACTCCAGGATTGGTAGCATTCCATAGTCACTCCTATATTTAAGGAAGGTGATAAAATCAAACCAGAAAACTTCAGACCAATAAGCCTTACAAGCATTGCAGTAAAGGTAATGGAAAAAATCATAAATGGTCAATTAACTAAGTTTTTAAATAGACAGAGTGTAATATCACCCAAGCAATATAGCTTTGTGGAAAAAAGATCAACTATGTATTACAAATCTGCTGAAGTGTCCATGCTTGGAGTAACGAAGTTGATAGCAAATACCCAGTAGATGTGGTATACCTAGAATTGAGCGTGCTTTTGACAAAGTCCCTCATCAACGCCTACTGATGAAGTTGACCACTTTGGTATACCTACGTGGTAAACTGCATAGAATATTTCAAGTCCGAGTCGGTGACTCCTTATCTCAGCTTATCCTTATAACCTAACTCCTTGTCCAGTGGCAACCGTCAGTGGCGGCTTCCCAACTTTTTGGAATCTTCATAACTGACCTGATAGAGGTAATTGAATGCCAATCCGCCTTCTTCGCTAATGATGGGACATTCTTTGCTGATCCGTTAGTCAAAGCTGGAAAGCTGCGTGGAGAAAGCAGGCGTCACAAAACCCTACTGTGACCTGCACCATCACAGACCAACGCTGCACACCACATCTTTAGCAACAGAGTCGTCTTCAACTAGAACAGGTTGCCTGAGGAGGTGGTCGAATCGCAATCAATAAATGCGTTTAAAAACAAACTGGACAGATGGATAAGAATAAACAACATAACCGTACCGTAACAGATAAATACAAAATTTTTACACTGTGCGATTTAGGCACATGAGCATATGCTGCTCGCCTATTATCAAATAAATAAATACATTTCTGTTATCTGTTTCATTAAACTTGTATTTATTTTATACAGTGGAAACTCTATATAACGACACTGAAGGGACTGTGCATTTTACAGCGTTATAGAGAGTTGTCGTTAAATGGAGAGAAGAAAAATCAGTATTATAGAAATAAAAAGTTTATTTCAGACTAGTGTTTAGTAGTTATGTACATAAAAATGTTATGATTTTCTTTTACTGGCCATAATGTTTACTTACTTATGAAAGTTTATGAGCAACTAAGAATATGATAGCGTATAGATAATCAATGACTCCTACTTATTAGTCCTGGTCAACAACAAGTCCAAGCAATCCCAATTTGTAAACAAAAGAACGAATTTCTTAGAAAGTCCGGTATGCATGATGCCGACAGAGTTTATTGCGGGGTAGAATAAAAAAGCGACTAAAGAATGTACACAGCTGCGCAGTTTTTACTAATATAGGCAACTTAAAAGGTACTTTTCATTACTTAATTATTGTCGTTATTGAGAGTGGGTGTAATGCTATATAGAGTGTATCATTGTATGGAAGGCAAGCCAAACCAACCAAAGCCAAGTGATTTCGACGCTTTAGGGAGTTTGTCGTTAAATCGATTGACGTTACATGGAGTTTACACTGTATTCTTATTGTTTTTAAGATTCAATTACCATTTATTGTAAATTATCTTCTTGACCCTAAATATACAGGCATTAACCATCAAGTACTCATTTATGAAGACAATAGGTAATCTCAGATTGTACTTCTGTAATATTAATTAAATAATCCTTTATATTTTACTGTTCGAAATAAAAGTCAAATCAAGTTCTTGTTTTTTTTTTATTATAATACGGTTCATAATAATATAATTATGTAGTTCACTCGAGCGTCAGCAAACATGCCTGATGTACAGCAAGTTATTGTATTGTACTCTCAAGGCGTTGATTGTCTTCTGCATATAGTTGATTCAAGACTGCACATATAAAAAGACTGGCACAATGCCTTAAAAAGTAAAATATTTACTGCTACATTAGAACGAGCAAATCTGCATGCCAACATATCGCTTCTGACAGCCAACGCCCTGGTTCCTCTCAATGTCCCCAGCATCTGTGACGCCCTCCGAGACCCAGTGACCTAGGTACTTGAAACGCGAGACTGGCCAAAGGGACACCGTTCAGTATAAAGGGAGGCACGGTGCTGGTCTTGAAACCCTTTAGATTGAAAGACCACTCTTTCCATTGTACCCGAGCCCATGGGCCCCAGCGTATTCCTCACAGACCCTGAGAAGGTTCCTGACGTCAATTATCGAGAGACTCAGCAGGACCATGTGGTCGGCTTAACTGATGTTATTAAAATGCACAATACAACCCAAGCGGCATGTCAGTGCAGGTCTTATCACCCACACTTTGAATTAGAATTAACAAAGGTTCCATCTATGGAACACCCGACGCCAGCGCTGCTCAGCTCCTGGACAAGCCGTTTACATGAAGGTTGAAAAGGCACGGAAAGGTCAATCTCCACTGCCTCAAACCGCAATTCAAAACAAGCGTAGACCGGTGTTTTTCGGTCAGTGTAATACCGGACAGTGTGCTTGAGGCACAGTATTGCTGTCTCTGTAGATAACCCAGATCAAGAACCAAACTGGACAACGTTGAACAGATGAAGATGTTTGCTCAATATGCGATCAAGCAGGCTGTCCAGTACTTTCGCCACAGTCGTAGCCAACAATATGGGCCTATAATTATTCTTATCGGATCAGTGGCCTGTTTTATTTTTAATTATTGGTACAACAACAGCTGCCCTTAAACAATTGTCCTACATTCAAATTCAGTTTATTTACACATAAAATATTACATTACAGTTGAAAACCATGGCGTAATACTTTATTTACTTACTACATAATATTATTCTAATTACAACTAACCACTATGAAAATAAATAAATAGTAATGTAACATGAATGTCTTCACTAGCACTCGCGTTAAATGTACACCGGCATGCTGGAGGTGCTCAATACTAATCCCGTCGTGTCCCGGTGACTTGCCTCTGGTCATGTTTATGATCACTGATGCCACTTCTTTAGAACAACTTTTGAAGTTCGCTCAGATTATCTCCAATCTGTTAAAGTGCAGCTTCTAGCATTTGGTCCTTCATGGTTCCACCGAGTAGTACGTGTGTCAGCCGCTGTTCTTCCACCCTCAGAAGCCCTTCGGTCAGGCTACCTTAATGCACCTGATGTTAAAAAGTTGTTGCAGCTTGTAGTCTTCTACGGCTGTAGCGTGGAGCTGAAAAGTAACATTTATATATTATGAGAACCATCATTTCTACAATTTGTTATCTAACATGCCAATCGCCAAAACCAAATTTCGTTCATCTATACTATACTACGCCTACTGTGGATACTGGTGGATGACTGGTAGAAAATGTTTAGCATTAAGTCCTCCAATTGTACATATCTACTTAATATGTAAGTGTGCAATAAAGTATTAAAATAAATAAATATACTAATATTAATAAAGAAAGTTTGTTTGTTTATAGGTTGAGGTAATCTTCAGAACTACTGATTAGATTCTAAAAATTATTTCACTGATAGGAAGCTACATTATCCATGAGTCAGCATCATCATCATTTCAGCCATAGCACGTCCACTGCTGGACATAGGCCTCCCCCATCGATCTCCAAAAGGGCCATTCGGAAACGGTCTGCATCTAGCGTTTCCCTGCGGTATCTTAGGTCGTCGGTCCATCTTGTCACATCAGTGAGTGCCACAAGCTGTATAGAGGACCGGCTGAGGCGCGGGCCGGTATAATCTGAGCCTACATACTTCATTACTATTATGAAAGTTATCTTGTAAATGTTATTTAGTTTTCTCTAACAAGTTTGAGGTTAGGTTAGGATTGTTCACTACAATGATCTTATATTATGTTACACGTTTACTCATAGAAGATAAAGCTACATTACAATGAAGGCATACATTTACTTACTTCATTATTCCTTTGTATTTCGTGCGTACACAAAACAAAATATTCAAGCTTTCGACTTTGCAGCCACAAACTTGATAGATGAAAGCTGCAACTCTAACGTGATTGATGAAAAAAAAAAGAGTTTGCATCGTTCGAAATTACTGTAAAAACCATTTAAATTACTATATTACACTTGTATTTTATTTATTGTATCATATCAAACAAATTGTATATTTAATAAGTTTATGTTTTGTTAAAATTTTCATGACCGTGGATTCAATGTCCTTTAGTCGTAATATTAAATAGTTTACATATTCTTAATAGCGTCAAACAAGTCATAGACACAGTCAGAGTCAAGCTAAGTAAGTCACGGTCAAGTCAAACTCATGCCCCTGTAAAATGGTGGAGACTTTACAAAAGGCTCCTATGGAGTTTTGGAAACAACACGAAATCACAGTTTCACCTCGTTTCGAGTGTGGAAATCAGTTTTCCATACTCGACCACACGTTTACGAGCACTTAATGAATAATAATTCACCATTAAGTACAGATTAACTCTTGAAAATACATAAGTTTAGGAAAATAATCCAACGAGTCGACATGTCATTTTCCACCTTGGCGCCAAAACCCCTTATGTTTATATACAGTAACGTCAAATGTTTCTTCTACACAAAGAATAATTTCCCGACTAACCCAAACAAAAAAGACCACCATGATTTCTTATTCAGTTTGTAATCACTCGTTATTCCCGATTGTTAATTAACCTAACTTATATAAAGTCCCGTGTGTGAATAGGTTACTCCTAACCACTCCTATCACATCACGTCCTATCTTCAGGTGAGATATTAGGGTCAAACGAAACCCACTGATTGTAAAATATTAAATAAAAGGCAGACACTGGACTGGTTATAATGCTCTTAGCATTAAGACCACCCATACTTCTGTAATAAATAGTAAATAAATAAATAAATCACTATATTTTTTACCGCTTTCAAGGGTAAATTATTTTATATTGCAACACTTGATCAAGCGCAAAGCTAACGTCACTTGTCATATTATTTAAATGGCATATTTTAAGTCAAATGTTTAATTTTTCAAGGGTTTATATGTTATTATACTGTTTTAAAATGTCGAAATTAACGTTTTAAACACTAAATGATTTTTTTAATGCTTTAATTTTCAGTAATAAGGCAGAATTTAAAAACCGGTAATTTCCGATTGTCAATTTTGCATCTTGGTAAGCACTATGCCAAAGTGCTACGAACTCGACGGTGAAGTCATTTTCGTAGGCTTCGAACACACATCACTGAGTGAGTTTTTGCATGCTGAATGCCAATTTTAAAATTCGATTCATCGTAAGTGAAGTGAGGAGCGAGTTCGCTTGGGTGAGATGAGTTTTTACAGAATCGCAATGCAGCTCGATCTTCGGCTTTACGCTTCCAGCCTCTGCTAGCTGCTTAAAATATATCGTTACTATAACGAGTTTTAATGAGTCTTACACTACGTTTGACGATTGGTACTCTCCATTATAGAATACGTCCACAAATTGGTCTACCCCAACGGTTACGGTTCTTCGACAAATATAAAATAAATAAATATTCCGAACATTTTTCCTCACACGGTCACCTGATCCCAAACTAAGCAAAGCTTGTGGCTGCAAGAGACTGATATACCATATATATATATTTTTTAAATACATACTCAAAATAGATATGAAAGATATAGAACAAACACAAATGTTCATCACATGAATGTTTGTCCTAGGTGGGAATCGAACCCACGCCCCCAAGCGCAGAAGGCTGGTTTACTACCAACTGTGCCACCGGGGCAGTCTACCGGATATGACCGGCTCACTGCCACTTCAGATTGCTAAGAGTAGCTACGCTAGTGACTTTGGGTCTCTGGTGAATTACATTGTTCCGGAAACGATTCCTCAGAGAAACGCCGAACAACTCATTAAATAAAATTGCATAGCTCGCTGAGCGACTTTGCTTCTAATAAAGACCAAAAATGCTTATGATGATGATAAGCTTACGCCAGATATTTATATAACTAAAATTGCAAACAAATAGGCACGATTACCTAAGGGAGGCCGCACACCATAGATACAAGCTACATGCCTGCTACATTTACGTCACCACAAATGCAGCGCCACATGTAGCGAGCGAACAAATGATTCAAGGTACACGTATACCAGAGCCACAGATGTAGCTCTTAATATAACAATATCGCCATTGTATGACGATACAAATTGTTTAATGTGGCGATTAAAGAGATCATTCCGAAAATGAAGATACCGATATTTAATATGGAAATTTCACAAGAATTATTGTAGTCCTACGAAGAAGTTCTAGCTATATATCGGATGCCTCCAAACACATACAATTTTTTATTTTATTTAGTAGAACTATGTTTACAATACAAAACACGGATACAAAGAGTGTATTTAAAATGTGTCGTCGCTCACGCCACAAAATACGAACATCGTCGATCCTGAATTAGTGTGGTGTTGCCTCGCCACAAATGTCACCCGACACAAGTATGTATTTGGTGTGCGGTTGGCCTAATTCTCAACTTGCGGATTAAGCAGTTTTGTCTTTCTTATTTGTTAAGTTTGCCAAGCATCTAATTACCCTTTGCCAACGCTTGTTCCGCAGATGAAGAAATTTAAACCGAGAACAAACACCGAGACGAGCAAAGCTGCAAAGTTGAATACAGTGGTTTTTTTTTACTTGTACTTAGAATTGTTTTTAAATTCCTTTTACTACTACCTTTTGCCACTTTGGCAGGCTATATTTCGCAAAGGATAGGTACACTTGTTAAAAAGTTATGTGTGCAACCTTATCATCATTTCAAAAAACTTATTCAACAATAACCCAAAAGAGGGGCAGCGAAAAAAAACATCCCCATTTCACATGTATCAGAGCCACCTCTAAAATGCCTTTTTATACATTTAAAATTGAGATCTATACTAAATCAGTAATTTTGCAAAATTTCATTCACAAAAAAAGGTTTTTTTTTAGCTTAAAAAAATCATCTTAAAAATAATAATTATACAAGTTAGAAAGTTCTAAAGAATTAGGATGGACGACGGATGGACGGACAGAACGACGAGAAGACCAAGTAGCAGTTTAAGGGTTCCGTAGGGTTACAAGGAACCTTTTTAAACTGCCACTTGGTCTCTACGGAAACAAAAGAAATTAAAATATGAAATCTTAATTTTAGCAGCGTTGATCTTTGCAAGATTATAATTCTTACGGATTTTGACAACTTTAAAAGTGTACGTTATTGCGAAAAAGTCACTTATACGTCTGTTTCAGTACTGAATGGACAGATAAGGTTTAGGTTCAGTACCCAATTCCCTGATTTTTAAAGATTTTATTTATTTATTTCGTTGACCATGGATACGGTGTCCTTCAGTCGGAATAATAAACAGGTTTACAAGGTTATTAAATAACGTTTAACAAGTCAGAGTCAAACAAAGTAAGTCACGGTGAATTCTAAGTCACGCCCTAGTAAAGTGGTGGAGACTTTACTAGAGGCTTCTTTGGAGTCACGAAAATACATGTTTCCCTTTATTAGGGTTCCGTACCTCAAAAGGAAAAAACGGAACCCTTATAGGATCACTTCGTTGTCCGTCTGTCTGTCCGTCTGTCCGTCTGTCAAGACCCTTTTTCTCAAAACGCGTAAAGGTATCAAGTTGAAATTTATACTAAATACTTGGGTCTACGGTTTCTTTCGGCTGTAAAAAAATAAAAGTTGTAAGTCAACGCAATCAAAAGATATAAACGTTTATGTCACATATTTTGCGATTCCACAACCTATAGGGTACTTCCCGTTGACCTAGAATTATGAAATTTGGCAAAAGGTAAGGTCTCATAGCACATAAATAGGAATAAATCTGAAAGTTACAAATTTGAAGTTATATCATTTAAAAATAATTATTTTGCTATTACAAACTTACATTTTGTAGTTGGAATGTATAGAAGAACCTTATAGTCAACTACAAAGTTAAGTTTGTCTTTCAACATTTCAACTTTAGTTTTTTTTTTGGATTCACGTCTGACGGTTCTGTCCAACGGAACCCTCAGAGCACGAGTCCTACTCGTACTTGTCCGGTTTTTTACATCACTAACCCACTCTTGAGCATGTTCAAGAACACTTAATAAGCAATAATCCACTATTATTACATATTAAGACTCGAAATACCATACGTTCAGGAAAATAATACAATATGCGATATGTTTTAAATCAGAGAGAGTCAGAGAGAGAGAGAGAGGGAGTCAGAGATTCACCTAGCTTGTATATCTATTATTAAGAGACAAATAAATATTTTTGTATTTGTATTATATTTTGTATTTGTATTATATTTTGTTTTTTTCACGTTGGCGCCAAAACTCAAATTACTGAATTCTAACCTTACATTTCTCTGAACGTGTAATTCCCCGAATTATTGTTGCCACTAACGACCGATTCTTTGAACGTCCATTTTCATTTACGTCCGATTTCCTGAATGCCTAGTTTCATTACTATCAGTTCAATTGATTTCTTCGGTATATGTTATTTGGGCCTTTATAGGAACCGATAATGGAAAAAAGTTCTTTGGATAAATATAAATAGGGATACTGGTAATCAGTTAACATCCTCTTAAATTTTCTCTTTTTCTCCAGTTGGTCAGACGGCAGTGGTCCGTCAACCAAATCCGTCTCGTCTGTTAGCTACTTGTGGGCGGCCTTAGTATCAGTACATCAAATCAAATAACTATTGTACTAAGACTTTTCGATATGCGCGAAAACAAATCAGCCGATCCATACAAAAAAAAAACCTGGACAAGTACGAGTGGAGTACGAGGAGTCCATCCAATGAAACTCTCAGAGCACGAGTCCAAAAAAAACACACTGAAGCTGAAATATAAGACAAACTTAACTTTGTAGTTGACAGTAAGGTTCTTCCATACATAACAACTACAAAATGTAAGTTTGTAATTGTAAAACAATAATTTTTAAATGAGGTAACTTCTAATTTATGACTCGGATTTATCCCTTTATATGTGCTGTAAGACCTTGCCTTTTGCCAAATTTCATGATTCTAGGTCAACGGGAAGTACCCTATAGGTTTTGATCCCCTTGTGAAATCGCAAAGTATGCGAAAATATGCGACACAAACGGTCATATCTTTTTATCACGTAAACTCACAAGTTTGACTTTTTCAGAGCCGAATGAAACCGTAGATTTGAATATTTGATATAAATTTCAACTTGATATCTTTACGCGTTCTTGAGAAAAAGGGTCTTGACAGACGGACAGACGGACAACAAAGTGATCCTATAAGGGTTCCGTTTTTTCCTTTTGAGGTACGGAACCCTAAAATCATTCGCTCCTGACAAAATAATATATTTAAGTATAATGAAACAGCTGTTTTTTTTCCGCGCAGTCGTGGAACAAAAGTTGTTTTGACGTATTGAAGGAGGATGTTAACTGATTACCTACCATTACAGATAGATAGATAGATATATAACTCTTTATTGTTCACACTAGAAATTACATACGAGTACATAAGACAAAAATTACTTAATATTAGTGAAACAACCTTCTAATAACAGCCGCACTCAGAGACGTTACTTAAGTTAAGGAATACTTAAAATTGCTCTGTCAACTTCTCGTTGACGGAAATTGTCAGACATGAAAACGAGAAAGAGCAATTTTAAGTATTCCAGTATGCACAGATTGATTGTTAAAATACTGATTAACTGGAGTAATTAATTTTTAACACATTGACAGTACGAGGGAAACTGGATGCGGACAACAAAGTATTCCATAGAGAAAGAAACGATGAAGTTTGTAAGGCATACGCTACACTATACCATCAATCTAATTAGCATATTTTCAAATCATATTCCTTACATAACCACATGTTTGTACACACGCCTCTTACAGCCGCACTGAGTGCTTACATACTTAATTGATAATTCTCCATTTGTTTTATGACAATACAAACTGAAGCTTTCGCCACCTGTATTTTCTTTTAACCATTGTCCTGTCGGTGGTAGGCAAATCTTACACGCGAGCACACTACGCACTCTACACAATCTACACATATTAGGTACTAGCAACGCACCCCGGCTTTGCACGGGTGTAAGTCTTATTTTTTTACACCTTGGGTTACATTATTAGAGTTTTAGTAAGGATCCCTATTTTTTTTGAAAATATAATATAGCCTATGTCACCTGGGGATAGTGTAGCTTCCCAACAATGAAATAATTTCCAAATCGGTTCAGTAGTTTCGGAGCCTATTCAATGCAAACAAACAACAATCAAATCTTTCCTCTTTATAATATTAGTATAGATATGAAGCGAAGATTTAATCTTTACCTCATATAAGTGCTATATCACGACCACGATCACGAACCTGAAGACGCAGCGTAGGTAGGCCTCCTAGATGGACCGACGACACGATAAAAGGCAGGCTGTCGTTCAGTGTGGAAGTTAAAGGGGGAGGCCTATGTTCAGCAGTGGACGTCTTCTGGCTGATGATGATGATGAGGCTATCCCCTTGCACTGCGACACGAACGGCCAGAAGAAAAGGTAGAGTGCATCCGTACGGATTGCCTGATAATCGCTGTTGACGTATTCTGCAGCTGTAAAGTTTAGCTTAGCAAGGTAAAAATGAAACGATAAACAAACGGGAAAACAAACGACATGCAATGCGATTCATGTCGAGAAACGTTTTCTCATATTGCAACAAATAACTGCCTTTAACACGATGACTATACTATTTGAGTTGAATTTTTGTTCGAAATAAAACAATACGTCCACTCTAACGTTTTGCCCATACCTATGAACATGCATGAAAAAAGGATCTATGAAACATTCAATAGCTGTTAGCTGTTACCAATTTATATTCAATCGTGCAGCTAGACCGAATTTGGAACCAATGTTCTGTTAACAACTTTAACGTAGAACAATAGTAGATTGTACGAGTGCTTAAAACAAGTCATTTTAGACGAGACGTTTATCAGCCCGAGCCGAAGGCAAGGGCGGATATTTAAGTTAAGGATAAAATGACTTTAAAGCACGAGTTATACACTGGACTTTTCACTTTATTTGCGAGAAAATGAAACAGTGATATTTTGGACATGAAAAGTACCTTATATTATATCACATGGGCACACTCGAGCACAACCACTAACAATGAATAAATAATAATCTACCATTACTATACATTGGTGTCGATTCTGTTGTACCATTCTTTAAACTAAACTACATTTGACAGCTCTAAAATTATTGCCATCCTTTTCTGACGTATTGAATTAAAAAGAGACGCCGATAATTTTAGTCCTGTCAAACTAGTTTAGTTTAGAGAATGGTACAATAGAATTGATACCATTATTAACAATCGCAAAATACACAATTTTAGGAAAATCATACGAGACGACTAGTTTTTTCCATGTTGGCGCCAAAAGCAAAACACCGAAATTTAACGTTTTATTTTTCCTCATTTTTTATCATGATAATAATTGTACTAAGGCTAAATACTAAATGATAAGCAGTAATAGTTTATTGTTTTAGTTTGGTAGTATTTAACAACCATTTATAATTTTACACCCAATTCATTTGTTATTTCTTTATCATCATAGCTTTCAAGAGCAGACCTGAGAGAAATTGCTGGAATTTCAAAGACTTCAAAATGGTAGAGACGTTTTTTATTTTCTCCCTAGAGACCTAAGCTACGTGATATTGTAACGAATTCGAAAATAAATTTAGTGAAGTACAACGATACAATAAGCCTTTGTTTCGTTCTTGTAATATTATTTTTGCTGTTGAAAGTTTGATTGACACAAAACCGATTTAACGTTTCTTAAGTTATTGGTCACTATTAATGTTTTAAGAATTTCGCTCTTTCATAGATTCATTTTAATGTTGCTACGGTTATTAAATGGAATTATATAATCACCCTTTTTTTACTTTTGACTTGATTTTTAGCGTTCATAACGTAGCTCGACTAGGTGTATCTATTCTAGCCCTGGCGCCGGGGCAATAGAATACGGCACCGGTAACCCCTGCCTGTAGTAAGAGGCTACTAAAAGGGGACCTCCGGGCTCAGGATGGTCAAAGTTGGGGCTCTGACCATCCACTTAAGCGGTCCCTAGGGACGAACGAGCGTGGGCGGAGAGGCTGAGACAACACAGTTGTCCCGGGAGAAGCTGTAGCGAGGACTCCGGTGTGTTCTTCTGGAGATCCTGGAGCCCTCTTGTTAAGCACTAAGGCTGGTCACCGGGGGGGTTTTAGTGGGCATAATCCCACATTACTTGGCTGTACTCCAATGCAGCCGAGTATCTTTAGGAGATTTTCCCCTCGAAAAAAAATGTGAAAAAAAAATTCGATCACCGATGTAAGCAATGGTCGAATCCTCAGATCATTCAAACAGGGGAGGTATGGTAAGGTGGCGTGGCGGGTGCGAAAGCATTCAATCCAAATCAGTTGCCAGGATGCTTTTTAGTCAAACTCACCCTGCAGACGACCTTGCCGTCCTTTTTTGTACGTGGACTATTAGTTCATTAGTGTTGCTGCAAGTTTCTTAGTGTGTGTGAAAAATTTGTAAGTGAGCCGTACTTACCGTCGTTTAACGGTATGGTGAATTTTTTAATGAAAAATTTAGACCTTTGATCACGAAAGTTAATTGTACTAAGGTATATTTCCCTTTTTTGTCTGATCTGAGGTCAACACGGTCAGATTTTGGATGGGTGGCCCCGAGTGCAAATTACGCCTGAGCGGTTACCGTGGTCAGTTGACACGCGGTTGTATGTAATGAGTCGGTGACTCTGTTCACTACCGGTTCTCGTACGATCACCGAAGTTAAGTCACCTCGGCGCGGTCGGTACTTGGATGGGTGACCGCCTGGGCGTTGATGGGATGTCTATTTGCACTACGTTTTTGTACTTTAAGTAGCTAACAAGTTATATGGTAGTACGAAACCCTCAGTGCGTGAGCCCGACTGGCACTTGGCCGGTTTTTATTTTTTTATCACGAATACGTCAACATTTCACCACTAACTCGCCTGTTAGTTAGTGACGATTGCTGTGGTTTTAAATTTTTTTCATTTTATATTCAATTCTTTTATTACAAACTGTACTGGTGCTGCTGTTGTATTGGTCTGTAAAAGACTTAAAAGTCAACAAACTTATGTTGATTATATGAGGTTTGTGGACGTAATAAAACACTTAATTAAGGATTTAAATTAATAACTTTCACGTATATTATCCTTATTACTTTATATTTGGAAGTGATGCGACTAGCTCCTATCACAGGCAAAAACAGTCAGAGAGAAAGAAAAACAAGATGGCGGTTCCATATCGTTGACACATGAAATCGTTTAGAAACTAACATATTAATTTTTGTAAATAATTAAATAAAATAAACACGCCCCCTCAAAAATTAATCACCAATTATACAAACTTAAAATCAATTTAAATTGACTAAATAGAACACATACACTTCCAATTATTTACTGGGAAAATTACAATTAATGGTCCAACATTCGTTGCAAGGATTAGGGAAAACCCAGGAAAACCCAACCAGACCATTTATAAAATCAAATAATCAATCAACCTTTTGATTTTAATACCAATTTTTTTTTTTTTTTACTTATTTACGTTTATTTATACAATCATTTTATTATGTTATACCCATTTTACTTCTTAGTCTTTGAAAGGATATTCCAGGCAGTGGCTTCGTCAGGATGTCGGCCAGCTGCTCACCTGTGGGAATGTAATTTAATTTAATTACATTTTTCTCAATCTGTTCCCGAGAGAAGTGATACTTGATATCAATGTGTTTCGACCGTTTGTGACTCGTCGGATTGTTAGCTATACTTATACAGCCATTGTTGTCTTCATAAATTATAATAGGTTTATCAATGTGTATATTTACACTGGTTGCTAAAGATTTAAGCCACAATGCTTCCCTTACTGCTTCAAACAATGCCATGTATTCAGCTTCTGTGGAGGAAGCTGCAACTGAAGTTTGTTTCCTTGTACTCCAGGTTATTGTGCATTGGTCAAAGAGCTTAAATAAATACCCAGTTGTACTCTTCCTGTCATGTGTATCATTACCATTCCAATCTGAGTCTACGTACCCACACAAAATATCATCGTAGTTACATCTCTTGTAACACAATTTCAAATCAATTGTGCCTTTTAAGTACCTTAGTACACGTTTAAGACATTGCCATAATTCTTTATTATTTTTGTTTGTGTACCTACTCAGAATATTTACACTAACGCTTAGATCGGGCCGAGTACATAACATGATATACATCAAGCATCCTATAACGTTCCGACATGGAGCGTTATATTTCTCCTCGGAGTTCAATGCGTCATAATTTAGTTTATTTTCTAAGGGGGTAGAGACAGGTTTGCAGTCATGCATATTATATTTAGTCAATACTGTTTTGATGTATGCACTTTGATCTAAAATCATTTGATCACCTTCTCTAGTGACTTTAATACCGAGAAACAGTTTTATTTCATTTAAATCGGTCATTTCAAATTTACTCATTAAAAACCTTTTAAAATTGTTCATAGTTTCAATTTCAGCGCATGCTACTACTAAATCATCGACATAAAGTACCACGTATATATTTTTACGCACATCCCCATTATCTAGCATGTAAATACACCTATCAACTGAGGAATTTTGAAATCCTTCTTGTTTCAGTGACTGTTCGAACATTTCGAACCAACACCTAGCCGCCTGTTTTAGCCCGTATAATGCTTTTTGCAATTTACATACGTAGCCTTTTTTTACTTAATACGCCCTCAGGAACTCTCATATAGATTTCCTCTTTCAAATGGCCATTTAAAAAGGCCGTTTTAACGTCTAAATGATGAACCAATAACTGAAATTGATTCGCAAAGCTAATTATAAATCTAAAACTAGATATTCTAGCAACAGGCGCAAATGTTTCATTATAGTCAGTAAGATATTCTTGGCTAAAGCCCCTGGCAACTAAACGTGCCTTGAATCGTTCAGGATTTCCAAATTCATCATTTTTAACTGTAAAAATCCATTTACAATCAACAATGTTTTTGTTTGCGGGTCGTGGTACTAAAGTCCATGTTTTATTTTTATGTAAAGAATCTAGTTCATCTCTAATAGCGCTATCCCATTGTCTTCTATCCTCACGATGTTTAATTTCATCAAATGATTTTGGTACTGTGCATAAAACAGACTGAGCACACATTAAATAATCATCATCAATTTCTTTATATGATACAGGTGGATGATCTTTGATCCTATTACTCCTTCTAAGTTCAGTATTAATATTTGTGTTTTTAGTTTTATCCCGTAATGAATCGTCAGAACGTATATCTACATCACGGTTTGATTGAACTAATATATCATGGTTCACTTTGCGAATTTTAGCATGACATTCATCATGCTCATCAGATTTAGAGTCATCTGATTTATTACTGTCAGAGTTCCGAGACTTGGTTGACACTGATTTCGAACTACCGTCATTATCAGTTTTGTCATGAGAACTTTTAGTGTTCTCTTCAGGCTTCCACGAAGGCCTGGACTGTAGAAAATTAGTCTCGTCCACAATCACATCTCTGACTACTACAAACTTTTCGCAATCAGGGTTCCAAACTTTATAACCGTTCGGTTCATACCCCATAAGAACACCTTTCCATGACTTATCATCAAACTTCGCTTTAGTATTTTTGTTATGTACGTAAACAGTTGAACCAAAAACCTTTAAATACTTTACTTGCGGTTTTTTATTATGCCACATCTCGTATGGTGTTTTTGAAAGTTTCAGGGCCTTGGTCGGTGTCAAATTTATCAAATAAACAGCAGTCAATACTGCCTGACCCCAGAAAACTTTATCTATTTGTGCACCGTTTATCATAGAACGTGCTTTTTCTGTAATGGTCCTCACCATACGTTCAGAAACACCATTTTGTTGTGGAGTTCTCGGAACTGTCAAATGGTAACTAATTCCCTTTTCCGTACAGTAACTTTTCATTTCGGTAGATAAATACTCCCCACCGTTGTCGCAATATAAATTAACTACCTTCAAATTAAATTTTGCTTCACTTTTTGCAACAAAATCTTTAAACGCAGCGAATACGTCTGATTTATACGTTATTAAGTATGTAACACAATAATGAGTGTACTGATCTATAAAAATTACGAAATAATTTTTATTATCGTTAGTCGTTGGAGTAATTGGACCACAGACATCCGAATGAACAACAAATAATGGTCTGTTTATATGACTTTTGTCTTTGGCCTGACTAAACGGAAGTCGACTCTGTTTCCCATTAATGCAAGCTTCACATAAATCATCATCAGGCACCACTGAATCAATTTGATTCATGTCTTCAAATAATTTATTCTGTTTTATTTCTAAGAATTTATTTTTACTCATGTGTCCTAAGCGTTGATGCCACAATTTGTAGCTTTTCTTGTCACTAGTGCATGCCTGGGAAACAGGATGACTCAGGTTCACAGACGACACAAAATCTACAGCAATTAAATTGTTAGTAGACTTACCTCGCATGATCGTTTTACCATTTTTGCATATTTGAGCGCCTTCCTGACCGAAAATAACTGTATATCCAGCTCGCTGCATCTTTGAGACCGACAGTAGATTGTAGGGGACCTCGCGGCAGAACAGCACGTCTTCCAGAATGCCTTGGATACCCATGTTGCTGGTAACCTGCAGTGTACCCTTTTTTGTTGCTGAAATAAATTCACCATTTTTAGCAATTGAAATTTTTAGTGGTGGTGATAAATCAGTATGATTAATAAACAAGTCTTCTCTATTTATGAGATGGTCTGATGCGCCAGAGTCCAATAAAAATGTAATTTTATTTTCTTGGTTATCATCTTGGTAGTCTCCGGTCATAAAAGCAAAGCCAGAAAAATCATTCGACGTTGATGGTTGATTTTGATTTATCTCAATTGCTTGAACTGTCCTTGTCCTTTCTTTATTTCCGTAGTTTCCTTTTTGCAGATGCATTCTTTTAAAATAGTAACAGTCGTTTTTCTTATGTCCTTTTCGCCCACAATGGTGACATTTTATGAACTGTAAATTCTTCTTTTGTTTATTATTATTCTTATTTATTTGTTGAGAATTATCAAATTTTCTTTTCTTCCATGTATCATTTTTTGTTTCTACTTGCAACAAAAAAAATTCGAACAAATTCTTCTTTTGTTTCTTTTGCGCTCGTATCACCAGATTCATTTTTTAATTTCACTTCGTGGTCTAACAGTCTCGTTTTTACAAATGCTATCGTTAAATTATCTTCTGATAATGTCTCGATCGCAGTAATGACTCCGTCATAAGATGAGGGTAGGGTGAGTGGCAAGTGTGCTACTTTGTCAGTTTCCTCTAATTTTGCTCCAGCGGCAAGTAACTCAGTAATGAGGTCATCGTATGTAGCAAAATGTTTTATTAGCTGTACATCACCTTGTAGTTTCAGCGCCAACAACTTTTTTCGTAATGCCAACTGCGTCGCAATACTTTTACGTTCGTACAACGCATCTAAACTTCTTAAAATATCCTTCGCCGAACTGTCTTCTTTTGCAAAACCGAGGTAGGAATCGGATAGATACTCGATGATCACATTTTTGGCCATCCGATTGTTTTTCTCCCACACTTCATTTCGAAATAAAGGGTCTTCATCAATAACATTTATAATGTCCAATTCACTCAACAACGCTCGTATTCGAAACTTCCATATACTATATTTTTCACCGTTAAATGGCTTGACGTTTTATCTTTAAATTCTCCATTTTGAAAAACGTCCGAACGCAGTAGTTAGATATTTTTAATTATTTATCACTTACGTACACTGGACCCAAAACCTGTTGATTATATGAGGTTTGTGGACGTAATAAAACACTTAATTAAGGATTTAAATTAATAACTTTCACGTATATTATCCTTATTACTTTATATTTGGAAGTGATGCGACTAGCTCCTATCACAGGCAAAAACAGTCAGAGAGAAAGAAAAACAAGATGGCGGTTCCATATCGTTGACACATGAAATCGTTTAGAAACTAACATATTAATTTTTGTAAATAATTAAATAAAATCAACAACTTAATTCTCACTTTTATTTTTACGAGTTTTTCCCTAAACGTATTGGCCCCTGATTCCGTAACTTTAACACGCACAAAACGCGGCGCGTTAAGTTAACCTCTAAAAATTTGACCTCTATTTCCTCGGAAATAAAGGGCAACTTTTTGAACTTAACTCGCCGCGTTACGCCTATTTTTGAAGTTATGGAACCAGGGTCCTGTAAGTTGCGTATATATGTACGTAGCTATATTTAAGACTTGTTCGCTACCCAAGAATAAAATATGTTCACGATAGAAATAACGAAATTCTATCTGAAAATACGGATATAAAATCGCGGCAACCAAATTTATGCAAATAAAATGAACCATAACGCTTCGTTACACAGAAGGTATCGACCGTTGTGAAGGGATCGGGTAAAGTTTCCGAACGAAACTCTAACAAAATTATTTAATTTTTTAATTTCAATGCATTTAATACTTGGACTTGAAATGCGAGAAGGAAAATTCACAGAAACTCTGTATTTTCCTTTTTGTTTAAAAGGGAAAGCACAGAGTTGCCTTGCTTTTGATTTCATAATATACTCCTAATGTTGAAGTTTTATTCACAAGGTTCTTATGTGCGCCATCAACCGACTTCTAAGCTCCTAACCTTAATTTAACCATTTCGAGTAAACGGAGTTTAAATGTAAAGCAAAATACTTCCGTTTTTCGTTTCAATAAGAATGCGTTTTTTTAATCAAATAGTATTAAATTATGGAATCACATAGTTTACCCTACGAAATCGTGACCTCTCAGTTGATAAATATTTTAAGTACCAAGATGAATTATGTCATAAAATCCGTCATATTAGTTTTACCGTGACGTCATAATTATAGCCTAACATAGAAGAGTATTAAGACACGTCGATAGACACCTCACTGGTCAAAATATGATAAGTAGGTATGAGTTTGAGTCATACAAACAATAACATACAAAGACTCAAACTCATAACCCTCCTTTTGCCGTAGTTAGGTGAAAAGGAGCGGAATACATAACTATTTATCAAGATTTTCTTTTTCTAAGTCTAAATGAAAGGTTGCTCTGTAAACAACAGCAGCAGTGGTCACGTACGGGTATGTATTTTACTTACAGTCTAGCTGTTCTATTATTCAATCAAACAAGCATTGCTTTGATGTTTATTACTCTTCCCCTATGATGGGTGGCGATCGATGACCGCACTTTAGGTAAAAACCATGACTCGACGCAGCCATTACAAAGCTGGATTGATTAAGTTTGTATGGGCACTTGTTTTTTCTTGTTTCATATTCAATTCCATTGACAACGCTTATTATCATCTATACTAATATTATAAAGAGGAAAGATTTGATTATTTGTTTGTTTGTTTGCATTGAATAGGCTCCGAAACAACTAAATCGATTTGAAAAAAAAAACACTGTTGGGAAGCTACACTATCCCCGAGTGACATAGGCTATAATCTATACCCGTGCAAAGCTGGAGCGGACCACTAGTGTTATATAAAAAGTAAGTAGATACCTATAATTTAATATAATGTAAGGAGCGGTCAAAATATGAGGAGGACTTTATAAGGTAAGGTAAGTTTATTTCTAATTTTAATATCTCCAGCGATAAATAGATATTGAATTTTATAATTTCAATGAAAAATTCACTGGGAACCATAGAAACCGGCATTACAAAAGATCTTACAATCCAATCTGTTTATTATCTAGGTCTGGCTATGGCGTCCGTCCTCCACGAAAATACTTAGAAATGGATTCCGGGGAGTGAGTTTGCAGTGCTGTCGACTAGACCTCCGATAGCTTTCCTATCTCAATGACAAGTGCTTTCCGCTCTCTTGCTGCGTTTTGATGTACCATTGTCGCATTGCTACGGTGATATTAAATTAGATTCACGGTTTAACCATAAATTAAGATAACCAAGATTTCAAAGTCGTTTTAGCTTGACACTAAAAGAGAAACAAGTGATTTTTTCCATGGTGGTTAGATTATACTGACCACTGGGAAACAGCATAAAGTTAAATCGTAAACGCAGATTTGTGGCAATATTCTTTGGATAAAATATTGACAAAACGCTCTCTATTCTGTTTTTTTTGGGGTACACAAAATAAGTATCTATTTATCAACTTACGTACAAGAAACTAAATAAGTAAGTAAGTACTTAGGATATATAATATCAATGCATCTAATATATCATCATCACCATTTCAGCCGTAGGACGTCCACTGCTGGACATAGGCCTCCCCCATCGATCTCCAAAAGGGCCGGTTGGAAGCGCCTGCATCCAGCGTTTTCCTGTGGTCTGTTTTAGGTCGTCTGTCTATCTTGTGGGTAGACGGGACGTTCTACGCTGCGCTTACTAGTCCGTGGTCTCCATTCGAAAACCTTTCGGCCCTATCGGTCGTCTGTTCGTGTCTGCATCTTATTTATACATGTAATAGGCAGGCGTTATACAACTATTGACGCATAACGCGCTCTCACATTCGCATGATATTATTTTTAGTTTCATAAAATAATTTTATTGAGAGCATATAAATGCTTGGACCGAGTTCAGTGATAAGTCTTAAGGGTTCCGTACCCAAAGGGTAAAAACGGGACCCTTTTACTAAGCCTACGATGTCTGTCTGTCTCTCCGTCCGTCCTACCTTTAAACGGCTGTATCTTTAGAACCGTAATAGATAGCCAGTTGAAAGTTTTACAGATTATGTTACGGAGGATTAACTAAGAAATAATAAAAAGGTCTAAAATTAACAAAAAGTTCACCGTACAACAAACTGATTTTTTTAACGTATTATTGTATTAGCTCTAATGTAAAGCGGTAGTATGTACAAGCGTCAAGCTTGGAATAATTATAGTACTTACTCTAAAGTATAACAACAAATAATGGCCAAGTGCGAGTTGGTATCAAATTTCTGTTCACTACCGGTTCTCGTACGATCACCGAAGTGAAGCAACGTTGGGCGCAGCCGTTACTTGGATGCACGTAAGCGCCTAGGCGTTGATAGGATGTTGCATTTTGCAAAAAAAAAAAAAAACTTTAGTAGATAACAAGTGTTATGTGGTGGTGCAGTGTGCGAGCCCGACTCGCACTTGGTCAGTTTTATTGTTAGTGCCAATTAAATTAACCGAGCAAAAAGCACCAAAGCTCGTTTGTTTTGTCTGTATCATTATTCTATTGCATAAAGTACCGAAGTTAATCCGAAATGTTTCTGACATCGTAAACAGAATTTAAGAGTAATTAATTTGACGCAATTGCATTAATTTCGAATACAGATGCGTAAATACTGGAGCTTGAAGACGGAACTCTCAGTAAATGATACCAATTTATTTAGTTTGGAATTAGTGCCGAGAAGCAATAAATTACACAGCGAACGGATTTAAGTTACAAATGACGTTCATTTAGGTGCTATAAAAGTGAATGTAAATATTTGATTATTTACAATGTTCATAGATAAGTAGGTATCTTATTTATTTTCTATTGTTTACTGGTTTCCAATAAAAAGCTATCACAGGTGTTTGGTTTGTTAAAAGTTACAGGTTTAGTGGAAAATAATTGTAATTAAACGTAACACGTATAATAAATAAGTTATAAAGTTATATGATTATTTACGAGATATTTAGCGTGGTAAGGCTGTGGAAGGAGTTTCCGATATGACGGCGCAGTTACATGCACCATGTTCACGGGAAGACTGAAGAATGCAGGGTTGATCGAACAGTTAAAAAGTTAGGTATAGACAAAACAATCTACTTACTCCTTTTCTTAGTCTTTTGTTACGGTTATCACTGGAACTCGAACTTGAACCTAAGTCCCGACAAAACACACTCACTGTATCACTGTATCACACGTATCACACGTATAGTATTTTGAACACATTTTGAACGCGGACTTTTGTTTTTAAAGCAACCTTATACTGGATTCCACGCACTGGCGACACACGCACAGTTGAAAACCATCACCTCGATTCAAATTCAACAATAAAGAAACAATAAAGATTTATAGTTTATAACAGTGTTTTAAATAAATTATATAGGAAAAAAAAATGAGATGTAAGTGCTTAGGGTTTTTGGTCAGACAAGGAAGATATACTCTGTCCCTCTTCCGTAAAGTAAGTGTCAGTAGGGAGATTGAATGGCATATTTATACATCGAGTGATAATAAAAAACTATTAGGCATTTTCTTCAAAATAACGTAGTAATTCCGTATTAAATAGTCCGACTATAGTTTCAACCGCATTAGGTGCTTGAAAAAGACCGCCTAATGCTGTTGAAACTATAGTCGGAGTCGGATAGTCGGATTATACGGGAATTAGGCCGGCTTAATCTTACGTGAGTAATTCCCGTGTAATATAAATAAAAAGTAGGATTAGAACAAAAAAAAAAATAAAAAATACAAAAATATTTATTTGTCTCTTAATAACAGATATACAAGCTAGGTGAATCTCTGACTCCTATGCTAGGTAGAGTACCTGTATTATAGGAGTCAGTTCCTTCCAAGTAATAGAGACAGATATTGACAAAACTAATAACTAAATTTAGTATTATATGCATGCAGTATTTGTGTGTTTGTATATGCTTAAGTGTGTAGTGTGTGTGCGTGCGTGCGTGTGTGAGCGCGTGTGTGTGTAGTGTGTGTGTGTTAATGAAAGAAACCCTATTGTATGTAATGTATGTAATATGTTACAAGTATGTATGTTATGTATGTTACGAGTGTAGTGTTTAATTAATATAAAGGTATCCAATTCTAAGCCTACACGAAATAATTAAACCAGGCAGTTTTTTTACGGATCACCAAGAGCGTGGCCTAATCAATTTTGGGATAGTATAAACCTATATATTATTTACAAGCGGTAGCTGTGCCCTTACATCCGTTTAGGAAACGATATTGTCGAAACATTTATTTTTATTCTGTAATTTAGACAATTAAGTAGGAAGACATTTGATTCCAAAAGTAAATCGGCAGAGTTTTACCAAAGTAAAATACCGCGAGATCTTTTATGTCGCATTAAACGGCTGAAGGTTCGTTTTCGCTGCGCAAATACTTCGAGGGGGATTCAAAAACTGTTTCTCGAGGGATCTTCTCGATATTCATTTGGGAAATATTGCGAAACGCTCGTTCAGGACACAATAATGGTGCAACTTGTTCGCAAATCTAGTTCCAGAGGCCTCTTAAACGGGAACAAAATTTTATTACACTGTTCGGGTGGATAAATTCTTGTCTCGGGATCTAAGTTAACCGTGAAGCAAGAACAAGCGTAATCCTTTTATGAAATATTAAAGGAAATGCTCCATCCATTTACACAACCAGCGTGATTTTGTAAATACGTACTTTGTAAAAGGATAAAGCACCCATGAGAGTAAGACGTCGTGACGTCAGCCTAAGCGAAATTGTCTACAGAAAGGAAAAAATAAAACCGGTGTGAAGTTGGCAGCCAACTTTGGCTGCCTATAATCCGACTAAATTAAGATGACTTTTTTTGTGAAGTTAGCAGCCAACACGATTACGACCTCTTATTCTTTAAAAGCAGTTACTAATTCATTTCGAATGGTTCGAAAAATGCAATAAGCATAGATTAACAACATTATTAAAATGGCAAAGTCCCATCAAGACAAGTATCGCAACCAAACGCCACAACAAGAATCACAACCTTCATTCCTCTTAAATATGCAACAAAACTTACTGAAACGTGCAGATAAAATAACAGGCTTTCAAATAAAACTTATTTCAGCCCGGTCTAACGATTGCTTATTGCCGAAAAAAAATAACGAAAATGGGAAAATCAAAATATTAAACGACTCTCAAATGACTTGGTGGATTTCGACCTGTAAACCCCTGAATTCGTGTAAGACTGCTATATCATTGCATTTTCTTATATATAAGCTATCTGAAAAATATTCTGAATAGTGGCAAAACATTTATTTAACCCTACAGGGAACCGACAATGAACCGACGGAAACTTTTTTTCTTTGCCATTTTCATTCCTGAAAATCATTAAAAAAAACACCACTCAACCCTTGATATTTGGATTTCTATGTAAATAATATCAAAGACTGTATATCTAGCTACAAAAAAAAGCATATTTTGTCTGGCTTATCGACAGCATGGAACCCAATTAACATCTGAAACCACTTAGGAAATTTAAATTTTCACGACTAAAGTTGGCTGCTGGTGAATTGCGACCTTTCATCCCCGTAATTATGAAACAAATTGTGCTTAAATAGCCTTATTAATATCTGAGCTTTAAAATGAAACCCATTCCAGCCCGGCTAAATGATTGCTTATTGCCCAAAAAACCAAACAAAAAAAGAAAATCCAAAATTTTACTTCTCTCAAATGACACGGTCGATTTCGACCCGTGAACCCCTGAAATCGAATAAAATTGCTATTCCATCAAATTGACCTATATTTAAGCCATCTGAAAAATATACTGAAAACTGGCAGAACTATTATTTAACCCTCTAATGGTCCGACGATGAAAATTAACTTTTTTAATGACATTTTTGTTCCTGAAAATTATAAAAAAATCCCTCACAACCCCTGCTATTTGGACTTCTATGTACGCAGTACTAAAGCCTGCATACATAAATATAATACATGATCAATTTCAGCCCAACTAAATGACAGTTTGGTACCTAAATTAACATCTGAAATCAAATATGAAGCTTAGATATTTACAACTAAAGTTGGCTGCTGGTGAATTGCGACCTTTCATCCCCGTAATTCTGAAACAAATTGTGCTTAAATAGCCAAAATAATATCTAAACTTTCAAATGAAACCTATTTCAGCCCGGCTCGGTGATTGCTTATAGCCCGAAAAATCAAATAAAGAAAGAAAATCAAAAAATTTGCAACTCTCAAATGACATGGTCGATTTCGACCCGTGAACCCCTGAAATCGAATAAAATTGCTATTTCATCAAATTTTCCTATGTTTCAGGCATCTTAAAAATCTACAGCAAAACTGGCCAAACTATTATTTAACCCTCTAATGGTCCGACGCAGAAAATTAACTTTTTTAATGAAATTTTTGTTCCTGAAAATTATAAAAAAGTCCCTCACAACCCCTGCTATTTGGATTTCTATGTACGTAGTACTAAAGTCTGCATACATAACTACAATACATGATCAATTTAAGCCCAACTAAATGATAGTTTGGTACCTAAATTAACATCTGAAATCAAATATGAAGCTTAGATATTTACAATTAAAGTTGGCTGCTGGTGAATTGCGACCTTTCATCCCCGTAATTATGAAACAAATTGTGCTTAAATAGCCAAAATAATATCTAAACTTTCAAATGAAACCTATTTCAGCCCGGCTCGGTGATTGCTTATAGCCCGAAAAATCAAATAAAGAAAGAAAATCAAAAAATTTGCAACTCTCAAATGACATGGTCGATTTCGACCCGTGAACCCCTGAAATCGAACAAAATTGCTATTTCATCGAATTTTCCTATGTTTCAGGCATCTTAAAAATCTACAGCAAAACTGGCCAAACTATTATTTAACCCTCTAATGGTCCGACGGAGAAAATTAACTTTTTTAATGACATTTTTGTTCCTGAAAATTATAAAAAAACCCCTCACAACCCCTGCTATTTGGATTTCTATGTACGTAGTACTAAAGCCTGCATACATAACTACAATACATGATCAATTTCAGCCCAACTAAATGACAGTTTGGTACCTAAATTAACATCTGAAATCAAATATGAAGCTTAGATATTTACAACTAAAGTTGGCTGCTGATGAATTGCGACCTTTCATCCCCGTAATTATGAAACAAATTGTACTTAAATAGCCAAAATAATATCTAAGCTTTCAAATCAAGCCTATTTCAGCCCGGCTCGGTGATTGCTTATAGCCCAAAAATCAAATAAAGAAAGAAAATCAAAAATTTTGCTACTCTCAAATGACATGGTCGATTTCGACCCGTGAACCCCTGAAATCGAATAAAATTGCTATTTCATCTAATTTTCTTTTGTTTCAGCTATCTGAAAAATATACTGAGAAACTAGCAAAACTATTATTTAGCTCTCTAATGGTCCGACGGAGAAAATTAACTTTTTTAATGACATTTTTGTTCCTGAAAATTATAAAAAAACCCCTCACAACCCCTGCTATTTGGATTTCTATGTACGTAGTACTAAAGCCTGTATACATAACTACAATATATGATCAATTTCAGTCCAACTAAATTGCAGACTGGTACCTAAATTATCACCTGAAATCAAATATGAAGCTTAGATATTTACAACTAAAGTTGGCTGCTGGTGAATTGCGACCTTTCATCCCCGTAATTATGAAACAAATTGTGCTTAAATAGCTAAAATAATAATAAGGCTTTCAAATGAAACCTATTTCAGCCCGGCTCGGTGATTGCTTATTGCCGAAAAATCAAATGATGAAAGAAAATCAAAAATTTTGCTACTCTCAAATGACATGGTCGATTTCGACCCGTGAACCCCTGAAATCGAATAAAATTGCTATTTCATCTAACTTTTATGTCTTTCAACTATATGAAAAATATACTGAAAAACTGGCAAAACTATTATTTAACCCTCTAATGGTCCGACGGAGAAAATTAACTTTTTTAATGACATTTTTGTTCCTGAAAATTATAAAAAAACCCCTCACAACCCCTGCTATTTGGATTTCTATGTACGTAGTACTAAAGCCTGCATACATAACTACAATACATGATCAATTTCAGCCCAACTAAATGACACTTTGGTGCCTAAATTAACATCTGAAATCAAATATAAAGCTTAGATATTTACAACTAAAGTTGGCTGCTGGTTAATTGCGACCTTTCATCCCCGTAAATATGAAACAAATTGTGCTTATATAGCCAAAATAATATCAAGGCTTTCAAATGAAACTTATTTCAGCCCGGCTCGGTGATTGCTTATTGCCCGAAAAATCAAATGATGAAAGAAAATCAAAATTTTGCTACTCTCAAATGACATGGTCGATTTCGACCCGTGAACCCCTGAAATCGAATAAAATTGCTATTTCATCTAATTTTCTTTTGTTTCAGCTATCTGAAAAATATACTGAAAAACTGGCAAAACTATTATTTAACCCTCTAATGGTCCGACGGAGAAAATTAACTTTTTAATTAATTTTTTGTTCCTGAAAATCATAAAAAATTACCACACAACCCCTGCTATTTGGATTTCTATGTAAATAGTACTAAAGCCTGCATACATAACTACAATACATGATCAATCTCAGCCCAACTAAATGACACTTTGGTGCCTAAATTAACATCTGAAATCAAATATAAAGCTTAGATATTTACAACTAAAGTTGGCTGCTGGTTAATTGCGACCTTTCATCCCCGTAAATATGAAACAAATTGTGCTTATATAGCCAAAATAATATCAAGGCTTTCAAATGAAACTTATTTCAGCCCGGCTCGGTGATTGCTTATTGCCCGAAAAATCAAATGATGAAAGAAAATCAAAATTTTGCTACTCTCAAATGACATGGTCGATTTCGACCCGTGAACCCCTGAAATCGAATAAAATTGCTATTTTATATAACTTTCATGTCTTTCAGCTATCTGAAAAATATACTGAAAAACTAGCAAAACTATTATTTAGCTCTCTAATGGTCCGACGGAGAAAATTAACTTTTTTAATGACATTTTTGTTCCCGAAAATTATAAAAAAACCCCTCACAACCCCTGCTATTTGGATTTCTATGTACGTAGTACTAAAGCCTGTATACATAACTACAATATATGATCAATTTCAGTCCAACTAAATTGCAGACTGGTACCTAAATTATCACCTGAAATCAAATATGAAGCTTAGATATTTACAACTAAAGTTGGCTGCTGGTGAATTGCGACCTTTCATCCCCGTAATTATGAAACAAATTGTGCTTAAATAGCTAAAATAATAATAAGGCTTTCAAATGAAACCTATTTCAGCCCGGCTCGGTGATTGCTTATTGCCCGAAAAATCAAATGATGAAAGAAAATCAAAAATTTTGCTACTCCCAAATGACATGGTCGATTTCGACCCGTGAACCCCTGAAATCGAATAAAATTGCTATTTCATCTAATTTTCTTTTGTTTCAGCTATCTGAAAAATATACTGAGAAACTAGCAAAACTATTATTTAGCTCTCTAATGGTCCGACGGAGAAAATTAACTTTTTTAATGACATTTTTGTTCCTGAAAATTATAAAAAAACCCCTCACAACCCCTGCTATTTGGATTTCTATGTACGTAGTACTAAAGCCTGTATACATAACTACAATATATGATCAATTTCAGTCCAACTAAATTGCAGACTGGTACCTAAATTATCACCTGAAATCAAATATGAAGCTTAGATATTTACAACTAAAGTTGGCTGCTGGTGAATTGCGACCTTTCATCCCCGTAATTATGAAACAAATTGTGCTTAAATAGCTAAAATAATAATAAGGCTTTCAAATGAAACCTATTTCAGCCCGGCTCGGTGATTGCTTATTGCCCGAAAAATGAAATGATGAAAGAAAATCAAAAATTTTGCTACTCTCAAATGACATGGTCGATTTCGACCCGTGAACCCCTGAAATCGAATAAAATTGCTATTTCATCTAATTTTCTTATGTTTCAGCTATCTGAAAAATATACTGAAAAACTGGCAAAACTATTATTTAACCCTCTAATGGTCCGACGGAGAAAATTAACTTTTTTAATGACATTTTTGTTCCTGAAAATTATAAAAAAACCCCTCACAACCCCTGCTATTTGGATTTCTATGTACGTAGTACTAAAGCCTGCATACATAACTACAATACATGATCAATTTCAGCCCAACTAAATGACAGTTTGGTACCTAAATTAACATCTGAAATCAAATATGAAGCTTAGATATTTACAACTAAAGTTGGCTGCTGGTGAATTGCGACCTTTCATCCCCATAATTTTGGTACAAATTGTGCTTAAATAGCCAAAATAATATCTAAGCTTTCAAATGAAACCTATTTCAGCCCGGCTCGGTGATTGCTTATGGCCCGAAAAATCAAATAAAGAAAGTAAATCAAAAATTTTGCTACTCTCAAATGACATGGTCGATTTCGACCCGTGAACCCCTGAAATCGAATAAAATTGCTATTTCATCAAATTTTCTTGTGTTTCAGCTATCTGAAAAATATACTGAAAAACTGGCAAAACTATTATTTAACCCTCTAATGGTCCGACGATGAAAATTAACTTTTTTAATGACATTTTTGTTCCTGAAAATTATATAAAAATCCCTCACAACCCCTGCTATCTAGATTTTAATGTACGTAGTACTAAAGCCTGCATACATAACTACAATACATGATCAATTTCAGCCCAACTAAATGACACTTTGGTGCCTAAATTAACATCTGAAATCAAATATAAAGCTTAGATATTTACAACTAAAGTTGGCTGCTGGTGAATTGCGACCTTTCATCCCCGTAATTATGAAACAAATTGTGCTGAAATAGCCTAACTTATATCTAGGCTTTACAATAAAACCTATCTCAGCCCGGCTCGGTGATTGCTTATAACCCGAAAAATATAATAAAGAAAGAAAATAAAAAATTTTGCTACTCTCAAATGACATGGTCGATTTCGACCCGTGAACCCCTGAAATCGAATAAAATTGCTATTTCATCTAACTTCCTTGTGTTTCAACTATCTGAAAAATATACTGAAAAACTGGCAAAACTATTATTTAACCCTCTAATGGTCCGATGCAGAAAATTAACTTTTTTAATGACATTTTTGTTCCTGAAAATTATTAAAAAATCCCTCACAGCCCCTGCTATCTGGATTTTTATGTACGGAGTACAAAAGCCTGCATACATAACTACAACACAAAATTATTTAAAGCCCAACTAAATGACAGTTTGGTACCTAAATTAACATCTGAAATCAAATATGAAGCTTAGATATTTACAACTAAAGTTGGCTGCTGGTGAATTGCGACCTTTCATCCCCATAATTATGAAACAAATTGTGCTTAAATAGCCAAAATAATATCTAAGCTTTCAAATGAAACCTATTTCAGCCCGGCTCGGTGATTGCTTATGGCCCGAAAAATCAAATGATGGAAGAAAATCAAAAATTTAGCTATTCTCAAATGACATGGTCGATTTCGACCCGTGAACACCTGAAATCGAATAAAATTGCAATTTCATCAAATTTTACTATGTTTCAGCCATATGAAAAATCTACTGCAAAACTGGCAAAACTATTATTTAACCCTCTAATGTTCCGACGCAGAAAATTAACATTTTTAATGAAATTTTTGTTCCTGAAAATTATAAAGAAATCCCTCACAACCCCTGCTATCTGGATTTTTATGTACGGAGTACAAAAGCCTGCATACATAACTACAATACAGGATTATTTAAACTCCAACTAAATGACAGTTTGGTACCTAAATTAACATCTGAAATCAAATATAAAGCTTAGATATTTACAACTAAAGTTGGCTGCTGGTGAATTGCGACCTTTCATCCCCGTAATTATGAAACAAATTGTGATTAAATAGCCAAAATAATATCTAAGCTTTCAAATGAAACTTATTTCAGCCCGGCTCGGTGATTGCTTATAGCCAGAAAAATCAAATAAAGAAAGAAAATCAAAAATGTTGCTACTCAGCAAGTTAATTTTCTCCGTCGGACCATTAGAGGGTTAAATAATAGTTTGGCCAGTTTTTCAGTATATTTTTCAGATAGTTGAAACACAAGAAAATTTGATGAAATAGCAATTTTATTCGATTTCAGGGGTTCACGGGTCGAAATCGACCATGTCATTTGAGAGTAGCTAAATTTTTGATTTTCTTTCTTTATTTGATTTTTCGGGCCGTAAGCAATCACCGAGCCGGGCTGAAATAGGTTTCATTTGAAAGCTTAGATATTATTCTGGCTATCTAAGCACAATTTGTTTCATAATTACGGGGATGAGAGGTCGCAATTCACCAGCAGCCAACTTTAGTTGTAAATATCTAAGCTTCATATTTGATTTCAGATGTTAATTTAGGTACCAAACTGTCATTTAGTTGGGCTTTAAATAATTTTTTGTTGTAGTTATGTTTGCAGGCTTTTGTACTCCGTACATAAAAATCCAGATAGCAGGGGTTGTGAGGGATTTTTTAATAATTTTCAGGAACAAAAATGTCATTAAAAAATTTAATTTTCATCGTCGGACCATTAGAGGGTTAAATAATAGTTTTGCCAGTTTTTCAGTATATTTTTCAGATAGATGAAACACAAGAAAATTTGATGAAATAGCAATTTTATTCGATTTCAGGGGTTCACGGGTCGAAATCGACCATGTCATTTGAGAGTAGCAAAATTTTGATTTTCTTTCATCATTTGATTTTTCGGGCAATAAGCAATCACCGAGCCGGGCTGAAATAAGTTTCATTTGAAAGCCTTGATATTATTTTGGCTATATAAGCACAATTTGTTTCATATTTACGGGGATGAAAGGTCGCAATTAACCAGCAGCCAACTTTAGTTGTAAATATCTAAGCTTTATATTTGATTTCAGATGTTAATTTAGGCACCAAAGTGTCATTTAGTTGGGCTGAGATTGATCATGTATTGTAGTTATGTATGCAGGCTTTAGTACTATTTACATAGAAATCCAAATAGCAGGGGTTGTGTGGTAATTTTTTATGATTTTCAGGAACAAAAAATTAATTAAAAAGTTAATTTTCTCCGTCGGACCATTAGAGGGTTAAATAATAGTTTTGCCAGTTTTTCAGTATATTTTTCAGATAGCTGAAACAAAAGAAAATTAGATGAAATAGCAATTTTATTCGATTTCAGGGGTTCACGGGTCGAAATCGACCATGTCATTTGAGAGTAGCAAAATTTTTGATTTTCTTTCTTTATTTGATTTTTCGGGCTATAAGCAATCACCGAGCCGGGCTGAAATAGGCTTGATTTGAAAGCTTAGATATTATTTTGGCTATTTAAGTACAATTTGTTTCATAATTACGGGGATGAAAGGTCGCAATTCATCAGCAGCCAACTTTAGTTGTAAATATCTAAGCTTCATATTTGATTTCAGATGTTAATTTAGGTACCAAACTGTCATTTAGTTGGGCTGAAATTGATCATGTATTGTAGTTATGTATGCAGGCTTTAGTACTACGTACATAGAAATCCAAATAGCAGGGGTTGTGAGGGGCTTTTTTATAATTTTCAGGAACAAAAATGTCATTAAAAAAGTTAATTTTCTCCGTCGGACCATTAGAGGGTTAAATAATAGTTTTGCCAGTTTTTCAGTATATTTTTCATATAGTTGAAAGACATAAAAGTTAGATGAAATAGCAATTTTATTCGATTTCAGGGGTTCACGGGTCGAAATCGACCATGTCATTTGAGAGTAGCAAAATTTTTGATTTTCTTTCATCATTTCATTTTTCGGGCAATAAGCAATCACCGAGCCGGGCTGAAATAGGTTTCATTTGAAAGCCTTATTATTATTTTAGCTATTTAAGCACAATTTGTTTCATAATTACGGGGATGAAAGGTCGCAATTCACCAGCAGCCAACTTTAGTTGTAAATATCTAAGCTTCATATTTGATTTCAGGTGATAATTTAGGTACCAGTCTGCAATTTAGTTGGACTGAAATTGATCATATATTGTAGTTATGTATACAGGCTTTAGTACTACGTACATAGAAATCCAAATAGCAGGGGTTGTGAGGGGTTTTTTTATAATTTTCAGGAACAAAAATGTCATTAAAAAAGTTAATTTTCTCCGTCGGACCATTAGAGAGCTAAATAATAGTTTTGCTAGTTTCTCAGTATATTTTTCAGATAGCTGAAACAAAAGAAAATTAGATGAAATAGCAATTTTATTCGATTTCAGGGGTTCACGGGTCGAAATCGACCATGTCATTTGAGAGTAGCAAAATTTTTGATTTTCTTTCTTTATTTGATTTTTGGGCTATAAGCAATCACCGAGCCGGGCTGAAATAGGCTTGATTTGAAAGCTTAGATATTATTTTGGCTATTTAAGTACAATTTGTTTCATAATTACGGGGATGAAAGGTCGCAATTCATCAGCAGCCAACTTTAGTTGTAAATATCTAAGCTTCATATTTGATTTCAGATGTTAATTTAGGTACCAAACTGTCATTTAGTTGGGCTGAAATTGATCATGTATTGTAGTTATGTATGCAGGCTTTAATACTACGTACATAGAAATCCAAATAGCAGGGGTTGTGAGGGGTTTTTTTATAATTTTCAGGAACAAAAATGTCATTAAAAAAGTTAATTTTCTCCGTCGGACCATTAGAGGGTTAAATAATAGTTTTGCCAGTTTTTCAGTATATTTTTCAGATAGCTGAAAAACATGAAAGTTAGATAAAATAGCAATTTTATTCGATTTCAGGGGTTCACGGGTCGAAATCGACCGTGTCATTTGAGAGAAGTAAAATTTTGGATTTTCTTTTTTCGTTTGATTTTTCGGGCAATAAGCAATCACCGAGCCGGGCTGAAATAGGTTTCATTTGAAAGCCTTATTATTATTTTAGCTATTTAAGCACAATTTGTTTCATAATTACGGGGATGAAAGGTCGCAATTCACCAGCAGCCAACTTTAGTTGTAAATATCTAAGCTTCATATTTGATTTCAGGTGATAATTTAGGTACCAGTCTGCAATTTAGTTGGACTGAAATTGATCATATATTGTAGTTATGTATACAGGCTTTAGTACTACGTACATAGAAATCCAAATAGCAGGGGTTGTGAGGGGTTTTTTTATAATTTTCAGGAACAAAAATGTCATTAAAAAAGTTAATTTTCTCCGTCGGACCATTAGAGAGCTAAATAATAGTTTTGCTAGTTTTTCAGTATATTTTTCAGATAGCTGAAACAAAAGAAAATTAGATGAAATAGCAATTTTATTCGATTTCAGGGGTTCACGGGTCGAAATCGACCATGTCATTTGAGAGTAGCAAAATTTTTGATTTTCTTTCTTTATTTGATTTTTCGGGCTATAAGCAATCACCGAGCCGGGCTGAAATAGGCTTGATTTGAAAGCTTAGATATTATTTTGGCTATTTAAGTACAATTTGTTTCATAATTACGGGGATGAAAGGTCGCAATTCATCAGCAGCCAACTTTAGTTGTAAATATCTAAGCTTCATATTTGATTTCAGATGTTAATTTAGGTACCAAACTGTCATTTAGTTGGGCTGAAATTGATCATGTATTGTAGTTATGTATGCAGGCTTTAGTACTACGTACATAGAAATCCAAATAGCAGGGGTTGTGAGGGGTTTTTTTATAATTTTCGGGAACAAAAATGTCATTAAAAAAGTTAATTTTCTCCGTCGGACCATTAGAGAGCTAAATAATAGTTTTGCTAGTTTTTCAGTATATTTTTCAGATAGCTGAAAGACATGAAAGTTATATAAAATAGCAATTTTATTCGATTTCAGGGGTTCACGGGTCGAAATCGACCATGTCATTTGAGAGTAGCAAAATTTTGATTTTCTTTCATCATTTGATTTTTCGGGCAATAAGCAATCACCGAGCCGGGCTGAAATAAGTTTCATTTGAAAGCCTTGATATTATTTTGGCTATATAAGCACAATTTGTTTCATATTTACGGGGATGAAAGGTCGCAATTAACCAGCAGCCAACTTTAGTTGTAAATATCTAAGCTTTATATTTGATTTCAGATGTTAATTTAGGCACCAAAGTGTCATTTAGTTGGGCTGAGATTGATCATGTATTGTAGTTATGTATGCAGGCTTTAGTACTATTTACATAGAAATCCAAATAGCAGGGGTTGTGTGGTAATTTTTTATGATTTTCAGGAACAAAAAATTAATTAAAAAGTTAATTTTCTCCGTCGGACCATTAGAGGGTTAAATAATAGTTTTGCCAGTTTTTCAGTATATTTTTCAGATAGCTGAAACAAAAGAAAATTAGATGAAATAGCAATTTTATTCGATTTCAGGGGTTCACGGGTCGAAATCGACCATGTCATTTGAGAGTAGCAAAATTTTTGATTTTCTTTCTTTATTTGATTTTTCGGGCTATAAGCAATCACCGAGCCGGGCTGAAATAGGCTTGATTTGAAAGCTTAGATATTATTTTGGCTATTTAAGTACAATTTGTTTCATAATTACGGGGATGAAAGGTCGCAATTCATCAGCAGCCAACTTTAGTTGTAAATATCTAAGCTTCATATTTGATTTCAGATGTTAATTTAGGTACCAAACTGTCATTTAGTTGGGCTGAAATTGATCATGTATTGTAGTTATGTATGCAGGCTTTAGTACTACGTACATAGAAATCCAAATAGCAGGGGTTGTGAGGGGTTTTTTTATAATTTTCGGGAACAAAAATGTCATTAAAAAAGTTAATTTTCTCCGTCGGACCATTAGAGAGCTAAATAATAGTTTTGCTAGTTTTTCAGTATATTTTTCAGATAGCTGAAAGACATGAAAGTTATATAAAATAGCAATTTTATTCGATTTCAGGGGTTCACGGGTCGAAATCGACCATGTCATTTGAGAGTAGCAAAATTTTGATTTTCTTTCATCATTTGATTTTTCGGGCAATAAGCAATCACCGAGCCGGGCTGAAATAAGTTTCATTTGAAAGCCTTGATATTATTTTGGCTATATAAGCACAATTTGTTTCATATTTACGGGGATGAAAGGTCGCAATTAACCAGCAGCCAACTTTAGTTGTAAATATCTAAGCTTTATATTTGATTTCAGATGTTAATTTAGGCACCAAAGTGTCATTTAGTTGGGCTGAGATTGATCATGTATTGTAGTTATGTATGCAGGCTTTAGTACTATTTACATAGAAATCCAAATAGCAGGGGTTGTGTGGTAATTTTTTATGATTTTCAGGAACAAAAAATTAATTAAAAAGTTAATTTTCTCCGTCGGACCATTAGAGGGTTAAATAATAGTTTTGCCAGTTTTTCAGTATATTTTTCAGATAGCTGAAACAAAAGAAAATTAGATGAAATAGCAATTTTATTCGATTTCAGGGGTTCACGGGTCGAAATCGACCATGTCATTTGAGAGTAGCAAAATTTTTGATTTTCTTTCTTTATTTGATTTTTCGGGCTATAAGCAATCACCGAGCCGGGCTGAAATAGGCTTGATTTGAAAGCTTAGATATTATTTTGGCTATTTAAGTACAATTTGTTTCATAATTACGGGGATGAAAGGTCGCAATTCATCAGCAGCCAACTTTAGTTGTAAATATCTAAGCTTCATATTTGATTTCAGATGTTAATTTAGGTACCAAACTGTCATTTAGTTGGGCTGAAATTGATCATGTATTGTAGTTATGTATGCAGGCTTTAGTACTACGTACATAGAAATCCAAATAGCAGGGGTTGTGAGGGGTTTTTTTATAATTTTCAGGAACAAAAATGTCATTAAAAAAGTTAATTTTCTCCGTCGGACCATTAGAGGGTTAAATAATAGTTTTGCCAGTTTTTCAGTATATTTTTCATATAGTTGAAAGACATAAAAGTTAGATGAAATAGCAATTTTATTCGATTTCAGGGGTTCACGGGTCGAAATCGACCATGTCATTTGAGAGTAGCAAAATTTTTGATTTTCTTTCATCATTTGATTTTTCGGCAATAAGCAATCACCGAGCCGGGCTGAAATAGGTTTCATTTGAAAGCCTTATTATTATTTTAGCTATTTAAGCACAATTTGTTTCATAATTACGGGGATGAAAGGTCGCAATTCACCAGCAGCCAACTTTAGTTGTAAATATCTAAGCTTCATATTTGATTTCAGGTGATAATTTAGGTACCAGTCTGCAATTTAGTTGGACTGAAATTGATCATATATTGTAGTTATGTATACAGGCTTTAGTACTACGTACATAGAAATCCAAATAGCAGGGGTTGTGAGGGGTTTTTTTATAATTTTCAGGAACAAAAATGTCATTAAAAAAGTTAATTTTCTCCGTCGGACCATTAGAGAGCTAAATAATAGTTTTGCTAGTTTCTCAGTATATTTTTCAGATAGCTGAAACAAAAGAAAATTAGATGAAATAGCAATTTTATTCGATTTCAGGGGTTCACGGGTCGAAATCGACCATGTCATTGGAGAGTAGCAAAATTTTTGATTTTCTTTCTTTATTTGATTTTTCGGGCTATAAGCAATCACCGAGCCGGGCTGAAATAGGTTTCATTTGAAAGCTTAGATATTATTTTGGCTATTTAAGTACAATTTGTTTCATAATTACGGGGATGAAAGGTCGCAATTCATCAGCAGCCAACTTTAGTTGTAAATATCTAAGCTTCATATTTGATTTCAGATATTAATTTAGGTACCAAACTGTCATTTAGTTGGGCTGAAATTGATCATGTATTGTAGTTATGTATGCAGGCTTTAGTACTATTTACATAAAAATCCAAATAGCAGGGGTTGTGAGGGATTTTTTTTTAATTTTAAGGAACAAAAATATCATCAAAAAAGTTAATTTTCTCCGTCGGACCATTAGAGGGTTATATAATAGTTCTGCCAGTTTTTCAGTATATTTTTCAGATGGATAAAACATAGAAAAATTCTATGAAATAGCAGTTTTAGTCGATTTCAGGGGTTCACGGGTCGAAATCGACCGTGTCATTTGAGAGAAGTAAAATTTTGGATTTTATTTTTTCGTTTGATTTTTTGGGCTATAAGCAATCATGTAGCCGGGCTAGAATAGGTTTCATTTTAAAGCCTAGATATTAGTTCGACTATTTTAACACAACTTGTTTCATAATTACGGGGATGAAAGGTCGCAATTCACCAGCAGCCAACTTTTCTTGTAAATATCAAAGCTTCTGATTTGATTTCAGGTGATAATTTGGGTACGAATCTGTCATTTAACTGGGTTTAAATTAATTGTGTATTGTAGTTATGTATACAGGCTTTAGTACTACGTACATAGAAATCCAAATAGCAGGGGTTGTGAGGGGTTTTTTTATAATTTTCAGGAACAAAATGTCATTAAAAAAGTTAATTTTCTCCGTCGGACCATTAAAGGGTTAAATAATAGTTTTGCAGTAGATTCTTCAGATGGCTGAAACATAGGAAAATTTGATGAAATTACAATTTTATTCGATTTCAGGGGTTCACGGGTCGAAATCGACCGTGTCATTTGAGAGAAGTAAAATTTTGGATTTTCTTTTTTCGTATGATTTTTTGGGCTATAAGCAATCATTTAGCCGGGCTAGAATAGGTTTCATTTTAAAGCCTAGATATTAGTTCGACTATTTTAACACAACTTGTTTCATAATTACGGGGATGAAAGGTCGCAATTCACCAGCAGCCAACTTTTCTTGTAAATATCAAAGCTTCTGATTTGATTTCAGGTGATAATTTGGGTACGAATCTGTCATTTAACTGGGTTTAAATTAATTGTGTATTGTAGTTATGTATGCAGGCTTTAGTACTACGTACATAGAAATCTAAAAAACCGGGGTGGTGTGGTAATATTTTATCATTTTCAGGAACAAAAATGTAATTAAAAAAGTTAATTTTCTCCGTCGGACCATTAGAGGGTTAAATAATAGTTCTGCCAGTTTTCATTATATTTTTCAGATGGCTTAAAGATAGATAAATTTTAAGAAATAGCAGTTTTTTTCGATTTCAGGGGTTCACGGGTCGAAATCGACCGTGTCATTTGAGAGAAGTAAAATTTTGGATTTTCTTTTTTCGTTTGGTTTTTTGGGCAATAATCAATCATTTAGCCGGGCTGGAATAGGTTTCATTTTAAAGCCTAGATATTAGTTAGGCTATTTAAGTTCAATTTGTTTCATAATTACGGGGATGAAAGGTCGCAATTCACCAGCAGCCAACTTTAGTCGTGAAAATTTTAGTTTCCTAAGTGGTTTCAGATGTTAATTGGGTTCCATGCTGTCGATAAGCCGGACAAAATATGTTTTTTTTTGTAGCTAAATATACAGTCTTTGATATTATTTACATTGAAATCCAAATATCAGGGGGTTGAGTGGTGTTTTTTTTAATGATTTTCAGGAATGAAAATGGCAAAGAAAAAAAAAGTTTCCGTCGGTTCATTACAGGGTTAAATAAATGTTTTGCCAGTTTTCAGAATATTTTTCAGATAGCTTATATATAAGAAAATGCAATGATATAGCAGTCTTACACGAATTCAGGGGTTTACAGGTCGAAATCCACCAAGTCATTTGAGAGTCGTAAAATATTTCGATATTCCCATTTTCGTTTATTTTTTTTCGGCAATAAATAATCGTTAGACCGCGCTGAAATAGGTTTTATTTAAAAGCCTATTATTCGATCTACACGTTTCAGTAAGTTTTGTTGCATATTTAAGAGGAATGAAGGTTGTGATTCTTGTTGTGGCGTTTGGTTGCGATACATGTCTTGATGGGACTTTGTCATTTTAATATTGGTTTTAATTTATGCTTATTGCATTTTTCGAACCATTCGAAATGAATTAGTAGCTGCTTTTATAGAATAAGAGGTCGTAATCGTGTTGGCTGCTAACTTCACAAAAAAAGTCATCTTAATTTAGTCGGATTATTGGCAGCCAAAGTTGGCTGCCAACTTCACACCGGTAAAAATAAAAACGTCGCATCGAGATTTATGTTAATGTTACACCGGTATATCCACTAGACTCTGTTATATTTATCTCCAATATAATATGTTAATACTCACTCAGGTGTGTGAATAAGCATTTCGTTCAATTTAAGACGATTCAAAAGCCAAAAGCGGGGATTAGTCTTGAGGGCCTTTTAAGAAATCCACAGAAATAAAGACATTCCCAACAAATGTTACAGAATGGTGAATTTATTTGCATAATTCAGCAAACCTAAATCCTTTGTCCGCGGCCCGCCGCTGAAATAATAAATTTACTCCATGTTCTACACCCCAAAATGTTCTATCTGAACAAAATTATTTAGCTATTTAAAAGCAGCCTCTTTTGAGGGACGTTTTCACGCAGCTTCAATATAAACTTCTGTTTAATTAGTACGTTTTCACTTTTTAGGATCCTATACCCAAAAAATACCAAGTAAGTAAGTACCTAATAGGGTACGCCCTATTACTAAGCCTACGCTGTCTGTCTGTCCGTCTGCACGGATGGACGTCCTACATTTTAACGCCTGTATCTTTCGAGCCATAAAAGATAGCCAGTTGAAATTTTCACCGAACATAATAATGTTACGGAGTTACTGATGAGAATGATGTTAACTAAGAAATAATTAAGCCAAAAAGTAAAAACCCCATACAACAAACTTTTTTTAAACTTATTTTTGTGTTTACTCAAACGTTAAAAAGGTATTATCGGTACCGGAACAGCAATATTACAATCGTCAAATTTGGCATGATTATAGTACTGTAGGTATACACTCTAATAATAAATAATGGCCATGTGCAATCCGATGACAAATGTATATTCACCACCTAGTTTAGTAACGTCGGGCGCACTTGGTACTTGGATGGGTGACCGACTGGGCGTGGTTGACTTTTTGCAAAAAAATAATATTTTGGGCTGGTACGGAACCTTCAATTCGCGAGCCCGACTTGCACTTGGTCGGTTTATTGAATAGGGTTTTCACGCTCGCCTGTCTGCTCGAGCGTTGTATAGCGTTTACAGTAGCTGGTGTAAATATCGCGCCGAAGTAGCGATGTAAGTAACGTTAACTCTGACACTTCACCCCTATCGCATTGAGTATTCCGATCGTACGCTACCCGGGCGATTCTACCGCGAGCACAATATGTGTAAATTTAGAAAACGTTTTCGGCACATTATTACGTTTAGGGATTTTCAAGAAAATTGCCTTATTACCTTTTTGAGTTCGATTCTGAGCATGGATTTAGTGGGATTGAGAAGCTGTTTGAACAATGTAATATTTGTTTAACTGCGATTTACAACAACATAACTGGTATTTGACAGAATAAAATATATTAGAAAGAACTGCATATTTATACGGTATATTTACCGTGATTGAGTTGTGGATGTAGCTCCCGATATTTCGCCGCAGTTCCATTTACTATGTTCATAGCAAGACTGAACACAGACGATAAGCATAATTATAAAATGTTTACTGCATACTTTTATTAGGTACTAATTGGTGACAAATCTTTATGTAAGTTTTAGCAGTAGCTAAGTTTTAGATAAAATATAAAGTCTAAAAGTCTAAAACTAAAGTCATCGAGATACAATACATAATATAGAGTCACAATCGTGCCAAATAAATGTCCTAACCAAAACTCGGCGCACGCTACAAATTTAGTTAGCCGACTTTATAGTTAGTCACATGGAAACGGCGATCCGACTACAAGTAGTCGGATAAGTAGCCGAGTTACAGCTCTTGAGCTACGATGACATAGCGGAGAACTAACGTTGAATACTTACTATGCAAGCGACATAACGTCAAAATTGGAGTAAAATATGTGGCACTGTGAAGTATATATTAATTAATACAATGTATTATGACACTCGGATGTTTTTTGACTGTTTTGACTGAGAGATTGTGACTCTATAGGAATTTTATCTCAATGATTAAAGTACCTATTTTACTAATAATAACACCGTGTTTTATTAAAATATTATAGTCTTTGTTCATAAATAGTCAACCCTTGGATTACCAAAATATACAGCACTTACACGGAACGGTGGTACTAAGCTGAAAGGAGGTCTTTGTACTTACTTATTATAACAACTTATGCAATCTGGCTAGCCCTGAAATCGCAAAAAATTGCTGTTCCATAGAAAAATTACATTTACACTTAAGAACATGTTTGGAACAGCAGATTTTTTTAAAGATTTGAGGATATGTCGCATAGTAAAAAAAAACTCAATGTCATCTCCTTTCGGCCCAGTGCCACCGGTCTGTGTAACCTTATAGTTGTAGTCTCCTGAAACCTTATTTTTTCGCAAAAATTGGCCCTAATAAATTTTAATGACAAAATGGGGGCAAAATTCTAACTGTTTTCATGAAAAAAACACGCACAAATGTTATTCGACTGGACCTGATAACATCCCCTCGTTTACCGGCGGGAGGAAACGAGTGTATATTTTACCATTGCTCTCTAACATAACACATGTCTTGGTCTCTCTCACTTTTGTGACTTGGTTTGAATAACTATTTAAAAATTCTGGTTTATCTGTTCTGCCTTTGAAATGAATTATTGTAATGAAGAGACACGCACTTTTTATTAGTTTGATACGGGAGCTCCCTGCAATTTAGGATGTGCTATAAGCAGATCATATAAAAACTAAGTTAACTAAGTTGTCCAAGTTGATGGCTATTTCGAAGGCTAATTTCGTTAAGGATGTAAATGCAAAGTGGTCACGTCTCCGTGGCCAATATACCCGCAAGAAAAAGTTCAATCCAAATTGATCTTCCATTTGCAACCCTTAGTGAATATTAAAAGTACGTCGCTTTAAATACGATCTAATGTGAAAACTGTTTTTTCTTGTATATAAAATAATTGAAAAAACACTGAGAACGTCTTCCTCGTCCGAGCTTAATTTAACAAAAGGATAAACTTGCTAGCTTTTTGTGTATGAAGTTGCAGGAAACCGCAATGTTTTGTAAATATGTTTTGATCGATTTTTGGCGGTTTTAAGGCGGTTTGGAGACCCGGTTTTAGAATACCAACTATTTAAGTTTTCTTGTATATTGTTGCAGTGCTGGGGTGCCAGTTTTTGAGTTCAATACAATCATAATGCCATAACAAAATATTATCTATTCATAGCAGAACATGTAAGAACAATCTTCATCGTGATATAAAGCTAACAGCACAATGAAGGCGTATAAAATTGCGATACAAGCTAACACACGCGACTTACAAGCAATAGAGAACATTCATCGAATCATAAAGCAAGCCCAGTCTGCGGGATTCGCGGCACGTACTGAAGCCTGGTATATATTGAACCAACTAAACAGTTGTAAGAATACCTCACCCGGGCGTAGGTAAATTGTTTCGCTTGTTATTTATGTTTCCCAGCTTGCTAATACGTGCGCTGAGTCTGCAATTGGCTAAGTGTTTGCTCCTCGCGCGTCGCAGTTTTTAGTGTTTCGTGGATCATTTTCTTTGCACGTCTTTCTTATGATTTTCCCTGTTATGTTTTTGTTTCGATTTGAGTAGCGTAGTTGGTTTAGCTACGATTTTATCTATTCTGTAGAAAAACACGAGTCATTGTGTAGTCAAGTCAGCCAGTTCGAGTGGTTCAATTTGATCCCAATGACGAAGCAAATACATAGTTGTCGCCATAATATAAGCAGTATTTTTACTGTTTACGTAACCAGACACACAAAAAAGCTAGCAATTATTTTTACAATACCTTTCGTACTGAAGGCAGTGGCGGACTAACTTTCGAAAGCCTAGTGCAACCCCTGGTAGTCGTATTGGGTCCCATGTTGTTTTGCTACCATACACCACCAAGGGCGTCACCAGCCCATGGCCCAGTGGGAGGCAAGTTAATATTATGGAGGATGAGAAAAATATGAATTGTAGGTACAGTCAAGAGCATGAAGCTTTACAGCTTGTAGCGCAAGTCTTTGCCTCTATGGCGATTGTAATAAGAATAGATCTTTGTTTTTTTAGCTGCCCCTCCCTGCCCCCCCTCTTGACGACGCCCTTGTATACCATAGTAAAATGAACGCTAGAGTCGAAGAAAATTGTGCGAGTAAAGCAAGCGCCAATTTTTGATCTTTGAGTAGGTAATAATAAATTATGTACCTGATGGGTCGTACAATTTAACGAAAGTATGAGTTTTTTTTTATACAATTCATTACTCACAGATTTATAGAAAACTCTGGTGACACCCACTCCGGCTCGTTCCTGGTGCAAAGGTTAGCCATAACCATTCAGCGCAGTAATGCTGCGAGTGTTTTGGGCATCTTTGCGCTGAGAACAGTTGGGATGGAACAGAGGGGTTATTTGACTAGTTACTCGTATTTTATTTAGTTTTATGACAAATTTGTTTATGACTAATACGATATTAAGTTTGATGAGGTTATTTTAAAATGAAAAGGCCAGCCTCCCTGATGGTAGAGCACAGGGAGGTCCGCCTTTCCCACCGCAACCTTAGTCCGCCTCTGACTGTATGTAGGTACCTACATTCCTTGGTAATAATGGTCAGGCTGAACTTCGAGACTCACGTTATAAGAAACTCGTGAAAATTGGGGAAGTTGAATATAATTAGGTACCTGCTTCCAGGGGAATTACTTGCGCTCACGCGATTATTTCTTATTATTTTGTAGTTAGACGTAATTAAACGCAGAAATATACCGAAATTATTAACGGATTTGTGATACGCTACCGTAATAAGGTAGTGGTGAAAATAATAAATTATCGTCCATTTTAGGCTTACGAAAAAGGTAAAGAATGGAAATTATAAGGTCAAACACACAAGTCCAAAGATTTCTTGTTGTTTGACTGAGAATGGTTATTTATCGTTGTCGTTTAATAAATTGAATAGAACCAATGAAAATTGATAACATTCACGAACGTACACCCAACTATGCTGGGAGTTTCTTTGCGCGATAGAATCCGAAACGTGGATATTCGCCAAAGAACCAGATTCACCGACATAACTGTTAAAATTTGCAAGTTGAAGTGGCAATGGGTAGGCCACATCGCTCGAGGAACCAATAACCGATGAGGAAGAAAAGTTATTGTGTGGAGACCACGACCTGAAGACGCAGCGTAGGTAGGCCTCCCACTAGATGGACCGATGGCATTGTGAGAGTCGCGGGCATCCAGATGATGCAACAGGTAGGCTGTCGTTCAGTGTGGAGGTTAAAGGGGGAGGCCTATGTTCAGCAGTAGATGTCTTCTGGCTGATGATGATGATGACGAACGTACACTCAAATCTTTAGAATTGTTGCTATTTGGAACACGAGTTGATGTTTTGTATAACACCGTTTACCCAACCAATAAAACAGACGGAGCTAACCATAAAAATAAAACGCCAATAACAGGAGGAATTAAAACGATGAATTGTGAAAATACAACGAATAAACAAAACATCGTCATCACAAATACAGCTCAATCGAATAGAGCTGATTGTTGTGACCTATAAACAACGAGATACCATAGTAGTATGTTCACAACTTGATTAAAAAGTATTTGATTACGAAACGCAAGGTTTTAAACGTAGATTAATATCTGTTTAAAAGGGATGGAATTGAAAGGGTTTGAATATAAAAAAGAAGAAGGGTTTTTAACTTTATTTTCAATCATAGTGTTTGGTTGGAGTGTGATAGCCTCTTTTAGGTTTATTCAGCATTCCAAATGACTTGCACGAATGTACGCATGCCTAGCAACTTAGTTTTCTAGCCTGTTTAATGTCTACTACATTTGATAGACTAAGCCTATTCAAAAGTGTCGTTGTCCTTGTGAAAGAAACAGAGATATCTAGTATTAATTAATGTAATTCCATAGCCAGTTAAAAAACGGAATATCAGAAAATGGTGTAAGAAAATCAATGCTACCTAATAAAAAACACGAATTATGTACAAAAAAATTATAAAACTACTGCACTACTGCTGGTCTACTGGATGGTTGAATGGAGCCATTCCTTTGGCTATACAATTAAGAACAAATATCCTATACTACTATTTATTTTCTCGCAGTCAATGGTACGAAGTAGAGCACATAACTCGTGAAAAAAATCTCGGTCCTTGTATCCCTCACTTCGCTCAGGATTCTCTTCTAGAACCCTTCACTGCTCTCGGGATCCAACTTGGTCCCTCGAATTAAATGTTTTTTTCTTTCACTTTCAGATCTGTTGATTTCTTCAGGATAAAAAGTTGCCAATATATAGGTATGTGTAAACCTAAAGGATTGCAATGTGTAAACCTTTAGGTTTAGGGGTACCTTTATAAGCTACTTCTAAGCCAAATTTTATTCAAACACTGAGTTGAGTGCGGAAAAACACATTTCCATACAAACTTTCACATTTGTAATATTTGTGTGATTGGATAGAAATAAAATGAACAATTAGAAGGATTACTATTTAGAGCAGGGGTGTCCAACAAAATTTTGTGGTGGGCCGGATTTATTAACTTTGTAACTATGGTAGGCCAAGAGATGTTTCGTAACTGAGCAAATCAAGACTAATATAAGTAAAATGGTAGAAAGGGTATAATTATAACCTTTTGGTGGAATTGACAGCAGGTTTCACTTGTAACTGTATGCCAGGCACACTGATATATCATAGATGATATACATATGAATCTCCGTTCTTTACAAAATTACGTCTAAAAAAAGTTAAAAGCTACCCAACTTTTGACTCATTCGCGGGCCGGATTAGGAACTTTAGCGGGCCGCATTGTGGCCCGCGGGCTGTATGTTGGACACCCCTGATTTAGAGTATAGTATTACATAAGGTATCACTTTCTGTTCTTATATAACCAAAACTTCGTCATTATATTTAGGTAGGTATCGTCAATTAAGGCTGTTAATCACATTCCATTGTCGACAAGGCAGAATGCAACGCTCCGAACCATTTTGTAATTTATTTTCAGCAATCTTGCATCGTGCGGTCGCAGTGGATGCCGCAAATTGCTCGGGGTGTTGGGGAACTCGCAAGATGTTCGCTTTGATTTGATTTGGTTAATTTCCTCGTCTCTTCCTTGATTTATAGAATAAATATTTAAATGGTAACAGATGCGTAGATTTAAATAACTATATAGAACACCAAGAGTATCAAACTAGAAGTAATTACCACAGTATTAAGTTTATAAACAATCCCTGAATCCCAATTTTAAGTATAATTTCATGATATTATATTTATAAACATTTTGTTTTTTAGAATTCAATTCACCAATCAAGCCAATCATTGACAACTCGATTGGAGAATTTTCGAATTACATAGAATCATAATATATTCATTGATATACATTGACATACGTAGTATAAGTATGACATCTCTGCATATATTATTATAGGATCTTTATGCAATAGTGTTGGCAATACCTACGACGACGTAAGTATATGAATATACTTCAATGAAGCTCACGGAATCCTCATTTTTGTAAGTTTAGTCAGTTTTAGGTTAGTTTAATTGTTTTTGTGAGGTTGAGTTTTTGAGTTGTTAATTTAGTGTTTTTTATTTTTAGTAGTTTAGTATTTATGTTTTATAATTCAGCCGATTTTATTGAACTCTTATAACATATTCCTTGTAAAAGTGACTTGCCTATAACGTTTAATTTTTTTATGGCCAATAAATATTTCTGATTTCTGATAACGGATGGTATATATAAAGGTAAGTAATATATATAGGTATAACGCGCTTCCATTTATTTATTTATTCTCCGGTTTTAATTTTATTTCTTTATTGTTCTGAATATACTCGTATGTATACTTAATTTACTTCTTCTGTAATAAAAAAATAATTTGGTCAATCCAAATTATGAGATCAGCACTCGACTTTATTTCTACGTCTAAGTACAAAACAAAGCATCAAAAAAATAAGCCTGAGGTGTAATAAATACATATATAGTAAAAACACGTCACACTTATAAAGTATGAATGTTCATAATAAAATCAGAACTACATCAAATTCAATGGGTGCAGAAGTACCAGTAAGAGAAACAGTGGAATACTTTGTTTCCTGTGTTCATCCACCAAATGAAATAACAGAGTTTCGTTTTCCACAACCGCCGCCGCGTACGATTGAAGTGTATCCTACAGTTTTTGCAGATTGGCAACAAGCGCGCTTCGTTGTAGGCTGTTAGTTCACGACTCGAAAAAATAAAATAGAGACAAAATTTTAACCTACTTTTTATTATCTGAAACGTACTAAAGCTAGCTTTTGAATGCTATGTACTAGAATCAAAGGTACTAAAAGCTATACTTAGATTAGGTGACTTTATACCGAAACAGAAAAATTTTGATGCGACAGGTTGGTTATGGAGTAGAAGAGTTTTTGCTTTCCAAAATGGTTTTTTGTATGGAAGATAAGCTAATTTGTGGTGTTTTTTTTACAACAACAAAATTATGAAATCTAAAATGCTTGTAAAATAACTATACCATCTCCATGTACCTACGTGCCACACCCTTATTTTGGTGTTTCGATATCAAGTAACTCAGTAGGTATTCGAGCCAACGGTGCAAGAATTATATTATATTATAATATAATGTATTTAAAATATGCCACAAATGTCTTGTAAATATTATTTATTATCCATAACAAAAACATATTTTTTTTTGTGTTACGATATATCTACACCAATTGTGAACATATTCAATGTTCTTTTCTCTAATGAATAGGCTATATCTTAAAGACACTCCCATCTAAAGAAAAATATATTACACCTATACGGGTAGAAAATTAGGCCATCTATATAAGTGGTTACAGTGGATATAATTATACTATCATATTTTTATGAATACAAAAATCTTAAAAAAAACCCATTAAAAATAATATATTAATATAACATTGCTATTAGCGTGGGTGTGATAATAACTGATATCGGAAATATCTAGGGATATTTTCAGTATCAGTTATTATAAATTACAGGTGGAAAATATGTGCTTTAGTGATTTTTCTTATATTTTTTTTATAATTAATAGGCTTGCGTTTGACCACCATCTCGCCTGATGTTAAGCGATGATGTGGTCTACGTTGGAGCACGCTTGCCTAGAAGGAACCGATTCACTTCTTATTGTAACTCAGGGTTGTAAAGTTTTTCAAAGAATTAAAAGAAAATTCAAAGAATGAATAAAATTTCGTGTAGAGCTCTTTAATACCACTCGATTAAGGGTTGAAAAATGGTGAACATCAAAGCGGTTAGAAATTTAAAATTATGGATCCCTTTTACAAATTATGCAAACGAGCCAGTATCAGCCGGGATGGAACTTTCCTTGTATTAGTTATTGTACTTGGAGGCCAATCTAATAAGAACATTAGGAAAAGAAACCTATACTTAAAATGAATCGAAAGATATCGTAGTTTGGAATTGATTTTAATGTAAGTGTTGGTAACACTTGAGTTTTGTTCTACTATTTAGGCGGTTTTTAGGGTTCCGTAGTATACAAGGCACTCTTATAAGTTCGTTTTAACCTTTGAACAACCTTCTAACTTCTAAAGTTATCAAAATAAGTGCATGAAACCTGCGCAGTTAGCATCGCGGATCGCGGTTACCTTGTAGCTAACTAAAAAGTCGGCGCAATTCGTAGCGTGTGCCGAGTTTTGGTTCGGTCATTTTTTTGGCACGATTGTGACTCATTTATTGTATCTCGATAGCTAAACCATAAAAAGTATATTTTATGTCAGTCATAATGAAAAATAAGATTAGCTTTTTACAACGCTTTTTTATATTTAATTTTTATTAAAAGTGATGATGATGATGTTGCGTAGCTGTCAAAGCAAAACAGCAAACGAGCGGGCGAGCAAACTCGGATCACGCATTTATGATCCGAGCTTAATACCCCAAACTAGTTCAATGGAAAAACTTCAATGTTCTTTCCACACTTAGGTCGATTTCTATTTCTACTAAATACGACTATTTTTTAATCTTACTCCTAATAAATCAAGATGATATGTCTTCATTAGTTATCTTGTATTTTATTGAGCAAAAGACACAAAGCAACGTTATTAGGCGATGGCTCTTCATGTCGATAAAGTGATTAATATCAGGACGACGTTAGGTATGTAATTACACTCATTTATTGTTTAGTATTTGTTTTGTGCCTTTTTAGCCTCTTAATATTCCATCTATTTTATTGATATTAGCTTGACGTAAAAGATTGACTCATTTAGTTACAATCATCTACCCACAGTTTAAGCCGCTATCCTACAGGAAACGTTATATTTTCGGGATACAAAGTAACTCATTTGATCTATATTTTAGCCCAAATCTGTTAAGCTGTTGACTGTGCGGATAAACATACTGAGCGATGGTGGCCGGGCGGTAGCTTGTGCGCTTTACAACTTGACGGCACCTTATTTGATCCTTGGCCCTCCACCGATTGCTTATGTAGTACCTACTTATATAAATTATGTGCAGTTTTGATGCCATCGCTCAACAATGGTGAAGGAAAACATCACGAGGAAACCTTTAAACTGAAAGGAAGCTTTTGTCCTGAAAAGTTCATAGACATGATATTCATAGAGATTCTCTCAGAGAAGGCCTGTGTCCCAGAACTGGGAACATGATAGGCTAATGATGGCGTAGAACATTTATACACACTCACACAAGTAATTTCGCCCTTATAATAGTAGTGTGATGGTATAGCTAGTAGAGATGGGAGACTTTTGCCTAGTAATAAGACTCCAAAAATAACTGTTTATAAATTGTAAATATGTATATAAGTAGGTAATATATGTATTAATAATTTCGTTGATTGTTCTGTTATGCTCATTGCTTTGAAGTTATTTAAATATTATTTTCTACTTTTTAGTTTTAGTTTGTAAATGAAGGTATAATCATGAAGTCGGTTCTTTTTTTTCCAAAAATTATCTTTATTCTTCTTCCTCTCGATGTTTTCCTTCACCAAAAAGCTAGTGGTATGAAAATTTCAGTACCTACCATTGAAAAAGAATAATTTTAATTCGTAATTTGTTCCTTCAACTTAGTACTTGTTAGTCACAAAGAAGGTAACAAATAGACTAGACAAAGGATAAGTTCACATTTAAAATGACTAAAATAATGTTTGAATAACTTTTCATTAATATTGGCACTGAGCGCCATCTGTACATTTTCATTCACACTTTGTGCGAATGTAGTCAACTGCTAATGAAATTGAAGGTTAGAAATAACATTCGCGCATGCACAGAAATAAACAACTCTGTGCGCGCATTAAATCCTTCTGCGTCATACAGCGCTACAGAGTCTTGCTACTAGGTGTCACTCTTTGAAATTTGTTTTTTTTTTCCAAAATTGCTACTGTTAAATAAATAATGGTCAATTTGGGTACAGAAGACATAATAGAAAAATAAGGATCCAATTAAGAACCTTCGTCCTTTTTTGAAGTCTGTTAAAAATAAGGCAGTTTTTAACCAAACCTCAGATTAGTCAGAACCTTTACAAAATCGGGCAGTGGTGTCCATCCTGTCCGTCCGGAACTCCGGATGTCACACAGCATCATAACTTCTAGGTTTATAAGTAGGTAATCAATGTAAGTACCTACCTACGTGAAAATCCTACATGGACGTCCTACGCTGTGGTTACCGGTCCGTGGTCTCCATTCGAGAACCTCTTCTGTCAGTATGCCCTGCCCACTGCCTTTTCAACTTGCTAATCCGGCAAATGCTCGGAATATTTCCCTTATTACCAATTACTCATTTCACCTATTTAAAAATAATAATTTATATATAGGCTTGCGCTTGGCCGCCAACTCGCCTGTGCGGTCTACGATGGAGCACGCATAAACATCTAACATAGTCTATATGAATAAAAATTGCATCAAACACCCACATTGTATATGCAAATAAAGGAAATATTGTATTGTTCACACCTATTAATACACAAAAATAATATGAAAATCGATAAACTTTAACAAATTTGTAAAATATGAAAATAAAACACTTGCACCACAGTTTTGTTTCGTAAATTATTAGAATTCTCTTCATTGGATTTTTTGTGATTTATTAAATAGATACGTATAGCAATTATGCATTCAAAAATAAAAAATAAAATGGTTTTCATAATTTTTCATTGTAGCGGGAAAATACTAAAGTATACATAATATCTTTCAATCCACGGCCTTCAGCATTTGTTTGAAATATTTGAGCTTTACAATTTTAATTCATAAGATCTTTATTTATTTTGAGGTAAAATAAATCCAGCCAAGTGCGAGTCGGGGTCGCGCACTGAGGGTTCCTTACCACCACATAACTTGTTAGCTACTAAGGTACAAAAAATATTGCAAAAAGACAACATCCCATCAACGCCAAGGCGGTCACCCATCCAAGTACCGCCCGCGCCCGACTTTGCTAACTTCGGTGATCGCACAAGAACCGGTGGTGAACAGAAATTGGTCACCGACTTGCACTTTGCCATTTAACATTTTTTGTCTTTAGTCTTTAGACTGCGTGCTGTAATCATGCCAAGTTTGACGCTTGTACGTATTACCGCTTTTACATTAAAGCAAACAGAAAAATACGAAAAAAAACGTTTGTTGTATGGGGGGCCTCTCTTTCGTTTTAACTTTTTGACTTTTTTATTATTTCTTAGTTAATTCGCCGTAATATTACATATTCTGTATACATTTCAACTAGCTATCTATTACGGTTCGAAAGATACAGCCGTTTAAAGGTAGGACGGACAAACAGACAGCGTAGGCATAATAATAGGTCCCATTTTTACCCTTTGGGAACGGAACCCTAAAAATCATCAAAACTAAACCCGTTATTTATGGTAACTTTATATGATAATAGCAACAAGTCGTAGCTTATTTACATCTCAAGATAACTGTTGTATTATTGTAGTATACATATTTAATGTCTTTGTTATCCCATTAAATTCACAGTTTTATGGTAAATACAAGTAATATTCACCTGATATCTGATTAAGTATAGAAATAAAAACATGTAACTTGAAACCAAACATATCACACAAAAACCAAGGATTATTCTTAGAATTTAATTTCCATATACTCGTACTAATGAGGAAAATATATTGTGGATAATATTTTCATAATTGTTTATTATTGTCTATTTTTAAAATTGTACTATGGTGAGACATTTTTTTATAGAATAAGTGGCAAACAATCTGCGGGCCAGCTGATGGTAAGACATGTATATTTGTCAAAGGGTGAGATGGGATGATCAAAGTACCCATGACCATAGACGAAGAGGTTCGTCTATGCCATGACGTATACGATACGCAAGCTTACGCGAATAATAGGTATTATATTGAATCACAGTTTTTTTCCCACACAAAACATATCCTCCTCAATCCATGCTAATACTTAACTAATAAACAAAATTTATGCTAGCCGCATAATTCAGGTATTGCCCGCGATCCCACAGGCATGCTGACGACAAAGGGGTTGCGCGTGAGCAAATGCGGCCTATTAAATAATTATTCGAAATTTGTTTTAAAAAAAATCATAACATAGCGAATAATAATTTCTTCCTGCCCACTTTTCCATCGGATGACTAGGACGGACACGAAACAGGGACCGAACGAAGAGCTTTGATTCCACTTTTACTGTGAAAATCGCTAGACTGTCGAATGACCTACCTGAGTTGGTTGTTCCCCGATAGTTACAATCTGGGTGTCTGCAAGTCGCTTCGGTTTCTTCTAGGCAAGCGCGCTCCATCGTAGACCGTGCTTTATTATAGACCACATCATCGTTTAACATCAGACAAGGTGATAGTAAAGCGCAAGTCCATTTTAAATTACATAAATTGGCGGAGTAATCGCGTAACAAACATACAAAAAAAAACAATAACATACAGTCGAATTGATAACCTCCTCCTTTTTGAAGTTGGTTAAAAATGGCTATACTGGGTTACGCAGAAAGGGCGCACTGAGCCGAAAGGGGCCCATAGTACCCATCGTTAAATTTATTAGATTATTATTTAGACCGTAGAGTAATGGCTGCCAGAGTAATGGGTGTGCAAATAAGTTAGTAATATAGACTTAGTATATAGCGATAAAATATAAGAATATTTTTAGTAGGTAAGTATACAGGGTACCCATCATTATGAACAACTTTGAGTATGGGACCAACACTCAAATCGCGAAAATAAAATCAGCTGTTCCATAGAAATCGTTAACTCACACTCGACAAAATGTATGAAACAGCTTAAATATTTTGTTCGTGATTTCAAGTTTGGTCCCACAGTCAAAGTTGTTCATAATGATGGGTACTATCATAGATAAATAGGTCCATAAGGGATAAGGGTCCATAGTGGACCCTTTTCGGCACGGTGCTACCTCGTAGTCAATCAAACTGATTTGACGAATAGGAGATCTTTCCTCGTGGTCAAACTTGATGGATATTGCATCTTTTTATATTGCACGCTGTATGCATGCAGTTTATGTATGTACAGATTTTACAGTCATAAAAAATACAATTTTATTAGAATACCTTTTTGTCGTTACCCTGTATACCTACCTACTAAATATTCTTCTATCGCTATTACTAAGTCTATAATACTAACTTATTTGCACATCGATCGATGGCAGCCATCACTCTACAATCTATTTACATTATACATATACATACACCTACCATAATACATAATACATTACCACATACATACATTACCATTATACATATACCTACTTAATTTGTAAAATATATTAGCACACATGTGTAAGTTTGATTTTCTCTATATAATGTCCATCTTCATTAAATTATCACATCTCTAAGTGTCCAGTTCCATTTCACCACCGGCATCGTAGAGCAAATAAATATACAATTAATATTGTATATTTTATTGTGTATTTGTATTTAATGGTACTAAGGTATATCACACGTTTGTGTATAATCATCTGATATTTAAAAAAATATAAGGTTTTGTGTGTGAACTTATGTAACCATTTACAGATGGCATCTGTACTAAACTATGAACTACGATGACGCAGGGTGACGTTGAAGCATGACGGCTTGGAAATTGTATAATTTTTATCTTCTTCTCTTATCTATACTAATATTATAAAGAGGAAAGATTTGATTGTTTGTTTGTTTGCATTGAATAGGCTCCGAAACTACTGAACCAATTTGAAAAATTCTTTCACTGTTACACTATCCTGCTACACTATCCTCGGTTAGCATAGGCTTTATTATATTGAAAAAAAAAAATGGGATCCTTACTAAAACTCCAATAATGAAACCAAAGGTGTAAAAAATAAGATTTGTAATTTTGACTTTGCGTGTTTGACAGTTCTAAGACAGGACAACGTCTGTCAGGTCTGCTAGTATAATTATAAAAGGCGATGTGCGTGTGTATGTATGTCTGTATGTTTCCTTTTAAATTGATAATTATATTATATAGCAAATGTTGTAAGTCATTATATGCTACATCATAAGCACATTGTCGTCCTTTTTAATGTTGCGTTTGTCTTTTTAAGTAATATGATAGAAAAAGTGCTGAACATAGGCATCCCCCTTTTCCGAGTTGGATTTTTCGGTCGGTTTCTTTGTCTAAGTTGGAACTACCTACCCTGGACAATCTGTCTAAGATAGGTATTATTATTATAATCATTACATCCTTTGCTGAAATAGGTGTCCTCCATCGATCTCCAAAAGGGTCGGTTGGAAGCGGCCTGCATCCAGCGTTTCCCTGAGATCTCTTTTAGGTCGTCTGTCCATCTTGTGGGTGGACGTCCTACGCTGTGTTTACCGGTCCGTGGTCTCCATTAGAAAAACTTTTGGTCCCAACGGTCATCGGTTCTGCGTGCTATGTGCCCTGCCCACTGCCACTTCTACTTGCTAATCCGGTGGGCTATGTCGGTGTCAGTAACTTTCGTTCGTCTAAGATAGATAGGTATTATACTGGTCAATAATTTCAAGAGTTTCGTTCCCAACCACTACATGCAGAGGTACAATTTAGATGTAGGTTGGATATAATTTTTGTCTTGTCCATGTTCATTTTAAGATCCGCACCTGTTGGGAAACGCTACTGAGGTCGCTGAGCATAGTATAGAATAAGTAATACTCAACTTGAAACTTTAAAACTTTAAAGTAAGTTTAAAACTACTTCGTGTTTTTTGTTTGTTTTCTTTTGTGTTTGTACTTTATTTTTACGAACTTTTTCCTTTTTTATACTTTTTCATGAATCCTTTTTTCTATGTAAAAATATATCTATGTTAAAACAACGAGCAGTGCACCACTTCGCTTAGTATCCTACAGGAACCATACATTTGCTTGGATAAAAAGTTGCCCATGACTAAATCCAGGGTATCAGCTATCTCCATTACACTTTTCATCCAAATCTGTGCTGCGGTTATGGATTTGAGGGAGAACAACTATACTTACATTCAATCACACGGACATACAGACTTTCGCATTTTAAATAATTATGTGTGATTTAAAATTCATGCTTATGCAAACACACCCACATCACATGTGATAACTTTTAGGCATTATACAAAAATAATCCAATCCTCTAACAACACCTGCAAAGTGGTTAAATGCAAATAAATGTTGATTAATGAGGTACAAAAGCATGTCTAAACGGAAAAATATCTATTTTCGAAGTGTTAGTGTTATTTGTTGTTTAACCTTATTATTATAATCGTGGTGACAATGAACCCTAATTAACATATTCGGTTTATCGATTATCATTTTTGTGCATGAGTTCTGAATAGGTCATTAATATAGGAAGGTACAATTAATTATTTCACATTAGGTTTTAAGACAACGAAATAAACATTTACCTTAAGAAGCATATCAGTATGATAATGAAACAGTATTTATACACAGAACTAAAGTAGGTCCACTTTTCGACTTTTTTTATATCCTCCAAATTCCTTTTTAGGGTTCTGTACCTAAAAGGTAAAAACGGGACCCTATTTCTTTGTATGTGTGTGTCTGTCTGTCCGTCTGTCCTACCTGTATATAGATAGCCAGTTAAAAAAATTCACAGAATATGTAATGTTACGGCGTAATACCTGTGGTAATACGTAATAAAAAAATACGCAAAAAGTAAAAAAATTATGGGGCCACCCAGACAACAAACATTTTTAAACGTATTTTTTTATTAGCTCTAATGTAAAAACGGTAATACGTACAAGCGTCAAACTTGCCATGATTATAGGACACACTCTAAAGTATAACAACAAATAAAAATTAATGGCCAAGTGCGAGTCGGTGTCAAATTTCTGTTCAGCACCGTTTCTCATACGATCACCGAAGTGAAGCAACGTCGGGCGCGGCCGGTACTTGGATGGGTGACTGCCTGGGCGTTGATGTGAAGTTGTCTTTTTGCAAAAAAAATTGTACTTTCGTAGCTAACAAGCTATATATGTGGTAGTACGGAACCCTCAGTGCGCAAGCCCGACTCGCACTGGGCCGGTTTTATTATTGCACCTTAACAAAATTGATTGACCGAAAAAGGATACACACTTTACCTATGTTATTATCAGATCTGATAATTTGTGTAGTTATTTGTCGCCAGAGGCCAGGTGTCGCAGTTTTGTTTGCTTAATTTTCTTATGGCAGTGAAGATTGTAAGTTTTTCTTCTATCAAAGGCGAGTGTTAATCGGAAGGTGTTGGTTTTAACACATACGAAGCTTGTTTAATGTTTTATTTGGGTGTCCGCCACTTGCCGGCAGAGGTCAGGGACACCGGGCTGCCACTTGATATGCCACCGATCGATACTGAACCTTAGCAATGGCATACAATTATTTATTATGCGAACTACTAGTCTATGGAATGCGCTGCCTGAATGGGTGTTTCCCGATAGTTACAATCTGAGTGTCTTCAAGTCACGAGTGAATCGGTTTCTTCTAGGCAAGCGTGCTCCACCAAAGACCGCATCATCGCTTAACATTAGGCGAGTTGGCGGTCAAACGCAAGCCTATAAAAAAGACTAAATGCCGTAATTTCTAATGAAACTCCCTGCCGTCCTCCTTGTTTCCTGAGAACTACTTACAATCTAGGCTTTTTCAAGTGAATATATTTCTTGTAGATTAACGTGGTCCATCCTTGGCCACTTCATCGCTTACCATCAGGCGAGTTGGTGGACAAACCTAGATCTATTCCAAATATTTTAAAAAATGCTGTCTACGAATTGCTGTCTGGCAATTAATAATATTATTACCTACACTTTGATGACACATGTGTGTGCTATATCTACTTTCAATATATTTTGCAACTTATAATAATTGATTGAGTATATTAAAGTTAATCATCTATTAAAGACAACTAGCCATTTATCATAAAGTCCGCAGGTGGTTGACTCGCACCTTGTGATAGAGTTGATTAAATGTATATTGACTACCTTTTTTCATTTAATTTTGTTTTAAAGATCAAACCATCAGATCGTCTGAGGTTGTTTAATCCAATAAAAAGCTAACATCTTGAACGCATAAACCACCGCCCAAGGCCTTCAACCTTTTGTAGGTTTGTATTTAATTTAAGTATAAGTATTCAGTTTAATTTTATTTTATTTAACTGTAGAAAATCGAACAATTTATTATGTTTTGGCACATGAGGAAATTTTTGCATTTACCCGATTTGAATCTTGACGGTAACTTTACAAGTTTAAACGATATTTAAATATTTACTTTAAATCTCAATGCTATAGCACATGCATTATGTAAGTAAATAAGCGCTATGTGCTCGTTAGTTAGATGGATTACATAACATTTTATCTGAACTCGACCTAACATTGATACTACTTTAGATCGTAAAAGTAAATAAATTGACACCACGCGCATCTTCCAAAGACGGCCATGATACTGTAACACTTCAATGAAACTCAAAACAAAAAGCTAAAATTTATTTGTACCTACATTAAAACCTAATTATAGCGGTCAGTTACTTTGTATGCTTAAATGACGTCACACTCTAATGCCACATTTCATGAAATCCCGCATGTTTTTTCAAATGAGCCAAGTTTGAAAAACTTATAAATACCATAGTCGTCACAAACAAAAAAAAAACCGGACAAGTACGAGTAGGACTCGTGCTCTGAGGGTTCCGTTAGACGGAAATTTCAGAGCACGAGACCAAAAAAAAAACGAACTGAAGTTAAAATATTGAAAGACAAACTTAAGTTTGTAGTTTTTTTTTTCTGGGCAAGTGCCTTTAATAACTAAACAAAATACAAGCTAAAACTAACACTACAAATACAGTTAGACTGCCCATAGACCGTTGAAGGTCTAAAGACAATCCAAATACTCAAGCCCACTACCAGTTGGCAGCGTACCCAACATGCTGGCGGCATTACCACGTTGAATGGCAATGCTAATGCGTTGAGCCAGAAACACGCCAGCATTTTGGTCACGCGTCGCATTAACCAGGCACTCTGAAAGATTTTTGAAAATGAGGTGAGCTCTCGGTCACCAAGGGCCCAATGTCTCGACCCCAAACGCCTCAAATATGTAACCACTGCCGAGGTTAGCATATTTGCGACGCTTGTGCTGCTCTGCCGAATTAGCAGCCGCGCCAGCCCTACCCTGTGTCTCAGGAAGATGTGACGGCGCCAAAGTATCGACACAAGTTGCGTCCCATACAAGGGGCCGCCCCAACCTCCAGGGCACAAGTGTCATACCGTCAGGCCTCTTTCCATCGTCACTCGCAAGGAACAGCTGCGACATTGGCGGTGGAAAGTGCCCTGCGTATGATGTCGTTCAGGCTAGCGTGTCGGCCAATACGACCAGCGCTTCTCGAGCAAGAGAGACCATGGTGACCGAGCTGGTCAACAGCAGTACCACACTGACAGCGATGGACCTCACAGCACCTTGCACCCAAACGTAAGCTGACAGCTAGACGAAATGCGGTTGGATCTAAAAGACTACCTGTGTTAAAAGAGGGCATGGCTTGCAACCAAAGTCCCGATTCCCAAACAGAGACAGCAAGAATACGAGCGCGATCTGCAATACTAGGACACGTATCTAGTAGCGATTTCCGTGCTAGTTCGCAGATCGGCCGATCCCACAGTCTCTGGGAAGACAACTTTGAAGTTTGTAGTTGACAATAAGGTTCTTCCATACATCCCTGCAAACGCCTATCATCGCCTGCAAAGGTGTTTGAGAACATAATACACAAGTACATTTATGCTCAGGTGGATAAATACCTTTGCAATGCGCAGCACGGCTTTAGACGTAAGAGGTCTGTTGATACTAACTTGCTGGCTATCACTGATTTTATCTCTTCGAAATTGGACCGTGGATCCCAGGTAGATGTGCTTTACTTTGACTTCCGGAAGGCGTTTGATAGGGTCAATAACGACATCCTGTTGGCAAAACTCAGTGCCATAGGCTTTACCCCGCAACTGCTTCGGCTCCTTGCGGACTATCTTCGCGACCGCCAGCAGTTTGTCCGACTCGGGTTGTATGAGTCTAGAGCCTATCACACGCGTTCCGGAGTAAGCCAGGGCTCAATACTTGGGCCATTATTGTTTTTGTTAATGGTGAACGATATCCCCGCTGTCCTAAAATACGCACAGTGCTTACTTTATGCTGATGACCTTAAGCTCTTCATTGAGGTCCAGTCTTATTCTGATTGCCTTGCCTTACAGCGAGATATTGATGCAATTGTACAATGGTGTCAGGTAAATGAGATGGAGTTTAATGCCTCTAAATGCTGTGCAGTGACTTTTGGTCGAGTGAGGCATCCAATCAGTTGCGACTACAAAATAAATGGTAGTTCCATAACTCGCTCTACTATCATCAAAGACTTGGGTGTTACATTCGACCAAAAGTTAACATTTCACGACCACATTAGCACACTAGCAAAAGAGTCATTCAGGCGGTTAGGTTTCATACTCCGGAATTCCAAGGACTTCCATAATCCACACGTCATAAAGTTGATTTTTGGAGCTTTGGTACGTAGTAAGCTGGAGAGTTCTATGTGTGTATGGAATCCCCATGAGAAAAAATACATACTCCAACTTGAGAAGGTACAAAAGGCATTTCTTAGGTATTTGTATAAGCGTGTTCACGGATATTATCCTTTTATGTATCCTACAGATTTTTTACTCGGTTGTCTAGGCTACAATTCGTTGAAGGTTAGGCGTGAAAAAAACCAGCTAACTGTAATGTGCAGAATCCTGCGAGGGGATATTGACGCGCCTAATCTTCTCGATAAGTTATGTGGATTCTATGTGCCTGACAACTATTATTCCTGTAGATACCACAAACTGTTTGCCGAGTCTCGTTGCCGTACAGTAGCTCGCTCCCAGTCTCCTATTCCGCGTACTCTCACCGCGCTCAACGCTCTCTTGAGACACAACCCTGTGTGCGATGTGTTTGTGGACAGGTGGTCGGACTTAATGTCGGTATGCTTGACGTATTGTGAGAAGAACACATGATAAACGTGTTTATTTTATGTTTAAATTTAGATTTTAAGGACTTGATAAAATGAAATGTTTTTAGATATTTAAGAATTATTGACATGTAATTTTTAATTTTCTATCTTGATAGATGTAACTATAATTAATTGATGCAATTGGCTTAATGCCGTTTGAATTAATAATTAATAAATAAATAAATAAATAAATAAATAAATCCCAACTACAAAATGTAAGTTTGTAATAGCAAAATAATTATTTTTAAATGAATATACCTTCAAATTTATAACTTTCGGATTTATTCCTATATATGTGCTATGAGACCTTGCTTGCCTCTTGCCAAATTTCATGATTCTAGGTCAACGGGAAGTACCCTATAGGTTTTGATTCCGCTGTGAAATTGCAAAATATACGACATAAAGGATCCCTAAGAGCGCGAGAACAAAAAAAAAACTAACTGAAGTTAAAATATTGAAAGACAAACTTAAGTTTGTAGTTGATAATACGGTTCTTCCATACATTCCAACTACAAAATGTAAGTTTGTAATAGCAAAATAATCATTTTTAAATGATATACCTTCATATTTATAACTTTCGGATTTATTCCTATATATGTGCTATGAGACCTTGCTTTTTGCCAAATTTCATGATTCTAGGTCAACGGGAAATACCCTATAGGTTTTGGTTCCCCTGTGAAATCGCAAAATATGCGACATAAACGTTCATATCTTTTGATTGCGTTGACTTAAAACTTTTATTTTTTTACAGCCGAAAGAAACCGTAAACCCAAGTATTTAGTATAAATTTCAACTTGCTACCTTTACGCGTTCTTGAGAAAAAGGGTCTTGACAGACGGACAGACAGACAGACGGACAACGAAGTGATCCTATAAGGGTTCCGTTTTTTCCTTTTGAGGTACGGAACCCTAAAAAGACACAAAAAGTAAACTAAAAATATTTAATTTTGACCCTTTTTCCTTGCAGTAAGTATTTTTAATAATGGTGAATATAGTGATGGGTATATACACATATATTTCTGTACCAAAAATATATTTACTTTTGTGGTAGCTGGTGACAAAAATTCAGTTACAAACGTGGACGAAAAGTGTTAATTTATTGTGTTTTTTATCAAAACGTCATAATAAAACCAACCCCTAATCGCTACCTTGAATTAGCAATATTCTTTCTTAGCGGATGTCTACATCGTATAAACATGTGTTGTGTACTGAATGTTAGGTTTTAGGCCATTAATTTTCTGAAATGAAAAAAAAAAAAAACGACTGCGTTTCAGTAAATAGTAGGTAAATAATTTAAAAGTAACAACGGCGCGTTTCGTACCTATCTATACCTACTTACTCGTAGTAGATACAGATCTCTTTCCATACCGCTTTGTCTCGTAACTACTACATATTTCATAGTAGTGCTATATATTTTTGAAATCTGTTAAGTAAGGTCTACATAATGGTGGTAATATTGACCTATTTAGCAAAGTTTACTTGCAATTTTTTTCCTATACCTAGTTTTTTTTCGGAGACGCCATCTTAAATTATTGTACCCTAAAAATCAAATGACATCTCACATGTTCATCATCGAAATCCATTAAACCCACTAAACCACCCACTAATTGGCTTCCCATTTTTTTTTTTTTTTTTTTTTTTAACGCTGATAAGTCCGCGTTTGACCACCAACTCGCCTGTTGGTAAGCGACGATGTGGTCGAAGATGAAGCACGCAGACTTAGAAGATACCTATTCACTCTGGCCTTGAAAAGGCCCAGGTTATATCTCTCAGGAAACAAGGAAGCTGGCAGGTTGTTCCAAACTTTGGCCGTACGGATTAGAAACGTAGAATCGAAACGTTTGGTACGTATCCAAGGAAAATCCACAATGTATGGGTGGTAGTGGGCCGTTTTCCTACTTGTCCTGTAGTAGAAAGGGGATGGCAGGATAAGGTCATGTAGCTCTGATGCACATTCTCCAAAATGAATCCTGTAGAAAATTGACAGACTCGCTACTTTACGGCGGTGTTCTAGACTGAGAAGTTTCTTAGCCACTAACTTCTCATCGCCTATAAGACGAACAGCACGCCGGTCTACCGATTCAAGAGCTTCGAGCTGGTATTTGGCTGAGCCGTCCCAAAGATGACAGCAGTATTCCAAACACGATCGGACTTGAGCTTGATACAGAGTAAGCAACTGCCCCGGTGTGAAATACCGCCTAACCTTACTCAGGACGCCCAGCTTTTTACCAGCTAATTTAGCCTTTGACTCTAGGTAGGTGCCGTAGTTGAGGGTCGGTGTAAGAGACAACCCTAGGAGTTCCAGGTGATCTGCCAAAGGTACAGGAACATTCTGAAACAGTGGAGATAGCGTGAATGGACACTTTTTTGCGGAGAAAAGACAAGCTTGGGTTTTGTTGGCGTTGAATTTGACGAGGTTTTCGTCACCCCAATTTGATACGGTCGTCAGGGTCTGATTCATTCGCTCAACCATGTCTTTTCTCAACGCTTGGATTTCAGCCTTTCCGGCCCTGGGATTGGATATGTACTTCTCTACAACTGTGCTATCATCTGCGTACCCAAAGATACCGGGTATAAGCAGATCGTTGATATGAAGCAGAAATAGAGTTGCAGAAAGTACCGACCCCTGAGGTACCCCGGCATTAATAGCCATTTGATCAGACGAGCAGCCGTCAACGACAACTCGAATAGATCGTTCCCTCAGGAAGTCTGCGATCCAGGTACATAGGCCAGCAGGTAGCCCGTATGAAGGAAGCTTGTTTATCAGGCTTTCGTGCCAGACCCTGTCGAAGGCTTTCGAAATATCGAGGGACACAGCCAAGGCTTCGCCGTGCCTCTCAATGGCCTCGCTCAATATGTGGGTGGCATACACAAGAAGATCCCCAGTCGAACGGTTTCGGCGAAAGCCATATTGACGATCGCTGAGGAGACAGTTGTCTTCAAGGTATGCCATGAGCCTCCTATTCAGAACACGTTCCATCGTTTTACAAAGGATGGAGGTGACTGATATAGGTCTATAGTTGTTAGGGTCGGCACGGCTACCTTTTTTGGGAACCGGTTGCACGTTCGCAAGCTTCCAACACAATGGAACTACCCCTGCACGCAAGGAAAGACGAAATAATCGTGTCAAAACTGAAGACAGTTCGGGTGCACAGTTCCTCAACACTATTGCTGGTATTCCGTCAGGGCCACTTGCTTTATTCACGTCTAAATCTCGGAGCGTTTTGAGCACCTCTTTTTGGTTGATGCGGAAGTCGCTCATGGTAGCATCGCATCGAGGCACTGCAGGTGGTATTTCGCTTGAGGTATTGAGGCGTGAACTATCTGCGAAGAGGTTTGCAAATAAGTTTGCCTTCTCTTCAGCAGTGTGAGCAAGTGATCCATCAGGTTTCAATAGAGGAGGCAGTGAGGGGCGACAGAAATTAGACTCAACTGACTTAGCCAGGGACCAGAATGCCTTGCTACCGGCTGGGTATGCAGCTAGCTTGGCTCCTACACGGCTAATATGGTCGAATCGAGCCCTTCGTATCGCCTTTTTACTGGACTTAGCGGCTTTGTTATAAGCTTTCTTCTTTTCAGGCATATCCCTAGACTTGCGCTTTCGAGCGTTAACCCAGGCTAAGTATGCCTCGTGCTTAAGCGATTCTGCTTTATCACATGCGGCATTGAACCATGGGCTAGCTTTGCCGGAAGGTTTAGCGTCCGAGTATGGAATAAAGTACTCCATCGCTCGACTCAACACTTCCACACCCATCGCTCTTCCATTGTATATTTTAGTGTAAAATGCTGTTGGTTTTCTAATAAATAAATAAACCGTTTAGGATGTAGGACGTGCCAAAGAAACATCATACATCCATACATACACTAGAAAAATATAACCCTCCTTCTTGCGCTGTCGGTTAAAAGTACCGTTGTCCACCTACCTAATATTTACTATTGGCAGTTTGAGAGGCAACCCGTTTGAGACGCGTTAATATGGATAGCAACAGCGAAAACCGATTATTTACCTAGTTATATAATATAATCCAAGAATATACACTCAAGTTATTAAAAATATCAAAATTTTAAATAAATATATACATAATGCATGGCACAAGTGTTCGAAAAGAAAGTCGCTATTGTTAATAAGATATTATTCAGTATACAACACTTCATTATACTGGGAACAGAGGTTTCTTTAATCACTGTGTCAAAACCGTAAAAATCCAATTCAATTTCATAAAGACAATACGGAACAGAAGTAGCTGAAAAATTGGGGTACAATGGATCCTTTCAAAAATTCTGCTTTATGATGTATTGTTTTATCATTTTTACAGTTGCCTTTCCTGCGCGAGTACGGCCTAATAAGTGGGGTATAGTTAATTTTAATGTGGTATGGCCATCGATTGTTTGAATATTGCAAAAATAGAAAATGACAAAAGAAACCACGTAATAAATAATGAATGAAAAAATGTAGTCACTTTGAAGTAAACTATGATGTCATCAAAGATTTAACAGATTTAATAAGTTTTGTCATGCATAAGTGTTTTAATTTTTTTAAGTCAACTCTTAGTTTTTTCCCTACAACGTATTTGTTTAGTTCTATATTAGATTAATTAACTTTTAGATGCTACAATCGTTCAGAACAATGTTGATAGCTACTACTATACTATGCTATATTTTTCCTGGACAGTTAATTACTTATTGTGCTAAAGATAATTAATAACGAGCTGTAAAGTTTGTTGACGTATCTAGCGTTGACTTGAAAGATTTACAGGCATGTTCTCAAACAAAATAAAACATATTGGTTGTAGAGGTTTAATAGTCGTATTTACTCACAGCTATAACTTACCAAGGTTTGAGTTTAACGTTGTTGCAAACCACACTATAATAACTATGTAATTACTTATACTATATATTATTATGACGTTTTAAACAGTAGGTTACATATTTCAATATTATCAGAAAGACAACATAGGCATCCCTGTTAGACCTCCACACTGAACGACAGCCTGCCATCTGCATCCACTGGATGTCCGCGACTCTCACAATGTCGTCGGTCCATCTAGTGGAAAGCCTACTTACGCTGCGTTTTCCAGTTCGTGGTCTCCACTCTAGAATCCTTCTTCCCCATCGGTTATCGGTTCTTCGAGCGGCAATGTGGCCTGCCCGTTGTCACTTCAACAGCAAATTAGCATAGCATAGCTCTCTCTAATGCCCGCTGTGCGACTCTAAATGTTTTCAAAAGGCCAGCAGTTAAGAACCACGTCTCAGTACCATTTATGTCATCAATGTCTCAGTAACATATTATCGCATTGGCAATTATTTTGAATCTGAACAATAAATTATTGTCTAACTTACTTATCTTTACAGTTACAATCTACTATTCCGCCAAAGTGGGCACCAAGCACCTAAGCAGTGTGTTTTGGCAGCCACACTTGAGATATAGTTCCCATTACAGTTATTCCATTATTTGTTTTGTTTACCATCTTTGACCACACATCAGGTGAGCTGTGGGCAAACGTCTAGGTTTTCAAACATAACTAAAAAAAGTTTAATTATCTACATATTCTTATCAAATAATCGATAGACATTACAGTGGCTTTAATCATATTAGGCACTAAAGCTAAAAATAAACTCAACCTCCCTAGGTAGTGTTATCAACCTTCCAATGTATGAAAATGTTAAATGATTCTCATATTAAAATACAACATCTAATAATACATATTAGGCGCACGTGGTCGGTGATTTATTTGTGTCAATCACACCTAAATTTACACATGTTCAAGACAAATGTGTTGTATGTAGGTGTGGGGAATTCATTACCATAATATCCACAAATTTTTAAAAGAAAATTCTAACATGTCATCACGCGTCGGTCATCGTCGCGTCGTAAGGATTAAGGCTCAACATTCTTTGTTTCATTTAAACATCATACCAAACCTACTTACTACTTTATTTTACAAACAGGCTACGTGAGAAACATAATTCCCCTTTTCACTATGAGTAGTTGAGAACAATGGCTGTAAACTTGCACAGTCGTTTTATTGGCGTCGCCTCACGTAGTTACCTACGTACCTACTCACGTGTCATTTGGCATGGCGTAAACCCATCAATAGGTGTTATTTGATAGTCACGTTGTTTAGACAAGTTCCGATGACAGGAAACAACGGTGAAATTTATCTCCAACATAAAATATAGTAGCGAAACAAGATGGCAAAAATTATGCAAATTTCGAAGTATTACGTCAGAGGGGTCATTGGATTAAGTTACCGATCTATAAGCAGGCGTTTCATTTAAATAAATCCAATTGATGGGCCCACAGTAGAGTCAACTATATTTGTAAATTATTATCCGGAAAATCAACTTTGATGAAGGTGACGTAACCTTTCACAGTGACAAAATTGTATGCCTATGCTACCTAGCAACCGTGGAGGACAGGTAAATAATAGTGGTAATTATGTTTGAAAATTATATTTATTTAATTACTTATTAAATATAAATATCTATTCTATCTAAATAACAACGCTTTCACTCCGTGCTAATACTAGAAGGTCATTCGCGACAGCATCGCAACTCTAAAATAATATCACCGGACCTTCACACATCGGTAGAGCATGTACGTTTAAATACAAAATGGTACCTAAGTTCCTTGTAAAACCAAGGAATAACAAAATACTATCTACAATAGTTCCGAAACATGCACCTGGCGGTTCCGAATAATCAGTCAAGTAACAAAACCTGTCACTATAATAATTTAAAATACTGCTATGTCTGTAAAGAGCCGAGTTTCTAGTATTATACATAAACTGTGCCAATTCTGACTTGTGGTTTTGGCTTGTTGAAAAGGCTGGAAGCGGTTTTGAAGATGCTGAGGAGTGGCCTGAAAGAAGTGGTCTCGGGTTGGTAGTACGCTTCAGGCTGTTGGTACTGGTACTGGTATTGGTTGTTGTACTGGTTGTAGAATTGGTTGCTGTACTGGTAGTTAAATCCTTGCTGCGTTTCGCCGGTGCTGTCTGGGATGACATTCGAGATGTAGCTGTTAGCGTTGTCCACGCTCTGGTACGATGAGGTGGATGTAAAACTGGCCGCTGTAACAATAAAAAAGAACATTAAGATAAGGCAACATTTCAAGAGATAATAAAAGGTCGATACAATATGGAAATTCGCGCTAATGAAGCATAATGAATTGAAATGATACAACGGAATATCAATGCGACTCGTCGGTATGGTTTCGAGCTTGACATTGAGATCTAATTTTATGAGATGACTAAGATGTTGGTACTCACCACAAAGTCCAGAGTATTTTCTCGAGTCTGTAAGACCGAAGTTGGTGCATGAAGGGGAGCCCTTCTCGTAGGGATTGGATCCGATGACGTTGCCGCCAGGACCGTAGTTGCAAACGTATAGTTTGGTGTAGCCTCGGGCAGGGTCGTAGTAGAACGTGTAGCCGCAACCGACATGAGATGTCTCGCCCCAAACCAGCTATAAACAAAGATAAATATATGATTAATGAAAGGAATCTTCAAAAACACTGTTTTAAACTATCACGGTTGTTCACTAAAGTTATATGATCAGTTATGTGTTATGGAATCTTCAAAACCTTTGAACTAAGAGATTCGGTTTTTTATGGTTTGTATAAATATGTTGTAAGATTTGCTTACCTGAGAGTAATGCCCCGTGCCGTGTCCGCCGGTGATAGGCTTAAATCCGTAGATGCGGACTTCGTCGAACCAGGCGTTGATCTGCTTGTTGAAGTCGGGGGTAGAGTCAGTTGATTCGGTTGGAGGGCGAGTGGTCCAAGTGGCTGCGAGGTTCTGCCCTACGGGAAAGCGGCCGACATCGCGCTGCGCGGCACGGTCGTGCGCGGGGACGCACTGGTCGGACCAACGCTGCGCTGTCGCTGCCAACTCATCGTCCCATACCTATAAACAGAAAATGCCATCAACTTTCATGCCTTACAGGCTTTAAGTGCCCTTGTCATACTCTTTTTGGTAAAGTATTTTAATAAGCGCCTTAAATTAAAAGAAAACATAATGAGTTCGGAAGAAATCTCTTATACAACTTATTGCGGTAAGCGATAACTATTTGACATCGGATATTGAATTTACACTATAGTTTATTTTGTCTTGATTCAAGTAGATTTCAATTATTAATTCTACTAGGTCTCTACAAAATGTCTGACATTATTTTTAATTTGTATTAAAATTGATAATCCGCTTAGCAGCCCGCTCTGATAAGATTGAGAAAAAATCAAATATCCTTGGATACGTTAAATATCAAACACTTAAGTGTATCATAAATCTGTCTTTTCAATACTGAATATTTAACATTCGACCAGGTAATAAAATAGTGAATATCACCCGCAAGGATTAAGAAAATTCGTGCTCATATCTAAAGAAACGAGATATTTAAATAAGACCCAATTTAAAGGCAGGTTTTCAAAATGTATAACGTACCATTTCCATCATGTTAGCCGCTGGTGGTTGGCTGGAGACTTGCCCCAGAGCAACCGATTGCCGAAGACGATTGTGTGCGTCGACGATTGCTTGTTTCTCGTACGCCGTCAATCCTCCGGATTCTGAAACAAATGCAATTCGTTGTTAGAAAACGTCTACAAGTATTTTTATGTGTCTTTGGACCACATCAATGAAAACTACGACAAAATCGTCTACATAACATTTGAGATGTATCTAATGCCAATTTCTACAAAGCAAGTAAAGGTAATTTTATAAATTGTAAGAATTATCCTGATTTATAAGCCCGGTGCGTGTTAACACAGGTGTCGGAATCGATAAAATTTTACGATCTAGACCCATACGAGTATGCTAAATAGACACAATCATCTTGCCAAAACTCGTTTGCTTAATCTAGACTGGGTGGCGGCGGTAGAATTTATTGCTTCTATCCCAAAAAGTACTTTTATATTTTTACAAAAGTAACATTATTATTTCTAAAAACACAGTATGTAGATACCTACTAAAAGAAAAACCTTGTACCATTTAAGGATTCAATAAAACTTTATTGCAAAGAGGGACTCATGAATTAGTATTCAATTAATCAATTTGATTTACAACACCTGTTTGGTTTTGAGGATTTCATTCATAAAGTTGATTCGAATGTAATATTTTTACTGAGTGTAGAGATGTAAGATTTATCAATTTGAGGTAAAAAAAAAAATGGTTTTCAGGAAGTAATTTTAACAACGGACAGCAGGATATATTTTTCCGGAATTAATATAGAGCACAAAAAAGTGTACTTACTTAGCATTTGTTTTCCAGGGCCGCAGCCTTCTGTCGTCGCCAGGAGTCCTCCCAAAACAAACAACACTAAGGACATCATATTTAATAGAGTTTTTCTTTCAATATATTCACAACACTAAAACTTTTATTCACGTCGAAGCTGAGATTCGTAACTAAAATTGTGTTTCACTTTAATTTACGAAACTTCAAACTTTTTATGTTCCGGTGATCCGCTGCACTTCGTGCGGCGCGCTCTCCGGTTATTAGCAATCTGTGCGGTGATCTGTCGACGCGATCGCTTAAGTACTGGCCACTACGTTTCCATGGAGACGCCGCGACGCCAGCCGCTCACTGCGTCTGCGCATCACCGCCGACCTCCTATTCAGCCGCACGCACTCTAACCATACCTACACCTACAAAACTTCTTCAGTTGGCTCTGCTTAAACTACTAATTCCTGCATTTTATTTCTCATCTGATCCTTTATTAAATTCACTAGTCCTACTTGATCCGCCGTGCAGTGTCTTCAGTTACGAAACAAAGAAAGGTTATTGGCGCATCGGCTCGGTTACTTTTTATCGGCAGTAATAATTTTAAACTCATTATGCTGCACACGGCGGTCTTCAATGAAATCAAGTTCTTGTGATGCGTCTGTTATGTACGTGGAAATATGTTGACAGATATTGGTCGGAGCGGAAGCGATCTTTACGCGAAATTATAGGCGGCTAAAAGCAAGGAAAGAGTAATGTGTATAATTACCCTTTTTATGTCAAAGGCTACTAGATGCTGCCGCAGCTCAGTGGTTGATTCTTGAATTTTTTAAATTTCATCGAACTTTGTCGGCATATTATGTACTTACTTTTTACGTAGCCACATTTTTAATATACTTATACAAGACATTGATGAGATGTAAGAAATATTGAAATACATTTTCCATAGAAATAGATTAAAATAGATTTTCATTTGTAATTTAGCTAATAATCAGATTATAAAAATTTATTTGGGAAACCATAATATTTTTCAACCATTGTAATGGTTGAAAAATATAATGGTTGAATAAATTTATTCCTAAATAATGTACATCTCTACCTACATATATTTTTTTGTTTTAATTTTAGACCGCATCATCGCTTAACATTAGGCCTACTTGGCGGTAAACGCAAGTCTATTATTATATAAAAATGTGTTTATTTGAGATAATGACGTTTTGTCATCATAGCCAAGAACTATATTTAATGCCAATTTTTAACAAAGATTCATTTTTCTTCAACCGGTAAATCAATTCAATCTGAGTTTCGATGGAAAATTAGGTAGAATTACTATTTTTTTTTTTAAATCATTCACGTGTTTTTACTTGTGACACAGCAACCTATTTTAGATAATATCTTGTAGTTTTTAACGATAGTAATTAAAACAGTGGTCGTCTTGATATATCACAAGACACGTGCTTTTTAATGGATACTATAATTTAATTTCTGTCATAATATAATTAATATTATATTATAGAAGTTTAGAACTGGTAGGCAAAAAAGTAGAGAAGCTCGGATTATAAAAAAACCCATTAATTTAGTATAAAGTTATTTGTAATAATTAAATTCAATAACTTTTTTTTTAACGTTACGAGTTTAAGTTAAAAATGGCAAGTTATTTAAGTTACAGATTTTTTTTTTTATCATTTTGAACTATGGCTAACTAGTTATAGGTAGACAAGACTCAAGACGTTTTTGTATGAAGATTATGAATAATATTTTCTCCTTGTGCGACATTTTCGCTTTGCGAAAAAGCACTTAAAATAAAGATTATAAAAAAAAAAAAAAATCCCCTTAACATTTAAATTTCCTGTTAGAAGGGAAATTGGTTGTTCAAAATGGTTCATCGAAAAAGTCGTTATCCGGACTAATATTAGTCGAAATTGTAGGTGACAAGTTGTCTGTTGCCAACCAATCCGGTTTGGCACCTGATATGTAAGTTTGTCTGTGCTTTACTTTGCATATTAATGATTTTTATTTTATCGACTTTTATTTTATTCAGCGGTATATTATGCGTCATCTTCTAAGTTACATTTTTAATTAACTTATTTGATTTATATATAAATTTAATCAAATCAATAAAGGCTATTTCGTATATTGTCTTGACAACCAAACTTTTTCTGGAACGGCCATTGAAGGCCACCGCAATTCAGATACATAAGACTTTGAAAGGGTTACCGTTATTTTTTTTAAGTAGAGTAGCTTTGAAAAAGTTACTCCGTCTTTTGTATTTTTCGATCGAGTTCAAAATTTCAAAGAAAGGAAAATAACAAACACGGCTTTACTATTCTAGGGCTAATTCGTGTAACAACAATTTTTTTTAAAAGAGTTCAGAGTGTAAAATATATTTTATTGTTACCATAACGCCAAATTCTTGATTGCATGACTTAACCAGTCATACAATCAAGAATTTGGCATTAATATGTACATAATCACATTATATTGTTGCCCCATGGTTTGATTTCAGAAGTGAAAACTTTTTGTTCTTCTTTTAGCCGCGATGCACGGTCAGGCCAAAACTATGGGTTTGCGTCACCGACATGCTATTGTCAAGTGTTGCGCCTGAGCAAGTATTAATTTTTAACGTCTGTCGGCTGTTTTTTATAAACTTTCCTTAACTTCATTTGGCAATAATTTCTGACATGGTCAAATTGACTGGTAAAATGAATATGATGACATAACGGTTTTATAATATTTAAATATTAGGAAAAATTTACGTATAGATCGAAAATGTGAATGTTCTTAATCAACGTTAAATATACGTAGCTATTATAAATACTACTAGGTATTTTACTATCTATGTAAAAAAAAACATAATTTCTAATTTCGTTATAATTTTAAATAAATTAATGATCTTGAAATACGAGTAAGCCAACAGCAGCATAAAAACTGTCTGTATATATAATATTATATCATCATCATCAGCCAGGAGACGTCCACTGCTGAACATAGGCCTCCCCTTTTAACCTCCACACTGACCGACAGCATGCCATCTGAATCCATTGGATGCCCGCGACTCTCATAATGTCGGCAGTCCATCTAGTGGGAGGCCTACCGACGCTGCGTCTTCCGGTTCGTGGTCTCCACTCCAGAATCTTTCTTCCACATCGGTTATCATAGTATAATTTTATATAATGTTTCATAATATAATACACAAAAATCTTCATCATTATTACTACAGTGTAAAGTCAAGAAATTTAAGCGTCTCTTTAGAGTAATTCTATAATAACATGCACGTGGACTAAATTCTATATTTCAAATGTAGACGATATTAGCAATTCAAAGTAGACCTTGGCAATGGACTTGCAAGAACACGGCCTTAGATCAGAATATATTTTCTAACATGATACCAAATCAAATATTGTACGGATTTGAAACTATTTCTGATAGATGTGTTAGTTTTTTAATCTTATTTACTAGTTGTTTGCTCCGGACTATGACTTTATAACCCCTACATTTTCATAAACTCTACCGATTTTTCGTTATTACCTAGTTGTTTGCCCTGAACTATGACTTCATGACCCCTACATCTTCAACGGATTTTCCTTATAAACTATTTGTTCATCCCGAACTATGACTTCATGACCCCTACACCTTCACTAACTCTATTGATTTCGCTTTTTACCAAACATACTTAAAACTCATATTTGCTTGAACCTTTTGGCTACAAAAATGTATGAAGATCGGAAGTCACAAACAAACATACAAGCGGTGACTTGTTCTTGTAGCTTCAGAGACCTTGACTTTGCTCGTACAATTATGTAACATGTTAAAGATCAAAGAGACATCAATAGAGTAATTTGATGAATTTATTTTATGATCTTAAAATGAATAAAAAATCAGCATAAAATTAGTTTACCTTTGACCATGTCGTGTCGTGACTACCCATAAGGTAAAACAGTTTAATCAATCGATTAATCGCTCATAAAAAACTTGAACACCTGTGGAACTGTTACTTTTTATTGTAAAAATATGAGCATTAGCATTTAATTTTGCTCTTCTAAGCCATCGAGTTCATTAGTGAATATGTTTAATTGAGCTTAAAATGGCTAAGACAATTATTGATCAATAAAATAGATGTAAAAGTAAAGCGGTGAATTCTTTCAAATTTGACAAAAAGTAGGTATCCAAATTAAAAATCAAACATTTTCTCGGTATTTCAACGACTTTTCATACATATTTTATCTGCGCTAGTAATTACCCATAAAATCTGTAGAGCTCATCTCGGAGGCGAATCCAGTTTGTTTGACCTTTAAATAAATGGCCTTATTAATATCATTATACAAACCAATGAAAACGTCGCATAGTTCACCATCACAGAGGAAATATTATTAGCTTTCACTTTAAAATTAGTAACTAGACATTTGTCTGTGAGTAGATCTTTAGTTGTGTTAATAATTTTAACTACATCATTGTAAGGCACGAGTGTATAAAATAGGATGAATTTTGCAGTTTGCAGTGTAAATATAGTGTTTTTTTGTTAAATGTTTAATAATCCCAAAAAAACAGCATTGACGCTATAAATTTGTACTCTCTACTCTAAATCTGGGCTGTTGGTTACTAATTTCGTCATAGTTTTTGACATCGTCGTTACAAAAACCATGACCCATGTTTCTATTTTTTGGTGACAGCTGTCATAAAAAATAAAAATTGCAATCCAGAATCTAGAGGAAAAATGCTTTCATTCTAATGAAAATTTGTGAAGATGTTTTAATACCTAATGCATGCGAAAAAAAAGCGCAACTTAAAAACATATAATACTAATACATATTATAATTGCATTCTTTTTAACGCAAACAGAGGGTTGTTGATACTTTATCATGTGTATCTGTGTATCTGTCAGGTTTGTGCTGACGTAGCTTCCAAACGGCTGAACCGAGTTTGATTTAGTTTTTGTTTGAAAGTTGACTTGATTGAGAGTTATTTTAGCTGTAATTCAGAACAATCCTGAACAGATTTTTCTGAAATACAGCTACGTTTGAATATAATCAGCGCTTTAGTATTAAAAAAAAAAAAAAAACTTGTTATTTAAACTGCTTTAAACGATTTTCTATATTTGATATATACATTAACTAGCTTTTTTAAAACATAGTGCAATTTTTTAATTTCGAGTTTCGCATATTTAATATAGTGATCTACGTAGTAAATATTTTATTACTAGTGGCTGGTGGACTGGCGAGAGGCCGCGCTACGGGCGTCGCCGCCGTAGCTACAGAGTCACCAGACACAGCGTCGGGGCGACTGCCTCAGAACTATCTCATACCAATCGCTTCTCGTCCATGGTGAAATATTTTTTTCAATGCTACTAACGATCTAACTCTGCATGCTATAAGGGTCAGAGAAGAAAGTATAAATAAATTATTCGTAACTCATAGTCGTTAGACTTGTTTTTTTTTCTTCACGAGGACCTTAAGTTAAAACCAAATATACAAAATAACAAATATTTCCTTAAAGTTATATGATTATTTACGGGATATTTACCGTGGTAAGGTTGTGGAATGAGCTCCCGACATTTCGACATGCACCATGTTTACGGAAAGACTGAAGTATGCGGGTGATTGGTAGAACAGTTAAAAAGTTGGGTACAGACAAAATAAACAAATATGTCCGTGTTAACGTTTATATTTTTGGCGCAGAATGAACTGACTTTATTGTTTTGTCTCGGCGCAATTAATACATATGAAATGAAAGTGAAATACCACACAAAGATAAATAATTTGTTAAATCAACAAAAATCTAATAAAAGTTACCAGTCAAAATAACGCTAACTGGCAATTTAGCTCTTGCAACAAACTAAACTTTTTAAACGCGTTAACAAATTAATTAATTTCATTAACCGTTTTTGTTGAATGCACTCACTGGCTGACCGACTTATCATGAAATTTCGAAACCTATACTCAACATTCAAAGCTGAAATTTGGAAAATTTATTATATAGCGGGTGTGACCCGGAAGTGCAAATGAAAATCGATTACTAGATCACTTTTGCTCAAATCTGCACTGTACTATAAATGATTATGTTAATAATTATATTTTTCATTTATTTTCATCTAGAATACATCCTCTGACGCAGGAGTTTCAGACAGGAACAAATTGAAGGGGTCAAAATGGAGTTGAAATTTTATATAACATTATCGACTTCGACGTCAAAGCAATGACTGCTTTAAAGACGAAGTCACGGACAATAGCTAGTCTAAAATACATGAAAGGTATGTATATCAATTGTTTTTAACCGACTTCGAAAAGGAGGAGGTTATAAATTCGACTCTATGTTTTTTTTTTTTTTTTGTATGTTTGTTACGCGATTACTCCGCCAATTTAGAATTGTTTTTGTTGTTTTTTTATTGTTTATTTTTAAAGTTACGCTATCAAAACTACACTTAGTAGTGTACATTTTTATTACATTAAATATAAAATATTTCAGAAAGAACGTGTAACTGATTTTTCCAATGCTCAGGTGATAATTTCACTAATTTATAGAAAAAAATACCAGCAGAATATAGATTTTAAAGACTTGATCTAAACCTGGAAGAATGTGGTCTAGTTACGAATAATCTAATTGTAAAGCGAATGTGAAAATGAATGTAGCAGGTTTTGGAACCGGCAGACACAGCGTCGTCCGTCGGCGTAAGAGCTTCTTGGAAAAATAACTAAAATAATGTATTCTAACAAATATTTTAGTCAGATTTCATTAATTATCATGATGGTTTTATCATTTTATAGAAGTATGGTTTTCCCTAAATCCGGTGATCAAGGAAATTGTTTTAGTAAAAATTAATGCATATTAAAACGTTTCATACTTTATTTACCTATACCTGTTATGGGAATGAAATACTGTCTATAGTTTTACCATTATTATACGTAAAATAAACTACAAAAAGCGGTAGAAATACGGGACGGCTTGTAGATTGATTGAGTGAATGCGCTCGTTAGATAATAAAAGCAATTCGTTAGTAGACCAACAAAAAAGTAATACTAGAACAAAAACCTACTTATTAAACTTGTGGTTAAATCTATACATGATTATTCTCTTAAATATTATTTACCAGCCTTTGTTGTCTCACTACAGAACAAAGACTATTATTCCTTTCTTCCTTCATCCTTCATTCTCGGCGTGTATTTTATTACTTTTCATAATACAAAGGTATTGATTTAAACATGTGAGTAGAGCGAAGTCTTTGGTGTCATTGTGATTGGAAAAATGTAATCAAACCTCTTTGTAAATTGAACTTATTGTACGCACGTACAAGATATTAGAGGAAACAAAAAGAAGTTAAATTTTCGTCAAAGTGGGTTCTTCGAATAATGACACGTTAATTTAATGAACTAACTATGAACTGTTTTAGTCAGAAAGTTAGTCTCTCAATCGAGCAAGGCAAAGCGGCCAGCATTTTGGGCACGTTGTCTAGAATTAGAGATCGTTTGAACTATCTATAGGCCTTTGTTGCCTATAGATAGTATAAACGATATTAAATTAGTTTAGTTTTTTAGTTTTGTGTTTGTTTTATAAATAATAATAATTATTTCCCTATTTAACCCCCTTTGGGGAAGAGTTAAAAAAAAACGATGATAAAACTCACTTTTACTTTCAATCTGGAATGTAAATTGCACAAAAATGCTTTAATCTTTTACTTACAAACAGAAGTCTAAATACCAACTTCAACGTTTCTAAATTAAAAAAACGACGATCTTCTATTCAAACTTTAATCACCGGTTTAACCCCCATAGGGGTGTGTTATACGCTACAAACATCAAAAAAAAAATTAAGATGGTTGTTAGCAGAAGCTAGGTGGTTTCAAATATTAAAAGGAAAATCACTAAGTACTTTCTTAGTGATCTTATCTATCTTTCATACCAAAAAATTTAGAATGCCAAAATAACACACACATAATGCATCGAAATTACGATTCATCGAAAGTAATTTCCAATGTCAAAACAGGTGGTGAGAGTATCAGACACAATGACACGCGGTATTTCCGTATAGGACACGTAGAGTGCCTTTAAAATATTTGCTTAAGGAAAGGAAAATATTTATACGAAATGTTGAAAGACGCGCGATTCAATTAGCATGCCTTGTGAATATTGAATTGGCTTCAAGGAATCAGATGGGGTGGGATCACTTTAAAGTATTTATGTTGCTTTAAATTTTAGTGAATTCTGGAGATATGAACAACTTTTACTACAGGTCCAAGCCTGGCCTCGCGAATTAATATCAGCTGTTCCATAGAAAATGGTTTTATTATCACTTGGCAAAATGTATGGAACTGCAGATATTTTTTTTGCTATTTCAGGTTTAGTCCTACATTATTATTTTTTTCATAATGATGAGTATAACGAAGTCTTTTCGGCTTAGCATAACCTTTCCTCATAACCCTGTATAACAATATGTACCCATTTACAAATGGTAAATGGTAATGGTGGTGGTTTGGTTTATGTATGTTTTTTTTGTGCCATTTTTAGTTTGTGGCGTCGTCAGGTAAAAAAATGTACATACTTAAACAAACAGACCAACAAAAAGTCCATTGACTCGTTTCTGCCAATACGAATAGATAGAAAAGTACACAGAACGATTATACTAATTCTAATCAAATATTTATTGAGATTACTGTAATTTCGAACTGCGTCGGAACCTTATCTGTGTTTGGCTTCGGAGTTTGTTAAATACCAACATGGCAGATCCTGCTAGCAAAGCATTCTTATTGTGAGAACTAAAGTTTTACCCAGACTACGTTCAGTCGAATTTTTGTTAGCTACTAGCTTTTTGGTGTTATAACCGACAAAAAAAGAGGTTCTCAAGCCGACGCGTAATATAATTATTTATATTGTAGTTTTGTACTTATTATGCCTACCAGGAACGGCGTATCTAAAATAGGTACCTAAATATTTTACGGCCTAGAAATTGAAAGTTTCAGATAAAAGAACTAAACTTTACGAAAAGACAAACCAACCTTAAATTTTAAGGTTATTTCTTTTAGGTATTTGTCTTATATAGTTTTGTATTGATACATAATTTAAGTTAGATTTATATGTGTTATTTCTATCTAGGTTAATATGTCCTTTATTATTTTTTTGTCTTTAGTATAAGGTGTTTTTGATTCACGCCTTTTCTTCCAACCTGGTGGATGACTGGTAGAAAATGTTTAGCACTAAGTCCTCCATTTGTACATTTCTACATAATTTGTAAGTGTGCAATAAAGTATTGAATAATATAAATATTTGAACGCCTGTCATTTATTATTTTTACCCCCGATGTAAAAAGAGTGGTGTTATAAGTTTAACTTGTGTATTTGTAAAGTTATATGATTATTTACGGGATATTTACCGTGGTAAGGTTGTGGAATGAGCTCCCGATATTTCGGCGCAGTTACATGCACCATGTTCACGGGAAGACTGAAGAATGCGGGTGGTTGGAGAACAGTTAAAAAGTTAGGTGCAGACATAACGATCTACCCTCTTTCTTAGTCTTTTGCTGCGGTTATCATATAACTTTAGTGAACAACCGTGATAGTTTAAAACAGTGTTTTGTGTATTTGTGTGCCAGTCTGTGGTATCGTAGTTCCCAAAGGCTGATAATTAGATAACAATTTACGTATGTGGGGGCACGGAACCTTTACTTTAACCAAAGCGCTGTCCGTAGGTACACGGCATACATTTTCCACGTTACGTACGTGTCGATGCCTTTCGATTCCACATTTTTATATGCACAGCAAGGGTGTGGAACTGTCTGTCGGAGTTCTGTTCCCCGAAAAGTAAATATGGATGTATTTAAATCGAGAGTAAATAGGATCCTTCTTGCAAAGAAATATAATAGTAAGAATAAAATGAAAAAAAAAAAAAAAAAAAAACGGAAGCAACCGTGATAAAAAAAAAACTAAAATTTTGCTTTCATCATCTAATCGAAAAACAATGAATACATTAGTACCTACTTAGTTTATTTTTTCTAGCAAATACAAACACTTATTGCTTATACCTATTTGTGATACTTACAACTTATATTGAAAAACCAATTTCCATATTATAATGTGTTTCAAGAAAAAACTCGTAATTACATCACATGCATTTCGAATTGCGTTTGATACAGTCGTAAAAATAGGATCGTTATCACATAGTTTTATAACGAACGCCCTTATCAAAAACTGTGGCAAATTGAATACGTACACGGAACAAATTTTTATGTTTATTGTTTTACTTATAATTTTTTTATAATGTGTGATATTATACTAAAAGGAAAACAAAAAATCCTATTGCAGAATTATCGTATGACATTCCGGACATGATTTGCCTTGCATATTAAAATCTGTCAACATGTATAAGGTACAGCTAGGGTTGCCATACGTTCGACATTTCCCAGACATGTCGGGAAAACTAGGCTTTTGTCGGGAATTCTAGAAATTATATGAAAAAACCGCCGCGTTATTTCATTATAACGCGAAATGTGAACTTTGAAGGAAATGCCCAAAAATTTCTTTAATCATCCAGGTTTTTCCCTGAGATTTTTTTTTCATCTGGTAACCCTATGCTACCTCGCGCCTCGCTACAGCACGTATTATACAAGTAGAAAAAGTCAAAAATACATACAGGTATTTACTAATCATTAATTTATCGGTTAATAATACTTTAATTTGAACTTAGGGGTTTATTTTCATTAAATTTATACATTTTTGTAAAAAAAAAACTACTTATTACTAATAACTATACTTATCTTTAATAATCGAAACATAAAACTTAAAAACTAAATTAACTAATTTGATATTGTTTTAACTATCTCTATGCAACGAAGTGGAGAAGCAGAAGTGGAGGTTATGTATGAGGACATTAGTAGAGCCATACATACGTCCGAGACCCACTTCACTGTTGTTATGGGGGACTTTAACGCGAAGTTGGGCAAGAGAAGTGATGATGAGTTGAAAGTGGGGAAATTTGGCTGTGGGCAACGGAACCCTAGGGGACAGAGGCTGGCCGACTTTCTGGAGAAAGAGGGACTTTTTATGATGAACTCTTTCTTTCAGAAGCCGCCTCACAGGAAATGGACCTGGATGAGCCCCGATGGTTCTACGAGAAATGAGATAGACTTCATTATGACCACCAAGAGACAAATATTCAATGATGTCTCTGTGATTCACAGGGTGAAAACCGGTAGTGATCACCGAATAGTAAGAGGCACATTGAATATTAACGTTAAAATTGAGAGGTCCCGCCTAATGAAGTCCACGCTCCGACCGAACCATGCCCATATTCAAAACCCCGAGAGCTTTCAACTCGAGCTGTCTAATCGCTTTGATTGCCTGGAGAACTTTGCTTCCGTGGATGAGATTAATAACAGGTTAGTGGAAACTGTCCATGCGGTAGGTTCTAAGTTTTTTAGACCTGGCCGGCGCACAGATAGACCTCAAAAATTATCCGACCATACCCGTAACCTCATGGCTGATCGACGCTCGTTACAACTACAATGTTCCGATGACGCTGACTCATATAGGCAGCTCAATAGACAAATTTGGAAGTCATTGCGGCACGACATACGTACCTTTAATACGAACAGTATTAAAGAGACGATTGAGCAAAACAAAGGCTCCAAAGTGTTTGCAAGAGACATGTCTATTGGGCAAAGCCAGCTGACAAAGCTGAAGAGGGAAGATGGTAGTGTAGCGTCGACCAAAGCCGAGGTATTAGGGGAAATCGAAAGGTTCTATGGACAGTTATACACTTCGGTTGCTAAACCTGTGAGCAGCTCGGCCAAAGACCCAAGAGCCAAGCTGAGCCGACACTATACTGAAGATATCCCGGACATCAGCCTGTACGAGATTAGGATGGCCCTGAAACAGCTCAAGAACAACAAGGCGCCGGGGGACGATGGAATCACATCAGAGCTTCTGAAAGCGGGTGGAACACCGGTACTCAGAGTCCTTCAGAAGCTCTTTAATTCTGTCTTACTCGAAGGTATAACGCCAGAAGCATGGAACAGAGGCGTGGTGGTGCTGTTCTTTAAGAAAGGTGACAAAACCTTGCTGAAGAACTACAGACCCATCTCGCTTCTGAGCCATGTTTATAAGCTGTTTTCGAGGGTCATCACGAATCGTCTCGATCGCAGGTTCGATGACTTCCAGCCTATCGAACAAGCCGGTTTCCGAAAAGGCTATAGTACCATAGACCACATCCACACGCTACGCCAAGTTATACAGAAGACCGAAGAATATAACTTGCCACTATGTTTAGCGTTTGTGGACTATGAGAAAGCCTTTGATTCGGTCGAGACATGGGCGGTGCTAGAGTCTCTCCAGCGATGCCGTATTGACTATCGGTATGTCGAAGTGTTGAAGTGTTTGTACAATAACGCCACCATGTCGGTCCGAGTACAGGAGCAGAGTTCGAAGGCAATTCCATTGCGAAGAGGCGTGAGACAGGGAGACGTTATCTCTCCGAAACTGTTCACTGCCACAATGGAAGATGCTTTCAAGCTCCTGGAATGGCAAGGACTCGGCATCAACATCAACGGCGAGTACATCACTCACCTTCGGTTTGCCGACGATATTGTAGTCATGGCAGAATCGATGGAAGATCTCAGCATGATGCTCGAAGGCCTCAATCGAGTCTCCCAACAGGTGGGCCTTAAAATGAACATGGACAAGACAAAGGTTATGTCAAATATCCATGTTGTGCCCGCCCCAGTATCAGTTGGGAACTCAGTTCTTGAAGCTGTTGACGCGTACGTCTACCTAGGACAAACCGTCGAACTAGGTAGGTCCAACTTCAAGAAAGAGGTCAATCGGCGAATCCAACTCGGCTGGGCAGCGTTCGGTAAACTACGCAACGTCTTCTCGTCCAAAATACCTCAGTGCCTTAAGACGAAAGTCTTCGACCAGTGTGTGTTACCAGTGATGACATACGGCACTGAAACGTGGTCTCTCACTATGGGCCTCATAAGCAAGCTCAAAGTCGCACAACGAGCTATGGAGAGGGCTATGCTCGGGGTTTCTCTACGAGATCGAATCCGAAATGAGGAGATCCGTAGACGAACGAAAGTCACCGACATAGCCCACCGGATTAGTAAGTTGAAATGGCAGTGGGCAGGGCACATATCACGCAGAACAGATGGCCGATGGGGCCGAAAGGTTCTGGAATGGAGACCACGGACTGGTAAGCGCAGCGTAGGACGTCCACCCACAAGATGGACAGACGACCTAAAAGAGACCGCAGGGAAACGCTGGATGCAGGCCGCTTCCAACCGGCCCTTTTGGAGATCGATGGGGGAGGCCTATGTCCAGCAGTGGACATCCTACGGCTGAAATGATGATGATGATGATGATGATGCAACGAAGGCCAAAATATAAATCAAACAATCTCGAATTGCAGGCAATGAGCCCAAAATGCTGGAAGCGTTGCCTCCCTGGATCGCGAGACTAACTTTCTGACCAAAATACAGGCCAGGGGCTCGATTCTTGAATAGCTCGCTTTCATTTCGAACGTATATAATGCGAAATGATCGCTTTTTTTGAAATAATCATTTCACTCGCTATTGCAACTAGTGGTTTGAACAATTATTTTCTATCAATAGAAAACCTTTCATTTCGAATTATATTTTGGTAGGAAATGAAAGCGAGCGATTAAAAATCGAGCCACTGCATTTCTGTCACGTACAGATGTTTTAATTCTTTCTATAAAGAAGTTAAATTATAGACAGATACATACAATAACTCACATTAAAAAGACTCAGAGGTCTGAAAAATCCAGCTAGATTTATAACTTAGATAACAATTACCTTTAAAAAAAAAACGATTTTATCACAGTATTTTAGTTGTTACCGCAGTTTCTGTAATTCTAAACAAAAATTACCATAATCTTGTACGTAACGAAATACAGTTCATTAATTTCCCCATTACGCGAGACGATAAACATTTTACTTAAGACCTTCCTAAGATAAGAAGAGAAGTAATTTATAACGCAGTCGATGTGTCTAGACTTTTTGTCTTGTTTTAGTGCTTATCCGCATTAGATAAAAAGATTTCGGCGCCGGCGTTAATTTGTATCCATGCTTATGAATGGAGCTCGCTACCTTTGGTATTAAGTTTGGTTAATAAATAAGAAAACAGCTATCCGCTAGGAGTTTTATTATAGTTTCGATGCTTTTATGGATTATTTTGATGAATTGTTTTTGCTTAATTAAAACAGTTTTTGAAACTTTTTTTACTAATTTATATTTTGCGTGGGCAGAATCAGATCACATATTATTTTCTGAATATTCAGATGAAATTTTATCATTTATGTCAAATATACCTATTTTATGCGATTCTAAGTAAAAACAGTTTTAATTTGTTATTACGAGAACATTATTTTAAGACGGCATGATTTTTTGAAAGTATTTACATTTTGTAGGCTAAATAGTTAAGGTATTTAACTAATTAAGCGAATTATGGTACATGCCCGATTAAAAAAAACCGGACAAGTACGAGTAGGACTCGTGCTCTGAGGGTTCCGTTAGACGGAACCCTCAGAGCGCGAGACCAAAAAAAAAACTAACTGAAGTTAAAATATTGAAAGGCAAACTTAAGTTTGTAGTTTTTTTTTACTGGGCAAGTGCCTTTAATAACTAAACAAAATACAAGCTAAAACTAACACTACAAATACAGTTAGACTGTCCATAGACCGTTGAAGGTCTAAAGACAATCCAAATGCTCAAGCCCACTACCAGTTGGCAGCGTACCCAACATGCTGGCGGCATTACCACCTTGAATGGCAATGCTAATGCGTTGAGCCAGAAACACGCCAGCATTTTGGTCACGCGTCGCATTAATCAGGCGCTCTGAAAGATTTTTGAAAATGAGGTGAGCTCCCGGTCTCCAAGGGCCCAATATCTCGACCCCAAACGCCTCAAATATGTAACCACTGCCGAGGTTAGCATATTTGCGACGCTTGTGCTGCTCTGCCGAATTAGCAGCCGCGCCAGCCCTACCCTGTGTCTCAGGAAGATGTGACAGCGCCAAAGTATCGACACAAGTTGCGTCCCATACAAGGGGCCGCCCCAACCTCCAGGGCACAAGTGTCATACCGTCAGGCCTCTTTCCATCGTCACGCGCAAGACCACTCGGTTTGAGCACAGCTGCGACATTGGCGGTGGAAAGTGCCCTGCGTATGATGTCGTTCAGGCTAGCGTGTCGGCCAATACGACCAGCGCTTCTCGAGCAAGACAGACCATGGTGACCGAGCTGGTCAACAGCACTGACAGCTATGGGCCTCACAGCACCTTGCACCCAAGAGTAAGCTGACAGCTAGACGAAATGCGGTTGGATCTAAAAGGTTACCTGTGTTAAAAGAGGGCATGGCTTGCAACCAAAGTCCCGATTCCCAAACAGAGACAGCAAGAATACGAGCGCGATCTGCAATACTAGGACACGTATCTAGTAGCGATTTCCATGCTAGTTCGCAGATCGGCCGATCCCACAGTCTCTGGGAAGACAACTTTGAAGTTTGTAGTTGACAATAAGGTTCTTCCATACATCCCAACTACAAAATGTAAGTTTGTAATAGCAATAGCATAGTTTTAGTTTTTAGTTTATATTTTAAGTTTTCATCAATTTGTTTTTAAAATAGCTAAAACACAATTGAATAAAAAAAAGTATAGATTATTATAGCAAAATAATTATTTTTAAATACCTTCAAATTTATAACTTTCGGATTTATTCCTATATATGTACTATGAGACCTTGCCTCTTGCCAAATTTCATGATTCTAGGTCAACGGGAAGTACCCTATAGGTTTTGATTCCCCTGTGAAATCGCAAAATATACGACATAAAGGAACCCTAAGAGCGCGAGACCAAAAAAAAAACTAACTGAAGTTAAAATATTGAAAGACAAACTTAAGTTTGTAGTTGACAATAAGGTTCTTCCATACATTCCAACTACAAAATGTAAGTTTGTAATAGCAAAATAATCATTTTTAAATGATATACCTTCATATTTCTAACTTTCGGATTTATTCCTATATATGTGCTATGAGACCTTGCTTTTTGCCAAATTTCATGATTCTAGGTCAACGGGAAGTACCCTATAGGTTTTGGTTTCCCTGTGAAATCGCAAAATATGCGACATAAACGTTCATATCTTTTGATTGCGTTGACTTACAACTTTTATTTTTTTACAGCCGAAAGAAACTGTAGACCCAAGTATTTAGTATAAATTTCAACTTGCTACCTTTACGCGTTCTTGAGAAAAAGGGTCTTGACAGACGGACAGACAGACAGACGGACAACGAAGTGATCCTATAAGGGTTCCGTTTTTTCCTTTTGAGGTACGGAACCCTAAAAAACACGTTGCCAGAAACATAAAGTATTAATAGGCAAGCATATTGTTTCTTATAATTAAACATTTAAGTTCAGTTATAAAAAAAGAGCAACAAGTCGATTCTGACAATGAATATGTTATGTACCTAGTAACATTAACATCCAAGTACTTTTGTATAACTGCTTCAAAATACTAACCTAATAACTTTATTTGGATCTGCAGCATTTTTGTTTCGTCATTTTATTTGACATCACTCGGAAAATTATTTTAATGGGCAGTGGCGCCAAAGTCTTACTCGTTCTTCAATACAATAATGATAGATTAGACAACTGATATATAATGGTTGGTTCATTACAATTAGGTGCTAGCGAGACGCCGTAATGATTTACATAGGTGTTAAATTGAGTAACTTTAATTAACCGGTTTCTAATTTGACAATAAAATTATTTCTTGATTCTGAATTTTTAATGCTTTATGTCGTCACCTCTATATTTATACTCAGCTGCATCTTTGATATTTTTTTAATTAATGGAATTAGTAGGAGGTACAACTAGAGTGTTCAAGTCACATATTTATTTTGTATTATGAATTATATTTAAGTAAAGTAATTCTGGAAGTACTTACATTATATTAAAGTAATTTAATATCTGTAAAGAATTCTAATAGTAAAAAAAAACAACAAAAATGTGGTCTTTGACACCTGCGGAGTCAATGACGAATCTAATGACATCTCGCACTTAAAAATCAGGCCAGTAGGTTAACAATATTCATTACTGACCTAAAAGTATAGTCAAATAACCAAGATACATTTTCATAACATTATCATGTAATAAGTCCTCGCAGTCCAGCGAGGCAAAGCGGCCAGCATTTTGGGCAGTTTGCCTGAAATTAGAGATCGTTTAAACTATCTATAGGCCTTCGTTGCTTACAGATAGTATAAAAGATCTTCAATTAGTTAGTTGAATTTTTGTGTTTGGTATTCTTAAGGTAATTAATAACAATTTTATTATGTAATAAACAGTAGAAGTTATAACCCAGATGCACATGTTAGTTGATAAAACGCACGTACTCGTAGATGACGTAATCATTGAACAAGTTCTGGATTGTTATCTTGAATTCTTTATGGCTTAATTGCAGTGTGCTATTTCAGGGGTCCATAAATATATTAGAGGATGATTGATTACTGTCTGTTCGTATTTGATCAAAATAACAATGATGTCTACGGTATTCAAACTTTTTGCGTTGCAGAATTAGTAACACTTCCTACTAATTTGATTAAATAATTAATCTCAAATGACAGAAATTATTAAGTGATTAAACGAAGTTACAGAAATGAAGTTCGATCTCAATTACTTTTCGTACGTGGCCAAAATAAATCACAGAAGACGATGGATTAGATCAATGTACTTTAGATCTAGTGTAAGGTACACTAACGTACTAAGTCCACGTACTGCCCATGAATGGAACTCCTTGCCGTCTTCCTTGTTTCCTATGAATAACAATCTAGGCGTCATCAAAACTAGAGTGAATAGATTTCTTCTAGATTCACGTACTCCATGCTCGATTTGACATCATTATCATCATCATCACATGTCACACAACGAGCTATGGATAGGGCTATGCTCGGGGTTTCTCTACGAGACCGAATCCGAAATGAGGAGATCCGTAGAAGAACGAAAGTCACCGACATAGCCCCCGGATTAGCAAGTTAAAGTAGAAGTGGGCAGGCCACATATTACGCAAAACAGATGGTCGATGGGGCCGGAAGGTTCTGGAATGGAGACCCTGGACCGGTAAGCGCAGCGTAGGACGTCCACCCACAAGATGGACAGACGACAAAAAAGAGACCGCAGGGAAACGCTGGATGCAGGCCGCTTCCAACCGGCCCTTTTGGAGATCGATGGGGGAGGCCTATGTCCAGAAGTGGACGTCCTATAGCTGAATAATGATGATGATGATGATGAAGAACCATCGTAATTTCATGCAATAATTATTTTTAATAACTTGCCAATTACCAATGCCAATTACCAATGCCAATTTGCCAATTTTTTTTGCTGCATCTAGTCTGCTATGACGAGGCTATGACGTCTAAAACGCGCCATACTGAGAACTACCTTTGTCGATTGATTTCACCACTAAAATGCTAATGTTTCATCTTAATAATTGGGTTGTCCCCAATCAAATAGCAAAATGTAGGTAAAGGAAAGAACTTTATGATCTCTATGTTTAAAAAAAAAACCGGGCAAGTACGAGTAGGACTCACGCTCTGAGGGTTCCGTTGGACGCAACACTCAACGCAATTCGAATAAAATAAAATAAACTACAACAAAAAAAATATGGAAATTTTGAAAGACAAACTTAACTTTGTAGTGTACAATAAGGGTCTTCTATACATACCAACTACAAAATATAAGTTTGTAATCATTTTATTTTATAAAACTTGAAACTAACCATTTTTGGATTTTTTCTTTTATATGTGCTGTGAGATCTTGTTTTCTGCCAAATTTCATGATTCTAGGTCATCGGGAAGTACCCTATAGATTTTGATTCCCTTGCGAAATCATAAAATATGTGAAAATATGCGACATAAACGGTCATAGCTTTTGATTGCGTTGATCTACAACTTTTATTTTTTTACAGCCGAAAGAAACCGTAGACCCAAGTATTTATTATAAATTTCAACTTGATACCTTTACGCGTTCTTGAGAAAAAGGGTCTTGATAGACGGACAGACGGACAACGAAGTGATCCTATAAGGGATCCGCTTTTTTTTTTTCAGGTACGGAACCCTAAAAATGGGAGCAGTGTTGGTTAACATCTATGGAAAATCAATCTTCTATGTATAATATATAAATTATAAAAGAGAAATTCACTCACTCACTCACTCACTCATCACGAAATCTCGAAAACTACTTGACCTACGAAGCTAAAATTTAGCAGGTAGTTTCCTTAAATATTATATGAAAGTCTACGCGTACGAAGTCGCGGGCAACAGCTAGTCTGATATAAATTTCAACTTGATACCTTTACACATTTCTGAGAAAAGGGTCTTGACAGACAGACAGACGGACAGACGGACAACAAGGTGATTCTATAAGGATTCCGTTTTTTCCTTTTGAGATACGGAACCCTAAAAAACAGCTCATTTGTGTAGTTATTAGTGGCAGCTTTCTTAGAATTGGCTCCTAAATGGTGATTTCTGTTTTATTGATTAAAGAAGCGATTAAATCACCTCATTTGTAACGTATAAATAAAATAAATAGATGCGCTGGAGTTGTGATTTACGATAATCATTCAGGAAATCAATATACAGTACTTATTTTTGGATTTTATTGTCTTTACAAGTGGAAAATTCTGTAGTAAAATCGATAATACAAATATAATTTGTATACCCTAAGGTAATAAAAGTATATTTAATTCAGAGCTCTTAAAAATAGGCGTTTTTAGATATTTATACACTATCATTTCCATTGCTATGTATTGTATGATAGGTATCTCTATTTTAAACTATCACGGTTGTTCACTAAAGTTATATAATTATATACGGGATATTTACCGTGGTAAGGTTGTGGAATGAGCACCCAATATTTCGGCGCAGTTACATGCACCATGTTCAAGGGAAGACGGCAGCTCATTTCACAACCTTACCACGGTAAACATCCCGTAAATAATCATATAACTTTAGGTATCTCAATCTCTACAAAAAACAAAAAAAAAAACATACACGCGAATTGATATCCTCCTCCTTTTTTAAGTCGGTTAATAAAGTCGCTTTCCGCGTCTGTCTGCCTGTATCCCCGTTAATGCCTCCTAAACCACGCAATGGATTTTGATGCGGATTTTGCTATCAGTTACAAATGTTTTTGGAAGGTTTATATGTACATATAATTATATAACAAAACTTACACCCGTGCGAAGCCAAAGCAGGTCGCTAGTTTTATACAAAATGATAGACATTATTAAGGAATTATAGTAAAAGTTTGACTTCACAGATCTAATATTATAAGGAAGTAAAGTTCTGTGTCGATTTAAAACGATACCAAAATATTTTGTCATCAGTGGCTTTCGTTCAGAAGTTCTCTCGCTATTTCGTTCTTAGAATTACTTTCGCCTTTCAATTATCTGTCAATACCGTAGGTCAATACCCATCAAGTGACAGAGCAGATACAGACCATGACATGTTCACTTTCACTGATCTCGAGTCAAATATATTCAAATGTAATATTTTCGAGCTGAGAATGAGCTAATGCGTACCGTATTTCTAGGAAGCCAAATTGAATGGCAACAACAAAATTAAGAATGTTTTCTTAGATTAACTTGGGTGGTATGTTCCGTTTTGGTATTCGTAAAAATCACATTTACAATGTATTTCTATCTGATTCTAGCTAATTCTAAATTTAATAATCCTAATTATACTTTAAAATTAGATAATTTCATAAGTTAAAACGCTGTTACGTCAAGTTTGATGATTTTAATCGCACATTTTGATGGCATTTTTTTATATACGTAATATATATCTTAGTTGAAATGTAGGTCTGAACAAAACGAAGCATACATATTTGCAAAGCTAGCTATTTAATTTATTAGGTGTTTAATTCTTACGGGAAAACTTCTTCTTCTTTTCTTCACATAAGAAAATTACGCAGAAAAACGGAAAATTTCAGAAATTAACCGCGATTCTCAGGTGAATAGTTAGATTAGAAATCTTTAGGAAAAAAAAAAATGAAATCGGTCTTTAATTGATTTATACGGTTAATGTAGCTATTCATATCTTGTTATGGTTAAAATAAAGAGGCCTTGAGGAAAAAGTCGTTAATAACATAATAACATGATGAAGAGTTTATATCCAACATAAATCAACTACTTAGAACAGAGGGAGTAAAAGTATGTCGATGACTGGGCGGCGAAGAATAAATGATTCAATAAATAAAAAGACAGTCAGAACTCTACCGCGGATGGTTAATGCATGATGAATCACAATAACAAACATGCTAGAGTATTAAAAAAATAAAGAGGTCCCTGACCGCAAGCTTTCGATGCGCTGTCACTGATGTTGTAGTGCTTTCATTTGAATATATTGAATATTTACTAATAGTCGAACAAACTAATAGGTACACTGACACTTTTCGCAAGAAAGTGATTAATTCGTTTGCGTGGAAGCAGATGACAACCGCTTATTTTGCTTAATTTGATATTTATAAAGTTCAAATGGCTGACACCTGCAGGAAAGTGGTTTGATAGCCCCTATAAACGACAGTTTATTATCTTTCGCTAGTCAGGAACAGCTTTTTTAATCACAATCTTATAATTATGAGAACTTTATGAAAACTATCAAAATTTGTAATTTATTATTTTAACTTTTTTTCAACACTTTCTAACGATTATAAACGTTTTTTAGAGACACTATATTTTTTACTTAATTATATAAAATTTTCATAATTTTGGTAATAATTATGAAAGTATGCCATTTGAAATAGATTCTTGACAAATTTAAGGTAAGTAATAATATTTTTTGAAATATCTAAAACATCCGTTTGTATTTACATACACCAGGGTTTAAATGAACACAATATGAAAAAACACAATTGGTATACAAAGTTTATAAACGATATTAAAAAGCACTGCGTGAACTGTTCTGTACAGCCGATTATTGTTAACTAATGGCTCGATACAAAATATACTACAGATAATGATATAAACCTGATACTCACATTGCCAACAAGTTACAATGATAACTTTATAAAGTCAATTTTAATTATAACGATATTTATCTAGCTATTAAGTTTATCTGATACATAAACTACTCTGAGCTATAAGTATCCAGTTACTGCTGTTGTATTGAAAGAAAACAAACTATGAAACGTTTCCCTAGTAATAATAATGACTTACTCATACATGGCAAATTCAAAGTCATTGGTATATAGCAAAAATGATCTTATAATCAGTGTGCCGCAAATCTCGTCACGAAATCTCATTGCACAATGCACAGGTCAGTTGGCTTGAAAGTTAAAAAAAGGCAATCTGTTCCCAGAAATTTTAGATCTTTCGCCATTTTATAAGTTATCTATTTGAATTATTTTTCGCAAATCTATTTCAAAACTGCATCCAAGTATATGTCGATCAATTGCGATCTCGTGAGAGATTTATTTGGGCCGCATCAGGAAGCTTGGATTGGGCCGTTGGCAAATGCGTTTAGGGCCGCATGCGGCCCGCAAGATTGATTGATTGATTGATTAACGCAAGCTTGACGTATCTGACTTAAATGATGAAGTTGTTCACACTAATGATACTGAAACCATATTTAAATAAAAAAGTAGAAAAATCTGATACCAACACACTTAAGTGTAGGTATAAAATAAATAAAAAATAAAAATAAAAAAAGAAGATTTTATGTAGTTGGTTGCCTTGAAAATTATTGTAAGAATACAATAGCAGATATTCAAATTCTCTTTAAATATCAATTTTCAAAAGACTGATTATCAAATCAATAATGCTGCAAATGGAGCAGATATTTATTGATTTCAATTGTTATGCTGTAACTTAAATGGAAAAATTAGCCAAATTACCTATCTATTTAATTCATATCTATTCTCATAGATAGGTTTTGAAACATACCTATTTGATTTACATAACACGAGGAAATTTAAGTAAGTAGGTATTTGATTTTTTTTTCTTCCTTTCTAGTGCCTTGAAACATAACAAAATACAAGCTAAAGATAATCCAAATACGGCACTTGACTTAGTGTGCTATAAATACAGTCACGACAAATTCCATATAAACTAAAATATTATTATCTTTTTAAAAATGCAGCGAGTGCTTTGGGCACCTTTGCGCCAGGAACAGAGAGTAGGGTTGTTTGACTTAGGGTATTTTATTCTGTGACATATAAATTACTAAGCAAAATTGATTTTTGAAAAATGTCTGTAGTCCGTATTGCGACCTACATAAATAAAAACAAAAAAAGAAAAGAAAATGTGATGAAAATTAATAAAAATATAATAAAATTAATGCAGCTACAGCATAAAACAAAATACGATAGTAAAGAATATTGAAATCAAGTAAGCAACTGATGCAGTACAACATATGTGTTGAATAATATTCGACGCCATTTCTCTACGTCATACTAATTCAAAACTGATTTACGTTTACGGAATTATCCATGCACATACGTTTTAATGACCGCAAAAGACTTATGTACATTTTGAGTAGTGTTTTTTCATAATGAAGTGTTGGCACTAAAACGAATCATCGCGTATCCAATACATTCGGACCACTGTGCAGTGAGTTGTGGTCATAAAATTTACTTTATTAATGAAGCCTTGACACATCTGTAGAATCGTTTTCCTTGTTTATAGAAAACGGCCCTGAAAGTTAAGAAGACCCTACATCACAGTTATAGATTTAAACAGCATGAGCCTCGTAAAATCGAGAATTGATTCGCTTCCTGCAATACGTTGGCTTCCAATAGAATACAATTTATTATTAATACGAAAGTAACTGTGTCAGTGTGGGGTTTTCTGTCTGACACTGAGTGGCTAAACTCATCTTGGTCATATTCGGCATGGAAATACCTAATGCGAACCCAGGGTTCATACGTAAAACAGACATAGAATAGGTAACAATAGCTTTTTTAAAGCAAGTTTTAATTAAGTAATTAGAAATTCGTCATTAACGATGACTTTCAAAACCCTGACAAACAATGCACATCCTAAACCACTGGGTCTAGAAGCATGAAACTTTGTACAAGGGTGTTCCTTCTATGATGAAAATGTAAAACCTACGTATAAGGATTGGTGGAAGAGACGTGGAAATTGGTATTTAGGCTTCTGTTTACTAATAAAAGTCACTGTATAAGCGTTTTTGGAAATTAATCCCATTATGGAGTTAAATGGGGGATGAAAGTTTATATGAATTTCGTTATTCCATATTTTGATGGAAAATCCCTTCGTGTTCACGGCTTGTTCCATGATAATAATGTTTCTATTGATAACGAGATACAATTTAGTTTCAACCATATTCTTAGCATCTTTTGATAAAATAACTAATCAAAATTAGGACTCGCTTACTCTTTTTAAAATTTTATTTCGATATTTTAAGCTAACGTTCGTATTACGAAAGTAACCTAAAACAAAATCAAATAAAAATAAGCCATTGCCCTCGGATGGGCAGCTTAATTTCTTGCATCTAAAAATAATCAGTGATTAGTAAAACGAAGCGATCCTGCCTTTTTCCCTTTTTTGGGAATTTATAACCACACTAAAATCACTTTTACTTATCACAAAATTGTAAGTAGGTATAAGGTACATGTCAATAAACTCAGTTCATGTCAACGAACTCAATTAGAAATTTAACAGCCGTTGTGAAGGTAAACCTTTAAATTCAATTTTGGCTGTATTGGCATCGTTTATGTCCAGATTTTGACTCTGCTTTGTGAGAAATTAAATAGGTACTATCTCTCTACAGACCCTTGCAGGGGGTCGGTCAAAAACCTTATGGCGCCCGCTCGAAAAAGTACTAATAAATTTAGGACTTTTATCGAACAGTGTCACGTGTTTGGTATATGTCATGACACTCATAAAGTTGCGATATTACAGCGGACGTGACAATAATTTATTCGTGCATTTAAATTTTTAGATTCAGCTAATAAAACAACTTTTTATTTCATTTTCTGATGCAAACTTCTCCGAGTGGATATAAGTAATTTTATTTGAAATGTCCCGTACATTTCAAATAACTGGACCATATAAATTCTATTATACGTGTAGCTAGTAGAGGTATTGCTAGACATGTGTTTTGAGGGTAGAGATAAAACGTACCACAGACCCATCTTCTCAATTTCTCTTTGAAGCTTTGAGAAATATATCAAGAGATGACGATTTAAACATTGGGTCCTAATACCTATGTTTAGAACTTAAAAATATCCGCCATTCGTCGAAATCTTAACTAACTATGTCGAACCTAGTCAGCAAGCAAATTAATTTTAGACATAAGCCACTCAAAAAACCTTTAATTTGGACAATATTAACTGCAAGTCAAAAAAACCCTCACCATTAGAGTATTACTTACCTTTTATACAAACAATCATAAACTTGGCACATCTACAACTCCACACAATTCAACAGTAGGTATAACCACATTCTCTTCCCAACCGATTGAATACTAAACGTTGAGTTACCTTATTTGATAAAGCAATTCAAATATTTAAATTCAATTAACAATATCAATACTCCCGAGGTATTGTCTACACTTCACAACAAGTTTTGCGTGACAAAAAATGTTAGGTTCCTTTTATTTATGTTAATTAAAACAACCTAGCATGAAAAATCCAGTAATTGTAGAGATTTGAAGTCTTTCATTTAATACCTATCTATGTTCAAGTGCCTTGTTTGATAACCTGGGCATTTATAATTTACACGTGCGTACCGTGTACGCACTCATCATCATCATCTTTATCATTTCAGCCATAAGACGTCCACTGCTGAATATAGGCCTCCCCATAGATCTCCAAAAGGCCCGGTTGGAAGCAGCCTGCATCCATCGCTTCCCTGCGTTCTCTTTTAGGTCGTCTGTCCATGTTGTGGGTGGACGTCCTACGCTGCGCTTACCGGTCCGTAGTCTCCATTCGAGAACCTTTCGGCCCCATCGGCCATCTGTTCTGCGTGATATGACGCACTAGAATATAATCAAAATGGCCTTTAAAAGATTCAGTGACCCTTGTCTAACGAGTCCCTTTACTTTCGAGCAATTATTATTGTTTGCAAGCAGAATGTTCATAGCATGCTGACGCTAATAGTTAAACAAATAGAATTTGTTATCACCTAAAATAGTCAGTACTTATAGTGCCAATATAGTGGAACTTTTTACCACACTGCAGCCTCCATGCCTTGTAAAGTAAGAAGGTAGTTATCGCTTACAATGATTACCCAGTAATGTGTATGAAGTCACAGAAAATTTTCATTTTTAGAAGTTGTCACTGAAGAGATACTTTTACGCAAATCGTGGACAGGATAAAGTTTACGAGACACATTTTTTGCAACTGTTTAATGAATATCTTGTAATGACGCATCTAGACGTGAAAGACGTATTTAACAAGATGTGGCTGTAGTCAATTAAATCATGGAGTCTGGCAGATAGCATCAAAACAAAAATATTTTGATGGGCTCTTATGACGTTGTAAACAGAATTTATTGAATCTTCTCTCGTATTCGGCGGCTACAAAGGTAGTTTATACTTGAAATCGGAGTTTTGTAGAGTTGACGTAGGAAAATAAATAACGAGATTAAAACTAGACTTTGCAAAAAAAAAAAAAAAAATACAAACGTTTTTTGTACTATATAGAATACTACAAATTTTAATCTAAAGCAATTTTTTTTTTTAACATATGAAGTGTTCTACATTTAAGATTTACTATTTAAATTGTTAATTGTTTATATAGTTATAGACTATAATATTTAAATATACTAAAGTACTGAAGTTTAAGGAAAATTGCTACCTAATTTGCCATTCATTCTGCAACCTATAATGACGCGTCCTAGTTTTATTTCGTTGAAGCAAGTTTGAATCAAATCCAGGTTACATCTACGTTAAGGTCAAATTGACTGATTGTAACGTGTTGGCCTCATTATCAAATCGCAGATGGATGTTCGACATATTGAACTTCTGACCGCAGTTTAGCCTTAACTTACCTCCTGTCACCGTTACGGCTGCATTTATCTCGTTTACATTTACATCTTTACATATACATAGTGTTTATATTTTAATACGGGCACATATCACGCAGAACAGATGGCCGATGGGGCCGAAAGGTTCTGGAATGGAGACCACGGACTGGTAAGCGCAGCGTAGGACGTCCACCCACAAGATGGACAGACGACCTAAAAGAGACCGCAGGGAAACGCTGGATGCAGGCCGCTTCCAACCGGCCCTTTTGGAGATCGATGGGGGAGGCCTATGTCCAGCAGTGGACGTCCTACGGCTGAAATGATGATATTTTAATCTACATGCTGTTAAATTTATATTTGTGTACTTGTATATTATCTACACAGGATATAATTATATTTGAATAAGTGCCTATAAAGTGACAAATAAAATACTTGTAAAATTATGCAAGTAAATAATTAAACTAAAGTTATACAATAGACGGAAAAGATGATGGCAAGGTAGTTTGTATTTATGCAAGATGAACATTTTAATCTATTTCTCACCCCGAATTTTTTAATTTTTTAATTAGGATATGTCCTATCCTATCCTAGCAAACAAAATTGCTAAACACAATAGTACCTCCTTTAATATTGCAGTCTTTGTTTTAAGTAGAGCCTTTATTAGATTTTGTTATTACTATCTTTTAAATGAAATGTGCTTCTATAAAGCTTATGAAAGCTTAATATCACAATTATTGTGATAGCGTTGAATCATCTAAAATATTCCAATCGAGGCCACTTGAACCAATTTGTTGCGGTTTATATGCATGTTTGAATAAAATGTTACGAATGACGTGCCATTGATTTATTGCATGGTAGTGGTATGGGACCAAACAGTGAACATCTGCGGAAATACATCCAAGTTCAATAATTCTGTTTTTTTTTTAGTTTATACATCTTTTTGCATTAGTATTTTATTTTATTAATGAACAAATCAATTAATTTTTGACTGATTAAAGGAATCTAAGAATAAGAGAAAAACATTACTTATTACAGCAGTTTGATAGTTTGCTACGAATAGATAGTTTGAACCTACCCACGCCACCAGCGAATTAGTCCACTACATCATCTCGGGAGAAAACATCAAGCTCCCTGGCTAGTCTGTTAACAGGGGCATTTTTGCCCCTTGATTCGTTTTCCAGTTGGAGCAGCTCAGAAGCTCATAACGCGATGGTCTAATCGACCTAGTTGGCGCAGAGAAGTTCAAAATAGCTAGTAGTTCCGGGGTATCGAGTAAACCATTAGCGAGCTTAAACATAAACTGTAGGTCCAGCATGCGTCTTCGATCAAAAAGAGAATCCATATGAAAGTACTTCAATCTGTCGGGGTAGCTTTTTATAGATTTAGCTAAATTACATGAGTAAGTGAGATGCCACAGGAAGCGTTTTTGTATGCTTTCAAGTCTTTTGGTATAGATGTCGTAAAAAGCTGTAGTATTATGTAGGTATATAACTATATATCGACAAATACTACAGTGTGCGACATGCATGTCTGCAAAAAACGCAGCTTCCTGTATGCATAGTCGATGTATTATTCATATTTATTTCCCATCTTTTCGTTGTGTGGGTGTTATTCAATTACAAATTCAGTACGTATGAAGATTTTTTAAATCAAATACACTTAGCACGATTTGCAAAGAAATGTCTGGTGCATTTTCAAATATGTGTTTGTACACACCTTATTTTTTCTTTTTGACTGAGTAAGGAACATGTTAACTTAGTTGGTTTAACATACGATTGCTAATATTTACAGAGTATTTGCTCAATGCAAAAAATTCTTCAATTCATTGTTGCCACGGACTATATTATAATGTATTATACGTGTAACTAGTAGAGGTGTTGCTAGACAGGTGTTTTGAGGGTAGAGATAAAAGTACCACAGACCCATCTTCTCAATTTCGTTTAAGTAATACCTAACTTTGAAGCTTTGAGAAATATATCAAGAGATGACGATTTAAACATTGGGTCCTTAGAATAACTACACATAGAAACCAAGTACATTCGCAAAATTTAAGCCATTCAAATGGAGTCATATATGGCTCCAAAAAAAAATTAAAAAAATTTACTATGACAATTTGCGCGCTGAAATCGTACCACAACACATCTGAAAAGCAGCATAAGAGTTATGGTGTGACATTCCACAGGTAATCCATTAATTTTCTTGCTTAAATCGTTTAAAATACCAATCGAAACGTAAGCTACAAAGCGAATTTGTAGCTTACGTTTTCAGAAGGCGTTGTTTGGAAACCTACCTTCTCTGAGTAGTTATTCTAAGATTGGGTCCTAATATGTTCAGAACTTAAAAATATGCGCCATTCGTCGAAACCTTAACTACAATAACTAAGTATGTCGAACCTAGTCAGCAAGCAACTGAATTTTTACTGGTGAGCTGTATACTTGTGAGCACGACATACCACTAGAAAAGTTCATTCGCCGCATCCAGGCTATTTATATCAATAGTTTTATGAATATTTTTTTCGTCGAAGCTTAGCCTACGTAGCAGAAAAGTGGACAATGATAGTAAAGCTTGTTCATCGATTTAAATTCGCTCAGCGAGCAAGCTATCAGAAATTAGATTATCTGAAACATAATTAAAAAGTAACCGACATAATATGTTACAGTATTAGCAAACTGAAGTGGCAACAGGCTAACCGTGAACCGAGAAGAACCGACAACCGCTAGGTAGACGGATACAACAGAGAAGACCGTGTATCGGCAAACTTAGAGTAAGGCGGCCAAGAAAAGCGACAAGTAAAGCGACTACCTGTGAAAGCTGGCTGGTGGCAAGTGGATGCGTGGTGTTATTTAGGAGAGGCCTACGCCCAGCAGTAGACGAACATTAAATAGGCTGATGATGATGATATCCTCTGAAGCATAGATGTTATCTAACAGAATCAACACAGCTTAATATGTATTCAAACAATCTGTGTGTACTTACACCTCCTTAGCCGGTCACGGTCACAGAGCATCCAAAGTCGCCACGGTCATAAGGAACACAGCACCTGTCGATTATAATTAATTAGTTTTAAATAAATCTTGTTATTTAATTTACCTGTTAATTAAATAAACATAGCTATTAATATTTCAATATCTGTTCGTTTATATCATATTTTAATTTAGTAAAAACAAATTGTGAGTGCTACAACATCGATCTTAATTAAGAACATAATGCTATAGTTATAAGAGAAACATGTTTTCATTGTCATACGATAGTGGAAAACTGTAAACAAGTGCTAGTTCCCTGTAAAATAATTCATCATCATCATCGTCATGAAATACAGTTCCCATGGCTTGGGAACAGTGGACCAAACAGTGGACCAAGCCATTGTTCTCAATGCACGCAATCAGTCAGAAAGTGCAAAGTCTGATCTTCGGCATTTTACTTTCAGCCACCGCCAGCTGCTTTACATATATCGTCACTCCATCCAGTTAAACAAATACAAAAATATAATTTATTAGTTATTGTTTTAGTTTAAGTGACACAAAAACTATATTTGGGACGTGGAAACTAGTTTAATTTAGGAAGGAGACAGTGCGTGACAAATGTTTTTTATTTGCGTTTCGAACTTCCGACACTGTCTGCGATTTGTTAATTAAAATGACCATCGACCAATAAATTAATATACAGTTATGCCCATTTGCGTCTGATTAGGAACAGGCAATATTTTATATTTTACGGTTTCTTTATGGTGTCAAATTTCACGATCTTTTTTAGTACGTGAGTTGACAAAAGAAATACCGTCTTACTACAAAAGATTTAAGAACGCTTTAGACATGTGTTTAGCAGTTGTTTCACTGTGAAAAATATGTTAAACACATGTCTAAAGCGTTCTTAAATCTTTTGTAGTAAGACGGATAATGTTTTGAGAGAGAGTAGAGAGAGAGAGGCGAAGGAAATATTGAAAATATAAGTTTATAATTATTATTTTTAATACTTAATAAGTTGTCAAAGGCCACGGATTCTGGGGTCCGTGGATATGCAATACAAATTTAAAAAACCGGACAAGTACGAGTAAGACTCGCGCTCTTAGGGCCCCGTTGGAAGGAACCGCCAGAGCGCGAGTCAAAACAAAAAAAAAGCAACATACAAAAGTTGAAATATTGAAAAACAAGCTTAACTTTGTAGTTGACAATAAGGTTAGCCGATACATACCAACTACAAAATGTAAGTTTGTAATCGCAAAACAATACATATTTTTATAATATACTAGCGGTCCGCCCCAGGTTTGTACGGGTATAGATTATAGCCTATGTCACCCGGGGATAGCGTAGCTTCCCAACAGTGAAAGAATTTTTCAAATTGGTTCAGTAGTTTCGGAGCCTATTCAATGCAAACAAACAAACAATCAAATCTTTCCTCTTTATAATATTAGTATAGATGATATAACTTCAATTTAACAACTTTCAGTTTTTCCTTTATATGTGCTGTAAGACCTTGCCTTTTGCCAAATTTCATAATTCTAGGTCAACTGTAAGTACCATTATAGGATATATGGATATACTCCATATATTTGTTGAAGTGTGGAGGCTTTGTAACTTGTTGATGCCGAACCTAAATCTGTTAAAAATTCAACACCGGTAATTGCTTTATTTTAGTTAAAAATCTAAAAGCAAAATGTAACTCGTCTCAAGTGTGATAAGAGCGTAGCGCCCGCATCCAAACAAAAACTATAATCACTCATTTTCATCGATGCTTCGTAATAATTTTTTCTTTGTGATGTTCCTCTCTGGAATAAAATGTAATAAGTAGTATCATTTTATTAGTTTTGGGTTCATCATCATTATTAGCCCATTGATAGCCCGTTGGTCCAGTTGGTAGTGAACCTGCCTTCTGCACTTGGGGATTGTGGATTCGATTCCCACCTAGGGCAAACATTTATGTGATGAACTTTTGTGTTTGTTCTTGTGGGTGTTAATATCTAATTATGTATGTATTTAAAAATTTATAATTATGTATCTATATCAGTCTTTGGCTGCCATATCACAAGATTTGCTTAGTTTGGGGTCAGATGACCGTGTGTGCAAAAATGTCCCGAATATTTAGCCAACTGCAAGTTTTATGCCTTCTCTCACTCTCACTCTTTCGCCAATTTTCCCTGTTCAACGCCAGTTTCGTTCATGTGTTTCCGCGAAATTTGATTATGTCATCCTGTCTCCGCTGGGTGGTATTTATGCTGAAAAGGTCCCAAATTTTATTTTTGAGGCATTATAATAAATTCTGGGCTTTCAAACAACGTTTATGGTTACCTACTATTTTTACTAAGTCGCCTGTGCTGTGAATGCAAAATATTCATAGACCTACAGTAGAGCTGATTTAGAAAAATGTTATGAATACGAGCGTATTCAAAAATAATTATCAAATGCAACGAATGGATGACATTATTAACAAGACATGATTATTACCTATATAGTGTACCAATAATTTAAAGTTATATGATTATTTACGGGATATTTACCGTGGTAAGGTTGTGGAATGAGTTCCCGATATTTCGGCGCAATATCCCGTAAATAATCATATAACTTTAGTGAACAACCGTAATAGTTTAAAACAGTGTTTTACCAATAATTTATTTACAAACGGATTTTTTTTTGGTAAAAAGAACAATTTTTATTCACAAACAATTGTATAAAAAAATAGAAAGCAAATTTATAGAAAACAAAAACCGAATTCAAAACTATAGGTTGTGTGGTAAATGTTAGTTAAAACAGACATTGAAAGTCCTCATCAAAACTTTCGCTGATGGAAATCACAAAATGTTAAACCAAAATGTCATGTGTGTATATTTTAATGTTTGTTGAATTTTTTCAAAAAGCGCTGAATCAATTTCGATAAAATTTGTATGGGACCACCTCTGAAGTATGACCTACCAATGATAAAAACATCAAAATCAATTTATTATCGGCGGAATAATCGTGTAACAAACATATTTAAAAAAACATACAGTCGTTTTACTCCTCCTTTTTTGTAGTCAAGTAAAAAAGAAGTTGGTGCCTGCATGGCAAAATACTGGCACTGGCTGCGCCAGCGGCTCGCGTTAAACAGGCAAATAAATTCTCTGCTCACGGAATGAGCCGGCTCTCTTTGTAATAGAAGCTTATAAGTTTAACCTTTTTAAATTCAAACCAAATTTTAAAGCCATACCATCGACAAAGTAGATCGTTGATTTAATAAATAGCCAGATTATATAAAAAATATATCATTATAATGCACAATACATATTAAAGTAGCAGCGGCCCCTGCACTAAGCGGGAGCTTGTATCGCAGGAACCAACAACAAGTTAACAACTTAGGTTTCATGGGCTGACAACCATTGTCTATTAATCAGATACTAAATCAAATCAAAGCAGTCTATACAATATATATATTATATTATGACATATTAGTATATTGTATCTACTTGGGATACTGGTTTGTTTATTAATTATTATTTTTTGACACTTACTGACATGGATTATTGGCAGAACATACATCCTGATGAGAGGTTACGTAAGCGTAAAATTCTTAAGTATTGGCAATTAATATGATAATTATTTGTGCGATATGGTCCGATATATGAAACCGGTGTAGCCGGTATTCAGTACACTAGCTAGGTAGCTGAAGAGCTAGATTAGTTTTCATTTATAGGAATAAATTCATATTTTACTGTGATAAATAAAATATATATATACTAAGGCAAAATACCACTCACTGACTAATCACGAAACATACATCTACGAAGCTGAAATTTGGCAGGTAGTTTCCAAAACAAACTTTGCTAAGCAAAGATTTTACGGGAAGAATAAATTAATGGGTCAAAAGAGAGGTTTAAATATTATATATAACAAAAACAATCTATGCAGACGAAGTCTGCTATTCATACTTACTTCATACTTAGGTACTTACTTACTGATATTATAATGCGAAAGTTTCTTGTTCACGCAGCAACAGAAGAACTATAAGGTGCAATTTTTGCAGGGAGATAGTTGGAGAGCCTGAGAGTTTCATAGGACACATTTTAACCCGGAAAAATTATGATTTTTTTAAGTACGATCAAACACAAAATTATGTTTTCGGTATACCGAAATATACAAAAATAATACTAGTTCATATTAACAATGGTGTTTTTTTTTTAATAAATATTTTTATTTTGTATAAAAATATTTGTAAAAGAAAAAGAAAAACAGTATTTGTCAAGAAAAATGCGTGTTACAACAGTCAAACACTTCAACAAATACTTAAAGTACTTTTGATTACGAGCTCTTATACTATAAGAATAGAGTTGATAAGTTTGAAATGGTCATAATTATTATCTCTTTTACTAGAAGAGTTGAAGGTCAAAATTATAATGCCTGATACCGAAAAGAATAATTACGTAACCGAGATTGATCCATTTTGTCACGTAGTTTGTGGTACCTACTCATAGATTTTTGGATGCATAATCATCTTCATCAAAACTCGCGTGAGGATTTATTATAAATTATTATAACACCGGCTCACTGGCCGCTGCAAGCCGATGTTATAATTTTTTTTTTTTTTTTTAATTTATTTGCCACTATTAATATTCAGTACAATATTTAATTTTAACATTAATTAAAATATGATGTACAAAAAATTTATGGATTATAATTAAAATTAACATGCTTACTATAACTATTTACAGTCGCTAGTTATCGCTTTAGGATTCCCTGTGTCGTAACTAGTGCTCTTCAATGGTGATAATTAAAGATAATATATTATAAAAGTTTAAGTAAGTTTAGATAATAAGAAATGAAATGAAATTAAAATGGAACAAAATATTTTTTTTATTAAAATTGTTTCGTCGAGTTTGAATTGATTGATTGAATTAAATTGCATTTCATTCAATTCTATATTTGATTGAATTATTGGTAGTTCTTAAATTAATGTTTTAATTAAATGTCATCATCGGTGTTATAATAATTCATAATCATCTTTTTGGGTGCTGTTTTTTGGCTTTTTTGCTATACTTGGTATATAAATTACAGTGGTTAAACGCTTTAGGCGTCACCTGTCACTTAAACAATTTCTGAAGAAAACTAGGGGCACACTTTATGGTTTAGGTGCTTTGACCAAAATAAAATGAATGGACGGGCCCAGAAGAAACGCATTTTTGAAGATTACAAAATGAGCGCCGGCGCTCACTTCGTTTCAGTCGGTCTCTAGCCGTAGGAAATGCAACACGTGACTATATTGTTAGATGATAACGAAACATCTGACAAAATTATGCCTTCGTGTGCTTTTCAGAAGTGTAAAAAACACATAAAACAACCGCTATAAATTTTTTGTAACAAATACTGTACATGGTTATAACTAGGTGTTCAAGTATATTATGTCCAATGGTTTGTGCTCGCTTTTATTGAGCAAGTTCAATGGTTATGGCCCGTCCATTCATTTTATTTTGGTCGAAGTTTAGGTCACGAGATAACCTTTTTGGGTTTATGAAGAAATCTTTCTACTAATAATATTATAATAATTGCGAAAGCCTTCGTTGATTTAGTATGTTTTTTACGCAGCAATAAAATGTTGTCTACAATTACCTCTCCGGGCTACCTATAGGCGGTGGTTTCTGCTTACCAGCAAGAGGACCGAAACACTAATTGCCGCTCTTTAAAAAAAAACGATCGACATTATTTTTGCTTTGATAACATTGCACAAAATCAAGTCCTTATAAAGGCCTGAAGACATGATACTTTTTATCCCAGAAAATTGAAGATTTCCTACGAGTGAAACTTCGGGACGCAGCTATATTAAAATACTAAGCTAAAATAAAAAGGAATTAAGTTTACATGGTAGCCAAGGAACTGTAAAGTTCAAGTAACCATTTCGCGAAAATTTTATTTTTTACCAAAAATGGGAACAAAAGTTTACTCATTTTGGCCGCGTCACCAGGGTGACGTTCAACGTGAACCGGTAGTCGTAAACAGCTGTAAAACCGATTCTATGTCATCTCTGAAGTGCAATGGGGAAATGACAAAACAAACATTTTGTTTATTAACGGAAGCTGCAACATTGTTGAGACTTTATTTTTGTAAGGAAAGTAGGTAACATGGGGCTCTTCAAAAAGGCTGTTAATAGAGTATTTAAGGGTCGGCAACGTATCTGTGATGCCCCTGGTGTTGCTGGTATCCATGGGCGACGGTGATCGCTTACCATCAGACGGCCCGTCAGCTTGTTTGCCACCTATGGCATAAAAATAAAAATAACGTACGAGTACGGCGTAGGTACATCTGACGAAATTATAATAGAAACCTAGAAACCGTCAGCAGTTCAAAATAATAATTATACAGCTTTAGGGTTGTGCTTTATTAATATGCATACTACATTGAAAAGTGAAAAGCCATGTTTATTTTTGAATAAACTTTCTCCTTCATTCATACATCACTTCTAGTTTTTTTAATAGTGAAAGTGTAATTTGTTTAATGTATTATATTTGTTTTAACGCCTGTTACATGCTAATCAAATGGTCAGACATTAATTTCATTATCCGATTGAAGACTCCTTTTAAATGGATAGTCAATTCATATATTTTCGAAGTTACACTATTTGAAACCAACATTATGAATGCGAAAGTAACTCTGCCTTTCTCTTTTAGTTTCATTTCAACCTTGTAACGACACTGATCGCGACATGTCATAGTATCGCGAAAAAATCTTAATAAGCGAAAACTTGCTGGTAAAAGCCGTACAGATAAGGCTAACATTTGTTATTGGAAACAAATATTTCAATTCAGCACAAATTCACTTATATTTTCTGCATTTCCTATAAAAACAAAATTATTCTTAGTTTTTTTAGTACCGTGGGTCACGCAAATTGGTAAGTACATACGGAAAAATTTATGCACACATTTTAATAATCTGAGAAATTTTGTGATAGCAAAAACAGGAAAACTAATATTGTACGCCCGTTTTAGTGTACATAGTCGCAATCAACGTTATTTATTTACCTTTTAGGTGTCATATACGTCAATTTCATATTAGGACACAATGCGGTCAGAAAACAAGCTTTGAACACCAAAACAGACTCCTGCGCAAAACTTGTGTCAATATTTTGACCGTTAACTTTTCTCTGAAACACAACTGCAAACTGTACGTTATTAAATCAGACACATGGCAAATGTTGCGAATTAGTCTTCCTTATCTTACTAAATAGATTTTTTATATTAACAAGATGTTTATAATGGGCAGAAGCCTTGCGAACAGTTAACAGTTCTTTGAGATTAATTTGATGTTTATATTTGAATGCTCTTAATTGGTAGAGTGCTTCACTGTTAGTAGATGTCAGGTTTTAGAATTTTTTTGAGGTTAATAGCTGAGAAATTGCCTAAATATTAACATACTATTTTGACTTCTACTCACCACAATTAGAGTAACATCTTTATGTTATTTACTTCTATGTATACATCATCCTTCGTTAAAAGAGACCACAGGGAAACGCTGGATGCAGGGAGCTTCCAACTGGCCCTTTTGGAAATCGATGGGGGAGGCCTATCGAACATATTATGATGATGATGAATCATCATCATAATATGTTCGTCCACTGCTGTACGTAGGCCTCTCCTAAAGAACGTCATAAGGCACGATCTTCTGTTTTTTTCATCCACCATCAGCCGCCTTTCGCAGGTCACCTATGTATTAAAGTATCGTTACACATTTCACATCACAAACATGAAAATCTTTTGGACAGGTACAAAATATTGTTTGTTTCATTTAATTGTTAAATTGAACTGTACCATATCAAAATTTATTTTATCAGATGACAAGATGGTCCATCATCTTACATGCAGTTGTAAAAAACTAAAAACAAATTAATGCCTAATGATAAAGCCATTACCTTGAGTTGATCTGTGTCTTGGGTGTGTCTGTGATTCATGTCGTCAGTAAAATTAAACTTTGCATGCATCAATTACTATTTGAGGGTCATTATGGTGTCAGATAAAAACTTGAATGAATTCTAGCAGTATTTTTTTAATTTTTGCTGGCGTGCGTCATTTAGGAAGGATAATTTTTGATTAAACTTGCTTGTTATAATGACACATTAAAGTAGCGTATCCAAAGGAACAAATTGCAAATTGTCTGTGTAGCAAAAGGGTAGCTAGATTGGCAAAATATTGTACAATATTGTACATGTTAACGAAAAAAAATTCATTTATAAAGATCTTGATTAATTATTACTTAATTATTTTACGTTCGGGAAATTGCGTGACATCTTCTCGTCCAAGATATCACAGTGCCTCAAGACGAGGGTCTTTGACCAGTGTGTGTTGCTAGTGATGACATATGGTACCGAGACGTGGTCCCTAACTGTTGGCCTTTTGGAAAAGCTCAGAGTCACACAGCGGGCAATGGAGAGAGCTATGCATGGAGTTTCTTTGCGCGATAAAATCCGAAACGTGGATATTCACCAAAGAACCACCGACATAGCTGTTAAAATTTGCAAGTTGAAGTGGCAATGGGCAGGCCACATCGCTCGAAGAACCGATAACCAATGGGGAAGAAAGGTTCTGGAGAGGAGACCACGAACCGGAAGACGAAGGCCTCCCACTAGACGGACCGACGACATTGTAAGAGTCGCGGGCATCCAGTGGATGCAAAAGGCAGGCTGTCGTTCAGTATGGAGGTTAAAGGGGGAGGCCTATGTTCAGCAGTGGACGTCTTCCGGCTGATGATGATGATGATGACTTAATTATTACGTATTGTTCTGTTGACACCATTTATAGAAACAATTCAACATAATGGAATTGTTGTCAGTGCCACGTCGCACCCACTCTCCTAGAGGACCCGTAAATTTTTCCGAGATTAAAAGTCTATCTGTTAATCCAACTACCCGTATAACAAAAGTCATCAAAATCCGTTCAGTCGTTACGGACTTGAGCGTGAACAAACACACTAACAAACTTTCGCATTCATAGTTATTAGTGTGATTAATTGCTCTCTCTTTCTTTCGCTCTAAATTATTTTTCTATCACGTTTTACTTTATAGGATAAATTCGTTTTAGGAACTTATAGGCTGTTTGATTAATTTTATTATTTCGATTCAGAATATTTATAGTCATTTATGTTCCAATTAGTTTTTGCCCGAGACTTCATACGCTAAGATTTTCTTATAAATTTTAACCTTTTTTGCCTCCCTTAATTCGGACCTTTTGCATAATAATTTCTAATTAGACCTATATTAGTTCATAATGAATCTATTTGCCATGTTACAGCTTCGTAGTTGCATAACTTTCAACCCAACATTCAAACACCAATTCCAACTCTTAATCAGTTCTTTTCGGAAAAATCTTACAATAAATATAATTTAATATCTCGCATTCACAGACTTTTATCTCTACGATTTTATTGTATGTGTAGAAGATATGACAATAAATAATAATATTTAATACCTTTTTCATTATCTATAATGTCTTTTTTAGAAAATAAAATCGACAATACCTATTAGGAATACAAATCTGGAACACAGAGAGGCCGCATTAGGAGTTCAACGACACGGCAACTTCATGTTAACAGCATCTTATTAAAATATTGAAACTGGCACCTGTACCTACCGCTACTACGATATCTCGAACAATTTTTGATTTCGATAAATATGTGATTTTGATGCAAAACATCTATTGCTGTGCCTTGGCAATAAAACGACTCGTATGCCGTGATGGAAAACGACTTTACGCTATCTTATGCCGTCATGTTTCATTTATCTGTCGAGAGTCCCGTTACGACCTAAAAAAAAAACTTTAATATTTTTAAACTTGGTAGTAATTCCCTACCACGAAGATCATGATGCGTAACGACCAAAAATAAAAAAATATAATTATTAAATTTAGATAATTGTAAATGTTTCCACATGGGAGAATTAATTGACCGAGATGTCTCAGACCCTAATGGAACAAGTCGGTGTTTCTACGTATGTTTGTATATTGTTTAGACGATAACTTGCGTATTGTTGATCCGACCTTCATGAAATAAATAGTTCATTTCACTATAGTTTTGTGATTTAAATATGAAAAAAAGGGGCCGAGGGCTTGCGAAGATATCCGGGTCCCAAAATCTCAAATTCGGAGCAAACTAATAGTTAACTTACCGACTAGTTATTTCTCCAGCTAAAACAGCAGCCAATTTTGTTAGTCACATCTAATTGCAATGTCATTCCATATTTACACCATGCATTCAAATAGGATTGACTGTGAAAATATACAGGGTTATGCATATAGACTGTACTAAGCCGAAACGCTATTGACAAACCATTATCACGCTGTTGTACATTATGAACAACTTTTACTAAGAGACCAACCATGAAACCGTGAAAAAAACAGATGGTCCTTACTCTTACTACCCCTTACTGACTGTTTTCTATGGAACAGCTGAATTTTTCGTGATTTCATGGTTGGTCCCGAAGAAATAGTTGTTCATATTTTTTTAAGGTAACCCTGTATAAGCGTAATCAGGACATAACCTTGTCGATTTCATGACATTAAAATATCTGCCCAAAAATATTTAGTTTATATATCTTAAATTTAGTTGTGGACTTAAGGTTATTAAAGAAAACATCAGATACTGCTTTAAAAGCCCAAGCGGCATCAAACGTTTTACTTAAAAATATTTAAAATAAAGATCATAATTAACATTGTTGCTTAGATATATGATTCTTCCAATCAATGTTAATTTTGCGTTTTCTAAAAAACACCAATGATAATGTAACCCAGCGATCTTTTGAAATTGGCTCAAAAGGTCTTGTTTGGGCATTGAACACTACCTCGAAGAAGGGTGGGGTATACAGAGGTGAAAAAGACGATTTCATGCCTACTAAATAACATTTATATCTGAAATACGCTAATGCATGGAAATATTATCCCAATTAACGCCATTTTGAATATAATTTAGTAATAAACTATTTTAAAAATGCAATATCATAACTAAAGATGACAACGTGACATATTGCTATCAATGGTTTTTGATTAAAACTGAGTTCAGGGGCCTTATTTACAAATAGTCATGACACTTTTTGACAGCTTTACCAAATCAAAGCTGTCAAAATTTATGATTTATCGACCATTTATCGATGTTCATCTAACTTTACAATAAATACTAATTGACCCTGAGCCAAAGCAAATGCATAATGCCTGTCATAATGTTTAATAGAGTACTTAATAATAACAAAATCCATATTTTAGCATTTTAGAAAAGATACGTAGATATTAGTATTTCAATGGTTTTGGTTTTCATCTTATGGGGCTTGACAATTGTCAAACTGGTGTTAGCATAGTTATGAACCTTTGTTATGGAAATTTTGTTAATATGAAAGTTGTAATTTTTCAAATAGATAAACAAAAAAACCGTATAAACAATTTTCCCCCTTCCAATTTTCCCTTTTTTTGTTTCCCCTGTTTTTGTTTCTTCCTGTGACGTCAGTTGTTTGAGAGCTGTAGGAAATAATATAAAGATACAAATATACATACACACTTAAAACTTATAACAACTATTTTGCGTCGGGGGTTAAAACGGTAGAAGTTATTCTAGCGCCATCAGTAAAAAGTTTCTAGCGGCCAACTCCTTTGATGCAAATTTCAACAAAGAACACGTGATATCATAACACTACTGATATCTGTTTCAATCAACTCAATGAGGTATCACAATCATGTGTATCATCTGTATTGGGTTTCAGTCTATTCTGGTATTGGATGAATTCATAAATAAATATTCGGGACATTCGGGACATTTCGGGACATATTTTTTTCCACACACGGTCATCTGACCCCAAAACTAAGCAAAGCCCTGGACTAAATATACTGGAAGTCACCACTTTATTTTTGTTTATATGGCTAAACACCAATGTAATTTAATTCATAACAAATCGGTGGCAGTTTTTCTATTTCTCTTAAAAAGTAGGACACAAAATTGGTGACAGCTATCGGATGAGAATCATGTGAGAATGTTAGAAATGGCAAAGATCATTCGGCAAATAGTTTGTTGCATACAATATTATAAGATGATGTTAGATCATTTTAGCTTAACCATTGAATATGGAGGTGAATGGCAAGGGACTGAGGTGAATGACATAATGAAATGGATTCATAATATGTCCATTAGTGGGTTATCAAAGGCCAATGATGTCGATACCATTGCAGACAATTTATACTTTATAAAACGACCAGTGGCAGAAATATGATATTTTGTATTTTTACAATCACTAAATGTTTCGATACAATAACTTATACCCCGTATCTATAAAAATCTTAGCTCTTTAAAAGTCAATCTTAAGATCTTAAATATATTTAAAAAACTTGCCAAGAGCATGGCGAGACACGTACCTATAATGGTAGGGTTCTGTAGCCAAAAATATAATTTATAATCGTGGTCACATGCATAATTCAGATTTTTTGTTTTTATTACACCAGAATTACTCACGTATGATTAAGCTGGTTATTCCGACTACAGATTCAACTACAATCTGCGGTATTTCACAGAGAAAAACTAAGGTCATACGTTTTCGGTAATGTTCAGAAAATAGCGGTCTTAGACAAATTCTAACGAACAAAGCCCGGTGGATTTAGCCAAATTTCAGAGATGTATCATTCCGACTTAACATACATTTTTTATGGATTAGTCTAAAATAAAACTGCTTGGTAAATATTCTTTATTAAGATCATTTACGAAAAGATTAATTATATTTCAGTGAGTGAGTGTGTTTTGTCGGGACTTAGGTTCGAGTTCGAGTTCCAGTGATAACCGTAGCATAAGACTAAGAAAGAGGGTAGATCGTTATGTCTGCACCTGACTTTTTTACTGTTCTCCAACCACCCGCATTCTTCAGTCTTCCCGTGAACATGGTGCATGTAACTGCGCCGAAATATCGGGAGCTCATTCCACAACCTTACCACGGTAAATATCCCGTAAATAATCATATAACTTTAGTGAACAACCGTGATAGTTTAAAACAGTGAATTATATTTCAGTTAGAACGTCTTGAATTTATTACAGTTTTATAAATATAGCTCCAAAAGTAGTAATCACAAAATATGCAATATAATTTTAAATGAAGTTTCTTAAGATAACCTAAGTAGTAAGCATGGTAAAATGCTGGTTTATAAGTACGATAGGTTAGAAATACAGAAAAGGGGGCAGCTTTTTACCACTTCGTTGGGCCATATTTTGCAAAGGATACCTAATTGGTATTAAAGTGATATATCTACCGTGATGTGATTACCTATATGAAACCTTACCTTCATGACAAAAGATCTATTGAACGATAATCCACACGAGGGGAGTGCAGCAAAACAAAAAAAATACCCCCCATTTCACATGTGCCGGAGTCAGGAAACAATGGAACAGGAAATATATTTTCATTACTATACTATATACTTTAAAATTAAGATCTGAAATTGTTTTAACCTTAGATTAACATATACTTTCCTCTCCCTGTATTGTGCATTGTGCTGTATTGTAAGTTAACAAAATTATTGTGGTTAAGTATAATAAAAGTTACAGATCCTAGCGTCTGTGGAGTTGCATCTTAAATAATAATAATAAAAAAAAAAAAAACGTTCTGTACTAAAATGGTGCAAAGATTAATGCACTTTTTGTAACTATAGAAGTTAAAAATTCTAAAGAATCAGCACGAACGGACTGAGCGAACTTATGAGGGTTTCTAGTAGTACTACGGATCCCTATAAAGTGGAATACACATCGTCCCCTTCCTAAGCTGTCTTTTGCGCTCTTTACAGTCATTTATGAGCACGTTACACGGCTATAATAAATTAGGCCAATCTCATACAGAGGAACAGGTTAGTCTAGAGCCATGCATTCATCACACATTCGTATGATGGCAGATAAGTAGGTATTTATTATATTACTCGTTTTTTTTTAACCTATACTGTCCTACTTCTGGGCAAAGGTCTCCAATTACTCGTAAGGTAAGTTAACACCGTCAAGTAATAAACCTGTCGCTAAGCGCCTAACAGTATATATTGTCTAGCAGCCTGACTAGAGAGCCAGTTCCAATGACGATTCACTTGACTGCTCATGCTTTCCCCCGCTCGATGAAAAGGTACAACATTTTCAGCATAATCCTTTTCGAGCGGGCCAATCGTAGGCGCGAGAGGCGAGAGGGCGAACTATAGCACATAATGACGTCAAACCGTGCGCGCGCTATACAAATGCTATACTGCGGGATAGGTACAGCGCATTTGCTCTCTATCCCCTCTAAAAAAATTAAACGCTTATATGTCAGAAATTTATAAGTATATTTTTTTATATATTTTTTTATTTAATGTATTTAATTGTATCCTTCGCTAAGCGTGTTATTTGTAATAAATGAATTTTAGGACACAAGCCTATTGTACTTAGGGCATACTCCCGATCTGAGGGCATAACCCACCTACTTCTTATAATGATGTATATGATTGATTTTATATTGATTGATTTTAATGATTTATAATGTGTATATGTCTATACCAGCTTTTGTGTGGCTGATTTGCGATGACTTCACTGACAAGAATTCAGTAAATTATTACACTTTTGCTCTTTAGATGACACTTTTCATGCTAATGAGGATGCAGAACATGATTTTGTACACTATTGTGATGTAGTATATAGGTACATACATTATCATACTAATATTATAAATTTGAAAGTATGTTTGTTGGTTTGTCCTTTTATCACGCAGCAACAGAGCAAAATATTGATGTTGTTTTTTTTTATATAGGGCTACGCGGAAATGTAGCCGTTATATTTTTTTACTATGAACAACTTTTACTATGGGACCAACTCTGAAAACGCAAAAATGTGCGGATTTGCTGATATTTTTTTCGCGTTTTGAGGATTGGTCCATAGTAAAAGTTGTTCGTAATTATGAGTGTACGGAACCCTTTCGCCTTAGTACATTCATTCCGCGTTACTCTGTAGAGATAGTTGGATGACTGGAGATTAAGGTAGGACACATATTATTATCTATTAAAAAAATACGTTAACTGGGTAGTCCACGCGGGTGAAACAGCAGGCCGCAGCTAGTTGGAAAAAAATATTCAGAGCAACATTGTCAATTTATTATGTTGTGAGCTCTGTATCAAAATTATTGATATTTTAATACCTAACTCGAACAATAAACATTGGCGCCAAGTCTTAATTTATACATACATTTTTAGCGTTCCGTGGTAAAATTAAACCTTCATAGATTGATTGCGTCTGTTTGCCGATGAGGGATAGTGGCTGAGCGGTAACATGTGCACTTTACAATCTGACAGCACCCGGTTCGATCCTCAGCCCTACACCAATGACTTCCAGGGAAGAAGGTGCCTAGATATTAACAACTACAGGTTGAAAATATTTTTTCTATATTTTAGCTGTTCCTATATTTAATGCAAAAGAAATTTATTACCTTTTAAACGATGAAAAAAAAAGATAAAAAAACATAGCTTGTAGCTATGCAAGTAACTTGTCTGTCTATTTTCTATTGGGTACATTTCGGCGAGTGCGCACAAGAGCTTCATGATTCCACCTTTTACCCTTTACTACAGTCTTTCTACAAGTAGAAAGACTGCACACTACCACCCCTTCCTCGTGGAAATTTTAACGATTTGTACTCAATGTTTTGGGTCGTCATTTATGATACGTACTGCCCAAGAGTGGAACGTCCTCCATCCCTGCCGTCCTCCATGTTTCCTGATTACTACAATCTAGGCATCTTTAAGGCTAGATTGAATATGTTTCTTTTAGATCAACGTGTTCCATCCTCGGCCGCACCGTCGGTTACCATCAAGCTAGTTGGTTGCCAAACGTAGATCTGTTCTATGTATTAAAAAAAACATATATTTATATTTTCCTCTGAACTTGTAATGAACTCATTTCATTATGTTTTAGTTCAATTTCTAAGTGACTGGATTCACAGCATGCATTCATAGTAGGTCATAGTTGTAGCTTAAGATAGTCTTTGCAATTCTTCTATCTCCATGCACGTGTCACGCCAAACCTGCTTCATAATCTACTTTTATTCAGGGCTTTATAAATATTCATGAGCGTAATAATAATAAACAGTTTGTTGACCTCAGTTTTTGACTAATTAATATTTTTCGTTTAATGGTGAACATGGCGTGAAATAAATCTCGATGGTGATTTTTATCAGATTTTATAATATTCAGGTGTTCGTATCACATCTCTTTTTTATTTGTTGTTGAAATTTACGATTGGCGTTGAATATGTATTGGATGGTCACGTTGCGAGCACGACTGTTATGTTAATTTGCCGAGAGAGCCTGCAGACAGAGTGGCAACAGTATTATTAAAGTCTTATACTATCAACACGTATGTTTTTGTGAATTTCATTTCATCTGAAATTTAATGTTGGGTGCTATTTTAGAAAATTTGTAGTGTTTTTCAATGAAGGAAATGTTGGGTTTTAGATCTTTATTTCAATATTATCTTATAGGTATTTAAAGTTTGCTAGCCGCATGATGTGATTTAAAATATGTTTGAGAAAACGTGAAAAGTGCAGTGAGTTCAGTATTTTTTTAACTTGAGGTTCAAAATGACCGTGAGTCACGAATAAACGTAGACATTGTGATTGACAGTTTTATCGACTACTTATACTCGGTCTACGTATATTAAGCCATGACAGCTGCAATAAAAACAACTTACGTTCAAACAACCCAGCAAAAGTGATCAAAAGTTACGGTTTTTATTCGGCTTTTAAAATTTAATCAACTAGAAAATATTTGACCCATTATAAGTAAACATTATAAGTAAACCGCAGGGAAACGCTGGATGCTGGCCGCTTTTAACAGGCCCTTTTGGAGATCGATGGGGGAGGCCTATGTCCAGCAGTGGACGTCCTACGGCTGAAATGATGATGATGATGATGATGATGAAGTAAATATTAACGGTTTTACTAGAAAAGTTATTTAGTCTATAAGTAGTAGTAGACATCTGCGTTGTCAACTTTCACGCGCAAAAACGAGACGCAATTTTTTTCATTATAGTATATATTTTTTCGATGTCATAAATATGAAACGGAAGCTTCTTGAAAAGCCCACGTTTTGTCCTTTGCAACATTTTATTTTATATTATTTGTACCACTTCACAAAATGTTACCTACTCGGATCCTTACCTCGAAGTACCTTCGAAGGGATCTTTCAATTGTGGTTTTATTTCGTTAGTTAATATTCGTATTTCACATTGAAAAAATAATATTTACATTAAACATTTGGAAACGTTTGTTATTAACTAAAATTGTTGTTTTTGGGTCCTTTAAGCTTAATTTACGATTACAATTTCGATGCCACAATATATCAAATAGTTTTGATGTTGTATCTTATTTTTAATAACATCATAAGAAACCTTGTTCACTCAAATAAGTTAATAGAGTCATAATTTTAATTTATCGTTCGTGTCGTTTACGAATCTAACTCTGAAGTTCAAAGTAACGTTCATTTACCCACAACTTTAATACGATCCCTTTTAATCATTTCAATATTTGTGTTGCATTTGACATCTTAAAAATGTTCATTCGGTAATGTTTAGGGTTCCGTACCCAAAGGTAAAAATGGGACCCTTTTACTAAGCCTACGATGTCTGTCTGTCATCCGTCCATCTGTCCGTCTGTCTGTCTGTCCTACATTTAAACGGCTGTCTTTAGAAGCGTAATACATAATCAGTTGAAATTTTCACAGAATATGCAATGTTGAGGCGGATTAACCGAGAAATAATAAAAAAGTCAAAAAATAAAAACTAAAGGGGGGGGGGGGGGGGGGTTTCGGTATGGAGTGGTCGATATAAAGCTCTAATGTCAAAACGCTAATACGTACAAATATCAAACTTGGCATGATTATAGTACACAATCTAAAGTATAACAACAATAAATAATGGCTAAGTGCGAGTTAGTGACAAATTTCTGTTCATTTCCAAGTTATAACTATAAATTTTTTACTTGGACGACCATTTCATCGTTTCACCGTATCGGAATGCCATATTTGACAAATTTTGAAGTCGGTTTTTTAATTGATAATAATTGCATTTTGTGGTGGTACGGAACCCTCGGTGCGCGAGCCTGACTTGCACATGGCCAGTTTATTAAAGCGTTCGGAGTATTATAACGTTTACTTTAGCACCTTGTTAGCCTTCGACGCGTTGTCCACTCATCCGTCCAAAAGTACCTACCGCGTGCTGCCACACGCATCGACGTTTCAACAATTTCTTTGTACATGTTTTATATGAAAACTTAAACACTTATTCCCATGGTTAGGCAGGTTATTGTAAAAGCAAATTGAAGACCGACTGTTGAGCGGCAATTTATTAAACTGGTTGGTTTATAGTCCAATTATGAGTCTTCCGAACTTGTACGGCACTGCTATAAAAATAGTGGCTGTCAATTTGATAGAGTTGTTTCCACATAATGAAAGAAAAGGATCATATTTCTCATCACCTACGGATTATATGAGTCTGTTTAAAAGTTTTAAATGAGATGTGAAATAATAGTGATTAATATTGATTTTACATGATGATATTTTACAATCCAAAACATTGACTCTAAGGTAAAAAAACTTGAATAAAGATATTGATGATATTTTTGACACTTATAATTTTTATTTCACACTGAATAAAGTATTATCTTCTCCGGTTGTCCAGTTGGTAGTGAACCTGCCATATGCGCTTGGGGGCGTGGGTTCGATTCCCACCTAGGACAAACATTCCTGTGATGAATATTTTTGTTTGTTCTATATCTGGGTGTCTTCAAATCACGAGTGAATTGGGTTTCTTCTAGGCAAGCGTGCTCCAACGTAGATCACACCATCGCTTAACATCAGGCGAGATGGTAGTCAAACGCAAGCCTAATATGTATACCAAAAAAAAAAAAACATACAGTCGAATTGATAAGCTCCTCCTTTTCGAAGTCGGTTTAAAAAACTATTTAAGTATGTACTTAAAAATATCAGTCTCTGACAGCCATAACATATACAAATAGGACAAATAGATAATGTTAGGATAGCCATTGATGTAAGTTAATAGGGGGAAGATACGGCACGAACTTCTTGACGTGGACCGCACAAATTAGGCTCACGGGCCTAATCAAATTCAGTCACAATCGAACTGTCGTTTTGATAGTACCTGAATTACTTGTCAAAATTGTGTGAAATAAAGCAACAAAAATTACTTCCTGCGTTTTCACAAGGTGCACCAACAGTTCGAAGACAAAAAACAAGTTTCACGGCATTACTTTTCACTCGTAAATACTTAAAAACAATTAACTTAATTTTCTTTAAATGTTATTTATATGGTCTAGTGTAGTGTCTAATGGCGCAGTGAAGTTGACGTTTACAGACTTTACAGTGTAGACGTCAACGTCGCCGCTGACTCGAGCGGAAACAGAGCCATATTTATCGGGTACAATGTTTGGATGTCACGCGTCTTCCCCCTCATTAAAACAGTCATTGAGGATAGCATTATATTTTAAGGTTAGGTGTTATTGAATTATACAATAGTTTTCCTTCAAGAAGTTAAAACATTATCAGCGTTAACCAGATTTGCTATATCAGCTAAATAAACAGAAACATAATGATATATTCATGACACTGAATTATATTAAGAATATACTTACGACTACGAAGTCTATGATTTTAATTTATAATATTTGACCACGAGAATGACGTTTTATTTTGCTTTGTCATCTAGAGATGACATAGCAAATTAAGTTTTGCCTATCTATTGCAGTATTAGTACACTGATAAGCACAATAGTATCAGAGCAAGCCATGACTACTTTATTTCACAAATTCGATGATAACGCTAAAATAAATTTAAACTAGTATTTCGCCTCGAAATGAGACCTCACGATGTTCAAGCTTTTACTTCACCTACACTAAGGTACACCCGCTCCATAAATTTCCTATCTACCATAATATTGATTGAAAATATGACAGTTAACGGCTACGATACTGAGAATCTCCACTCCAGTCATACTGACATTATTTTGTACAAATAAGTTCATTTCGGATTCATTAGGAACTCCTTCCTTAAATTAACGGTATTTTATAACTTTGTTATTTTATTATCTTTTATAACCCCAGCATCGGATTTCCTCATATACGCACTTAACAATTATATTTACTTGAACTACTTGCCTAAAGATCCTTCATAAAGATCGAATAAACGTCCTCAAGTTATCGTTGAATAAATATAAATTTGTTTAAACGCCAATTTGTCCCACTGTAAACTCTTTAAGGAATTTAATTTTGGGTTGTTCTTTGCTAAGACTTCACTTCGTTCTGTCAAAAAAAAACCGCCAAGCATGCGACATGACTCACGGTGTCATAGTGACTCTTCCTTAAATTATTTTCTTCTGACTCACTTATTGTTTCGACCGATAACTAAACCACATTATAAACGGCATACTTAGTACCAGGTCAACAGTTCAAGCGCAGTATCAATAATTCTTCCACTTTTTAACATTTTGTAGACATTAAGTAAAACAGTAAATGATGTCACGGCCAATGACTCATTTCTTATTTGAATAAAATATTTAAAAGATTAGACAATAAAATCTTACGCCCAAATGGTTGAGAGTATCAAAGAGTAGATCGCACAATATGGCTTCGTTCTGTTTTCTAAACGACCACGTTGAAAAGTAGGAGTTCACAAAATTTGCTGTTCAGTAAGGCGGCGTAATGTGTCTATTTTATTGGTAGTTGCCTCAAAATTTTAGTTTTGTTTATTATCAAAATTGCATGACCACCATTGATGAATTGTTAGAAACCATCACTTGAAAAATCAAGTGATGGTGTAACAATTCAACAATGGTGAACGTCGAACTTTCAGAGACCGATAATGGATGTACAATTATTATTATCAAAAATCTAAACCAAACCATTATTCATTTGTCGTGTATAAAAGCTAACCAAAGGGTTTTTTAACATCAAATAGTCATCATTTTTTAAACATGGACACTAATAATGATTTATTAATTGGTCTGCACAAATTTGTATAGTTGATTGATGAAACATTTGTTAGAAATACATATTGCACGTATGATCAATTAGTCAACGACAATGATTCTTTTAAAAATATTATTTAAGCAGGTATGTTGACGATGACCATAAATAGGCTTCTTAAGGCAAATATGCCATTAGTACCGCACTTAGAATATATATTGTAAGACCAACAAATCCTAACGACGATGCAGGAAACGCCAACAAGTAATATAATAACGTGACATTTGCAAAAACTGCAAACAACACTCAAATGATTGATTGAAAAAGATAAATGGAGACGCGTGTGATTTTTTCTCCCCTACAAAAAGTTACAGTCGAACTTTTAGCGCCAATTCTCGTAGAGTTCAAAAAGAATATAAATATAGATGTCGGAAACGTTGAATCGGCTTTTTTATTTGAACAATCATTAATTAGATGGCTTTTTATTGGCTCTTTATCGATGAAGATCTCTGATATGTGCAAAGTGACAGATTTATTACTCGTACAAGGTAATGTTTCGTGGTTTCTTCCTGGTCTCGATGTATTGTGCATCGCTATTTTGCGCCTAATTTTTTTGATGGAATCATTTGGTATTGGATCATTCCTATTCTAGTATTTGATTAAATTTATTGCCCTTTTCCGTGTGGCTATTTTGATACAAAGCAAAACAGACACTATTAATATACTATTAATAACTATGAAGGTACCCTGTTTAATTTTTAAAACTACGGTACTGTAGCGCTACTTCAGAAATTGAAACACGGTTTAATTTTATTCGTAGATTTTTAAAAGGGTTCTAGCATGTCAGAAAGTTCAAAATACGCGAATAGATGCGGTCTGACATCAGCAATGAATTGTAAAAAAACTAATTAAAATCCTCATTTTGAGTATAAAATTGTAGATGGAAGCAAATGTACTTAGTACAAGATATAAAAAAAAAAGTTTTTATTCATATTCTTCCAATTTACGGCAGTTCTGTGTGAGACTTGAGTGTAAGATGTTTCACAATTATATATTATGTACCTACTGAGAGAAGAATGAATTTAGATACGTAAAGTACCTACTCGTACGTTGTCAAATCCATACTAATAATGAGTATCGATATTTAAATTTTTATGGGAGTCGGAACAACACATAGCATCCCCTAACTAATTAATCCACAGTTTATGGATATCATAATAAAACTTTATAGTCAGCAAAAAAAAACTTGGTATGTTTGTTTTTATGGTAGACCAAATTGTCCACCATGTTGTGGTATTCTATTTAATAAGCTCTATTTATTTATTTGCACTGCCTGAATGTGTTTTCATAGATAGTTATAATCTAAGTGTCTTCAAATCGCGAGTTAATCGATTTCTTCTAGGCGCTTGGCTAGAAGAAATCGACTCCATCGTGCCTCCTCGTGCTCATATCGTAGCACCATCACTTAACATCAGGTGAAGTGGTGGTCTAACGGAAACCTATTATATAATAATAAAAGTAAGACCTTCCACAATTAAATTTATTTCTAGAAGCTAAAAAGTTCAAGAACATTTCTCTCATGTTATTGATTAATTCTATAGGGCAAGGTAATAAAAAAGTTTATTAATCACTTCCTTAAAACCAGACCTTATGTAAAGTAAGGTTTCCGTAAAATTTGTAAGACGCAAATGGTAAAATCTGGGTCAAATCAAGCTGACCTTGATTGAAAAAACACACGCTGGGCAAAAGGGCAAAAAGGAAGATGATGGTATATGAAAAAGAGAAAGGGCCAGCAGATTCAAATGTGAATGTGTCAATTTTAACAGACTTATTTAATTTATAAAGGAGAATCGATAAAAATTAAGTTTTTTTTTTCGAGTGAGCACGAATTTTTAAAACCATCGTATGAGGGGTGATAATTATACATTTTAATAAAAACCCTGATCAATTTGGAAAAGAACACAAAAAACTTAAACGGCTGAACACATTTTTATCGAACATAGCTAAAAGTAACCACAATAAAAAAAAACACATTTAAATCAGTTTTTCGTTTGAAACCCATTTGAGAGCTACGTTTCACAAAAATTCTAAAATAAATTATCTTTTAAAAAACCGACATCAAACTAAGGTTGATAATTTAGTATAGTTCCCGCCCGACTTCAAAATCCGTGTAAAATTATTATTTTGTTCTTTGTAGCGCCAATTTAACTAAGAATATTTGTGTTTTTAGTTTCTTGAATTCGGTTTTTATAAAAGGTAATTTATTACAGGCACAAGATGCTGAAGTGTATGCACCATATAATCACAAGTAAGACAAGTTGATATGTAATGTAACAGAATATAAGTTCAAAGGCGGCCGCCACCGAACTGATATCATGTTTCGTTTTGTAATCGATGTGTCGCATAAGTCATGAACTGACCGCAATACGGCCTATATCTCTACTAGAACTGACATTCACAAATAATTCATTGGTTACCATTCCCACCAAATTCTTCAAACTTTTTATTTTTATGACAACTATTTTTAAGCAATTGCGTAATATGAAGTTTTTATTCTCTTCTCCTCTTACAAAATCTATAAATATATTTTGGACACTTTAAATAAGTACTTATGTTTTTTGTTAAATAATGATTGCCTAAATTATAAAGACATAATAATTTTTTGCAAACATGTGTTTTGTATTAAAACTTGTATTCAACATTTAGTGGCAACTTCCATGGTTACTGATTGAAATATTTTTTACACAATCTATGAAAAAACAAACGGCTTGTCGAGTCTAATTCATACATATGGCTACAAGAAGTGGCGGGTGAACAAGTGTAAATATGAAAGGTCAGGGTGGCTCAAACTACACGGTAATTAAAGGTTATTTTTGGCGATAACCATCAGTAAAACAGTTACCTACGTGCGTGAAATAAAAAGCCGATGGTTCAACTTCAAAAACCTTGGGATGAAGGGCCTTCGCGCAAAAAGTCAACAGCATTCGTGCATCACTCGAGTCGAGGGCTGGGAGGAAACTTTTACTGCTAGTAAAACCATACGAGTTTAACCTCCTTTGTAATTTCACATATCAAAATCAATTGGACAAAAAGTCATGTTCGATAATAAAAAACCACACAACGCGTGTCAAGTGTTAGGGAAATTCCAATAAACACACTCAAGGAAAACTTAAAAAGTTATGCGACAAAAAATAATTGTTAACATGAACTTTATCCGTGTTCGGAAGAAAGAGTTTTTGTGATGCATCGCCCAATAAATTGCTTATACAAGAACCTTAAAATTCAAGGCGAATGCGAGTGCGACTTTTAACGAGAACGCTTGATCGATACTCAAATAAATTCACTGATGTAAGTGACACCACAACAAATGATCAATTTTGTATCGTTTACTTTGTATTCTCTGGAGAAACAAATCTGTCCTTTTTACTTATCACAAAACTAGCGTTAGAAAATAATATTCTAATGCTTTAGTCTAAATTTATAACTCTACGTAATCTGAGTAAACAATATTTATTAATTTATGTGAATACTTTTTTTTTTTCAACAATGCGTTGTTGCTATTTCTCTTATACCTGGTAAAGTTTTCGAAACCATAAAAGATATTATTAGAATAAGAATAAGAATAATAAAATATATTTACATATTAGGTAGATAGATACTAACATAGTATTCAAATGTACTTTTAGTACGCGATGTTTGTGGTAAGCAAAATGGTACCCAGCACGTGTAGGCAAAGAGTTGAATATGTATTTATCGAAATTTCTTTACGAACAACGGGATAGTAATTTGTAATTGCTGAATCTATAATGTTTAACAAATCAACTTAAAAATGAGGCATCGTATGTTTGAAAGCAGTAGTCATAGCGTGGATACCAAAGCTATTACAAGCAAGCCGCTAGTGTAAGAATAAATTGGTCGGCGCAAATTAAAGCACGCATTTAAGTATCTGATTTACAACCAAAATTATAATACAATGGACATTGTTAAATTTATATCTTCTTATTCAATGATCCGGCGATGCATGTAAGCTTACGTTTGTATTGTAATCTCATGTCCATTTATCATTTTCGGAAGAAAATTGCCCTTTTACAGAGGCCCGATCGCGGTTTGATTAAACGTCGCTTTTAACTTTTATAAAAAATACTTTTTCCATAATGTCTTTTACTAATGTATTCAAAATACCTATAATGTTACGAATCTCAGACGTGGTCATAATCATGTCGAGCAGCAGACTATATGGCGACATTCATTGTAAATTCAGATTATATAGGTAATTATGTTCGATGTTATTTATAGTATCATTTAAGAGAAGCATGGGCATGAGCGTGATACGGTCGAGTGTGCCGGATAACTTATTATTCATAGTTAATAAATTTTGATTCTAATTAACGAGGATCATATTAGGCTTCATTGGCGGTGGCTTTTGTTGCTAATATTGATCCATCATGGCCACATTTCAAACTGATTTAAATCAGCTAAATCAGAAACAATTGTTACTGATATTCTGATATTTGGTACGATCAAAGTTTTAAAATTTGTTTTATGTGGCTAGTACTTTTATTGCTAACATCATTGTCATTGTCTCATTGCTAGGTAATATTTTAAAAATAATTGTGTACATGTCAAATAAAAAAATTGCTGTTTGCTTTCTAGTCTTTGTAGTGGTTATAATAAAGTAAGTGCTATCCATAGCTACGAGTAATATTTTAGCATTTAACCCTCTTAAGAATAAATGCTTGATAAACTAATCGATAAGATAGAATAGCTCATATTAGATAATTAAGCATTTATACATAGCGTGGCACTGTTAGCTGTGATTTCTTACTTGGATTTTAACAAATAATTAATAATATGTATTATGTATAAGTTATAACAAAAATACTCAAGTAAGTCATTGGGTAGGTACTTAAGTTTTTTTAATTGAACTGTAGGGTCAGCAGCTCAAAGCATTATTTATGTGTTTTTGTAACAGTATACTAAGAAGGCTTATTACTATTTAAAAATAAAAGTTTTAATGTTGATTATCACGTTGATTTAAATTTAATGAAGATAAATATGGCATGGAACTGAATTTTTTGCACTTCAAATTGTTTCAACGATTTGACAGTAATCTTTAATAATACTCATAAATTGTTTCATCTAAGTAAAATTGTGTGATTCATAATAGTTTTAAAATAAAATTTATGTGTTTAGAGTTGACATACTTGACCCATGATTAATTTTGCATATTCTTTTCTTTGCCACCGTTAATATCTTGTGATTCTCGATAATTTTAATTAATGGGTCTTTATTTTAAAATATCTGGTGGTGTGAAACCATGTTAGTTTTGAATATTATGATCTAAGAAAAAAAACTTCGTAGCCTAATTTATCTATGTCGCAAATTTTTTACATATTTTATTTGAACTAAACTTTCAGCCTATCATCTTCCTGCTGGGACACAGGACTTCTTTTAGAGAGAGAGAGAGAGAGAGAGAAGGAGAGAGAGAGAGAGAGAAGGAGAGGGAGAGAGAGAGAGAGAAGATGGGTCCTATTCCACCGGCTCGCATCTTTTTTTGAGGTTCTTGGACATAACGTTTTCTTCACGACGTTTTCCTTCACCATTTTTGAGCGATGGCACCGATACTGCACATAATCTATTTAAGTACTAACTAAGCCATTAGTGCAGGGCCGAGGATCGAACTGGGTGCCGTCAGATTGTTAAGCACACATGCAACAGCTCAGCCACCATAGCCCAAAAAAACTTGATTAGCAACTGAACTGTTATGTGCAAGCATGATTCTTACCATCACGCGAACGACTAGCTCTTCTCGTCACTTATTTGCATAAAAAAGTGACAAATACATAAAATATTACTACGATTTTGGGCTTTCTGATTCAACGTAGCATTATCATTGAGCATGGTAATGCCGCCAACATAGGTACTAGGTACGCTTCCTAGTAAGTGGGCTTGAGGTAAGGCTTGAGCATTTGGATTATCTTTAGAGCTTAGCTTGTATATAGTTTAGTTAATTAAGGCGTTTGCCCGTTAAAGAAACTAAATACCTAAGCTGGCAACATTTTCCTTTTCCATCTCACCAGCTCTCGTGACCACGTGGATGCTTACGCTGAGAGGGCACAGTCGATATGGATTAAACATACTCTATAGATAACTCAAATGCTCAATCCTACTACCAGTTTGTTGTAATTTGAGCATCGGGTGCATACTGACGCCATTATCATGCTGCATGACGTTGGTTAACGAAACGAGTAAGTTGCTTACCTGGATGGTAAGCGCCCCGCTTTCACATAACAGTTTCGACACTGACATTCGTAATTCATCAATCATTCTGAGAAGTTAGCTGATAAGTCTCTTCATGCCCAAAATTTCATTGACAATCCAAAAAAAGATCATGAAACAATCGCTGGACGGGGTTAATTCTTCATCGTGTCTATGATCCAAAAATTTAAAAGGTCCTTTCCCAAGTGTTTGGCTACAGCAACTCCACACAGGAAAGCATTCTGCAGGTCTTGTAATGTACAAGGATTGGGGCAGCACGAGAGTAGGTGTGATAATATGGTCTGCGCAAATGCTCCAAAATCGCATTGTGCCATCTCACTGTATCCTCGTTTAACCAGGTTATTCCTACTGCGGCCTACTCGGGCCTGGAGTTGATTTGATCAACGACTTCTACGCGGACCAAGGGAGGTTTCTACCTATTGGGAGTTGTTCGGCAGACACTACAAAGTCGGAAAGCGGAGCAAGATGACTTCTGGAAAACGTAGGATAGAAATTTGTCTAAGTTTAGTATCTATTGATTACGACTTAGTTGACGAGTAAGTGGCTAAGCGTACCTAGATTTATATAATCAGTTTTATAAACCGTTTACCGGTAGTAATTGCATACTTACTAGAGACAGTTAAATAACGGGCAAAGGTGCTGCTAAGTACTTTATAAAGCTGTGTAAAAACATGCATTGTTTGTTGAGATAAGGTTCAGATGTATGATTATGACGTGGAATATTTACATTGACCTATATACATTTGAATTCTTTGAATATTTATGTTTTTTATTTGACTACCAACTTGCATGTTGGTAAGCACAGATATTCTGTGTTGGTAAGCGATTTTTTGTCAACCCCAAACTGCTAATACTACCATAGACAAAAGTACTATCGAGATAGTAGCTTTTCATGCCATCTACCAGCAATCTGTGGAAACGCCTCAATGAAGCGTAACTAAACTTGGTTTGTATCGTATTTGAAAGTCGCAAGAGGGTTCTCGATAAGTAGACAGGTAGGTTATCCAGGTTGTGTTCTGCTATAGCTCGATGGCACTCACTAGATGGCGCTGTAACTTGTATCTCAACTCAAAATTGATTAAGCCGGACGCTATGAGACTGAAGTTAATCTTCATACGTAAGCATAAGAATGTATATTGTAATTTCGCATCAATACAACTTACAGTATTACTATTTTGTTATAAAAAGAACCAGTAACTTTGTTATGGTCACGTTTACGTCACGTAAGTAGTCATAATTACGTAAAAACTCTGAAATCAGGGATTGCCACTAGGTCTATACGATCTAACTTATTATTACGTCGATATTATAAAGTAAACAGACAATGGTGTCGATTCTGTTGTACAATTCCATATTGCACTGAGAGGATTAATATTATCTGCATTTCTTTTAATTTCAATAATTATGATGATTGGTGTGAAAAGTGATATTGATATGAAGTGATATTGTCACCATCACGGATCGAACCTGCAGTCCAAGTACCGTTCAGTCTTGCGCAACTTCAATACAAATTTCGAATGTATGAAACGGGTGGGAAATCAAGCTTCTACTATTTCTATTCTACTCTAACTTATAAGCTTGTCTCTATAGGCGTCTCACTTCATTATAGGCGTCGCACCTGTTTCATAATTATTTTCCTCTATGGAATTCCTACCCCTTTAGCGTTAGTCACGCGTTAATTTGATTACGTTCTACGTTGTAGACTGAGTATCGAGAGTGGTGCAACTGATTTTAATATGGTGTTAAACCCTTAAACCATAAAAAAACTGCTGTTTCATACATTTTGTCGTGTGTCAATAACTTTTTACTTTGAAACAGGTGATTTTTTAACAATTTGTAGTGTTGGGGGCCGCTGAACAATCTTTCGGTTTATCCTTACACCCTGTTTATGTGTGCATTTACTAAACAGAAAAAATACAGGGCTACACAGAGGGTGGTACTAACAGCCGTAAGAAGGTTTGAAATCAAAATAATTCAGTTATTCCATACATTTAGTTGGGAGTGAATGACTTAGTAGATATATTCTTTTTGGTACGGTTCTTTATTGATCATCAAATTTGATAGTTGAAATCGTCAAATTCTCTAAAATGTTACTGTGATAAAATGCCATTTGATCCGTTCTTGCTATGTTCGATTCAATTGCATTTTATCGAATTTGTCGATTTCAACTGTCAAATTTGTCGATCGATAAGAACGGTACTTGTGCTGCATGACTCGATTAGCACAGGAGCGAGGCAGACAGCATAGTAAGAGAGAATCCTATACACCTAGCATTGGGTTAAAAATGAGTACAATTTATTTTATTAACAATGAAAGCGGGGAATTCTATGGATAATGACATGTGAGTAAAGGTAAAAAACAAATTTAAAGCTGTAAATTTTAGTTTAGTTTAGAAAATGGTACAACAGAATCAACGTCAATATTATTGAAAACCCGTTTACTCTTTAATAAGCTTCCGAAAAAGTTATTAAATTTTCTCATACCCCCTCTTGAAACATTGACGCTTGGCTACATTCATTGTGAATAAAATAAATACTCATTTTTATCCGTTATTCCGTTTATCCGTCGGTTTACATTTCTTGACATTTTTATCCATGTTAAAGGAACAAATTGGGATCAAGTATTTATGAAATGAAATAACATTAATTCTGTGAACAGCAGAGCTTTATTATTTATATTACCTACTTTCTTTTTGACTTTTATCTACAGAATGGCAGGATGAACGAGGCACACACTTTGGGAGGGTATTAGATACCCCTAAGAACTAACTATTTAGTTATAGATTTATAACTAAAATATATGTTGTTTTATGTTTTTTATAGGTACCAGTTAAGCCGTGAGCATAACCTCAATAATGTCCACCGCTTAACCTAACATCCTGTATCTTTACAAATTCTATAAGAAAATTCATGTGCATATAACTAAGTTAAACGAAGCTAACATATCTATAAACATTCTATAAAAACTGGAAAGCAATTCTTCAAATCAGTATCAAAAAATGTCTTAACTATTACTGGTTCATTCGTATTTCTCATTTTTATAACAGTTTGGTTGTTGAGTACAATGTCTGTAAACGGTTCCAATAGCAAGTTATTATGCGAGTAGACGAGGTACTTTTCGTCTTTGAGCTCTTTTGCGTGGCCGCTTAAGAACCCTAATTCCGAACAAATTGCCTCTAATTCCGACATTGTGTGGTTTTGCGTGGGATAGCACTTCGAGTGCCAGACACCGTGGGAGCGAACGATAACCTGCCCAGTGCCATATCTGAAAAAAAAAAAGTTTTAGAAGATTTATATGACGACGTTTAGGAACTACATTTAATTAGGATCAAACTGGTATCATCAATTATTTGTTATTTTAGCATCTCAATAACATTTAAGACTGTTTGATATGGGTGTTACAGTTTGACATTTGATTGAGGTGTTTTGTATTTGTGCTTGATTATTATAATGTACTAGCAGTGCCTCTTGGTTCCGCTTGCTATCCTAAAGGAATAATTTTTTTACCGACTTCGATCACGAGTGAATCGGTTTCTTCTAGGCAAGCGTGCTCTAACGTAGACCACATCATCGCTTAACATCAGGCGAGATGGTAGTCAAAGGCAAACATATTGTTTATTAAAAAAAAAGGCCATTTATTAAGTTTTATGTAGGTATGTCGATAATGCCGCATCTGTGAACCAATTTGCGTGTTTTTTCTATCATGTAAAGAACACTCTTGAGGTTGTCCCAGAAGAATTTAATTAATGTTGGCTTAGTAGTTTTCAAACTAGCTCAAATAATATAGATAATTTTGCTCGACCTAATTTTAATGAAAAAGAAAATTAGTTTTATTTCATTTTATTAATTAACTAAAGACATTACTAATTTTGCTAAAATATTATAAGCTGTAACTACAATAGTTTTGTTCAGGCACTTTGAGTCAAAACAAGGAGGTATTCAATACATGTATGTGTAAATAGGTCGTAATGTTTCTAATAAATCCTAAAATAAATAATCTTTAAAAAAGCGAGTTCAAAAACCACAAAACAAAATCATTTTGCCACTACAAAATCAAAATAATAATGTATACACGGATTTTGAATTAGGGTGGGAAAAACAATAAAATAAATTTTGAAATTTAAATCTAAATTTGGAAATAGATCCCGCCTGACTTCAAAATCCGTGTATAAATACTATTTAGTTCTTTGTAGTAGCACAATGGCGTGACATCATTTATCTATAGAGCGCTCTCTGTCTTGCAAGAAATAAAAATACCTATAGCTTGTTAATTTCAAACATATTTTAATGATATTTTCGGTGATGAGCTATTTATGGTCAGTTTTTTTAATATATGATGTTAAAAAATAATCAGTCCGATAGCCTATTGTATGTATTTCGATGATTGTATGCAATAAAGTTACGTACGGAGTGCCTTCAGGAGCACTTAGTCCGATGCAGTTCCGTTCGTCATCACCACTGGGGCAGTCGCGGACGCCATCGCAGACCATGTCTGAAGCGACACAGTAATCTACTTCACTGGAAGCGCTACACCTGGTGAACACCACATTATTTCAATTAAAAACACGTTTATGGGTTTCGTTAAAACAAATCAAATGATCCCAAGCTCAAAGGGTTTACTTGATGCATTGACAAATTTCACTATCCTAGCTCCATCATCAGATCAGCTTGATGGTACCAAATTATTATATTGTCATCCAGATTACATTTACTAGCAAAGTTGTACTAGCAAACCTGTCGGTTCCAACGGAAGACCAGCGCTGGTTGTTTACACTAAGGTTTACAACCAGCATTACGCTGAGTTGGCACCGGCTTGTGACATAATCAATTTTTTCTTTGTATCTTTTGTTTTTGGCATAAATAAATATTTTTCTTTCATTCTTTCAAGTTTCAAATCGATGTGATAATTAGAAGTAGGTTAAAATCGACCTTCGAGATTTGTTTATTTAGTTCGTTAGTATATAGAAGTGAAATATAGTCGGTTTTTTAATGAGCCTTTATTAACTAAACAACATTCAATTCTAGCAATAATACTACAAAAACAGTTCAGACGGCTCATAGACTGTTGAATCTATAGTTTACAATCTTTGGTCAAAACAAGTAATATTTTTTGACACGATCACAAAATATTGACTCTATTTTTTTTTGCAATTTGAATAACTTATCCACTCACACTTGCTTGCTATTATAATATAATTATGTGAGAAAGTAAAAACTTTATCCGTAAAAGTAGGAACGTAAATGTTTTTTTAAATCTAATAAAATATTTTAAAAAGCCTCAATATTTTGAGCGTTAAACGATAGTGGCCGGCCGAGTGGTAGCATGTGCGATTTACAATCTGACGGCGCCCGGTTCGATTCTCAGCCCTGCACCAATAACTTAGTTAAAATTGGCAAATCTTTTCCGGGTCACCAAGACACCGGCTTAGCCGACTTTGTGGCCGAGGTTGTTTGTGTTTTGTGGTTTGTGGTACTGCTAATTCAATCTTACCTATTTGAGTTAATATAATTTATATAATTTATTTATTTATATTTAGTTATTTTAAGTTTTAGTTTTTAATTTATATTTTAAGTTTTCATTAATTTTCTGTTTTTTAAGTTCCAGTAAAAATTTACCAGTCATATTTATAGCTATGCATATACTTATATGATAATGTAAAAAAAAGTTTCAGAAATAAATGTATTTAGGGCTCACCTTAGAATAACTACTTAATTTAAGAGGCCCACCCTCTATCTCTGAGAGAAGGCCTGAGTCACAACAGTGGGCTGATGATGAATAAGATGAGCAATACTTACTTGTAACCATGTTTGGCAAAACACCTGCAAAACATAGGATTTTCGTCACTTCTGTCATGGCAATGTAGCGTACCATCGCAGAGTTTTGAAGGCATGACTGTAGCCAAGTAGTCAGAGCAACTGGTCTTCATGGGTTCGTCGGTGCCATCTTTGCAGTCATCATTCCCGTCTCTAAACAGTGTCTTAGAGATGCATTTCCCGTTCTTACACTTCATCTGGCTTGTAGAACATTCTGAAATGCCAATTTATTCTAGATAAATCAATGAAGCACATATTTAAAAACCTGAGAGTAGGTAGAGTTTAAATTAATCAAATGAGTTGTTCTGAACATGAAATATATTTTTTATGCCACATAAACCAACAGTTAGATAGCACGCAGAATAGATGGCCGATGGGGCCGAAAGGTTCTCAAATGGAGACCACGGACCGATAAGCGCAGCTTAGGACGTCCACCCACAAGATGGACAGACGACCTAAAAGAGACTGCAGAGAAACGCTGGATGCAGGCTGTTTCCAACCGGCCCTTTTGGAGATCGATGGGGAGGTCTATGTTCAGTAGTGGTCGTCCTATGGCTGAAACGATGATGATGATGATGACTATAAGTCGAACAAAACATACCACATCCGTTCTGGAATGGGTCGTTCGAACACACGAAGCGTTTATTCATGCAAGCGATCTCTGACTCGTCGAGTCCGTCTTCGCATTGGTTCACTCCATCGCACATGTGGCGTAGAGGCACGCATTTCCCGCGACCGCATCGAAAGCCATGGCACATGTCGGAAGTTTCTGTTGACTCGGATATTAGTACTTTCCCTGGAAATTATAATATTAATGGGTAGATAACGGTGGTTTCTGTTGCTGCTCTAAAGGTATGCGCACATTATGCGATGCGACCTGGCCGCAGCGGGCTGGGTCATATCGCAAAAATCACTTTCATACCTTTTCTATGAAGGATCGCACATTATGCCGGAGCGCAGTGGGTCGGATTTCCATATAAAATTTATGAAAGCGATTTTTGCGATGCGACCCGCCCTACTGCGGCCTCATAATGTGCGCGTACCTTTCCACAACATTTATACAAACTACATAATTATATAAAAAAAGCTTTTATGCGTCCGCCATATTGATTTAGCCATTATTATTTTTTTATTCTTTGTAACAAACCCTTTCATTTGATACCTATATCATGGGGGTCATAAAAATTACTGGTCGGCCATCTTTTGGTGACCAATATGGAGGCCACCAAAAGATGGCCGACCCATCTCCTCTGCATTTGGAATGACGCCACTTAGCTAACTATGCATTGTCATTTAAACTAAACATGTACCTATGCAAAAATTTTGCTAAGTCAGTTATAACTGTTTTAAAATTCAGTTGCAAGTTGTGACCCAAACTAACAAAGGAAGTAAAATATAAGCTTGTAATACAAAAACGCGAATGTTTAAGTAATAACAAAATAAATAAATAAATGTTTTATGATTTAAAGTTATAACTAAATAAATAAAGAATTTTTTTATAATTTAAAATCTGCTTAAAAAGTTTTAGAAGACGATAATTAATTTGATAAAAAAATCAAATAAAAAAAATCAAGGCTCGTTTCATTTATGTCCCATAATCATTATATATTTTTATTGGAGTATAGTATGGCAGTCGTGATAATAAAATAATTCATACAGCGCCACTAGCATGAAAATTAATCCGCCAGGGTTAATTTTAATGTGAGGTGTCACGAGGTTTAATGGAATTTACTAACCCACATACCTACATACATTTACATGCAAAAGAAAAAGGTATCGATGAAATAATAAGGTATACTTAAGTTGTTTTTTTGTAAGTATATTTAGTAGGTAAAACAAAAATACCTGAATAGTACTTGATCTCCTGTCTCAGGTTTTCAATATCAGTGGCTACAATACGGTCTCCAAGACCACACTCTCCCCTACTGTCCACGAAAGAAGCAGCAGGATACCAACCCTGCTCGCTATGACAACTTATCAACCCGGACCACTTGCGATGGGTTTCTGTGCCAGCCTAGTAACAAAGGAAGTAAAATTTAGCACTGTAAGACATAAGAAGGTTAAGTATTAAGTATTTATGTAAATTATAATAATAAACTGTGGACTATTGTCGCGAAAAGATACACGAAATTCTGCCGCTTGCATATTTTTTTAAGCCGGGCAAGTGTCTTTTTTCAAAACGTACTGCTTAAAAATGGGCTTGCAAATTAGTAAGAGCTCGAACAAAAATACAGATATTGCTAAATCTACAGGTGCGCGAACTACTGAGCTAAAGTTAATAAAAATTTCATGGGACTAAAGAGAAATTTCTAAATATTAAAGAAAATCTATTGAATATTAGGTTCATACCTGTCGGAGTAGTAGTGTACATACGTATATAGAAATAAAAAAACAAAAAAAGACGGAATTGAGAATCTGATGTCAGTTAAAAAAGCGTACAAGCTAATCTTCTTAGTCGTGCACTCTTGGCAGAGTGGTCGTAATTGCGGTGATGGTACAGCAAGGCTCTTCGCTGTCGTCTTCGTCTCTTCCCAACCCAATACTGCGTACTACCCTTTTCGTACAAGCTAATACTGGATACCAAAACACGTCGCCCATAGACCGTTGAAGGCTTAGGATTAATCCAAATGCTCAAACCAACTACAAGTTGGAAGCGCACTCCAAACACTTGGGCCGTTCTTTCACAGGTTGAAGTAAGCGACGACGACTCAAGTAGCACCCCTGTCTCACTGCGACTTCTAAAGGTATGACCATGAACCCGCTCCAAAAGACGCTTCTTCATCTTAGTTAACAAGAAAGAAAATGACAGGGCGATTCTGTAACGGCCACAGAATAAGAAACTCTCGCGCGCAGATACACAACGGATAAAAGGCCGCGTGCGCGCTTTGAATGCTTGTAATATAAAAATATAACAATAAGAATATAACAAGAAATCTGATACGCTTCGCTGTGAACGAGATGACTCTGTAATTGTACTGTTTTATTTTGTATTAACGTTTCATCGTAGTAAATCTGGTCGTGTGCTTGAATAGCACAAGTGGCTGTTTTTACAATAATTGGAACTGAAATGTAATTGTAACAAACTTTACTTTGTGCTATACCTACGCTCTGTGAGAGTCACAACACTACTTGAACCGCCAAATAATCGATAGGTACTTGCTTGATTGTCTCGTGTAAGCCCACCATATACGCGTTTTAGAATGCAATGCGTTTCCTGTCTTAGTATGGAATTAAGTTTGTGATATTTCTAAGGTATTTCGACATTATTTCAACGCTACTAAAAGTCATACATATTAAATTCTTGATTCTTGGTTGTCTGGACTTGTGGCGTACTTAGTATGCAAGCGGTGTAAAAAGTTTACTCACCGGACAGATATTTTCTTTTTCATACCGAACGAAGCAACGATTTCCCAGTTTACAATGTGTTGATGTTTCATTAAGAAATACGCTTATTGTGTTGTTATTATTGTCCTCTCCAATTGCAAGGCAAGTTATTTGGTCATTGCTATGAAAGCTTCTGAAAATAATAAAGAAATCTTACGTAAGTAAGCATAATTTACTAAATTTTTGGGAACGCCTTTTCGAACAATACTAAAATTATTTTAGTAAAATATATAATAAATATTATTTCGTGAATATAATATTATGGGAGATATAAACAAAAAAAATATATTTATAACAAGGGAAAAATCTTGGAAAACCAGCTGTTCTGAACAGAGGTTATTAGCTCAGTTAGTGTTCTACAAAACTGCTTACTAGAGCTGTCCTTATGTAGCTTAATTGGTAATGATAAATCAGCATCACTTACGGAGATGAAACAGTCATCGGCTTCACCATATTGGAATATTTAGCTGGTTCTTTCAGATGTAATAAAACTGCTCGGCTTTTATACAGGTCTTTTTTGGCATCAACTTTACGAATTTGTTCATACCATCCGTTAATAGAAGTTAGTGTTCGATGTGATCCCAAAATTACAGCCACAAAGTTTCGAGTTGGCCTAAAAAAATTAAAATTAAATTACCTCCTTTATACTTAATATACTATGTACTTTTTCACTTGTTGTTTTACCATCTATTTTCTGGAATCGTAACAGAACAAGATGTAATATATAAAACTTCAAAATAAATACGTGTAAAGTGTTAAAAATAAATAACCAAAACATGCTAAAATTATGGTCAATAATCATACTCACGACGTATCCCAAAGACAAGAGTCGCTAACCAGAACCCACGCAAGATCTATCAAAATTCCAGTACATTGGTAATCACCATCTGCGTAAACTTTTGCAATCCATGGCCAGGCTTGTGTTTTCAAACTCGTAGCTGCTCTATGGGTATCTACAGCTCTATCGTATACAATGTTTTGTCCAATTTCAAAATTAGTGTAAAGAGCCCGATCACAGAACACGTACAAGGATTTACACGTTTTTGTTATATTTGGTACGCACTCTTCTTTTATAAGTTGCGGTTCCTTGATAACAATATTTCTAGCTGTTCTATTATCTGCGTTTAATTCCGTGAATGAAAAATGAACCGGTACACCTCTTACTGTTCCTCTTTTAGTTCTTACTATTTCAGTTAATCCTGATCTCACAACATCTTCATTTTTGACGTTGACATATTTAACAAAATATTTATTTGCAGAACTGTAATGTTAAATGATTTAATATTATAAATTAAGCTTATTTTTGTCTAGTAAACAAACAAAAAAGTTTTGCAAAAGAATACCTAAATCCCAAATAGCGGCACATATGTGCGGCTGATTCTTCTTGTTGTTCAATACTGAGTTTGTCGTCACACACTACTTGCCAGTCATCTTTCTTACGTTTTGTTAGAAAGCCTTCTAAGTTTATTTTTGGTTTTTCATCAATGTCATAAAACATTTCTCTTCCGTTAGATAATGCAACTGAAGAAAAAAGTTAATTTGCATTTTATTTCTAATAGACACAGCAATTTTAATCAACTATCATGAAATTACTTACAACAATTCTGCTCGTCTTCACCCAAAGGACAGTGGGGTTTTTCATCACATACGTATTTTGTGGGCAAACATATTTCACTTCGTTTACACAAGAAATAATCGTCTGGGCAGCTGTCTGCAAATAATAGGAATAATATTATTCTCAACTATTATTATGTTTTATAGTTATTTTTATATAGATTGCCGTTTCCCTTAATAATAGCATGTTTTCTAATATAAGTTTATTAAATAAATCAGTTATTGTTTATCAAGGAACTTAAATAACATGCCATATTTAACTTCGTAACATTAAAATTAAAAAAAAAAAAAATCAACAAATAAAAACCTATAAATAAATTAGCAATATTAATATATTTATACTTACAGCAATCAATTTCGTCCTGACCGTCAGCACAGTCAAAAATTCCATCACAAATAAGTTTTTCGTCAAATGCTAACAAATAATCGGTGCAACTGCAATCTAGTTCATCAGTTCCATCTTCACAGTCAGCTTTTCGATCGCAACGTCGATTATAAGGAATGAATTGATAAATTCTGCAATCAAAAACTTTTATGTCTTTCAAATAGAGCGGGTCGATGTTAATAATCTGTGGCGGCCATTTTGATTTGGCGGCATCTATCAAATCTGTTTTTTCTTATTCAGTCACTGATGCCAAATCACCATGGCAAGTTAAACGGTTGAGCAGCATGTGCAAATGATAAAACTTTATTATCAAAATGAGTGTTCGTTGGTGCAAACGTTGCGCGCATTGCGCCCATTTTACGGCAGACGCGGTGGCCCTTCAAAGTCTACTCTCCAACGATTGGTGACCAAATTTGAGACGACCGGTTCGGTAAAAAACCAACCAACACCTTTACGTCAAAGGAACACCAGATCGGCCGAGAACATCGCCGCTGTACGTGAGAGTGTTCAGGAGACTCAGAGGCAGTCGATTTCTCGTCGTGCACAAGAACTCGGCCTTTCGCAGACTTCAACTTGGAGAATTTTGAGTCGGGACTTGGGCCTGCATCCGTACAAGATCTAACTGACCCAAGAGCTCAAAGTTAATGACCATAGACAACGCCGTGTGTTCGCTGAATGGGCTTCAGAACGCTTGGAAGAGGACCCTGATTTTGGGCGAAAAATAATCTTTAGCGACGAGGCACATTTTTGGATGAATGGTTTTGTTAATAAGCAAAATTGCCGTATATGGGATGACCACAACCCACATGAGATTCACCAGGTGGCAATGCATCCATAAAAAGTTACTGTTTGGTGAAGATTTTGGTCTGGCGGCGTCATTGGTCCGTACTTCTTCGAAAACGACGTAGGCGAGGCCATCACCAAGCCACAATAAATTAAGCCACAATCGACTGTTGCCCTGAAAGCCAACATAACGCAAGCCATCGCTCAGATTCAGCTGGATCTATGCAGCAGAGTCATTAAAAATTGGACTTCTCGGATTCGTGCCACCATACGAAGCCGCGGTGAACATTTGAACGATGTCATATTCCATCCATAATGGCATAAATGGGCCTTTCAAATAAAAAATAAATTTCGTTAATATCTTACTCACATCTTCTTTTATTCAATTTTAACATCGACCCGTTGAAAGACCCTTTATATTTTTGCGTAGGAAGATACCAAATTTAACAAAGCTTAAAAAACAATCGCATTAAATATTTTTAATACTTGCCGTCGACACTCGAACTCTTTTGGCACACGGGGCTTTCTTCTAATGCTAGCAGGTTGAAGTTCCGATAATACAATATCCTCTATTTTTTGTATCACGTCATTTTTATCTTCAATATCTGGTAGATTTTTAGGTGACAACTCTTGTGTGTTTTCATTATTTTCTAGTGGTTTAATCTCATCAATTTTTTTTTCATCATTTTCAGCAGTTGTTATATTGAATTGTGACAAATTAGGCAAAGGTACTTTTGCGATCATATTCCCAGAGCTATCTTTATTACTATTTTTAATTTCAGTGATAGAACTGTTAAGTAAGTTATTATTAACAGTGCTTTTTTCTTCATCAGGGATATTATCACCACGGTTTTGTTGTATTGAAGTTATGAAATGTTTATCATGTATTGGAGATATCAAAGTTGTAAAAGCAGTGCTTTCTGTTATTATTAACTCATCAATGTCTGTTTTTGTAGTTGTTTCCATTTCAGAGTTTTTTAATCGTTCTAAAACAGATGATCTTGTTTCTAGCAATCCAGGTTTGAAAGAAACAAAAATGCTATGTGCCTCGTTCTGAGTTGTTGTTTCAACATTTTCATTGCTTGAAGGATCGTCAGTTACATTTTCAATTTCATCAATTTTCGTTGCCTCAGAGTTTTTTGAAATTACTAATGTAGATGCATGAGCAAAACCTGAAGTTTCATTCACAGATGTCAGTGATAGTTTATTTTCTGATAGTTCATTATCATTTATATTATTATGATCAAACTTATTAACAAAACTTGTAGTAATATCTAGCATATTTTCAGTTGTAGATACAGCAATAAAATTAGTCTGCTCAGCGGTTTCTGTTTCATGTTTTAATGATGTGTTATTATTTGTTGAAAATGATTCAGTGTCTACTTCTCTGGAAATCTTGTCTGATTGTTTTTCATCACTTGATTTTGTTTTGTTGCTGATCAAATCATCAGACGATCTCATAAAGTCACAGTTTGTTTCATCTTCTGCATCAAGACAGTCAACAACTTTGTCACATTTTCGGGTGTTTGGAAGACATTTTGAAATGCCAGACAAGCATTTGAACCCAGGACATTCCTGTTTAGGCAAAACGATTGGTAATGATTTTGACGCTGAAAATAATTGCAATTATTTGGTTCATATACGCTAGTAAAGTACGAGTATTAAACACGATTTTATATACAATACCTACCTAGGTATAATTAGGCGATGGTTACACTCTGGGTGTCTTCAAATCACGAGTGAATCGGTTTCTTCTAGGCAAGCGTGCTCCAACTTAGATCGCATCATTGCTTAACATCAGGTGTGATGGTGGTCAAATGCAAGCCTATTATGTATAAAAATAAATAAAAATATGTATACTATACTCATAATGGTCGGGCGATGCCCGAATAAAAACTGATTTTATATATTTCTTTGGGCATTTTTGTGTGATGCCAAACTCGGAATCGGAAATATATAAAACTCATTATTATAGCGATGACTGGATAATTAACGCAGGTACGTCATATTGGCAGAAGACAGAGTCGCATGACAGTAGGTGTTCTTCTTTTATGATAACTTGGAAACTCTTCGTGTAACAGTACCAAGGACCTTAGGGTACTTAAGGCACAAGGTCTTTGAACAGTACCCAGTTGGATGACAGGTTATTTAACTACGTTTTTGAAGATGAAAACCTACGTGAGTAATTCCCGTGTAATATAAATGAAATGTGTGAAAACCACGTCAGTTTCTATAATAAAAATGAAAACCTGAACTTTCTACAACACTTATTTTGGTTTTTTTACATTCTCTGACGCCAGCTAGGCATATCATGTCTATTTTATGTACTCCTTAACACCAGTTTGGTATACCATTCAATACCTAGGCGTTCTGTACATTTCTTAAATGAGAGTTGAAAATAGTATTTTAGCTGTTGCCTAAGCAGGCTGCAATTTGCATTAACTATGATGGCATAATTTAATATACCTATTTACGAAAAACCAAAGTTATAAACCCAAAAAAGGTATCCCTTTTTAGATTAGATATGTAGTGGAAATTAGGTATGAAGAACAATGGTAAGTAAATAATCGCATGTAGTGATCATTAGCATACTCACAAGTATGATATCTAATCCACTTCACGAATAGACTGACTCTCGTATAAACTCCAGGTTCGCCTTTACGAGCGCACCCATCTCCGTGACTTACGATCCCTGCTAGGTACCATTGTTGGGAATTCAAAGGATTTCTGCACAAAAGCGGTCCACCACTATCGCCCTGGAATAAACAAATATGATGTCATGTTCGTGTTATACGGTAGTTCATAGTCATTTAGTATTATTGTTCGGGCGATCTGGCTTAAATAGCTTAATACAAGTAGCAGACAACCGTACACTTGTATTAATGCGGCGTGCGCGCTTTCAAATATTTTCAATATTTATTTTTTCTTTATTTTCTACAAATAATCTTACGCTTTTACAAAAAACTGCGACAACTAAAGTATTTGTATGATTATTAGGATAACACACAATCTTCTATAGAATCCGAATGAAGTTGATTCAATCCATTGAAGAGAACGTAAAAACGGGTGTTTTTTAGGAAAGTTTACGATTTTTTTCTATCGAGCCAAATTTCGTTAATCGTGTATCGTCGAACACTGGAGCATAAAATAATTTTAGAACATTTATTAAACATAAAGAAATAATGTCAAATAATCGATTTTAAAGGTCTAATTTTGAATAATCGTGATGACGAATCGTCAAATTTGAAGCATATTTCGTCTTAATATATGACGATAAACCTAATGAAAATTTTATGATGTTTGGAAAGTCAATTATGTAGGATGAAAATCTCAGATAAAACAAATAAGGGAGATTTGCCTTAGTACAAGTATCGTTCCTGTTCAAATGACTCCGTGTTTCACCCACTTTTTTCAACAAACTGCTCAACTAAAAACTGTAAAGTGCGGTACACTTACTAATTTTTTACGCACACTAAGAATCTTGCGCAGCTACACCAATGAACTAAATTATAGTCCACATGCCAAAAAAAGCGGCCAAATATAATATAAATCTAATTTAGGCCTGATGCATTCGCAACCGCCACACCATCTTACCATATCTCCCTGGTTTGTCTGATCTGAGAATGAAAATGGAGTATTCCCGTAAAATTAAATTAAATTAAAATAAACTAAATAAATTAAAATAAAGTTTAAATTGTTACTATATTATAAAAATGTGTTTATTTTATTACGAAAGTGTGTTTGTTTGTTCCTCTGTCATGCAGCAACATAGCAACGGATTGTCGCCAAGGACCAGAGAGTGACATAGAATACTTTTTATCTCGGAAAATGTACGGGTCCTGAGGGAAAATTCATTCTGGTGAAATTGCGGGGCTCAGATTGTGAAAAATTGAATTATTTATATCAATTTTTCCACCATCATTTGCAAAACTAACGCGTCAATATGTCTGTTTGTCTTTTTGCGGCTAAACGGCAAAACAGTATGACTGGTTCGGATGAAAGTAATATGCATCATGAAGACATCAGACGAGCTTCGCACGTGTATAGATTATAGCCTATGTCACCCGGGGATAGTGTAGCTTCCCAACAGTAAAATAATTTTTCAAATCGGTTCAGTAGTTTCGGAGCCTATTCAATGCAAACAAACAAACAATCAAATCTTTCCTCTTTATAATATTAGTATAGATATTGCGAGAACTTGAAAAACCGCGCGGCGCAGCTGGTGCCAATGATAGTATCATTTACCTGACAAGCATCTTTTCCACCCTCAACGAGACCTGCGCAGATTTCTTTTCCGTCTCTATCTTCACGATGTTTGCAATGTTCCCAGATAGGTAGATCGACCTCTCGCAAATGGTCAGCTGCAAAAATATTACATGTAAATAAAAACTTTAGCGTTCATGACTTTTACATCGCTAGATGCTGTAAACTTACGGTCTGGTCCATGTTCTATGGTGGCTCCCCAACCAACAGCTGTGCAAACCGTACCCGGAGCTGGGCCCCACATCCAGTCTGGGCCTGCTGTATGTGGCCCAGGCAAGCATATTGGACGAACCCATCGACTAAATTGAACGGCTGGCTCTACTTTCAACAGTGACAAGTCACCGTTCATATCAATCTGATTATAGTGATGATTTACAATCACATGGGCAACACGATGACTTTGTTCTTGAGGTGAAAATGAAAAGCGACGAAGCATGCCTACTTGTACTTCGTAGTAATGATCCCAAAACCTAAAATAAAGAAAGAAGTTAGAAAACGCAAAAAAAAAATTGTCACCATAAAAAGAATGTCTAAATAATGTATAAAACGAGTTTCTTTTCTACTTCACATAAATCCTTCCAGCTCATTCAACGTTGCCACAAAACGGCTCATTTTACTTATGCTGAGAAGTAGACGTTTGCTTGTTCTTGCAAATGACGTCTATTAATTAAGGGTAACCTCGCGACACTCACGGAACACTATTACTCCTAACGGAGGCGACACTGCTTTGTGTTACTGTCCATTTTCAACGACATTTGATCCAGAAACAGGGAAAAGAGCCAAGGAAAACCTAAGGCTGCTACGTGATACACTTCGCTGAATCCTTACTATTTAATTATAACGTCGTAGAAGATTTATTAATTTGGTTTGTTCATAATAAGTTTTAGTTTTCAATCACAGAAGCAAATAAAAAGTATATATTTTCAAAAAGACAACAAATGTAACCTAATATATTGGGTAAAATTTATGAATCTGTGAGTTTACATTGTAGGGCCGTTAATATTCATTATGTGGTTTTACCCAAAATTTAAGTAATAATGATGAATGGAAAAGTTTTTAGAGCGTATTGCGATTCATTTACCTATTTTATTACTTACTTGTGTAAACAATGAGCAGCAGATATAATCCAGTTTTGGGTCAGGATTACACCACCACAATGGAACATACCATCCCGATAAATAGCTACCATCCACGGCCAAGCGGCTGGCAGACTAGGCTTACCACCCACCACTCTGCCTTCAGTTTCTCTTTTGTTTTTATTTTCGTTCACGCTATTTATTTTCGTATCACTTGTTTTGGTGTTCATTGTTCGTGTATTTATTTCTTTATTACCAGTATTACTTGCAGTCGCAGATGTGTCTCTTTTCATTCGATTCCCATAATACATCATGCGATATGGATCAAACTTTGGGTACAGGGTTCTTTTGTTGCGGCCAAATAAACGATTTTCAATGTCTGTGTTCTAAAATCCAAAATACATAAAAAACATTACATTAAACTATTTATACTACATTATATTAAAGTCCATTGCAAATTGGAAAAATATTTTTTTTTAAACAGAAATTAAAAAAATTATTAACATTGCAAATTAAAAAACGTACATTTTCATTATTGCAGCTACAGAGCTACTTTCACGTAGTCATTTGAGGATCAGTGCATTGTTTATGCACTGAACCTCAAATTGTGCGTTTATATATAGTGTTAGTAGTGTTTATATATTTATATTCAAAATACTTAAATATTCAAGACAGTTAAGTCCTTCTTTTGACTTTGTTACTTCAGAAAATATAATGAAAGATTCGGTTACCTCACGTAGTAATTGAGAAGTAGTCTGAATTCTGGTCCCACAGAGGAAGTCAGGGCAGGTGACGTAAACGGCAGAAGTATTAAAACAGGTATCGCTAGTTTGCATAAAACCTCCAGGTCCAGTGTTTAAGTAATTCACTTTCATTGTCGGGTCTATTGGTACAATCTGAATTATTGGTGGCCTGTAATTATATAAAATTAAATTTTGGTGAAGAAGTATGTAAATAATAAACTGCACAGAAAAAAGGTGTAATAGATATCATAAATGAGAAAAAAAGTCTTATAGCAGGAATAACGGTCAAAAGTCGCAAGTTGTTATGCACGAAATGATAAATTAATGAAAATCAATAAAGATATATTATATAGAAAGAAGGAAAAAGAGGAACAGCAAGAGCATTCTTAGCCCAAATAAAAGAGAAAGCAAATGGTGAATACGCGGAAAGTAAAAACGCTAGCAGAACCTAGAACAGAGACCTATATCTAAGTAGACTTCACAAGCGGTCCAAACTGTATGATAACTAAGCGTGTCAAATTTTTGTACCTAAAAGTACTGTGTACCTGTGTACTAAAGTACCTGTAAAAAGAAATATCTTTATTCTGCCGGCCAACTCTATTTGTGTTATTCTTATAACATCTGAGCTTGGGGGCGTGGGTTTGATTCCCACCTAGGACAAACATTTGTGTGATGAACATTTGTGTTTGTTCTATATCTGGTTGTTAATATCTATTTAAGTATGTATTTAAAACTATATATGTATGTATATCAGTCTCTGGCAGCCATATCACAAGCTTTGCTTAGTTTGGGATCAGATGACCGTGTGTGAAAAAATGTCCCAAGTATTTTTTTATTTTTTTATTTAACTCAGTATTGCTCAATTATCCATTTTCGTTTCAAACTGACATGTTTTGTCGCGCCCCCGATTGAGCAGACTGGTTTTAGCCAGACTCAATTACGATCATTTATCATAGTTGTCTATTATGTCTTCTGTGGTTGTATTGAAAATATGACATGCAAGGTGTGTCAACTTGTGGCGTCTGGATTTAGATCTGTGGCAGAATACCATCAAGCTGGAAAGTTGCTGCACTGACAATACTTGTGCCCTGAAAGAATGCAGCTAAAATAGGACTCATAATTATATGTATTGTAGAACAAATAATTTTGTAATTTAAGGTGGTACGTTTCACAACGTTTCAAACAGTTTTCTTGTCTTTGTAGCTAGGCCGGGTAATTATTGTAAACGATCATGATGTTTGCGCAAATTGATTATTATTATTTACAAAATAATGTAGAGCTATTTAACTCATAACTGCACATAATTACGTACATATGTCAATAAACAAAAAAATTTTGCTGTTTCAAACGGTTTATTGACAAATGTTAGTAATATGTTGCGTTACTGTTAAATAGCTGTACATAATAATGTAAAGAACAACCAACGATTTGCGCAAACACTATGTGCCATTTTAAAATAATTACATAGCCAAAATACAAAAACAAAAAAAAACTGTAGAAAATTTAAATTTCCTGCCTTAGGTGAAACGTACCACCTTAAGAAAGCTTATTCAAACTTGTAAAGCATTCTAATGTTTTCTTTGTATTAAAAATTGAAAGTTATCAAGAAGCATAAACTTAGACAAATATTTAATTTTATCTTTTTTCATAAATTATCAAGTGCGTGACGTTCGCACTTATTAGTTAGGTTCTTTAGCCATGTCAGATAAATTTAAATGAAATTTATCGTAAGGCGGAGTCTTAGCATGCGAAGTTGTCTTATAGTTTTTCTAGAACAGTTGGTTGGCTCTAAACTTGTATATAATTGGATATAATTAGTATCGCGTAAATACGTCATATAATTTTCAGTTCATTTGATTCTCAATTTAATCAGATTTACCGAATATTTTGTAGGTCAGTGTGATATCCTGACCGATATAATAAACTGATAATGGCCACTTTGAAATCCAATAATACAATTTTTTTTAATATTTTTGATTGGTTTAATATACCTACCTCACTTTCTGTACCGGTAGTGTCGGGTCGCTTAACTGTTGGCCTTTTGGAAAAACTCAGAGTCACACAGCGGGCAATGGAGAGAGCTATGCTCGGAGTTTCTTTGCGCGATAGAATCCGAAACGTGGATATTCGCCAAAGAACCAAAGTCACCGACATAGCTGTTAAAATTTGCAAGTTGAAGTGGCAATGGGCAGGCCACATCGCTCGGAGAACCGATAACCGATGGGGAAGAAAGGTTCTTGAGTGGAGACCACGAACCGGAAGACGCAGCGTAGGTAGGCCTCCCACTAGATGGACCGACGACATAGTAAGAGTCGCTGGCATCCAGTGGATGCAAAAGGCAGGCTGTCGTTCAGTGTGGAGGTTAAAGGGGGAGGCTTATGTTCAGCAGTGGACGTCTTCTGGCTGATGATGATGATGATGATGACCTCACTTTCTAATACAATGTAGTCGGTTGCATACTGGTGGGATAAGTAGACTTTTTTTAAACGTTGCCTTTAGCTCTTGTAGTTTATTAATATTCTGTACTTATGACAACTTTCAGTTCTATAGTCTGAATAAAAATCTTGTGACATAAGATTAGTAGACAGGACACGTTATATTGTTTGCTTTTGAAACCTGAACGTACAAGCTATAATCACAGCTATACCACATTAACCACACCACATTTAGATATAAAAAATTGGTGGTAAATAGTCAGAAATAACTTCACTTGATTGGTTGATTTTCTTTCCGGAACGCAGATTAGGGCTGGCGCGGCAGCAGAATCCGCAGAGGATCTCAAAAGGCTCAAATATCCTGGATAGTGGATACATTTTAGAGCCTTTTGGGGTCGAAACCATGGGGCCGTGGGAATCAGGAGCCAGTTTTTTTTAGATTTGTCTTAACGTCTGGTTGATTCAACTCGTGACCAAAATGCTAGCCTCTACTTTGCTCAAAGGGTGAGCATTGCCATACAACGTGGTAATGGGGCCACCATTTTGGGAACAATTCCCACTGGTAACGGTTTAATGGATTAGTAGTTACCTTTTAATTTGTTGTTTTTTTATTTACGATGTTAAAGATGGCATGTTATTTACGTCAGTTAATATTAAATTTTATTTAAACGTGAAATTTCTGACTATGGTGATTTTGTGAGTGAGACTTGCGTACCTTATTATAAGCCCTGTTTCCCGACGGCAAGCATCATGTGCCCACATGTAAGGGTTTTGACACACCGCGTACCAATCTCCTTTGAAGTTCCGATGCAAATATCCTTCGGTGTTCGAGATTGCAAACAGCTGAAACAAGCGCAATCTCATTATGCAAGAAGGAAACGGAGTTATCCACGGGTGTTTTTGTCTTATTTAAAATAAACTTTAACGAATTTCAAATTTTTTTTTAAACATTTTCCCTTTGGAAGTATTTGCTAAACAGCCTTATTATCCGAGTCGCGTAGGCAACAAAACGCTCCCTCAGCCCCCGCCAAGTTATAGCGACAATGTATTTTGCCACGCAAGAGTCAGGACGCCCGCGGGGGGAGTGCAACGATAAAAACAAACATAGGTCCGACCTCAATGACTGACCTGGCGCCGTACTGAACGTGGCGCGCGCTAATTCTCGCGACCTTTTTACGCTTTTAATTTCACTAAAAAACGAATCTATTCACTATCAAAATTCTATCTATATAAAAAAATATTGAATAAAATTGCCTTTCAGTACATGCAATTTCCAGGTTTTTACGAGCTTTCATTAGAGCATAAAACGAAAAAAATAAACTAAATCGACTTTGATTCAGATATTTTTTTTGATCGAGGAAAGTTTATTCTATCGTGTTTTGAACCAAATTATAAACTCAAACAACATGTATTTTTTCCAGCTCAAATATTGTAATTTAACTGAATAAAATTGATTTAAAACCGTCAAATTTGGTATAGGAGGCCGTTAAATTTTGTGTCTTACAGGTTTTGAGTGTAAACTTGGCGCGAGCATGTTGCATTCGAGTTCGTCCGTGTGATTGGGGCAATCGATAACGCTATTACACCGTTGTTCTTTTGTAAAACAGGTGTTTTTTGCATTTCCGCAGCTAAATGTGTTTTCATTACAACCTGCAAAAACAAAAGTTTCATTAACTAGACAAATAATATTATCATCATAATATTTATATATTTAGCATTATTAACCCAAAAAGAAGGAGTTACTTAGGAGTATATTTTACGAGTTGTGGTGATATTTAATGTTGTTCTCAGGAATTTTTGTCATAATTATTACGAGAATGTAATTTTCAGATACGACATGAACAACTTTGATGGTTTTACATTCAGCCCATTGCTGGCATAAAGTGTTTTGTGTGTACTTTTAAATAGGGTACTTGACTGTATTAAAAATATTATGCCAATTGACGCCATCCATAAACATGACATAATGAAAAAGCATATTTCATTGATTTTTTGATAAAAATATGCTTATTTTTTGGAAAAAACGCGATTAAAATAACTGTATTTTCGACATTTGATCACGTGATCGAAAACGGTCTGTAACTGGCTTCATCCCTAGTGACGTCACACAAATCTAAACAAACAGATTTTGTATTGATATTTGCGAATTTAATGTTGTAAAGCTATTTTGAGAGCGATTTATCCAGAAATTTTCACCAAAAACAGTCCGGAGGTTAAATGTGAGAAGAATGGAGAAACATTTTGTGCAAGCAGACAGCAGTAACTTACCCAAAATTAATGTTTTTATGGTTGCATATTTCTTTAATAATAATCCACGTCATTGTTTCTACGCTGCAGAACTCAAAACGTAAAAACTATAATGTCGGTATTAATTTTTAATTGTTCTCCAAGCAAAACATTCAATCAAGTTGTACAAAAAGTATGTTGTAGTAAGTGGATATCACTATTTTGTTAGGTTATGTCGAGCTTTACAATGTTTAAAAAGAAAGTAACAGTACATAAAATAGTAATGCAATAAAAACACAAATTATAATAGAAATATATAGACTCAAATATGTACCTCAAAATGATCTTCGCACATAGAAACACTTGAATTAGCTCCAATACTTTTAGGTTCTCTACGAGCTACTTAGTTCCAACCACTTTTTGCGAGTTTTGGGGTCCATTGGAACAGAAACGAATAGTTTTTCCGGTGTTTTATGGAAGTATTTGTACATTTTGGCACTACACAATATTTATAAACCATTACTTCTATTAGAAATTAATTAATCATCAAACTTTTGCTGCCTGGCTGCAGCTGTTTTGTTTTGTGTGACGTCAATCGTCGCTCGACCGGAGCTATGACGCAGGTCTGCGTTTTGGCGCGATCTTTTTTTATTCAAACTTTAACATCGATTTATATCGCAAATACGACTGATATCCAGAAAATATAAATGCAGTATACATTATTTTATATCAGACAATAATGTGCAATAGTTTCCCAAAAGTAGTCAAATACCCTATTATAATAATAATAATAAATATTCGGGACATTTTTTCACACACGGTCATCTGACCCTAAACTAAGCAAAGCTTGTGATATGGCTGCCAGAGACTGATATACATACATATATAGTTTTAAATACATACTTAAATAGATAGAAACAACCAGATATAGAACAACACAAATGTTCATCACATAAATGTTTGTCCTAGGCGGGAATCGAACCTACGCCCCCAAGCTCAGAAGGCAGGTTCACTACCAACTGGACCAACGGGCTATCAAGAATTATTAAAGAAAAAAAAAAAAACTAACTTATTACACACCAAAAGATGAAAGAGAAATCAATATTTGATTATGGGATTTAAATTCTAACTGCCGTGATATAGAGACAATTCTCAGCGTGAAATATTTTTAGAAATATTGTCTATATGATTTTTTCGTACCAAGATTTCATACCGATTGCTGAGCTTAAACAAATACTACTATTTTAAATTTAAAACATGTGTTCAAATCGCGAAAGTTTAAAAATTAATACTACTATTTTAATTATTATCAGGCCAAATTATTTATAATTTAAATCTTGTTAAAATTCCCAACAATCCCACAAGAAATAATGATTCAAACAAAAAAAGTTCCAAAGCCTAGATTACCGTAGATTTGTGTATTGCCATAGCATACCATTTTTGAATAATGCAAAAATATATTCTTTAATTATTTCATTTTTATATTCCTGTAGTTGTACCCTATCTTACAATCTACCTATGCATAAAATGTTTACCAAAACACCCCATTTCGTCATCTCCAAACGGACAGTCGAAGTATCCGTCACATTGTCTGGCTTTGTCGACTCTGGATTTACAGCTGCATCTAATCTCGTCACTAGCATCTGCGCATTCTACGTTGCCATCACACCACTGGTTCTCTTCAATGCAGTCTTCATTATTATCGCAAGATAACGATCCTAATGGACATTGCATTGCACGACTTGACTTTTTAGTATCTTCTTTTGGCAAAAGTTCCTGTCTAGAATAACAAAATCGAACATTGGAATAGATGAGTTTAACACATTCATCATAAACTCTTTATATCTTAGGTTAAATTATTGTTATTATTTCTGCTGCCCGGAATCTTTTATTGGTATGCCAAATTCAATTTTTCAAAAAGTGTAGTTCCGAAGTGTTATTAATGAAAGTGAAAAAATAAAAAACGGACATCACCAAGGCACAAACAAACAATAAAGTGCATATTACAAAAAGAAAGGACATAATAATACAAAATTGTCTTAGTATACGCACTTGTTAAAGAAGTTCATGAATATATTAAGATCTTGCGGGTGTAGTTTTTGCAAGTGATTTTCAATTTCACGGCTTTGTGTGAAAGATGGCTGAGAAGGTTGATAATATCTGAAAAAGAAACATGTAATTAAGTATTTCTTTTCTATCTTAGATGTTTTGAATGTACTGCTATAAAAATTTCTTGAACTACGAAGGCAACTTTGTCATCATCAAAACAAAAGTATTTTATATTTATAATCCTTCCTTAATCACTTTAAAAACTTTATCACATTTTTAAGAAAATCTATAGTCTTATACATAATCATACCTCATATGGGGAATATGTGAGTGGCCAATGTGGGGTACTACAGTTTCAGGAATTGGTGGATCATAAATTTCTGTAAACAAAATAGTATTTTAAATAGTAAACTCTAGGATTTGTGTAAAGTAGATTACAAGTTTAGATATTACCTTGTGCTTGCGGATAACTTTGTTTTAAAAGCTTAGCTAGAAGACAAGTTTCTGGTAAATGTGGATGAGTCCCTAATTGTGGGTTATGATTAGAATGTGGTTGTCCATGACGATGATCCAAATGTACAGCAGGATCCGAACTTAGAATGTTTCTTATTTTATTTATTGCATTTGTTTCTCGCTTCAAAACGTCAGTAGGTAAAACATTAATGTGATCGTTATCTATTTCTATTTCTTTTTTACTGTCTATTACTTTAGAAATATCTTTTTCTTTCAATGCGGTCAGTTCATTGTGATTAATTATAGAATTTAGTTTAGCAATAAGTTCTGTACATGTGTCTTTATGTTTTTCATTATGGCATAAAGTGTTGTGTTTCAATATTATTTCCTTTGCTATTTCTAAATTATCGCCTTTCAAACGGCTTAATATTTCATTTTGCTTTTTATGTACATCTCTTTTTCTTCTTTTCATATTTGTGTCGCTTTGATTATTTAGCTGAAACCATATTTCCCAATCGTTCTGGTGTACCGTAATGTTGCGTGTGTTTCGTCCTGTCACCAAAATGATTTCGGTATTACGAATATTTTCTGAAATGATAAAACTGGTGATATCGAAGGTTTTCTTAAAACATCCAATAAATAATAGTCACTGTTCATATAACTCACCTGTAGTATTTAATAATTTAAATATCAAGACATATAAGCCAACACTAAACGTTATTAGGACCAATAATACAAATGATTTTAGTAATGTTGGGTATATACATCTGTAAAGACAACGAGAACTGCGTTCTGGAAAAAATAATCAATATTAATTTTGTTATTTTTTGTGAGATATAATATATGATAGATTATATAGCTATATATTAAAGATCAGAATGAAATAATCACCATTAGACGATTCTGCTAGTTCCATCGGTGGCAAACCGAGTTGGTTGTAAGTACGATCTGATTTGGTATCTTCAGAAATCTGGAAATGGTGAGTATCTTTTTTAATCAAGTAATAATGTACTAGTTGCATTCTACATTTTTATTCTCAATAATTGCGAAAGTAAATCATCAATTACATTAAAACTTTATTGACTCCATGAAAATAACATTACAAGAAGGATAATTTAGAAATATTAGGCGGTATTTTCGCTGTCAACCTTAGATGAGAGAATGACGATTATTTATAGAGTGTGGACGTTTGTGAAATAAAATTAGTGACATACGGAGTATAAAATATTATTTAAATATATCAATTAAAATAAACTACATAAGAATATGCTTATATGGACACATAATATTATGATAAATAAACAGCGTCGGTTTATTATATATTTCCACAATAACACTTTCAATCACATCCCACAATTCTTCGCCCACTTTTTATGGGACTGAAAACTTTACCAAAACCATATTATACAGAATCAGAATCAAAAAACATTTACACACACATACTTACACGTTTTTAGTTTAAATTTTCAAGATTTTCTATCTAATTTTCTATCTAGAAGATTATACTATTCATACAAAGAAATATTTTGATGCGATAAATGCAAAGTACTTTAGCCAAATAAATTCAAGGTCTACATAGTTTTATTCTGAAATGAATACCGCTGTTTTTTGCATCAAATATTTTAACTTATTTCATAACCCATATTCCACATTAGTTTACTGAGCCTGAATATACAGACCATAGGCATAGACCGTAGGTGTATAAACCACGAGTTCGTATAATTAAATTCCAGAAGTCACTCAACTAGCCACAAAAAAGGTATCCACAGAATTCTTCACTGAAAGGGTAAACCTGGAGGGTACAGCATTTCAAAAGTGGTCCTCGTAGACCAATTTTGGGGCACGATTCATTCGTAATATTCCTAGGTAAGTATGCCACTTATATTTTTCGATAAAATGTGTTATGGGAAAATATTGTCATAAATATTATTGGATATATTGCTGCAGAGTAAATATCTTATTGCCTATCTATTACAGACGATAAAATGCTTGATTGCTCAAATTGAGTGAGACGTCCGACAACGCTGATCGAAATAGAAATAAATGGTGAGTTCTGCTAAAAATATATACGTACGAATATGTCTCGAATGATCTAAGGACACTCAAAACAAAACAGGTACTGTTGATAATAGTCATCAAAAACATGCAAACTTACTCCACGGCCTTTGTGGACAACTTATACCTTTTTTTATTCAACTATTGATGAAAATACGCGCCATATTTTTCGAAAATGGTGTGATTTAAATCTAGCCCATTTGCAGTAACTTACCAAATTATCTATTTTAGAAGTGAATAGAATTGATAATAGATGTGATTGGAATTCCATATTTTTCCTCACGCATAAAAATTTAAATAACTCTTACCATTTTATTACCGAATATTCACATCAGCTTATATCACAAAGCAGAGTTGTACATGTTACAGAATATAACTCAAGTATAAACTCACGCCCACATTGTATTGAAACACTTGCACTGGTTGCAATGAAGCAACTGGCACAATTTGCTGATCTTCGGACTTTTGAGTAACATACATTTATTTTGCTGATTTTGGAATTTCTAGCTTGAGTATGTAATGTTACACGTCTTAATATTTTTGTATGATTAATTTTATACCAGTTCAAGCTCACAACGTCATATTCTTTGAATATCTACTTTATCTGTATGTTTAGACATTGTTTTTGAATTGTTCATTGTCATATCTATCCCTGAATATCTAGTCTTAAAAATGTTCTAGGTACTCAGAAACTTATTGAAACAGGTGTCCCTGAAGTGTTATGCTTAAAGTAATTTAAATGTGACCGAAAGCTCAGACTAAAGAATACCAGAATGGACCAAAAGTCATATTGGCATCGGTCATGATGACATCTGCCATGTCATAGTGATATAATATGTAACACTGAAATTGGCTAAACAAGAGTAGATAAATTAATAAAAAGTGGTTAGTATTTTTGTGTATATTTTTCATTAGCGTTGATTAGTAAAATATAGTTACTTCGTCCATTCTAGCCAATTTTTTAATCTGTATCTTAAAATAATTATAAAACCACCAACGTTACGTACTGTGGTTGTTTGAGTGGTAGTGCTAATTCATCAAAACTTTCTTACAAACGTCGATGACCTGATTGATTTCGAAACTTTTTCATATTTTATTAGTCAGCTATATTTTAAATTGGGAAGCTATTTTTAATATTTAGGTTTGGTCTAATATTAGTAAGATGAGTATATTGACGAGTATATTAAATTTACATAGTCATATTACGTGGCAATGCGGCTAGCATTTTGGGAACGATGTCTATGGGCAGCGGTTTATTAGATTAGTGTAGTTTAATAATTTTTTAACCCCCCCCCCCTCCCCCCCCCCCCCCTCCCCCCATCTCGGAAAGAGTATTTTTGCTCTTCGATATCTGAGTGCAAAAGCCGTTTTTATCCGCTAGAGGGTTAAGTAAATTGAATTTAGAACATCGTGTGCACTGAGTTTGTGAATTCAAAACATATTTAAACCTATTTACTTCTACCTCCATGGTGCCGAATTTATCATACAAGCTTTTATAATTTGTTAAAAACTCAAACTCAGAACTTTCTTGGTGTACTTTTTTAATTTGCTTTGCGCGCGCCATTTTCTTTTCACGTCATATTGTTAAAACCTCAGGTTAAAAACAAGAAACTTGAAAACAAGTGAAAAACCGATATATTATTCTGTAATACTTACCTATCATAATGTAGTAGTTAATATCTAAACTGAAGTATCTTGTGATTGTAAATGTTTTTTAGCATTTAGTCCTTTCCTCACTGAGGTGGGATGAAAAGTTACGTGTTGCACTCGAGTGCAAAGATTTGTCACCTCGTGCTCTTTCGATTCCCTTGCGAACGCTCAGGATTCAAATTTTTATCTCGCTACGCTCGTCAATTTTAGAATCCTTCGCTTGCTCGGTCATCAAAATTGAGCACGCGGTTAAAAAGCAACTTTGCACTCTTGTTTAACAAATAACTATTTATTTAGTTTCTTTAGTTTCATTTGGTTTAGTTTTATTTGATTCCAAATATGTATAATTATTTATTGAGACTAAAATACCTGCAGTATTCTACTTAAAGATACATTTTAAAACTACTACAATATAAATTCGCGCAAGATCGAATACTAGACTGCAAGCAATTTTAACTTAGAACTCACTCCCACATCTAAAAATCTGGGTAATTACACACAAAGAAAACAAATCACTACGAGAAAATCTTAATACAGTATTACATATATAAATTTATTCTTTGTCCATGTTTGCGTCGTCGAGTAAAAAAATAATAAATTGTAGTTTTTTGATTATCAGACGTTACTTTGCGGAAGTTCATCTTCAAAACTATTTATTTGACGAATTTCTAGTGTATTATTAAGTACAATATTGAATTGGAGATGAATTATTTATGTTTTACTCTACAGAAATTTGGCAATCATTCTAATTTAATCTAAACTGAAATACATATCTACCCCAACACCACCGTTCCACATTACCGTCCATACAATAAAAGGAATATTTATCTACTGGTGGTGGTATATTTTTATTACCTTTTTTTTCCAAATTTTACCTGGAAGAGATCGCTTTTATCGATAACACCGCCTTTTGTGCCTCTATTTATTTAATGTGTTCTTTTTGCTATGGTCCTTGCTGTCAATAAAGTTTTGCTGTGTTCTTTCTCGTATTGTATTGAGACTTGGTACGTAATTTTTAGGGTTCCGTTCCCAAAGGGTAAAAACGGGACCTTATTACTAAGCCTACTATATCTGTCTGTCTGTCTGTCCTACCTATTAAAGGCTGTATCTTTCGAACCGTAATAGATAGCCAGTTGAAATTTTCCCAGAATATGTAGACAAATAATAAAAAGTCAAATGGTAAAAACGAAAGGGGGGCCTCATACAACAAACGTATTTTTTTACGTATCGTTGTATTAGCTCTAATGTAAAAACGGTAATACTCACAAGCGTCAAACTTAAAATTATTATAGTACACACTTGAAAATATAACAACAAATAATAATAAACGGCCAAGTGCGAGTCAGTGACAATTTTCTGTTCATTACCAAGTTATAACTGGTAATTTCGTTATTTAATTTTGTGGTGGTACGGAACCCGGAGCCTGACTCGCACTTGGCCGGTTTATTTGTTTAGATGTACCCACAAGGGTGAACAAAGGGGTACCATTTGCGAAATATGATCCGCCGACAATACCATTACCGTGTTTTTAACTATTTAAAAAACGTATGTAATTTTAGAAATATTATGTTATGTGAACTGTATCTATTGTATTTATAAGCTAACACACCAAACACGATTAGGAGAATAAAAAAATATATTTCAAAGGAACTATCCCAAATACTTCTACGCCATGTAAACTCTTGATTTTTCGTGGCGGTAAATAATTTAATGCACTGAAAATTGCACTAACATTGAAAATCCTACCAAACAAAAAATTTACTGAACTAAACAAATCAAAATATGATTCTTAACTTATAACTATAAACTTGAACTAAAAACTGTATGCTAATAAGCAAAAAATTTTTTTTTAACTATTGTGCTAGTAATAAAATTATTTATGTAAACAGTTTGAGCAGACAACTTTACACTCAGTCGTCGTCTCTTCGTTGACCATCGTCTGCTCAAATTGCCCTAATATAGGCGAAAAACAATTCTCTGATACAGTTTTTAGGATGATTTTGTTACTACCCCGCAGTTTACTCACTAACGAAGACACATTTTCCAAGACAGCAAGAAAACAGTCAGTTTGGGCCTGTGCAATGTGCAAGCATTTCTGGGGTACTACTGAAACGACGTAGTCTCAACATCATCCAATTTTTTTTATTATACTGGAGTAGATTCTACTAGAAAATATTGCACAAACATCGTCCAGTGCGAGAAAGTTTCACGATCTGATTATGTGCTGAGGCGTGGCTGCATAATACAAATCAATTAGTAAGTACACCTAACTAATAGACCAGCGGCTATTTCTAGACACGTCCTATCCATTAGTTAATTGATCTTTATCCCTTGCTATGTGTGAGCATGGATTTATGCCGTACAGCTGAAAATTTTATGTATTTCATGCTGGTTGGTATTTAAGAATTTAAAATATAATTTAGATTTTTTATGTCAAGTGATTTTTAAAACAAAACGCAACCGACATTACAATTTGGGAATTGTATGAAAATCTTTAAACGGTATACTTTAAAGGTGGAATATGAATTATTAAAATCGGTTCTCAATTGGCGAAAATATCGATATACATAAAAGCAGTCGAAATTAGAATATTCTTCTTTGAAGTCGGTTGACAAATCTAATAGAAGCTTTTGCATGTTTACAAAACAAATATTTCTGATCCTATAAAACCAGAACAACTATGAATGTAGATCTTACTTTGAAGCGCAGTATAAAATCATCAATCGTCGAAGAATATTTGCATATCAAAGACTAGGTAGGTGCCTCTTTGTTTGTATGTGTACCCAACGGAGTTTAATGTCACTCTATGTGTATCCACATAGGTATATGCAGAAAAGATATTCGTAACGTTTACATTGTTATTTGAATGAGCTTTGATAAAATAAACTTCGTATCTTTTTTTACATAGTATTAGGCTTGCGTTGACCACCAATTCGGCGATGATGCGGTATACAATGGAGCCCGCTTGCCTAGAAAAAACTCTACTTTGTTTGCCCTCTTTCTTTTTCGTTCAATCTTTTTATTTTGTACTTTGGTTGTGTCTAATAATTAAAATTGTGTGAAATTTTAATAGCCACGTCGGTGGTCGTCGGTCTTTGCCGAATATCCACGTTCCAGATTATATCGCGCAAAGAAACTCCGAGTATAGCTCTCTCATTGCCCGCTGTGTGACTCTGAGTTTTTCCATAAGGCCAACAGTTAAGGAACATGCCTCCGTACCATACGTATATCATCACTGGCTACACACACTAGTTTACCTGTATACCAAATATACACTAGTATACCAAATATAGTCTCCGTCAATTCTCGTCATGGGTGTGCGGCTGTGCGTAAATGTCCATATCCACACTCACCTGCTCATTATATCATGATTTGGTCTGTGACCACATGGAAATCGGTTCGCTTTCCATCGACCACAATGATATATAACGTATGAGGGTCAATAAGAATCCTCCATATTACACTTGACCTTGACTGTTAGCAGTGAACAAGTGATCGTACATTTTTAATTCGACGAAGTGCTCAATAGAACCTTGTGTTAAACTCTCGAGGTAACTTTTGTTTTAGTTGGACTTGGAGTAATTGAGTCTAGTTTATACTGTAGGGTCCAGTGTTTGTAAAGGAGCCCAAGCGACCTTTGTGTATTTTAATGAAAATCTAAATTGAGATTTTGTATAGTGAAGAGATAATAATTTAGAAAGAAAACTGTAGAGCTGTATACAAGTATAATAAGCTTAAAGTAAATTTTCTCAGTAATTGTTGATCTCTTCGAATGGAACGTTACCAGAAAGTGCCAGATATGGCACCAAACTTTATTATCGAAGTGTTTAGAGTTCCGTGCCCATAGGGTATAAATGACACCCTATTGCTCAGCAATTACAGACGCTGTCTGTCTGTTTGTCCGTCCTTCCATCCTAACAGTAATAGAGAACTAGTTAAGGATTCTACAGGATTCTTTTCGGAGAATGTGCATCAGAGCTAGATGACATTATCCTGCCATCCCTTTTCTACTACAGGACAAGTAGGAAAACGGCCCACTACCACCCATACATTGTGGATTTTCCTCGGATACGTACCAAACGTTTCGATTCTAAGTTTCTAATCCGTACGACCAAAGATTGGAACAACTTGCCCGCTTCCTTGTTTCCTGAGAGATAATATAACGTGGGCCTTTTCAAGGCCAGAGTGAATAGGTATCTTCTAAGTCTGCATGCTTCATCTTCGACCACATCGTCGCTTATCAACAGGCGAGTTGGTAGTCAAACGCGTACTTATCCGCATTAAAAAAATTCACAGAGTATGTAATGTTACGGCAGATTAAATAAGAAATAATAGTGTGAAAAAGTAAAACCCCTTAGATTTACTTTTTGACACAATTTTTAATAAAAGTGTGTTTTTATTTTCTCTTACGTAAAACTGTAATACGTACAAGCGTCAAACTTGGCATGATTATATATTACACATTCTAACGTATAACAACTAATAATAAAAATGGCCAAGTGCGAGTCGGTCACAAATTTATATTCACCACCAAGTTTGGTAACGTCGGGTGCGGTCGGTACTTGGATGGGTGACCGCCTGAAGCGGGTGTGATGTTATCTATTTACACTACTTTTTTGGATTTTGTGATGGTACGGAACCTTCAGTGCACGAGCCCAACTCGCACTTGGCTTGTTTCCACGTGCTCATTTAAATATATTTTTCAGATTGCGCAGATTCCTTGCAATCTTCGAGAAATGGCTCTAGTGAAGTCGAAATGAACTACGTGACAATGACTTCTTATAACATCGCTGTAATATTGTTCCTGACAATATCTTTACATCCTTGTCAAGGAGAAAGCGAAGCCAATGCGTATTTGAGTCGCTTCATTGCAGACCTGTGGTTGGAAGGCGCTGACATTGTGAGAATAATTTGGAGAGATTGCTCTAAGAAAGTATGTATATTTATGCCATTTATGTTAAAAAAATTACTGTACATGTACAATCTCGCTGGTCTAGCCTACGTCATCATTCATCATCATTTCAGCCATCGGACGTCCACTGCTGGACATAGGCCTCCCCCGTCAATCTCCAAAAGAGCCGGCTGGAAGCGGCCTGCATCCAGCGTTTCCCTGCGGTCTCTTTTAGATCGTCTGTACATCTTGTGCGGACGACCTATGACCTGCGCTTACTGGTCCGTGGTTTCCTATCAAGAACCTTTCGGCCCTATCGGGCATCTGTTCTTCTACATCTACGACCGTATAGTTCGGACAAATTATAAAAGCATGCGCCATATTGAAATATTAATGATGGTATACGCCTTCGTAAATTGCATAAATTAAACTGTCCAGTTGAGTTTGAAACATTTATTTTGTTATCATGAGCACTTTAAAAGAAACTTGCATTTGACTGCGACCTTGCATGTTAAACGAAGATGCGGCCTATGTTGGAGCACGCTTGCCTAGAAGAAACCAATTTACTCGCGATTAGAAGGCACCCAAATTATAACTATCTGGGAACACTTATCAGGCAATGCATTCCACAGACTAGCAGTTCGTACAATAAAGGTGAAATCAAAGCGCTTCGTACGTGTTTTCGAATATGAACCATGAAGCGGTGTCGCCCACTCTGACAGTGCAAAAAAGGGCAGGAGGGAAATAGATCATCATTATTATTTTGTATCATGTCAGAAGCCTTAACATTAGGGGTAGCCACTCAGCCTTTACAAACTATCTATGAACACTTTTAATTACACTCTTCGCAAGAAAAAAAGCTCTTATTCCTATTTTGATGTTAGAAACAGCCGGTTAGAAACATGAGTGGGTACCTCTACTTACATAAGATTAAAAAACTTTATTCATAAGATAACAGCAAAGAGAATATAAATACTACATAAGAAGATAACAGGAGAGACTGTCCTGTGTGCCTAGAGCGAGTTTTTCCATTTTCGTTTACCTATTCGAATGCGTTAACGTTAACTACGATTTTGTATGAAGTAAAAGCAGTCCCATCTATGGCGCTAGATGGCGCTGCTCTAACTTCATACAAATCGTAGTTGACGTTAACGAGATCGAATAGAAAAACGCAATTGGAAAAACTTGCAATAAACACTCAGTACATCTACACTAATATTATAAAGAGGCAAAGTTTGTAAGCTTGTTGATAGAATAAACGGAAATATTTTTATCTGTTAGCCGGTTAATTCGTGACTTGTTGATTTACAAAAATATGTAGAAAATACCTACACACTAATTTAAATTCTAAGGCACTACTTATAACTAATTTAGCTTAGTTTATTTCAGTTCATTTACTCATTAAATATGGGTACATTCACACAAAAGAAAAGGTACATCAGTGTACATTTATAAATGTCAAAGTGTATGACCATAGAATTAAAAAATTGCTTATCTTTACTGTCCAAACACAATTTGCGCAAAGAGGCTTTGTCACAGATAAGTAATAATGTTTTTTATTAAAAAATCTTAAAGTATTTCCTTAAACGAAGTATCTTTCTTATTTATTAGGCTTTCAGGTAACAGGTTCCAACAAATTAATGTAGACTAAATGCACAGATTACTTCAATAGTTAATATCGTTTTAGTTTACTTTTGGTTCGAACATTTTTGAGCGCTGACCCGACCTCTGCAGTATTGATATATTCTACTGATACTTGAGTACCCATAAAACGTGTATCTCATTACATTATACGACGGCTTCAAATAAATATCACCTGAGCCTAAAAAGCTGTTCAAGGGTCCGAAATTTCATATCGGTAATTTATAAACATATAGTTTTAAAAAAACTTAATGATTATTTGACGAGTATAAACTGTATTTATGTTACCAGAAATGTATGTAATCCGTCATTATACAGAATTCCTAGGAAAATAATACAATGCCTAAAATCAATAGGAAAGAAATAAATTGGATTAATTACATATATTTCCTTGGAATTCTATATATTTCCTAATAATCAATTGGAAATGTGTTAAACTCGAGATAAACTCTAGGAGTAGGGACTCCGTGTCAGATCTGTCACTCATGTTGAACCTAACCAACTCAATTTGGACACCCTGAGTCCAACTTTAGTTGGTTTGGTGCTCCGCCAGAAGCTCTTGCGGTCGCCCCTGAGCGTCCCTTCGCCACTTGTTCCACTCAGGACCTTCCTTGAGCTTCTGGCTCCCGCACTTTTTATATATAGGTATACACTCTATCATCGGGCATCGGGGTCCTCCGTGTCGGATCTAACCGAGACATTTCCAATTTTTTTACAGTTCCTAGTTCCATTTCGGATTTGCATAAAATGCCTAGGAAATACAGACATTGCCTAGTAAATATATGTATTCAAGAACCATTAACAAAATATGTTTCCCATATTTTCCTAAATTAGCTCGGCATTGTATACTTTTCCTAGAAATTGTACAAAATTTCTAGGTTTCATACATTTCCGGTAACATTCATACAAAACAAATGGTTCTTTACGTCAAGGTACTGTTGGTAGTTTGCAAAATTTGATTGTAATGTAACGTGAAACTACTAAAATTTCATAAGTAGCACAAAGCCCGCGCGTTGCTTTCTCTAGCTTTTTCATTGTCAATGGATACCTTGTTATCGTAGTCTCAAATTCAAATCTACAGCCATAAAATAGACACTTATATATCAAATTTCTAACTTTAGTGCTAGATTTAAATATTTGTCTTCGAAATCCAGAAAAGTTAAATAAACATATTTACCTATATTGCAATAAAATAATACACTGTTTTAACTATCACGGTTGTTCACTAAAATTATATGATTATTAACGTGATATTTACCGTAAATAATCATATAACTTTAATAAAATAATAGTTTTAAAAAACCTCAATAACACGCTTATTTGACTCGTTGAGAAGCGTATTACAAAATGAACCGTTCAATTTTAAGTATTTGTATTTTCGGACATAAAATGAATAAATAAAGCCGTAATTTTCAAGATAAATATAAAATATGTAAACCATAACATAAAAATGTTTATTTTGTGACAGTAATTTAACGAAATCCATTCTCAAACTTTCCCCCCTAAAGTTTTACGAAAAACTACTTTTGTAAATTGGTGGTAACAAATGGATATGTTATACCAAAAATTCAGTTTTCGATGCTTTTTTGTCAATAAATGTGATAGGACCTTAAATAGCGAAACAATATCCACATGCGTGCAGGGGAGTTAAGGAGAGACGATGGAGGGTCGATACCACGGCACTCGGCTCGTGCAGCATAACCGTTGGCGTCTTTCCCGTTAGATGGCTCTGTCAGTGTAATTCACCATTAAATAGTCCACCATACAGTAAATAAATAAATAATTGGAACACAAATTGAGAGTTTTTTTTTCAATTACATAACTTGAAACTACGATAGTCGATAACAAAATAAAACAATAATCACTTCAAATTTTGGCGAATCTTTGTGTGAAAATTAGGCTGCCTTAGTCAAAAAATTTAATAGGTAAAAGACCATAGCGGAACATTCAGCTTTATAAGGTTTTATATAAATCTGATCACATCAAACCAAGATACATTTAATCTTAAACCAATTAACAGTAGATGAGACTAGTGTCCATTCTGCTTATGGCGATATCAAGACATAATCCGTTGGATACTCTCCCGGAGAGTCGGTAATCCGATTGGCTAACATTGGAAGCTTTTGCTTTATCCTGCCGACAATGACACGAGCTACACTGTTTACTTAGGTACCTACTATACTTACATTAATTAAGGGTATAATGGACCTTGACAAAATATATCTTTTGTCTCTATGCTTTGAAGGTTGTTCAGTCCCCAATGAAAAGCACTTATCTGCCTTCTAATCAGTCTTTTCACCAATTATGCGTCTTTAAGCTAAATTTTGTATCGATAAGGCACGTTTAATATAGCATATTTATTTTTGGATATCTTTGAGATTTAATTTGAAAGTTCATCGGAACTTCTAGAAAACAAGTAATTCTACGTATTATGTATCTAAGTACAGACAATCTTATTACTTATTTAACAAATTATCAGATAAATTTATGTTACCTCCTTCAGCTCATTATAGAACGCGTTACATGTATGTATTTGTTTCATAACTTTGTTACATTTTCTATGAGAAATCAAATTCAATGAAAAACACAAAACTAAAAAATATAGTAAACTGCTATGCAATATGTTTGGTCTAACAATGTCTCCGACATGTGTCGGAGAAAGTATAGACGGAACAACATAAAAAAAAAAAAAAAAAAAAAATGAAAAACACAAAGTATGTAGGTACCCGTATGTACTAATTGTACCTACTTACGTGTAATTTCAACAATTGCCCGAGCCTAGGTGTGCGTATTAACTTTCCTTTGATTTTCACATTCAGCTTAGGTATAGGTAATTAAACCAGCATACATTTTCACCAAAAATTACATATAATATACATAATTAGTTTTTTTTAAAGATAATGCTGAACGAAGGCAGTAAAACAATTTTGACACTTTGTTTGTTTGCCTTGACAAAAATGAGACCATTATAAGGAAATGTTTATATATTTTTATATTTTATAAGTCGTACCAGGCTTGGAATTGAGTTACCGCATTAAAATGTGTACGACCCAGTATGCTATTTTATATAATAAATGTATGCCTACCATGCTCTGACGTTTCTTCTAGGCAAGCGTGCTCCAGACCGCATCCTCGCAAGTTGGCGGCCAAGCACAAGCCTATTATTTAATATTAATAAAAAGCTGATTGGATTCTAAATCTGACAAAATATACTGGTTTGACCATTTAGAACAGATTTGGAAAAAAAAAACATCAGCGAATATAATTAATTATATCCTATTATATTCGCTTAATTATTGTTTACATTACAAAATACCTTCCACTTCTTTTTAAAAGGTACCTTCGAAGAAATGTTGGAAAACACATTGCTTATTATTTACACAGAAATATTGTATGTTCGTGATGGACAAAACTGTTGATACTTTTACTAACCTACTTTACCACCCATGTACACAGTTTATACAATAAAGATTTTCTGATTCTGGATTCTGATTCTGATTCTGCTGCTCTCACTCACAACGTTCATATCAAAAATATTTGTAGATATTTTCCTTTTCTATATTATATATCTATTTATTTATAGACACGAAATTCAAAATTTTATGTGTCAACGTTGCCTTATGTTAACATTGTTTTCCTAAAATTGGTATTATCGTCTGTTAATATGTACCTAATAATGTTATATTTATTATTCAAACCCACTTGATTGCTCATCATTTACCCGCGCGATGAAAAGGGTACAGAATTTTCAGCATAATCTTTTTCGAGCGGGCCAATCGTAGGCGCGGATTGAATGAATAACTTAGTAATGATTCCGACACTCTACTAGGACATTACTTAGACTTGACTGACTCCCTTTGAGATACTCTTCCTGTAACTATGACTTAACTGATGAAATGTAATAACACTTAAAAATATTTACATACATGACACTGACGAATGTATGAGACATGCGAAGCTAAAATCATATCATAAAGTTAAAATGTTTAAATGTTTATGTAGCCGAAAGTAGCACAACTTTCGATTTCTTGTCCCTTAAGTTACAAGTTTTAATAGACTTCGGTAACAAAATATTATCTCTGAATTTGATTTTTCAATGTCAAAACATTGAAAGAACAATGAAAGAAAAAAAGAGAACGAGTACAAAGAGGAATAAAGCAAGCTTAATTCAGATTTTAATAATAATAAAGCAATACATTTTACAAATACAGAAATATTATAATTTTAACCTGTAAAAATCAAGCTGGAATTGCCACTGTACCAAGTAATGCTTACCATAAAAGAGAATCTATAAGTTATTAATATATTGTTGGACTATGACAACTTAGGAAAACGGCGTGTTAGGACTGGAAAAAATAAAAAAAAAACAAAAAAATAAGAAAGAAAAAAGAAGGTTCTGAGAGGCCGCAGGTACACGCTGGATGCAGGCCGCTTCAAACCGGCCCTTTTGGAGATCGATGGGGAAGGCCTATGTCTAGCAGTGGACGTCCTAGGGCTTAAATGATGATGATGATGAAACAAAGAAACGAATTCTAAAACTCTAAAAAGAATTTGTTTAAGTTTGAAAATTAAATCTTATTTAATCTTTTCTATTCTACTAAGGCATGATGTCAGGAATGACAATGTTACTGAATTTACGTTGGTAAATTGAATTAACAGTGGACGTCTCATGGCTGAAATGATGTCGATGATGATGGAATTTAACTAAAATATATTTTTTATTAAATAAAACTTATATTATTTCCAAATTTTTCATGCTATTCCTTACTATTTTCCAGCTAGTTGACGTAAAAGACGTGATAGATCACAAGGAGTACTTCCCCAAGTTCGTGAGATGCATGAAGAGAAAGACCCTGAGGGCCATGGACCGGTCTCTAAGCCCCGACGTAGTGCCCATAGCAGATGGAGTCAACCTGGTGCGGTTCGAGCTCGTCGACAAGTCGGGGAATGTCATGCCGGAAAACGATTCCAGGTTATTTTATATCTGCGTTTTAGTGGTATTAAGTACAGCACGGACGATCCGTTCAGTTTTCGGATGAGTTACCGTGAATGGTATTTCTAACTGAGCAACGTAGGCTGTTTCTCTTAAAACAACAACTGCCTTGAAATGGCCACATATCAGAATCTCTCGGGCGGTCTACAAAACTCCGAGTCCAACTAGGGTTGGACTCAGCCTTTTTGAATTTACGTACTCGCTATACTAACATTACTAAACAGAAGAACGAAGTAGAAGTAGGTATTCCGTTGAGCGCCAGCAACGCTGATGATATCTGTTCAGGTTGAAATCACCATTAAAAATATATATGGAGTGGTTTAAGTCTTTCAATTTGCTAAAGCTACTTGTATAATGTGTTTAACATTTAAAACATTAAGGAGTCGGTATTATTATGAAATCTCAAATAATTGGCGTTAAGACTAAAATATCGAAAATAAGCAACGACAATATCATTAAGTTGCAGATCTTCAGTAAGCCGTTTTTTGGAATAAATACGATATGCTAACATGGATGATTTACCAACGGGTAACTGCCTTTAAAACACTAGTCAACTAACACTAAATAACTAAACTAATTATCCTAATATTTAAAAAAAAAACAGTCAAATGGCCCACAGGCTGTTCAATTTGTACAGTCAATCCAATCAAGCCCACTAACAGTTAGCAGCGTACCAATATGCTGGCGGCATTACAACGCCAATAAGTTTAACAATTAAAATTGTTAAATTTACCTTACATTTGCGCTGCGTATTAATTCTAGCCATATTGGGTACAATTAAAAATTCAATTACAGCACAGAATACGCAGGCGTAGGTTGGTGACCGGCGAACAATTCGTCAACGTCGCGCGAAATGTGGGTGTCGTGGAAAAATTACGCAATGCTTGCTCCCATTCGGACGAAATAACGCAATTTTGATGCAACCGCCTACAGTTTTATATCTGGATAATTTAGATAAGATTCACTCTGGCTATCCGTGCGTGAGTAAATAGGGCAGATTATTTTGCTGCTTTGTATTTCTATGGGTTATTAAAAATGTAGGAGTAGGCACTTTACTCGTAGATCGTATAAAAGTGGCAACACAGCCCTAAATTTCAACAAATTTTTGACCCGTCAACACGCTTTATATTAGCTTGACTCCTAACTATGTAAACAAATCTTAAAAGTCAATTTTAGCCTATAAAATTGTCGTATAAATTTGAAACTTTGCATGTTCATGGAACTCTCCAATGCCTACTTGTAAATCTGTTGAGTTTCAGCTCATTTGCATTTGTTTGTCCTATACATTTCAGTTGGTGACGAGCTTTGATGATGGAACCAGAAGGTAGATAATGGAACTCATCAATAGCTAACCATGTAACTTTTTAAAATCTAATAAAATAATAATCATTTAGTTTAGGGCATGCCCTTGATTATCTGAAAGTAGGAGGTTATCAATATAAAACAAAACGGTATCTTCAAGTTATACGCGTCTAATTTGTGTGAAAATTAGGCAATGACGTTCTTTATTGATGTTTTTCATTTGTTTAATGCAGCACGTAAATATAGCACTAACTTTAATACTTCTACTCATTTATTTTCTATTGGCGGAAATTTGTAATTGGTCCAGTCACTTACTCAATTTCTTTCTTATGTTATTTGGCTGTAAGTTTCACTACAAATAAAAATAAAAAAATGAACTGTTTTTTTATATATTATATAAACAGGTACATCATATAACAGACAGATTAATATAACATAATGTTATCTAAACATATCTCGTACCAAAATGTCATAAAAATGTATTAGCACATTTTTGTTTGTTACTGAAAAGCGGCTATTAAAATATGCGAAGTAACGCTAATAATGAAAGCAGCACGCCTACGGCACCACGCTTGCCTGCTTCTGCGAGGATATTTCCATTTTATTACAGTAGGCACGTGTTTCATTGTCAAACCTTGTTTTTCGTTTTTATGAACAAGTCAAAAGAAACTCGAAGAACTACTTTTTCTGCTGTATCATGTTTAATCTTAGCAAAACAACATAACGAAGCAAGCAACATTAAACAACATAACGAAGGAACTTCTGTTGGGAAAACTTTTAACGACACGAACTTTAACGAAATAGATAAGTTCAGGTTTTAGTTTTTTAGTAGGTGCGTCTCTCAGAGTTACCTACCTGTGATTTTCTGTTTTTTTACTATTTCCTAAAGCAAAGTATGCTATGGCCGTCCTTACAATATCAGCCTGACGTGTTCTTACTGCTGGGACATAGGTCTTCTCTCAGAGAAATACGATGGATGGTCATAAATCCATAGTGGTGACCCGTGCATGTTGATGAATGTCACCACATGTCTTTGAACTTTTGAGGTTTTTGAGCGATGGCATCGAAATTGTACATAATTTAGTTGTCAGAAAATGACAGGCTACTTTTCATCAACATCATCACTATTTTTTCATCACTACGCGAGTGAAATGTGGGGTGTAGCTAGTTATAAATGCGAAAGTGTGTTTGTTTGTTAGTTGTTGGTTAGTTTGTTTATCTTTCACGCTCTTCTCTTTCAGAGGAACTAAACAAATTAACAAACAAACACACTTTCACATTTATAATATTAGTATGATCGCATTTATAATATTAGTATGATCGCATTTATAATATTAGTGTAATTAGTGTGATAATATAATATTATAATCTCTGTTATATGAAAAGTACTACTATTTTTTTTTTTATATTTGTTTTTGCGTTGTATATTGATTTTAGTTTTTTATTTAAGTTATTTATATTCCAAATAGGTATGTATAATTTGTTTGTGTTCACATTTCAAGTTTTTTTCGTGAGTGTTTAGAATTTCTTATTTATCTAATATTATTATGTTCAAATCAAACAATAAATAATTCAGGATCATTCTTCAAAAGTAGGTACGTTTTGCCCAGACCCAAGTTGTAAACATTTTTTTTTTATGAGATGACAAAATTCTGGAATCCTTTTCTTTTAACAGCACGTGGACGGAAAAAGAACTTGAAGAAGGTGAATGGCGAACACTCGCGTTACAAAGGATGGTGAAAGTGCTGCGTACACACGTCATCAAGTTTGACTTTGAAGGCGAAAAGGGAATTGAGAAAGGTATGTTCTTTGTAGGTAACTCTTCAAAGTTCTTTAAATTTTACATTATTCGTAACGCACGTACGTAACTCATAAATAAACACTTCAAATGTTGGACCGCAGTATAAGTACAGTACCTATTATAATAATTGTATTAGTCTAGGTTTAGGTTTAGGTTTAAAGAACTTTATTACCACAAAGACAATTATTTGTCACTTAAGTGATAACATATTTATCTAAAATATAAGTGTTCGTCGTCGCATGCACTAAGAAATTGAAAAAAAAAACCCATAAATACTTAAACGCTAAATAAATTAATGGTAACTAATACACACATAACAATTTGCGAAGTACCCACATCACGCATTTGTTATAATGATTTATCTGAGATAATGTGTTGAGCCAATTGTTTTTTAAATGCGTGAAATGAGTTTACATTTTTTATGTGTGAGGGGTAGTTGGTTAAGGATTCGTGCTCTTTCAATATTAAGCATTGTTTTGCCGTAATTTGATCGATGCTCGAGTATGACAAGGAAGCCAGGTATAATTTGTAACATTAATCTTTATACTTTATACTAGCAGCGCTCCGCGGCTTTACCTGTTACCTCATAGGGACGGTTAAATTATTTAAGATAAAAAGTAGTCTATGTATTAAGCCTGGGTATAAACTATCTGCATTCCAAATTTCATCCGAATCCATTTAGCCGTTGCAGTGTGAAGAAGTAACAAACATACTCACCCGCACATTCACACATAAACTTTCCGAATCACAGTCGCTTTACAAGTTTCTTACTTTAAGAAAATAATATCATATACGATATAAAAAATGGGATTATATTTTACCTAGACATTAATTTATGTACCAAACCCCACTATTGTTTAACAACAACTATTCAACAAAACGTCACATACAGTAAAATTTTATGTATTCTTCTCCACTTTACATGCCACCATCTTGTTTTAGTAATGATCTGACGTACCTAGTGACCATTCCTGAACCTCCACAATTCTGTTGACGACTTTTATCAAAATGTTATGCTTTGCATCATGGTAAAAAAGAAAAGTTTCCCGTCACGGGACGCCTGGCTGATGTCAAACATGACGACATAAGAAAGCATCATGATGTTTGCCGTCACGGCATATGAGTCAGTTTCACTGCCTGCGCGCTAATAGATGAATCGCATCAAAAACAACTTCAGTTATTACGAAATTTACATTAAATATTGGCACATTACGATCTGACAATTTCTCACTTTACCTTGCAAACATCCTTCACAATACATTTTCAATCTGTTTAGTTCGTAGTTTTTATTTATTTATTTAATACTAATTTAATTTCTCACATAAGTAACATCAATAAGATGCCATCTTTAACTTCGTAACATTAAGATTAAAATAAAAAACAACAAATTAAAACCTAACTATTAGTCTATTAAACCGTTACCAGTGGGAATTGTTCCCAAAATATTGGCCCCATTACCACGTTGTATGGCGATGCTCACCCTTTAAGCAAAGTAGAGACCAGCCGGCATTTTGGTCACAAGTTGTATCAACTAGACGTGAAGACAAATCTTTACTGCCACGGCGCGCCAATAGATGAATCGTATCAAAAAACAACTTCAGTTATTCTGTTCGATGTGTCTCTGTTTATGTTTACAGCTGAGTTCCGCGGACGCCGCCGGCATCAAATGATGACGATGATGATGTTTGGCGTCGTGTCCATAGGCATGGTTATGATACCCATGGGCTTCCAGTTCCTCGCTGTACTTGGGGGCAAAGCACTGTTACTGGCCAAAATGGCGCTCATTCTTGCATCTATACAGGGATTGAAAAAGGTGAGCATGAAAGCAAAAAATTACGTTACAACAATTGTTGATGCTTACTCTATAATACTGAAGTTGATTATCTTGTTAGAATTGTTCCTATTCTGTGGAATTATTTTTATTTGCCATCTGTTCATTGACGTATTGACGTTTACTCAAGGAATATACAATTCTAACATACCAAACTATGTAACGCTTGTTATAAAAATTCTGAGGATCTTCGCATAATCAGATGAGATAACGCCGCCATGCCCTAATCCACTAACACACAATTACAACATTCTCTTTTAGGTAGACCCTAATAATGATGGGTATCATGACAGGGGGAAGGTATGATTTTGAATAACAAAAACTTATTTCCTCTCTTTGCCATTAACATTTTTGGCTTATGACGTTTCGATCATAACACTTATGATGCTAATATTAACTATGCATGTAGTTACACAGTGATAGGCTTTTTTGGCACTTTAACCAAACCTCAAAGGTAACCTGTTAACAGGCCTTCTGTTCCAGATTGCTGCAAGTCCGTTGAACTACGGATTTTATCATAACTACTCTCCCTACGAACATTACGAAAGAAGAAGTAGAGACGACTGGCCGCCGCCATCAGTGATGCCCGTGACTCCCCCACCTGCGATGTCCATCGACCCATGGTACAATACCGATAGCAAAGTTGATAGAGTACACATTGCAAAAGCAATACAAGATGATGAAACGAAGACTGATGTAACGACTTGGAGGCCTGAACTGTCCAAAGCTGTTAAAGTGAAACCAGAGTCGCGTCTCTACCCGATTTATGCTGGCCCCGTAGATACTCAGATTCCAATTTTTACTGCAATCGATGCTCCTACACCTTTGGCAGATTTGACGACGAGGCCTGGGGAAGTACAAGCGGAATACGCATTAGAATTACCTTTCAATAATTTTCGTTTTCAAAGTCCCACTACAGTCGTTTCAGTCTAATGTATTTAGTTTTGGTCTTTTTAGAGCTCTATTTGATTTAATTAGAAGTATTTTCTCTTCATCACCGTCATCTCCGTCAACCTTAAATTTGCCACTGTTGAGCTTAGGGATTCCTATCATATTGCCATTTGCTGCGATACCTTTTATTTTACATTTTTTCTCACTTAGTTGAAATAATTTTCCCGAATAGATTTCAATTTTATGTCAATTTTGTTATAAATTATCTGATTAGAAATTCGTTCTTTTATTCGGTTTGTTTAATGAAAGATATGAGTAAAATGACATTTGAGGAAATGAGATACGCGTATTGTTGACCGTAAAATCACAGAGAGTGGCGGAACCTTAAGGCCGTTAATTCACAAGGCGAAAAAAGTGTTGGATACTCGATGACTCAAACAGTCTCGCGACTATTCATGCATTTGAATGGCACACGGTATTTTGGCGATATATGTATCAAAATTCATGCACATTGCGAAAGCTACAATAACAACAAATACAAGCTACAATAACAAATAAGCATTTGACTCTTAAGTCGCCTTATGTATGAATGGCCTTAGATGGTAAAGGCGTTCAACGTGCAACGTGACATCAACAATCCCTGGCAAGTGCATAAGAGCACGTGCTACGATAAATTATTATATTTCGTTTCCTTATTAATCCATACACTTTACACACACACCATACACTTTTTATTTCTGGTGTACACAATAAAGAGTTTCTATCTATCTATCTATCTACACTATTTATATGCACTTACTTATTAAAAACAATATAGTTCATGTATTAATCTAGCTGTTTATTGTGATACTTATTATTTATCGTAATAAAAATATTTTTGTCGTAAATAATAAATCTAGGAAAGTGTGTAATGTATCCGGAGAGGGATTCCCAGTGTTTTATTATAATAACCCTTAATGGATGTGAGCATTAAATCAAGTCGTAAATATCAAAGAGTTCTTCACATTTTCAGAAGCACACATCGACTTATGATTACAGTATACTTACCAGAAGAGGTAAAAATTAATCCCACCTTTTTTGAAGAAAGTTATTCACTATTCTGTTGAATAATAAGGTTTTTTGACCTCGAACCGGTAAGCGCAATGTAGGACGTCCGCCCACAAGATGGACAGACGACTTAAAAGAGACCGCAGGGAAATGCTGGATGCAGGCCGCTTCCAACCGGTCCTTTTGGAAATTGATGGGGGAGGCCCATGTCCAGCAGTGGACGTCCTACGGCTGCAACGATGATGATTTTTATTTCCAGAATTTATTTCATAAATACTTTTGTTAAACCCATCGCGTTTGCATTTAGTATAAGCCACTTAAACTTAGGGAGGCTTAGTGAAATAAATTTATCGAATAGAACTAAGTAAATCCTAAAGCTTTCAATCTTTGTAGAGGACTTAAATCTACAGCAATCAGATTAAGTAGTGATGCAGGTATAATATCATTAAGACTGCGATGGGCTGAGTAATACCTTTATTTCACATACAGTAAGTTTAGTAAAACCCATTCTGATAGTTTACTAATCTCTATAGTAGTTGATAGCCCCGTTGGTCTAGTTGCTAGTGAACCTACCTTCTGAGCTTGGGGGCGTGGGTTCGGTTCCCACATAAGACAAACATTCATGTGATGAACATTTGTGTTTGTTCTATATCTGGGTGTTATTATCTATTTAAGTATGTATTTAAAATATCTATGTATGTATATCAGTCTCTGGCAGCCATATTACAAGTTTTACTTATTTTGGGGTCAGATGACCGTATGTGCAATGCCCCGAATATTTATTTGTTCTATTGTATAATCTCCACAAATAATAAACACCAGCTAAGTGCTAGTTGGACTCGCGCACCGAGGGTTCCGCACCCAAAAAAATGTGTTTTATTTCTTACAGTTCAGTATCTTTATAGCGCTCGATTCACACGTTGGTGTCTTCGTGCCTAGTTTGACGTTTATACACATTGCCGTTTATACACTAAAGCAAAAACAAAATTGCATTAAAAACACGCTTGTTATATTATATAGTTAGTCGTGTTTTTGGGTCCTCACTTTTTTATTTTATTATTGTTTTTAAGTTAATCCTCTGTTAAATTAAACCTAATTATTACCTTAATATGTAATGACGATAAACAACAGAAACAGTTTTGATGGTGAACTTCTGCAAAGTAACGCCTAATTAAATCGACTTCCTTTTCACAAGACTTTCTATAAGCAAATTGTAAGCAAATCGATTAGCCAAAGAGCTTCGTTCGTTCGAATCTTTCTATAACACTAGACATAAGCACTCGTGTAAACTGACTTGCCTCATATAACGAACATGGTTAATAAAGAATCTGAAATCTGAAATATAACCACGAATTTCTGAGCTATGAAAATGATTACAATAGGCATGATGACTAATATTTTTTTATTACCTCATAAAAAAGCTGATCATAAATAGAGCCCATCAACGAACACAAAATTAAAATTAGTTCAAAAATAAATGAGATATAAGCAGATATAAGCATTTAAATTTCATGCTAGACAGAGAGCGCACTATACTGAGCCGTGACGTCACGGCTCAGGAGCGCCATACAAATGCTATACTAACACACGCTTTGTGAGAAAGGGATAGAGCATCCCCTCCCTATCCCCACCTAAAACTTTAAACGCTCATATCTCAGAGATTTATCAACCAATTTAAATTATTTTTTCAGTATGTGTAATGTATTTAGTTATATTCCTCGCTAAGCCGGTTATTTGTAATAAATTAAACATGAGGACACATGCCTATTATACGGCTTTTACGGAACCCTACCATATGCGTGTCTCGATACGCTCTTGGCCAGTTATTATGCATGACAAAATATATAGAATGGCTGATATTTTTTCGCAATTTCAGGGTTGGTCCCATTGCAAAAGTTGTTTATGATGATGAATATAACGGACTCCTTTTGCCTTAGTATACCATTTCCACGTAACCCTGTGTATACTTATGTTTTTTTATCATTTACTTTTTAATCATAAACTTTATTTATTAAACGAACCTATATTTAAGAGAAATAGATACCATAACGACGTTAAAGATGATAACAACCATAATTACAATAAGTAAGTTTCAACTTCGATTTGTTTCGTTCGTAATCTAGTATAATAATATTACTACTTATTCACAACAAAGTTTTAATGGGACTTTCGAGAACCGTCGTAATGAGAATAGATGGCAGTTAAGACTAGGAAAGGGTTTTCTGATACAGTCCCGAGTCAAAACCTGATAGTACAGGCTACCTACACTTACCAAATATTAGTTATGTAAATATATTAGTAAAATATAGTAGTTAGTTAAATATATTAGTTAAAGCTTAGTTATACTCACCTAATTACAAAAACAAGAGTCATAGAATTTACATAAACATCGAATATAGATTCCATTATCACCATCTAAGTTTAATTTGATATACTTGTATAAATCATTTACTTAAGACCAGTTTGTTTATATATAACGGAATTCTTAGAGAAGTCTGAGAGTCATAGAGATAAAAGTGACGATGTTTGGCCACCTTGAACGACATGACAAATTGTTAAAAACCATCATCAGAAGGAAAGTTAGAAGAAAAGAAAGGACCAGAAAGATAAAAGAGAGCATTCTTAGACTAAATAGAAGAGACAGAAGACCACAAAGTTTGAAAATTACTCTGACAAGAGCTACGGTATATTATGAATGAATTAATACTGCTTAAGCCTATAGGAACATTGTCAAATAATTGGACACAATCATTACACAAATCAGCTAAATAGATAATGTAAGAAATGTGGGACAGCGGAATAGTTGCCAAGGCAAGTATACTGCTGACGTCAAGATTATTTTAATTAATGATAAGTTCATAAAGCAGATAGAGACAGTAAAGTATTGTTCTAAAGAAATTATGTTTATGCGTGTATTTGATTTTCTTTATATCAATTCACTACATCAATTTATTGTTGTTTTACGTAATAAACTCTTAATAGGTAGTGTGTAATTTTACAAACAAAATATAAGATGAAAAGTGTGACGAAAAGGAGTCAGAACTGATAAACAGAGGAGAGCTGCTATATAGACTCCTTTACACCTATAACAATTTTTTTGTGGAACGAGAATTAAAAGGAAAGTATAGGTAGGGTAAGACCGAGAAGTTTTCTATATAGGCCTGTTTTAGTTTAGAAACACATAATGTTTCAATGCAGTTACAAGATTAGGAGAAATGGAAGCTGCTCCGTCTATAATACAAGACGTGACTGGAGTCATATTTAATAAATTTTCTTGAAATGGTAATGTAAATTTATTTTATTTATTTTATTAATGCTAAAACACAACATAATTATCATGGTATTTCTTCCTATCTCCATAATGTTACTATATAATTAGAATTATAACCATATAACTTTTAATACTAGTACTTTTTTGTAAGCCACTACCGTTTTTTATTTAATTGTATATATATTTTTGTAAGTATATTTTTTACTGAAAGACCTGTGAAATACTCAGTTGCCAGTGTGGTACAATACGTGTTACACTGTGAAATAGTGCCTCCTTATACGACACCAATAACTCAAGTCCCACTTTAGGTCGCTGAGTCACAGGAGTAGGTAAGTACAAAATTAGATAATATTTCTTACTCGCACATCTGAAGTTTCTTGTCTCAAATGTTTAGAAAACAATAGTCAAAACTTAAATAAAATTCAATTAAATAACGTAGTAATCTGTTAGTTTTGCTAAAAAGTCTAAAAGTATTACCCATAGTTTTTCAAATATAAGCTTAACACTGGTGTGATAGGACTAGATGGAGGGTCACAGGCGAAAATCTGAACAGAAAATATGACCACGGAGTGACCAAATAAATAATGATGCTGATGATATTATCATATTTTGAACTTATTTAGCCCAATGTGCGGACGCGTCAAAATACCTCTATCTACGTTTAAAGTTATAGATCTCATAATGATGAATTTGTTTAAATGTCTAAATACTGTCTGCTGTTGCTAGTTTTATGTATAGCAGGAAGAATACCGAGTGTATCTCTAGACGATGGACATATTCGAGGATATCATTGTACTCATCATTATAAATAACTTTTATTTTGGGACCAACCCTGATAATCTCTAAAAAATCTGCCGTTCCATACACTTCGTTGAGTGTTAATAACAATTTATGGACCATTATGGACAATTTTTTTTTTCTATCGATTTTTTTTTAAGTACAACGATAATATATCCATATATTCATCCCTGAATATGTCCATCTTCTAGAGATTTACACAGAACTCAAATATTGTCGAATTTCAATGCTTTTTTTTAGTTGCGCGTGCCTCTAAAAAATATTTCAAAGGCTGGTTATTTTGTCATCTTCGCATCATCATTTCAGCCTATCATGGTCCAGTGTATGTTGCTGAATGTCTTAATATGTCTTTGAACTTTTGAGGTTTTTGGACATACCGGTTTCCTCACGATGTTTTCCTTCACCGTTTTTGAGCGATGGCACCGAAACTGCACATAATTTATTAAGGTATTATAAGTAAGTCATTGGTGTTAAGCCGAGGATCAAACCAGGTACCGTCAGATTGTAAAGTTCACATGTTACCAATTGGCCACCATGGCTCCTATTAGGTTATTTTTCTATAATTTCGATATTAGGAAAGAAAATGTAAAAAAAAATAATATGCTTTTTACTTATGTATAATTTTCTAATTAACAAAAATTTCTAGATAAATCTCGGTGGCAAATTACCCGCTTACTTGTTATTTTAATACAAAGTTTAACTTAACAAGGACGTCTAACATTGCTGCCATGTCGATGCTTTCTAATTAGCTACACAGTGTTGCCGCAATGTCTACCTAATTTTGTTAACATAACATGAACTGAGTGTGCTCTAAGCGAAGAAGCCTGAACTGAAACAATCATTTATTTTAGGCCTACGTACATTAAAAGGCAACTTTTAAAAAACATTTACTAGGATATTGTTCCAAAGTATATAAGCCCTTTGTCAAGTGAAATTAAGCGGGTGAATTAAGTTTTGGAAAAAGGGTTCCTATTCTGGCACGTTCGAGATTATTTCGGGTAATGTCATGAGTGTAAGCGTGACCGAAGTAGCCTCAACCACGATAAAATAAGGCAGAAGAAAATTGTCTGATTCGGATTCTAGGTGGAAATTAAATTAATTGCCAAACAGTTTGAGGTTTTTGAGTAGGCCAAAGAGTAAGAGGTTTCCATCTTAATAATGTATAAGTGTTAACACGTGTGTGTTAACACAAGTGTTGTCGTTATTAACAAATTTTTTATCGTTTTTCTGTTTTAGTTTAATAAAATGTTTATAATTTAAATAAATTCCGTACCATCCTAGGGTCACGGAAATTATTAGAGGTAATCTGAGAAAATTGTAGATATTACTGACAAGAGTAACAAAATACTACTTCATAATATAAAAAAAATAAAAAAATAAAAAATGGAAGTTAATGACCAATAAACGTATCACTAAACACCTTAACTGAAAATCAAATTTAAATCCATGAAGTTAAAAATTGTAGGTCCTTAACTTAAATTTCTGTTCGAATTGCTGCTTAACGAACTGTGGATTTCAGCATAAACCCTCCTCAGTTATAATTAACATTAAATCGAATTAGCTGAACTAGAAACGAGACAGCGGCATTATGTTCGGTAGATTGAAAACGAAATGTTGAAATAATATTATTATCTTGACAGCGCAGACTTGGTAAGAAAAACGAAGATATGGATCATCGAATAACACCAAAAACGAAACACTTAACCACAATATCACAGATTTGTTTTCCCTATTTTCAGACATTAAAGTGAGGGTACTAAGATTTTTTTCAGGTACTATGTAGAAGTATTCAGCATTTGTAAATATTTTACTTATTATTAATTATTTGTCTGCAATTAGCCAATAATAGTAGATTAAACAACAAGTGAAAATAGTAATTCGAGGGACTTAATTGAATCCCGAGTGCAGCAAAGGATTCCAGAGGAGAATCCTGGGCGGAGCGAGGGATACAAGGAGCGATATGTTTTTTTAGGAGTTATGTACCTACTGTACTTTTTACCATTGACTGCAAGAAAATAAATAGTCGTATAGTATTTATATTTCCGATGACGTAAAACAACCACGCTAACATAACAATTTTTTTCTTTATTTGAATTGGATAGCTCAATGGAATTGCTTCAGCCAGCCGGTAGATAAGCTTGTTTTATTATTGTTTTATTTTGGTTTATTATTAGGCTTGTTTTATTTATTTTTGTACATAATTCGTATAATTCGTGATTGTGTCTAATTCAAAATGTTTCCATTCAGTGACTAAAAGAGAGTTTTATTCACTGTTATCGAAAACTTAATATTTTAAATAACTACATAAAAACGTAAACTAAAAGACTAAGTAGAAGGAAAGGTCTCCAGAATGTTGGTGGCATTGCCACGTTGAATGGCAATGCTCAATTTCTGTTATCGTATTCACTGTTATCAATTAATCAAAAGCCTTTTTTCGAGTGACAACGGTAAAAATATAATTATCCCACACTTCTTGTAAATGTATGATGACTCGATTATCGAAAGAAACCTTTTAATTAATCATTTATGAAAGCTGATACGCAAAGTAAGAAACTGTAATGCAGCTTCATTTTATGATCAGAGACTAAATCAACCAACAACGGTATTATACCTACCGATCTATTTTACCAATTCAACGTACTTATAGTAGGTAAACGTTCAAAATATTTGCTGAACAAATAACAGTCTCTGATAAAGTTACGCTCGTGCTGCAAACAGATAACATTTTACTCTCGAATTAGATACTCTGGCACCGTGTTCTTACAGTTTAAAATGTTACGTTATTTCTACAAAGAAATGCGTCACTGGCCATTTTTTAAATTCCAAAATGGAATTCAAAAATAAAGCTTATATTTTCCGGAAATTTATAGCAGGATATTATAAAACATTCACGGAAGTGGCGAACTAAGTGAACTGTGTGAAGCGCAGCCAAGGGTGCGCAGTAACATCCAGTAGACATATAAAGGGAAGGTGAACCCGCCCCCATTCGCAAGTTAGTCCAGGCCGACGTCATAGCTGGGACGCGAGTGCCTCCCGCCGAACTTTTGAACGCATCTGTGAAGTGCCAAACTTTTAAAATGAAAGCATTTTTGTTTCTGGTGGCGGTGATACTGGTATGCAATTGCACTAGTGGTTTTTTTCTGCCGGTAAGTAGTAAAACGTATTTATTATTTAACTAATGACTCAATAATTGTTTAAGTATAACGGAAATATTTGACTGTTCTATCAAAATATCATCGTCAATTCCATGAGCGTTTGGATAATCTTTAGATCTTCAACGGTACATGGGCAACACAACCGTATACCTATATATATTTTATTTTTAAATATTTAGTTTGTTCGTCTATTTTGTTTAGTGAATAAAGGCATTTGCCCCTTAAAAAAGAATTACATCGGGTCAAATCAAAATAAGTTGGCCAGGTGTGTTTTTTGTTAGTTCTCTTAACCTATCATTATTTAGCGATTGTCATTATTTAGGTATTATTAGGGGGCCTCCCTCCAAGGGGGTTATTTTCTTATTGTAGACATTCTCAGTTTTAGTTTTTTTAATGACTTATTAGCCTTATATAAGGCTGGTTTGCTAATAAACGCTAACGTGAAACGTCAATAAAACGCCCCTTAAGGGTGCCTTTTACCAGCGCATCTTAAGAAAACGGAAAAAATCTGGTAACTTTCGTAACCATTTTCATTTCAGGGTGGAGGTATGGGTACACAAATAAATAGAGAACCTATCGGTAGGGTACAATATTTTTAATAAAGAATAAAATATAAATAAAGAATATCAAGAGCATAAAAGGTATTTGAAAAAAAAGTTTAATAATAATCTGTGATCTGAAGAGTATCAGAACTATAATTTTTATATTCACATGTATCGTTTGATATTAAAATTCTGATTCTAATTTGTCTGAGGTCAATTTTCATATTTTGCTGAGTTCCGTTTGATGTGAATTCCGAGCTAAAAAATTGCACGATGGAATCAAATAGATCATCGCTCAGTTTCCAAAAATAAAAACATTACTAATATTTCCGTGGGAACAGTAAGAAAACGCCTTTCGTTAGAATATTTCCATAGCAATGCCAAGAGCATACGTGGTCGGTGAGGTACTTAACTGATCACATCGGCATTATCAGAGAAATCCGCAGCACTATTAGTAATTAAAATAATGCTACTTTTCTCCCGCGCGAGGTTCAAATTTTCAAATATAAACTATGAGACACTGTATAAGTATTCTCAGTACAAATAAATTAAACTCATAGTAGATTTCTAGAAAAAAAAAAACGTCTGACCCAAAACGTCATCTTTGTATATCATTTTGGTTTTTGTTGATTTTTTCAATAAGCGCTGATTAATTTCGATAAAATTTACCTACATGGGACCACTTCGAAAGTATGATCTACTAAACTAAAAATAATCATCAAAATCAATTCGTAATTGGTGGAGTAATCGCGTAACAAACACACAAAAAAAACATACAGTCGAATTATTTAGGTATTATTGAGAACCTCCTCAGTTCGTCAGTTAATAAAAAAAATATAAGAACCTAACCTGCTGAGTATTGATGGAGTGAGTTCATAACACAGCATTGTATTCCGTCACAGGTATAATCCTAGTCAAGCGACGTCGATCATAACGGATCTAGATTAAAATGGGATTGGGTGGGTCATGTGGCACCTATGCATCTTAACCGAGTGACAATCTGGATGCATCCCGGGAGACTTGGACCAAGACTTATTTTGTTGCAAGAAATAAGGGAGACATTTGCCCAATTCTGGGTAGACAATATAGGTTAAACAACAAAAAATACGGGTCGAATTGAGAACATTCCTCTTTTTTTGAAGTCTGGTAAAGATAAACAATTGCCGTCTTACTACAAAAGATTTAAGAACGCTTTAGACATGTGTTTAGCAGTTGTTTCACTGTGAACACACTAAAACACATGTCTAAAGCGTTCTTAAATCTTTTGTAGTAAGACGGCTAGTGTTCTGTATAAAACAGAAGGATAGAGCGAATGCTGGCGTACCATAATTAGGACAAAGTTCACAAGGTGATCAGAATGTTTAACCGACTATTTTTGACAACTCTTCCATGAGTAAAATGTCAATTAAATAAATAATCATCATGTTAAATTTTGTTGAACATGGACTTTAGACGTACCGTAGTGCAGAAATGTTGTTTTCTTGTTGACTATACAGACAGGTTTACTGCGGATACTAAGTTTGATAAACCATCTCTGAAATCCACCAACACTTTTAGAAAAATCCCTAGACAAGACATCTAAACCTACCTATTCAGTTAATGAAACAATTTCTACTCTTTTCATCATAATCTACTTTTTATATCCATTTTCTTTCAATTTATTATCAGCGTCCTTTTTCCTGTGATCTTTTTATGAACAGAGCTTTCACTGAAATCTATTTTGCCAAGTAGTTACTCACATCAAAAACCAGGTAGGTAAATTACATACTAAGCCAACCTTTACTTAGTTATCTACAGGGATTACAAGTCAAATGGCCCAGACAAAGTAACTGAGTAGATATATTATGTATAATAAAGATACTTCAAAAAATATTTCTCTTCTTCAACCGTGCTCTTTGTCTGAGGATTGTGATCTTTACATCCTCTGGGGCATCCCATTCTCAGTCATTCTCCTTGAAGTAGCGCTTCTTCTTCTGTCCTCGTTAGCATAAATACAGTGCATCGCACACAGACATGGTTATGGTCAAACAAAACGGTCACATTAATTACTTATACAAATCATTTTGAATCGTTATTTAAAGACGTCCTAATATTGTCCTCTTTCGTTTCTAATAATCCAGTTTTACAGTACCTATAAAAATATGGGTTTGCGATAAGGATGATAGAGGAATAAGGAGGAGTAGATCCACTTATCACGTGTATCGTGTTCACTAGCATGAATGGAACTTGACGCTTGACGAAACATCAGTTTCAGTTCAGTTGTCAAGGCTTAGTCAAGCAAATATTCTACAAGCGAAGGAAGGATTACACTCACTTGACACAAACTAGGCTCAACTCTAACTTCTTTAGTAAGTACTTTACTACGGTTTTCTCAAACATGCTTCATCATTATCAGCCTATCATGTTCCCAATGCTGGGACACACGAGAAAGGATGGGCCCTAATCCACTATGCTGGCCCAGTGCATCTTGGTGAATGTCATATCTTTGAACTTTTGAGATTCTTGGACGTATCGGTTTTATCACGATATTTTTTTCCAACGTTTTTGAGCGATATCATCAAAACTGTACATAATTTATTTAAGTACTAAATTAGTCATTGATGTAGGGCCAAGGATCGAACCAGGTGTGCCGTCAGATTGAGAAGCACACATGCTACCGCCCGGCCACCATCACTCCGTCATCCGACCCGTTCATTACTGTAGTGGTATTGCTGGGAAAATGCATTAATGTAAATGTATATGGTAATATACATACATACAAAATATACATGTAGGTATAAATAAACCTACTTCGTGGGTAGTGCAATAAAAGGGATTCGTTGCCATCATTGTTCAACCATAGTAACTAAATAATTTCTTAAAATTGATAATTCTAATCGGTTCCTTATCGGCGGAAATGTAAAAAAAAAACAGTCGAATTGAGAATCTCCTTTTCTGAAGTCGGTAAAAAAATAAAATATTGTTCAATTAACAAATTGTTAACCCATTAACTGTCAATTAAATTTAACTGATGCATGCCATAGGCAGATTCTTGCGTCACAAACATGTCACAGAACCGTTTGTTGTCGCTGGCAGTAAATATTTAATGTACGCAGATTTGCACGCCTCACAAACTGAATAGGTAATAATCGATATAAATTATTATTTACGAACTCTAACTTCAGTGAAAATAAAATGGAACTATTGATGGAATTAACCTTAACCCTCCTCCTCCCTCCCCCTTTCCTTTTCTTATCTTCGTAGGGACTGCTATCAAATCAAGTTGCACAATAATATTTTTTTGGCAACACCGCTTGTTTGACCTAAACAATACTAACGCGCGATAAACCCGATAAGCTGTAGTGAAGCAGGCGGCTCCGGCTGCACCTACCACCAGGCCAGACTTACTTGGCCGGAGTCACACCTGCTACACCCAGTAGTTACAAGGGAAGTACATAACTACCTATCCTACGATTCGGACTAGCAAATAAACACATTATTTACACAGATACACTTTTATTTCACTAGAGTCCCCATGTTTATGGAGAATCTGGAATGTGCACTAAAAGTTATCAAATCGAAACGTAGGCAAAAAATTTGGAATACAAAGCAATTTTCAGAAAGATGCGGTTGGGAACGCAGCTGCGGCCTCCAGTGGCCAGCACGTAGGGCTCATCTAGGTTTTAAGAGCCAAAGGAAGAGTTCTCCAGACTTTTTTTTTATCGGCCCCAAGCCCGCATTTGACCACCAACTCGACTGTTGCGACGATGTGGTCGAAGATGAAGCATGCAGACTTAGAAGATACTTATTCAGCCACTCTGGCCTACACTAAAAATAACAAAATAATAATTTTACACGGATTTTGAAGTCGGTTTTTAAAGTATTGTGATTTATATGTAGTATTATCAGGAAGTTATGTAAGGTACTCAGGTTCAAATGCGCTGGTAAGCCATAATTTTGAGGCTCCAAGTCGAGTTTTTCGGCTTTATTAAGACTTTTGACTACATACAAATCCATCGGCTTTGTGATTCTCCAAAGTCTGAAGCTCCGTGTCAGGAAAATCAAACGAATTACATACCTGTACGTCCCTAGTTATTTTCTTTTGAATTTTACGGCGTTCGCGCTCTTTATGATTAGTTCAGAGATAGTTAAAGGCACTATTTACTCAAAGGGGTATTTGTGGTTTGGTCGTTCGGTGGTTTTGTCTTTTGTCTTCTTGTTGAATATTGTCAATAAAATACATCTATGTAATTAGCGCGCATGTTAGCGATTGTCGACAATATTGATACACATAATAGAACTTCGTGTTTCTCTTCATTTGATAGAACGTAACGTCATAATTTGCGTCACCATGCTAGTGCTCGTAGACAAGACGAGTTATCTGTACGGATATTATCAAGAGGAAAGATTTGATTGTTTGTTTGTTTGTTTGCATCGAATAGGCTCCGAAACTCCTGGACCGATTTGAAAAATTCTTTCACTGTTGGGAAGCTACACTATCCCCGGGTGACATAGCTTATAATCTATACCCGTGCAAAGCTGGGGCGGACTGCTAGTCTTTAATATGCACGAGACAACGCGTCGACAAAATTTAAACGCGTATATCTCAGAACTTTATCATCCAATTTAAATCGTTTCTTCAGTATGTCTATAACATTTGACAATTATCTGGGTTTTTTTATTCAAACACCTGCCCGATAGCCTATTCAGTAGGTGTTGTGGTTCCTTATAATTTATCTGCCTTTCAAGATACATTCTGTATCGATTCAAACTATCCATATTATGAATAATTACAGCGATTACAGGGTTAGTTGTTCCACATCTTATCCATCATCGTAAAATATGGTGACGGTTCAGCTCAACTACTATAACATGATAAAAGCATTAATTCGACATTACAAGGTCAGTGGCTTTAGTTGGCTGCTTTAACTATGTACGCAAATTATAGACTCTATACGTGGAGTGTTTCACCGGAGTGGCGATAACTGATACTTCAGAAGCGTGCTCTCTGAGTCAAATACTATGGAACGTTTCTGCAAAACCTTATTTAAAAAAAAAAAATACGGTGCCATTTACCAGGTTTTTCTTTTCGTCAAAATAATCCTGGTCAACTTAGAGCAATTAAAAGTTACACGTAGTCATAGTAAATAAGGGCAGATTGAAAACACTTGCTGACTTACTCGCGATTTGTAAAGTCCATGTATATGGGTGGTACCCACTTGTACAACCACTTACTGGAGAGCATCAGAAATGCAGCTTCAACTGAAAGTATTTTATGTATGTACAGCGATAACGCATTGGCAACAAATTTACGTGTTTCATTTTTGTATCACGTAGAAGAAACCTTCGAAATGGTCCCACAAAAAAATCATTATTTAGGGTTAAGTAGTTTTTAAACCAGCTCAAATAATATGTATTTTTGCTATAGCACCTACGAATTTCGCGATAACAAAATACAATATTTTTGTTTGAGTCAAAACAAGGAGGTATTCATGCATAGATGTGGAATCGTATCTATAAATAAACTAGTAGTTCGCCCCAAACAGAGTTAAAGAAGGTTTTGAGCATTCCACTATCATAGTGTTTCACTAAAAAAATTAAAATAAATTATCTTAATAAAAAAAAGACCTCAAAAAACCACAGAACACAACCATTCTAAGTCAATTTGCCAATAAAAAGAACAAAATAATATTTGTATACGGATTTTGAAGTATAGAATAGAATAATAGAATAGAATAACTTTTATTGTTTCAAACTGGTGCATGAGTTGTTACAAATACATCATTAAGTATCACAGTTCTACCCTCTTCGGGTGTACAATATTTTCTTAGCCTAGATTTTTATTGTTGCCATTACACCATAAAAAAGAAAAAAAGAAAATTTAATAAAGAGGTATGCAGCTTAAAAGAGGTATCATTAGGCATCTAAAACTACATTTATTTACATTATTATATTACAATTAATCATTAAAATATTCTTTCACTGTATAGAACACTTTTAATATTAACCAGGCTTTTAACTTGCGCTTGAATTGTGCTATTTCCAGTATCTTGAATTCTAGTGGTAAATGGTTGTATATTTTAATTGCACTGTAGAATGAACCATTTGAGAACATAGCATTGTTAACCTGGGGTACTCCAACATTGTATTTTTGTTTTAATCGCAAGATGCCAGCACGGCTCGAACTGATTTCGTGAAAGTATTTTTCATTATTCTTTACGAATAGACAAATTTCTAAAATATAAATGCTAGCTAATGTCAGGAAACCTTTCTCTTTGAAGATGGTACGCAATGTGTCAGTATCTTTTAAGTTATAAATGACACGAATACATCGTTTTTGTAAAATAAAAGTTGATAGTACATTTACAGAGTTACCCCAAAAAATCACTCCGTAACTTAAATGAGGATATACGTTTCCATAGTAGGCGTTTGTTGCTATGCTTTTGCTGGTGGCATTTTTAATAATAGATAAAGCATAGCAATACTGGGACAGTTTACTATTTACTTTTAGTACATGGTCTTTCCAATTTAAGTTGGTATCCAGAGTAACTCCCAAGAAATTGGTATTGTTAACAAGTTGTACTTTATTATCTCTGTTATGGATATTTAATTCTAATGATTTTTGTCTATAGTTTCTAAAATGCATTAATTTGGTTTTGTCTATATTTACTTTTAGGTTTATCTTTTCAAGCCATGTTACAATATTATGTAATGTGTTATTTATTTCATTCTCGAAATATTCACTGGATACATTTTTCGGTAGGTATATCGTTGCATCGTCAGCAAACATTACGCATGTGTGTTTTGTTAATTTTGGTAGGTCATTTATATAAATTAAGAATAGAAGTGGCCCTAAAATACTTCCTTGGGGCACACCAAGTGAAATTTCTTTAAATTTGGATAGGAGTTGTTCTATTGTTTTTAATTTTTTGTTGTAAACCTGGAGACATGTTGCTTGAGTACGGTTTTTTAAATACGATTCTATGAGTTTAAGACCATGTCCCCTGATACCAATATGTTCCATTTTTTGCAATAGAGTGTCATGGACCACGCAGTCAAAGGCTTTGGACATATCTAAGAATAATGCCACTCCTGGTTTCTTTAAGTTAATGTCATCCCATACCTGCTTAAGCATGTTAAAAACGGCCAAAGATGTATTTTTACCTCTTTGGAAGCCGAATTGTTTATCACTGAGAATATTATTTGTATCTAGAAATTTAAATAATCTGTTAAATATAGCTTTTTCAAATATTTTCGAAAAGCATGGTAAAAGCGCAATTGGTCTATAATTGCTAATGTTATTTTTGGTACCTTTTTTGAAAATTGGTTTTATTATTGCTCTTTTAAGCTCATCGGGAAAGCAGCCTGTAGATATTGACAAATTTATTATGTGAACGAGAGGATCAACAATATAATCTATGCTGCTTTTTATCAATTGCATAGATATATTGTCATGTCCACATGACTTCTTGTTTTTTAAACATTTAACAATATTCTTAATTTCAAATCTATTTACTGGAGTCAAAAAGATAGTTTTTTCATTTTTTTGCGTTAGATGTTTAGTTACGTGAGTTTTTGGACCGTGTTTTTGTTGAGTGGACTTATTTATATTTATAAAGTGGTTATTTATTTTTTCACATATGATTTCTTGATTAGTTATTTCTTCATTATCTATTTTTAAACTATCTACAGTTGTCTTTATACTATTAATTGGGCTTGTGTATTGTTTAATGATACCCCAAGTTGCTTTAGATTTATTTGTGCTTCTTTGTATATAATTTATATTAGTAGCTTTTTTGGAATATTGTACTATACGTTTAAATGTCTTAGAATACTTTTTGTACATATCTTCAGTTTCTGCAGATTTTTTTGTGCCCGTTTGAAAGTATAATTCCCTCTTTTTTTTACTTGAAATTGTGATACCTGTAGTTTTCCAATTTGGTTTTTTTTTGTGGAATATCTTTTTTCTTTGTAGAGGTATGCATAGATTAAAAATTAATGTAAATAACTCTATGAATTCAGTATATGCTTTGTTAACATCTGTTTGAATGTAGACATTGGAAAAACTCAATTGTGCAATGTATTTTAAAAAAGTATCTATGTAAACATCAACGTTCCTTTTTTCAACAAACCAGTATTTTTCTTTAAAACTTAAATTTGTCTGTATCTCTATTTTTTGTGCAGTGTGATCAGTTAGTTTTCCTAGGTTAATTATCTGTACTTCATGTTGTTTAGTGTTTGTTAAAATGTTATCAATGCATGTTTGTGAATATAGTCATATTATATGTGATATTAGATATGATATATGTGATATGATGGCATATTAAAACAACGTGCACATACATTGCAAACTGAGTTCAAAATTGAAACAAAGTCTCAAGTATGTAAGTCAAACTGTTTTCTTACTTTGAAAACTTGAAGACGCCAAAATTTTGCTAATAACATGGATATTGGACAGAGTTCATAAAGAAAAATCTGTTGCTAAACGGTATAACTAAATAATATTGAAGGAAATTTAGGTAAATTTTAGTTTCCAGCGAAAACTTTATGATCTTGTGTATTTATTCATTGTGATATCCAGTCAGGAATTAGGTATGTTTACACAAATGCTAAAAACCTCTCCTAGGCAGCTTGCGTACATTATTTATTTATATTAATTTTATAGCCTTCTATGTTGGTTCAAGTTACTTGCTTTTTATCTTACAATGATGTCAGTTTACAATTTTTTCTGTGTTATAATTAGTTATTGTACTTTGCCTTATCTTATAGTTACTTAACCATTTTAAATGTCAGATATATAAAATATTATTAATTAACATCGGCTCCGCTGTATTTTTCTCAGCTTGCCTTACGGCATAATTATTATGCCGCTTTTAGCTCCATGACATAATAACTCGTCTTTTTTTCTTCCATGCAAATATGAAAATATTTAAATAAGGACTCTAAATAGCAGTAACTTATTGCATCTAAAAATTAAATTTTAATAGAAACTTTTTATTTATTGGTAAATGAAATGAAAATTTATTGATAACAAACGTCTTCTTAATCATTGTAATACATGGTGTCATTACATATTAATATTCCTAGTGGAAGGGCATTGGTACCCAAACTAGGAAAAACCTGTGGGATGGCATACCAATACCCTCAAATGTTATTATTACGTAGTTTAGTATGAACCCTTTGGTTATTTTGTAAAAAAACCATGGAGCAAAGTGTAAAGTATGATCTAAGAAAGCTGTGATATCTTAAAAACTTTGACCATTTGTAAATATTCAGGTAGGTATTCATGAAATTATTTTTATTACTAGCTCATGCGTATAACACCAAGAATATACGGGGCATTTTTAGCACACACGGTCTTCTGACCCCTGAGCAAAGCTTGTAATATGGCTGCCAGATACTGATTAACATACATATATATTTAACATTAAATGTAATCTGTCGATTTAGTTTTATTTATTGAATCAATGAATGGTCTTTTCACATAATTCGCAGTTATAGTACAATTCCATGAAATTCTAGCAGGAGTTGGTTGTTTAGGAATTCAATCACGTATCTGACGGCTCAGCAGAATAGTGCGGTCCCCAGTAAATTGGCGTTGTCACTCACAAAACCACGAACTATGATAATCTAATATTACACGTTTAATTTACATCTACTAGATGGATGGGAAATATTGTTATCATCATGGGTCGTACTAGGACGTAAGAGAGGCGTATTTATACCCAGCAGTGGGATGAGAAGGGCTTGAATGATGACGATAACATTATTATTGTTTGTAATTGTTTATAGTAAAATATTTTTGGTACATTAGAAAGCAATACATTACATTACATTAGAAATACTTACTTTTTTATAGTTTAAAAAAAAAATAACCTATAAGAAAAAAATATATACAAAAAGCAAGATTTTAATTTAATTTTGTTGTTTATAATTATTGCACTATAAACAGCAGGATTCTTTTGGGTAACTAGAAAATACCACCATATCCACTCACTTTTTTCTGTTCTAATTTTCATGACTATCAAAGCGCGACCGCGCTTTAATTTTTGAGCATTGCATGAGCATGAGCAGATAAGTTTTGAGCAACCAACTTGTTTCTTTTGTTTTCTGGTCGATATAACCTATGCCATATTTGCTATCTAACAAAAACTTTTTACTACCCTCCATTTTTCACATTCAACCGGAACATAACGCAAATAATAATGGAACCATAAAGTATAAGCCCATCATGGTTGACTTGGTCGTGAGGGCATCACGTCCTCGCGAAAGTGCGCTTTGGCTTGCTACATTTAAAGGCACTCAGGAGTCTATAGTTCTCCAGACTTATGGAGGGCTTATTTTTCCGCGATATACAGCCTTACCGTTAGTTTCAATACTTTACTTATTGTGACCTAGTTACGGTGATAAAATAAAGTTTTTAGTAACACTGCTTAGTACATTCCGAACTTTTTCTTCAAAAGTTCTTCATTTGAAAACAAGGTATGCCGCTCAATAATTATTTATGTGTACGCAAAGAGAACATAACCATTTGTACAGTCGTTAATAAAAAGTTGACAAGGCCTTGTTCAATTTTTAAAATGGTCCAGTAGCTAAGCTGTAAACAGATATATTTTTTTTGCTTTTTTGCACTTCATTTTTTATTATGTACTTTTATTTAATGATAGTTGCCCTTATTTGCTAAACAAAATATAAGCTAACTAATATAATACTACTAAAACAGTTAGACTGCCCGTTCGATAGTTGAAAGTCTAAGAATAGAATAGAATAGAATATCATTTATTATCATAATGTCACATTAGTAATAATTTTTATAAAAAAAATATATATATTACAAATGCTCCTATTATGGACTCGTCAATTTAGGCACATTTTATTTTTAATTTATTTATTTGCAAGCAAGAACCATTGAGTCTCGCTCAGCAAACGAAAATTTTAACCAAACTAAAGACAATACAATGCTCAAGCCCACTACGTTTTGGGAGCGTACTTTTATTTGTCGATGCCAAATTAACAAAATCTACTATTGGATATTATAGTACCTAAATATAATTATGATTCTCTACTTATACGTATTTACCAGAGTTTGTTCCTTTATAGAGCAAGGAGTACGGAAGGAATCCAGCGTCCGCAATGTCATGGTTTTCGAGAGAGCGGCGTTTATCAAGACCTGCACATAGAATTATAGATCCCACTGAAGGTAAGAAGAGAATTTAATATACTATCAGTAAGTTAATCTGATAGAGAAAAGTCCTTACAAAATGCACCCAAACAAAACATATTAATAAAAAAATAAAAAAGTTTCCTCTCCTTTTAAAAGTTGGTTAACAAAAACTGGTCAACAAAACTGAACACAGAAAAATGAAGACAAATTAGTAATCCGATCTTCAAGTTCAGTGATATTTCATAGACAAAATAGGCTACAATCAACCCCAGAAAATGATGAATCCATCGTAATTTGTTCCTTTCAACCCTTTATACATAATTTAACCTCGCAAAGCTCACTTTTCAAAGGTTGAAAATATCAGATTACCTTTCTACTTATTAGATGGTATCAAAAGCGTTCACAAGACCCGAAGATTGTGCGTAATGTCAAACCAGTGAATTGTGCGATTGTGTTGATATATTCCTACACATTTAAATTTTTGTTTTTCCTTCCGACAACTCAACAGTTTTTCTTAATTTTACAGGCTCATATCTTACACTGTTTGTATGTACCTAAATATGTATGAAAGTATGTTGACCTTACAGATAACTTTTTAACCCATGTTAAGTGACCATAAAATCAACCCGTTTCGATCTTGCGACAGTCTCCGATCGAACTGTAATTTTACAGATAGACATGTGTGATTTTGCTAACTATAGATCATCGTGATCATAAGAGCCGTGGTAGCCTTTTAGGGAGACCGCTAGGCTAGAAAGCGTAAGGATAATCAAAACGTGATCATAATCAGCCTTTTAACAGTCCACTGCTGAAATTTACCTACCCCCGAAAGGGTGATTGGGCCATATCCACCACGCTGGCCCAGCGCGGGTTGGTGGATTCACATACGCCATTGAATTTCTTCCCCGTACGTATGCAGGTTGCCTCACGATGATTTCCATTACCGAAAAGCCTGTGGTATGAAAATCCGTACATAAACTCCAAAGAACTCATTGGTACGGGCCTGGGGTTTGAACCCGCGACCTCGCGCATTGAAGTCTAGCGGTCTCCCGAATAGGCTTTTTAGCACACAAAAAAAAATTTTGAACCCCCTCTTTTTTATGTCGTTTTAAAGTGACTCCCAAGGAGTATGGAATTTTCGTTCTTAAGTTTTTAGAATGTGATAAGTGATTATTCATCTTTTCCAAAACAAATAGATCGCTGTAACGATATCGTGTTACCATATTTATATCCTCCAGATTGCTTCTTGGTGACATCGGAAGAAGGCGAGTTATTCTACAAGTCGCCATCTGATGAGCCGGTGGTCTGCGGGATATACATGATCGCAGAACCGGACAAGAGAATCGAAGTTGTTTTCAACTATCTTGACGTACCGTGTGACAACGGAGGACTTGTTGCGGTAAATTTTGTTTTTTTTGACTGACAAACTTTTTGTTTTTAGTTACATAATACTTTTTAGGGTTCCGTACCCAAAGCGTAAAGCGGGACCCTATTACTACATTATTACCCTACGGACATCGTAGGCTTAGTAATAGGGTCTCGTTTTTACCCTTTGGGTACGAAAACTAAAAAGTAAAACAAGAAATAACTGTGAAGTATAAAAAGGTAAGTAAACGTTGCCTATAGTATATGCAAGTAAGCTTAACTTTTTATAAAGTGGGATTTCATTACAATATATTGCGTTCATTTGTTACCCACTTTCTTTGAGCTACGGTTTAATATTAAAAAAAAAACATTATGAGGAGCATAAAGTTCCCCCATATCATATCTTATTTCGGATTAACTTTCTCGAGAAGGAATATTCTGGCTAACACTTCATTAAATCAGGCCGTTGGCTATGAGAAGCCACAAGGGAGTATGTCCGCAATAAATTACACCCAGAGAAAATAATACGGTGTGACCACCCGCTACGCTGTTAATTAAATTATTCCTGCGCTACGTATGAATGAGTAAAGTAAATTACAATTCCTGTGCCTCCAATGCGGAGTGACCTTGTCTGATTTCAAATTTCTATATTGTGCGAGCCTTACCATCCGCGTTTCAAAAATGATTTACCTACCTATAACCACAACAAAGCTGATACGCAGGCACAGTAGTATACGTTGTGCAAAACTAAAAAGATGAAGTCTGATTCATTTATTATCGTATCGCTGGGATTTATTTTTCATCGTACGTGTATATCCGTGTCTCGACTTTTCATCATCATCGTCAGCCAGCAGACGTCCACTGCTGAAAATAGAGGTTAGAACTCCACACTGAACGACAGCCTGCCACATGCATCTACTAGATGCCCACGACTCTCACGATGTCGGTCCATCTAGTGGGAAGCCTACCTACGTCGCGTCTTTTGGCTCGTGGTCTCCACTAAAGAACCTTAGCGAACTGTATCTATCTCGACTTTTAGCTCTTCAACATTGTCTCCACGCCAAAATTGTTCATCCACGTCAATACTGTTTTCGTCAAAAATATCTCAATGCCTTAAGACGAAAGTCTTCACCCAGAGTGTGTTGCCAGTGATGACCTACGGCAGTGAAACGTAGTCTCTCACTATGGGCCTCATAAGCAAGCTCAAAGTCGCACAACGAGCTATGGAGAGGGCTATGCTCGGGGTTTCTCTACGAGATCGAATCCGAAATGTGGAGATCCGTAGACGAACGAAAGTTACCGACATAGCCCACCAGATTAGCAAGTTGAAGTGACAGTGGGCAGGGCACATATCACGCAGAACAGATGGCCGATGGGGCCGAAAGGTTCTCGAGTGGAGACCACGGACCGGTAAGCGCAGCGTAGGATGTCCACCCACAAGATGGACAGACGACCTAAAAGAGGCCGCAGGGAAACGCTGGATGCAGGCCGCTTCCAACCGGCCCTTTTGGAGATTGATGGGGGAGGCCTATGTCCAGCAGTGGACGTCCTATGGCTGAAATGATGATGATGATTGTATCCACAATTTGTAAACGAAAAACATGCCTATGGTAATCTGCGACGAGACAATTTTACTCGTCGCACTTGGTTCATTTGATATAGGCGCTGATCAAATAATTTCGATTTTTAATTACCTATTATTCCTTTGTTCACTTGCAGTAGGTAGGTAAGTATCTACTTATGTAGCATTTATCAACTTCTTGCTGATTCACAAAGTGGTACTGCTTACTCTAAACAAAATACAACTTTGGTGCATCATGTGTTTTTAAATCATGTCGTTTTAGTAAAGTGAACAAAGATTTTATGATTTTAATTTAATAAGTAATAATAAGTTTGTACTATGAGTATATTTATAACTGTCAGTAAGTCCAGTATATGACTTATGGTGCTGAAACATAGACACTTACTGTTAGAGTGGTTCACAAGTTCAAGGACGCTCAGCGAGCTATGGAGAGAGCTATTCTCAGTGTTTTCTGAGGGATCATATCTAAAGTCATTAATCAAAAGTAAATAAAAATTATAGAGCTATGATGGCTCAGCGAATTAGCAAGCTGAAGTGGCATTGGGCTGGTTATATCAGTCGCAGGTCTGATAGCCGTTGGGTAGACGTGCTCTAGAGTGGAGACCACTAATTGGCAAACGTAGCTTAGGACACCCTGATACTGGATACTGATACTGGATACTGGAAGCGAAAAGTAAAGATCAGACTAAGTGGAGCGCCTTGGAAGCCTATGTCCAACAGCGGACTAAATATAGGCTGATTATGATGATGATGACATGTAACTTAGATTTTTTTTTGGTATTTTGGTAATAAAACTAGATGTTTTTATTCTTTGCAATTCATTGTTAAACCAGGCAGAGGTTCAACTTTTATAAAAACAAGCTTATTTTGTAAGCTTGACTTGACTTATATTTCTGGGTGGTGCAGAAAGTCACTGGAAATTTCCATCCCATTCGAATATTCGCATGTATATGTCGCAGCGCAGTAAGATGGTTAACGCCGTGATATAATTATATGCCTACGGATATAATTATCTATAATACCATAGTTGAACGTAAGTGGTTCATAACTATCTAAATAGGATATAACTATAACACGGTATTTCAATAGTAAAATAATTATATTAGGTACTAAATTAATCTAAAGTTATATGATTATTTACGGAATATTTACCGTGGTAAGGTTGTGGAATGAGCTCCCGATATTTCGGCGCAGTTACATGCACCATGTTCACGGGAAGACTGAAGAATGCGGGTGGTTGGAGAACAGTTAAAAAGTTAGGTGCAGACATAACGATCTACCCTCTTTCTTAGTCTTTTGCTACGGTTATCACTGGAACTCGAACTCGAACCTAAGTCCCGACAAAACACACTCACTGTATCACTGCGTATAGTATTTTGAAAACATTTTGAACGCGTTTTTTTTTTTTTTTTCATAAAACTTTAGTGATCAACCGTGATAGTTTAAAACAGTAAATTAATCTAGTGAAATTATTGTGTGAATCAAGTAGGTATGAGGTAGATATTTTGGTTCGCATGATGAAACGCCACCTACTATGTTATAGTACGTCGTTAAATCATGAAGAGCAATATTAAAGCCGTATATTTTACTAGTTGGGCCTTTGCTATTTCTATATTTATAATTCCAATATAATTCAAATAATCACACAATCATGAAAAATATCTTTTTTTTTTTTTGTTTTTTTTTTTTTTTTTGACGTCGAAGTTTAATACCTGGAATATTCCAGTGGGTGGATGGATGGGAGCTGAACGGGCAAGTGTGGCCAGCAGACAGCTGGGACGACGACCGGCTGGTGGAGTCGTGTGACCAGAGGCCTTCGAAGAAGCTGGTGTCTCGCCAGAATGCGGCTCTTATTCAGTACCGAGTACCAACACACGGGAAAGGTTTCGCTGTCACCATTAGGCATATACGGAACGCAAGGCGTGAGTGTTGTTATACAGATGTTCCACTTTATCCCTAAATCTTCAGCTGGTAGTAAAATATGATTTAAAAACCCTGAGAAAGGATTTTTTTTTCACCTTGCTCATGCTTATTTTAGGCTAACCAAAGCGCAAACGCGCTATACGTAAATTCTATCCACCCAATGGTTGCCTGGAAGAGGTCGCTTTTAGCGATAAGGCCGCCACTTGTAGCACAAGCTCTACAGTTTCTTTATCTATAATTTTTAAATCTGGTCAGCACAATAAAGTTTTTCTGTCTATCTATATATCAAAGCGAAGTGTTTAGCATCATCAAAGCTCTTGATCATCTAATGACCTGGTGGAGTATACCTTTTTTTTTCGATACCACCCGATAACCTATCTTTTTCCGTGGTTAAATTTCACCTACGTCTTGGTAACGTTCCAAATTAGAATTCTGTTCAAAGACGATATTTCATTGATTATCTTTGTCTCATCGATCATTTATGCTAACTTCCTTTCAGCGTGTAACGTTATGCTTTTCGGAGCTGAGGGCGTGTACACACTGCGAAACCACGGGGAGACTGGCAACTGCTCCGTACTGGCCGTGTCTCCAGCTACAGTACACGTGCTGGACCTTAACGTTGGCCAGTCAGTGAAGAGAGGCCGCTCACTCGACATCGAAACCGGAACTATTTACCACGTAAGCTCCTTTTATAGTAAACTTCCTTAATTTTATTTGTATAGTTCTTAGTAATAATCTTCTTATATAAAAGGCGATGTGTGTATGTATGTTGCCTATGGATTCCAAAATGTCTGGACCGATTTCGACAGCTGATTATAAAGGAGTAATTCAGGCTAGTGAAACCTTGGGGCGCAGCTAGCATAACTTAAATAAACAAAATGTGACATTCTAAGCTTCAAAACATACTGAGCCTCTGGATCCGCGGTAGGACACTGCTATTTGAAACAACCAGCATCTTGTAGCAGCGCTCGATTAGGTACTGAAAGTTGTATGGCAGAATTTTCTGAATTTCCTTTGTCCAGACCAAGTCGAAATTGCTTTTCTACCATCTCGTCTATCTTTTCATGTTGCTTTGGAGCCACGAAACTGGTTCTTTTCGACCTTTTGCGTTCCAAGGATTTTGGCGATAAATAAGATCTCTGAAGTATAGTTTTTTAGACATTGTCAAGAGTCGTTGTGGAGGTTGTATAGCGTACTTACGTGTGATGTCATTTGTAAGTATAGTGCGCTCTCTGTCTAGCAAGGTTTTCAAATGCTTATATCTTCCTTAATTTTGAACACATTTCAATTTTGTTTTCGATTTTCGGCTCTATTTATGGTCAGTTTTTTTTGTAAGACAACTAGCTTAGCCTACGCTTTCACTCGCGGGGATGACTCCTTATAACATCAGCTATCTCTCATCTAGATTGGTCCAGCCGTTTCCACGTCCATAGGGAACACACATACATACATGCCTTTTATATATAAGAATAAAATTAAGAAGACAATAAAATACAACCGGCCCGATAGCCTTGTGATGAGTTTTATGTAAAGCAATTTTGAGAGAAACTTGAGATAGTAACACAAACAAACCAGCTGTCATGTACCTTTGAAGGACAACTAAATAACAAGCGGGCCTCTTAAATTAACTATTTCCCCGCTTCCCGAGAATACTTACTATGACCCATTATCACATCTCAAAATGCAAATATGATTTACATACTAATTGGTGGAGTTAAAGATCAAAGTGACAAACTCCAACTTGAGTTAAACTTAATCGTTGTTGTGTCAAGTAACTTAAGTAATTTCTAAATACTCCATCAAAATATTTAAATTTTATGGACAATACAAAATTTTAACAACCGGCAGGATTCGAAACTGCCTCATCGTAAACGCCCTGAGCGCTCTATCCACTAAGCTTCGGCTACGATAGTAAATCATCAATTGTGGAACGACAAACGACACTTCAAATATAAAGAAATACGTGTTGAAAATGTTATTGCGGTAAATATTAAGAAAATGCACATCTAAAAAAATCAATATTTAAATTACTAAGAATAGTTTATTAAAAAAATGTAGCCAGCGCTTTTAAAGGGTTTTTCATTGAGAGCATTTGAACTTTAAAATGTAATTATTCGATCTTTGTTTGGATGAAAGCCAAAGTCTCGACGAATAATATGCCATGTTGTCGCAGTAGGACCAAACTCTTGCGCAACGTGTAGTACGGACTGTCTGGGGTTGTCTTGCACACTCCCGAACGGAAACATTATTTACCTACGATCTTGCGTTTCTTTGACGTAAATGCACTGTTTTATCGGCCACCAGTTGTCTCAAATATTATATGGATTAAACGACGAATTGTGCACTCTGCACATAGACCACGAAAACCGCAGATATTGGACGCATTGCATAGAATTGTGTTAATTGGTGCTACAGAACACTGATTTTGACAATAAATTTATGATTTTGATCATACATTTTAACAATTATACTTACCACGTTTTTGAATCATGTACCGTTCTGTGGTAAAATTTCAAAATTACATAAGTATTCCTGTAAATTATAAAAGCTGTTACTGTAGCTTGGTCAACATGGCCGCTGTTCGAGTTCGTTATTGGAAACCTTTCATTTGTTTTGGACCGCATCCTATTTAAATCAAACAACGTCGGTAATAAAAATTATATCAGGATCAAATTAAAATTGAGCCTTTTTGATTGTGCACACCGCGTAAACTTATTTTTTGGGTAATTTTAATGAATGTATATTATTTAAACAAATATCGAACCTTCGTGTTTGAACCGAATGTTTTCCTTTTAAACGTATTATAGATGAGTGGTTTTTGGTGGTGGTGGTGTTTTTTTTAAAGTATGTATTTAAAAAACTATATATGTATGTATCAGTCTCTGGCAGCCATATCACAAGCTTTGCTTAGTTTGGGGTCAGATGACCGTGTGTGCAAAAATTTCCCAAATATTTATTTATTTATTGTATTTTATTTATTTATAGGTATTATTTTAAGTTATGTACACAAAAATTTCCTAGGAACTCTGCTTCGTAACTACTGTAATTTTTAAGTACCTGCGCCCTGTTTTATTTTTATTATTTATGCAAATTAACGTTCCTAAAATCTAGAACCTTAAGGTACGTTTCACCTATGGCGGAAAATTAAAATTTTAAACAGTTTTCTTGTCCTTGTAGCTAGGCCAGGTAATTATTTTAAAATTACACAATGTTTGCGCAAGTCGTTGGTTGTCGTCTTCTGCAACCTTTTGCTTTGTACAAGTGGCAGTGGTAGTGCTTAATAGTACCTGTAGTACTTCCACTGCCACTTGCAACAAGCAAAACGTTGCATAGGATATCTGGTAGGCACTTCTACTTGTTAGGTCTACTACGTAGTACTACTACTCTGTTACGTGCGTCAATAAAATGCTTAATATGCTCGGTATTAAACTTTTTTCAAGTTTTTGGTATTAAAAATGTATGTGAAACTAAATGCTGCTTTATCCTTATTTTTTATGTTTGTCAATGTTTCTGTTAATCAAAGTAAGTAAGCCATAATTATACCTACAACGGTAAGGCTTGCTTTATCTCTTTAAACGTGTTTAAAACGTAAGCTGGTTGTTGTTTACAGTGCACAAAGCGTGGACTGCCGGACTATGTAGACATTGGCGGCGCGGGCGGCCTCGACCACACCAAAATGGAGATCCTGGAAAACGTGTGTGGGCTAGACTCTAACGAAGGTAATAACACTATCTAGCTAGATAACTTACACTCTTACAGGCCGCGTTTACTGACCAGAGTTCACCATCGCACATTTTTGAAAATAAAAAAAATACTAAGTGAAAAAAATATATTGGGCATTATCTTTCGAATAACATTGCAAATGGTAAAAAGTAATTTTCGTATTCATATCTTATCCATCGCCGTCCTGGAGACGTGAAAAAAACCGAATAAATAGATTTTTTCGATCTCTTCCGTCTAAACGGAACTTATCAACGTCAAAATTACTTTAAACGTTTGCAATGTTTCTAAAATGAATGCTCTATCGCATTTTTACAAGCTTTTATAAAAATCTTGCAAGTTGAATTAGAAACACTTCAACTTATCCTATACGGAGTTGAATTTTTACACGTTGGTTCAGTTCCGATGACAATGCATTTTTATGGTACGCACGACCTAAATCGATATATCCAGGATTAGCTTTAGATCATCGAGATACAATTCCTATAGAGTCACAATCTCTCAGTGAAAACGGTCAAAAAACGTCCGAGCGTCATTGTGCATATTATATCAATTATATAGTTCACAATGCCACATTTACTCCAATTTACACGTTATGTCACTGGCAACGTGTTCAACGTTAGTTGTCCGCTTTGCCATCGCAGCTCTGGCATCGCGCGGTGTTGTAGTCGGATCGCGGTTACCTTGTAACTAACCAAAAAGTCTGCGCAATTCGTAGCGTGCGCTGAGTTTTAGTTCGTTTTTTTTTTGCACGATTGTGACTCTATATGTATTGTATCTCGATGCTTTAGATAAAGGAACACATCAACGGTCAACAGCACAGACACGAAATTTTGTGTACCTAAGCGTTTTATTATGATTTCCGGTTTTACGTTTTATCACGCAACTCAGGGTTGGGTCCTGCGACTTAGAATATCCTCAATGTTTAGCAGCACAGATATAAAATGTTGTATACGCAAATAATTATGCATTCAATTATGATAATCCACATGACATGGCGGGTTATATTTTGTTTGCTATATAAAGCTAAAAGCTTGTTTTGAAAAATGTGTTTTTAATATTGGCTTGAGCATTTGGGTTGTCCTTAGACCTTCAACGGTCTATGGGCAGTCTAACTGTTTTTGTAGTGTTAGTGTTAGCTTGTATTAAAAGCACTCGCCGAAAAAAAACAACTTGAGTATTTGATATTGTCGTTGGACCTTTGCCTTAGACCTTCAACGGTCTATGGGCAGTCTAACTGTTTTTGGAGTGCTAGTGTTAACTTGTATTAAAGGCACTTACTCTTTTTTATGTGAACTTGTTTATTTCTACTTACCGATTTTTTAAGTTCTAACATTTTTTAAATTTGCAACAGAGATGGCCAGGGCCAGGCCAGCCAACCTTATCGCGCCCAGATACGGTTTGCGGTCGCGTGATTTTCTAACTGAGCGGATTAGGTGCCTGTAATGGCAGTTGTCCGTAAGGCGCCTGGTCTATGAGCGCGCCCTAACAGCCCTGTAGCTAATATTCTTTGTGAAGTTTTAATCTCAGTATAATAAAGTAAATAGTAGTACCACAAGGTAGATTTGCTTTGTTAGCAATTATTTTCTCCCCTGTTTGCCAGCAAAAGCTTAAGAACCCGACATTAAATGCTCTTTGAATATTACAACAATAATTTCCGTTCATTAAGAATGGGTAAATGAATTTTACAGCATCCTTTTCTAAGCATAGCGTAAACATTATAGACGTATCTTAATTGGGATTAATTATTTGTACTTTCCAGGTTTCGATATTAAATACAGGGCTATACGGTACACTGGTACTAATCCGAAAGGAGGTCTTTGTACTTTTTTTTACATCGGACTAGGCTAACGTTTGACCGCGATCTCGCCTAATGGAAAGCGATGATGCGGTCGAAGATGGAGCACGTTTGCCCAGTAATAACCCTAGACTTGAACACTCCAAGATTGTAATGCTGCGGAAACACAGACAGAGCCAAGGCATTCCGTTTTTTTTGCTGTTCTAATTAAGAAAGAGGAGGCAAAGCGCTAGGTGCGAATAAATGCCATTTCGATCATGCAGGGGTGACGATATGCTGTTTGTCTGGACGTCTGTTGGTTGTTATAATTATGGAAAACTATTATGAACTCTGAAATCGCGAAAAAAAAATCATCTATTCCATGAATTTCGTTTATTGTGAATTACTTTTTTCTCTAGAAGAGCTGATCTGTTATGTTGTTAATAATGATGAGTATATGATCTTCTTTTCGTGTAACCTTGTATATCCAAATCCTGAAAAATATGTCTAATATTGATTTTTGTTTATTTACATCGTTATAGTCGGAGTTGGATGTAAATTAATTATCTATATACCTATTATTACTTACTTAGGTACAAACACAGAAAAGAGGTTTTTCTTTTCTCTGGGACAGACGTTTTTATGTTACGTCTTTATCGTAAGTACCTTCCGACAGTCTGCTTACCATTATTCCAAAGGTCGTAGTTTTCCTAAGATTCAAAGTATCTGTCTGTCCCCAATGACTTCGGCTCAAGCTAAGGCTATTTGCTATTTCCGACCCTTCTAAAAGGAGACATTACGTTTTCCGAGTTGAGTAGTGCGTGGGAGACGACGTTCAGAAACAAACGAAAAGATTTAAGAGATTGACAGTCCCTGAGCTCCATTGACACTGTCATAAATATACCTACCTATTTACCTATTATATAAGTACACTTATTTCATTACCTAAAAAATGTATGCATGTTTTTGCTGCTTTTGCGGCTTTTTCAATTATTTCCACCCATTGGTGCAGCTGGTCACTTCTTTGTGCCGATACAGGTTGTTCAGATAGACGATGGTTATATTTAAGGTTAATGATAATGTAGGCTTATATTATACGAAAAAAGAGGAACTTAGTAAATATATTTACAAATAAACTTAAACTAATCACTGTCAAAGTTTGGTGCATAAAATAGTAAAATGGATACCTATGCGCGAGTGCGCGCAAAGATACTGATACAGTCAAAGCGATACTGGGCTGCGTTCAGAGGATAGATGACCAGTTTTTTTGTTGCTTTTCACACTCGCGATTTCAAAAGTTATTTAGTTTTTTTTTGTTGCAACCGAGGTGTATGCTATAATGCGCGGAACGGCCCAGTTGTGTCACGGTTGTTTTTCACACTGATGTTATGAACGGCAAAGTTACATGCTGGGCGCGCTCCGACGCGTTCTCTGAACGCACCCATGATCTCTCACAACTGACCGCTTCTGTCACCAAATTGGGTAGCTAGATCTGTCAGGGGATCGATTGGGTCAAATACTAATGTCATACTTTTTACATACTTGGATTTAGAATCGTGTACAGAATACCCTTCCAAAGTAGGTCCGTAGTCCAAACGAACACTTATCATGTATAAAATTCAGCCATAAACTTAAATGTTGTTCTATTTTTAGCATCCCAGCTGCATCCAGTTTTTCTCCTAGCTTTTTCCGTCGCTAAATTGGTTTCGATAGCACGTTTCAACGGCCATGGCGGTAGCAAAACATATTGCGTAGATATGATTCGAATTCTGACACCGAGGACGTAATTTCGTTTTCATAGCGGGAAAGTGTCAAGGGCGTGATTTAATACAGATATAAAAATAATGGAGTCACATACGTTTCGACTGCTACGTATATGCTTTTAGATATAAAAAGCAAAGTAATAAAAATTATTGTCGATGGTAACTTCCAATCAAAAATTGATCAGAATTCATGATATTTCTATCAGTCCACCTAACTACTTTTTAAAGTAATAATGTTTTGGAGCAATAATTGTTTTTCAATTGTCATGTTCAGAAAGGTGTTCATTATCACCACAGAAACCTCGACTGAAAGTCCCACGTTTTTAAATAGAGGTTTCAAAATCTATATGTAAAAGTAATTTGTTAAAGGACAATATGTGGTTCAGAACATAATATAGAGATTTTAGGAACTAATCATTTCAAATTATTTTAGCGCGGATTTTTGGCTCTATAATATTACTGTATTTTACCAGTAACATTAAAAATTATTAATTTTTAGTTAGCTCACATTCGAAAAAAAGATTATTACTCGGGACAAAAAATCTTTCACATTAAAAAAATAGGCATATCTACATAGGTGTAAAATGAACATAAAGTGTGAATTGATAGATTGTTTTCATCCCTTGGTAACAATACACTATTTGTACACATAAGAACGTGTCATATTCATAAAAAATTTGAAGTAAAAACGTGTTCATATGAGGATATTTTTTTTTTTTTTTATTTCACTATATTCTTATTTTACCCACTTATTAATGTAGTATTACTCACAGTAGTATTAGTAGTATGTATTACCCACTTCCTTATGTGTATCTTGTAAATGCAAAAATAGTACATGTCAATTTTACTAAAACGAATCTAACCAATGTATTTTTCTATACAACTTGTGTGGCAAGCATAGATAGGTACATTATTTACTTACCTAACACTTAAATTTCGCTGACGATTACTTACTTGAAATCGCGATTTTGTGTAATAGGTACCTACCTACCTATAATCTGGCGCACTCCGCACTTCTGTCTTCTCTATCTCTACATAGTATAAATTAACGTCGCTTTCCGCGCCTGCCTGTATTTCTGTATAACCGCTGACTCCTCCTAAACCACACCACGGTTTTTGATACGGTTTTTAGCATCAGTTAGATATTTTTTCACGAAAGGTTTCCATTTATAACTAGTGGCCTGCCTCGGCTTCGCACGTAAATTACACACGTGCGAAGCCAGGGCGGGTCGCTAGTTAGGTTAGGTTAGTACTTAACTACTTAACCTAACTTGTCGGACTTACCGCACCCGCTGCCGCATGATGATAGACATAGAGATAACGCTACAAGAATTACGTGATAGTTAGAGAGGCAAGTAGGTAGTTAGCGCTTGCACGTCCTGAGTTGCACTTTGTTGTATAGTAGCAAGAGTCACTACTTATTTAAATGATTTTGCGGAGTTAATTTTCTGTACTTATGCAAATAAGACAAGTATTCTGTGCCTTCGACCAAAGTAAAATGAATGGACGGGCCCAGAAAGAGCGCATTTTTGAAGATTATAAAATCACTGCCGGCGCCACGGCGCTCACTTCGTTTCAGTCGGTCTCAAGCCGCAAGAAGTGCAACACGAGACTATTGTTACATGATAACGAAACATCTGACAAAATTATGCCTTCGTGTGTTTTCCCGAAGTGTAAAAACATAACAAAAACCGCTATCTATTTTTTGTAACAAAATTACTTGGTTATAATTAGATATTGAACTATATGTCCAACGGTTTTGACTTGTTTTTACTGAGCAAGTTCAATGGTTGGCCCGTCCATTCATTTTATTTTGGCCGAAGTTCTGTGCTGTGCTGTTCTGTGCGAGTAGGTAAACTTTACTTCGTACATAAAGAAATACGAAGTGAAGTTAAGTTTGATAGTTAGATTATGAAGTTAACTCGTAAGCATTCTGCACATGAATTCCTTTGTGAATGGTTGGTCTACATAATTATTAAAAGACTAAACCCTACTACCGTGATGAATTCCAGCCCGACGACCCCTCGTTATCGCATGCGAAGACACCGTTGTCCGGCTGGTTTCCAGCGGTCGCTACCACAACTCCGTGACCCTAGCCTTCGCGCCCCTGCCACTGGATGACCTGGAACATGCAGACCTCATGTGCGGCCTTAATGACCTGTAAGTCCACAATCTTTAAACGGTACACTCTTGATTTGAGATTACTTCTCACACTGAGAAGACAGTAGATTGCGCGCACGATACCTTTGAAAATCGACCATAAATTTATTCTATCTATGATTGTAATAAATTAGTAGTAAACTTGGCTTTTAGCGACAAATTTTATAAAAACGGTTTTTGAAAATGTTTTATTTTAAATCTGTCCACATTTGTTGCAAAATTTGTGAATAGATGCTCTAGGGTGAGACGTTATTTTGCTTATGGGGATTTCTGCAAACGTTTCAAATTTTATAGGTCATAATGAACTTAGTTATATCTACTAGATCTTCACTCTTTACACTGCGTTTTTGTGAATACTGAAAGAATGCAGAACGTGTTTTTCTGCATTGTATAGGTACTAAACTTGACTTTATATGCATCAAGAGTTGTACGGTATAAAGAGCTTGATGGACGGTTTGTGAATTTGGCTGTATACAAATTGGATTAAAGTATCTTAGAAATAAAATGAATCTGATTCAATATAAGTGTTATTAGATTTCACGTGTTGTGTTGATATTTTTCTTTAGCTGTTTAACATACGAATAATTTGTTTTGCCGGCTGCACACTCGCTGAGACTGCTCGAGAGCGAAAAAGATATTTATTTATTTATTTATTAATTTATTGGAAAACCAACAGCTTTTTACACTAAAATATACAATGGAAAAACGATAGGAAGCCAATTACAGTATTATATGTAACGTAATGTCTCGCTTGCTTGCACCTCACCTTGCACGGTCATCACGGTCATGATCGTATGTCAGTATTATGCGCTCCCGTTAATGAGACTCGTTGCGGTTCCCGCAATGAGTGAAGTCAGCGTCAAATTGATTTTAGCGATTAAAGTAGTCAAAAGAATCAAATAGGCATACATTCATTATGTACGCAGTCAGAATACACATACTATTGTTCTGGGTATCCAAAGTCGTTATTATAAATCTTGGCAACATGCAGTTTCCAATATTATTTAGATGTCAAATTCATCGAAAGTTGCGTAAACAGGATCCATAATAAACTTTGATAAAACGGCTTACACTCATGTTATATTAATGTGTTGTAAACATAACGTGAGTGCAAGCCGTTGTGTCATAGTTTATAATGTCATGTTGTTCGTTATTATGATTTCAAATAATACGTTCAACAATAGGTACCTATACAAATAAAGTGGTAATTTTTTTTAACACTTCTCACAAGGTCAATAAAAAAATGGTCTAGACCACTTTTGTCGCACAGATATTGTTAAACGTTTCATTTGAAAACATATGAATAACTACTAAACATCTTACATAAAATTGGATACGTACAGTGTGTTGACCATTTTGGATGCTTACAACAATTCCCGCATTTCGACTGCATATCTCTGATCGATGTTTTTGACTATCCTGAACGCTAAAATTAATTTGACGCTGACTGTACAGGACAGTATCTTGATTATCTCAACGAGAGTGTACAGCTGGAGTTAAACATTTTCTGATTTTTTTTGTCTTAGTACTTACTTACCTATTATATTGCACATATTTCACCTAAATAATTTTATTTACCTTTAGTGCGATCGGCTCGTTTACCAACATGTTAATTATAACACTTATAACTATAGCAATGATGTGTTATCAGTAGTATATTAACTACCTATGTTATCATTGTGAACGTCATCTACCTAATTAATTGTAATACACTTTAATATCCGTACTTATATGAATAGATCCTGCGTAGAATAAATTAACTATAGAACATTTTGTTGTTGTAGATAACAAGTAATTCATACCAAGTAAAAGGTTTTAATATTGCGGCGGAGTTTATAATATAAAATATATAGTACTTAAAGGTATTTCTGATTATACTCGCCATGTCTGAGAAACCTACATATATAATTTTCTCAAGTTTGGTTTCTTTAGAAAGCAAATGTAACCGTTTTTAAAAACTATTTAATTTTTGAATGTGCGTACTTAGATATTTATTGTATTATAAAATTATAGTATCATTATAACAATAATTTAGAATGAAATTACAATATAAACTGAAAACTGAAACTGACTGATGAAAAATCAGCTTGCCTGAAGAAAGAAGTTGCTAAGCTTGCCAGTTACGGCTTCTACCTGCTCGGTAGAAGCCGTAACTGGCAGCTAAAATAAAATAAAATAGAGAATACAAACAGGCTAGACACTAGCGCCACTGAAACCCGACGACAGCAATCGTAAACAAAAATAGTTGCGCAACTGTTAGAAGTCATCGTCTTTGGGATTCTCGCTTTTTTAACAGCGACGATCACGAATAGCAAATGTCGCAATAGTAATGTTCGTAGTTTGTTTGAAACAAACCACCATTTAATTAACAGCAACGAAATTATTGTTTAATAATTAGTTGCGAAAAAGTTAAGAAAACCCTTGTGTAACTAATTACAAATTTCGATTACCTACTAAAACGGACCAAATGTTAATTATATTTTAACTAATTTTATTTATAAAGTTATTATTGTATCAACTTGCAATTTTTCTTTATTAAATACCTACAAAAAATCTAGTCAAATGTTTCTATTTCTAACTAATAAAACGTATGAATATAAATTTATTGCACTATGTATTTGTCGAATAAAATAAATGTGTCCATAATTAGATCAAACGGTTGTTTTCTTTCAAGAGGAAAGTTTTACTTTTATTTACCCCTCTATAATGCCGAAATCTCGCTCTACCCTGGTCAAGGACTAACTAGCTTCAAAGACTTTCAGTAGCATTACATAATCTGTGAACTGGCTAGATGTCTCGCTCGCATCTGCCTAGAAAATTTGCGCCATCTGTTGATATCTCTATTAACTACGTCGCCTTGTCATGTACTAACTATACGTCACATCGCTTTCAAGTACGACGATCGTTCATCACCGAAGTTTGCGTGAGCAAATAGGTACACTGGTACGCTTTGCTGGTTGATTGTACTTACCACTGAGTCTGTACCATTGTAAAAGTTCATTGGGCCGGTCCTTATTATAAATAAATTACTGCATTATAATATATAACTATATTATACAACTCATCTACTAAAATAATGTTACTTCTAGTAATGATCAAAGTAAACGCTTTTTAAAAAACAAGTTTAAACTAAATTTTATTCAGTAGGTAATTTAAATACAGATTAATAAATACACAATTAAAAGCAAAATAAATACATTCTCCTATTGTTGAGTAAATCTTAGAACATAGGTATCTTAAACTAGGTTTAAATAAAGATCCGTGCATCTGTATAAACGTAGTTAGGTAGATTACAAAACTATATAAACATCTAACATTTTACTTAAACCATCAAAATTCTACAACTACAAGGAAAATAGAATTTCAGCCAGAATATTTAACATTTTAGAGTACGTCTATTCATTGTGATTTTCGTGATATACTTATCTATAGATGTCTTTCAACAACGTGAATAAAAAGAAGTCAGCCAAATTGTTCCATTTGTATGTAACTCATGGACTTAATAAGTACTTCGCACAACTAAACAGATGACCTCTTATACAAACATGATCACACCTTAACAAGTGTTTAAAAAGTGAAAAGAAAGCTGATCATGAATGGAAAAAAGACACTGATTCAGTCTCTTTTTTCCATTTATTCACCAATCAACTCGAAGAAGTGTGAACAAACAAAATCAATTTTCTTGGTGTTAGGATTACTTTGTCACTATAATGAGAAAGAGACAGCCGCTCTCGTGGATTATAATTGTCATTTTTAAATACATTTTCATGTTCATCCGAACATCTGAAAATAAGGTAAATTCAAGTCCAAAGAAGACATTGGAGATCTCGGTCTAGTCGCACTTACTATGCCCATGAGCAAACCATTTAGGTTTGTACCATTAGGAGAGGTAATCTTTACCTTGCTTCTTTGTTTAATAACAGGCAATTTTTTAAGCATCATTCAAGTCTATTAAGTGATACAAGTATAATAATATACACTTTTCTTTCTAATTAAAGCGCTATGAGTAAAACTGCTTGTGAGAATTCAAAATATGAAACAGATATTGTCGACGTCATTCGCATTATAGTTTTTTATTACTCAGTAGTAAAAAATGAACAAGTGCACACTCATTATACCTTAGACGTTCCTAGATTTTAAATTAGCACCTAATTTTAAGCAGTTCCTACTAACAGATATAAGCTTTATTATATTACAATAACATTATAAAATAATATTTATAACTAACATTTTAATACCATCAATATAAATAATTATTTACCTACAGTTTTCTAATTGACTACACATTTATGAGTATAACAGATTTAAAATAATTAATCTATATTCAGTTTGTTGAATTGGTTTGTAAAATATTATTTTAAGTTATATAATTAATTTCATATTCATTTGCGTAATTGCCAATTACGAGATTATCTACTTAAACAACTATAATTATACAGTTATAATCGTATATTATCAAGAAATTGGAAGGAAATTAACAAACGAATAAATTAAGATAAATTGAAGAAAAAAAAACATTTTAAGTGACAATATATCATATTTCTCTTAAGAATCGGTTTAATTTTAGAAAATTCCGCTAACATATAAACTTAACTTACTACACTTAATAGCTAACATATAAATGATAACATAGCCATCCCTTATGATATATTTCTTAACCCTACTAGTTCAAAGCTCTACATTTTACAAAATTTCAGTAAGGTACTTACAATGTATTGTGTAAGAAATACTATTATTTATTAGCTATCACATTCAATCTAAATTATATTATACAAGGTATTAAATTTTAATATAGTACAAACAATTAAAACTGGCGTCACATATAGAGGATTCACCGATATATTGATGTAAGTGAATAATTATGTTTTATCTCAATTGCTACCAATAACATAATTATTTTACGGGTATTCAAGCAACAGAATAAAATAATACCATGGAATACAGTAATTTTGAAACTAAATAAATTATTTCGTATAATGACAAAACATTAACTTATATTTGTTATTACTTAATAAAGTGAAAACATCATTATCATATAATATATGAATATTTTATCTACCTAATTAAAGCTATCCCATACAACTTTTCAAATCGAGCTTAGTTAACTAGATCGTCATTATAGTGATATGCAGATCTCATCCAGCAGTGAAACTTAACTAGGTTCATAATAGTTTAAGAGAAAGTATCAAGAGAATTGATAAACTTGAAAAGGAAACTGTACAGGACAAAGCAATAACGAAAGTGCTGTTTAATCTGGATGCACTGAGTCTTGCGCGTACCATGAAATATTTTTGAATCAATAGGGGTGGCATTTTAAAGAAATTATATATTTAAATGTTTTCTTAGCTTTGTTCCTAGAATTTGCATATAAATTTGACGATCTTGTTTATATCTTCCCTCTGAGATAAGCCATGCTTCCGTACAGTGCCAAGTGAGAACGATATATTATGTTTGTTTATATCTAATGATCATGCTTTCTTCCTCACATACCTACTTATGTTCGCTTTATAGCTGATCAAACTGTTTAAAGCTATTGTTTATTCAATAGCATTGACTACGAATTTGTAGCTCCAAAATATAGAAATGTATTTAAGTGATTCTATACTTTTCAATATTGCATTGTAAATATTATATTACACGTTTTGTTCCGCTTCCACTAGATATCAACCCACTGCTGTGTAAGCCCACCCAAGGATAGTAATTGACAATTGCAAATACATACATAAATTCATACATTTCATTAGTGTAGACGTTATATACCATGATAAAAGTATAAAATTTACTAAGTTCATAAGACAATTTTCATTTAAAGCATCATTAAGCTACATAATTACTTCTCTGCTATTTGTTGAGTGAGAATTGATGTTATGGTTGTAATTAAATTTTTTGTGATTATTAATTATTACAAAACTTGGCCCTACTACCTACTAATGATTACAGTAGAAAGGTATATTTCAATGATATTTTTTTCTAAAATTCCTATTCCAGGTACCTATTACAAAATTGTTACTGGTGCCGTTAGTAGAGTATTATTATCTTTCTTGCCTAATTTCGTCACAAGATTATTATGAATGACGAAATCATGTAAGACACAGTACATCACTGTATAAGGTAAGTCTATTCAGTGATTAAAATATCGCAATCTATGCTTAAGAAAGGATTATTTACAAAATATTTATTATCTGTTTCAAAGTCATAAGAATTTGGAGTTCATAAGAATTTCAAGTGGTACGAATTCAGTAGCATTCTAGTACAATAGTAAGTAAATATATGGATAAAAATTTATCTTATAGTATACACGACTTTAATACTTAATCTACCTAATTCTTTACCGATATAAAAACCATCGAATTTTGCTACATTATAGATATGTATGGTTTTGCTATTTAAGCAGAGGCACACGTTGATATGTATAGTGATAATTCAACAGCCGTGTGAAAGCATCGCTTTAACAATCAAAGCCGACACATAAACTTTATGCTAATTTAACATTTAACACACACGCGTAGAGTTCTAAACACGATTTTAGACATTGCGTAAAGTAAGCATTCAAATAAAGATTAACTTAAATTTAAAACATCAATGGTTCATCTTTAGATACAGGAACATTGTGAAAACTAAATTACTTATGAATAACATTTTACGTTTTGCTATAAAATATAAATTACTATGTAAAATGGGTTACAATTTAGTGTGTGTTATATTTTTACATTCCAAACCAAAATTCAATTTATCACTTCCATGAAGTGATAAATTGACTCGCTTGATACATTCTGTAGAAAGTTCTTTAATGTTACCGTGCCAGGTAACATCTCTTACCTAATCATTGTACCAATTTTTACATTCAAAACCACCAATATATAATCTATCACTTCAGTCCTTCTCCACAAATTTCTTTAATGTTCATCATGTCCACCTCTTTTAATCATTGTCCCATCTTACAACTTCATTTTTACTGTAACGACTAAATCTAAATTTAAAATCACTGATCACCGATAGTAAATTTTTGAAATAAATAATATTTTTAGTATTTTACTAATAAAAATATAGTACCTAACTTTATACTCTAAAAATTATAATACTTATACGTTTAAAAATCTAGGTAGATAGGTTTAAAAATATTAATCACTTTAAGCTTTTTCATTGTCAATGTGTATCAGAAAAGAATTTTGGAATAATTCACTGTTGAAAAATTTCGATTGTAACTGTTTATAGAGCAATTGTGATGGCTAATGTTGTAAGTAGCACAACCGGTAGAGTTGTCCCCGCGACACTACTGTAAGGGCCTGTTACAGCTCCATCACATGGCACATGCTCCAAATCTGAAAAAAAAAAGGTTAACAATGGGTAACAAAACAACAACAGTAAAAAAACAACAATAAAACCATCTATATGAGACGTATAAAATATGAAAACGTTTTTGTACTTTCATCATAACAAAGGATAATGAAGCGCTTAGAAACTTCAGTAGATGGCTTGAAAATAAAACATCTTTGTTAGTGTTGAAACTGATGACCAACCTCACGACAAAGCTAGTACATTTTAGTTTGGTTTTCATTTATCAGACGTCGGTACTCCATCTGTTAGGTATTGTAATTATTATTGTTATTACAGACCTGGGCCCATATTTTCTATCTTACGAGAGATTCCTTACCATAAACGCGTGACGTCGAAATATGAAAATACACAGATATACACAGTGATAATGTAATTGAAAAAGTGACTGTCTTTATTGTTTACATAAAATATTAAATAAATAATAAAATATTACTACGACCACGTTACGTTATCTGCGTAGAATTGGCAATATCAAGTTTGCTAACACGATGAAATGCGTAACGCGTTCTTTATGAACGTGGAGAAAGCTAGTGTGTTAAGTGCTCTCTTGTCAAGAGAATTTAGTATTTAATCGGATGACGCGTTTGATTGGTTTAATTTTGTAACCATGGTTACCGTATTATTCGAAATTATAGTAACCGTACTATAATTATAACACGTATACCGAGTGTTATGCGAGTTAATAGAGAATATTGGCCTATGACGTTAGTGGTGCTAATTAAATGGTTGTTTTTGATAATTACCGTTCAGTTTGTTCAAGAAGTCATTCCAGAAAGCGCAAGCCGAAGCCCTAGGGCCTCGGGGGCCGGCCAGGCCGCTCGTGCCGTCTGCCGTGTACACGTAGTAGTGGGGAGCCGTTCTCGAGTAGAGTGGCCATTTATCGACAGGCTTGGGTGGTTTCCTGAAGAAGAAAATGAATCAATTTTAGTAGGTACTTACTTATCTTGCTATTAAACTACTCGCAGTCTGCAGTCAGCTCATGTCCACGAGTTATTTTACCTAAAAAGTTTTAATGCGCATTATGTCCCGATAAGCGATTTTAAAACAATTGTTCAAATCGCAAAAGTTTAAAAGTTACAGAGCTACCTACTAAAGTAACTATAATTTTCGAACATCACTGATAATAAAAGCAAGGTTAATCCCAAATTACGTCATTATTTAGTTCTAAAAAGATAAGTATCTCATACATTCGTTTTTAAATTAGAAAGAAAAGAAAGAAAGAAAATAAATTTTATTCGACACCTATACATAAACTTATATCTAAAGGATAGAATCAGTGTCTAATGGGTCCGTCTCGGCATTAATGCTGAGAGTCAAGGACTATCAGCGCCGGTTTTCAGATTCAAATTATGATTATAAAAATTACAAAATACAGTAAATTTGTTTTATTTTCACAGATAGTTGCGATTATCCTCAAAATATTCCAGTGATTGTTCATCATCAATTCCCAAACTAAGTATTCCATCGTCAACATCGAAATATTGTTAAATCAAGATATGTTTCGTTCTGCCCCATGAGATATTGAAGGTTACAGTAAGCAATGGATATGATTTTATGAACACAGTTATTGATGTTTTCATAAAAAAATACAATATATTCTATAATAGTGTTTTTAAAAGATTGTATTAATTTTATGTTCAAGATACCCAGTACAATAGATGCGATTTTAAACATAGTTATCGATGTTTTCTAGAAAAAAAATACTATAAAAGAGAATATAAATTTTGTCCTTGTAGCTAGGCTGGATAATTATTTTAAAATTACACAGTGTTTGCACAAACCGTTGGTTGTTTTTTACATTATCATGTACCTACAAGCTTTTAATAGTAACGCACCACATTACTTACATTTGTCATCATGATCGTTTACAATTACCCGGCCTAGCTACAAGGACAAGACACATTATCATGTATGACGTATGTATCAAGTATCATGTTTGAAATTTGAATTTCCTGCCTAAGTGAAACGTACCACCTTAAGATAAGCTTATGGCTTATAGTAACTAGCATTGTCTACTATCTATGATATTTTTATCAGAAAATCTTAGGAAAACATTCTCGAATGTCCTTCTTGGACTTACCCGGTAAGCGCAAAGCTAGTAAATGACTGCATAATGTGAGCGGCCAATTCGCGCTCCCTAGTGTGGTACTGCAGAGACATGTTCAGAGGATGGCCGAAGACATAGTCCATCTCGTCTCCGTGCATCACACCCATCCACTCGCCCCATAGGCTAGTGCTTGTACGCTGAAATTGAGAGAGGAATGAACATACATTATTTATACGTATAAGGAAGGTAGTAGTCTCACCGGTAAGGCTGTTAGGTAAGACTGCTCGGAACGAACCGAAACTATTACCGCCCCAGCGTCCTGCCCTGGCCCCAGCGTCTTGCCTCGGCAAGGAGGTTAGCCTCGTAAGCCGCTACCTACCTTTCCAACATCGGGGAGGCAGATAACCCGATGATGATGACTATTATTTTGTCTTATTATTTGCATTTTCAGTGTTCCGTAGCATAATAAGGATCTGACGTTGTTTTACCATGCCCGTATGATTGTCAGTGATTTCAGAAGAAAAAAATTGGGCATTATGTTTGCATAGTCAAGGTATTTTTAGGGTTCCGTACCCAAAGAGTATCAAGTGCAAGTCGGGCGTGGGCTAAAGATCCCGAACTGAATGAAAGAAAACACATTTTTGGGTGCAAAACGTTTGGTGCACACAAAATGTGGAGAAAATTGTTTATGAAAATGTATTCTATCGAAACTTTTTACTCCTAGCGAGTTTTTCGTTTCCCCTTATCTAACTTCGATTTAATTATCTTGGAACTACCTACGGCTACTTCGCAAAGTTTAATGCTTTAAGGATAATACCCTACATCATAAATTTTACTGTTGTTATATTTACTGTTCAACTTAAAATGCTATCTTAAACCGAACATTTAAGGACGCCTACTCTAAATTCGTTTTATGGTCCAGTAGGTCATTAAAACTTCCTGCGATGAGGGAAATGTCATTTCAAATTTAGAGCACGTATTGCTTCATAATTCAAAGGTCATTATAGCAACCCGCAAACTTTTCCATACTAAACCTATAGGTACCTATCACACCTACATTATTATTTAATAAATATTACAATTATCTATGAATTACATAAAATATGATGAAATTTGTACAAAATAAAAATAATATACACATTTGCCTAATTTGCCCGAGATAAAATTAAAATAAATTTATTGTACGTAGTCACAAAGTAGGTTTTGAGTAGGTAGCGTTTGAATCTACTAAAACTAACTATGAAATACTTTAAACATGCTGAAATTGTATAAAATAAAAATAATATACACATTTGCCTAATTTGCCCGAGATTAAACTAAAATAATTTATTTTACGTAGTCACAAAGGAGGTTTTGAGTAGGTAGCGTTTGACTCTACTACAATTATCTATGAACTACATAAAACATGCTGAATTTGTATAACATAAAAATAATATACCTACACATTTGCCTAATTTGCCCGAGATTAAACTAAAATAATTTATTTTACGTAGTCACAAAGGAGGTTTTGAGTAGGTAGCGTTTGACCCTACTAAAACTAACTATGAAATTCATAAAACATGTTGAAATTGTATAAAATAAAAATAATATTTTTTGCATTTACCTAATTTGCCCGAGATAAAACCAAAATAAATTTATTGTACGTTCAACAAAGATTTGTTGTAATCTTTAATTATTTATGAATGAATTAATTAAATGGAAATTAATTGTAAATTGTTAATTATTTTTTTACATGAAATTCTTGATTGACTTATAATTATTGACACTATTATCAATACAATTGTTTATCTGTAAGTAACACTCTTAAAATTTTCGACAGCTATGATGACCCTTGTCCTATTTAGACGGTCAAGGGTTCATCATCATCAGCCAGAAGACGTCCACTGCTGAACATAGGCCTTCCCCTTTAACCTCCACACTGAACGACAGCCCGCCTTTTGCATCCACTGGATACCCGCGACTCTCAAGGGTCAAGGGTTAACGTATAGAATTAAACAACAAATATACTAGCGTTTAAGCTAAAAACCTTGAAAAGAATTCCCGTGTGGTTAGTGAATTTTTTAGCGGTGAGCATTAAATTAAAAGCGGCCGTTTGTTCGGGAGACCCTTTAATAATGCAAGCGGCCGACGAGCTGGCAATGTATGCGTTGTCATGCATGAGCTTAGGCACAAAGTAACTGTGCCTATGTACAAAGTCAAAGTAGCTATAGATGCCGCCTCTGAAAAGGTCAGCTCGTATAATGTATTATCCCTTACGTAACGGCTAAGCGTCTAAATATATTCTCTCAAGTCAGGATGCGGAATAAATGGTTGAACCGTGGTTATTTTGAGCGTTTCGGGTAAAAAATGGTCAACGGTCGTCTGGGCTTGGTTTAATTGGATCCGTCTGCAGGTATATCTGATTTCATGGCCGATTCAAAAATACGTTGCCTTGTTTGTGTATGTCGTAACTACTTTTATATTTATAAACTTACCAAAAATATATCCGTTAAATCTAAACCATATTTTTTTTTTTTTTTTTTATCTTACAGAAACTAACGGTCTTAATTAACAGAGTTAATAATTAGCTAGAGACAAAGAGGCCATTTAGAAGTTTCTACTTATAAATAATTAATAATTATAAATATGCAAAACATATTCAGTTTTGGAAAAAGCACTGTGTTATACAATCGTAATTAGGCGCATACGTGTATCTGGGGCTTCAGATCTTTATTACAGAGAGACTACTAGAACACATTTTGCCATCATACAGGGTTACGCGGAAAGAGTGTAAAGTGAAAAGGTCGAAAGCCTAAGCCGAAAGTGATCTATGTACTCACCATTATGAACAACTTTTAATATGGGACCAACCCTGCAGTGCAAGTACCGTTTTTTTATCGATCGTCAAATTGACAGTTGAGGTCGTCAAATTCGATAATATGCCATTTTTTCAGTACTCGCTGTGATCGATTCTATGGCATTTTAGCGAATTTGACGTCCGATAAAGAACGGTACTTGCACTGCTGGTCAACTGGCTTCAAAGACTTTCAGTAGCATTACATAATCTGTGAACTGGCCAGATGTCTCGCTCGCATCTGCCTAGAAAATTTGCGCCTTATTGCGCCCTGAAACGTAAATAAAATATCAGCTGCTCCATACAAATCGCTTTCTATGAAACAGCTGTTTTCTTGTATGGTCATTATGGTTGGTCCCGCCTTACACCCTTTCCGCGTACGTAATAAGTAATGTCTTACGTAGCGTTTTTCTCCTAACATTTCGATAGTAGTCATGTGCTAGTAACTTATCGAAATACCTATTCAAATTAGAAAGTGGGGGTTGATATTATTATATCAGAAAAGTATATATTATTTGAGCATGAAGTTCTTATTATTGTAATACTGTTTACTTATTTTACCTTCTTAGATCTACATTTAGATATTACGTAGATGCCACCTACGTTATGTAGAAACTCTGCCAATTCGTTCATAATAATTATGGAAATTATACTAAAATATAGTATGTTAAAGTACATAATAGTTATTTATGATACAAGTGCGGTAAGTTGGTTATTACAAACGAGTAGACGTATGTAAGTCCGAGACGAAGTCGAGGGCTTACCATAGTCACGAGTTTGTAATAACCAATCCGCACGTGTGCCATACAACGTTTTACAACACATTTGCGAGAAAAAAAACAAAAAATGGAAATTAAAAAAATACCGTAAAGTACACGCACGGTGCTTTACAACGGAGCGTGCGGTAAAATTCATTACCGCACACTCCGTTGTATGATGCGTTTCATTACCGCACGCTCCGTTGTATGATCCGTAATGTTTAACTTTCGAACGATGTATACAGGCTTCGTAAGTGCACTTTTTGAGCAAATGTGTTGTATAGTAATAATTGTCTTAGCTCATTTATAGTTTTTGTAGTGTGCTGCCTGGTCTTTATCGGAGAAGTGCAAAATACTGTGCAACATAGATTATCTATATATACGTATTAAAAGTCCTCAAACCCTCTTTAAAAAAGTTTTTGTAGTATATACCCCCTTTCGTTTTTACTTTTTGATATTTTATTATTTCTTATTTAATCCGCCCTAACATTACATATTATGTGAAAATTTCAACTGGCTATCTATTATGGTTCGAAAGATACAGCCTTTAAAGTTAGGATGGACAGACAGACATACAGACAGACAATGTAGGCTTAGTAATAGGGTCCCGTTTTTACCCTTTGGGTAGGGAACCCTAAAAAGAGACCCAGGAAACGTCCACAGACAGCGATGGGAGCAAAAATAGAGCGGCGTCAGGTCATGCCAAAGTAGAGCAGAGCGTTGTTAATCTGTGACCTTTACCAGCCAGACTTGACCCATGCCTAATTTATTTAAGGTGGCCACATTCGTTATGCTCCACGGATAGTTCGGAGGCAGTTTTATTATAATCTCTGTTTGACTTTGGATTAATAGCTGGAGTGGAGTGGATGTGGCTTTTCAAATGGGATGGGCGGTACAATTAATTTATTATCTTCACAGTGAACCTTATTTTTGTAGATCAATAATATTTTGTGGATGACGGCAGAGATTTAGTGAAACTACTCGACAATGAGGTCAAGCAAAGATACGGCTTTTATTGTACGAACTGCTAGTCTGTGAAATGCGCTGAATGGTTGTCCCCGATAGTTATAATCTTGGGTTTCTTAAAAAGACGAGTGAATCGGTTTCTTCTAGGCAAGCGTTCTCCATCGTAGACCGCACCATCGCTTAACACCAGTCAAGTTTTCGGCTAAACGCAAGCCTAATAAAAAAGCTGTGAAATTGGGCTGTGGGATAGAATAGAATAGAATAGAATAGAATCATTTATTGGCCTTATAACATTCGTTACACTGGGCAAGTCAATTTACAGTGCAACGCTTAACTTAAAATATTACACAAACCAATACAATTTATAATAGCAAAATGAATGGACAACAAGTAAATAAGAATTAGCACAGGCATTAACAATTAGCATATAATTATCTAGACGTTCTGGAGAGCATCAAGCTATATTTAGAGACACATCAGTTGTGCATAAATTTTTAGCTATGCTGGTTTCCTTCATAGCTCAAAAGCTTTTTCATTCAGCATTTGTTCAAATCGCCAAAGTTTAAAAGTTACATAGCTCCTTACTAAAGTTACTATAGATTTATTATAGAAACATACGTGGTTTTCACACATTTTATTTATATTACACGGGAATAGTCGGAGTGACCGGCTTAATCTTACGTGAGTGATTCCCGTGTAATATAAATAAAATGTTACTATAGTTTTAGGACATTATTGACCTGATAATAATAGCAAGGTTATTCCCAAATAACTCAACCGTCACAACCGGCCCTTTAACATCAGGCGTGATGGTGGTCAAACGCAAGCCTATTAATTATAAAAAAAAAAAAAAAAAAAAAAGTCATTATTTAGTTCTAAAAAGAATCTCATGCATTCTTTCTTAAATTACTTCAAAGAATTATTAGTAAAATTACTAAAGTTAAAAATACTGTAAAATTGTTTCATTTCTACGGACAGCTGCGATTATTCTTAAAATACCCCTGTGATTATTCATCATCAATTCCCAAGTTACAAGGTATGTATTGTAAATAATGATATCGCGTAATAAAAGACTGTTTCATAGAATAATTTTAAACAGAGTTTACGGTAATAAAATATATAAGAAACTATCTGCACACCATCGTAAATTATCTGTAGTCTAGAAAATGTTACGTTAACCAAGTTATCAAAGATTTATCAAAAAATGTATTCGCCCGGGAGTAACTAACCACGCAGGTAGTAAAATGTAATAAATGTTCTATCTCTGAAATCAAGACCTTCTTTATTATTCAGAAGCTGTGAAGATAAATTATAGAGCTCAGCCGTCAACTCGTCGACTCAACGAGGCTTGTTTTGGTGACTCGTGACCCATAAAACACTCCGGCGTCGTCTGTCAAACGGTTATTTCGACGACAAATCGCCAGCCGCCGTCGCTAACTTCCTGATTTATTGGCGACCATTTATCCATTTTTCGCACATCGAGGTCGTTACGATTGGGGTGCTTAAATCTTTATTATACCTACAGAGTACAGACGCATGTAGTGGGTACTCACTTACTTGCAGGTTAACTTCTGTTTGATAGAGATGTCATTTGATCAAATGAAACTGGTTTTTCGAAATCGTTAATTATCGTTAACAGTATTACATACAGCAAAATGATTAAGACTGTTAGATTTTTTAGTGCTGAATATGTACGTTTCTGTTTTTGTCTTACCCAAATCGAGAACTATATTTTGGCCTTGACTTAATCTGTCAAAGTACACACTGTAGAAACCTTCGGTAGAAACAAAGTTTTTTGGGCATCAAGTTGCGTTAATCAGCACTACTGCTTAGCCAAACGGTATATTATTATCAGAACGTGATAATAAATTATAATGCTAGTAATTATAACATTTTAAACATATACCTAGCTGAAATTACAATCATAGTAAAGCAATTTCTTCTTTCCTAATTGTGGTAGAAAGTAATATAAGACACCCAAGCCATTACCTCTACTAAAATAATAATTAATATGAATTAAAGAACATTTCAATGTTATGCGCATATTTGGTAATATTTGAGCAGGCCGCTTGTGATCTCTTTACTGTAATTAATGTAAAAGTTTGGAAATTTACAAACGCCTGAATTTAAAAAGATCTAAAAACATTTTTGAAGTGAAAACTTTTTTTGGCACGTTGGACATTTTTGGGATTGGAAAAAGCTGTGGGAAAAAGCAACGAACTTGCGCGACCTCCACGCTCAAATACTCGTTCGGGGAAAGTCGGCTCGAGTCGACTAAGGAGTGAGAGAGATATAGTCAACCTAGTTTTCACATCTATCGTGAAACACAATTTTTTTTTACACAGAATCCTGCAGTGAAAGTAAAAGATCGTTATTTTAGAAACAATTTAAGTGAAGACTGAATGTCGTCGAATCAATAATATACCTCACACAGGAAAATGTAAAAAGGCTCTGCGATAAAATGCTAAGTATACCCAGTGGATTAGACATCCTTTAAATTTATTGTGCAGCGTCTCTAGTGGCATGACTTCAATAAGAGCAAACAAGAGGATCGTCCAGACTCAGACACAATGAGAGCACTCGAGTGATTCAAAAGAATTGAATGACAAAAGGACTAAAAATGCCCCAGGGTAAGACTTGCACTACACAATGCTCGGCCAGAGAGCGATGCAATTGGATGACGCACTCTGTCCCACTTGTCTATGAAATTTTTACCACATTCGCTTCCTCCCCTTCTATTATCTGCGCTTTCCAAACAATTTCTGCAATGAGAAGCCACAGGAAAAACTAATCTCAGATGGTGCCACCTTCGCTGGTGCTATCATTTGTGGTTTATTTGAGGTTATGAACATTGCTCTTGAATGAAACAATAAAAAAAAACTTTGCTTTTAAACAGTAAAACGTTTTCTCTAATGACAGTGGTGAAATTAAAAAAGAGTTAAAGAAAAGAAATGCTTCCTTAGCTGGTAAAAAAGCTGATCTAGTGGCAAGGTAGGTATGCAATAAAATTATCAATATTATTTTTTCTCATCGGAAGGAAAACGGTGTGTACCTTTATTTTTACACTGAAATGCACTACACAGAGGCATGTTTTAATACCAGACGATATTTATTGTATAATTACTAAAATTATCTATTAATATTTGACACTTTTCACAGTGAAACAACACCAACGATAATGCGCCACCTGGCGTGATAAATAAGCAGTGTGTCTCCCCATTATAATTATAAGCTCCACCCTTCAAAAGTACGCGACCGTGAGGATTTGCAAAAGGTAAGTTTAAAATCAAGCCAAGGATTTAGATGGTCCGTGTGAAATTTAACATTCTGTAATGTATCTATTAATACTTAATACAATCTATACAAGTGTACCACTTGTAGTTTGTAAATATTGTTTTGTAAGTACCTGTTCACGTTTTTGAACATTATTTTGTCATACCTACCTTCACCTTATTGTTACTTTTGTTTATTAATACCTACTACTATAATAACCCTGTAACCCAAAGACATTTTTGTAAATATTTATTACTTACTTCCTTTATTAATACAAAATTATTTCAAGTTTTTCACATAATATTAATGATACTATAACCACTTTTGAAATTAATTTTATATTTTTTATTTGTGTCCAAATTCTTCATGGAAAACTTTATTTGGAAAAAATTTTGTCTGAGTCTTTTCATTTGTGACTTAAAGATACTCAGTTTTATTTTACGGGAAAAAGACTCACTGTAGTCGCACTATAAACAACGTGTTTGAAAATGAAGAAAAACTATATACATGGGAAGTGCATCTACATCTAACAAAATAGGTATAATAAAAAAAAAAGTTTGTGTAATCCATTGCGTGAACACCGACATCTCTTTGAACTCAGTTTGCATCGTCAACCAAAGCAAAAATCAACTGCAGCCTCTCTAAAAGAGCCCTCGTTTCAGGTTCGTTAGCCAAATTAACGTGTTTGCTTTACTTACACAGGCCACAGGCGGAAACAGTAGCCAAACTTTAATTTAATAAAACATTGTTTTAAACTATCACGGTTGTTCACTAAAGTTATATGTTTTTTTTAATATTTATTTATATTTTTTATTGATAGTATTCCTGATACTCAAGTTTTATTAAGGCGGTGATCTTTCCTAGAACGACTCCACAAGAGTGGCACGTGTCTTTAAAAACACACACATTCACGCCCCGCTCCTCCATACTGCCTTTTCACTGATATCTGTCAAATAAAATTTGACATGTGTCATTTTAACATCTATCACATAGATATTTGACAAACGTAAAGAAAAAAACGCGAAAAACCAACGACTCAAAAGACATATGAATGACGAGTGAAAATAATTATGACTGATGATAGTGTAATGGGAAAACAAGACATGCACTTGTTTAAAATTACTCACGGTACTACAGTCAGTAGTGCAAAAAGAAAAAATCCTCGCAGTTTGGTAGTGCCGTGGGCAACTAACAAATAAGTAATAATTGGCTTGCTTATAATAGTTTTTCTGGAGTTTTTAATTTCAGTTCAAAACTCTAAAGACATGATGTGTATAAATTGCGCTAAACTTTTGAGGTGCTCTTTGTGCTATTCAATCCAGAACATAGATTCTGCTTATGTTTGTTTTTGTGATTTATGCATTGTGTATTTACCAACAAACAACAACATAATATATTTTCCATTCAAACACATGTTACGGTCGAAACAAAACGTGCAAAATAACCGGCTTTCAGAAACGGCCCCAAGTCTGATATACGTCTGCATTACACATTCTGTGACCGGTTTGCAGTTTCAAGTGTACGTCTTCATCACAGGAATGTCTTTGAAACGTCATTTGGAATGGCATGTTGAGCTGTCTGCTCTCTACTGCTACAAGGCTACAAGCGTTTTGGTCCACCATTTTAATTTGCACGGCCGCGGCGCGAAATAACGTGGTACTTTTTTTTACCAAAAAGAAACTTTTCGAATGTGAAGGAAACGACGTAGGTATTATAGGCAATTACTGTTTTAAACTTACATCAATGATTATAGGGAGGATATTATGAAATGTGGGGATTTTTATGTAAGCAAAGAGAGGCAATAACAAATATTTTGAATTGATTTTTTTTAACAACATTTATTATGAATGTGTATATGAATTTCTAGTGTATTTCCGCTTTCATATACACATTAAAAATGGACTTCCGCAAAGTAACGCCTGATTCAATCAACTAACATTTATTATGCTTGTAGGTAGGCGTTTACTTCATAGGCCTCGAAAGTAATTTTTAACCGACTTCGAAAAGGAGGAGGAGGACTCCAAAAATAACTGATAATAAATTGTAAATCTGTATATAAGTAGGTAATATATGTATTAATAATTTCGTTGATTGTCCTTTAATGCTCATTGCTTTGAAGTTATTTAAATATTATTTTCTACGTTTTAGTTTTAGTTTGTAAATGAAGGTATAATCATGAAGTCGGTTCTTTTTTTTTCTAAAAATTATCTTTATTGGTTGAAGTTTTCTACACTAGGATTCACTATTAAATTTTTGACAATTCTGTCGGTCGTTATATTTTTTTTTATTGCCATAACATTTTAATTCCTTTTTCGTAAAAACGGTTTGTTTATTAAAATTCAATGTCAATTTCATCGTCTTCAGTGTACAAAAGTTGTCTAAATCCATTATGATAAAAATGGTGAACAAGGCTCCTGGGTCCCAGCTGTCACAACCTCATTTTTCCAAGCTTGCCTAAACTTGTCAAACTGTTTGGGTCTAATCACAGAAAAGAGATTAGACGAAAAATTTTTCTCTTCTGCTTGCAACTTAATTTTAAAACAGTTAATCGTTTGGAGAATCGACTGAGCTGAATTTTTACATACACGTGTAGTTTGGATGATGATGCATGGTTAGCTATGTGACGTCATTCTAAGTCGAATATGGCGGATCAGTTAACTTCTATGCACCCCTATGATATGGGTATTAAATGAAAGGGTTTGTTGAGAAGTATACGAAAAATAAAAGGAAATCACACTAAATTCAATATGGCGGACGCCTAAAAGCTTGTTTAAATAAATAATAATTATTTTGTTTCGTTTAAATACAGGGTTACGCATATAGACTGTACTAAGCTGAAAGGCGGTCATTGTACTTAAACAACTTTTACTTATGGGACCAACCCAGAAATCACGAAGAAAGTATCAAAATCGCTGTTCCTAAAAAAATTGTAATTGACACTCGACAAAATGTATGATAGCAGTTGTTTTTTTTCGCATTTCAGTATTGATCCTTTTTTGTTATTTCTAATGACGAGTATAATGACCTGCTTTCGGCTAAGTACAGGCTATATGCGTAACCCTGTATATAGTCCCCTGGTTAAATTATAAATATTATTTTTAATGACTGTTAATTATTTATAAGGTTTTCGTTAAAAAGGGTTATGTTATTTAGGATGCGTACAACTTTTTTGTTTATAAATACTCGAATACGCAAAGCGTAATGAGAAAAATATAGTAGGTATTACTTTTATAATTTGTAAGATTTTTTTTATAACTTATGATAACTAATAGTGAATAAATATTCGGGACATTTTTTCACACACGGTCCTCTGACCCCAAACTAAGCAAAGCTTGTGATATGGCTGCCAGAGACTGATATACATACATGGTTTAAATACATACTTAAAATAGATATAAACAACCAGATATAGAACAAACACAAATGTTCATCACATAAATGTTTGTCCTAGGTGGGAATCGAACCCACGCCCCCAAGCTCAGAAGGCACTTACTTAATATAGGTACTTACGTGGGTAAAGTAGTAGTAGTAAACATCCACTCCAGAGTCTGCCAGTATTTCCGCGAAGTAGTTGGTTGGACAAATGAAAAAATAATCTCCTACGACATCTGCGATCATCTTCTGGTTCAGGTATCCATCAGATAATTCTTCCCAGTCGGTGTACTAGAAGATGAGCAAATTGTGATTAGCTATTGACTGAGAGAACTGGGTAGTCTAAGCTTGGAGAATTTACATATAGTGTGGTCTATACTAATATTATAAAGAGGAAAGATTTGATTGTTTGTTTCTTTGTTTGTTTGCATTGAAAAGGCGATCATCTTCTGGTTCAGGTATCCATCAGATAATTCTTCCCTGTCGGTGTACTAGAAGATGAGCAAATTGTGATAAGCTATTGACTGAGAGAACTGGGTAGTCTAAGCTTGGAGAATTTACATATAGTGTGGTCTATACTAATATTATAAAGAGGAAAGATTTGATTGTTTGTTTCTTTGTTTGTACTGAACCGATTTGAAAAATTATTTCACTGTTGGGAAGCAACACTATCCCCAGGTGATATAGGCTATAATCTATACCCGTGCGAAGCTAGGGCGGACTAGTTCTCGATAAAGTGAAAATAGACCAAACGGTTTTTTTCGTTGTTTTGAATCTTTAGGTACGGTATCAAAATCGGGTTTGTTCATAATATTTGGGCAATTTTGATGATATGAACACACAAAAAAAACGTTAATGGTTTAAAATATTCGGAACATCTTTATCGAAAATCATACTGTATTCATAATAGTTTTGTAGAACTCGATTTTTTTCACGATTCCCTTGAAGCTATAGTTTACCTGTCTGACCCTAGTGGTAAGGCGTCAGGCGCAAGGAAGTTATTTAGGGTATATAAAAGATCTTTGGTCAGGCGTCAGCGGATGAGAGATTTGACAGTTTAGAAGGATTAGATCGTTTTAACTTTTGTATAATTGTGTGTTATTGGCTATGACAAACTTACTTCATCGGTCAATTGAAAAACAAGCGATGGAAATGGCGACATTTTCTTGTTGTTGACGGTAATTTGAGCTCATGTAGGACATCCTTATTAATAACTAGCTGCACCCTACGGCTTTACTCGATATACTACAGAAACTGAAACCGTATCTACGTTTTGTGTTCAATATGTTAATGGTCCCTGGACATCGAGTCAGTTTCATATTTTTCATACAAATATACTGGTTAACTTTTTTTATGTACTAGTTCAATTTCTATAAAGCTTGGTGAGTAGTACATATAAATAAGGATTTATGAAATGTTTTTTTTTTTAATCCATATACGTAGTAATATATAAATCAGTTTTTCAATTTTGTTGATCATATTAGATACTCAAATTTACAATATAAATATACTTACAATTTTTATAACTACCAAAAAACTGTTTATTAGCTTTAAAGTAAAAAAAAAACTGACCTCCAGTCCTACCAATTTCCTTGCCAAATTACATCCAAACTTAGTCTGCCATTATGGAGTTAAGTGGAAACATCGTAACATAAACTTTCTAGTTAATAAGTAATCATTTAGTTCTCGCTTAATATTTTTTTCTTCAAAATTTTATATCGACGGTGAACATTACGCGAACTATCTGGTCTATGCTATCTATAGTAACGACAACAGTGGTATTATTAGTCGTGACCCTCCCTGATCCTTGTTACAACCACAAGCTGTGTATAACATAAAAGATAATTGCTGGCACGATATGTTTCGAAGTAACAATTGCAATCGCCTTTATACTTCTTACTGTGCTTTGTTTTTTTTATTTTTAACGGATGAAAGGAGTATGAGGTTATCAATTAATTAATTTTATATTTTTTTGTATTAGTATATTATCGTAATTTTAAGTAATATAAGTATTAGTTTGTATTGTTATTAGAATGTACGGTTTATATTATAACTATCACACTATTCAATATTGCACGCCCCGCCTTCTACCTCCTGTATGAATCCTCTCCATCCTAAGGTTGCCTGGAAGAGATCGCTCTTAGCGATAAGGCCGCCGATTGTTGCACTAGTGTTTAAGCTGTTTTATCGTGTGTATGAAATTTGTGGTGAGAATAATAAAGAGTTTATCTATCTATCTATCAATTCGACTGTATTTTGTTTTTATGTAACGCGGTTACTCCGGCAATTATGCATTGTTTTTTGTTTGTTTGGAGGCCATACTTAAGAGGTGGTTCCATGTAAATTTTATCTAAATTGATTCAGCAATTTTTGAAAAACTCTACAAAAACCAAAAATATATACACATATTATGACGTTTTGGTTTGTGGTTCCCATTAGATTTTTTTCGATGAGGTCTTTCAATATCTGTTTAAACTGTTATTTTCAATACTTTTTTTAGTGTAATTTGTATACATGTAGGTAGTGTTGATGTCGGGTTTTGTTATTTTTTGTCTAAAAAATAATTATTTTGAGTGTTATTTTATTTTTCTACCTAGTCAAGTTTTAGAGTAAAATACTTGAAATACCTTTTTATAAATATAAAAACCTCTTCCTAAAGAACTCTTCATTTTAAACACTGCTTCATTTTTAATTTTTTCTCTTAAATTTTTTTTAACACTTAATTTTTTTCACTTAATTTTTAATTTATTTTCTTCATATTTTTTCACTTATTTTCTTTTCTTTTTTTTCTTTTTTTTTAACCTTGTACTGCTGCGACTTCTGTTTCAACATCTTTAAATCGCTCTTTCCTCTCATAATACTTTATCTACCACGCAAATGGATAGAAATCACTAGAAGCAAGTTCTGGTGAATATAGAGGATGCTCAAGTATTCCAAAAGCAGCATCTCGGATTGCAGCCATTCAAACCTTCCTAACTCGTGAATACATTTTTCATCAAGCGATAATGAAAAATGTTATGCACATAATCTGCCGAAATCATTTTCTACGTTGAGTTGTTTCCTCTTTGAAACCATTTCTTTGATCACTGCTGTCGCAGGGCGTGCTGAACGACGGTAATCTTTGCAGGGTAAACGTTCTTTCACATTTAAATTCGACGCACCAACTGCACCTTGTAGAATATGGCGGAGCATTTGTCCCTAATATCTTGTAAATCTTTATTGACTTGTGTCCCTCGTAAACACAGTATTTTTTTGATTTTCATCAACATGCTACAATAAATACAAATAAAACCATACAGTCGAATTGCTAACCTCCTCCTTTTTGGAGTCGGTTAAAAAACAAACACCTTTTACTTTTCACCTTTTAGTTTTTTTGTACCTGACAGTTAATCTCACTTTACCAGCCAGGATTAACTTTTTTAACTGTCAAAGAGTTTGTACCGCTTTCTCGCTTTTTGTTGAACGCCCCTTATATGTCATTCACACCCAACTAAATGTATGGAACAACTGAATTTTTTTGATTTCAAACATTCTTACGGCTGTTAGTACCACCCTCTGTGTAGCCCTGTATTTTTCTGTTTAGTAAATGCACACATAAACAGGGTGTAAGGATAAACCGAGAGATTGTTCTGCGGCCCCCAACACCTACCATTCTATGAACTAACGAACACTACAAATTGTTAAAAAATCACCTGTTTCAAAGTAAAAAGTTATTGACACACGACAAAATGTATGAAACAGCAGTTTTTTATGGTTTAAGGGTTTAACACCATATTAAAATCAGTAGCACCACTCTCGATACTCAGTCTACGACGCACTCCATGTTGCTGAGGATAGAAGACGATGTAAAGATATCATCAGAGAGAGATTGATGGAAGGTGGTGGTCACGACCCTCAGACATGAGGAATACGATTTAAGGAGGAGGAAAATCGGTAGGTGCTGAGATCTTTAATCAAATAATATAATTAAATTTCGAATTACTTACTCATATTTAAACTGACTAAGATAATATGTGATGTGTAGAGGTATACACAAAAATATTATCCTAATGGAACACCAGTAAACACCTGGATTTTATTAGAAAAAAAACCCGCAGAAAGTGCAGTTAGTGTGATATACAGCGGGGTCGACCAGTAACATTTTATGAGCGTGTAATAACTCGATTATAATGGAGAAAAATTAGGTCAAAATCCTAAATTAATTGTGGATAACATTCATTAAACATGCTCTTATAATATCGTAAGCCGTTTTCTGTGTGTAGGATGAATCTCATTTCCATTGCTTTCGTTATTTTCAATATCGAAGAAAAGTTATGATATAAAAACTAACTTATTCGAGTAAATGACTAATATTGAAATAAAATTACTTGAAACACGATAGCTTCTCTCTTGATTTTGGAAAAATCTTTAAATATAGTATCAACGATGTCCAAAAATTTATCTCTTGGAAGGAAGCTGGGGCCATCCTTCTCGAAGTAGTCGAGGAAATCGTACAGCAAGAAATATGTTCCTGAAAATAAATAAATGATAAGTTACTAACACAGAAAATGTGTAAATAGTTAAGCACCAAATTAGAAGATTAAAAAAAGAAATATGGTATGTAAAAATTGCAGAAGTAAGCTTTGATATTTTCAGTAGGTAAATGACTCGAAAGCATCGAGATACAATTCCTATAGAGGCACAATCTCTCAGTGAAAACAGTCAAAAAACGTCCGAGCGTCAGTGTACATACATTGTATCAATTATATACTTCACAATGCCATATTTAGTCTAATTTAGACGTCATGTCGCTTGCATAATGTGTTAACGTTAGTTGTCCGCTATGTCATCGTAGCGAACGGCGTTGTAGTCGGATCGCGGTTACCTTGTAATTAACCAAAAAGTCTGCGCAATTCGTAGCGTGCGCTGAGTTTTGGGCCGGACATTTTTTTGGCACGATTGTGACTCTGTATCTACTTATTGTGTCTCGATGCTCGTAAGTAAATGTTTGTGATGTACACAGACATCGGTAATAACTTTGCTCCATACATAAGAGCAGGTACGCGCTATTATACCAAAACAAACGAGACAATGAAAGGCAAACAAATTCTCAGGCAATTTATCCTTTTGTATGATCTGTACCAGTGCCCAATATAATAAAAGTTGTACACGCGCGCACCATATATTATTTATCCAGTGTGGCGTAATTTTGTGCGTATATCAAAGAACTGCTACCGTAATAGGTTTATTTCATTAAAAATGGATTTGTACTGTACAATATTCCCACTGTAGCCGGGTTTAGTAAGGATCTACGGACTGACAACGTGATAATTACCTACTGTTGTTTTAAGAGTAGGTACAATGTTTTCACGTTGAGGCGCCTAATACTAACGATTCAAGTGCCGCCGCGTTGAGAACAACGCAATTTCTAATTAAAAGTTTTGATGGGCCGTCATATTCAGAGTTTGGGCACACCTTTTGTAATTAATTCAACGTAGCAATGATATAAGCCGTAAAGATACTTCTATAATTTTTTAAAGGTTAAGAATTGTCCTTACGTTTTATATTCAGAGTTAAACAATTTTTATTTCATCTGTAAAGTCGGGAATATTTTTTTAAGTATAGATTATAATAATGTACTTTGTAGTTATAAGATTTGGAACTTGTTATATTTATTGGACACTGCAACAGAGAACTCGACAGGTTTGTTCGTTTCCAATAACTTTGTGCATTTAAAACGCAAAATATCATCATAACTTCGACCAAAATAAAATGAATACAACAAACGTATTTTTTTACGTATTTTTGTATTAGCTCTAATGGAAAAACGGTAATACGTACAAGCGTCAAATTTGGTACCATTATAGTACAGACTCTAAAGTGAAGAAAATAATGGCCAAGAGTCGGTAGCAAGTTTCTGTTCATTACCAAGTAATTACTGGTAATTTCGTTATTGAATTTTTTGGTAGTATGAAACCTCCAGTGCGCGAGCCCGACTCGCACTTGGCTGGCTTATGTTTATTTTTTATTGATAACTATCCACGATGAAGAGCTACTCGACGTTGTCCCCCTAAAACAGTAACAAGCACAGTTTCCGGTTTGTTGGCCCAATCAGGAGTATATCGCGTCAACTTTAGTTCGTTAGAGCTGAACAGTATTAACCGACCGGTTGGTTCAGTAGCTTTTACCTGGTATTGTCTACAAACTACAGTAACAGTTACCGAGTGCCTGTTATCGAACTAAACATTTGCAGAGTGTAAGTTTTAAGCATTCTGTTTCGCTTTCCTCGCCTACCCAGACAGAATATTAAACAACTAAGGAATCGCATTAGGAACCACCATTATTTATTAATCACTTGGATGGACATTTTCTAATGGTAAAATATTAATGACGTCAGAAGGTTTGACCTAATTTGAATTCGTTTGATTTTCTGACCTACATGAAAATTATTTTTTCATCCAGATTGGAACGCACCGTAATTTATTTCGTGTTTACAATTATTTATGCTGTTTCGCACTATCAGGAATATAATTAGTATAACGCAAGTATCTGTATCAAAAAGTCCCTTTCTACGGTCGCTTTTACAAAGCCGTTAGTTCCCTAATAGAGATCTTATAAAGACGTTAAAGAATTTGCCAACCGCCACTTTGAAAGTCAGCCAAAACTGTAAGGAAAGTTAGTTCGGAAATTCATTGATAAATCTTCGCTTCACAACTGCTGTTTCAAATCATTGTTATGGCGTTGTTTGTTGCTGCCACGTTAAAAGCCTACGCTTCGTGCGTCTCAGTGGCACATCTCGCTCGCGCATTTTATAATTTTGGAAGATATGAAATTAAATTAAAATTTTATTGCTAACAAACGTCTTCTTAATTATTGTAATACAGAGTGCCATTACTTATTTATATTTATAGTGGAAGTGTCTGTCGTTCCTAATCTCGACTCTAAAACCTTCCTTCCCCATCGGTTATCGGTTCTTCGAGCGTTGTGGCCTATCCATTGCCACTTCAACTTGCAAATTTTATAATTTATACTGTTTATACTAAATAATTTATTGCATATTATTAAATTCACATAGGTACATATCTTAGGTAGCATGTTTAATATTATCACGAATAATGACCCTAGCTGGGTATAGCAATAAAGTGCAGAGCGGATTGATTTATTCCATAATTGATTTTTCTTTTAAATACGAGTTTAGGCTATAGGTAGTAGTAACATTTTGCTAGCGATATGTCTTTTAGTTTTTTGGCAAATGTATTTCTCTTAATAGCAAAAACCAATAGCATTACTTATTCACATGCTACCGCGCAATTTATTTTATTTTTTATGAAATAACAAAATATCAAATAACAAAAGATATAGCCATATCAGCAAATGATCATCCATAAATTCTCGCAAACACAACGAAGAGCCATTGTGTAAGCCTCGCGATCCACGAGGTCAAGGTGAAGGGCCTACAACGAAGGGAACACGGCTAGAGAAAAGTTCTATATTCATTTCGCAGATTTTTTCCCACTTCTAGTCTTCACAGATCGTATAAAGTACTTTACATTCTATCTAAAACCAACTAAGTACTTGATCAACAAATTTTCGGACAAATTCATACTCAAAAAAATCATGCCAACCCAAGTACACCTAAAAATGGAAAGTTAAAAGTATAACTGCTAATTGATCTTCGAACAATTTGTAAAAAAATCGTGTTCGAATAGGTATCTCCAACACAATTAGTTTTTATTACTGGCAAGTGCTTTTATTAACTAAACAAAATACCAGCGAACACTGCAAAAGAGGTTGGATTGCCCATTGATCATTTAAGGTCTAAAGACAATATATTAAATGTTCAAACCCACTAGGTAGCGTACCCAGAAAGCTGGCGGCATTATCACGCTGAATGGCACATTAACTATGTGCTAGGTGATACGATGTTTATTAAGCACAATTTAAAAAACAGAAATGTAACGAACACTTAAAATAATAACTAAAAACTAAATATTTAAATTACGTAATAAAAACTAAAAACTTAAATTAAAAGACCATTAGTGGAGGGAAAGGTCCTCAGAAAGCTGACGGCTATATAGATAATAATTACCCATGTAGTTGTTATGCTAGGTAAGTAAAGGAAATAAATAATTACAAGGTTAATTAGTCGGGTTTTTATTCTGTTTTATATTATCTTTTCCTTTTCTAGTAATTAAAAGTTAGGTAATATGATAACAGATGTGAAGCGATAGCGATACCCTACAACAAGTTAGATAAATAAACAGGATGAAAACAACGCAAGCTTTGTAGGTATATCCCCCGAGGGAACTCTTATTAGGTACGCTTAATTTCTTACTATACGTTTAAAACAACCGTTACTAGAAAGTAAATAAAGTCTAGAGTTACTTTTAATTTCTTTTTCCCGGAGATGCAGATGTTTTGAAACCAAATCTTGGATACGTTCGTTAGTGCCTAAAAATTATGCTGAGAAAAATAACTGTTTATGAAAAACGGAGAAATAAAAGAAAATTGTACCGGAAATTTACGGATTTATTTTTTCGTAAAGCAATACATATATGGTTACATAATATGAATCGGTTTATGAAATTGATTCACTACATTGCATGATTCACCGAATTAATTGATTTTAAGAAAATTTGTTTAATTAAAAATTATCTGCGAAGAATTCTTTCTATGAATTGCTTTCTGATGAATTGCTCAATGCGTTTTAGACTCGCGGGCCATGAAATAAGTCATAACAAAATTGATAATAATAAAATTAAATAAAACCAAACACTGAGATTAATAGTCGCTAAGTGTAGCTACATTGTTCTTTTCCATATTCCGTACCTACAGTACTTGTGATAAAGACGTGTAGAACATAAATTTTATCTACATAAGTATGCTTGAGTAAAATACAACATGCAGTCGTTAAGTGCCCTTTATAAAATACCTCATAAAATTATAAATTTACTATTGTTATATAAACCACCACAAGTATTCAAATAGCCTTTGCGTGTTTTGGTTTGTTTAATGCAAGTTCATTGCCATTCGTAAATCAAAACATTGTCGTTTACCCTAAAGCTGCAACGTCACGCTATATGCCGTAGGCAGAAATTTGGAACAATTACTTCGCCGTCTCTTATTCGCCAAATATTCCCAATTCTTTAGAAATCTGGAATTATCTTGTGAAATTTTCTAGTCGTTTTTGTAAGTGAGGCTGGCGCCTTGCGAGAGAGAGCTGCGGTGCGTAGCAACAGTATCTATAAAGGGGGGTAGGGTGTCAGGAGACCCTGGGAGCGCCGAGCTACGTGGGCGAGTCTGTAGTACCTAGTAGTAAGGTAAGGCTGCCCACAGAGTGTTATTGTTGTGTCTACATGGGTTTGCGCAGGCGCGCCGCCCGCAGCCGATACTAGGACGAGCTCAGCATAACGACCTGGAGCCCTCGAACTTGTACTGATACGCATTAAAAAAGTCTGCTCACTTGTTAGACTTTCAAAAGTTATCCTAACTTTGTTATCGTGCATTATTGTATAAGTTTAATGCATTTGCCACAGTTAACCAATCTAAGTATTTTTTACGCTCGTTAGTACTCGTATTACTGTTGAAAATTCAACAATATCTAAGTCCCTATAAACAATGTCTGCACGTGATGTTTCGTAGCGTTTTTTATTAAAAAAATATTACAATGTCATGTTAAAAAATTAAAATCGTAAATAAATTGAGACACCTGTCTAGATCTGTGGTAGACGATTGTTTTGTAGAGTTGACTAACAAAACGCAGCATACTAATATGTACGAGTTCGAGTTTTATGTACAATGGGATTAAAATAAGAATAGAATCGGTCTAGCGCCATTTTGTGACGCAAAGACGGCAAACTGCTAAAAAAGAAATGTAAAAAAAATACAAAAAACATCATGCATTTTTTTTTTTTTTTTTTTTTTTTTTTAATATTTCTTTTTTGGCAAATTGTACCAAGGTTTTTTTTTTTTTAAATAAATGTTGGAGACATTTTTGCACATACGATCATCTGACCCCAAACTAAGCAAAGCTTGTGATATGGCTGCCGGAGACTGATATACATACATAGATATTTTTAAATACATACATAGATATTAACACCTTTACTGAAAATTACCGTCTTGACGTCACAAAATGGCGCTAGACCGATCCTTTTCTTATTTTAATCGCATTCTATGCGTAGGTACGAGTTTTTATGTGAAGTTTTTTATTACCTACTGAAAATACCAGTAAGATGCTAAAATTAACTAATTTAGCGCAATAAGAGTATATGACTGCACTCAATAGTAGTAAATTTTATTAGAATTGACATGATTACCATTCCATATTTTAAATATAAAAATGTGAAATTATAATAAAATCCTACCATACTAAGAAGATTACGCCATTCACTATCAGTTAACATAAAATAGTGGTAAAAACTCACCTTCGTCTTGATTGCTACCCAAAAGCACTTCAGTGTTATGAAACTTGCCCTCTTTCATCAATGTGTCAGGGTCTTTCGGTAAAAATACACCATCGACAGTCGGTGCTGAGGGGAATCCCAATATTCCTGTGTATGAATTCCATTGTTGCACTGATATAGTTTTTGCATCGACGCCTCGCATACAGTCCATTACTAAGCTCGGGTCGGCGGGCAGAAGGGTACTGTTACAGTTGCAATCATCCACCAAAACTTTACCAATGTCTTGTGCTCTCTCTCCTGTCATCCAACTCCAAGGAGCGTTGATTGTCCCGGACTGTAATATTCCTCTCTTGAACAATCCCTTCATTTCAGGAGACAACATGTGAAGGCTCACGCTTCCTCCGCCCGCTGACTCTCCAAACAGTGTAATCAACTCGGGGTCTCCACCAAATGCACGAGCGTTATCTTTAATCCAACGAATAGCGAGTTGTTGATCCCAAAGACCCATATTTCCCGGCGCTTCCTCGCTGCCCGGCGAAAAATATTTATTCAAATATAAAAATCCGAACGCTCCAACCCTGTATTGCATGGAAGCCACTATTACATCACTGGAAGAAGCCATTATGTCCGCCTTATATATGTCAAGTGTAGCCGTGCCACTCATGTAGCCTCCGCCGTAAATCCAAACCAATATTGGCACTTTGGGTCTCTCGGTAAGAGGCTTATCTTGATGGTGACGGACTCTCAAGTGCTGAGGGACCCAAATGTTTAGGTACAAACAATCCTCAGAAATGTTCGTGTTTGGATTCCACATTTCTTCACCCTCGAAACCAGGGAAATATTCATATCTTTCCTGATAACAGCTATTTGGCATTGCTGTGGCTTCTAAAACTCCATGCCATGGCTCTATCGGCACCGGCTTGCGGAATCTTAACGGTCCGAGCGGTGGTTTGGCAAAAGGTATTCCAGTAAATATGTGAACCTCGCGACCCATTACTGTTTTAGCATAGCCTCTAACAAGACCACTCTTTGTTTCGACAATGAGTGGATCATTGTGAAAGTTTTTTGGTACAGGGGTGGTTGTCGGAGTAGTTTGAGTTGTGGATGTTGTGGTGTCATGGTGATTCGCCCACGACCGGCCCCACGCTCCACTTACAAAAAAGCACAATAACAGTTTTGTGAAAACAATCTTCCTGTTGTTAATCATTTCGAATTTTGTTACCGACGCTCCTTTTAATAAAATATATTGAAATGTAATCGAAAATAATCCGCCAACTTGATAAGGAATTTGTCGAAACACATTTCTCTCTGAACTCGAAAGCTATACAGTTCTGTTGTACCTGAAACAAGGGAGTGTTTATCGTTACAAATGAAATAGGCTCCAAATACATTGTTTTTCCTAATATTAATCGAAAGGCTCTGTCTGAGTTATATTGTAGGTAATAACACTGCTAAAGCTGTAATACAGTGCTAAAATGTTCTACTGTGTATTTTTTTTTAGCAAAACGGATTCATTTTTACGTTACATGTAGTACAAGCGATAGCATAGCAGTTTTGCAAATTTTTCCTCAGTTCCTAAGTTATGTTGATCACCTAAAAAATTAAGGTACCAAACTAAAATACCATGGGTTTCTATGGTACTATATATATGTACCTGTTCTAACCTATTTTTTTCATCATCATTATCATTATCAGCCTATCATGTTCCCACTGCTGGGACACAGGCCTTCTCTCAGAGAGAGAGAGAGAGAGAGAGAGATATTATGGGCCCTAATCTACTATGCCGGCCCAGTGTATGTTGAATTTCATACGACTTTGATTTTTTGATTTCTTTTAGTTTCAGAAAAAAGTCATCCTTTATATTACCTACTTAGGAAATAAATTTGTTTGGCTAATATTACAAAGCTTTTTAGAAAACAATAACATTTAAAAACTGCCAACAGCACATCGTTAATGTACCTAAATTAATTATCTTGCAAACCCCAGATTAGACAAACAAGTGAGATATGGTATGATGGCGTGACGGGTGGGAACGCATCAGTCTAAAATCTCCGGCTTGATTCATTTGGTCAAAATCGCCTTGTAGATGACCTTTCTGCCCATTTTCGAAGTGAAATTTTATTTTTTTATGCGCGCTGTGCTCTTTATTTTGTGGGTATTGAATGAGACTGAGCCGTCACGCTCGGATATTTAACGCACAATTTATTTGTACGGTAAAAAAATAGTCATAATAACCCATATGTCACACAGGAAACAGAAAATCCAATAAAAAATTATAAAAAAAAATAGAAATGTAGCCAATATGTCAAAATTTAAAGGTAAAGTCTGCTCGAGTCGAATAAGGAAGTGAGAGAGATATAGACCTTGATGAAGTTTGAAGACTACACAGTCTTAAGCACACAGTTATTAATGTGGTCTATTTGTTAGTTCATTGGTGTACACTGGAAGTTTCTGTTTCATCCGCACATTCATAACTAGAAATTCTTAGTGTGCGTGAAAAACGAGTAAGTGTGTCGTACCTCCATACAGTTTTAGCAGTGAAAAATTTGTTGAAACACGGAGACATTATGAACACTGCTCTTACTCTTTACTCGTTCTAAGGCATATCTTCCTTGTTTGTTTGATCTCATGTGCTAACTTACCTATTAACTACGTTGATAATTGTTTTCAGTAATTATGTAAATAGACCGATGAATGTAAACCTCTTGTGACCCATTTGAGGTAACAGCTTGGTTATTTAGCCCAACTTTATTTGTTTTAAACCTGCAACGGGTAATATTCCTCTATTTGTTAGCTATAACGAGGTTTGCTTTGTTTTAAATCAGCTATTCTACTTGAATTTCAAATAATCGCTGCCGTCACGGATTTGTGTTTGGGTATGCTGAAATAGAATGGAACGAACAGTTCCATAAAAAGGAACACTTTTTACTACATAAACGGATTCTTGTGATTAATATCCATTTAAAATTTTGCTCCCGGTATAACTTTCATTTTGGCGGGTATCATACTTTAGGATTAGGTTTCAATTACTTTAACACAAGAACAAATTCTTTACTTATGTGACAACATTAAAATTGTAGTTTTCGTTGTCGCATGCATATTTTTTTAAGAAAGCCATAAATAAATGCTTCGTATGTACGGAAATGTAAATAAATGATACCTTGAAGTGGTACATATAATTATCAATGTACAGAAGTTACTCGTAAGTTACCTAAATAATAATTTGTGAGGGACTCACTTCGCGCATTTGTTATTTAATTATTTATCTGAGACTAGCTGACCCGACAGACGTTGTCCAGTCTTAGAACTGTCAAACGGGCAAAGTTAAAATCGTCGTTAAGTTTCTGAAATTTTCCAATTTTCCATTTCCAAATCCAAGGAATTTTCTTATTTTTTCTTTCCGCAAGAACTTTCTACAGAGTAATAGAATACTTAAAAAAAAGATGAATGAAATCGGTACAGTCGTTCTCAAGTTATGGTGTGACCAAGATAAATAAGGATTGATTTTTACATATATATAGATTGCCAATTGTTTTTTAAATGGGTGATACTAATTAATATTATAAATGCGAGAGTGTGTCTGTTTGTAGGTAGAGAAACAAACAAAGCAATATGTTTGTTTCTTTTTCACGCATAAACAGAAATACGGATTGTCGTGATTTTTTACAGACGCACAGTAACATACTAGCCTACTTTTTATCCTGGAATATATACGATTCCCGTGGGATAATCTACACGGGTGAAACTTCGGGAGGCAGCTAGAAAATAAAAATTAACGCTTGTACTTGGTAAGCGCATCACTTGAGAACGGCACGACCAATTTGTATTTTTTCTAATATTCGTAATAGTCTGAATAAGATTTGAATCGAATGAAAATTTGGAAAAGTTGCTTAAATATTTAGAAAAGTTGCTCAAATATTTAGGGAAAAAATTTAAGTATTTTTTTATAATATGGGATTTTAGCATAAAATAAAGACCATAACTCGCGAAAATGGCCAGGACAACGTCTGTCGGGAAAGCTAGTTTAAAATAAATGAAAGTTAAAAAGGCATATTATGAATAAAAATTATATACCTATAATTTATATATGTGACACGGGAATTGCTCACGTATGATAGCCGGTTACTCCGACCGGTTATAAAGCTAATATTGTCAATAATAAATAAAATAAATATTTTGGGACATTTTTCACACACGGTCATCTGACCCCAAACTAAGCAAAGCTTGCGAAATGGCTGCCAGAGACTCATATACATACATATATAGTTTTAAATACATACTTAAATAGATATTAACAACCAGATATAGAACAAACACAAATGTTCATCACATAAATGTTTGTCCTAGGTGGGAATCGAACGCCCCCAAGCTCAGAAGGTAGGTTCACTACCAACTTGACCAACTTTTTTCTTTATAATATTGTCGAAAAGCTCACGTATTTTTGGATTCGTAAATATAATTCCCATGTTTTATCTAATATTATGATATACCGTAAATGATTAATAGGTACCGCCACGCGATATGCACCTTACCTATCCATTACAAGAAACAAAGAATGGAGGTAGGTACATGGAAATACAGAACATCAACTTCTAACTTCGATATCTTTATTCATTTTTGCAAGCTTTAATTTAACCTGTCCTGTTAGTATGTAAGTGTGGGACAAATTTCGCAACTGAGTTTTAGACCAATTAATATCCTCAAGCGATTGAGCTGAAATTTTGCATACACGTTTAGTTTGAATGACAATGGCATATATTCTGTCATGCTCTCACTAAACTAAACCAATCTGACAGGACTAAAATTATCTGCCTCTCCTTTCATTTTAATATGTGAGAGAAGGATGGCAGCAATTTTAGAGCTGTCAAATTTAGTTTAGTTTAGTTTTGAGTGCGTCAGAATAGATGCCAATGGCGTCGATTCTGTCATACCACTAAACCAAACCAATCTGACAAGACTAAAATCATCTGCCTCGCTTTTCATTTTAATATGTGAGAGAAGGAGGGCAACAATTTTAGAGCTGTCAAATTTAGTTTAGTTTAGAGTACATCAGAATCGATTCCAATGAATGGTTACCTAAATGACGTCATTCAAAATCCAATATACCGTACCCCCAAAGATAGCGGACCAATTATTTTATACACCTCCATGATATGCGTATCAATCAAATAAAAGGGTTTGCAGAGATGAATACAAAAAATGACGTCACATTAAACTCAATATGGCGGGCACACTTTTCTTATCTACCAACATGATATGGGTATCAAAAGAAAGGGTTTTCTGAGAAGAATACGAAATGCTTGTTTAATTAAAAAAAATACAGTATTATAATTCGAATTTTATCGGAAAACCTGAACGAGGTTTTTCAATTTTATTGTGTGAACCGTTAGACTGCAGAATACACTGGCTGAATGGGTTGTTTTGCGATTGTTACAACCTGGGTGTCTTTAAGTGAACCGATTTATTCTACGAAAAAGTGCTTTTGATTTGCATCAGGCGAAGTGGCGGTCAAGCTCAAACCTACTAAGTAGGTATTCAATAAAAAATGGTCACTACTGGTTTGCAAGTAATTTTTTGACAAATTTAAGTTAATAAACTGCACCTACTGTTTTATATAATGTGGACTTCGATGATCTTATCTTATATATATGTTATGCCACCCGGCTTTTCATTGAAAAAAAAAAACAAGCCAAGTGCAAATCGGGTTCGCAAGCTGTGGGTTTGCTCAAACCCGCCCCGGCTTCGCACGTAAATTACACCCGTGCGAAACCGGGGCGGGTCGCGAGTAGTGAGTAATACGATATAGCAATGTAATGTCCTTTGATTATATTTTTTACTGTGTTGCTGTCGTGAAAATGGTAAATCAATCACAATCAAATCGTCTGAGTGTGAGGGATTGGTCGAGATAATAATGCCATCGAGTGAATACACCGTGATAGGGACGGACGGCTCGCCGGTATACTGGGTTACTAGGACTGGTGGTACGAAACCGAAAGAAGGTGCGCATCATTATGAACAACACTCACTACCAAAATCACCATACCTAAATATTTAGCTATACTATAGATTATTTTTTTTCATAATTGAACGAAACTTTTAAAACAGTTGATATTATAACTTTACAAAAGATCTATTTTATACACCATCTAATTTAATACACTCAAAAATAGATTAAAATTAAACACTTTTAACGGATTTTATCGCGTGTATTCTACTGCTTAGGGGTCCGTACCCAAATGGTAAAAACGGGATCCTATTACTAAGCCTACGATGTCTGCCTGTCTGTCTGTTCGTCTGTCTGTCCTTTTGTCTGTCCTACCTATTAACGGCTATATCTTTCAAACCGTAATAGATAGCCAGTTGAAATTTTGACAGAATATGTAATGTTACGGCGGTTTAACTAAGAAATAATAAAAAAGTAAAAAAGTAGAAATGAAACACAAACGTATTTTTTAACGTATTTTTGTATTAGCTCTAATGTAAAAACGGTAATACGTACAAGCGTCAAACTTGGCATGATTTTAGTACACACAGTACACACTCTAAAGTATAACAACAAATAACAAATAATGGCCAAGTGTGAGTCAGTGTCAAATTTTAGTTCATTACCAAGTTAGAACTGGTAATTCCTCACCTGGATGACCTCTTTATCATTTCACCGGATCAAAATGCCATATCTTACTAATTTCGAAGTCGGTTTTTTACATTGATAATTATTGTATTTTGTGATGGTACGGAACCCTCAGTGCGCGAGCCCGACTCGCACTTGCCGGTTTATTTTAGAACTGGTATATGACAAGAATGATACCATACGTAAGCCTATACAAATAAAAATAAAAACGGACAGGTACGAGTCCAAACAAATGCTAGTCCAGGCCTATGTCCAGCAGTGGCCGTCCTATGGCTGAAATTGCTATTTGCTACAAATCTACACCGCTATAAGTAGATTTTTTACAAAAAAAAAGCTACATTATTGATGTATACCAGATACTGGTATACCATGCAAATAAAAAGATATCAAATAAGATATATCCATATCAAAACGGTTTATCGATTCCGTTTCCGATGATTCTTAAGCCAACCACGTGCGTCAATAAAATTATATTTACTACCGACGGCAGAAACCAATAAAATAAATCACCATTTCAATAAAAGAGTGTCGCGTTTCGATACTTGGGAAGGAGCAAACGTAACGTATTATGAGCGTATAACCAATTCCACCCTACATTCAACAGATAGTCGACGGGAGGTTATCATCAATTTACTGCAGGATCGGTCTGCCCTCCGGCTTCGATCCTTTCCCGACCGATTGGGCCCGATCGGGTGATCATTATTTCATCGAGGGCCAGGATCGGTCTCATGGGACACATAACACTACGTTCCGAGTTCACAGGTTAGATACGCGCACAGAAAAAAATAATGGAATTTCTTTCCCTCCATTCGTTGATTTAAATTGTTTTTTACCCGACGGCGCAAGAAGGAAGGTAACACTACCCTGAAATATTTAGTAATTTACGATATAAAGTGATATGAAAGAGCTCTGTATCTACTACGAGTAGGTACAGATACGCAGCGCGTCGTTGTTAGTTTTCAGTTGCCTACTTTTATTTTTATTTTTATATAATATTCTACAAACAAGTGACGGGCCACCTGATGGTAAGTGGTCACCGTCGCCTATGGACACCTACAATACCCGGGACATTAGCGGTGCGTTGCCTACATACGAGGACTCTATTCACTCTTCGCTTGAAGCAATTGAGGTTATATTTTGGAGGAAAAACCAAAGATGGTAAGCCATTCCACAACATACAGGTATCCACAACGTACATCAAATCGAACAGTGCGAGACTTCCACGCATCTACAATATGTGGATGGCTTTTTTGGCGATGGCGGCCGGTTCGATAGTAAAACCGCGATGGAGGGATGAGGTCAAAGATACTATTTATACAATGCAGTTGGGTTATATTTTTTTCATATATTAATAGTTATATTTGTTTTATTTGCTACAAATAGTAACGAGACGACCAGTGTGCTAATAATGGAAAGCACCACGTTTGTCCACTTGTGCAGTATAAATGAATAAGGTATTTTATTTAAACAAGAATATTACACATATTTGGAAAAGAAACAAAAAGAACCCTAAAACTACTTAGAAATAAATATACCCAAGCAAAAAAAAACTAATCTAAAAGCTCTTTGGTAGAAGGTTAAGCTATATTATGTGTATTAAGAGCTGTTGTATTACAAAATCTAGATATTCTCTTCTATCTAGATATTTGGCCATAAAACAAAAATATTATCGCCAAGACAAATATAAAATAACTAAACCATTGAAACGGTTTATTTTATATCAGTAATTTAACAAAATCCACTCTCAAACTTTCTCTCCTAGAGTTTTACGGAAACTGCTTTTGTAAGTTGGAGGTAGGTAATAAGTTGAAAAGATAAGTTGATAAGATAAGTTAATAAGATAGGTTGAGTTTTTCCAACATTTGATACCATTATTGTCAATAAAAATAAAACAGATCAATTTATTACACAAATAAATTTTCCTATAGATCTATTTGATTGAATCAAAACGCCAAAATTTCGTTGCATTTTTTCGTCAAAATATCTGAGGGGTCTCTTAACATACCCCTCTCATCTGTTCTCTAGCTCTCGCCTATTGTTTTTTTATCTGAATATAATAATCATGTAACATTCCTTTACAACCTACTAGTAAAAAACTTGTCAACCTACGTTGTTAGAAAGAAAGCTTAAGCTTCTGTCGTCCCTATACCTCATACTTATACTTTATAATGTGTAATAGATCGGAATCCCCTCTAAAAAATATCAAGAAAAGCGGTAGCCGATAAACTAAAAAATAAATGTGCTAATCGAATATCTAACCGTTTTTGAAGTAGCTTCGTACTTTCCTAGTAAGATAAAATACATTATTTCGTAACTCAGGAAGACTCAAAGAGCAAAGAGGTCAAATCTTGCATGACAAAGCAAATGGCATATTGCAAAGATTTATGGTAATGCGTATTTCATAAATAATTTTAAGGTCCATTGTAACCGTCTCAAAGGATTTCAGATTTAATCCTCCAGAGCCTATTGGCAAATATAATGGCACCGATTTTGTTTTTTAGTATCTTTTTTTCTTTATTTAAGACTAAAAGCTTAAAAAAGCAAAAAGTCTTTACTTAGCCATTAGTCGTAACAAAACAGTAGAAAATCACAAAATAAGTGCTTAAATAAGCTAAACTTCATTAACATAAATGATTTGAAAATAGAATTGTATTTTGCGGAACATCGACTCGAAAGAAGAAGAAGATTAACATAAAAATAGATGAATAAAATTTTGCACATTACCTATTAGCTATGCGCAAAAAAATATTCTTATAGCAAATAGTTACTAAAAAAATAAAACAAAATAATTACTGCCTCAATTAAAAGAACTCTTTACATTTTACGAGTCAACCATAAACACGAAGTAAGAACTACTAAATGCTACTAAAAGGATATATTCAATTATTGAAATAAAAATGTGGGGTCAATTGGTAAATGACGATAAATATCCAGAAAAGTTAAAATAAACTTTACGTGACACTGGTTGCTATCGATTCATGATATACCTAGACTTCTAAAAGGCTTATTATTTCTGAAGTTCAAGGCTACAAACATATTCTAGCAAATGAATAAAGTAGTAAAGAAAACCATTTATAAAGTGTCCTATAACTCTTCCGTGAAATTTTCTTTATTGAAGAATAAGCAAAATACATGCAAACAAACTTTGCAAAAACTCGGATACGTGCCCAGAACCAATAAGTCTGCGTTCCTACAAAATTATTGATCCACTCGATCCTCCAAGTCAGACCCAACTTGATGAACCCAATTTCAAGGCGAATTGCTCCCAAAGTCAAACTGGCTGTATTAATCGCTACGATAAATAAATTCTGACTATGTGGTGAGGGTAGTACTGCATATCAAAGTACGCTTGTTGGGATCAGTTGGGATCCCGGGAGAGATATACTCGCTCTAAATTAACTTAGGGTAACTTTGTATGCAGACTGTCGTCTCGTCTAACGAGGTCCGAGACCCTACGGCGCTACCCCTAGTGTACAAGTTTGCGAAACACTACTGCCTGGCTTGGTAAAGCGGTTCAAAACTTCAAAGTGAATGCAAATTAAATTATGCTTGTAATGATGCATCGAAAGAGTATTATGAACTCAAACAAAATTAATCAACGTTAATAACAATGCGTGTTAAGGCTAAGGTGTTAATTGCGTGAAGTGCCAACTATTTCTACTTCGAAATAAGATTTCAAGATGAAATCAGTTTAATTCTGATCTAAATTGGAGGAGCAACCAGGAGTAACTTGTAGAAGTTTAATTTAATTGTTGGAACAAAAAACACCTTTTTAACGATAAAAAATGAAAGCACTGAATGCTCAACTCATATTTTTCAATGTCTGTTTTTCCCAAGAAAATTCACGTACTTAATTCGGTCTGAGATGTCTTAAGTCTTTGCGACATTTTATTGGCTCTTATACTTACTTCTCTACTTTTTTGCGAGAAATCTGAGAAATATTTTATCACACTAAATATTCTTTTAGCAAGATTTTGTTATAAGGTTTCTTTCCAGCATTCATTTACCCGTCGGCGCGCGGCGTCTTAACAAGGCATGTCAGAATGTTTAAAAAATGCAACACATTTCACTACGTAAAAGAAAAGACCAGTTTTAAATGAACATTTAGACATCGTTTCATGAAACTATTAGAAAATAGATTACGACAAACTTTTTGGCTTTTGCCCTTGGGAATTTATTAGGTATCTACTTTCTTTGATAGGTAACTTTCGACGATTAACGTCAATCTCCGATGAAGAGTAAAAAGAAAACAAGTCGAGTTAGGAGAAAACTTTGCAGATTACTTTATTTTATGTTTCTAAGTTTGTATCCGTTGCTCACATTGATTGAAGCTGTATATACCTACCGATTATGTTTTTTTTCGTTTACAATGTAGCGACAAAAAAACTGCGTATATATAATCACAGACAAAAGGAATAGTCCTTTTGTCTATGGTATAATTAGATAAGATAGCAAGGTTTGAATAGCTGTTGTTACGATAAGACACACCTCGACTGTCGAAAGCTACATAATGGCGGGCAAGAACCCTTAATCTTCAAGGTTGACTTATCATCAGTACATTGCAAGTCGCCGTCGCTTATGTTCTGTGTCGCTGCCTCTCAGTCGGGAAAATAGAAGGGAGAGGGTGCGGGAGGCGAGCAAGAGGTCGGCGCGCGCCGCTCGATAAATCGATGTCGGTAGTAATACAATGCTATGCGGCTGCCGGCCTTGAAGCTTGCAGCCTGCAAGACACACCCCCGTCTTGCCAAGTTCATTGCCAACACTTCTTAACATCCTTCAAGCAAAATATGACAGGTGACCCAATTCAATCGACACGTGACTACACGACCCACAGATATACACAACCAGATCGGCAATATATTTTAGTGAAAGAGACAACTTGATATGGCTCAGCACAAGTACGAAAAGGACATAAATAGAATTTGTTGTCCTTATCGGCGTGACCTGTTTTTGGTACCTCAAGTGTCAAAATCTGTAATAATCAGTGACAAACAAAACGGGTCTGAATTATATTTATTGCCTTTTTTTGGTGATTTAATGTGATAAATGCGTGTTTCCTCTGAGAAATAATTGTAAAAGATATTTTACAATGGTTGGTTGTAGCATTTTGGGCTGCAAGAAGCGCAGTGAGCGAAAATACGATGATGAGCGAGAGGCACTGAGCTAGCCACGCTCATTGAAAATCTATAGGTAGTAGATCTGTGACACGACCACATGAGAACGTACTCGTGAAGCAGCCGCCCACGCTCGCTTCGCCTGATATGTAGACGTAACCGCCGACTTTTTGGAGTCATTAGCAGTAATTTTCATGGGCTTTTATATAACTAGTTTATTATGTGCTAAATTAACGTTGGAACGGTTGATAATTAACGTTTGTTAAATCAAACTAACTTTCCGTGTAAGAAATATTTCTAGGTTAGTTTTGTTGTTTAATCTTTTTAACTTTTAGACTTACATAATTAACTTAGCCACATTTTTTTATTTCTAGTGTTTTATGTAGGTTAAGTGAGTTTCTTTGCGTGATAAAATCCGGAACGTGGATATTCGCCAAAGAACCAGAGTCACCGACATAGCTATTAAAATATGCAAGTTAAAGTGGCAATGGGCAGGCTACAACGTTTGAAGAACCGATAACCGATGGGAAAGAAAGTTTCTTGAGTGGAGATCACGTACCGGAAGACGCAGCGCAGGTAGGCCTCTCACCAGATGGACCGACGACATTGTGAGAGTCGCGGGCATCCAGTGGATGTAAAAGGCAGGCTATCGTTCAGTGTGGAGGTTAAAGGTAGGCCTATGTTCAGCAGTGGACGTCTTCTGGCTGACGATGATGAAATATTTTATTAATTAATTTTATCTATCGAATTATATAAAAATTTATCCCTATTTACCTTGGTTATGCCATGACTTGAGACTGACTTTACCGAGTTCATTCACTTTTTTTAAAGTTTTCTAATACTTTGCAGAAGGTTCTTATGGAAAGAAAAATTAAGAAAATGGCGCAGAAAAATGGAAAATTTCAGAAAACTTAACAACGATTTTAACTTCGCGCGTTTGCATTCTAAGACAGGACAACGTCCGTCGGTCAGCTATTAAAATATAATTAAAGCGTCCCTATGTCACGAACAAAGTTAAGATAAAAGCATAAAAAATGTGAGGTCTGTTGGTAATAGTATCTCGTTTATGTGTGTAATTGACAGTTCGTAGACGGAACAAACTGCTGAGCCGAGAATACTATCTAGGTACATTGTTTTCGAAGACAAACCCCTAGACGAAACTGTCAAATGCATTAGAGGCGTAGGCGTGACTAATATAGCATGAAGAAATATAATATACACTATTAGGTATTAGGTCTATTCCATGTACAGTAGTCACATTTTAGTATCATCTAGTCACATATTATAGATTTATTTAATTTTTCAATAATTGAACCTACATCCATATTTTTTTAATGACGATTATAGTGAGGCCTCAGTAAGGTACATAAAAAAACAAGATGGCGGATTGGTGTCACTGCACGAACTTTGAGTTTGGTTGATACTGTGACAACTGTGATTTAGGTTATTATCACAGAAAAGAGAAGTAAACAATTTTTTTTCTTTTCTGGGATTATTATATTCTACTCATGATAACTGACTTAGGATCTAATTCTGTGTACGTGCAGTAAAAAATCACACAAAATAGATAACAATTGTCAAAAGTTTCCAAAAAATAATGATCCATCTAATTATAACTTATAAACAGAAGTCTAATTTCAAAGTTTTTAATTTAAAAAATTTACAACTTTCATCCTCCTTTTAACCACTTTAGAGGATGCATTTTCAAAAATCCTTTGTTTAGTAAGCACTCGTCTTCAATACAAGGACCACTTTGTTGGAAATTTCAAGGTTCTAGATCCAGTGGTTTAGGCTGTGCGTTGTCAATCAGCGAATGAATTTAAGATCTGCACAACATGTCAGCGAGTCTATTTTGGTTGTGCTCGTCTAATTAAAGCCATCGATGGCCCAGTTCGAAACAATCGATTTAAGCTCTATATAAATGCGGAGGGCTTTGAAGCTGCTTTGATTTGAAAATAATTTTATGCAAAATTAAACCCGATAAATATTAATGATGGATCACATATTTTTGAACTAAACTAAGTCTGTTAATTTTCAACTTAAAAAAAATAATAAAAAATAATTACATAAATAAATTTAATATAAGTAAATACTGAATAAAATAAAATAAAAATTACCTATAACATTAACATAACATTTTACATACTCACTAAGTGACATTTTGGACTTAAAAAATATTTAAAATTTGTAAATGAGCTCTGGCCGATGAGCGCAGCCTTAACTCACTATTTTAACCACTTTATAAATAAATAATTTGATTTAATCTCTTACAGGAATCATTTATATTATCGAAATAAACAGTAGCTTTCGCTGAGTACCACATTTTATCCAATTCCATTGAACTTGTTGCTAAGTTCAGTGTCAAACATTAATTGAGGTAGCGTTCCGATCTTGGCGACCACGACCGACCGATTCATACTGAGCAGTGGGTCGTGGTCGCCAAGATAGAATAGCTACCTTTGGATACAAATTTTTGCATTCAGTGGGATCATGACACAAAAGTTCGTGATTATAAAATGGAGAGAAATTGGTAGTGGACTTATTCGTAATGACCAGAAACTGTTTTCGTTAGTTACCTCATGTTTATCTATGAGAAATAGTGAATAATTAACTATTTTCAACAAGTGATCAGTCTTTAAGTGAATTTTAGTTCACCAAAAACTACAATAAAAAAACACAATTAACAATTTTAAAAAAACTTATGTAAAATGAGATAAGTTTAAGCGATTTTTTTTGTAAACAAGTTGCACCTTATTAGGCATTATAATTAATATTTAGAGTCATTTGACCAAAGAGGCCGCTTCCCCGATAAAAGCCGGCTACCGTCTTTGCGACGAGAATACAACAACATACTTCGTTTAGATAGTTAGTATTATAGATGGTTTAAATAATAACGACACTCACCCGAAAAATTTACGAGGCTGTAGGTTATATACTTTCATATTTTACTCCAATTGTAAAAAAAAAAGTGTTTTTCATCCCCCATCTCGGAAAGGGTATTTTTTTTTCCGATATCTGAGTGTAAGAGCCGTTTTTATCCGCTAGAGGATAAAGTAAATTTAATTTAGAACGTCGTGTGCACTAAGTTTGGGCAAAAAATCATTAAACATATTTAATTCTACCTCTATGGTGCCGAATTCATCATAGTTACAACCTTTTTTAATTTGTTAAATTCTCAGACTTTTTGCTGTCCTTTTTTTAATTTGCTTTGCGCGCGCCATTTTCTTTTCACGTCATATTGTTAAAATCTTAGGTTAAAAACAAGAAACTTGAAAACAAGTGAATAACCTAAAATGAATGATTGATAAAAATTCATAAAATGAACGACAAGGAAATTTATTTGACGCTAACATAATTGACTGTTACTAATAAACTGTTAATAATGCGCGTCATTTCCTCGCTGAGGTGGGATGAAAAGTTACGTGTTGCACTCGAGTGCAAAGATTTTTCACCTCGTGCTCTTCTGATTCCGTCGCTAACGCTCAGGATTAAATTTTTTGAATTTTTGAACTTTAGAATCCTTCGCAAGCTCGGTCATCAAAATTGAGCACGCGGTTAAAAAGCAACTTTGCACTCTTGTATAACAAATAACTATGTCGATGTTACTAAGTAACGAGCCCATAGAATCTAATAAATACTTGACCAACTAAAAACAAAAAAGTTATTATCACAGCTGTGTAGGTAATTTTATTTCATTTTTGCAACATTTTACGTCAAGGTGGTTTGCTTTGACGTAGCCGCTGCACTGCAAGCAACATAAACGAAGGCAGTGTTGACGTCAAGCACCGGTTATTGTGAAAATAATCAAATTTGCATTTAGATCAGACGTTTTTAGCTAAAACGTCCTTCGATGGCTTGCTTAGAAATAGCCACAAGGCCGGTTAGGCGCCACGAGGCCGGCATGTCATTTATAATTCAACTTATAATATTTCTCCTTGCAGCTCATTCTTATAAATAAGTAATGAGTAGGTTCAATTAATTATCCCTCACGCAGAAACGTTAGGAAATAGGACTCGTAATTGGAACAAAGGGTCCGGAACAAAATGTCACAATTAGCTACGAAGGGGCCGTCAACCACTGAATTTGTACTTTACATTTTATTCCTATTTCCTTAGTGAATAAATTAGGATACATACATACATACATACCTATATGTAGCATCTCATTAAACTAGCCAAATCATACAGCATCATCTAACATCAGTCCAAATTTAAAGATAGCAAAATTACATAAAAACTTTCTAAAAGGGGAAGTGCCTTTATTACTTAAACAAAACACAAGTTAACTTGCAGTAGAATACTTAGCATATTAAACGTAGTTACTATACATAAATCAAATATTAATAAAAAAAACTAGTCCTTAAAGTTTTTCAGCGTCTGCCATATTGAATTTAGTGTAACGTCATTTTATTTTTTGTGTTCTTCTCAGCAAACCCTTTCAATAAATACCCATATCATATATGGGAGAGCATAAAATATTACTGATCCGTCATTTTTGGGAGTCCACCATATTGGATTTAGAATGACGTCATGACGTCATGCATGGTTAACTGAGTGCAGTTAACCATGCATTGTCATCCAAACTAAACGTGCATGCAATATTTCAGCTCAATCGGTTGGGGATAACTGTTTTAAAATTCAGATGCAAGAGTTGACCCATATTGACAAGGCAAATTAAATAAATGCATGTGAAAACAGTTGGATTGCCCATAGACCGTTGAAAATCTAGACACACTCAAAAGCTCACCATCAGATGACAGCGTATAGCTTGGTGGCGGCATTATGTTTAACCAAAGATATTGTATATTTATACCCTAACCCCCTTATTAATAAACGTGGAGTAGCCTTGGAATAGTTACTCCGTCTTTTGTCTTTTTCGATCGAGTTCAAATTTTGAAAGAGAGAAGAAGACAAAACACTGCGTAACTATTCCAAGACTACTCCACGTTTATTAATAAGGGGGTAGGTGTTTTTAACATCTACTTCGTTTTGACAAAGGTTAACGTACTGACTTTGTCAAAAAATAGTTTTTAGTATTTTTATTTGAAAGGTGCTACTTATATAAATCCATTCATCAATCCAACAGTCCATTTACATAAGTGCTTTTAAAGTGTTTACAATATTTAATAAGTAGTTTAAAAACTTTTAAAAACATTTTGGGGCTGAGCTTTTAGCATGGTAAAATAAATTTATGGTTGAAGACAAATTGTTAATGTAATCGTAAAATTATATTATATAATATAGGTTGCTTAGGAAACTTTTAATGCTAAGTATAAACTAAGAACTACCTATCTATAAATATATAATACCTACATAAAAGTAAAATAAAACTCACTGAATGACTAACGCAAAAATTTGGCATGATTTCGAATGAATTTGAAATGTTTTTCCAAGATTCCTTATAGGGACAACCGAGATAGACATCCGCTAAGATTTTTTTTTTACAAAAGTGATGAATAAGGTGGTCGAAAGAGACAAATTAACGGGATGAAAGGTTATCTAAAAATCTACACGTACGTAGTCACGCGCAACAGCTAGTATATACATATTACCTATATAGATAGATATTTTTGTACACTTACAACTACTTACTTAGTTTCAGTAGCTTATAATGACATCACATGTTACATGAGAAGTGAGGAGAATGGTGATCATTAAAAAATTCAATTGACTTGACGGGAAGTTCTATAAACGGGTTTAGCTCCTAATTTCTCGCCATTTGAAATGGAATATTTTCTTACTTATATGAATATTTTTACTCTATAGCCTGTTTGACAAAAAAAAAACATCATTCATCATTCCTATAAGGGTTTTTTCCTTTTGAGGTACGGAACCCTAAAAAGGATTTGTGTAATATATTTGAGTAAAAACCTACGTCAGTTTCCATAATAAAACAATAACAACAATGATCAGAACACACAAATAACAATAATCATAAATGCAGTACATTTATCTTCCTTTTGCTCAGCGTGTGGAGGTCTATAGGTAGTAGGTAGGTAATAATTTTCTATGTAGGTACTTTACCCACTGTACAATCAGAATAATGCAACTTTGCAAAACCTTGTATAACTTCCTATATTATTATTAACCGTCAACGATAATCAACGATAATCAACGTCAACAGTAGTCAACGATAACCGAAAAAACAACGACCACTCTGGCTGGACAGTCGAAAATACACAATCTAGAACGAAGTTGGATTAAAATGCTACGGCTCATGACCCATTCATGACAGGCATAGAGCTGCCCACAGAGCTGCCATCAATTGTATCTACAGCGGGAAGTATGCTGACGCAGCGTCATGGTTTTACCACTACAACATCACTAAACATCAGGTAAAACGGCCGTAGCTAGAATATATGCTGGATAGGCAGTGTATCGCGGTTTTACTCGCTATGCTACAGCATTAAGTTGTTCTAGTCAACGGACACTGCTGAACACAATATTTGAACTTGATCTCCCTCGTTCGTTTTACCTGAGAACATCTACCTACGTCGAATAACTGTTTACTACGGAAGTACAGTACAGTTTCTTCCGTAGTAAAGTTGTTCCATAATGATGGGTACTATGGACCCCCTTCGGCTTAGTACACCCTTTCGCGTAACCCAGTATACCTATACATGTTCAAAATAAAAATCTCACTCAAATATAAGTTAGATGCACTTCTGCTACTCCAAAAAGTTCGCTGTACAAAGTTCAAACATTATGTAGAGCGGAGATACGAGTCTAGCCATCGAAAACCAAGCCACACGCAAATAAGCTGGCCAGCACTCCAGCCTCATGAATCCAGTAAATCACACTTAAGCCCCCTTCGCCGCGCACACCCCTTCGTTCGTGGACCGAATTCATATCGCATTTTGCTGAAATAAACTGGTCCAAGTGCGAGTCGTGCCCGCGCACTGAGGGTTCCGTACCATCACAAAATACAATGATTATCAATTTAAAAAACTGACATCAAAATTAGTAAAATATGCAATTACGGTTATTGATTCATTTCACCCAAGTGTAAGAAATGAAAAGGTCGTCCAAGTAACCGAATACGTTGCTTAACTCGGTAATGAACAGTAATTTGTCACCGACTCGTACTTGGCCATTATTTATTGTTTGTTGTTACTTTAGAGTGTGTACTATAAAATGCCAAGTTTGACGCTTGTACGAATTACTGTTTATAAATTAGAGCAAATACAAAACTACGTTAAATAAATACGTTTGCTGTATGGGGACCAACCTTTCATTAATATTTTTGTCTTTTTTATAATTTTTTAGTTAATACGCCAAAACATTACGTATTCGGTGAAATTTTTCACTGACTATCTATTACGATTCCAAAGATACAGCCGTTTAAAGGTAGGATGGACTGACGAACGGACGGACAGACAGACAGCTTAGTAATAGGGTCCCGTTTTTACCCTTTCGGTACGGAACCCTAAAAATATATATGTCAAAAATAACGTGAAAAATATGTCAACGACCTCGTGCAGCCGTGATGGATGACTATTAAATAGAACACACTCTCCACAGTTCGAGGAACGAGGTTTTTATTTAAGATCGCAGAACTCATCGGACTCTTCTTACTTGGATTCAGAGAAGGGATGATTATTTACGATTTTTGCTGAAGCTTGGTCTAGAAATTATACTCATTATTTGAACTGAAAATCACTATTCCTTCACACAAGACTGAGCATAATACATACTAATATTATCTAATAAAACCATTGTAAATAAACAGTTATTAGTGAGGTTTATCTATTATATAAACTTATCCTTATTGTGCAGCCGTATTCTGAACCCAATCAAAAAGTTTCCATTCAAGATATTATTATGAATACATTCTCAGTCTCCGTCACCTTGAATGAACATGACGGAAACGGAGAATGTGCATAGATCTTGAATATAAACTTTTCGATTGGGTTCAGAATACGACAGCATCTAATAGATATTGACAGACTTGTGATGTAGAAAGTTGCAGAAACAATAATAATATTACATTTTTCATAATCGAACGTCACAGACAACTTGATAATTTTAGCTATTTTCGAATTGAATATAAATAACAAAGATAATCAAAACTATGGATTGCAGCGCTCAAGTTTTTTTTATGGCAAAGGTCTCCCCCATCTGAAGAATTACAGAACCAAAAGTAAAAACATATTGCGAACCAACTGAACAAACCAGAAGTTGTCCATAATAGATCACTTTTAGCGATAAGACCGCCATTGGGCCTTTTTTTATGTATTCTTTTTGTGATGTCCTTTCTGTGGTATTAATAAAATGTTATTGCATTGAGTTGTACTGTGTTGTATTGTAATCTGTTGTTGTTATTTGTAAATCAAAGATCAACACTAAGCATTATGTACTTAATATGGATGTAAATCTGGAATAAACTATTTTCATTTAATTTTATTTCATTTCATTATTAAGGTACTTCTACAACAAGTTAGATCAAAATCGGACGTTTTCAAGTATATTATGTACTTATATAAGACTACCGTCAATAGTAAAGGTAGCATTCCGATCTTGACGACCGCGACCGGCGACCGGCAATCGACGACCGCGACCGGCGGCAGCAACTGCCTCACGTGACCCACTGCTCAGCGACGTGTGAGTCGCGACCGGCGGCAGCAACGCGATCGCCAAGATGAGAAGCAGTTTTCTCTCATCTTTCAGTTCATTCATCTCGAGCTCCAAGTTTTAATTGGCAGTTACACTTGCAGAACTTAATAGGGTATTTGACACTGGTGGAAATAAAATATGAAACCTAGCTATATTGAAAGGTTTTATATTAAGAGATTTTTTCAATATTTTATCAATAATAATAATCACTCCTAAATTTAATTATTTAGATTTTAAAATCACGATTTTTTATCTATGTGTCACGTGACTCGAAAATCCAATCACAGTGCGTGACGTCAACATGGTGATGACAGCACAACCAAAACAAAACAAAGCAAACAGATCGAAATCAAATTCATTTTCTGTAAAAGTTTACTAAATTTATTAATATTAAACGAGTTAATTATGGTGATACTCACTTCAAAATGATTTTCACAAACATAAATCGACGAAGTTGTTGATATTTGAGAAGCATTCTATCTTCCTTCAAGTCACAACCAATTTCTTCGTATTTCAGCTTTAGACGGTACAATTATGAATAATTTCGCAAGTATTGCATTCGAAACATTAGGACACTGAGGCACTACACACCAATGATAAGTTTTACGATCCATTTTCAACTAAATAATTTTACAAATAAATAACAACAACGGCAGCATTTCACGGCCGGCTGTGACAGATGTTTGTTTATTTACATGGGCAGCATAGAGTAATATAATGGGTAGATTCCGTTCGAAAGATGCGTTCGGGGCACACAGAGTGAGATTTGAAAATGAATGACAGATGAACATCAGTGTATTTTTAACCATCGAATTCACTATTGTTCAATTGCAACTGAAGTGTACGCTCAAATACTCGTAACAGCCAAGTTGTGTCACGGTTGTTTTTCACACTGACGATGACGTTGTAAACGGCGATGCTTTATTCTATCGCATGCCTTGAACGCAACTCTGTAGTTAAGTATATTGACGTCACAACGTCGATTTGGCGCGTTTTGATGCGTCATTTAAAAATTGAAATTAAAAGAGCTAATAATTATTCAATAAATGAACTAATGGAGGTATAAGATTTTTTTTGTGTGAATATGCACCATATTCTTTAAATTTAAGGCCATTGCAAAATTTTGTCAATATCCCTATTATATTGACTCTGAACTTTCGTTGCTCGAGTCAGCTCTGTGAAAAAGGTTCTCAAGGATTTTTAACACAACTTCCCCAAAGAAATGTATCTTTCTTTGTTGAAGGTACGACGCGTTCACTGTTAAAGGCAATGCAATGAGTTTTTAAACAAAGAAGAAAGTAAGTAAATGTTACCCACTGAGGCGATTTAATAAATTTAAAGCAAACATTCCTTCACGCCGAATGAATAATAACCATCCCCTTTAGCCTCACTATGGCGACCGGTAAATTTCCGTTTCCACTTCTTGGTACCATAAAAATCTAATAAAAACTAAAGCCGGTAAGTGTCTAGGTATAATAACAGTTACCCTTATTCCTAACGTTGCCTTGTTCATGGCCTTACTCCAGTTATTGCATGCGGCTATGCAAATATTTCAAGGAAATGCGTGTGAGTACGTACTAAGTTTTGCTTTGAAACTATTTCAAATTAAAATAAAACTTTGACTAATGGTACATTCCACGGATGGTAGGACGCTTTTGCTGAATCCACCTTTTAAAGTATCGTATCTTTGCCAGCTGCAAGCAGTAGTGTGCTAACTTTACTGTTCAATTCAATTTCTTTTTCGTGGCTTCGTGCGGTATTGCCACAACTTGCCAATGTCTTGTTTAGAGTCGAGTAGGCAAATATTCTGGAGATTGGCCGGTTTATTGGTGGCGGGATCTCAATTTGTGTAGATGATCGGTGAAGTCTTGGGTCTTGGAGATCTTCTGATAGTGATTTAATCTTGATGACTGTCACCCGCTTAAAAGGAGAAACACATGACAACACAACATAAATAAACATAAAATTAGTTATATATTGAATACAAATATTAATATATAGGAGAATACACCACACCTATTAGAGTCTAATATTATTAAATAAATTTAGTAAATTTACTATAACTGTTCCAGATTGAAAGCAATGAATACAACGAGATATTTTGACACCTAATATGTCAGGGTAACGACTGCAATGTAGAGCTGGGAAAAGTTTTTAAAATTCTGGATGGCATTGTAACTATATGGGCAAACGTAGCGCTTATCATTTAGCGAGCGTCTTGTCACTCAATTATATACAGGGATAAAAAAATAAAAAGGTAAAAAAATATATAATAAAATAAGCAAAAAATAAAAAAAACGCTTACAAACCACGCGCAAAAATTGCAGACAGCTTCCTAACACCATACTTAATAACTTTTGTTCCATGACTTTTCCCAGAACTTTTAATAAAATACATTTTATTTCTGGTAAAAGCCTACACAAAGTACAGCAAGGCCGTGGATAATTTATAATAATCAGGTGATAAATATATTATATTATAACCACTAACAAAAAAATAAAAAAAAACAAAAAATAAAAAACTAGTAAGTCATAAGAAATAAAATGTCACTAAAATATATAAATAATATGACTTCAACAAAATAAGTAAATACAAAAAAATCTGTTCAATATAATAAATTCACCAAAAAATATTATAAAAATGTTTTTGCTTTGTATTTTAGGTATACGTGTAAAGGTGGCTTCTAAACATTCTGAAAACCTTCCTTCTTATTTCCAGTCGCATAAGTTATTGCAATTTGGAGTCCTAATATAAATATTTTGGGTTTTGTCTTAGAATAACTACTCAGAGAAGGTAGGTTTCCAAACAACGCCTTCTCAAAACGTAAGCTACAAATTCGCTTTGTAGCTTCCGTTTCGATTGGTATTTTAACCGATTCAAGCAAGAAAATTAATGGATTACCTGTGGAATGTCACACCATAACTCTTATGCTGCTTTTCTGATTTGTTGTGGTACGATTTCACCGCGCAATTTGTCATAGTAAAAATTTTATATTTTTTTGGTGTCATATAATATGTCACCATTTGAATGGCTTAAATTTTGCGAATGTACTTGGTTTCTATTGTTTAGTTATTCTAAGGGTTTTGTATAAAAAAAAGATCAACATGGAACAAAACTTGCTAAATATAATGTAGAAAATCTATCTGGGTTTTTGGTACATTAAAAATTACCCTGTATAAAAAATACAATACAACAACACTTTACTGCCATCACAGAAATAATACATTAAATAGAGGCACAAAAGTACCCCCTTGACTTAAAAATACCCACTTGATTACAAAATTGGCTACATTCCTTAGCTACATTGTAATTAGATTCTCAATGGGAACTCGTAATTAGAGAGTAATAAATTGCCCGATTAGTGGAGTGGAGAAGGCTTACATGACGTGATTAGCATTTTAATAAAATGCTTTTGGAGGCGCTAGTAAAATACGTGATTTTAAGGTGGCAACTAACATTTTCACACAAGTTTGACCCGCAAAAATTTGAAAAGTATACCATATCTGTATATTCGTTATATATAATCAAGGACATAAATTCGCATTTTTTTAAAATTTTCTAAAAAAAAACTACTGTCAGATAAAACTTATTAATTGTACAATACACGAGTAAATCATTTATACACATTTAAAACCGCATGCACAATAGGTGTTTAAGTAATAATAGTAACTTTATAGTATGTTTTGCCTAGTAGGCGTAAAATCCTCTAGATTTGTAAGCCAACATTTAAAATTAAGGAAGATAATGGCGTCGATTCTGTTATCAACTCTGACACCAATCTGACAGGACTAAAATTATCTGCCTCATTTTAATATGTGAGAATGACAACAATTTTAGAGCTGTCAAGTTTAGTTTAGATAATGGTACAACAGATTTGACACCAATATAAGCATTTGTTACTAGACAGAGAGCGCTCTATACTTACAAATTACGTCACTTGACTCAAACTCTATACCGATTAAAAATCACATCCCAATCCGACCAAAAAGTTTAAACGCTTATGTTTTAGAATTTTACTAGCGGATCCAAATAATTTCTTCACCATACGTATTCATCATCATCATCATCGTCAGGCAGAAGACATCCTGAACATAGGACTCCCCCTTTAACCCTTACACTGAACAAACCAAACCAAATTTTTGAAGTAAAAAATGTAAAATTAAAAAAATATAATTCTTATCAATGTAACTGTCTGTAACAGTTAAGGTTTGAAAAATTTATTTTGCTCATTGAACTTATATTAAAGGCATTTCAAAATTACTGACATATTTCAATATTTCAACAAAAATAAAGAACAATTTTTCATCTAAAAAAATCCTCCCTTGTTTCTAAGACGTTTAGGCCATTTTATCTCTTTCTACGTTGAGCATTTGCACAGTATCAAAGGTTCAAATGTCAAGAAATATTAAGGAAAATTTTGAAAACGTTCTCAAAGCATTATGAAAAGTGAATTATTATTATTGAATTAAAAGTATGAACAGAGAGTAGTACATACTTATTGGAGATAATTCCAGTAGCAAAAATTTCGTAGATTTACTACACTGACTCGCGGATTTACCTGCGACATTCCAGTTTTTCCTTCATATTCTGGGATAAAACGAAGCGTATGTCAATTATCATGATGCACACTACTTCTTTACCAAATGTAATATAAATCAGCCGTTTAGTCGTAATGTAACAACAGGTAAAGGAATGGATTTAGTTTAGAGTTCCAGAAAACTCCTGAATTACATGAAATTGCGTACATTTTCCTACATTTCGTAGGGTGTGAAAGCAATTGAAGTGAAACTGTATATCAGGGTTGGTCTTATGTAAGTACTTAATTATAGGCATGATGACAATTTTTTTTTATTACCTCATAGAAAAGCTGATCATAAATAGAGCCCATCAACGAAAACAAAATTAAAATTAGTTCAAAAATAAATAAGATATAAGCAGATATAAGAATTTAAATTTCATGCTAGACAGAGAGCGCACTATACTGAACCGTGACGTCACGGCTCAGGAGTGCCATACAAATGCTATACTAACACACGTTTTGTGAGAAAGGGATAGAGCATCCCCTCCCTATCCCCTACAACTTTAAACGCTCATATCTCAGAGATTTATCAGCCAATTTAAATTATTTTTTCAGTATGTGTAATGTATTTAGTTATATTCGTCGCTAAGCCGGTTATTTGTAATAAATTAAACATGAGGACAGTACAATGACCTCTATTTGGCTTAGTAACTACCACTGTTTCGTCTAACCCTGTAGATAGAGCTGTACTTATTTTATGGGAGCTGTTTAAAGAAAATGTTTATAAAAAGTTAAGCTAAATTTTTAAAGTCAATTTAGTGACTTCAAAGTTGAAGTTACCGGTAGTTTCAAGAAAAAAAAACTTATAGGACTTAAAACAAGCTATAACTTATTTTTAAAAAAAATTCACTCTTTGACAGTTTAATTCTTGCAGAATGTAACAGCATGAAAATATTTAATTAAATTTTTTCTAAACTCTACATATTACCAACGTGTGCCATTGCATGGAAGCGTCTATGCGTCAGACCAAACAGTCAGACAGACCGCTTTATTAATCTCATTAATTGTCTAATTCTTAGAACGTACCTATACCTATACCTAATATATTTGTAATAGGTAGGTACCTATTACAAATATATTTATTCCCAAAGACTTACTAATCATTTGTTTTACCTTCTTGTTACACTAAATATATATAAATATATGTATTTTTATAAATAATAGGCTTGCCTTTGACCACCATCACGCCTGATGTTAAGCGATGATGCGTTCTACGTTGGAGCACGCTTGCCTAGAAGAAACCGGTTCACTCGTGATTTGAAGACATCCAGTTTGTAACCATCGTATTTAAAAAGAAACAATTACATTTAGGGAGTCTTGTAGGTAGCTCGTAACAGCTGCACTAGGTGAAACCTGTATTACAGCTGCTAAAAAGCTACTGTATGGTACACATTATTACCTAGCTACCTATTTTATAGCTAACAATAAAATTATGGTATTCTATACAAAGCTATTTAATTTCTTTAATCACATAGAGATTAATTAAAATATGGTTATGCATTACTTGAGAACAACTTTACTTTGACCTTCAAAGTGACATCAAGTTTAACCTCATGGGGTCAGTTTAGGGTCGTGATCTTTCAAAGCGAAGACACGCAAAGACTTTTGTAACTAATTTAACGTCTTTTTGTGTTTTTTATTTGTGTAGGCCTGCCCGAACTAATAATCGGCGCTTTGTATGGAACACCACCAACGATCTATAATAGGGATGGCCTTAAAGTGGCCGAAAAATTCTGATCTTAAGGTTAAGTACCGACAGTAAAGCCTATGTCTGTCAAAATTTAACAACACTTAAATTTAAACACCGTAACTGACCTTTTTTCAAAGACAAACTTTAAACACGTTGACTCAATTAACTGTTGGCTTAGTTAACCTTCAAGTTGTAATGGATATAGGCATAAATACTTAGCCTACTTAGCCTCACAAAAAATACAAAATGAACTAAAATAATCGAAGTGAAAATTGGTTTGACTATGCTATGCATTTGGTTTTCGTACCAAATATGTCATCATCATCATCATCATCATCAGTCAGACGACGTCCACTGCTGAACATAGGCCTCCCCCTTTAACCTCCACACTGAACGACAGCCTACCTTTTGCATCCACTGGATGGCGACTCTCACAATATCGTCGGTCCATCTAGTGGGAGGCCTACCTACGCTGCGTCTTCCGGTTCGTGGTCTCCACTCCAGAACCTTTCTTCCCCATCGGTTATCGGTTACCAAATATGTAAGTATTTATTATTCCGCCCCGGGGTTTCACTAGTTTGTGTCAATCTCTAAGGTAACGTACTTTTTTTCGGGACATAAAAATCCTATGTCTCTCTCCAGTCTATGCTCATGCAGCAAATCACATCAATCCATTGCTATGTCGCTGCGTGAAAGAGTAACAAACAAACACACTTACAAATTTATAATTATCGTAGCTAAGTAGGTAAGCTCAGATCAGGAAAACAAGGAAGATATGCCTTAATGCAATTATTTTTCGTGTTTAAATGTATCTATGTTTTATACGCTTTATTCCTAAACCGCTAAATTATTTAACGCAAAAACTGTAAGTATAGCTCACTTACTAATTTTTCACATGTTTTTCAGACACGCTATGAAAATAGCAGGGATAAAAATTAACCAACTAATAATACAAATGCAAAAAAAATGGGCGAAAAGGTTTTCTGCATGGTGATTTTAACTAAAGGCATCAAGGCCTGATTTAGGATAAAGGCGTTCGCATCCGCCACTACACCTTTCTATATCTCCTTGCTAAATCTCCACTGCTGAACACAAAGGTCTCCCTATTAGAGAGGAGTGTTGCCATAATCCTCACGCTTGGCAGGCGGCTTGGGGATTGCAGTACGTTCACCGTGTACTAATAGGACGCTGCTGCCTATCCTCTGGTAGTTCTGGTCGTAGTTTTAGGACATACTTGGGTCCGGGTAGGTATAATAATCTTATATAATCTCAATAATCTTTGGGATAAGCATATAATCATATGCATACTTAAACTTGTCCCAAAGGTTATAAGGAAATCTGCTCGCATTTCCAAGTGTGTGACCGTATATGCCGAACATGTCCGGAGATTACGTAATATTTATTATATTTATTTCAAGCTATATATCCCTCTGGACAATCACATTACCGGAAGACTTAGAGACGGCTAACATTTGAAATCGCTTTTCCCACTTCACACACGATAAAACCCTTAACAAAATGAAAAGGCGTAAGCAAGTAGCTATAAGTGTGTACTTTAAGAATTATTTTTCCGGGAATGGTATATCATTATTGGTATATTATTTTCAACTAATTAAAACAATGTTTAGGTATACCTATACTAAAAATTTCTTCGATAAAGACGAACGTTTTTTTTTATGTAATGGGCTAGCCTTTGACCTCATCTCTATTAATCAGCATGCGTTTGACCGCCAACTCCCGCCCCTCACTTCGCCTGATGTTAAGCGATGATGCGGTCTACGATGGAGCATGCTTGTCTAGAACAAACCGATTCACTCGATCAAACTACCACCAAAAAACCAAAACCAACCAAAAACCAATAAAACCATAACAAGTACCTAACCACCAACCAAGACCAAACCAAGCACCTAGGGGAGCAATAATTTCCTCCAGCTTTGTTAATTACGTTCAACAGCTTCAATATTATTCCCTCATGTATAGTAAACTAATCTGCCAAGCCTTACCTATGTAGATGGATATAACATTACTAGCTGCGCCCCGCGATTTCACCCGCGTAGTGATGACAAATGGTGATGATGATGGTGATGAAAAGTAGCATATGCCACTCTCCAGCCCTTGAACTAAACCCATCCAAAAAATCAGGTCAATCTGTTGCTCTGTTGCTGCTTGAAAGAGGAACAAACTAACCAACAAACGTTTCACATTTATAATATTAGTATGATAGTACTCGTCAGATACACAGAATAATTATTGTTGTAGTATTCGTGATTTAAACGTTACATATTTAAGAAACATTTACATATATGCCTACATAAAAAAGAAAATAATTTTTCTACATGAGGTAAAAATACCATGTCGATAAATATTTTAATTTCAATATGGTAACTGAGGTGGATTTCACACATTTTGTTATTTTTGGCTTAATCATACGTGTATAATTACTGTGTTTGTATTTGATTTTAAGTTGTTTTCATATATTGAGCATAATATGTTAATTTTTATAGTACTTTGGTGCCTACCGTTCGTTGTGTGATAATTTTTTGATGTGTTGTTAGATACCAATCTAAATAATTATTTAGGTACGTATTACATGTCAACAGATATTTAATTAGATTGGTATCTAAGGATAATAAATAAGGATAGAAAACAGTATAGTTAAATCATTTTAATAAGGCACCTGTCAACTATCTACGTATACAATTCACTCGCCTACTCTACCCTACCGCTAGGCGAAAGTGACGGTAGGGTTCGACAGCTCGTGAGTAGTTAAAAACGAATTCGTAGAAACAATACAATAATGCATAACTTTCAATGCTAACACGCCGCACCGCGTTGCTCTGGGACAGCCAACTAAGGCTAGTGTTGGGCTAATGTCATATCGACAAAAGTACTCACTCAACACTAATATGATAATATATTATCTCATGCATCACAATTCCACTTATGAAATTTACTTACATGATTTTACTTATCAAATATACACGTTTCTTTTAATTTAGGTATATTTTTTTTACAATGACATGCAATTAACATTCTTTGTTGTGAATAAACTCACCTCGAGATACTGCTAAGTTTCTACAAAAACCAGGAATATTATGGACCGGAACTCGACCCTCGTAGCATCTAATCCGTATAAGTAGGTAATTTTCCTTTCGGGCCAGAAACTACGGGCTTAACTAAGTCTTTTGAAGATCCTAAGTAAATAAAGACGAGTATAACAACCCTCGGATTGGGACTACCATAAAGTTTTACCCAAAGGGCAAGTAATGATTTTATTTCTTGACCCCACTCTAATAAAAATTGCTTTAAATAAGTAATTTTCGACCCATATTTTTTCTGTATGTAAGTGTTCAACGTTCAGTTTATGATTGCGTTTATTTTCCATAATGCTTGGTTAAATGGCTTTAATGTCTGTATTACGTAAACCCAACCAAAATCAGATTTAAATCAGGTTTTGAACCCATTTCCCGCGCCCAATCATTTTCAATACAAGCCGCGCGCCATTAATGGAATCAATTTATCAAGACCACGAAAATATTGTGACGATTCCTGTACTTACCTGAGAAAAGGAATCCTCTTAAACCGAAACTCAACGTTCCATTAGGAGATTGCGTTGTAATTTAACGCATAGAACAATATACTCTATATACATCAATGTGTAGTCACCCGAGGTCCTTGGAGATACAATATTTTAAAGAAGGTATTAGAATGAGAATCGATGGAACATTAAGTAAATATTATGAGTTGAATGTATTTACCCGTTGACTGAATTGGTGCATGGCAATTCCATAATTGTGGTACCATACAAGTGCCTTAATTTTAAGGTATCCATAGGCAACGGTGATGGGTTACCATCCGGCTGCCCGTTAGCTTGTTTGCCAGCTACTGATAAAAAAAGGGAAAATAAACTTCATTTCATATTTTTATGTAGATTATTACTAAACTGTTGTTTTGATATTGTTCCTCTTACCTAATTACAGATTTTCCCTAAAAAAATAAGTAGTTTGATATATATTAATTTAGTAAGTTTATTGGCACACAACAAATAAAATATTTAAGTATTTTTAGCCGTGGCATACGTCCAAAAGCTGCAAGACTTAATTTTCATGTACACAGACTGTGAAACACAACGATGCCGATTTAATAGAGACGTTTTTATTTTTTATCGAGCTGGCCAGTCTCATCCCTAATCGATTTGCAGCTGTGAATCAGACTGCCCTCTGCTCAGCGCGAGGTTTAATTGAATTACACGAGTGAATCCAACGCTTCCGCTGCCAGCGATGAGCGCGCTCGACTGTGCAGGAAATACCAATTGTCACTACGAAGTATGTATTTCTGTTTGTTTATTTATACATCACAAATGTTTGTTTACACGTGCTTGATGGGTTTTTTCATCATGTTTGAAATATATAAATGTATGTGTATTTTTATGGTAGAATTCCATGATCGTACCTGATTATACTTTTATTATACTATACAAGGTTATACATATGGTACTAAGCCGAAAGAAAAATAGTCCGTTCCATAGAAAACGGTCACACGGTTGACACTCGACAAAATGTATGGAACTGCTGATTTTTTATTTTACATCTTAACGTTGAAACAAAGTACATCATACTTAATTTAGTTAATTTTCTCAAACATGGAATTTAATAGGTCCATTATTTGAAGAAGACACTTTGACGAAAGGTGTCAACCTTCCCTAAAGTATTATGGCCAATTTTTGTGGCCAAGTATTATGGCAAATTATTGATATTATATAATTTTTGTTTAATGGCCATCGCTATCTAGAAATGTGTTAATTTATTAATTTGGGAAAAGTTTAAATGAAATGTGAATATTATCCCCAAAATTTGTATGTATATTTTGCGGGAATTTCCAGGCCATGTTCGAGAGAAGTACTATACAGCCAGTATCTAGGCATTTATGAACTAACATTTGTTATAAAAATAATATATAAATGTATGCTTTACCACATTCTTACTTTTGTTGCTAACTGTACCTAACCAAGTGAGGGCCGAAACAAGAATAATTTATTGAGAAGGACGAAACAATATTTTTAAGCTTGAGGGCCGAACCATCGATCGTGACGAATCGGGCATAAATCAAAGTGTTACCATACGGACTAATTTGTTTAAAAAAAAAGAATTACAATTTGTTTAATTTATTACCTTGTTCTTTTGTTTTATTTAACTCAGCCTACCTCTTCAGCCTAATCCAACTCTCCCGGGGCCGTAAGTTGCTCATTATTTACGCCGCTAATCCCGATAATCGAGTGTCTGTCTGCAATCAGCTTTTGACAGCCGCCCTTCGTAAATCGTTCTATCCTCGCTTCACTTTCTTGTTGAAGCCGGGTTCAGGAGAAGGGAAGGTGAAGGTTCTCTGCTGGCTCTGGCAAAAGGCCAATGCTGACTGCCATCATTTTCTTGCGTGGCTTCTATTTAATTACGCTTTCTTCTGATTGAAAGAAAAAATGCAGGAAAAGTTAGTGATTCAAAATAATAGTTCGTAGTATTTTATTAGTACCAGAAAGATACATGTCGCAAATTCACAATAAAAATTATTATTCCTTATAATAATTAATTTGACATTATTATCATTATTAGCTTATCAATGGTCCCACTGGTGGGACACATACCTTCTCTCAGAGTGAGGATGGGCCCTAATCCACCATGCTGGTCCAGTGCATGTTGATATATGTATGTCGTAAAGAATTTCATGCCTTTGAATTTTTGAAGTAGTTGGACATGCCTGTTTCCTCATGATGTTTTCCTTCATCGTTGTTGAGCGATGGCATCGATAAATATAATTAAGTGATTAGTATAATAATTATTAAAATATTCTCATAATTATAACAAATTCAAAAAATAATAATTGAATGTCATATAAAAATAATAATAATATTGCCATAGCAAATAAAGACTTGGTAGTCTTCAGTAGTCCACCATCTATCCACCTCCTGACTCCATGATAAGACTCTCGTCACCAAGTTTGATGATCCCTCGAGTTCGGACTCGATAGGTTTGTTTTAATGAACATATTAGCTTGTTTTTTAGTTTACTAATCAATGAATATATTTTAATTATTTATTATTTTAATACAATAAATATATAATTATATTCACCAAGGGGCTTTTAGACAAGTTTTTAGTTTGGTATATATATTTGTAAATAGTTTTAGGTTATATATATTTAAAAAAAAAATTACATACAGCAAGCAAAGCACAAACATAATTAGAAATCGCTGCCTGCTGCGTTAGCGTGAGCTGTGTTGCAGCAGTCGAATAATAATAATTATTTATAATTATATAAAATTAATTATATTTAATTAATTACATATAATTATTTATTAATCAGTCTAGTTTAAACAGAATCAATAATAAGAGGGGAAGACAATGTGAGCTGCCGGATGGTCAATGACATCTGCCAATTAGAAGTCTCAGTTAGCAGTGAGTACGCGTTACATTTGCAATGACCTACATTGCGTTCATCCAACTGAATAGAGGGATAAATCTGTACTCCTGCAAGTCCGGTAGATATTATTCAAGTGAAAAGCCAGAAATAGAACACCGCAAAGTGCCTATTTACTTTGCTAGTAGGCATTCCGTATGCGGTTCCTATTAGATGGGGGTTTGCTTGTTTAACTTCAATCAACCCTTGCTAATCTGTCCCATAAAACAAGCTTTCATTTAAAAAACCTTTTTTTAAACAAGCTTTTATAGACAATTTTAAGAACAAGCTTTTGTTTTTCAAAACCATTTATTCAAACAAGCTTTTTTAAATGATGCTTTTATTTTTTATTTAAATGTATCTAATTATTTTGGCGGCTATTTTGAAAATATTTCAATATCGTTTTTTATAATTATACTAGCTGTTTCCCGCGACTATGTACGCGTAGTCTTTCGTAATTATAAACTTTCAAACCCCCCATTTGCCCTCCTTAATTCGGCGATTTCGCAAAATCCTCTCTTAACGGATCTCTACACCCTGTCAAATCTAATTACCAATTAATTAATTATTAAATTATTTAATTATTTATTACCTGTCAAATTTCAGCTTCGAGATTTCGTGATGAGTGAGTGAGTAGATGAATTTCGCTTTTATATTATAGACATAGATTGTCACCAGAACTAAAATATTGGTTAGATAGGAGGAACTGGTTCTAACCAAGCATAGCACGTGAAATAAAAGCTTTGTTAAAAATATCTCCATTTCAAGCGTGACATGTCTTCTCGTAAGCAAGAAGTTGATAAATTATTTTACAGCATAGATCAGCTTATCGCGCGATTATGCATGAAAAGCTTATTTATTCGTCTTCTTATTATTGACGTAGGTACAAGGGCCTTACGGCAACCTGTTTTAAGCGATTCTGGACCCCAAGTACCGTTCTTTATCGATCATCAAATTCTATAGAATGCCATAGAATCGATCATAGTGAGTACTGATGAAATGACATTTTATCGAATTTGACGACCTCAACTGTCAATTTGACGATCGATAAAAGAACGGTACTTACACTGCTGTTTAGTTGATGCGAAAAGTTTCGCGACTGCAAACCGTATCTAGACGCGTTAAGGTTCACGGTCGCGTGATTTTCCAGAGGTAGCCGTAAGGCCCCTGGATACAGACGCTCCTCTCGTTAGACGCCGCGAGTTTACCGACTATGCATAGTCGTTAGTACTCCAACTTATTTTAGTACGATCTCCGTTGTCTTGGCACGTTAGCACGAGTAAGTACCTATCACGTCAGACGTCAATACAAAAATGTAAAATTTTACCATAGTAAACAGTAAAATCTATTTAAAATCAATAGGACCAATTGACTTTGGAATTCAAGCGACGCGACGTACAAAAAATGCGGCACGCTTGGTTTTCATACAATTTCACAGGCTTACGGAATCCAACTTGATAAGAATTTGTGGAAGTGGATGTTTTTATGGTAACTGACGTGGTTTTCGCACATTGTATTTATATGATACGGGAATTACCCCCGGTTGTTCCGAGCCAGTTTTCTGGTTTCCGGCGATGGATGTTTTTATTGAACGACGACAGAAAACAACGAATCGCCCACCCGATTCTACTAAACCAATTTTTATCACCAACCAAACTGTTTTTAAATTGTTAATCAAAATGTTCACTTTTGACACTTCTGGTATAAGTAAAGTGTCAAAAGTGACAATTTGGAGGCAATTCAGTAACATTTTCAAAACAATTGGTTTAGTAGAATCGGTTCCCAGGTTTTTACCTAGATTTATGTGAGGCATAACGAACCACGCACATCGAGTTTAAAAAATCTTTTTTTTTTGTTTATATAGATACAAATAAACAATCGTAAGGGCGTTTTCACATTAGTTGTCACAGCCGCGCGTCTTTAATTATACCTCTTATAAGTAAACAACAAGTGTTTACCCTCAGATCAGACAAACAAGGGAGAAATGTTAAAGTAGCGTGCCTGGTGCGAACGCGGCGTATCTGGTCTTCAGGCCTTTAGTCAAACTTACCCAACAAACGACCTTGTCGCCCTTTTTGCATGAAGAGTATTAGTTAACTAGATCATTGGTGACACTACAAGTGTACAAGTGTGCTTAAAAATTAGTAGGTGAGTCGTAACTACAGTTTTTGCGTTAAGCGGTGTAACAGCGCAAGTATAACGAAAAAAAGAAAAGAAAAATGATGAGTCCTTTGAACACTAACGATAATTTGTAGGTACTAAGCCATATCTCCCTTGTTTATCTGATCTGAGGAGTACAATAATCGAATAAGAATAAGAACGACAGCCATGCGATTGGACACGATGGGACAGCCTGACAGCGAACTACTTACGACCAAAATACAAAATAAATAATCCTTAGGGCGCTTTCACATTATAGCATCGAGATACAATTCATCTATATGAATTGTATGAATTGTCACAATCTCACAATCGTGTCAAAAAACATTATGCAAGGGACATAACGTCTAAATTGGAGTAAATGTGGCATTGTGAAGTATATAATTGATACAATGTATGTACAATGACGCTCGGACGTTTTTTGACTGTTTTCACTGAGAGATTGTGACTATAGGAATTGTATCTCGATGCATATAATATAGTCGTCACAGCCGCGCGATTTTACACCTACATATCTCCTAAGTAAACAACGGGGGCTTACCTGTTTACTTAATAAAGATGCATAACTAAAACGGGGACATCGTTAATTTAAAATTCGAAAATGGCTTGACCGGTTTAAATATTTTTTGTTTTGTTTTGTTCACCTAGATGCCACAGGGGTGGTTAAGGGTAAAAAATTGAACATTTGCACGGAAAATTGGAAAATTCGGGAACAACTGAAAGTGATATTTTTCTATGGGATTTTCGTATGAACCATAATTTTGGACAGGGCAACGTTTGTCGGGTCAGCTAGTAGCTTATAAAATTTATCTAAAACTATAAACATTATTATTGTAACGTAAATGTCAATGAGTTCAGGGGGAGTGATAGGCAAAAAAAAAAAATTATACATTTGTGAAATAATGAGAATTTATATTAATATTTTTAATTTGAGTTTGAATATGAATTGTAGTAGTTTGTATAAAATAATGTAAATGTATATACTTTTAAATACCATTTATTATAATTATTATTATTCTTTTGAATTGACGTGTAAAATTATATTTATGAATAAATGGCTTTGACTTTGACTTTAAAATACGTACCTATATATACGCATGACTGACGTTTGTGGTTGGCATATTGAGTCAATTGAAGTAGATGCGAAAGTTTGCGAGTAAGTATCCCAACAATACCTAACTCGAGACAGTGAAGAAGTGACTTTTTACAAGCTTGTTTAACTTGCAATGTATGTATTTTTGTTCGGGTGGAATCTTGCAACTCAATTTTGAATCAGATATCTTCAACCGATTGAGCTGAGGCATACTTATGTAAGTTCGGTGACAATGGAATGTCAAGGAACCTTCGAGCTGGACTGGTGATGGAGACAGAAGGTGGCTATAGAAACTCCTAAATGGAACGACGTAGCCCCGTCTAGTTTGGGTTCATTGGATTTGTCTTCCCGAGCACTTTGGTCTTAGATGATTACTTCAATATGGCGGACGCCTCAAGATGGCGGAAAAATGTTCACTTCATGATATGGGCATGAAATGAAAGGGTATGCTGAGAAGAATAGGCTTGTGTTTAAAAAGTGTTTTTATAATTAATTTTTTTTAATTTTTTATTTAGGTGAATTTAATGTTATTTCATATTGTAATTTTGTATACCAGTAAATAGACTAGTACCTATTTTTAAGAAAATCTAAAAGAGATACTATCTTCCTATGATTGTACAAAGTTGCTGAGCTGAACCGACTTAATTAGAAGCCACGCAATCCTCAGCTCGCAATGCAACTAGCCGCCAGATATGGAAATGTAGGAGACAAGCGGCATACCTACCCTGGAAGAATACAACGGTAACCAGCCCCCACGTAACTACCATCGATATTAACCATTCTGATACGAGTGCCCGTATAATAACTTACGATGATAGACAAATCATACTGTAACATTATAAATATAATAATTATCAATTTAAAAAACCGACTTCAAAATTACTTAATACGGAATTTATTTTACTTGGATGATATAGTTTTTCCAGGTAATTTGATTTAAAAATCAAACTAGTGAACCGATTTTGTAGAAATTTATTTGGAACCAATTTTATAGAGTGTCCTTACAAATAAAAGAGTTTTTCAAATCGGTTTATAAATGACGGAGTTCTGAGTAAAAAAATAAAAAAAAACAAATAAAACAACTGAATTGAGTCTCGTTTTTAAAGTCGGTTAAGCGAAACTATGTTTGTTTGTTCTTCTTTCACGTAGCAACAAAGCAACCGTAACGAATAGACATAATTTTTCATAGAGATAGCAGATAGATAGGGGCTAGAGAGTGAAAACCGCGAAGCCTAGCTAGTAATGATACAATAATCAGTACCTAATATAAGGGCACGTTTATATGACACGAATTTGTTCGCGCCGACCCAACGCGTTCGCAAGTCGGCCATCGCTCGGCGGACACGTTCACGTGTCAAAAGACCGCACTGGTATAGAAATATACGTTCTATTTATTTATGAGGCAACTAAATATATATATTTAAAATTTAATATTCAACTCCACGGACACCATGGTCCATGACTTTTGTTATATTTAACTACAATTTTATTAATTTAAACGATTTTTTTTAAGTAAGGGAGCAAATATACAATAAGTAGACCGTGTAAAAGACGCGCGGCATACGCGTAGTCAACGCGTGGTGCCCGCATGGCATCCATACAGCAACCGCGCAGTTAATACGGTTATATACGAGATTCCGACGAATTTAATTGTTGTAGCTTAGGAAATAGAATTCACATTTGCCATTAACGTACGCGAGGGTGCGGTGGCCAAATGGCTACCGTGCGGTGGCCGCACGAAACTTTTCGCGTCGTCTAACTGCAGCCTTAGAAACATCGACTCAAGCATAATAAAATTATTGTCTTGTGATTCCAAAACAGGTTTCTTCGTGAACCGTTGGTAGGTCTAACTACCTTCAAAAACCCTTGAACTTTCCTGTCTCAAAGTTTTAAGTTTTTCTTGCTGATAAGTAAGTAAGTAAGTATATAACTAATAGTAGAAACTAAATAATTCTAAATGGAGCATTGTCTTCTTTTGAAATTAACAAGCACTATAAATTAATATTACTATGAATTACAAAGAAAAATTTTATATTTTTGAGTTGATTATTAAGACCCAGACCTCAAAACCCACAACCACTAAAAATGGTATAAACATTTTTCTCGTTTATTCTGGTCATTATAAAAAATATTGAAAAAATTATCTGTGTTGAAAATTTTGAAATATTAACGTCGTAAAATGGCCGAGGCATATTTTTCAAGAGTAGACAGTCATTTTATATCTTTAAAACATCAAAAACGCGATTTAAATCACTGCACCCGGTATTCTGGCTCGTAAGAAAAAAACCCAGTAGTAATTCAACACTTCACATATGTGCCTATGTGTATAGGTAGTACTTACGATGATAATTTAATGCTAGGTATAAGGTTACATACTTACATTATAGTATACAAACACAACAGGTGTCAAATTGCTGAGCGATGACCTTGAGTGGACCGTCCGCGCCAAGAAGAGGGCAGGGGGGGGCGGGGGTAGTCACTAAGTTCGTACGGTTCACGCACACTCGCTCGCACTATTGTGTGTGGTAGAGCAATTTATAAAGGATACGGCGCACGATGTGCTCCCGGTGGCGACACGGAGCAAACTGAGGACTCGGCGGTCGGCGGTTACCGGCGGTATCGGCAGCCGGCTTTAGGGTTGCAAGATTGGAGGGAAAATTTCCCCCTGGTTTCCCAGGCCTTTTGTATGGAAGTGTGCCTTGTTTTTAGATAGTCAGCCCGTTGCCAGTTCCCATTCCAGGAACCTGGAAACTTTGTTTTGGAGCTACGATGCCACAGACAGACAACAGCTAAACAAATACACACGTTAAACTTATAACATCCCTATGTTTGCGTCGGGGGCTAAAAAACTAAAAACGCAGTACACGGCGTTATTAGTTTTTTTTAATGCTATACATAGCATGATCAGTGAATATTAAAAGGCGTACCATTTTAACTAAAAGTGGCTTTCATAAAAATCTTATTTCCGTTTTTCACACTAAGGTACAACTATTGCATAATTTTCTGTAATATTAAGTTTGTTCTTATGATAACCCATTTTCCCATTTAAGTGGGAGATTTCTTACAACTGACCTCATTCGTGGATGATCACTCTTCGCCGGTACCGTGCCCGGATCACCCCATATGATGACCTGCTACCACGGTGTCACATATCAAACGACATCATCTTCACTTTGCACGTCCATCTCTGGACCATAAAGAACTTTTGTTAGGCTTTATCGTAGAATTAGCAACGTGAAATGACAAGCCCAAATCGAACGCAGGGCCTCCCTAAAACAGTTATAAATCCTCAGTTTCCGTGAAGCAACACCTCGAAAACGATTAAATAATTGCAGATTCGCGGTCGTGGTTCGGCTCTTTCGTGAATTTTCGACGAAATTGGGGCATTCAGTGGGAACTTTCTTGATTACATTGAACCTAATGAATAAATAATAGGGAGGTTTTGTCGAAGGCTCTGCTTTCAGGGTTGTTAGTTCAATATTTAGGTAGGCCGTTGTGTTTAAGTATGTAGCAGCCTATAAACGTCTCAGAGTTACGTAACGTTCTTTATCCCTGTTGGAAGAGGAAAAGGAAGCAACGTAGGTAACAGGATAAGTTCGACTTTCGCCAAAAGAAAAATGACCGCAATCTGCTCGTATTAGCTTTAGCTTATTTTATATGCTACGAGATATAACTAAGTGCTACGCGGCTACGAAAAAGTGTTTACCACTCAATCAGTATAACGTTTAGATCAAAATTTACTATTATTGTCAAAGAAAATATATTTTTTTTAAATTAAACCGTCTGTCAAGGCATTTTTGTAACAAATTTGTTGTAGCCAGTTGCACCCATATAAACGAAATAGTCATTCGAAATCAGTTAGCAACTGTGAATTCGACGCGTTGATCTAAATAAGAATGTTCAATCAAGTTTCACTTATAATGCCTGGTAACAGATTTTCCTTCTCATTTACGTTCTATTTATCTCTCTTTTTGTGATTATTATCTTCTACTTATATTTTAAACCTTTGTAGGCAAGTTAGAGTCAAAGAAATAGGCTTGATTTTTAGAATTAGAACTTTTAGCTCAAGATAAGTAATAAGCAAATAATAAAAAATAGTTGTAAGCAAAGAGCAATACATTATATTTTACTCTACATTCGAAATTGAGCTGGCAATGACACGTAACGTTAAGTAAATTACTTATTTTGACGATGTGATAGTATAGTTAGTATAAATTGCTAAATTATACGGTGATAAATTAGAAAAATAAAATAGGTATTGAACAATGAATTGAACAATGGCTTGGACCCGTTTGGGAACAAGCCTTTTCTAACACCTAGTTAGTAAGTAAAACAAGTAATTAACAAATAACAAATAGCAAACAAATAACAAATAGTAACTGTAAATAAAATGAAATTTTGAAAAATTATAAAATAGTTTAAATATTAGTAAAGCATCGTGACCAAAACTTGCTTGTATTTTTAACCGACTTCAAAAGTGGTTTTCACCATTGTATTTTCATAGTTGATTGAATTAGGGGTTAGGTACTTAAGTGTATTTCCGCTTTAACGTTGGAATAAAATTATTTATGTTTTAATCTAAATGAATTTGTCAACGACACTAATTTAACATAACTTGAAACAAAAATAAATATATCTGAAAAATATATAATGTAGTTAAATCTGGAACTTGCAGAACTTTGTTATTGATACCGAATTAACCTAACCTCAAAACAAAAAAAAAAAAATCCGACTCTAAAATTCGTTTGGTCTTTTCCATCATAAACCAAAAAATTGCATCTAGTTATATCTATGTCACTGGTATTTACCGGTTTAAGGACCATTGTTGTCAGAAGTTCAGAACGTGTCCAAGGACACGTTGGCAGGCCGCTTAGATATTCTGTGTTTGAACTCGTATATAACTGTACATAAAGTACCTGGCAACACCTGTCATGTTTCAACCTAAACCTAGGTTTATGTAACGATCCGCATTATAGAGTACGTAATATTCTGTGTCAAGTATGATTTAATACTTTTTATACAAACATAACTAGTTAAATTTTTATTATGGAAACTGACGTGGTTTTCACACATTTTATTTATATTACACGGGAATTACTCACGTAAAATTATGCCAGTTACGCCGACTATAGTTTCAACCGCATTAGGCGGCCTTTTTCAAAGTGTATGCGCGCGCGCGGCTGCGTCTCCCTTTGCAGTATATACGTAACTAGTTACATACTAGTTGTAACTATAGTCACCGCGTTACCAACTGAGTCGTAGGGCCATAAACGTCATACCATAAGACCTGTCAGTGCGAGCGAGATAGACAGAAATGACATGTGGGTGCGAGCGAGATAGACAGGCAATGATTTATGACCTGACGACTCAGATGATAATGCGCTTACTATAGTTACATTTTAGGGAAACTATTAATCCAATTTTGATGAAACTTAGTAAGATAATTATTATTTTAAACTAGCTGTTGCCCAGTACTTCGTACGCAAACATTTTCATATTGTAAACGTACCATTTGGCCTCCCCCTAATTCACTCTTTTCTGGTAGGGCCGGTCTGCATAATCCTTTCTCAGCGGACCCTAAAAGGAATATTATACCTATCAAATTTCATAGGTCGTGGAGTATTCGTGATAAGTCAGGCAGTCGCTTTTCCATAATTATATACCTACAGGGTTACTGGGGCCTTACAGCCAACTCGTTACGCGGGACCGAACTAACGTTAAAACCGCGCAATTCGGAGAATCACGTGAACGTGAACCTTAAGAGCGAGTGTATACCAAAAAAAAAAATCGGATTTCACCCGCGCGTCTCGCATCGCCCGCATTAGTGTGAAACACAACCACGGCAGCGCGGCAGTCGCGCGCAGCTCCAGTATACACAACTCGTGTACTTGGACTCGTCATGCGGCAAGGAGTAATAAACACAGGATAAGCGTAGTGTTGGCGTTTTGGCGATTAGCTGGGTTCGGTCGCGGCGCGCAAAACCGTAAATTGTTTATTTCACTTTTCAAAATTGTATTTGTTGTTTATTTTTTAACTTCATTTTTAAGTTTTCTACAATATAAATATAAAATTAATAAATTATATAAATTAAATTGAAATTACCTAAATTAATTTTCAAATTAAAATTTTACGCTGGAGACAGTGTCAGAGATCGTTAAACATTAAATCAAACTTTACTAAACTAATGCTATGCTATGCCATGCTATGCTCTATACTATGCTATGCTATGCTACGCTATGCTACGCTATACTATACTATACTAAACGAAACGAAATACGTGAAAGCCCGTTGGTCCAGTTGGTAGTGAACCTTACTGAGCTTGGGGGCGTGGGTTCGATTCCCATCTAGGACAAACATTTATGTGATGAACTTTTTCTGTTTGTTCTACGAGTATACCTGGTTGTTAATATCTAACAGATATATAACACTCTCATAATAAATTATATTCGATTTGAGACTTACGTCCTTTAGTTCTAAGCAACTATTCGGTCAAACGGCAAGTCCGATATTCAGTCTTATTCTGTTGCGCTTTGCATCTAAATAGCGAAACATGCTCCGTTCAACCTCAGTACCGCACTGTGCCTCAACGGGGAAGGACGCACGCGCTTGCTTTTCGCCTTGGTTTTATCTTCCGAGTGCGATTATATCAACACCTACTGTATTTTCAAACAAAGGATAATATAAAAAATCGATGGCTCGAACGCGACCACTTGACGCGGCAACCAAGTGGTGCCAATGAACCTGGTTGTTAATATCTAACTGAGATTCGCCACTGTCATTATAGAAACATTTTACTGTTTAAAGGCAAAGTTTATTTTTATTGTTTCATTCAAGAGCAATGTTTATAACCTCAAATAAGCCACAAATGACAGCACCAGCGAAGGTGGCGCCATCTGAGATAAGTTTTGCCGTGGTTTGCCTGTGGCTTCTCATTACCCAAAATGTATGAAAAATACTGCGTTAGTTCCCTAATACTCACCCTGTGAAATCATTTACCACTGAATAAAACTCAAAATATGTAGTGATGGTCAAAATATTTTCGGATTTGAATTAAATAAAGAAATTTCGTTAGTGAAGCTACTTCTTAAAATCTCTGAAATATTGGTGCCGTCGTTTGGCTTTAGACCTCAGCAGCCATTAATCGATGACACAGACTTAAAATATTCAAGGATGGCTGAAATCTTTTCTGATTTAACGTCTTCACTGAAATATTGAAGATGTCTTCTAGTATTAGAACTGAACAATCTATAATCACCGTTACTGATTTAAAATATGCAAGGATGGCAGAAATATTTTACGATACAAGTCAAGATTCTCTGAAATATTAATGCTCTCATCTAGTGTTGGACGTAAATCACGCAAAACCTCACCTAATCCTCAAAAAAAAAACTCACCTATGTTTCCAACCAATTTGTTCAAAATATTCAAAAATAGCTATTTATTTTTTGATATAACTTCACTTTGCTGAAATACTGGTGGTGCCACCTAGCGTTTGATCTGAGAAACTCGTATTTTATGCTACTGATTCAAAATATTTAAAGATGGTACCACACTGTTGCACCGCACTGTTGTACCACACTGTTGCACCGCCCTGTTGCACCGCCCTGTTGCACCGCACTGTTGCATCGCAGTGTTGCAACGCAGTGTTGCAACGCAGTGTTGCACCGCATTGTTGCACCGCAGTGGTGGACTGCAATTCAACCAGTATAAAAAAATACTGGTCGAATTGAAGGTAAATGAGAACCTTCCTCCTTATTTGAAGTCGGATAAAAAGGTAAGTAGTATTTGACTTTGACTAAGGTAAGTAGTCCCGCTAGTGTATTGTGCATTTCCCCTTACCAGCACATACCCGAGCCAACCCAACTGGTCAAACAGTAGGTACTTATGTTTTTAACCGACTTCAAAGAAGGAGGAAGGTTCTCAATTCGACTAGTATTTTTTTATACCGGTCGAATTGAGAACCTTGCCCCTGTTTTGAAGTCGGTTAAAAGCATAAGTACCTATTGTTTGACTTTCCACATTTTCATTTTTTTTTATTAGAAGCAGTTTTTTTGCATCCATTATTACCAAGCTATTTTTTGTCTGTTAAAATTGAGAACCTTCCTCCTTTTGCAGAAAGCCGCTTCTCGTAAAAACGTGAGAAAATGTGGATGGAACTCTCAAGTCAAATTAACCATCACATTAATTTAAATGATTTTTAATTTTAATATTGTAAAATTATAATGAACCTAAATTATTTTATAATGTCATTTAATTTTTAGTTTTATTTTTCTGACTCTCTCTCTCTGCTTCTCTCCGTCTCTCTCTCTCTCTCTCTCTGTCTGTTTGTCTGTCACAAAGAAACACTCCGACTCTAATAGTTATATTACTGAGCATGCATAATAATGGATGCGTTACGGCCTAGTCATATCCATTTTATTTGTATCTATGTTATTTTTTCGTAGTAGCTTTACCTAGTCTGTGCTCTAAGGTCATTGGCACCACTTGGTTGCCGCGTCAAGTGTTCGCGTTCAAGCCATCGATTTTTTATATTATCCTTTGTTTGAAAATACAGTAGGTGTTGATATAATCGCACTCGGAAGATAAAACCAAGGCGAAAAGCTAGCGCGTGCGTCCTTCCCCGTTGAGGCACAGTGCGGTACTGAGGTTGAACGGAGCATGTTTCGCTATTTAGATGCAAAGCGCACCAGAATAAGACTGAATATCGGACTTGCCGTTTGACCGAATAGTTGCTTAGAACTAAAGGACGTAAGTCTCAAATCGAATATAATTTATTATGAGAGTACTAATTAATCTAGGTAAATTTTGTCTTAACACTGGAAAACGAACTATATTTTCCTTCGGTGAGTATTTATTTTAGATATGTATCTGAAGTACTTTCCAAGTAAAATCAAAAAAATTAGCAAAAAGGCACCATTTTCAAAACATTAAAGTATCGAGTAAATATCTTGCTATTATGTTTCTGTCTTAATGGCGGAAAGAAAATGAATTGAAAATTCACATATATCAATTATTACGATGATCGGATATTTGGTTTAGTTAGAATATCATGGCAAATTAGCATAAAATTTCGGCTCATTTTGCGCGCCCAGATACGGTTTCAGGTCGCGCAAAATGTTTTCATCGCCTAAACTGGTTTGCTTTAATCAGCTAGGCGTAAGGCCCCTGGTAATCAGTTAGCATCTTCGGGCAGCCTCAGTACATCAAATCAATATAATCAACTTTTTGTAATACGACATTTCGCAATTCGCGAAAAAAAATCAGCTATGTCCTGTTTACGATTACGTTTGTTGTTTATTTGTTTGTTTATTTGTTTGTTGTTGTTTGTCTAGATAACGAATAACTGAATACAAACTGCTGCACCGGCGTTACCGGTAGGCCACAGTCGGGCGGTTGGTTCAAATATCCTGGGCCCCGATTCTACTAAACAAATTGTTTTTAAATTGTAATTGTTGCGATTTTAATTGTTAAATAACTGCCTCAAAATTGACAGTTTTAAATATTTTTTATACTAGAAAAATACATCCACCTAATATTATAACTTAGTATAAAAAAATAATTAAAAACTGTCAAATTTGAGGCAATTATTTAAAAATTAAAATAGCAAGAATTAAAATTTCAAGACAATTTGTTTAGTAGAATCGAAGGGCTGTTTATTTGATCGATGGAAAAAAATCAATGCAATCACATGAACAGTTTTCAAAATAGTTGTCAAATTATACATTTATATTACCAAAATATACTTACTAAGTTTCATCAAAATCTGATCAAGGGCAATACGGCCAACTGCTAACGTGGTATCAAACTAACTTTAAATCCGCTCAGTTGGAAAATCGCGCGAACGTGAACCTTAACGCACCCAGATACTGTTTGCGGTCGTGTAATTTTCCAGCTGAGCGGGTTTAGCTTTAGTTTGATACCGCGTTAGCAGTACTAAGATTACTAAGATTAATCATACTGATTTTGTTCAGTAAGCTTAGTCCCAGATTTGAGAGTTTTCGAAAACTTTTTTCATTTACATATTGTTCCATACATTTTAGTAAAGTGCCTCCAGCGGAAACGCGGAGGAACTAAAATCAGTAGTAATCGGCGGTATAGATTGCTTCACTCTAATACGAAAAAAGTTTTCGAATACCTTTCAGACCAGCAATGTATGGAACAATACGAAAACGAAAAAAAAACTAATTCTATCAAAACTTGTACTTTACTAATTGAAAATTGTTTTATTTATCCTAGAGTTATTAGGAGTTCAGCGATCGATCGTAGACATGCTACGAGATTTAATAGTTTCTGTAGCAATTTTGTAGAGGTTTTTGTAGGTATTTTATATTATGCAGCTTTGCGTAGCTTGTGCAAAGACCACCAGTAGAGTCCTTTTCATGAAAGAAGTCCCACGACAAACAGTGGAACTAAATTTCCATGTTGTAGTTGTCAGGTGTTGTTACTGTGTTTGGACGCTAGTGAGATTTTTATTAATTTTCCATCGTTAAAGAGTCGTGTACGATGTCAAAAGTTGTTAAAGTTCTACTCGAGAAATGATACTGATAGTGATTGATACGCGATGACAGCGCCGCGTCTGGGGGACTTCAAACATGAAAAGCACTCTAGATATATAGCAGCCACGCCAAAGTGATTCTTTGAAACTTGTCACTATTCTATAAAGTTAAAACCTCATCAGACCAACAATAAATATCCGTACGTAGTACATATATATATGTCAATGCCCGTAGCACAATTATTGTTCAACATCAAATGTCTCCATTTTTTTATCCGCAATATCCGTAGGTACCTAAGTACGGCTCACTTACAAATTTGTCACGCGCACTGAGAAACTTGGAGAGACACCAATGAACTAACTTAGTCAACATACAAAAAGGGCGGTAAGATCATTTGCAGGGATTAGGCCAGATGCTTTCGCATCAGCCATGCACGGCACCTTACCATTTCTCCATTTTTTGTCTGATCTGAGGTTAAAGCCGCAACATTTCAACATTTCACTTTCTATTAAGTCTGAACACGACATGTAAGAGGTCCGAAACTTTTCGTCCCATTTCAACTTAAAATTATAGGTTCGAGTTAGTAAAAATTACTAAGTCAATTCAAAGTCTAGTCTAGACCAGCTTAACATCAGCTAGAACAACAGAAATCGCTGTTTTTATTTCTGTTCGGGTAAATATTTTCTTGTATTCATATCCAAAATGGGTAAGTCATCATCAGCAGCCAGAAGACGTCTACTGCTGAACATAGGCCTCCTCCTTTAACCTCCACACTGAACGACAGCCTGCCTTTTGCATCCACTGGATGCCAGCGACTCTCACAATGTCGTTGGTCCATCTTATCGGTCATACTTGGTAGCACACCAGTAGGAGGCGTCCCTACGCCTAAATATGCTATGCTCAGCAGTAGACATCTTCTGGCTGATGTAATTATTTTAGGCAAGTTGTTCAGCAGTATGGCATTCCATGTCTATGAACATAGTAAATCTTTTCTTGTTCCGTTATCTGGACCAATAGAAATATTTATTCAATTATCACTTCAGAGTCAGTGGTCTACATATTATACGACATAGTCTGAAGGAGAATCCAATGATTCTGAATAGTATTTGCATCTCCTAATTAAACAAAAAAGTAAAGAAAAAAAAACTTTCTTATGTCAATTATATTTTTACTCTCACGCAGGGTTTGCGTAGTCCCCGCATCTTCGGGGTCTGTAGCATTTAATATTACTACTCTGGCTATGTGGCTTATCCAGTACAGCAGTTAGTACTGAAGTACATTTTACTTCAAGATCATATATGTACATTGTACAGTGCCTACGATAGATAACCCAATTATCTAATTGCCTACAGAGTCATCGCATAAAAGTACATAAATAAGATGCAAGTTCACAGAGTGGATTGTAGTGGTTAGGTTTTTTATTTTTTATTTCATAACCTTGGATTCAATGTCCTTTAGTCGTAATTATAAACAGTTTACGTAGTCTTAATAGCGTCAAACAAGTCATAGTCACAGTCAGAGTCAAGCTAAGTAAGTCACGGTTAAATCAAATTCATGCCCCTGTAAAGTGGTACTTAAGTAGAGACTTTACAAGTGGCTCCTATGGAGTTTTGGAAATAACACGAAAACACACGTTTCACCTCGTTATATCACTTGGCCACACTCGAGCACGTTTATGAGCACTTAATAATAATTCACCATTTAGTAGACATTAACACTCGAAAATACACCAGTTTAGGAAAATAATCCAACGAGCCATGTTTTTTTCCACGTTGGCGCCAAAACCGTAGTGGTTAGGTATAGTATAACGTTGTGTTACAAGTACCACAGAGATATTAAACGACAACCAGGTAGGTAGATATTCTGGATGTACCATAGATACCTGAATACTGTCTAAATTTAATATCTAGTTATTCGTAGGTAGGTAACAACACGTAGCCTATCATAATTATTATGATATCTACCGCCATTGCCCTCCATTACTGAGGTTCGAACAAAGGTACAAAAAAAGGTAGGTACTGTTTTTGTACAAAATTTTGGAACCTAATAGTGCTAACAGACACACGAACGCGGCTGACGGACCGCTGTCCAACCAACGGGAAAGAAAGAGCGAGAATATTATATTTCCCTCTCTTTCTCTCCCATTGGTCAGACGGCGGTTGAAGTCTATTGATATTCTATTCTATTGATATTGATATATGTCTATTGATATTGATATTGAGTAGCACTATTATGTTCTCATAAACATGTATTTGGATGTTTAGGTGGGATAGGTAGTTCGGTAGTTTAGGTCATCATCATCATCATAATCTAATTAGCCTAAAACCACTATGGGTTATCAGTCCACTGCTGGACACAGGCCTTTAGCAAAGCACGCCACTCAGCCCGATCTTCAGCTAGGTGGTTATGACACAAATTAAATAAGTACAGAAGGCCGGCTCAATACAACGATTGGTAACAGGCGCACGCATATAAACTACTTGGATGTGCGACTACTAGATTATTATAGTCTACTTCTAACTACATAGCCCACTACAATAACGTAATTCATCATTAAATAATTTCATGCTAGAGGCGATTAATTAAGTAGATCTCCTTATGTTCATGGCTAGAGAGCATTAAAAACTCAGACCAAATCCCGGCGTGGGAGCCGCCAGGTGCTTGCTACGTTAATCCGGATCGTTTTTCCCTCTAGCCGCAAAGAACACTGTCTCAGGAAGTTTTTGACATTGAATAATATTGGGGTGCTGGCACAGACCTATAATATAAGAATAGACCACGCGAGTTCACCTATACTTTGAATTTAATTATATGGCATGTCAAGGGCCAGAATACTGGGTGCAGCGATCTCGCTCGCGCATTTAATGTTTTCTATACTAATATTATAAAGAAGAAAGATTTGATTGTTTGTTTGTTTGCATTGAATAGGCTCCAAAACTACTGAAGCGATTTGAAAAATTATTTCACTGCTGGGAAGCTACACTATCCCCGGGTAACAAAGGCTATACCTATTACATTTTCAAAAAAATAGGGATCCTTACTAAAACTCCTATAATGTAACCCAAGGTGGCAAAAAATAAGATTTACTGTTTTAATTTTGCGTGTTTGACAGTTCTAAGACAGGACAATGTCTGTCAGGTCAGCTAGTTAAGATATAAAATGACAGTGTCTACTTTTGAAAAATGTGCTTCGGCCACTTTACGACTTATATATTTAAAATATTTAGAAAAAAATAATTGTTTTAATATTTTGTATAATGATCAGAATAAAAGGAAAAAACTAAAGTTATATGATTATTTACGGGATATTTACCGTGGTAAGATTGTGGAATGAGCTCTCATGGCACCATGTTCACGGCTTCCCGTGGCTCCCTCCGGGATATTTACCACGGTAAATATCCCGTAAATAATCATATAACTTTAGTGAACAACCGTGATAGTTTAAAACAAGGAAAAAACTGTTTATCCCTTTCTACGATAGCGGTGCTCGATATTCTGGGGCCTTAAAATAGGCCACCTACGTGTTCTTGTGGTTTTATATCTTCTATGCCATAGGTGTCAAATAAGCTAACGGGCCGCCTATGGTGGTAAGCGATCCCCGTCACCTATGGATATCTGTAACACCACAGATACGTTGCCGATCATAAAATGCAACCTTACAACCATGAATGTTGAAATGAGCGAGCAAGATAGCCGTGTGCTTTTAGCTGCCCCTTAAGTTGGATTAATCCTCCAATTAACACGCCGCCTAATTCAGTTCGATCTCCATCGTCTTCGCAGCAGCACGAATTTAAATAAAAATAATGCTAAATTGTACGATAGTAAACTATAAAAACTCTTCGAAAGCAGTTGGCCGTACGGGTGGAGTTAAACTACCACTCAATTGCTCTTGTAACGTTATGGTAGGTATAAAAAATGAGGCACGCTGGTTTTTCATACCATCTGACCTGCTTGCGGTCTCTATTTTGTTACAGGTCTGTGGGTGCTGGGTACAATCAATAACCTTGTTTTGTTTAGTAACAGCTAGGTAGAGGTACCTACCTACAAGGACGACGTAGATAATCAAAATAGGAAATATTATAGTGCAGGTAGTTATTTTTTATTTATGCTTATTTATTTTTCAATTTAATAATAGCGAATTTCATTATCGCGGGTGCAACATTTAGACGCATTTAAAGTTTTGATTTTGGATGATGATGATGATGATGATGGCTGTAAGTAGGTAAAAAAAAAGGAACCTAGTATTAAATAATTACAGCCATTCATGTGAGTGTCGTAATTTATTTGTAGACCGGTGGAAATATCCATTATGGATTCATCAATTCCAATTAAATGGCCGGAAGGACGAATCGGGCCCCGAGGAATATATCATCATCATCAAAGTTATCAAATATTGATGAGCCTGCTATGATTTCATTCCCATTTAGATGTTTCTTGTCGTTCGTGGCTCGGACGTGACAGTACTGTAGTTATCGGCTTGAATACTAATAGTTCCGAGACAGGCACGGAACGAAGGTGTTTGGAATCAAATATGTTGATACTTACGTCAATGTACTCGCCATTGAATTACATGAGTGTACAATCTCATCATCATCATCATCTCCAGAAGATGTCCACTGCCGAAGACAGTCCTCCCACTTAGAACTCCACACTGAACGACAGCCTGCCATCTGCGTCCACTGGATGCCCGCGACATCCGATCGTCCGTCCATCTAGTGGGAGGCCTACCTACGCTGCGTCACCATACAAACAAACAAAAATACTAACTCAAAATAGGTTCAGCTGTTTGAGAGCTAATGCGATGCGACAGACAGACACACAGATACCTATACTTATCATCATCATCATCGGCCTGTACACGTCCACTGCTGAACAAAGGCCTCCCTCGTAGAGAGGGGTGTTGCCATAATCCCCACGCTTGGCAGGCGGCTTGGGGATCGCAGTACGTTCACCGTGTACTAATAGAATGCTGCTGCCCATCCTCTGGTGGTTCTGGTCGCAGTTTTAGGGCATACCCGGGTCCACCTATACTTATACCACTCCTATTTTTGCGTCGGGGGTTAAAAACAGATCGATTGCTGGATTGCTGGTGGGTTTGGTTGAAGCCACACTTCTTGGCTACAATCCTGTTTATTATGTAGGTGAGATGAGTCGGGGGAATAAGTTGTTACTCGTATGTTATAGATGTCACAATAAGAAGTGAATCAACTAAAGACGTACGCGGAGATTCTTAGTGGCGTTTTTTTGCGTGGGAGGCGTTTTTATAAGGTCAGCAATGTCGGAAATAGAGCAAAATATTTTTGTCCCCGCGGGTGTACTGGCATAACTAATCTCAAAATGCTCAGTCTGGGTTATTTTAGGGTTCTGTACCTAAAAGGTAAAAACGGGAACCTATTACTAACCTACGATGTATGTCTGTCTGTTCGTCCGTCTGATCTACTTATTAACAACTGTATCCTTCGAACCGTAATAGATAGCCAGCAAAAAAAATCACAGAATATGTTATGTTACGTAAAAGTCATAAAATATACATACAATAACCGTATTTTTGTATTAGCTCTAGTGTAAAACGGTAATACGTACTACAAGCGTCAAACTTAGTATGATTTTAGTATAATAACATATATAATAAATAATGGCCAAGTGCGAGTCGGTATCAAATTTCTGATTTTAATCACTGAAATGAAGTAACGTCGGCCGCGGACGGTACTTGGATGGGTAGGCCGCTCATTCAGCCTATCGTGTTCTGGGACATCTCACTGCTGGGACACATGCCTTCTCCCAGAGAGAGAGGATGGGCCATTTGGATGGCCGACGGAACTTTTGAGGTTCTTGGATATACCTACCGGTTTCCTTACGTTTTCCTTCACCCTTTTTTAGCGATGACATAGAAACTGCACATAATTTGTTTAGGTACTAAATAAGTCATTGGTGGGCAGAGGATCGAACCCAAAGGATCGGATCCTAAGGTTGCCTGGAAGAGATCTTATCTCTTAGCGATAAGGCCACCGATTGTTGCACTCGTTTTTAAGCTGTTTTATATCTATCTATCTATATATCTATCGAGCCGGGTGTCGTCAGATTGCTCATGCCACTGTAGTAGGTACTAGGTGAAATTTGGATTCTTGGATTTTCTTTTTGGATGTCAAAATACCTACCTACCTAGCTACGTACCTATCGCATATGCTGAGTTCCTAGTAGGTATTAGCTAGAAATAAAAAAACGTCATATTTTAATGAAACAAATATATTTATTTCATTATGAAATTAATTTACCAACAAATCCATTTTCAACACGTTTCAAACCATTTTCAATTATGATAGGGAAATGTGCCTTTTTTTTAAAGTGCCAAATATTTAATATGCTTTTGAAAACATAGTGACTGCCATACTATATGAGATCATTGCAACTACACAACAAAACGAACGGACGAGAAGAACGAACGTGAACGATATTCGTATTACCGTCCATCTATATCGGCAGTGACTATATTTTCAAAGCTAAATTTTATACGCCTAATGGTAACACTACAACACACATAATTTATTGCACATTTAGAAATTTCGTAAAGTATTTTTGTCTTTTTTTACTTATTTTTAGAGATCCAAGACGTTTACTATAATTTTGCACATCGATATTTTAATGAAATAATATACACAATAGCATTTTTTAAATTTAGAACGTGGTATAATACACATCCAAAATATGGAACTATACCTAAGTTAGATTGGACAATGGACAAGACCTTTAAATAAAATGGACTGCTTCATAGACGAATCATTATAAATACTATAATAGCCCTAACAGACGAGACGGACTTGGTTGTCGGACCACCGTCCAACCGACGGAAGAAAAAGAGAAATTTTTCTCTTTCTGTCCGAGCGTCAGACGGCGGTCCGTCAACCAAATCCATACGTTTGTTAGTACTTTAAGAAAACAAAAATAAAACTTCAAAAAAACAAGTAATCGTTAATAATGTTAATTATAAAACAGGACTATCTGTTTAACAATTATAGTTATCTGAAATATACAATGTAAAAAAAATATATTATGTAACAGTATGTACTATCAACTAGTGTTTGAATGACTGACCCGAAGCAACTTGCTAAGTTAAAATCAACGAATAGGCACCAACGTAGGTACATCATTACACTATGTTCATTCACGCAGCGAACCATCAACGCTACAAATTTCTGAAAAACTTCATTTCGATGTTGGCGTACGAACTTAAGAATGACGGTTGAAATACAAGAAGCCTATCCTTACCACTTGTAAAAGATTAAAATTTTATTACACACAATTTCAGAATATTTAAGTTAGTAAGGCCATAAATCAATAATTACAAAAGTTAAATCAGTAATTGAAAACTAATGGATTTCTCTATCTAGCTGGCTTTGCACCGATTTGCCCTAACACTCATGGCAAAAAGATTTGGACGTATTTCTTATCGAAAATAATTAAAAATCTAATTTTAAAACTCAACACTACCCCTCGATGGTATTTGGTCGACTTAAATCTCGTAGAAATAAATAAGTTGTGAAATAGAAATATAAACATCGCGGAATGGTTACACCACCAAAATCTTACGAGTACAATTCCTTACATTACTGGATACTTTGGTTTCTAGAGACACGTTCGACCAACCTCACCACATTACAAATACTGGACAAAATAAATCCTTATGTAAAATTACCTAAACCAAATTATTGCTGTTGTCGGTATCTCATATTGTAATGGAACTAATTTATTATCTATGGAAGCTTCAATAAATAAAATGTCTCTGAAGAACAGGTTCTATCACATATCTTTACACTTTGTAGCACCACACGGTTAATAGACCCATCTACGTCTACACTTACCTCTATTCAATGTTGTATATTGGAGATGTATAAAAAACAATACATCTGAAAAATAACTTACAGTCGGTATATAAAAGATTCTATACAATTATATGTGTAAAAATTAAATAAACTCTCTTACTGTTTTATGAAGTACATAGAATTGAGACTGTGTTTTGGCTTTTATCATCTTTTAAAATGAATAGATATTTATAAAATTTTACCTATTGACTGCAAATTTCTGGCCTACTTTACCTCTACCCGAAAATCAGTCTATCGAACGTCGTTGTCTAGCTGGTCGAGAGACTCATTCCTGCGTTATCTTGATGCCGCGACTTAAAATAATATCACAATCCTCCAACGTCATTCCATGACTACCTCGTCTATATCCAATAACACTAGGTATCTAATTCTCAGCGATGCTTTTAGTGGTTGCAACGCTACATCTAACGTAACGTACAGCGAGAGCTTTTTACAATGTCACATGTCATACTTTACTGAACTAGTAGCGTAATGGGCACAGTATACTTATCAGCTTGAGACGGATCGTCATCGCCTCGCTGTCAACAGGACGCAGGATCGTAACCTGCAGTGCAAGTACCGTACTTTATCGATCGACAAATTTGACAGTTGAAATCGACAAATTCGAGCATTTGATCCGTTCTCGCTATGATCGATTCAATGGTATTTTATCGAATTTGTCGAATTCATCTGTCAAATTTGTCGATCGATAGGAACGGTACTTGCATTGCAGATCGGTTTAGCACCTCCAAGATATCGATATGGCTACGGCAGGCCGACGCCGCGCGCTGGAAACGGCTTTTACAAGAGCGGAAACCAGACGGTCCGGGCGCTGCCATTTCCAAGTTGACGAGACTCGCTATAAATCGCGGAGACAGCGAGATGACAACGACCCGCAAGCTGCACACTAGCTTAGAGCAAGGTGAGGCGATGCCATTACGACGCTGATGCTGAAAAGTATGCGTTGCAGTATGAATTTTCATAGAAAGAATACTCAACGGCTTGAGTTGAAGCGACAAATTTGACGATCAATAAAGAACGGCACTCCCACTGCTGATCTGTGTGCTGTGACCATTAAACTCTATCAAAGGTTGTGTAGGTGGATTAAGTACTCAGATAATCACAAAACACTTAACAATTAAAGAAATGGCGTGTTAAATAACAGCTTATTTTGTGCTAAGTTATATTGTAGACAGTTCTTTCTGAATTAAAGATGACGTTGTATAAATGAACAGTGATAATCATTTTCTCAATTTTGTCAAGTGTTCTATTAATTGCAGAGTACTTGTTCTTTGTGTCGACATGTCCAACTCAGCCTCCGCCTTGGCTTTCAACATTTCATTTTTACAACTCAAAAAAAACAATTGCAAAGTTGCCTTCCATAGGAAGAAAATTCCGACAAAGAAAATTACATGCCCAATTTAATTGTAGACACCACACCAAAAACCCAATACGTACTAACTAATATTGAATACAAACAAATGCGTTAATTCCAAAATTACAGAGATATCAACTTCCAAATAAATCGCCGAAGTATAATTTTGGAATATGATATTTTCTAGTTACTGGAAACGTTTCTTTGCTACGGTAATTTTATACCTATTAGGTAAATGTTAATGTACTTAATTGCTTTGTTTGAATTTACTATTCAATGCCGGGCATCAGTCAGTTGAAGCAGTGTGAAATTAGACACACAATATTGAATGGACGGAGGTAATATAAAACACTTCGTAAAACGTTAAAATTGTGCGTCGCCATGTAGTACACGCCAAGTCCAGTCAGACATTGATTTCTCATGAAGAAATTCTCAGAAATTACAAGTTAATAATTCAAAATAATGCCCGTTAGCTTACAGTCGACATTAAAACATCTTGTCAGATTAAAATAATGTCACACACACACATAAAAATTATAAGATAATGCCACCCCAACAAATAATATCCAAACAGTATTTCCTCATAATATTTCACAAATTAGATTTAAAAAATCGAAATCACTTAATAACTAATTTATCACATTTGACCTGGTTAGCACACGCATATTTACAACACATCCGCTGTGCTTTTAACTTTTTTTAATCTGGTTAAAAATTAAATTACCTATAAGTAATATTAGAGTTTAAAATGTATGTTACATGAACAGATATAAAGAATACCACACCAATTTTTACGCTACGAGAATTCAAAATAATGAACCACTCAAAGCGACTGGCACATATCTCTGAACATTTACCTACTTAGATCATTTTAAGGGTTACGGCGTCTACGGGGTACGGACCACAAATGAGAAATACCACAATTGCAATACCCGAATTTTGAATAATATCACTTATAAGTGGCAATTTCCGAATATGACGGTCAATCACTAAACTGAATTTTTTACCTACTCGTTCTTACTCCCGCAGGCAAAGGCCCACCACCTATACCAAATTGAAAATTGTTTTTTTTAACAAGCTTTTAGCATTAGCTAAGAAAATTTAAACAGCCACCTTGGACGGGCGGCCATATTGAATTTAGTTGGCCTCTGCATTTGATAACAAAAATATACACCATCCGCCATCATGCAGGCAGCGGCCATTTTGAAAATATTACAATATTTGGTATTGCATATTGTATTGTCACCAGAACTAGTATGCAAAATCGGTTACGAGGAACTAGTTCTAATTTAGCCTGCAAGATTTGACCTAAACAAATAAACATACAAACATTGCAAGTTAAATAAGAGCTTGTACAAAATTGATACAACCAAGTTATGACCATCCTGCAGTGCAAGTACCGTTCTTTTATCGATCGTCAAATTGACAGTTGAGGTCGTCAAATTCGATAATATGCAATTTTTTCAGTACTCGTTGTGATCAATTCTATGGCATTTTAGCGAATTTGACGATCGATAAAGAACGGTACTTGCACTGCTGGTTTGTAGACATTGCAGAAATGGTATTTTCCAAATGTGATTCAACCCGCAGCAAACATTGCCTGATGGCGCCTAACGGTCGAGTACTTTGAGTGGTTTAGGACCTTAAATCTATAAGACACTAAAGTACACCACAACATCAAGTAACTACCGGATAATATTATAAAACAGTCAACATCAATTTCGAATAATATTTTCATGTTAAAATTTGACGTAATGGCAAAATATCTACATTATACACAATGTGAATGCAATCTTAAATTGTTTACTTCGATGGTATTTATGTAAAACTGTTCAGCGCAAATACCAGAACTGTAAAACGTGTTCCGACGTTTTATAAAACTTTACTATTAAAATGAATTAAATGTATTATACGTGCAGTTTAAGTATTTGCACTGGTTGAAATATAAAGAGTATTTCAGTAGTAAAAATAAAAATTCAGAGTATTGCTTCTCGTTTATACTAAAAGTTTCGACTATCTACCTAATTTATATCCCTCTGGCAATGTCATTATTTTTATTTGAAAAAATATTTAAAGTTTATCTAAAATCAGAGAAAAAGTGCAGCGCTGTCTAAATTGTATGGTTGCAAATCAGTGCCTATTTTTGTACCCACCTAATAATCTTACTAGTTTCACATAATCAAGGACATTTCGTTTACTGTAACTGATAATATATTTTTAACTAAGGACATGTCGTTAACTGTAACCAAAAATCTTTTTTAATCGAAGACATGTCGTTAACTTTAACCGCAAATATTTTTATTCAAAGACATGTCGTTAACCGTAACTGAAAATATTTTTTTAACTAAGGACATGTCGTTAACTGTAACCAAAAATAGTTTTTAATCGAACACATGTCGTTAACTTTAACCGCAAATATTTTTATTCAAAGACATGTCGTTAACCGTAACTGAAAATATTTTTTTAATTAAGGACATGTCGTTAACTGTAACCAAAAATATTTTTTAATCGAACACATGTCGTTAACTTTAACCGCAAATATTTTTATTCAAAGACATGTCGTTAACAGTACCTGAAAATATTTTTTTATTCAAAGACATGTCGATAACTGTAACTAATATTTTATATAAAGGATATGTTGTTATCTGTAACTGAAAATATTATTATGTTTAATCAAGCACGTCGTTAACTGTAACTGAAAATATTTTTAATCAAGGACATATTAAACGACATGTCGATATAAGGACACGGCCTAAACAACATGTCCCGTATAAAAAATAAAAAGATTTTTTACGGTTAAGCACATTTCCTTTCACATTTTTTGACGAAAAAAGCTACGTAAATTGGGTTTTTGGCGTTCTGTTTCTATCCAATAGAAAGATCTATAGAAAATTCAATATCGAAATAGATCCGTATTTTTTATTGTTAATAACTGCTTCAATGTTTGGAAAACATATCAACTTATTAACTCCAATTTACAAAAGCAGTTTTTAGTAAATCTCTAGGAGGGAAGTTTGAGAGCAGTTTTCGTTAAATTACTCACATAAAAAATAAAAAATAAAATTATTTGATTGAGACTAAATAATACGAAAACAACTTGAAAAAATACAAACAAGCTAGTACTTACATAAAATAAACAATATGTTAAGGTTTACTTGTTATAAATTTGTCTTGACATTATTTAGTCTCGGCATTATTTTTAGTTTAGTACCCGAAAAACAAAGAAACGATTGCATTTTGTAATATAGGCTCTTAACTGACTGTCCTTGATTATGTGAAAAAAATAACAAATTGAGACAAAAAAATATATACTTTGTTAGATTTGATATACTTTGATTTAAATTTATGGCTCCATTATAAAATCAAGTTCTACAGCACAAAGTTCTCTGATAACAAATAGAGTAGGTATAACAATAAAAAAATAATGACACATTAAAGTTAAAATTCTCAGTTTAAAACCGGCTTTTATTAGTACTAACTAAACCATTAGACTACAATAAAAATATTCGTTAACATTTCCTGTACCTGATTACTTCGTTGCATTGACTATTTCTTTAAAATGGCATAAAAATATCATCATTTTGTAGCAATAGATTATAACAGTAAAATGTAAATACTGGCGCGTAACAAAAAGAATACATTTGCTATTATATAACGTTGAAATAAGGATGTATAGATTTTTTTGTTGTACCCACCTGGAAACTTATCAAAAATGTATATGCAAGTTCTTCTTATCCTATAGCTAAATAATTGACAGTATATTAGTCCGTAAAATATAGTAGATAGGTACTATTATTATTATTGCAGGCTTTTTAACAGAAACAAAAACATTGAGCAATGCCTCTGATTCAGATGTTATTTTACTAGGCCGCTAAATATTGTGGAGGTATGAGGTATCTTTTACTATTTATAAATATGATCCACTTATGTATAAAATTAATTATCACAATGTCGGCAGTTAATATTATTCTTAAAATGGTGTCTGGTCTCTAGGTGGGTACTACGGCCGAGTGTTTACAAATATCCATCAAAAGCACCAATAAAATATAGTCAAAACTTGGTTTGGATGGTCACTTAATTATAAATCTTTGCAGTTTAAATGTTATTAAACTTGAACTAGTTTTAGGCTCAATATCTGAAAAACTACGTAAAATCTACAATTTGTGGCCTGGTGGCTGACTTTGTAGAATAGGGTATTTGACAACTTTTGGGAAACTATTGCACATTATTGCCTGACATAATTTAATGTATACTGCATTTATATTTTCTGGATATCAGTCGTATTTGCGATATAAATCGATGTTAAAGTTTGAATAAAAAAATATCGCGCCAAAACGCAGACCTGCGTCATAGCTCCGGTCGAGCGACGATTGACGTCACACACAACAAAACAGCTGCAGCCAGGCAGCAAAAAAGTTTGATAATCACTAATTTTCTAATAGAAGTAATGGTTTATAAATGTTGTGTAGTGCCACAATGTACAAATACTTCCATAAAACACCGGAAAAACTATTCGTTTCTGTTCCAATGGACCCCAAAACTCGCAAAAAGTGGTTGGAACTAAGTAGCTCGTAGAGAACCCAAAAGTATTGGAGCTAATTCAAGTGTTTCTATGTGCGAAGATCATTTTGAGGTACATATTTGAGTCTATATATTTCTATTACAATTTGTGTTTTTATTGCATTACTATTTTATGTACTGTTACTTTCTTCTTAAACATTGTAAAGACATAACCTAACAAAATAGTGATATCCACCTACTACAACATACTTTTTGTACAACTTGATTGAATGTTTTGCTTGGAGAACAATTAAAAATTAATACTTACATTGTAGTTTTTACGTTTTGAGTTCTGCAGCGTAGAAACAATGACGTAGATTATTATTGAAGAAATATGCAACCATAAATACATTAATTTTGGGTAAGTTACTGCTGTCTGCTTGCACAAAATGTTTCTCCATTCTTCTCACATTTAACCTCCGGACTGTTTTTGGTGATAATTTCTGGATAAATCGCTCTCAAAATAGCTTTACAACATTAAATTCGCAAATATCAATACAAAATCTGTTTGTTTAGATTTGTGTGACGTCACTAGGGATGAAGCCAATTACAGACCGTTTTCGATCACGTGATCAAATGTCGAAAATACAGTTATTTTATTCGCGTTTTTTACAAAAAATAAGCATATTTTTATAAAAAAACCAATGAAATATGCTTTTTCATTATGTCATGTTTATGGATGATGTCAATTGGCATAATATTTTCAATACAGTCAAACACCCTATTATTAACGTAAACTCTTAAGTCTAAAGTTGCAAACAAATTATCGGAAGCGTCCGTAAGCCACGGCTGACGATCTAGCTTATACATTCACATTCACGCTACTACGGTTCCGCGGCGGAGGTATGCTACTGGCGATAACGTCTAAATTGGAGTAAATGTGGCATTGTGAAGTATATAATTGATACAATGTATGTACAATGACGCTCGGACGTTTTTTTGGCTGTGTTCACTGAGAGATTGTGACTCTATAGGAATGTTATCTCGATGACTATCGGTCATAAGTCGCGGACGTGAACTTGGACTGACCTTGAGCGACCGGACGTCAGGCGATCTGGCGCGCAGGAAGTTTTTGCCGGCGCGACGGACGCGTCCGAAGATTGCACCATCAGTATATTTTAACAGTCGCGGCTTACGGATTCGTCCGATAGTTTGTTTACAGCTTAAGTCAACAAAGTCGGGCCATCTACAAATATAACATAATACAGACGATTATGTAGTGTTGTGATAATGTGAAATAGAGTTTAAATATAAATTTGGCAATCAACCAGATAATAGGTCTGTTTCCTAATGTTCCATTTATTACAAACTAGCGGTCCGTCCCAGCTTCGCACGGGTATAGATTATAGCCTATGTCACCCGGAGATAGTGTAGCTTCCCAACAGTGAAAGAATTTTTCAATTCGGTTCAGTAGTTTCGGAGCCAATTCAATGCAAACAAACAAACAAACAAACAATCAAAATCTTTCCTCTTTATAATCTTATAGTATAGATAAAAGGTTAAGCGAAGGATATAATTAAATACATAACACATATTGAAAAACTAATTTAAATAGGCTGTTAATTTCTGAGATATAAGCGTTTAAACTTTTTGGTGGGGATAAAGAGCGGATGCTCTGTCCCTCTCCCGCAAATAGTATAGCATTTGTGTGGCGCACGGCTTTACGTAACGTGCAATAGTGCGCTCTCTGTATAGCATGGAATTTAAATACTTGAATTTTTGAAAAAAATAAACTTTGATTTGGCTCTATTTATGATTATATTTTTTATAAGATAATAAAAATATTAGGACACAGGCCTATTCTGCATACATAAGTCAAATTTTATTTTTATTTTTTTATAACTATTCTTCAAATATTGAGCCAGACATTCTCGTATCAAAATCTAAAACAAGATGTCAAAACAACCATCGATAAAATAATTCACCTATTTCAATGTTTACTTTTATGAGGTACATGTTTGGCACAGAGAGATTACTTAAAGTTAACGTTCATTATATTACGTGTGTATATTATCTAGCTGTTAAATAACATTAATTTTAAATTAGATAAAACCTTATTTCTTCGATGTTTTAAAACTTGTATGACTGGTCTTATATCGTACAAATCACAGTTTTGCATTCGCCTACTTACCTACCGTCATACGACTACCATTGTCCTAGTTCCTCTTCAGTGGAATGAGTTCAGATATATCTTATACACAAAACTTATGGCAAAATAAATAACTATGCATCACGACAATGTCAATAAGTTTTTTCTAATGCCCGTAATAGTGAGTTAAAACGTTTCCCGAAATAAGTTTAACAAGTTAAAACTTTAAGGTGTAAACTTGGTCCCTCATCGAAGACTGAAATGGATTTTACAGTAAAACTTAAGGCCTGGAACGGGCGGGTTCTAGTTTATACTTTTGATGAGAGACAAGCATTGCCGATTTTAATCAGTCGTCTTACGAAACAATTAATAAATCGAATGAAAACCTGGCAATCGCCACGAACAATTCTAGCGAAACTACTGAAACTTTCGACCTAATTTTAAATTTTAGTGTCTTTGAACGTAATTATCCCATAATAAGTATAACGTATCTTATCGCTTAGCGGCAGACAATAATATCCATTCATCTATCTATGTGTCGAAGAATCAATATAGAAAATCATCGATTCGGTAAATATACATAAATCACTCCAAAAGAAACCTGCGTGTAAATCTCTAACTAAACCTGCTTATATTACGTTTGTAAAGATTTAAAAACGTTTTAAAAAATATTCCGATCTATCGTTTGTTTGTTTCTCGTCTCGCAGTAGAGTCGTGTGAGGCGCGGCCGAGTGCGCTGGCGCAGGCGCAGGCGCGGGCGGTCAGCGCGCGTTGTGCACGTGCGTGGTGAGGTGCTTGGAGAGGTAGTCGGCGCGCGCGAAGCACTTCCCGCACGCCTCGCAGTGGTAGGGTCGCTCGCCGGTGTGGATGCGCAGGTGCCGCGTCAGGTCGGACTTGCCGCCGAACGCGCGCCCGCAGAACAGGCACACGAAGGGCCGCTCGCCAGTGTGCTTGCGCACGTGTAGTTTAAGGTTTTCTTTCGAGCGCACGCACTTGCCGCAGAAGGGGCACGCGAAACGACGCTCCCGCTCGCGCTCGCGCTCGCGCTCCCGGTCCCGCTCCTCAGTCGCGAGCGGGCCGAGCGCGGCCGACCGCGAGGCCGAGCTCTCCAACTTGTCGGCGCGCGACTCGTTCTCCGAGCTGTCCGCCATGGAGCTGACGCTGGCGAAGGAGACGGGAGCGCGCCGGCGCGGCTCGCTCTCGGCGCCCGAGGTGCGGCACTCGGCCGACTCGTCCGCGGTGGCTACCGACTCAGCGGGCCCGTTCGAGTCGACCGTGCTGTCCTGGTCGGCGTCGCCGACGGGGTCGAGCGGCGGCGACCGCTTCATCGAGAGGTCCATCTCGCCGCAGCGGCCGAGCGGCACCTCGTTGGTGCTGGACACGTGGTCGACGCCGTCCGCCGGCTCCGCGTTCTTGGTGTGCAGCCGCTCGAGCGTGTGGTTGAGCCGGTGCTTCTTGAAGGACTTGAGGTAGCGGAACTGCATGCCGCACACGTCGCACGTGAACAGCTTGTCGGCGGGCAGCCGCGCGCGGTGGTTCTGCTCGCGGTGCTTCACGTACGCGGAGCGGTACCGGTACGACTGCCCGCACTGCTCGCACACGAACGGCTTGTCGTCGGGCGGCGTCGCGTGCGCGTGCTGCAGCGCTGCGTGCCGCTCCAGCAGCCACGCGGAGGGGAAGGACGCCAGGCAGACGGCGCAGCGGCGCGCGCGCTCCGCGTGCAGCGCGGCGCCCACGCCTGCGCGCGCGCCATACCCCATGCAGTCGTCGCTGAGGTAGCGCCGCAGCCGGCTCGCCTGCAGGGCCAGTAGCGGAGACCACAGCGGCAGCGCGCCCACCGGGCTGCGCCCGCCCACCGCCCGCCCTACGCACGACATGTCCACGCATATCTGGAATATAACACATCACCTATTAGGTACTCATATTTGTAAACTTATGGTAACAGTTATGAGATAAGCTACTTTTTTAATTGGAAACAAAATACGCGTAATCTTAAAAAAATATACAGTTTTACTCAATAGCCCTGTACTAAGCCGAAAGGAGGTCATATCATTATGAACAACTTTTACTATGGGACCAATCCCAGAATCACGAAAAAAAAACTGCTTTTCCATTCATTCTGTCGAGTCATGTTGTTTTGTTTTGTCTGACCGTTTTCTATGCAACAACTGATATTTTTTTCGTGATTTTGAGGTTGGTCCTATAATAAAAGTTGTTCATAATGATATGAGCTCCTTTCGGCTTAACACAGGGTTATTGCATAGCCCTGTATATGACATTTTGGACTCGGTTAGTTAAAAACAGTTTAATAATAAAATAACACTGTACTCGTTAGGCCTACTACAATACTGTAATACTTCCATAATAGGGTGTATAGATTAATTAAATTGAAGAGTTTACGTACCTAAATACACCGACGCTGTAAGACGAGGACGGGCTACGAATATACAATAAAAAAGTTTTTCTGTAATGATTGTAGAGCTTTTATTTGTCAAAATTGTATTTTTACAGCTATGATATGCTTATATTTGTTTCGAAAGTTACAATGATGGGTCTGTTTCAGGTTGTTGCTCAATTGACAAATAGTTACACCGATTGATCCTAGATCATGTTACTGTAAAACTCATTTTTTAACAAAACTGTACTGCTCTTTGTTTATTATGAAATATAATAATAATTGTTAAGGCAAAACAGATTTATCACTAATCTAAAATGTCAACAATGAATGTTAAATAAAACAGCGAAAAACAATCGTTGCTTTCTAATAGAAACGACGATTATCGACCTTTATAAATAAACTGGACCTACGTTATTTGAACTTGTGCTGAAAATATATTATAGTGGCATAATACAAGCGACATCGGAACTTTATTTTGCCAATATAACACATTAGTCACGATTACACCTAAATAATTTATAATAAAACACGTAATATTAAAACAAATTGTACCAATATACAATAATTAATACACCTACAGGAACTTAGAAAAATTGCAATATAAGTTCTATATTTAGGTATGCCACTTAATAAAATGGTATGTTAGTTACGACTAACCAGTACATGATGATGCGGCCTACTTCGATCGCTTCGGTCGTAATCTAAACCTAGCACTATACAAAATAACTCTTGTTACATTGGTCATAAAATAACATTTGCACTGGGTTGTTATCGTACTACATCACAAGATTGGAATGCGCTAACTAGGGAGGTTTTGCTCTGTTCGTATTTCCATTAGCTCGGCTCCGGCCGCCTCTGTGCTGCTTTCAGGAGAATATCGTCAAGTTACATATCATAACGCAACTTACAATTTTCACCATAAAATTAGTTTTATTTTTCTATCCGCTACATATACTATGTATATTCCGTGATTTGCAGCCTTTATAATAAGTCTTGTACAGGCAAGAGGCACTCTAAATATAAAACTGTGGTCACAATTACGTTATAAAAATGAATCTACCTCGTCTATTTCAACTCATGGAATATCCGTGCTAGTGTTTCCTTAAAGTTATCATGCTCCGTAGGTACGAAAATCCATTACCTACTTAAAATTTAAATTGATAATTAATATTTTGATAATAAAGATTACGTTTATTTGTGCTAACGGCGTGTGAACTCTGCAAGGACGTGGCAACAACTGGCAAATGTTAAAATTTGAATAACTGCACTTATAGACATTATTATAATAATTAATGTCTGTACCTCAGGATACATTTATGTTGAATATGGCTTGACAAAAAATAAATAAGACAAAAAAAAAAACATTTAACAGGCGTAATAATATAATAAAAATACATATATATATTTCTGTTAAGTTGCATGTAACTATAATAATATATCATACCCATTAATAAGCATTTAAATGAAATGATATTTCACGACTTATCGTGAGGTACAGACAAAGTTCACGTCGTTTTTAACTAACAACATTTACCACTCTGCCTATAAAACTATATAATATTATAATATGTACTTCTTTAATATTATTACTTCGTTAATAAATATTACTCTGAAAGTTAGGAAACAAAATATTATAACTGCAATCTGTACTACTATAAATACTATGACGTCAAAAACTTGTACAATCATTGTAATGAAGGGCTTGCGATCTTCATTTATTGCTATTTCTTCTGTATATTGTAAATATTTGATCTTTCTTAAAATAAGAAGAGGAACATTAATCAAGGTTGCAACATTGCTATCGTGTTTGGTAACATTCAACTCTGAAAAATAAAAAGAGTGCAGCTTTTCAAATAGCAACATTCTCGTGTCTCATTTTTTTATATATTTTTGATGAATTTTAATTCCTTTTAAAATTTTATCTCCAGGAAGTAGCGCATCTACCAATCTATCGTCTAAACTGTATTAATTTAAGTAATTGAAGAGTGAATTGATAACAACAGACCAACAGTAGTTAGTTTTGTTAAAGTTAATTTGTAACATAAAATATAGAACTGTGTGCATGAGTAAAGAAATTATTTATTACTTACTCAGACAATAGCTTGTAAAGTAGATATTTAAATTTACTTTCCAAATGGCGGAAGTATGCATATTACGGAGGTCTGCCATGTTGAACGTCAGTAAGGCCGTAATTCACCGAAACTTAACAAGGTGATAAAATATTTAACGAAATTATTTAGACAATCCTTGTTTTCGGTAACAACAATCGAAGTAAATTTAAATCTCTACTGCATTATGGAATGTCGTGTACCTGATTTTGAACAGTGATAAAATATATAGGTATACATACCTCTCGATAAGTCAGGAACTCAGAAAAACAAACAGTTCGAAACATTTAAAATTACAAAGTGCGATTGGAAGATCTTCCTAGGGACACTACCACATTAATTCAATACTTATTCGTAACATTCCACTCGAACCAAACGAAACAATACGTTCTGATCCGCTTCGGTACTCACGGTTATCAATTTTACATACACATATAAATGATTAAATACTCATTTTTAAATATTAAATTACCTAAACAGTATCGGTGGCATTCGATATTAAAATTACGTTAAAATTGGAATAACAACGGAATGTTAGGCGTTTCTGAGTAAAAATAAGTACAGTAAATAAGTTTTTTTTTTGAACAGAGTGGATCTTAATTTCTAAATGACGCCTAAAACATGCCTAAAACTTAAAATATGCAATGAGATCTGAAACATTCACTATAATATTACACTGGAGCACAGAACTGTTTTCGTCGCCCATTTCATTATCTCGCTGGTTTACTTACTGTACTCACTTATGAGATTGTATTAACTGAATAAGGATTCGGACAATTTTGACATTAATTTATCAACTTAATTCATTGTCTTAAAATACCTAAACTACACCAACTTAAGCTCTAAGCTTAATTAAATTTGGATATATAAATGCTTTCGGATAAAAAGGTCCTTATCTAAGCGTCTTACGCAGCCAACTTTTATGAATAAAATAATTAATATTGAGATAATTTCGACCGCCCACCGTGCCTAAAAATCCTAAAAATTTAAAATCTATCTGAGATCGATTTTATTTTAACTCCCAGATGTTGCATTCTTACTGTTATATATCACAGATGTTTTCCTATAATACCATAATACTTTTCGTTTTAACTCTCAAATTTTTACTACCACTAGAACTTATAAAACGCCTACATCCAAATCGAAATCCAAATGAATAGTATAACTTAACAAATAAAAATTTCTAAATTTTAAAACAATGTAACAATTTCGCTTGAGACACATTTTTGTTACAAAATGATATGTTTATAAGACCGAAAGATTATGAAATGTTTAGGTATGTTCTATAGACTAGCATAAAATCATTACAATATTTTACGATAATGATAAAGTTTATTCTTACAGGATATTCATATTTGTGTTCAGAACTTCCACCCAAGAGTACCGTTAGCAAATCAGAACGAAACGTTTATCAACGAACATTTTCTCTAATGATACTTATTTACTAAAGTGAGCCAACGTCCAATCAGTACCAAATCAAAGCTTTAGTTTTTTAAACTTGTGTCAAAATAAAACGTTATCAAAATAATAACGGTTTGTAAGATAAAAAATACATTCAATGAACAATGAGCCTGACACAGTACACATCGCAAGTTAATCTTGTATGTCAACTAATGCGGTTCATATCGAGCTGTGAACCGAGCTGTGCACCGAAGTAAGACACCGAAACTTCGCTCGCGGTGTAAACCGCGATCATGTCAAGAATATGCCCATACAATGTATTTAAAAAATGTATGATTTTACAATCCATAAAATATCCCTGTATTTGACTCTGTTGAATTTATTGAACACAGTGACCGTTTTGAAGAGTTTCAAATATCGTGAAGGTTTATTTCGAAACAGCGAACTTGTTCGAATACTTGATGCAAGATGAAAAAAAAATAAGATTCCACAAATAAATTGAATAAATTGAGCTATGACTCAACTCAGTCAATGTATTGTTATTTTACTTAAAACATTTGAAACTTTCAAAACGAGCATAAAACAATGTGGTTTTGCAGTATGAAAATAGATATATTTTAATATACATATTTATATAGATCTGCCATGCCTCTAAGTATATGTAGAATTCGTATCTATAAAATCTTGTATAAAGTTATTTATTGACAATATTATTGCTATCTGTTATATTTATTTATCTACATCGAAACTCATTTTTTTTTCATAAATTAGGTGCAGCACAGACTAAAAGGCATGGCATACGGACAGAAATGAACATCGTTTAAAGCTTTGATTCCAATGATCACATTAACTGCGTCCCCACTACTCAAACAAAGAGCTACCAAAGCATTTCAAACACTATTAAATTCCCTAAAAATCCAATATTATCAAACTATATATTGTTATTTACAATTTTTTATATGTCGTATTATTGCTTTTGAATTACCTCAGGGGAGCGTGCGTCGTTTCGAAAGACATGAAATTAGTAAAAATCTCAAATCCCTATGTTAATATTTACTTACTAATTTGAGTGCAATAACTGTTTCTACTATTTATAATTAAAGCACTCTGATATCAATCTTCATATTTTTTTTTATTAAAATCAACTCTGGCGTGACCCTACTTCAATAAATAATGCAAGTATCTAAAGATTATTCTCAACTCTAAATTAACGACATATTTTACAATTAATTTATATTTCTGTTAAGCTTTGAAATGGCTACCGAAAATGAGAGCTTCTACACAAATCGTCGAAATTTTCACAATCAATTGAAAATACAAAGCGAAATAGTCGAAAAAAGCAGTTTCCTTTTTATTTCCGTAAGAAAATATTAAATAAAAGAAGTTTAACTTCTCTAGCTAACTTTGGCTATGCCGTCTACGCGACTCGTTCGACAACGAGCACCATTTTATATCTTAGCATAAAGAAAGCACCTAAAAATCGAAATACAAACGACGAAAGCCAAATCAATATGGAAAACAAGGAGTCCATTCGCGAAACATCTAAGGATTTAACAACTTTAATGTGTCAATTTATCTATAAGTGAAATATCAAATATTATTTCATATCATTCAGATCACAGTTGCGGCGTTTAAATCACATTCTTAACTAATTACATATTGTCCTCCCTTTGTTCATTCGAGTATCGCGTCTCGCGCACCGGCTCACTCCAACAGAGGTTATTGGCTAATATAATTATTATTATCATTCAAAGTTAATTGCGGGCTAGAGGGGGGGTCTCATTGATGCGGGCTTTCTTCTTCGGTGTCCACGGGACTAGGCGATAAAAACTTGCGTGCGTATTTTGGATAGTGAGTCTTTTCGTGCGCTTTTAGAATGGTTGACCGCGAGAACGTTTTACCACATAAACTACACCGGAACGGACGTTCACCTGAAAAATCGAAAAAAAACTGTGTTACTAATTAATACTATTAAAATTGTGACAGAATTTCAGATTATTTTTACAGAGAGAAAAAAAAAAGAAACAGAGACTTACCCGTATGAACTCTACAGTGGTCTTTCATATGATGTCTCAGTTTAAACGCCTTTCCGCAAAATTCACACTTGAAAGGTCTATCCCCGGTGTGCACGGGCAGGTGTGCTATCAGGGAAGAGACGTCCGGGAAGCTCTTGCCGCAGAACTTGCACAGCACCACGTTCCCCGGCTCGACGGGCCCCAGGTCCAGGTCGAGCGGCGGCTCTTCGTGCATGGCGAGGTAGGGGGACTCTCCGAACATGGGCAGCCCAAGCGGGCGGCCCAGCAGCGCGTCGCGGTACTTGAGCGTGTCTAGAGTGTGCGTAGTCAGAATGTGCCGCGTCAGTTTGCTCTGGTGCGGGAACGCCGCGCCGCAGTGAATGCACGGATACCCCCGCTCCCCCTCCTCAATACGCCCCCTACCGGACCCATCGTACTCCTGCAACCACAAAAAAGAACATCAACTTCTTTTTCTCTCTTGTTCCGTTTTGACACGGACCGAACTGTGTGCGATATGTCTACCACTACTTTACTAAATTGAGATGCAGTCTCGTTTATTTAAATTTCAATGTCCGCTATCTAATTAAGAAGTTGACGCTCATTTTTGCCCGATATAATGTGCAGGAGTGACCCGGGTAGCCGGCTACGCGTAATGCCTTGTTGTTTAGCAACCGCATCACCGATTCGCACCGTGATGTATGCGCGGATATGGCCAAAGTGAAAAGGTAAATAAAAACTGCCCAAAATCTAACATGAAACGAAATGAATGAATATAAAAATGATGGCCAACAAAATGAAGGTCAACTTCTTGACAGCAAGGCATAGTACTCGATGTTTACAATAGCGCAGCATATCAAACAAGCATGCATGTTATATATATATATTCAACTCTCACAGACAGTACTATACAACATAATTGTGTACTTAACCAATAGTAAAATATGATACAACTAGCTCCCATACAATTCCCGTTAAAAATGGCCCTACTTGGACGGCAGCGAAATATTGTATTTCTCTCTCTCTCTCTCTCTCATTGACACGGGCCGCCTGTCTTTCTTTATTTCTAGTTGTCATGCGCACTGGAAACAGTGCGACCAACTTATCTAATAGTGTTAACACATGTATGGATTTGGTTGACCTCAACCGCCGTCTGACCAACGGGAGAGAAAGAGAGGGAAATATCATATTCTCACTCTTTCTCTCCCGTTGGTTGGACTGCGGTCCGTCAACCAAATCCATACCACCATACCATACGTGTGTTAACACTATAAGAACCAAATCATTGTACTTACTGAACTATAATTATCAATTTAAAAAACCGACTTCGTAATTAATAAATTACGATAATATCCTCGAAATAACCTTCGAAATTTCGTTAAATTGGACGACAATATTATTATATGTCGAAGTAAACAAATTTTCCAGTTATTTTGATTTAAAAAGCAAACTACTGAACAGATTTTGTATTTTCTATGGGACTAAACTGAAAGTAAAAAATAATTTATATTTAAATTATTTTTTGAAAGGATATATATAAGTTATAAGATTAACGTGTGTATCTGTGACATTGTAGCTTCCAAACGGCTAAGCCGATTTTGATTTTTGAAAGGTGACTTGATCGTTAATGTTTTTAGCTGTGATTCATTAAAAACTGCTCAGCCGTTTGATGATTATCAGCTCTTTTATCGGGGGTATTACTAAATTTACAATTTATTATTGTAACACTTCCATTCAAACTCAACAAACAAACAAACTTCCATTCCATTAATTATCTTTGTTATTGGCTTTAGTTTGAAACTCAATAAACCAGATTCGACTCTATTTTTTATACATAGAGGTAAGGGGGTAAATACAATAGGCAACTTAAAGCTATCAGGGAGCATGATTTGAGCAAGTGTTCAGATCCTGTAATGTAGAGGCGAGGAGGGTGTCAAAATTTGATCAAAATACCATAATACATGGTTACATGTGTTTGGCTTTAGCTTAAAATTCAATAAATGTACTGTTGGGTGTTGGCCATGGGTGATGTCACCGGCGGCTCCAACGGAAGACACGCGGGTTGTTCGCAACCAGCATTATGCTGAGTTGGAACCGGTTTGTGGAGGAAAACAATTTTTAATGTCTGTATTTATTTCTATTAATTCTCAAAAACTGTATTTTTTTCTTTAATAAATAAAAATTTGTCTATTATCTGTTGTCTATAAACAAGATTCGACTCTATTTTTTATACAAAGAGGTACAAAACTTAAAGCAATCAAGGAGCATGGTTTGACCAAGTATTCAGTTCCTGGGGGCTTAGTCCCAGATTTGATAGTTTTCGAAAACTTTTTTCGTTTACGTTTTGTTCCATGCATTGCTGGGCTGAAAGGTATTCGAAAACTTTTTTCGTATTAGAGTGAAGCAATCTATACCGCCGATTTTAGTTCCTCCGCGTTTCCGCTGGAGGCGCTTTACTAAAATGTATGGAACAATACGTAAACGAAATAAGTTTTCGAAAACTATCAAATCTGGGACTAAGCCCCCTGTAATGTAGGGGCAAGGACAATGTCATAATGCATCAAAATGACATAATACAGGGTAACATTAAAAAGGTGGTAACAAAGAGAGATTATTGAACTATTGTATTGTAATCTAATAATTAATTGACTATTGATTATTAGATTACAAACAACTTTTTCTACTGGAACAACATTGAACCCGCGGAAAAAAGCTGTTCCATACATATTTTATTGAGTGTAAATGACGTTGTTTGTATAGAACAGAAATGTTTTTTATTTTACGATTTTACTGTTGTTAATGACCTCCTTTTGGCTTAGTACTACCGTTTCGTAAAACCCAGTAATTTTATTACAAAATCTTGCAACATGCAATTGTTTTTTTCATTATGTTGGCAATAATGGTTCATGCATTTCAATAGTTGTATTGTTGCATCATACTGTACACATACGAACCATACCGTACACGTACATACCATAATACTTTACACGTCCGTACCTACCATTATCGTTGCTTAACAAGTTGTACCAGACAAATAATACTATGATGAGTGAATAAACATTGCCACATCAATATTCTTTAGTGTATAAGTCTTAATAAATAATATTAATGTTTTCAATAAGATTTAAACTGCATGCAACACCAATATACATACACGTTACTAAAATGTCAAAGTAAATTTAATATCGAGTCACTAATACAATTATATTTTCTGGCAAGCTTTTATAATTATGGCAACTGAAACAACTCTAATATTGCTAGATAAGCGAATCTGTTCAATGGCAAATTTTGCACCACTGTCACTCGTATAATCCTTACTAATATTATAAAAGCGAAAATAACTCTCTGTCTGAATGTTTGTTCGCTTTTCACGGCTAAACCGCTAAGCCGATCTTAACGAATTTTGGCAGTATGATAGTGTACAACGGACGGACGTAGGGTACTTATTCTCCCATAAAATTCGGGAAAATTGGTAAATCGCGGGTTGCACCGCGGGATTCAGCTAGTTTAATATAATTCGGTGAGAAGTTGACAGTTTACAGAACAGTTTAGTTTATCGTGCGTATATGCATAAGACGGAATAAGTTTGAAATTGGACTCAATGAAAAATGACTACAACATGTATTCACTTAGTAAATAACCACAATCTTGAATTTTAAAAAGTGGATTAATATCCAAAGCTTTACTGTGCCAGATTAACAAAGGCACCTGTTTGATTTGTAAAACTTGATTGTGATTACTCAAAATAGGTACAGCAATACTACAAACATCCATCCAAACACTGGAATACATTTCTCGGACCACAGACATTATTTCTGTCCTCTTTACTCTCATTGAGATAGACATGAGAGCGGACAGAAACAATATCAAATGCGCCAGAATTGCGACACAGAACTTCCACTCTGAATAATTATCTAGGCAAGTAATCGCAAATATTTATTTCAGAGTAGACGGGCAGACATCAAGAGGTGCTTGAAATTACATACCGGTTCATGCTGAAGTCTGTAGTCTATAGATGGTTCGCCCTTATCCTCCGGTCGCTCCCACTCTATCTCCTTCTTGAGTGACTGGAATTCAAGAAAATAATTGCTGTAGAGCTAGTTGACACATAACCATTAACTAGATCGAGTTTTTTTAATATAAATTATGTGCAGTTCTGATGCCATTATGTCCAAGGACTTCAAAAGTTCAAAGATATGACATTCACCAACATGGACTGGGCCATCATTGTGGATTAGGGCCCATCTTCTCTCTCTGAGAGAAGGCCTGTGTCAGCAGTGGGAACATGATAGGCTGATAATAATGATATGAAAAGATATCATATACATAAAGTATTTTTTCCCCTTCAATGTATACATATCACAAAATGAGATTTGACAGGAAAATCCAAGCAAGTGACTAGTAGATAATTAATCCGCTTCTCGGATGAGCCTCGACCGTGCCTCGGCACCTACGCTATCCTATAAATATTCGTGAAGTTTTAAATCTGTGGCTCGTCCTCACCTTGTACGGGTCACGGCTTGTGCCCGCCATGGTCTAGCATAAATCATCCTTTAATATGTGAAAAGTTAATAGGTAAAGGCAAGCATGCTATCCCTTAGACCACATCTTCACTTCCCATCAGGTGAGATTGTGGTCAAACGCTTGTCTAGTGTGTTGTAAAAAAATATATTTAAATCTCAACATACCAGAGGCTTGTCTTGAACCGGCAGCAGCCCCGAGGGGCCTGCGATGGGTTCACTCCGCGGACTCGGCAATGACGCGTGTGAAGGATGTGGGAGTCCCGGGTGGCCGAGTGTATTTAGCATTGCCATCCGATCCACCGGTGAGTACCTCATCCCCAATATACTACTGCTGTTGATTTTCATGTTTAAACCTGAAAATTACAGATTGTACCGTTCAGACACAGTCAGACATAAACTTGCAAATGCGAGTGAATCAGTTTCTTCTAGGCAAGCATACTCAATTGTAGACTGCGCCATTGTTTAACATGAGGTGAGGTGGCGGTAAAACACAAGCCTATTATATTATTTAAAAAAAACTTCTATCACTGGCTTTTTTGCACTAGTATTGCCCTTTGGTTCTCGCTGTTTTACAGAGTTCGATTGTTTATTCGGGATAAAAAGGTTGTGTTGTCTAGGGTTTAAGCTACTTCTATACCAAATTTCATTCAATCTTTTAAATTGTGCTGGAGTTGAGTTTGGACAAACATACACACATACAAATTTTGGAATTCATAATATTATTAGGATTTGTAAGGAATTTTACAACCAACTTTTTGTATACAATACTATGAAATTGAATTGAACATTGGGTTGTGGGGTAATTTAGTTGAGCCTCATTTGCCACCTTAATTAGTTTAGTAGCACAGCGACCAGTAAATACAGGCATAGAGAGTTTTCAGTACCAGTACACAGAGAATCAGGTATCTTCAAGTTGACGAAGATGCCGACAACAGATGTTGTCTCAGGTGTATCCAGTGTATAAGCACACACCAGCTCGAGGTTTATAACATTGTGCTCCATGGTATTACCGAAAACAGTTATTAATACGAAAGGTAGGCCACATCAAATAGACTTCCATTTTGCGGCTCCGTGAAGAATAAGAGTGCCGGCTTATCAGTCTAGGTATCTTCAATAACAAGACAACCTAAGCCTTTGACGAGTATTTTATTGATAGCCAACATTGTAACTGCTCCCAAGTATGTGATGTGGTATAAATGCAAAGGACAAGCAACGCGGGCGGCAGTATGGCGCTTTTATCTTTCGCACTCTCTCACCGACCTACCCGTTTTTAGATAGTCAGTGCGCCAGCGCCGAGAAACGGCGGCGGCGGCGCCAGTAGTTATCGGCATGACGTGGCGCGCTAGAGGTGAACGTCGCGGCACAGCACGCATGTCTAGTGTTGTGTAAAAAATATTATCTTCTTTTTTACTTTTTTTTTACTTTGGAATCTGGATATAACAACCAGGTAGCCATGACCACCTTGGGGTTATACCTATCGGTCAATTTAGTAACAAGTTATACAACTCGACTTGATACTAAAGATTTTCGGAACATTATTATGGAGTATTATATGGACCAGAACTCGACACTACCCGGGGAGTCTCTTTCTCTGTAGTATGTAAGATGGGATGATCCATTGGATAATAGGTACCTTTTTTTATATAAAACGTCTAATTATATAAGGCTTGCGTTTAACCGCCACCTCGCCCGATGTTAAGCAATGATGTGATCTACGATTCATCGTAGATCACGCTTGCCTAGAAGAAACCCATTCCCTCGTGATTTGAAGACACCCAGAATCCAATAAACCTAGCACCTAAGCTCGTTTCAAGCATTCATTTTCTAACACAGTTGCAATAACAATGTAAAAAGCTGAATAAAACATTTTCTTTTAATATTTCACTGAAGTATATCAGGTACCTGCTACAGTCTTACATTCACAAACCTATCGACAGTGATCAGAATTCGTTGTTTTCATTCTGCTTTTAGCAATATTAAGAATAGCAGCTGTCAGAGCAAATAAATGCTTGGACCTAGTTTATCCTAGATGTTCTATGGACCTAGGAACCTAAGCATATACCTAATAAATGCAAGATCTTTGTACACATAATTATGTGGAAAATAAAGACGAGTAATCAAGTATACATAGCCATAATCTTACCAAAATCAAGTAACGCCACCAAAAATTACAGATATTATCCAATAATCAGTCATCGTGCGTAAACAACTTCTAACTATTAGAGCAAACATGATTTTAAATTGAAGAGTAACAACAGGAATTACAGAAAAATATATATTATTACTGATTTAATAAAGTTTATACAAGTTTACACAACAAACAAAACAAAGACGGCGCGCGGCGCGGCCTTCCTTTATGTCACTGTCAAAACTTTTTAATATTATGTCAAAAACGTTTCAGTGAAAAAGTGATTTTTTTAGCATACGGAACTAATGATGTACTAAATTATTCGACTAAATTACATTTGACTCCGCACGGTTATCGCATTTAGTCTGCTATGTTCTTAAGATAGGTACTACAATAGGTAGTGTATTTTCGTGTGTAAATGTGTAATAATGGTGTATTAATATTTAGTGCTCATGAAGGTGCTTGAGTGTAGACAAGTGATATACGAGGTGAAACATGTATTTTCGTGGAATTTCCAATACTTCAAGTCTCAAATCATGTAAAGTCTCCACCACTTTACTGTCCCATGAGTTTGACTTGACTGGACTCATAGGCTAAGTATACTAAGCCGTGACTTCATTTTCTTGACTCTGACGAGCCTGACGGCGACTATGTCTTGTTTGACGCCATCAAGGAAATTACATAGGGTCAAGGACTTTATTATATACTCTAAACATATACCTAAAGGGAATATTTTGATAGAGTGCGTTTCTCTTGATGTAACTTCCTTGCATAGGGTATATATATATATATAAGATCTTTGGACGCCATTGAATACTATTGTGTAAACTTGATTAATATTACGACAGAAGGACATTGTATCCATACCATGGGCATGAAAAAAGTTAACACAAAAAAGAAGTTTTGGCGCCAATTAGTGGAAAAATCATGTTGCAGTATTGTAATTAGGATCGATAGGTAACGTTCGCAAGTGTAGGAATAATGATTTATGCAATACCTAAAGTGACCTAAATAGTGTCTTTTCGTGTTGTCACAGAAGACATAATAGAGTGTTGTTACCAAATCTCCATAGGCTTAAGGTAGGTAGGTACTTGAGGTCTTGAGGTAAAGTTTTCAGAACTTTACTGGGGTTAGATACCTACTTGATCGTAAGTTACTTTGCTGGTATTTGACTTTGTTTGAAGACATCTTCTAAAATAATAATATCGACTAAGTACAGAAATGTTATTCATACTTGTCTTTACACAAATTGACTAGGATGTTTGGTTTTGGCAGGGTTTTAGCCAAAACTTAAGAGACCATTGAGAAGATACAATGTAAGTAGGTAGGTAACTTAGTAATTTTTATAATTATTTGAAGTGTTGTTTCACACTGCTACGATTTGCTATTCAATAATTTGTCGACCGGCAGGGTTCGAATCTGCGTCATCTGGATCTGGGGCCGTACCTACCGTCACTTGTTTTGTGCGATTCAGTTTAGCTGATTGAGGAAAATCATGTTAACGTTAACGTAAACCTTAGCGCGCCGAGATAAGGTTTGCGGCCGCGCAACTTTTAGCAAACATAATACTATACTACAGAATCGCATAAAACAAGTTTAGTGTCGGTAGATACGGGCCCAGGAGCTTTACGGACAACTGCTATTGCGGCACCAAACTAACGTTAAATCCGCTCAGTTGGAAAATCAGTCAAACGTGAACCTTAACGCGCCCCGATACCACAGAAGACATAATAGACACCGATACGGTTGTAAAGTATTGATTAAAATCGGTCCAAGCACTGCAGCTGTCAAAGCAAATAAATGCTTGGCCCAACTTTATAACTGATACTTATTATTATTTCTTTGTTTCCAGGGTTGGTTTTATAATGTTTCAGTTGCTGTCCAATTACCTTTTACTAAACCAAAACCGACTAGGTTACCTACCTAAGCAAAAAGAGGCCATAAACCATAAAACGACACCACCTAAAATTATTGTTGTTAAAGATAAGCAGCTATATACATACCCATAGCATCATTTTGGGCTCCATTTGATCTAATTGAAACACTATCATCTTCAGGGGACGGTGGTCTGATTGGCTCGTCAGGTGGTTCATCTTTTGGAATAGGCGGATGCGTAGGCGTCGGCGTTTCAGTCGAAGTTTCGGGCCTAAACCGCCGGACTGTGAGTAAGGGGGATATCCGCGGCGGAGTCGCTTCGGGAACCTCCCTGGGGTCCCTTGGTTCACGCTCCCGCATATCTCTGGGGTCACGAACTTCACGCAAATCACGCTGTTCACGTAATTCTCTCGAATCCCTTTGCTCTCTGTGATCCCGTAGTTCCCGAAGGTCTCGTAAGTCACGGGGTTCTCTTTCTCTGATTTCTCTAGGGACTCGATGTTCTCTCAAATCACGGCTATCTCTGGGTTCTCTATCTCTCGGTTCCCGGGATTCCCTTGTCTCTCGAACTTCTCGCGCGTGACTTTCTCTCACGTCACGGGTTTCTTTGCTATCTCTTTCCCGGTACTCCCTAGTGTCATTTCCTTCGCGCCTCTCTTCCTTCTCCCTCGTCTCTCTAACGTCTAACCTATCGTGCGGTTCTGGGCACTCCCTCGAGTCTGGAGGCAGGCACTCATCCATCGGTTCCGGGACGCTTCTCGTATCTATGCCAGCAGCGCTTAGTGTCGTCATTTCAGCTAGTCCTTTGACCTATAATGAAAACAATAGATTGGTTAATATATAGGTACCTAATCCCACCAATTTACAGTAGCAAAATTATTGGATTTTTGTCGAAACGAAATGAATCATGGTCGGTATAAGAGCATAGAAAAGTTTGATATTACCTACGGTACCTATCTATACAGGGTTATGCATATATAGACTGTACTAAGCTGAAAAGAGGTACATTTTTACTTGTACAAAAATTCATAAGCTAACTACTAAACAGGTCATGCGTTTAGCCACAGCTTATTGTACCTGAAGGCTCTCAGCAGTTTTGAGGAGAGCTGGCAGTTGACAGTACTGGACGTTGACCTCTCCTTTGTACATGAAGTCGACAAGGGTCCGCAACTCTTCGAAGCCCACGTCTTTGAGGATCACTATGGGATGGCGCGATGGGTGGTCCACGAATAGAGACCGGAAGTACGACGAGCACGCTGAGAGCACTACCTGAAATGTATTAATAGGTACATTAGGAAACTATATTTGATAGCCACTCATTTAAACTGTGTACATAACCTACCTAGGTAATTAATTTGAGGCATACTAGGCATATCCAGGATTTGACTTCGAGGGTTGGTTTACGAAATTATTTAGTAGTAAAAAAAAGTTAAATAGAAGAGTATTAGTATTGAGTAGTAAATTATTTTCCAACTTTTAGGCAAAAATTTAATGGCTTTGGTCGAGTTCCCAGTTGATAACTAGATGCGACTTTATTGTTATGATAACATCGTCCATGATGTTCTTGTCTTCATTTGAGCCCCTAGAGCGCCCGCGGTTCTAAGGGCTCAATCCCACCGCGAATATCCCCCTTCCTCTCAGTCAATCGCTTTGGGCCGGAAACTTCGACTGAAACGCCGACGCATCCGTCTATTCCAAAAGATGAACCACCTGACGAGCCAATTAGACCACCGTCTCCTGAAGATTGAAGGTTGAACCCCTAGAACCCCATCCTCCCTTGGGTACGCCTTGGTTTATGGTTTGAGGTTTGGTTTAGATTTATCTCAGTTTGCTCACCTCTGTAGATCTTAATTGTTTGTATAGGTACCTACTACCTACCAAAGTGGGTTTTATTGCACCTACATAGACATGCGGTATGGCAGGCGGTTTAAACAAACAATACAATGTATCAAAATGAAGCTCAGATACATGTGCCGGTCTGTATGCCTAATGCCTATCCATATTAAATTCCGTAACATTAATATATTTACAGGCCCTTCTTTCCCACTGGGCACTCTGGGCACGTGCCCAGGGCCCCGCGATCGACAGGGCCCCCCTAGTTCCTGTCAGATCACCAAATGATAACCAATATTTATTACCGATAAACATATTTATTTTGAAAAAATCATAGACAATACCTACTTGCTTATTAGCTTTACTCTACTCTCGCCTGAAAATCAGCATATGAACTTTCTTTGTCTATTCGAACAAAATAGTGCTCTGTCAAGGTCATAGAGGCCCCATTATTCTAATGTGCCCAGGGCCTCTAATAGGTGTATATTTATTGTCATATAAATATATGAATGTTTGGGAAAGTACGTTTTATTTAGGCAGATAGTTAGGGAATATCTACCTACACGTTTGTGCTTTAGAGAATAGGGTAGGTAGGTAACCTAGAAGGAAAAATATAGTTTTAGGTAGGCTATACCTACCTACATACTTTCCATAGTGTAACCTAATTACAATTTCGGTTTTCTAATTTTATGAATTTTAATGTTTCTCCCTAATTAAATAAGTATTGTATAGTTTTTTTTTTTTATCGCGGATAAGTCCGTGTTTGACGACCAACAAATTTAATTTCAAAATAAAAAATACATAAATGCGTTGAATATTAATAGGTACGTAGTAGGTACTTCGTCCACTGCAAGGCGAATAATATCCTACAAGTCAAAATTGTTTTTAAGCATCCTGTAAAAGAGCTGATAATCTTCAGACGGCTTAACAGATTTTCTTGAATCCAGCTAAGAACATCGTTGATCAAGACAAAATTCAATGAAAAAATACTAAATCAAAATCGGCTTAGCTGTTTGCGAGCTACAATGCCATAGAAAGATACACGTCATGCAGACACACACTTTAAACATAAAACGCCTCTCTTTTTGCCATCGGGGGTTAAACATTATTAGGAACTTCGAACCCGTACGAAGCTCTTTGATTCTACGTTTATTGTACGAACTGCTAGTCCGTGGAATGCGCTGCCCCGATAGTTACAATCTGGTTGTCTTCAAATCGGAAGTGAATCGGTTTCTTCCGTGAAGTCAATATTAGCTTTTGCACGAGTACCTAAGCCACGTCGCTCGGACAAAGTATTAAAAGATAGATAACCTTGTGAGCCCTAATGGAGGCACCTTCTGAGCAGGCAAGCGTGACGTCCACCAAACTCTCGTCGTGCAGCAACTGGCTGAATACGCCCAGCAGGTTGCTCTGATGATTGTTCCACCTTAGGCAATAGTGCTCACTTCCCATGTCTGAGCTAGCTCCCGCCGCTGTTAAACAGAAAAAGAAATATATAAATGTCTTGGAACTTGATAATTATTGGCATAAGTATATGTACCTATATACTAATATACTTCTCAGAAACCCTTAATACAGGCGTTTTTTTAATGTATAGAAAAAGCGGCTTAAGCGACGGTCCACCTGATGATAAGTAGTCACCGTCGCCTATGAACACCTACAATACCCGGAGCATTGGCGGTGCGTTGCCTACCTTCGAGGACTCTATTCGCTCTACGATTGAAGCAATTGAGGTCATATTAAATTGACTTTTTTTTTAACTTAGGAATCCCTGGTCGCTTGAAACTATAAAAAATTACTACGCTGGGCGCCGGCTCAGCCCCGACTGACATGGCATGGAATGGCATACATACCCCATTGCAGACTAGAAATTGTCTTTGTGTGCGTGCTGTGGTGTGTCACTGGCGCGCACACATATTTCTATGTACCGCTCTATGAAGATAGCATACTTTTTAGGGATCCGTACCACAAAAAGAAAAAACGGAACCCTTATAGGATCACTTCGCTGTCCGTCTGTCCGTCTGTCAAGACCCTTTTTCTCAAGAACGCGTAAAGGTATCAAGTTGAAATTTATACTAAATAATTCGGTCTACGATTTCTTTCGGCTGTGAAAAAATAAAACTTGTAAGTCATGCGTTGACTTACAAGTTTAATTTTTTGCCATCAAAAGATATGTACGTTTATGTTGCATATTTTGCAATTTCACAAGGGAACCAAAACCTATAGGGTTCTTTCCATTGACCTAGAATCACGAAATTTGGCAAGAGGTAAGATCTCATAGCACATATAAAGGAATAAATTCGAATGTTGATAATTTGAAGTACATATAAAAAATATTGTTTTGCAATTACAAACTTACATTTTGTAGTTGTTATGTATCGAAGAACCTCATTGTGAACTACAAAATTAAGTTTGTCTTTCAATATTTCAACTTTAGTTAGTTATTTTTTGGCTCGTGCTCTTAGGTGTCCGTCAGAGCACTAGTCCTACTCGTACTTGTCTGTTTTTTTTGTATATAAAAATATGATGATGCAGATTGTAAATCGCACATGCTACCTCCACCACCACCAGCCACCATCACTCATAGCATAAATATGTATCCTACATATATAGGTATCATCATTATGCATCATCATTTCAGCCATAGGACGCCCACTGCTGGACATAGGCCTCCCTCATCGATCTCCAAAAGGGCCGGTTGGAAGCGGCCTGCATCCAGCGTTTCCCTGCGGTCTCTTTTAGGTCGTCTGTCCATCTTGTGGGTGGACGTCCTACGCTGCGCTTACCGGTCCGTGGTCTCCATTCCAGATCCTTTCGGCCCCATCGACCATCTGTTCTGCGTGCTATGTGGCCTACCAACTGCCACATATACTGCGTATATACCTAATACGAGACGCAGACGCGAGTCTAAACGATCGTCTATAATAATTACTAAAGTCTATAAGTTTTTATAATAGTGTCGTGAAATAAAGACTTAAGACCTGTCTAATAATTATTTGTTTAACAGCCGCACTCAGAGACGTTACTTAAGCTAAGGAATTAAGGAATACTTAATATTGCTCTGTCTCGTTTTCATGTGACAATTTCCGTCAACGAGAAGTTGACAGATCAATTTTAAGTATTGCTTAAGTAACGTCTCTGAGTGCGGCTGTTAATCAGGGTACAATTTTTATTAACTTCCTTACCTCAATAAGAAAATTTCCCTCAGTTATTGTGGGGCAAAGTGCCCCGCGCTTGTTTTCATGATGATACTGCGCGTGTAACGGAGTGCTTGCTATCTATTCATATGATGTGATTCAGTAGGTGTTTATACATAGGTAGGTACTCGTCAAAGAATAATACAGAAGAAACAATTCAGAATAATAGAGAAGTTGTATCAGGATTTCAAAAAGTAGATAGTCGTTAGGTACAATTTCACGCGCTCCGTGTACCTATTTATTATTTATCAAACCTAAACGAAATAAGTATTACCTTGGTATTACTAAGGTACTAAGGTTGGTCGTCCAGCTGCAAGATGGGTCGATGATATTGTCACTATATCGCGGGTCGAACCTGACTCGATTAGCACAGGACCGAGGCAGATGGCATAGCAAGAGAAGTCTGTACCCAGCAGTAGGATAAGGAAGACTGTGGATGATGATGATGAGAATAATAACCCATTTAAGTATAAACATTGTATTTATAAGCTAATCTGTTCCATATTTGAATGATCACAGCTACCTAAATAAACTGCATGTTTCGGAGTTTGACTATCACGCCTCATTAAGTATTTGATAACAAATATCTTTATAATAACAATAAACATCCGCGAACTGGGGTCTACTTTTTAGTAAACACAATTAAAGGTAACATACCTATACCAACGTACTAATAAGTTTGTGCTGGGCGGCTTTACATAATATGATAAAACTTCCACTAGGTAAATGTACTTATCAAGTTAGTACCGCTTCTATATAAGTAACTAGCGGTCCGCCCCAGCTTCGCACGGGTATAGATCATATGTCACCCGTGTGTGCCGTGTAGCTTCCCAACAATGAAAGAATTTTTCAAATCGGTTCAGTAGTTTCGGAGCCTATTCAATGCAAACAAACAAACAAACAATCAAATCTTTCCTCTTTATAATATTAGTATAGATGAAATAACTATGTACCCTCTTACCGTTTTTTTTTCTAAACTACTTAGCATAACATAACATACAAAAAACAGAAGCATTTCCGATGGACCGTCGAAAGTCTATATAAAGACATTAATCTATCTACTTATTGTCTATTTATGTATGTATTTAAAAATATATAAATGTATGTATATATCAGTCTCTGGCAGCCATAGTACAAGCTTTGCTTAGTTTCGGGTCACATAAACGTGGGTGCAAAAATGACCGGAATATTTATTATTTATTGATTCAAATGCTCAAGCCAACTAACAGTTGGCGTAACCAGCATGCTGGCGGCATGCGGCATTACCTGGCAATGGCCAGTAAAATGCTAATATTTTGGTCACGTGTTGCATCAGGTGACCACTGCGGGCGCTCTTAAAGACTTTTGAAAATTAAGATGAGCCGGTCCTCAATCCAAGTAAGTATACTTAAATGCCAAACGGCCTAGATAAGTAACCACTGCCGAGGTTAGCATAATAATATTTATTTATGGTTTTCAAGCTATGCGCATTTTGTTGATATTTGCGCCGTTTATGGCGCATTGGACTTGCATTGGACGCCGCGCCAGCCCTACTTTGTGAATTTTATGATTCAGGAAGATGTGGCGGCGCCAAAATGTCGGCACAAGTCGCGTCCAACTGCCAGTTCCAGAAGTTTCATACCGTCATGTCTTTTACCATTGTCACGCTTTGAATTCGAATACAACAAGCTGACGGTGGGAAAAGCCATAGTGATGTCATTCAGTCGTGTCGGTCTATCCGAACAGTGTTTCTTGAGCAAGAGAGACCATGGTGACCGAGCTGGTCAGCAGGATGTAGAATCTACCACACTGACACGCAGGGTCGGATTGGGCCGGAAGGGCCCAGGTGGCTCCCCACAAGCCCAGGGTCCGAGACCGGACCCCCTATCCTACCTTACCGCCTGGCTTGCGGCAAGCCGCGCAAGCCAGGCCCGTGGTGGGGGCCACGCGCAAGCTGGGGCCCGGCTGGCAAACGCCACCTCGACCAGTCCGACGCTCCTGACACGTCCATGCACGTGGCACGTGTGGCATCCAAAAGCGATTTCCGTGCTAGTTCGCAGATCGGCCGATCCCAATGTCATTACCACATTTTTAGTTAGATTAATTAGGTTAAAAATAAAATTGCAAGCACATGCGATATAGCAGAACGCAACGCGCAGTCAGAAAAACCGTTGGCAAGTGGCTTCTCACTCGATCCTACGAAGAAACTGAGAAGCTATTTGAGCATCTCAATTGAGGCAGTTTTTAAAATGAGGTGTTTACTCCCCCCTCCGTTTCCCTCCTCAAATATCTACTACAATGTAATTTAATGTCTCTGGGAAATCAAGGGACCCCAAAATACTGGCTTAGCCTAGTTTGGGGCCCACAGCTAAAAGTCAAAATACTTAGCTTAAATCAATCTAATTAATTTGTAATAATTTGGATATTATTATTAGATAAATAAATAAAAATAAAATAACGTTTATTTGCTCAAATTTTTTTGAATATGAATTTGATTTGAGGTATGTATAATGAAATGGGTTTTTTTATTCACCAAATACAGACACACGTCCTAACAATGGCATTTCCTTTGTTAGATAATCAAATACCTAATCAACAATTTTATATTACCTAATTAGGGTAGGTACTAGGTAATGTGGCGTAGGCAAATGACGTTAGTACGTAAATACCATTTCAGTTCGTACCTATAACGATGAGACTGATTGCAAAAAAAAAACGTTATTAGGTAAGTAACCTATTTGGTCAACTACAACGGGTCCAAGATTTTTACAGTATTGACCTTAATAAAAAAAACCTTTGGCGTCCCCCCAACGTGGAAAAAACATGTCCCCTCAATGTATTAGTAGTATCTTCTTACAGTTGTATATTTATGAGTCTTATTTTTTTCATGTTCTTGGATAGAGAGCCCTTCAGTCGGAAACCTAAGCCAGCCAGCTAAGCTGGTAGCTAAAACCCTTAGTTGAGTGCGGACCTGAGATCAGACAAACAAGAGAGATATGGTAAGGTGGTGGATGCGACCGCATCAAGCCTAAATCAGGCTTGATTAGACGAACTCATCTTTGCAGACGAGCTTACAGCTCTTTTTTGCATGTATATACTCGTATTAGTTAGTTCATTAGTGTCACTGCAAGTTTCTTATAGTGTGCGTGAAAAAATAGTATCTGAAGGTGCCGTACTTTCAGTTTTTTTCGTATGGTGAACAAAATAAATAGGTATATAAATAGGTAATGCGGCGACTAGAGAACCTCCTCCTTATTTTCGTCGATTAAAAGTGGGTGAAAAAATTCTCCATTTGAACATGAACGATAAATTGTTCTACGGCATATCTCCCTCATTTGTTTCATCTGAGGTGCGGGCAAATATGGACACTTTCATATATTTTTTCGTAATTTTTGAATCCCCATAATAATGCGCCAATTTCTGCGAAGTTTAGCGCTTAGATCCTGATGCATGTTTAAACCACAGAACCTCAAACTTTTCTCAAAAAATTATGTTTATAAGAATATAAAATATATTTCATTTTTAATGATAATTATTTTGAATTAAGTAGTAACATGAATAAAATCGGTAATATTAGTTTATTTGTAGCAGCGGTGAACAAAAATGTAATTAAGTTAAACTAATTTTTATTAAAATTTTAATTAAATTTTTTTTCGTAACTATGTTAACCTACCCAACATTACGAATAAAAAAACCCCGCGAATCCTGTGACGACATTACGAACATTTAATTTTCGAAATATTTGGTTAAATCAAAATCTATTCATATATTCAGAATAATAAAAAATATTTTGTTTTAAATTTAATGATATGAAAACAACTTTGGTTTCATATTCCCGTTGGTCCAGTTGGTAGTGAACCTGCCTTCTGCGCTTGGGGGCCTGGGTTTTATTCCCACCTTGGGTAAACATTCATGTGATGAATGTTTGTTTTTGTTCTAGTTTGTTTGATGACCGTGTGTGCAAAAATGTCCCGAATATTTATTTATTTTATATATTATCTGGGTGTTAATATATTTTTAAGTATGTACCTATTTAAAATATATATATGTATGTATATCAGTCTCTGGCAGCCATATCACAAGCTATGCTTATTTTAAATTTAGCCGGTTTTTTTTTTTTAATTAAAATTTATGTAAACAAACTAGCAAACATATTTGCTCGTAAGGTACACATTGCAAGCTACTCGTAAGGTAGGTACACGTCGCATGTTATTTTAGTAAGTGTTACCTTTATGCCACTTTCAAAAATCACAAGCTAACTTTGACAATTAACTAACAAGTACATATACTTCAAATAATACACAATAGCCATTGTCGACGATTGCGTAACTTAGTTCTAATAATACCTATACTCATAAATAGAATCCAATAAAACATGGGCTTAACCCAGTGGGTAAAACCACAACTAAGCGCATCGGCAGATTTATAATTGACGCGTACCTCAAGTTCGTAGATCCTGCATTGCAAGTATGTTTTGATTTGTTTTGATCTTCTCTTTTATAACCTCCGACGCAAACAGAAACACCGAATTGCGATACATGTGGAGTGGTGGAAAATGTATTTCACCTTCTGGTGGAATGTGACCACCTCCAGCATGAGAGGAGACTTGATGAGACTTACCATCTGAACGGACTACTGGCTGAACCCGATTCGGACGCAGCCAGGGAGCTGTTCGGATATGTGAGTCACCTCAAGTGGCCATCGACCCTGTGTTTGTTTGTTCTCTGTGTTTTGTGTATTAATTAATATGTCATCTAGTTTAGAACATACAATGAGACTGCCATGTAGAATGCTATAAAAGTCCCTAAAAAACCTCCGATGCAAACAAAGGGGTGGTATAAGTTTAACGTGTGCGTGTATGTAGGTATCTGTGTGTCTGTCTGTGGCATCGTAGCTCCCAGACGGCTGAATCGATTTTGATTCAGTTTTTTAACTGTTGTTGTTGTTCTTTGGCATCTCTCTAGTGTTCCGCTTTAACGTCGTATTATTATAGGAACAGTAAGGAATTACGGATCAATTATTTATGTTAAAAAAATATTACATGAACTTCCGCAGAACGCCTGGTTCAATCAATTAGTTATTTTTGTTTGAAATATGAATTAAGGGACACTGTTTGGGGATTATCAGGTCATTAATTTTACCGGGGGTACAAAAATGAATCCGTTTCTCCTAGGTAAGCGTGCTCCACCGTAGACCGCATTATCGCCGAGTTGGCGGTCAAACGCAAACCTATTATTAAATTTAAAAATATTTATACTATAGGTACTATCATACTAATATTATAAATTCGGAAGTGTGTTGGTTTGTTTGTTCCTCTTTCACGCAGCAACAGAACAACGGATCGATCTGATTTATTGCATTAGGTTATAGCTCTAGTGATATATATAATAATATAAAAAAGCAAAGACAACCGATTTAAATAAATACTTAATATTAGTAGGTGTAGGTAAGAACCAAAGATTATATTGTCATTGGTAAGAACCTACTTAAGACAGATAAGTTAGACAATAATATTATGTAGTAGGTATTATAAGTAGGTAGGTATATCACAATAGTCACTACAAAAACTGCGAATAAAAATAATGAACTTTTAATCTTGTTACGAATCAAATGTAGGTAGGCACTATAAGATCATTGTAGGCACTCGACTGAATGCATACAAGGTGCTAATTGCAGCATTAACCCACACCTCGGCCACCGTCCGGAACTGTCAGTATCGCTAATGAGTACAAAACACTCCCGCCGTACATCATGCTACCTCTCTGATAACCGTTCCGCACCTACATGCGCTCAGATAAATATAGGCGGTGTATAAACGTAGGTGTTCGCACGCATCGGCCGCGACGCAGTCAAGATCAAGGGCGCGTGATTGCGCAAGAGTTGGCGCTCGCACCGCACTGCACGTGTGATGTCATCGAGCGTCTGCGTCCCCCTCACCCCACTTCGCTAAAGGCCGCGGACGCAGAACGTTCTAATTTTAATTTTCGTCCATACTTACCAACCTATGCCTCTTTCTGTGCCCGGACACGTTGTCACTTCCCGTTGTATTATCGATCCGTGTGGGTACGTAAACAGATTACGCCGTTTATTTCGTACAATAGGCCCGCTATTATTTTATTAGGTTCTTCTAAGGTAGGTACATAAGTTGACGGATCTGTAGCTTTGGTCGACTAGATATAGGTATATCCTTATCTAACATTTGGCATTTCGGACGCCACGACCTTGGCTGTATCTACCTACTCGTACGTATTGAGGTAGGTATAGGCAGACTTTTTAAATTGCTATAATTTGTTACAGACCTAGCAAAAAATATACGATATAACTGTACACGCTGCACATAAACGAATGAGTTCACGATTCTTTTTTGAGACTCTTAAAGCCGATGATACGTCACAAAGAGATGAACTTAGAGGTTTTTGGGACTTTGTAGTCACTTACGAGTTGTCGAATTTCTACTTAGATAGGTATTGTAAAGAAACAGTTGTTGGATTATAAACAAAGAAATTGTGTTAATATATAAAATATTTAAGGTATCCTATATAAAATATATAGGAAATATAACTAAATTGAGAATTTATCTTCCAATTCTCAAGTTAATAAGGTGCACACAACTTTTATCTACACTTCAAAAAGTTTGTATTTTTGTTTTATTTTGTCATCCTACTGGTTTTACATAATCAAGGACAACTCACCAACTAAAACTGAGTAGAAAAAGTTTAAAACCTGTTCGCGAAAAAGAAACTTTAGGAGATTTTTTTTTTTTTTTTTTAATTATCCTTGATTATGTGAAACTAACACCTTATTAAAAACGCGTAGTAGCCTTGGAGTAGTTTAGTTACTACGTACCTATTTCTCTTTTTTCTTTCAATAAAAATTCGAAATTTTATAGCGTGAAAAATACAAAACACCGCGTAACTGTTCCAGGGCATGTATTCTCTATCTCACATGAGATTCCTTGCCATAAACGAGTGACGTCGTAAACATGAAAATATGATTGAAAATGGACTCTGTGGCCTTAGTCTTCATGACCACATAAACTATACCACGTGCCTATCTGCGTGGAATTGGCAATGTCAAGTTTGCTAATGCGATGAGGTTCATAACGCGCTCGTTTTCAACGGTCAAAATAACAAAGCAAACCATCGCGATTGCGCGTCTGTCAAGAGAATTTATTTACCAGTCAGAAAACCTTTTTGATTCGTTTGACACCACAGTTTGACACGTTTGAATTTTGTAGCCATGGTTACCGTGTTATTTGTGACCATGGTTACCGTATTATAACGCGTTTATGGTGTGTTATTGTCATGTTAGTGGTTAAATACAGAATTAGGACCTAAGGCTTTAGCAATTGTTTTAAAATTTGGAGATATAATTTTCTAGTGAACTATAAAATATAAGATTTTTTAAAATTTTTGCTAGGGTTAACAATGTAAATGAATAATTAGATTATGATTTTTAATTTGATGGACTGTACAATGACTTATACGGGACTTTGGAAATTATTTAACAAAATGAGTAGGTATCGTATAGGTAGGAGGTAGGTGTATCTTTTTGCAGTCGATATAAATTGCAACAGTAGATTGTTCTTATCTCAGTCAGCGACGAGATATGAACGTTATCAGCGCATGCGCGCCGTAATCTGTTCGATGCAAATTTTACCAAAGTATTACGTAAAAATGAGTGAAATACCTTGAAATTAATATTAGGTATACCGTATACCTAGCTAATTACCTACCAGACAGTATGCACTTCTGACCAAGTTATACAACGTGTCATAGAAATAATACCCCGATAAGGTGGTGGTGGGCAGCGGTGACCACTTACCATCAGGTGGCCCGTCGCTAGTTTTGCCAGTTTTTTCGCTAAAAATTGCCAATTCTGAGAACTGTTCAAAATCGGGAGTAGGTAATACTTAGTCGATACAGCTATTAATATCAGTTTTTTCACAAAATTTTCTTTGCTGCGACTACGTAGATTTCATACAAATACTTACATATCCACCGTGCAGTTTGATTCGAGACAATGGAATGATGCGTAAGAGACAACAGCAGCCGACAACATATTTTCGTAGTATATCAAAAATCACAAATATCTTTTACTATTCTATACTAAAACTTTTTTTTATTATATTTCACTGTTATTACTCTCGTATGATTAAGCCGGTTTCTCGTTTCAACCACATTCGGCGGTCTATTTAAAGGTGAATGCACGCACGGCTCTAGATTATAGAGCACATCTAGATTTGCTTGCAAACTGCGAGTCGATGTCCAACCTTCAGTAGGGAAGGAAGATAGAACGACATTGGTGGCGACGTGGTTAGCTCCGCGTGCTGGAGTATTCCCGACGCACAGGATCCGGTGCGCGCCGGCGCTACATATTTCTCTACGCGCCCCCACCCCCGCACCCGATCAACAGCGACTGTCATCATGTGGGCGTCGTGCGGGCGACCAGCAGTGCAAAGCGAGACGTAGCCGCGCGCGCGCATTCACCTTGAAAAAGACCGCCGAATGCGCCTGAAACTATAGTCGGAGTAACCGGCTAATTCCCGTGTCATTTAAATAAAATGTGTGAAAACCACGTCAGTTTCCATAATAAACTAGTTTTTCGTAAAACTCACGGAGGAAAAGTTAGAGAGTGGATTTAGTAAAATTACTTACATAAAATATACGGTTAAACGAATGTTACGGTTTACTTGATTTATTTTCGTTTAGACAATTACGGCTTTATATTTCCGTTTTACGACCTAAAATTTAACGATATGCATTTTGGAATAAGGCTCTAAAGAAACAGGAAGTTATTTCAGAAAAGCGTAGGTATACATAGTAGTATTTGTACTAACACTAGAACTAGTATGTCGTGCGTGGTGCTCAGTGTTACCATATGCGGCCTTCAGCTCACAATACTGTACTTACATAACCATATGACGTTATGTTAGTGGCTAGCTATATCTAGAATTCTAGATAGACGTAAAGCTGTGGACATAACATCAGGCGAGGTGGCGGTCAAACGCAGAATACAGGGTCCGAAAGGGGTCCTTTGTACCCATCATTATGAACAACCTTACACAATGGGACAAACCATGAAATCGCGAAAAAAAATATCAGCTGTTCCATACATTTTATCACAAACCAAATACCTAGGTACAGATGGCGGCGTCGGCTGACCTTGATTTTAATAACCTATACGCGCAACCGCAGCGCTAGGGCTAGCAAAGCAACTATAATGTTCTTTGGGAAGTTTCATCATCATCATCATCATCATCATCATCAGCCGGAAGACGTCCACTGCTGAACATAGGCCTCCCCCTTTAACCTCCACACTGAACGACAGCCCGCCTTTTGCATCCACTGGATACCTGCGACTCTTACAATGTCGTCGGTCCATCTAGTGGGAGGCCTCCCTACGCTGCGTCTTCCGGTTCGTGGTCTCCACTCCAGAACCTTTCTTCCCCATCGGTTATCGGTTCTTGGAGCGATGTGGCCTGCCCATTGCCACTTCAACTTGCAAATTTCAACAGCTATGTCGGTGACTCTGGTTCTTTGGCGAATATCCACGTTTCGGATCTTATCGCGCAAAGAAACTCCGAGCATAGCTCTCTCCATTGCCCGCTGTGTGACTCTGAGCTTTTCCAAAAGGCCAACAGTTGAGGACCACGTCTCAGTACCATATGTCATCACTGGCAACACACGCTGGTCAAAGACCCTCGTCTTGAGGCACTGTGGTATCTTAGAAAGTTTAGATTTGGGATTTCTACTATAATACACATTTATTTCTAATAGAATGTGGTATCCAAATCAGTCCATAAATTGATCACAGAAAAGTACCGACGTCGATTACGGCACGTATGAAAGTTTTGATTTTCGGTATGAGCTCGATTTTAAAGTACCTGTTACAGGATTAGCAAGTTGAAATGGCAGTGGGCAGGGCACATATCACGCAGAATAGATGGCCGATGGGGCCGAAAGGTTCTCGAATGGAGACCACGGACCGGTAAGCGCAGCGTAGGACGTCCATCCTCAAGATGGACAGACGACCTAAAAGATACCGCAGGGAAACGCTGGATGCTGACCGCTTCCAACCGGCCCTTTTGAAGATCGATGGGGGAGGCCTATGTCCAGCAGTGGACGTCCTATGGCTGAAATGATGATCTGTTGTAAGTTGTAGGTAGTGCAGATTTAAATACCTACCTAAGTTGCGCTACGTAGGTATTATTCTTATTGCAGTTCCGCCAGTTTTCAAATTCATCGGGGATTGAGTCACGTCTAAAAAACCTGTATAACGACTGTTCTAGCCTCTAGACAGGCGCAGCTTATATGTAATTACAGCACTAATGTATTATGTTTTTTATTGTGTCTACCTAATCTATAGGGTTACGCATATAGACTGTACTAAGCCAAAAGGAGGTCATTGTACTCATCATTGTGAATCTTATTTCTCATACAAAGGGAACATATAATGGGAAAACATTTTTTCCACTGCAAAGTTGAGTTAATCCTTTAATATTTGAACCTTTTTACTCGACTGCTGGAGGGTATACAATTTTTGTTCGACGACATATCAAAATTCGCGGGAAAAATTAATCTGTTTCCTTAGAAGTTTCTTAAATTTTGTCGGGACTGAATTTAGTTTTTGTATGGAACGGCTAACGTTAATTTCGAAATGTCATAATAATATGACAAAATTTTATTGTTTTGATTTACTGAGGCCGCCTTTAAGAGCATGCTATCTAAATACCAGTAGCCCTGTATATAAATCTATATTTATATATATAAAAGCGAAATTCATCTACTCACTCATTCACTCATTAATCACGAAATTTCGAAAGCTACTTGACCTACAAAGCTGAAATTAGGCAAGTAGGCTTGCGAAAGGGCCGAATTAAGGGAGGCAAATGGGGGGGTTGAAAGTTTATATGAAAGGCTACGCGTACAAAGTCACAGGCAACAGCTAGTATAGTATATACAATTATTGTATGATATTTGTGTAGGTACATGTAAGTAGGCTACAATGTAAAAATTTTACCACGTTATTCGCGTGTGAAAACATTAATGCGTCTTACACAGCGCATCTAAGTTGTACAGGCTTAGAAGGATGCACGTATCAATGGTTACATATTTATATGTACATAAGTCTCTCGCTACAAAAAGGTGGAATATATGGATCTAGCGGAAAGAGCAGCAAAGGGCGACCAAGGAAACGGTGGAGTGATGACATCACTGCCGTAGCTGGAAAAGAATGAGAGACGAAAGCCAAGGATAGAGAGTAATAGAATAAGCAGAGGAGGCTTATACCCAAAAATGGGTTCCAACCCAAGAAAACGGAGAAAGCGAAGATAATGAAAATGAAAGCAACGAGACGCAGCCGCGCGCGTGCATTCACCTTGAATAAGACCGCCTAATGCGGTTGAAACTATAGTCAGAGTGACCGGCTTAATCTTACGTAACTAATTCCCGTGTCATACGACATAAATAAAATATGTATAATCCCTTAGATTGCCGTGAATTAATTAGAGATTTGGTTTCCTAAGTAGACATGCCCTAATCGATTGCAGTGTACTTACCTATGTGCGGTTACGCACGAGCCATGCTAATTTTATAGCATCTTAGGTACTTACCTACATTTAAGTATACAGACGAGGAGAAACATTGTACGCAGCAAAACAATAGATGTGTGAATATAATTGACCGAACGAAATGAGGGACAAGATTCTAATTGGACATGTCGGATGTATTCTGTGATGTCGGTCTCTACGTATTTTTGTTTATTCTTATGTTAGTATATTTGTATTTTGTTCGATGATACATTTCGTATCTGCAGTGCGTTCTTTATCGATCATCAAATTCGATAAAATGTCATAGAATCGATCATAGCAAGTACTGTACAAATAGATTTTTATCGAATTTAATTATCTCAACTGTCAAATTAGACGATTGATAAAGAACAGTACTTGCACTGCAGTTTCGTTAATCCGATCTTCTAGAAATATTTCTGACAAGTAGTTAATTTGCTAAAGTCAAAAACCTAGAGAAAGTGATCAGAATTCTTAGTTTTCATTCATATTTTTACAATGTTATTACAGCTGTCACAGCAAATAATTGCTTGGATCGAGTTTAAGTATGTTTACACAAAAAGTAGTTCGTTATTTAATATGTTTTAATTTAGTAAATTTCTAAGTATGTATAGACATAGTCTGAAGTCAATTATTAATATTATAAATAGGTCAATCGCGATTGCACCCTATTTCCATTTTCGGTGTGTTCTGTTTAAGCGTAACCCTGTATAGGCTATTCAATTAGCTATGAAACAACAAACTATAAATTTCTCATAACTATTGCGAGGCGTCTGACACCCGTTGGGTCGACGATATTGTAAAAACCGCGGATTGAACCTGGATAAGATTGATTTAGAAAAGGGGCGAGTGACGTCCAAGAAGAAGAGCCTAAAACTCAACAGTGTATAATTACGGGCAGAAATTACGAAATAATAAAGAACAAATGACACAAAAATTACGAAATAATAAAGAACAAAAACACAAAATAAAAATTAAAATTTATTAGAAAGAAAAAAAAAACACAAATGCATAAAATACTTTGTAGTGGCCACCCAACAACTCCCAGCAGCGACCTCCCGTTACCCACGTGGAAGTCGTTAAATCATCTCCCGGCACAAGTGGGCCAGTGCAGGGCCAACCTGGTTAAGTGGGGATAGGTATAGTAAGAGGGCACAATGTGATCGTAGAACATCTGTGCAGACCAAGTCGCACTTAGTCCCGTGTCACCGCTGCCCCAACCCTTGTATTACAGGACCTTCACAAGGCTTTCTCATGCAAGGTTGCTGTGGTCAAATACTGGCATGCGTTTGACTGCCACCTCAGCAGTCTACGATGAAACACGCTTGTCTAGAAGAAACCAATTCATTCTCGGAATATGAGTGTTTGAATCGTCGACTCTACGATGACGAAGTAGAAAAGTTATGGTAATGAAGATGTAAGCATCCATACCTACCACTATGACATAATTATTATTTACCCAAGTCTAAGCTTTCTCAATATAATAATAAACAACTACACCGTCACAAACAACCTAATTGAGATATGATAACAAAAGACAATAGCAATTTATTAGATAATCACATAAATGATTAAAAGAATAAAGAAATCAATATAGCAACATGTTCAAAATATGACCCAATAAAAATTTATTCAAGGATCTACTTGAATTAAGTAGTTAACTAGTTATAAATGTACATTTAAAATAGTTATATTTTACTTGTAATTTTTATTGAATAAATACTGCCAAATTAATTAATTAATCTACTCGGGGACCAGGAGCTCAACTTATTTTCATTATTATTATTATTATTTTATTAATAGGCTTGCGTTTGACCCCCATCAGGCAAGCACCTGGTTAATGCAACACGTGACAAAAATGCTGGCATGGTTCTGGCTCAACGCATAAGCTTTACCATTCAGCGCGGTAATGCCGCCAGCATGCTGGGTACGCTGGCAACTGGTAGTGGGCTTGAACATTTGGATTGTCACTAGACCTTCAACGGTCTATGGGCAGTCTAACTGTATTTGTAGTGTTAGTATTAGCTTGTATTTTGTTTAGTTAATAAAGGCACTTGCCCCTTAAATACGATCTACTTAGGTAATATACATAATATAATTATGTAAGAGCAACATCGCTTAATTTTACTTACTACTTACTGCCGTTTATTTGTTTTTTATGTTAGTTTAAGTTTCATTTGTATTTTCGGTGTGTAATAAAGTTGTATTGTATTGTAAATATACAACCACTAATTACGCGAACAAGATCAAGGCCATTGTAGGTACACGGACAAGCCAATCGATGAGAGGTACGATCGGTACATTTAAGAAATCTCAAACTACAGAAGTATAGAATTTGATTGAACCAGGCGTTACTTTGCGGATGTTCATCTTCAAAACAGTTTCTTTGACGAAACAGTAAAAAAAAAACAAAGAAACAGTTTCAGAACTATAGTTATTTAAATTACTAGCAAACTTCCGTGATTCGTCTCTTAAAATTTTACCTGAACCTAATCGAAATACTAGCTTATACCGATTATAATTAAGTAACTAAGATTTATAATCAGCGCCCTAGCCTTTGATCAGGGTAGAGTGAGGTTGTCTTTCGGCGCGTTTCATTACAAAAACTACATATTTAAGAATAAATCGTCTACTTATATATAAAAATGAATCCCTATTTCCCTTGGTCACGCCATAACTTGAGAAGGACTTTACCGATTTCATTAATTTTTTTAAAGTTTTCTAATACTTTGTAGGTTCATACGGAAATAAAAATATAAAAAAATTGCGCCGATAAATGGTAAATGTCATAAAACTTAACGACGATTTTATCTTCGCGCGTTTGACAGTTCTAAGACAGGACAACGTCTGTCAGGTCAGCTAGTAAGGGATAAATAGTATTTCATACGCTAATCCACGATATAAACAATTTCCATATCAAAATTTATGCTGGTAACAAAGAATGCAAGTGGCCGCCGGTTGCCGGTCATTCCCACCCCGGGAAGACATAATATTTTTTTATTTCCCACTAATATAAATATATAGACTATTTCAGTTTGAAATGTATGTGTAAATGGCCTTACAGTACACGCGCGGCGCGGACGGCGGGGCTTGCTGCTGTGCGTGGGGATCAAGGTCGCGCGACGCATAGTGGCTGCACGGACGCGTTTTGCGCGCCATCACCACGGCCGCACCAGATTAAAAAGGTAAATGAATGGATAACTTCTGACGTGAAACAGAAACCGCCTAGGAACAAGTGTATTTTGGTCTACAGGAGATCACATGGGAACATACAGAGATATAATATAAGCCCGAAAAATAAACTAATTCTGCAGTTGCATGGGTATAAATAAAGTGTAGTATCTAATATGAATGTATAAATATGGAAATGGCGAGAGCTAAACATTCTTCAGCAAAAATTGGGGGTTCTAACTTATTTCTAACTTAGATAATGATGTCTATTAATTTCTTTCTCTTTGTATAAAGTCTAGTCTCAGCCTTTGTATAAATTCTGTCTGAAACAGATTTATAACCAACGCCTATTTTATTATGCATTTCGTGGCATCTACAGATTTGTCTATCTGTTCCTTCCTAGCCTGTGTTTGGCCATGTGACTCTGCGCGTTTATCTATGGCATTAGGTATATGGACGGACGCACGCAGGCTATTGTCGAGACGAACGGTAGAAATATTTTATATTGAACTGTGCGAACGTAGTAACTGCATCATTGTTTATCCTGATTGAAGGGCACACAATTGTAAGAAAGTCATCAACAATCTAGTTAATAATGGCATTAAAGCCACCATACCAGCATACCACCATTGCCACAAACTATAATGGTCTATGGGTAATCCTTTAGATCAGACTAACAAGGAAGATATGGCGTGACAGATGCGAACGCATCTGGCCTAAATCAGGCTTGATGCCTTCAGTCTAACTGCAGACGACCTTGTCGCCCTTTTATTTTACATGAGGTCTATTAGTTATTTCATTGTTGTCACTACAAGTTTCTTATGCGTAAAAAAATTGTACTTAAGTGAGCCGTACTGTCTACCGTTTCAGTGATAAGCGGTTTAGCGGTATTAGTGTTTTTTTTAATGAAACATTTAAACATTTGGACCCGAACGATAAAAAAATATCTAAATTAAATGTCATCTTTAGAAATTTAAATTTTCCCGCTGTTTTCTTTTGTCCAAATAATCTGAAACTTAAATCCCACGATTTAAGTTTCAGAGAACTTAAATAAATAACTAAAAACAAAAACTAAAAAAAAAAAAAAAAAAAAAAAAAAAAAAAACTGTTTTTTTTTTCAGTTGTGCATAATAAAGTAGTTTCAGAGCGAATCCATACGCAGAGTTTTAGTCGGCGGAATTTCTAAGTCTTCTTCGCTCTGGCTTACGTAGCATTTAATCGCGTTTCTCTCACTTTTTCAGTATTTATGGGACTAAAAATATCTCATCTGCATTAAGCCTTAGTTTCTGAGGGTGCTGTTTAAAATTTTATTTGCTCAATCCCGGGTAATTAGAAAGTCACGTAACAGCGTTTTGATACTAGAGATACCACCATACTGAGCTATATGAAGCAACTTCATAAACTACGTGTAGAAATACGTAATATTATTTATGGACCATTTAGAGAAATATTGTAAAGAAGTAAACGCTATCCCGGTGACTTGCCCATGTAACAGCACCATTGATTATGCATGCTTATTTAAGAGCATTTGTGTCAATGCCGCAACTGTGCAAAATCAGTTCCGTGATTAGATTCGAATGCGTCCATGCCCCATATGATAGTGTATTTACACAAAATAAATAGGTACAGTAGGCCGGCTCCATACAACGAGCGTAACAGACACGCACACAAAGACGCATAGATCGTAATCTCGGATCAAGTCGGGCAACCTTCAGTCGCGAATGACCTATTTTTTAATTCTATTTGAATTACGAGTATTGCCCTTTGCCAACACTCGTAATTATCGTTTTGTGTGATAATTGTCATAATTTACAATATTTTTTTCCATTGTCAAATTGAAAAAGTTTTTAACTAAGAATACTTTACTGTACTTTATTGTACTTTAAAATATAATAATCGTGCTTTTTGTACGTACCGTAATCGATGTAAGTAGTTTTCGGTAACCAATTTTAGACTTTTATTTGGTAACCCTTTTTTATTAGAAACAAATGTGATTTAATGTAGGTACATGTACTTGATAAATTGTTTTTAATTAAATAAATAATAATAAATAAATATTCGGGACATTTTTTTCACACACGGTCATCTGACCCCAAACTAAGCAAAGCTTGTGATATGGCTGCCAGAGACTGATATACATACATATATATAGTTTTAAATACATACTTAAAATAGATATATATAAATAGATATTAACAACCAGATATAGAACAAACACAAATGTTTATCACAAAAATGTTTGTCCTAGATGGGAATCGAACCCACGCCCCCAAGCTCAGAAGGCAGGTTCACTACCAACTGGACAAACGGGCTATAAAAAAAATTGAAACTCCCATATATAAAATTTTCACATAACATTATAGTTTATTTGCCAGCCCTAGTGCTATCGTAGCGCTATGGTTGCACTATGGTTATTTAAATCAAGGTCAGTCGAATTCGGCCTTCTGCACCTATTTATGTTGTGGTATTTACTTGCTGTGCAAACTATGACATTGATAGAGGATGGGGCATCCGGTCGCGCCTATACCCCTAGCATTGCTGATATTTAGTATACATTTTTGGCGTACAGTCTGTAGGTAGATAGGTTGGCCTGGGGAGGCCAAGGAAATCTAATGAAGATAAAGCTGTTAGTACCTACTTAATAGTTGGGATACGCATCGTTATCTAAGTCTGGTTTGTCCAAGACATGTTTGTAGCGTGTATGTGTGTATGTACAGCTGAAACATCTCAACTAATTTTGATAAAAAAGTTGTAGATAGGTTCGTATTACGTTCAGAGGCCTTACGGACAACTGCTATTACAGGCACCTAATCCGCTCAGTTGGAAAATCACGCGACCGCAAACCGTATCTGGGCGCGATAAGGTCTGCGGTCGCGTGATTTTCCAACTGAACGGATTAGGTGCCTGTAATAGCAGTTGTCCGTAAGGCCCCTGGAATCGGTTCATTTCAGAGTAAAGATCATGATGGTCATAAGTGACGTCATCCTAAGCAAAAGATGAGGCAAAGGGTAAATTCGCCAACAAAAAAAAAAGTTGATTGCATCCCCTCGAAAAAATGTTGGCACATGTAATTTAATAGGTATTTTAACATTAAAGTGAGATTTGCGACCTTGTTCAGGTGAATCGATTGCGAAATTATGATTACCAAAAAATTTAAAGCCTCCGGTTTAAATTTTTAAATAAAATAAATGTTTTATTTCAGTTTTAGGAAACGAAAAAAAATTACTAAACTGTTTCTGGATCAACGCACAAGCATTGCCATTTAGCGTGGTAATACCGCCAGTATGCTGGGTACGCTGCCAACTGGCTTGAGCATTTAGATTGTTTCTACACCTTCAATGGTCTATGGACAGTCTGTTTTTGTAGCGTTAGTGTTAGCTTCGATTTTGTTTAGTTAATAAAGGCACGATGGGCCACTTGATGGACCGACGACATTGTGAGAGTAGCTTGCATCCAGTGGATGCAAAAGGCAGGCTGTCGTTCAGAGTGGAGGTTAAAGGGGGAGGCCTATGTTTAGAAGTGGACGTCTTATGGCTGATAATGATGATGATGAATAAAGGCACTTGCCAGTTAAAAAAGAAACTAAAACATATTCTTAGACAAATGAAAAAAATACAAGGTAATACGATTTCATCGCAAAAGGCTGTCAGACGCTTTAAATTACGTATCCATTGTTAATTTTAACTAAAACAACAGACTGATATAAATAAGTAGGTACGTAATACAGACACCGCGTTCACGCCTAATCAATAGACTTCAGTATGTTAGTCAAATTTTAGTATTCAAAAATGAACTAGGTTCCCGGAACTTCATGCAGAATGATTCAGCCTCGTGGTAACAATTTAAGCTATTGTTATTTTAAAGTAGGTATTTCAGATAGGTAGGTTTATCAGAGAGGGACAGACGACCTAAAAGAGACCGCAGGGAAACGCTGGATGCTGGCCGCTTCCAACCGGCCCGTTTGGAGATCGATGGGGGAGGCCTATGTCCAGCAGTGGACGTCCTACGGCTGAAATTATGATGATGATGATTTCAGATATAATTGATGAATTTTATTAATTAACGCAAAGAACTTAGGTCCATATACCTATTCATACATATTACTGTTCTTATTTTTGGGAAGATACAGTCTGCTGCATCACAGCTAACGCTAAAGCAGCAGGCAGGGTTACTTATTATTTTCTGCATCTATGTTTAACAACAATAAATTATTTTGTATTTTTGTATTTTGTAATTACCTAAATTAAAATCAATACTAGGTTATGCGGAAAGAGTGCACTAAGCCGAAAGGGGTCTACAGTACCTACCCATCATTATGAACATATTTTAGAATGGAAATGGAAATGGGACTATCTGTTTTTTTGCAATTTCAATGTTGCTTACTACTAAGTCGAAAGGTACCCATCCATACCAACAACTTTAACAATGGGAGTCACTCTGAAATCGCAAAAAAAAACTGCTGTTCTATTGAAAACGGTAATTGACACTCTACAAAATGTATGGAACAGCTGATATTTTTTCACGATGTTGGGGTTGGTCCCATTAAAAATATTGTTCATAATGATGAGTAGGTATAACGGATTCCTTTCGGCTTAATGTGTATTAAGGGTGTTCTTTCCGCATATCCCTGTATATAAAACTACACTAATATAGACCGCTGCCCACAGGCATTGTTCCCAAAATGCTGGCCTCATTGCCGTGTTGGATTGCAATGCAATGCTGACGCGATGCGCAAGGTCAGCACTAACCAGCCAGTATTTTTGTCACTGGACGCACAGGAAGCTTCGGCCAGAATAATTTAAGTAATTTTTTATGTAACTTTTGTGTACAACCATAGTTTAAAACAGTGTAGACAAGTAGTTCTTGCAAATATTTTTTTAAAATTTGAATTCGGTCAATATTGAATAATGGAGTCGCCAGGCTTATGGGACGAACTTCTGGTTCGAACAATGTTTGGAGAGTGACAAAGGTGGAGTCGTTAAAATGTTGTCACTTTATGCGCGTGCGCAGGCGTAGCACATGCATGTAGCGCCTACGCATGTGTTCTTGCAAAATGCCTATCACTGTTGTCTCTGCTCTACATCGTAGCGATAAATCGTTTATAGAAGAAATGTCGCCAACGCGGGCGCGAAACCATTGTGTTTATTGTGTCGATACACCTCGTGATATCATTCTACGAGTAATATGTGATGTTACGAATTGTTTTAAACCACGTGACCGCGTCTGATTCTAGAGTGACAAACATAGCACTGCATGGAGGAGGCCTAAATCCAATATTGGGTGCCCAAATAAACCTTATTTTGAAAACTCATTTAACAATACGAAAAGTGACGTTATATTTAATTCCAAGCAAAGATCTTGTCCATTCCATGAATACAAGTTATTAAACAAAATTTGCCTTCAGTTTTACCGCTACCTCGCCTGATGTTAAGCGATGATGCGGTTAACGATGGTGTACACTTGCCTAGAACCGATAAACCGATTCACTCACGATTTGAAAACAACATTTTATATATTTATATATTTCAAGAAAAATCAAACATAAATTTTATTAACTCACAATCTATCGTATTTTAATGAATAATTATTAACTACTAGGTATCTCCTTTATAAAGCTTATGAACGCTAGCTCTGTGCTGCTTCATTTTGCTGTATAATTTCTACATATAGGTTACTAAGTCCTAGTTACAAAAGTTACACAATCATATGAAATGTGTACAATAATAAGTCAGTGTGAACAAAACCTATGCTAGACTTAATTCACACCTTGAAAAATCGAAGACGAATTTGAAAATCAATTTACTGATAAGAAATCTCGATGTGATGTACAAAGGTGAAAGCAAATTGACAGCTTAGTAATGTAAATTAATTCTGATAATTTGGCGCTGAAAAGAACGCGTTAATGGGACTCTCTATCATAACTAACCATGGCTAGTGACATCGATCAGTAGCTATAAAGCCATCAATTATTGCGTAAAGATAGATAAGATTTATGCAATATACCTATGGGAAAATTCACAAAATCACATATATACCTAGTTACGTTTTATCATCACATGATCGAAAAGGCTCATTTTATAACAAAGACGTGTGGTTACCCTACTAGCTGCAGACATTTTAGGCAGTTCAGTTTTTTGTAACGCGTTCTGGCGCTTAAAACCTGTCTAGCCAGGTACCAATTCAATTTTAACAGTTTTATTTTGTTACATTCAAGTGCATCAAAATCGTGTCCAAAAGTTTCAAAAAACTCACCTCTAGTGCTACTGGATTTAACGTTCTAAGTCACACTATTGACTTGACAGGAATAAAAATACACATTACCGGTAGGTAGGTACATTGCGGTCGATGAGTGATTATGAAGTGGTGCTATTATTGTAGAATTATAGATCAGTCTCACCGGGATTTCCAAAACGCAAGGCCCGTAAAAAATAAATATCGCAAAACACGAGGTCGATGTTCCGAAAACCGTACGAATCTGCCAAACAAAGGTGTAATCAGACTTGCGCTAGTTAGTGCGTGAACGGTACGTTGTCGTTTTGTAAACGGTTTTTGTTGAATTCGCCGTCGAAGTCTTCCTACTAATAAGAATGTTATTAAAAAAACCGGACAAGTACGAGTAGGACTCGTGCTCTGAGGGTTCCGTTAGACGGAACCCTCAGAGCGCGAGACCAAAAAAAAAACTAACAAGTTAAAATATTGAAAGACAAACTTAAGTTTGTAGTTTTTTTTTACTGGGCAAGTGCCTTTAATAACTAAACAAAATACAAGCTAAAACTAACACTACAAATACAGTTAGACTGCCCATAGACCGTTGAAGGTCTAAAGACAATCCAAATGCTCAAGCCCACTACCAGTTGGCAGCGTACCCAACATGCTGGCGGTATTACCACGTTGAATGGCAATGCTAATGCGTTGAGCCAGAAACACGCCAGCATTTTGGTCACGCGTCGCATTAACCAGGCGCTCTGAAAGATTTTTGAAAATGAGGTGAGCTCCCGGTCCCCAAACGCCCAATGTCTCGACCCCAAACGCCTCAAATATGTAACCACTGCCGAGGTTAGCATATTTGCGACGCTTGTGCTGCTCTGCCGAATTAGCAGCCGCGCCAGCCCTACCCTGTGTCTCAGGAAGATGTGACGGCGCCAAAGTATCGACACAAGTTGCGTCCCATACAAGGGGCCGCCCCAACCTCCAGGGCACAAGTGTCATACCGTCAGGCCTCTTTCCATCGTCACGCGCAAGACCACTCGGTTTGAGCACAGCTGCGACATTGGCGGTGGAAAGTGCCCTGCGTATGATGTCGTTCAGGCTAGCGTGTCGGCCAATACGACCAGCGCTTCTCGAGCAAGAGAGACCATGGTGACCGAGCTGGTCAACAGCAGTACCACACTGACAGCGATGGGCCTCACAGCACCTTGCACCCAAGCGTAAGCTGACAGCTAGACGAAATGCGGTTGGATCTAAAAGGCTACCTGTGTAAAAAGAGGGCATGGCTTGCATCCAAAGTCCCGATTCCCAAACAGAGACAGCAAGAATACGAGCGTGATCTGCAATACTAGGACACGTATCTAGTAGCGATTTCCATGCTAGTTCGCAGATCGGCCGATCCCACAGTCTCTGGGAAGACAACTTTGAAGTTTGTAGTTGACAATAAGGTTCTTCCATACATCCCAACTACAAAATGTAAGTTTGTAATAGCAAAATAATTATTTTTAAATACCTTCAAATGTATAACTTTCGGATTTATTCCTATATATGTACTATAATAATAATAATAAATACGCAGGGGCGGCTTTATGGCGAGCCGTCGGTGAGTGGCGACACCGCGTACCCCGATTCCATGGGTCTAAAACCCCAGAGACCCAGACCCCTGGCTTGCCTTAACCGGCCGTCTGGGGGTGGAAACCGCAAGAGCTAAAAACCTAAGCTCCAGGGTGGAAGTGTTAAAGGGCATAACGCCGCTAGTAGCTCATAGTGAAAGTGCAGCACACCTCTCGACATCCTAAGCCACCCACGTCAATGTTGCCCTTCCGGTGCCAATATGCGGCAGCCACTATGGGGGGCCCATTTAGTGAGTGGCAAGTCATCACCTGCCCAGGATTTTGAAATGAGGCATAATTGGCAGGTGCCGTACCTCATACCATAGAACTGTTATCCCATCCACAAGTTGTTCACCTCAATAACCTATACTGTACAATAGTTTTATAATCCATTTTATACACATTCAATAATATTGTATTTTATATTCAACGGGGCCTCTTGGTGTTGGCTTCGGCCCCACCAATGCCTACCAAATGTCCGGGCTAGACCCGTGTTTATATTGAAATAAAGAGGAATAATAATAATAATATATAACTTTATTATACACCGAAATAAAAAAATACAAAAATAGGTAACTTATAAATAATACAAAAACCGGCAGTATAATAGGCGGCCTTATCGCCTTAAGCGATTTCTTCCAGGCAACCTTTGGATGGACATAGCATACTATGAGACCTTGCCTCTTGCCAAATTTCATGATTCTAGGTCAACGGGAAGTACCCTATAGGTTTTGATTCCCCTGTGAAATCGCAAAATATACGACATAAAGGAACCCTAAGAGCGCGAGACCAAAAAAAAAAACTAACTGAAGTCAAAATATTGAAAGACAAACTTAAGTTTGTAGTTGACAATAACGTTCTTCAATACATTCCAACTACAAAATGTAAGTTTGTAATAGCAAAATAATCATTTTTAAATGATATACCTTCATATTTATAACTTTCGGATTTATTCCTATATATGTGCTATGAGACCTTGCTTTTTGCCAAATTTCATGATTCTAGGTCAACGGGAAGTACCCTATAGGTTTTGGTTCCCCTGTAAAATCGCAAAATATGCAACATAAACGTTCATATCTTTTGATTGCGTTGACTTACAACTTTTATTTTTTTTACAGCCGAAAGAAACCGTAGACCCAAGTATTTAGTATAAATTTCAACTTGCTACCTTTACGCGTTCTTGAGAAAAAGGGTCTTGACAGACGGACAGACAGACAGACGGACAACGAAGTGATCCTATAAGGGTTCCGTTTTTTCCATTTGAGGTACGGAACCCTAAAAAAATACATTATGATTTGAATACAACAAATCTAACGAGATTATGAAATGCGTGAGGACGCATTTCATAATCGGTCAAGCCGTTTAGACGTCTGGACGTGACATCTGAACTAAAGAATACATAATATTCTTACAACCGAAACACACCCCCTTTCTGGGGCAGTAGGGTAAAAATTAAAATTATTGAAAAAAACAGTTAGTTTTATGTTTATTTTACCTAAACTAATAGTTCTGCTGAATTACTAGATAATAAGTATATTTTTCAAAAGTTTTAATAATTTTTCTACGATGACATTACAAATGTTGGTTCAATTAAAAGAATTTTTTTTAATGCCACCAGTATTCCGGGATAGCAGTATTACCAAAATGGTGAGTAAAATAGTGAATTGACCATATTAACAGAGTCAATTAAAATGCGCACAGTTACAGTAAGTACATTGTGTGCTAAGCATTTCCGGGATTATTGCAATCAATGTGTACAGGCGGTCGGTGGCGAGCCGCGCGATAACAAAATGATAACACTAACTCTCGCACAACCATTTAGGTACCCTAAAAATTCGCTAATAATACTAGTCTGCTCCGATCGTCTGGCCATAGTCGGCAGGTTCTGCATACAATTATGTAACAGTCGTCTATGTGTGCGTCTAGCAAGAAAAATACAAGCTCGTGACTGACTCACACATGCAACCTAGCCGTAATAGTGTTGTTATAGAGATGCGAATAGGCGGTCGTGGAAATAACAGCCATGGATTTTTTATTTATGTATACTCATCGATGGGCTAGTCCCCATGTTGACTATTGAACCCGTTTGAATTAGAAGGGGAAGCGTGGAGCCACGGGAGTTTTATAGGTTTGCCGGTAATTTCAACTTTTTGTTGTAATTATGCAGCGTATACATTTTTACAATGAGGCTATTCTAGAAATAAATGACACATCTATGGGTTAATTAAGTAGGCAAATGCTCGTTATATTATTTATGGAAACATTTTTATGAGTATCAATTAAAATTTCTTACACGTTGCTAGGTTGTAACTATTTTTAGTAGTCTGGGAAGGTGTGACGAGATCCTTTGTACGTATACAGGGAGTCCGGTAAGACGACTAACAAACGTTGGAGATAGAAATCTGAACTCAAATATAAACACAATAGTAAATGTCTTTGCGAATATGTAATATTTTTTATTAATCAATAAAAAAAATGCATAATATTTTTGTGTGTATTTTTGTGTATGATAATTTGTGTCTTCGAATCTGTTTGGTCATTCGTCCAAACACCCTATGTAATTAACTTAGCATCAAATACTGTCCTAGTGTGAATGAAAGCTAAACTTTTCATTTTATAAAAAATACATTCTTATTATACTTATTACAGTCCATTTTTATGGTTCCGTACCTCAAAAGGAAAAAACGGAACCCTTATAGGATCACTTCGTTGTCCGTCTGTCTGTCTGTCCGTCTGTCAAGACCCTTTTTCTCAAGAACGCGTAAAGGTAGCAAGTTGAAATTTATACTAAATAAGTTAAGTCTACGGTTTCTTTCGGCTGTAAAAAAATAAAAGTTGTAAGTCAAAGCAATCAAAAGATATGAACGTTTATGTCGTATATTTTGCGATTTCACAGGGGAATCAAAACCTATAGGGTACTTCCTGTTAACCTATAATCATGAAATTTGGCAAGAGGCAAGGTCTCATAGTACATATATAGGAATAAATCCGAAAGTTATATCATATAAAAATTATTATTTTGCTATTACTAACTTACATTTTGTAGTTGGAATGTATGGAAGAACCTTATTGTCAACTACAAACTTAAGTTTGTCTCTCAATATTTTAACTTCAGTTAGTTGTTTTTTTTTGGTCTCGCGCTCTGAGGGTTCCGTTAGACGGAACCCTCAGAGCGCGTCCTGCTCATACTTGTGCGGTTTTTTACTTGTTACTAGCTGATTTAGTGGTATAACCCACTTTCCTAGAGGAATAATTAATTTTTACGTAATAAAAAGTAACTGCTATCAACTACCTGTGGGGGTTGGTGGTATTCGTCTTCCCACAGATCTAACGATTCACGTTTCAAATATTTTGTCATTTGGATTGTCTTTAGACCTTCAACGGTCTATGGGCAGTCTAACTGTATTTGTAGTGTTAGTTTTAGCTTGTATTTTGTTTAGTTATTAAAGGCACTTGCCTGAAAAAAAAAAAAACTACCTGTATATAAATTTTCATTCAAATCCTCTCAGCTGTTACTGAGTTCAGTGCGGACAAATATATATACACTCACACATTTGCATACTTACACACAACTTTTGCGTTTTTTAATATCAGTTTTGTTACATGTCACTCCTCTTTCCCATTGGGGAAGGACTACATCTCTCCACTTGCTACGACCCCGACACAAATGTTTCGTTCCTACTTTCAGTATAATTATTAGTGTGATTATATTTGCAAGATTTTTCATTAGTTATATTTTGTACTTAAGGCCCTGTTTGCTGACTTTTAGTAGTTTTGGTCATTCTAGTTTGTGTCTACTTCCATGGTTAGTTTAAAATTATAAAAACGGTGTTATATCATAATTTTATGTTTTATCTAGGAACCCCCAAAGGCTTTATTATGTATAGATTTCAAAATTGTGAAGGAAACCGCAAAGATATATTTTATATAACACCTATACTTTTCAAAATATATGAGAAAAACCTCAAAAATAGAAGTAGCGAAACGCACGACTGTGTGTAAGCGCCATGATTTTGCTCCGCAAAATTTGACTTTAATACAATATATTAAGCCTTATGGTCATCTGTAGTCACAAGCGTTGCTTAAAAGTGGTAAAACCTCGCCTTAATTTGAATCAGGCAAATTAACCACATACACTTTCGCTTCGGCGATAAAACTACACAGTATAGTCACCATATTTGTATATTTTTTCCTCATTTTTTCAGTGCCTACAATGTAATTAATTATTATATTATTTTGGTACTGTAATGTAGGTATTTTAGAATTGGCTAAAATTTGTATTATATATACATTTCATTGTTTTGCATTATTTTCCATATCATCATTATTCTAATTTTTTGTTTTATATATATCGAATCCTATAATCCGAACATTCCAATATTAGCATTCCGTGATTTTCCATAGAGCCGGACTAGTGAGAGGATATTGCATTTGTATTTGCAAACGTTTGAATCTACTTTTCTAATCCGTACGGCCAAGGATTGGATCAACCTGCCACCTCCTTGTTTCCTGAGAGATTTAATCTGGGACTTTTCAAGGCCAAAGTGAATAGGTATCTACTAAGTCTGCGTGCTTCATCTTCGACCACATCATCACTTACCAACAGACGAGTCCCTAGAGAAATGCAAACTTATTCGTGATAAATAAATAAATATAAGTATTAATACGATTCGACGATAATTTGCGAACATTAGATACGTTCGTTTTGAAATCTTTAATTTTTAAGTTCGAATTTGAGCAAAATCGGTCAAGTAATTGTGAAGATATAGGGGACGCGAGGTCACAGTTTGAACTAGTAGTAATAATACATACCAACTGAATATTACTTGGAATAAGAAGTTAAAAAAAAGAGTCGCGTGCACTCTCCTGCGCAACGCGTCGTTTCTCCGCGCTACGAACGCTACGTAGGGACCAACAGCCCTTCATTAGACATCAACGCGTGCGAATTTTTTTACTAATTTGTTGTAAGCATTTTATTTTTAAAGCTGACTAAGACAAAACATCTTCCAAATACATAATTATTTATAAGTATTTATATGTTATGGACGTTCTATCTGAAACGCATTGTAAAACGGTTTTAGTGCTTATCATGCTTTGTTTTAAGTTTGCGGAACTACCAAATACACCAAACCACAATCACGTCCGGTGGATACAAGTGGGTAAATCCAATTTAAAAAAAAAAAGTTGAAATGAAGTAACTGATAAAAAAATCCTGTTTTGTTCATCATCATCAGCCGGAAGACGTCCACTGCTGAACATAGGCCTCCCCCTTTAACCTCCACACTGAACGACAGCCTGCCTTTTGCATCCACTGGATGCCAGCGACTCTTGCTATGTCGTCGGTCCATCTAGTGGGAGGCCTACCTACGCTGCGTCTTCCGGTTCGTGGTCTCCACTCAAGAACCTTTCTTCCCCATCGGTTATCGGTTCTCCGAGCGATGTGGCCTGCCCATTGCCACTTCAACTGCCTGTTTTGTTATTGTCTCTTAAATACTAGCTATACTCCGCGGTTTCGCCCGGAACCCTAAAATTTTCCGGGATTAAATGTATTTGTTGATGTTCTTGTTTGTTCCACTTTCATGTTGCTGAATGAAATAAGAACAAACAAACCAACAAAATAACATTTAGTATGATATGTATTTAAGTGTGATTAACTTCCTATCTGGAACTCTTTGAAAAACGTTTTCCAAGTTAGCGGTAATTTTACGAAATTAACCTCCAATCACATCCGTTTACACGTGGAATTCAGCATGATCATCATCATTTCAGCCTATCATGTTCCCACTGCTGGGACTGAGAACGAGAGAAAGGATGTGCCCTAATCCACCATGCTGGCCCAGTGCATATTAATGAATGCTGTATGTCTTTGAACTTAAGAGGTTCTTGGACATACCGGGTTCCTCACGATTTTTCCTTCACCGTTTTTTGAGCGATGACATCGACACTGCACATAACTTATTTAGATTGGTACTAAAAAAGTCATTTATGCAGGGCTGGGTTTTGCACCGGGTGGCGTCAGATTGTAAAGCGCACATGCTACCGCTAGGCTACCATCACTCACGTGAAGGGAAAAAAAAAAAAACATTTTTGTGGATTATAAAAAAAATCGTTCTAAAATCCAGCATTCTCACAATTAGTATCAGCCCAAGATGTTATTTTATCTGTGTTCATGTTAATTAATGTTCTCTAGGCATTAAATTACCTAAATTTAATTATGAGCCCGTCAAAAATAATGCCATGCATCAATATAAATCATGACCAATATGTATTTATTTCGAAAAGCACACCTACTCGTCCACGTGTCATCAATATGTCATATGAAGGAATGACACAATTGAATTATTATTACATACCTATTTATCATCATAATTTCAGCCGTATTACGTCCATTGCTGGACATAGGCCTTCATCGATCTCCAAAAGGGCCGGTTGGAAGCGCCCTGCATCCAGCGTTTCCCTGCGGTCTCTTTTAGGTCGTTTGTCTATCTTGTGGGTGGACATACTTATTATGGCGATATTATTCTTATTATTAGCGATGATGGCCGAGCGTTAGCATGTGCACTTTACAATCTGACGGCACACGGTTCGATCCTCGGCCCTGCACCAGTGACTTATTTAGTACTTACATAAATAAATTATGTGCAGTTTTCGATGCCATCTCTCATAAACGGTGAAGAAACCAGTATGTCCAAGAACTTCAAAAGTTCAAAGACATGACATTCACCAACAAGCACTGGGCCAGCATGGTGGCCATCCCCTCTCTCTCTCTCTCTCTCTCTCTCTGAGAGATGGCCTGAGTCTTAGCAGTGGGAACATGATAGACTGATAATGATGATGATGACGTATTATGTAAACTGACGTGGTTTACATTTTTAACACTATTTTATTAGCTTCACTTCTAACTATATACCTATATTCTATGGGCAGTCTAACTGTATCTATAGGCAGTGTAACTGTATCTATGGGCAGCCTAACTGTATCTATGGGCAGCCTAACTGTATCTATGGGCAGTCTAACTGTATCTATGGGCAGTCTAACTGTATTTGTAGTGTTAGTGTTAGCTTGTTTTTTGTTTAGTTAATAAAGGCACTTGCCCCGTTAAAATCTATATACCTAAACAACGTTTATTAAGGAGTCGTTTTTAACTAATGACTATATTTTGGTACCACCGAACATAATGTGAAGGTATTATTTAACGAGTCCTGCACTAAAAGTTCCACCATCCACCTCTCTGCTCCATCATCAGACCCTCGTAACAAAATTTATCAACCCTAGCTTGTTTTTTTTTTACCGAATCACATAAGCGTGTTTTTTAGTTTTAAATACATTTTGTTTGTCGTCTATAATCAAATAACATAATTCACGAATAACATTAACTAAAAATGATGGCATACTAAAATAAATTATATTAAAAAATAAAAATAAAATACAGTCGAATAATTGATAACCTCCTCCCATTTGAAGTCGGTTAAAAAGAAGTGCCACCTCATCCAACGCCCTCCCGGTACAACTTCCTTTTAAAAAGGAAAACTCCATAAAAGTATTTTTAAATTATAGCAATCCAATTGTTTTAATATACATAACTTTCCTTCCTTTCTTTTAATCTACTTACCTTTCTGGGGAAAGTAGCCATAGTAAAATATTTGCGGTTAGAATTCCCAAAACAATTTGTATTACGGATATAATAATAACATTCGAATGATGAAATAATCTACACAATAAAAGATATTCTGTAATATAGGTGATCCCATATTTGCGTCATCAATTATTTGTTAACTGTAAAAATATAGGTAATTAAAGTTTTTTCTTGAAATAATGTATCAAGATAAGAACAACAAAATATTAAAATTACATATACATTTATGCAGATGTACTTATTTACTGTCGGGAACGAATGGATGCGACCAGCGAGAGACCGGGGAGAGGCATAAACAAAGGGAAGTCTATACACAGCAGTGGGTCTCTCGGGGCTGATGATGATGATGAAATAGGTAGTTGCAAGAAATGTACAGATGGTTATTCGCATTTTTTTCTGGTTACTCTACACGTTAATATTTAGTTATTGATACATTTTATACCATAATGCTTTCAGATATATCATTGAAGTATGCAGTTTATGTTAGCGATATTATAAAATTAAGTCAACATCACATTAAGAAACCGTCCCACATTTAGGAAATTTATTACTTTGTCTAATGGAATCCATAATTATCTTTGCCTCGAATCTATGTAAATGCATACCTTAATATTATGTTTTAATCTAAGTCATAGATATTATCTTAATATGGACAGTAGGTGCCGACCGGAAAAGGTATTACAAAATTCTCCAACTTACCAAGTAAAAAGACATATTGGTAAGCTGCAAAATAGATGCAAAATACGGCAATACAATGGAACGCCTTGCCTTTGTCTGTGTTTCCGAAGCATTACAACCTTGGAATTTTCAAGTCTAGGGTTAATATCATAAGTAGGTTAATTACTAGACGAACATGCTGTATCTTCGACCGCATTTTCGCTTTTCATCAGGTGAGATGCGGCCAAACGTTAAAAATACATAGTCCGATGTAAAAAATACAAGTCTAATTTCGAAGAAATCTAAAGTCTTTTACTTTGTTATCATTCTAGTAATCACGGACATACACCCATTAAATGAAAATTAATAAAAAAATATAATATTTTGTTTTCGAATAAACGGTTACCACAATTAAATAAAAAAAATAAAAATTGTATAACATTCAATTTAAGTAATATAAATTTAAAAAAACAATAACAAAACAACAAATTAAAACCTGCTACTAAACTAATCAATTAAACTGCTACCAGTGGAAATTATTCCTATAAATGCTGGCCTACATGTTGTATGGCAATGCTCACCCTTGGGACAAACTAGAGATATTTTGGTCACGATTTGCATCGACCAGATATGATGACAAATTATGAAAAAAAATGTGGATACTTATCCCCTAGGCCCCTTGGTTTTAACCCCAACATGTTTAAAATGTACACACTGTCCAGGGTACTATATTAACGCCTTTTCAGGTGTTCTAAGGATTCAGCCGCACGCCAGCACTACTTTGCGTTCTAGAAAGATGTGACGGCGCAAAGGTGTCAACGCAAGTCTCGTCCCACTAAGGGCACCCCATCTTCCACAGAATTTAAATTAATACATTATACAATACACAGAATAAAAATAAAGTTTTTACTTTTAAAATTTTGCCGTGTCAAACATTTGTGATAGTTTGGCGCTGAGTTAAATATGTATTTGTATATGTATATTTAGTTTCAGTCATATTTTTTTTTTTCATCCTTTAGTTAAATATTACACGAGCTATTGTGAAAAACGCCGCGCTTGTACCTACTGCTTGTTTGTAGGTATAATTGTGATCGTAGCACTTAGCTTTAAGGCGTAGAGGAGCTCTACGACAAATATTTCTGAGTATATTAACATAAATTAAGTTATAAAAATATATTGATATAAATTTTAAGTAATTCGTTCATATTCATTGCCCTGGGTAATTACTAATTTACTAACTTAATTATTTAATATTTCAATTGTACTCACGCAAAAAGAAACCATACCCAACTATGTGAACATAAATATCGTGCACTGATGACCTACCTTGTCGTATCACACAAAGAGCTGAAACCTGTGTACGGATTATTCAGGTTATCACGTTTTTATCAATGCACCAATTTGGCGCGGAATTATCTAGCGTTTCGCATGCGTTCAAGGGTAAAGTCTGCGTCCTGACACACGCGCGCGCCCGGTGCTTGTGTGCGTGTAGACTCGCCGTGTAGCGCTATGAGCTAGGCCTATTGTGAGCTGAGTGCATGTGTGTCCAGTGTTGGTGTGAGTGCGGCGGCGACGGCTCACTTTTTCGCCTGCAAATATAGTTGCTATGCCCGAAATACAACGCGGATGAATTTCGCGTCAATGCTAATTGCTAGGCATCCGAGCAGCGGCCACCGCCGCCCGCGCCGCTTGCATCGCCTGCGCATTTGAATCGTAGACACTAAACACTTCAATAGATAGGTACATAATTATTCATATTCCATTACGAGTTTTTTTACGAGCAAAACCTGCTCATCGAGATTCGGGTCGGGCAGTCTAGCTTTACATGATGGCTATCGGTTTCGTCTTAGTCCTGTAAGTATAGGCTAGATATCAAATTTCAATATTTTACATTTAATGTTGTTTAAAATCCGATTTAGGATTGTATCTTTCAGGATAAAAAGTGGAACTTAACACGCGAATTTATCTCATGCATGTTTTGTTTCAAATCAGAAGTCGGTATGCATGACTAAAAACAGCGATAAAATTATTCGTTATAATTCTAATTTTATGTAAGATCATTTAGAAGTTATATAGGTACGGTCTCTCAACATTTTCATTCAAGGCTAAATGATATCAGAAAATTTGCTATACTTTTAGCGAAAGACATTATGAATAACTTATATATTTAGATAACTTTATTCAAATCAGAACGTTGCTTTATTTATGAACCTACATAAGATTGCTTAGATCTTAAGGGTCCACCCAAACTTACTAGCTCCTTGATTTCTATCAACGGACGTAGTCTATTCAAGACATCTTTGTTTTACCACACCTTTCCTTTCCCACGATATGCTATAATACCTAGACATTTACGGTACAAATGTATTTGTAATAATTATATTATGCTTAATATATTCCGCTCAATTATGCGCTAGGTAATTAAAGCAAAAAATAAAAACGTAAAATCTACTTTTTTTAAACCGATCATATTGATGTCATAACTTATATAATTATAATACAGACTATGACCTAATATTTAACATATAAATCAATTGGATTACCCGTTCCATTCATGGTATATTTAAAAGTTATTCAAAATGTTCAGTTTATGTGTAACTTAATCCTATATATACTCATTATTTGAAACAATATACCTAGTAGGTACCTACATTAAAATATGGTAGGTAGGTCGAAACGTATTAGTAATCTTCCCATTATAAAATAAATATTTTGGGCCTAATATTTTAATAATATATCTTGTATTCATAAAATATTAGGTAAACTGATCCGTAGGCAATAGATAGAATTAATTTAATTATTGTAATTAAATCGCTTTGAAGAAACCATATTATTTACAAAATTACATTTTTAATCAGGTAACAAGATACTTAATAAAAAAAAGTTAAATATTCAATAACGGTATTTTACGCGTATCAAATTTCGCACCTGAACAAAAATTTGATGTGCCCATGAAACTTCACTTTATTATACGTCACATGAGAGTATTTCATCCCACTGTCGCCTTCTTATATTTATGATGACGTCACCCTAAGATAAATTTTATTGTAATTATTATGACCAGCCTAGAAAATAATTATACGTATTTATTGTAAAAGCTGACGGCTCTAAGAACATGTAATATGTCCACAGAGTGAATAAATTTTGAATTGAATGACCTAACCACGTGGTGGCCGAGACTAGGTCGGTGGAACACGGGCCTACCGAGGCTGAGGTGGACCGACGTCATCAAAAGAACTGTTGAAAACAAGTGGATGAGACTGGCGAGAGACCAGGGAGAGTGATAAACAAAGGGTAATAATCTATACCCAGCAGTGAGTCACTCAAGGCTGACGATGATGATGTAAGATGCGAAACTCAAAAAAAGATTAGGCATGACAGCCTTGAAAATTATTTCTATTATTTACAGAGCTTCAGCACAATGCATCATAGTGTTATGCAATTCTAGTCTCCTCAAAACTTTGTTCAATATGCCAATAAGTCATCAAAACGAGACCAGTATTGCATTATACCCGCAAAGTCACTGCTTTGTAACAAATTTTAGGTAATTTGTATTGTGGAAATTCTATTTCACTAAAAGTAAAAATAATTCGTTCTAAAATTCGTCATACATACATTTATGGAAGAGTAGACTGTTGCTAATGTTTTCAAATGTTGCGCACGCAACTTTTTTTGTTACAAATATTACTTACTTATTCAATTTCAGGAATTTGGTTATATTCGGTTAATACCAATATACACTGGTAATTCAAGGTTTTTTTTTTAGTTTGGAAGTTGTTATCAACCGACTTCCAGGAAAGCAGGTTCAAAATTCGACTATGTTTTTGAGTGTGTATGTTACATGGTATCTTCGTAAATTCTGAACCGACTTTTTATTTATTGAAATGGTATAGCCATGCTATATCTCAAAATGTGGTCATTTAAAGAAGAAAATATTCCACCAATAAAGATGGAAAATGAAGAGATCCGGTTAGTTTTACAAATATTTATAGGAAAAAAAAATATCCCAAAATCCTTATTGTACTCGAAGCGACGTAGAAGCGGAACTACACTAGAAATTCGTCATATAAAATATTTATTTCAATTAAAAAAATAAGATTAAATATAAGCAAAATCGACCCTGGAATTGCGGAGATACATATAATCTATACTAATATTAAAAAGAGGAAAGATTTCATTGTTTATTTATTTGTTTGCATTGAATAGGCTCCGAAACTACTGAACCAATTTGAAAAATTCTTTCACTGTTGGGAAGCTACACTATCCCCGGGTGACATAATCTATACCCGTGCGAAGCTGGAGCGGACCGCTAGTATATTATATTATATTTAGTTAATTTTGTCCACGTTCTAATAAAGAGAATTTATTTGCACAAAACACGAGTAGGTAAACATACACTCATATCAAAACTGATGAACAATATATGGATATTACACATACATACTCATTATACTCAGTTTGTTTCATGTTTTACATAGTTAGTAAGCGAAAAAATCTTGAAAATGGCATAAAATACCGTAGTTATCTACACTAATATTATAAAGAGGTAATATTTGATTGTTTGTTTGTTTGTTTGCATTGAATAGGCTCCGAAACTTCAGAACCGATTTGAAAAATTCTTCCACTGTTGTTATACTATCCCCGGGTGACATAGGCTATATTATATATTCAAAAAAATTAGGGATCCTTACTAAAACTCAATAATACCCGTGCGAATCCGGGGCGGACCGCTAGTTAATTATATGAATAAATCGAAACATTTTCAATACCTAAAATATTATGTTAGTAATTAAATTAATTAACACATATATATTTCTAATGTAACCATTATTACACAACAATTATTAGTCAAGAATTAGGCTCAAGGTACATAGGGTACCGGAAGCAATATCTTGCATTATAAATGCCATTACGTGTTAACTGGTGTGAAAATCCATAATTGCATAAATTAATAATTATGTTTACATTGTAGTGTAGATGCATAAATAAGTAGACGTGTAAATACCAAAAAATACCCGCTGCCCCCAGATATTTTTTAAAAATCATCGAGCGTTGATTGCTGAAAAACGAATTAATTATCTATACTAATATTGTAAAGACGAAAGATTTGATTGTTTGTTTGTTTGCATTGAAAAGGCACCAATACTACTGCACCGATTTGAAAAATTCTTTCACTCTTGGGAAGCTACACTATCCCCAGGTGACATATGCTATATCATATTTTCAAAAAATATTGGGATCCTTACTAAAACTCCAATAATGTAACCCAAAGTGAAAAAAAAAATAAGACTTACACCCGTGCGAAGCGAATCCGTTCGCACTCCGGGGTGCGTTGCTAGTTATCTATCATTACGAATGTGTTAGAGCAATTTTAATGATGACATTTTTTGTTTAGGCAAAGGATATCTAAAAAGCAATTTTTCGAGTTTTTTCTCCTCCCTCTAAAATATAAATGTGTCAACTTGAAAATTGTTTAAAACATTTTCAATGTTATTATGAAGATAAAAGCTAAATTGGTTTTTTAAATCTACAATAAGCTTTTTTAGTATTGAAAGTATATGTGACGGTTTAGGATGGGGAGCGGGCTTTTAAATAGCTGTTTATTGTTTGTTTTATTAGGTAAGGAACGCATCGCGTAAACGCACGCAATGGAGAGAAAAAAGCAGTCTTAATGTAGTTTTTATAGCAATGTTCCACATGAACAAGCTACACAAAGTTATAGAAGGTGAGACATGCGTCTAGGCTTTGTTAGCAAACTAAGTTTTTTTATGCATATAGTCTACTACCGGCCCGCCCCGGCTTCGCACGGGTATTTAACAAGAATTTCAAAAATAAAAATTATTGATCCTTGGGTTACATAATTGGAGTTTTATTAAGGATCCCTAATTTTTCTGAAAATGTAATATAGCCTATCTCACCCGGGGATATTGTAGCTTCCCAACAGTGGAAGAATTTTTCAAATAGGTTCAGTAGTTTCGAACCTTATTCAATGCAAACAAACAAACAAACAATCAAATCTTTCCTCTTTATAATATTAGTATAGATGATTGAGAGAACCATTTGCTTTGTTGACAACTCTCACAGCGCTCCACGGGCTTACCTGGTAACTTACAAGAACATTATTTTTACGGAATAAAAAGTGACCTATATTTTAATGCAGGGCTTAACATACCGCCGCACCAAATTTCATCTAAATACATTTAGGCGTTATAGAGTTGAGTGTGAACAAGCATGCGCACTCTCACTCACCAAACACTCACACATTTTCAGTTCTTGTAGGTATGTAATAATGAAGGACGAAAAAAAAAAAACAAAAAAAAAAACTATTAATATTTTATTAACTATTAACTTTATAGAATTGATTAATTTAGTTCAATTGAAAACTGGTAGAGTCCAAACTCTGCCATATTCTAAATAAAAATTTGGAATATTTTTTTGTAACAATTTTAACTATGTTGCAATATAACTAACACATCAATTAAATATGAGATCTTATCCAGAAACGTAAACAAAGATCTTTACAAATAACATTAAATAGTACCCAATAAATAGCGATATTACCTAGAAACAACAATTTGACGAGACAGCACAAGGCCATTCCTTATAAGTTACTGTATTGAGAACTACCGCTGGAAACTTAGAGCTTGTGTAGAGCTTTAAGCGTGTTTTGTGTTATCTTTACAGTATGTTAATGTTACCTTCATGACAAATATCTTTGCAATACGTTTTACAATGCGCCTGCGCTTACACCGCGTTAGACACGTTCATTTTTCCGGGATAAAAAGTAGCTTGTGCCACTATCGGGCTCTTGAAATAATCCATGCCAAAGGCTATAAACAGTCAAAAATAATCGAAATGTTATTGGTCTAATTATGAATGGTATATACAATGTAGGTAAATACAATGTAGTCTCAAACATAATGCAGTAGAATACTTATTTCCTCAAATATTTGCAAGAAGTACGTAACGTTATGCTAATTATGCGGAACTCTATAATACGTAGGATAATCGATAACGGATTTGCAAGTATTTTTTTTTTGGATTTGTATACTTTAATTATATTTGGTATTTATCGTATCATTATACTAATATTACGAATACGAAAGTGTTTGTTTGTTCCTCTTTCACGCACCAAATGATCCGCGGATCGACAAGATTTGTTGTATGAGTATATATGGTATATAGACAGTCGGTAGGCTTAAGAATGACATGGGATACTTTGTACCTATACCGGAAAATACGGTTCTTCGTGTCCAGGGAAACTGAGGGAGCAGCTAGTGTCGTATAAGTTATATCAACGTCTTGGTATTATGTGGGTATATAATAAACTAGCGATCCGCCCCAGCTTCGCACGGGTATAGATTATAGCCTATGTCACCCGGGGACAGTGTAGCTTCCTAACAGTGAAAGAATTTTTCAAATCGGTTTAGTAGTTTAGGAGCCTATTCAATGCAAACAAACAAACAAACAAATCTTTCCTCTTTATAATATTAGTATACATGTCATAAGAGTAGGTTCCGTGTCTTTGTCATAAAATTACATTTGTTTTGCATAGCTTTATTCGAATAAGTATTATTAACGGTCACCTGACCAACTTCGTACAGGTGTTACAGCTAATTAATACTAAACTGTCAGTTATATGCAATTTTGTCGGTAAAATTCTACTATTAATTATACCTAATGAAACACTACAAAATACCGGGTGGTATTTTGTAATTTTAAGCTCACGAATGGGTATTCGTGAGCTTAATTTTAATAACAACTATATACAAATTAATTTAGAATCAGAATCAGAAATAATTTACAGTCAAGCTGTATAAATATATGCAAGTTCTTAAAATAGGATTTAAGACCTTGAAAGACAGTAAGTATGTAATTTAAATGTGAATTTACATTTTAAGATAATGATTGAAAGTCAAAACGACAATTCTATTTACGTGATATTAAACACGTTATTGGTTCGCAGAAATTTAGTTAATATTAATTTATTACGGCCTAAAAGATATGCGTTATGACTAAACATTTATTTGCATCAAAATTATCATCTTTGTATTGTAGTATAGATTAGGAATAAATATTAAAATATCGACTTTGTTAAGTAAATAGATTTTGTATAGGAAATCAGAAGTGATCTTTCCATTTCACAGGTAGGTAACACCTATACTTCTGCATTTATTTTAAAAAAAATGTACTGTACCGTCTACGTTACAGTGGATACTCAATCAAAAGCACCGATGTTTATAAAATTAGGAAAGTCTTATTAACCTATGCGAAAATAACGACCACCGAATAAAAGCATCTACTAATTTAAATTGGTTAGTTATTAATATAATTTGTTAGTTGTTGTAACATTTCTGTTGATGATGAAGCAAAACCATGAAACTAATGCGTAAGGTCAAATAGGAAAATAGCTGTTGTAATAAAACAAGTAATCTAAACTTTAGTATTAGAATTAGGCTATCATATAACAAGGAAAAACCACCGCAAAACCTTAAATAAAATGGATAATCCGCAGCTCCAATCAATATTGTCCTGTTTATATTGTTATTTCTATAAAGTTTATACTTAAACTAGGGTTTATATTTACTAGTATACTAGTATAATAAAATAAAGTAGAGAATATATACTCCAAATAGTTTTAAATATCAAGAAATAAATGGCAAAGACATGCAGCGGAAAGCGCAAATAAGGTGTTTCGCAAAATAATGTTTTATACTTAATTACAAACGCAAAATGTAACGCTCTATTAGTGTTTATGAACAATTTTCAATTTCATATGTTACAATGTTGTCATTCCATGGCCGTAGCACGCGGTGCGCGTGACTCTACAACGTCTCTACATAAAGATTGCCTACTTCAAAACTGTGACATAAAAATGTTACACTTAACATTGAACGTATAATATATAGACGGAACCAAATAAATAGCAGTTATCGTAATCGGTCACGTAACCATCCGAAAAAAAAAAAAAAAATAGGCCTGAAACCGTGTAATAAAGTAGGTACAAAGAGCTGTATATTACAGTAACTGGCTAAGTACTGATTATAATAAAACAGAACGTAATAAATGGTATGAAAAGAGTTTCAAATATAGCTAGTAAGTAGTAATAGAATGCTACGATTTTTTTTGAACAAAGTGCATGCGTCTCTGAATATTCCGCCTGCCGCTCCGCACCAATGTGTTCGCGGCTGACTCATAAATTAATTTTGAACACTAAAAATTAACTACCATCATAAACTTTAGATGCAAACTAAAGTATTCATTGAGCGCATTGAAAGATATTAACAATAGTTGGTGTTCAGCAATAAAAAAGTCGTTAGTTTCTAGAACGAGGGCGGGAAAATGAATAGCAAATTTCAGATTAAAAATGTATGAAAACACTAGTTAGAAGATTTTAGTCTACATGCGTTTTGGTTGCATTAGCAACATTGCATCAATTAGATTTTCATGAAAATTCGTAAGTGTGCGTGCTATAATATCGCAGAAATTGATATGAGTCAGAGGCGAGTTCCCTCACGTGTTGAGAACGTACCTATAGCGAGTGCGTGCAGTTGGGGACGGCAGCGGAGCTCGCGGCCGGTCGGACGGCGGTTGCGGCGGACACAAACACTCACTGTGAAAATATTCGTCTAACCTTGATGCGAATCGGCGCACTCCGGGTTCCATCCGACGACAGTCGTCGCTACAGACGGGCTGAAGGGCTCGCTTCAGGCGTACCAGTGAAAGCGTCACAGGTAGTGTAGGGCGCGCGCGTGTGCGTGCGCTGCGGTCGGCTCGGGCCGGGCGGCAGGCGCATCGGCGCGCCGCCACCGGCGGTGTAGTCGCGGGGCTGCGGCGCGGCGGCCGCGCTACATGTCACTGTGCGGCGAGCGCGCTCCTCGCGCCGTGGTCACCGACTCTCAGTGGCTTCGCCGTCCTACTGTCTGCCGTCGGCCGGGACGGCGGCGCGCGTTGCACCGCCCCGCTGCACTCCGCCTGCCCCCCTGCCGCCGTGCTCACCCCCCCTCCTCTCCTCCCGCCGCGCGCACCCGCCCCGCCCCGTAGAATTTTCCGCATCGGGTGGGAAAAATCGATTGTGCAGCGAGCCCCGAATAATTTCGGCAAGACGCACGGCGCCCTTGCGTCCTCCCGCGGCTGCCGGAGGCGCGACGGTCAAGCGCGCTGCCTTTCACTCCGCCGCCGCCGCCCGAGTCCGCCGTCGTCGCCGGCGCCCAACGCTGCTCGACGTTACTACCTGCACTCAACCTGCACTTTGCTATGCTTCACTTTGCACTTGCGCACATACATAACATGAGCGTAATAATATGATCATTATGGACGCCTTCAAATGTTTCAACCTGAAATTGTTTTTAAAATTATTTTGATTAGCTGACCCGACAGATGTTGTCTTGTCCAAATTTCAATAAATTTGATTGTTATAGTTCGTAGAAAAATCCCATAGAAACAATGCACTATCAGTTTTACCCGAATTTTCCCGGCAACTTTTCCAAGTTTTCTTTCATAAAAATTTGTTCGGACGCACATTAAAAAAATTGTCGAATCGGCCCATCTATTCTCAAGTGATGCGTTTAACAACATCATTTTTTTATTTATATAGTAGATAGATTAGGATTATTGATCAGTAGGTACTTTTGGTTTATCATCATCGAGTCTTTGTTGACCCAGTGCTGCATAGGCCACGTGACATTATTATCTGTCTCGTTCTAATCCCATCCCAGGATTATATATATAGAGAGAGATATCTATATATATAATGTCGTCTACATCTGAGGGATGGACGACATTATTACATTATCAAGGGTGGTATTTTTTTCACCTTTAGTCACCATTTACTGCAATTTATGTAAACTGAGAATTTCGTTTCACACAAGACAGTCACTGATTTTTCTATAATTTATATGTCTACATCAAATTTATTTAAAACGATGCCATTACTTACCATGCATTTTGAAACATCAAGTCAAATTACACTACCAAAGAAATGCCTCGTGCACGGAACACAAATAAAAAGCGACAGATACCCTCCGGACGGGGAGTCTCTTTGTGAAAACGCAACTTCTTTTAGCTTTGAAATTATACAGAAAATCAACAAATCACGGCTCGTCGACATGCTGTTACTTATAAATCTAATACTCATAACAAAAACAAGGAAGTGTTAAGAAAATCAGGCGTACCTATTTAAAAAGTACCCGGAACAAAATAAATGAGCCCAAACACGGCCCTTTTATCTGCCATCACAGAATTCCGGCGCCCACCCGTCGGCTTCATCATCAAACAAAAAGTATAAATTGATATTTTTCTTCTTGAAGTGTCTCTCCACCTCTGGAGTTTGGCCGTCAGTTTTTTTATATAATTAATAGGCTTGCGTTTGGCCACCATCACGCCTGATGTTAAGCGATGATGCGGTCTACGTTGGAGCACGCTTGCCTAAAAAGAACCGATTCACTCGTGATTTAAAGACACCCAGATTGTAACCATCGGGGAACACCCATCAGCAAACTTCTTGCTATCTTGTGCTAAGCGGATTAGTTGTTCTGGTCCATTCCCGGGTGTTGCGTAACCACGACTTATCCCCTCTTGCAGCACGTCGTTTGCCTTCAACTTTGCCCATCATAATTAATTGGAGAATCTGATATTTTTCATGTTACAAAACGTAGCCAAGATATCCATCTTTCCTTTTCTTGATGGTCTGCAGTAGTTCACGGCTCTTGCCGATGCGCAGAAGAACTCTGACGTTGGGACTTTCTGCGTCCATCTTATTAGGTACGTAGAATTCTCCGGCAGCACATCTCAAAAGCTTCAAGTAACTGTTTTATTAAGCTCCCGTAAAAAAAGCTGATAATCTTCAAGCAGCTGAACAGATTTTACTGAATCTAATAACACTCTCGATCAAATCACCTTTCAAACAAACAAAAAACTTAGTCAAAATAGGTTCAGCCGTTTGGGAGCTACGATGTCACAGGCAGAAACATTGACATCTAGAAGCACACGTTAAGCTTATAGCACTCCACTGTTTGCGTCAGGGGTTAATAAATAAACCTTCATCTCGTTCTTGATACAAAACTAGGAAGTGAACAAATACTTACACAACATTTCAAGGTAAAAGAAAAATGTATAAAAATACTCCTACTAAAATGTTATGATATTTCAAATTTGAAATCGGAAAGAGCAACCACGAGTACAAAAATCATAAAGGTAACTATACCGTATTTCGTAGTGTTCTATCTGTTTGAAATTTTTACTTCTAGTAAATACAGTAAAATGTTTATACCTACGGATTTTTTTTAATACGGCATAGATAGCTATGCCGTATTTAAAATTTCCCACCAGACCAGACAGGGAACAGACCGAAATAATACGTTTAAACGAGTAGTATTAACGATAAAAGTATTTGGCTTCATCAAGGATAATAAATCAATGACTGTCAAACACGCAAAGTCAAAATTGTAAATCTTATTTTTTTACACCTTGGGTTACATTATTAGAGTTTTAGTAAGGATCCCTATTTTTTTTTTTAATATAATATAGCCTATGTTAACCGGGGATAGTGTAGCTTCCCAACAGTGAAGGAATTTTTCAAATCGGTTTATTTGTTTCGGAGCCTATTCAATGCAAACAAACAAACAATCAAATCTTTCCTCTTTATAATATTAGTATAGATTACTGTTAGTTGAACGACCTGCCAATCTTATTAAATGTTTCTTAATCATCGCAACAGAGATTAGCCAAGTGCATAAAGAGCCTGAAAACTTCACGGTTGTTGTCACAGTAGTACCAGTTTCTCAACTAGTAGTTTCTAAAATACAATCAGCTAAAAAACAAATAAATCTTGATTAACGTTTACTAATTATCAATTAAATTACTTTAAGAACTAAAGTTAACAGAGTGCTGGCCGAGGCAAGGTAAGCGGAGCGTTGGTCGTCCAGCTGCAAGATGGGTCGACGATATTATTACTATCGGTGGTCGAACCAGGGGCCTTACGGACAACTGCTATTACAGGCACCTAATCCGCTCAGTTGGAAAATCACGCGACCGCAAACCGTATCTGGGCGCGATACGGTTTGCGGTCGCGTGATTTTCCAACTGAGCGGATTAGGTGCCTGTAATAGCAGTTGTCCGTAAGGCCCCTGGACTAGATTAGCACAAGACCGAGGCAGATGGCATAGCAAGAGAGAGGCCTATACCCAGCAGTGGAATAAAGAAGGCTGTAGATGATGATGAAGAACTAAAGCTAGGTTATTTTTGTTGTTGCGATCGGTTCTTAGCCGGTTAAGCCTAGATAATATTTTTGTTGTACTGTTTATGTTATCCTTGTTTTGTGGTATTTTAATAAAGAGTTTTGTATTGTATTGTATTGTTCTTAGAACATGTGCTTTGAATAATTTAATGATAACTTATTTTTTATGGTTCTCTGTTATTTTCTCTTTTTTTTCTGGCATGTGACTTTGAACTAAACAAAATACAAGAAAAACTAACTCGATCCAACCAAATATCAACTGAGCCAACTGTACAAAATTAATGATGATTTTTACAAGCCTAGAGTTTAAGTACAGTATAAAGATATACTTTATACTTAATACTTGCCCACGTGAGCTTTTTTTTTATTAACTTACCTTTAGACTTGCCAATTTCACTTCTTGGGTGTTATTTACTTGGGGTTCCATGAGCTCATTCACCACCAGCATAAATCAAACCTTAGCAATAGCACTTTCTAATAATCACCCACCGCTACTAAACAAGCTACACTTGTAAAACACTTGGTCATTCTGCGTCTAAAATTCGTAATAGGTAGTTGATACTTGAATCAAGCAATTTCTAATTCTGAGAATGTTTCAACAATCAAGTGTTGTGTTACTCCATTTATATGTAACTGGGGTTGAATTTTACATGCTTAGAACTTTAATTGAAGATGATCCTTTGGAATGTGACGTTATATCCATTCATAATATTCCATGGGTCAATGATGGAAATAAATTATAGTTTGATGTACTTACATTGGATAAGAAATGCCCAACTAAATAGCTAAAAAACGTTTTTAAAGTAGGTAGCGACGATGACATGTATTGTGATCGTTTTAAAATTAGCAAGAAGGTTAGTGTAGAAGCAAATTAATCGACACCAAACGTCTTATTGAAGACATCATCTTTTTCAGCCTATCATTTTCATAGTCATATTCACTGACATAGGCCTTCTCTCAGAGAGAGTTGATGGGCTTTAATCTAACATACTGGTCAGGTGCATGTTGATGAATGTCATACTGTTAGTCTGTGGAATAGTAGTAATAGTTTATTGATCAAAAATTAAAAGACAATATTGTTAAAAAGCAATCGAACTGGACATAATGATAACATTTAAAATTTACAATGTTGTTTGTGTGTGGAACTGGCTGGCACCCGTACTAGTAATTAAACTGTGCTACAGGCACCGGAATGCGCTGCGTTAATGGGTGTTCCCCGATAGTTACAATCTGAGTGTCTTCAAATATCGAGTGAATCACTGTCTCCATAATCAGACCAGCTCGAAGATACCATAACCTTGCGTTGTCACCGAACTTACATATGTATGCCAAATTTCAGCTCAATCGGTTGAAGATAGCATCAACATTTCAGTCGTAGGACGTCCACTGCTGCATAGACATAGGCTTCCCCCGTCGATCTCCAAAAGGGCCAGTTGGAAGCGGCCTGCATCCAGTGTTTCCCTGCGGTCTCTTTTAAGTCGTCTGTCCATCTTGTGGGTGGACGTCCTACGCTGCACTTACCGGTCCGTGGTCTCCATTCGAGTTGAAGATATATCTGCTTCAATATTGAGTTTCAAGATTCTACCCGAACAAATGCAAGTTAAAAGCTTGTAAAAAAAGTAAACATTATTTGAACTCCAACTCAATTTTGAAGCACGTATCATTATTGTGGGTGGGATTTCAAAATCAAGACTAAACGCGGACTCAGCAATTCAGAGTGGAAAGAACAACAGCGTACTCGATTCTAAGAAGACAACAACACGTGGGAGATGACAACTACGGATTTGAATTACACAGATGATTACTTATTGAAATTTCTAAATTATAGATTGAATGAGATAAGTGTTGGGTATGCATAATCATCGGCCAGTAAACGTCCACTGCTGAACACATGCCTCCCTCTTAAAGCCACTCCCTCCATCTAGCCTGTTGCCATAATCCCTACGTTTAGCAGGTGGCTTGGGGATCGCAGTACGTTCACCGTGTATTAATAGGACGCTGATGATTACTGGGTATACAATAAAAGTCAGTAATTCTGGTAAGACAGTTTTTTTATTCAAAATTTAAACGTCTACCTGATAAGTTTACGAGGCACAGATATGTATCAGACTCCATTATCCATATCTTACCAATATGAAAAACTTAATATTTACTACGTGCTCATCCATACTATGTACTACATACACTAACACTAAACTTATCTAAATATATACACACATTGAGACGGCTTAAACGATTTTGACGACACTTTCACTGGCAGATAGCTGATGTTATAAGGAGGAATCCCGTGAAACCGCGGGGTGCAGCAAATAATATTATAAATAGGTAAAGTTAGTATATTCGCATCGAGATACATAAATAGAAGTAACAATAGTGCCAAAAAAATATTACTCGGCGCACGCTACAAATTGCGCAGACTGTTTAGTTAGTTACAAGGTAACCGCGATCGTCAGATAGCGTTGTAGTCATACAACGCCGCGCGATACCAGAGCTACGATGACATAGCGGACAACGTTGAACACTATGCAAGCGACATAACATCTAAATTGGAGTAAATGTGGCATTGTGAAGTATCTAACTGAAACAATGACGCTTGGACGTTTTTTGACTGTTATAGTGAGAGATTGTGACTCGATAGGAATTGTATCTCAATGTATATTCGAGACAATATCTGGAACAACTGATCAGATTTTTTTTTATTCTTTCGCTGATATAACTCAACACTATTCGTGAGCGACATAGGCTGTAACTTGTTTCGAAAGAAATATTTAACTCGCTTCAGAAAAAACAACGGTACATCACACTTTCTAATCGATTATTTGAACTATTTAGATCGATATTTCCATCTTGATGATTGTTGCTCATTTTGTATTTGTCAGAGATCTGCATTTCCTGTAACAAAACAAAAATATTACTTATTAGATGAAAACAAACAATATTGGCTTCTAGCTAAAATTGGTACCTGTAAAATTTCATGTTTGAATTTAATTCTGAACGTTATCAGCTTTCCAATAATAGATCTGATATAAGCTAAGTGACGTATGTAACTAAATAGGGTATTTGACACTGGTGGAAATAAAATATGAAACCTAGCTATATTGAAAGGTTTTATATTAAGAGATTTTTTCAATATTTTTTCAATAATAATAATCACTCCTAAATTTAATTATTTCGATTTCAAAATCACGATTTTTTATCTATGTGTCACGTGACTCGAAAATCCAATCACAGTGCGTGACGTCAATATGGTGATGACAGCACAACCAAAACAAAACAAAGCAAACATATCGAAATCAAATCCATTTTCTGTAAAAGTTTACTGAATTTCTCAGTATAGAACGAGTTTATTATGGTGATACTCACTTCAAAATGATTTTCACAAACGTAAATCGACGAAGTTGTTAATATTTGTGAAGCATTCTATCTTCTTTCAAGTCACAACCAATTTCTTCGTATTTCAGCTTTAGACGGTACAATTATGAATAATTTCGCAAGTATTGCATTCGAAACATTAGGACACTGAGGCACTACACACCAATGATAAGTTTTACGATCCATTTTCAACTAAATAATTTTACAAATAAATAACAACAACGGCAGCATTTCACGGCCGACTGTGACAGATGTTTGTTTATTTACATGGGCAGCATAGAGTAATATAATGGGCAGATTCCGTTCGAAAGATGCGTTCGGGGCACCTAGAGTGAGATTTGAAAATGAATGACAGATGAACATCAGTGTTTTTTTAACCATCGATTTCACTATTGTTCAATTGCAACTGAAGTGTACGCTCAAATACTCGTAACAGCCAAGTTGTGTCTCGGTTGTTTTTCACACTGACGATGATGTTGTAAACGGTGGTGCTTTATTCTATCGCATGCCTTGAACGCAACTCTGTAGTTAAGTATATTGACGTCACAACGTCGATTTGGCGCGTTTTGATGCGTCATTTAAAAATTGAAATAAAAAGAGCTAATAATTATTCAATAAATGAACTAATGGAGGTAAAAGTATTTTTTAAAGTGAATATGCACCATATTCTTTAAATTAAAGGCCATTGCAAAATTTTGTCAATATCCCTATTGATGCAATGCAAACTTTTTACAAAATTTCTTACTACAATCCTGATTTACATAAGTCGAATAATCAGAAATCAGAAATATTTATTGGCCATAAAAACATTAAACGTTATAGGCAAGTCACTTTTACAAGGAATATGTTATAAGAGTTAAATAAAATCGGCTGAATTATAAAACATAAATACTAAACTACTAAAAATAAAAAAACAATAAATTAACAACTCAAAAACTCAACCTCACAAAAACAATTAAACTAACCTAAACTAAAACTGTCTAAACTTACAAAAATGAGGATTCCGTGAGCTTCATTGAAGTTTGTTCATCGAATAATCTTTGGAAGAGCACGTATGATGATATGGTTAGGATATTTGATCACAGATGATTTGTAGTTTTCGAAAACATAAGCTAATTCTATTGTATTCGTTTTATATGTATGTACTTTGCCTATATACCGGATGAATTTAAGGAGAAACGGAAAGATTTAGCTGTGGCAGGAATAGAAGCCTGTGGCCTTTTTTAGTTTTTGAAATTCTTTGTTGAATGAAAAATTCAGCATACCTAGTCTGGAAACAAAAGAGGATTTAGAAAATTGTAAAAACCTGCAAGCTATTAAATATCCCTATTTATACCCTACATAAATTAGTCCACAAATGAAAGAGGATTTGGAAAATAAAAAAAATTTACTAACTAGCTATGGCCGGTTACATGAAAGCGCACACCATAAGTTTTCAGTTTCGGTAAAATAAGACACACGGCGTACCTTATGAAAAAAAAGACTATTAGAAGATTGGATTTTAAGTGTACATCTTAGCTTAACTATGTTTGAATTTAATATTCAAGATAAAGTAAAATAGAGACATCACCTTGAGCTGGATTTACCATTTTATATTATGTGTACCCACTCAAACATAATATTTTGGCATAAGTCTAGGGTGTCACCAATTGTTATCGCTTTTCCGGGATGTGCCTCAAGTATTGAAGCCTATGCTTAGGTCAAATGCATTTTAATTATTCAAAAGATCATTAAAAGTTAGGAGTCTTTGCAAAATTTTATTTAATTCAGTCATCAAGAGATGTAGGTATATTTTCGAAACGAAAAGGCAGGCGCTCGAGTGCGGAGTCTAGCCTAGAACTGCGCTGCAACCGTCTAGGTTTGAATCATTTTTTGCGGCGCGTCTACTTTTTTATGACTCAAAAAGCGTGCTGAGCATCGTTTTTTCAACGAGCGTCGCGTTCGTGACCTCGACTGACATTAAAAATATGCTTAACGCACATATGTTGTGTTCACTACTAATCTCAATTCCATACAGACTTCGTATTAGATAGATCTAGATGGTTTGAGCAACATGGTGCCGGTTTTATGATGAACATAAACTATGGTGAGGCATTGGCATAGGCTTGATTTTATGATGACTTTTAATGGCTTAAATTAATTAAGCTCTAATCTTTGCGATCAAATGATACAATTTTATTAGTGATGATATCATAAGGTGATCAATTAAATAAATATACAGGTGAATAAAGTGCATAGGCGTTTACTGCAAGACAGTCTGATAATGCAAAGATAACGGCAGAATAGTGAGTGAGTGAGTAGTGAGTACCACTTGCCGGTTAAAAGAAATTTATAAAAAAAAAATTGAGAGAGAGAGAAAGAGTGCTATAATTATGTGTTATAACATATTATAATACCTATCTAATAATGTACCAAAGTTGTTGAATTTTTAGCCATATAGTACTGAGTACTCAAAGAAGATAATTAATCACTACGCCTAGTAACTGCCATGCTTCGACACCATCGGCGGTAGATCAAAAATAAGCTATTAAATTGAACGATAGAAACTTTTTAAGAAACGCAGTTTTAATTTTAGAAATACGTATTATGTTTATTGCAAGCATGATAGCTAATTATGGTGTTTGGATATCTTTTGTTTTTTTAATTGTTTAATAGACTTGCATTTGACCGCCAACTCGCCTGATGTTAAGCGATGATGCGGTCTACGATGGTCTTCTATGCATTCGCGCATAGTTCTCGCGATTGTAAGTTGAAACTTTGTGACGACGACGTCCGTCAGACCATGCCATATTGTTTTGACCTTGGCCATGCGGGCATAACCGCTGGTAAAAGCTAGTTAATAATAAAACGGTAACTGACCTACGACAAACAATATTTTTGTTACGCTTTTCTGGTTCAACCACAGAAGAGAAAAAAAAGTCGTTTCTCTTTTCTGTGGGTTCAACGCATAATAATTGACATTCAGCGTGGTAATACCGCCAGCATGCTGGGTATGCTGCCAACTTGACGTGGGCATTGGTTTGGATAGTCTTTAGACCTTCAACGGTTTGAACAGTTTTTAGTAGGTATTAGCTTATTGTTTATTAGTTGTTAAAGGGACTTGCCAGTAAAAATAAAATAAAAAAATTCTGATGCATCTAGAATATTTCCTATTTTGCAAATTGAACTGACTGCGAATTAGATTCATCATCATCATCAGCCAGAAGACGTCCACTGCTGAACATAGGCCTCCCCTTTTAACCTCCACACTGAACGACAGCCTGCCTTTTGCTTCCACTGGATGCCCGCGAATTAGATTAATTGGAAGCAATGAGAATTGAACTCGCGTCTAAACGATAAACGAAATTCGTAAATGAAAACTCACTTAACTAAACCAGTATGACTAAAAATACTTGCTTCTCTTTTCATTGCAATACGTATGAAAAAGAAGGCAACATCATCTGTCAAATTTAGATTGGTTTAGAATGAGGTAGAACAAAATTGAACAAAATTAGGCTATGTAGATGCTCTATACTTAGATACCTACTTCTATATCATTAAAACAATTTTGGTCTAAAAGCAGCGTGGGAAAACAGTTAGAGAGGGCCCTGATTAAACTAGAAGTCATTGACATATTGAGGAAAACTCTTAGATGTTACTCTATAAAAACCATTAAATAGACGTGACGGCTCTAATGATTTGCACTATGCTTTCAATTGCTTTTGGATGAATCATTTTATTTGGGGTGGCTGCCTAGTCGAGTGACGAGACGTCGGCCGACGCGATAGACCAGCGACAAGCCTAGGTGCATTTCAAATGTATAGCCGTTACAAAATAATTGACGAGGTAAAAAATAAAAAATATCATTATACAGGCGAGCCTTGCAGACGCATGCCCACAGACAAGGCCAGACAGTCTTTGGTGGTCAATGAACTCGCATTTCGACGTCTAGGAGGCAGCCGTCTAGTAAAAAACCGTTCAAAGGCTGGAGTAAAACATAAACAGACCTTAAAAGAATTCCGTAATTAATAGAAGAATGTATGAAATTTATCAAATTCGTTTGAACTCTCTTCTTACAATACTTGGTTCAAGTTGTTTTCAAAAGCATCGTACCTACGACTGACTATTTTGTTTATTTTTACATGCTCTTATTAATTTTACTTGTAACTAAAAAACTATCAAAGTAATAAAATCATGGAAGTTTAATTTAACCTAATTCTAATAGGCATGTGACCTAATTAATTGTTAGTGCCTCATAAAAAAAGCTAAAAAAAACAGATCCTATCAATAAAAAAAAAAAAAAAAAACAGATGAAAATATTTTATTTTATTCTAGATAGAGAGCGCACTATAGCGAGCTATAACGCCAAGCCTTGCGCGCAAATTAGGAAAAGTATAAGAAAAAATAACAGAAAAGGATAGAGCATATCTCTCTCTCTCTCTCTCTCTCTCTCTCAGTCCCCACCAACAACTTTAAATGCTTATATCTTATCAGCCAATGAAAAAATTTTTTCAGTGTGTATAATTTATTTCATTTCATTTATTATTAATAAATTTATTTATCCATCCCTAAGCCTGTTATTTATATTTATTTTGCATTTATAGGGAAACTTACAGCCTATTAATATATAATTAAAAAACTGATTAGTAGATTGGGCCAATTAAAAGTTTCCGACAATTATTTTTAGTAAATGAAACATTAAGGACATCGTAGGATCGTGTTGAAACTTTGCTCTTACAATATAATGATTTATTTCGGTTGAAATCGATTAAATTCAATTTAAATATTTTTATCGGATGAATTAACAATATAAGTTAGGATGACTAAAGAACATTATACCAAGGATTTTGTATAAAGTCCTTGCATTATACCAATAGGATGAGACGTCATAGGATGAGTACGGAACCACCCGTTTTTACCATCGAAGTGATCTGTTCAATGGCTACTAGAAAACCCATCAAGTTTGGACTTATTCCAATCCCCGAAGTTCCACTATAAACCCCCTCCATCACCATACGCTCATCACCACGTCTGATGACCACTCAAGTTTGGAATCCTACGGTTTGTTTCGTAGACAGAGAGACAAATCGTTTTTGTAGTTTTTTAAACTATGACAGTTATTTAATAACGTTATTTATTGAAATATATAGTTATTTATTTATGGTAAATTAATTACGAATTGACAGGTGCATTTGAATACTAGAAAATATCTAATGCATAAAATATACGGTGTAGGATGCAAAAACAGCGAGCTTAACACCCAGAACTTATGTGAAGTATAATTTATTGCAATGTTTATTATAAAAATTCATTTTTAACCTTTGCTTTTTTTCTTTCAGACGCATTTAATTAATTATTCATAATTATTTCTAGTTTGAATATAGAAATTTGCAGCTTAATTTTATAAATACGGGTTTGTGAATGCACCGCTATCGATGGGTTCAGCATTCGGCTTAGAGTATATTATTAAATAATTTAAAGACGGCAGACTATCTCTACACTAGAATATCTTTACAGTACCTGGACTCCAACAACAACCTCTCTGTGAAATCAGACGCGTGTCTATGAAATGCACTGCCTGGATGGGTGTTCCCCGATCTTTAAAATCATCTTCAAATTGGGAATGAATCGGTGTCTTCTAGGCAAGCATGGGCCATTTTGTAAACCAAATCATCTCTTAACATCAGTCAAGAGGGCGGTAAAGGTGGAGTTATATTTTTTTAAGTTGACCTTCTCGGAGGGCCCGGTATATGTGAAACATGATAACATAAGAGAGCGTCGTGTCATTTGCCGTCATGGCATACGAGTTGGTTTACTGCCAAGGTGCGCCAATAGATGTTTTACATCAACAACAAAAAAACGAAGTAGGTAATTCCCTGAGAACTAAAATTATTTTTCATTACTCATACTCGGAAAGTAGGTCTGAAGTTGCCTGAGGAGCGGGTTGAAAGTAATACATTTCAGCCCTAGGGAGAATCACTTTCAACTGACAGTGACAGTTGAAAACTGACAGACACTGAAATTATTAAAACAAAACTAGTTCTATTTTCACATTTTTATTAAACCATGTTCCAACTTTTTTTTTCTCATGGGATTATTGTCCTGCTCTTCTTGTGCAGTTTCCAGTGTCAGGAAGTTAAAAAAAAATTGGCAGGAATCCGATCTTCATTGTAGAGTTTGGTTTATACTTCCGTATAGCAGATTTGTATTAACACAATCAGTTCATGTTTTTATTTTTAGTTTCCTTGTATGTATTTGTAATTAAAAGCACAGTGTTTACCTCGGGGTTAAAGACTTATTTAGTCCCTCGAACTATTAGCACCCTCGCTACGCTCGGCGCCAAACCCCGTCTCGGGATGGTTATCGGTTCTGGTCACAGAACCGATAACCATTGGGGGTAGAATGGAGACCACGAATAGCAAACGTAGCGGACATCCTGAGATATAAATACAGTTGGTGTGTACTGGTAGTTAAAAGCCGAAAGACAGACTGATTGCGTGCCTTGGGGAAGCCTATGTCCAGCAGTGGATTAAGGTAGGCTGATCCTGATAAAATTTGGCGCTACCCATCTGACTCTCACTCTGTTTCCTGTTTTTTTTTTAATTCAGTTGCAAGATTTGTCCCAAACTAACAAGGCGAGACTTTGTGAGAGACGCTGGCATCTATATAGTGGACGCAAAAGGCAGGCTGTTGTTCAGTGTGGGGTTAAAGGGGGAAGCCTATGTTCAGCAGCGGACGTCTTCTGGCTGATGATGATGAAAAAGGCAATTTAATTAAAAGCTTCTAAAATGCTCTTTCGCAACCTAAAACTATATGTTTACAATGTATACATATATGTATACAATTCTAACGTATTTGTTGTCCAAAATAATAAAAATTAAGAAGTTTACGTACTGAATCATATGACTGTTTCAATGTATTCAAGTGGGTCGCCAGACGCATTAGCGTGAATTCCTAAAACCGACTGGTCTGGTTACTTCTTTTGTTAGGTTTCGGTCTAGACCTCGCAAACCTAGGTCTATTAATAATACTGGCAGATGCATCCGTGTTCAGGATGTTGAATATAACGAATTGATTTTGGGCGATATGCTAAGCACTAGGTGTGGCAGGCGTAGGTTTTATCTGATTTTGAAGTGAACGGAAATAAGAAGATACATAAAACCAGAAAAAAGAGAAGTAGCCTTTACTTAACGGAAAAGAACAGGATTCTTTGTTGACGTCGGTGCATTACGGCCGTTTGTACACTGGGAGACGCAAGTTAGCGATACAAATACCGTGAAACAAACAAGGGAGATTATTCATATGTACAAGTATCTTTCTTGTTCAAATGTCTCCATTTTTTTTTCGTACATCGTGTCTATCGTGTCTGTCTCATTACAGGCTCATTTACTCATTTTTCAATTTTTTTCGCACTGAAACTAATAATCCACATGCAAAAAGGACGATTAGAGCGTCAGCTGGGTGAGTTTGACTAATGGCATCAAGCCTGATTTAGGCCAGAATTCGCACCCGCTAAGCCACATTACCAAATCTCCCTTGTTGTCTGATCTGAGGTTGTTGTGCTGTATGGCACTCTAACATTTCTTTGGTTCGTGTTAATAGACGTGTGGATTTAGTTGACGTCAACCGCCGTCTGACCAATGGGAGAGAAAGAGAAGGAAATATGTTATTCTCGCTCTTTCTCTCACGTTGGTTGGACGGCGGTCCGTCAACCAAATCCACGTCGTCTGTTAGCAGTTTAAAGTAACGGACACTAAGAGACGTGACGGACCCGGCTGATGGACCGCCGTCTAAACATCAGAGAAAGAAAAAAAAAACCGTTCCCTCCCGTTGGTTGGACGGCGGGCGGTCCGTCAGCCAAATCCACACGTCTGGAAACCCCTTAAGATTCATCCAAGAGCACTACGAGAGCCGTCATGTCGTAATTTATATGCTTTCTTTTTTTCATGCATGTCCCGTGTTGGGGTATGTCACCTTCGTGTACGAAATGTACCTAGGTACGCTTTACACGTGCCTTGAGCCTATCAAGGCACGTGTAAAGAGTACACAGGCACAAGTTCGATTGTTCATGAACCGTGACTGGCGTCTGGCGGTAGACTTTCCTAAATGCCACTTTTTGCAACTTGTTCGACCTTGTGACTCCACTTGATGAATAGCCGTAATGGGAAACTATTTTATAAATACTCACTTTTTATATTTTGACTCATTGTTGGTTTTGCCCGTCAACAATTATCACCAAATTTGTATAAACTTTCGTATTTTATGTCTCGGTACATTATTTTTGCTATTAGTCCAAACGCTGAAGGCGAAACAAAATAATATAAGGAAACTAAATTTTCACCCGACTGTCCAAAAAATTAGTTTTCTGCGTTTTTAAAATAAAATTGATCTGTTTGGCCACCAACATAACTCCTCCTTAATGCCTGAAATGATTTGGATGCGTGTGGTATCGAAAAATCATGTGTGATGTGGCCTTGTAAAAACACTCTCACTGACTCGCTTGTCTATGCAAGTAAAAAAAGTTACTGGTTATGTAAACTGCTTCTCATGAACAAAGTTCCCCAGATGCGGCGCTGCCATCGCGTATCACTATCATTATCATTTCTCGAGTACAACTTTTAACAACTTTAGTCATCGTACACGGCTCATTAACGATGGCAAATTAATAAAAATCTTACTAGCGTCCAAATACAGTAACAACACCTGGCAACTACAACATGGGAATTCTGCTGTTTACCGTGAGACGTCTTTCATGAAAAGCACTAACACGAATTATAATATAATGACAATTTTTAACCGACGAAAGAAGGAGGTTATCAATTCGAATTTTTTTTGGTATGTTTATTACGCCATTTCTCTGCCAATAATAAATTGATTTTAATGATACTTTTTTATTTCATCATCATCAGCCCGAAGACGTCCACTGCTGAACATAGGCCTTCCCCTTTAAAACACTGTTTTAAACTATCACGGTTGTTCACTAAAGCTATATGATTATTTACGGGATATTTACCGTGGTAAGGTTGTGAAATGAGCTCCCGATATTACGGCGCAGTTGAACATGGTGCATGTACTTGCGCCGAAATATCGGTAGCTCATTCGACAACCTTACCACGGTAAATATCCCGTAAATAATCATATAACTTCCCCTTTAACTTCCACACTGAACGACAGCCTGCGTTTTTTATTTTTTAGGTCACAATTTAGAGAGGATTCTATATTAATTTTATCGAAATTGATTCAGCACTTTTTGGAATAATTAACAAAAACCAAAAATATATACACAGATGACGTTTTGGTTTGTGCTTCCCTGCAGCAAAAGTTTTGATGAGGACTTTAAATCCCTGTTTTAAGTTTTTTTTTTTCCTAAAAATTTATTATAAATTAAAACACTGTTTTAAACTATCACGGTTGTTCACTAAAGTTATATGAATAACACGGTAAATATCCCGTAAATAATCATATAACTTTTTATTATAAATTGCTGTAATGACGTTTCTATTAATGATTATATTCCAGGCCGGGCCGTTTTAGGTCTGGGCGTTAGTTATCAGCGTCTTTGTGTATGTTCTATAGGTTTCCCGACACAAAGAATCATATATATGTACTTCCTTTTTATTTTCATACTTCATTTACAGTTTCCTTTTTGGTTTAGTGTTTTTTTTTTTTAATTGTGTTAGTTTTTTCCCGTCAGAAGCAAATGATGTTTATGTCTATGTATGAAAGTGAAGCGTTATGTAAACACAATCATATTCTAGATTAGATTTAAGTGTGTAATTTTAGCCGATGCATTTTGCAGCAACCCATGTCGATAGGTAAGTACAAGTAGGTAGAAACGTGCGTTATCAGCGCCCAAGTCACGAGCTGTCACTCGCTAAAATAAAATAGCTACTCAGATAAGAATGACACCTGCGTTTGAGAAATTACCATAAGAATAGAAATCTAAAGCCTTGGAAAAGATTTTATAATGCACAGGACCAAATAACTAAAAAAGACTAGGCTTTGACTGTGTACAATTGTACATGTCTAATCAAAGTGACTAGGCTTAGAAGAGTTGAATTTCTCTCGGCGTTAAAACAAATCCGAGACACGATCTTCATGCCTTTTAACTTGGAGGACTAAGGTCGATAAGCATTTATGTTTGATTTGCTTCTAACTTGATTTCAGTACCGTACAATGACGATGCATACGTCGGTCATGCGTAAGAATGTACATTGCGTTCCAGCAAGCTCTAGACTGCGACGCTGATGCTTAGCGATGCAGGATTTGCGCGCCCATACACAAGGTTACGCGGAAAGGGTGTACTAAGCCGAAAAGAGGTCATTGTACTTATAACTATGAATAACATTTACTAAGGGCCGACATTAAAATCGCAAAAAAAATCCACACATAATTTTCAGACAACCTCAACAAAATGTATTGTGATAACAGCAGATTTTTTGTGATTTCAGGTTCAGCGCAATTTTAAAAGTTGTTCATAATGATGAATATTATGACATCCTTTCATCTTAGTACACTCTTTCCGCGTAACTCAGTATTGCTACGTGTGACCGACGTCAGCGGCCGACGTCAGCGTAGGAACAAATCAAGCCTAAGCATTGCTCTGCTAGCCATAATGCTAAACCAGCGCTTCTATTTCATATGACACCTACCAGTATTATCTTCCTCATCAACAGCAGCCTCTTTTATTATTTTTAATTTTTCTGTTATTGAAGTACATACACGTTTGTCCCACTTGTGTTAATTTATGATGTTTTTTTTTATATATCCCGTTGGTCTAGTTGGTAGTGAACGTACCTTCTGAGCTTGGGGGCGTGGGTTCAATTACCACCTAGGACAAACATTTATGTGATGAACATTTGTGTTTGTTCTATATCTGGTTATTAATATCTATTTAAGTATGTATTTAGAACTATATATGTATGTATATCAGTCTTTGGCAGCCATATCACAAGCTTTGCTTAGTTTGGGGTCATAACCGTGTGTGCACAAATGTACCGAAATATTTATTTATTTTATTTATTTATTCTCTCTTTTTTAATGCCTTCAATTGTTTGAGCAAGCAAGAAGTTTGCAAGTTCAACTATAAGGGTTAAACATCTAGGTATACTAATATTATCACCTTGTCCTTGCAACAATGCCGTTGCTATCATGCGAACACATGCGTCGTGACCGCAACCTTACCTGTGTGCGATAACGGAATATTACGTAAAGCCAAGCACTGTTTGTATCGATATTTTATACTAGCTAACCTGACAGACGTGGTCCTGTCTTAGAACTGTCAAACGCGCAAATTTAAATTGTAAATCTTATTTTTTACACCTTGGGTTACATTATTGGAGTTTTAGTAAGGATCCCTATTTTTTTTTTTTAATACATTATAGCTTATGTTACCCGGAGATAGTATAGCCTCCCAACAGGGAAAGAATTATTCAAATCGGTTCAGTAGTTTCGGAGCCTATTCAATGCAAACAAACAATCAAACAATCAAATCTTTCCTCTTTATAATATTAGTATAGATAAACAAACGTCCTTCACGTGTTCGTTGTGTAGTATAATTGCTAAGATAAGAACAAAGATTGGTTTTAGTCTCATCATTCTTAAACAATACTTCAGGTACTCAGTGCCTTATTTTTATATCATCATCATCAGCCGGAAGACATCCACTGCTGAACATAGGCCTCACCTTTCAACCTAAACCTGAACGACAACCTGCCATCTGCAACCACTGGATGCCCGCGACTCTCACAATGTTGTCGGTCCATTTAGTGGAAGGCCTACCTACGCTGCGTCTTCTATTTCGTGGTCTCTACTCAAGAATCTATTTCTTCCCCAGTGGTTATCAGTTCTTCGAGTGATGTGGCCTGCCCATTGCCACTTCAACTTGCAAATTATAATAGCTATATCTGTGACTCTGGTTATTTGACGAATATCCACGTTCCGAATTCTATCGCGAAAAGAAACTCCTAGCATAGGTCCCTGTATTGCCCGCTGTATGACTCTGAGTTTTTCTAAAAGGCCAACAGCTAAGGACCACGTCTCAGTACCATAAGTCAGTATTTTACTTCAGCATTTTGATATAATTTTAACCAATTAGAACTTCAAAGATTTTGAGTTTCTTTTCTTTTTTTATTTATTTGGTAACTGCCCTTTTGGGTGTTGGGGTAATTTTGTCAACAGTGAGGAATGAGATAATTGAAGGAAATTGTTCAAAGAGGGAAAATAATCCTGGTTGATGACACTGCTAAAGCAATATAATTTATTCTATTAATTTTGAATAATCAAAAAATGTGGTAAACTCATAATTTCACAGCAATTGTGACTTATTATTATATATTTATTTTTAGTTTACTATAGTTTTTATTTCGGGTTTTTGAAAGCGCAGACTTCGATCCAAAAAGTACCGGCTTTTGTGTTATCGCTTTCACTCAACGTGCAATGTACAATAGGTGTTTTGTAAGTGTCCTAGTTGTATTTTTTTGTAGAGGTTGAATTTTTTACAGTCCGCCTGTATGTTCAGAACTTAAGGGCAATGATCCCAGAAAAATGACAGAGAAAGAAAACATTTATTTTGTGCACAGAACACTGCAACAAGTTAAATCACTTTTTTTTTTGCTACGACAAACTTACATTTTCTAGTTTGTATGTATGGGAGTACCTATTTTAACTACAAAGTTAAGTTTGTCCTTCAATATTTCAACCTTTTTAACTATAAAAACTATCTGCATACATATCTACTTATTGAGTTCGTAAGGAAATCTCAGGGTGCGAGTTGTACTCACACTTGTCCGGTTTTATTTATTGCTATTGGGATACTGCAAGATTTCTAACGATACTACTATATACAGCTAAGAAATCCATTAATAAAAAACCCATTAGTAAAATACCAGACGAATTAAGAACCTATTTTATTGAAGTTAAATGCATATTTCCAAAAAGGTTTGTATGAAAGTTAATGAAGGCTATGCATAGAGTTAGCTAAAAATCAACTATGATGCGTACATTGTATTTGCAGTGGACTCACAAACTCGGCTTGGTCTTAGTGGCCCGTGAAGATATACATAATAGAATAGATCGCACTCTTAAGAGTTTCTATTGAGTACTTAAATAGCAAATTAAAATATTTAGTCCTTCAACAGCCATCAACGATATTGTAGTGAGCTCATGAATCGTATGACGTCACTGTGGAAAAGGCTAGAAACAAAATCCAAAGCTGTGCATGTGCGCAGCTCGTATGGAAAACGAAAGTCTTTACGCGACTCTCATTCAGACAAAGTTGGCTGCTCGCGGCTGCTGGGAAAGCTCACGTTGGAAGATCGAGAGCGAACACATCGTGGAGAAGGTACTTGCTGGCTTTTGTCTTTTGTATGGCCTTTCCTATTTGTTGAATTAACTTTCAATAGACCACGTAAGATGCAACTAGCGAGAGACCGAGGAGAGTGGCATAAACAAAGGGAGGTCTATACCCAGAAATGGGTCATTTAAGGCTGCTGATGATGAGACCACGTAAAGTGTGCTCGGTCCTAGCATTTGTTTCTGACAGCTACAACAACATTGCAAAAAGCTGAATTAAAAAAATCTTTTAATATTTCACTGAAGTATATCGTGTACCTGCTACAGTTATGTTCAAAACCCAGTGAAAGTGCTCAGAATTCGTAGTTATCATTTAGCTTTTACCACGTTATTACAGCTGTCAAAGCAAATAAATGCTTGAACCGACTTTAGGTTCCTATGTAAAAGTGTATAATAATCATGCAACTGTAGAGAACAACCGTGATAGTTTAAAACATAAATAGTTAATTCTATACTTTGTCAGAACAGTCAATTGTATAGGATTGTATTGATATCCGGAGCTCCATTTACAACCTTCTCACGGTAAATATCCAGTTAATAATCATTATAACTGTAGAGACTACCCATGATAGTTTAAAACAGTGTGATTAGAGCAAAACAGACAAAGTGTACCAGATTGCAGTGCGAGGGTAACGCATGATCTTCCTTGCGTCTTCTCGCGTTCTATTTCCACGGGCATCAATACAATCACAACAATTACTCTAAAATAGTGTTGACTCAAAGACATTTTGCTTTTATGACATGTTTACTACTAAAGACATTAAAACCAACTTATAATAGACGGAGAGCTAAAGGCTATTTAGCTGCATGACTTACAATACATGCGTCTTAAATTTTCAATCGATTTAAAAAAAGAAGATTCTCAATTAGACTAGTTTTGTTACTCTATATTTTCTATTATTTATAGTGTTTTTTTTTTTTGAAGTGGAAACTTCTTCAGCCGCTTTGAGCGACTTTTGGTATGGGCAAAACTTATGGGTTCGCGTCACCGACACGCAAAGTTTTGACTTCTATCGGCAATCCTCCTGACTGCATTTTTTATAGAATATAATCTCAAGGGTTGTCCAATTTTAATTTAAAGAAAACATTGTACGTCTAAATGTAGAAACTTACGGGATTAATATATTTAATTCAATTTCATAGACTTTCCGTAAAGTTGTTTTTTTCTCGTCAAGGTGTCCTTTATTGTAAGAAAGAAAACAGGTATTGGAATTAAACACTTTTTTTAAATGCACGCGTATAAAAAACGGTTAAAAGTTGAATAATCGTAAAAACCTAAGAAATCAATGAAAATGTATTAGGTACTAACTTTATCTGATCGTCATAATTCAATACATTATCCTTATCAACCTATCCTGTTCTCACTGTTGGGACACAGGTACCGCCAATCTATAAGAATATTTACCTACTGATAATATAAGTATTACACTTTCAATATAGAAATATAGAATTTTGTATAGAAGAATGGCATAATGGACAGTTGAAAAACAAGTATAAATTTAAACCACCGATATCAGAGCTAATTAACATTCAAACTGCTGAACTGGTTTTGTCATTTGTAACTTTGGTTTTGTCATGATCATCATGAATCATAGCTAAGAACACTCTCGATGAAGTCAACTTTTAAACAATTTTTTTTTATCAATATCGGTTCAGCCTTTCGGGAGCTATGATGCCACAGACAGACACACAGATCGAGGTTTAAATAATTGTGAAAAAGAAGGGAATAAGCGTGTTTGTCAACCTATCTAAACTTGCTGTTTAGGAATTTCAAGGAGTGGTTTGCCAGAATCATGTAATAAAGGATGCGTCTAGCTCTAAGTGTCTGGCTCTTAGTCTAAAATAAACTAAAACTAACAGAATAGATTTAAAAGCTCGTTTACACCGACATTGTTTTCGTTGTTTACTAGTTTAGGACCTTTGAATTGGGTTTATATTGGTTAAGACATCAATGAAAATTAGGTTGCCAGAACTAATTTAAACTTCAGACATTAACTACCAAAATATTACATTAGCTGTTGGTATGTATACAATTATTTGAAGGCAAATAATTGAAAAGAAGCACATCAAAATGTATATGCATTTAGACACAACCGTCAACGTGAATTCCGCACATCAGCTGTAAGACTACAGGTGCAAAAAATTTAACTTCAAGGCAGTACAGTGCAGAAAACATATTATAATATCCAAATAGACTGTAGAAAAGTGTTTTCCTACAAAGGCAGGATTAACCATGTCTTTCTTTGCTGGCACCGACTCCAAAAATAACTGATTATAAATTGTAAATATATAAGTAGGTAATAGGTAATATATGTATTAATAATTTCGTTGATTGTCCTTTAATGCTCATTGCTTTGAAGTTATTAAAATTTTATTTTCTAATTTTTTAGTTTCAGTTTGTAAATGAAGTCATGAAGTCCGTTCTTTTTTTTCTAATAAATTATCTTTTTTGACACTTTTATCGACTAACTTTATAGAAATAAATAGAATATGTATTAGCTGATACAACATTATATATACAAACAAAACAGACAGACAATGGCGACGACGCTTCCTTTTTATATTTTTGGTACGGTATTCTGAAAAAACGGGCGTAAAAGTCACTTTCACTACTTTTAACAAGTTAACGTTAAATAGAAGACGTTTGCGGTTTTGTATCATAAAATAAGGAAAATAGCGACGGTTTATTCGCAAAAAATGCCATTTAAATTTGTAAAATTGGACAACCTTTCAAAATTGAAACAGAAAAAATACCGCACTCTTATACCTATTAATTGGGGGGTAACATGACTTATTAATGTGCTGACCATAAATAAATAGTTGAAAACATAGTAAATACGTGTAAAACAACTTTAGTTTAATCATTTAATGTATAGATGAACTAACAACACCATTATAATGAAACTGTATTGGCGAAGTTCACACGTGTTCGTTGACAGTTGACAGTCTTTTGTCGACTGCCAACGAACACAGTATATAAGTGGCGGTTGCATTGCAATCACCCTCTTTTCTTTGCTCGAACCTCGAAGCGGTAACAAGTGTAAACGAATTGTGTGTAAAACAGTTTAAAGGGTGATTTCTGGGCTGAAAAGCTAACAAATCAGAATCGGGATTAATAAGTTACAGATGTCTTCTTATTTTCCCATGTCCACAGAGTGTAATTTGTCTTTTGTTAAGTGGTTCAAAACCTGTTTGCTAGTCATGTTTTTTTTTAGAGCCCTAATTAATAGTTATTGTACAAAGTGGCTGTTTTATTCCTTGCGTTTTCTTGATTATAATTTCTTTGCTAATGATTAATTTAATACTAATTACTAAATAACTGTGCTCATGTTAAAAGTTCTTCAGATTATATATCCGATTAGTGTACTTATTGTTATATATGCAAATTTCTGCCGCCGATTCTGCGGCTGAGCCTGCTGTCGAGCCTGCGGCTGAGCCTGCTGTCGAGCCTGCTGTCGAGCCTGCGGCGAAGCATACAGTGGAGCCTGCAGTGGAGCCTGCCGCGAAGTCTGCGGCTGAACCTGCTGTCGAGCCTGCTGCTGAGCCTGCGGCTGAGCCTGCCGTCGAGCCTGCGGCTGAGCCTGCTGTCGAGCCTGCGGTCGAGTCTGCAGCGGAGCATACAGCGGAGCCTGCAGTGGAGCCTGCCGCGGAGTCTGCGGCTGAGCCTGCTGTCGAGCCTGCTGTCGAGCCTGCTGTCGAGCCTGCTGTCGAGCCTGCGGCTGAGCCTGCGGCTGAGCCTGCTGTCGAGCCTGCGGCTGAACCTGCCGTCGAGCCTGCGGCTGAGCCTGCTGTCGAGCCTGCGGCTGAGCCTGCTGCTGAGCCTGCCGTCGAACCTGCCAGCTGAGCCTGCAGCGGAGCCTCCAGTACGCAGTTACGTAAGAGACATTGTACGCAGTTGCGTAAGATCCGGTGTACGTAGTCGCGTAAGAGCCGATGTACGCAGTTGCGTAAGAGACATTGTACGCAGTTGCGTAAGATCCGGTGTACGTAGTCGCGTAAGAGCCGATGTACGCAGTTGCGTAAGAGACATTGTACGCAGTTGCGTAAGATCCGGTGTACGTAGTCGCGTAAGAGCCGATGTACGCAGTTGCGTAAGAGACAGTGTACGCAGTTGCGTACTGACTTAACTAAACCAGATTCGGTTTTAGTCTGATATGATGTGCTTTTCAGTATGCAGTTGCATTCTGATATTATGTAACATAAAACGATAGTATAAGACTTCAAAATAAGATTGTAAAGTACACATTTAATTAACACGTATAATGTCTATTATCATATAATACATGACACGTATACACGAGGACGTGTAATTGAGTCGGATGGCCGAATGTAAAACAACTTTAGTTTAATCATTTAATGTATAGATGAACTAACAACACCATTATAATGAAACTGTATTGGCGAAGTTCACACGTGTTCGTTGACAGTTGACAGTCTTTTGTCGACTGCCAACGAACACAGTATATAAGTGGCGGTTGCATTGCAATCACCCTCTTTTCTTTGCTCGAACCTCGAAGCGGTAACAAGTGTAAACGAATTGTGTGTAAAACAGTTTAAAGGGTGATTTCTTGGCTGAAAAGCTAACATACGTTACGTAGTAAGATAATTATCATGTAAGGGCTTTACTATCTATGTGAATTTCAATTATTAGATTTTTAGTCACGTAATATCCGAAGAATAATTAAATATCGCCATTATTTTGAAGTGCGATGGAGTGAATGGTTATTTTGGTGACCCATCAAGTTATTAATTATATATATATGAAAATTAATGCTGGTTGATTTATTAAACCTGAGTTTTTCATAATACAGTTTTAAAAGCTTACATTAAAAATATTTTAAGTGGCCAAGATACCGCCTCGTCCTTTTCACGCATCCGTGTATTTTAACTTTGCCAGACTTTAAACTTGCTGCTTAATAACACCAACAAATTATAGCTACACCGAGACCGGCTTCCGTCCTTGCTACCCCACTGCTCTACTTCAAACTGTTTTCTAGTCAAGACATTAAACTATATATAGCTTAGCAGCATAATTATACACATAGACAAATTTATTTAAAAGTGACGCTTAAGCTTTTTTCTTGGGAAATCGTATCAATCCAATACCGTTGTTCAACTATATATTATTTATTAGCTGACCCGACAGACGTTGTCCTGTCTTAGAACTGACAAACGTGCGAAGTTGAAATCGTAAAATTTTCTGTTTTCTGTTTAAGTTTTCCAATTTTCTGCGCTATTTTCTTAATTTTTCTTTTCGTAAGAACCATAGTCTTAGAAACAAGAATACAAAGTATTAGAAAACTTTGATAAAAATGATGAATGGAATCGGTAAAGTCTTGTCAAGTTATGACGTGACCAAGGTAAATAGGGACTCATTTTTATATTATATATCTATACTTCTATTATAAAGAGAAAAGATTTGATTGTTTGTTTGTTTGTTTGCATTGAATAGGCTCCGAAACTATTGAACCGTTTTGAAAAATTCTTTCACTGCTGGGAAGCTACACTATCCCCGGTTGACATTTAAGCTATATATCTATACCCGTGCGAAGCCGGGGCGGCCTACTAGTAGATAGATACATACAAATATTATAGTTTAGCGTATACACAATTTTATTTATGAGTGACGCTTACAACAAAAGTATCATCATAAGCCTGCTGATGCACTACATAGGGTTACGCGGAAGGGGCGTACTAAGCCGAAAGCAGTCCGTTATCCTCATCATTACAAAGATTTTTTACCATGGGACCAACCCTTAGATCTATACTAATATTATAAAGAGGAAAGATTTGATTGTTTGTTTGTTTGCATTGAATAGGCTCCGAAACTACTGAACCGATTAGAAAAATTCTTTCACTGTTGAGAAGCTACACTATCCCCAGGTAACATAGGCTATATTATAATTTTAAGAAAATAGTGATCCTTACTAAAACTCCAATAATGTAACCCAAGGTGTAAAAAAATAAGTATTAATTTTATAAGTATCAATTTTGACTTTGCGTGTTTGACAGTTCTAAGACAGGACAACGTCTGTCAGGTCAGCTAGTCGCAAGTAAATATCAGCTGTTCCATACATTTTGTCGAACGTAAGTGACTAACTGTTTTTGATTTCAGAGTTGCTCCCTTAGTAAAAGTTGTTTATAATGATGGGTACTAGACTCTTTCGGTTTAGTTAGTACCTACACCCTTTCCGCGTAACATTGTATAGTTTATACGCAGTTATGTTTCTGAGTGACGATTTTGTATAGGTATATACAAAGGAACCTGGATTACAAAACTAAAGTATATTACAAAAAGTATAGTTTTCGATCAATAAACGAATAAATCTCTTCAGTTCCAAAAAAATAAATAAAAAAAACTAAAGAACACACACTTTAAAACACTTTTGTTTTATTCGCTATTATAAATCAATCAATTGTCTTCAAAATGGAGACGTTATAAGCTAAGTTAAAATTAAAAATAAGCTAAAAAATACTAATGATGCGTAATCATAAGTTACAGCAAAAAAAAATATATCTAATTAAACTTATCATTTATCAAATACGTTTGGTGTGTCATGCAGTAAATTGCACTGAATGCATGATAAAAAACATCTCTTTGATTTTATTACCTTCTAAGATAATATGCACACTGAACTGAGCACAATAAAGTTTAATAATGAACCGGTTTATTCTAAAAACTTAGAAGATATTACGACAACTATTTAGAAAAATATTCCAGCGTAAATGAAGGCTGTAATTTTATGATTTAGGTAATGCATTGAATATAGTGTAGCGTTGGTGGCAGAGCGGTAGCATGTGCACTTTACAATCTGACGGCACCCGTTTCAATCAACGGCCATGCACTAATGACTTATTTAGTACTTAAATAAATTATATGCAGTTTCAATGCCATCGCTCAACAACGGTGAAGGAAAACGTCGTGGGGAAACTGGTATGTCCAAGAACCTCATGTTCAAAGACAAATGACATTCACCAATATGCACTAGGCCAGCATGGTGGATTAAGGTCCACCCTCTCCCTCTCTCCCTCTTTCTCACCCCTTCTCTCTCTCCCTCTTTCTCTCCCTCTTTCTCTCTCTCTTTCTCTCTCTCTCTTTCTCTCTCTCTCTCTTTCTCTCTCTCTCCTCTCTGAGAAAAGGCCTGTGTCCCCAGCAGTGGGAACATGATGGGCTGATAATTATGATTGTATATTACAGTTCTGTCAGTTGCACAGTAAGTACTTATCATCATATTAGTCTAACTAATATCATATCATACTAATATTATACATGCAAAAAAGTGTTTGTTGCTTTATCAGTTTGTTTGTGCTTCTTTCACTAGTAACATAGCAACGTGATTCTTAGAGAACCGAAAAGTGACAAGAACACTTTTTGACCCGGAAAAAATTCGATTTCGACGATTTCTGAAGGAATGACAGCGTGGGTGAAACCGCGGGGCGTAGCCAGTAATTTATATAGTGTCAGCTGTCATGATTGGTAATTGTGGCGTACATTGGTTTAAGTAATGGTTAAGAGAGGTTTTTTACTCTTGAAGCAAATCCATGTCGCTTAGGTACACACAGTCGTACGTTTCGCTACTTCAATTTTTAAGGTATGTTTAAAATATAAAAAAAGATGTAATCTAAAATTTACCTTTACGGTTCCCTTCATAATTGGCATGTGTCCTCATGTTTAATTTATTACAAATAAACGGCTTAGCCAGAAATATAACTAAATACATTACACATCCTGAAAACATAATTTGAATTGGCTGATAAATCTCTGAGATATGAGCGTTTAAAGTTTTAGGTGGGGATAGGGAGGGGATGCGCTATCCCTTTCTCACAACGCGTGTGTTAGTATAGCATTTGTATGGCGCTCCTGAGCCGTGACGTCACGGCTCAGTATAGTGCGCTCTCTGTCTAGCATGAAATTTAAATGCTTATATCTTATTTATTTTTGAACTAATTTTAATTTTATTTTCGTTGATGGGCTCCATTTATAATCAGCTTTTTTATGAGGTAATAAAAAAAAATTTGTCATCATGCCTATCATGACAATTTTTTTTTTAATATATCGCAGACATCATTTAGTAAATAAGTATTTAAATAAAATTAAAAAATTAAAAAAACTCAAATCAGTGTTACTTTTATAAATGTTTTTATATTTTGTGCTTACCTACCGGTAAGTTACCTTTTGGTCTGTACGGTTTCCCAGATAAAACATTCAATTTTGATTATGATACAATTTATATAATTTTAAGCTAACCATGGAAGTAGACAAACTAAAACTAGAATGAACAAAATTGCTAAAAGTGGGAAGAGAAGGCCTTACGATTTTTTTACGAAGTTTTGCAACTGCCCGGTAGGTGTCGTATATATGGAGGCTTATTTTACGGACTTGCGATATTTTACGATTAGTGTCTTTTATGACCGCCAAATGTACGGAGATCGTAAAGATAAGATTAGGAACATAATTATACCATAAAATGTTGTATAATTTATGTTAATCTTCCATAGGCATATCGTTTTAAAATCGGTACAAAAATATTACGTTACTCGATAATTATGTTAATATGAAATGCAATTAATCACCATATCAAAGTTCAAGCATGGGTGATATACCTCAGATCAGGCAAACAGAGGAGATATGGTAAGGCGTGGTGGGTGCAAACGTATCAGGTCTAATATGCCGTACTTACATTTTATACGCAGTACAGTGAAAAAAAAAGAAAAAAAAATGGAGACATTTCAACACGACTGATAATAAATAGGCTTGTGTCAAAAAATATTCAATATCTTATAAAAAAAGCGAAATTCGCTCACTCACTCACTCATTCACTCACTCATCACAAAAACTCGAAAACCACTTGACTTACGAAACTGAAATTTGGCAGGTAGATTCCTTATGGGGTGTAAAAAGAAAGGATTTTGCTAAAGGGATGAAAAAAAAAAATTAAGGATGGATTAAAAAATTAATTTAAAAGATAAATTAAGGATGAAAAAAGGGGGTTGAAAGTTTATATGAAAGTCAACGCGTATAAATGAAACATTAGGACACATGCATATTGTACTAAGGCATATCTCCCTTGTTTGTCTGATCTGAAGATGATCCATGCCTACCTTTATTTAACTAAACATTTATGGTAATACTAGATACCAATCAAAAATATTATATCAAGATGCCCTTGGAGATAATAGTTCATTACTATCTTTTTGCTGTGACTTTACTCTAGGTTTTTTTACCTTACGCATGACTTTCTTCTAAAATAACGTCGTCCGAAAAAATTACTCACTAGCACAGTTCTAAAACATGTCTAGTTTTTTTTTTGAGTTTTTTAATGTTCATTATGTGTGAATAGATCAAAGACTCCAAAAATATTTATGATTTGTAATTATGTTTTCTATCAAATATGATGTTTTGTGTTTTTGCAAGAAATACAGATGATTTTCTAAACAACGTTATTATGTTTTAGATTCGGTCATTCACTTTGTTATTTATATAAGTTTTAACGTTAAATATATCACATAACTTCCAATCTAATCGATTCAAAGTGTTAACATGCACTTAACGGTGTTAACACGGGTAGATACCTACGGGTAGGGTTACCATCCTTCCAAATTTTCCCGGACATGTCCGGACTTTTAAACCTCTTTTCGGACTTTGTCTAGCTTTGTAATTTGTCCGGCTTTTTAAACTTAGGCAATGTAATACCACTGCTCTGCTACCTATGTAATGACATGCGTAGTGTTACTAGTGTTGAAATTTCGTGACTAAATGTCCGGAGTTTTATTGAAATATCCAGCTTTAGGTCAGGACTTTAAAGTTTTGATATGGTAACCCTACCTATGGGTCGACCGGTTGAATTCATTTGGGCTTCTCTAAAGTATTAAAATCAAAATCATGTTGCCCTATTCGTATTGAAATTTTATTATAATGTTTATGTGCCTAATATAAATTATAAATAAACAAACATTTTACATCTCATTTACATGCATCATGCATTTGATCTCTCTATTTTTCACCATTATCATAATGACAAACAAACCCAAAATTAATAATAATATTTGTATAATGTTCATATGAGACACCATGCCTATACAGCATGTTGTTTATTGACATAGCATTATTAATTTATTAGGTTGTCGTCAAACCTTTTGCGACATAGATGCCCAAACAGATTCAAATTTATTCTTCGTGGTAATGCGAGCCTTATCTATTCTTGTTATCTAAAACTTTAGTTTTAATTATCAATTATAAAGTACAATTTGTTTTAAATTCCATCTTCTGATACGCATGAAGGTTTTATTTTAATAAATTAAATAATTTTAGAAATGGGTTACGTAATCGTAATTTATTTTAGAATCTGCCCTTGGAGTATAATAACATCGGTATCGTTATCTATCCATTTGGTAATACATCAGTCAGTTTGAGGTGTCAACACACGCATACTCTTGGCTAATATACTTAAGTGGATGACCCTAAAGTTTTCAATGTCACGGCTTGGGGTCTACCCATGCACTATGTACATGTGTTATGTAGGGGTACATAGTAGGGTACATAGGACTATTTCTATGAGCGCACCCCACCGATTGTAATCTGTGCGAGGGGCGAGGGTTTGAGGCGAACGGACCAATCGCTGTGCTCTCGTGACCAGAAAAGGGGGTGGAGTTTCGCACCCCTAGTTTTCTAGGGGTTAGTGTGCTTCCGCGGCCAACCTAGTTTGCCGTTACCCCGCGCACCGCGCACCCCTCACTCACTAATTTAGGGTTGATCAATCGGTCGCGCGTCGGGGTTACGTAATGTAACAGACACCAGACGAATTTTGCCGCTGAGAGACGCGCCCTCTCTGCGCCACTGCATCGGGCTGGATCGCACATGGCTAGCTATCATTAAATACACCGGACGTATCGATCCGAGGATGTGACAAGGTCTGTAAACTGTTTACGTCTGCCATTTGAGTCCACCGTTTTACTGCAGCTACATCATGCCTCTATTGTCTAATCAGAAATTTGTTCGCGTAGCGAAGTAACGTCCGCAAAGTTTTATGAAAAAGTCCGACAATTGACATACATTTTAACAACAACAACCAACAAAATATTTTATCACAGAATACTTATAGTTTTTATGTATACTGATTAATTTGAAGATTGAAAGCATACAAAAAATGTCAAACAAAAACTGAAATCGCTACGTGAAAGGGGTTTTACCACATTTTACAAAAACATACTTACCTATTATAATTATATCGACTTTAGCAAAAAAGCGATTATAGAAGCTCTAGGCAGACGGACCGCACTAATAAAATACCTATATAGGTATTCATTTGATTTGGCACTAATAGCATAGAAGGGACGAACGTTTGCAGTTAGTAACAGTATAGGAACTGACTGAGATAGTTCGCCTGTATATTTAACCTAATCACCTAATAATAAGGTACCATTCCACCTTTTCGACTCATTCTAGTCGCACTCGCAACTGTGTGAACAAAGTAGCATTGCAGCGGCTCGCCACCAGAGCCTATAAGGGCAAATATTTCAAAGCAGACGATCTATTAAATCTGTCGCCAGAATGCCACGTCTGCATTCAGTTGAAACAAGACAGAGTGCCACAACTTCATCTTTAAAAGTTTGTTTTCAATGCTTGTAATTACAAGCAACAGCATGGATGGAATGGATTTGTTTAGGTTTAAAATGTTATAACAGCTGCACTGTTACAATGTTCACGCCATTTTTTACGGAAAGTTTCTGTTTAGTGCCAACTAACTTTCTGTGTCCTACAACGAAGCATACAAATTGTAAATGAATTTCATCACAAAAAAGCTGACTCAAAAACTAGTCGGCTTACATTCATTCATGAGGAACATTTTCCTTAATGGTGTTTTTATAATAAACTAGCTGACCTGACAGACGTTGTCCTGTCTTAGAACTGTCAAACACGCAAAGTCAAAATTTCAAATCTTATTTTTTACACCTTTGGTTTCATTATTGGAGTTTTAGTAAGGATCCCAATTTAAAAAAAAATATATAGCCTATGTTAACCGGGGATAGTGTAGCTTCCCAACAGTGAAAGAAGATTTCAAATCGGTTCAGTCGTTTCGGAGCCTATTCAATGCAAACAAACAAACAAACAAACAAACAAACAATCAAATCTTTCCTCTTTATAATATTAGTATAGACTAGCTGACCTGACAGACGTTGTCCTGTCTTAGAACTGTCAAACACGCAAATCAAAATTACAAATGTTGTTTTTTACAACTTGGGTTTCTATTGGAGGTTTAGTAAGGATCCCTATTTAAAAAAAATATAATATAGCCTATGTTAACCGGGGATAGTGTAGCTTCCCAACAGTGAAAGAATTTTTCAAATCGGTTCATTAGTTTCGGAGCCTATTCAATGCAAACAAACAAACAAACAAACAATCTCAAATCTTTCCTCTTTATAATATTAGTATAGATAACCCAAAAAACTACTTAATTAAAGGAAAACAATCCAGACACTGCATATTATTTAAAAAGCAAATTATAGTATACGCACAGTTTTTTTTTTCTTTTCTGTGAGTATAACTATGACTGTGTTTGATACTTTCTCCCTATTTATTTTGTTAAGAGTTTTTTAAATAAGTTATTTATTGATATAGGTATAAGTTTATGAAATTTATATATTAATAAATTAAATAGTTTATTTTATTAAAATCAAATTAAAGCGTCAACACAAATAAATCCAAAATATTTGGAATTCACTATATAAATATATTAATAGGTTTTTGGGCTTGTGGTATGTTTGACAATAAAGTACCATATCGGGGCTTTGCTATGGAACTTTTACAAAATCAAAGTAGAAAAAAAATTAAAACGAGAAGAAAAGAATGAAAGAAAAAGACGTCCAAAGAAAAATGAAATCATTTTGCAGTAACAGCAATAAAAAATCGTAAACACTCACATGACAAGAACTTGACCTATAAACGACGGGCTATAGGTAAATCCAGAAATCGCCAAACATAACCAATTGTGCCACTTTTTATCGACATTGGACACGAACGTAAAAAACCGTAAAAACAGCAAGGCTTTTACGTCCACGATGGTGTTTACAAACCGTTAATGTTACGCCTACTTCATAGAGAGAATCCAAAAATTGCATCCAAGTTATCATCAGCATCATCATCAGCCAGAATACGTCCAATGCTGAACATAGGCCTCCCCCTTTAACCTCCACGCTAAACGACAGCCTGCCTTTTGCATCCATTGGATGCCAGTGACTCTCACAATGTCGTCGGTCCATCTGGTGGGAAAACCTTCGCTGCGTCTTCCGGTTCGTGGTCTCCACTCCAGAACCTTTCTTCCCCATTGGTTATCGGTTCTTCGAGCGATGTGGCCTGCCCATTGCCACTTCAACTTGCAAATGTTAATAAGTGCATCCAAGGAATGCCTATAAATTTAAATAAAAACTAACAGACTATCGTATCGTATATCTCCTAGAATCCTGCTATTAAGAAGGATACATGATTCTTAGATACAGGAAACTTTTTGACGCAGCAATTTTTTACCTCGATGTAAATGTTTGCACGTCAGAAACGACCGAATGTAAGGGGATTTTTAAAATGAAATACCTGACATGCATTCTGGCAATAAACAAATAAAAAATGTCATCATCTAAATGTTCAAACCACAGAAAAGTATTTTTTTTTACAACACATTTGCTCAAAAAGTGCACTTACGAAGCCTGTATACATCGTTCGAAAGTTAAACATTACGGATCATACAACGGAGCGTGCGGTAATGAATTTGTCCGCACGCTCAGATGTATAGCACCGTGCGTGTGATTTACGGTATTTGAATTCCACAAAAGAGTTTCATATTACGAGAATAAATAAGCTGAATGATCAAACCTCCTTGGAAGCGCTTTTGCTCAATACGTTTGTCTCAGTTTAATACTAAAGAGAAAATGAGACGAAATATGTAGTTCTAATTTTCACCACGTGATAGTGGCGCTATTTGCATGTTCGCGCCATTTTCTTATTATATTATAGAAACTATTGTTGTGACTGATATTAAGTTATAAACAAAAATTGTTTCATTTGTAGCCTTTTTTTTCTTGCAAATGTGTTGTAAAACGTTGTATGGCACACGTGCGGATTGGTTATTACAAACTCGTGACTATGGTAAGCCCTCGACTTCGTCTCGGGCTTACATTCGTCTACTCGTTTGTAATAACCAACTTTCCGCACTTGTATCATAAATAACTATTTCAAACCCTTCAAATGTTGATAGGCACTTGATAATTTTTTAACTGCATTTGACCAAGCAAAGTTCCGCACGGCTGCGTTAGGATTTCCCCCGCTCGCGATCTAGAGTCTAGGTTAGGTCAATGACTGTCTACTATAATCTCAAACAGTCGTGGCAATGTAGCTGAAACCAGTGATGAAAGTTGCCCGAAAATATAGAGCACAATGCAAACACACGAAATCTCAAAAACTACTTGACCTACGAAGCTGAAATTTGGCAGGTTGATTCCTTTTGGGGTAGAGGTCCGCTAAGAAAGGATTTTGCGAAAGGGCCGAATTAAGGGAGGCAAATGGCGGGTTTATATGAAAAGCTACGCGTACAAAGTCGCGGGCAAAAACTAGTCCTTAATATGATCAACTTTCGTTATAGGCTTGATTTATTGTCGAATTTTTTAGTTTATTTTTTGATATTAATAATAAATTATTTTATAGTCCTGATTCATTGAAGTAGGTATAATAAAGCTGGAAAAAGCCACCCATAACAAACTTAAATATGTTTTTTCGTCGATACCAAATTTAATATCAAAGACTATTCTGCAAAAGTACAACAGGGTTGGAACTCTACCACTGTATTATAAGTTTATAGACATTGTTCCTAACCTATAATAGGATTACTTATGCTTATTTTGTTTCGTCTAGCTAACGTGTGCCGCTTACTTTTAGTGGCGATTAATTTTAAAACTTTCTAAATAAACATTTTATTCACCATCATCATCATTTCAGCCTATCATGTTCCTACAAGCCTTCTCTCAGAGAGAGAGTATGGGCCCTAGTTCACTATGCTGGCCCAATGTATGTATGTTGTCATATTATGTCTATAAGCTTTTTGGGGTTCTTGGACATACCGGGTTCCTCACGTTGTTTTCCTTCACCGTTTATGAGCAATGGCATCGAAACTACAGATACTAAATATGTCATTGGTGATTGGCCGAAGATCAAACCGGGTGCCGTCAGATTGTAAGGCGCACATGCTATCGCTCGGCCACCGTCACTCTCAGCATTTGATTAAAATTGTGTGTCTACCTATATGAAACAATTCAGAATCGTTTATTTTTCAGTACTTCATTACAATCAAAAAGATAATTATTTTATAACCGGGTACCACTACCCTCGCTATTTTAACCGCTATCCTACAGGATCCGTCAATTGTTTTGACGCAAAACCTACGTAGTATAGTATGAAATCTTTGACACAAAAAGTAACTCGTGTTGATTGATTGATTAACTCTTTATTGTTCACGCCATTAAGGCGAAATGGTAGAGAACCGTACATTTGTATGACGGTAATGCGGCGTGCGCGCTTTCAAATATTTTCAATATTTATTTTTTCATTATTTTCTACAAATTATCAAAAAACATTATTTGCAAAAAACGGTGACCAATAAAGTATTTGAATGATTGTTAGGATAACACACAATTTTTTTTAATAAAAATATCTTCTATAGAATCAGAATGAAGTTGATTCAATCCATTGAAGGGGATGTAAAAACGGGTGTTTTTTTGTTTGGAAAGTTTACGATTTTTTTCTATCGAGCCAAATTTCTTTAATCGTGTATCGGTGAACACATCCGAATAAAATATTTTAAGAACATTTATTAAACATAAAGAAATAATGTCAATTAATCGATTTTAAAGGTCTACTTTTGAATATTCGCGAGGACGAATCGTCAAATTTGAAGCATATTTCGTCTTAAATTTGATACAGAGGACAAAAAAGCTCCTAAAAACTAGTGTAACAACTGCCGGTCTTATCGCTAAAGCGATCTCTTCCAGGCAACCTTAGGATGGAAAGGATTTACAGAAGACGTGGTGTGCAATATAGGATAGGCTATGAAATTATTATACTTAATTTCTCATTGATCCAAGAAAGAAGCTACCTCCATACCGATTTTTACCATTATCTTTACAATTGTCATAAACTTGAGTGAGAACAAAACAAACTTTTCATTTTTAATATCACTGTACAAAAATTTTGCGGCAAGATTCGAACCTGCAACGATGCGGATTTACGGGTGTACAATACTAGTTTATCAGCATACCAAATTTTATCAGTATACAAGTGCAAGCAATTTTTTATTGAGTAAGGATACTGTTATCAAACAAAAAAAGATAACTGATATGACACAAATCAAAAAAGTAAGGTCACCTTTTAAGTTAAAGATGACGTGGCTTACAATTATCTTAATTATATTTTTATATGCAGAAAATTAATCTCTACTAATCTATACTAATATTATAAAGAGGAAAGATTTGTATGTAAGTGTGTTTGTAAAGAATTGGTTCAAAAAGTACTAGACCGATTTGAAAAATTCTTTCACTGTTTGGTATAGCTACACTATCCCCGGGTGACATAGGCTATAATCTATACCTACCCGTGCGAAGCAGGGATGGACCGCTAGTTACGTATATATGTGTGTTGAGTACCTATATGTATTAGAATGAAACTATGTAGTTGTATTATATGTCTAGAATTCTTTCGAGAAAGTGCGACTTCTATGTCCATATTAATTAACAAAGTTTACGATAACGATTTTTAACAGCTTTGGCCTACTCAATCAGTAGAAGAAACACGTAATTTATCAAAGTTTAAACAACCGCACTCAGAGACGTTACTTAAGTTAAGGAATACTTAAAATTGCTCTATCAACTTCTCGTTGATGGAAATTGTCAGACATGAAAACGAGACAGAGCAATTTTAAGTATTCCTTAGCTTAAGTAACGTCTCTGAGTGCGGCTGAGTCGTCAAATGGTCGACAAGGTAAAGTAAGTGGAGCGTTGGTCATCCAGCTGCGATAGCACGAGATATTGTCACCATCGCGGGTCGAACCAGGGGCCTTACGGACAACTGCTATTCATCATCATCATCATCATCAGCCAGAAGACGTCCACTGCTGAACATAGGCCTCCCCCTTTAACCTCCACACTGAACGACAGCCTGCCTTTTGCATCCACTGGATGCCAGCGACTCTTACTATGTCGTCGGTCCATCTAGTGGGAGGCCTACCTACGCTGCGTCTTCCGGTTCGTGGTCTCCACTCAAGAACCTTCCCCATCGGTTATCGGTTCTCCGAGCAATGTGGCCTGCCCATTGCCACTTCAACTTGCAAATTTTAACAGCTATGTCGGTGACTTTGGTTCTTTGGCGAATATCCACGTTTCGGATTCTATCGCGCAACGAAACTCCGAGCATAGCTCTCTCCATTGCCCGCTGTGTGACTGAGTTTTTCCAAAAGGCCAACAGTTAAGGACCACGTCTCAGTACCATATTATGTCATCACTGGCAACACACACTGGTCAAAGACCTGTGTCTTTAGGCACTGTGGTATCTTGGACGAGAAGATGTCAAGCCATTTCCCGAACGCTGCCCATCCGAGTTGGATTCTTCGGGCGACCTCTTTGCCTAAGTTGGAATTACCTAACTGAACAATCTGTCCAAGATAGGTGTAATGGTCAACAACTTCGAGAGTATCGTTCCCAACGACTACCGGCACGGGTTCAACATGGACATTGGACATGATTTTTGTCTTGTCCATGTTCATTTTAAGACCCACCTATTGGGAAAGGTATCGTATTTAGGTCCTCCAGCGACTCTGCCATGATGACTATATCATTGGCAAAACGAAGGTGAGTGATGTATTCGCCATTGATGTTGATGCCTAATCCGTTCCAGTCCAAGAGCTTGAAAACGTCCTCCAATGCGTTCGTGAACAGTTTCGGAGAGATAACATCTCCCTGTCTCACGCCTTTCTGGAATTGGATTGGTTCCGTGCTCTCGTCCAACTGCTATTACAGGCACCTAATCCGCTCAGTTGGAAAATCACGCGACCGCAAACCTTATCGCGCCCAGATACGGTTTGCGGTCGCGTGATTTTCCAACTGAGCAGATTAGGTGCCTGTAATAGCAGTTGTCCGTAAGGCCCCAGGACTCAATTAGCACAGGATCGAGGCAGATGACAAAGCAAGAGAAAGCCCTAACACCAGCAGTGGGATAAAAAGCTATTATGATGATGATGTATAATTTTGTATTGATATATAATTTAAGTTAGATTTTTATATTTATAGTAATTTTTTGTTATGACATGTATATAATCTTGTAAGACTTTGGTATTTCTGTTTATTTCTTTTTATCTTTTATAAGGTGTTTTTGATGCATGCCTACTTAACATTTGTTCCAACCTGGTGGATGACTGGTAGAAAATGTTTAGCATTAACTCTTCCAATTGTACATGTCTACTTAATTTGTAAGTGTGCAATAAAGTATTAAATAAAATAAATAAATGTGAAGACCGCCACCCTTACGAAAAACCTAGATACATTTTTATAGTACAACAATACAAAGAATAAGTATTCTGTAAACAACAGCGCAACCAATTCTTGCGAAAAGTTGTTATCTTTCTATCGATATAAAGAAGTGGAAAGGTATTACTTATTGAATGTCTTTCTTTCTTCTCCAGGATTGTGTATCTTGTCTATTCTATGCATAGTAAGTACAATGTTATAACACATTAGTAGCAATATAATTGTCCAGCGAGTCATACATGGCGCCTACGATATCTTAGAATCCTACTAATACTATAAACGCGAAAGTTTGTATCCTCTTTCACGCTGCAATGGAACAAGGGATCGACCTGATTTTTTGCATGTGTATAATTCAAGAGCTAGAGAGTGATATAGGCTACTTTTCATCATCATCATCATCATTTTTCATCACTATGCGGGTGAAACCGCGGGGCGAAGCTAGTACAAGTATAAATTGATTTAAACCCCCAAAAAAGAGCTCGTAATCTTCAAACGGCTGCACAGATTTTCTTAAATCATAGATAAGAAACATCTCGACCTTTCAAAAAAACCTAAATCATAATTTGTTTAGCCGTTTCTTGGGAGCTACGATGCTACAGACAGAACCACATACACACATTAAACTTATAAAAACTCTCTGCTTGCGTCGGATGGTAAAAATAACATTAAAAAAAATTACCATCAACATATTTGTTTTTATATGAGTACTAGCTGTTGCCCGCGACTTTGTACGCGTAAACTTCCATATAAACTTTCAGCCCCTATTTGTCCCCTTTAATTCGGCCCTTTCGCAAAATCCTTTCTTCATCAAACATCATCACCCATTAAACGTCCACTGCTGAACAAGGCCTCCCTCTTAGAGAGGGGTGTTGCCATAATCCCCACGCTTGGCAGGTGGCTTGGGGATCGCAGTACGTTCACCGTGTACTAACAGGACGTTGCTGCCCATCCTCCGGTGGTTCTGGTCGCAGTTTTAGGACATACCCGGGTCCTTTCTTACTGGACCTCTATATCCCATAAACCAGCCCAATGTCAGCTTCGTAGGTCAAGTGGTTTTGGAGATTTCGTGATGAGTGAGTGAATGAGTGAGTAAATGAATTTCGCTTTTATATGTATATTATATAGATTACCATAAGGCTAGACCTTAAGGTTTAGCTGCTGATATAGACTAGACGCTAAGCTATTTAATAAAACAAGACGCGTAAATTATTCGTCTAGTAGATTAAACCAGTCTGATATCTATACCACACACCAAACAAAACACCCAGTTTGTGCGGTCTAGAACTCTACAGTCTACACCAATTTTCCCAGCGACAGCCCTGATATAAAGCGAGAAGAGCGGTTGCTCAGGCGACAGATAGCAAGGGGTGCCAAAATACAAAATTCGAAAAAAAAAAAACAAGTGAAAAACTAAAAGAAAACTCCCCGCGCCTCGGTGCGGGGCAGCGTGGCAAGTGGTGGGCACCCTCGTGTTATTTGTAGACAGCTTGTGAAAATAATCTATATCCCGGAGTAGCACTTCAGATACTTTTTATCTCGAAATTGATTCCTGTATTATCATCATCATCAGCCAGAATACGTCCACTGCTGAACAAAGGCCTCCCCCTTTAACCTCCACACTGAATGACAGCTTGGAATCTACATCCACTGGACCCTCACAATGTCGTCGGTCCATCTAGTAGGAGGCCTATCTACGCTGCGTATTCGGGTTCGTGTTCTCCACTAAAGAACCTTTCTTCCCCATCGGTTATCGATTTTTCAAGCGATGTGGCCCATTGCCACTTCAACTTGCAAATTTTAACAGCTATGTCGGTGACTCTGGTTCTTTGGCGAATATCCACACACACTTCACTTATCTTTTTTGTTATTATTTAAGGTTATGCGTTATTAATATTAAGCTTGCATGTATAAAATATAAAAATACAAATATAAAAATTAAATTTAGAGCTAATCCTTTGTAGTCTCAATCCCTGGGGGCAGGGCGCTGCATGCTGTTACACAGGTTTCGAGCCTAGCTCGGCGGTAGTGTACTTGTTCTATTATGTAACAAAATACTAGTCCAATAAGATATAACTTTTTGTATAATGTTTATAGGAATAAATGATTTGATTTTGATCCACGTTTCGGATTCTATCGGTCGGTCTGGGGTGAACTGAACCTGGTTCAGTTTAACCCAACAAAGACGCAAGTTTGCGCGTTCACCGCTAAAAAGCCCCATTTGTTGTAGCTCCTCATTTTCAAAACACTCCCCTCAAGGTTTCAGAAAGCATTGGAATCCTTGGAGTCGACATTTCTACGAATGTACAGTTCCGCGGTCACATCGCAAGTAAGGCCAAGCTCGCATCTAAGAAACTTGGTGTGCTCAACAAGGCGAATCGGTACTTCACGTCGAGACAAAGACTCTTGCTTTACAAAGCGCAAGTCCGACCTCACATGGAGTACTGCTCCCATCTATGGAACGGAGCAACCAAGTATCAGCTTGACCCACTTGATGCATTACAGCGTAGAGCTGTCAGAATTGTCAACGATCCCAAGCTCACTGAACACCTTGAGCCACTCAGCATGCGCAGAGACGTTGGGTCTCTTTGTATCTTTTATCGCATTTACAACGGGGAGTGTTCTGAAGAACTGTTTGATCTGATGCCGGCGTCGCGGTTTTACCATCGCACTAGCCGCCACCGCCTGAAGGCTCATCCACACATCATAGATCAATGGAAATCGCACACTGTGCGATTCACACGATCCTTCTTGCCTCATACCTGCCAAATGTGGAATGAGCTATGTACCGTTTCCGCAAAAGCGAAACGCTTCTATTTCTGGGTACTACTTTCTTTAAAACGTATTTATCAATTAAATTCGAGTGACCAGATCTTGGGCAGTAGCGAAACGCAGTGACACCAACTGTCATGCACCGCGCACTCGTCCAATGGGAGCGTAAGGCTTGCTGGAGTATGAAGAACCATCCATCTTGAATCGAACGCGTGCGCTGAACTGACATCGCATCAAATAATATCGAAATAATTACATATCTCGCGTGTGAACTGGTGCCTCGCGGCTGTGAAAGAAACCCATTTATCCAAAGACATACATTTTGTGTTCGTGATATCCCGAGTCTCGAAGATTGCAGGTGGAAACATCAACGGAGGTCCGGAGCAGTCCCAGGTACGTGAGTGCATGTGTATTGCTCTGCATCAGATCCTGAACACTCGTCAAATAGACAAAATACGTCTATGTTCCCAGAATGTAACTGAAAGCCACCGAGCTATTTCTAATATAGGTGCAAGCAACGTTACAAGCTACCTTCTACGGTGTTTCCGAGAAGTTACAACATGGGGTTCTTCAAAAGGCGGGTTAATAGAGTTCTAAAGGGTCGGCAACGTATTTGTGATGCCTCTGGTGTTACAAGTATCCATAGGCGACGGTGCCTGCTTACCATCAGGCAGCCCGTCTGCTTGTTTGCCACCTATGGATTAAAAAAAAAAACGCGCAATGAAACTCCGAGCATAGCTCTCTCCATTGCCCGCTGTGTGACTCTGAGTTTTTCCAAAAGGCCAACAGTTAAGGGACCACGTCTCAGTACCATATCAACCAGCAACATGCTGAGTTGGGGCCGGTTTTTGTGATAATATACGCACTCATATTTGAATAATTGTGTTTGTCCTTAAATTTCATTATCACAAAATAAACATTTCTGTATATGTGTCCTGTATGATAGTTTTCAAAAAAGAAACGCGCCGAAAAAATAATCTCGCTCTACCCTAATCAAAGGTTAGGGCCGGCGCTGAATATGCATCCTTACACGTGTCTTTTCCTATTTGAACAATAAATTATTATTACCAAATATATATTAATTTTATTATTTATTAATTATTATTATTTAATTATTATTATTTACCTTACCACGGTAAATATCCCGTAAATAATCATATAACTTTAATAAATTATTGTTCCGAAGACTTACGACACTTTTTTACTATGGACTGTGTATTATAATCATGACAAGTTTGACGCTTGTACGTATTACCGTTTTTGCATTAGAGCTAATACAAAAATATGTTTTTAAAAAAACCGTTTGTTGCATGGGTCCCTTTGGTTTTTACTTTTTGACTTTATTATTATTTGGTAGTTAATCCGCCGTAACATAATACATATTCTGTGAAAATTTTAACTGGCTATCTATTACGGTTCGAAAGAGCAAAGTTAGGACAGACAGACAGACAGCGTAAGCTTAGTAATAGGGTCCCGTTAACACTCTTTGGGTATGGAACCCTAAAAATCACAAAATCATAACATGCTAACAGCTACCTAGCTATTTTATATCTAGACCAAAGTAAAAAGCTTATAGAGCTAAGCTTAGACTTAAGAATACCTATAGTTTCTCATGTAAAGTGAATGTATAAAATTCTTTTTGAGAAATAAACTTCTTAAACCAGATATGAGTATAAAACCAAGCTTTTATTTCAGCTAAATCGATTTACGGTGATCTTTACTGGAAGGACGCTCACCCGAGTGTGTGCCTGTGCGCCACAGTGAGGTATATACTTCGTAAAATATTGCTTATATTCTGTGACAGTTTTCAAAGTGACATACCTAGCCCAGGGTTTTTGTTTTGCCGTGAATAGCTCTGCTTTTAACCCCTGTCTCGATCGAAGATGAAGCACGCAGCTTAGAAGATACTTACTCTCTTTGAACTTGAAAAGGCCCAAATTATATTCTCTGAGGAAACAAGTAAGCCGGCAGGTTGTTCCAATCCTTGGTCGTGCTGTACGGATTAGAAACTTAGAATCGAAACGTTTGGTACGTGTCTGGGGAAAATCCACAATTCCACAATGTATGCGGTAGTGGGCCGACTTCCTACTTGTCCTGTAGTAGAAAGAGGATGGTAGGATAAGGTAGTACCAATGCACATTCTCCGAAACGGATCCTGTAGAAAATAGACAGACTCGCTACTTTACGGCGGTGTTCTAGACTGACAAGTTTCTTCGTCACTACCTTGTATCCGTGTTTAAGTCGAGCAGCACGCGGGTCTACCCATTCAAGAACTTCTAGTTGGTATTTGGTTGAACTGACGTAACAATACTTTTATTAATAATGGTGCACAACAAATCATCATCAAGGCCATAATCGAGTTTTAAATCACTAAAGCATACCTGGGGCCTTGCGGACAACAGCTATTGCGACACCAAACTAACGTTAGATCCGCTCAGTTGGAAAGTCGCGCGAACGTGAACCTTAACGCGCCCAGATACGGTTTGCGGTCGCGTGATTTCCTGTGATGTACAGGTGTTAAATTTAAATAGTTGTAGCACTATATTCAGCCCTTGTTGAACGTGCAAAATATAAAATTATCACTAATTAGTTATAAACAGTCGATTATTATAATATTTAAAAAATGTCGATTATTAAAATCTGTGCTGAATGACGCGAAGAACATCACTATTCGTTCCAAAAATAAAGTATACCTAACACGGTATTTCGCGTAGGTACAATATTAACATTAAGAACAGGGAATTTGTTTTGCTTAATTTCGATGACAGCTGTCCCAGGACTCAAGCTATATTGTACGGAGTAAAGTATTTAATACTTATAGAGCTTCATAGTCTCAATATCGGCATCGAAAGATAGCGGAGATCGTGACGCGGCGACTGCGACGCGCCTTATCGCCGCATCGCTTCGTGGCCCTCGTAAATAATGTGCAAGTTTTCCCGCCACGCCCCCTCGCGGACAAGAAAGACGTGCAGTTGCTTTGATGCGGTGGCGTATTGAGTACCAGGCATAAACATGAGAAATACATTATACTAGATTTGTACCATACTAACTGCGACAGGTTTGCGAAAAGGTCCTTTGAGCCAGAACGTCTTGAACTTATTACAGTTTAATCGCTATATCTCAAAAAGTTATAGTCAGAAAATGATTTAAAATAATTTTGAATGAAGGTTTCTAATACCTATCAGCATGGCAAGTTATAAGTTTCTATGTCTAATAGCTTAGAACTGCAGAGGGGAGGGTGGACCAACCACTTTGGCGGGCCATATCTCACAAAATATACACTTGATAAAAAAGTGATGCATGAAATAAGAGCTATTCAACAATATCCCACACGAGAGGGTGCATGTGTGTGTTGTGTGTGTGTTGTGTATATGTGTGTGTGTGTGTGTGCGTACATGCGTGCGTGAGTGCGTGCGTGTGTGCGTGTGTTCACTCATTTCCTAAAAGGGTTAAATAGATGATGAAAGTAAATATACGAAATTTCGTAATTTTTTTAAACTAAGTATGTGATAATGTATATTTAGGCTTCTGCTTACAAATTAAAGTTATTAGTTTTTTTTGGAAATTTGTGAATGAAATGAAAATGTTACAAATAAAAGCTTTTCAGGACTGTCCTGCTTGTAAGCTACACTAGATGGTGCTAATAACTAAATTCTACTTTCATTTAATCTATCATTACATCAATTAAAACTACTTTCTTTCTAAAATTCAGTTGAAAAATTGGGCCTGAATATCGTAACTTAATATCGTTTTAAGCCGTAACTTAGATTTAGTTCCGTTAGTAGGAAGTTTAGAGTAGAGTATTTTTTTTCTTTTTTTTCTTTTAATAATTTAGTTTAGCTCTCATTATTAATCATGGTTATGACCAATAAAAGCAAGTAGTATACATAAGATTGAAAATTATGAGTGATCTATTTGCTTTTCAAGTCAATATTTTCTGACAACTTATTCAATCTACATACTAATTCCATTACATAGTCCCATTAAAATAAATTCAGAGGATAACAAACGTATAAATGCATATAAATACATACTTAGATGATCATTTATGTTTCGCGTTTAATTTACATTTAGAAGTATAGATAGGTATGTCTGGGTAGTGTTAAAAACTGGTATCTAATTATTCAAACATCTCAGGCACAGGAAATTAAACAATGACTATTTTATTTTAGTTATAAAACATCCACTAAATTTATATATTTTTTCTTTTATCTTATAATTTATGGTCGTAACTTGAAATGCCGGAATCACTTAAAAGTATGGCATAACATCGTAAATTAAATAATTTGATCTCGTGTTTTATTAGGTACATATCTACTTTATTATCTATATTCCTTGGAATATGGGACGGCCTTTAGTGTAAGATGCTACATGCGTTGATATACTGGCACCGTCTCACCTTCAAGAAACGTCAAAACAGGCGGCGGGTGGCGCGGCTATCGCGGCTGAATGCCTCAAGCGGCGCAAATATTCTAGCCTTGACAGAGGTTACTTATTTGTACCGTTTGGGATATAAACACTTGGACCGTGGGGGCTGAGTGCTTTCGAAATTTTTAAGGATTTGTCGGGGAGACTAAAATTTTCTTTAGGTGACCAAAATGCTGGCCTGTATTTTGGTCAAAAAGTTAGCTTCGCAATCCAACGAGGCAACGCGGCCCGCATTTTGGGCACTGCCTGAAATTAGATATGATGAACGTATGAACTATCTAAAAGCCTTCGTTGCTTATAGATAGTTTAAACGATCTTCAAGTTTTCTCAAGACAAAAGTTACTATATCCATATCATTTTAGATCAGGCTTGGCTAAATATTATCTACTAGCTGCGTTTCGGAGTCCATATCAACATACACACATACCTGCATACACATCAACTTTCATATAGGTATATAGATATATTATAAACTATATGTATAGAACACAAATCAGCAGTGCAAGTACCGTTCTTTATCGATCGGCAAATTCGCTAAAATGCCATAGAATCGATCACAGCGAGTACTGAAAAAATTACATATTATCGAATTTGACGACCTCAACTGTCAATTTGACGATCGATAAAAGAACGGTACTTGCACCCCTGTTTGGCTTTACTAAATTGAGTTTCTTTTCGTATCGTCAGACCATTTGCTAAAAAGAAGTCTACCATATGCAAAAATGAGGTATTTTTTATATATACATGTTTGTGCGTCCCTCAGAGGTTATGTGCCCTCTATCAAATGCGCGAGTGATATAGCGACGCACGTGCCATATTCTGGACCAATGTTTTCAAGTGTATAGAGTCTCGACAGTTCTCTGCGCCCGCACACCTAGGCGATGGCGATGCAGCGGTCGCCAAGCCGCGCAACACTATCGTGGTCGTGGCCGCAACGTTGTTTTTGACTGAAAACGGTGCACGCGCGCTTCGTACCCTATGGAAGGCTATCAAATTGACGTGTAACATTAGTACTAAAAACGATTATGCGTGTAGGTATGAGGCATAGTTTTCCTGTACTGTAACCGTGTAATTTATTCGTTTTATTTTTCTTGTAGCAATATCATTATCTTGCTCGTGATATTTGCGTATTTCAGCGTAGAAACACAATGACACTATTGATTAAGAGGGGTCAATGCCAATACCAAATGAAATAAGAATCAGAGTCAAGAAAACAACAGTAAAATGTGATTTCGTTTCGGTTAGAGACCACGAGCGTTGTCCATACCTACTTTCTCTGTTTCAAATCACCGTTGTTGGGGTAGGTACTAAATCTTATCTTCATAATTACCATCTAATCTACTATTAGAAGCAGTATAAACCTATTAAGATTACTCATATGGATATTATTGGAGTAATTCTATGACGTGATAATTCTATACTTCATCATCATCCAGTAGACGTCCATTGCTGAGCATAAGTTCTCCCCTTTAACCTCCACGTGAACAACAGCCTGCCATATGCATCCACTGGATGCCCGCATCTCTCACAATGTTCTCGGTCCATCCAGTGGGAGGCCTACGAATTTTATATTATTTAAGGTGCATGGTATGCATGTGTCATCCCGTGAACATGGTGCATATAACTGCGCCGAAATATCAGGAGCTCATTCCACAACCTTACCACGGTAAATATCCCGTAAATAATCATAATTATAACTTTAGTGAACAACCGTGATAGTTTAAAACAGTGTTTTATGCTTAATATGTTCAAAAAGTGTATTTAAACCCTAGACTAAAACCCATTTTAGTCCTATTTGTAAAACGATATCTTTTACCTTCAATTATTAACATAGTAATAAGTAAGTAACTGCATAATTATAGAATGCCTGCGAAGTTGTGGCCCCACCGTAACCCTGCAGCAACCCACGCGGGGCGCTCGACTAAACGCGCCGTGTTTACACGAGTTTCCGACCACTAGCCCGCGGCCACGGGCTAAGTCCTACGCGGATATTAAATTTATATCGACCACCTCAACTATTTTGAAGTTCAGGAAACAACTTTACGTGAGCCCTAAGCCGCAGAGGTTTTGCCGCAATTTGTAAGTAACATATTTTATGAAAGAAGGTTGGCCGTTAGAAGCTTTTTATCCATACTAGCTTTTTATACGTTTTTTTTTGTTGTAAAACCCTGTTTGAAACTATCACGGTTGTTCACTATACAGATTTACGCATTTACCCTGTACTAAGCCGAAAAGAGGTCATTGTACTTATCATTATGACCAGCTTTTACTACGGGACCAACCCTGAAATCACGAAAAAAATATCGGCTGTTCCATAGAAACAGTCATTGACACTCGACAAAATAAATTCGTGGTCTCCAGTCAAGAACCTTTCTCCCCGTTTGTTATCGGTTCTTCGAGCGATGTGACCTGCCCATTGCCACTTCAACTAGCAAATTTCAATAAATTTATTATAGTGATTATCAATGAATTTCGATTCAATTATAAGTAACCGCGTGAACAGGGATAGAACACATTAATAAGTGAAAAAAACGATAACACAGCTCCATTTCTATCATCACAAACAATTAATTTATTAGATTATTTAAAAGTGTACAAATATTTAACCATACAAGCCATATAAGTTCATAATCATTACAAATAATCCAACAATGAAAATACAATAATTGCTTAAAACTTTAAATACAAAATAATATTTCCTTTTAGGATAAAATGTAAGCAAAAACCATCTTGCTTATCTATCCGTCTATCGTGAGGAGACCTTGAGAATAGTGACATTTTAAAATGCAAATTACTGTCTGTCTGGGACCACTAATAATTACTGCAAACGTGTGAGTATTTCACTGAATTGAATTTTGTATACAGTTACTACCTCTACAATACATCCCAGTTGAAAATATTACTTGCTATGGGTTATTATTAGAATGGCTAGATCGCAAAATGGCTTGATCTCACTTAGGCCATATTGTTGTGGGTGTGCCAATAATAATCTAAGTTACTAGGTACAAATAATTTGTATGGATCATATTTATACCTATAGGTATATATTATTTTTTAACATACACGGTCCCACTGCTGGGCAAAGGTCTCCCCCATTTCTCCCATAAGTCCCAGTCCTCCCCCATTTCCTGCCAAACTCTCCGGAAAGAGTCAAGGTCGTCGCGTCAGCGTTTCCTAAGCCAGGAAGACACACTGTGTGATATAAGCCCATCGGTCCGGATGCATCAGTGCCACATGTCCTGCCCAATCCCATTTTAATATGGCGGCTTTTTGGCCAACGTCAACCACACCTGTGACGGAACGCAGTGCGCTATTGCGGACTGTCCATTATTGATATCAAGTACGATGCGTTCCATTGCTCTTTGGCAAACCCCAAATTTGAACAATTGAGAATCGGACGGAGCATCCGTAGGTATGCTATTGTATATACCTACTAGTCATCATCATCATCATTTCAGCCATAGGACGTCCACTGCTGGGCATAGGCGTCCCCCATCGATCTCCAAAAGGGCCGGTTGGAAGCGGCCTGCATACAGCGTTTCCCTGCGGTCTCTTTTAGGTCGTCTGTCCATCTTGTGGGTGGACGTCTTACGCTGCGCTTACTGGTCCCTAGAACTGAGCATCCTTTCCTTAACCGAACAAAAACTTTAATCGCTTATGATCAGAACTTTATTAGCCTAATTAAATTATTTCTTCAGAATACGTATTAAAATAATATTTATCACTAAGCCTGTAATTTTTAAGAAATCAAACATCCGATAGCCTATTATAAAATTTTATGAAACTGGTACAGACTAGGACGGACGGGAAGAACGATTTATTAAGGCTTCTTAATTGTACTAGGGAACCCTAAAAAGCATGTAAGTATAATATTTGTGGTCGGTCTTGAACAATAGGAATCCTTTCAATCAATTGATACACGCCACATGATTTAAGCCGACCGGCGTTGGAAGCGACCTGCATCCAGCGTTTGCCTGCGGTCTCTTTTAGGTCGTATGTCTATCTTGTGGGTGGACGTCCTACGCGTCCTACGCTACCTACGCTAAGTACCTACTAATAATACTAGTAATATAGTTGTTTAACTATAGAGTCTTTCAGATGGACAACAAAAAAACCAGCTGACACGACAGATAGCGATATAATCGCAATTATTTGGCACATTTATAATCCGTCGGATCTAATTAGCTAACGGCGCTTGCAGAAAACAATCCTTTGAGTTTGCTAAGAAAGTGGCGCTACAGTTCTGATCTAAATCTAAGACTGCTGATTGGGAAGGGTTAATCATATTTAGCGTGTGCACATAGTGTGGCTCGTGTTGTACTTTTTGGAAATTTGGCGAGCAATGTTTCGAAAAAGTGATTTAAGAAACCTTCCTTCATTTAAAAATACCTATTCAACGATACTCCACACGAAGGAGTGCAGTGTATACCAGACTGCCACATGCATCAGAGCCACACCTAAAATGCAATTTTTATACTGCAAAAATTGAGATCTATATGCAAAGTTTTATGCACTACTTCTACTCCTTAATAATTATAGAAGTTAGAAAGTTCTAAAATTTGAACAGACAGACAGACAAACAGACAGGTGGACGGAAAGAAAAAACTTATAAGGGTTCCTTGTAATACTACGGAACACTAAAAACGACGACACAGTTAATATCTTCCGATAAACCTTGACAGGTTTATCGGAAGTTAGACGAAATCTATTTTTAACCTACTTAAATTGCCTATGCATGCAAATCTATTTTGGTTGTGACATGTTTGCCTTGAAGCTTAATTTTATAATTGAAATATTCATATAGGCTATTCTAAGTAGATGGTAGCCTTCTGATCAATCAGGTGCATGGGTTAAGCAATAAACTTAATTATTTGCATTTTTTTATTACCTTCCGTAAACAATTTTTCTCCTAATTCTGTGTTAATATGATAGATGCATAATAACAACCAGTCATAAAAATATTTTTTTGATTTTAAAAGATTACTGTGCATAAAACTTAACATTTGTTTATATGATTTGAGAACTGAGATAATTTTAAATATCAAGGTATGCATACTCAATGCTGTAATTCTAACCAGAAACTATGATGTCCATTTCCTAATGCATTAAACCATTTATTTTATCATGATGCTAGTAAAATGATGTGCTAAGACATAGCGAAGATATATAACGATGAAATTTTTGACCTCATCCCTCCATCCCGGTTTTACCACCGAACCGGGCGCCATCACCAGAAATGCCATCCGCACATTATAGATGCGTGGAAGTCTCGCACTGTTCGATTTGATCGATTGTTTCTGCCGCTTTAGTTTTACGTACCTGTAAATTTTGGAATGGCTTACCACCTTCGGTTTTTCCTCCGAAGTATAATTTGGACTGCTTCAAAAGAAGGGTGAATAGAGTCCTCAAAGGTAGGCAACGTACTGACGATGCCCCGGGTATTGTAGGTGTCTATAGGCTGTGATGACCACTTACCATCAGGTGGCCGCAGGTTGTTTGCAACAAATTCTAAAAATAAAAAAAATTGCTAGTAAACAGTAATGGAATAGCATGACATACTCTATCAGTTTGAGAGTTTGTGGCGAAAAATCTATAGTGAAGCTAAGCGCTAATGTGCGAATTCTTATCTGAGCTTTAGTTTTACGGTACCTCTAATTGCAAATCTATGTCGAAATTATTAATACAGGTAAGACCTAAACTGGTGTCTTCTGACAACTGCACTTGAACGTTTCAAGTTTTTGTTTATATCTACACAACCAAGTGACCAATTTTGTTTTTGCAAAACCAAAACGGTTTTTATCCGACTTCAAAAAGGAGGAGGTTATCAATTCGACTTTATGTTTTTTTTTTTGCGTGAACAACTTGCCTAAAAATGTCATGAAGAACAGATCAACGGTACGCAAGTCATCTTCAAACAAATATATACAAACATACAAACAAACCTGACTGACCAAACCGACCTGTTACCGTAAACTTTGAGTCCTTCGCTTCGCTCAGTCAATGAAAAAACACTAAGATAAGACCAAGATATTTGTACTTACTTATTTAACCAGTTGTTCGCGCTGAACTGAGACCTCACAAATCCTATATCTCCGCAACCTTTATGTCAATTTTGCTCATATTTTGCACAATTGATGAATTATATATATACCTACGCGACGACTATAGAACCTGTTTCTCTTTTGTTCGTCAGTTAAACATTGTATTGAAATTAACTACAATGGCAAAACATCTTGCTTCTATCTGTGTTTTCGCAGCATTACAATCTCGGAGTGTTCAAGTCTAGGGTTAAAGATAAAGATAAAGATTACTTATTTGCACAAAACACGGGTAAATCATACACACATTTAAAACGCATGACCAATAGGTGGTTTAAAATATTTGTCACTTTGTATCATGTTTTGCCTAGTTTATAGGCGTACAAGTCTAGAGAGATGGTATAAAAATACCGTAAATATTATTTATATAAAAAAGTATTCATTTAATTAACAGTCGAAACAATTACAAATGTTTAGATATGATGTTATTAATATTATAATAAAATAGTTAACAGATAATAACAGTTAATAGTAATACTATAGGCAAACGTCCTCCATCTGCGACTGCATAATTTTTTCCATCAGGTGAGATGGCCAGACATTAGCCAAGTCCGATGTAAAAAAACTTGACAAAACATTTCATGAAGTGGTTGTTAGTTGGATCTACGATACGCAAGTATCAAAAAAATTATTAGACTTGCGTGTGACCTCTACCTCGCCTGTTGTTAAGCGATGATGCAGTCTACGTTGGAGCACACTTACCGAAGAAAAAGAGAAACCGATTCAGTTGCTACTTGAAGATACCCAGATTGTTACTATCGGGGAACACCCATTCTGGCAGCGAATTCCACATTGGTGGTTCATTAATTATCGTCGAATAAATAAACAAACACACAAACAAAAATACATACAAACGCTTATCTGTTTCCGTAGACTCAGTAACCTCGACTCTCGCTTCGCTAGGTCAATAATAAATACTAAGATAAGACCAAAAAGATGTAGATACATGATAAATGAATCTTGAGCCTTTGCATTTAAGAGTGCGTTTTCTGTGAGAACGCGTCGTCGTCGGCAGGTAATAATATAATTGTTTGATGTATGGAGCCGGCTAGACCTAGACAGGCGTATCGCGGTCCCACGCGCACTTGTTAATTCGGCCGGGCCATTAGACAGTCTGCATTTGATATCAGAAAGTGGTCTAACTTGTATATTCACATAATGACTGGAATACTTGCAATGCTAATTAGATATTTTAAAGTTGAAAAGACGTATGATTCATTTATCGATAGACGTAGCTGCACTCTGCATATACCTACAACATCGAAGGCTAGTGTCTAGTGAGTATAAATACCTACCTACCTACTTATACCGTTGCAGCAATTTTTTATGCGTCTTTTAAGTGTGTATTAATTTCTAGACTTTCTAATGGAGTTTAAAAAAAAAACAATTTATGCATTTATGCTAAACTTGCATCCGTTCCCGTTACACTTGTGTTAGTTTTTTTTTATTCAATATTTTTTTAGTCTCTTCAGGTTATGATGGCCGCGGAATTCGCTGCCGCTGCCGCATTGGCATAAAAAAATATCACGCGGCATTTTGTCCAATATATATAAGACCTCTTAAGACGAAATATGCTTCAAATTTGACGATTCGTCCTCACGAATATTTAATAGTAGACCTTTAAAATGGATTAATTGACATTATTTCTTTATGTGTAACTAATATTATAAAGAGGAAAGATTTGATTGTTTGTTTGTTTGCATTGAATAGGCTCCGAAACTACTGAGCCGATTTGAAAAATTCTTTCACAATTGGGAAGCTACACTATCCCCGGGTAACATAGGCTATATTGTATTTTCAAAAAAATAGGGATCCCTACTAAACCTCCAATAATGTAACCCAAGGTGTAAAAAATAAGATTTACAATTTTAACTTTGCGTGTTTGACAATTCTAAGACAAGACAACGTCTGTCAGGTCAGCTAGTATGTAATAAATGTTCTTGAAATATTTTATTCGGATGTGTTCACCGATACACGATTAAAGAAATTTGGCTCGAAAAAAAAAAAAAAATCCCTTCGAAGGTTGGAATCAACTTCATTCAGTTAATATAGAAGATATTTTTATTTAAAAAAAATATTGTGTAATCCTTTAAACAATCATTCAAATACTTTTTAGTGATCGCAGATTTTTGTAAAAGCGTAAGATTGTTTGTAGGAAATAATGAAAAAATATATATTGAAATATTTAAAAGCGCGCACGCCGAGTATGCAAGCATTACCGTCAAAGAAGTGTACCGTCTCTACCATTTCACCTTAAGTTTATTTCTACCAAATTCCTACCTGACAAAATCCAATTAAATATAAATATTATTTCTAAGGCTTTCGCAATTATTACACATTCATCCGTCATCTACCGTCTTACCACAAAAGATTTAAGAACGCTTTAGACATGTGTTTAGCAATTGTTTCACTGCGAAAAATATGCTAAACACTTGTCTAAAGCGTGCTTAAATCTTTTGTGGTAAGACGGCTAGTGTTCTAGTGTACTAGTGTAGTGCATCTAGTGTCAACCTACCATTTACATATTTAAACTACATAAATCAGTTATAAGACACTTGTTCCCTGGAAGTTGGGATAGCCCCTTGTCTGCGACGTGACTTGTATCGATACTTTGGCACCGTCACATCTTTCTGTGCACAAGGTAGGGCTGATACGGCGGACAATTCGGCAGAGCAGCACAGCACAAGCAGCGCCAATATGCTAACCTCGACAGTGGTTACATATTTTAACCATTTGGGGTCGAGACATTGGGCACTAGGGAGCACACCTCTCCTAAAATGCTGGCGTGTTTCTGGCTCAACGCTAAGCATTGGCATTTACTAGTACGGGTGCCAGCCAGTTCCACACACAAACAACATTGTAAATTTTAAATGTTATCATTATGTCCAGTTCGATTGCTTTTTAACAATATTGTTGTCTTTTAATTTTCGATCAATAAACTATTTGTATTTGTATTTGTATTCAGTGTGGTAATGCCGCCCGTATGCTGGGTACGCTACCAACTAGTAGTGGGCTTAAGCATTTGCATTGTCTTTAGACCTTCAACGCTCTATGGGCAGTCAGTCTTTTTTGTAGTGTGTAACATCTATTGGTGCGCCTTAGCAGTAAAACCGACTTGTATGCCATGACGACAAACAACATGACGATCTCTTATGCCGTCATGTTTCACATCTAACAGGCATCCCGTGACTGCCAACTTTTTTGTTTAGTTATTAAAGGCTCTTCGCCAATAAAAAAGGAGTTAAAATTGTTTAATTTCAATGTCCAAACTAATTACCGTCCAGTAATTTCAAATTTATTGTCGGTCTATCTGTATGAATTGTTCATTTGAATTGGCCATTCCAGTAGTAAATAAAGAACGCTAACCAACCCTTTTTACATGTAGACTATTAGCTAGTTCATTGGTGTTGCTGCAAGTTTTTAAGTGCGTGAAAAATATGAAGCGTATTATATTAAAGGGTTGGTTAGTGAAAAAAGTGGATGAAACACGGAGACATTTGAGCACAAATGATAATAATTAATTGTACTAAGGCACAATTGCCTTGGACCCGGGTATGTCCTAAAACTGCGACCAAAACACCCCCGGAGGATGGGTAGCAGCGTTTTATTAGAACACGGTGAACGTACTTAATACGATCTCCAAGTCGCCTGCCAAGCGTGGGGATTATTGCAAGTATTGCAACACCCCTCTGTAAGAGGAAGGCCTTGGTTCAGCAGTGGACGTTTGCTGGCTGATGTAATGCATGTGTATGTGTTAATTTCCCTTGTTTTCCTGATCTGAGGCCATAACATACCCATATTTAAGTAGAGGCAATAAACAAATCGCAAGACGCAGGGAAAGTTCCAAGTGTTTATTATTGAATATTCAAGTTTAAAAGCTTACACGTGTAAGCATCTAGATTTCCTTCAACAATTTTTCTGCATTCATTATAAAAACAACTATGATAATCGAATTCAATAATTATTGATAACGATTATCCGCCGAAATAGACCTTTATAAATAGTCATTTGCCTCTATGAAATGTTAACTAGACCTCCGACATCTAGTCTGCCTGTGACAAAGATAATAACAAATATAACCACTTGATCACGCATGTAGTCAAAATTCCCTTTGCAAAATGAAGCCACATCGGTCGCGGGGGGCTGCTTGTGATTGGAGACTCGACGCGACTCGACGCTTGTGATTGGACACTCAAAAGTCATTTATTCAATTCGCGCCTAGGACGAAATAGTTTAGATTGACATTTTAGAACCTTTGGCTTACGACGGGGTAAAGGATGAGCAGTCAAGTGGTTATATTGTCATTGGCCTGTGACCACGGATACTGCGAAAACATCAAGCATTAACACCATATTTATTACATGCGATAAAACATGGGCGTATCTAGGGTTTTCTTGGGGGGAACAAATGCAAATTTACTCGTATTTAAAATTATTTACTGTTATGTTGGGAAGCTCTTTGCACGAGCACTTACCCACACTCTCCTATGGGGGCATCTGCCCGTACCTGGCTATACGCCCTTGCCAAGTATTTAATTTCAATGTCCAAACTAATTACCGCCCAGTAAATTTATTGCCGTTCTATCCGTTTGAATTATATATTCCAGTAGTAAAGAACGTTTGTATGGGACCTTTTCTTTCACAGCTAGCGTGATACAATGGGAAAACAGTCTATCCTGAAACGGTAGCTAACGCGTATGCCAGCCGTAGGTTTATCTGAAAGGCCACACACTGAAATAAAAAAATAATGTTTGAATAATGTTAAAATAATGTTTTAAATATTTATCGGGAATTATCACGTATTATTTAATTTAGGTAAAAAATATGTACCGTTCGCTCGACGTTTCGACCATGTTACAATGGCCGTGGTCACGAGCCGACTGAAAACTGCGGGTGAGTCCGGCGAGAAGAGCGGGTGTTTTGTTCTCCTACCCTCACTTGATCTTGAATAATCGCAGGGTTGTCACTACGACACACAACACTGACTGTATCGGTAAATGTCCTAGTACCTACACCGCAGTTTGTACACTTGCTTACTATGGGATTCCACGACGCCGCTAACTTAAATCCATCTTCCCGGTTGAAATAGCGATGTTTTCTAATTTCAATTGCTTCACGAACCATTCTAGAAAAATAATGTCGTTCATTCCCGATAAACATTTAAAATATGTGTTCAAATCGCGAAAGTTTAAAAATTACTAATGTTATAGATAGTAAGAAATGGAATATTTTCAATACATAAGCATAATATCTGAGGGTACTTACTAGGTAGGTGGTTAGCCATACCTCAGCTCTGGCAAAGAATGGAGATTATGGTAAGGTGGCGTGGCGGGTGCGGCTCAAATCAGACTTGAGTGTACTATTAGCTTGGTTAGTTCATTATGATGTCGCTGCAAGTTTAGTAGTGTGCAGAAAACCAGTGACTTTGTTAAATTTTTCATTGAATTGCTAGGTAACTGCAGGAAAGCAACATCTCGCGGTTTTACCCGCTGACCTATATTAAACCGTTCAATTTACTGATAAAAATTAGCATTACCTATGTGTTAATTTAGGGAATATAATACTACTCCCATGCTAAGTCTAATCTTAATTCGTTCAGCCGTTGTTCGCTCGTTTCATTCGTTTGAAACATGCATCAGAACAAAAATACTAACTCACAAACTTTCGTATTCATAATATTAGTGTAATTTGGACTGCACAGGTTCAAAGTGGTTTTTATTGAATATTCAAGTTTAAAAACGTACACGTGTAAACATCTAGATTTCCTTCAATAATTTTGCTGCATTCATTAACACATCTACCTGATAATCAAATTCAATAATTATTGAAAACGGTTATCTGTGAATATAGACAGTCATTGGCCTTTAGAATTGTATTGAAATCTAATCATAATAACATAACATAATTTAATGGTAAACACTTATGTACAAAATTATATAATTATATTTGTATAATAGGTAGGATAGACTAAAGTTCGACCGCTGAAAGAATTCATCTGACAGTTTCCATGACATTATAAAAAGCTGAACGATCACTTTAACTAGCTTTTTGAACGTAAGATTTTAGCTGCCAATATACCTACTACAGTAAAATATTATTAGTTTTTTTTTCATTCATTTTCATTTCATTGAATTTTAGAATTTTATTTCAGGTGTCTGGTGAATTCTCGGCTAGGCTGTAGTTGAAAGTAAGTTCAGGGGCTCTATTTTTGAATAGCTTGTATGATATTCCGCACGAAAATGTCATTTGAAATCGTGCGAAATGATTGACTTTCGAACGAAATCCCAATCAAAAGACGCCTTTTTGAAATAATAATATCACTCGCTAACGCAACGAGTAGATAGCCAAGTTAGTAAGTAGTAGTCGAATTTGATTTCTATCAATAGGAAATCTTTAATTTCGCATGATAATTTTATGCGAAATCATATGAGCGACTCAAAAATCGAGCCCCTGGTCTATATGTGGTGGTCGCACCACAACTTTGTACCCACGACGAAACGGAGAAGGTGTAATAATATGCCATTCCGGGCAAGAGATTCTGTGTGAAAGTGCATGTTTATCTGCACTCAACCCCGTAACAGCTAAACAGTTTTGAGTGAAATTTGGTTAGGAGGTAGCTCATACCATGAAAATCCATGGTTCCTTTAGGACAGCAAATTAAACAACTATAAAAGCTTTTTCTCTCAACTACGTAGTAATGTTGTCATTCATCACTACAAAACCGATCACAAAGGGCGTATTAAATGCTTATAACAAAACAGTGCAGAAACGTTACATGAAATCTCATTGTTGAACATTTTTTATTTATTTGTATAACAATTTACCATAGAGGTTTAATGTCTCCCATTAAGTTTAATATAAAATGTATGCATTAGATCAAAAAGATACTAGCTGAAAATAAAAATCGGCGGAATAAAACCGACTTCGTGAACATAATAATTGTAAGTTTTTAACCGACTTCCAAAAAGAGGCGGTTATCAATTCGACTGTATGTTTTTTTTTTTTTTTTTTTTTTTTATATATTTGAGGAGAAGATGAATTAAAAATTGTTTTCACTGACTTGAGTTTTATTTTTAGTAAGTATATTTTTCACGGTAGGTAGATTGGTAGTTGAATGAAAAGTAAGATTTCGCACCTCGCTAAAGTGAGTAATTAATGCACTCATGTTAATTTAGTGCCCTCACATGCGCTCGGGCACCAACATAACACTCGTGCATTAATAACTCACTTTGCGCTCGATGCAACAATCTACCATAATAATGTAGCCTAGATAGAAGAATGTATATAAAAATAAGTTTGCATAAGTATGCATCCCTGACAAAACCCGAGAGTATCGTTATAATGACATAATTTATAGAACTGCGTGGCCTTTGGCAAGGACAATCGAACCAGTAACTTTAGTTTTTATGTTTTCTTATAAGTAAGCAGATGTTGGCAAATGCCAATGGACATCGCATTAACGGTTGTACGCACGCTTTTGCTGCAAATGTTTCAATTATTGGCACCGGTTGTGTCGGTTTCGATGACTGAACAGTGAATATTCAATTGTACGTTTGTCTCAGGTTTGGTTTGGTTTAGAAACGTGCCAAGATGCTCATCAGCAACGAACCCCTAGTTTGCGAGCTACGATGCTATTTGGAACTGAGTGCGTACAAACATACACACATATTCACATTACATCTAACATTAGTGTTCAAAGTGATACGATATAGTAGTACTGGATTTGAAAACCAAGTTTATTTTAAAAGAATCGTAGACATTATTCAAATTTAACTCTTTGCCTAATAGGCATGACTGTGCCAGTGAGTTTTTTACCATCGCACAGAAGGTTATTTATCACTGAATGTCTGTAACAAGGCTGTCCAACTTTAGGCCCGCTAGCATGTGTATTATTACTCGATAGCCGACATTCAAGGTTCCAAGACCAAAGTTCTCGAATAGAGACCATGAACTTGTAAGCGCAGCGTAGGACGTGGGACCCACAAGATGGGCATAGGATCTAAAATAGACCGCAGGGAAACGCTGGATGCAGGCCGCTTCCAACGGGCCCTTTTGGAAATAAATGGGGGAGGCCTAGTTGATGATCATTTCAAACCAACAAACTTAATCAAAATCAATAAAGCTTTTTGGGAGCTACAAGAGTCATCGACATAGTTTAAGTTGGAGTGGAAATGGGCAGACCACATCGCTCGAAGAACCAATAACCGATGGGGAAGAAAGATTCTTGAGTGGAGACCACGAACCGAAAACGCAGCGGAGGTAGGCCTAGATGGACCGACGACATTATGAGAGTTGCGGGCATCCAGTGGACGCAGATTCTGCGATTATGGCAGGCTGTCGTTCAGTGTGGAGATCTAAGGAGGGTGCCTATGTTCAGCAGTGGATGTTTTCTAGCTGATGGTGATAATTATAATATCCGGTGGCAATATCATAGGTGACCCGTGCGCAGACAGCTGTGTCCTTTCGACTGACATAAAATTGAACCTACGACCCATCTTTAAAATCAGTTAGGCATCTTTGATCTACGGCATCATATTATGAATACCTGTGCGTTCTTGGAATCCGTAATTGCATGCATTTAGTGATCCGTAACTAAGAATAATGGATATAACACCGCATAACAGAACTTAGCACGCACTCGAATTTATAAATGAAAACTTTGCGAAAGTGGCTGTAATAAATATTAAATGTATCAACAAAAACAAAAGAAAACTAATCTAAGATAGTTTCTATCTATTCGACTCTAAAATAGGTACCTATACTTGCATATTTGCCCATTTGATAGCCCGTTGGTCTAGTTGGTAGTGACCCTGCCTTCTAAGCTTAGGGGCGTGGGTTCGATTCCCATCTAGGACAAACATTTGTGTGATGAACATTTGTGTTTGTTCTATATCTGGTTGTTAATATCTATTTAAGTATGTATTTAAAACTATATATGTATGTATATCAGTCTCTGGCAGCCATATCACAAGCTTTGCTTAGTTTGGGGTCAGATGACCGTGTGTGCAAAAATGTCCCGAATATTTATTTATTCATTATAATTATATGAAAAATAGATACACACACTCTGAAACACAACGCTCCATCGAGGGCAGTCGGGTAAATATGCAATTTTTTTACAAGTGTTTTTGCTAGCTCTACTCTCCCTTGGGCCTCGTTGGGAATTAAATTGGATACCTACTTACATTTTGATATAAACTTTGGAGCTGATGGGAAACATTTTGGAACCGTTTGGGAATAAGCCATGGCAAGGGCTTGATACAACTTACACAAAACTTAAGCCTTAGTTATACTTATATGTTATTATATATAGCCAGTTGAAATTTTCACAGAATATGTAACGTTACGGCGAATCAACTAAGAAATAATAAAAAAGTCAAAAAGTAAAAACGAAATGGGGGTCCCGTCCAATACAACAAACGTATTTTTTAAACATATTTTTGTATTAGCTCTAACGTAAAAACGGTAAAGCGTAATGCGTGATGTTGTCTTTTTGCACTACTTTTTGAAATTGTGGTGGTACGGACCTTCAATGCGCGAGCCCGACTTGCACTTGGCCGGTTTATTTAAATATTTGTTATAGTTCGAATAATATATTTATGTCACTACAGATGTTTATTCTGAAGGTGTGGCCCTTATTTGTAGCAACGTGGTCGCCACCTGTCCTGGGGAGCGTGTTCCAGGCATATTCTCACGCGCAGATATAACGTTGAGCCTTAACCGTAGTAACTAGTATCTATTCTGTACCTCCTCCTTGAGTCGTATTCCTCATGTCTGAAGGTCGTGACCACCACCATCTATCAATCTCTCTATGCTTTCCATCCTCTTCTATCCTCAGCAACATGGATGAGTCGTAGACTGAGGTGTCAAGAGTGGTGCGACACTTTTTATTATTTTTTTCTCAGAATCATATGTAAAAAATGTATTGCAATGAACTATTTGATTACAAAATTTCGTATACAAAAACGGTCTATGAGCAATCTGTTTTTGTTTAATAGGTCAAAAAGTTTAGATGTTTAGTTGGCTTTTTAAGGTTCCGTACCCAATGGGTAAAAACGGGACCCTATTACTAAGCCTACGATGTATGTCTATCTGTCCATCCGTCCTACCTTTTAACGGCTGTATCGATCGAACCGTAATAGATAGCTGGTTGAAATTTTCACAGAATATGTAACGTTACGGCGGATTAACTAAGACATAATAATAAAGTCAAAACATACAACAAACGTATTTTTTACATATTATTGCGGATGTATTAATACGGACAGAGGGACTGACAACGTAGACTTATTAATAGGGTCCCGTTTACTCTTTTTGGGTACGGAACCCTAAAAATTGAAATTGAAATTTATACGAAACTCAACGCCTACGAAGTTGTGAGCAACAGCTAAAAGTAATCATCATCATCATAATCAGCCCTGAGGGACCCACTGCTGGGTATAGGCCTCTCTTTGTTTATGCCACTCGCCCCGGTCTCTCGCTATTCACATCCACTCGTTCCCGACAGTATTTCTGTAAAAATAAATATCGGTAGATAATCGTTTAGTAATTATACCAAGTAGAAAGCCTTCTAACTTTGATTAGCATAAGCCGTTACTTGTTACATACATATTCTGATGATTAAATTATGCAATTTAAAAATACCGAGCTATTTATAGATACATAAACAATTTTAGATGACCTAGCTAGATATCGTTTCGGATAAGGTCATGTGAAATAGCTGAATGTTATGAGAATTGAAAATCTAGTGGTAACTAACATGTAATGCCGCCAGCATGTTGGGTACGCTGCCAACTGGTGGTGGGCTTGAGCATTTGGATTGTCTTTAGACCTTCAACGATCTATGGGCAGTCTAACTGTATTTGTAGAATAGTTTTAGCTTGTATTTTGTTTAATTATTAAAGGTAACTAACATGTTAACACAAGGAGAACAAGGTGCGCGAATATTAACTATGCCGTAATAGGAAGGCACACTTAAACTAGATTTCTTTTTTCTGTCCCAAAATTTCGTTTAGTTTCTATAAAGAAACTGCTAAACTTGAAAATCAAAAAACTCGAAGAAATATGCTTTGTATTTACTTAGTTTATTTTTATTTTTATACAATAAGTAATAGGCTTGCCTTTGGCCACCAATTCGCTTGATGTTAAGCGATTATGCGGTATACAATGGAGCACGCTTCAGAAGAAACCGTTTCACTCTTGATTTGAAGACACCCGGATTGTAACTATCGGGAAACGCCCATTCAGGCAACGCATTCCACAGACTAGGAGATCGCACAATAAATGTGGAATCATATTATAAGTATTATTTTACTCTCCGCCTTCGTTTTGACCGAATTTGATTTGTTTAATCGTAAACCACCGTCTTCTTCGCACGTTGCGTATTTTGGACAGTGCTGTGCATATTTTCACGAAAGTTTTTAGTGCTACTGAGATAAGGTCAATAATGGAACAAACTCGAGCGGTTTTCGCGTCCAAAGCGTGCTTTTGCATCTGTAATGCGGCTTTTAGGCATACAAATTGTCAATTAAAATATATATAAAGGTTGTAATGTACTTACAGTAGAAGTAACTACAACAAAAATAAGTACCTACATAGTGCATGGGTAAGTGCCCATATAGTTCATGAAATAGACATAAGTAGGTACCTACAGTAAAATAAAAACAATTCGGTCCAAGTCGGTTAAAAATAGTGCAAGTAATTCTACTAATATGTATTCTGTGGTGATACACATAAGTACATACATAATGTACATAGCGTATGTGATACATAAGTATCTACACAGTACATGTAATATACTGCCCGATAGCCCATTGGTCCAGTTGGTAGTGAACCTGCCTTCTGAGCTTGGGGGCGTGGGTTCGATTCCCACCTAGGACCAACATTTATGTGATGAACATTTGTGTTTGTTCTATATCTGGGAGTTAATATCCATTTAAGTATGTATTTAAAAATATATATGTATGTAATCAGTATTTGACAGCCATATCACAAGCTTTGCTTAGTTTGGGGTCAGATGACCGTGTGTGCAAAAATGTCCCTCAATATTTATTTATTTAATATACATAAGTACCTATATAGTGCACGTAATATACATAAGTTTCTACATAGAACATGTAATATACATAAGTACCTTATGAAGTGCATTTAATATACAACAGTTCCTATAGGCGGGAACTTGTAATTGGCCCAGTCACCTAATCATTTTTGTTTACTTATATACTATTAGGCTGTAAGTTTCCCTAAAAATGCAAAATAAAAGTAAATAAACTAGGCTGAGTGGCTGACCCTAATAGAGTTTTAAGCCACCCGAAGAGGTTTATTGTCATTAAGAGTTTTACACGTAATAATCTGTTTTTAATACGACAAACGGGTCTTTCCTTTGCCTCATGCATAATTTATTTCGATAGAATGTAATGTAGGTACAAAGGTACTTACCTTCAAGCTGACGAAACAAACAGTTCAACAGCCTTCGATGATAAGTAATTTGATCAAACTCGACCAACAAATCTACTGACTAGTTATTAGTAAATATCAGCCAATAAAATACCTATTGATGCATTAATTTCAACCAAAACAAATTCTCAACCCGACTTTTTTACAAGCTTTTTTATTATTATGATAAATTGAATAGGCTTGCGCTTGGCCGCCAACTCGCTTGATGTTAATCGATGATGCGGTCTACGATGGAGCACGCTTGACTAAAAGAAACCGATTCATTCTCTATTTGAAGACACCCAGGTTGTAACTATCGGGGAACACCCATTAAGGCAGCGAATATTTAGCTAGCCTTGTTAATATGGGTCAAAACTTACAACCTAATTTTACTGCTTTTACTAATTTTACGTTACTTATCTCCAACTGATTGAGATGACAATGCATGGTTAGCTAAATGACGTCATTCTAAATCTAATATGGCGGACTAAGGGCGGACTTCCAAAGATGCCCGACCAGTTATTTTTTGTGCACCTTTATGATATGGCTATCAAATGAACGGATTGCTGAGAAGAATAGGAAAAATGAAATGATGACACATTAAATTCAATATGGCGGATGCCCCAAGATGGAGGACAACATTTCCTGTTCTACCATCATTATTCTGTTATCAAATTAAAGGGTTTGATGAAAAGAAAACGAAAAAAAATATGCAATTTTAGGGTTGGTCCCATAGTAAAAGTTTTATTGCATAACAGACTCCTTTCGTCTTAATTTCCATATTAAAATAACTCTTTAGCAATAATAATGTGGGCATTTATGGCCTCATTTATAACTTTAAGTTCAATAGTTAAACTTTCTGTACAAAAATTGTTAAATCTCAGACGGAGCCCCTTTTAAAATAACAAAGAATACAAAAAATAGATAACTCGAATCTCGTTTTCAATAGGAATTACTCGACCCCCTTAAAATTACCAGAGATTTTTGTTTTCGCATTTTAGGCACGAAATAGCACTGTTTTAAGCAAATACGTCTAATTAATTATTTGTGTGGTACGTACTTACTTTGTTTTAATAAGGTCGTGAATGGATTAAATTAGTTGAAGGCTCTATGAATTAAAGGCAAGGTAAATATTGGCACGTGTAGATTCAAGGAAAACAAGGTGTGCAAAAATAGCGTCTTACGACTTTCTATACACTGCTGAGGTCTCCTCTTCAGATTGCCATCCGTCCCGGTCCTCTGACACTGCCAACCTCGACATATTTTTACAACAGAATAAGCATGCGTTCACAAAATAAATAGGTACTGAAAGCCAGCTCCATACAACGAGCGTTAACAGGAGCACGCGCACAAAGACGCGTACGTACACGTATCTCGGATCAAGTCGGTCGACCGCCAGTCACGATTGTCCGCCATTTGGCAATACACGTAATTGTCGTTTCGTATGACAATTGCCATAATTTACAATGAATACATATTACCAGAGTTGTTGTGTGTTTGATTGTTTAAATACAACAATAAAAAAAGCTAGACTTTTTTATATTATTGATGAATAATTTTAAAAAACATGAAACGTATAAAGATTATTGAAAATTATTTTTCACTGTTAGTTACGAGTAATTTATCTGTTTGTTTTTGGTATTGCCTCGGTTATCAATGGTTAGTAGGTATTACCTTAAACAAGCGTAGAAACACCTAAGAATAGATTTTATAAAAGGGCTACATTAGGGAGTCAAAGGGTTATTTGGTTACCCTTTTCTATTAAAAATAAGTGTGTTTTAAAGTTACATACAACTTATAAATTGTTTTATTAAAACTCCCAAATCTGAACTTTTTACAGAACATTTTAGTTGCTTTGCCAGCTCGTAGCCTTGTAGGGTTGTTGTCAGTGGGAGCCGGCCTTCTGTACCTATTTATTTTGTGATGCGTTCTACCCTATTGGAATCGAAGATGTAGCAGGTATACCTTAGCTATACCTACTTATTCACTTTTTAAACATTCCCGTTTTGTAACTGGCTATTATGGTTCGAATGATACAGCCGTTAAAAGATATGACTGACAGACTGACAGCGTAGGCTTGGTCATAAGGCCCCGTACACCCTTTGGGTACGGAACCCTAAAAAGGTGATCATAACTTCAGTATTTATTACGTTGGAATTGAAACAGCGTAGTCGACGTTGATTAGTGATTCCGAGTAGATTTATCTTTAGGTGTTTGTTTCCCTAGGTGTGTCAGTGCTTGCATGCTAGGCTGCATCGAGCGGACACGCAGAAAGGCCAGTTGCGTGCGCCTAATGTTTGCATTTAGGTTGGAAACAGGTCAAAGATGGATTTTATATGAGGTAATTGTTCTCTTTTCAGTGCTTTACGCTAATTGCAGGCATTATCGTCGTGCGACAAACAATGGGTTTTCTATGTTTCGTTACTTATGGGTATTATAAACTGTAGGCAGTTTTTATTGTGTTTAATAGACGGCTTTAATAGGCTTCTAAAGCTTCCATTGAAGTATTTTATAAACTTTCTAGACTCGGGGATATAGATCCTAGATATGTAAGCTTATACAGAAAGGGTATACTATCCCGAAAGGGGTTCATAAATACCCAACATAATACAAATACAATATAGAAAATCATTTATTCGGGCATAATTTATGATAAGCTATGGTATTGATCTCAGAGGCTCCCCCACTAGTCAGAAACTTTGTGACGGGAGCCAATGGTTTCTCCTGTTTATGTATCAACGAATGAAAAACTTTTAATACTGGAGGATCATTTATATTTGATAGCCCGTTGGTCCAGTTGGTAGTGAACCTGCCTTCTGAGCTTGAGGGCGTGGGCTCGATTCCCATCTAGGACAAACATTTGTGTGATGAACATTCTTTGTGTTTGTTCTATATCTGGTTGTTAATATCTATTTAAGTATGTATTTAAAACTATATATGTATGTATATCAGTCCCTGGCAGCCATATCACAAGCTTTGCTTAGTTTGGGGTCAGATGACCGTGTGTGAAAAAATGTCCCAAATATTTATTTATATTTTATTTTATTTTAATAGTTTGACCACGAGGAAAGACCATTCCTTGTGGTCAAACCAGTTCGACTAAATAGTTTGACTACGAGGAAGCACCGTTACTATGAGATTGATCCTGAAAACGTAATATCAGCTGTTCCATAGAGAACGGTCATTCGCACTCGACAAAATGAACAAACTTTTCGCGATTTCAGTGTGGGGTCTCATAGTAAAAGTTGTTCATAATAATGAGTACAGCGGAACTTTACATCAGGCGAGTTGGCGGTCAAACGCAAGCCTATTATTAGCTCTTTTGGACCCTTTCCACGAAACCCTGTATTGATACGTACCAACATAATAAAGAGTGATGAATTAAAGTCATATACTTTATAGAATCCAATCTTATTGTCTAGCCAGTTAGGACCTAGGCATTCATGTATTCTAAGTGCTTATAAAAAATAGTTCTTCCTTTGTTAATTAACAACCTCGGCTTAGGCACTTTCTCACGCATGCTGGCTAGATAAAGCAGCCGATTATATTGTTTTAACTTGACTTTAATATTTCCTTATTTTTGTAAAGGTCTTGGTTACAACCACAGAACAATAGATAGTGGGTAGGTACACCAGACATATACTATCCATATACGTCATTGAATTTCTTCTTCCTAACTATGCAGCCTATAGGTATCCTCATCCTTCACCTAAAAGGCTATGTGGTATCAAAATCCGTACCTACATAAGCTCTAAGGAGCTCATTGGTGCGGGCCCAGGATTTGAACCCGCGACCCTACGCTTTCAATTCTAGCGATCTCCCAAATAGGCTACCACGGCTTTTTTACCTTCGATTGCACGCTTTTAATTCAGGCCAAAACCAGTTCCAAAGAGCGTCTCACCTTGTTAATATTTATTTAGTATAATATACCTTATTTCAAGTTATTTTATAAAATACATCGGGAGAATTTAGAGAAATCACACACACAGTGGTGGAGACAGTTGATGTTTCCCATGGCGCATGCGCGCGCGTCCGCCGCTATTATCAATTAGGCGGTGCATGCGCGTGCGGCCTGTCATTACTGCCAGCGCACGACCACGCACGCAGACGCGTAACTACAAAGTACACTTTGAAATATTATAGTTATTTTGTGCACTGCAAATAATTATTATTATACAACAGTAAAAATTTCATGCTGTTCGTTGGTAAGCGCATTACTTGAGAATGGTTGGACTTATTTGGCATTTTCAGATATGTTCGTAATTGTCCGAATAACATTTTACGAGGAAGAAATATTAAAAAGTTGGGAAAAATAAAAGAGGATATTTTCTATGGATTTTTTATGAACTCGACCACCACTGTCACACAAATAATGAACCATAAGTCAAACAAATTAATTAAAATTTGAACAGGACAACATCTGTCGAGTTAGCTAGTCATCAATATAAAAAAACTGACTAAAAATATGTAAGCGCTCTAACAAAAAATTTGACATTGCCAAATCAATAGGCGCTCGAACAAAATTAGTCGTACTATATTGGAGTAGTTAAAGTAGGTTAAACCACTTGGCCAAAGTAAATGAAATTGCTATGAGATTACATCAAAAGCTTTTTCTATATACATTATAAAAAAATCTGGTAAAGTGATTCAACACACAAATCACAATCACATCAACGTCACAAATGACGGAGTGATCGGTGTACAGAAAAAACCGAATTTTTTCGTCGGTTAAAATACGGACTAACTTGAGAACCTTTTTCCTGAAGTCGGTCAAAAACTTCTTAATAGTATTGAAAATTAATAAAATATGCCATGATCGTGAAAAATTAATATCTACGTTGTTTAAAAAAGAAACTTAAATGTCTAAATAGGTATTCAGGTAGCTGGTTCTAGCCTAACCCTGCCTAGCCGCCTAACCATGTCAGAGACCTGCGAGACTCAAGACCGCTTTTAAGGCCTCTCGAAGTTCGAGCGGCCTAAAACTCTGAAGAAAATTTAAGGCTAGGAATGACATTTAGGTACTGATTACTTAATATTGACTTAATTATACCAATAACGGGAAATCTGTTTGCGAGCTACTTCAGTATTTAAGTATATCAAACAATTTCTACCACAATTGATTTATGAGTAGGCACCTACGCAGAAGTTCCAATCAATAGCAATGTTACCTTCCCATCCAATGACAGTTTGAAAATACGCGGTTACGAAGCTGAATGCAAATGACGAGATGGCAAGATACGCTCGCAGCGACCCGCGCGCGTCGCCGAAACGTGTGCGGTGGCCCTTACGAACGTACGACCATCAGATATGACGGGTAACTTCAATTAAAACGCTTGTTTGTTTTACATAAATCCTGCGTTTCTCACGCGGTTCTTACTCTATGAGTTCTAATCACACTAATATAATAAATGGAAAAGTTTGTGTGTGTGTGTCCCTCGAAAAAAAATGGAAGCTTTATTCCTACAGTTTCCTTTTTAGCACTTGCACCATTGGTCTCATTACCCATTGGTCGTCCAATTGAGCAGTTGTGTGCCGCTCAATATTGAAGTGTGCGTTTTTAGAACTAGTAAGAATATGTCAGTGTGTGCAATACGTGTTTATCTCACTCCTTTCAGTTTTGGTAGCAATAGCTACAATAATTATCTAGGCTTAGATAATTATTGTAAACTAGCACCCCGCCCCAGCTTCGCACGGGTGTAGTTTACGTGTGAAGCCGGGGCAGGTTGCTAGTTATATATATATATATATATATATATGTATATATAAACCTTCCGTGAAAAATTATTTAACTGATGACGAAAACCGCATCAAAATCCGTTGGGTGGTTTAGGAGGAGTTAGCGGTCATACAGACAGACAGACGCGGAAAGCGACTTTAATTTATACTATGTAGAAATAGAGATAGAGAAGATAGAGATAAGAAGAAGAGAAGAGATGAAGAGAAGATAGAGGTAGAGATTGAAATATAGAGAAGAGATATTCATGGTATTTGTGTAAATTGATTATTATTTTGTCAGTACAATGTAATCTTTAGTTTCAGTAACGCACTTTAATACTTACACAAATTATTAAAAAAAAAATTAAAGTAGGTAAGTTGCTTACTTACGTTAAGGTTCAATAATAAGGTACTGATAAATAACTTAACATACTAAATACTAATGCTAAATAGCTTAACATGATAATTTGTAAATAATAATGATCGTTTTTCGCAAACACCGTGATCATTCATAATAATTAACCGGCCTGGCTACAAGAACAAAAAAACTGTTTGAAAATTGAATTTCCCGCTATACTTAGGTGAAAACCCACCCAACCTACATACCCCTACTAGACCTACATACTCCTAGGTAACAAGTCTATGAAAGTCGAACTGCTATGTCAGTGGAATGCGCTGCTTGAATGGGTGTTTCCCGATAGTTACAATCTGGGTGTCTTCAAATCACGAGTGAATCGGTTTCTTCTAGGCAAGCATGCTCCATCGTAGACCGCATCATCGCTTAAAATCAGGCGAGTTGGTGCTCAAAGGTAAGCCACCTAATTAGGTAGCCTATTATTAAATAAATAAAAAAACTTGTCTGTGAAATATGTAAATATTTTAAAACTTATTTAGGTACGGTGGATTTCAGAGTAAATTACGGTGTAACTACTTGCCTAAATTAACTTTGGTGCAAAAAGTATGCCTGCCAAACTTTTTTCTGACGTTCTCGAATTTTTCATTAGATTTTCCTGTTGATGTCGATTGTGTAGTTTCCGTACTTCAGTAGTTGCTGTTTCATCTGTGGCGGTACCGTATCTCCACTAATAGTTATTCATAAGATCAGACAAACAAGGGAGATATGGTAAAATGGCGTGGCGAGTGAGAACGCTGGCCTACTCGCAAAATAGGATTGATGTGATTCTGCGTTTAATCAAACTCACCCTACAGCAGACGGTATGTAGCCCTTATAAATGCATGTTGACTATGAGTTCATTGGTGTCGCTGCAAGTTAAAAGATTCGAAATGTTTGAACGATTTTTTGTTGAAATTTTCCCAAAAAGGTTTTAGTTTTAGCTCTTGAGATATTCTAATAAAATCAAAGAAATTACAGTTTTTGTAGTAACGAAAATAGTACGAGAAACGCCGAGACATTAGAACAGGAACGATAATTTCATTATCGTTTAGCATTAGGCGCGCATTTCTTCCTTGTTTGTCAGCTCTAAGGTAATACTTAAGCCAGTAAGTACCCACCAACTTCTATAATGAAAATGAGAAGTTCAATATGAGCAAGCACTTATCACGTACTTAAATACTTTTTGTAGGTGATAGAACCCGTGCTAGAAAGGAGTGTAAAAAATACATTATCATTGTTATTGGTCTTATAACTTGAATAAGTAAAAAAGCAAGGTTACTATTTGTATGATGCGCATCAAAAAAAATAATGGAAAGATTAGCCGTCCAGATATCATAAAGATAAAAAACTAATGGAAACTTTTCTTTCGCTTTACTTCTTGCTCTTTAAAACAATCCAAGTGCGAGATACGCATATAATAGGGTTCCGTTTTAATAGATTAAGTTGGTATGCTGCATAGCTTAGAAATTGGGTCATAGAATTATACTTTTTGCAATAGCGTTTCAAACGAAGCTCTGTGAACCAAGATAAATTTCAGAGATGTATCTATCATTGCGACATAACATAATATTTTAGATTCAGATTCAGATTCAGATTATATTTATTGTTCAACTGTGTTACATGTCAGGTCTTAATTAATGCTTAAAAGTATCAACAGTCAAGTTCATTGCGAACGTACAATAATAATTTACTTAAACTAATTTCATGCATTTATTAAATTATATTCCAATTACAATTACACCTCATTCAATTACAATGTATACAAAAAATAAGAATGTCAGCCTACATTATCATTATCACAACATTATCATATCATTATTATGGCTTAGTTAAAAAGAAAACTCATGAGAAGACAGGCAGACAGACAGACGGACGTACGGACGGACGGACGGACAGACGGACGGACGGACGGACGGACGGACGGACGGACGGACGGACGGACGGGCGGACGGACGGACGGACGTACGGAGGACGGACGGACTGACGGACGGATGGATGGACAGACGGATGGATGGACAGACGGACAGAAGAACAGATGGACAGACGAACAGGCGGACAGACGGATGGACAGAATTAACCTATAAGAGTTTCTTGTAGTACCTATTACGGAATCCTAAAAAGAATGAAATGCAAAAAATCTTTAAAATAAATTAAATTTCAATTAAACCGTAAGAATTTACATCAAACAACTAAAGATAACTACAATAGTAGAATAGACCTGTAATCTGAAATCTACGTAACAGTTGTGGAGGTTAATGCAAACAAACACATACTTGCACACAAATCAAATCAAATCATTAACTTGTAAGAATACATTACATTAAAGGTCTTAATATTATTTTTGTTACACTGTATTCTGCAAGCAGACGTGCAAAGGGTAATATGCCTTGGACCAAAATAAAATGAATGGACGGGCCTAGAAGGAGCGCATTTTTGAAGATTACAAAATGAGCACCTGCGCTCAGTTCGTTTCAGTCGATCTCTAGCCGCAGGAAATGCGACACAAGACTATTGTTACATGATAACGAACATCTGACAAAATTATGCATTCCTATGCTTACCCGAAGTATAAAAACACAACAAAAAACCGCCATCTATTTTTTGTAACAAATGTACTATACATGGTTATAATTACGTGCTGAAGTATACGATATGTCCGACGGTTTTGACTCGTTTTTACTGAGAATTTCAATGGTTATGGCCCTTCCATTCATTTTATTATAGTTGAAGCCCTATGTCAATTAATGTATCCATTATACAAAACGAGTATTATTACAACCTTCGTATTTTATAATATCAGTGTGGTGTGATTTAATCAAAGCACAATATAGAGAGCCTCCACATTTTTGACTTAATGGTTCGTATCGCTAAAATCACAGACTTAATTATCTAAGTAGACTTCACAAGCGGTCCAAGTTGTATGAAAACTAAGCGTGTCGAATTATTCGTACCTAAAAATAATTAATAAAAAATATGTTTATTCTGTCGGCCAACTCTATTTGCGGTATTCTTACAACTCAGTATTGCACAATTAACCATTTTCGTTTCAAACTGACACGTGTTGTCGCGGCACCGATTGAGCAGGCTGATTGTAGCCGGACTCAATTATGACGATTAATCATAATTGTATTGGAAATATGCCATTATTCCTGGCGTTTGTGGACTATGAGAAAGCCTTTGATTCAATCGAGACCTGGGCAGTATTACGGTCCCTCCAGCGTTGTCATATCGACTATAGGTAAATCGAAGTGTTGAAGTGTTTGTATAGAAACGCCACCATGTCGATCCGATTGCAGGACGAGAGCACGGAACCAATCCAATTGCAGAAAGGCGTGAGACAGGGAGATGTTATCTCTCCGAAACTGTTCACGAACGCATTGGAGGACGTTTTCAAGCTCTTGGACTGGAACGGATTAGGCATCAACATCAATGGCGAATACATCACTCACCTTCGTTTTGCCGATGATATATCATCATGGCAGAGTCGCTGGAGGACCTAAATACGATGCTCAGCGACCTCAGTAGCCTTTCCCAACAGGTGGGTCTTAAAATGAACATGGACAAGACAAAAATCATGTCCAATGTCCATGTTGAACCCGTGCCGGTAGTCGTTGGGAACGATACTCTCGAAGTTGTTGACCATTACACCTATCTTGGACAGATTGTTCAGTTAGGTAAGTCCAACTTAGGCAAAGAGGTCGCCCGAAGAATCCAACTCGGATGGGCAGCGTTCGGGAAATTGCGTGACATCTTCTCGTCCAAGATACCACAGTGCCTAAAGACAAGGGTCTTTGACCAGTGTGTGTTGCCAGTGATGACATATGGTACTGAGACGAGATCCTTAACTGTTGGCCTTTTGGAAAAACTCAGAGTCACACAGCGGGCAATGGAGAGAGCTATGCTCGGAGTTTCTTTGCGCGATAGAATCCGAAACGTGGATATTCGCCAAAGAACCAAAGTCACCGACATAGCTGTTAAAATTTGCAAGTTGAAGTGGCAATGGGCAGGCCACATCGCTCGGAGAACCGATAACCGATGGGGAAGAAAGGTTCTTGAGTGGAAACCACGAACCGGAAGACGCAGCGTAGGTAGGCCTCCCACTAGATAGACCGACGACATAGTAAGAGTCGCTGGCATCCAGTGGATGCAAAAGGCAGGCTGTCGTTCAGTGTGGAGGTTAAAGGGGGAGGCCTATGTTCAGCAGTGGACGTCTTCTGGCTGATGATGATGATGATTGGAAATATGACATGCAAGGTAGGTCGACTTGTGGCGTCTACTTGAATATAGGTCTGTGGATAAAATGTGCCCGTACTAGTCGCCCAGTCTATTTCTTAAGTAAAGACTAAACAAAAGATACATCGCACACATCCCACACTCCTAAGCCCTGACTAGTTGGTCCTCCGAGTAGGATAGGAACACATAACGAAAGCGTCGGTCGTGCAACGCGCTGCGTGGTCGTGAGAGCGGCCCGAGATAAGTGCGAGGTCGCCAAGACTCACGATCCACGAGCAAAACCTATCGGAGGAACAGTACTACGCCTTCCACTCACTACTAAACTAAGTTCTAACTACCTATAAATAAAGCTTGAAATTAAGAACTGGCTGTGGTCATTCGCATTAATTTATTATTGAGCTTCCTATTCGGTTAGCTTTACCTACGATTACATAGACGAATTTCTTAGAGTTCCATGCCGAAAGGGTAAAAACCGGACCCCATTACTAGCCTAAGATGTCTGTCTGTCCGTCCGTCCGTCTGTCCTATATATTAACGGCTGTATCTTTCGAACCGTAATTAGCCAGTGAACATTTTCACAGAATATGTAATGTTACAGCGGAATAACTAAGAAACAATAAAATATTCAAAAAGTAAAAACAAAAGGGGGGTCCACATACAAAAATAGTATTTTTTTACGTATTTTTGTATTAGGTCTAATATAAAAACGGCAATACACACAAGCATCAAACTTAGCATGATTATAGTATACGCACTCTAAAGTATAACAAAAAATAACAAATATTGACCAAGTGCGATTCGGTGACAAATTTCGGTTCATTAATTCTGGTAATTGGGTTATTGGGATGACCTCATTTTCTGTCACCGAATCGTAACGTAAATCGTAATAATATTTATCTAATTTTGAAGTCGGTTTTTTAAATTGGTAATTAATGTATTTTGTGGTGGTACGGAACCCTCAGTGCGTGAGCCCGACACACACTTGGCTGGTTTTATTTATAAATTCAGTATACTCCTAACAAAATTGTAAGTTTTGTGGGATGGTCAGATCAACACGATTTCAGCACTTAAATTAGCCTCATTCCATAGTTTTGGAATAACTTAGCTAGTAGCTACACTGCCTAGTAGGTGTGGAATTTAATAGATAATAGGCATGTAAAACGTTTTATTGTTCACACCAATGTACACAAATTTCTCAAAACGGTTTTTGACATATAGATCAATCATCTAAATTTTTTGTTCCATCGTCGTTGAGAAATTTGTGAATAATTAATGTAGTCACTTCATCAAAACTCGCGTGAGGAAACCGGTAGATCGTCTCGACCGATAGAAACATTATCGTGAGTGCAAGCCGGTGTTAAAATAATTTATAATTAATGTAGCGTTTGGGAAACAGATAAATGAAACAGCCGTGTAAGCACGAAGCAGTAAGAAGACAACTGACTTTATTTGGGGCTACCAACATAGTAGCACATGATAATGTTTACTATCTACCTACAGTACCTACAACAATTAACCCAGGGCCTTTATTAACGACGGTATAATTTGTATGAGTTAAAAAAAAAACTATTCGTTATCTGTATATTATCAAAAACTAAACCATTGTTCCGAAACATGTGAGTTGAGCCCCAGAAATGACAAAAGTACATTTGCCAAAAAAATACTTGAAATAAAACATAGCTAGAGCATTCTACCATAGCTAGATTGCTAATTAACGATATGGAAATGAAGTTCCTAAATTAATTTAGGCGCGTGA